>CM055118.1:231996198-234561198 GCA_029206835.1 Rana muscosa
CTTGTGCCAGCCACAGAACATCTGTTCTCACTGTTAATCCTTCCGATTGCAGATAAGCAATCTTCTGTTAGAGGACTGAGAAAATCCTAAGAGAAAAGCAGTCAAAAAAAAAAAAAAAAATCTACAGCATTCAGATTAGGCCTTTTCGATTTTCAATGGAAACTCATCTTCCCTGGTTCACAAGATATCCTTTGCAGTCTCTGAACTCTGAATTTCCATCTGTTTCACTGGCTTACATCCAACTAGGAATCCAAGACAATAGTACACTGGTAGAGTGGTCCTACTCTACCTAATTGGATAAAGTCCCATTTGCGAAAACATTGCAGGGGAACTTTAATAAGCAGGAAGAGCATCCCATATTCCAGTCTGTGTCAACTTACGAAGTGTAGGGGGCTTAAACTGTGGCTGAACATAATATTCAGTAATGTAATGCTACAAAAAAGACCTATTAAAAGAGAACAGGTGTGGTTGGAGATGTGCTGTAGGAGACAGAATAGGAACATGTTATATGAGACTGCTAGAGATCACTGTCATTACAGCCCCTTTACAAAATCAATACTCCCAATATTGACTGCTGGGGTCAACGAGCAGCATGGCAAGCAACAAAAGGCTGCCGATTGGGCACCAGGGCCATCTATTTTCTAACAGCCGTCTCTGACCTAATTCCATAACGTCACTAACCAAGACTTGCACATGTGCAGTAGGGAACCAGCCTGTGGAGCCGTATGGCTTCACTTCCTGACTCCATTAGTGAAGATGCCGGCGCCTCCACCCAGGAGCCGAGGGACAGATGGGCTTTGGGCGAGAACATCGCGGGTGCCCTGGACAGGCAAGTGTCCTAATATAAAATAAAAAAAAAGTCAGAAGCTGCAGTATTTGTAGCTGCCGTCTTAAAAAAAAAAAAAAAAGGGTGGAACTCAGCTTTAGCCACTTCCCTACCGTAGGACGTCATAGGACGTCATAGGACGTCCTGGACTTTAGAGGGAGAATGCAGCTACTGGCATCATTCAGATATCCTTTTCTGCGCAACATAAGAACGATCATAGCAGCAGTTCCGCCGCTTGACCATTATAGGGGAGGGGGACGTCTCTCTCTCCCCCCCCCCCCACTTCGCCGGGCTCTCCCGTGCCATCGGGGGCCCAGAGAATAAATCGGCCGGCGCCAGATGAGGACCAGATGGTCACCGTCATCTCTATGACTGTCGGAGGCCCAAGCGCGACGTTATGACGTCACGCCCGGGTACCCGGAAGTAAACAAAGCCGCCGAAATCGCGGCTGTCAGCATTAGATCGGTGAATTTTTGTTTCCCGATCTCATGCTTTCCAGCCTGGAAGAGAGATGTGGGGTCTTATTGTCACTAACAATTCCTATTACAAGGTATGTTAACATTTCTTGTAATAGGAATAAAAAGTCCTTGGTAGCTCACTCTCAGAAGCGAACCCACACGCAAGTCCCGCCCACATAAGTAAACGGTGTTCAAACCACACGTGAGGAATTGCCGCATGTGTTAGAGCAGGGGTCATCAACCCCTGGTCCCCGGCCCACTACCGGGCCGTGGCCCTTCTGCAGTCGGGCCGCGGGTGGCTCTCAAGAGACATGCTGGGCTGCCGGCATGAGAGCGCTGGGTGGATTGAAGAAGCGAGCGGGCAAGCAGAGATATCATCTCTCTCCGCCCATTGCATCACCGCTCTTCCGCCCTCAAAGCCAGTGCTCTGTCTCAGTGTCGGAGGGAGCAGAGAGATGACATCATCTCACACTGCCCGCCCCGCATCGCCGCTCTCCTGCGGCTCCTGTGAGAACTTCCTGAGATTCCTTGTTCAGCGGCGCAGATTGCCTGCCTCCCCGGACAGCTAATCAGGAATGGCAGAAGGGTGACAGCCGAAGGAGTCCCGAACCCTCCCTCTGCCAGGTGAGACCGGCTGCAGCAAGACGAGGGAGACACCCTGCTACATCCAGAGGAGCGATCCCACAGAGATGTGACATCAGTTACAGGTGAGCTGTGTGTGGGAGTACAGGTGAGGTGTGCTGGGACTTGTAGTTCACCCCCTCAGCTGTCTGCCTGATATACCACAAGGGGCGCTCCACTCACTCCGCATCTGGTGACAGGCATGGTGGCATGGCAAGTGACATTCCACATTTGGTGACAGGCAACTGACATTCCACATCTTCTGACAGGCAACGTGGCAGGTGGCAAGTGACATTCCACATCTGCTGACAGGCAACGTGGCAGGTGGCAATCCACATCTTGTGGCAGGTGATGTGGCAAGTGACATTCCGCATCTTGTGGCAGTAAGCGTGGCAGGTGATGTGGCAAGTGACATTCCGCATCTTGTGGCAGTAAGCGTGGCAGGTGATGTGGCAAGTGACATTCCGCATCTGGTGACAGGCAACGTGGCAAGTGACAATCCACATCTTGTGGCAGTAAGCGGGGCAATCTGGTAGCAGGCGACAGTGGCAAGTGACACGCTCAGGGCTCCCACTGATTCTACATTATGGAGAGTTGAACTATTTCATTTATTACTACAATGTAATAATAGAAATAATGCGCTTCAATCACCCTGACACCATATTAAGCATGGTGCCCTGATGATTGAAGCGCTAACACCAGCCATTGCACGCAAAAAATCGTAACTCCCCCCCCCCCCCCCCCCGGTCCTTGGCACAATTTTCTTCCACGCAGCCGGTCCCCGGTGCCAAAAAGGTTGGGGACCACTGTGTTAGAGCATGTGCAACAATTCTAGCACTAGACCTCCTCTGCAACTCTAAACTGGTAACTAGGGATGAGCTTCGAGTTCGAGTCGAACTCATGTTCGACTCGAACATTGCCTGTTCGCCCGTTCGCCGAACAGCGAACAAATTGGGGTGTTCGCGGCAAATTCGAAAAATCTATGGGAGAAATCTAAAGTGCTAATTATAAAGGCTTATATGCAAGTTATTGTCCTAAAAAGTGTTTGGGGACCCGGGTCCTGCCCCAGGGGACATGTATCAATGCAAAAAGAAGTTTTAAAAACGGCCGTTTTTTCGGGAGCAGTGATTTTAATAATGCTTAAAATGAAAAAATAAAAGTGAAATATTCCTTTAAATTTCGTACCTGGGGGGTGTGTATGATATGCATGTAAAGTGGCGCATGTTTCCCGTGCTTAGAACTGTCCCTGCAAAAAGTGTCATTTTTGAAAGAAAAAAATGCATTTAAAACTGACTCGCGGCTATTAATGAATTGTCGGCTCCCGGCAATACATACAAAAGTCATTGATAAAAAAAAAAAAAAAAAAGCGTGGGGGTTCCCCAGAATTCAATTACCAGGCCCTTCAGGTCTGGAATGGATATTAAGGGGAACCCCGCCGCAAATAAAAAAAAAATTGACGTGGGGTTCCCCCAAATATCCATTCCAGGCCCTTCAGATCTGGCATGGATTTTAAGGGGAACTCCACCCCAAATTTAAAAAAAAAATGGCGTGGAGTCCCCCTAAAAATCCATACCAGACCCCTTATCCGAGCACGCAACCTGGCCGGCCGCAGGGGAAAAGGGGGGGACGAGAGAGCGGCCCCCCCTCCCTCCTGAACCGTACCAAGCCACATGCCCTCAACATGGGGAGGATGTCCCCATGTTGATGGGGACAAGGGCCTCATCCCCACAACCCTTGCCCGGTGGTTGTGGGGGTCTGCGGGCGGGGGGCTTATCGGAATCTGGAAGACCCCTTTAACAAAGAGGACCCCCAGATCCCGGCCCCCCCCTATGTGAATTGGTAAGGGGTACATTGTACCCCTACCATTTCACGAAGAAAGCGTAAAAAAATGTTTAAAAAAAACACACAAACACCTTGAAAAAGTCCTTTATTTAAAAAAAAAAAAAAAAAAAAACATTCCAGCGGTGAAATCCAGTGTCCCGCGGCGATCCCGATGTCCAGCGCTGTCCGTCATTGGTTGTGCCTGAGCGGACCTGATGGGGAACTCCCTCTCAGTATTTTAAATGTATAGACCCGCCCCTTCTAAAGTTCCCCATCAGGTCCGCTCAGCGGACCAGATGCGGAACATGAGAAGGGGCGGGTCTATACATGTATTACCAAAGTGAGAGCAGTTCCCCATCAGGTCCGCCTCCTCGGTATGTCAGACCCGCCTACGTCATTGGCTTGAGCGGGGAACTTCCTTCACTATGTAAATTTAAATTTACATAGTGAAGGAAGTTCCCCGCTCAAGCCAATGACGTAGGCGGGTCTGACATACCGAGGGGGCGGACCTGATGGGGAACTGCTCTCACTTTGGTAATACATGTATAGACCCGCCCCTTCTCATGTTCCGCATCTCGTCCGCTGAGCGGACCTGATGGGGAACTTTAGAAGGGGCGGGTCTATACATTTAAAATACTGAGAGGGAGTTCCCCATCAGGTCCGCTCAGGCACAACCAATGAAGGACAGCGCTGGACATCGGGATCGCCGCGGGACACTGGATTTCACCGCTGGAATGTTTATTTATTTATTTTTTTAAATAAAGGACTTTTTCAAGGTGTTTGTGTGTTTTTTTAAACATTTTTTTTACGCTTTCTTCGTGAAATGGTAGGGGTACAATGTACCCGTTACCAATTCACATAGGGGGGGGGGGCGGGATCTGGGGGTCCCCTTTGTTAAAGGGGTCTTCCAGATTCCGATAAGCCCCCCGCCCGCAGACCCCCACAACCACCGGGCAAGGGTTGTGGGGATGAGGCCCTTGTCCCCATCAACATGGGGACATCCTCCCCATGTTGAGGGCATGTGGCTTGGTACGGTTCAGGAGGGAGGGGGGGCCGCTCTCTCGTCCCCCCCTTTTCCCCTGCGGCCGGCCAGGTTGCGTGCTCGGATAAGGGGTCTGGTATGGATTTTTAGGGGGACTCCACGCCATTTTTTTTTTAAACTTGGGGTGGAGTTCCCCTTAAAATCCATGCCAGATCTGAAGGGCCTGGTAATTGAATTCTGGGGAACCCCCACGCTTTTTTTTTTTTTTTTTTCTCAATGACTTTTGTATGTATTGCCGGGAGCCGACAATTCATTAATAGCCGCGAGTCAGTTTTAAATGCATTTTTTTTCTTTCAAAAATGACATTTTTTGCAGGGACAGTTCTAAGCACGGGAAACATGCGCCACTTCACATGCATATCATACACACCCCCCAGGTACGAAATTTAAAGGAATATTTCACTTTTATTTTTTCATTTTAAGCATTATTAAAATCACTGCTCCCGAAAAAACGGCCGTTTTTAAAACTTCTTTTTGCATTGATACATGTCCCCTGGGGCAGGACCCAGGTCCCCAAACACTTTTTAGGACAATAACTTGCATATTAGCCTTTATAATTAACACTTTAGATTTCGAACGTTCGAGTCCATTGTATTTAATAGGGTTCTAAAGTTTACACGAACATTTTGTCTGTTCGCAGGTTCTGGTGCGAACCGAACAGGGGGGTGTTCGGCTCATCCCTGCTGGTAACCTGTATAAAAAGATTTTAAAGCGTCGCCTATGGAGATTTTTAAAGGTTGAAGTTTGGCGCCATTTCATGAGTGTGCGCAATTTTAAAGCGTGACAAGTTAGGTATCCATTTACTCGGCGTAACATCTTCCACATTATACAAAAAGATTGGGCTAACTTTACGGTTTTATCATTTTTAAATTCATGAAACCGTTTTTTCTCCAAAAAAAAAAAAAAAAAAACCATTTGAAAAATTATTGCGCAAAAAACGTGCGAGATAAAGTTGCAATTACCGCCACTTTATTCCTTAGGGTGTTTGCTAAAATTATACACACACACACACACACACACACACACACACACACACACACACACACATTTGGGGGTTCTGAGTAATTTTCTAGCAAAAAAAAAAAAATGATTTTTACATGGAGGAGTGGCAGAATAGGCCCGGTATGGAAGTAGTTAAAGTGATTAACCCCAAATAAAGTTCAGCTGCTCTAGTAGGTCTTTCCTGACATTTTCTTAGTCGCGTTCTACAGCAAAAGCAATTGTCCGCAGAGAGCTACCAAAGCATCAGAGAATTTCATTGGTAAAAAAAAAGTATCAGTCAGGAGAAAGGTACAAAATAAATTCCAAGGCATTAGATACACCATGGAACACAGGGAAGACAGTTATCAAGTGGAGAAAATATGGCACAACAGTGACATTACCAAGAACTGGACGTCACTCCAAAATTAATGTTAAGATGAAAAAAACTGTTCAGGGAGGCTGCCAAGAGGCCTATAGCAACATTAAAATGAGCTGCAGGAATATCTGGCAAGTACTGGCTGTGTGGTACATGTGACAACAATCTCCTGTATTGTTCATATGTCTGGACTATGGGGTAGAGAGCCTTTTACAAAGAAAAACATCAAAGCCCCGACAAATTCTGAAGTCTCCCAAAAGCATGTGGGAAAAATGTGTCAGGCCTGGTTCACACCCACGCATTTTTTTTGTGCATTTTCAGTTTTGCAGAAACCTACTACAGCCCATTTAACAAGGTTTCCTATGGGTCATGTTCACATCTGTCAAAAGCAAAGAGTCTTGTAGCGCTAAAACAGGCAGCAATAAGTAAAAAACTTAATGTCATATAAATATAAATCTTAGGCCTCATGCCCACGGGCGTTTTTTCAGCCGCGTTTTTGAGCGTTTTTTACAGCTTAAAAACGCCTGTCCATGTTAGTCTATAGCTTCATGCCCACCTAGGCGTTTTTGAGCTGTAAAGAGCATAGGCGTTTGTAAGCTGTAAAAAAAACCCAGGGCCAGTGCGTTCCTCAGCGTCAGAACTAGGCAGGAAAAAACGCGAGCGTCAAAAAACGCGCAAAAACGCGCACTAACGCGCACTAACGCGCAAAAAACGCGCACTAACGCGCGGTCGCGTTTTTAGCTCCGACGTTTTTTTTTTTTTTTTTTTCAAAAAAAAAAAAAAATAAAATAAAAAATATTTACAATAACATGGACAGGCGTTTTTAAGCTGTAAAAAACGCTCAAAAACGCAGCTGTAAAAACGCCAGTGGGCATGAGGCCTTAAAAATCTAACCCCCAGTGCAGCTGGAAACCTCCGGAACAAGGCAATCTCGAAACAATTATGTACAATCCAGCGCTCAAATGGTGGCAGTAATAATGAAATGTAACTTGATGTTCAAATAAAAATTATTATTTATTAGAATGCATGCTGAAAATTGATTGATGTATTTGATCGGATAAAATCAAAAATACAAAGTACAATAACCTTCAAACAAGGATCAGACAAGGATCTTGATCAGTGGTGAAGCATTAAAAAAAATAAACGCATAACCACCAATGCCGCCAGTACCTTTGACAAAGTGCATGCGCGCGAAACATGTTAGTGTGAGGACTCTGACACTACAGGAGCCCACCATCCTGCCAGCCAAGTTTGCACATCCCTCCTGTCCCTCGCCCCTGTCCTGGTGTCTCTTCCGGCCGCCAGTTGGAGAGCGCAACATCTACACAGCGGCATAGAGCTGCTGATCACTTCACCTCCTGCCCGCCTGAACAGCTGGTCCGATCGCGATACAGGAACCTGCAGGGTATGTTACATCTCTCCTTGGTCTCCCCGGCTCTTGCATTGCCATCCAGCCATAGGCTGTGACAGACTGTATCCACAGATACACGTTTATATCTCCACTGACGGCAAGGATAGTGCAAGTCACACTTAGTAACTTTGAACATCAAGCCCATCCCATTTAACTGGTCATCTTTTACAAAAAACAGATTTTTTCAACACACTTGCACATCTTAACCCTTTGGTTGGTGGCATTGGTTGTTATGCGTTTTTTTAATGCTTCACCACTGATCAAGATCCTTGTCTGATCCTTGTTTGAAGGTTATTGTACTTTGTATTTTTGATTTTTATCCGATCAAATACATGAATCAATTTTCAGCATGCATTCTAATAAATAATTATTTTTATTTGAACATCAAGTTACATTTCATTATTACTGCCACCATTTGAGCGCCGGATTGTACATAACATGTTCACATCTGTGCATTTTATGGAAAGGGTCGGGGACTTTTCTGTTTTTTGGTTCCATAGGACTTCAATGAAGCAAAAAGGTGTATTGAAAAAAAACGCAAAATGCACCTGGAATATGCAAACTACAACCTGCACAGGTGTGAACCAGGCCCTACTGTCTGATGAAACCAAGGTTGACGTTTTTGGCTATAATTCCAAAAGATAGGTTTGGTGAAAAAACACTGCACATCACCAAAAGAGCACCATACCCACCGTGAAGCATGGTGGTGGCAGCATCATGCTTTTGGGATGTTTTTCTTCAGCTGGAACAGGGGCCTTAGTCAATGTAGGGGGAATTATGAATAGTTCCAAATACCAGCCAATATTGGCACCAAAACTTTCAGGCTTCTGCTAGAAAGCTAGAAATCTTTCAGCATGACGACCCAAAGCATACATCCAAACCAACAAAGGAATGGCTTCACTAGAAGATTAAAGTATTGGAATGGCCCAGCCAGAGCCCAGACCTGAATCCGATTAAAAACCCGTGGGGTGATCTGAAGAGGGCTGAGCACAGGAGATGTCCTTGCAATCTAACAGATTGAGTGTTTTTGTGGTAAAATTAGGTGCCTCGGCTTATTTTCGGGTCAGCTTATACTCGAGTATATACAGTATATGCATCTTTATCTGATTTATAATTTTCAAAAGAAAATTTAATCTAGACATTAAAGCTGGTCTGGGACGTCCCCTGCTGCTAAAGCACTACAGAAGAATCCATATATAGCCTGCCCATTGAAAAGTAAACAGCAGGATAGGATAACTAATAAGGTCATCCCTGTTGATTTCTCCTGCCAGCATGCCGACTGTCAACACCTGGCCCTTTCTCCCAGTCCTGCAGGAGGTTAACAAATTCAAGTATTTAAAACTACTTGCATTTAAAAATAAAATGCCATGATTTTGGTTAACCACTTGCCTACCAGGCCAATTTTCAGCTTTCAGTGCTATGGAACTTTAAAATGACAAATTGCATGATCATGCAAAACTGTACCCAAGTTACATTTTGAGACAGATAGAGCTTTCTTTTGGTGGCATTTAGTCACTACTGGGTTTTTTTTTTTTTTTTCTAAACAAAAACAAAATGGAGACCAAAAATGTTGAAAAAAAGAAAATATATATTCTAACATTTTACAAATAAGTACATTTTTCTTCTTAACTGATGTGCACTAATGGTGCTACAGCGAGGATAGTGCCCCGATTATCAGTGTAAATGTGTGCTGTTACAGGAGAGCCAATTATCGGCTTTCCTTACACAATGACAGCGCTGAGGAAACAAAATGCTGATAGCCGGCATTTGTTTACATGGGATTAGCTGCGATTGGTCACAGCAGAAAGCATTTTAAAAAAGGGACAATGATTGGCCTTTTGTGAATATATAATTGCATTGCTCCTGTAGATTGACTTTTAGGCTAGGTTTCCACCTATGTTTTGCAGAAATGCACTATAGTCCATTTAACGCAGTGGTTCTCAGCTCCTGTCCTCAGGACCCACCAACAGGCCAGGTTTTACGTATTACCTGGGGGAGATGCAGACTAGAACACTGCAATCACTAAGCAGCAAATGATATCTGATGTATTTCAGTCATCTTGCAAACCTGGCCTGTTAGTGGGTCCTGAGGACAGGAGTTGAGAACCACTGCGTTAACATGACTATGGGTCACATACACATCTGTGCATTTTCAACCAGTGTAATTATTTGGAAAGCTTCAGAGACTTTTTTGCCCGCAGCAGGTTGTGTTTTTGGTGCCATAGAGTTCAATGGAAACAACTGCTTGCCTACCGGCTAACGACTATATACGTCAGCAGAATGGCACGGACAGGCAAATCGATGTATATTTACGTCACTTTGAATTTGCCGCCGTTGTGTGCACCTGCCGCGAGCTCTGACCGTGACCTCGGGACCCGCGATCGCGTCACAGAGCTGCAGAACGGAGAGAGGCAAGTGTAACACAGCATCTCCCTGTTCTGCTTATTGATAGTCACTGATCGTATGCTCCCTCTCATCGGGAGCAGCGATCAGTGACGTGTCATTCATAGCCACGCCCCCTAACAGTTAGAATCACTCCCTAAGACACACTTAACCCCTTCAGCGCCCCCTACAGGTTAACCCCTTCACTGCCAGTGTCATTTTTGACTGCCAGTCACATTTACACGGTAATCAATGCATTTTTATAGCACTAATCGCTGTGTAAATGTGATTTGTCCAAAAATAGCGCCATAATAATAATACATTTCTTGCTTACCAGGAACGCAGCTAAAGACATGGCAAGGTGGACAAGATTGCTTGCTACCAAAAATATTGTAGGAATTGAACATCAGACTACAGATAGGGGCATCCTTGTTTAAATATTTATGCAGACACAATAGTCGAATGTTATCAGTCAGGCAGAACCTAGGTATGTATATCACCAATACACATTTTGCCTGAATTCAGCCCTGAAACACAGCCAAAGTCGCACAGCGTTCTTGTGCAAGCCGCTCCGCAGCAGAGATATGCGAACCAGCTCCATAGAGAGCCAGTCACAATCTCCCGTCATGCAAATTGGATGCAGAGGAATCCGCATCCAATTCGCATAGGTGTCAACCCAGCCTTAGCCCTCACACTGAGCTGTGGGAATGAAGCCGTGCGAGTTCAGCTAACTCGCACGATTTCACTCCCGCGTCAGCATGCGATTTCAGAGACATCTGTGCAGGTTTCTGCACAGAAGTCAATGTAATAAAAAAATAAAAATAAATTTGCAGCCCGAACTCGCAAACAGTAGTACAGAAACTACTTTTTGAAATCAGTGCAGTGCCGCAAATGCGGCGTCATTGATGGCAATTAGAGCCAGTTCACACCACAAAAACACCAGTTCGGATGTGTTTGATTTGTTTCTGCAGGAGGGTTTACATACGTTTGTAATACTTACAGTGCATTTTTGTGCGTTTTGTCCCTACTTTAGGATGAGGCAAATCACATTATTTTCAAAGGAATTCAGCACAATGCAACTTTGAAGATTCATGCACTACACTCCAGTGCGATTTTAGCTCTATAGACTTCTAGGTTATCTCAAAAGTAGCATCAGTATTAGACAAGAAGCTAAACTATAAGACTTTGATGGAGGAGTTTTTTTTCCTTTAACCCTCATCTTTCCTGCCTGGTCATCCTTGCTGCCCAAAACTCTCCCAAGTGTAGCAAAAATGGACTGTCCTATATGCAAATGCCCAAAGTAGCTTCGGAAACTTCCTGGTCATGCAGCATTGTGCTTTTGGCACATCTGTAAAGACTTGTCACACAGCAAGACATCTGCTAACCGCAATTGGGATGTAATTAACAATTAAGCTTTATTCACATCTGCGTGTTTCCGTGCAGTAACCCGCATAAAAATTGTGTGCTTTGCTGCATTTTTTTGGAAACGCGCTACAAATGTGTTGCGCTTGCACTGCCATTCAGGCACATTTCCAAACACATAGCAACCTACATTAGAAAACATGTGCTTTGCTGCGTGTTTTGGAAACGCGTGGCAAACGTGCATCGCTCTTTAGTTCCCATTTAGGCCGAGTTCACATCTGCAAGTTTTTGAACCCACTCAGAAAACGTGTCGTTCGACAATGCATGACGCACTTGCGCTACCATTTAGGCCGTGTGTTGCATCTGCCCATTTCCGAATGTGCAGCAACCCCCATTGTGCTTGTGTCTCCATACTGACAACACACAAAAGGTAATGTGTTTTTGCAGCACATTTCCAAAACATGCGGCAAAGCGTGCATTTTCTGTACTTTTTGAAATGCGCAGATGTGAATGCAGCCTTTAATGACATCCCAAGCACGGTTGGCAGTCATATCTTTTGTTGTGCAACAAAAACACACTACAATTGCCCCGAAACAAAACACACACCTGAAAGAGGTCCTTAACCACTTCCATACCGGGTCATTGTAAAATGACGCCGGCAGGAACCCTCTCTCCCTCCGGGTGGAGGTCCTATGACGTCCTGGGATTGTGGGGGGGATATCTGAATGATGCCTGCAGCTAGAGGCATCATTCAGATATCCTTCTCTTCAGCCGGCGATTCTGCGCACCATAACGATCATAGCGACGGTTCCGCCGCTTGATCGTTCTTATAGGCATCCAGTGCTTCTCCCGTGCCATCGGGGGCCCGGAGAAAGAATCGTCCGGCGCCGGTGGTCACATGACGAGCATAGAGATGACTGGTGACCAGATGATCACCAGTCATCTCTATGACCGTCAGAGGGCCGGGCGCGATGTGATGACGTCACGCCCGGGTTCCCAAAGGTAAACAAAGCCGCAATTGCGGCTGAAAGCATGAGATTGGTGATTTTTCCCGATCTCATGCTCTCCAGCCTAGAGGAGAGATGTGGGGTCTTATTGACCCCGCATCTCTCCATAAAGAGGACCTGTCACACACCATTCCTATTACAAGGGATGTTTACATTCCTTGTAATAGGAATAAAAGTGATCGAAAAAAAAAAATTGAAGTTAAATAAAAAATAGCTTGCGCTCAGAAGCGAACGCACACGCAAGTCCCACCCACATATGTAAACGCCGTTCAAACCACATATGTGAGGTATCGCCACGTGCGTTAGAGCGCGTGCAACAATTCTAGCACTAGACCTCCTCTAACTCTAACCTGGTAACCTGTAAAAAAAAAAAAAAAAAATCAAAAGTGTCGCCTAGAGAGATTTTTAAGTACCGAAGTTTGGCACCATTCCACGAGTGTGCGCGCAATTTTAAAGCTTGACAGGTTAGGTATTTATTGAATTGGCATAACATAATCTTTCATATTTTACAAAAAAAAAATTGGGCTAACTTTATGGTTTTGTTATTTTTTAAATTCATGAAACCATTTTCTTCCTCAAAAAAAGGCGTTTGAAAAATTATTGCGCAAATACCGTGCAAGATAAAAAGTTGCAACGACCGTCATTTTATTCCCTAGGGTGTCTGCTAAAAAAAAATTAAAAAAAAATTAATAAAAAAATATATATAAAATGTTTGGGGATTCTGAGTAATTTTCTAGCAAAAGAATGAAGATTTGTACATGTAGGAGAGAAGTGCCAGAACAGGCCTGGTATGGAAGTGGTATAAAAAGCCCTGTATTGAAAGGGTTAAGCTACTTTAGGTTGTTTGTCACCCATAGGGCAGCCCATTCATGTGTCCCTGTGTTCTCTTACACTCCGAGACTAAATAGTTTTTTCCCTATGCTGGGATCGCCACTGAGGCATTTGTAAATCGCTATCATAGCTCCTCAAGCGCCGTTTCTCCAGCGAGAATAGATTTCATGTGCAGTCGTTCCTCATAATCAAGGTCCTCTTGTCCCCTTATTAGTTTTGTTGCCCTTCTTTGGACTCTCTCTCTCCAGTTCGAGCACATCCCTTCTGAGGACTGGTGACCAGAACTGGACAGAAAAGTCCAGATGTGGCCTAACCAGAGTTTTATAAAGCGGCAGGATTATCGTTCCACCTCTGGAGTATATACCTTTTTATGCATGCCAATATTCTGCCGGCTTTGGTAGCTGCAGCTTGACATTGCATGCTAGTGCTCACTCAGTCTGTCATCTACTAGGACCACCAGATCTTTCTCCATCCTTGATTTCCCCCAAGTGAGCAGTTTGCATTTATGTTTTTTGCCCCCAAATGCATTACTTTACATTTTTCCCCACATTAAACCTCATTTGGCATGTATTTGCCCACTCCATTATTTTGTTCAGGTCTTTCTGTAAGATTTCGATATCCTGATGTTGTTATTGGCCTGCTTATTTTTGTGTCGGCCGCAAAAATAACTGAGGTTGAGCCATTTATCCCATCCTCTAGATCATTTATGAATTGGAGAATTGGTCCCAAGACAGAACCTTGGGGTAGCCCACTTAACATAAAAAACAAAATGGTATGCAGCGCTGAAATGAGATCTCCAAAATTGAATGTAGAGAACATAAAGTGAGTTGATAATCAACTGAAATAATAATTAAAACACAAAAAATTATTAAGTGAATAATAAATAGGTGCAATAGTGAACCATGAAGAAACTTATTAAAATCCTAAATGTTGACAGTGTGGATAATAATAATAATTAATCCGTGAAAAAGTTCATAAACAAAGTCCATCAAAAAGAAACCTCCTTAGTGCAAAAAAAGGGATTTTTATAACAGCTTACCTGTAAAATCCTTTTCTTGGAGTACATCACGGGACACAGAGCGACTTAGTCATTACTAATGGGTTATATAGATTACCTTCAGGTGTTGGCACTGGCCAATTCCAAACCGGAAGTACCCTCCCCTATATAAGCCCCTCCCATCCGGGAGCACCTCAGTTTTGTAGCCAAGCAATAAGTGTCCCAAAAAGAGGGGTGGGAGCTCTGTGTCCCGTGATGTACTCCAAGAAAAGGATTTTACAGGTAAGCTGTTATAAAAATCCCTTTTTCTTTTTCGTACATCACGGGACACAGAGCGACTTAGTCATTACTAATGGGACGTCCCAAAGCAATGCCAAATGAGGGGAGGGATACATAAGCTGGGCGCCATCAGGCATGAGGCTCTTTTGCGGCCTGCAACACACTGCGCCCAAAGGCGACATCCTCCTGACTTCTGACGTCTACCTGGTAGAATCTAGTAAACGTGTGTACTAAGGACCATGTTGTGGCCTTACAGACTTGAGCCAGGGAGGCTTGGTGATGCACTGCCCATGAAGTTCCAACTGCTCTTGTGGAGTGCGCCCTAACTTTGAACGGAGGCGGTCTCCTTTTCAAGCCATAGGCTTGTATTATGACCTGTCGAATCCACTTGGCTAAAGTAGATTTTTGATGCTGCCTGACCCTTTCTGGGGCCTTCCGGCAGAACAAACAAAGTATCCGTTCTACGAATCTGAGCAGTGGCTTTAAGATAAGCTTTAACTGCTCTTACTACATCCAAAGAATGCAATAACTTTTCCTCTACCGAACTAGGTTTGGGGAAAAAGGAAGGAAGAACCACATCTTGGTTCAAATGGAACCTCGATACCACCTTAGGAAGAAGGCTGGATGAGGACGTAACACTACTCTGTCCTTATGGATAACCAGATATGGCTCCTTACAGGACAAGGCGGCTAATTCCGATACTCTTTTAGCCGAACAAATGGCTACTAAGAAAATCAATTTCCTGGTGAAAAGAACCAAGAAAATGTGCCGCAATGGTTCAAATGGTTGTTTCTGTAGAACCGACAGAACCAGATTTAAGTCCCATGGACATATGGG
This sequence comes from Rana muscosa, assembly GCA_029206835.1. Lineage (NCBI taxonomy): Eukaryota > Metazoa > Chordata > Amphibia > Anura > Ranidae > Rana > Rana muscosa. The sequence goes on from CM055118.1 coordinate 232,011,428, forward strand.
AATACTAACCGGAGGGCTAATACGCATCACTCCTTGTATGAAAGCTTTGACTAATGAATGCAAAGCCAAGGGCCTTTGAAAAAAATATTGACAAGGCCGTCTAACCCTTGATAGTACTCAAGGCAAGCTTCCTATGTACAGCCCACTGTAGGAAGTCCAGAAACCTACCTATTACGTACTTACGTGGATGCCATTTCCTGGCCTCACACCACGTGATGTACGCCTTCTAGATCCTATAATAGATCTGCCTGGATACCGGCTTCCTGGCATTGATCATGGTAGATACCACAGGATTAGAGAGCCCTCTCTTTTTTAGAAAGTGGGCTTCAATAGCCAGGCCGTCAAACCTAGGGCTGGTAAGGAAGGGTAGTATATCGGTCCTTGCGAAAGCAGGTCCGGACGATGTGGGAGGGTCCAAGGACTTCCCACTGACATTTTTACAATCTCCACGTACCATGCCCTTCGGGGCCACGCTGGAGTCACCAGAATCACTGGTTTCTTTTCTACCCCGATTCTGCGGATTAATCGCGGTGGGAATGCATATATCAGCTTGAACTGATCCCAAGGGAACACTAGGGCATCCGAACCGCAAGCTAGGGGATCCTTTGTGCGAGACACAAATCTGTCCACCTTTGCGTCGAATCTGGATGCTAGCAGATCTACATCCGGTGTTACCCACCGCTGGCATATTGCCTGGAAAACCTCGGGGTGAAGAGACCATTCCCCCGGGCATAATTGCTGGCGACTTAAAAAGTCCGCTCTCCAATTTTCCACTCCTGGGATGAAAACCGCGGATATGGCTGTGACATACCTTTCTGCCCATTCCAGGATGCAATTTGCTTCCCTCTGGGCTGCACGACTCCTGGTGCCACCCTGGAGATTGATATATGCCACTGCTGTGGCATTGTCTGATTGAATTCTGACAGGTGACCCTTGGAGTTTGGATGTCCATGCTACTAGGGCATACCGGGCTGCTCGTATCTCTATGAGATTGGTGGGCAGGGCCTTCTCTGCTTCTGACCACTTGCCCTGGAGAGACCATTGCTCCAGTACTGCCCCCCAGCCTATGAGGCTGGCAACTGTAGTGACCACCTTCCAAGAAACCGGACTGAAGGGTTTCCCTTTCCAGATTCTGGGGCACCAACCACCAATGGAGGCTCTTGCGCACGGAAGGGGACAGGGACATTGGTAAGTCTAAAGCCTGAACTTTTTTGTTCCAGGCTGACAGTATGGCCCTCTGCAAGTTCCTTGAATGGAATTGACCGTAGGGTACCGCTTCGAATGAAGCCACCATTTTTCCCAGCAGCCTTATACACAGGCGTATGGATGGTTTTTTTTTTTTTTTTTTTGTACCCACTAAGTGGGTCAAATCTTTCAAAGACGACACCTTCTCTGGAGGTAAGAAAATCTTTCTCTGATTTGAATCCAGTCTTAGCCCCCAAGTATTCCAGGCTTTTGACTGGTTTTAGGGCTGACTTGTCTCGGTTGATAATGCAACCGTGAGATTCCAGATACTTTATTATCTTGTGAACGACCACTTCTAGTTTTTTTCACTGAGTGGTCTATCAGCAACAAGTCGTCTAGATATGCCATTATGGTTACACCTTGTGTTCCTAGTTTGGCCAATCGTAGGGCCAGAATTTTTGTGAACACTCGTGGTGCCGTGGCCAGACCGAAAGGTAAGGCTCTGAACTGAAAATGGCGCCCTTCTACTGCGAGGCGTAGAAATTTCTGGTGGGCCGGACAGATAGGAATATGCAAATAAGCATCCCTTATGTCGATCGAGGCTAACCATTCCTGCCCTTGTAGGGCGGTGGCCACCGATCGGATCGACTCCATCCGAAAAAGTCCTGATATGTAGGAACTTGTTTAGCCCTTTTATATTTAATATGGGCCTCATGTCCCCATTTGGTTTGGGGACTGTGACAAGGTTCGAGTAAAACCCGAACCCGTTTTCTTTCAAGGGAACCTTCATGATTACCCTTGGGGCAATAGTTGCTCTAGTGCCAGAAGGAGGGATCCACTCTTCTGGGGATCGCTTGGCACGTTTGACCTTATAAAATGGGCAGGAGGAATGTCTTTTAACTCCAGCCTGTATCCCAGACTTACTGCGGAGATCACCCATCTCTGATGGTGTCCCGCCAGGTCTCTGTGAACAACTGAAGTCTTCCCCTCACCCGACTGAGTGGGGGCAACCCTTCATGACTTAGGGGGAGGTTTTGTACCTCTCTTGACCCAGGGTTTCTTGTTACCCTGTGATTGTCCCTGATTTCTGCCCCCTGGATTTGACCGCGGAGGCCGTCGGAACTGTTTCACAGCCGATGTGCCAGGGACTGGAGAAGTAGGCCTCTTAAAAGAAGGACTTCTACCCTTGTTCTTAACCGGTAAGAGTGAACTTTTACCGGCAGAAATTTTCTGGATATATTTGTCCAGATCTTCTCCAAATAAGCGTTCTCCATGAAATGGGAAGCTAACCAGCAGTTTTTTACAGGGAGCTTCCGCAGACCAGTTTTTGAGCCACAGAAGCCTACGCATATGTACTATAGACAGCGTAAAGCGGGAGGCCTGTTGGATTGTATCCTTTATGGCGTCCACCGCAAAACACAAGGCTCTAGGCAGGTCAGCTAGGGCAAGAGCCTGCTGATCTGGTAAGTCCCTTAAGACTTGTTTCAACTGATCTTTCACTGGTTGGCAGACTCCAATCGCTGCTACCGCAGGTTGTGTCACCATGCTTGCTGTAGAGAAAGCAGATTTTAGTAAAGACTCCAATTTTTTATCTATTGGGTCTTTGAACATTGGAACATTATCTACTGGACATGTCAGTGATTTGTTAACAGAAGAGATGGCTGCGTCCACTGTAGGGACCCTCCATTTTTTTATGAACTTATCCTCCATGGGATAGATCACCGGAAATCTCTTGGGGGGAGCAAATATTTTATCAGGATGCTCCCAATCCTGGTAAATAAGCCCTTCTAATAAAGGGTGGATTGGGAAGGAACAGACAGCCTGGGGAGCTTTTAGCGACCCCAGCGAGGAAACCGTAGTGGATGGTGGTTCCGCCAGAGGCATTTTAAATGCTGATCGGACCATGTTAGTCAGAGACTGAACCCATAATCTTTCAGCCTGAGATGCTGAGAAAGGTTCTTCCACTGTTGATTCCTCCATAACTGAATCAACCTCATCCTGATCCCCTTCAGGTAGGTCGATCTCTGTGTGGGGCTGTTCCTCCACTAACAGGCACTCTGAAGGAGGAGACGGAGATCGGACGCGCTTTTCCTGTGACAGGGAAGCAGCGATCAATGCTGTTAATCTCTCTTCCAATCCTCCCAGAGTTGAGGATAAAACCTCCTCTGTTATATATACAGGAGCAGGTGGACTGGGGACAGCCGCAGCACCAGGCACTCCTGCGGGGTTTCTACGGCTACTGACCTCTGAATTCTCAGGGGAGATTGGTGCAGTACAAGCATGCCCAATATCCTCAGAGCCCGATGGAGACCCCTTTGGCTTCCTGGAAGACTTATTTCCGGAGTGTCTGGACGACATATCCTTTAAGCACAAAGCTGAGGTATTCCCGTCGTCATACACCAATTTTTGCTGGTAATAGTCTAACACAGTTGCTGCTATATACCAGCTGGTGTCCACTAAAGTGCCTTTCTATGGGGATGCCTGCATCAACCGCCTCTGTGTGCCACTGTTTGTTGCTAGCTCTGTTTGCATCCAGCTGACACTTGTACTGTGTCTTTTAACCATGCTGGGACGCCTGCACATGCGCAGAAGCGCCACGCATCGAGCGTCATCCACCCGCCCCGCCCCTTTTTTTTCATAGGAGGCGCGTGCACACGCCCGCGCGCGCCATTGGCGCCCTTTTCGAAATCAAACAGGGACTAGGAGCCAGGGCCCTTTTTGCCGGAGGGCCTGTGCGGTGGATGATCGCAGCAACAGGGCAGAGGAAGTGGATTCCCACAGAGAATCTTACCAACTGCCTGGATCTTTTGACTTGAGAAAACCAAAGATCCACATGACAAGAAAAATGGACTACAGCGGCCTCTAGTGGTTTAACACAGGTACCGCGGTCCCTTTTTTTTTTTTGACTACTATTAAAATTTTACATTTTCAGTAGTTACAGGCAAACACAGATATTAGCGGGAATACCGTTAGGTAACAGACAGAAAGACAAATTAGGCTTGGGGGTCCCCCAATAGAACCAAGTTCCTGGGGGCCCCCACTTACCTGAACCCCGCCGCAGGACTTTGTTTGGTCCACAGAAGTCCAAACTTCACCTATCACGGCAGGCATTGTAATTAAACCTTCAGGGACCGGGTTCCCAAGGATTCCACTCCCCTGGACCTGTATAGCACCCTGCACAGACAACATCTTGGTCGTGGGTATGACCAGAGCTCTGGATCCCAGGGTCCAGCCCTCCTAAGAGAGGCATTACAGGCAAAACCTTGCTCTTCTGCTGCAAGGCCCGGGTACCGACCGTTTAGCTATGAAGCTTTTTTGGTGGGATCCGGAACAGCTTACTAAGGCCCAAAAGAACCTGTACGCAAGCCCAGTGAAAACACATGTTACTCTTTGGCCAACACCTTAGACACTGGCAAAAAACTGAGGTGCTCCCGGATGGGAGGGGCTTATATAGGGGAGGGTACTTCCGGTTTGGAATTGGCCAGTGCCAACACCTGAAGGTAATCTATATAACCCATTAGTAATGACTAAGTCGCTCTGTGTCCCGTGATGTACGAAAAAGAAAATCAACGACAATCCAATGTGAAGTGAAGTGTTCCAAAACCAGTCGGAGTATACGTTATCTATCACCACCCTTTGGCCCCAGTAACCAGTTTACCCAAGAACAAAACCTTACGGTCCATACCTGCGGACCTGCTTGTAGATTGAGCGCTTATGGTGGACTGTATCAAATGCCTTTGCAAAATACAGGTACACTAAATCCACAGGCCTCCCCATGTCTAGATGGCAGCTCACTTCCTAGTTGAATGTTAACAGATTTATCTGGCAAAAATTACCTTTTGTAAACCCATGCCGATGACCACTTATATATTTTTTTTCCTTCAGTAAATTTTTGGATATAGTCCCTCATCATCCCCTCCAATAATTTACCAACGATTGATGTTAGGCTGACTGGCCTGTAGTTTCCAGGGATTTGTCTTTCCCTTTTTGAATATTAGTACCACATGGGCTTTTCTCCAATAAGCTAGTACAAATCCTGCGAGTATGCTGTCCACAAAGTTCAGGAACGATGGTCTGGCTATAACCTGACAGTTCTCTGAGGACTCTCAGGTGTAAGCCATCTGGTCCTAGTGATTTATTTGTATTCAATTTATCTAGCCTTTCCTTCACACCGGCCTCTGTTAGTGACAGGGCATACCCACGTGGCTAACAGTACTGTCGCGGTTGATATGCCCCTCCAATTTCCTGCATAAAAACAAGAGGTGAAAAAAGGCATTTAGTACAGTAGCCTTCTCTGTCATCCTCGTCTTTTATGTGGGCAATGTGCTCTGATTTTGCCTTTTACTGTAAAAAAGCCATCTAAAAAGTTTTTGTAATTTTTTTTACTCTACTCCGCTCTATGTCGCTCGTAGTCTTAAACCCCCCCCCCACCAATTGCGTTCTTACACTTCTTATTTCATTCCTTGTAGTGTTGGAATGCTGTCAGTTACTCATCCCCTTAATATTGTTTAAATACAATTTTTTTTCTCTCTTTAACCACTTCCCGCCCGCCGTATGCAGAATGACGGCTGGGAAGTGGTTCTGTTATCCTGACTGGGCGTCATAGGACGTCCAGCAGGATAACATCCCGGGGTGCGCAGCGAGTGCGGCGTGTCAGTCTGACACCCCGCATCTCCGATCGTGGTAAGAAGCCTCTGACAGAGGCTTCTTAACATGTAATCAGCTGTGACCAATCAACTGACCACAGCGTGAACCAGGAAGTGCCGGTAAACAGCATTCCTCGGTTTGCGCTGACAGGGAGAGCTGATCGGCGGCTCTCCCTGTCGGGGGGGGGGGGTCTGTGCTGATAATCAGCACATTGATTATCAGCACAGCCCCCATCAATTGTAAAAATAAGCTGCCAGTCAGTGCCCCATCATAACCCCCTGCCAGTGCCCAAAAAGTGCCAATCTGTGCCAGATCCCACCACAGTGCAAATCAGTGCCCATTGCAGTGCCAATCAGTACCTCATCAGTGCCCATCAATTCTACATATCAGTGCTCATAAGTGAAGGGGAAACATTTTGACAGAAAAACCTTTATCAAAAAATGTTGGTCTTTTTTAGTTTGTTTAGTAAAAAATAAAAACCCCAGGAGGTGATCAAATACCAAAGAAAGCTCTATTTGTGGGAAGAAAAATTATAAAAATTTAGTTTGGGTACAGTGTAGCATGACTGCACATTTGTCATTCAAAGTAGGACAGCGCTAAAAGCTGAAAACTGTCCTAGGCAGGAAGGGGCGAAAGTGCCTGTTATTGAAGTAGTCAATGAGGCTTTTTACATTACGGTTTAGCCACTCAGGTTTCACCTTTGCTCTTCTAGGTTTTTTGCCCATTGGAATGCACTGTGTAATACCTTTGTTTAAAATGCTCCTAAAGCATTCCCATTTTTCTTCCGTGTTCAATGTATCTAGGATTTGGTCCCAATTGATGTCATGTAGTAAAGACCTCAGTTCAGAAAAATTGGCTCATTTGAAATTTAGTGTTCGTGCTTTCCTCGTGCCACCTTTTTTCCTTGTTCTATGTTTTACGTTAAATGCGATTGTCCTATGCTCACTAGATCCCAAGTTGTCCCGTATTTCCACATCGATCCCCTCCGTCCCATTCACAATGTCGCTCCTTTTTACCACCCTTGCATCATTTTTACAAATAGACACATCCCTCCGCCTCTTCTACAGTCCCCGTCCTTCCGATACAAGGAATATCCCTGGATATTTGCCAGCCAATCATGTGAGCTGTCAAACCAAGTTTGTTATTCCCACAAAGTCCAAGTCCTCCTTATGTAATAGCAGCTCCAGCTCCTCCATTTTGTTAGCTAGGCTCCTAACATTTGTGTAAACTCCTCTCAGCGTTGTATGGGTGCATATTAACTTCCCCTGTTTTCTGCGGGCTTTGGTTTTCAAATTGTCCTTGCATTCACCCCAGGATTAGAAGTTATAGCTGTATTATCACTACTGGCTCCACTATTACCCTCTGTCCTTTGCTCACTTCCGACTATCGCTTCCTCTGATCCCCTCCCTCCCCCCACATCCCCATTAAGGTGCAGCCCATTCTTACTAAAAAGCCGGTAACCGACTAAAGCAGTGGTTCTCAACCTGGGGGTCGGGACCCCCTCGGGGGTCAAATGATGATTTGCCAGGGGTCACCGAATCCTGGGCTGTTCCAGAAGCCCGCATCACTCTCCCAGCCTTTTTGCAGCCACCCAGCAGGGCTATCCCTGGAGCCTGTGTCTGCCACGCTGGGCTATTCCTGGAACCCGCATCCGCCCACTCAGGTGCCCATTCAGTTCACGGCATGGCTGGGGGGCAAAGACTAGAGGTCAGCTGACTGGTGAGGAATGTGAAGTGGGAGGGGCTGGAGGAGACCCTAGCTCCTGATTTCGGCATGGGTGTCACTGCTACGAGACGCCACAAAGTCGGAAACACAGTGAAGCCGGAGACACAGTGAGTGACACTACCTGCAATTATATTTGCCATTAAAAAGGACTAAGGGAGCGCTAAATGTCTGTGGGTTAGGGGCGCAAATTACTTGTCTTGCCTTGGGTGCTGACAACCCACGCTACGAAAATCATTTTACTGTTAGGGGTCCCCACAACTTGGGAAATTTTATCAAGAGGTCACGGCACTAGAAGGTTGAGAACCACTGGACTAAAGTCATCCCAGTTCTACAGGAACCCGAACCCCTCTTTCCTACGCCAATTCCTCAGCCACTTTTTTTTTTTTTAAAGATATTTGTTAGGTTTAAGACAAACCAACAAACAGAAAGAAACATACAAAAAAGAAAAACAAAAAAAAAAACAAACAAAAAAACAAATACCACCAGACAACCTGGTCATAAACATTAGGCAATACACTCAAACATAGAAAAATAAACTGACATCAGTTCAAAATATAAAGTAGGCACAATGGTAAAAGGCTCAGGTATAATACCGGGATTTAGCAAAAGCGGAGGTCCAGACATTAGAGATCCCTGAGGCACAGCCCATCAATGGTCAAGCAAGAGTAGTACAATCAGTGAGAGGGTTAACGGACTAGCCAACCATCTACCCCAAATTTTGTGGAAGTTTTTGTTCCGTTTCCGGAGTTCAAAAGTAAGTTTATACAGTGGGATAGCGTCATTAATAAGTTTTAACCAGAGGGATTTCAGAGAGGTCTGTGTGCCCTTCTAGGACAGTAAAAAAGCTTTAACATAGAAGAGTATACGGAGCAGTCTCTTGGCATGTGATGAAAGGTGTAATTCGCCAAAAATGCCTAATAGGCAGTTCTTGGGGTGGATTATGTTTGGGAGGCCTAGCGCCGATGAGATGAAAGCACCCACTTCTTCCCAGAAGTCCCGGACTATTGGGCATGACCAGTAGCAGTGTAAGAAATCGGCCTCTTGGCCACAGCCGCGGAAACAGGCAGCCGAGGGCAGGAGACCCATCTTGTGTAACCTAGCAGGTGTGAGGTGGGTTTGATGAAAAATTTTGACCTGTATGATGCGGTCCCGGGAAGCAATAACAGGATGTTTTATACGCATCACTAAATTCTGACCAGTTCTCGTCTACCAGGGAGATGTCCAGAGAGGTCCATTTTACCTGAGCTTTGTGAAACCTTGGCTTAAAGTCAGTCATTAGGGCTGCATAATAGGTGGAGACAAGTTTAGTGGGATCTGGCTGTCAGAGCAGTTTTTCCAACGGGGGCAGGTCAGTGGGATCATCCAGGGAGCCAAACTGGGCACGCATAGCGTGCCGAGCTGGTAGTAATAACATAGGTATGATCTTGGTAGATTGAAGTCTAAACGTAGCTGAGAAAAAGATTTAAAGCCCTGAACGCCCTGCCCTGTACAGGTGGCATAAATATTTAACCCCCTGGAGTACCAGCGATTGGGATCGGGAAGGAAGTATAGTTCCTGCAGATTAGGGTTAACCCACAGGGGGTTGTTGGGAGATTTCAGCCAGGTGTGCCTGGATACTTGTGACAATATAACGGAAACAGGAAAGGGAAGTGGCAAGTAGGGAGGTTATGGGGCGATCGGGGACCCGGCCTCTGTAGATATTATGTAGGGTTTCCAGGGAAGATGCGATGGCTCCCTCCGTGGAGGTACAAGCATTGGCCGAAACCAGGCACAGCCAATCGTGGATGTGCACCAACTGGGATGCAAAATACAGAAAGAAGTTGGGAAATGCCAGGCCTGCCAAGTGCGCTGGCAACTGTAGTGTTTCAAGTGCTACCTTGGGGGAGCCACCCTTCCACAGGAAAGTAGTACATATTGAATCTATGCGTTTAAAAATAGATTTAGGTATTTTGCAAGGGGAATTGGCAAGGATATAGAGTAATCTCGGTAGGTAGATAATTTTGAGGACGTTGGCCCTCCCCATAAGATCCAGAGGCAAATCCATCCTTGGTCTGCTCCTAAAGGCGGACCAATAGAGGATCTAAGTTATTGGCAACATATGAAGATAAGGGGTCTGCACCAGTACCCCAAGGTACCTAAAGGAGGATACCACTTGAAGCTTGGAATCCGGGTGAATCAGGGGAGGCTCAGCCACATCTAGGAGGAAAGGACTAAACTTATCCCAATTCGCCCGGAAGCCAGAATAGTCTCCAAAAAAAAGGTATCAATCTCCACCAACAGGGCCTAAAGTGAGTCATTAGTCTCAGCCACTTGTTCAGTTCCCCAAGCTCCTGCAGCCTCTCTGGTGTGGCTCGAGGCACAGGTAGTATTTCAGAGAAAACTACCTTGGAGGTCCTTTTCCTCTAATCTATTCTCCGAAATAATTTTTTTAGGACTCTCCACCTATCACTTTGTCATTGGTGCCAACGTGTACCATGATCACTGGGTCCTCCCCAGCCCCACCCAGTAATCTGTCCAATCTGTCCACCCGATCCACGTTCACACTTATGCGTAGCGATTTCAATGAGCTTTGCAGTGAGATTTGAAGGATCACAGGCAGTGCAACTTTATCCGCATTCCTCTGCAATTCCATTGCGTTTGCAATGCAATTTTGATGCAGCTGCAATCTCTCTTCTCAAAAAGGACTTCAGAAATACAGCAGAGTCCTAGCAAACGCACTGGCATCCCATTACATTTGAACACCTATGTTTTTTCCCTGTAGTTTCCATTCAACTCTTTGGGACTCAAATTTGCACTGCAAAAAAACATGTACATGATTTTTCAAATAGCAGCACGTTCGGACCGCATATATATGTGAACATCCTCTATACAAAAACATTTAATTTGACTTGAGATTCAGTGCATTCTGAAATGCATCAATGTGAACCAGGGCTTACGCATTTACCGAAAACTCATCTCTTTAGGGAAGCCTATCCTTAGTTACCCTACCCCTAACTGAGCTATTATTGTCTCCATCAGCTCATCCCCCACAACGACCAACTTTTGAATCACTTGACCCTCCCTTTTAGAATGTAAGCTCTACCGAGCAGAGCCCTTCGCTTCCTCTTGCAACTGTACTCTCTGACTTGATTTTGTAAAGTGGGATGCAAACTGTTAATCAAAAGATCACCTTTTTACCCAATGTTCATGCCCACTATTCTTTGCATGACAGAGCTCAGCTACACCAATGCTTGGTATGAGTTTCCCCTCGCCAAGAATGGTAAAATGTCTAATTTGCGATCTTGCTCACTTAAGGGCTTTATGCTCAGATTTGAATTCCACTTTACAAATTATTTGCCTGCTCTACATTAGCAGGAAACCCTTTTTTGTAAAGCCTTAACACAGACTCATGACTAATGTAAAATGAATTCGGCCCCAAGCTGTAGTTTATTTCCAAAAGACATTAGTGACTTCCATGTGATCCAAACGTTTCTTCGTCACACCAGCTCCAGCACTGGGATAGGTTTATAGTAGAAGTTGTGGAAAACACGTAGGACCAAGAAATATCTACATTAACACAAAGTCTAACCAGACAAGAAAAGTTACAACCAAATGTGCAGTGTTAATTTTGACATACAATTTTGATTTGGTTATAGTCTTGACTAAAATGCAGTTTTAGACATCCGAGTTTTAATTGTATTTTAGTCGCTGAGAACAGCGATTATTGCTAGCAGCTATAGCCACTGGCAATAATTGCATGTAAAGATTAGACATACTGGTTGTACCCAAGCCGATCGATGGATTGCCTTGAGTACAATCAGCTTACCCATAGATAGTTCGAATCTCAGCCGGTCCCTGCTGAACTGGCTGGGATTCAATCCGTCTATGGCTGGCCTAAACTGAAAAGGTCTGGTACACAATATGTGAACTTGAGACGCAGTAAAAACAGAACCTGTTCTTTGCTAGTGACAAATGTAACAATTGTTTGCTTTTCTTACGAGAGTTGAAGATTGCTATTACACAAGGTAAGCTTTAAACAATAAGGAACTTACTATACAGATCTGATTCGTCCAGAATCTCAGATTTAATAATTTCTTCAATGACATCTTCAAGAGTTACCAGTCCCAACACCTCGTAGAACGGATCTCCTTCTCCTTCACTGTTTACTTTCTGTACAATGGCCAAGTGAGACTTTCCTAGGAGAAAATGCAAACAGGTTTGACACAGGCATGCAGGGACTCAGGTAAAAGCCCAGAATATCTTGCACAATACATAGAATAAAAAGCTGGAGTGGAGAAAATGTGGCCACAAAAATCAAAAGGTCTAGTTGTCACACATCTAGTACAGGTAAGAAAACATAAGCAGCCACTTGATTGGTTGTCATCACAAGCAAGATCCATATTGTTACATGGCTCCAGTTTTATAAATGAGACTTATTGTGTTCTATGCCACCCAGACGGCGTACACAAACCACTCGCTTCCTTGTGGATTTGTGGCTTGCCCGGGTCACCATATCCGTCCTACGTGAAAAATTGCCACAACCCTATTACTGCAATTTCAGTTATTGTATATAAAAAAAAAAAAAAAAAACATAATTACCAGGATAATTGTGCAAGACTCTGATGACAAGAATACAATGTGTGCAGTGTGTATGTAGGATATAAAATGTTCCGAGTGCCAGGCAGGTAATTACACAATGACGGTTAATTACATACTTGGAGATCTCCCTTATATCCTTCTTCATTAAAAATAGTTCAGGCAGAAATGACTTTTGGACCAAGACAACATGGATCAGGAGAAGGAGAGGAGTGTCTACTGATGACAGCTCCACTTTGTACACAAGGTCAGATGCCCACATCAGACTAAACACTTGTGTCTCATGAAAAGAAAGCCAACCGTCAGAGATTCAACCAAGTGGCGTCTTTCTATAAGCTATAGAAGATTATTGCAAACCTAGCTTTTGAATTAAAACATCATTATTATTATCATCCAATAACAGTCATATTAAGAATAGACTATTCTTTTACAAACTGCATGTATCCACCACAAAATAGCCTATCCAGTCAAGGAGCCCCACGACACAAACGAAGCAGCTTTAAAAAAAAAAAAACACAAAACAAAAACAAATCAACATTAACCTGCTCGCGCTGACCGCCTATATATGAAGGCGCTCGGCGTTAAAGCCCACCCACCAAGAGGCCGCATATGTGCATACTGCTTGCGTGAAGAGGTTAAAGGTTTGGGTGTAAACACAACAAAAAAACAAACAAAAAAAAAAAAAAACACAACAACACACACACACACACACACAGTTATACTTGCCTGCTCTGTGTAATAGTTTTGCACAGAGCAGCCCCAATATTCTTCTCAGGTCCCCCACCGGCACTCCTGGCCCCTCCCCCTTAACCAGTGCCACCAAAGAAAGCTGCTTGCTATGGAGGCACTGGTGCGTACTTACTCTCGAGCTCAGGCTGTGCTTCTCCTTTAATGTATTGCCATACCTGTAGGCCAAAGTAGCCTGCAGCTGAAACAGTGGAACATTGGCTCCCGCTACTGTCAATCAAATCCAGTGACACGGGAGCTGGGGGGGGGGGGTGCAAGGCCCACTCCTGCTGTCTGAGTCAATGGACGCAGCAGGACTCGGGAGCGTGCCCCCTTTAAAAATCGGCTCTCCTCACTCGAGAAAAGGAAGATCCAGGAGCGCCGTCGAGTGAGACCCTAGCTTCTTCATCAGAGTGTGCGCTTCGAAGCGCGTCAGCCGGTAGTGCGCCCCATCACGCCCTCCATGATCGGTCGAAGTGTGGTTTGTTCCATACGCTGCAGCCTTCCAAGGTACCGTTTGTACATTGCGAACAATTGTACTATTTTTGTGAGTACCTTTTTGGTGCGCCCTTGTTTTTTCTTTTCATTTGCTACTAGGACACCCCTATCGATGAAGGGCAGCAAGGCCGGTGTCATCGTTATAGATTACTGAATGTGGATGGTCATCTTGTGCGCAGGATTGTTTGTCGTTTTTCTGCTACTTTAAATTCCCATTACAAAAGCTGGTTTGTTACGTTAGGCTAAGAATCTATTGATCCAGATGAAAAGGAACCCAACATAATTGGTATCAGATAAAATGTTGACAAATAACTAAAAACACAATATAATAAATTATATAAATATATAAAACTCACAGATAAGAATTGGACAATTGAAGACACTCACCTTTCTTAAACTCCTCAAGGACAGCATCCAATTTGGTGTCACTAAACACAAAGTGAACAGGATGACTGTAGAAACGAGTAATGGTGTTCAAAGTAGTGCAGTCATCTGGGTCTACGAAGGCCAAATCTTTCACATACAGAATGTCCACAATATTGGACCGTTCATTTTCATATACGGGTATACGGGTGTAACCGCTCTCCATAATACCGGACATGGTGTTAAAGTCTAACACAGCATCATTCGGGAGCATAAAACAGTCCTCCACCTTGGTCATCACATCCTCCACTGTCTTTGTGCGCAGCTCCAGAGCTCCCTGAATAATGTTCATCTCTTCACGGACCAGACCGCTATATGGCTCTGTAACCTGCAACAAGCAGCACACAATTATTACACAGGAAATGTAGAGAATCATGCAAGTACAGAGTGCAGCGTTCGGGGGAGTGCTACGTACCAAGTGCAGAGTTTAGGGGGCCACTGAATACAGAATTCAGGGGTGCACTACACACAGAGTACAGAGTTCAGCCTTCTTGCACAGCTGCCTACCTCTGCATTCCCCATCCACATCTCACTTTCACCCATCTTCTTCTCTAGTACCCCCTCATATACTTTAGGTGGCTCCACCTCTCTAACTTGCAGGGAGATCATCCAGCGGGGGTGTCGGCATCTACACTGCACCCCAGCACCTGCATCTCCCTTGTCACCATCGTGTACTCAGTGGGAGGTGTTCAGGAGATGAGATCTGTGGGAGCCGTTAGGAGACAAGCTGTCACTTGTAAACACAGAACTGATAGTGGTGAGCAGGGAGCAGAGGGTTTGAGCCAGAGGTGGTGGAACAGAGTTCCAGCTGAAAAAAAGCCCTGGTCTTATCACCGTAGACAAGAGATGGGGCTGGAGATGAAGAATAAGTAGTCTAGTTCCCCTGAAGGGAATTTACCAACTAGAGCTGCCAGAAAAAAAACGCTCACATACTGTATTGTTTACTTTGAAGAAAACTTGTCACGGAGAAATATCAGGGGCCACCATTGCTGACCTACTCCTGAAAATACTATTTGCCTGGCTGTTTCCAGTTCCAAATTCTCGAAGTCACTAATCGTTAAAGTGGAGGTCCACCCAAAAAAATACACCAAAATGCTACAAAAAAATAAATAAATTTTTTTTACTTACCAGAAATTGCGGTTGCTAGGCGGATCTTCCTAATCTGCCTCTTCCTGGTCCGCAGCTGGTCTTCACCCTCACGTTGTCTTCTGGGGAATGGGGCGCGCTGCCTTCTGGGAACTGTGTGTATCACAGAGAGCAGCCGCCCATTCATACAGTGCCGTGAGACTCGCGCATGCGCAGTAGGAAATGGGCAGTGTAGCCGCAAGGCTCCACTGCCCGTTTCCCTTAGTGAGGATGGCGGCGCCGGGACCTTGCTCGATCGAGGGATCGGCCTCGGGGGGGGGGGGGCAGACATCGCGGGCGCCTAGGACAGGTAAGTGTCCTTATAAAAGTCAGCAGCTAGTGTTTGTAGCTGCTGGCTTTAAAAAAACAAAAAAACAAAAACAAATAGCGGGTGGAACCCCACTTTAATAAGCATGCAGCAACTCAGGACAGCACTCCTTATCTGCACACTCATGCCAAAGTCAGCAGTTCAGAAAGAAGCTTGTCAGCCAGGTTGTCGTTTTTTTTAGGAGGAGAGTTCAGAAAAGGCAAGCTACTTCTTAGTACAGATTACATTTAAAGAAACATGGAGACACTGCCACTGCTGATCGTCTCCTGAAAAAGCAGGCTGCCTGGCTGTTATTCTGGCCCTATGGCTTCAATACTTTGAGTTACTGACCCAGAAAAAAAATATGCAGAGAAGAACTTCAGACTTTTCTACAACTTCTCTGTATCTTTTTACAAGTCAATGACTTAATGCCAATGAATCAGAACAGTCCGTTGACTACAATTCTCAGAAATAGGTCAGCAAGAGATGACCCAAATATGTTGCTTATGACAAATCTGTACTTTCATGTAGCTGCAAAATCTTCTGTAAATATTTAGTAGTAGTTCTCAAGCTAACAGTAGCAGTGCATCATATGCAGAGGACAATCTGAGAGCCACTGGGTACGCTCCTGCAAAGGGCTATGGAGACTTTTACAAGTCCTTTAGTAAGACAAAGAATTGGTCGCACACTGGAACTCCAAATTTGCTTGATGTTATCTTTATTGTCACAAAATTTGTCAGACAAACACAGGAAAAGCAATCGACACGTTTCGCAATCGATAGCTTGCTTGTTCACAGCCAAGTGAACAAGCAAGCTATCGCTTGTGAAATGGGTCAACTGCTTTTCCTGTGTTTGACAAATTTGTGATAATAAAAATAACATTAAGCAAATTTGAAGTTCCAGTGTCTGACCACTTTTGTTTTATTCGTGTTTGACGGTGGTGAGCCGAGGTCTGCACCTGTTATCTGCTTTGCACCTGAAAATTGCCTGGACCGGTGTGTCTCTCTTTGGTTTCTACAAGTCCTTTAGTAATGTGCCAATGGCCATGCGACACACATACCAGGCAATAGGTAGATATGCGCCAGCACACCAAGGATCATCAATTTCGTCCAAACGGTTTTTATTCAATGAATAATCCCCATTACAAAATGGTGTAGTGCACTACACTGTTTTGTGATGGGATTATTCTTTGAATAAAAACCGTTTGGATGAAATTGATGATCCTTGGTGTGCTGGCGAATATCTACATATCGAATTTGTTCCAGTATCCAGATGGCTGTCGCTACAGCACCCAATACCTTCAGAGCTCATTCCAGGAATGTGTGCGATGGGAATATGGACTGTACACATACTAGGCAGACATGGTACCTTTCAAACAGTATATGACCGCAGAGCCCAGCACAGAAAGCAGCCACGACCGTTGCTTCAGAACACATGACGTCGCTGGGTGCATGTACAGTAAATATCTCCTTAAGGCTGCCTTCACACTGAGGCTCTTTTCAGGCGATATAGCGCTAAAAATAGCGCCTGCTACACTGGAGCAGTGCCCTGGCAGGATGGCAAAAAAAGTCCTGCTAGCCGTATCTTTGAAGCACTGTAGGAGCGGTGTATACAAAGTGCCCCTGCCCATTAAAATCAATGGGCAGCGCCACCGAACCACCGGCAAAGCGCCCATTTTCGCCCGCTAGCGGGGGGGTAAAAAACCGCCCCTCTAGCAGCCGAAAAGCGTAGCAAAAGCAGCGGTAAAGCGCCGCTATAAATGGCGACGCTTTACCTCCTCAGTATGAAAGCAGCCTAATGGTGCACATTTACAGTACCTATAGGGAAGCCTTATTATAGGCTTGAAACTGTTTTTGCCAGCAGCTTGCACTTTTAGATTTAGTCTGTATACCTGCGCAATATTTTTTTTAGTTTATCTTATACGCTTACCCATACATAAAACTCAGACGGGAGTTTACTTCCACTTTAAACATCTATTATGTGAATGCTTGCTGCCACTTCAAACATGACGCTATCTAGCTTCAGACTTAAAGTGATATTAAATTGATTGATAAAAAAAAAAAAAACCCTTTTACAAACATGTTATACTTACCTGCTCTGTGCAAGGCTTTAGCACAGAGCAGCCTCTATGCTTTTCTTCTGAGGCGCTCCTGGCTCCTCCTATTCATCGGGTGCCCCCACAGAGAGTCGCTTTGCCTGGGGACACGCGTGCAGGCTCACGAGTCCAGCAGCTGCGTCCATTGACACAGACAGCAGGGCTCGGCTCCGCCCCCCACTCCCATGTCACTGGATTTGATTGACAGCAGCGGGAGGTTTTTTTACCTTCTATATTCCATACTGGCAGATTCCTGTGAAAGCAGAGAATCACTGTCACTGTAGTAGTCGGTGCTACTACAGTGATCTTTGCTGTATTTTGGATCCCATGCTGGCCACCATTCGGAGAACCCTTTGTATTTTCTCAATAAATGCCAAGCATTCTCTGACTGGATAGGCAGGCAGTGATGTCATGATCCCCATCGTGTCCAATCAGAGAATGCCTTGCATTCATTGAGAAATGCACACAGTTCTTTGAATGGGATCTGAAAGACAGCGATTCTCCGCTTCCACAGCGGTCACACAGGTATGGAGTTTGCATAGCAACGTTGTTCTAAGCTGGACCAAACAAACTATACAAAAATATCCATACATCAATTCAACTTTAAAAAGACAAACTTGAGCTAAAGGGTGCTTTAAAGTCCTCAACAAAGCTGCTCAAAACTTGACAAAAGGTTTTGGAAATGCTTTGTAATAGTATGTTGTACACACCTCTAATATTAGTATATTACAGGATGTACACAGTGCCAACAGTGTGTGCAGCAAACATTATGACAAGATAAAGGGAGACAGTACAACTCAATACAGGAGGCTCACAATCTAAACCACATATACACACACACACACAATCTGAAGCCTGTATGTTCAAAGCTTTTCAGAACTACAACCCACGGTGGGGGGGAATTTATCAAAACTTGAGCAACTGTTGCATGGCAACCAATCAGCTTCCATCTTTAGTTAAAGGATAAGTTCACCTTTGGTAACATGTAACATCCATATTCAGGGTGTAACATGTTACGAACAGACTGGCCCCCGCACCTTCCCAACCTGATAGCTAGCAGGGATCTTCTCTCCCCCCCACCCTGTCGCAATTTTAAAAAAAAAACGTGGCCGAGCGGGGCTCCGTCTGTGTCACTCATTCACAGCGCTCAATGAATGGAAAACTACAAGTCCCAGCAGCCTTTGCAGCTGTCGGCTTGTAGTTTTCAATGAACTACCATGGCACGGTTGAGCACTGTGGTAGTTTTCTCTCCTCCTGTCAGATTGCATCTGCTTGCCAGTACAAGATGTACGGGTGCAGATACATGGAAAGATCTGCAGGAGACCTGCATGGCACCAGTTATCTGCTGATCGCTGGAGCAATGCCTTAGAAGCTCCAGAAACAACAAATTCACATTTTTTTTACCTGCAAAAAAGTTTATTTATTATTTTTTGTTAAAAGGTTAACTTATCCTTTAAGCCAGGGGTAGGCAACCTCGGCCCTCCAGCTGTAGTGGATCTACAAGTCCCATGAGACATTGCAAGACCCTGATAATCACAGGCTGAGGCATGATGGGATTTGTAGTTTCACCACAGCTGGAAGGCTGAGGATGCCTACCCCTGCTTTAAGCTTTTAACATGAAAAGCTAGAAGCCGATTGGCTGCCATGCAACAGCTGCTTCAGATTCTGGCTGCTCCAGTCTTGAAGCTTTACTAAACACATTGATTTAAAGGTTTAAAAAAGAAACGGTTATATTCCTGGCATAGCAGGGATGATAACGGTCACATTGGCTGTGTTCTCAATTAAACTGCCAAAAGCATCAAGTCTGGTGTCATAACTGATCACATGTGCAGCACCATGGCAGTTGCAGGTCAAACAGAGGCCAAGATGGCAGCTTCCCTGGCTGGATAGGACTGTTTAGTTCTTTAAAAGCAGAACTAAACCCTCCTATCCTATCCAGCCAGGGAAGCTGCCATCTTGGCCTCGGTTTGACCTGCAACTGCCATGGTGCTGCACATGTGATCAGGTATGAGACCAGACATTTGATGCTTTGACAGTTTGGTTGAGAACACAGCCAATGTGACCGTTATCATCCCTGCTATGCCAGGAATGTAACTGTTTTTTGAACCCATTACAGCGACGGGTTTAGTTCTGCTTTAAGCTGGCCACAGGTGGATTGCAATATGTCCGGTTCAGCAGGGACTGACTGAATGTCAATCCATCTATGGCCATTGCGGATCAACTTCTGTAGAATGGCAACAATGGAAGACTTGTCAGTCAGCAGCTGCAG
This sequence comes from Rana muscosa, assembly GCA_029206835.1. Classification (NCBI taxonomy): domain Eukaryota; kingdom Metazoa; phylum Chordata; class Amphibia; order Anura; family Ranidae; genus Rana; species Rana muscosa. The sequence continues at coordinate 232,031,003 of CM055118.1, forward strand.
CCACCGATCACTGTATTGTGACAGCGGAGGGATCCTGCTGTCAGAATACAATGACACAGTCGAGTGGATTCCACCATCCACGTTGTCTGTGTGGATGAGGGAATCTGCCTTTTTTTTGATCAGCCTGCAGGCTAAGCCTCGTATGGCCAGCCTTTAGAAAAATCCCCCATTTGTTGCCAACAGATCATCAGCCCAAATGTATAACCTGTAAGGAGCCAGGAAATATTTCAGCCTCCTCGGGGGGCCATCATTCACACACCTTGAGCATTTCCAGGAGCTTCTCCCGATTGTAGACGGTACCGATCTCTTGGCCCAGAATGCAGTCCAGCAGGCGACTGACCGGATAGGCAACGGGGAAGGTGACCAGCATGAAAATACGAGTCAACCACAGAGTGTTGGCCCCTACGGCCAAGCCGTGGCGGGAGCACAGAGCTTGCGGCACAATCTCTCCAAGCACCACGATGCCCATGGTGGAGGCGGCCACGGCGGCGAGCCCGGATCCGATCAGCTCGTCCAGCAGGGTGGTGAGCGTGGTGTTGACCAGCACGTTGCCGAGCAGCAGGGAGCAGAGCAGGTAGTTGCCCTTGCGGCGGACCGGTTCGATCTTGGCGGCGTACCTTCTCTCCCGGTCCGAGCCGCAGCGCTGCACCACCCGCAGCTCCATGGGGTCCAGGGCCATCAGACCCAGGTTGAGGCCGCTGAAGATGCCGGATAGGCTGAGCAGCACGGTGATGACGATGGCCTGCAACCAGATGGGCATGATGGCCTTGTGCTCCTCCAGGACCCGCAGGCGTCCGTCCGGGCCAAGGTGAAGGGTCCAGGGCTGCCCGAGGCCCCGGCGTGTACACAGGACATAGACCCTGGAGGTCTGACTCTTCCTCAGGGGCAGGACCTTCACCCCTAGGAGGCCGGCCATACCTCCTGCCTCCTCACTGACGTTCAGCCCCCCAGAGTCCCTCACCAGGTCCCCCGTGTCCTTCAGGCAGCTGCTATTGTCCTGGCCGTCCTCGGTGAAGGCCAGCAGGTTTCCGCTGTCAGGTCGCAGGTTCAGGCCATAGAAGCGGAGCTGTAGCCGGCTGCTTTCCGTCACCTCCAGCTCCCCGTTCTGTGACAGCGCGGCGTGCCGGTCACTGCTCTCCAGGCGGAAGCCGAGGATGAGCGGCAGATCCTGCGGGTGAGGGGGATCGGTCTGAGAAGAACACAGCGCGGGCAGGACCAACAACGTGTACAATCCGACCCAACAGACAACCGCACCGGCCATAGCGTGCTGCCCTACTCTCTGAGGCCACAGCCGGGTCTGCGACGCTGCCGGCCACGCCCAGCGTCCCTACAAACCACGCCCGGGCAATGTAGACACGCCCCCTCCTCTGCATAAACCGGTTTCGAAACCGCAGCGGCGCTTTATTTACATAGCAACGCCTGGCGCATGGCCCCGCCCCCCATGTATGCGCCGCTCATCACCTTGGACACGAGTCTTCACTTCATTGATAGATCATGCCTTTTTAAACGACGGGTCACGCCCACTCCCGTCCGAGCTCTGCAATCCGAGCACAGAGGAGGCGGGGCTGTCTGCTGATCTAAAGATATCACAGGCTTGTCAGGTCACCAGTGCCACCCGCCTGCCACCCCCATTATCTGATCCTCCGCTCTGCACTGTGATCTGCTCACATTTCTTTATATTGGAGGTCTCTAAACGATATGAGCACCACTTCTATATATTACAGTTATTCAAGGAGATCAATAAATGAACGATTGTTTTTGGAATCAGAATGACATGATTGTCATAAAAAAAGAGGAATAACCTTAAAAACCAAGGAAAAGTCATCATTTCCATCAGAGCCCCCCTTACAAAAGAATACCCCCCCCCATGTCAGTGTTCCCATCACAGCCCCCGGCCCTACATCAGAGTCAGCCATAGGAATCCCCCTTTACATACAAGTCCATATTAGAGTTCCTCCTTACACCAGGATCCCCATCACAGCCCCCCTTACATTAGGGTGACCAGACATCCCCGGTTTCAGGGGACAGTCCCCGGATTGAGGACACTGTCCCCGGACCAAATCTGTCCCCTGTTTTGTCCCCGGATTGGATTTGAACATGGGCTGGGGCAATTTCAAAGACAGTCAGTGCAGAATTAAAAAATAAATTCCGCCGCTCCTACTAGCTTAGAGGGGTGTATTTATTTTTTTATTATCTGTGCCCCTTTCTGATGATCATGTGCTGGTCGGAAGGGAAGGGAATATTTCTTCAGTTTCGGGTGCATGCCCATTCAGCTTCGCTCGCATGTTCTTCTGCCTTGGCTCAAGTCACGGCCAGCCGCCTACCTCTCTGCCTTCCCCAGTGGAGTGATCTTCCTCCGCTCCCCACCCAGTAGTAGCCGGGGCCTGGAGAGTAAAGCCTCGTACACACGGCCGAGAATCTCATCAGGAAAAAACACGTTGTTTTTCCTGACGAGATTCTTTGACAAGAATCTTGTCCCGGCCGAGTGTACACACGCTTGATTCAAAAGAACCGCCGTTCTTTCGAATGGAACGAACACGGTGACGTCATCGACTACGACGAGCGTGCGCTCGTAACATTCGATGCCGCCGCCGCCATCTTGCTACACCCTACCTATGCCTAGGAAGCTACCGCGCATGCATCAAAGTCATTTCGAGCATGCGCGGGTTTCCACGGCGACAGGTAAGCGTACACACTCTCGGGTTTCTCGTCGGGAAACAGGCCGATGAGAATCTCGACAAGAAAATAGAGAGCAGGTTCTCTATTTTTCTCGTCGAGATTCCGGCCAGTTTTCTTGACGAGAAACATGAAAGCCTCGTACACACGGACAGTTTTCTCGGCAAGAAAGCTCTCCCGGCAGTTTTCTTGTCGTTTCTTGACGAGAAAACCGGCCGTGTGTACGAGGCTTAAGACTTGACCGGCTGTGAGGGGGGCGGTGACGGGCAGAGAGTCGCTGATTGCCGCCATTACTAGTAAAGAAAATGTCCCCGGATTTCATTTAAAAAATCTGGTCACCTTACCTTACATCAGAGTCCACAGTTTAAATCCCTCCCTACAGCAGGGGTTTCCATCAAGCCCCCTCCCTTTACATAGAAATCCCCAGCAGACTCCCCCTTTACATCAGGGTCTCCATTAGAGGCTCCCCTAACATTAGAGTCCCTCATTACACCAGGGTCCCCATCAGAGTCCACCTTACATCAGAACCCGACTTATCAGTGGCGGGCCGTCCATTTTAGGGCACACAGACGCCGCCCCCTCTATCACGCCACCCCCCCCTATGAGTAATGGATAGATTCATGCCTCATGATTCACGCGGGTCTGATACCCGTCACCTGATTGGCTGAAAGGACAGGCGATCCTATTGGACGCCAAGCAGGAGGAAATAAGAGACGCACTGCGGAAGCATGGAGGACACAGGAGGTGCCACCTGACTCACAGCTCGCCGCTGCCTGTCCAACAGCTCACCGCCATCACCCGCTACCTAAACCGCCACCAAGATGGGGTAAGTGCCGGTCAGACAACAAGCGGGCGAGAGGGGGGTGCTGGTTTAATGCCGCCGGGGGGTCACAGTGGCTGCATTTGATGGGCACAGTGGCTGCGATTGATGGGCACAGTGACTGCGATTAATGGGCACAGTGGCTGCAATTGATGGCACAGTGGCTGCAATTAATGGGCACAGTGGCTGCATTTGATGGGCACAGTGGCTGCAATTGATGGGCACAGTGGCTGCAATTGATGGGCACAGTGGCTGCAATTGATGGGCACAGTGGCTGCATTTGATGGGCACAGTGGCTGCAATTGATGGGCACAGTGGCTGCAATTGATGAGCACAGTGGCTGCAATTGATGGGCACAGTGGCTGCATTTGATGGGCACAGTGGCTGCATTTGATATTCACAGTGGCTGCAATTGATGGTCACAGTGGCTGCATTTGATATTCACAGTGGCTACATTTGATGGTCACAGTGGCTGCATTTGATATTCACAGTGGCTACATTTGATGGGCACAGCGGCTGCATTTGATATTCACAGTAGTTGCATTTCATGGCACAGTGGCTGCATTTGATAGGTACAGTGAGGCTGCAATTGATGTATTTTTTTTTCATAATTTTTCAGTACCAGCAGCCACTGCTATTTATATCAGAGTATCTATCAGAACCCCAGTCTTACATCAAGATCCCCCTTATATTTTTCTGAACACTATAAGTTGGCTCGCAGGAGGTCGGCTTTGGTGTTTGAGCGGATGTGTAATGCTTCTTCCAGGGATAGAGGCACCATCTCATTAATATATAAACAGCTTAATGAACATGATCTCCCAGAGAAATCTACGACTATGGTACAGTGGGAGGCTGAGACAGGCCAAGACTTTTCGGCCGAGGACTGGCAGGATATGTTATATAATATGCACGAGTGCACTAAATCCATTGCAATCAAAGACACTGTGGTTAAACTGCACACCAGATGGCACTACACTCCTCTAATGCCTGGTATACACAATGAGATTATCGGACGAATGATCGTTCGGTTTTTATTTTTTCGTGCATGTTAGATCAAAGAAAATCGGATGAACTGTCCTGATTGGCTCTTAAAAACTCTGTACTAACGATCAGATTATCGTACGATCGCTCCGAAATCTGTGTTTTTCTTATGATTTTATGATTGTGTGTACGGGGCTTGAGGCTGGGTTCACAGTAATGTGAATTGGATTTCCCTGCATCCATTTTCACATGACAGGAGATTGTGACCAGCTCTCTATGGTAAGGTGACCATATTTTTAAAATGAAATCCGGGGACATATTTTTTTTTTTTTACTAGTAATGGCGGCAATGAGTGACTCTCTGCCCGCCGCCGCCCACCTCACAGCCTGTCAAGTCTCACTCTCCGGGCCCAAGCTACTACTGAGTGGGGGAGCAGAGGAAGATCACTCCGCCAGAGAAGGCAAGGAGATAAACAGGCAGGCGGCTGGCCGGGACTTGAGCCAAGGCAGAAGAAAATGCGAGCGGAGCTGAATGGGCATGCACCCCGAAACTGAAGGAATAGTCCCTCCGCTCCGACCAGCACATGATCATCAGAAAGGGGCACAGATAATGGAAAAAAATACACCACCCTAAGCTAGTAGGAGTGGCGGAGAGGGGGTGTGTAATTTAGATTTTATTTTTTTAATTCTGCACTGACTGTCTTTGAAATTTCCCCAGCCCCTGTTCAAATCCAATCCGGGAACAAAACCAGGGACAGACTTGGTCCGGGAACAGTGTCCTCAATCCGGGGACTGTCCCCGGAAACCGGGGATGTCTGGTCACCCTACTCTATGGAGCTGGTTCACACATCTTCGGAGCGGCTCCGGTGCAAATTGCACAGGAGTTCTGTGCGCCTTCTGGTACGTTTCGGGTCTGAATTCAGCCAAAAATATGGACTGAAATCGGACCTGAAACGGTGAACAGGGATGCAACGGACCCCTTCTGTGAGCCGCTCCATGCTGCAGTGTGAACCCAGTCTGAAGCTACATAGAATGTACCCGCCTGAACCTAAAAACATGCTTCAGGGGCTGCCCGGACAGGGGGACTCACCTCCATATTTTTTGGAGTTGCAAAGCTATCAAACCCTTATGGCAGCAAGCATCATCGATGGTGGCCCGTATTACGGGTTCGATTATCACTTACATTTCCCATGTCCCTATTTTTTGCAGATATACCAGAGGTGTTGCCCCCCCCCCCCCCTGCCAGAAACTGTCTCACATACTGTTTAGCACAATTCAGTGGGCTATAGCCCTAAACTGGTGATCTCCGTCAGTCCCCTGGTCGCATGTTTACAGCGAATGGAGGCGATAAAACTTATGGAAAGAATACACCATATGGTTATGGACATGATTGCATGTATTCCACAATAAGTAGATGACCTTTGTCCACTTGTTGAGGTTCTCGAACTATGGGATTGTCCTTGTCACATGCAGATAGGTTTTACCACCCTGGTATTCCTCTCAGTTGTAGTAACTTTTTTTAATTTTATTATTGTAGCGGGGTCTTTAAATTTAGTTGGGATACACCCGGGTGGTAGTATGACCCAGGTGTGTGGATTATGGGAGTTTGGACCAATTGTGTTCGTGGAGGACTAGGTGGTGTATTATTCTCCTTGGCCTGTGGGTGGCGGGGTACCCGCAGGCTCAAGGTAGAATCACCACCGCAGTGCTACCCTTTTTGTCCCTTTCCGGAGCTGGTACGGCAAGGGCGGGGAACCTGCCGTGGTGTCGAAGGGAGGGGATAAAAGGGGGAGACGCCCTTACCATGGGGTCTTCTTCGGGATCTTTTCATCACGCGCCCTGGGCGGTTCGGAGTTCCGGCCCAGGCGCCCTAGGCCTGACTGGAATGGAGTTGGAGTCCATCCCAGGCACCTTCAGCCTGGGGTCAGGTACTGAATCGGAGGCCTGGGGCCCAGTGACTTCGACTGGGTCCCGCGAGGGTGGAGAAGTCCGAGGGTCCCTGAGGTGGACGGGGCCCATGTCTGAGGTGAGGAGGCCGGAGAGGTCACCCGTCCGGAGAGTCCGGAGCAGCATCAACCTGGTGACGGATGGGCCTCCGGTAACTCCCTTGGAGGGACATCTTCCCCTGATAGGGGCCGCAACGCAGCGAAGGTACTCCTATCTATGTTCTCTTGAGTTGCTGGTAGAGACTCTCAAGTTCTAAGTCCTTTTCGAATCAAGGCTATGATAACCGCTGGTGAAACCACAGTGGTTTAGATTCCAATCAGGATAGTGCCTCGACCTCCTCATTCCACTGTATCAGGCTGTTATATAGTTTCAACCAGTTGGCTACTGAAGCACTGTTTATTGTGAGTGTTACAATAAAACAAGAGTTGGACTGTGATCGGTGTGTGGGACTCTGGTTAATGGGAGCAGAGGGAGGTGACAGCACAGCAGGACTGGATCCATAACTAATGCACACTGGCCCGAGGAAAATACTGGTACTGGCCTTCACCTCACCCACAACTATGGGGAGGACATGGGCCGTAGCGCATCTCACCCTGTCGTGTGAAATACCCCTAGACATAAGAGATAGGGTGAGGCCGCTACATTATTATTCATAACAAAGAGGCTATTGTACACCAAATATGATGTACTGTCCCTTGTTAAAGTTTATTCCCCCTAACAATTTATTTATTTATTTATTTATTCTCATTATGTTCCTTTCATTTGCTATGTTTCTTTTTTTTTTTTTTTTTTTGTTCTGTTACAAAATTGTATGAGGCTTTTGTATACTGTTTGCCTTACTGATATGAGACTATTGATGTCTTTTAGTGCTTTAATATTCTAATCCTCAACTGTTATATGTGGTTTTCTTTTTTATAACACAATAAAAAGCATTTGCAATAAAAGCTCCCCTTTTATCAGAGTTTTTCTAAAGCCTAGTACACACTATTATTTTTTCTCATTCAATCCAGCAGGGCTGAACCAAAAGAACTGACAGCTCAGGAGGAGTCACTGAACTAACTATCCGACGTTAGTACAGCGATCTCCCTCACTGTTCTATTGTGTTCTGACAGGTCATGCCCCTTCGACAGGAGCTGGCCGAAAAGGCCGGCTTCTGTTGGACCAACTGCAATACACATGGGGCGAATGTCGGACGGTTGCCAACCGACATTCGGCCCTTGTGTACTAGGCTTTAGGAGTCTCCCTATACATCAGAGTCCCTCCTTAAATCAGTGTTACCATCAAAGCTACCCTTACATTAGTGTATCCCTCAGAATCCCAACCTTATATCAAGGGCCCTTTCACACAGGTGATCAGATCAGGTCCACCTGTCAGTTTTTCAGGTGGACCTGATCGACAGGTCAATGCATTTCTATGGACCAGCGAGTGTAAACAAACTTGTGTCCGTTTACATCCGCCTACCTCTGGGTCAGATCAAGCCCGCTAAAAATATGGAGAAGGACTGCGTCCTCCTCCATTTGGGCAGACCAGCTTTGAGGCAGCAAGGTGTAAATTCATAGCGCAGAACATGGTCTAAACTGAACAATCACAGACCTGTATCTAACTCAACCAATAATACCCGCACTACCCGTACTCCAAATACAGCTGCTGTAAAGAAACACACAAAGTGTTTAACTATTAATAAACCTTAGTATTCAGCACTAAATATTTAATTTCCCTTTAATTAGTGATATGGTGCTATCACTAGTTACAGGGGAATAAGACATTTAGCGCTGTATACTAAGTTTTATTAACAGACCCGTTATCTGCCCCACTTTGCTCTGATGAGATCAATGGACAGTACATGGAAGGTACCTGTGTGAAAGGGCCCTTAGGTGTTTCCCCTTACATCAGAGTCCCCTTTAGAGTCCCTCCTAACATTAGTTTCTTCATCAGAATCCCCCTTACATCAGATTCCCTATCAGTCAGTGGTCTGCCCTTACATTGCTCACAGTGTGATTGTGGTGAGTGTAGCACCAAACCAGTAGGCAGAGCAGGTATGGACGGCAGGGGAATTTCACTTTAGTTGAGGGCCAGACACAATCCTGTATCAGGCCAGATTTGGCCTGCGGGTCACAGTTTGAGGACCCCTGATTTAAAATAACAAATGTAAAAGGATTTGTAACAAAAATAGGGTACACAGAATATCAATACAAACAAAATATCAAATTGCAAAAAAAAAAGAAGAAAATAGAGTACAAAGAGGAGATGATATACTCCATGTCCATTCGTTTTTTGCTGCAGGAGCTTTCCAGACCCATATTAGAGCTATGGATGACTGGACGTAAACAGACCTGCGTCTGCTTATATCACACTACCTTACCCCACCCATTTAGGTCCAAAACTTCATAAAAGGATGCAAACCATTTCCATTTTTTTCTGGGCCTGGATGGATTTGGAGGCAAGCTGCTGGCACTACAATCAGACAAATTGTGTAAGTGGTAGAATCAAAAAAAGTGCAGCACTCAAGGTAACCCATATTGCATGTATGAACAAGCAAAACAGTGCAAATATACAAACAATAAATATATATGTGCAAAAACTACCAAATGTTAATATAAAGTGCAACGTGCTAAAGGGGACATTCAAAAAAATGTGTAAATAGTCCACATATGAAAGTGACCACAGTACATTAACCATTCAAGGTGTAGAAATCTGAAGTAGGTAGTCCATGCAATATAGATAAGTCACTGGTAACTTAAAATAGTTCAAGGTGAAAAAGGGTCTGAAGATGGAGATTGGATCGACATGAATAGAAGTTGACCATCGTCCACTAAAGCATCACCTGGGACTGTGCATCCACCACCATGAAGGAGGAATGAATACTCTTACCGAACCGTGAGGACCCTGTGCCAGTGGCAAAGAGTCAACCAAGCTTAGAGATGGAACTGTATGTAGTCACTCAAAAAGAACGTCACAGGAAATCTGCTGGCACGATACCCCGCAACATCTCGTCACCAGATAAGGCCTTATACTCCGCAAACAATCAGTAAAGCACAAGCCTTGAAAAGCTCAACGGGATGTCATCCAGATAGCAGGCATGGTTAGATTTGCAAATCATGCTGCCATGATATCTTCTTAATGGCACTTTGCAGATTATCAGACAGATGGCAGTAGTGTTTTTCAATATAATATCAAAGAGAGTCGAGTACAAAGAGGGATGATATACTCCATGTCCATTCGTTTTTTGCTGCAGGAGCTTCTCAGACCCATATTAGAGCTATGGGTGACTGGATGTAAACAGCTGTGTCTGCTTATATCACTGTAGCGGTACCCCCGCGGGGTCGCTAAGTGTAGTATAGGGTGACCAGGAATCCCCGGATTTGTCCTCGGAGTGGCATGGGGGGGGGCATCTGCCCCCCTCCGGGTGCAACATTTAGGGGGGCATAATATCATTACGGTCCAGCCTGTCCCCCATGATCCCTCTGGTGTGGGTGACCTGTGTGTGTGTGAGAATGGTGGAGGGGAGGGGCGGTGCAGAGCGTATGGTGGCTATTGGAGAAGCTCTTGGCAGGGGATACTGAGGAGCGGCTGGGTGTCGGGAACAGTATCTGGTGCTGGGGACAGCCCTACACTACGATGGATTATCATGGAGGCCATGGAGAGGTGAGCAAAATCAACTGATCTACACTGTTCATGTAGGGGGGGGGGGGTGAGTAGTGCAGGAATCAGGTAGGTTAGTGTAGTGGTCAGTATAGAACTCCGGCAGGTCAGTGTAGTGGTCAGTGTAGGGTTCAGGTAGATCAGTGTAGGAATCAGATAGCTTAGTGTAAGAATAAGGTAGGTCAGTGTAGTGGTCAGTATAAAAATCAAGTAGGTCAGTTTAGTGGTCAGTGTAGGAATCAAGTTGGTCAGTACTACTGTACTAGTGGAAGGGACTCAGGGAGTGCTAAAAGACTGGCGGGGGGTTGAAAATTTCTTTCCTTGTCCCGGGCGCAGACAACCCACACTACACCACTGACTGCATACAGTATATAATTTGAGGAAAATATACGTATAAAATAGTTTACCATTTGCCAATAAGAAAAAATATGTCCCTGTGCAACGGCACCCCAAATATAAAAAGGGTTAACGCCGTTTAGGATATTCCATTCTCGAACACCAAGGCAGCTACCGACACTCCAGTCAGGCGAACAAGACCCATAAGAATAATTCTCCCCCAATAACGAGACGCAGCTCTGTGTTGAGGTTCAAGCAGGACTGACAATCTTTATTGAAAAGACTACAAGTTTTATACGCCAAAAGAGGAGGTGCATCATATTACTCTGGAAATACACCTGTGACCAGACCTAATTAACAAGCTAATTACCTAATTCCTTTTAGTAGCCTGGCTGTCTCCTGAACTTCAATACACATTATCACAGGAATCCTTTCATACAATACAGGGTCAATTAGCCCAAGCCCCCATGAAATGATCCTCAGAAGTTAGTCTGGATTCATTAACATTACAACAGACAACAGACAACAGACAGGTGTCTGGGGGTGATGACATTAGCATCGTTAAGCAATAGACGGTCGGCCTGTTACATTGAACTTCCTGGAATGCCCAAATAACATCTTCATATTTCTTGAGAGATATTGTTAATGAATATTACTGTCCCATTTTAAGTAGTCCAAGATATAATTTCTCAGTCACCCAATGCCCCTAGTAGACATAGAGTGATTTAGACATAAGAGGTGCATGGGGAGCTGAAGCAAGGGTATCTCATACTTTCTAAGGGATTCTGGGTTCCACGGGAGCTCCCGTTACACCCTGGATTTCATTTGAAAAATCTGGTCACCTTAGTGTAGTAGTTCCACCTGCCATTCTGCTCATTCACCTCCAGTTACTCTCCAGACAATGAACAGTCCATCAACTTGTTTTTGTTGTTTTATTGAGGAATTAAACTTGGATGGGGTAAAGGGAATATGGGATGCCCAGATCAATAGAATTTAATAGATGAAATGTAGATTGGAACCTCTACTCATAGTCTCTAAAGCCCCAGACTCCTCCAGCGCCATGCTTCTTGATGAACTGTTACTTCCTCTACAGTGCAATACTTGGTTCATATCGCAGCTAGCACATGGTTAGGCCCAACTCTGAATTAGGTCTAACCTTGTGTATTCGCCATTTGCTGGCAGGGGACTGCAGGCCCCTTTGCTGTAGCAACTAATAGCAATAGAAAACGTCCTTTTTGTGATAGCTGTATCTAGGTGGACTACTGGTCCAAGTCAGTCCCGTGCAAACTCTGCCAGCCCTCCTGGCTGCAGCAGCCCAACTTCAACGCCAGTAACATCACAGTCTCTCCCTTTGGCTCTACATCCACTCCTGGTATGCCTCTCACAGATCTCCCGACTGTGCCTGTCACAGGGGAATCCTTCCAGAAGATTTGCCCGGCAGTGTTCCCCACTCCTGTTCAGGACACCCCTCGTTTGGGTTGTATGAAGAAGTTTCCTTACAGCTCCGACCCCCGACCCAAGGTCACTCTCCACCCCCCCAGACAGAGTGGCTCCCTCCAAGGCCCCGACAGCCTAACACTCCATCTCTCAGTTCTTCCACCCGAACAACAACTCCCTCCAGCAGGCTGACCCTGGGTATATCAAGGAGGCCTGCCCCCTGCCAATCCTAGTTGAGGATTGGTCAGGGCTCCCTAAGACACCTCATGTCACTCCATCCCTCTTCCTGCCTCCTTCTAGAACCTTCTAGAAAACCAGAGGGAGGTACCAGAGAAATGAAGTTACATGTCAGTCACCTGCTGCTGCTCTAAAACACTCCCAGACCCTCAGATCAAAAAAAACCAGGCATAGATTTTAGCTAGGCCTGCCTAAATTTACGTGCACTGGCCAAAAATCGAACTCTAGCACCTACCTAAGGTAGAGGGTGCTACATCACACTACCTCTTACCCCACCCATTTAGGTCCAAAACTTCATAAAAGGATGCAAACCGTTTCCATTTTTTTCTGTGCCTGGATGGATTTGGAGGCAAGCAGGTGTATACGGCGCTCGTTCATTTACATCTGCCTGCCCACTGATTTATATGCATCTTCCAATCAGGTCCATCTAAAACTGATTTAAAGCTGAAATCCAGGATAAGCAAATGCAAAGAATCAAATGCTATTTGAATAGGAATGTGGTGCGATTCCTGTCCGAGTCGCAAGCGATTTCCCCCACTGCTCCTGTGTGTGTATAGAAAGGGAAAAGCGCCATCTAGAGGACAGTTTGAAAAATGTTAGAATTCACAGTACATATCTGGCCGCATGCAAAATAATCTACAAAGGTGTCCAGGTCTGCCGATAATAGCACATTAGGGCCGCTGGAGGTGCTCACATGGCTGGAGGAGAAGTTCCCGGGACCCTGTGGATATAGGGCAGAAGTGATGTCAGCTTGGGGACAGACCGCCTCTACATCTCCTTCAGCCCTGTGAGCACCTCCAGGGGCCATGATTTGCTATCATCGGCCGACTGGGATACCTATGCAGATTGTTTTGCATGTGGCCAAATATGTACTGTGAGTTCTAACATTTTGTTTAACCACTTAACGACCGCTCACTGTATATATACGTCGGCACAATGGCACCGACAGGCACAATCACGTAGAGCATACGTGATTGCCTTTGTACAGTTGGGGGGTCCGATCGGACCCCCCTTCTGTACAGTGAGCGGTCGGAATTCGTCTGGGAGCGTTCCGAGATGGGGGGGCGGCCGTTCGATTCCGACCACCCCCCCGAGATCGCTCCCGGCGAATAGAAATGCCCCCTCTGTCTGTGTACTGTTTACACAGATAGAGAAAGCAGGAGGAAGTGATGTCATCTCCTGTGCGGCGCTCACATATACCGAGCGTCGTACAAGAGAAGACACACAGGTCAGTGCACTAACACTACACTAACACCAGCACACATAGGCACATAAATCGCCCCCCCAGGCCCCCCCAGATCACCCCCCAGCCCCCCCAGATCACCCCCCAGCCCCCAGTCACAGTGTCACTGATTGCAGTGACCATTTATTTACTGATCACTGCAATCAGTGACATTTGTGACTGTAAAAGTGTCACTACATTTAGTTTTAGGTCCAGTGTAGCCCCCTAACCCCCCCCTAATAAAGGTTTAACCCCTTGATCACCCCCCAGATAACCCTTTCACCCCCTAGCACCGCCGTCGCTTGGCGATCATTTTTCTGATCGCTGTCTTGGCGTCGGTGATGCAGATCGGTACCCAGTAATTTTTTTTAGGTTCGCCGCAGGTTTTTATAGCGTCGGGTACCCCCATAAATTATCTAATAAAGGTTTAACCCCCTTGATCGCCCCCCAGGTAACCCTTTCACCCCCTATCACCACTGTCACTAAGCGATCGTTTTTCTGATCGATGTCTTAGCGTCGGTGATGCTGATCGGTAGCCAGTATTTTTTTTTAGGTTCGCCGCAGGTTTTTATAGCGTCGGGTACCCCCATAAATTATCTAATAAAGGTTTAACCCCCTTGATCGCCCCCCAGGTAACCCTTTCACCCCCTATCACCACTGTCACTAAGCAATTGTTTTTCTGATCGCTGTCTTGGCGTCGGTGATGCAGATCGGTACCCAGTAATTTTTTTAGGTTCGCCGCAGGTTTTTATAGCGTCGGGTACCCCCCATAAATTATCTAATAAAGGTTTAACCCCCTTGATCGCCCCCCAGGTAACCCTTTCACCCCCTATCACCACTGTCGCTAAGCGATCATTTTTCTGATCGATGTCTTAGCGTCGGTGATGCAGATCGGTAGCCAGTAATTTTTTTTAGGTTCGCCGCAGGTTTTTATAGCGTCAGGTACCCCCATATATTATCTAATAAAGGTTTTAACCCCCTAATTGCCCCTAGTTAACCCTTTCACCAGTAATCATCATATAAGTGTTACGGGTGACGCTGGTTAGTTAGTTTGCTTTTTATAGTGTCAGGGCACCCGCCGTATATAACCCAATAAAGGTTTAACCCCCTGATCGCCCGGCGGGTGATATCAATTAGGTTTTAGCGTCAGAGAGGGTCTGCGTCACACCCCAGGCAGCGTCAGGTTAGTGCCAGTAACGCTAACACCCACGCGTGAAGCATACACCTCCCTTAGTGGTATAGTATCTGAACAGATCAATATCTGATCTGATCAGATCTATACTAGCGTCCCCAGCAGTTTAGGGTTCCCAAAAACGCAGTGTTAGCGGGATCAGCCCAGATACCTGCTAGCACCTGCGTTTTGCCCCTCCGTCCAGCCCAGGCCACCGAAGTGCAGTATCGATCGATCACTGTCACTTACAAAACACAACACACATAACTGCAGCGTTCGCAGAGACAGGCCTGATCCCTGCGACTCCAGTGCTGTAGGAGGTGATTTCACCACCACAGTTAAAAAAAAAAAGAAGCAAATATGCCGAAGCATTGGGGCAGCAGGGGCGGAGGAGCGATTTTGCTCCTAATGCCGCGTACATACGGTCGAAATTCCGACGGAGGCTTGCCCGTGGAAAAGTCCGACCATGTGTGTGCGGCATAACTTTTTTGCGGGAGGATGCCCCCATGCTTCGGCATATATAAATGGTGCATGTATGCCCATCATTAGAAGTGGGTGGATGAAGGGCGGTATTCTAATGGTGGGCATACCCACCGATCAATCTCTTTTTTCGTTCAGCCACCTGGCTGCATGAAAAAAAAAGATTACAATACATGTCCAACAAGGACCAGCAACGTACTGGTATGTTGCTGGACTTTGAATGGTTATACCAGATTGATGCCTGCGGGTTTAGGTATCATCTTGGTATCATTCTTTTCAGCCAGCGGCCGGCTTTAATGTAAAAGCAACCCTAGTGGCTAATTAGCCTCTGGACTGCTTTTACAAGCAGTGGGAGGGAATGTCCCCCCCCCCCGGATATAAAAAGCGCCATTGGGAAATTGGGAAAGCATTTTATCACACCGATCTTGGTGTGGTCAGATGCTTTGAGGGCAGAGGAAAGATCTAGGGTCTAGACCCCAGTTTTTTCAAAAAAAGAGTACCTGTCACTACCTATTACTATCATAGGGGATATTTACATTCCCTGAGATAACAATAAAAATGATAAAAAAAAAAAAACATGGAAGGAACAATTTAAAAATAAAATAAAAAAGCAAAATTAATAATAAAAAAAAAAAAAAAAAAAAGCACCCCTGTCCTGCCCTGCTCTTGCCCAATGGCGAACGCAAGCGTCGGTCTGGCGTCATATGTAAACAGCAATTGCACCATGCATGTGAGGTATCACCGCGAAGGTCAGATCGAGGGCAGTAATTTTAGCAGTAGACCTCCTCTGTAAATCTAACGGGGTAACCTTTAAAGGCTTTTAAAAATGTATGTAGTTTGTCGCCAATGCGCGTTTGTGCGAAATTTTAAAGCATGTCGTGTTTGGTATCTATGTACTCGGCCTAAGATCATCTTTTTTATTTCATCAAACATTTGGGCAATATAGTGTGTTTTAGTGCATTAAAATAAAAAAAAGTGTATTTTTTCCCCAAAAAATGCGTTTGAAAAATCGCTGCGCAAATACTGTGTAGAAAAAAAAAATGCAACACCCACCATTTTATTCTGTAGGGCCTTTGCTTTAAAAATATATATAATGTTTGGGGGTTCAACATAATTTTCCTGCAAAAAAAATATGTTTTCATGTAAACAAAAAGTGTCAGAAAGGGCTTTGTCTTCAAGTGGTTAGAAGAGTGGATGTAAGCTTCCTAATGTTGTGTATAAAATGCCAGAACAGTTCAAAACCCCCCCAAATGACCCCATTTTGGAAAGTAGACACCCCAAGCTATATACTGAGAGGCATGTCGAGTCCATGGAATATTTTATATGTTGACACAAGTTGCGGAAAAAAGACAATTTTTTTTTTTTTTTTTTGCACAAAGTTGTCACTAAATGATATATTGCTCAAATATGCCATGGGCATATGTGGAATTACACCCCAAAATACATTCTGTTGCTTCTCCTGAGTACGGGGATACCACATGTGTGAGACTTTTTGGGAGCCTAGCCGCGTACGGGACCCCAAAAACCAATCACCGCCTTCAGGCTTTCTAAGGGTGTAAATTTTTGATTTCACTTCTCACTGCCTATCACAGTTTCGGAGGCCATGGAATGCCCAGATGGCACAAAACCCCCCCAAATGACCCCATTTTGGAAAGTAGACACCCCAAGCTATTTGCTGAGAGGTATTGTGAGTATTTTGCAGATCTCGCTTTTTGTCACAAAGTTTTGAAAATTGAAAAAAAAAAAAAGAAAAAAAAAAAAAATTCTTTCTTCATTTTCAAAAACAAATGAGAGCTGTAAAATACTCACCATGCCTCTCAGCAAACAGCTTGGGGTGTCTACTTTCCAAAATGGGGTCATTTGGGGGGGTTTTGTGCTATTTTGGCATTTTATGGCCTTCAAAACTGTGATAGGTAGTGAGGAGTGAAATCAAAAATTTGCGCCCTTAGAAATCCTGAAGGCGGTGCTTGGTTTCCGGGGTCCCGTACGTGGCTAGGCTCCTAAAAAGTCCCACACATGTGGTATTCCCGTACTCAGGAGAAGCAGCAGAATGTATTTTGGGGTGCAATTCCACATATAACCATGGCATGTGTGAGCAATATATCATTTAGTGACAACTTTTTGTAATTTTTTTTTTTGTCATTATTCAATCACTTGGGACAAAAAAAAAAATATTCAATGGGCTCAACATGCCTCTCAGCAATTTCCTTGGGGTGTCTACTTTCCAAAATGGGGTCATTTGGGGGGGTTTTGTACTGCCCTGCCATTTTAGCACCTCAAGAAATGAGATAGGCAGTCATAAATTTAAAGCTGTGTAAATTCCAGAAAATGTACCCTAGTTTGTAAACGCTATAACTTTTGCGCAAACCGATAAATATACGCTTATTGACGTTTTTTTTTACTAAAGACATGTGGCTGAATACATTTTGGCCTAAATGTATGACTAAAATTGAGTTTATTCGATTTTTCTTATAACAAAAAGTAGAAAATATCATTTTTTTTCAAAATTTTCGGTCTTTTTCCGTTTATATCGCAAAAAATAAAAATCGCAGAGGCAATCAAATACCATTAAAAGAAAGCTCTATTTGTGGGAAGAAAAGGACGCAAATTTTGTTTGGGTACAACATTGCATGTCCGCACAATTTACAGTTAAAGCAGCGCAGTGCAAAATTCTGAATTCACCTCTGGTCCTCTAGCTACCAAATGGTCCGGGGCTTAAGTGGTTAAACTGCCTACTAGATGGCATTTTTCCCTTTCTATACACACATACACCGGACTGCATTCCTGTTCAAATCATATGCAATTCTTTGCAGTGCGATTTGCGCCCATTCATTTTGTATTGAAGCAAATCGCACTGCAAAGTATCAGTTTCGGTATGGGGAGCATTTGGGCAAGTACCGATACTCGCGCAAATGCTTGGTATTGGTCCATCCCTATTGGATACTTTTCCAAAGTAATATCTGGGTTTATAATGGCATTTGGTGCAAATAAAGTTGATTTATATCCATTTGTGGCTATTAAGGAATATATTTAAAAGAAAGTATTTGTGCCTGGATTTCAGCTTTAAATGACAGGAGTACCAGATACAGCTGGACAGAATAACACAAACAGTGCTAGATGGTAAACGTAGCCTATATGTATTATGAACAGTAGGAATACAAGTAGTACTTAGGGCAGAGAATAATAATGTAATGCATGATTGATTTACCAAAGTTTGATAACTTTGCCATAAGCCACGGTGCTGCCTGCTTGTGACCACTAAAAGCCACTGTCCCCTCATTCTGATCAACGTCACTGTTTATTGACAAAACATAAAAAGAGACACTATGGAATATACTTTGATCTATGAAGCCATTTATCCAGCAGCAGTCACTTGCTTATCATAACTAAAGCAGAACTTTTTATCATCCGTACACCAGATTAGTAGTGTGACAAAGGTATTTTTTACCTGGGCAGCTAGTTATCATTGCTGGCATCACAGGTTGTTAGTTCAGGTAACAAACAGATAATTAGGTAGTATTTATGTGTTGTGCCCTGCAAAATGAATTGTCATTGCCTTTGGCACAGATTTTTAACCACACCTTGCGTATTGCTATTGTGTAAAGCATGGCCTCCTGCCCATGCAACCAGGGCCGGTCCTACAATGAGTCCCAGTGGGTCCATTGGACCCAGGCAGCACTTTGAGAGGGGCAGCAAATTGAACCATGACCACCTCTCCTTCTCTTCTATTTACCCAGCAAATTTACCACCAAATCTTTTTTTCCAGCAGTTTTGTGTGTCTGCTCCTATACTACCCTAGCCCACCCCTATACTGCCCTAGCCTGTCTATATACTACCCTAGCCTGTCTATATACTACCCTAGCCTGTCTATATACTACCCAGCCTGCCCCTATACTGCCCTACACTGTCCATATACTACCCTAGCCTGCACCTATACTGCCCTAACCTGTCCATATACTACCTTAGCCTGTCCATATACTACCCTAGCCTGTCCATATA
This sequence comes from Rana muscosa, assembly GCA_029206835.1. Lineage (NCBI taxonomy): Eukaryota > Metazoa > Chordata > Amphibia > Anura > Ranidae > Rana > Rana muscosa. The sequence goes on from CM055118.1 coordinate 232,049,950, forward strand.
CTACCCTAGCCTATCTATATACTACCCTAGCCTGTCTATATACTACCCTAGTGTGCCCATTTACTACCCTAGCCTGCCCCTATACTACACTAGCCTGCCCCTATACTGCCCTAGCCCACCCCTTGGAATTGAACATAATGGTATGTCATATAATGTTGCATATAGACAAGGTGCTGTTGCATGTAAATCTGACTTTCTGATAAATAACATTTTAGTTTTATTTATCATGATATAAAATAATGGATGCATGTGTCTTTTGGTGGGCGTGTTTTTTTTTGGGGGGGGGCAGCATTTCATTATAGGACCCAGGCAGCACAATGTCTTGGGCCAGCGCTGCATACAACCTTCTTGCCCTCGCTAATAAATTTATAATTAATATAACTGTAAAACATGGTGGTTAGAAGAATAAACCTGCTCTTCCTGTATGTATTTAAATAAGATAATTATTACAGACACATTGGGGTTGATTTATTAAAACTGAAGAGTGCAAAATCTGGTGCAGCTGTGCATGGCAGCCAATCAGCTCATAACTTCATCTTGTTCAATTAGGCTTTGACAAATAAAATGGAAGCTGATTGGTTTTTATGCACAACTGCACCAGATTTTTCACTCTCCAGTTTTAGTAAATCAACCCCACGGGGGGGCACGAAAACCAGAGCACATAGAATCTGGTGCAGTTGTGCATAGTAAAACCTAAAAGTTGATTGGTTTCTATGCACAGCTTCACCAGATTCTGTGAGCACCAGTTTTAGTAAATCCCCTCCATGGCATCCATCATCTCCATCTTTGTACCATATGTTCAAGTACTATCAGGCTTATTCAATAGGGCAACTGCATTGTGCAAAAAGCAACTACTGTATATACTCGAGTATAAGCCGACTCGAGTATAAGCCGAGGTACCTAATGTTGCCAAAAAAAACTGGGAAACCTTACTGACTCGAGTATAAGCCGATGCCTCACTGTCCACTGTTCCCTAGCTCGCTGTTCCCTATTTTACATTGTAAATAGTACCTGTAAAGAAGTTGCGGCTGCGGCGTCCATCGTTCAAATTCTGCGGCGTCCATCGTTCAAATTCCGCGGTCTCTTCCTGTTCCTTCCTTGATAGGCGATTCTCAGCAGACACTCTCCGCCTATCACGATCATTCTCTCATCCTTAGTTTTCCCAGCAGACACTGTGTTGGGTGTTCCGCCAATCACAGACGTCTGCTGGAAAACTGAGGATGAGAGAACGTTCGTGATAGGCGGAGAGTGTCTGATGAGATTCGCCTATCACGGAAGGAACAGGAAGAGACCGCGGAATTTGAACGATGGACGCCGCGGAATTTGAACGATGGACGCTGCAGCCGCAATTTCTTTACAGGTACTATTTACAATGGAAACATTTTGCTGACTCGAGTATAAGCCGAGGGGGGGACTTTCAGCCCCAAAAAAAGGGCTGAAAATCTCGGCTTATACTCGAGTATATACGGTAATTAGAATTTATTTTCACTGATCCAATTTTGGTAAGCGAAATCTAGTTTGCTATGGATCTTTACTCTTTACTCGCCTTCATTGCTATTGGCCATATAATTTATCCCCAATAGGAATGAGCCGAACACCCCCCGGTTCGGTTCGCATCCAGAACGCGCAAACTTTCGAACACCTTTAAAGTCTATGGGATTCGAACGTGAGAAATCAAAAGTGCGAATTTTAAAGGCTAATATGCAAGTTATTGTCCTAAAAAGGGTTTGGGGACCCGGGTCCTGCCCCAGGGGACATGTATCAATGCAAAAAAAAGTTTTAAAAACTGACGTTTTTTTTAGGAGCAGTGATTTTAATGATGCTTAAAGTGAAAAAATAAAAGTGAAATATTAAATATCGTACCTGGGGGTGTCTATAGTATGCCTGTGAAGTGGCACGTGTTTCCCGTGTTTATAACTGTCCCTGCACAAAATTACATTTCTAAAGGAATAAAAGTAATTTAAAACTGCTTGCGGCTTTAATGTAATGTCTGGTCCCAGCAGTATGGATGAAAATCATTGAGAAAAATGGCATGGGTACCCCCCCCAGCCCATTACCAGTCCCTTTGGGTCTTGTATGAATATTAAGGGGAACCCTGCACTCAAATTAAAAAAAGGAAAGGCGTGGGGCCCCCAGGCCCTATATACTCTGAACAGCAGTATACAGGCGGTGCAAACAAGACAGGGACTGTAGGTTTGTTCTTAAGTAGAATTTGTTTGTAATTTGGAACAGGTACATTTCGTAAGTGTAGCTCCAGCCAAAAAATCTATTTTTAAGCTTTTTGGAAAACATAGAGAAATGTTATCACCCCTGTAACACTTATTTTGCTGTCTGTGCACCTGTTCAGAAGATTTCACCTCACTTTCTGTCCCAATGACAATTAGATTTAGAAAATTTGCTGGTTTTAGGGAAACAAGGATTGGTGATAAAGCATCAGTGGAGAGGAGAAACCTTTTTCCCATATTAACTCTTACAGGAGAGATTTTCCCTTCCTAGGGGTAGATTTCCTCTCACTTCCTGTTGTCTCCCTCCGTTTGCAAGTAGGAGTTGTTTGTAAGTCGGATGTAGGGGCCTGCCCTATATACTCTGCAGAACTTTGGGCCTTAGGTGTTGGTGTTGCCACAACATTGTAAGCCCTCACAGTTACTCTTGGTGGGCGCAGGAACTAGCCCTGCTGTGAAATATTAGATCAAGAATTGTAATTACATGCCCTTGTTGAACAGGCTCAGAAAAATTGGGCCTTTGGTGGTGGATGGTGTGGTGGTGTTGCCACAAAACTGCAAGCCCTCACAGTTACTCTTGGTGGGCGCAGGAACGGGTCCTGCTGTGAAATATTAGATCAAGAATTGTAATTACATGCCCCTGTTGAACAGGCTCAGAAAAATTGGGCCTTAGGCGCTGGCGCCACAACACTGCAACCCCTCACAGATACTATAGTTGGAGCGCAGGAATGAGCCCTGCTGCAAAGTATTACAGCAAAAAATGGTAATTACACGCCCCTGTTAAACAGGGGCAGAAAAATTGGGCCTTAGGCACTGGTGCTGGTGCCACAACACTGCAACCCCTCACAGATACTCTAGTTGGAGTGCAGGAATGAGCCCTGCTGCAAAGTATTACAGCAAAAATTGTAATTACACGCCCCTGTTAAACAGGGGCAGAAAAATTGGGCCTTAGGCACTGGTGCTGGTGCCACAACACTGAAAGAACGCTGGATGCAGGACAGGCCAGTAGCTCAATTGCATACTGTGCAAGCTCTGGCCAGTGATCCATCCTCAAGACCCAGTAACCCAGAGGATTTTCGGTGGGAAAGGTGTCCAAGTCTGATCTTGCCCCTAGGTATTCCTGCACCATGTAAATCAGACGCTGGCGATGGTTGCTGGAACCGATCATACCTTGGGGCTGCGGACTAAAAAATTGTCTGAACGCATGGGTCAGATGGCCACCTTCTCCATCGCTCCTTCTGTGACTGACCGAAGCCTCAGCAACACGTTGTCCAGGACCAGGAATTTGTAACCTCCCAGGCTCTGGAAACGCGTTGCACAAACTTTTCTGCAAGGCCTCCCGAAGATGTTTCATCCTTTGCTCCCTCTGCGACGGCAGGATAAGGTCCGCAACCTTACCTTTGTAACTTGGATCAAGGAGAGTTGCCAGGAAGTAATGATCACTCTCCTTGATACCATGAATCCGAGGATCCTTTCACAGGCTTTGCAGGATCAGGGAGGCCATGCAGCGTAAGTTTGCTGAGGCATTCGGTCCGGAATCCTCTGGGTCACTAAGGACGACATGATCCGCAGCCACCTCCTCCCAGCCACGTACAAGTCCATGGGTTTCTGGGGACTGTAAATGATCCCTTAAAGACTGCTGCTGATGCTGAGTGCTAGGCTCGGCCTCCATGCTGACACAATCCTCCTCCTCCTCGTCCTCTTCCTGTGTGATCGGCGGGCCCGCAGGAACACTGTCTGGATAAAGGGGGCCTTGAGAGGTAAGGAAGTCCAGCTCTTCCTCCCTCTGTTCTGCCTCAAGTGCCCTGTCCATTATTCCATGCAGCGTGTGCTCCAACAGGTGGACAAGAGGGACAGTATCACTGATGCATGCACTGTCACTGCTCACTATCCTCGTGGCCTCCTCAAATGGTGACAGGACAGTGCATGCATCCCTGATTATGACCCACTGGCGTGGGGAAAAAAACAAGCTCCCCTGACGCTGTCCTGGTGCCATAGTCGCACAGGTACTCATTGATGGCCCTCTGCTGCGTGTGCAGCCGCTGCAGCATGGCCAACGTTGAGTTCCACCTGGTGGGCATGTCACAGATTAGGCGGTTCTTGGGCAGGTTAAATTCCTTTTTGGAGGTCAGCCAGCCAAGCACTGGCATAATATGACCGGCGGAAATGCACACAGACTTTCCTGGCCTGCCTCAGGAGATCCTGTAAGCCCGGGTACCTGCCCAAGAACCGCTGCACCACCAAGTTAAGGACGTGAGCCAAACAGGGCACATGGGTCAGGTGTCCCTGTCGGAGGGTGGAGAGGAGGTTGGTGCCATTGTCGCAAACCACCATTCCTGGCTTAAGCTGGCATGGCGTCAACCACCTCTGAGCCTGCCCCTGCAGAGCTGACAGAATCTCTGCCCCAGTGTGGCTCCTGTCCACCAAGCGCACCGCATGGCATCTCTTTGCCTGAGTGCTTGCGTAGCCCCTTGAACGCCTACGGTTCTGAGGTCAAATCAGCAGAGGAAGAGGCCATGGAGGAAGAAGAAGAGGAGGGGGTGGAGGAGAGAGGTGTGGCAGTATCACCACTAGTAGCATTTTGGTGGCGGAAAAACCTCCAACACTACTGCACCCTGTCCTGCATCCTTCCCAGCTGCCAGCAGATTCACCCAGTGCGCCGTGAAAGATAGGTAACGTCCCTGTCTATGCCTGCTGGACCATGAGTCAGCGGTAATATGCACCTCACCGCTGACCGCCCTGTCCAGCGAGGCCAAGAAATTGCCTTCCACATGCCGGTAGAGAGCAGATTGCCCGCAAGTATTTGGCAGTGGCACATCTAATTCTACACCTTCAGTTCTCTCAGTGCAGGTTTCTTCCAGAAATACTGTATTTGATGTATTTCAATAGGTGCACAAGGAATGGCCTGCAGTGATATGTAGCTGCACAAAGCTAGGATGTGTGTATATATATATATATATATATATATATATATATATATATGTGAGGGGGTTAGCTCGGCAGCGGGTGTGTGTGACCCCCGGGATGGGCTCCCCACACAAAAACAGGCCCAGCAAACGGAGGTTGTGGTTTTCAAAATCAAAAAGGTGCGGTTTATTTTCTATTTACAGTGACAAAACACAGCAAAGCAAAAGAAACATAAATAAAATAAATCCTGGTCAACTTGACCTCTGACTAAACATACAGGTTTCCTAACTAACAACTGGGATCAGCCTAGTGCTGTCCTAGTCCCTAAGTCCCTGGTTTTAAATGTCCAAGCAAATAGCCACACAGGCTTTGTCTCACCGCACAGGGGTTCACTCTCCCTAGACAGTCCACACAGGTCTGGTTCCAGGCATGAGCTAACACCTAATGAATCTGGGAGTTCTTATAGAGGCCTAAATGAGCTGACAAGCTTCAGCTGGTCTCATCAACTCCCTGTCTGCACGACGCCCAGCACTCTCCCTAGAGGTATGAGTCATCCATGAGCCTACTAGCCTCAGCTGGGCTTATACAACTCTCCACCTAGTTGTATAAGTCGGCGTAAAGCCTAAATCTGGGCGAAATATATCTACCCCCCTGGATGCAACCAGGTGACTTTACCTTCCTGCTGTCACATACCCCCCCCTCTTGTTTTAACCTCGGGGTTGGAACACCAGCAATCAGGCATTCATGTACTCGAGACAAAGCATCCACATTCCCCATTTGAACGCCAGGGCGATGCTTTACTGTGAAGTTGAATTCCTGGAGGGCCAGGAACCACCTATTCACTCTTCTATTTGTTTCCTTGTTTTGAGCCATCCACTTTAACGGAGCGTGATCCGTAACCATGTCAAAGTGCCTACCTAGCAGGTAGTACCGAAGGGAATCTAGAGCCCACTTCACCGCTAAACACTCCTTTTCAACGGTGGCGTAATTTACCTCATGGGACTTCAACTTCCTGCTGAGGTAAATGACTGGGTGCTCTTCCCCGTTCCAGACCTGGGACAATACTGCTCCTAACCCCACATCTGATGCATCACTTTGTACGACAAAGTCTTTAGAGAAGTCGGGTGAGTACAACACTGGCTGGCTACATAAGGCTTGTTTCAAGAATTGGAATGCTGCCTCAGCCTCGGGGGTCCATTTAATCATGACCGACCCTTTCCCCTTCGTCAGGTTGGTTAGGGGCACAGCCTTAGAAGCAAAGTGGGGAATGAATCGCCGATAATACCCAGCGATTCCCAGAAAGGCTCGTACCTGCTTCTTGCTGTTGGGACGTGGCCAACTCTGGATGGCCTCGACTTTGTTGAGTTGGGGTTTTATTACTCCCCTCCCAATGGTGTACCCAAGATATTTGGCCTCCTCCTACCCAATGGTACACTTCTTGGGGTTAGCCGTAAACCCCGCTTCCCGAACAGAGTCCAGGACTGCTTGCACTTTTGGCAGATGTGAGGCCCAATCTGTGCTATGGACAATTACGTCATCCAGGTAAGCCGCAGCATACTTCCGATGGGGCCTCAGCATCTGGTCCATTTTCCGCTGGAATGTGGCCGGCGCATTCTGTAACCCGAACGGCATTCTTTTATATTGGAACGCCCCGTCTGGGGTTACAAATGCGGTTTTCTCTTTGGCCGACTTGGCCAGGGGGATTTGCCAATACCCTTTTGTGAGGTCAAGAGTCGTCATGTATCGGGCTGTTCCCAGCCGGTCGATCAACTCATCTATACGTGGCATGGGGTAGGTGTCAAATTTTGTAACTTTGTTCAACTGACGAAAATCGTTACAAAATCGCCAGCTCCCATCCGGTTTAGGCACCAACACAATGGGACTAGACCAATCACTTTGGGACTCCTCTATCACCCCTAAGTTCAGCATTTTCTGTACTTCCTCCCGTATTGCCTCCCGTCGGGCCTCTGGGATCCGATAGGGTTTTAACTTCACCCTTTCACCGGGCGGGGTAATGATGTCATGCTCTACCCCAGATGTTTGTCCCGGCAGCTCAGAGAATACCTCCTTGTTGCGAAGCACAAACTCCTTAACCTCCTGTTGTTGGGGTTGTGACAAGGTGGCTGCTATTCCAACCTCAGGAATCACGCAACCAGTTTGAGCTGGTGACCAAGTGTCTGCGACTAGGGACTCTCTATCCCTCCAGGCTTTCAACAGATTAACGTGATAGATCTGTTCGGGCTTTCGCCTTCCTGGTTGTCTGACCTTGTAATTCACTTCGCTCACTTTTTCCATTATCTCATAGGGGCCTTGCCATTTGGCAAGGAATTTACTTTCAACCGTAGGGACAAGTACCAGTATCCTATCCCCCGGGGAAAAGGTACGGGTCTTGGCTCCACGGTTGTACACTCTCTGCTGTGCTAACTGCGCTTGGGCCAAATGTTCCTTCACGATGGGCATTACCTGTGCAATTCGGTCTTGCATCAGGGCGACATGCTCAATCACACTCCTGTGGGGAGAACTCTCACTTTCCCAAGTTTCCTTGGCAATATCCAACAGCCCTCTTGGGTGTCTCCCATACAGTAACTCAAAGGGGGAGAATCCCGTAGAGGATTGGGGCACCTCCCTAATAGCAAACATCAAATAAGGAAGTAGACAGTCCCAATCCTTTCCATCTCTATCCACCACTTTCTTCAACATTTGTTTTAGGGTTTTGTTGAATCTTTCAACCAGCCCATCGGTTTGGGGGTGATACACAGATGTACGTAATTGCGTCACTTTGAACAATTTACACAGCTCCTTCATAACCCGGGACATAAAGGGTGTACCTTGGTCCGTAAGCAGTTCTTTACAAATACCCACCCGGCTAAACACAAGAGATAGCTCTTTGGCTATGGTTTTGGCCGAGGTATTTCGGAGAGGGATCGCTTCTGGATAACGGGTGGCATAGTCCATTATAACTAATATGTACTGGTGCCCCCTAGCGGACTTGATTATAGGCCCTACCAAATCCATGGCGATCCTCTCAAACGGGACCTCAATGATGGGTAGAGGGACCAGCGGGCTACGGAAATGTGGCATCGGGGCCGACCTCTGACACACAGGGCAGGAGGAACAATAATTTTCTATGTCCTTCATCACCCCCGGCCAATAGAATCTCTGTAATACCCTCTCTCGGGTTTTCTCTGTCCCCAGATGACCTCCAAGAATGTGCCCATGGGCCAACTCCAACACCAACTTCCTGTAAGGTTTGGGCACCACAAGCTGCTCAACGGTTTCTTCTGCCCTTTTTGCCACCCGATACAGTAGGTCCTTCTCTACGCTGAAGTATGGGTAAGTGCAGGTATTATCTGGGTTCACTAACTCGCCATCTATTTTCACTACGTTTTCCCGTGCCTTTATTAGGGCGGGGTCTTTCAACTGTTCTGTGGCAAAGTTTTCCCTGTGAACCTCAAGATCAGAAAACTCCACAGACGGTAGGTTTTCGTCTGAGGAGGTGGGCTCCTCTCCAGTTTCTTGAGTCTCCCCTGCCAATACTGTTAAGGGAAATTCCGGAGAGTCCTCACCACTCTCAGGGGAGTTCTGGCTATCACATTCCTGGTACATAGGGGCACCAGTGGGGGGCTCAGGATCATCCCACAGTTCCCAGAACTTCGGAAAATCCCTTCCCACAATGGCGTCATGCGGTAACTGAGATACTAAGCCCACTGGATGAGAGAGGGTACCTTTGGGGGTCTCGAAACACACTGTAGTCACTGGATACTCTCGGGTGTCCCCATGCACACAAATAACAGCTACCTTGCTATTCCCAAAGACCTCTGTTTTAACTAACTCAGCCTTTATCAGGGTCACAAGGCTACCTGAATCCAGCAATACCACAACATTTCTACCATTAACACACATTTTGCATAAATATTTCTCAGTTCCTCGAATGGCAGTGCATGCGACTATCGCACACAGCGACTGACGTCTGCCCGTCAGAAAGTCACACTGCATGGGTTCCTCCACAACCGGGCAATTGGCTGCAATATGTCCCGCTTGCCGGCAGCGGTAGCAAACGATCCTTCTTGCCGCCTCTTGAGCCGCTGATTTCCCAGGCTGTTCTCGCCAAACTTGGGGTAGAGCTCCCACCCTCTCACTCTCTCCACCCTCACCCCTTGGAATCCTCTTATCCGCCCCTGGGGATGGTCTGGTCTTAGGGTGGAAAGTCCGAGTGTCTCTGGAAGAGGCCGTCAGGTTCTCTGTAGCCAAGTATTTCTCCACACGATCCACAAGACCATCGGCCGTCTCTGGGTCTCCATGGCTTACCCACTTTTGGATGGCAGTAGGAAGAGCTCTCAAAAACCGATCCATTACAACACGTTCCACAATCTTTGGTGCGGACAAAGTCTCTGGCTGTAGCCACTTTCTGCTCAGGTGAATGAGATCATACATTTGAGACCTGGGGGGTTTTCCAAGCTGGAAAGTCCAGTTATGCACACGCTGAGCCCGGACAGCCTGGGTGACACCCAGCCTTGCCAAAACTTCAGCTTTTAGCATCACATAGTCTTTTGCTTGGTTAGGCTCTAGGTCATAGTAAGCTTTCTGCGATTCACCAGTTAACAGAGGAGCCACCAGTCCAGCCCACTGCTCCTCAGGCCACTTTTCTCTTTCAGCGGTCCTTTCAAATGTGGTCAAAAATACCTCTGGATCATCCTCTCCAGTCATTTTTGTCAATAAACGACTCACCCCAAAGGACGCGGTATTAGTGGGACGGCTTTCCTCACTGGTCTGCGGACGTTGCTGCATTACTGCTTCCATTTGTTGTAGTCTCTGCTCTTGCTTCTGTAACAGGTCTATGAAGCGGGCCTCAGATTGCTGCTGGGCTTGTTGCTGAGCTTCCAGACTCTGTTGGTGAGCTTGCTGCTGGGCTGCAAGGCTCTGTTGATGAGCTTGCTGCTGGGCTGCAAGGCTCCTTTGCAAACCTGCATTTGTCTGCTGTTGATTGGCATTTGCTAGAGCCAGCTGTTTCAGTATCTCCTCCATGCTGGCTTAAAAAAAACTGCCCGCATTCTCCACCAACTGTGAGGGGGTTAGCTCGGCAGCGGGTGTGTGTGACCCCCGGGATGGGCTCCCCACACAAAAACAGGCCCAGCAAACGGAGGTTGTGGTTTTCAAAATCAAAAAGGTGCGGTTTATTTTCTATTTACAGTGACAAAACACAGCAAAGCAAAAGAAACATAAATAAAATAAATCCTGGTCAACTTGACCTCTGACTAAACATACAGGTTTCCTAACTAACAACTGGGATCAGCCTAGTGCTGTCCTAGTCCCTAAGTCCCTGGTTTTAAACGTCCAAGCAAATAGCCACACAGGCTTTGTCTCACCGCACAGGGGTTCACTCTCCCTAGACAGTCCACACAGGTCTGGTTCCAGGCATGAGCTAACACCTAATGAATCTGGGAGTTCTTATAGAGGCCTAAATGAGCTGACAAGCTTCAGCTGGTCTCATCAACTCCCTGTCTGCACGACGCCCAGCACTCTCCCTAGAGGTATGAGTCATCCATGAGCCTACTAGCCTCAGCTGGGCTTATACAACTCTCCACCTAGTTGTATAAGTCGGCGTAAAGCCTGAATCTGGGCGAAATATATCTACCCCCCTGGATGCAACCAGGTGACTTTACCTTCCTGCTGTCACAATATATATATATATATATATATGTGTGTATATATAGAGATATATATATATATATATATATATATATATTCTAAATATACTGCAGCTAGCTTAATCAACTGCCTGCCTGTAGTATTATTAGGAAGAGAAAAGGAATTGTCTGCAGTGAGCTTTACCTGCACACTGTGTCCAGTATACAATACACTGGCTTAATATGGAAAAGAAAGAGCTGCACCAATTTTGATTAAAAAAGGAGGGGGGGGGGGGTTATTACATCAGTCCTCAAACTGACATAATTAGTGGTAACCACTATCACCGGTATGTCATAGGAAATACCACATATACCAGCAGAGCAATATTAAAAAGTCCACAAATAGAAATAGTCCATAGGCTAAAGGCAGTCCAAAAACTTGTAATGACACCACTGTGCTTGATATGATGACACAACCGTGCTTGATATTATTATGGAGTGCCCACCACCGCAAAGAAAGGCAAGCAAAGATATGCAGTCGGCTGTGACCCAGCCGCGCCTTTTAGCTTGCAGGTAGATTGATACCGGGACACGAATAAGACATGCAGGGTGTATCCAGCACACACTCACTCCCTGGCTTGGCCTCTCAACTCCAATGCAGTAGGTCACGTGCAAAGGAGAAAGAGGAACCAATAGGGTGATAACGTCTTAACTGATTTATTTTATAAAAAGTAATGTACTTACAACAAGAAGCATAAAATAGCGCATAAATTGTGCCGGCCGGCAAAGTACAGAGGCCCTTCCTTGTATGCGATATGGTGACATCACTGCGTGCCCCCAGATGCGTTTTGTCACATCTGACGCACAGAGCCTCTGTTGGCTGTGTGCCTCTGAGTGGGAGTGGTCCAGTGCTGTCAAAATGGGGAGCCGCCCACACGCTGTCTGGCCAATTAGAACGCGTTTTGAAGGCACGTTCACTCCTTCTTCATCAGCCATCCTTTGATCCTCTAAAAAACTGTGCTCCCCCACATCCAGCAGTTTACTGTTCCTGTCGTCCTCACGCCTGAAGCTAGTCTATGGGCGTAATAACGTCAAGAACATGCTAGCTAGCGTGTGGGGGAGAGGAGCGGCAATGACTGGTCTTGCTTTTAGAAGACTGAAGGATTAGGTAAGTACAGTGGGGCAAAAAAGTATTTAGTCAGCCACCAATTGTGCAAGTTCTCTCACTTAAAAAGATGGGAGAGGCCTGTAATTGTCATCATAGGTATACCTCAACTATGAGAGACAAAATGTGGAAACAAATCCAGACAGACAATCACATTGTCTGATTTGGAAAGATATTTTTTGCAAATTTTGGTGTAAAATAATAAGTATTTGGTCACCTACAAACAAGCAAGATTTCTGGTTCTCACAGACCTGTATCTTCTTCTTTAAGAGGCTCCTCTGTCCTCCACTCATTACCTGTATTAATGGCACCTGTTTGAACTTGTTATTAGTATAAAAGACACCTGTCCACAACCTCAAACAGTCACACTCCAAACTCCACTATGGTGAAGACCAAAGAGCTGTCGTAGGACACCAGAAACAAAATTGTAGACCTGCACGAGGCTGGGAAGACTGAATCTGCAATAGGCAAGCAGCTTGGTGTGAAGAAATCAACTGTGGGAGCAATAATTAGAAAATGGAAGACATACAAGACCACTGATAATCTCCCTCGATCTGGGGCTCCATGCTAGATCTCACCCCGTGGGTTCAAATGATCACAAGAACGGTGAGCAAAAATCCCAGAACCACACGGGGGACCTAGTGAATGACCTGCAGAGAGCTGGGACCAACGTAACAAAGGCTACCATCAGTAACACACTACGCGCCAGGGACTCAGATCCTGCAGTGCCAGACGTGTCCCCCTGCTTAAGCCAGTGCATGTCCGGGCCCGTCTGAGGTTTGCTAGAGAGCATTTGGATGATCCAGAAGAGGATTGGGAGAATGTCATATGGTCAGATGAAACCAAAGTAGAACTGTTTGGTAGAAACACAACTCGTCGTGTTTGGAGGAGAGAGAATGCTGAGTTGCAACCAAAGAACACCATACCTACTGTGAAGCATGTGGGTGGCAACATCATGCTTTGGGGCTGTTTCTCTGCAAAGGGAACAGGACGACTGATCTGTGTACATGAAAGAATGAATGGGGCCATGTATCGTGAGATTTTGAGTGCAAACCTCCTCCCATCAGCAAGGGCATTGAAGATGAAACGTGGCTGGGTCTTTCAGCATGACAATGATCCCAAACACACCACCCGGGCAACGAAGGAGTGGCTTCGTAAGAAGCATTTCAAGGTCCTGGAGTGGCCTAGCCAGTCTCCAGATCTCAACCCCATAGAAAACCTTTGAAAGTCTGTGTTTCCCAGCGACAGCCCCAAAACATCACTGCTCTAGAGAAGATCTGCATGGAGGAATGGGCCAACATACCAGCAACAGTGTGTGACAACCTTGTGAAGACTTACAGAAAACGTTTGACCTCTGTCATTGCCAACAAAGGATATACAACAAAGTATTGAGATGAACTTTTGATATTGACCAAATACTTATTCTCCACCATAATTTGCAAATAAATTCTTTCCAAATCAGACAATGTGATTGTCTGGATTTGTTTCCACATTTTGTCTCTCATAGTTGAGGTATACCTATGATGACAGTTACAGGCCTCTCTCATCTTTTTAAGTGGGAGAACTTGCACAATTGGTGGCTGACTAAATACTTTTTTGACCCACTAGTAGCTACTGTGTGCTTCACCTATAGCAGCCTCCTTTCCCTTAAGACAAGCAGGCCTACTGATACTTGGTTGCCCCCAGGACTTATACACAATGCTATAGTGCCTGGCCACCACACCAGGGCAGACAGAGCAAACAACAGACTACTTACGGTCCAGGTAATAAGTCAGGCTGAGTTTAGGGAATAGTCCAATATCCAATACAATGACAGTCTAGGTGAAAGGCAGGCTGAGTTCAGGGAATAGTCACAGTATCTGATCCGGGTCATACACAGGGAAATCCAACAGCAAAGCAAGGCAGACAAACGGGAAGCTTGATCAGGAACATTGCAGGTAACTGTCTCTATCACAAACAAGGGATAGAGTGTTCGGTTTGCTTATATCAGGTGACTGATCAGATTAATCACTTTGCAGGTGTCAGGAAGGGCATGCCAGCATTCAAGATGGTGGCCGTGGAAGACGACCTGGAACCTCAGCTCTTGCCAGAACGCAGTTGGTGCGCCTGCGCGCGCAAGTGCGTGCGCATGCACGTGTGCACGCTGCGGCGCGCGCGCACCCAGTGACGGCCCTTGGCGCCAAACAGGCTATTTAAACTGGGTCGGTACCCAGACTCAATACGGTCTGCTCTACAGTGTTCTGTGTGCTCTGCTTTCCAGTATCTGATACCTGTTCCTGATATTTGACCCGGCTTGTCCTTGACGCTCCTGCTTTCTGCCCGCACCTGACCCGGCTTGTTTGACTTTGCATCTGCCTGCTCTTTCTGCTACCTTACTGCCAGCCTAATACCAATCAGGCCTGTATCCTGACTTCGCTCCAGCCTATGCTCCTGTTCCAGACTTGTCCGCCAGTGTGTGACCTGGCCTGCCTGCACCTGCTATCTTTTCAGCCCTTCAGAGTCCTGCTGACCATCCATCCCATCTGCTGTCGCACCTGCTCCTCTGCCTGTGGTGTTCCTGTACCAAGCCAGTACCTGCCTTCCACTGACCGCTACTCCTGGTCTTCTCCTGTACCGGTGTTCCTCCGCAGTCTCTTCAGGGATTCCAGTCCGGCTCCATTGTCAGCGATCCTGCCAGGTACTCGTGCGACTCTGCACTCCTGCGCCTCCTGTCTGCTCTATCAGGGGCCTCGAGTCAGAGGTGTAAGAGAGGCTATCCTCTGCATATCAGGCTCTAACGCCAGGTACGTGACAGCAGGTGAACACAGACAGGGGGAATGCAACAGCCAACACCCAAGTGCTGGAATGAGGAACAGGGGCACTAAGTGATCATGACATGGAGGAGATGTGAAGTATGAGAGACTGTCAATTTAGATTCAACCATCTTTATTTCAACCAAGCAAGATTCATCATTTGGGCATTCCATGTCCCTTTTCCCCATCCAAGTTTAATCCCCTAAATAAAAACAAGTTAAAGACTGTTCATTGACTGACAAAGTGTGTCTGAAATGAAAGTCTGGCCAAGCAGGGTGACGTGTGGAGCTAGAACATGCAGCGACCCCACAGGGGTACCACTACACATACTTGAACAGTTGATTTTTTAATCAGAGTTTAGTGTCTATTAGTGCTTAGTGTCTTTAGTGTTTAGTGCCTGTCTGTGCAATCGGCCTTAAAAACAAATATTGTATTGCGCAACCAGGGAGGAAATTCTAAGACAACCGTTGTTTGTGCTGCGTCAGGCCGGGTGAAAGGTTTCCTATGGGCACAGTCTTTCTGTTCCCTCTTGTCCATTGATTGATAAGAACACTGAAATACGCAGCTGTCTTTTCAGGCCAAATGTAATTAACTGAAAGGAAACATCTTTTGTCTGACTGTCAGAGAATATTTTTCCTGTGCCCCTTGTAAAACTGCACGGTCAGCTCAGCTGCAAACAGGATTTTACGGAAGATTGTGGCTAAATATTACTTTTTACAAGATTTATTTTTTTCCAGGGCGTGGGCAATAAAGCATAGAAACTCAGCGATCATCTTTTGTCTGATCTGATAATAGCACAATAAACCTGTCCACACACTGTATAATCTGATTGCACAACCTTTTTTAGATACTGCAGGTAAAATAAGTATTTAAAGCGTCGCCATTTTTCTAGGTAAATATATTTCGAAAGGTGCTATTGACATGAAATTTTCACCACATGTTGGTAACAACCCATGTTATCCATACATATAAAGAAACAAAAACGGGGGCGCATGCGCGGCAGCTCCTGACATGGACGCTTAGTCAGGGAGCTCCGTCCCACTCCAGCCGTTTGAGGCTACGATCGCCAACAATACCCCTGCTCTCGGCCGGGATCGGCTACCCACAGGCAGCGGACACCCGGCGGTTCCCCCTGATGTATTCGGGGACTGTGAGGAGAAGCCTGAATCCCACATGTGAAGTGGATCACTCACAAGACGGGAGTCCCAAGATGGCGGCCGCTTCACCTCACACAGCTCCGGACCGCATTACATATGCACAAGCCGCGGCTCCTTCTCCCTCACAACTGCCGGGTTCATCTGTGAGTACACTCGCCCTGGGCCCTGTATCCCCTGCATCCACAGAATCCCTAATTGAACAGACTCTGGAAGAACTAGGTCTCTCCCCCATGGAAGCCGGCCCTCCCCAGCCACAACAGTCACTACAGCCTGGGGATTTGGGCCTGGTTCTACCAGTATCCATGGCTGACATGTTCACTAAATTCTCTGAGCTCCTGGACAGGGGACTGCACAATATTGCCAACAGGATCACAAGTGATATTAAAGCAGACCTCCACACAATAGGATCCCGAATTGAGATTATTGAATCCAATCTGGATGTTACCATTGCCAGAACAAACCAGAACACCAACTGCATCCAGGCCCTCCAAGACCAAGTTGAGACAGCCAACGCTAAACTTGATGACCTTGAGAACAGGAACAGGCGCTATAATTTCAGGGTTAGAGGCCTCCCAGAATCTTATAAAGACGTTCATGATGCAATCCGCACTTTCATTAAGGACCTGATTCCTGATATCCCTCCGCACAGATTGGAGCTAGACCGGGCTCATAGAGCTCTGAGGCCTCAGAGAACTGACGGACTCCCGAGGGACATAGTGGTGAAACCACATTTCTATTCCATCAAAGAGGAGGTGATGCGCAAATCCGGAGCAACATCCAAGATCTTGTTCCAGGGTCATGAGCTCCAAATTTTTGCCGACCTGTCTCCTTCCACCATCCAAAAGAGGAGAGCCCTCAAACCACTGCTCAACGTTTTAATAGAAAAAGAAATCAAATACTGGTGGCTATTTCCCTTCCAACTCAAGCTCATCTTCAAGGGCAAGCCCTATACTTTTGCCTCGCTGCAGGAGTGAGAAAAACTTCTACTGACTCTAGGCCTCATCAGGCATGACCCGAATCTGCAACCCACTGGCCACGTTTCCAACTCTTCAAAAAGGCAGCTTCCTACTAGCCCTCTACAACCAGTTTGGGAAACCGCCAGATCCAAGAAGTCCAAAGAAACCCCTCCGCCCTGAGATATTTGGAACTCTTGGTCCTTACTCTTTTTCCCTGCCTGCAGGGACGGCTCAGACTCCCATTAGGAACTCTCTGAGCTAACTCACCCCGTGTACTATTTCTTGCCTCGGCTGAGGCAGACCCAAGACGCTTTTGCCCCTAGGGACTTGATTTTTTTTGTTTTGTTTTGCTTCCTTGCTCGCTTGGACTGCCATGTCCCACTGAATGTCGGGGGGAGGGGGTTTACCTCCTCTACAGCCACCCCCTTTTTTTTTTTTCTCTTTTCTCTCTCTCCTGACCACAGTCCGGAATAGGCTGGCCTCGCCCTCTTCCCCAGCCTCCACCCCTATCCCATCCCTGCTTTCCCGCTCTCTCTCCCAACCCTCTCCACTTTTTGTTTACAGGACCTAGAAAATTGTAGACATGTGCACACTGAAATATTTCGTTTCGGAATTTCGTTTTTGTCCGAAAAATAAATTTATTTAGTTACTCCTGAAATTCGTTTTTATTTCTTTCGTTTTTCGTTAGAAATTGCATTCGTCCGAAAATCTGAATTAATTAAAGTCGAATCTGTCATTGAAGGCTTATGGTGTCTGTCGAATGTTCAAAGAAGATTCGACGGAGCAGTGAAACTGTACGACGCTGCAATCATACATTTCCGGTCGAATGTTCCGCCCACAAGCTATAGACGAATTCTAATGTTGTATGACTAGTAATAATTATATTTATTCATTACTATTACTAGTCAACCAACATTAGAATTCTTCTATAGCCTATGGGCGGATGCATTTGACTGGAAATGAACGATTGCAGCGTCGTACAGTTTTGCTGCACCGTCGAATCTTCTAACTTTCGATGCTTTGTCGAATCTTCGTCATTCTAGCTATTTTACTGCTCCTCCTCTTTGGTTACAATCAGCCAATAACATTCATCATCAACTTTATTTTTATTTTACTTCCCCCACCCAATTCCAGTAGTGATCTTTTCTCTCTATGTCGAATCTTTCTCTCTATAATAACTTGACGTAATTGTAGCCGTATTAGTGCAATTGTGACAGAGAAAATTAAGTACTGTCTGTGATACTTTTTTTATTTGCACTAACATAGAATTTTTCAGGACAAGCTTTCGGGGTATGTCCCCTTCTTCAAGGTCCAAGCAGTACTGATTCACAATTTTTTTAGCAGAATGTTAAAACAAAACAAGAAAAAAATCTCAGAGGGAAAGGAAAAAAAAAACACATACAAATCAATGGTAATAAAGATAGCAGCAGAGTTAGTGAGATAAGACAGAGTTAGTGAGATAAGACAGAGGGAGAGCTTTAGACTTGAGGGGGGAGATGCTAGTCACAGAGGGGGTCATAAAACCTTAGTATAATGGGTAAGGAAACCAATATCTAAATTTAGGCCATTCGTTTTTGTGTCAAAAAGAATTATCATTCTAACAACCCCCATTATTGGCTTTCAGACAACCACCCAACCTCAGACACAAACTAATCAGCAGGAAACTTCACTCTGATTATGAAGTCACAAATAATGGAAGCAAACCCTGCAATAAAAAACGCTGCAAACTGTGCAACCAGATCAATCCATCCAAAAGTGTCACACACACAAATGGGACCTTCACTATCATGGGATCTTACAACTGTACCTCCAGTAATGTTGTGTACCTCATCCAATGCAACAGGTGTGGCAAAGTATCTTATGTTGGTGAAACAGGACAGAAGCTGCAAGCGAGGATGAATTTTCACAGACATACGATCAAAGAACATAAAGAAGACAGTTTCTGCACACCTGTGGGACATCACTTCTAGTGATGAGCCGAACACCCCCGGGTTCGGTTCGCACCAGAACCCGCGAACGGACCGAAAGTTCGTACGAACAATAGAACCCTATTAAATACAATGGATGCGAACGTTCGAATTCTAAAGTGCTAATTATAACAACTATTATGCATGTTATTGTCCTAAAAAGGGTTTGGGAACCCGGGTTCTGCACCAGGGGACATGTATCAATGCAAAAAGAAGTTTTAAAAACGGTCGTTTTTCGGGAGCAGTCATTTTAATGATGCATAAAGTGAAAAAAAAAAAGTCAAATATTCCTTTAAATATCGTACCTGGGGGGTGTCTAAAGTATGCCTGTGAAGTGCCACGTGTTTCCCGTGTTTAGAACTGTCCCTGCACAAAATGACACTTCTAAAGGAAAAAAAAGCCATTTAAAACTGCTTGCGGCTTTAATGTAATGTCTGGTCCCGGTAATATGGATGAAATTCTTTAAGAAAAATGGCATAGCTACCCCATGACCCCCCCCCCTACCCCAGCCCATTACCAGCCCCTTTGGGTCTTGTATGGATATTAAGGGGAACCCCGCACATAAAATAAAAAAGGCCCTATATACTCTGAACAGCCGTATACAGGCGGTGCATACAAGACAGGGACTGTAGGTTTGTTCTTATGTAGAATCTGTTTGTAATTTTGAACAGGTACATTGTTGAAGTGTAGCTCCAGCCCAAAAATCTATTTTTAAACTTTTTGGAAAACATAGGTAAGGGTTATCACCCCTGTAACATTTGTTTTGCTGTCTGTGCCCCTGTTCAGAACATTTCACCTTACTTTCCGTCCCAATGACAACTGTTTTTGAAATGTGGTGTTTTTCTTGAAACAAGGATTGCTGATAAAGCATCAGTACAGAGGAGACACCTTTCTCCCATATTTATTCTTACAGGAGAGAATTTTCCTTCCTAGTGGTAGATTTCCTCTCACTTCCTGTTGTCTTCTTGCGTTTGCAAGTAGGAGTCGTTTGTAAGTTGGATGTTTGAAAGTAGGGACCTGCCGTATATACTCTGCAGAAATAGGCCCCTTAGTTGTTGGTGTTGGCACAACACTGTAAGCACTCACAGTTACTCTTGGTTGGTGCTGGAACGCCCTGCTGTCAACTATTATATCAGGAATTTTAATTACATATAATTGTTGAACAGTGGTAGTAAAAATTGGGCCTTTGATGGTGGTGCTGGTGCCACAACACTGTAAGCCCTGACAGTTACTCTTGGTGGGTGCAGCAATGGGCCCTGCTGTGAATTATTAGATCAAGAATTGTAATTGCATGCCCCTGTTGAACAGAGGCTGAAAAATTGGGCCTTTCGTGGTGGTGGTGGTGGTGGTGGTGTTGCCACAACACTGTAAGCCCTCAGAGTTACTCTTGGTGGGTGCAGGAATGGGCCCTGCTGTGAATTATTAGATCAAGAATTGTAATTACATGCCCCTTTTGAACAGGGGCTGAAAAATTGGGCCTTTCGTGGTGGTGGTGGTGGTGGCGTTGCCACAACACTGTAAGCCCTCAGAGTTACTCTTGGTGGGTGCAGCAATGGGCCCTGCTGTGAATTATTAGATCAAGAATTTTAATTACATGCCCCTTTTGAACAGGGGCTGAAAAATTGGGCCTTTCGTGGTGGTGGTGGTGGTGGCGTTGCCACAACACTGTAAGCCCTCAGAGTTACTCTTGGTGGGTGCAGCAATGGGCCCTGCTGTGAATTATTAGATCAAGAATTGTAATTACATGCCCCTTTTGAACAGGGGCTGAAAAATTGGGCCTTTCGTGGTGGTGGTGGCGTTGCCACAACACTGTAAGCCCTCAGAGTTACTCTTGGTGGGTGCAGGAATGGGCCCTGCTGTGAATTATTAGATCAAGAATTGTAATTACATGCCCCTTTTGAACAGGGGCTGAAAAATTGGGCCTTTCGTGGTGGTGGTGGTGGTGGCGTTGCCACAACACTGTAAGCCCTCAGAGTTACTCTTGGTGGGTGCAGCAATGGGCCCTGCTGTGAATTATTAGATCAAGAATTGTAATTGCATGCCCCTGTTGAACAGGGGCTGAAAAATTGGGCCTTAGGCACTGGTGGCACAACACTACAACCCCTCACAGATACTGTACTTGGAGCACAGCAATGAGCCCTGTTGCAAAGTATTGCTTCAAAAATTGTAATGACACGCCCCTGTTAAACAGGGGCTGAAAAATTGGGCCTTAGGCACTGGTGCCACAACACTCCAACCCCTCACAGATACTGTACTTGGAGCACAGCAATGAGCCCTATGGCAAATTATTGCTAAAAAAAATTGTAATTACACGCCCCTGTAAAACAGGGGCTGAAAAATTGGGCCTTAGCCACTGGTGGCGGCACCCATAAACAAAAATGATCTTCCAAGCTATCATCATCAATCGTATCATTGAGGACTCGGAGGAGGAGGATAGCCAGTCAACATAACAGCACAGGCACTCAGCATCAGCATCAGTCTTGAAGGGATGTGACATGTTAAAATCAATTAGTCTGTTATATCAGCATCAGGTGTGTGGTAGCTGGTGGTGATCCAAGACTGGTTCATCTTGATGAAAGTCAGTCGATCAACCGAGTCGGTGGACAGGCGCACCCTGTGATCCGTGACAAATCCTCCAGCAGCACTGAATGTGCGTTCCGAAAGAACGCTGGATGCAGGACAGGCCAGTAGCTCAATTGCATACTGTGCAAGCTCTGGCCAGTGATCCATCCTCAAGACCCAGTAAGCCAGAGGATTTTCGGTGGGGAAGGTGTCCAAGTCTGACCTTGCCCCTAGATATTCCTGCACCATGTTTATCAGACGCTGGCGATGGTTGCTGGAACCGATCATACTTTGGGGCTGCGGACTAAAGAATTGTCTG
The DNA here is from genome assembly GCA_029206835.1 of Rana muscosa. Classification (NCBI taxonomy): domain Eukaryota; kingdom Metazoa; phylum Chordata; class Amphibia; order Anura; family Ranidae; genus Rana; species Rana muscosa. The sequence continues at coordinate 232,071,624 of CM055118.1, forward strand.
AACGCATCGGTCAGACGGCCACCTTCCCCACCGCTCCTTCTTTGACTGGCCGAAGCCTCAGCAACTCGTTGTCCAGGACCAGGAGTTTGTAACCTCCCAGTCTCTGGGAACGCGTTGCACAGACCTTTCTGCAAGGCCTCCCGGAGTTGTCTCATCCTCTGCTCCCTCTGCGACGGTAACATAAGGTCCGCAACCTTACCCTTGTACCGTGGATCAAGGAGAGTGGCCAGCCAGTAATGGTCCCTCTCCTTGATCCGAAGAATACGAGGATCCTTCCGCAGACTTTGCAGGATCAGGGAGGCCATGCAGCGTAGGTTTGCTGAGGCATTCGCTCCGGAGTCCTCTGGGTCACTAAGGACGACATGATCCGCAGCCACCTCCTCCCAGCCACGTACAAGTCCACTGGTTTCTTGGGACTGTAAATCATCCCTAAAAGACTGCTGCTGATGATGCTGAGTGCCAGCCTCCACCTCCATGCTGACACAATCCTCCTCCTCCTCCTCCTCCTCCTCTTCCTGTGCGATGGGTGGGACAGAAGGAACACTGTCTGGGTAAAGGGGGCCTTGAGAGGCAAGGAAGTCCTCCTCTTCCTGCCTCTGTTCTGCCTCAAGTGCCCTGTCCATTATTCCACGCAGCGTGTGCTCCAACAGGTGGACAAGAGGTACAGTGTCATTGATGCATGCACTGTCACTGCTCACCATCCTCGTGGCCTCCTCAAATGGTGCCAGGACAGTGCATGCATCCCTGATCATGCCCCACTGGCGTGGAGAAAAAAAACCAAGGTCCCCTGACCCTGTCCTGGTGCCGTAGTCGCACAGGTACTCATTGATGGCCCTCTGCTGCGTGTGCAGCCGCTGCAGCATGGCCAACGTTGAGTTCCACCTGGTGGGCATGTCACATATAAGGCGGTTCTTGGGCAGGTTCAACTCCTTTTGCAGCTCAGCCAGGCGAGCACTGGCATTATAAGATCTGCGGAAATGCACACAGACTTTCCTGGCCTGCCTCAGGACATCCTGTAAGCCTGGGTACCTGCCCAAGAACCGCTGCACCACCAGGTTAAGGACGTGAGCCACACAGGGCACATGGGTCAGTTGTCCCTGTCGGAGGGCGGAGAGGAGGTTGGTGCCATTGTCGCAAACCACCATTCCTGGCTTAAGCTGGCGTGGCGTCAACCACCTCTCGGCCTGGCCCTGCAGAGCAGACAGGACCTCTGCCCCAGTGTGGCTTCTGTCCCCCAAACACACCAGCGCAAGCACGGCATGGCATCTTTTTGCCTGCGTACTTGCGTAGCCCCGTGAACGGCTACGGAGCACCGCTGGTTCATAGGACAAACCACAGGAAGAGGCCATGGAGGAAGAAGAAGAGGAGGGGGTGGAGGAGAGAGGTGTGTCACAACCAGTAGTAGCATTTTGGAGGCGTGGCGGTGGAACAACCTCCAACACTACTGCACCTTGTCCTGCATCCTTCCCAGCTGCCAAAAGAGTGACCCAATGGGCCGTGAAAGAAAGGTAACGTCCCTGTCCATGCCTGCTGGACCATGAGTCAGCGGTAATATGCACCTTACCGCTGACCGCCCTGTCCAGCGAGGCCAAGACATTGCCTTCCACATGCCGGTAGAGAGCCGGAATAGCCTTCCATGAGAAAAAGTGGCGTTTGGGAACCTGCCACTGAGGAACCGCACATTGCACAAACTCACGGAAGGGGGCCGAGTCTACCAACTGAAAAGGCAGCAGTTGAAGCGCTAGCAATTTAGCCAAGCTAGCATTCAACCGCTGGGCATGTGGATGGCTGGGAGTGAACTTCTTTCGACGGTCCAGCAGCTGGGGCAGGGAAATTTGCCTGCTAGAATCGGACGTCGGTGTACTGCTAGCAGAGTGGCCGCAAGTACTTGGCTGTGACACACCTAATTCTACACCTTCATTCCTCTCAGTGCATGTTTCAGAGAGGACTGAAGTTATAGTGGGGTTGGAGATCCCAGCTGATGCGGTGCAAGGAGAGGTCCGCTTTGTTCTTTGGTGTGGGTCTTTGAGGTAGGCTTGCCAACGAGCTGCATGGCAGGTCAACATATGTCTGGTCAGGCATGTGGTACCCAAGCGGCTGATGTTTTGGCCACGCGATATACGCTTGAGACATATGTTGCAAACAGCAGCTGTGTGATCTGATGCACTAGCCTCAAAAAAGGCCCACACCAAGGAACTTTTTGAATGACGGGCAGAGGCAGCGCCCTGCACAGGCGGAGCTCTGCGGTGTGATTCCGTCGGTGTACTGCCCTTACGCTGGCCACCAAAGGGCATCCTGCCTCGTTGGAGATGTGCCTCCTCCTCATCCTCCTCCTCCTCCTCTCTACTATTAGGCACCCACGTGGAGTCAGTGACCTCATCATCCCCTCCCTCCTCATCACTGGAGCCAATCTGGCAGTATGCTGCAGCTGCTGGAACATGACTGCCAGATTGGTGTCCTTCTTGAGCATCCCCTCTGTCTGCTCTCACGCTACTGCCTTCCTGTAGCTGGGTTTCATCATCAGACCCTTCGAAACGCTGGGCATCCTCCTGGAGCATGTACCCAACACTGTGCTCAAACAGTTCGGGGGACTCCTCAGGAGGAGGACATGGTGGGTCTAGGGAAGGAGTGACTGATGATGAGTCTGACATTGATACCAGGGAAGAGGACGCTTTGGCAGCTGCTTTGCCAGTACCCTGAGCCTGGGTGAGAGAGGATGAGGAGGAGGAGGAGGGCTTGGTCATCCACTCTACCAAGTCTTCGGCATGATGTGGCTCAACATGTCCAGCTGCCGAAAAGAAGGACAAGCGTGTCCCATGGCCATGTGCTGATGACAATGCACCGCGTCCACGACCAGCACTGTTGCCCCCAGACACAGAGCCTGCTTGCCCTCTTTTATTGCCTCCTGACTGTCTGCCTCTCCTTGTTTGCCTTCCAGACATTCTAATAGATGGCCTGCAGGGAGATGGGAAAAAAGCAATAAGGGCTACCTTCAGGTGTCCTTCTCTGTCCCTTTACTTAAGGATTTCTAAATATGGTTGAGGATTAGGGATGAGCTTCGTGTTTGAGTCGAACATACGTTCGACTCGAACATCGGCTGTTCGATCGTTCGACGAAGATCGAACGATTTGGGCCGTTCGCGCCAAATTCGAGTGACGCGAACGGCCCACAATGCACTACGCCATCGCAGTGTCATCCAGGCGCTGTGATTGGCCAAGCATGCACTGTGACCCCGCATGCTTGGCCAATCACAGCGCCGGCAGCAAGGAGAGCAATGATTGGCCACAGGCAGGATGCCTGTGGCCAATTATTGCTGAGGGTGTTTAGTACACGCCCCACACTATAAAAGGCCGCCAGCACGGCGGCCTAGTGTAGTGTGTTCCGGAGCAGGGAAAGACAAGCATAGGCAGGGACAGTGACATTTATTTATTTCTTGCTTAACCTGGATTCCTTTAGTTTAGGGAAAGAGAAGGATAGGTAGGGAGAGTGTCAGTGTGTTTTACTGTGCCAGTCCTTGTTTCTAGGGACAAAGAAGGAAAGTGAGGGGATTTCTCCTTGTGCTATAGTGTGCTTTAAAAAAACATTTTTTCTAGGGACAGAAAACTGTAGGTAGGGAGAGTGTCAGTTTCTTTCACTGTGCCAGTCCTTGTTTCTAGGGACAAAGAAGGAAAGTGAGGGGATTTCTCCTTGTGCTATAGTGTGCTTTAAAAAAACATTTTTTCTAGGGACAGAAAACTGTAGGTAGGGAGAGTGTCAGTTTCTTTCACTGTGCCAGTCCTTGTTTCTAGGGACAAAGAAGGAAAGTGAGGGGATTTCTCCTTGTGCTATAGTGTGCTTTAAAAAAACATTTTTTCTAGGGACAGAAAACTGTAGGTAGGGAGAGTGTCAGTTTCTTTCACTGTGCCAGTCCTTGTTTCTAGGGACAAAGAAGGAAAGTGAGGGGATTTCTCCTTGTGCTATAGTGTGCTTTAAAAAAACATTTTTTCTAGGGACAGAAAACTGTAGGTAGGGAGAGTGTCAGTTTCTTTCACTGTGCCAGTCCTTGTTTCTAGGGACAAAGAAGGAAAGTGAGGGGATTTCTCCTTGTGCTATAGTGTGCTTTAAAAAAACATTTTTTCTAGGGACAGAAAACTGTAGGTAGGGAGAGTGTCAGTTTCTTTCACTGTGCCAGTCCTTGTTTCTAGGGACAAAGAAGGAAAGTGAGGGGATTTCTCCTTGTGCTATAGTGTGCTTTAAAAAAACATTTTTTCTAGGGACAGAAAACTGTAGGTAGGGAGAGTGTCAGTTTCTTTCACTGTGCCAGTCCTTGTTTCTAGGGACAAAGAAGGAAAGTGAGGGGATTTCTCCTTGTGCTATAGTGTGCTTTAAAAAAACATTTTTTCTAGGAACAGAAAACTGTAGGTAGGGAGAGTGTCAGTTTCTTTCACTGTGCCAGTCCTTGTTTCTAGGGACAAAGAAGGAAAGTGAGGGGATTTCTCCTTGTGCTATAGTGTGCTTTAAAAAAACATTTTTTCTAGGGACAGAAAACTGTAGGTAGGGAGAGTGTCAGTTTCTTTCACTGTGCCAGTCCTTGTTTCTAGGGACAAAGAAGGAAAGTGAGGGGATTTCTCCTTGTGCTATAGTGTGCTTTAAAAAAACATTTTTTCTAGGGACAGAAAACTGTAGGTAGGGAGAGTGTCAGTTTCTTTCACTGTGCCAGTCCTTGTTTCTAGGGACAAAGAAGGAAAGTGAGGGGATTTCTCCTTGTGCTATAGTGTGCTTTAAAAAAACATTTTTTCTAGGGACAGAAAACTGTAGGTAGGGAGAGTGTCAGTTTCTTTCACTGTGCCAGTCCTTGTTTCTAGGGACAAAGAAGGAAAGTGAGGGGATTTCTCCTTGTGCTATAGTGTGCTTTAAAAAAACATTTTTTCTAGGGACAGAAAACTGTAGGTAGGGAGAGTGTCAGTTTCTTTCACTGTGCCAGTCCTTGTTTCTAGGGACAAAGAAGGAAAGTGAGGGGATTTCTCCTTGTGCTATAGTGTGCTTTAAAAAAACATTTTTTCTAGGGACAGAAAACTGTAGGTAGGGAGAGTGTCAGTTTCTTTCACTGTGCCAGTCCTTGTTTCTAGGGACAAAGAAGGAAAGTGAGGGGATTTCTCCTTGTGCTATAGTGTGCTTTAAAAAAACATTTTTTCTAGGGACAGAAAACTGTAGGTAGGGAGAGTGTCAGTTTCTTTCACTGTGCCAGTCCTTGTTTCTAGGGACAAAGAAGGAAAGTGAGGGGATTTCTCCTTGTGCTATAGTGTGCTTTAAAAAAACATTTTTTCTAGGGACAGAAAACTGTAGGTAGGGAGAGTGTCAGTTTCTTTCACTGTGCCAGTCCTTGTTTCTAGGGACAAAGAAGGAAAGTGAGGGGATTTCTCCTTGTGCTATAGTGTGCTTTAAAAAAACATTTTTTCTAGGGACAGAAAACTGTAGGTAGGGGAGTGTCAGTTTCTTTCACTGTGCCAGTCCTTGTTTCTAGGGACAAAGAAGGAAAGTGAGGGGAATTCTCCTTGTGCTATAGTGTGCCAAAGCATTCCTCATCAACCATCTTTGAAATCCTTGTTTTTTGGACAGTCAGGGAAATTGTCGTTGTGCTATTCTGTGCAAAAGCAATAATCCTCAACCATATTTAGAAATCCTTAAGTAAAGGGACAGAGAAGGACACCTGAAGGTAGCCCTTATTGCTTTTTTCCCATCTCCCTGCAGGCCATCTATTAGAATGTCTGGAAGGCAAACAAGGAGAGGCAGACAGTCAGGAGGCAATAAAAGAGGGCAAGCAGGCTCTGTGTCTGGGGGCAACAGTGCTGGTCGTGGACGCGGTGCATTGTCATCAGCACATGGCCATGGGACACGCTTGTCCTTGTTTTCGGCAGCTGGACATGTTGAGCCACATCATGCCGAAGACTTGGTAGAGTGGATGACCAAGCCCTCCTCCTCCTCCTCATCCTCTCTCACCCAGGCTCAGGGTACTGGCAAAGCAGCTGCCAAAGCGTCCTCTTCCCTGGTATCAATGTCAGACTCATCATCAGTCACTCCTTCCCTAGACCCACCATGTCCTCCTCCTGAGGAGTCCCCCGAACTGTTTGAGCACAGTGTTGGGTACATGCTCCAGGAGGATGCCCAGCGTTTCGAAGGGTCTGATGATGAAACCCAGCTACAGGAAGGCAGTAGCGTGAGAGCAGACAGAGGGGATGCTCAAGAAGGACACCAATCTGGCAGTCATGTTCCAGCAGCTGCAGCATACTGCCAGATTGGCTCCAGTGATGAGGAGGGAGGGGATGATGAGGTCACTGACTCCACGTGGGTGCCTAATAGTAGAGAGGAGGAGGAGGAGGATGAGGAGGAGGCACATCTCCAACGAGGCAGGATGCCCTTTGGTGGCCAGCGTAAGGGCAGTACACCGACGGAATCACACCGCAGAGCTCCGCCTGTGCAGGGCGCTGCCTCTGCCCGTCATTCAAAAAGTTCCTTGGTGTGGGCCTTTTTTGAGGCTAGTGCATCAGATCACACAGCTGCTGTTTGCAACATATGTCTCAAGCGTATATCGCGTGGCCAAAACATCAGCCGCTTGGGTACCACATGCCTGACCAGACATATGTTGACCTGCCATGCAGCTCGTTGGCAAGCCTACCTCAAAGACCCACACCAAAGAACAAAGCGGACCTCTCCTTGCACCGCATCAGCTGGGATCTCCAACCCCACTATAACTTCAGTCCTCTCTGAAACATGCACTGAGAGGAATGAAGGTGTAGAATTAGGTGTGTCACAGCCAAGTACTTGCGGCCACTCTGCTAGCAGTACACCGACGTCCGATTCTAGCAGGCAAATTTCCCTGCCCCAGCTGCTGGACCGTCGAAAGAAGTTCACTCCCAGCCATCCACATGCCCAGCGGTTGAATGCTAGCTTGGCTAAATTGCTAGCGCTTCAACTGCTGCCTTTTCAGTTGGTAGACTCGGCCCCCTTCCGTGAGTTTGTGCAATGTGCGGTTCCTCAGTGGCAGGTTCCCAAACGCCACTTTTTCTCACGGAAGGCTATTCCGGCTGTCTACCGGCATGTGGAAGGCAATGTCTTGGCCTCGCTGGACAGGGCGGTCAGCGGTAAGGTGCATATTACCGCTGACTCATGGTCCAGCAGGCATGGACAGGGACGTTACCTTTCTTTCACGGCCCATTGGGTCACTCTTTTGGCAGCTGGGAAGGATGCAGGACAAGGTGCAGTAGTGTTGGAGGTTGTTCCACCGCCACGCCTCCAAAATGCTACTACTGGTTGTGACACACCTCTCTCCTCCACCCCCTCCTCTTCTTCTTCCTCCATGGCCTCTTCCTGTGGTTTGTCCTATGAACCAGCGGTGCTCCGTAGCCGTTCACGGGGCTACGCAAGTACGCAGGCAAAAAGATGCCATGCCGTGCTTGCGCTGGTGTGTTTGGGGGACAGAAGCCACACTGGGGCAGAGGTCCTGTCTGCTCTGCAGGGCCAGGCCGAGAGGTGGTTGACGCCACGCCAGCTTAAGCCAGGAATGGTGGTTTGCGACAATGGCACCAACCTCCTCTCCGCCCTCCGACAGGGACAACTGACCCATGTGCCCTGTGTGGCTCACGTCCTTAACCTGGTGGTGCAGCGGTTCTTGGCCAGGTACCCGGGCTTACAGGATGTCCTGAGGCAGGCCAGGAAAGTCTGTGTGCATTTCCGCAGATCTTATAATGCCAGTGCTCGCCTGGCTGAGCTGCAAAAGGAGTTGAACCTGCCCAAGAACCGCCTTATATGTGACATGCCCACCAGGTGGAACTCAACGTTGGCCATGCTGCAGCGGCTGCACACGCAGCAGAGGGCCATCAATGAGTACCTGTGCGACTACGGCACCAGGACAGGGTCAGGGGAGCTTGGTTTTTTTTCTCCACGCCAGTGGGGCATGATCAGGGATGCATGCACTGTCCTGGCACCATTTGAGGAGGCCACGAGGATGGTGAGCAGTGACAGTGCATGCATCAGTGACACTGTACCTCTTGTCCACCTGTTGGAGCACACGCTGCGTGGAATAATGGACAGGGCACTTGAGGCAGAACAGAGGCAGGAAGAGGAGGACTTCCTTGCCTCTCAAGGCCCCCTTTACCCAGACAGTGTTCCTTCTGTCCCACCCATCGCACAGGAAGAGGAAGAGGAGGAGGAGGAGGAGGAGGAGGAGGATTGTGTCAGCATGGAGGTGGAGGCTGGCACTCAGCATCATCAGCAGCAGTCTTTTAGGGATGATTTACAGTCCCAAGAAACCAGTGGACTTGTACGTGGCTGGGAGGAGGTGGCTGCGGATCATGTCGTCCTTAGTGACCCAGAGGACTCCGGAGCGAATGCCTCAGCAAACCTACGCTGCATGGCCTCCCTGATCCTGCAAAGTCTGCGGAAGGATCCTCGTATTCTTCGGATCAAGGAGAGGGACCATTACTGGCTGGCCACTCTCCTTGATCCACGGTACAAGGGTAAGGTTGCGGACCTTATGTTACCTTCGCAGAGGGAGCAGAGGATGAGACAACTCCGGGAGGCCTTGCAGAAAGGTCTGTGCAACGCGTTCCCAGAGACTGGGAGGTTACAAACTCCTGGTCCTGGACAACGAGTTGCTGAGGCTTCGGCCAGTCAAAGAAGGAGCGGTGGGGAAGGTGGCCGTCTGACCGATGCGTTCAGACAATTCTTTAGTCCGCAGCCCCAAAGTATGATCGGTTCCAGCAACCATCGCCAGCGTCTGATAAACATGGTGCAGGAATATCTAGGGGCAAGGTCAGACTTGGACACCTTCCCCACCGAAAATCCTCTGGCTTACTGGGTCTTGAGGATGGATCACTGGCCAGAGCTTGCACAGTATGCAATTGAGCTACTGGCCTGTCCTGCATCCAGCGTTCTTTCGGAACGCACATTCAGTGCTGCTGGAGGATTTGTCATGGATCACAGGGTGTGCCTGTCCACCGACTCGGTTGATCGACTGACTTTCATCAAGATGAACCAGTCTTGGATCACCACCAGCTACCACACACCTGATGCTGATATAACAGACTAATTGATTTTAACATGTCACATCCCTTCAAGACTGATGCTGATGCTGAGTGCCTGTGCTGTTATGTTGACTGGCTATCCTCCTCCTCCGAGTCCTCAATGATACGATTGATGATGATAGCTTGGAAGATCATTTTTGTTTATGGGTGCCGCCACCAGTGGCTAAGGCCCAATTTTTCAGCCCCTGTTTTACAGGGGCGTGTAATTACAATTTTTTTAGCAATAATTTGCCATAGGGCTCATTGCTGTGCTCCAAGTACAGTATCTGTGAGGGGTTGGAGTGTTGTGGCACCAGTGCCTAAGGCCCAATTTTTCAGCCCCTGTTTAACAGGGGCGTGTCATTACAATTTTTGAAGCAATACTTTGCAACAGGGCTCATTGCTGTGCTCCAAGTAACGTATCTGTGAGGGGTTGTAGTGTTGTGCCACCAGTGCCTAAGGCCCAATTTTTCAGCCCCTGTTCAACAGGGGCATGCAATTACAATTCTTGATCTAATAATTCACAGCAGGGCCCATTGCTGCACCCACCAAGAGTAACTCTGAGGGCTTACAGTGTTGTGGCAACGCCACCACCACCACCACCACGAAAGGCCCAATTTTTCAGCCCCTGTTCAACAGGGGCATGCAATTACAATTCTTGATCTAATAATTCACAGCAGGGCCCATTGCTGCACCCACCAAGAGTAACTCTGAGGGCTTACAGTGTTGTGGCAACACCACCACCACCACCACCACCACGAAAGGCCCAATTTTTCAGCCCCTGTTCAACAGGGGCATGCAATTACAATTCTTGATCTAATAATTCACAGCAGGGCCCATTGCTGCACCCACCAAGAGTAACTGTCAGGGCTTACAGTGTTGTGGCACCAGCACCACCATCAAAGGCCCAATTTTTACTACCACTGTTCAACAATTATATGTAATTAAAATTCCTGATATAATAGTTGACAGCAGGGCGTTCCAGCACCAACCAAGAGTAACTGTGAGTGCTTACAGTGTTGTGCCAACACCAACAACTAAGGGGCCTATTTCTGCAGAGTATATACGGCAGGTCCCTACTTTCAAACATCCAACTTACAAACGACTCCTACTTGCAAACGCAAGAAGACAACAGGAAGTGAGAGGAAATCTACCCCTAGGAAGGAAAATTCTCTCCTGTAAGAATAAATATGGGAGAAAGGTGTCTCCTCTGTACTGATGCTTTATCAGCAATCCTTGTTTCAAGAAAAAACACCACATTTCAAAAACAGTTGACATTGGGACGGAAAGTGAGGTGAAATGTTCTGAACAGGGGCACAGACAGCAAAACAAATGTTACAGGGGTGATAACCCTTACCTATGTTTTCCAAAAAGTTTAAAAATAGATTTTTGGGCTGGAGCTACACTTCAACAATGTACCTGTTCAAAATTACAAACAGATTCTACATAAGAACAAACCTACAGTCCCTGTCTTGTATGCACCGCCTGTATACGGCTGTTCAGAGTATATAGGGCCTTTTTTATTTTATGTGCGGGGTTCCCCTTAATATCCATACAAGACCCAAAGGGGCTGGTAATGGGCTGGGGTAGGGGGGGGGGGGGGGGTCATGGGGTAGCTATGCCATTTTTCTTAAAGATTTTCATCCATATTACCGGGACCAGACATTACATTAAAGCCGCAAGCAGTTTTAAATGGCTTTTTTTTCCTTTAGAAGTGTCATTTTGTGCAGGGACAGTTCTAAACACGGGAAACACGTGGCACTTCACAGGCATACTTTAGACACCCCCCAGGTACGATATTTAAAGGAATATTTGACTTTTTTTTTTCACTTTATGCATCATTAAAATGACTGCTCCCGAAAAACGACCGTTTTTAAAACTTATTTTTGCATTGATACATGTCCCCTGGTGCAGAACCCGGGTTCCCAAACCCTTTTTAGGACAATAACATGCATAATAGTTGTTATAATTAGCACTTTAGAATTTGAACGTTCGCATCCATTGTATTTAATAGGGTTCTAATGTTCGTACGAACTTTCGGTCCGTTCGCGGGTTCTGGTGCGAACCGAACCCGGGGGTGTTCGGCTCATCACTATTGAGGATGATTGCTTTTGCACAGAATAGCACAACGACAATTTCCCTGACTGTCAAAAAAACAAGGATTTCAAAGATGGTTGATGAGGAATGCTTTAGCACACTATAGCACAACGAGAATTTCCCTCACTGTCCTTCCCTGTCCCTAGAAACAAGGATTCGCACAGTGAAAGAAACTGACACTCTCCCTACCTAGAGTTTTCTGTCCCTAGAAAAAAATGTTTTTTTAAAGCACACTATAGCACAAGGAGAATTCCCCTCACTTTCCTTCTTTGTCCCTAGAAACAAGGATTCGCACAGTAAAAGACACTGACACTCTCCCTACCTAGAGTTTTCTGTCCCTAGAAAAAATGTTTTTTTAAAGCACACTATAGCACAAGGAGAATTCACTCACTGTCCTTCCCTGTCCCTAGAAACAAGGATTCGCACAGTGAAAGAAACTGACACTCTCCCTACCTAGAGTTTTCTGTCCCTAGAAAAAATGTTTTTTTAAAGCACACTATAGCACAAGGAGAATTCCCCTCACTTTCCTTCTTTGTCCCTAGAAACAAGGATTCGCACAGTGAAAGAAACTGACACTCTCCCTACCTAGTTTTCTGTCCCTAGAAAAAATGTTTTTTTAAAGCACACTATAGCACAAGGAGAATTCACTCACTGTCCTTCCCTGTCCCTAGAAACAAGGATTCGCACAGTGAAAGAAACTGACACTCTCCCTACCTAGAGTTTTCTGTCCCTAGAAAAAATGTTTTTTTAAAGCACACTATAGCACAAGGAGAATTCCCCTCACTTTCCTTCTTTGTCCCTAGAAACAAGGATTCGCACAGTGAAAGAAACTGACACTCTCCCTACCTAGAGTTTTCTGTCCCTAGAAAAAATGTTTTTTTAAAGCACACTATAGCACAAGGAGAATTCACTCACTGTCCTTCCCTGTCCCTAGAAACAAGGAATCGCACAGTGAAAGAAACTGACACTCTCCCTACCTAGAGTTTTCTGTCCCTAGAAAAAATGTTTTTTTAAAGCACACTATAGCACAAGGAGAATTCCCCTCACTTTCCTTCTTTGTCCCTAGAAACAAGGATTCGCACAGTGAAAGAAACTGACACTCTCCCTACCTAGAGTTTTCTGTCCCTAGAAAAAATGTTTTTTTAAAGCACACTATAGCACAAGGAGAATTCACTCACTGTCCTTCCCTGTCCCTAGAAACAAGGAATCGCACAGTGAAAGAAACTGACACTCTCCCTACCTAGAGTTTTCTGTCCCTAGAAAAAATGTTTTTTTAAAGCACACTATAGCACAAGGAGAATTCCCCTCACTTTCCTTCTTTGTCCCTAGAAACAAGGATTCGCACAGTGAAAGAAACTGACACTCTCCCTACCTAGAGTTTTCTGTCCCTAGAAAAAATGTTTTTTTAAAGCACACTATAGCACAAGGAGAATTCACTCACTGTCCTTCCCTGTCCCTAGAAACAAGGATTCGCACAGTGAAAGAAACTGACACTCTCCCTACCTAGAGTTTTCTGTCCCTAGAAAAAATGTTTTTTTAAAGCACACTATAGCACAAGGAGAATTCCCCTCACTTTCCTTCTTTGTCCCTAGAAACAAGGATTCGCACAGTGAAAGAAACTGACACTCTCCCTACCTAGAGTTTTCTGTCCCTAGAAAAAATGTTTTTTTAAAGCACACTATAGCACAAGGAGAATTCACTCACTGTCCTTCCCTGTCCCTAGAAACAAGGATTCGCACAGTGAAAGAAACTGACACTCTCCCTACCTAGTTTTTTCTGTCCCTAGAAAAAATGTTTTTTTAAAGCACACTATAGCACAAGGAGAATTCCCCTCACTTTCCTTCTTTGTCCCTAGAAACAAGGATTCGCACAGTGAAAGAAACTGACACTCTCCCTACCTAGAGTTTTCTGTCCCTAGAAAAAATGTTTTTTTAAAGCACACTATAGCACAAGGAGAATTCCCCTCACTTTCCTTCTTTGTCCCTAGAAACAAGGATTCGCACAGTGAAAGAAACTGACACTCTCCCTACCTAGAGTTTTCTGTCCCTAGAAAAAATGTTTTTTTAAAGCACACTATAGCACAAGGAGAATTCCCCTCACTTTCCTTCTTTGTCCCTAGAAACAAGGATTCGCACAGTAAAACACACTGACACTCTCCCTACCTATCCTTCTCTTTCCCTAAACTAAAGGAATCCAGGTTAAGCAAGAAAGAAAGAAATGTCACTGTCCCTGCCTATGCTTCTCTTTCCCTGCTCCGGAACACACTACACTAGGCCGCCGTGCTGGCGGCCTTTTATAGTGTGGGGCGTGTACTAAACACCCTCAGCAATAATTGGCCACAGGCATCCTGCCTGTGGCCAATCATTGCTCTCCTCGCTGCCGGCGCTGTGATTGGCCAAGCATGCGGGGTCACAGTGCATGCTTGGCCAATCACAGCGCCTGGATGACACTGCGATGGCGTAGTGCATTGTGGGCCGTTCGCGTCACTCGAATTTGGCGCGAACGGCCCAAATCGTTCGATCTTCGTCGAACGATCGAACAGCCGATGTTCGAGTCGAACGTATGTTCGACTCGAACACGAAGCTCATCCCTAATCACTTCTCACAACCGGACCACACTATAGAAGACCTCAATGTTTTAGTTCTTAAAGGGAATTTCAGAACTATACAGGAAAGGAAAACATTTGAACTAAGAATGATAATTCTTTTTGACACAAAAACGAATGGCCTAAATTTAGATATTGGTTTCCTTACCCATTATACTAAGGTTTTATGACCCCCTCTGTGACTAGCATCTCCCCCCTCAAGTCTAAAGCTCTCCCTCTGTCTTATCTCACTAACTCTGTCTTATCTCACTAACTCTGCTGCTATCTTTATTACCATTGATTTGTATGTGTTTTTTTTTTCCTTTCCCTCTGAGATTTTTTTCTTGTTTTGTTTTAACATTCTGCTAAAAAAATTGTGAATCAGTACTGCTTGGACCTTGAAGAAGGGGACATACCCCGAAAGCTTGTCCTGAAAAATTCTATGTTAGTGCAAATAAAAAAAGTATCACGGACAGTACTTAATTTTCTCTATAATAACAAATCTTTTCTCTCCTATGTCGAATCTTTTCTCTCCTATGTCGAATCTTTTCTCTCCTATGTCGAATCTTTTCTCTCTATAATGTCGAATCTTTTCTCTCCTATGTCGAATCTTTCCTCTCTTTCCTCTCCTATGTCAAATCTTTCCTCTCCTATGTCGAATCTTTTCTCTCCTATGTCGAATCTTTCCTCTCCTATGTCGAATCTTTCCTCTCCTATGTCGAATCTTTCCTCTCCTATGTCGAATCTTTCCTCTCCTATGTCGAATCTTTTCTCTCCTATGTCGAATCTTTTCTCTCCTATGTCGAATCTTTTCTCTCTATAATGTCGAATCTTTTCTCTCCTATGTAGAATAATCTTGGACTAATAGAGTTAAGGTTAGGCACATTCGACCACAGGTTCGATAGACACAGATTGTTATTGTCAGCGTCACGTCGAATCTCCTATCTATATCGAACTGTTGTAGCAACGAAAACGAAAATAAAGCATTTGTTTATGTCGGATCTTTCGGTTTTCGGATTCTGTGCTTTCGTTTTCGTTTTGTTAAAACGATAACGAAAATAGCTGAAATTCGGACGAAAATGCATTCGGACGAAAACGAATGCACATGTCTAGAAAATTGTGATGACCCAGGAAGCTGTTCAAATTATTGGTTATAATTTTATGTTTACTGGGGGTGCTCGATCTGTCTTGGCCCTCTTTTATTGTCTTTTTCTATTTATCAAGTTGGCCCCGCGGCTGGAGTGGTGCTCATGCACCCCATCCTGTCTAGTAGAACAGGTGTTCCACCTTTCTCTTGACGGGATTGTTCCCTTCTTCACGGAGGGGATCCTTATTTTGGTTTACCTTGAGGGTGGAGGGATCTCTTTCCTCCACTCCCTGGGAAACTCCCTTGTTTCTCGGCTCTCTCTTTTCTCTCTGTTCTTCTTTCCTCCTGCATCTTTCTAACATTTGTTCTTTTACAGTGACCGACTTGGGAAGGGCTCCTCGGTTCGTGCCGGCGGATTTGGATTTTTTATTTTTTTTGAAGACTGAATGCTTTGGAGATTATGGAGAAACAACGGTAAGTGCTCTTGATTACTTAGCATGGTCCACCCTTCTGCTCTATGGCTGACAACTCCCCAGTATCGCACCCTATAAAGGTTGTGTCTCACAATGTCCAGGGTCTAAACTCCCCATCCAAGAGGCGAAAAGTGCTACAACACCTCCATTCTCAAAAAGTAGACGTAGCCCTTCTACAGGAAACTCACTTTCCTAAAAGTTACCGCCCGACATTTCTCCACTCTAAATACCCTACCTTTTACTTGGCTAATGCAGGCGATAAAACAAAGGGGGTGGGCATTGTATTCTCTCACAAGTGTAAATACACCCTAAAATTGGAACATAAAGACCCAGAAGGTAGATATATTTTGGTAATTGGGGAACTGGATGACCAAACCTATTCTTTCCTATCTTATTATACCCCTAATAAGGGTCAACTCTCTTTTTTCCAATCCATGTTGAAGACCCTATCGCCCCTTCTGGAGGGTACGGTAATTCTCGGAGGTGACTCCAACATAGCCTTTGACCAGGGCCTAGACAAATCCCGTCCACCGGGTAACCGTCTCACTAGACCTACAAAACAAAGTCTATGTATTGCTAAACTCATTTTCCAACACGGTTTTGTAGACATCTGGAGGGAAATCAACCCGACAATGCGAGATTTCACCCATTACTCTAACCCTCACAATTCCTTCGCTCGAATTGATCACATTTTTATTCCCACCGCTGCAGTACCCCTGGTCTCTAAGTCATACATTAGAGACTCCGTCTGGTCGGATCACTCTATGGTCTTTCTGATTATTCAGCGTCCTTCGGGCTGCCGTTCACACGGCCGCTGGAGACTTAATGAGTCCATTTTGAGTGACCCGATCAGAGTAAAAGAGGTAGAAGGCGCTATTGAGCATTACTTTCAATCAAATGATGTCCCCGACACTGCACCATCATGCCTCTGGGCAGCTCATAAAGCCGTGATCAGAGGAAAGCTCATCCAAATAGCCTCCCAGACACACAAGGCTAGGAGAAACAATATAGCAAAATTAGAGCAGGATTTTACTACTCTTTCAAGAAAACACAAAGCGAATCCTAGCGCTGTCCCTACAGAAAATCTTGACTCGGCACGCACAGCCCTGAATTTGGCCTTGACTACAAAAGCTGAGAAATGGCTGCGTTGGAACAGAGCTCGATTCTACTGCCAAGGAGATAGAATAGGATCTATGCTTGCGGGTAGGCTCACACCGAGAATTCGTTCTTTTGCTCTCCCCAAAATTAAAATTAACGGTGGCACTCTGTCCCAAAACCCTAAACGTATCATGAAGGAATTCCAATCATTCTACAAATCTCTGTATAGTGGGGGCGATCACCCACCCCAAAACTCAGTAGACAAATTTCGTGATACTGTCCAGATCCCCAGATTAGAAGACAGACACCGCCTGAAATTAGAAGACCCTATATCGTCGGAAGAGGTATGCGCGGTTATTAAAAACTTAAAGTCGCACTCAGCTCCTGGCCCGGACGGATTTTCTGTCCCTTATTACAAAACCTTTGCCACAACGCTTGCACCCTATATGACTCGCTTCTTCAATGCTCTACGAAAGGGAGACCCTCTAGATAAGTGGAGTAACTCAACTTATATTTCTGTTCTACCTAAACCAGGGAAGGACCCTAGCTCGGTAAGCAACTACCGACCGATATCGCTCATAAATAATGATCTGAAGATCCTGACTAAAATCCTTGCAGACCGCTTATCCTCCTTCATTAGCCTATATGTTAATAAGGACCAAGTGGGCTTCATCCCGGGGAGACAAGGCCCAGACCAAATCCGCCGAGCGATTGATATCATATCTCTTCTCAACTCAAACTGGGATAATGCCTCTCCACGACAGGGTTGTCTCCTCTCCCTAGACCTCCAAAAGGCCTTTGATTCTGTCTACTGGCCCTATATCTTCGCTACCCTGAAGCGCTGGGGATTTGGAGAATCCTTTATAAACATTCTACATGCTCTATACTCAACCCCAGAGGCTCAGGTGCGTCTGCAGGGATTTTACTCTGAATCTTTCCAAATTTCTAGAGGCACCAGACAGGGTTGTCCTCTTTCACCCATAATCTTCGCCATAGCCATAGAGACTCTAGCAATAGCTATTAGAAACAACCCAGATATTCATGGCATTAAATGCGGCTCTCGGTCCCATAAATGTGCGCTATTCGCCGATGACATACTCCTTTTCGTCTCATCCCCTCTAATATCCCTCCCCAACATCTGCCGGCTCTTGGATGACTTCGGGAAAATTTCGGGACTGCTGGTCAACTTTAATAAGTCTCAGGCGCTTAATATTAACATTCCGGAAACTCTGCTCGCCAGGATTAGGGAGGACTTCCGATTTAACTGGAGCGACAAGTCCATCAAGTACCTGGGGATTAAGCTAACCTCCAAAATTGAACTCCTTTATCATGCCAACTACCCCCAACTATTCCAAAAACTGGAGGCAGACATCTCCAGTTGGTCGCAACACTCCCTGTCCTGGTTGGGTAGAATCAATGCAATATAAATGACTTTACTCCCGCGTATTTTATACTTCTTTAGAGCACTTCCTATCCCCCACGTAAAGGCCCATCTACAACGCTTCCAAAACAAAATCATTAAATTTGTTTGGGGAGGAAGGGGTCACAGGCTGTCAAAATCTGTCCTGTTACGTTCAAGGGAGGAGGGGGGCCTGGGTCTACCAAACTTACTTCGGTATTTTCAAGCGGCACAACTTGCCCAGATATCTGTGGTCTACTCCCGCTGGGAACTACCTGATTGGATACACATTGAACGCCAGGCAGTTCCGCTCCACACCCTAGACTATCTCCTGTGGTGTCAGAAAAAATTGAGACCTTCTATTTTGGCCCCTACACTTTCTCACTCATTTGCCCTCTGGGACAGTCTAAGGGACAATGAGCTGCTGACGTCGCCCATTACTCCTCTAAAACATTTATTCCAAAACCCGGCTTTCCCTCCAGGTCTAAACACGAGGGCTTTCAGATGGTGGCTCGACAAGGGCCTGTATAGAATAGGGCACTTCCTCAGACCCATGGGCCCACACCCTAAATCATATTACATTAACGACCTGAACATGCCACCATCGGAACTCTTTCGTTACACCCAGATCTCCAACTTCCTCCACAAGTTATGGAAAGCACATCCTGATAGTCCCCGAATCACATCATATGAACAATGGTGCGGCCAGACCACTGAGCAGAAGGGGGGAATCACGGTAATCTACAGGGCACTGTCCTCCACTCGCACCAAAACATCCTTTATGCTGGCATGGGAGGAGGATCTCTCCCAACAATGGAAATTGGAGACTTGGAATAGAAACTTCTTTCAGTCATACAAAGGTATTCTCAATTCTAACCTTGCAGAAGCTAGTTTAAAAGTAATCTCCCGATGGTATTTAGTCCCCACGAGACTGGCCAAACTATACCCGGCGACATTCCCCCTGTGTTTTCGGGGGTGTGATCTTAGGGGTGACATGTTACATGTGTGGTGGGGATGCCCCAGAATACGGAGCTTCTGGAATAAAGTTTTCTCCTGGATACGCAAGATTACCAGGGCCCCCATTCCAACTTCTCCACTGATTGCCCTCCTTAACTTTCCGGTGCGCACAGTGTCCAGCACTACACAACGCCTGATTTTTTTTATCCTCTTAGGAGCCAAACTGACTTTAGCCAAAGCCTGGAAAAAGTCAGGAGTGTCTGCCCTACTAGCAAAGAGGAAGTTCTCTTGGATTATGTCACAAGAGAAAATAGCAAGTGTGCTCCTGGACCGCACTGAGAGGTTCGAACAGGTTTGGGAGCCCTGGGCAACCTTCATTAATGTCCCACTACACCCTGACTCCAATTCGTCTGTTCTCTCCCCCGCTCTTCCCTAGTCGGTCTCTTCCTCTATAGCCTCCAATATTTTCCTTTCTTTCTTCTACTTTCTATCTTTTCTCCCTGAGGATTGTGGGCTCAGGTCCACACCCTCGCTGACCCAACCATTCCTGAGGTAGGGTCCATTAGCGATAATTACCCTGTTGTATCCCAATAAGTTGTTTTGTTTACTGGTAATTTGACAGGTACCATTTCTCTCCTATCCGCCTAATTGGTGCTATGTGCCTTAACATGACCTCTGAGGCTTTTAGGTTTTGATCTTAGATCTGATTACACCACAGAGCCTAGAACTGGGGGGGGGGGGGGGGGGTAAGGGCTCCAGCCACAGCGTGATCCCTTTTGGGGTGGCGGGAAGGCTCTGCGGGTCCCCTGAACCAGATCCCTTTTTTACAGTTTTGGAGGATACATAGCTCTTAGCTTCTGTACCATAGGCTACATACTGATGTTGGTATATTTATATGTTTCACTCATTGCATTTCATTATCTGGAATTGTATGTTTTTGCCTGTTGGATTGACCCTTTATTTTTATTTTTTTTCTCTTCTTAATTAGCCATGTTGGCTTTTGCAGGACAATTGGTCCTACTCTTGCTTCTGGAATGTATATTCTCTCTGTAAACGAATAAAAATGTATTGAACATAAAAAAAAAGAAACAAAAACAAATAAGTTCATTAATTAAGTTATATGTGTAGCGCCCTCCCCAAAAGGTTGGGAGGCTATTTAAAATTTAGAGGGATGTCTGAGCCAGTAGTTGGGCTCAGACTGTTGAATTATATTGAGATTTGCTTCTGTTCTACCTGTGGTTCGCCCGATGGTAGTTTCCCTTATTGCCTGTAGGTGGCGTTACCACCTCAGGCACCTGTTGGAACACGGGCAAGCCACGGTGCATTGAGTGGCCCTTCTCGGCAGTGCTACGGTGGGAGTGGTTGACCCGCTGTGCCTGCTGGGAGGGGATACTTAAGGGGCAGACGCCATTGATCGGGGTTCGTTTTCGCCTTGTGGCCCTCCGGGCGCGAGGTATGTGTGTGTGTGTGATTCTGGTCTCGGGGCCACGTTGGTCCGAGGCTGCATAGCTATCTGGTGGGCCCAGCTAGTCTAGCTGGAGCCTACATTCAGAGAGGGGATCCCAAGCTGTCCGTCCAAATGGGGAGGAAGCTGTCTTAATGAAGCAAACCAGGGGAGGACCTGTCCTGGAGGAGACCGGCAAAGTGCTGCTGTCTCGGGTGAGGCCTGGTAACTTTATCAAGGAGGGATCCACTATACTACAAGCCCTGCAGTTCGCCGGATTGGCTTAAAGGCTCTTTCGCTGCACGGCTGGAAGTTTGGGACTTTGAAATCCTGTGGCAGAGGATTCCTGGACTATCCATTCGCTCAACTTTAAAAGGTCTGTGGCAGAGACTTTGTTCACTTTAAAAGGTCTGTGGCAGAGACCCATTTCACCTAGGGCAGTCTGTGGCAGAGACTGCCCCGTTGCGGATTCGTGTGTCATCCCGGCTGCTAGACCATGTGAGAGGGGACTATCCGGGTGACCATACCCACCTCTAACATTGAGATTGGTGAATGACTTTGAGCTGATGTTGATGCATTTTGTGGCAAGTGCCTGAACCTTCCCCTGCTCTTCTCTACCTCCTACTTTCTCTTAAGTTTACTGCATAAGAAAATAAGAAAATAAAGCCTGACTGATGAAGGTTTTACATCTGTGTGGACAGTGCATTTAATACAGACTTTCCTACCCAGACAACGAAGCTGAAGAGGTAACGTGCAAAACCCAAAACTAACCAGCAGCTCCTACAGGGGTAGTGCTACATATGTGTAGCGATACCTCCAACTAAGAAGGCCGCTGATTTAGTTTGGGCCCTGAAGACAGCTCCGCCAACCCCCGGCAAAATGCTCTACGGTACCCCCTACTGGCACAGCTAGTACTGACAGTAAATTGTATATCTTATACTGTATGAATAACTGAGCATTGAGACAATACTAAATTGAAATAAATGTAAGATTTTACTTAAGCTCTTGGTAAAGAAAAAAAGGTAACATCAATAACAGTTTACAGAATAATCATTTGTAATGTAAAACCCAGCCACACTAACACACTATAGGGTTAACACATAACAAGTGCGCCACGCGGGCGACCGTTAGCTGAGTGCCCTGTGGCGCAGTAACCAAACCACCTTAGAAACCCCACCAGGCCTGGTTCTGATATCTACAACTTAGTTCTTTTTCTTCACCGGCAGATCTTTAACGGTGGTGCACATTAACAGAGTACAAACTTTGTAATCCAATGGGGTAGGTAAAGATGGAGTAGAAACTTGACTATGCGAACGGTAGGTTCAGTTCTAACAAGGGGTCTTCAATAAGAGCACTAAGAACAACTCATAGGCCACGGCAGTCTATAGGCCTATATGCAGTAACAGTATATCGGTTGGGCATATGCCCTCTCACCCGCCCGGACTACGGTCCCAGTCCGGGAACTTCCACCTGTTGTGTCCTCACACACACACTCCGTCTCTTCCGCGATCGGGTCCCCGATCCAACAAGGCTGTAGTCGAGCGAAGTCAGATGCCACCCAGGCTCGCAGAGGGGTGGAAGGCTCTTTGGTGCTGCGCAAGGCCTCAGGCTTCAGGCTTCAGGCCCTGCACTCCGACACATCCGCACAGGAGGATCAGTCTCTGAAGTCTCGTGTCCCAAAGAGGCCGAGCCCAGCCTCGCCTCCTCCTTTTATAATCCCTCCCATGAGTCTCTGCGGCGGAACATTGCCGAATGGGGTTCTGGGTAATGTAGTCTCTCTGCATTAAAGGGGAACACCACGCTACATATGTAAAAAACAAAACAAAAAAACAGACGTTCCCCATCGGTTTGGCGGATTGTATCCGGATGACAGTAGGATGGAAACAGACAAGCAGACCATTTCCATCCGACTGCCCCATAGAGAACAGCAGACTGTGTCCCTGTCTGCTCTATATAGCAGAGCAGACACGTACCTATCATGCACCTGCTCAGCGGACAGATCCCCCGCTAAGCAGGCAGATCCGGTTGATGACATCCACCCCGTGTGAAATGGAACCTACGGCTCCATTCACACCAAAGCAGGTGCGATGATGTGAGCTAGTTATTGTGCACATTAGGTGTGTCACGCCTAAAACAGTCCATTCATTTTAGCGGGCTGTCCTACACATATCAATCACATGCATGCCCTTTTTTTTATTTATTTTTGATCCCATCGCACTATAACACATGGCAAAAAGTTACCATGCATTGTGGTACAATTTAGCACACGTGCATTGGCTGATGCATTTGGGGTGCAATTAAAGCCTTGTTCACAATAATGAGATACGGGAACGTGTTTAATATCGCAAGCATTCCCTCAGCACATGAAAATAAGCCATGTTTTGGCAAGCTCACTGTGGTGCTGTTTAATCTTAATGGCAACCCAAAAGCACCAACCAACACGTGTGTGCTGAATCGTACCACAATGCATGGTAACTTTTTGCAATATAAATAAGACATCAGAAAGGACCTGATGTGCAGAAGCTATGTATGATGGGAATTGTAGTTCTTAAAGGAGTGCTGCATCATATTTGTTAATAGAGGCTAACAGGCTGTGGACTTTAATTCCCACAAATTTCTGCACCTATAGGGAGGAAAATTGTTACAGATTGCGGCAGTCTAGAGAGGGGAGCAAAGGGTACAGACCTGCCCCCTAAAGGCCCGTACGAAAATCGAATGGAAAAATTTGTACGACGAGCTGTCTGCCCATTTTCGGATCGTTAGTATGGTGCTTTCGACAGCCGATTTCGCTTTTTCATCAGACAAAAGCTGGTTGTGCAGACTATACAGTTTTTGTTGGATGTGAATTCAACGTCTGATTTTTGTTTCATTAGTGCGGTTTTCGTACGAAAAAAATCGTAAGAGCAAGACTATGCATGCTCAGAAACGAAAGGATACATACAAAATGATTCAATACATTACGTCACTTCTGACGTTGTATTCTGTCGTATGAAAATTTTCGTATTGTGAGTAAACTCTTCACTTTCGACATGAGACTAGCATGCCACAAAAAACGGACGTTCGGTCGTCCGAAAATCTGATCATGAGTGTAGCGGGTATGTACTTTTCAGTGTTTTTAATTCTGGTGAAGACATCAGTGATGTCTAGTTCCCTGCGGCCCAGCAGGTGGTGCTGTCACTTTGGGCCGGGGTTGAACCATCGCTGCAGTGCCGTACCCTTTGTGACCTCTCGCAGCTGTTGTACAGCGGGGCGAGGAACCCGCTGTGCTTGCTGGGAGAGGGTATAAAGGGGCGGACATCTTCGTCACGAGGTTCGAGTCCCAGGTAACTTCAGCCTGAGGGCTGCTGTTCACGGTCGGTGTCCAGGCGGCCTAGGCCTGGACACTTGGAGTTCGTGTTCCATCTCAGACACCTTCAGTCTGGGGTGAGGTACTCTACCGGAGGCCTGGGGCCCAGTACCTTCCACTGGGTCCCGCAAGGGAGGGATTGTCCTAGGGTGCCCCGGGTGTTGGGCACCTGAATCCAGAGGCGTAAGGGACCGGAGGAGGGATTCAACCGAAGATCTAATGCGGCACATTGCCAGTGCCGGGTGAACCTCCGGAGACCGTCCGGATGGATATCTTTCCTGAACAGGGGCCAATTCATACAGGAAGGTGGTTCATGTTCTATGACCGGTGGCAGCGGTCCAACTAGTCAACTCAGGTCAGTGGCAGAGACCTGCTATTAGGCCTGTGGCAGGGGCCTCAACAGTTCATCCGGTCGGTGGCAGCGACCAATCTCACGGACAGTGGCAGAGACCGTGCGCCAAGCCTATTCGCTTGCAAAGGAATAGGAGAGTTCATTTGTGCCTGGGCCTACTCGTATCCACACCCCTGTCTGTCTGTTACTAAAGTTCAACTGTTTATGTTTACCTTGGCAAATGGAGAAATAAAGGTGTGTTGGACTTTTATTGGTGTGGGGCTCTATTACTGGCAGACTATTTTTTTTTTTATGGTTGAACTGGATGGACTTGTGTCTTTTTTCAACCTGACTAACTATGTAACTAACTATGTAACACAGCTCCACGGAACAAGCAGAGGCTTCGTATGCAGAGAACAGACCCGAAGGTAATTCAAGTGACTTTGCTCAACCCTCATATACATACGAGGTGAGAGCTTGGCGTAGTGTTCCTGCACTCTCCTCTCCCAGGTACCCCTAGACACAAGCCAAGGAAGCGATAAAGCAGAGAGGGAGAGTGAGGCCGCTACATGTGTATGAGGCTTTAGGTAAGCCCCACGAAAGCCGGCCAACGTTGAATATCAGGTGCCAGGTACTTTCAGTGAAATTTAGTCATGTTCAGGGTTATCCCCGCACACAAGAGACGCATACCCCCACCTGCCATAGGGGTTACATGTATAGCATGTGCACAACAGTCAGTTTACCCTTTCAATTAGTTGATGCCGTTAGACATTCTAGTTGCCCCTGTTGTAGTTTCATTTAACATTGCATATAGCCTTTTGAGTGCCAGTTAGTGGGTAATTGACATTTTGTCTATCCTAGTGCCCTTAACCCTTTCGCTGCCAGAGCCGTTTTTGCGTTTTTTGCACACGTTTAAAAAATGCATTTAGGCCCGAAGATTACACAAAACCCACAAATATTAAAAAAAATTCTGAAAGAAGACACCTTAGAGCAGGGGTGTCCAACCTTTTTTCAAAGAGGCCCAGATTTGATGAAGTGAACATGTGTGAGGGCCGACCATTTTGCCTGACATTCTTTGAACCATAAAAATTCGGTCTAAGTGTGTTAGTTCGAGCACTAATACACTGCCCAACAATTCTCTTGCCTTTTTGGCTGTGTGTGAGTAAAGAGGTGAGCTCTGTTTGTTATTTGGATGTACCGTATTTTTTGGCGTAGTAGGGAAGTTTCAGGAAAAAAAACCTTACATTTTAAATAAAGGTCTGTGAAGCAGATCCCCACTCCATCACAGATCCCCCCCCCCCAATTACAGATCCCACTCCATCACAAATCCCCCCCCCCATTACAGATCCCACTTCATCACAGATCCCCCCATCAGACCCCACTTCATCACAGATCCCCCTATCAGACCCCACTTCATCACAGATCCCCCCCCATCAGACCCCACTTCATCACAGATCCCCCCCATCAGACCCCACTTCATCACAGATCCCCCCCCCTTTAGACCCCACTTCATCACAGAACCCCCCATCAGACCCCACTTCATCACAGATCCCCCCCCCATCAGACCCCACTTCATCACAGATCCCCCCCCCCATCAGAACCCACTTCATCACAGATCCCCCCCATCAGACCTCACTTCATCACAGATCCCCCCCATCAGACCCCACTTCACAGTCCTCCCTTGATATTACAGAGACAGACAATGTCCCTTTCATCAACGCAGCATTCCCCCTCCCCACACTGACTGCCCTACCTTAATCACCCACCCGGGAAGCACGCATGGCATGGCAGGTCCAGACAAGGGGCAGGACTTTTCAAGTTAAAGGCGGATGATTGGTTGCTGGGACCGCCCCACTGTCTAGCAACCAATCACCTGCTTTGTAACTTGAAAGGTCCCGCCCTTTGTCCGTGCCTGCAGCGCTTCCAGGCTTGTGTGAATAAGGTGTGTGGGGAGGGGGAGGAAGGGGGAGTGATGCAATGTAAAGGAGAGACCTGGCTGCCGCGCTTCCAATGTAATGAATGATGTTAGCGGCGGGCAGGATTCGGCCCGCGATCCATCATTAAGTGATGCCTGATATATATCTTTTGTGGCTCCAATGCTGGGAGATCGTTGGGGGCCCCAAAAGATATATATGTCCAGATAACATGGAGGGCCGTTCAAAACTGGAACACGGGCCGCAATTAGCCCACGGGCCGGACTTTGGACATGCCTGCTCTAGAGAATAAAAGAGTGGTAGATGCAATTTTTTACGTCACACGATATTACCGCAAAGGTTTCAGTAAAAAACATACTAACCTGCATTTTAGGGCAAATATAAATATATAAAATATAAAAGACGAGGTTGCACCGAGTAAAAAGGTACCCAACATGCCAAACCTTAAATTTATGTGCATCTGTGAAATAGTGACAAACTACAGTACCCTATATTCTCTATAGGCAATGTCTCAAAAGCCCCCTATAGGTATCAGTTTAGTGTTACAGAGGAGGTCTGGTGTTAGAATTATTGCTCTCACTCCGGCGATATGTAACATGTGCATCGCAATTGACGGTTTCACGCATAGGCGCCCCGACGCATGCGTTCGTGTGTGTGCATATGTGTGGTTGTGGGGGGGCTCAAAATATATCTTTTTTTTGGGGGGGGGAATTTTATGTACTTGGGTGTAACAATTTTTTGCAAAAAAAACCCATTTTTGTTACTTACATTTTTATATCATTTTTGGGTGACAGGTTCTCTTTATTGAGAGAAGCGGGGACTAAAAGACCTTGCATTTCTCCCCTGTACTCCACTGAATGTTTTGCAATGCAGATCGCATTGCAAAACATTCTTTCCCAGCAAAACGAGCCGGGGACACCGAGAGCTTGACCCGGAAGTGACATCAGAGACGTCGCTTTCAAGGTCCCAAGAAGAAGGGGAGGAGAGCGGACGCTCTTCTCCTTCCCCTCTACCCGCCGTACCTGCGGGCACGGCGGCGTGGAAGGGGGAACACCGGTACCGGGGGTGTGTGAGAGCTGCAGCCACCGGGATTGTGTGTGATATCCCCCCGCTGTTAGGTCTGTACAATGTACAGACCTGGTGGCGAAAGTGTTAAAGCTAAACTTTACTCTCTTAATCAACATTGACTATTTTTAGGGGCGCATGGGCACTGCACCCTCTGTCACGCCACCCCCCTCTATGTAGAATGGATAGATTCATGCATTGATGAAAACCTGCTCTAGAGCGCTCTGGACCTCAGACTGGCACACAGCCAAGATAACAAAGGAGTGGCAATGGAAAAACTCTGTGAAAGTCCAAAATTGGAACTTCCGCTTAATCCACTCCTCGCCCCCTTACATGCCACATTTGGCATGTAATTTTTTTGGGGGGGAGTGGGGGCTTCAGTAGGAGTGGGACTTCCTGTAGGTGATCACCTGGGACACGTGACAGGTCCCAGGCGATCGCCTGTCCACTCAGATTGCGCAGCGCTGCTCGCGCATGCGCAGTGAGTGCCCGGCCGTGAAGCCGAAAGCTGTCACGGCCGGGTGCCCACAGTACGAATGGAGGCGCTGGCGGAGAAGGGAGGAGAGGAGCGAAGCTGGACAGTGGAGCAGGTAAGTGTCTGTTTATTAAAAGCCAGCAGCTACACTTTTTGTAGCTGCTGACTTTTAATAAACATAAAAAAGTCTGTAACTCCCCTTTAAGTGGCCCAGCCAGAGGCCAGACTTGAACCCGATTGAACATCTCTGGAGAGATCTGAAAATGGCTGTGCACCGACGCTCCCCATCCAACCTGATGGAGCTTGAGAGGCCCTGCAAAGAAGAATGGGAGAAACTGCCCAAAAATAGGTGTGCCAAGCTTGTAGCATCACATTTAAAAAGACTTGAGGCTGTAATTGGTGCCAAAGGTGCTTCAACAAAGTATTGAGAAAAGACTGTGAATACTTATGTACAGTACATGTGATTTTTTTTTCTTTTTAATAAATTTGCAAAGATTTAAAACAAACTTCTTTCACATTTGTCATTATGGGGCATTGTTTGTAGAATTTTGAAGAAAATAATGAATTTATTGCATTTTGGAATAAGGCTGTAACATGACAAAATGTGGAAAAAGTGAAGTGCTGTGAATACTTTCCGGATGCACTGTACTTATTTTGGATCTTTTTTTTTTTACTTATTCTATATACTAGTGTAGCGGGGTCTCCTTTAAGACTCTCAGGACTACCTTACCCGGAACCCCATTCGGCACCCAGGGTGCAATGTTTCCACCCCAGAGACTCATGGGTGGGGTTATATAAGGGGTAGGCGAAGTTGCGCTCGGCCTCTTTGGGACACAAGACTTCAGTGGAGAGATCTTCCTGTGCGGATCCGCTGTGGTGCAGGACCTGAAGACTGGGGCCTTGCGCTGCTACCCAAAAGAGCCTTCCACCCTCATTGCGAGCCTGGGTGGCACCTGACTCGGTCATCCTCAACCGCTGCTGAGCCGGAGACCCGACCGCTGCAGACGCTGTGTGTGGAGACACAGCAGGTGGAAGTTCCCGGACTGGGATCGCGTCCGGAGGGGTGAGCGAGCACCTGCTCAATCCATATACTGTACACTATTGTTAGGCCTACAGACTGCCGTGGCCCACCAGTTCATATTTAAGTCCCCACTGGAGATCCATAGCAGAACTGAGTCAAACGGATCTCTAGTGGAGTGTTCTGTGTTGGCACTTTTACCCTTTGGATTACAAATGTGTTCCTGAAATGTGCACCACCATTTAAAGACTTGCATGCGAAGAATTCATCCCCTAGAGACTGAGTTATAGGATCAGGCCTGGCCAGCCAGATAGTTTATTTAGTTGCTGCGCCATAGGGCGCATAGTGAAGTACTGTTACACGTGGCACGTGTGCGCCATATATTACTAGTTGTAGTGTGTCTATTGCTGCAGGGCTCTGCAGATAGATTCATGTGATTTGTTACAACTGTTGATTTTTATTGCCAGTAGAAAGTAAACTCGTTATTCTTCTATCATTGCATTGGTGTCTGAATTTAACCATAGAGCATAAGATATATATATATTACCCTAGACTAACTGTGCCAGAGTGGGTCGAGTAAATTGCCGGGGGTTGGCGGAGCTGTCTTCAGGGCCCAAACTAAATCTGCGGCCCTCTTAGCTGAAGGTATCGCTACACTAGTTAGGCCTCTTGCAAACAGTTGAGAAAAATTATTGCGTTTGTAGCTGTGTAGCTGTGTTTTTTTTTATGGATCTGAACACAGGTGCATAGTTGTCTATGCGCCAATGCACACAGCTGTGTAATAATCAGTAATGCAGCGATATGTTCATAGCCGTAAAATAAATAAACTTTTACCTTTGAGTGCAGTAATTTACACACATAGTATATACAAGTATATATACATATGTTGCAACACTGGCAGCTAGAAAAGGATGATGAAGAATTTTATGTGTGTATAAACACATGCACGTTTACGTGGCTGTAGGCATGTACTGTATTTGCAAGGTCTTTAGAGAACATGCCTTTTGTCTTTTACTCAGGATCTTTCTGCCAGCAAGATCTGGCATATAAATGTAGCGCACAGACCCCCTTTTACCTGTCTGCTTCGGCTCCTCTCAGGAAAAAGGGGCACACCGCACCACAAGCCCGTACCTTCCTGTGTTAAGAGGTTAGGCGGTGTTGATTTTTGGGCCTTGTCTGCAGCCAGAGTATAAAGTCCTCCTGAGTATGATTCTCACCTCTACAGTGTGTAGATGCAAGTCCTTGACTTTCTTAGGAACGTAAATGTCCACACCAGCTGAAAGTCCAACTCAATATTTATTTTCACTTGCACAACACATAGTCTCTTGGATAGAAGAAAGGTTGGAGCAAAGACACAGGACAGCTTTAAGGTGTGGAGGAGGTCCAGGCACAAACGTAGCTCAAACTCTTCTGCCTGTTCAGGTTTCTCAAACAGTTTTGGCGCATGGTCTCTGCCACAGACCATGAGGTTGGTCTCTGCCACAGACCTTGTGAATAAGGTCACTGCCACTGACCTGGCGAACAAGGTCACTGCCACTGACCTGATGAACCTTGGTTCCTTCCTAGGACATAGCCCCTTTCAGGGAGAAGACATCCCCCCAGAGAGTCAACAGACCCCTTCCTTCACTGTGTCCACAGCACCGGTCCCTCGGAACAGATCCTCCCTTCTCTTAGTGTGCGGGTCCCCTCGCAAGGCGGCACCCTGGACTCCTCGATCCCTTGCGGACCCCAGCTGAAGGCTGCTGGGCTCCGGGCCGTTACTGCAACTCCTGGGCCTCCATGCCCAGGCGGACAGGAACGGTGAGGTAGTACCTCACCCCAGGCTAAAGGTGCCTGAGGTGGAACCAGAACAAGGCCTCCGGGCCTAGGGCACCCGGAGATAGAACCACACACACACGCCCAGGCCGAAGGTGCCTGGGCGTGGATGACCCCTTCTCAGAAGATGTCTGCCCCTTTTATATCCTCTCCCGGCATGCACAGCAGGTTCCCCGCCCCACTATACGGCTGCCAAGAGGAGACACAAAAGGCACAGAACTGCGCTCGCGGTTCAACCCTGGCCCAGAATGGCAGTGCCACCCACCGGCCACAGGGAACACATCACCAGCATTAACCCCTGAGAACAAAAATGGTCCATGAATCCTAACAATTTAATGTGTCTGAGCCTGGTTACCACTCAGAAACTTCCCTTAAATTGAACACCCCACTACATAAACATTGGTAAAATATTACATCCATGTTAATTGAGTTTATAATAATGGTAAACAGGAAAAATAGAGGGTGACTCTCCCTAATGGGGACACAGACAGAAATAAAAACCTGACAGGTGTTCTAATCCCTCTCCACTCAATCCAAAACGAAATAAAAAAAGTTTTGCTTTTAGTTACACTTGAAACATAATATTTTAGGTCCCTGATAATTTAAATGCTAACTTGTTTTGTGCAGATGCTCGTAATTAGTGATGAGCCGAACACCCCCGGGTTCGGTTCGCACCAGAACCCGCGAACGGACCGAAAGTTCGTACGAACATTAGAACCCTATTAAATACAATGGATGCGAACGTTCGAATTCTAAAGTGCTAATTATAACAACTATTATGCATGTTATTGTCCTAAAAAGGGTTTGGGAACCCGGGTTCTGCACCAGGGGACATGTATCAATGCAAAAAGAAGTTTTAAAAACGGTCGTTTTTCGGGAGCAGTCATTTTAATGATGCATAAAGTGAAAAAAAAAAAGTCAAATATTCCTTTAAATATCGTACCTGGGGGGTGTCTAAAGTATGCCTGTGAAGTGCCACGTGTTTCCCGTGTTTAGAACTGTCCCTGCACAAAATGACACTTCTAAAGGAAAAAAAAGCCATTTAAAACTGCTTGCGGCTTTAATGTAATGTCTGGTCCCGGTAATATGGATGAAAATCTTTAAGAAAAATGGCATAGCTACCCCATGACCCCCCCCCCTACCCCAGCCCATTACCAGCCCCTTTGGGTCTTGTATGGATATTAAGGGGAACCCCGCACATAAAATAAAAAAGGCCCTATATACTCTGAACAGCCGTATACAGGCGGTGCATACAAGACAGGGACTGTATGTTTGTTCTTATGTAGAATGTGTTTGTAATTTTGAACAGGTACATTGTTTAAGTGTAGCTCCAGCCCAAAAATCTATTTTTAAACTTTTTGGAAAACATAGGTAAGGGTTATCACCCCTGTAACATTTGTTTTGCTATCTGTGCCCCTGTTCAGAACATTTCACCTCACTTTCCGTCCCAATGACAACTGTTTATGAAATGTGGTGTTTTTCTTGAAACAAGGATTGCTGATAAAGCATCAGTACAGAGGAGACACCTTTCTCCCATATTAATTCTTACAGGAGAGAATTTTCCTTCCTAGGGGTAGATTTCCTCTCACTTCCTGTTGTCTTCTTGCGTTTGCAAGTAGGAGTCGTTTGTAAGTTGGATGTTTGAAAGTAGGGACCTGCCGTATATAATCTGCAGAAATAGGCCCCTTAGTTGGTGTTGGCACAACACTGTAAGCACTCACAGTTACTCTTGGTTGGTGCTGGAACGCCCTGCTGTCAACTATTATATCAGGAATTGTAATTACATATAATTGTTGAACAGTGGTAGTAAAAATTGGGCCTTTGATGGTGGTGCTGGTGCCACAACACTGTAAGCCCTGACAGTTACTCTTGGTGGGTGCAGCAATGGGCCCTGCTGTGAATTATTAGATCAAGAATTGTAATTGCATGCCCCTGTTGAACAGGGGCTGAAAAATTGGGCCTTTCGTGGTGGTGGTGGTGGTGGTGGTGTTGCCACAACACTGTAAGCCCTCAGAGTTACTCTTGCTTGGTGGGTGCAGGAATGGGCCCTGCTGTGAATTATTAGATCAATAATTGTAATTACATGCCCCTGTTGAACAGGGGCTGAAAAATTGGGCCTTACGCACTGGTGGCACAACACTGCAACCCCTCACAGATACTGTACTTGGAGCACAGCAATGAGCCCTGTTGCAAAGTATTGCTTCAAAAATTGTAATGACACGCCCCTGTTAAACAGGGGCTGAAAAATTGGGCCTTAGGCACTGGTGGCACAACACTCCAACCCCTCACACATACTGTACTTGGAGCACAGCAATGAGCCCTGTTGCAAAGTATTGCTTCAAAAATTGTAATTACACGCCCCTGTTAAACAGGGGCTGAAAAATTGGGCCTTAGCCACTGGTGGCGGCACCCATAAACAAAAATGATCTTCCAAGCTATCATCATCAATCGTATCATTGAGGACTCGGAGGAGGAGGATAGCCAGTCAACATAACAGCACAGGCACTCAGCATCAGCATCAGTCTTGAAGGGATGTGACATGTTAAAATCAATTAGTCTGTTATATCAGCATCAGGTGTGTGGTAGCTGGTGGTGATCCAAGACTGGTTCATCTTGATGAAAGTCAGTCGATCAACCGAGTCGGTGGACAGGCGCACCCTGTGATCCGTGACAAATCCTCCAGCAGCACTGAATGTGCGTTCCGAAAGAACGCTGGATGCAGGACAGGCCAGTAGCTCAATTGCATACTGTGCAAGCTCTGGCCAGTGATCCATCCTCAAGACCCAGTAAGCCAGAGGATTTTCGGTGGGGAAGGTGTCCAAGTCTGACCTTGCCCCTAGATATTCCTGCACCATGTTTATCAGACGCTGGCGATGGTTGCTGGAACCGATCATACTTTGGGGCTGCGGACTAAAGAATTGTCTGAACGCATCGGTCAGACGGCCACCTTCCCCACCGCTCCTTCTTTGACTGGCCGAAGCCTCAGCAACTCGTTGTCCAGGACCAGGAGTTTGTAACCTCCCAGTCTCTGGGAACGCGTTGCACAGACCTTTCTGCAAGGCCTCCCGGAGTTGTCTCATCCTCTGCTCCCTCTGCGACGGTAACATAAGGTCCGCAACCTTACCCTTGTACCGTGGATCAAGGAGAGTGGCCAGCCAGTAATGGTCCCTCTCCTTGATCCGAAGAATACGAGGATCCTTCCGCAGACTTTGCAGGATCAGGGAGGCCATGCAGCGTAGGTTTGCTGAGGCATTCGCTCCGGAGTCCTCTGGGTCACTAAGGACGACATGATCCGCAGTCACCTCCTCCCAGCCACGTACAAGTCCACTGGTTTCTTGGGACTGTAAATCATCCCTAAAAGACTGCTGCTGATGATGCTGAGTGCCAGCCTCCACCTCCATGCTGACACAATCCTCCTCCTCCTCCTCCTCCTCCTCCTCTTCCTGTGCGATGGGTGGGACAGAAGGAACACTGTCTGGGTAAAGGGGGCCTTGAGAGGCAAGGAAGTCCTCCTCTTCCTGCCTCTGTTCTGCCTCAAGTGCCCTGTCCATTATTCCACGCAGCGTGTGCTCCAACAGGTGGACAAGAGGTACAGTGTCACTGATGCATGCACTGTCACTGCTCACCATCCTCGTGGCCTCCTCAAATGGTGCCAGGACAGTGCATGCATCCCTGATCATGCCCCACTGGCGTGGAGAAAAAAAAACAAGCTCCCCTGACCCTGTCCTGGTGCCGTAGTCGCACAGGTACTCATTGATGGCCCTCTGCTGCGTGTGCAGCCGCTGCAGCATGGCCAACGTTGAGTTCCACCTGGTGGGCATGTCACATATAAGGCGGTTCTTGGGCAGGTTCAACTCCTTTTGCAGCTCAGCCAGGCGAGCACTGGCATTATAAGATCTGCGGAAATGCACACAGACTTTCCTGGCCTGCCTCAGGACATCCTGTAAGCCCGGGTACATGGGTCAGTTGTCCCTGTCGAAGGGCGGAGAGGAGGTTGGTGCCATTGTCGCAAACCACCATTCCTGGCTTAAGCTGGCGTGGCGTCAACCACCTCTCGGCCTGGCCCTGCAGAGCAGACAGGACCTCTGCCCCAGTGTGGCTTCTGTCCCCCAAACACACCAGCGCAAGCACGGCATGGCATCTTTTTGCCTGCGTACTTGCGTAGCCCCGTGAACGGCTACGGAGCACCGCTGGTTCATAGGACAAACCACAGGAAGAGGCCATGGAGGAAGAAGAAGAGGAGGGGGTGGAGGAGAGAGGTGTGTCACAACCAGTAGTAGCATTTTGGAGGCGTGGCGGTGGGACAACCTCCAACACTACTGCACCTTGTCCTGCATCCTTCCCAGCTGCCAAAAGAGTGACCCAATGGGCCGTGAAAGAAAGGTAACGTCCCTGTCCATGCCTGCTGGACCATGAGTCAGCGGTAATATGCACCTTACCGCTGACCGCCCTGTCCAGCGAGGCCAAGACATTGCCTTCCACATGCCGGTAGAGAGCCGGAATAGCCTTCCGTGAGAAAAAGTGGCGTTTGGGAACCTGCCACTGAGGAACCGCACATTGCACAAACTCACGGAAGGGGGCCGAGTCTACCAACTGAAAAGGCAGCAGTTGAAGCGCTAGCAATTTAGCCAAGCTAGCATTCAACCGCTGGGCATGTGGATGGCTGGGAGTGAACTTCTTTCGACGGTCCAGCAGCTGGGGCAGGGAAATTTGCCTGCTAGAATCGGACGTCGGTGTACTGCTAGCAGAGTGGCCGCAAGTACTTGGCTGTGACACACCTAATTCTACACCTTCATTCCTCTCAGTGCATGTTTCAGAGAGGACTGAAGTTATAGTGGGGTTGGAGATCCCAGCTGATGCGGTGCAAGGAGAGGTCCGCTTTGTTCTTTGGTGTGGGTCTTTGAGGTAGGCTTGCCAACGAGCTGCATGGCAGGTCAACATATGTCTGGTCAGGCATGTGGTACCCAAGCGGCTGATGTTTTGGCCACGCGATATACGCTTGAGACATATGTTGCAAACAGCAGCTGTGCGATCTGATGCACTAGCCTCAAAAAAGGCCCACACCAAGGAACTTTTTGAATGACGGGCAGAGGCAGCGCCCTGCACAGGCGGAGCTCTGCGGTGTGATTCCGTCGGTGTACTGCCCTTACGCTGGCCACCAAAGGGCATCCTGCCTCGTTGGAGATGTGCCTCCTCCTCATCCTCCTCCTCCTCCTCCTCTCTCCTATTAGGCACCCATGTGGAGTCAGTGACCTCATCATCCCCTCCCTCCTCATCACTGGAGCCAATCTGGCAGTATGCTGCAGCTGCTGGAACATGACTGCCAGATTGGTGTCCTTCTTGAGCATCCCCTCTGTCTGCTCTCACCCTACTGCCTTCCTGTAGCTGGGTTTCATCATCAGACCCTTCGAAACGCTGGGCATCCTCCTGGAGCATGTACCCAACACTGTGCTCAAACAGTTCGGGGGACTCCTCAGGAGGAGGACATGGTGGGTCTAGGGAAGGAGTGACTGATGATGAGTCTGACATTGATACCAGGGAAGAGGACGCTTTGGCAGCTGCTTTGCCAGTACCCTGAGCCTGGGTGAGAGAGGATGAGGAGGAGGAGGAGGGCTTGGTCATCCACTCTACCAAGTCTTCGGCATGATGTGGCTCAACATGTCCAGCTGCCGAAAAGAAGGACAAGCGTGTCCCATGGCCATGTGCTGATGACAATGCACCGCGTCCACGACCAGCACTGTTGCCCCCAGACACAGAGCCTGCTTGCCCTCTTTTATTGCCTCCTGACTGTCTGCCTCTCCTTGTTTGCCTTCCAGACATTCTAATAGATGGCCTGCAGGGAGATGGGAAAAAAGCAATAAGGGCTACCTTCAGGTGTCCTTCTCTGTCCCTTTACTTAAGGATTTCTAAATATGGTTCAGGATGATTGCTTTTGCACAGAATAGCACAACGACAATTTCCCTGACTGTCCAAAAAACAAGGATTTCAAAGATGGTTGATGAGGAATGCTTTAGCACACTATAGCACAAGGAGAATTCACTCACTGTCCTTCCCAGTCCCTAGAAACAAGGACTTGCACAGTGAAAGAAACTGACACTCTCCCTACCTACAGTTTTCTGTCCCTAGAAAAAATGTTTTTTTTAAGCACACTATAGCACAAGGAGAATTCACTCACTGTCCTTCCCAGTCCCTAGAAACAAGGACTTGCACAGTGAAAGAAACTGACACTCTCCCTACCTACAGTTTTCTGTCCCTAGAAAAAATGTTTTTTTTAAGCACACTATAGCACAAGGAGAATTCACTCACTGTCCTTCCCAGTCCCTAGAAACAAGGACTTGCACAGTGAAAGAAACTGACACTCTCCCTACCTACAGTTTTCTGTCCCTAGAAAAAATGTTTTTTTTAAGCACACTATAGCACAAGGAGAATTCACTCACTGTCCTTCCCAGTCCCTAGAAACAAGGACTTGCACAGTGAAAGAAACTGACACTCTCCCTACCTACAGTTTTCTGTCCCTAGAAAAAATGTTTTTTTTAAGCACACTATAGCACAAGGAGAATTCACTCACTGTCCTTCCCAGTCCCTAGAAACAAGGACTTGCACAGTGAAAGAAACTGACACTCTCCCTACCTACAGTTTTCTGTCCCTAGAAAAAATGTTTTTTTTAAGCACACTATAGCACAAGGAGAATTCACTCACTGTCCTTCCCAGTCCCTAGAAACAAGGACTTGCACAGTGAAAGAAACTGACACTCTCCCTACCTACAGTTTTCTGTCCCTAGAAAAAATGTTTTTTTTAAGCACACTATAGCACAAGGAGAATTCACTCACTGTCCTTCCCAGTCCCTAGAAACAAGGACTTGCACAGTGAAAGAAACTGACACTCTCCCTACCTACAGTTTTCTGTCCCTAGAAAAAATGTTTTTTTTAAGCACACTATAGCACAAGGAGAATTCACTCACTGTCCTTCCCAGTCCCTAGAAACAAGGACTTGCACAGTGAAAGAAACTGACACTCTCCCTACCTACAGTTTTCTGTCCCTAGAAAAAATGTTTTTTTTAAGCACACTATAGCACAAGGAGAATTCACTCACTGTCCTTCCCAGTCCCTAGAAACAAGGACTTGCACAGTGAAAGAAACTGACACTCTACCTACAGTTTTCTGTCCCTAGAAAAAATGTTTTTTTTAAGCACACTATAGCACAAGGAGAATTCACTCACTGTCCTTCCCAGTCCCTAGAAACAAGGACTTGCACAGTGAAAGAAACTGACACTCTCCCTACCTACAGTTTTCTGTCCCTAGAAAAAATGTTTTTTTTAAGCACACTATAGCACAAGGAGAATTCACTCACTCTCCTTCCCAGTCCCTAGAAACAAGGACTTGCACAGTGAAAGAAACTGACACTCTCCCTACCTACAGTTTTCTGTCCCTAGAAAAAATGTTTTTTTTAAGCACACTATAGCACAAGGAGAATTCACTCACTGTCCTTCCCAGTCCCTAGAAACAAGGACTTGCACAGTGAAAGAAACTGACACTCTCCCTACCTACAGTTTTCTGTCCCTAGAAAAAATGTTTTTTTTAAGCACACTATAGCACAAGGAGAATTCACTCACTCTCCTTCCCAGTCCCTAGAAACAAGGACTTGCACAGTGAAAGAAACTGACACTCTCCCTACCTACAGTTTTCTGTCCCTAGAAAAAATGTTTTTTTTAAGCACACTATAGCACAAGGAGAATTCACTCACTGTCCTTCCCAGTCCCTAGAAACAAGGACTTGCACAGTGAAAGAAACTGACACTCTCCCTACCTACAGTTTTCTGTCCCTAGAAAAAATGTTTTTTTTAAGCACACTATAGCACAAGGAGAATTCACTCACTGTCCTTCCCAGTCCCTAGAAACAAGGACTTGCACAGTGAAAGAAACTGACACTCTCCCTACCTACAGTTTTCTGTCCCTAGAAAAAATGTTTTTTTTAAGCACACTATAGCACAAGGAGAATTCACTCACTGTCCTTCCCAGTCCCTAGAAACAAGGACTTGCACAGTGAAAGAAACTGACACTCTCCCTACCTACAGTTTTCTGTCCCTAGAAAAAATGTTTTTTTTAAGCACACTATAGCACAAGGAGAATTCACTCACTGTCCTTCCCAGTCCCTAGAAACAAGGACTTGCACAGTGAAAGAAACTGACACTCTCCCTACCTACAGTTTTCTGTCCCTAGAAAAAATGTTTTTTTTAAGCACACTATAGCACAAGCACAAAACACACTGACACTCTCCCTACCTATCCTTCTCTTTCCCTAAACTAAAGGAATCCAGGTTAAGCAAGAAAGAAATAAAAGTCACTGTCCCTGCCTATGCTGCTCTTTCCCTGCTCCGGAACACACTACACTAGGCCGCCGTGCTGGCGGCCTTTTATAGTGTGGGGCGTGTACTAAACACCCTCAGCAATAATTGGCCACAGGCATCCTGCCTGTGGCCAATCATTGCTCTCCTCGCTGCCGGCGCTGTGATTGGCCAAGCATGCGGGGTCACAGTGCATGCTTGGCCAATTACAGCGCCTGGATGACACTGCGATGGCGTAGTGCATTGTGGGCCGTTCGCGTCACTCGAATTTGGCGCGAACGGCCCAAATCGTTCGATCTTCGTCGAACGATCGAACAGCCGATGTTCGAGTCAAACGTATGTTCGACTCGAACACGAAGCTCATCCCTACTCGTAATCATAGAATCATCTAACAATTTTGAAATGAAGCTGAAAAGCAGGGCAGATTTAATTTACAAAGTATAATCATATAAAGCACTTTCATTACCAAAAACTATTTGCTAATTACAGCTTTTGAAAGTTTATAAGCTAATAAACCTTTTATTTTTTTTATTTAGTATATTGAGTTGAAAGAAAGTACATAACAATCACAATGTTATATATTAAGAGTAGAATAGTAAAGGCGCCAGGTGGCTATACAAATACACAATATCACTAATAAAAGTAACACAAGTCACCAACGTTAACCAGAGATATAAAGTTA
Organism: Rana muscosa; assembly: GCA_029206835.1. Taxonomy (NCBI): domain Eukaryota; kingdom Metazoa; phylum Chordata; class Amphibia; order Anura; family Ranidae; genus Rana; species Rana muscosa. Next base: position 232,110,812 of record CM055118.1, read on the forward strand.
TCATGTTGATCATGTCACATGGTGATCAAGACTTATGTCAAAGATGATGCATGAATGTAAAAAGAATTGTGGAAGGTAAAATCATTGCCCATACCTGAAATCAAATAGACCGTCTAAAGTCCTCATTCACACAGGCACTTACACCTGTTGGGCCGGTTAGATACCATGCCTGCACATGAATCACACATTGTCACTTTAGCCCAGGAAGTTTGTTAGGACTATAGAATACCACCCCTTCTCCTGACCTCCATAACAGAACCCTTTCAATGGTACATTTAACACACCTAAAAAAGAAAATAAGAGAAGTTGCTGATCAGTTGTCATATATGAACTATGACACTTGCCCTTTACTCACTTCAACCTTTGAGGGCATTTAGAGTTCTTACTAGGGATGAGCCGAACACCCCTCGGTTCGGTTCGCACCAGAACCTGCGAACGGACTGAAAGTTTGCGCGAACTTTAGAACCCTATTAAATACAATGGGACTCGAAAGTTTGAAATCAAAAGTGCTAATTATCAAGGCTAATATGTAAGTTATTGTCCTAAAAAGGTTTTGGGGACCCAGGTCCTGCCCCAGGGGACATGTATCAATGCAAAAATAAATTTTTTATTACGCCCGTTTTTTCGGGAGCAGTGATTTTAATGATGCTTAAAGTGAAAAATAAAAAAGGGAAATATTCCTTTAAATATCATACCTGGGGGGTGTCTATAGTATGCCTGTGAAGTGACGCGTGTTTCCTGTGTTTAGAACTGTCCCTGCACAAAATGACATTTCTAAAGGAAAAAAAGTCATTTAAAACTGCTTGCAGCTTTAATGTAATGTCTGGTCCCGGCAATATGGAAGAAAATCATTGAGAAAAATGGCATGGGTACCCCCCAAACCCCCCCCCCAGCCCATTACTAGCCCCTTTGGGTCTTGTATGGATATTAGGGGAACCCCGCACCCAAATAAAAAAAAGGCCCTATATACTCTGAACAGCAGTATACAGGCGGTGCAAACAAGACAGGGACTGTAGGTTTGTTCTTAAGTAGAATCTGTTTGAAATTTGGAACAGGTACATTTTTTAAGTGTAGCTCCAGCCAAAAAATCTATTTTTAAGCTTTTTGGAAAACATAGGGAAGGGTTATCACCCCTGTAACATTTGTTTTGCTGTCTGTGCACCTGTTCAAAACATTTCACCTCACTTTGCTTCCCAATGACAAATGTTTTTTGAAAATTTGGGGTTTTTATTGAAACAAGGATTGGTGATAAAGCATCAGTGGAGACTTCCTGTTGTCTCCTTCCGTTTGCAAGTAATGCCCCATACACACAATCGTTTTTCTTGCCATTTTTTTTCTTGCCGTTTTTCACGTCGTTTTTTTTCATGTTTCCTCTCAAGCCTGTCTTGCGTACACACGATCATTTAAAAAAACGATCAAGCAAAGCGCAGTGACGTACAACACGTACGACGGCACTATAAAGGGGAAGTTCCGTTCGAATGGCGCCACCCTTCATGTTAGTAAAGTTTGTTGAGCGACGATTCGCTCTTTTCAGTCTCGTGCTTTTCAGTCCGTGACGAATGTGCTATCTCCATTACGAACGCTAGTTTTACCAGAACGAGCGCTCCTGTCTCATACTTGATTCTGAGCATGCGCGTTTTTTTTCACGTCGTTAAAGCATACACACTATCGTTTTTCACGTCGTTAAAAAAAACAACGTGAAAAACGACGTGAAAAAAGAGAGCATGTTCGAAATTTTTAATGGCCGTTTTTCACGTCGTTAAAAATGCTCTGGAGCCTACACACGATCATTTTTAATGGCCATTTTTTTTAATGGCATTTTTAACGGCATGAAAAACGATCGTGTGTATGGGGCATAAGAGTCGTTTGTAATTTGGATGTTTGAAAGTAGGGGCCTGCCGTATATACTCTGCAAAAATTTGGCCTTTAGGTGTTGGTGTTGCCACAACACTGTAAGCCCTCAGGCCTCGTACACACGACCGATTTTCTCGTCGTAAAAAACACGTCGTTTTTTTCGACGAGATTCTTGTTAAGCTTGTCGATTTTCTCGTCAAGCTTTCTATGCGTACACACTGTCATTTTCCAATTTCCTCGTGGTTCTCTGCGCTCACGTCCAGCACGTACGACGGCACTATAAAGGGGAAGATCTTTTTTCTTGGCGCCACCCCTTGGGCTGCTTTTGCTGATCTCGTGTTACCGCGTGTGAAGTAAAAGTTTGGGAAGAGACGATTCGCGCTTTTCAGTCTTCGTACTTTTCAGATCGTTTTCTGCCGTTCAGTTTGTGCTTGTGGGTTCGTATCTTGACTTTCAGGGCGTCTAGGCAGGTCGTATCTGTTTTACAGTGCGTTCTTGCCTGTTCGTTTCTGAATTTCAGTTCGTTATTCATAGGCCTTGCTGTTCTAAAGTGCGTTCTGTTCTGTACGTTCTGATTAGACGACCGTTTCCTAGCCATGTCGCCTGGACGTTCTCGTCGTCGAGTTCGTGCTGTGCGTGCGCTTGGTGTTGGTCTGCTTGTTTTGGACCAAGACCAGTCCATGAATGGTGTGAGGAGGAGTTCATGGACCAAGAATTGGTTGCTCCAGCGGGACCAATTCTGCCACATGCCTCTGCTGCGGGAGATCGTCGAGAATAATCCTGAGGACTACAGGAATTTTCTGAGGATGTCTGACCCCGTTTTTCAGGAACTGTTGGCTTTGGTGTCCCCCTATATTACCAGGAAGGACACCGTTATGCGGGAAGCCATCAGTGCTGAGCAGAGGCTCATCGCCACGTTGCGTTACCTGGCGACAGGGAGAAGTCTTCAGGACTTGAAGTTCACCACAGGCATCTCCCCCCAGGCTCTGGGCCTCATAATCCCAGACACCTGTTCTGCTATTATACAAGTCCTGCAGGAGGACTATATTAGGGTAAGTTTTCTCCCTTAACATCACATTTTATGTATTACATGTATGCTAATGTATTGTATTTCTTTCATCCTTCCCTAATTACCATGATTGTAATATGCTGAGAATGTCCCCTTTGTCCCCATGCATGTTGGAAGCTTTAGATTGCCCCTTTTTTATCCTCCCTAAATATTTCCCCTCACTAACTTTTCCAGCAGGGGCGCCTGTTGCTCCAAATGTTGGGGGGTTCCAACCCCAATTTCGGAAATAAACTTCCTCCTTTTTTGCTCTGTTGCCTAATAAACGCCCCCAGTTGTCCCCTCCAATGCAGCCATTTAGTCCCCTCTAATGCAGCCAGTTTCCCCCCAGCCCTGCACTTACCTTCTTGTGGTCAGCACCATCCTTCTTCTGTCCTTGATGTCTTCTCCTTCCCTTCATGTTGCATCAGCCAATCATGTTACCATTAAACAGACTTGGTGAACATGATTGGCAGAGCAGCCTGTCAGTGTTTACACAAGGAATGCCCCCCTCCTTGCGTCCCCGATTTTTCTTTGAGGAAGCCAATTACATCCCTCAGGTTGTAATTTGCAAGACTATTTTAATACCTGTTTCTGCTCTGCAATTTTAACCCCCTAAATGCCGCAATTATTCATATGTCGGTCGCTTTACAAGAGGCCATCCACCTGAATAGTGTGCGGCATAGACAATACATAGGTTCATGCAACGCATGAACCTATGTATTGTTCTGAGTGATGGGCACAGGAAAGAGGGGACAGTGCTCCAGCGCCCACTCTGGACGCACCGCCACTGCAATGCTATCCTGTGGCCAAACACATCTCCCCCCCCCCAAAATAATTTAGTAATGGCCCATCAGAGGGGGTGATGAATATGATAAATGAGCCTTCCATTATACTTTTTTTACACACCTTAATAAACGTATAATTAGATTGATGTTGGTCTCTAATTTTTTGGGATAGAATTTCCTTGTAATGTATGCCTTTGTTTTTCTAATATTATTTCATCTTGTTTCACTCCACAGCTTCCTTCCACGCCACAGGAATGGCAGACTGTGGCATCGGAGTTTGCCACGCGGTGGGACTTCCCCAACTGCGGTGGTGCCATAGACGGGAAGCACGTCCGCATCGTGCCGCCACCCCGTTCTGGGTCCTACTACTACAATTACAAGGGGTTTCATAGCATTGTGCTGATGGCGGTGGTGTCAGCACGGTATGAATTCCTCTATGTTGATGTAGGGAAGAATGGCCGGATGTCCGATGGGGGATCCTTCATCCAGACGGAGTTTGCCCTCCGTCTCCAGAGTGACGACCTTGCATTGCCACCGGATGCAGGGAATATTGAAGGACTCCCCTTTGTTTTCTTGGCTGATGAAGCCTTCGGACTCGGACGGCATCTTATGAGGCCATTTCCACAGAGGACCCTGACCCCAGAGAAGAGTGTGTTCAATTACCGGCTGGCCAGGGCCCGAAGAGTCGTTGAAAATGCCTTCGGCATAATGGCCAGCCGGTTCCGCCTTTTTATGACTTCCATCCACTTGGTGGACTACAAAATAAACTATGTAGTGTTATGCTGCTGTGTGCTACACAACTTTCTGAGCCAAAAATCTAATTCCTATATGGCCTCAGTTTTGCCAGAGGCTGGACTTTCCCCTGCAAATCCCCTTCCGGGCCTGGAATCTGCCCGTCTTGGCTTGCCCCCCCAAAATGCCCGTGTGGTTCGGGACAAATACATGGATTATTTCACGAGTAGGGGGGCAATTCCTATGCCAGCCTATGTCTAAGTATCCCAATAAAAATCTTGTTTAAACCTTTAATTATTTGTTCTTTCCTGTCTCCTAGTTTGTCTTTGTGCATTTGTAGTGGCAAGTGTATTTTACTTTAGTAAATAACAACCAATTTCACTATGTTACCTTACAAAAGAACCAAATAAGCTTAGAGAGTATTATAAAAAGAAGCTACACGTTGTTTGTGGTCAAATATTTTACTCTCTGCACATTTTTTTTTGTTTTACTTTGGGGTTGGCCTGGCCACAACCCGGCAAATTTTGGCTTATGAAAATACAAAAATACCACTTGCATTTCTAAAATGACAACATTGGATACCTCTGAGCAATCTGAGACATTCAGTTACACAAACTATGTCTCTATGTGCCCGTCCTAATATGGGGTCCTGCCACCCCTTGCCCAGCCAAAAATTCAATATGCACACATTTTTACTTTTTTGCAAATAGGAAGTTTACAATCCTGATCCCTATTGTCAACATGTGCTATCTGCCATCAGGGGTGATCAATGGACGTGTTTTGGGGGTGCATCCCCTTCCTCAGTTCACCGACTTTTGATACGAGGAAGGGGTTGCACCCACAAAAGACGTACATGGATATCCCCTGATGGCAGATAGCACATGTTCACACACTGTGTGCATATTCAATTTTTGGCTGCTTTGTTACTCAAAAAATTAGAAAAAATATAAAAACAAACATGTAAAAACAAATGTGTTTGGATGGCTTATTGAATTCTCCCCAAAACATCGAGAATGTCTTTAAATGTTTGTTCCATCACATGGATTCTTTGTTTAATTAGGTCCAGTTCCGTGCTACATTCCATCACTTGCTGGATGAGGCGGAGGGCACTGTCAGCAGAGAACCGTTTGCTATCCTTCACAACATTTCCATCCCCTAAAAACCATTAAAAAAAAATTAATAAAACTCTGCAGGCCTACCTCGCTTACCTTAAGCTGTGGTGTCAGATACTGACCTGTTGTGGTGACCAGATCCACAACGTCATCCACCTCTCCTTCCTGCACTTCTCCTTCCTCCACCTCAACTTCCTGCACATCTTTCGGTTGTGGATCTTTGGGAGTTTGGGGTTGCTTGGAAGTTGTGGGGTGCATGTGCTCCCTGGAGTGTCCTCCTCCCAGTCTTCTCTCCCTATGAGAATAAAACCAAAGGTCTATTTATCACACTGTAAAAATCTCATTGTTAAACTAAAAACAGGCTAAATTGTTTGGAAGTGGGGTACAAGTGTGTGTTTGTGCGGAATTTAAAGAAAAATGCATTATTTATGCCCCCAAATATGTTTAGTATTCACATTTGGATGTAATTTTTTGGACATGGAGGCACCACAAATAAACTCTGATGCACCTGTGTGGGACACCCAAAAAAGGCGGGTCTGGTGGCCCACACTATAGTGCTCCAAAGTACAGATGTGCAGCTGCTGAGTGTCCTCTCCTTTACACTGATTAAAGTTTGCATTTCATTCTCCTTACAAACACATCATCTAGACTTAAAAATTATCCACAATACTTGATCAAAAATGGCAGATGTCTAATTACTTTTGTGGCTCTTAAATAAGCCAAAACCGCGGATAGTGGCCGAACGAAGTGTCGGTAACGTAACGAACGATTACTGTGCCCAACCTAGTTCAAAATATTACATTTTGGAAGGGAGTCCAATATGATAAAAAAAAAAAAAATGTCAGTTTCTAAAAAGATTAATAGCAGAAAGGTCGTCATTTTACTTACTTTTAGCGAGCATCCTCTTTATGATCCTCAACTGGTCTGGCTCCCTCAGATTGAGGTCTGACCACCTCTTTCTGAGCTGCTCATTTGAGCGTTTCACCCCGAACTTCGCCCTCAGACTCTTCACAACTTTAGTGAGGATTTTGGCCTTCCTTCTATTTGGTTTGCTATACGGCCCATGCTTGGCATCATAATCAGCCTTGACCAAGATGTCCACCATCTCCGCCATCTCCGCCAAAGACATATTCGATGCCTTGAATCTCCTCCTTGATCGTGACGTGTCCTCGGTAGTGATGAGCCGAACACCCCCGGGTTCGGTTCGCACCAGAACCCGCGAACGGACCGAAAGTTCGAACGAACATTAGAACCCTATTAAATACAATGGATGCGAACGTTCGAATTCTAAAGTGCTAATTATAACAACTATTATGCATGTTATTGTCATAAATAGGGTTTGGGAACCCGGGTTGTGCACCAGGGGACATGTATCAATACAAAAAGAAGTTTTAAAAACGGTCGTTTTTCGGGAGCAGTCATTTTAATGATGCATAAAGTGAAAAAAAAAAAGTCAAATATTCCTTTAAATATCGTACCTGGGGGGTGTCTAAAGTATGCCTGTGAAGTGCCACGTGTTTCCCGTGTTTAGAACTGTCCCTGCACAAAATGACACTTCTAAAGGAAAAAAAAGCCATTTAAAACTGCTTGCGGCTTTAATGTAATGTCTGGTCCCGGTAATATGGATGAAATTCTTTAAGAAAAATGGCATAGCTACCCCATGACCCCCCCCCTACCCCAGCCCATTACCAGCCCCTTTGGGTCTTGTATGGATATTAAGGGGAACCCCGCACATAAAATAAAAAAGGCCCTATATACTCTGAACAGCCGTATACAGGCGGTGCATACAAGACAGGGACTGTAGGTTTGTTCTTATGTAGAATCTGTTTGTAATTTTGAACAGGTACATTGTTGAAGTGTAGCTCCAGCCCAAAAATCTATTTTTAAACTTTTTGGGAAACATAGGTAAGGGTTATCACCCCTGTAACATTTGTTTTGCTGTCTGTGCCCCTGTTCAGAACATTTCACCTCACTTTCCGTCCCAATGACAACTGTTTTTGAAATGTGGTGTTTTTCTTGAAACAAGGATTGCTGATAAAGCATCAGTACAGATGAGACCCCTTTCTCCCATATTTATTCTTACAGGAGAGAATTTTCCTTTCTAGGGGTAGATTTCCTCTCACTTCCTGTTGTCTTCTTTCGTTTGCAAGTAGGAGTCGTTTGTAAGTTGGATGTTTGAAAGTAGGGACCTGCCGTATATACTCTGCAGAAATAGGCCCCTTAGTTGTTGGTGTTGGCACAACACTGTAAGCACTCAGTTACTCTTGGTTGGTGCTGGAACGCCCTGCTGTCAACTATTATATCAGGAATTTTAATTACATATAATTGTTGAACAGTGGTAGTAAAAATTGGGGCTTTGATGGTGGTGCTGGTGCCACAACACTGTAAGCCCTGACAGTTACTCTTGGTGGGTGCAGCAATGGGCCCTGCTGTGAATTATTAGATCAAGAATTGTAATTACATGCCCCTTTTGAACAGGGGCTGAAAAATTGGGCCTTTCGTGGTGGTGGTGGTGGTGGTGGCGTTGCCACAAGACTGTAAGCCCTCAGAGTTACTCTTGGTGGGTGCAGCAATGGACCCTGCTGTGAATTATTAGATCAAGAATTGTAATTGCATGCCCCTGTTGAACAGGGGCTGAAAAATTGGGCCTTAGGCACTGGTGGCACAACACTACAACCCCTCACAGATACTGTACTTGGAGCACAGCAATGAGCCCTGTTGCAAAGTATTGCTTCAAAAATTGTAATGACACGCCCCTGTTAAACAGGGGCTGAAAAATTGGGCCTTAGGCACTGGTGCCACAACACTCCAACCCCTCACAGATACTGTACTTGGAGCACAGCAATGAGCCCTATGGCAAATTATTGCTAAAAAAATTGTAATTACACGCCCCTGTAAAACAGGGGCTGAAAAATTGGGCCTTAGCCACTGGTGGCGGCACCCATAAACAAAAATGATCTTCCAAGCTATCATCATCAATCGTATCATTGAGGACTCGGAGGAGGAGGATAGCCAGTCAACATAACAGCACAGGCACTCAGCATCAGCATCAGTCTTGAAGGGATGTGACATGTTAAAATCAATTAGTCTGTTATATCAGCATCAGGTGTGTGGTAGCTGGTGGTGATCCAAGACTGGTTCATCTTGATGAAAGTCAGTCGATCAACCGAGTCGGTGGACAGGCGCACCCTGTGATCCGTGACAAATCCTCCAGCAGCACTGAATGTGCGTTCCGAAAGAACGCTGGATGCAGGACAGGCCAGTAGCTCAATTGCATACTGTGCAAGCTCTGGCCAGTGATCCATCCTCAAGACCCAGTAAGCCAGAGGATTTTCGGTGGGGAAGGTGTCCAAGTCTGACCTTGCCCCTAGATATTCCTGCACCATGTTTATCAGACGCTGGCGATGGTTGCTGGAACCGATCATACTTTGGGGCTGCGGACTAAAGAATTGTCTGAACGCATCGGTCAGACGGCCACCTTCCCCACCGCTCCTTCTTTGACTGGCCGAAGCCTCAGCAACTCGTTGTCCAGGACCAGGAGTTTGTAACCTCCCAGTCTCTGGGAACGCGTTGCACAGACCTTTCTGCAAGGCCTCCCGGAGTTGTCTCATCCTCTGCTCCCTCTGCGACGGTAACATAAGGTCCGCAACCTTACCCTTGTACCGTGGATCAAGGAGAGTGGCCAGCCAGTAATGGTCCCTCTCCTTGATCCGAAGAATACGAGGATCCTTCCGCAGACTTTGCAGGATCAGGGAGGCCATGCAGCGTAGGTTTGCTGAGGCATTCGCTCCGGAGTCCTCTGGGTCACTAAGGACGACATGATCCGCAGCCACCTCCTCCCAGCCACGTACAAGTCCACTGGTTTCTTGGGACTGTAAATCATCCCTAAAAGACTGCTGCTGATGATGCTGAGTGCCAGCCTCCACCTCCATGCTGACACAATCCTCCTCCTCCTCCTCCTCCTCCTCCTCTTCCTGTGCGATGGGTGGGACAGAAGGAACACTGTCTGGGTAAAGGGGGCCTTGAGAGGCAAGGAAGTCCTCCTCTTCCTGCCTCTGTTCTGCCTCAAGTGCCCTGTCCATTATTCCACGCAGCGTGTGCTCCAACAGGTGGACAAGAGGTACAGTGTCACTGATGCATGCACTGTCACTGCTCACCATCCTCGTGGCCTCCTCAAATGGTGCCAGGACAGTGCATGCATCCCTGATCATGCCCCACTGGCGTGGAGAAAAAAAAACCAAGCTCCCCTGACCCTGTCCTGGTGCCGTAGTCGCACAGGTACTCATTGATGGCCCTCTGCTGCGTGTGCAGCCGCTGCAGCATGGCCAACGTTGAGTTCCACCTGGTGGGCATGTCACATATAAGGCGGTTCTTGGGCAGGTTCAACTCCTTTTGCAGCTCAGCCAGGCGAGCACTGGCATTATAAGATCTGCGGAAATGCACACAGACTTTCCTGGCCTGCCTCAGGACATCCTGTAAGCCCGGGTACCTGCCCAAGAACCACTGCACCACCAGGTTAAGGACGTGAGCCACACAGGGCACATGGGTCAGTTGTCCCTGTCGGAGGGCGGAGAGGAGGTTGGTGCCATTGTCGCAAACCACCATTCCTGGCTTAAGCTGGCGTGGCGTCAACCACCTCTCGGCCTGGCCCTGCAGAGCAGACACGACCTCTGCCCCAGTGTGGCTTCTGTCCCCCAAACACACCAGCGCAAGCACGGCATGGCATCTTTTTGCCTGCGTACTTGCGTAGCCCCGTGAACGGCTACGGAGCACCGCTGGTTCATAGGACAAACCACAGGAAGAGGCCATGGAGGAAGAAGAAGAGGAGGGGGTGGAGGAGAGAGGTGTGTCACAACCAGTAGTAGCATTTTGGAGGCGTGGCGGTGGGACAACCTCCAACACTACTGCACCTTGTCCTGCATCCTTCCCAGCTGCCAAAAGAGTGACCCAATGGGCCGTGAAAGAAAGGTAACGTCCCTGTCCATGCCTGCTGGACCATGAGTCAGCGGTAATATGCACCTTACCGCTGACCGCCCTGTCCAGCGAGGCCAAGACATTGCCTTCCACATGCCGGTAGAGAGCCGGAATAGCCTTCCGTGAGAAAAAGTGGCGTTTGGGAACCTGCCACTGAGGAACCGCACATTGCACAAACTCACGGAAGGGGGCCGAGTCTACCAACTGAAAAGGCAGCAGTTGAAGCGCTAGCAATTTAGCCAAGCTAGCATTCAACCGCTGGGCATGTGGATGGCTGGGAGTGAACTTCTTTCGACGGTCCAGCAGCTGGGGCAGGGAAATTTGCCTGCTAGAATCGGACGTCGGTGTACTGCTAGCAGAGTGGCCGCAAGTACTTGGCTGTGACACACCTAATTCTACACCTTCATTCCTCTCAGTGCATGTTTCAGAGAGGACTGAAGTTATAGTGGGGTTGGAGATCCCAGCTGATGCGGTGCAAGGAGAGGTCCGCTTTGTTCTTTGGTGTGGGTCTTTGAGGTAGGCTTGCCAACGAGCTGCATGGCAGGTCAACATATGTCTGGTCAGGCATGTGGTACCCAAGCGGCTGATGTTTTGGCCACGCGATATACGCTTGAGACATATGTTGCAAACAGCAGCTGTGCGATCTGATGCACTAGCCTCAAAAAAGGCCCACACCAAAGAACTTTTTGAATGACGGGCAGAGGCAGCGCCCTGCACAGGCGGAGCTCTGCGGTGTGATTCCGTCGGTGTACTGCCCTTACGCTGGCCACCAAAGGGCATCCTGCCTCGTTGGAGATGTGCCTCCTCCTCATCCTCCTCCTCCTCCTCTCTCCTATTAGGCACCCACGTGGAGTCAGTGACCTCATCATCACCTCCCTCCTCATCACTGGAGGCAATCTGGCAGTATGCTGCAGCTGCTGGAACATGACTGCCAGATTGGTGTCCTTCTTGAGCATCCCCTCTGTCTGCTCTCACGCTACTGCCTTCCTCTAGCTGGGTTTCATCATCAGACCCTTCGAAACGCTGGGCATCCTCCTGGAGCATGTACCCAACACTGTGCTGAAACAGTTCGGGGGACTCCTCAGGAGGAGGACGTGGTGGGTCTAGGGAAGGAGTGACTGATGATGAGTCTGACATTGATACCAGGGAAGAGGACGCTTTGGCAGCTGCTTTTCCAGTACCCTGAGCCTGGGTGAGAGAGGATGAGGAGGAGGAGGAGGGCTTGGTCATCCACTCTACCAAGTCTTCGGCATGATGTGGCTCAACATGTCCAGCTGCCGAAAAGAAGGACAAGCGTGTCCCATGGCCATGTGCTGATGACAATGCACCGCGTCCACGACCAGCACTGTTGCCCCCAGACACAGAGCCTGCTTGCCCTCTTTTATTGCCTCCTGACTGTCTGCCTCTCCTTGTTTGCCTTCCAGACATTCTAATAGATGGCCTGCAGGGAGATGGGAAAAAAGCAATAAGGGCTACCTTCAGGTGTCCTTCTCTGTCCCTTGAAACAAGGACTTTGACAGTGAAAGAAACTGACACACTCTCCCTACCTACAGTTTTCTGTCCCTAGAAAAAAAAAAATTTTAAAGCACAATTTAGCACAAGGAGAATTCACTCACTGTCCTTCCAGGTCCCTGGAAACAAGGACTTTGACAGTGAAAAAAACTGACACACTCTCCCTACCTACAGTTTTCTGTCCCTAGAAAAAATGTTTTTTTTAAGCACAATTTAGCACAAGGAGAATTACCTCACTGTCCTTCCAGGTCCCTGGAAACAAGGACTTTGACAGTGAAAGAAACTGACACACTCTCCCTACCTACAGTTTTCTGTCCCTAGAAAAAATGTTTTTTTTAAGCACAATTTAGCACAAGGAGAATTACCTCACTGTCCTTCCAGGTCCCTGGAAACAAGGACTTTGACAGTGAAAGAAACTGACACACTCTCCCTACCTACAGTTTTCTGTCCCTAGAAAAAATGTTTTTTTTAAGCACAATTTAGCACAAGGAGAATTACCTCACTGTCCTTCCAGGTCCCTGGAAATAAGGACTTTGACAGTGAAAGAAACTGACACACTCTCCCTACCTACAGTTTTCTGTCCCTAGAAAAAATGTTTTTTTTAAGCACAATTTAGCACAAGGAGAATTACCTCACTGTCCTTCCAGGTCCCTGGAAACAAGGACTTTGACAGTGAAAGAAACTGACACACTCTCCCTACCTACAGTTTTCTGTCCCTAGAAAAAATGTTTTTTTTAAGCACAATATAGCACAAGGAGAATTCACTCACTGTCCTTCCAGGTCCCTGGAAACAAGGACTTTGACAGTGAAAGAAACTGACACACTCTCCCTACCTACAGTTTTCTGTCCCTAGAAAAAATGTTTTTTTTAAGCACAATTTAGCACAAGGAGAATTACCTCACTGTCCTTCCAGGTCCCTGGAAACAAGGACTTTGACAGTGAAAGAAACTGACACACTCTCCCTACCTACAGTTTTCTGTCCCTAGAAAAAATGTTTTTTTTTAAGCACAATTTAGCACAAGGAGAATTACCTCACTGTCCTTCCAGGTCCCTGGAAACAAGGACTTTGACAGTGAAAGAAACTGACACACTCTCCCTACCTACAGTTTTCTGTCCCTAGAAAAAATGTTTTTTTTAAGCACAATTTAGCACAAGGAGAATTACCTCACTGTCCTTCCAGGTCCCTGGAAACAAGGACTTTGACAGTGAAAGAAACTGACACACTCTCCCTACCTACAGTTTTCTGTCCCTAGAAAAAATGTTTTTTTTAAGCACAATATAGCACAAGGAGAATTCACTCACTGTCCTTCCAGGTCCCTGGAAACAAGGACTTTGACAGTGAAAGAAACTGACACACTCTCCCTACCTACAGTTTTCTGTCCCTAGAAAAAATGTTTTTTTTAAGCACAATTTAGCACAAGGAGAATTACCTCACTGTCCTTCCAGGTCCCTGGAAACAAGGACTTTGACAGTGAAAGAAACTGACACACTCTCCCTACCTACAGTTTTCTGTCCCTAGAAAAAATGTTTTTTTTAAGCACAATTTAGCACAAGGAGAATTACCTCACTGTCCTTCCAGGTCCCTGGAAACAAGGACTTTGGCAGTGAAAGAAACTGACACACTCTCCCTACCTACAGTTTTCTGTCCCTAGAAAAAATGTTTTTTTTAAGCACAATTTAGCACAAGGAGAATTACCTCACTGTCCTTCCAGGTCCCTGGAAACAAGGACTTTGACAGTGAAAGAAACTGACACACTCTCCCTACCTACAGTTTTCTGTCCCTAGAAAAAATGTTTTTTTTAAGCACAATTTAGCACAAGGAGAATTACCTCACTGTCCTTCCAGGTCCCTGGAAACAAGGACTTTGACAGTGAAAGAAACTGACACACTCTCCCTACCTACAGTTTTCTGTCCCTAGAAAAAATGTTTTTTTTAAGCACAATTTAGCACAAGGAGAATTACCTCACTGTCCTTCCAGGTCCCTGGAAATAAGGACTTTGACAGTGAAAGAAACTGACACACTCTCCCTACCTACAGTTTTCTGTCCCTAGAAAAAATGTTTTTTTTAAGCACAATTTAGCACAAGGAGAATTACCTCACTGTCCTTCCAGGTCCCTGGAAACAAGGACTTTGACAGTGAAAGAAACTGACACACTCTCCCTACCTACAGTTTTCTGTCCCTAGAAAAAATGTTTTTTTTAAGCACAATTTAGCACAAGGAGAATTACCTCACTGTCCTTCCAGGTCCCTGGAAACAAGGACTTTGACAGTGAAAGAAACTGACACACTCTCCCTACCTACAGTTTTCTGTCCCTAGAAAAAATGTTTTTTTTAAGCACAATTTAGCACAAGGAGAATTACCTCACTGTCCTTCCAGGTCCCTGGAAACAAGGACTTTGACAGTGAAAGAAACTGACACACTCTCCCTACCTACAGTTTTCTGTCCCTAGAAAAAATGTTTTTTTTAAGCACAATTTAGCACAAGGAGAATTACCTCACTGTCCTTCCAGGTCCCTGGAAACAAGGACTTTGACAGTGAAAGAAACTGACACACTCTCCCTACCTACAGTTTTCTGTCCCTAGAAAAAATGTTTTTTTTAAGCACAATATAGCACAAGGAGAATTCACTCACTGTCCTTCCAGGTCCCTGGAAACAAGGACTTTGACAGTGAAAGAAACTGACACACTCTCCCTACCTACAGTTTTCTGTCCCTAGAAAAAATGTTTTTTTTAAGCACAATTTAGCACAAGGAGAATTACCTCACTGTCCTTCCAGGTCCCTGGAAACAAGGACTTTGGCAGTGAAAGAAACTGACACACTCTCCCTACCTACAGTTTTCTGTCCCTAGAAAAAATGTTTTTTTTAAGCACAATTTAGCACAAGGAGAATTACCTCACTGTCCTTCCAGGTCCCTGGAAATAAGGACTTTGACAGTGAAAGAAACTGACACACTCTCCCTACCTACAGTTTTCTGTCCCTAGAAAAAATGTTTTTTTTTAAGCACAATTTAGCACAAGGAGAATTACCTCACTGTCCTTCCAGGTCCCTGGAAACAAGGACTTTGACAGTGAAAGAAACTGACACACTCTCCCTACCTACAGTTTTCTGTCCCTAGAAAAAATGTTTTTTTTAAGCACAATATAGCACAAGGAGAATTCACTCACTGTCCTTCCAGGTCCCTGGAAACAAGGACTTTGACAGTGAAAGAAACTGACACACTCTCCCTACCTACAGTTTTCTGTCCCTAGAAAAAATGTTTTTTTTAAGCACAATTTAGCACAAGGAGAATTACCTCACTGTCCTTCCAGGTCCCTGGAAACAAGGACTTTGACAGTGAAAGAAACTGACACACTCTCCCTACCTACAGTTTTCTGTCCCTAGAAAAAATGTTTTTTTTAAGCACAATTTAGCACAAGGAGAATTACCTCACTGTCCTTCCAGGTCCCTGGAAACAAGGACTTTGACAGTGAAAGAAACTGACACACTCTCCCTACCTACAGTTTTCTGTCCCTAGAAAAAATGTTTTTTTTAAGCACAATTTAGCACAAGGAGAATTACCTCACTGTCCTTCCAGGTCCCTGGAAACAAGGACTTTGACAGTGAAAGAAACTGACACACTCTCCCTACCTACAGTTTTCTGTCCCTAGAAAAAATGTTTTTTTTAAGCACAATATAGCACAAGGAGAATTCACTCACTGTCCTTCCAGGTCCCTGGAAACAAGGACTTTGACAGTGAAAGAAACTGACACACTCTCCCTACCTACAGTTTTCTGTCCCTAGAAAAAATGTTTTTTTTAAGCACAATTTAGCACAAGGAGAATTACCTCACTGTCCTTCCAGGTCCCTGGAAACAAGGACTTTGACAGTGAAAGAAACTGACACACTCTCCCTACCTACAGTTTTCTGTCCCTAGAAAAAATGTTTTTTTTAAGCACAATTTAGCACAAGGAGAATTACCTCACTGTCCTTCCAGGTCCCTGGAAACAAGGACTTTGGCAGTGAAAGAAACTGACACACTCTCCCTACCTACAGTTTTCTGTCCCTAGAAAAAATGTTTTTTTTAAGCACAATTTAGCACAAGGAGAATTACCTCACTGTCCTTCCAGGTCCCTGGAAACAAGGACTTTGACAGTGAAAGAAACTGACACACTCTCCCTACCTACAGTTTTCTGTCCCTAGAAAAAATGTTTTTTTTAAGCACAATTTAGCACAAGGAGAATTACCTCACTGTCCTTCCAGGTCCCTGGAAACAAGGACTTTGACAGTGAAAGAAACTGACACACTCTCCCTACCTACAGTTTTCTGTCCCTAGAAAAAATGTTTTTTTAAGCACAATTTAGCACAAGGAGAATTACCTCACTGTCCTTCCAGGTCCCTGGAAATAAGGACTTTGACAGTGAAAGAAACTGACACACTCTCCCTACCTACAGTTTTCTGTCCCTAGAAAAAATGTTTTTTTTAAGCACAATTTAGCACAAGGAGAATTACCTCACTGTCCTTCCAGGTCCCTGGAAACAAGGACTTTGACAGTGAAAGAAACTGACACACTCTCCCTACCTACAGTTTTCTGTCCCTAGAAAAAATGTTTTTTTTAAGCACAATTTAGCACAAGGAGAATTACCTCACTGTCCTTCCAGGTCCCTGGAAACAAGGACTTTGACAGTGAAAGAAACTGACACACTCTCCCTACCTACAGTTTTCTGTCCCTAGAAAAAATGTTTTTTTTAAGCACAATTTAGCACAAGGAGAATTACCTCACTGTCCTTCCAGGTCCCTGGAAACAAGGACTTTGACAGTGAAAGAAACTGACACACTCTCCCTACCTACAGTTTTCTGTCCCTAGAAAAAATGTTTTTTTTAAGCACAATTTAGCACAAGGAGAATTACCTCACTGTCCTTCCAGGTCCCTGGAAACAAGGACTTTGACAGTGAAAGAAACTGACACACTCTCCCTACCTACAGTTTTCTGTCCCTAGAAAAAATGTTTTTTTTAAGCACAATTTAGCACAAGGAGAATTACCTCACTGTCCTTCCAGGTCCCTGGAAATAAGGACTTTGACAGTGAAAGAAACTGACACACTCTCCCTACCTACAGTTTTCTGTCCCTAGAAAAAATGTTTTTTTTAAGCACAATTTAGCACAAGGAGAATTACCTCACTGTCCTTCCAGGTCCCTGGAAACAAGGACTTTGACAGTGAAAGAAACTGACACACTCTCCCTACCTACAGTTTTCTGTCCCTAGAAAAAATGTTTTTTTTAAGCACAATATAGCACAAGGAGAATTCACTCACTGTCCTTCCAGGTCCCTGGAAACAAGGACTTTGACAGTGAAAGAAACTGACACACTCTCCCTACCTACAGTTTTCTGTCCCTAGAAAAAATGTTTTTTTTAAGCACAATTTAGCACAAGGAGAATTACCTCACTGTCCTTCCAGGTCCCTGGAAACAAGGACTTTGACAGTGAAAGAAACTGACACACTCTCCCTACCTACAGTTTTCTGTCCCTAGAAAAAATGTTTTTTTTAAGCACAATTTAGCACAAGGAGAATTACCTCACTGTCCTTCCAGGTCCCTGGAAACAAGGACTTTGACAGTGAAAGAAACTGACACACTCTCCCTACCTACAGTTTTCTGTCCCTAGAAAAAATGTTTTTTTTAAGCACAATTTAGCACAAGGAGAATTACCTCACTGTCCTTCCAGGTCCCTGGAAACAAGGACTTTGACAGTGAAAGAAACTGACACACTCTCCCTACCTACAGTTTTCTGTCCCTAGAAAAAATGTTTTTTTTAAGCACAATATAGCACAAGGAGAATTCACTCACTGTCCTTCCAGGTCCCTGGAAACAAGGACTTTGACAGTGAAAGAAACTGACACACTCTCCCTACCTACAGTTTTCTGTCCCTAGAAAAAATGTTTTTTTTAAGCACAATTTAGCACAAGGAGAATTACCTCACTGTCCTTCCAGGTCCCTGGAAACAAGGACTTTGACAGTGAAAGAAACTGACACACTCTCCCTACCTACAGTTTTCTGTCCCTAGAAAAAATGTTTTTTTTAAGCACAATTTAGCACAAGGAGAATTACCTCACTGTCCTTCCAGGTCCCTGGAAACAAGGACTTTGACAGTGAAAGAAACTGACACACTCTCCCTACCTACAGTTTTCTGTCCCTAGAAAAAATGTTTTTTTTAAGCACAATATAGCACAAGGAGAATTCACTCACTGTCCTTCCAGGTCCCTGGAAACAAGGACTTTGACAGTGAAAGAAACTGACACACTCTCCCTACCTACAGTTTTCTGTCCCTAGAAAAAATGTTTTTTTTAAGCACAATTTAGCACAAGGAGAATTACCTCACTGTCCTTCCAGGTCCCTGGAAACAAGGACTTTGACAGTGAAAGAAACTGACACACTCTCCCTACCTACATTTTTCTGTCCCTAGAAAAAATGTTTTTTTTAAGCACAATTTAGCACAAGGAGAATTACCTCACTGTCCTTCCAGGTCCCTGGAAACAAGGACTTTGACAGTGAAAGAAACTGACACACTCTCCCTACCTACAGTTTTCTGTCCCTAGAAAAAATGTTTTTTTTAAGCACAATATAGCACAAGGAGAATTCACTCACTGTCCTTCCAGGTCCCTGGAAACAAGGACTTTGACAGTGAAAGAAACTGACACACTCTCCCTACCTACAGTTTTCTGTCCCTAGAAAAAATGTTTTTTTTAAGCACAATTTAGCACAAGGAGAATTACCTCACTGTCCTTCCAGGTCCCTGGAAACAAGGACTTTGACAGTGAAAGAAACTGACACACTCTCCCTACCTACAGTTTTCTGTCCCTAGAAAAAATGTTTTTTTAAGCACAATATAGCACAAGGAGAATTCACTCACTGTCCTTCCAGGTCCCTGGAAACAAGGACTTTGACAGTGAAAGAAACTGACACACTCTCCCTACCTACAGTTTTCTGTCCCTAGAAAAAATGTTTTTTTTAAGCACAATATAGCACAAGGAGAATTCACTCACTGTCCTTCCAGGTCCCTGGAAACAAGGACTTTGACAGTGAAAGAAACTGACACACTCTCCCTACCTACAGTTTTCTGTCCCTAGAAAAAATGTTTTTTTTAAGCACAATATAGCACAAGCACAAAACACACTGACACTCTCCCTACCTATCCTTCTCTTTCCCTAAACTAAAGGAATCCAGGTTAAGCAAGAAAGAAATAAAAGTCACTGTCCCTGCCTATGCTGCTCTATCCCTGCTCCGGAACACACTACACTAGGCCGCCGTGCTGGCGGCCTTTTATAGTGTGGGGCGTGTACTAAACCCCCTCAGCAATAATTGGCCACAGGCATCCTGCCTGTGGCCAATCATTGCTCTCCTCGCTGCCGGCGCTGTGATTGGCCAAGCATGCGGGGTCACAGTGCATGCTTGGCCAATCACAGCGCCTGGATGACACTGCGATGGCGTAGTGCATTGTGGGCCGTTCGCGTCACTCGAATTTGGCGCGAACGGACCAAATCGTTCGATCTTCGTCGAACGATCGAACAGCCGATGTTCGAGTCGAACGTATGTTCGACTCGAACACGAAGCTCATCCCTAGTCCTCGGTCTCCGGGCTTGTCTCCTCGCTAGTTGCGGAATTATCAGACAACTGCTGTAACTCCGCCATATCTGTCTGCGCGCCGAAAGAGAAGGGGCGGGGAAAAGATGTTAGTTAGAACGTCATGGGCGGGCGACGTGTGCGGAGCGACGTGTTCGAATTTGGACGCATGCGTGGTGTGTATATAGCAAACACACATGTGACTATAGTACGTTCGGTGTGCGGAGAGAGGAGTTCAAGTGACGGACGTGCGAACGAAGGTATGTGATTTTGTGAGACTTGTAAAAATTGTTGGCCTATACTGTCTTGAGATTGGTGGAGGATATATATGGTGACTAGGATGTGAAGGAGGTTAGACTGTTTGCCTCACATTATTTAAATATATATTTTTTTACTTGCAGATACAATATGAATGTCTTTATTAGCGACAAAGAGTTCCTGGCGGAATTTATTGACCGGGTAAGGGAGCTGCCGGCTCTGTGGGAGACCAAAAACCCCATCCATAAAAAAAAAGGGGTGAGAAAAGCAGCGCTGGAGAAGCTGCTCCCATTTGTGCATACCAAGGTGCCCACAGCCACAGCAAAACAAGTGGACACTAAAATTGGGAGCTTGAGAGGTACCTACAGGACTGAACGCTCTAAGGTGCTGGCTTCTCAGAGGTCAGGAGTAGCAGCAGATGATGTTTATGTCCCGATTTTGTGGTACTACAGCAGGATGTCCTTCCTGGATGACCACATTGAGCCAAGGCCATCACTCTCCACTCTTCCCCCCAGACTTCCCTGCAGCCAACCTGAGCCTTCTCTGGAGCAAGAGGAGGCAGCCATCCTGGATGATCCTGATTTGTCCATCTGGAGCCAGGTATAGTATTAACTAAAAATGTAGTGGGATAAAATTAATGTTTCCCAAATTTGTCAGGATGAGAAACATACATTATTTTGTATTCCACAAGTGAAATCATGATCTGTAGACATTATTCTGCACTTAATTGTGTGGTAAATAGTCAAGCTGATGTAGTGGTAAATTTAAAGCAAGGATTTATGCATTTACATTCTAATTGCTTCCATCAGGATTACAAAGTTTGATGCAAAGATTAAACCAACATATTAAACTATGTTCCTTTTTCATACACAGGATGAAATCAGCCAGGAGGAGGGTCTGGAAACTGTCAGGCAGGAGGAGGAAGGGCCCAGTGGCAGCCAGGAGGTGGCAGGGCCCAGTGGCAGCCAGGAGGTGGCAGGGCCCAGTGGCAGCCAGGAGGTGGCAGGGCCCAGTGGCAGACAGGAGGTGGCAGGGCAAAGGAGAAGCACCAGATCTCAGGTGCCTCCCATCCGGCTTCACAAAAGAGGCAGGAGGGATAGGACCACCAGTGAGGCAGCAATGGCCCTTATTAAAGAGGCCCATGCCACCCTCAAGGAGCCCACATCCCCTGAAGAGGCCATTGCCGGCCTAGTGGAGGCTAAGTTCAAGGTGATGAGCATGGAGCAACGCCTCCTATGCGAGCCCCTGCTCATCACCTTGCTCAACAAGGGGGTGATGGAGCAAATTACCCCCAATACCGCCATATGTGAGGTGGCCCAACTGACCCAACCTCAACCTCCACCTCCACCTTCCTCTTCTGCCCCACCCCCTTCTGCTACACCTCCACCTTCTGCCCCACCCCCTTCTGCCCCACCCCCTTCTGCTACACCTCCACCTTCTGCCCCACCCTCTTCTGCTACACCTCCACCTTCTGCCCCACCCCCTTCTGCTACACCTCCACCTTCTGCCCCACCCTCTTCTGCTACACCTCCACCTTCTGCCCCACCCTCTTCTGCTACACCTCCACCTTCTGCCCCACCCCCTTCTGCTACACCTCCAACTTCTTCTTCTGCCCCACCCCCTTCTGCTACACCTCCACCTTCTTCTTCTGCCCCACCCCCTTCTGCTACACCTCCACCTCCTCCTCCTGACAGGAGTACCCCTCCAGTGGGCCAGCCTCCAGCCAAACGAAGAAGGAAGGCTGCAGGAAAGGCTTCAGGAAAGGCTTCAGGAAAGGCTTCAGGAAAGGCTTCAGGAAAGGCTGCAGGGAAGGTTGCCAGGAAGAAGAGGAAGTGATGGCCTTGCTTCATTGTGGTCGGACAGAAGGCAGCCTGTTGTAGTACCACACACTTGGGACATATATCTCACCTGCTGCTGTTCCTGACCTCTGGGAGGCCAGCATCAGATTGTGTTCTGAAATGTGGGCCTTCTCAAGCTCCCAATTTTAGTGTCCACACAGGGTTGCTGTGTGCTCTGGGGTCCCTGGGATGCACAAATGGCAGCAGCTTCTCCAGCGCTGCCTTCTCTTTATTTAATTTATAAACATGAATAAATGTGTTTTTTGTTTAAGTTCATACTTGACTATGTGTATTTTTAAATTAAAAAAAACAAGCTTTGGAGTAAGCAGATACATTTGACTGACAATAAAAGGCACAGATATCACCCCCCCCAAAAGAATAACTAAATCTGATTAGCTCAAAAACATGGTGTGAAATTTTAAAAATATAGATTTGAAAATTAAATGGGAGATCGCTATCAAAACATTGAGAAATTATAATTAACATCATTTTGAAAAATCTAACCATTTAAATTATTCCTAAAAACTTGCACGATATAATACACATAAATCTTATAAAGAGCAGCATGAAAAAGGTTAAAAATAAGGCAGAACTCTGTGTGAATATCAGCAGCAAAAGAACGTTACTCGTTTTGATTAATGTAACATTCTAACGAAGAATTCAATGCAGAACATTTAAACGATGAAATATTTATGAGCGTGACGAATGTGCTCTCTCCATTATGAAGGCTTGTTTTACCAGAAGATGCGCTCCCGTCTCATAGTTGCTTGTGAGCATGCGCGCTTTTGGAAGAGTCGTAAAAGCATACACACGAACCATTTTCTCGTCACAAAACAGGCCGACGAGAAACACGACGAGGAAATCTGGAATCCTGACGAGAAAATAGAGAGCAGGTTCTCTATTTTCTCGTCGAGATTCTCGTCAAGTTTCTCGTCGTAAAACCATACACACGAACGTTTTTCTAGACAAAAAAACTCTCGCGGCACTTTTCTTGACTGTTTTGGACGAGAAAATCGGTCGTGTGTACGAGGCCTCACAGTTACTCTTGGTGGGCGCTGGAACGCCCTGCTGTGAACTATTATATCAAGAATTGTAATTACATGCCATTGTTGAACAGTGGTAGGAAAAATTGGGCCTTTGGTGGTGGTGCTGGTGCCACAACACTGTAAGCCCTCACAGTTACTCTTGGTGGGTGCAGGAATGGGCCCTGCTGTGAATTATTAGATCAAGAATTGTGATTGCATGCCCCTGTTGAACAGGGGCAGAAAATTTGGGCCTTTGGTGGTGGTGCTGGTGCCACAACACTGTAAGCCCTCACAGTTACTCTTGGTGGGTGCAGGAATGGGCCCTGCTGTGAATTATTAGATCAAGAATTGTGATTGCATGCCCCTGTTGAACAGGGGCATAAAAATTGGGCCTTAGGCACTGGTGCTGGTGTTACAACACTGCAACCCCTCGCAGATACTCTAGTTGGAGCGCACAAATGAGCCTTGCTGCAAAGTATTGCATTAAAAATTGTAATTACACGCCCCTGTTAAACAGGGGCTGAAAAATTGGACCTTAGGCACTGGTGCTGGTGCCACAACACTGCAACCCCTCACAGATACTGTAGTTGGAGCGCAGCAATAAGCCCTGCTGCAAAGTATTGCATCAAAAATTGTAATTACACACCCCTGTTAAACAGGGGCAGAAAAAATGGGCCTTAGCCACTGGTGGCGGTGCCCAGAAACAAAAATGTTCTTACATGCTATCAGCATGATCATTGAGGAGGAAGAGGATAGTCACTCAGCATAACAGGATAGTCACTCTGCATCAGCATAGGCAGTCTTGAAGGAATCTGACATTTCAAAGAAAATTATTCTGTTACATCAGCATCAGGTGCTTGGTAGCTGGTGGTGATCCAAGACTGATTCATTTTTATGAAGGTCAGTCGATCAACCGAGTCGGTGGACAGGCGCACCCTGTGATCGGTTACAAAGCCTCCAGCAGCACTGAATGTGCATTCCGAAAGAACGCTGGATGCAGGACAGGCCTCAATTGCATACTGTGCAAGCTCTGGCCAGTGATCCATTCTCAAGACCCAGTAACCCAGAGGATTTTCGGTGGGAAAGGTGTCCAAGTCTGATCCTGCCCCTAGGTATTCCTGCACCATGTAAACCAGACGCTGGCGATGGTTGCTGGAACCGATCATACCTTGGGGCTGCGGACTAAAAAATTGTCTGAACGCATCGGTCAGACGGCCACCTTCTCCACCGCTCCTTCTTTGACTGACCGAAGCCTCAGCAACACGTTGTCCAGGACCAGGAATTTGAAACCTCACAGTCTCTGGGAACGCGTTGCACAGACCTTTCTGCAAGGCCTCCCGAAGATGCTTCATTCTCTGCTCCCTCTGCGATGGCAAGATAAGGTCCGCAACCTTACCCTTGTAACGTGGATCAAGGAGGGTTGCCAGCCAGTAATGATCCCTCTCCTTGATAGCACGAATACGAGGATCCTTCCACAGGCTTTGCAGGATCAGGGAGGCCACGCAGCGTAGGTTTGCTGAGACATTTGGTCCGTAGTCCTCTGGGTCACTCAGGACGACATGATCCGCAGCCACCTCCTCCCCAGCCACGTACACGTCCATGGGTGCCTTGGGACTGTAATTGATCCCTTGAAGACTGCTGCTGATGCTGAGTGCTAGGCTCCACCTCCATGCTGACACAATCCTCCTCCTCCTCGTCCTCTTCCTGTGTGATAGCCAGGCCAGCAGGAACACTGTCTGGATAAAGGGGGCCTCGAGAGGTAAGGAAGTCCTCCTCTTCCTCCCTCTGTTCTGCCTCAAGTGCCCTGTCCATTATTCCACGCAGCGTGTGCTCCAACAGGTGGACAAGAGGGACAGTGTCACTGATGCATGCACTGTCACTGCTCACCATCCTTTGTGGCCTCCTCAAATGGTGCCAGGACAGTGCATGCATCCCTGATCATGGCCCACTGGTGTGGGGAAAAAAATACAAGCTCCCCTGACCCTGTCCTGGTGCCATATTGCAACAGATACTCATTGATGGCCCTCTGCTGCGTGTGCAGCCGCTGCAGCATGGCCAACGTAGAGTCCCACCTGGTGGGCATGTCACAGATTAGGCGGTTCTTGTGCAGGTTGTATTCCTTTTGCAGGTCAGCCAGCCGAGCACTGGCATTATATGACCGGCGTAAATTCCCACAGAGTTTCCTGGCCTGCTTCAGGACCTCCTGTAAGCCCGGGTACCTGCCCAAGAACCGCTGCACCACCAAGTTAAGGACGTGAGCCAAACAGGGCACATGGGTCAGGTGTCCCTGTCGGAGGGCGGAGAGGAGGTTGGTGCCATTGTCGGAAACCACCATTCCTGGCTTAATCTGGCATGGCGTCAACCACCTCTGAGCCTGCCCCTGCAGAGCTGACAGAATCTCTGCCCCAGTGTGGCTCCTGTCCCCCAAGCACACCAGCTCAAGCACTGCATGGCATCTTTTTGCCTGCGTACTTGCGTAGCCCCTTGAACGCCTACGGAGCACCGCTGGTTCCGAGGACAAAGCACAGGAAGGGGCCATGGAGGAAGAAGAGGAGAGGTGTGTCAGAATCACCAGTAGTATCATTTTTGGGGCGTGGTGGCAGAACAACCTCCAACACTACTGCACCTTGTCCTGCATCCTTCCCAGCTGCCAGCAGAGTCACCCAATGCGCCGTGAAAGATAGGCAACATCCCTGTCCATGCCTGCTGGACCATGAGTCATCGGTAATATGCACCTTACCGCTGACCGCCCTGTCCAGCAAGGCCAAGACATTGCCTTCCACATGCCGGTAGGGGGCAGAGTCTACCAACTGAAAAGGCAGCAGTTGAAGTGCTAGCAATTTAGCCAAGCTAGCATTCAACCGCTGGGCATGTGGATGGCTGGGAGCGAACTTCTTTCGGCGGTGCAGCAGCTGGGGCAGGGAAATTTGCCTGGTACAATCTGACGTCAGTGTACCGATAGCAGATTGCCCGCAAGTACTTGGCTCTGACACACTTAATTCTACACCTTCATTCCTCTCAGTGCAGGTTTCAGAGAGGACTGAAGGTATAGTGAGGTTGGAGATCCCAGCTGATGAGGAGCAAGGAGAGGTCCGCTTTGTTCTTTGGTGTGGGTCTTTTTTGTATGCTTGCCAACGAACTGCATGGCAGGTTGACATATGTCTGGTCAAGCACGTGGTGCCCAAGCGGCTCGTGTTTTTGCCACGCGAGATACGCTTCAGACATATGTTGCAAATAGCAATGGTGCGATCTGCTGCACATGTCTCAAAAAAGGCCCACACCAAAGAACTTTTGGAATAACGCGAGACAGCAGCGCCCTGAACATGCGGAAAACTCTGCGGTGTGATGCAGTCGGTTGGCTGCCCTTAAGCTGGCCCCTGGAGGGCATCTTGCCTCATTGGAGATGTGCCTCCTCCTCCTCCTATCTCCTATCAGGCACCCACGTGGAGTCAGTGACCTCATCATCCCCTCCCTCCTCATCACTGGAGCAAATCTGGCAGTATGCTGCAGCTGGGGGAACATGACTGCCAGATTGCTGTCCTTGTTGGGCGCCCCCTCTCTCTGGGCTCACGTTACTGCCTTCCTCTAGCTGGGTTCCATCATCGGAGCCTTCAAAACGCTGGGCATCCTCCTGGAGCATGTACCCAATACTGTGGTCAAACAGTTCAGGGGACTCCTCAGGAGGACATGGTGGGGCTAGGGAAGGAGTGACTGATGCCATTGAGCTGAGGGAAGAGGCTGCTTTGGTAGCTGCTTTGCCAAACAAAGTACCCTGAGCCTGGGTGAGAGAGGATGAGGAGGATGAGGACGGCTTAGTTCATCCACTCTACCAAGTCTTCGGCATGTTGCGGCTCAACATGGCCAGCTGTCGAAAAGAAGGACAAGCGTGTCACACGGCCTTGTGCTGATGAGGATGCACCATGTCCATGACCAGCACTGTTGCCTCTAGACACAGAGCCTGCTTGCCCTCTTTTATTGGCTCGTGACTGTCTGCCTCTCCTTGTTTGCCTTCCAGACATACTAATGGCATGCAGTGAGATGTAGCTGCACAAAGGTGGGATGTATATATATATATATATATATATATATATATATATATATATATAGATCTATAGTGATTATACTGCAGATAGCACAATCAACTGCCTGCTGTGGTATTAGTATGAGAAAAGCAGCAATTGTCTTCAGTTAGTTTTATGTGCACACTGTGCAGAGGACACAGTACACTAACTGAAAATACAGCAGCTCCCTGCCTGTGGTATTGGTATGAGAACACCACCAATTGTATTCAGGTACCTTTAGGTGAACGCTGTGCAAAGGACACAGTACACTAAATGAAATCAATGCAGCTCCCTGCCTGTGGTTTTAGTATGAGAACACCACTAATTGTATTGAGGTACCTTTAGGTGAACGCTGTGCAAAGGACAGAAATACACTAAATGAAATTAATGCAGCTCCCTGCCTGTGGTATTTATATGAGAACACCACCAATTGTATTCAGGTACCTTTAGGTGAACGCTGTGCAAAGGACACAGTACACTAAGTGAAAATAAAGCAGATCCCTGCCTTTGGTATTGGTATGAGAACATCACCAATTGTATTCAGGTACCTTTAGGTGAACGCTGTGCAAAGGACACAGTACACTAAGTGAAAATAAAGCAGATCCCTGCCTGTGGTATTGGTATGAGAACACCACCAATTGTATTCAGGTACCTTTAGGTGAACGCTGTGCAAAGGACACAGTACACTAAATGAAATCAATGCAGCTCCCTGCCTGTGGTTCTAGTATGAGAACACCACTAATTGTATTGAGGTACCTTTTTTTTTTCTTAAAGTTTTTTATTGAACAATTTACAGTTTAAACATATTTCTGCAGGTTATAAAGGCAATACTGTGGAAATGCATATAACAAGGATATGTGGCTTATGTACATGTAAATACAACATGTCAGGAACTCATACAGGTTTAACCATGTGCTCAGTGAATCTCAATTGGATGGAAACCTTCTGTCTATGCTAATCATGGGGTTCCACGCTGGGAGGGGTTATGGTTTTATGAACCACCAGTACATGTGTCCGCGGACGCAAGCCACCTGTCCCAGATTTTGTTGTACTTATCTGGACAACCTCTGTTAATGTATATGAACTTCTTGTAGGGCAGTGTGTTATTTATATCTATTTTCCAGTCATTGAAGCCGGGGGGAATGGGTCTCATCCACTGTCTGGCTATAATTTTTCTTGCAGAAAACAGTTGTAGCGGGTATGTACTATTTAGGGGCAGCAACTGGGTGGTAGTATGACCCAGATGCACCATTGGTAGAGCAGGGCTATGTTCTATTCGTGTGAGGACATCAGTGGTGTTAAGTTCCCTGCGGCTCAGTGGGTGGCGCTGTCACTTTGAGCCGGGGTTGAACCACTACTGCAGTGCCGTACCCTTTGTGACCTCTCGCAGCAGCTGTACTGCGGGGCGGGGAACCCGCTGTGCTTGCTGGGGGAGGGTATAAAGGGGGCAGACATCTTCACCACGAGGTCCGAGTCCCAGACACCTTCAGCCTGAGGGCTGCTGTCCGTGATCGGTGTCCAGGCGCCCTTGGCCTGTACACGTGGAGTTCGTGTTCCATCCCAGACACCTTCAGTCTGGGGTGAGGTACTCAACCGGAGGCTTGGGGCCCAGTACCTTCCGCTGGGTCCCGCAAGGGAGGGATTGTCCTAAGATGCCCCGGGTGTCGGGCACCTGAATCCAGGGCGTAAGGGACCAGAGGAGAGATTCAACCGAAGATCTGGTGCAGCATATTGCCAGTGCCGGGTGAACCTCTGGAGACCGTCCGGATGGATATCTTTCCCGAACAAGGGCCAATTCATCAGGGAAGGTGGTTCATGTTCTATGACCGGTGGCAGCGGTTCATCTAGTCAACTCAGGTCGGTGGCAGAGACCTACTATTATGCCTGTGGTAGGGGCCTCAACAGTTCACCCGGTCGGTGGCAGCGACCAACCTCACGGTCGGTGGCAGGGACCGTGCGTTAAGCCTATTTGCAACAAAAGGAATAGGAGAGTTCACTGTGCCTGGACCTACTAGTATCCACACCCTGTCTGTTCATTTGAAAGTTCAACTGATGCTGTTCACTTGTTGAGAAGAATAAAGAAGCATTGGACTTTTTATGGTGTGGGGCTCTATTAATGACAGTTAAACTTCCGCAGGAGAAGCAGAGGCTCCATCCAGAACACAGGCTCGAAGGTAAAGTGTTGGCTTTCACCTCTACACATTAGAGGACATGGGCCGTGGTGAACCTCATCCTCCTCCCGCATACCCCTAGACAAGCCAGCCGTTTTATTTACGAGGGGACGGGGGGGTAAGGCCGCTACACAGTGTTTTATGTAGGAATGTTTTAGTGAATTTGTCTATCTCAGAATCAGGGAATATCCCTAGTAGACATTGTTTGGGGTCTAGGGTCAAAGGGGATCCCATGTCATCATGGAGGAAGTCCACAATCTGCTTCCATAGACTCTGAAGGACCGGGCCCAAATTAGATGGAAAAATGTGCCTGTCGCCTGTTTACACATTGTGCACAAGGTAGAAGACTGTTGCCTAAAGCGGGCTACTCTTAGGGGGGTAAGATATGCTCGGTGCACAATATACAACTGGGTCAGCCTGTCAGAGAGTTTGGGGGATACAGTCTTACATGAGTCAAGCGCTTCACTACACTCGTATTGAGGTACCTTTAGGTGAACGCTGTGTAAAGGACAGAAGTACACTAAATGAAATTAATGCAGCTCCCTGCCTGTGGTATTGGTATGAGAACACCACAAATTGTATTCAGGTACACGCTGTGCAAAGGACACAGTACACTAAGTGAAACACTGCAGCTAGCACAATCACCTGCCTGCCTGTCAGTATAGAGAAAAACAGGAACGGATCTAGCTAAACTGAATACAGTGTGTAAATATATATACAACACCTAGCATGCATATATATCCTCTACACACTGTAACTGCAGCAAACTGACTCGCCTGCCTGCTCTATCTAAATCAAAATAAATGACACTGTCTCTCTCTGTCTTTAACCTCTCTCTTTAACCACTGCAACACACTACACAAGGCCACCATGGAGGCGGCCGTATATAGTGTGGGGCGTGTACTAAACCCCCTGAGACATAATTGGCCAAAGCCACCCTTGCTTTGGCTAATTATGTTTTTTTCCGTTTTTTGCACGCTGTGATTGGCCAAAGCATGCGGGTCATAGTGCATGCTTGGCAAATCATCAGCCAGCAATGCACTGCGATGCCGCAGTGAATTATG
The DNA here is from genome assembly GCA_029206835.1 of Rana muscosa. Classification (NCBI taxonomy): domain Eukaryota; kingdom Metazoa; phylum Chordata; class Amphibia; order Anura; family Ranidae; genus Rana; species Rana muscosa. The sequence goes on from CM055118.1 coordinate 232,140,843, forward strand.
GGCCGTGACGTGCCACTCGAATTTGGCACGAACAGCCCATAATGTTCGAAATTCGGCGAACAGCCGATGTTCGAGTTGAACATGGGTTCAACTCGAACTCGAAGCTCATCCCTAATCAACACCAGCTACCAAGCACCTGATGCTGATGTAACCGAATAATTTTTTTTTAAATGTCAGATCCCTTCAAGACTGCCTATGCTGATGCTAAGTGACTATCCTGTTATGCTGAGTGACTATCCTCTTCCTCCTCAATGATCATGCTGATAGCTTGTAAGAACATTTTTGGTTCTGGGTACCGCCACCAGTGGCTAAGGCCCAATTTTTTAGCCCCTGTTTAACAGGGGCGTGTAATTACAATTTTTGATGCAATACTTTGCAGCAGGGCTCATTCCTGCGCTCCAACTAGAGTATATGTGAGGGGTTGCAGTGTTGTGGCACCAGCACCAGTGCCTAAGGCCCACTTTTTCTGCCCCTGTTTAACAGGGGCGTGTAATTACAATTTTTGATGCAATACTTTGCAGCAGGGCTCATTCCTGCGCTCCAACTAGAGTATCTGCGAGGGGTTGCAGTGTTGTGGCACCAGTGCCTAAGGCCCAATTTTTATGCCCCTGTTCAACAGGGGCATGTAACTACAATTCTTGATCTAATATTTCACAGCAGGGCCCATTCCTGCGCCCACCAAGAGTAACTGTGAGGACTTACAGTGTTGTGGCACCAGCACCACCTCCACCACCACCACCAAAGGCCCAATTTTTCCTACCAATATTCAACAATGGCATGTAATTACAATTCTTGATATAATAGTTCACAGCAGGGCGTTCCAGCGCCCATCAAGAGTAACTGTGAGGGCTTACAGTGTTGTGGCAACACCAACACCTAAGGGCCAAATTTCTGCAGAGGATATACGGCAGACCCCTACGTTCAAACATCCAACTTACAAACGACTCCTACTTGCAAACGGAAGGAGACAACAGGAAGTAAGAGGAAATCTACCCCTAGGAAGGGAAATTCTCTCCTGTAAAAGTTAATATGGGAAAAAGGTGTCTCCTCTCCACTGATGCTTTATCACCAATCCTTGTTTCACTAAAAACACCAAATTTTCTAAAAACATTTGTCATTGGGACGGAAAGTGAGGTAAAATGTTCTGAACAGGTGCACAGACAGCAAAACAAATGTTACAGGGGTGATAACCCTTCACTATGTTTTCCAAAAAGCACTTTAAAAATGTACCAGTTCAAAATTACAAACAGATTCTTGGGTGCGGGATTCCCCTTAATACCCATACAAGACCCAAAGGTGCTGGTAATGGGCTGGGGGGGTTACCAATGCCATTTTTCTCAATGATTTTCATCCATATTGCCAGGACCAGACATTAAATTAAAGCCGCAAGCAGTTTTAAATGGCTTTTTTTCCTTTAGAAATGTCATTTTGTGCAGGGACAGTTCTAAACACGGGAAACACGTGCCACTTCACAGGCATACTATAGACAACCCCCAGGCACGATATTTAAAGGAATTTCACTTTTATTTTTTAACTTTAAGCATCATTAAAATCACTGCTCCCGAAAAAAACGGCCGTTTTTAAAACTTCTTTTTGCATTGATACATGTCCCCTGGGGCAGGACCCGGGTCCCTAAACCCTTTTTAGGACAATAACTTGCATATTAGCCTTTAAAATTAGCACTTTTGATTCCGAACGTTCGAGTCCCATAGACTTTAACGGGGTTCGATAGTTTGCACGAACTTTCGGTCCGTTCGCAGGTTCTGGTGCGAACCGAACCGGGGGGTGTTCGGCTCATCCCTAATGTTTACATATATATTATGTTGTAGCCCAACTGTCTCAAATTTTCCATTGGTTTAGGTCAGGGGTGCCCAACCTTTTGAAGAGAGGGCCACTTAAGCGACTTAGTAACTAGTCGTGGGACACAATGAGCAGAGTGGGCGAATGACAGGTCTGTGTCCACTCTGCCTATGTAAAACGGACACAGACACGGCCCACTCTACTCTACGGGCCCTCTGATCCGATCAGATGAAAGGGGACAGATCCACTTCTGTTTTTTTAGCAGATCGGATTAGAGGTAGGCAGCAATGTTGCCAACCGTACGTCTTTTTACGTACAGCCCGCAATTTAACCCCTTTTTCGGGCTGTACGTTAAAGTCCGTTTATGGGCACCGGCGCCCATAAAAAAGATGGCTGCGAGCCGGCCATACAACTGCGCATGCGCCTCTCCGAATGCGCCGGCCGAGCTCAGGGAAACTTGTTTGCGCTCGGCCGGGCGGCGCACACACAGTAACGTGATGGCGCCGCTGGCGCCATTTTTGAAAAGGCCACAGCGGCTGGCGGCAGTGGCAGGACACCTGCAGTGAGTGCATGCCATGCACTCATCATAGGTGGTCGGTGGTCGGTGGAGGACTCGGAGCACTGACAGGGCTCAGCCAGGGGTGAGGACGGACTTGAGGTCAGTGAAACTGGGGGGATACAAGGGGACAGCGTCATCAGTGTGCTGTGTCCTCCTCTGGTTCCTGTGTCCCTTTCACCTCTTCACAGGTCAGGGCAGCACAGTGCTGCCCTGACCTGTGGAGTGGTGAAAGGGGCACAGGAGGAGGACACAGCACACTGATGATGTGCAGAAGTAATATGGTGGTGGACAGAGGAGGAGGCTACTGTGAGGGGGTGAGGAGGGCACCATCATGTCCACAGCCTGTCTCCACCGGCACCTCCTGTAGTATGTCCGCAGCCTCTGTCCCCCTCCTGTAGTATGTCCGCAGCCTCTGTCCCCCTCCTGTAGTATGTCCGCAGCCTCTTTCCCCCTCCTGTAGTATGTCCGCAGGCTCTGTCCCCCTCCTGTAGTATGTCTGCAGCCTCTGTCCCCCTCCTGTAGTATGTCCGCAGCCTCTGTCCCCTTCCTGTAGTGTGTCCGCAGCCTCTGTCCCCCTCCTGTAGTATGTCCGCAGTCTCTGTCCCCCTCCTGTAGTGTGTCTGCAGTCTCTGTCCCCCTCCTGTATCGTGTGTCCGCAGCCTCTGACCATCTCTTGTCATGTCTACAGTCTCTGAGGGGAGCCTAGAAAGGAGTCAAGAGTGGGAGTGCCGCCGGGATGGGGGTTACGGCCCAGGAAGAAACAGACGTGTGGACTGGGAAGAGGAGATCAGAGCCACCAAGCTGGAGCCGTCTGACTGAGCCCCACACTGTGCACCTGAGAGGAGGTAAGTGACAGTGCCGCCAGGCCATTCTGAGGGGGGGGGGGATCACTGATGTAAGGAGGTGTGTTGTGTTACACTATGTGATTATTCTTGCTCTGTGTCTTTAAGATCTGTCCCCTTCTTTCTAGCTGAACTCTCTCTCTCACCGTAGTTCTTTATATATCTCCTCCACTTCCTGATTCTGGTCATTACTCCTGTATATCTTCCATGCTAAACATCTTACATGTGGCTTACAACTGCAACGTTTTTCTACCTATGAATATCCATCATTAAACGGAACATTCGAAAGGATTCATCGTCTGTCGTCCTAACTGTGAGTTTATTCATTGAGTTAAACTGCCTGTATCGATGCAAGGGATGAATATCAAACCAGCTTGAGTAAGGCCTACTTAAACCTGGAGATGAACTTTATCGCTTTGTAGTTGAGACAGAACAGTAGAAAAACAGAGTTTCACAGCCTAATTACAAGATTTCTGCATGTCAGTACTGAAACAGACAAGATTTACTGCCCTCATAGCAAGACAGAAGGGACAGAGCAGCACATGGCAGCCTTATAGCCTGAGACAATCTGCACAGTGTCATATTTCAGCACACAGATCCTGCCTGCTTTCACAGTCAGTCTGCTATCATGAGTGACCAAGCTTCTGCATGTGAACTCACATCTACCTCCCCACAAGTTCCTGAAGAAACTGAGTTACCCAAACGCTCAGTTAAACCCACTTGGAAAGTAATGGAGAATTATGAAGCTTCAAGGACTGAATTGACAAATAGCTTGGAATTAGTCTGGGAGAAAATCCTTGCTGAAGCCAATACAGTGTCTGTTGAACGTGAACTACTGACACTAGAGGGCGCCATTAAACAACTTTCTGCCTCATATGAGCTTTATCAGCTTACCAGCATCAAATTCACTAATGTCTTACAAAACATGAAGTCAGAAAATGCGATGATGCAATTAAAGCGCGTCAATGCTCTCAATATTGAAAGAGACAGTTTTATCCAGCAAACCAGATTAAAGGCAGAAGCAAAAATAAAGCTGTTACAGGACACTGCATCTCACAGATCTGTTTCCACCAGACGTTCTAAAAACTCGTCAAGATCTGTGACAGCAGGAAGGTAAAGTCACCTGGTTGCATCCAGGGGGGTAGATATATTTCTCCCAGATTCAGGCTTTATGCCGACTTATACAACTAGGGAGGGAGTTGATGAAGCCCAGCTGAGGCTAGTGGGCTCATGGATGACTCATACCTCTAGGGAGAGGGCTGGGCGTCGTGCAGGCAGGGAGTTGATGAGACCAGCTGAAGCCTGTCAGTTTGTTTAAGGCCTCTATAAAAACTCCCAGATTCATTAGGTGTTTGCTCATGCCTGGACCCAGACCTGTGTGGACTGTCTAGGGAGAGTGAACCCCTGTGCGGTGAGACAAAGCCTGTGTGGCTATTTGCTTGGACATTTAAAACCAGGGACTTAGGGACTAGGACAGCACTAGGCTGATCCCAGTTGTTAGTTAGGAAACCTGTATGTTTAGTCAGAGGTCAAGTTGACCAGGATTTATTTTGTTTATGTTTCTTTTTGCTTTGCTGTGTTTTGTCACTGTAAATAGAAAATAAACCGCACCTTTTTGATTTTGAAAACCACAACCTCCGTTTGCTGGGCCTGTTTTTGTGTGGGGAGCCCATCCCGGGGGTCACACACACCCGCTGCTGAGCTAACCCCCTCACAGTTGGTGGAGAACCAGTGGCAGTTTTTTTTTAAGCCAGCATGGAGGAGATACTGAAGCAGCTGGCTCTAGCAAATGCCAATCAACAGCAGACAAATGCAGGTTTGCAAAAGAGCCTTGCAGCTCATCAACAGAGCCTTGCAGCTCAACAACAGAACTTCGCAGCCCAGCAGCAAGCTCATCAACAGAGCCTTGCAGCCCAGCAGCAGACAAACGCAACTTTGCAACAGAGTCTGGAGGCTCAGCAACAAGCCCAGCAGCAATCTGAGGCCCGCTTCATAGACCTGTTGCAGAAGCAAGAGCAGAGACTACAACAACAGATGGAAGCAGTAATGCAGCAACGTCCGCAGACCAGTGAGGAAAGCCGTCCCACTAATACCGCGTCCTTTGGGGTGAGTCGTTTATTGACAAAAATGACTGGAGAGGATGATCCAGAGGTATTTTTGACCACATTTGAAAGGACCGCTGAAAGAGAAAAGTGGCCTGAGGAGCAGTGGGCTGGACTGGTGGCTCCTCTGTTAACTGGTGAATCGCAGAAAGCTTACTATGACCTAGAGCCTAACCAAGCAAAAGACTATGTGATGCTAAAAGCTGAAATTTTGGCAAGGCTGGGTGTCACCCAGGCTGTCCGGGCTCAGCGTGTGCATAACTGGACTTTCCAGCTTGGAAAACCCCCCAGGTCTCAAATGTATGATCTCATTCACCTGAGCAGAAAGTGGCTACAGCCAGAGACTTTGTCCGCACCAAAGATTGTGGAACGTGTTGTAATGGATCGGTTTTTGAGAGCTCTTCCTACTGCCATCCAAAAGTGGGTAAGCCATGGAGACCCAGAGACGGCCGATGGTCTTGTGGATCGTGTGGAGAAATACTTGGCTACAGAGAACCTGACGGCCTCTTCCAGAGACACTCGGACTTTCCACCCTAAGACCAGACCATCCCCAGGGGCGGATAAGAGGATTCCAAGGGGTGAGGGTGGAGAGAGTGAGAGGGTGGGAGCTCTACCCCAAGTTTGGCGAGAACAGCCTGGGAAATCAGCGGCTCAAGAGGCGGCAAGAAGGATCGTTTGCTACCGCTGCCGGCAAGCGGGACATATTGCAGCCAATAGCCCGGTTGTGGAGGAACCCATGCAGTGTGACTTTCTGACGGGCAGACGTCAGTCGCTGTGTGCGACAGTCGCATGCACTGCCATTCGAGGAACTGAGAAACATTTATGCAAAATGTGTGTTAATGGTAGAAATGTTGTGGTATTGCTGGATTCAGGTAGCCTTGTGACCCTGATAAAGGCTGAGTTAGTTAAAACAGAGGTCTTTGGGAATAGCAAGGTAGCTGTTATTTGTGTGCATGGGGACACCCGAGAGTATCCAGTGACTACAGTGTGTTTCGAGACCCCCAAAGGTACCCTCTCTCATCCAGTGGGCTTAGTATCTCAGTTACCGCATGACGCCATTGTGGGAAGGGATTTTCCGAAGTTCTGGGAACTGTGGGATGATCCTGAGCCCCCCACTGGTGCCCCTATGTACCAGGAATGTGATAGCCAGAACTCCCCTGAGAGTGGTGAGGACTCTCCGGAATTTCCCTTATCAGTATTGGCAGGGGAGACTCAAGAAACTGGAGAGGAGCCCACCTCCTCAGACGAAAACCTACCGTCTGTGGAGTTTTCTGATCTTGAGGTTCACAGGGAAAACTTTGCCACAGAACAGTTGAAAGACCCCGCCCTAATAAAGGCACGGGAAAACGTAGTGAAAATAGATGGCGAGTTAGTGAACCCAGATAATACCTGCACTTACCCATACTTCAGCGTAGAGAAGGACCTACTGTATCGGGTGGCAAAAAGGGCAGAAGAAACCGTTGAGCAGCTTGTGGTGCCCAAACCTTACAGGAAGTTGGTGTTGGAGTTGGCCCATGGGCACATTCTTGGAGGTCATCTGGGGACAGAGAAAACCCGAGAGAGGGTATTACAGAGATTCTATTGGCCGGGGGTGATGAAGGACATAGAAAATTATTGTTCCTCCTGCCCTGTGTGTCAGAGGTCGGCCCCGATGCCACATTTCCGTAGCCCGCTGGTCCCTCTACCCATCATTGAGGTCCCGTTTGAGAGGATCGCCATGGATTTGGTAGGGCCTATAATCAAGTCCGCTAGGGGGCACCAGTACATATTAGTTATAATGGACTATGCCACCCGTTATCCAGAAGCGATCCCTCTCCGAAATACCTCGGCCAAAACCATAGCCAAAGAGCTATCTCTTGTGTTTAGCCGGGTGGGTATTTGTAAAGAACTGCTTACGGACCAAGGTACACCCTTTATGTCCCGGGTTATGAAGGAGCTGTGTAAATTGTTCAAAGTGACGCAATTACGTACATCTGTGTATCACCCCCAAACCGATGGGCTGGTTGAAAGATTCAACAAAACCCTAAAACAAATGTTGAAGAAAGTGGTGGATAGAGATGGAAAGGATTGGGACTGTCTACTTCCTTATCTGATGTTTGCTATTAGGGAGGTGCCCCAATCCTCTACGGGATTCTCCCCCTTTGAGTTACTGTATGGGAGACACCCAAGAGGGCTGTTGGATATTGCCAAGGAAACTTGGGAAAGTGAGAGTTCTCCCCACAGGAGTGTGATTGAGCATGTCGCCCTGATGCAAGACCGAATTGCACAGGTAATGCCCATCGTGAAGGAACATTTGGCCCAAGCGCAGTTAGCACAGCAGAGAGTGTACAACCGTGGAGCCAAGACCCGTACCTTTTCCCCGGGGGATAGGATACTGGTACTTGTCCCTACGGTTGAAAGTAAATTCCTTGCCAAATGGCAAGGCCCCTACGAGATAATGGAAAAAGTGAGCGAAGTGAATTACAAGGTCAGACAACCAGGAAGGCGAAAGCCCGAACAGATCTATCACGTTAATCTGTTGAAAGCCTGGAGGGATAGAGAGTCCCTAGTCGCAGACACTTGGTCACCAGCTCAAACTGGTTGCGTGATTCCTGAGGTTGGAATAGCAGCCACCTTGTCACAACCCCAACAACAGGAGGTTAAGGAGTTTGTGCTTCGCAACAAGGAGGTATTCTCTGAGCTGCCGGGACAAACATCTGGGGTAGAGCATGACATCATTACCCCGCCCGGTGAAAGGGTGAAGTTAAAACCCTATCGGATCCCAGAGGCCCGACGGGAGGCAATACGGGAGGAAGTACAGAAAATGCTGAACTTAGGGGTGATAGAGGAGTCCCAAAGTGATTGGTCTAGTCCCATTGTGTTGGTGCCTAAACCGGATGGGAGCTGGCGATTTTGTAACGATTTTCGTCAGTTGAACAAAGTTACAAAATTTGACACCTACCCCATGCCACGTATAGATGAGTTGATCGACCGGCTGGGAACAGCCCGATACATGACGACTCTTGACCTCACAAAAGGGTATTGGCAAATCCCCCTGGCCAAGTCGGCCAAAGAGAAAACCGCATTTGTAACCCCAGACGGGGCGTTCCAATATAAAAGAATGCCGTTCGGGTTACAGAATGCGCCGGCCACATTCCAGCGGAAAATGGACCAGATGCTGAGGCCCCATCGGAAGTATGCTGCGGCTTACCTGGATGACGTAATTGTCCATAGCACAGATTGGGCCTCACATCTGCCAAAAGTGCAAGCAGTCCTGGACTCTGTTCGGGAAGCGGGGTTTACGGCTAACCCCAAGAAGTGTACCATTGGGCAGGAGGAGGCCAAATATCTTGGGTACACCATTGGGAGGGGAGTAATAAAACCCCAACTCAACAAAGTCAAGGCCATCCAGAGTTGGCCACGTCCCAACAGCAAGAAGCAGGTACGAGCCTTTCTGGGAATCGCTGGGTATTATCGGCGATTCATTCCCCACTTTGCTTCAAAGGCTGTGCCCCTAACCAACCTGACGAAGGGGAAAGGGTCGGTCATGATTAAATGGACCCCCGAGGCTGAGGCAGCATTCCAATTCTTGAAACAAGCCTTATGTAGCCAGCCAGTGTTGTACTCACCCGACTTCTCTAAAGACTTTGTCGTACAAAGTGATGCGTCAGATGTGGGGTTAGGAGCAGTATTGTCCCAGGTCTGGAACGGGGAAGAGCACCCAGTCATTTACCTCAGCAGGAAGTTGAAGTCCCATGAGGTAAATTACGCCACCGTTGAAAAGGAGTGTTTAGCGGTGAAGTGGGCTCTAGATTCCCTTCGGTACTACCTGCTAGGTAGGCACTTTGACATGGTTACGGATCACGCTCCGTTAAAGTGGATGGCTCAAAACAAGGAAACAAATAGAAGAGTGAATAGGTGGTTCCTGGCCCTCCAGGAATTCAACTTCACAGTAAAGCATCGCCCTGGCGTTCAAATGGGGAATGTGGATGCTTTGTCTCGAGTACATGAATGCCTGATTGCTGGTGTTCCAACCCCGAGGTTAAAACAAGAGGGGGGGTATGTGACAGCAGGAAGGTAAAGTCACCTGGTTGCATCCAGGGGGGTAGATATATTTCTCCCAGATTCAGGCTTTATGCCGACTTATACAACTAGGGAGGGAGTTGATGAAGCCCAGCTGAGGCTAGTGGGCTCATGGATGACTCATACCTCTAGGGAGAGGGCTGGGCATCGTGCAGGCAGGGAGTTGATGAGACCAGCTGAAGCCTGTCAGTTCGTTTAAGGCCTCTATAAAAACTCCCAGCTTCATTAGGTGTTTGCTCATGCCTGGACCCAGACCTGTGTGGACTGTCTAGGGAGAGTGAACCCCTGTGCGGTGAGACAAAGCCTGTGTGGCTATTTGCTTGGACATTTAAAACCAGGGACTTAGGGACTAGGACAGCACTAGGCTGATCCCAGTTGTTAGTTAGGAAACCTGTATGTTTAGTCAGAGGTCAAGTTGACCAGGATTTATTTTGTTTAAGTTTCTTTTTGCTTTGCTGTGTTTTGTCACTGTAAATAGAAAATAAACCGCACCTTTTTGATTTTGAAAACCACAACCTCCGTTTGCTGGGCCTGTTTTTGTGTGGGGAGCCCATCCCGGGGGTCACACACACCCGCTGCCGAGCTAACCCCCTCACAGATCCCATAGTTCAAGATACTCAACACTCAGTGAGCGACTTATTAATGCCCGCGCTGAAGTGGAAGCCAGCAAAGTGCAGGTGGCATATGCAGAAAAAAGAGCAGAGTTGGAAGCGCAGTCAGCACATCAAAGAGCAGAGTCGGAAGCGCAGTCAGCACGTCAAAGGGCAGAGTTGGAAGCGCAGTCAGCACGTCAAAGGGCAGAGTTGGAAGCGCAGTCAGCACGACAAAGAGCAACAATGGAAACCTTAAATGAACAGTGTAAACATGACGCAGCTATGGCAAAGCTAAGGGTCCTACAGCAAGCTATCAGTGCAGACGAAGGTGCAAGTGAGAAAGACAGCATTAACCTAAACATAGCAGATATGGAAGACCCCCTCAAACGCACTAAAGACTATGTCCTAAGCCACTGCAGTGCACACTCCATTGTCTCCAATGCTCCCGACTACATAGAGACTCCTTCACAGCTTCAAGTTAAAGAGGTTCCAGCAACTTCCTGCACTCAAAATCACTCCACTGCATTTCCTACCTGCCTACCTTGCCTGCCTTCATACGTCACAGAGCATCAGCGCAAGCTTCAAGCAAGTCATCAATCTCCAGTCATCGGTACAGCCTTGAATCAATGTACCATTGGAACAACTGACTTCAAGCAAGCAACTCACCTGGATGCATCTGCTGCACCATATTTCCCTGTGTCCTTTAACAACAATGTCAAAGATAACGCAATCAGCACCATACAGCCAACAGCATCTCACATAAAGGCGGAGACAACTGAGACAGAAGAGTTTGTGAGGTACATGCTTCACAGAGAGCTCACAAAGACTGGTCTTACAAGTTTTGATGACCAACCTGAGAACTACAGAAGTTGGAAATGTGCCTTCAGAACTACAATCAGCAATATTGGCATTACAGCTGATCAAGAATTGAATCTGCTGATCAAATGGCTTGGTCCTCTATCTGCTGCACGTGTTAAGCCATTAAGATCGGTTTTCATGGACAATCCTACTGCAGGCCTCACAGCTGCATGGGAGCGACTAGAGCAAAGTTATGGCAGTCCAGAAGCTATAGAAAATGCTTTGTTCATGCGTCTGGAAACTTTCCCAAAGATATCCGGTAAGGACAACAAGGAGTTCCAGAGACTGAGTGACCTTCTCCTTGAGCTTCAGCTAGCCAAGACAGACCCAAAACTACCTGGACTCAGTTACCTTGACACTCCAAGAGGGGTAAACCCAATTGTCTCCAAGCTCCCGTATGGTTTGCAAGAGAAATGGACTGCACTAGGGTCATCATACAAAAGAGAGAACAAGGTTTCCTTCCCTCCATTCTCTTTCTTCTGTGAATTCATCAGGAAAATTGCAGAGACCAAGAACGATCCAAGTTTTTCCTACGGTGAGTACAGCCTCTTCTCACCCTTTCCTAAGAGTACCAGTCTTCAGGGCAACTATAGAAACCATAGAGGCCCAGTGTCCGTGAAAAAGACTGACATCCTTCCCACTCCTACCACAGTTCTGGCCACGAACAAACAGAGTAGGAAGATTGAAAACCCTAACAGAGAGTGTCCCATACACAAGAAGCCACACCCCCTCAATAAATGTATTGGCTTTAGGAAAAAGCCTCTGGAAGAGCGCAAGGAGCTTTTAAAGACATTTAGGGTATTTTTCAGGTGCTGTGCTTCTACAGAACATTTTGCAAGGGACTGTAATGTGTCCATCAAGTGCATAGAGTGTGGCTCTGAAGAACATGTGCAAGCCCTCCATCCTCTTGAGCCCAGCTCTGCACAACCTGCCAACACTCCTCCCAGGTAAACGCATGGCGGGGAGAATACAGACCAAGTGCCTAATTCTACCATCATTTCTTCATCCTGCACTGAAGTTTGTGGAGAAGACCACTGTGGTAAGTCCTGTGCTAAGATATGCTTGGTGAACATATACCACAAGGATCAACCAGAAAAGTCTCTAAAGGCATATGCTATCTTAGACGATCAGAGCAATCGATCACTTGCAAAATCGGAATTGTTCAATCTATTTGAAATAAAAGGCGAAGCTCATCCTTACACCTTGGGTACCTGTAGTGGAACTATAGAGGTTTCTGGAAGAAGGGCTCATGGACTCATGGTATCTTCTCTCAAAGGTAACTTGCAATTACCCTTACCTACACTTGTTGAGTGCAATCAGATACCTGCCAACAGGGAAGAAATCCCTACTCCAGCTGCTGCTTTCCATCACCCTCACCTCAAGTTAATAGCAAATGAGATACCGCCGCTTGACAAAGATGCTCAGATCCTTCTTCTGTTAGGAAGAGACATTCTAAGAGTTCACAAGGTACACAGACAAGTCAGTGGACCCCCAGATGCCCCATTTGCCCAGCGCACGGATCTAGGGTGGGTCATCATAGGCAATGTCTGCATAGGCAAAATGAAAAGACCTACCAACATTTCGTCATTCAAGACAAATGTTCTGCCAAAATGGCCGAAACACTTACTTTGAGCCATGCCCACATCACTACTGGGTGAAAGAGAAGATAGCCAGCCACGAATGGCAACATGGTATCTCAGGTGACAAAAGCCCTTTCTCCTGCCATGATGGCGACTTCGGCTCTACAGTGTTTAATGCAACCAGTGAAGATGACATACTGGCTCCTTCAATGGAAGACAAAGAATTCATCAAGGTAATGGACAATGAGTTCTTTCAAGATGACTCCAATAACTGGGTAGCACCCCTACCCTTTCATCTCCCAAGAGAGAGATTGCCCTACACCTTACAGCAGGCCATCAGTAGATTCTCCTCCTTAAAGCGAAACCTAAGCAGGAAGCCAGAGATGCAAAAGCACTTTGTGGACTTTATGCAAAATGTATTTGACAGAGATCATGCAGAGCCTGCTCCCCCACTAAAGGAGGGAGAAGAATGCTGGTACCTTCCATCCTTTGGCGTGTATCACCCACGCAAACCAGACCAAATCAGAGTTGTCTTTGATTCCAGTGCTCAGCACAAAGGTGTTTCTCTTAACAACATGCTCCTTACTGGACCCAACTTGAACAACAGTCTAATAGGAGTCTTGATTCGTTTCAGACAAGAGCCTGTAGCAGTAATGGCCGACATTCAACAGATGTTTCACTGCTTCATCGTCAGAGAAGACAACAAACTACCTCAGGTTTCTATGGCACAAGGACAATGACCTCAACAAGGAAGTTATAGATTATCGCATGAAGGTACATGTCTTCGGTAACAGTCCTTCCCCAGCAGTGGCAACTTATGGGCTAAGGAGAACAGCTCAGACTGGAGAAGTTGAATATGGATCTGATGCCCGTCAATTTGTTGAAAGAAACTTCTACGTTGACGACGCACTTAAGTCCTTTCCAACTGCTAAAGAAGCAATTGATCTTCTCACCAGAACAAAGGAGATGCTGTCTGTAGCAAACCTTAGACTGCACAAGATTATATCCAACAGCCAGGAACTTATGAATGCCTTTCACTCTGAGGACTATGCCACTAGTCTAAAAAACCTTGACTTAGGTACAGATGTACCTCCTGTACAGCGAAGTCTGGGTTTGTTGTGGAACATCAAGCAAGACAAATTCACCTTCCAAGTGTCAACTTGTGACAAACCCTTCACTAAGAGAGGAGTCCTGTCCATGGTGAATAGCATCTATGACCCACTGGGTTTCCTTGCTCCAGTTACCATTCAAGGTAATATTTTACTAAGACAGTTGTCTACTGAGAACATAGACTGGGATACTCCCTTGCCTAGTGAGAATCAACACAAGTGGGAAAGGTGGAGATATTCTTTGAAGTCACTAGAAAAACTTCTGATTCCCCGTTACTATGTTCCAGGATCCACTTCAACTGCTAACCGGAGAGAGATTCATATTTTCTCTGATGCATCAGTTGAAGCTATTGCTGCAGTAGCCTATTTGAAGACCTCTGAACTGAATGGAGAATCACACTGTAGTTTTGTCCTAGGCAAGGCAAAACTCACTCCCAAGCCTGTACATACCATACCAAGACTTGAACTTTGTGCAGCCGTGCTAGCAGTAGAAATTGCAGAGGTCATACGAAGTGAAATGGACACCACAATTGATTCTTTCACCTTCTATACAGACAGTAAGGTAGTACTTGGTTACATAAACAACCAAACAAAACAATTTTATGTGTACGTCAGCAACAGGGTTGAACGTATCAAGAGATTCTCTCTACCAAGTCAATGGCATCACGTTCCCACTGAACTCAACCTAGCTGACTGTGGGACCAGAGCCGTGTCACCTGCCGCTCTTCAGGACAGCTTATGGCTGTCACCTCCAAGGTTTCTGTGTGAGGACTCTTACTTACTCCCTATTGACACCACCTATGGGCTAGTAAACCCTGAAGATGATAAGGAAATAAGAACTGTGAACACCTCACTCCACACTTCTGTAAGTACAAAACAGAAGCTGCGGTCACACCATTGTGAGCATCAATGGAAGCAGGTGCAGCATCTAGCCAATGTGTTCTGGCATCGCTGGAAGAAAAAGTATCTTCACCACCTTCAAGGTCGTAACAAATGGCAAGCATCTAAGCTGAATCTTAAGGTTGGAGACCTCATCCTTCTAAAAGACAAGAAAGTTTGTCGGAATGAGTGGCCTATGGGTCTTATTACTAAAGTTATGCCCAGCGACGATAACAAAGTCCGGAAGGTAGAAGTCAAGGTAACCAAGGGAGGATCGACACGAACCTTTAGTCGACCAATCACAGAGTTAGTACTCCTTTTGCCAGGTGAGTGACTTGTACAAGGACTAGCCATGCTGTTGGCACGGCGGGGAGTACATTGCTGCCATCTACAGTTTCTACTCAGAACTTTGGAATTATTTGAAGACATCATACTGTGACTTTATGTTCTTCATCCTGTTGAACTTACGTTTATTATTTGCTTGTTGCATGTTTTTCATTACAGGTTCCAGGACATTCGTCAGTATTGGACTTTTTGAAAATATATATATTAGTTTAAGGTTATGAAATCTAAAGATTTCAGACGGGGAGTGTTGTGTTACACTATGTGATTATTCTTGCTCTGTGTCTTTAAGATCTGTCCCCTTCTTTCTAGCTGAACTCTCTCTCTCACCGTAGTTCTTTACATATCTCCTCCACTTCCTGATTCTGGTCATTACTCCTGTATATCTTCCATGCTAAACATCTTACATGTGGCTTACAACTGCAACGTTTTTCTACCTATGAATATCCATCATTAAACGGAACATTCGAAAGGATTCATCGTCTGTCGTCCTAACTGTGAGTTTATTCATTGAGTTAAACTGCCTGTATCGATGCAAGGGATGAATATCAAACCAGCTTGAGTAAGGCCTACTTAAACCTGGAGATGAACTTTATCGCTTTGTAGTTGAGACAGAACAAGGTGAATGAATACAATAATGTAAGGGGGCACTGATATAAAGGTTTCCCCCTTATATTAGTAACCCCCCCCCCTTACCTTAGTGTATTCACTCTGTGGAAGGTGGTCTCTATTCACAAGAGCCCCCCTCCACATCAGAGTTCCCCCTTACATCATGATCTGCAGCGTTCCCCTTTACATAAGAGTTCCCTTGCACTGTAAGGGGGCATCCTGCAGACTGTGATGTAAGAGGGAACTCTGTGCTGGCTTGGTTATAGTATCCTAACCTTCATGTGAATTGAGAAATATGTTTTTTTTACTTTTGTTTAACTTAAACACATTGATATTAGTATTAGCTGTGTGTTTATAGTTGAAATATTGATATTTGCACTGTTTAGCACTAAAAACAGTAATTTTAGGTACTTTTTTTGCAGCGTCAGTAAAAAATGCGGCTCTGCCAGTAATCTTCATTATTTTTGCCAGTAAGAAATTGGTGCCGTACAGAAATTTTGGCATCCTTGCCAGTAAATTTCACTTCAGGGGGTTGGCAACACTGGTAGGCAGGTGTAAACGGACACAAGTCTGTTTACATCTGCCGCTCCATAGAGGTGAATAGAGGGTCCGATTGGGTCAGACCAATCGTGTGAAAGGGGCAAAAGGCAGTCTACGCACACCGCGGGTGCAGCACAGTGCACCTGTGGCTTTCCTGTGGGTTAGCTACACTTTGCCATAGAACTCTATTATATCCTGCAGGTGTGGTGCACTGTCTGAAAGTGCACCAAACCCGCAGGTAAAACCAGAAGTCTATGGCTCAGTGCAGATAGCCTGCAAGTGCACTGCGCTACACCTGCAGATCAGTTTGAAAGCAGCTTAGTAACCACTGCAGAACAGATATGCCCATATGTACACTGATTTTAGTAATAAACATACCTTTAATAACAGTCTTCCATTCAGGTATCACCAGCTGTTGCTGTCCCAGTGCATTTGGTATCACTCTGCCTATGATAGGAGCCCGTGCTATACAGGAAGCATTGGCTTATGCGGCTCTGCTCCGAAGCTGCTTGCTTCCTCTACCACTGGCTTAATTCACAACACTGATGCTCTGGCATGGCAGGTCGGCAACATGCAATTAGTGTTGCCACCTCATCCCTTTAAAACTGAACACATATTAATTAAACAGGTTCTGTGGCTGATTAAGGTGGTAATTAAACCTACTTGGTGCCTCATCTGCATTAAATTTGCCTCAGAACCTGTGTAATTCATATGTGTTCGGGTTTAAAGGGATGAGGTGGCAACCCTACGATGCAATCTAGGCTTGCCAACCCGCCATCCCAGAGCAGGAGGTCGTGGGCCACATCAGAAGGCTTTGCGGGCCACATGTGGCCCAAGGGCCACTGGTTGGGCACCCCTGGTTTAGGTGGACATTATACCTACAAACCACAACTATTGGCCTTCACATCAGAACAAGGCCCCGCAGTACTGCCTTATGAACTCCTAAAGCGTGACTCTGATAGGACACCTTTCCCGTCTTCTATAAATTTCAACCAACTTTTAAAGTGTTGACCTGGGAAACAAAAATTCTATACTGGAACAACCATATTCCTCTATGGGGAAACGTGAACCTACCCGAATTGTATTAACTGATGGATGTCAGTATATTGGAAGTTTGTTGGATTATTGTTCCTTG
Source organism: Rana muscosa (assembly GCA_029206835.1). Taxonomy (NCBI): domain Eukaryota; kingdom Metazoa; phylum Chordata; class Amphibia; order Anura; family Ranidae; genus Rana; species Rana muscosa. Next base: position 232,157,853 of record CM055118.1, read on the forward strand.
ATCAATTAATATTAAATGGTGCTCTTCCCTTACTTGTGCAGCTGTGGGATTCTTTGAATATATCTTGAGGTAGCTTTTACAGCTATCTCCAACTCAGACATGCCTTTAGGGATCAATTTCTTCAACAAATACTTATTTTAAAACACCCAATTTACGATTCGTCAATAATGGTTATTGTACACATCTTACTGGTAACCTTTACAAATGGCTAATTACTTCTAAAGCAAAACTTAAAGCGGACCTTCAGTCATTTTTTCAGCTTTCCATCTATTAAATCTTCTGCCCTTATTGTTTTAACCTTGTGTAGCGGGGTCTTTAAATTTAGTTGGGGTACACCTGGGGGTAGTGTGACCCAGGTGTGTAATTGTGAAGGTTCTGGACCCCTTTTGTAATTCGTGGAGGATTGGGTGGTGTATTATTCTCCTTGGCCTGTGGGTGGCGGGGTACCTACAGGCTCAAGGTAGAATCACTGCCGCAGTGCTACCTTTTTTTTGTCCCTTTCCGGAGATGGTACGGCTGGGGCGGGGAACCCGCCGTGGTGTTGAAGGAAGGAGATAAAAGGGGGAGACGCCCTCGCCACGAGGTCTTCGAGGATTTTCTCTTCACGCACCCAGGCACCTTAGGCCTGGGTGCGGGCGGTTCAAGGTTCCGGCCCAGGTGCCCTAGGCCTGACCGGAATGAAGTTGGGGTCCATCCCAGGCACCTTCAGCCTGGGGTGAGGTACTATATCGTAGGCCTGGGGTCCAGTAACTTCGACTGGGTCCCGCGAGGGCGAAGTGATCCCAGGGTGCCGCCTTGCGAGGGGACCCGCATCTGAGGTGAGGAGGCCGGGGAGGTCACCCGTCCGGAGATTCTGGAGCAGCATCAACCGGGTGACGGATGGGCCTCCGGTAACTTCCTTAGAGGGACATCTTCCCCCTGATAGGGGCCGCAACGCAGCGAAGGTACTCCCATCTATGTTCTATGGAGTCGCTGGTAGAGACTCACAAGTTCCATGTTCTGTGCTAAGCAAAGTTGCTATAACCCCTGGTGAAACCACAGGGGTTTAGATTGAAATCAGGATAGTGCCTCGACCTGCTCATCCCACCGTTTGCGTTGTGTTATGGGTCACAACCAGTCGGCTGTGAAAGAACTGTTTGTTGTGGAAGTATTAGGGTTGTCCCGATACTAGTATCGGTACCGATACAAAGCATTTGCGCGAGTACTTGTACTCGCGCAAATGCTCCCGATGCCCAGTCCGATACTTTTTTTTTTTTCAGAGCGGGGGGCGGAGAGTGGGATGGAGAGTGTGCGGCGGGGGGCGGATACCAGGGCGGAGAGCGTGGCGGGGGCGGAGACCAGGGCCGAGAGCAGGACGGAAAGTGTGCGGCGGAGAGCGGGGCGGAGAGCGGGGCGGGGGGCGGAGACCAAGGCGGAGAGCGTGGCAGAGACCAGAGCGAGTCTTCAGGCAGGTAAGTAAAATTAATCTGATCCAATTGCCTGTCTGCTGTCTGCTGCTCAAATGCTCCCGGAGCTGTTCCCCCTTCACCTCCATGCCGCTGTGCCCCCTTCACCTCCGTGCCGCTGTGCCCCCTTCACCTCCGTGCCGCTGTGCCCCCTTCACCTCCGTGCCGCTGTGCCCCCTTCACCTCCGTGCCGCTGTGCCCCCTTCACCTCCGTGCCCCCTTCACCTCAATGCCGCCGTGCCCCTCCGTGCTCCTCCTCCACCCCCTCGGTATCTCAGGATGGAGAGCGGAGGTAGGAGCCGGTAAACCCGGCTCCTTACTTGTCGGAATGTACAGAGTCATCACTGACTCTGTCCATTCACATAACTGAAACATCGTAAACTGTGTTTACAATGTTTCAGTTTATGAATGGAGAGGAGCCGCTGTCTTCTCTCCATTCATTTTCAGCACAGCTGAGGCTGCTGAGAGGGGGACTGGGGAATATGTGTCCCTAGACCCTTTCCCTGTCTCAAAGGGGAGATGTCAGAGGTCTGTTAAGACCCCTGATATCTCACCAAAGCCCCCCACAACAAGGCTGATAAAAAAAAAAGAATAAAATAAAATAAAAATTTATTGTAAAAAATAAATAAAAAATAAAAACACACACACACTGACACTGACCCCCCCCCTTAAAAAAATAAAGCATTGTAAAAAATAAATAAATAAAATAAATTGTAAAAAAAAAAAAAATGTAAAAAAAAAAAAAAATACTGACACATGAGATTAAAAAAAAGTATCGGTATTCGGTATCGGCGAGTACTTGAAAAAAAGTATCGGTACTTGTACTCGGTCTTAAAAAAGTGGTATCGGGACAACCCTAGGAAGTATAATAAACAAGTGTTGGACCCTGCATCGGTGTATGGACTCTGGTTAATGGGAGCAAGGGAGGTTTCAGCATAGCAGGACTGAGCTTCATAACTAACGCACATTGGCCCGAGGAATGTACTGATACTGGCCTTCACCTCACCCACAGCTATGGGGAGGACATGGGCCGTAGCGCATCTCACCCTGTCATGTGACATACCCCTAGCAAAAGGAGATGGGGTGAGGCCGCTACACGTGGGGGCTCGTGAGTCCGGGATAAAATGTGTGTTGACTTTGAAATTTGAAATGGCTGTGTCTGGACTTTGCTGCCCGAAGGAGGTCCGAGCAGGTCGGCCATGTGATTGGCCAAAGTGCGTCCCTGTGCTCGAAGTCGTGGAAATGACCCCAAGATGGGAAAGGCCCATGCAGAAAGAGCGGGAAGAGGGAAAAGCCCAGCCGTGTGACGTACTACATGTGGGGGTGTTTGCTGCACTGCGCCATGAGGCACCCCAAGACTGCGCAATTCGTGGGCGGGGACTGTGGGAAGCCCGCGAAAACGTGCAAGTCGTGGGAGGAGTCTGGCCATATGTGGAGATACACGTGGAGACTCCGGCGCGTGGTCAGCGCGTGATGGAGCAGCAGGTGGTCGGGATGGCCTCAAGCTCCCCGTGGATGCCGGTATCATACCCCACGAAGATGACTGCTTTTGCTGCTCCCCTTACAGACACGGGGATAAGATTCAGGCCCCGAGGACAGTTGGCTTTGTACTCATGCAGAGACACGGAGGCCCTCGGTGTGATCTGTCCCGGATGCTCGGGACTGGTGGTCCAACTAAAGCCATTTGGGCGTTGTGAAGTGTGTAAAGAATTTCTGTTTGAGGTCGAACCATCCACAGTAAGGCCCCGGGCCCTTCGCCTCAATTGCCTCACAGGTACCGCCACTCCGGAAGGGGAGATCCAGGCCTTTGCGGAGGTCCCCGTACGCGCTGACCAGGGCGACGGGACTGCCCAACCAGAGACTGAGAGAGAAAAATCCGAGGATGCTGCTTCGGTCACCACAGATTCCCTGCTGCCACCTCCGAAGAGGAAGATAGGCCTGGTGCAGGCCTCCTGTGGTCGTGGTCGAGCTTCACCCCGCCGCTTGCCGGACCTGGATGGATCCGGTTGGAAGAGTCCTGGACATCCCAGTGCTGAAAAAGGTCCAGGTGAGCCAGGGGCTGGGACTGTGGTGGTGGTTGGAGGTGTCGGGGGTCCACTGGAGGTGGAGCCCGCAAGGGAGGGTAGTTCTCCGTCTACTAAAGACTACCTTCCCACCGAGATGTATGACACCTCCGACCTGGAATCGCTGTCGGACTGTGGGGATGACGGGGAAATAGATGAACTGTTTCACCGGAAGGGCTGGGACAAACGCCCGCTACCTGTGCTATGCAAACCGCAGGATTCTCCTATGTCCATAGAAGACAGCACGCCCCGGGCGCAGGCCCCGGAGCTTAGGAGGGTGTAACGTACCTTGGGTGTGAGCCTGACGTGCGGAGAGGGACCTCCCGTACAACCCCGGCTCGGAGACCACTGGAGTGGGGACAGTGGTGGTAAGAGCACGGTGAGGTAAGGGTGCCTGTCTGATCCTCACTGCTTGGAGTGGTGGAGCCGAGTGGAGACTGGAACGGCTGGTTCCGGAAGCAGCGGATGTAGGTCAGCAGGTGCAGCTTGCAGAGCAGAGGATGCAGGTCAGCAGGTGCCGGTTTGCAGGGCAGGGATGCAGGTCAGCAAGTGCAGGTTTGCAGAGCAGGGATGCAGGTCAGCAGGTGCAGGTTTGCAGAGCAGGGATGCAGGTCAGCAGGTGCAGGTTTGCAGAGCAGGGATGCAGGTCAGCAGAGCAGGGATGCAGGTCAGCAGAGCAGGGATGCAGGTCAGCAGGTGCAGGTTTGCATTGCAAAGGATGCAGGTCAGCGTGTGCAGCTTGCAGAGCAGAGGATGCAGGTAAGCTGGTGCAGGTTTGCAGAGTCAGACAAGCCATGTCATACACATCAAGGTAAACATCACAAGTGGCAGGCAGAGAGTAGTCAAAGTCCAGGCCGAATCTTGGCAACAGGCAGACTGGCAGATAACTGAGCAGGATCAAACGAGCCGAGGTCAGGACTGGAGACAGAAGCGTGGTCAGGAAGCCGGGTCAAACACAGGAACAGGATACAAGCACAGAATCAGGAACTCAGGGAACAGAAGCAGATCAAACCGCAAGGGGCAACATCTCTGGAATGTCTTTTATAGGAAGTACATGGGAGGAGCAAGGGGTTCAGAGTTCAACAGTAATCAGACACCAAGCAGAGTAGTATAATGGATCAGATAGGTTATCCAGCAGATCAGGCAGGGAACTGTCCAGCATCTCAGATAGCTCCGCTGGAAGAGTCAATGCCAGACACAGAAGAGGTCCCAGGTTCAAGCCCAGCACGTCCCTGACAGTGCCCCCCCCCTTAAGGGCAACCTCCGGGTGCCCAATAGAGCTCTTTTCTGGGGGTGACTGCGAAAAAAGGCCTGGATTAACTCTCGGGCGTGGATGTTCTGTTGGGGTTCCCAGGAGTTCTCCTCCAGACCGTACCCCTTCCACTTGATCAGGAATTGAAGCTGGTTCCCTCTTCTTCGGCAGTCCAAGACAGCCTCCACCTCGAACTCCTCATCACCGTCAATGATTACAGGCTTGGGTGGTCCCGATCCCCTGTCTGGGAACGGGTCGGGCACTGCGGGTTTCAGCAAGGAAACGTGAAAGACTGGGTGAATCTTCAACGACTCCGGTAAGGCAAGTTCATAGGAGACCTTGTTTAATTTCCGTTTTACTGGGAAAGGACCGATGAACTTGGGTGCCAGTTTCCTTGCGGGGCAAGCCATCTTAAGGTTGGTGGTCGATAACCATACTTGGTCACCCTGTTGCAGGCATAATTCCCCTCTCCTTTTCCTGTCAAAGATCCTTTTATTGGCTGCTTGTGCCTTAGTCATGGCTTCCTGCAATATCCTGCTGTTACGGGTCAGGAAATCAACAATACTCTGGACCGCTGGGACTGTTGAATCAGGGATGAGATCAGGTAAGAAGGTCGGGTGAAACCCGTAGTTGGCAAAAAATGGCGATTGACCTGTAGCCGAATGACTGGCGTTGTTAAAGGCAAACTCTGCCAAGGGTAGTAAAGCTACCCAGTCGTCTTGAACGAAGGTGGTGAAGCATCTGAGGTACTGTTCGAGCGTCTGATTCGTTCTTTCGGTTTGCCCGTTAGTTTGGGGGTGATAGGCCGAGGACATGGACAACTCAATCTTCAGGACCTTGCACAAAGCCTTCCAAAAGCGAGAGGTGAACTGCACCCCTCTATCCGAAACGATGTCCGCAGGGACCCCATGTAGCCTTACTACTTCCCTAATGAAGACCTGGGCAGTTTCCATGGCAGAGGGCGTGCCTTTGAGAGGCACGAAGTGGGCCATCTTGGATAGACGGTCAACCACTACAAAGATGGCTGTGCAACCTTCAGACAGGGGGAGTTCCACTATGAAATCCATGGCAATCATTTTCCAGGGACGGTCAGGGACTGGTAAGGGTCTGAGCAGACCCCAGGCCTTGCTTCTAGTGGTCTTGCTACGGATACAGGTGGCACATGAACCTACATATTCCCTGCAGTCTTTTTCAAGATCCGGCCACCAAAACGTGCGTTGAATCAGTTCAAGGGTTTTATGCATTCCGAAATGGCCTGCCAGGGGATGATCATGACACAAGTTTAACACTGTGACTCGAACTTCTTCTGGCACAAAGATTTTGTCATTCTTCCAAAATAACCCGTCCTTGGGTACCAGAGTGATTCCAGAGGGACAAGACACACCTGTAGAAGCTTGCTTCAAGACAGACATCAGGCTAGTTTGTAAAAGTAAGAAGTTGCCTTCAGATAGAATGGTATCTGGAGCTGACATCTCTTTTGGATCATCAAACATGCGGGAAAGAGCGTCTGGTTTGGTGTTCTTGGAGCCTGGCCGGTAAGTTATGTGGAACGAGAACCTAGAGAAAAATAGTGCCCAACGTGCCTGGCGTGGTCTCAGACGTTTGGCAGCTCTCAGATACTCTAGGTTCTTGTGGTCTGTGTAAATGAGTATAGGATGCGCTGCTCCCTCCAACAAGTACCTCCACTCCTCAAGGGCAGATTTAATGGCCAGGAGCTCCCGGTCTCCAACATCATAATTCCTCTCGGATGGGGTAAGCTTACGGGAGAAGAAGGCTACCGGGTGTATCAAGTCCTTGAGACCTTGGCGCTGGGAGATAACAGCTCCAACCGCTGTCTCTGAGGCATCTACCTCAAGTAGATACGGTAGGGCAGGATCGGGGTGACTTAGAATAGGAGCAGACGTAAAAAGTATTTTTAGGTGTGTGAAAGCAGCCTGTGCTTCAGATGTCCACTGGAATCGAGCATTTTGCTTCGTTAGCTGCGTAATCGGGGAAATAATAGCAGAGAATCCCTTGATAAACCTCCGATAAAAATTGGCAAAGCCAACGAAGCGCTGCACCCCCTTTTTATCTGAAGGTGCAGGCCAATCCAGAATGGCTGAAACCTTCTGTGGGTCCATCTTGAATCCCTCTGTAGAGATCACTAGGCCAAGGAACTGGATACTCTGTCGCTCGAATTCACACTTTTCTGGTTTTGCGTACAGTCCATGCTGGCGGAGACGACAGAGTACACTCTTGACGTGTTTCCGGTGCTGCTCAAGAGAGGAGGAAAAAATCAAAATATCATCAAGATAGACAACTACATAAATGTCCAGACAGTCTCTGAAAACATCATTGACTAGATGCTGAAAGGTGGCAGGGGCGTTACATAGGCCGAAGGGCATTACTAGGTATTCGTAATGGCCGAACCTGGTACGAAAGGCAGTCTTCCACTCATCCCCTGCTCGAATGCGTACCAGGTTGTACGCCCCCCGCAGGTCTAGTTTGGTAAACACAGAGGAAGTCCTGAGTCTTTGAAAAAGTTCAGGTACCAGAGGCAGAGGGTACCGGTTCTTGACCGTGATTTTATTTAATTCCCGGTAATCTACACAGGGCCGAAGAGAATGGTCTTTTTTCTCCACAAAGAAGATTCCTGCCCCTGCTGGAGAAGTGGAAGGACGGATGAAACCCCTCTTAAGGTTCTCATCAACGTATTCTTTCAGTACCTCAAGCTCCCGTTCAGATAGGGGGAAGATCCGTCCGAAAGGAATCTCAGCACCGGGAAGAAGCTCGATTGGACAATCGTAAGGACGATGAGGCGGGAGGACTTCGGCCCCTCGTTTACTGAAGACGTCCAGGAACTCATGATATTGTTTGGGTACAGAAGCTCGTATCTCTGGATCTGAATCCAGGCATAACAGAGGCCCCAAGGTGCTGGGACGTGGAAGCATGCAGTGGTGTTGACAGTATGGTGACTGGAACTTAATACTTCTGGTTCCCCAATCAATCTGTGGATTGTGTGCCTGAAGCCAGGGTAGACCCAGGATAACTGGAAACATGGGAGATGCAATAGCATCCAAAGTCAATAGTTCCTTATGGTCCATGGAGGTGATCACAGGCAAAGGAGGGGTCTCCTGGGTCACTACTCCGGACTTGATGCGAGACCCATCTGCCAGGAAAATGGAAAGTCCCTGAGTCTTAGGTTGGAGTGGGATGTGTTGTTTTGCTGCAAAGTCTAGATCGACAAAACAACTACATGCCCCTGAGTCGATTATTGCAGTTACTGGTATTGTCCTCCCTGGTAGTTGGAAAGAGATAGGAAGAGCCAGGTGAGTAGCATTGGTAGATGGAGGTGAGTAGTTGGGAGAAGAGGTAGCCAGGACCTTGCGCAGCTTAGCAGGACAAGAAGAGACATAATGACCGGGTTCACCGCAATACAGGCATAGATAATTCTGCAGCCGACGAAGTCGTTCCTTGGCCGATAGGGAATGTTTCATTAGTCCAAGCTGCCCTGGCTTGACGGTCTGGTTGAGGGAAGAGGGTTCAGTTGGAACCGTACTGGCACTGGCAGGGTACACAGGGGCTCGTATCCGGGGTAGCATCCAAGCTGGGCGGAGCTGTTGGGTAGACCTTTCTGCTCTGCGCTCCCGGAGTCGTCGGTCTATCTGGATAGACAAATTAATTAAAGTCTCTAGAACATCAGGAACACCGACCCGTGCTAACTCATCCTTCAGGCTTTCAGAGAGACCAAGACGGAACTGATGCCGCAGAGCCGCCTCATTCCACTGGGTATCCGCGCTCCAGCGTCTGAAATCAGTCACATAGTCCTCGACCGCTCGGCGGCCTTGCTGGAGCGCATGGAGAGCAGCCTCGGCAGTAGAAGTCCGCTGTGGATCGTCATAAAGTCGGGTCATGGCATCAAGAAAAGAGGGCAGAGAGTCTAGAACTACATGGCGGACTTCAAGTAAGTGATGGGCCCAAGCTTGAGGTTCCCCCTGCAGCAAAGCGATAACGAAGCCCACCTTGGTGGCTTCAGATGAAAAAGTCAGAGGTAGCAACGAAAAGTAAAGTTCACATGCGTTGCGAAACGCACGGAATTTACTCCGATCCCCGAAAAACTTCTCAGGAACAGGGACCCTGGGCTCAGGAGATGGTAACATTCCAATAGAGGAAGTTGGGGTTGGAGGTGAATCTGCAGAGGTGGCTTGAGTTTGTGTCTGCTTATCCATTCGGACATGGCTGCCCTGCAGAGACTTCACGATCTGAGTGAGAGCTGTAAGGTGTCGATAGACATTGTCCATAGGCAAGGTATCTCCTGCAGGCTCAGGCATGGCGGTTTGATACTGTAACGTACCTTGGGTGTGAGCCTGACGTGCGGAGAGGGACCTCCCGTACAACCCCGGCTCGGAGACCACTGGAGTGGGGACAGTGGTGGTAAGAGCACGGTGAGGTAAGGGTGCCTGTCTGATCCTCACTGCTTGGAGTGGTGGAGCCGAGTGGAGACTGGAACGGCTGGTTCTGGAAGCAGCGGATGCAGGTCAGCAGGTGCAGCTTGCAGAGCAGAGGATGCAGGTCAGCAGGTGCCGGTTTGCAGGGCAGGGATGCAGGTCAGCAAGTGCAGGTTTGCAGGGCAGGGATGCAGGTCAGCAAGTGCAGGTTTGCAGGGCAGGGATGCAGGTCAGCAGGTGCAGGTTTGCAGAGCAGGGATGCAGGTCAGCAGGTGCAGGTTTGCAGAGCAGGGATGCAGGTCAGCAGAGCAGGGATGCAGGTCAGCAGGTGCAGGTTTGCAGAGCAGGGATGCAGGTCAGCAGGTGCAGGTTTGCATTGCAAAGGATGCAGGTCAGCGTGTGCAGCTTGCAGAGCAGAGGATGCAGGTAAGCTGGTGCAGGTTTGCAGAGTCAGACAAGCCGGGTCATACACATCAAGGTAAACATCACAAGTGGCAGGCAGAGAGTAGTCAAAGTCCAGGCCGAATCTTGGCAACAGGCAGACTGGCAGATAACTGAGCAGGGTCAAACGAGCCGAGGTCAGGACTGGAGACAGAAGCGTGGTCAGGAAGCCGGGTCAAACACAGGAACAGGATACAAGCACAGAATCAGGAACTCAGGGAACAGAAGCAGATCAAACCGCAAGGGGCAACATCTCTGGAATGTCTTTTATAGGAAGTACATGGGAGGAGCAAGGGGTTCAGAGTTCAACAGTAATCAGACACCAAGCAGAGTAGTCTAATGGATCAGATAGGTTATCCAGCAGATCAGGCAGGGAACTGTCCAGCATCTCAGATAGCTCCGCTGGAAGAGTCAATGCCAGACACAGAAGAGGTCCCAGGTTCAAGCCCAGCACGTCCCTGACAGAGGGAGTCTAGTCCTCCGATTGACTTTCCACATTCCACAACATCACCTGCTTTGGTTGTGGGAATGCAGCGCGTGTCATTGCGTGCGCCAAAGGCAAAGCCACCCGAGGTAGTGAAGGTACCTCGGCACCCGGAGGCCATCGTGCAGCCAGGAGAAGGTGAGCGGGATGTCATGTCTCCTTTGGCCAGATTGCAACGACTTTTCTCCCAGAGAGTCGCCCGTGAGTATGGATGGGAGTATCCCTACTTGCCTCTGGACTTACTTTACGAAGTTGAGGTCCTGCGACAGAGATGGTACGACAAATTTGTCTGGGAGAAGCTCAAAGTGCCTCAGACCCGGCGATACTTGTCCTGTTCGCCGCCTGTGTTCAAGAAATTCAAGGACTGCCGAGCGGATTGGAAGTTGGGGCGCCATATTCATGCTGATATCTGCAGAAAGGAGGGAGAGGATGTTGAATATTCAGTCGAAGTGTTTGATAAGCATCTGAAGCCGTTGTTCTTACCTGATCCGAGGTTTTACTTGTGAGGAGAGACTCATAAGTATGTTTTCAGCTACAAATTTTCCTGGAAGAGCCTTTGCTAGAACGTCTGAACAATACCCTGTTTTTTATTTGTTTTTTTTTTCTTCCCACTCTCTTTTCCTACGAGTCAAGGACAGACTTTGGGGTAGAATTAGTGTAGGGACGCATGAAGAATGAAGGAGCACCAAGTGTCATTACCGCGGCGCTGTCACCAGGTGGCAGTGTTGTGCAACGTTTGTTTTTCTGCACACTTTTACACCACACTCGTTGGAGCAAATGGGTCCCTCGGCTGATGGACCCATTCATTCCAAATTTTCACATGATGTTAGGATGTTGTCTGTTTTTTTTGTTTCCCTTCTGCAGGAGATTCGTCGGTCAAGACTACTGAGTATGGGGTGGTTCTTAGACAGTGACGGGAGGGATTGTATATGTGTACATGATAGATGTTTTATACAAAAGTTTTATTGTTTTATAGTTCCCTTTCGCCTTGAGCAGGTCTTGGCACACACGGGATTCAAATTTTTTTGGGATAGCCTCTGAGGCTCGCTCCATGTCATCACTCCTTGGGAGACATGGGGTTACACCAGACGCTGGGGACCAGTGTCAAATCACAGGGGGGAGTATGTAGCGGGGTCTTTAAATTTAGTTGGGGTACACCTGGGGGTAGTGTGACCCAGGTGTGTAATTGTGAAGGTTCTGGACCCCTTTTGTAATTCGTGGAGGATTGGGTGGTGTATTATTCTCCTTGGCCTGTGGGTGGCGGGGTACCTACAGGCTCAAGGTAGAATCACTGCCGCAGTGCTACCTTTTTTTTTGTCCCTTTCCGGAGACGGTACGGCTGGGGCGGGGAACCTGCCGTGGTGTTGAAGGGAGGAGATAAAAGGGGGAGACGCCCTCGCCACGAGGTCTTCGAGGATTTTCTCTTCACGCACCCAGGCACCTTAGGCCTGGGTGTGGGCGGTTCAAGGTTCCGGCCCAGGCGCCCTAGGCCTGACCGGAATGAAGTTGGGGTCCATCCCAGGCACCTTCAGCCTGGGGTGAGGTACTATATCGTAGGCCTGGGGTCCAGTAACTTCGACTGGGTCCCGCGAGGGCGAAGTGATCCCAGGGTGCCGCCTTGCGAGGGGACCCGCATCTGAGGTGAGGAGGCCGGGGAGGTCACCCGTCCGGAGATTCCGAAGCAGCATCAACCCGGTGACGGATGGGCCTCCGGTAACTTCCTTAGAGGGACATCTTCCCCTGATAGGGGCCGCAACGCAGCAAAGGTACTCCCATCTATGTTCTATGGAGTCGCTGGTAGAGACTCACAAGTTCCATGTTCTGTGCTAAGCAAAGTTGCTATAACCCCTGGTGAAACCACAGGGGTTTAGATTGAAATCAGGATAGTGCCTCGACCTGCTCATCCCACCGTTTGCGTTGTGTTATGGGTCGCAACCAGTCGGCTGTGAAAGAACTGTTTGTTGTGGAAGTATAATAAACAAGTGTTGGACCCTGCATCGGTGTATGGACTCTGGTTAATGGGAGCAAGGGAGGTTTCAGCATAGCAGGACTGAGCTTCATAACTAACGCACATTGGCCCGAGGAATGTACTGATACTGGCCTTCACCTCACCCACAGCTATGGGGAGGACATGGGCCGTAGCGCATCTCACCCTGTCATGTGACATACCCCTAGCAAAAGGAGATGGGGTGAGGCCGCTACACTTGGATAGTAAAAAAATAAATATTCTGCCAGTAAATACCTTATACAGCCCACTTCCTGTTTCTTGTCTGTTAAAAAGCCTAGGCTTATGACATCATGCACAGCTTTCTCTCTCACTCTGGTGAGAGTTTGCCAGGAAGGGAGGGGGGATGAGTCATAAGAGGGCCAATGAGAGATGCAGGGCTGCAGCGCTGGAGGTGTGCCTCTGTGTGTCTGTGTAAATCCAGGAAGTGAACAGGCAGCAGCTTCAGCTGCCCACAGTTAAAAATGGATTTCTTTATTTCTTTTATGACTGCTAGGATACCCCTATCCTGGAGGGCAGCAAGGCCTGATAAATTATCACTTGAGCACTAGACAATCCAGGCATCACACCTATGCGCAAGAATATTTATTTGTTTGTTTGCTGCTAATAAAAATGGCTGCAGCCAGACTCAGTGGAGGGAGATTTTGGCAGCATATTTGGCAAGTACAGAATCACTGTATATATAAAATAATATGCAAAGTGGTTGGAGGGAAGCTTCAGAATGGCAAATATGTTTTTATAACAAATTATGTGAGCAGACTGCAGTTCCTCTTTAAAGCTCCAGGTAAATAAAAAAAATATCCCTTGTGTGGGGCTGTGCCCACACTGCAATGGTTAATTGTTCGTTTTTGTCTATGGGAACAATAAAAATAAATCCCCTATACCTCTGCTCTTCCACACAGCTAGACCAGTCCCCTCAGCTTCTGCACCCTCGTGCTCTAGCAGTCTAGGGTCCTGACATCATCAAGACCACAGCAGGGTCCACAGCAGAAGGGCAGTCCACCACCAGGTCGTGGGGAGAGTTGTCTAACGGGGGACTGGAGAATCAGGCAAGTAAAACTGTTTCGCCTCTCCCCTAGACAAAACAAGCTATTAACTCTTGGAAAATATACCCACAAACCACAACTATTGGTTGTCCCCAGTGGACAGTCCACCGCTGGATTGTGAGGAGCGTTGTCTGTCGGGGGACTGGAGAATCAGGCAAGTAAATCCCACAAAAATATATAAAAAAAAGATTTTTTTTCCTCAGTTTAGACCGATATGTATTCTTCTACATATTTTTGGTAAAATAAATCGCAATAAGCGTTTATTGATTTGTTTGTGCAAAAGATATAGCGTCTACAAAATAGGGGATAGTTTTATGGCATTTTTCTTAAAAAATTTTTTTTACTAGTAATGGCGGCGATCAGCGATTTTTTATCGTGACTGCAACATTATGGCGGACACATCGGACACTTTTGACACCATTTTGGGACCATTGTCATTTTTACAGCGATCAGTGCTATAAAAATACACTGATACTGTAAAAAATGACACTGGCAGTGAAGGGGTTAACCTGTAGGGGGCACTGAAGGGGTTAAGTGTGTCCTAGGGAGTGATTCTAACTGTTAGGGGGTGTGGCTACGAGTGACACTTCACTGATCGCTGCTCCCGATGAGAGGGAGCATTCGATCAGTGACATGTCACTAGGAAGAACGGGGAGATGTTGTGTTTACACTGACATCTCCCTGTTCTTCAGCTCCGTGACACGATCGCCGGACACCAGCAGACATCGAGTCTGCGGGCACGGTTACGGAGCTCGCGACAGGGTCGCGAGTGTGCCGCCAGCGGCAGGGACGCGACCTCACGGCGGCAAATTAAAGGGGACGTATATATACGCCCATCTGCCTGTCCATGCCATTCTGTCGACGTATAAGTGCGTGCGGCGGTACTTAAGCTGTTAACATAGTTTGTTTCGGCCAGCTTGAACTAACTTTGTCCCTCACTAACGTGTGAGGCCGCTGGATGTGCAGTATAAACTGTATGTAGCTAAGGCCACATACAGCATACCGTACTGTGTTCTGGGTTTGAGCCGTGACGTCCTGTCCCATACCCGGAAGACAATAGAGTTCATCACAGCTATGCTCAGCCATTTACAGACAACTGGCCTTCACATCAGAGCAAGGCCACAGGCGACCAATATTAGGAAATATATTTACCTAATCCTCTGCTCTTCCCCGCAGCTAGACCGGTCCCTGCAGCTTCTGTGCCCACATGCTCTAGCAGTCTGACGTCATCAAGACCACAGCAGGGTCCACAGCCTTGCTCTGAGCGTGAGGATGCCGAGGGACAGTGCCGGATCGTTGTCTGTCAGAGGACTGGAGGATCAGGTAAGTAAACCTGTTTCTTCTCTCCCATAGACAAAACAAGCTAATAACGGTTTGGTACACTTGAATACACAGCATGTTTATAATTGTTATTGTGTGCCATTAGCTTTCATGATTATTATCTGTGTATTCAACAATGCATACTGTTATTGCAAACCTTTATTTTCTATACTTAGAATTGTGGGGACAATACTGGACAGCAGTATACCACTAAGGCCATATGCCACCAAGGCGCGAGTGTCTCATGATATCAATTTGTTTTCTATAACTTACAATATCATTGATGTACTTTTGTGAAGACCTGTATACCTGTGCTATTTCTGCAGATACTCAATGCAAGCTTTTTGTGACAAACCAAAAAAAAAGGCTATAATAAAATCAACAAAATTATATTTTTTAAACCATATAATAAAAACATGCTATTACAGTGTTAAATTATATGGGGGTTAACCTTATTTATAGCTGGTGAAAAGAATTAAGACCTATAGCGCCATCTAGTGACGTAATGCAATTAAATACATGAAACAAGAAATAAAGAAAAATGTCTACGAGACTACTCTCTGGATCAGTTCACAAGGTTCTGTATGACCAACATAGATGTTTCAGTCATCTTAGAGGTGTAAATGGGGTCTTTAAAGTGGTTGTAAACCCTTTGCAACCACTTTAACCTACAGGTAAGCCTAGATTTAGGCTTATCTGTAGGTGCTTGAAATATCTCCCAGACCTGCACAGTCTAGGAGATACTTGCAAATCGCCGTACGGCAATTCCTTCTGCGCATGCGCCGGAGTTAGAAAGGGCACGCTGTGCCGTTTCTATCTCGGTTATACCATTAAAGGCGGCTCCCGCATGCGTGCGCTGGAGTGACGTCACGCGACTCCGGCTAGTCACAGAGCTGGAGTTCGCGGCCCCAGGAAGAAGAGGGGTGAAGAATGGATGCTCGCTACTAGCGAAGAAGATGGGGACATCGCTGGCTTCTACTGCAGGTAAGTGTCACATAATGGGCTACTATGCGATGCATAGTAGCCCATTATGCTTTACCTTTGCAGGAAAACAAAGAGGAAGTCACACTCATCAGGGTTTACTTCCTCTTTAACATAGGGTCTTTAACCACCCTGGCAGTATGATTATGTCAGATTTTTGTGACTCAAAGCGGTACATTGTTTTGCATAGAAATTTGGCGTTTTATATTGTAGGCCTGTAATTTGAGTTGGATGGGGAATCCTCCCTGCTGCATCATTGTATTCTGATAGTGTGACTGCCCCACCATCAGAATACACTAATAAGCCCTGCAACCAACTGGCTGCATGCGCTGATCAAGCAAAAATATACCAACAAGCCCTTGAATGAAAAGTCGATCAATAGATCAATGTCTCATGGATGGGAATGGCCGTACATGGATTGAAATTTAGCCGGTTCTTGCTGATCTGGCAGTATTTCGATCCATGTGTAGCACCCCCTACCAACCTCTCGCAGCATTTTTTACTGACAAAACATGGAAAATTTACTGGCAGAGCACAATTTTTACTGACTACCTGAGAAATTACAGACCTCCTATTGAAAACTAACACTGAATATTTGAACACTATAAACATGTGTAGCGCCCTGCTCCCAATGACTGGGCGCTATGTTAAATTTAGTGGGTGTCTGAGCCAATGGTTGGGCTCAGGCTTAAGTGATTATGCTAAATTGGCCTCTGTTCAGCTGTGGCTGTGCCTGACAGGATTTCCCACTGTTGCCTGTGGGTGGCGATACCACCACAGGCCGGCGTTTGAATAATGGGCAGGTCATGGTGGATTGAGTGTCCTTTCCCGGGAACAGCCCAGCGGGAGTGGAGTCCCTGTTGGGCATGCTGGGAAAGGGGTACTTAAGGGGCAGACACCATCTTTTGGGGTCCTTCTCTCCCTCGTGGCCCTCCTGGCGCGAGGGGTGTGTTGTGTGATTTCGGCCTCGGGACCATGTTGGTCTGAGGCTGCAACTCTACCAAGTAGGCCCCGTTATGCTGACTGGGGCCTATACTTTGAAGGTGATCCTGTGCTGTCCGTCCTGCGGGAGGAAGCCACGCAATGGAGGAAACCAGGGGAGGACCTGTCCTGGAGAAGACCAAGCGGAAGGCTGGTGTCTTGAGGAAGGCCTGGTGATTCTGTTGGAGGATGCATCGTAGCTAAAGTTACCTTGCAGTCTGCCAGGTCGGCTTAAAGGCTCTTTGACTGCTTGGCTGGAAGTTCGGGCGTTAAGTCCTGTGGCAGAGGATCCCGGATTATCCAATTTTGTCCACAACCAGTCTGTGGCAGAGACTGGTCCTGATCATTGTCCGTGCATCATTCCGGCTGCTAGGCCAGGTGAAAGGGGCCTATCCGGTAGGGTGACCACGTTTCCAAACTGCCATTCAGGGACAACCCCCCCCCCTTCTTGAGGGACCGGTTTCGTGGAACAAACTTGTGCCAATGACCGAGGGGGTTGAGGCAACTGGCGGATGGGTGGTGGTGTGCGAGGTGGAATGTAGTCTCGGGAGTTGACGGGGAATTTGGCAGCGGGTGATTTGTTGGCCGAATGGCTGGTGTTAGCACTTTAATCATCCTGACACCTTGCTTGATATGGTGTCAGAATGATCAAATCACATTATTTCTGTTACTACATTGTAATATATAATGAAATAGTTCAACTCACCATAATGCTTTGCGTGTAGCAACCAGTGACGTCACGAGCAGAACAGGAGAGAGGCAGAGTTGTGCCTATCACAGCGGAGGACTCAGAAGATCTAGCTAGCTCCACCCACCTCCTCTCGCTCCCTGTATGTCCTCGAGTCCAGCCAGGCACTCGGGCAGCGGCATGCTGCTGCAGAACAGAAACACTTGACAGTGACAAAGAGACAGATTGCAGCTGTGTTAGTGTAACAGACAGAGTAGAAAGGCAAGTAAAATGCATTGCTCACCATTGTCACCAACATCATAAGGGTGGGCAGGACTGGAGCAGGAGAGGACACGCAGACACATCCTAGCAAGGCAGGGAGGGTTCATGCTGGGACTTGAAATCATGTGACCCCCCCCAAAAGTGAAGAACTACAGGTCCCAGCATGAACCCCTCAGAGCTGAAAATGTTTCCTGCATCACTGGCACTGCACACATGTTGATGACTCCTTACACCCAGCCCTTCTGTCCAGCTGTTCACTGTCTCTTCTCTCCCACTACTTGTTTGCCTCTCACTTAACACCTGCAGCAGACCCCCCCACCATCCCACTGTCCCCCTGTCCATCCCACGGTCCCCCTGTCCATCCCACGGTCCCCCTGTCC
This sequence comes from Rana muscosa, assembly GCA_029206835.1. Classification (NCBI taxonomy): domain Eukaryota; kingdom Metazoa; phylum Chordata; class Amphibia; order Anura; family Ranidae; genus Rana; species Rana muscosa. Next base: position 232,175,627 of record CM055118.1, read on the forward strand.
TTCCCACGTCCCCCTGTCCTTCCCACGTCCCCCTGTTCATGCCACGGTCCCCCTGTCCATCCCACGGTCCCCCTGTCCATCCCACTGTCCCCCTGTCCCTGTGGGTGAGCTTAAACTGTATCGCTATGCTGTGGTTCCTGTAGGCTTTGCGTGAGTGCGGGGGGGGGGGGCGGGGGGTTGGGGGGGCCTCCATGTCCATTTTGCTTGGGGCCCCCAAATTCCTTCAAACGGCCCTGCCATGGAGCATTCCAAGCTGGCAGGTTAGGGAGGAGGGAGGTGAAGAAAGTGACCGACAAGGAGGCACAGGCTCATCCATCTAATAGACAGCTCTATAGAACTCCTACAACTCCCTCTGACAATCCAGTGTGTCCCTGGCGGTTCTCCTTATGGTGTGGGCAGAGGCTGGCAGGTCCCCCCCTACTAGAATAACACTCACTGTGCGATCATACTGATCGGGAACATCGCTGGTGTCAGCTGCTATGTGCTCTGAAGGGTCAGGTGCCCAGTAGAGATCCCCGTGGATACTGGAAGTGAAGTAGCAGAGACTCTTCTTTGGGATGCCGTGCGTGGGGCCCCCACTGACACCTAGCGCAGATGCAATGTCACTTGCCAGAAGATAGAAGAGGTCATCCAGCATGGTGGAGAGCACTAGGTGTGGAGGAGGAAGTTAACTCCTCCTCCGCTTTGAATGCTGAGCAGAGAGTCGCATCCATGACGTCACTGGTTGCTACACGCCAGGCGGCTGTAGCAACCAGTGGCCAGTAGAGTAACAGGTGGAGGTGGAGTGAGCACCAGCGATACCCCGGTGTTTGCTCACTCTGTCAGTATCATTCCGGGACACTGTATTGTCCCGGAATGAAGGTATCCGGGACCTGGGACAGACTTGCTAAATGAGGGACTTTCCCGGGCAATCCGGGACACGTGGGCACCCTACTATCCGGGTGAGCAATACCCACTCGAGGAGGAGTGGTGAATGACTTGAACCTACCCCTTTCTCTTTCATCCTTCTACTATTCTTCACAAGTTTCATGCAAAATAAAATAAAACCTAACAGCAGAAGGTTTTACATCTTGTGTGGACATTGGAGTTCTTGCAGACTTTCTTCCCCTAGACAACGAATACTGAGGTAACGTGCAAGGCCCAAATCTAAACCAGCAGCTCCTACGGGGGTGTGCTACACATGATATGGAAACACTGACAATACCTATGTAGCGGGGTGCTATATTTAAGGGAAGTATCTGAGTGGTAATAAGGCTCAGATACACAAATTGTTAGGATTAATGGACCATTTCTGTCCCTGGGAGATAGTACTGATGTGCAGTTCCCTGGGGCCTATAGGTGGCGTTGTGGCCATAGGTCCGGGTTGAACCACAGTACAGGGTTGTGCCTTTTCTTGTCCCCTCTTGACAGCATTGGGGCGGGGGATGGGGAACCTGCTGTGCCTGTCGGGAGAGGGTATAAAAAGGGGCGGCCATCTTCCAGAGAGGTCGTCGTCGTTCCGCAACCAGGCACCTTAGGCCTGGGTGTGTGTGTCGCCTCCGGGTGCCCTAGGCCCGGAGGCCTGGGTGTGTTGCCTCCGGGTGCCCTAGGCCTGGAGGCGGAGTTGCTGTTCCATCCCAGACACCTTCAGTCTGGGGTTAGGTACTAAATAGGAGGCCCGGGGCCCAGCAACCTTCGGCTGGGTTCCGCTAAGGATCGAGAGCTCCCAGGGTACCGCCTTGCGAAGGGACCCGTATCTTGGATCGAGGAGGCCAGGGAGGTGACCGTTTCTGAAGACCCAGCGCAGAGTCGTGGTGACAGTGAGGGCCTCTGGTAACTCTCCGGAGGGATGTTTTTCTCTTTGACATGAGCCAAGTTCTCCAAGAAGGCAGTGCATGTTCTGTAGGTCATAGTGGCAGTGACTCTACGCACACCAGGTCAGTGGCAGTGACCAAATAGGGCAAGGCCCTATTCACCCGGTCAGTGGCAGTGACCATCTTCAACAAGTCAGTGGCAGTGACTTTCATATTCATTAGGTCTGTGATAAAGATCGCACGCCAAACCTGTTCGTGCATATCAGAACAGTAAGAGAACCAAGATTTGAGTTTGTGCCTGGACCTCTCTTTCCCACCTTGTCTGACCTGTGTCTCGTCTCAACCTGTCTGCTCTTAAAGGGACTATTTATTATCCATGTGAAATAAATACAGAAGTTGGACTTTCAGTTGGTGTGGACAGTTACTTTACTGGGGAGAATTAAGGACTTGTTTCTGGCCAAGCCAGAAGCGAGATCAGCTCGGGAGGATTCTAACACCAGCCGCAGGCAGGCCCGAGAAAACTAACACCGCTCAACCTCCCCATCCAGGAGGGTATGGGCTTGTAGTGCGGTGTGCCTCAGTCTTTCCTGTGGAGGAGCCAAATGAAGAAAAGCAGGTAAAGTCTGGGGTGGGTGCGCTATACGTATAACAAAGTAATTAGCTTGATATACACTTAAAAAGTCAACACAGCATGAAATTACCAGCCCCTGATATTTACTGGCAGTTGTAAAAAAATCACAGATTTTTACAAACTCTCAGTAAATTTACCAGCGGCTGGCTACCCTGCCCCCTAGCATGGATAGAGTAGGATGTTTGTGTTAGTGTTAGGGGTGCGCATCTTCACTGGCCTCACGATTCAATTTGATTACGATTACCGTATATACTCGAGTATAAGCCGAGATTTTCAGCCCTTTTTTTGGGCTGAAAGTCCCCCCCCTCGGCTTATACTCGAGTCAGCGAAATTTTTTACATTGAAAATAGTACCTGTAAAGACGCTGCGGCGTCCATCGTTCGAATTCCGCGGTCTCTTCCTGTTCCTTCCATGATAGGCGATTCTCATCAGACACTCTCCGCCTATCACGAACGTTCTCTCATCCTCAGTTTCCCAGCAGACGTCTGTGATTGGCGGAACACCCAACACAGTGTCTGCTGGGAAACTGAGGATGAGAGAATGATCGTGATAGGCGGAGAGTGTCTGATGAGATTTGCCTATCACGGAAGGAACAGGAAGAGACCGCGGAATTCGAACGATGGACACCGCAGCCGCAACTTCTTTACAGGTACTATTTACAATGTAAAATAGCGAGCTAGGGAACAGTGAGGATAGGAGAACAGTGAGGATAGGAGAACAGTGAGGATAGGAACAGTAAGGATGACCCTCGGCTTATACTCGAGTCAGTAAGTTTTCCCAGTCTTTTGAGGCAACATTAGGTACCTCGGCTTATACTCGAGTCGGCTTATACTCGAGTATATACGGAATCATGTCAACGATTCGATTTGATTCCGCAATGCATCACGATGCATCACGATTACAGCGCAAGTGCGCATTGTTTTCATAAAAAAAAAAAATGAAGTACTCCATTTTTTTTATTCTGTTTGAAATTTTGCTCGAAAAGGTGAACTTAGCCTTTAATTTTGCATATAAAATATTTTCCTTTTGTAGATTTGGTTTATATTGCTGTTAATTTAAAATCTACTAAACATGCTTCACTGTGCCCGTGCCTCACTGTGCCCAATGCCTCACTGTGCCCAATGCCTCACTGTGCCCTCACTGTGCCCAATGTCTCACTGTGCCAAATGCCTCACTGTGCTCTCACTGTGCCCAATGCCTCACTGTGCCCTCACTGTGCCCAATGCCTCTCACTGTGCCCAATGCCTCTCACTGTGCCCAATGCCTCACTGTGCCCTCACTGTGCCCAATGTCTCACTGTGCCCAATGCCTCACTGTGCCCTCACTGTGCCCAATGTCTCACTGTGCCCAATGCCTCACTGTGCCCTCACTGTGCCCAATGCCTCACTGTGCCCTCACTGTGCCCAATGCCTCTCACTGTGCCCAATGCCTCTCACTGTGCCCAATGCCTCACTGTGCCCTCACTGTGCCCAATGCCTCTCACTGTGCCCAATGCCTCACTGTGCCCAATGCCTCTATCTGTGCCCCGTGTCTCACTGTGCCCGTGCTTCAATGCCCCTACCTGATCGGCGGCGTCCCAGCGGCCATTCCACGGTATTCAAAAGCTGCGCCTCCCAAGTCCTCGTCGTCTGTGATAGGAGGAACACTGAATTTCCCAGCATTCAGTGTTCCGCCTATCACGGACATCCTCTCATCCTCATAACACAGACGAGGATGAGAGGATGTCCGTGATAGGCAGAACACTGCCTGCAGGGAAATTGAGTGTTCCGCCTATCACAGGCAACGAGGACTCGGGAGGCGTGGCTTTTGAAAACTGCAATGGCCGCCGTCTGTCTGCATGACACGCTGTTCAGGTAGGCAGACGGTGGCTTGCAGTTTGTTAGTGTTACATTACATCTACTCACGGCGGCTGCGGCGAGTAGATGTAATGGGGGGTAAACATCGATTATTGGGGTCGCCTGCATCGATGCCGCATCGGGGACACCCGAATCGCGATGCACCGATGCGGCGATTAAATTCGGCACCCCTAGTTAGTGTAGGTAAATTTTCAGGCTTGCAGCCAAGCCTGTGTGTTTTTCTGGGTCGGGTGAGAGATTCAGGTAGGCTGGATAATTAATCAGCAGCTTCTCTGGTGACCCCCCTACTTGCTGGAAACTTGGAGAAGGTTCCAGAAGCAGTTAGGAGGAGTCCAGTAGGAGCTAGCTGAAGTATTCCGAGGGCCCTGACCAATTCCCAAAAGAAGGGTTGGCAGGGGGCAGGCCCCATCAAATACACCGAGTCAGCCCAACTGAGGCAGTGTGAATGTTGTGTTACACTATGTGATTATTCTTGCTCTGTGTCTTTAAGATCTGTCCCCTTCTTTCTAGCTGAACTCTCTCTCTCACCGTAGTTCTTTATATATCTCCTCCACTTCCTGATTCTGGTCATTACTCCTGTATATCTTCCATGCTAAACATCTTACATGTGGCTTACAACTGCAACGTTTTTCTACCTATGAATATCCATCATTAAACGGAACATTCGAAAGGATTCATCGTCTGTCGTCCTAACTGTGAGTTTATTCATTGAGTTAAACTGCCTGTATCGATGCAAGGGATGAATATCAAACCAGCTTGAGTAAGGCCTACTTAAACCTGGAGATGAACTTTATCGCTTTGTAGTTGAGACAGAACAGTAGAAAAACAGAGTTTCACAGCCTAATTACAAGATTTCTGCATGTCAGTACTGAAACAGACAAGATTTACTGCCCTCATAGCAAGACAGAAGGGACAGAGCAGCACATGGCAGCCTTATAGCCTGAGACAATCTGCACAGTGTCATATTTCAGCACACAGATCCTGCCTGCTTTCACAGTCAGTCTGCTATCATGAGTGACCAAGCTTCTGCATGTGAACTCACATCTCCTTCCTCACAAGTTCCTGAAGAAACTGAGTTACCCAAACGCTCAGTTAAACCCACTTGGAAAGTAATGGAGAATTATGAAGCTTCAAGGACTGAATTGTCAAATAGCTTGGAATTAGTCTGGGAGAAAATCCTTGCTGAAGCCAATACAGTGTCTGTTGAACGTGAACTACTGACACTAGAGGGCACCATTAAACAACTTTCTGCCTCATATGAGCTTTATCAGCTTACCAGCATCAAATTCACTAATGTCTTACAAAACATGAAGTCAGAAAGTGCGATGATGCAATTAAAGCGCGTCAATGCTCTCAATATTGAAAGAGACAGTTTTATCCAGCAAACCAGATTAAAGGCAGAAGCAAAGATAAAGCTGTTACAGGACACTGCATCTCACAGATCTGTTTCCACCAAACGTTCTAAAAACTCGTCAAGATCCCATAGTTCAAGATACTCAACACTCTATGAGCGACTTATTAACGCCCGCGCTGAAGTGGAAGCCAGCAAAGTGCAGGTGGCATATGCAGAAAAAAGAGCAGAGTTGGAAGCGCAGTCAGCACGTCAAAGAGCAGAGTTGGAAGCTCAGAGAGCAGAGTCGGAAGCTCAGTCAGCCCGTCAAAGAGCAACAATGGAAACCTTAAATGAACAGTGTAAACATGACGCAGCTATGGCAAAGCTAAGGGTCCTACAGCAAGCTATCAGTGCAGACGAAGGTGCAAGTGAGAAAGACAGCATTAACCTAAACATAGCAGATATGGAAGACCCCCTCAAACGCACTAAAGACTATGTCCTAAGCCACTGCAGTGCACACTCCATCGTCTTCAATGCTTCCGACTACATAGAGACTCCTTCACAGCTTCAAGTTAAAGAGGTTCCAGCAACTTCCTGCACACAAAATCACTCCACTGCATTTCCTACCTGCCTACCTTGCCTGCCTTCATACGTCACAGAGCATCAGCGAAAGCTTCAGGCAAGTCATCAATCTCCAGTCATCGGTACAGCCTTGAATCAATGTACCATTGGAACAACTGGCTTCAAGCAAGCAACTCACCTGGATACATCTGCTGCACCATATTTCCCTGTGTCCTTTAACAACAATGTCAAAGATGACACAATCAGCACCATACAGCCAACAGCATCTCACATAAAGGCGGAGACAACTGAGACAGAAGAGTTTGTGAGGTACATGCTTCGCAGAGAGCTCACAAAGACTGGTCTTACAAGTTTTGATGACCAACCTGAGAACTACAGAAGTTGGAAATGTGCCTTCAGAACTACAATCATCAATATTGGCATTACAGCTGATCAAGAATTGAATCTGCTGATCAAATGGCTTGGTCCTCTATCTGCTGCACGTGTTAAGCCATTAAGATCGATTTTCATGGACAATCCTACTGCAGGCCTCACAGCTGCATGGGAGCAACTAGAGCAAAGTTATGGCAGTCCAGAAGCTATAGAAAATGCTTTGTTCATGCATCTGGAAACTTTCCCAAAGATATCCGGTAAGGACAACAAGGAGTTCCAGAGACAGAGTGACCTTCTCCTTGAGCTTCAGCTAGCCAAGACAGACCCAAAACTACCTGGACTCAGTTACCTTGACACTCCAAGAGGGGTAAACCCAATTGTCTCCAAGCTCCCGTATGGTTTGCAAGAGAAATGGACTGCACTAGGGTCATCATACAAAAGAGAGAACAAGGTTTCCTTCCCTCCATTCTCTTTCTTCTGTGAATTCATCAGGAAAATTGCAGAGACCAAGAACGATCCAAGTTTTTCCTACGGTGAGTACAGCCTCTTCTCACCCTTTCCTAAGAGTACCAGTCTTCAGGGCAACTATAGAAACCATAGAGGCCCAGTGTCCGTGAAAAAGACTGACATCCTTCCCACTCCTACCACAGTTCTGGCCACGAACAAACAGAGTAGGAAGATTGAAAACCCTAACAGAGAGTGTCCCATACACAAGAAGCCACACCCCCTCAATAAATGTATCGGCTTTAGGGAAAAGCCTCTGGAAGAGCGCAAGGAGCTTTTAAAGACATTTAGGGTATGTTTCAGGTGCTGTGCTTCTACAGAACATTTTGCAAGGGACTGTAATGTGTCCATCAAGTGCATAGAGTGTGGCTCTGAAGAACATGTGCAAGCCCTCCATCCTCTTGAGCCCAGCTCTGCACAACCTGCCAACACTCCTCCCAGGTTAACGCATGGCGGGGAGAATACAGACCAAGTGCCTAATTCTACCATCATTTCTTCATCCTGCACTGAAGTTTGTGGAGAAGACCACTGTGGTAAGTCCTGTGCTAAGATATGCTTGGTGAACATATACCACAAGGATCAACCAGAAAAGTCTCTAAAGGCATATGCTATCTTAGACGATCAGAGCAATCGATCACTTGCAAAATCTGAATTGTTCAGTCTATTTGAAATAAAAGGCGAAGCTCATCCTTACACCTTGGGTACCTGTAGTGGAACTATAGAGGTTTCTGGAAGAAGGGCTCATGGACTCATGGTATCTTCTCTCAAAGGTAACTTGCAATTACCCTTACCTACACTTGTTGAGTGCAATCAGATACCTGCTAACAGGGAAGAAATCCCTACTCCAGCTGCTGCTTTCCATCACCCTCACCTCAAGGTAATAGCAAATGAGATACCGCCGCTTGACAAAGATGCTCATATCCTTCTTCTGTTAGGAAGAGACATTCTAAGAGTTCACAAGGTACACAGACAAGTCAGTGGACCCCCAGATGCCCCATTTGCCCAGCGCACGGATCTAGGGTGGGTCATCATAGGCAATGTCTGTATAGGCAAAATGAAAAGACCTACCAACATTTCGTCATTCAAGACAAATGTTCTGCCAAATGGCCGAAACACTTACTTTGAGCCATGCCCACATCACTACTGGGTGAAAGAGAAGATAGCCAGCCACGAATGGCAACATGGTATCTCAGGTGACACAAGCCCTTTCTCCTGCCATGATGGCGACTTCAGCTCTACAGTGTTTAATGCAACCAGTGAAGATGACATACTGGCTCCTTCAATGGAAGACAAAGAATTCATCAAGGTAATGGACAAGGAGTTCTTTCAAGATGACTCCAATAACTGGGTAGCACCCCTACCCTTTCGTCTCCCAAGAGAGAGATTGCCCAACAACTTACAGCAGGCCATCAGTAGATTCTCCTCCTTAAAGCGAAACTTAAGCAGGAAACCAGAGATGCAAAAGCACTTTGTGGACTTTATGCAAAATGTATTTGACAGAGATCATGCAGAGCCTGCTCCCCCACTAAAGGATGGAGAAGAATGCTGGTACCTTCCATCCTTTGGCGTGTATCACCCACGCAAACCAGACCAAATCAGAGTTGTCTTTGATTCCAGTGCTCAGCACGAAGGTGTTTCTCTTAACAACATGCTCCTTACGGGACCCAACTTGAACAACAGTCTAATAGGAGTCTTGATTAGTTTCAGACAAGAGCCTGTAGCAGTAATGGCTGACATTCAACAGATGTTTCACTGCTTCATCGTCAGAGAAGACAACAGAAACTACCTCAGGTTTCTATGGCACAAGGACAATGACCTCAACAAGGAAGTTATAGATTATCGCATGAAGGTACATGTCTTCGGTAACAGTCCTTCCCCAGCAGTGGCAACTTATGGGCTAAGGAGAACAGCTCAGACTGGAGAAGTTGAATATGGATCTGATGCCCGTCAATTTGTTGAAAGAAGCTTCTACGTTGATGACGCACTTAAGTCCTTTCCAACTGCTAAAGAAGCAATTGATCTTCTCACCAGAACAAAGGAGATGCTGTCTGGAGCAAACCTTAGACTACACAAGATTATATCCAACAGCCAGGAACTTATGAATGCCTTTCACTCTGAGGACTATGCCACTAGTCTAAAAAACCTTGACTTAGGTACAGATGTGCCTCCTGTACAGCGAAGTCTGGGTTTGTTGTGGAACATCAAGCAAGACAAATTCACCTTCCAAGTGTCAACTTGTGACAAACCCTTCAGTAAGAGAGGAGTCCTGTCCGTGGTGAATAGCATCTATGACCCACTGGGTTTCCTTGCTCCAGTTACCATTCAAGGTAAGATTTTACTAAGACAGTTGTCTACTGAGAACATAGACTGGGATACTCCCTTGCCTAGTGAGAATCAACACAAGTGGGAAAGGTGGAGATATTCTTTGAAGTCACTAGAAAAACTTCAGATTCCCCGTTGCTATGTTCCAGGATCCACTTCAACTGCTAACCGGAGAGAGATTCATATTTTCTCTGATGCATCAGTTGAAGCTATTGCTGCAGTAGCCTATTTGAAGACTTCTGAACTGAATGGAGAATCACACTGTAGTTTTGTCCTAAGCAAGGCAAAACTCACACCCAAGCCTGCACATACCATACCAAGACTTGAACTTTGTGCAGCCGTGCTAGCAGTAGAAATTGCCGAGGTCATACGAAGTGAAATGGACACTAGAATTGATTCTTTCACCTTCTATACAGACAGTAAGGTAGTACTTGGTTACATAAACAACCAAACAAAACAGTTTTATGTGTACGTCAGCAACAGGGTTGAACGTATCAAGAGATTCTCTCTACCAAGTCAATGGCATCACGTTCCCACTGAACTCAACTCAGCTGACTGTGGGACCAGAGCCGTGCCACCTGCCGCTCTTCAGGACAGCTTATGGCTGTCACCTCCAAGGTTTCTGTGTGAGGACTCTTACTTACTCCCTATTGACACCACCTATGGGCTAGTAAACCCTGAAGATGATAAGGAAATAAGAACTGTGAACACCTCACTCCACACTTCTGTAAGTACAAAACAGAAGCTGCGGTCACACCATTACGAGCATCAATGGAAGCAGGTGCAGCATCTAGCCAATGTGTTCTGGCATCGCTGGAAGAAAAAGTATCTTCACCACCTTCAAGGTCGCAACAAATGGCAAGCATCTAAGCCGAATCTTAAGGTTGGAGACCTCATCCTTCTAAAAGACAAGGAAGTTTGTCGGAATGAGTGGCCTATGGGTCTTATTACTAAAGTTATGCCCAGCGACGATAACAAAGTCCGGAAGGTAAAAGTCAAGGTAACCAAGGGAGGATCGACACGAAACTTTAGTCGAGCAGTTACAGAGTTAGTACTCCTTTTGCCAGGTAAGTGACTTGTGCAAGGACTAGCCATGCTGTTGGCACGGCGGGGAGTACATTGCTGCCATCTACAGGTTCTACTCAGAACTTTGAAATTCTTTGAAGACATCATACTGTGACTTTATGTTCTTCATCCTGTTGAACTTACGTTTATTATTTGCTTGTTGCACGTTTTTCATTACAGGTTCCAGGACATTCGTCAGTATTGGACTTTTTGAAAATATATATTTTAGTTTGAGGTTATGAAATCTAAAGATTTCAGACGGGGAGTGTTGTGTTACACTATGTGATTATTCTTGCTCTGTGTCTTTAAGATCTGTCCCCTTCTTTCTAGCTGAACTCTCTCTCTCACCGTAGTTCTTTATATATCTCTTCCACTTCCTGATTCTGGTCATTACTCCTGTATATCTTCCATGCTAAACATCTTACATGTGGCTTACAACTGCAACGTTTTTCTACCTATGAATATCCATCATTAAACGGAACATTCAAAAGGATTCATCGTCTGTCGTCCTAACTGTGCGTTTATTCATTGAGTTAAACTGCCTGTATCGATGCAAGGGATGAATATCAAACCAGCTTGAGTAAGGCCTACTTAAACCTGGAGATGAACTTTATCGCTTTGTAGTTGAGACAGAACAGTGAAGTTCAGGTGAAAGATGGAGATGGAGTGTTAAGCCTTGTACACACAATCCTTTTATCTGATGGGAATTGTGTGATGACAGGCTGTTGTCGGAAAATCCGACCGTTTGTATGTTCCATTGGACAATTGTTGTCGGATTTTCCGACAACAAATGTGGGATAGCATGCTTTAAAATTTTCCGACAACGATTCTGTGTGGATTTTCCGATTGTGTGTACACAAGTCCGTCGGAAAAAAATCTGTAAAAAGTATAAAGCAATGCTAACCATAACACAACATTAGCAGAAGTTGCCCAAAGGGTGGTGCTAAAGAGCTGAAAAACAACATAGTTTTGTGTTTGTTGGCCAACAATTCTTTGCCATTTTGCAATACAAGTTCCTGGCCAACGCCCGTTGGACAAAATTCTGAGGCTTTGCCTGCGGAAAATCCAATCGTGTGTACGAAGCTTTAGGCCGTCAGAGAGTAGCCCGGCCCCCCTGGGCTCCGGTGTGGAAGGGACCCCTTCTCATGACACATGGAGGGATCCTGACCAGGAGGTACAGGAGCAAAGGGAAGGACAGCAGGAGAACACTGCCGGACAAATCTCCAGGAAGGAAGACAGCCAGGAGGGCTGGTGAGTGTTACACAAGCATGTGTGAAGGGACTGGGTGCAAGCAGTCTGGGATGGATGCAGAGCCAGTCTGGGAGGACTGTGGAGAAGTAGCCAGGAGGACTAGAGAAAGGGGCAGCTGCAGCCAGGTGGGCTGGCAGTGCCTGAAGAGGTGGTGCTGAGAGCAGTAGCCACAGGAGAGGACAGCTAGCACCAAAGACCTCTATTTTTGCTCCACAAAAGAGGCCCACGGTTCCTGCCTGCGAAGGGCATTTACAAGGATCTAACTGAGATTTTGTTGGATCCAACAGTCAGTGCTAGCTGGTTCTGGGATTTGTAGTTCTACAAGCAAGTTTGTGCTGGAGGTAGAAGAAGAGAAGTGTGTATATACCGGATGTATATAGTTTGTCTCCCTGAAGAGTTTCTACTGATCAAGTGGGCATCCCATAACAACCCTTCCCCATCCAAGTTTAATCCCCCTAAATAAAAAAAACAAACAGAGCTGCAAGGACTGCTTCTTGTCTCAGAAATGATTGAGAAATCCATGTGCCTGGCTGTGCAGGGTGGGAGATAACCGACATTCACCAGTGGGGGTAGCGCTACGTACACATGTATGGCTTGCTAAAGAGAGGATTTACCCTACATTTTTATTGTAACTCCAGCTGAGCAAGTGAAGTGTAATCTCCTCAATGCGGCACAGACTGATCCCCACCCTTTGCCTTTGTAAAAAAAAAAAAAGAAACTGACTGAAGTTTAAACTCTTCACTAGTACTACTACAAAATTCACAACTACGCTTTTAGTTCCTTTAAATGGTAAAGTGAGTGAAGGGTTGCCTTGTTTTACTAGAAGTCCTTGCTCAGCATTTCAACCACAAAAAAAAACTCATGAGTTGACTTCCCTACTGAACAGCTGTAGGAATATGCATTAGATAGTAATTAAAGTGGTTGCAAACCCTTACATGTACCCAGTGAGGCACTGGCTGCGGGTGATACACAGAGATGAAACAAATCCTCCTATATAAGTTGTACCTGTTTAGCTTCAGTTGTCTCTCTTCCCTACATCTGTTCAAAGTCCAGAATTAATAAAGCTTGTCTGAAGTAACACTCTGCAGAGCTCAGTGAGGAGAGGTCTGAGAGCTGATTGGAGGGAAGGGAACCCCCCCCCCCTTTTCACACAGCACACAGGAACAGAGCTGAGGCTGTCAATCTGTTGGAGCTCCCTCCCCTCTCACCATTTTTCTCTTGAGGTCAGAATTGTCAGAAGTGAATTATGCTGATAGCAGAGGAAGCAGCAGGCAGAAATGACACTTGGTGCTCTCAAATGCACATTTTGGAGGAATTTGCTTTGTTCATATTTCATGTCTGGGGTTTACAACGACTTTACTTGACCTTCGCAAGACTTACCCCCCCCCCCCCCCATGCGTTACTTTAACTGACAATTGCACGTGCGACGCTGTACCCAAATAAAATGTATGTCCTTTTTTCCCCCCACAAATAGAGCTTTCTTTTGGTGGTATTTAATCACCTCTGTGTTTTTTTGGGGGTTTTTTTGCGCTATAAACAAAAAAAAAGACAATTTTGAAAAAACAAAAAAACTATGTTTTTTTACTTTCTGCTAAAAAACATATCCAATAAAAAAATGGAAGAAATCACATTTCTTCATAAATTTAGGCCAATATGTATTCTGTTACATATTTTTGGTAAAAAAAATCCCCATAAGCGTATATTGATTGGTTTGCGCAAAAGTTATAGCATCTACAAACTATGGGATATTTTCATTTAATTTTTAATTTTTTTTATATACTAATAATGGCGGCGATTAACGACTTATAGCGGGACCAAGATATTGCGGCGGACATTCTGACAAACTGAAACTTTTTGGGAACCAGTGACACTAATACAGGGATCAGTGCTAAAAAATATGCACTGTCACTGTACTAATGACACTTGGAAGGGGTTAAACATCTAGGGTGATCAAAGGGTTAAATGTGTGCCTAGCCAGTGTTTATGTGTACAGTTTGTGGTGCTTTTACTAGGGGAAGTAATCAATTTCATTCCCTGCTGACAGGACAGGGCTACCTGTGTGCATTCCACATCTGCTGTATAAAATCATAGCAGAGCTGCGGCGCGCGCCCCCTACCCGGTTGTGCCAGATCACGTACGCAGGAGAGCCGCCTTGCCGCCGTATAGGTTATAGGTCTAGGTACGCAAGCGGTTCACCAGTTAATTTGACTATAGGCCACGCAGGACCTTTGTGGTTATTATAATGCCTATATTTAATTCATGGTTACGAATGGCTGCATGTACTTCTGGGTTATAATTTTTTTTCATGTGATCATGTGCAATATTTCTCATGTGATGTTTTATTGTACGAAACCAGTACACATTACATGAAAATCGTAAGTTCTGTTCAGTAATGAGAAAAATTGTGTAGTTTGCTCCTTCAGTAGGGTAATTTTCTTTGGGAAAGTCTGAATTGGCTCTTGAAATTTGTCTACACATTGAAAATCGTAACGAAAGAAGACTAAACGAATTCGGAAAATTAATTTAAGAAAAGGAAATTAGTTAATTAAAGTAGAAGTCCACTAAAATCCCTGCATCAAAAGACATCCAGAATCTAACATTAACCTATCTAGCCCTGTAAAGAAGAAATCGGTATACATAACTTTTTTTTTAAGCCGATCCTGTCTTCAGCGGCAGAAGCTCTGCAGAGGACACAGCCGACAACGGCTGTGAAATGAATGGGGAGTGACGTCACCCATAGACTTACTATGGGGCGTCCGTTGTCGGCTGTGTCCTCTGCACCCGCCTCCACAGCGAAGCCGCAGATGACAGCTCAGCGTGGGATCAGGTCGGATCCTCGTCAGAAAAGGTATGTATAGCGATTTCTTCTTTACAGGGTTAGATAGGTTAGTGTTAGATAGTGGATGTCTGTAGATGCAGGGATTTTAGTGTTAGGGTGGACTTCTACTTTAACTAAACGAAACAAAACAATTTTTTTCATTCTGCACATGTCTAATAGTGGGTGGCATGCCACTAGAAACTCACTCATTGGGAGTTTTCATACAACTCTGGCACTGACATCATTCTGCAAAGAGCCTGCAGGGCAGTGGCATATCATCCATGTGTGCAGGGTGTTCACTGCACATGGGCCCTGAGGGGGGGTGGCCCTCTGTGACCCACACTGCACCTATGGATGATCCTCTGGTTGACAGTCAGGGATGATCAGTGCGGCTGGAGGGAAAGCTGCAAGCACCGATCTCCCTGCATAGCCCTCAGTAAACAAGCTAACATACACTTCTTGTCCGCTCCCTCCCAGGGCTGTCAGCTGAAATGCCATACAGGGAGATCAGTGCTTGCAGCAGTCCCTCCCGCCACACCGATCATCTCGACTGCTCCCTGTGTCCTCCTCCTCCAGCCCCCCTCTGTGTCCTCCTCGTCCTCTGCCCCGTGTCATGCTCATTATCCTTCTCCTCCGGCCCCCTCATGTCCTCCTGCTCCTGCGGCCCCCGTGTCGTGCTCCTACTCCGGCCCCGTGTCGTGCTCCTCCTCCTACTCCGGCCCTGTGTCGTGCTCCTCCTCCTACTCCGGCCCCGTGTCGTGCTCATCCTCCTACTCCGGCCCCGTGTCGTGCTCCTCCTCCTCCGGCCCCGTATCGTGCTCCTCCTCCTCCGGCTCCTGTGTCATGCTCCTCCTTCGCTGCCCCCTGGTCGCCCCGCAGCCAGCTTCCCTCCTTTCCGCCGCTGGCTGCTGGGAACTGTCAGGATGGAGAGCGGAGGAAGAAACCGGTAAATATGTGATATACCAGCCCCTTCCCTTTTCTGAATTGGGCGCAGTGAGTGATCGCTACCGATCACTGCCCTCAGATACCGATCACTGCCCTCAGATCGGTGCCCTCAGATACCTGAGTAGAGTAATTATAAAAAATAAAATTGTAAAAAAATAATACAAATAAAAAACTACTGACACCATCCACTGGCCTATAACACCCCCCCCCCCTTCCTTCAAGCACTGTGAAAAAATATTAAAAAAATTATTTGTAAGAAATAATAAAAGAACAAAATTGTAAAAAATAATAGATAATAAAATAATAAAAACAAAAAACTACTAACACTGTCCACCCCCTCACCCCCCCCCCCCCAATTAATTGTGAAAAAATAAAATAAAAAAATGTAATTGTAAAAAATAAAAAATTATTCTGACACTGTCTATTGCTCCACTAACACCATCCACTGCCCCCCCAAAAAGCATTTTTTTTATTTTTTTTTAAATACAAAAAAATTAAGTTGTAAAAAAAATAAAAAAATTAGCAAAAATAAAAAACGACTTCTTCTTGTAAAAAATAAATAAAAAACTACTGACACCATTCTGCACATACTACCCACCATCATACACTCTGCACTCCCCTCATGCACATGCTACCCACCTCCATTGACTCCACACAACTCTCCTGCACATACTACCCACCACCATACACTCCGCACCCCTCTCCTGCATATACTACCATGGGTGTCCGCAGGTAGGGGCAAGGGTAAGAATAAAAAAAATGTATTGCATTTGTAAAAAACTTTTCAATGCTTTGTACCATTGCTGAAGTGTAAACAAAACAGTTGCGGTAGGTATCGGTAATTGGTATCTGCGTTTACTTAACAAAAAGTGTCGGTACTCGTACTCGTTGTAAAAAAATTGCAACTAATGGGCGCTGCTTATTCAAATGTTAATGGGAGGGAAAAAAGAGAGGTTTAGGAGCTCACGAAGGATGTTACAAGGAGCCAGAAAAACACAAACGATTTAATGAAAAATCAAAGAGTGGATGTGTATGGATAATTTCCTGAGACGAAGAATATTGTTTAGTGTCATTTTAAGATTCTTATTTTTCAGTGGCAGTTGTCATTTTGAACATTCACCAGCAGATGGCAAAGAATGCTTGCAATTACAATATACAGTATTTACTCGTTCTGTTATATTGCCAAGTTATCTTTATGGTTGAGGACATTAATAAAGGCATGGTGCTGTTTTTCGCAACTTCATTAATAATACAGAATTGCCCTTCCTGGCATATTTACAGGTTTTGGCAAAAGACCAATACTGATGCTGGTCATGGCAATTTAAAGCTAAAGTTTAAGTACGGCAGTTTTTACGTAGTTGCATTGGTCTAGCTTGGATCTAGGTATGTACTGTATGTGCCATACTTGTGGGATCCCCCTGGAAGCTGGAAATCACCTTAGTAGGCACAGCTACTAGAGTGATTGCTACCAGCTCCTGAATCCTGTGCCCAGCTGCTGCCCTGCTGCCTAGTGATCACGGCGTGGGCGCCATTCAGAGAACACTGCATTTTCTCCATGAATGCGACATGTTTTCTTATTGGACGAGGTGGAGATTTGCAGCTTCTACAGGGATCCCACAGGTATGGCACATACATACTTACCAGATGCACTGAACTATGTGTGGTTTTTGAAATCCCCATTATCTTAGCAATTGTCTGGATGTTAACTCTGCGATCTACCATTACCTTATCGGGCACAAGGTTAATGTTTTCAGGTGTGGTCACATCAGGTCTGCTAGGACGGGGTCATCTTTGGGGCTTTAAGTCCCATGCCCACTTCTTAACAGTGCTGTATGATGGGGCATCCTCCCCCAGTATTGCAAACATATCCTTTTAGATGCTTGCAGGAGTTAGGCCCATCCAAGATAAATATTCGATGACCACACGTGTTTTCACTTTCTCCATTTTCAACTTGACTACAGAGATTGGCAACTAACTGTTTGCAAGGAGCACACGAAAACTGTATAGTGCACATGCGCCATGTTCAGCGCCAAACATTTGGAAGAGTGGTTTGGTGCAGTGATAAAGTTTCATGTTGTCACTCCTTCCACGTCAGGCCATGATCTTTTACTATGTAGACATTTTAGTACCTAAACTTCAGCTTTAAACCACTTTCCAAAAGCAATGGAACCAGGGTTGCCAACTTTCAGTAAATTTACGAACAGTTTGTAAAATCTGTACTTTTTGCATCTGTCCTTGAATGTCCATTACGGACATGTAGGCTGTGTGTCCGTAACTGACATTCATGGACAGATGCAACAATTATGGATTTTACAAACTGTTCGTAAATTTACTGAAAGTTGGCAACCCTGAATGGAACTGAGGGATGCAACCTACCATCAAAAGTTTAAATATATAGACTATACTATCAAAAGTATTGAGGCACCTACCTTTACACGCACGTGAACTTTAATGGCATCCCAGTCTTAGTCCATAGAGTTAAATATTAAGTTGGTGTTACCGGCCTCAAAATGTGAATTAAGAGAGCCGATAATTGTAGACGTAATGAGATAAGGTGATCAGCTTGGCGTGGACTGCAAAGAATCACAAAACAGCATAAGACAGGACCACAGGGTTTTATGGCTGGAAATCGTTTGACTCCAGTCACATGGTGGGTGGCCTTATATAAACTCTGTTTGTGTACCTTCTCTGCCATCTACTGGTTCTTGCTAGAATAGCAGGAAGGTATTTCTTTGCTAGAAATAAAATTAAAAAAAATGAGTATGTACTTTGCTTTGGGGTGTCTGTTTTGTGACCATATAAACCCCAGTCCGTCACACGCTCCCCTCCTTCAGTTAATGGCTCCCGACATTAAACTCAATTGTTATCTGAACACTGTTTAGTGATTTAAGTAACCCAGATAGGTACTTGTTGCCACCAAGGAGCTATGTTAACTACCTGGCATGTCATGGGAGTAGCTAGCATTGTAGGAGTTTGTATGGTGTGAATCTGACTTGGTATGTATCTTGGTTGACCTAGTGTGTCATATGTAAAGATCTCTTTAGGCTTAGCTTGTCTGGTAGATCTTCTGACAGGAGTTGAGTCATCTCCATCAACATCATTCTCCATTTGCATATCTTGGCTCACAGGTAAGTCTTGACTTAATGAGGGTAATTCTGCAGTGTCTAATCCCATCATGTCTGTAGCCCAGATTTGGTCGCCAACTAATGTTCCATCATTTTGTTCTTGTTCAAGATTGGGTGTGGTAGTTGTAGGATAGAACTCTTCTGCAGAAACGCTTAAAGGGATTTTCTGTACGTTTTGAGAGTTTTGTTGAGACACAACACGATCATGACTTTCTGTAGTCTCTGGTATATAAGGATAATACCATCTTTCTTCATCTGAACATTCCTCCTCTTGGTCCACATCCATTCTGGTCTCCTTTCTGTTACTTGATTGTCTTTGTTTCATTGGTACTCTTGGAATGTGTCCTTCAATTGGTAGGTCATTTACTGGTAGTAAAAGATTTCTGTGCAGCACTCGAATAGTCTTTTTACCACTTTCAGGCTGAATTTTGTACACAGGCCCATCTTTGATTCTTTCTACCACTTTGTGTACTGATTCTTCCCAGTATGAACAAAGTTTACCAGGTCCTCCTCTTTCAGAGAGATTTCATACTAAGACCCTATCACCCGGTTGAAGAGGTGCTCCTTTTATCTTCTTGTCATAGTACTTCTTTCCTTTAGCAGATGATTTTTGGCTATTCTCGGATGCGATTTTGTAAGCTTCTTGCATTCTGGATGCCCATTTTTGAGTAAATGTGTGTTGACTTTCTGATTCCTTTTCCAAATTTAGGTTGAGCATTAGGTCAATAGGCAATCGAGGAGATCTTCCATACAATAGAAAGAATGGCAAGTATCCTGTGGCTTCATGCCTGGTGCAATTGTATGCATGAACCATATGTGGAAGATATTCTTTCCAATCTGACTTTTTCTCTTCCTCTAAGGTGCGAAGCATCTGTAACAAAGTATGGTTCAGTCTCTCCACTGGGTTACCCTGTGGATGGTACGGAGTAGTTCTTGAATGAGAAATCCCTGCCAATCCTTGCAATGTCTAAAACAAGTTGTTTTCAAATTCTCTTCCTTGGTCATGGTGGAGTTTCTCTGGATAGCCAAAACGTGGTATGAAATCTTGAAAGATCATTTCTGCCGCTGTTTTTCCAGATTTGTTCTTAGTGGGATACGCTTGTGCAAAGCGTGTGAAGTGGTCAACTATTACAAGTATATACTCATATCCTCCTTTGCTTTTTTTCAAGTGAAGATAATCAATGGATACTAACTCCAAGGGTGAACTGGTAGTAATCGAACCCATAGGTGCTCTTTCTGTGATATTTGGACGCTTTTGTTTGATGCAGTTGCACTTCTTCAGCACATATTCATCAATGTCTCTTTGCATAAATGGCCAGTAAAATCGTTCACGTGCTAGGTGGGTTACCTTGTCTGTACCAATGTGACCCATGTCATCATGAAGATTTTTTAAGACCAATGGTTTTAGCAAGTCGAGAGAAATCTTGAATGACGGACCTGTAGTAGCTCAGGAATCCTAACAAAGATCTGACTCCTCCCACTGTTTTTGGTTCTTTCCTTTTCAAATGTAATACCGCTTCAAGATCTTTTGGGTAAATTTTTATGCCTTCTTCTGACACCATTCGTCCAAGGTATCGAATCTGTCGTTTAAATAGTTCACACTTCTGCGGTCTAAGTTTGATACCATGCTCGCGCATTCGACTAAGCACTTGCCTAATATCATTGACATGCTCCTGAAAAGTTTTGGAGTAGCAAAGTACGTCATCCAGGTATGGAGAACAACATTTGTCTCTGATGCCCTCTAGTACATTTTCCATGCATCTCTGAAAAGCTGCTGGGGCATTAGTTAATCCGAACGGAATACGATTCCACTCCAGGAGTCCCCAGGGGGTGCTAAAAGCCGTCAGATGTCTGGAGTCTTCATGCACAAAGCCTTGATGATACGCACTACCCTGGTCCAGGATTGAGAACCTTGTAAATCCTCCTAAGCTATCCAGCAGATCTTGTATTCTGGGTAGTGGATGTCTATCTGGGATAGTCTTTCGGTTTAACTCCCTAAAGTCAACACATAGTCGTAGGCTACTGTCCTTCTTTCGAACACAGACAACCGGTGATGAGTATGCGGAAGAAGATTTTGTTACCCAACCTCGGTCAAGAAGGTTTTGGATATATTCTTTCACTTTCTTGTATAGGGGTTTCGGTATTGAATTGTAGCGTTTCTGGACAGGAGTTTCATCTTTCAGATTTATCCTCAATTTCAGGTTAGGAATGCATCCTATGTCTCCCTCATCTCGAGCAAAGACATCTGATTCGTCATATAACATTTGTCTCGCTATCTCCTGTTCTTCTTCTGAGAGATCTTCCAAATTGACAGGTGGGTGCCACTTAACAGATTTGTTAGTGGATAGCTGATTTCCAGTGTCCACTTGATTCAACTGGTTTACATGAAACGCCCTTTTCTTCTGGTCAATTCCCTTTCCATCGTCTTTGTTTGGAGACCATGGTAGAATTTCAGCTGCTGGAGAAATGGTACCCAATACTGTTCTGGGCGGAAGACAGATGTCATGTTGAGCACGGTTCAGTATAGGTATCTTCACCAGTTTAGAGAACCCACTTGGCACATCTACCACTGAAGGAAATAGTTCAAGTCCTTCCTCAACTGGATATTCTGGAAGTGGTTCAAATGGCATGATTCCTCCTTTTGGCCATGCTCTAATTCTGCATTTGACTTCACAGATCTCGCCTCCTTTAATCTGGAGTCCCTTCTTCCCCACTTTGACCATACGACTATTGGATATTTCTCCTGGGTCAGTTGCTTGACTGACAGCATTGACAATGTCATTCGCTATACTCTGTCTTACTTTCATAGCTTCACTCAGCAAGATAGTCAGGTTTTGGGTGCTGTTTGGTCGGTCACGGTTTTCTCTGATCAATTCTTCGATCACATTAAACCCAAGAATTGGATTGCCATTACAGCAGTCACTCACCAGCATTGGCACATAGATGGCTGAGTTTCCATGTCCACTACTTTCGAATTCCAGGCAGACTTCAATCCATCCGATTAATGGAATGATAGAACCATTTGCAGCTGTAATAGATAAGTTGTCATCACAAAGTAAATCTTGTATGTGCCTAATGGAGACACTGGGTAGAAACTTTTCTAACCATGCCTTCCCGACAATGCTGACCTGAGCTCCTGTGTCCATCAACATGTCAACCGGAACACCATTCATCCGACATGACAGCAGGCATTTTCCTCCAATTAATTGTGCTACGTGTTGTTTGGAGAATCCCTTCTCTTTTGGGAGTGTTCTAGTTGACCGGTGGGTGAATACCCTGTTTACCTTCGCACGGGACAGATCATTTGAGGTGGTCACTGGTTGTCCCTTCCCAGTGACCATCTGTCGTTTCCCGACTGCCTTCTTTTCTTCAAGCAATCAACCGCTCTGTGTCCTGTCCAACCACAGTAGAAACAGTGGTAGCAGTTCTGACTCTCTCGTTTAATGCAATCATCACACCTGGGTTTGCAGTGAGCTGTATCTGGAACTTGAACATTGGTTAGTGGCTTAGTCCTTTGGTTTCCAACAACAGGAGTTTGCTTCATCATCTTTTCCAGGTTCTTTGTGAGAGCAGAAACCTGTGTTGTTAGTTCCGTTAATGCAGTGTGATTTGCTCTAGCATCTTCCTGAACTCTCTTTTGCAAGGTGTCTTTTTCACTATTACCCGGTGTCTGTGATGAATGAACAGTAAGAGGTTTATGTTTAGGTGCACTGTTTAAGCGTCTCTGTCTTTCTGTTTCTTCATCAACTGATCCGGTGACCTGCTCTATGATAAAGTCATCCGTTACTGTCAAATCAGACACGTAAGGCTTAATATCTCGTCTAGCATTAGAGTTTTTTTCGTTTAGCCACTGATACAGTGTATGAAGGAATATGCCTTGCACCAGTTTTTTGTCATAGTTAAGCTCTCGCCTATCATGTTGTGATGTGGACAGAACTTTTTGTTTTAACCCCACTAGCCTGTAAACAAATTGTTGTGCTGTTTCTCTTTCTTGCTGGGTAGCATTACTAAGGTCCTGAAATAACTCATTACCACTTCGTTCTCTCATATGTGACTTCAAAAACCTTTTCAATTCAGCAACAGTAAGATCATCTTTGTCAGTCAACATATCTTTAAAATGACCAGGTTTAATTATTCTCAACACGGTGCGTATAATTTCAGATTCAGGGAATTTTTCTGTTAGACCCTCGTCAATTTGTCTGCACGCGCTACTGTAACTCATGTCCGAACCATGATCTGAAATTACACCACCATGCATTTTGAATTCTCTACGTGGCAATAAAGCAACAACGTCAGTTAATCTCACCATCTCCGATACCTGTTCAGTCCTTGCAGTCCCACTACTTATTTTTTTTTCAGCGGTTGCAATGTCCACAGTTGGTGTACTTTCCTTGTTAAGTTTTAGTTAATTGATTTTGTCTTGGATGATGAGTAGGTAAGACATGCCTTGATCTTCTAACTTCTCCAGCTGATCACTTCTCAAGTAGTCTTCAATAAATTCAACGAGTTCCATTTCATTGGTACCAGTCACTGATGGAACGTCCACATCTCTTTCATCTTCCAGCATAATAGCGAGGCTATGCAGCTGTTCTTCACTAAGCAGATGAAGTTGTTTCCGGATATCCCACATCAGCGCACGACGAGGAGACGCCATATCTGTTGCACTCTGAAGACTTGCTCTCACAAGGCAGACGACACTCACGACTCTCCTTGTAGCTCTGTAGTAGGCTCACGCTTGTCTCGCGCTTCCCTCACACTGGTAACACAACGAATCCCGGCACGAGCCCCCAAAATGTTACCGGCCTCAAAATGTGAATTAAGAGAGCCGATAATTGTAGACGTGATGAGATAAGGTGATCAGCTTGGCGTGGACTGCAAAGAATCACACAACAGCATAAGACAGGACCACTGGGTTTTATGGCTGGAAATCGTTTGACTCCAGTCACATGGTGGGTGGCCTTATATAAACTCTGTTTGTGTACCTTCTCTGCCATCTACTGGTTCTTGCTAGAATAGCAGGAACGTATTTCTTTGCTAGAAATAAAATAAAATAAAATAAGTATGTACTTTGCTTTGGGGTGTCTGTTTTGTGACCATATAAACCCCAGTCCGTCACATTGGCCCACCCTTTGCTGCTATAACAGCTTCAACTCTTCTGGGAAGGCTGTCCACAAGGTTTAGGAGTGTGTCTATGGGAATGTTTGACCATTCTCCAGAAGCACATTTGTGAGGTTAGGCACTGATGTTGGACGAGAAGGCCTGGCTTGCAGCCTCCGCTCTAATTAATTTCAAAGGTGTTCTATCAGGTTGAGGTCAGGACTCTGTGCAGGACAGTCAAGTTCCTCCACCCCAAACTCACTCATCCACGTCTTTATGGACCTTGATTTGTGCACTGGTCCAAATCATTTGGTGGAGGGGAAATTATGATGTGGTGTTGTTTTTCAGGGGTTGGGCTTGGCCCCTTAGTTCCAGTAAAGGCAACTCGTAAGGAGTCAGCATACCAAGACATTTTTGACAATTTCATACTCCCAACTTTGGGGGAACAGTTTGGGGATGTCCCCTTCCTGATCCAACATAACTGCGCACCAGTGCACAAAGCAAGGTCCATAAAGACATGGATGAGCGAGTTTGGGGTGGAAGAACTTGACTGGCCTGCACCAAGTCCTGACCTCAACCTGACAGAACACCTTTGGGATGAATAAGAGTGGAGACTGTGAGCCAAGCCTTCTCTTCCAACTTTAGTGCCTGACCTCACAAATGCGCTTTTGGAAGAATGGTCAAACATTCCCATAGACACACTCCTAAACCTTGTGGACAGCCTTCCCAGAAGAGTTAAAACTGTTATAGCTGCAAAGGGTGGGCCAACTCAATATGGAACCCACCCTATGGACTAAGACTGGGAAGCCATTAAAGTTTGTGTATGTGTAAAGACAGGTATCCCAATACTTTTGGTTATATAGTGTATACCCATATGGCAAAAATAGTAATAAATAGATTTAAAGTATAACTAAAGACAAAAGCTTTTTTCTAGTTTTGGATAGAGTGGAGAGGGATTAGAACCTCTGTCAGTTTTTATTGCTGTCTGTGCCCCTCATTTCGGAGATTGAAGCCTCGTACACACGACCGAGTTTCTCGTCATTAAAAACACGTTGTTTTTCTCGACGAGATTCTTGTCAACCTTGACGAGTTTCTCGTCAAGCTTTCCATGCGTGCACACTGACAATTCCAAATCTCATCGTTGTTCTGCGCGGTCACGTCCAGCACGTACGACGGCAGTATAAAGGGGAAGATCGATTTCCCTGGCGCCACCCCTTGGGCTGCTTTTGCTGATCTCGTGTTACCGCGTGTGAAGTAAAAGTTTGGGAAGAGACGATTCGCGCTTTTCAGTCTTCGTGCTTTCAGTTCGTTTTCTGTGGTTCAGTTTGTGCTTGTGGGTTCGTATCTTGTCTTTCAGGGCGTGTAGGCAGGTCGTATCTGTTTTACAGTGCGTTCTTGCCCGTTCGTTTTTGAATTTCAGTTCGTTCTTCATAGGTCTTGCTGTTCTAAAGTGCGTTCTGTTTAGTACGTTCTGATAAGACGACCGTTTCCTAGCCATGTCGCGGGTACGTTCTCGTCGTCGAGTTCGTGCTGTGCGTGCGCTTGGTGTTGGTCTGCTTGTTTTGGACCAAGACGAGTCCATGAACGGGGTGAGGAGGAGTTCATGGACCAAGAATTGGTTGCTCCAGCGGGACCAATTCTGCCATATGCCTCTGCTGCGGGAGATCGTCGAGAATAATCCTGAGGACTACAGGAATTTTCTGCGGATGTCTGACCCCGTTTTTCAGCATCTTTTGGCTTTGGTGTCCCCCTATATTACCAGGCAGTACACCGTTATGCAGGAAGCCATCAGTGCTGAGCAGAGGCTCATCGCCACGTTACGCTACCTGGCGACAGGGAGTAGTCTTCAGGACTTGAAGTTCACCACAGGCATCTCCCCCCAGGCTCTGGGCCTCATAATCCCGGACACCTGTTCTGCCATCATCCAAGTCCTGCAGGAGGACTATATTAGGGTAAGTTTTCTCCCTTTACATCACATTTTATGTATTTCATGTATGATAATGTATTGTATTTCTTTCATCCTTCCCTAATTACCATGATTGTAATATGCTGAGAATGTCCCTTTATCCTCATGCATGCTGGAAGCTTTTAAATGCCCCTTTTTTCTCCTCCATGCATATTTCACTTCACTAACCTTTCCAGCAGTGGCGACTGCTGCTCAAAATGTTTGGGGGGCCACCCCAAAATTTTAGCTATAAACTTCCTCCATTTTTGCGACTGTGCCTATTAAACGCCACCAGTTGCCCCCTCCAATGCAGCCAGTTTGCCCCCTCCAATGCAGCCAGTTTGCCCCCTCAAATGCAGGCAGATCCCCCCCAGCCCTGCACTTACCTTCTTCTGGTCAGCGCCATCCTTCTTCTCTCCTTGATGTCTTCTCCTGCCCTTGATGTTGCATCAGCCAATCAGGTTACCGGTAAACAGACTTGGTGAACATAATTGGCAGAGGAGCCTGTCAGTGTTTACCCAAGGAATGCCCCCCCCCCCTGCGTCCCCTGGTTAACTTTTAAGAAGCCAATTACATCCCTCAGGCTGTAATCGCCAAGGCTATTTGACGCCCTGGCTCTGATAGGCAATTTTCACACAAAAACTGCTGCTGTTATTCATATGGCCATCGCTCAACAGGGGGCCATCCACCTGGATAGTGGGCGGCATTGACAATATCTAGGTTAATGAAAGGCATGAACCTATGTATTGTTCTGAGTGACGGGCGCAGGAGAGAGGGGGCAGCGCTCCAGCGCCCACTCTGGACGCACCGCCACTGCAATGCTATCCTGTGGCCAAACACATCTAGGCCCCCCCCAAATTTGATTATAATGGACCATCAGAGGGGGTGATGAATATGATACTTGAGCCTTCCATTATACTTTTTAAAAACACATTAAACGGAAACTTAGATTGATGTTGGGCTAGAATGTATTTTAGTATAATCTGCTTGCAATGTTATGTGCAAAAGTACTAATATTTCTTTATCTTGTTTGACTCCACAGCTTCCTTCCACGCCACAGGAATGGCAGACTGTAGCATCGGAGTTTGCCACGCGGTGGGACTTCCCCAACTGCGGTGGAGCCATTGACGGGAAGCACGTCCGCATCATGGCGCCACCCTGTTCTGGGTCCTACTACTACAACTACAAGGGGTTTCATAGCATTGTGCTAATGGCGGTGGTGTCAGCACGGTATGAATTCCTCTATGTGGATGTGGGGAAGAATGGCCGGATGTCTGATGAGGGATCCTTCATCCAGACGGAGTTTGCCCTCCGTCTCCAGAGTGACGACCTTGCATTGCCACCGGATGCAGGGAATGTTGAAGGACTCCCCTTTGTTTTTTTGGCTGATGAAGCCTTCGGACTCGGACCGCACCTCATGAGGCCATTTCCCCAGAGGACCCTGACCCCAGAGAAGAGGGTGTTCAACTACCGGCTGGCCAGGGCCCAAAGAGTCGTAGAAAATGCCTTTGGGATAATGGCCAGCCGGTTCCGCCTTTTTATGACTCCAATTCACTTGGCGGAGTACAAGATTAACTATGTTTTTTTCTGCTGCTGTGTGCTCCATAACTTTCTGATCCGAAAATCACCAAATTATATGGTGTGAGGGGGTTAGCTCGGCAGCGGGTGTGTGTGACCCCCGGGATGGGCTCCCCACACAAAACAGGCCCAGCAAACGGAGGTTGTGGTTTTCAAAATCAAAAAAAAGGTGCGGTTTATTTTCTATTTACAGTGACAAAACACAGCAAAGCCAAAAGAAACATAAACAAATTAAATCCTGGTCAACTTGACCTCTGACTAAACATACAGGTTTCCTAACTAACAACTGGGATCAGCCTAGTGCTGTCCTAGTCCCTAAGTCCCTGGTTTTAAATGTCCAAGCAAATAGCCACACAGGCTTTTTCTCACCGCACAGGGGTTCACTCTCCCTAGACAGTCCACACAGGTCTGGTTCCAGGCATGAGCTAACACCTAATGAATCTGGGAGTTCTTATAGAGGCCTAAATGAGCTGACAAGCTTCAGCTGGCCTCATCAACTCCCTGCCTGCACGACGCCCAGCACTCTCCCTAGAGGTATGAGTCATCCATGAGCCTACTAGCCTCAGCTGGGCTTATACAACTCTCCACCCTAGTTGTATAAGTCAGCATAAAGCCTGAATCTGGGAGAAATATATCTACCCCCCTGGATGCAACCAGGTGACTTTACCTTCCTGCTGTCACATACCCCCCCCTCTTGTTTTAACCTCGGGGTTGGAACACCAGCAATCAGGCATTCATGTACTCGAGACAAAGCATCCACATTCCCCATTTGAACGCCAGGGCGATGCTTTACTGTGAAGTTGAATTCCTGGAGGGCCAGGAACCACCTATTCACTCTTCTATTTGTTTCCTTGTTTTGAGCCATCCACTTTAACGGAGCGTGATCCGTAACCATGTCAAAGTGCCTACCTAGCAGGTAGTACCGAAGGGAATCTAGAGCCCACTTCACCGCTAAACACTCCTTTTCAACGGTGGCGTAATTTACCTCATGGGACTTCAACTTCCTGCTGAGGTAAATGACTGGGTGCTCTTCCCCGTTCCAGACCTGGGACAATACTGCTCCTAACCCCACATCTGACGCATCACTTTGTACGACAAAGTCTTTAGAGAAGTCGGGTGAGTACAACACTGGCTGGCTACATAAGGCTTGTTTCAAGAATTGGAATGCTGCCTCAGCCTCGGGGGTCCATTTAATCATGACCGACCCTTTCCCCTTCGTCAGGTTGGTTAGGGGCACAGCCTTAGAAGCAAAGTGGGGAATGAATCGCCGATAATACCCAGCGATTCCCAGAAAGGCTCGTACCTGCTTCTTGCTGTTGGGACGTGGCCAACTCTGGATGGCCTCGACTTTGTTGAGTTGGGGTTTTATTACTCCCCTCCCAATGGTGTACCCAAGATATTTGGCCTCCTCCTGCCCAATGGTACACTTCTTGGGGTTAGCCGTAAACCCCGCTTCCCGAACAGAGTCCAGGACTGCTTGCACTTTTGGCAGATGTGAGGCCCAATCTGTGCTATGGACAATTACGTCATCCAGGTAAGCCGCAGCATACTTCCGATGGGGCCTCAGCATCTGGTCCATTTTCCGCTGGAACGTGGCCGGCGCATTCTGTAACCCGAACGGCATTCTTTTATATTGGAACGCCCCGTCTGGGGTTACAAATGCGGTTTTCTCTTTGGCCAATTTGGCCAGGGGGATTTGCCAATACCCTTTTGTGAGGTCAAGAGTCGTCATGTATCGGGCTGTTCCCAGCCGGTCGATCAACTCATCTATACGTGGCATGGGGTAGGTGTCAAATTTTGTAACTGTTCAACTGACGAAAATCGTTACAAAATCGCCAGCTCCCATCCGGTTTAGGCACCAACACAATGGGACTAGACCAATCACTTTGGGACTCCTCTATCACCCCTAAGTTCAGCATTTTCTGTACTTCCTCCCGTATTGCCTCCCGTCGGGCCTCTGGGATCCGATAGGGTTTTAACTTCACCCTTTCACCGGGCGGGGTAATGATGTCATGCTCTACCCCAGATGTTTGTCCCGGCAGCTCAGAGAATACCTCCTTGTTGCGAAGCACAAACTCCTTAACCTCCTGTTGTTGGGGTTGTGACAAGGTGGCTGCTATTCCAACCTCAGGAATCACGCAACCAGTTTGAGCTGGTGACCAAGTGTCTGCGACTAGGGACTCTCTATCCCTCCAGGCTTTCAACAGATTAACGTGATAGATCTGTTCGGGCTTTCGCCTTCCTGGTTGTCTGACCTTGTAATTCACTTCGCTCACTTTTTCCATTATCTCGTAGGGGCCTTGCCATTTGGCAAGGAATTTACTTTCAACCGTAGGGACAAGTACCAGTATCCTATCCCCCGGGGAAAAGGTACGGGTCTTGGCTCCACGGTTGTACACTCTCTGCTGTGCTAACTGCGCTTGGGCCAAATGTTCCTTCACGGTGGGCATTACCTGTGCAATTCGGTCTTGCATCAGGGCGACATGCTCAATCACACTCCTGTGGGGAGAACTCTCACTTTCCCAAGTTTCCTTGGCAATATCCAACAGCCCTCTTGGGTGTCTCCCATACAGTAACTCAAAGGGGGAGAATCCCGTAGAGGATTGGGGCACCTCCCTAATAGCAAACATCAGATAAGGAAGTAGACAGTCCCAATCCTTTCCATCTCTATCCACCACTTTCTTCAACATTTGCTTTAGGGTTTTGTTGAATCTTTCAACCAGCCCATCGGTTTGGGGGTGATACACAGATGTACGTAATTGCGTCACTTTGAACAATTTACACAGCTCCTTCATAACCCGGGACATAAAGGGTGTACCTTGGTCCGTAAGCAGTTCTCTACAAATACCCACCCGGCTAAACACAAGAGATAGCTCTTTGGCTATGGTTTTGGCCGAGGTATTTTGGAGAGGGATCGCTTCTGGATAACGGGTGGCATAGTCCATTATAACTAATATGTACTGGTGCCCCCTAGCGGACTTGATTATAGGACCTACCAAATCCATGGCGATCCTCTCAAACGGGACCTCAATGATGGGTAGAGGGACCAGCGGGCTACAGAAATGTGGCATCGGGGCCGACCTCTGACACACAGGGCAGGAGGAACAATAATTTTCTATGTCCTTTATCACCCCCGGCCAATAGAATCTCTGTAATACCCTCTCTCGGGTTTTCTCTGTCCCCAGATGACCTCCAAGAATGTGCCCATGGGCCAACTCCAACACCAACTTCCTGTAAGGTTTGGGCACCACAAGCTGCTCAACGGTTTCTTCTGCCCTTTTTGCCACCCGATACAGTAGGTCCTTCTCTACGCTGAAGTATGGGTAAGTGCAGGTATTATCTGGGTTCACTAACTCGCCATCTATTTTCACTACGTTTTCCCGTGCATTTATTAGGGCGGGGTCTTTCAACTGTTCTGTGGCAAAGTTTTCCCTGTGAACCTCAAGATCAGAAAACTCCACAGACGGTAGGTTTTCGTCTGAGGAGGTGGGCTCCTCTCCAGTTTCTTGAGTCTCCCCTGCCAATACTGATAAGGGAAATTCCGGAGAGTCCTCACCACTCTCAGGGGAGTTCTGGCTATCCCATTCCTGGTACATAGGGGCACCAGTGGGGGGCTCAGGATCATCCCACAGTTCCCAGAACTTCGGAAAATCCCTTCCCACAATGGCGTCATGCGGTAACTGAGATACTAAGCCCACTGGATGAGAGAGGGTACCTTTGGGGGTCTCGAAACACACTGTAGTCACTGGATACTCTCGGGTGTCCCCATGCACACAAATAACAGCTACCTTGCTATTCCCAGAGACCTCTGTTTTAACTAACTCAGCCTTTATCAGGGTCACAAGGCTACCTGAATCCAGCAATACCACAACATTTCTACCATTAACACACATTTTGCATAAATGTTTCTCAGTTCCTCGAATGGCAGTGCATGCGACTGTCGCACACAGCGACTGACGTCTGCCCATCAGAAAGTCACACTGCATGGGTTCCTCCACAACCGGGCAATTGGCTGCAATATGTCCCGCTTGCCGGCAGCGGTAGCAAACGATCCTTCTTGCCGCCTCTTGAGCCGCTGATTTCCCAGGCTGTTCTCGCCAAACTTGGGGTAGAGCTCCCACCCTCTCACTCTCTCCACCCTCACCCCTTGGAATCCTCTTATCCGCCCCTGGGGATGGTCTGGTCTTAGGGTGGAAAGTCCGAGTGTCTCTGGAAGAGGCCGTCAGGTTCTCTGTAGCCAAGTATTTCTCCACACGATCCACAAGACCATCGGCCGTCTCTGGGTCTCCATGGCTTACCCACTTTTGGATGGCAGTAGGAAGAGCTCTCAAAAACCGATCCATTACAACACGTTCCACAATCTTTGGTGCGGACAAAGTCTCTGGCTGTAGCCACTTTCTGCTTAGGTGAATGAGATCATACATTTGAGACCTGGGGGGTTTTCCAAGCTGGAAAGTCCAGTTATGCACACGCTGAGCCCGGACAGCCTGGGTGACACCCAGCCTTGCCAATATTTCAGCTTTTAGCATCACATAGTCTTTTGCTTGGTCAGGCTCTAGGTCATAGTAAGCCTTCTGCGATTCACCAGTTAACAGAGGAGCCACCAGTCCAGCCCACTGCTCCTCAGGCCACTTTTCTCTTTCAGCAGTCCTTTCAAATGTGGTCAAAAATACCTCTGGATCATCCTCTCCAGTCATTTTTGTCAATAAACGACTCACCCCAAAGGACGCGGTATTAGTGGGACGGCTTTCCTCACTGGTCTGCGGACGTTGCTGCATTACTGCTTCCATTTGTTGTAGTCTCTGCTCTTGCTTCTGTAACAGGTCTATGAAGCGGGCCTCAGATTGCTGCTGGGCTTGTTGCTGAGCTGCAAGGCTCTGTTGATGAGCTTGCTGCTGGGCTGCGAAGTTCTGTTGTTGAGCTGCAAGGCTCTTTTGCAAACCTGCATTTGTCTGCTGTTGATTGGCATTTGCTAGAGCCAGCTGCTTCAGTATCTCCTCCATGCTGGCTTAAAAAAAAACTGCCCGCATTCTCCACCAACTGTGAGGGGGTTAGCTCGGCAGCGGGTGTGTGTGACCCCCGGGATGGGCTCCCCACACAAAACAGGCCCAGCAAACGGAGGTTGTGGTTTTCAAAATCAAAAAAAAGGTGCGGTTTATTTTCTATTTACAGTGACAAAACACAGCAAAGCCAAAAGAAACATAAACAAATTAAATCCTGGTCAACTTGACCTCTGACTAAACATACAGGTTTCCTAACTAACAACTGGGATCAGCCTAGTGCTGTCCTAGTCCCTAAGTCCCTGGTTTTAAATGTCCAAGCAAATAGCCACACAGGCTTTTTCTCACCGCACAGGGGTTCACTCTCCCTAGACAGTCCACACAGGTCTGGTTCCAGGCATGAGCTAACACCTAATGAATCTGGGAGTTCTTATAGAGGCCTAAATGAGCTGACAAGCTTCAGCTGGCCTCATCAACTCCCTGTCTGTACGACGCCCCACACTCTCCCTAGAGGTATGAGTCATCCATGAGCCTACTAGCCTCAGCTGGGCTTATACAACTCTCCACCCTAGTTGTATAAGTCAGCATAAAGCCTGAATCTGGGAGAAATATATCTACCCCCCTGGATGCAACCAGGTGACTTTACCTTCCTGCTGTCACAATGGCCTCAATATTGCCTGAGGCAGGACTTTCATCTGGCAATACCCTGCCGGGCCTAGAATCTGGCCGTCCTGGCTTGCCCCCCAAAATGCCAGTGAGGTTAGTCAGAAATATCTGGAATATTTCACGGGTAGGGGGGCAATTCCTATGCCAGGCCATGTCTAAATCTGCTTGGAGAAAGAACTAAATAAAAATCTGATTAAATCTTTTAACTTTTGTTTTTTCCTGTCTCCTAGTTTGTCTTATTGCATTTGTAGTGCCAAGTGTATTTTCCTTTAGTAAATACCAACCATTTCACTATGAACCACAAAAATATACACAAATAAGGTTATAGCGTATTTGAAAAAGAAGCTACACTTTGTTGTTGTTCATAAATTTTACTCGGTGCACATTCACACACATGGTAAATAGAACAGTATGTATATATTTTTTTTGGGCTGGCCAGAAACCGGCATTTTTTTTTTAAAGAAAATACAAAACCATCAGTAGCATTCAACAAACTACAACATTGGATACCTCTTGGCAATATGAGACATTCAATTACACAAAATATGTCTCTATCTGGCCGTCCTAATATGGGGTATTGGCACCCGTGGCCAAGCCAAAATTTGAATATGCACACAATTTAAAGTCATTTTCAATAGGGATTTTAGACTCCTGATCCCTATTGTCAACATGTGCTATCTGCCATCAGGGGTGATCAATGGACGTGTTTTGGGGGTGCAACCCCTTCTTCAGTTCACCTACTTGAGATAAGAGGAAGGGGTTGCACCCCCAAAACACGTACATGGATATCCCCTGATGGCAGATGGCACATGTTGACACACTGTGTGCATATTCAAATTTTGGCTTGATTGATTGGCTAAAAGCTTAAAAAAGGGGGAAGAACAATCTCCAAACAAAAATGGGGGTTTTGTTGCCTTATTCAATTCTCCCCAAAACATCTAGAATGTCTTTAAAGGTTTGATCCATCACATTAATTCTTTGCATAATTCTGTCCTGCATTCTGTACTACATTCCATCACTTGCTGTATGATTCGTAGGGCACTGTCAGCAGAGAAACGCGTACTTTCTTTCACAACAACATTTTCATCCCCTATAAAAAAAACAAAAGGTATTATAACTCTGCAGGCCTACATCTCTTACCTGAAGCTGTGGTGACAGATACTGACCTGTTGTGGTGACCAGTTCCACCATGTCATCCACTTCTCCTTCCTGCGCTTCTCCTTCCTCCACCTCTTCAACTTCCTCAACATCCTCAGGTTGTGGGTCTTGGTGAGGTTGGGGTTGTTTAGAAGGTGTGGGGTTCCTGTGCTCCCTGGAGTGTTCTCCTCCCAGTCTTCTCTCCCCTATGAGAATCAAACAAAAGGTAATTATCACACAGAAATTTTGTTAAAATAATAAAAACATGAGACATTGCTTGGAAGTGGGGTACAAGTGTCTGTTTGGGCAGGATTTCAAGATGAAGACATTATTTAGAAAAACTATATTCTTTACTATTCACCTTTGGCTGTCAATTTTTACACATGGAGGCACCATAAAAATTCACTGATGCACATGTGTGGGGCACCCAAAAAATGTGGTTCTGGTGGCCCACACTATAGTGCTCAAAAGTACAGATGTGGAACCAGCTGCTGAGTGTCCTCTCCATTACACTGATTAAAGTTTGCATTTCATTCTCTTTACAAACACATCATCTAGGCAACAATGTAATAACAACTATTGAATAAAAACAGGCAGCTGTGTAAAATATTTTAACCCTGTAAAATCTTAAAAAATCGTGCATAGTGGCCGAACGATGTGTCTGTAACGAACAATTACTGTGCCAAACCAAGTTCAAACAATGACATTTTGTAAGGTACAATAGAAAAATGCAATAACATGGAGCAACATGCAAGTTGTGAAATACAATAATAGGAAAAAAGGGGAAAAAGTACTTACTTTTTTCAAGCATTCTCTTAATGCTCCTTAACTGCTCCGGCTCCCTCAGTTTGAGGTCAGACCACCTCTTTCTGAGCTGCTCATTTGAGCGTTTCACCCCGAAATTCATCTTCAGACTATTCACGACTTTCTTCATGATTTTGGCCTTCCTTCGATTAGGTTTGCTATACGGCCCATGCTTTGCGTCATAATCCGACTTTAGCAATATGTCCACCATCTCCGCCATCTCCGCGTAAGACATATTAGATGCCTTGAATCTCCTCCTTGATCGTGACGTTTCCTCAGTCTCCGGGCTTGTCTCCTCCTCGTTATTTGAGGAATTTGCAGACACCTGCTGTAAATCCGCCATATCTGTCTGCAGGCCGAAAGAGAAGGGGCGGGGAAAAGATGTTACTTAGAACTTCATGGGCGGGCGACGTGTGCGGAGCGACGTGTGCGTAGTTTTACGCATGCGTGGTGTATATATAGCAAACACACATGTGACTAGACTACGTTCGGTGTGGGGAGAGAGGAGTAAAAGTGACGGACGTGCAAACTAAGGTATGTGATTTTGAGACTTTGTGAAATTGGTGGCCTATACTGTCTAGAGAATGTTGGAGGATATATATGGTGAATAAGATTTACAGGAGGTTAGACTGTGTGACTGACATTATTTTTTTGTGATTATTTTTGGCTTGCAGACCCAAAATTAATGTGTTTATCAGTGATAAGGAATTCCTTGCGGAATTTATAGACCGGGTAAGGGAGCTGCCCGCTCTGTGGGAAACCAAAAACCCCAGACATCGTAAAAAAGGTGTAAGGAAAGCAGCGCTGGAGACCCTGCTCCCATTTGTGCAGACCAAGGTGCCCACAGCAACAGGAAAACAGGTGTACACTAAAATTGGGAGCTTGAGAGGCACATACATGACTGAACGCTCTAAGGTCCTGGCTTCTCAGAGGTCAGGAGCAGCAGCAGATGATGTCTATGTCCCCGAATTTGTGGTACTACAGCAGGATGTCCTTTCTGGATGACCACATTGAGGCAAGGCCATCACTGTCCACTCTTCCCCCCAGACTTCCCTGCAGCCAACCTGAGCCTTCTCTGGAGCAAGAGGAGGCAGCCATCCTGGAAGAAGCTGATTTGGACATCTGGAGCCAGGTATAGTAATTAATAAAAATGTATTCTGAGAAAATTAAAGCCGGAAAAATAAGCCAATATGAAAATCCAAAAATAATTTGGGATACAAAAGTGAAATCAAGATCTATAGACATGAGTCTGCCATAAATTGGGGGCAAAAAATGAAATCTGATGTGGTCCTTAAAATATTTGTCTTTTCTCTTGATTTACATTCAAATTGCTACATTCATGATCTCAAATTTGTGTGAAAATTAAAATTAATTAAAAGGTCTGATTGCGACCATACCAAGCCACCTGCATTCAGAACTCATCAATGCGATTCCAGATAATCCAGATATTGGAGACTTCTACATGCTGCCCAAAATTCACAAGCCAGGAAATCCAGGCAGACCCATTATAACAGGTATGAATACACTTACCGAACATATCTCAGGCCTTGTAGAAAACATGTTAAAACCGTTAGTCATGAACACTACTAGTTTCCTGCAAGACACCACTGATTTTCTGAACAAGCTTAACAATATACAACAATTACCACCAAATACACTTCTAGTCACTATGGATGTAGAATCTCTGTACAGTAACATCCCTCACAAGGATGGGTTGGCAGCATGTCACAGATTCTTATCATCCACACCAAACCACAAATACACGGCTGAGGATGTTACACAGCTCATCGAATTTATTCTTACACACAACTACTTCACTTTCAACAATGACATCTATCTCCAATGTATGGGTACTGCTATGGGAAGCAAAATGGCACCCCAATATGCAAACTTATTTATGGCTGACCTGGAGGACAAATTCCTGAACAGCATACAACAAAAGCCATACAGATATTATCGCTATATTGATGATATCTTCATGATATGGACTGAAGGTGAAGAAAATCTAAACCAATTCTTCTCATTGATCAACACTTTTCACCCATCTATCAAACTAAAAATGGACTATTCGAACACACATGTCAACTTCCTAGACACTACAGTATACATCAGGGATGACAAGCTTCACACTTCCATATACAGAAAACCGACTGACCGATGCAGCTATCTTCATAGTTCCAGTTTTCATCCCCAACACACTAAACGAGCCATCATACACAGCCAGGCCATCAGATACCACCGAATTTGTTCAGACCCAGAAGTCAGAGATAAACATCTCAGAACACTGGCAGGCTCTTTCCAGAAGAAAGGATATAAAGACAAAACCATCAACAACAGCATAAACACAGCCTTGAAAACCCGAAGAGAAAATCTCCTCCAATACAAAGAGAAAAAAACAAATAACCGAGTACCTCTAGTCACCACATACAACCCAACACTAGAAGGGATCAAAAAGATAATCAAAGATTTACAGCCCATTATAACAGAGGATGAAACTCTGAAAGAAATATTCCAACAACCCCCATTATTGGCTTTCAGACAACCACCCAACCTCAGACACAAACTAATCAGCAGGAAACTTCACTCTGATTATGAAGTCACAAATAATGGAAGCAAACCCTGCAATAAAAAACGCTGCAAACTGTGCAACCAGATCAATCTATCCAAAAGTGTCACACACACAAATGGGACCTTCACTATCATGGGATCTTACAACTGTACCTCCAGTAATGTTGTGTACCTCATCCAATGCAACAGGTGTGGCAAAGGATCTTATGTTGGTGAAACAGGACAGAAGTTGCAAGCGAGGATGAATTTTCACAGACATACCATCAAGGAACATAAAGAAGAGAGTTTCTGCACACCTGTGGGACATCACTTCTCACAACCGGACCACACTATAGAAGACCTCAATGTTTTAGTTCTTAAAGGGAATTTCAGAACTATCCAGGAAAGGAAAACATTTGAACTAAGAATGATAATTCTTTTTAACACAAAAACGAATGGCCTAAATTTAGATATTGGTTTCCTTACCCATTATACTAAGGTTTTATGACCCCCTCTGTGACTAGCATCTCCCCCCTCAAGTCTATAGCTCTCCCTCTGTCTTATCTCACTAACTCTGTCTTGTCTCACTAACTCTGCTGCTATCTTTATTACCATTGATTTGTATGTGTTTTTTTTCCTTTCCCTCTGAGATTTTTTTCTTGTTTTGTTTCAACATTCTGCTAAAAAAATTGTGAATCAGTACTGCTTGGACCTTGAAGAAGGGGACATACCCCGAAAGCTTGTCCTGAAAAATTCTATGTTAGTGCAAATAAAAAAAGTATCACGGACAGTACTTAATTTTCTCTGTCATAATTGCACTAATACGGCTACAATTACGTCAAGTATGATGGAAGATACTGCATATAGCCGCATTAAGAAGCAGTTAACCATCCTGATCACAAAGGAAACACAGGTTAGCAGCGACATCTTCTTTCTCTCAAGATGCAAAAAGAGGAATCTCATACCACAGGGTCTCCGGATCAAAAATCCTTGTGCCAATACACTGAACTCTCCTTATGCAGAAGGACTCTGCAGACGTACCAGCGAAAGGTTAAGGAACAACCTCATTCATAAACTGTATGGTAAAAGGGAGACAATCAGGAAACAAAAGCAGTTGGTGTTTGAAACCTCAACATCACTGGACCCTACAAACATCAGCCAAATTAAGAATGAAATTGAAACCTTACAAAGACAACTGCAAAAACATGCCATGAACAGGAAGCAAAAAAAACTCCAAAAGCTACACCAAGAGCAGACCTTTTGGATACAACCTAAACAACACAAAACAAACACAACTTCTATTACTCCTGCTATCAGCAACTTGGAACCCGATCCAGAATCCCAAGGTATCCCTTGTGTTAATGCTGACCTGACAGAAAATGTGGATATAACAGAGGATCTTGGAATCATAAATTTGTCAGCTCATAAACTTTCTGCACCAGAAACAACAGTCCTCTCCAAAGGCCTCACATTCTGCCCAACCACCAAATTGGATAATTTACAGGTATGGTCAGATATGGAGGAATTCTTTAGGAGACTGAGGCTCAAAGAATATTTTCACAGTAATGAAAGGAATCCTAGGACAATAGGAGGTGATAAAAAGAAAAAGAACAGCAACTTCACACCTCCACAAGGACGCAACCCCAAACTGGATACCTATATTGACAGCTTCAGGCTGCGAGTAACATCTCTGATATCCACCCAGCAAAAGAAAATATTATACAACCTTTCACCACTGGAGCGAAGAGCTGTACACGATCTGCGCAAGAATCAGGCCATAACCATCAAACCAGCAGATAAAGGGGGAGCAGTCGTTGTGATGGATACAGACAAATATATACAAGAGGGTCAGAGGCAGCTGGCAAATACTACTTACTACAAAAAACTGGATTATGATCCGACCCAGGATTTTACTAAGCAATTAAAAGGTCTGATTGCGACCATACCAAGCCACCTGCATTCAGAACTCATCAATGCGATTCCAGATAATCCAGATATTGGAGACTTCTACATGCTGCCCAAAATTCACAAGCCAGGAAATCCAGGCAGACCCATTATAACAGGTATGAATACACTTACCGAACATATCTCAGGCCTTGTAGAAAACATGTTAAAACCGTTAGTCATGAACACTACTAGTTTCCTGCAAGACACCACTGATTTTCTGAACAAGCTTAACAATATACAACAATTACCACCAAATACACTTCTAGTCACTATGGATGTAGAATCTCTGTACAGTAACATCCCTCACAAGGATGGGTTGGCAGCATGTCACAGATTCTTATCATCCACACCAAACCACAAATACACGGCTGAGGATGTTACACAGCTCATCGAATTTATTCTTACACACAACTACTTCACTTTCAACAATGACATCTATCTCCAATGTATGGGTACTGCTATGGGAAGCAAAATGGCACCCCAATATGCAAACTTATTTATGGCTGACCTGGAGGACAAATTCCTGAACAGCATACAACAAAAGCCATACAGATATTATCGCTATATTGATGATATCTTCATGATATGGACTGAAGGTGAAGAAAATCTAAACCAATTCTTCTCATTGATCAACACTTTTCACCCATCTATCAAACTAAAAATGGACTATTCGAACACACATGTCAACTTCCTAGACACTACAGTATACATCAGGGATGACAAGCTTCACACTTCCATATACAGAAAAACGACTGACCGATGCAGCTATCTTCATAGTTCCAGTTTTCATCCCCAACACACTAAACGAGCCATCATACACAGCCAGGCCATCAGATACCACCGAATTTGTTCAGAC
This sequence comes from Rana muscosa, assembly GCA_029206835.1. Lineage (NCBI taxonomy): Eukaryota > Metazoa > Chordata > Amphibia > Anura > Ranidae > Rana > Rana muscosa. The sequence continues at coordinate 232,215,801 of CM055118.1, forward strand.
CCAGAAGTCAGAGATAAACATCTCAGAACACTGGCAGGCTCTTTCCAGAAGAAAGGATATAAAGACAAAACCATCAACAACAGCATAAACACAGCCTTGAAAACCCGAAGAGAAAATCTCCTCCAATACAAAGAGAAAAAAACAAATAACCGAGTACCTCTAGTCACCACATACAACCCAACACTAGAAGGGATCAAAAAGATAATCAAAGATTTACAGCCCATTATAACAGAGGATGAAACTCTGAAAGAAATATTCCAACAACCCCCATTATTGGCTTTCAGACAACCACCCAACCTCAGACACAAACTAATCAGCAGGAAACTTCACTCTGATTATGAAGTCACAAATAATGGAAGCAAACCCTGCAATAAAAAACGCTGCAAACTGTGCAACCAGATCAATCTATCCAAAAGTGTCACACACACAAATGGGACCTTCACTATCATGGGATCTTACAACTGTACCTCCAGTAATGTTGTGTACCTCATCCAATGCAACAGGTGTGGCAAAGGATCTTATGTTGGTGAAACAGGACAGAAGTTGCAAGCGAGGATGAATTTTCACAGACATACCATCAAGGAACATAAAGAAGAGCGTTTCTGCACACCTGTGGGACATCACTTCTCACAACCGGACCACACTATAGAAGACCTCAATGTTTTAGTTCTTAAAGGGAATTTCAGAACTATCCAGGAAAGGAAAACATTTGAACTAAGAATGATAATTCTTTTTAACACAAAAACGAATGGCCTAAATTTAGATATTGGTTTCCTTACCCATTATACTAAGGTTTTATGACCCCCTCTGTGACTAGCATCTCCCCCCTCAAGTCTATAGCTCTCCCTCTGTCTTATCTCACTAACTCTGTCTTGTCTCACTAACTCTGCTGCTATCTTTATTACCATTGATTTGTATGTGTTTTTTTTCCTTTCCCTCTGAGATTTTTTTCTTGTTTTGTTTCAACATTCTGCTAAAAAAATTGTGAATCAGTACTGCTTGGACCTTGAAGAAGGGGACATACCCCGAAAGCTTGTCCTGAAAAATTCTATGTTAGTGCAAATAAAAAAAGTATCACGGACAGTACTTAATTTTCTCTGTCATAATTGCACTAATACGGCTACAATTACGTCAAGTGTGAAAATAATAAACCAAAAAATTAAAATATGTCCCTTTTTCATACACAGGATGAAATCAGCCAGGAGGAGGGTCTGGAAACTGTCAGGCAGGAGGAGGCAGGGCCCACTGTGAGCCAGGAGGTGGCAGGGCCCACTGTGAGCCAGGAGGTGGCAGGGCCCACTGTGAGCCAGGAGGTGGCAGGGCCCACTGTCAGCCAGGAGGTGGCAGGGCCCACTGTCAGCCAGGAGGTGGCTGGGCCCAGTGGCAGACAGGAGGTGGCAGGGCCCAGTGGCAGACAGGAGGTGGCCGGCACGGGTAGCAGTACAAGATCGCAGGTGCCTCCCATCCGCCTTCCTAAAAGAAGCAGGAGGGACAGGACCACAAGTGAGGCAGCAATGGCCCTTATTAGAGAGGCACATGCCACCCTCCAGGAGCCCACATCCCCTGAAGAGGCCATTGCCGGCCTAGTTGAGGCCAAGTTCAAGGTGATGAGCATGGAGCAACGCCTCCTATGTGAGCCCCTGCTCATCACCTTGCTGAACAAGGGGGTGATGGAGAGAATTACCCCCAATACGGCCATATGTGAGGTCGCCCAGCTATCCCAACCTCAACCTCCTCCTCCTCCTCCACCTTCTTCTTCTCCGTCACCCCCTTCTCCTCCACCTCCTTCTACTCCTCCTGACAGGAGTACCCCTCCAGTGGCCCAGCCTCCAGCCACACGCAGAAGGAAGGCTGCAGAGAAGGCTTCAGGGAAGGCTGCAGGGAAGGCTGCCAAGAAGACCAGGAAGTGATGGCCTTACTTCATTGTGGTCGGACAGAAGGCAGCCTGTTGTAGTACCACAGACTTGGGACATGTATATCACCTGCTGCTGTTCCTGACCTCTGGGAGGCCAGCATCAGATTGTGCTCACAACTGTTGTGCTTCTCAAGCTCCCAATTTTAGTGTCCACACAGGGTTGATGTGTGCTCTGGGGTCCCATGGATGCACAAATGGCAGCAGGTTCTCCAGCGCTGCCTTCTATTTATTTTGTTCTATACCAGAATAAATGTTTTTTTTTTTAAAGTTCATACTTGACTATGTGTTTTTATAATAATTATTTATTTCCCTTTGGAGTAGGCAGATACATTTGAACCAAAAAAATAAAAGGGACAGATAACACAAAAAAATATCATTAAAGGTGTTCTAAAAAAAAAATAGGGTGTAAACTTGACACAACAAAATTTAAAACACAAAATTGGAGATCACTATCAAAACATAGACAAATTAAAATTAACATCTGTCTAAAAATTTTTAAACATTAAAATATTCAGAAGATCTTGCACAATATAATACAGCTAAATTTTCTTAAGAGCAGCATGAAAAAGGTTCAAAATAGATAGTCAGAACTCTGTGTGAATATCAGCAGTAAAACAAGTTCATTAGTTTTCATTATTGTAACATTCTAAAGAAGATTTAAATGCACAACATTTAAACAATGCAATAATTTACAGCGGGACGAATGTGCTATCTCCATTACGAAGGCTTGTTTTACCAGAAGATGCGCTCCCGTCTCATACTTGATTCTGAGCATGCGCGCTTTTTGAAGAGTCGTAAAAGCATACACACAAACCATTTTCTCGTCGCAAAACAGGCAGACGAGAAACACGACGAGAAAATCTAGAATCCGGACGAGAAAAAAGAGAGCAGGTTCTCTATCTTTCTCGTCGAGATTCACGGCAGTTTTCTCGTCGTAAAACCATACACACGAACGTTTTTCTCGACAATAAAGCTCTCTCGGCACTTTTCTGTACGGTTTTGGACGAAAAACTCGGTCGTGTGTACGAGGCTTGACTCTCTCTATTTGTCCTGTTTACCATTATCATTGAAAATGAAAGTAAAAGAAAATCCCACACTTTAGGTTGTCCCCAGAAAAGTAATAGAGGGGAAATCTCACAATGGGGACACTAGTTTTGGTGACCTGAGGGATTCTCCTAATTTGCAGGGATTTCCTCTCGCTTCCTGTTTTGGCTATGGGACAGGAAGTAAAAGGAAATCTCCTCAATGGGACACAGATGGGTTATGACCCTCCCTTACGCTATCCAAAATAAAAAAAAAGGTTTGCCTTTAGTTCTATTTTAATCCATTTCATAATTTTTGCAACTGAAGTTGCTGTGTGTAGTCTAGACTCTAGACCAATGTTTCTCAACTCCAGTCAAGTACCCCCAACAGGTCATGTTATCAGGATTTCCCTCAGATGAAACAGCTGTGGTAATTACTAAGGCAGTGAAACTGATCAAATCACCCGTGAGGCCGGGTTCACACTGGTGCAACGCGACACTAGTACTACTTTAGATCCGACTTTGCCCTGCGACTTGAAGCCGACATACGTCCGACTTTCAATGAACGGGGATCTGACTTGGATCCCCGCCAACACCAGGCACTGTGTTTGGTATGAATCTTGAGGGGGAACTCCACGCCAAATTTTAAATAAAAAACCGGCATGGGTTCCCCCTCCAAGAGCATACCAGGCCCTTCGGTCTGGTATGGATTTTAAGGGGACCCCCCTACGCCGAAAAAACGGCGTGGGGGGTCCCCCCAAAATCCATACCAGACCCTTATCCGAGCACGCAGCCTTGCCGGTCAGGAAAGGGGGTGGGGACGAGCGAGCCCCCCTCCTGAGCCGCACTAGGCCGCAAGCCCTCAACATGGGGGTGGGTGCTTTGGGGTAGGGGGGCGCCCTGTGGCCCCCCCACCCCAAAGCACCTTGTCCCCATGTTGATGAGGACAAGGGCCTCTTCCCGACAACCCTGGCCATTGGTTGTCGGGGTCTGTGGGCGGGGGGCTTATCGGAATCCGGGAGCCCCCTTTAATAAGGGGGCCCCCAGATCCCGGCCCCCCACCCTATGTGAATGAGTATGGGGTACATCGTAACCCTACCCATTCACCTGGGGGAAAAGTGTCAATAAAGAAATACACTAGACAGATTTTTAAAGTAATTTATTAGGCAGCTCCGGGGATCTTCTACCGACTTCGGGGTCTCTCCCGACTTCGGGGGTCTTCTTCTGACTTCTGGGGTCTCTTCCGACTCTCCGGTGCCTTCTCCGCGCTCTCTGGTGCTTTCTGCCTTCTGCCTGGCACCGCTATCTTCTGCCAGCTCTTTTGCTAGCGGTGGCCCGGTCTTCCCCGTCGCCTTCTTCCCTCTTCTCTTCTTGAGATGTTGACAAGACGAGGTCTCCCGCTGTAACGCCGTGTGCGCGGTGCACAATGATTTATATAGGCATGGGGCGTGGTCTCCGGGTGATGTCACCCGGTGACCCCGCCCCCTATGGCGTTACAGCCCCGGGGGATTATGGGAATGTGACGCCATAAGGGGGCGGGGTCACATCACCCGGTGACCACGCCCCATGCCTATATAAGTCGTTGCGCGCCGGGCACACGGCATTACAGCGGGAGACCACGTCGTGCCAACATCTCAAGAATAGAAGAGGGAAGAAGGCAACGGGGAAGACCGGGCCACCAACAGAGCTGGCAGAAGATAGCGGAGGTGCCCGGCAGAAGGCATAAAGCACCGGAGAGCGGGAGAAGAACCGGAGAGCGCGGAGAAGGCACCGGAGAGCCGGAAGAGACCCCCGAAGTCGGAAGAGACCCCCGAAGTCGGTAGAAGACCCCCGGAGCTGCCTAATAAATGACTTTAAAAAGCTGTCTAGTGTGGTTTTCTTTTTATTGACACTTTTTCCCCAGGTGAATGGGTATGGGTACGATGTACCCCATACTCATTCACATAGGGTGGGGGGCCGGGATCTGGGGGCCCCCTTATTAAAGGGTGCTCCCGGATTCCGATAAGCCCCCCGCCCGCAGACCTCGATAACCAACGGCCAGGGTTGTCGGGTTGTCGGGAAGAGGCCCATTGTACTCATCAACATGGGGACAGGGTGCTTTGGGGTGGGGGGCCGCAGGGTGCCCCCCCTGCCCCAAAGCACCCACCCCCCATATTGAGGACATGTGGTCTGGTACGGTTCAGGAGGGGGGAACGCTCGCTCGTCCCCACCCCCTTTCCTGACTGGCCGGGCTGCGTATTTGGATAAGGGTCTGGTATGGATTTTGGGGGGACCCCCACACCGTTTTTTCAGCGTAGGGGGTTCCCCTTTATATCCATACCAGACCGAAGGGCCTGATATGCTCCTGAAGGGGGAACCCATGCCGTTTTTTTATTAAAAATTTGGCGTGTAGTTCCCCCTCAAGATTCATACCAAACACAGTGCCTGGTATTGGCGTGGATCCAAGTCGGACACAGAGGCGGCTCTCTTATTAGGCAAAAAAGGCGGCCGCCTAAGGCCTCGCGCTCCCAGGGGCCTCACGGCCGCCTAATTTGCCTGATGTGTGTGGGAGAATAGGAGGGAATGTCCCCTGTCAGTGTCCCCAAGCTGACAGGGTGAGCGGGCCTGACTGGTAAAGGATCGGCGTCTTTACAGTCAGCGCTGCCTGCTACTGCAGACGAAATGTAGAGGTGGAGGCGGAGCTGCTGGCCACTGCTGAACTGGCCAGGAGGTAGGGGTGGACTGGGCAGGGGGGGCAGGGAGGTCTCTGATGCCTCGTAAAGATGCTGCTTGCTCCCCAGCGGACAGGCGTGACTGACACCCGAATACAGCTCTCACGCTGTATTCGGCTTCCAAAAACTCCTCCCAGGTAGGCACGGGGGTGCGTTCCTGGAAGAAGACTGTGTGGAGGTTTCAGCCAATCAGGTTCACCGGATCTGGTTACCGGTAACCTGATTGGCTGAAGCGACATCGAGGGTGGGAGAACACATCGAGGACGGCGTGGACCGAGGAAGGTAAGTGCAGGGCTGGGGGGGGGGGGGACAGGCTGCATTTGGGGGACAAACTGGCTGAATATGGGGCACAAACTGGCTGAATATGGGGCACAAACTGGCTGAATATGGGGGACAAACTGGCTGCATTTGGGGGAACTGGCTGAATATGGGGGACAAACTGGCTGAATATGGGGGACAAACTGGCTGAATATGGGGGGAACTGGCTGTATATGGGGGACACGCTGGCTGCATTTGGGGGAACTGGCTGTATATGGGGGACAAACTGGCTGCATTTGGGGGAACTGGCTGTATATGGGGGACAAACTGGCTGCATTTGGGGGGAACTGGCTGTATATGGGGGGGGAACTGGCTGCATTTGGGGGGAACTGGCTGTATATGGGGACAAACTGGCTGTATATGGGGGCACACTGGCTATATATATGGGGACACACTGGCTGTATATGGGGGCACACTGGCTATATATATGGGGACAAACTGGCTGTATATGGGGGCACACTGGCTATATATATATATATGGGGGCACACTGGCTGTATATGGGGGCACACTGGCTGTATATGGGGGCACACTGGCTGTATATATATGGGGGCACACTGGCTGTATATGGATACAAACTGGCTGTATTTGAGGGGGCAAACTGGTGGCGTTTGGGCACAGTGGCTGCGTTTAATGGGCACAGTGGCGGCAATTGATTTTTTTTTTTTCAGTTTGTTTGCGCCCCCCCAAAAATTTTGAGCACCAGCCGCCACTGTTGCAGAGGGTAAACACCTAACCTAAGGCACTGTTGTATCACAGTGGCTTAGCTGTGTTAACTGCCTGAAGTTATTACATCTTGGGGGGGGGGGGTTTAATTTACAATGGTATTTGTAATATTCAGCATGGAGGGGGTTAATGTACTGCCACTGATGCATTGGTGACCAGTGGCAGTTAATTAACCCCTTTGTGCTGCATTAGTGACACCAGTGTCAGTGTTTATTACCCCTATATGGTGCAGCATGAAAGGGTTCATAAACACTGACACTGGTGCCACTAATGTAATGCAGCACAAAGGGGTTAATTTACTGCCACTGGTCACCAATGCATCAGTGGCCAGTGGTGTATTTGATACCACCCACCGCCATACACTCCGCACCCCTCTCATCTACGTACCACCTACCGCCATACACTCCGCACCCCTCTCATCTACATACCACCCACCGCCCATACACTTCGCACCCCTCTCATCTACATACCACCCACCGCCATACACTTCGCACCCCTGTCATGTACATACCACCCACCGCCATACACTCCGCACCCCTCTCATCTACATACCACCCACCGCCATACACTCTGCACCCCTCTCATCTACATACCACCCACCGCCATACACTCCGCACCCCTCTCATGTACATACTACCCACCACCATACACTCTGCACCCCTCTCATCTACATACCACCCACCGCCATACACTCTGCACCCTTCTCATCTACATACCACCCACCGCCATACACTCCGCACCCCTCTCATGTACATACTACCCACCACCATACACTCTGCACCGCTCTCATCTACATACCACCCACCCCCATACACTCCGCACCCCTCTCATCTACATACCACCCACCTCAATACACTCCCCACCTCTCTCATCTACATACTACCCAGCTCCATACAATCCGCACCCCTCTCATCTACATACCACCCACCGCCATACACTCCACACCCCTCTCATGTACATACCACCCACCGTTATACACTCTGCACTCCTCTCCTGTACATACTACCCACCTCCATACACTCCGCACCTCTCTCATGTACATACCACCCACCTCCATACACTCCGCACACCTCTCATTTACATACTACCCACCTCCATACACTCCGCACCCCTCTCATGTACATACCACCCACCTCCATACAACCCAAACCCCTCTCATTTACATACCACCCACCGCCATACACTCTACACTCCTCTCATGTACATACTACCCACCCCCATACACTCCGCACCCCTCTGAAGTACATACCACCCACCTCCATACATTCTGCACCTCTCTCATGTACATACTACCCATCCCCATACACTCCGCACCCCTCTCATGTACATACCACCCACCTCCATACACTCCGCACCTCTCTCATGTACATACTACCCACCCCCATACACTCCGCACCCCTCTCATGTACATACCACCCACCTCCATACACTTTGCACCCCTCACATGTACATACTACCCACCCCCATACACTCCGCACCCCTCTCATGTACATACTACCCACCCTCATACCCTCCGCACCCCTCCCATGTACATACCACCCACCTATGCTTCAGTTATAAACGAACACAGTCAGTGATCAGTACCGATCACTCACTGTGTTCTTTTAGAAAAGGTAGGGGCTGGTAAATGACATTTACCAGCCCCTTTTTCCAGCCTACATCGCTTGAATTATTTTTCCCATTATGGGCATGAGTGGGGCCTCATGTCTAAGTTTTTGCCTAGGGCCTCAGAAAGCCTAGAGCCGCCTCTGGTCGGACATATGTCGGCTTCAAGTCGCGGGGCAAAGTCGGATCCAAAGTAGGACGGGTGTCGTGTCGCACCAGTGTGAACCCGGCCTGAAAACATGATCTGTTGGGGGTACTTGAGGACTGGAGTTGAGAAACATTGGTCTAGACCAGTCTTTGGACTTGTTCACACCTTGCCATTTTAGTGTGGATTAATGCACCTCCACACCATCTGCAAACTGTATAATGAGCTCTGTACCATTTTTTCAGTTGCATTACATTTTTGCTTAACACTTGAAATAGTAAAACGGAGCATACTGATTTACAACTAGCACATACATCAAAGAAATGCAAACTGCATTCAAAGACTGATCTTGGATATATGCACAGCAATTTTTAAGCAATTTCAATCACTGTCAATCAACTTTTGATTGCAAAAAAAACATTCCATAGATCAAGGCAACCCTTCTACATTTTGGATGATTTCATGCTTTTGATAAAAATGTTTGTGGTAGATTACCCTGTTCTATTTAGTTATTGCCATTGAAAAGTTGTAATTGCCATGTGTTCAGTTAGGGATGAGCCCGATGTTCGAGTCGGGTGTTTGCCTGTTCGCCGATTTTAGAAAATGATGGGCCGTTTGGCCAATCATGGCTCAGGGGGCCCCACACTATGTAAGGCTGCTTACACGGAGACCGTATATACTAGTATAATGAATGAGAGCAGCAAAATGACAGTTCTAAAGGAAATTAATTAATTTAAAACTGCTGTAATGTATTATCGGAATCCGGAAAGATACATACAAATCATTGGAAAAAAAAATGGCGTGCCCCCCAAAATCTATACCAGGCCCTTCAGGTCTGGTATGGATCTTAAGAGGAACCCCGTGCCAAAATTGAAAAAATAAATAGCGTGGGGGTCCCCCCCAAAATCAAATCCATAGCAGACCCTTATCTGACCACGCAACCTGGCAGGCCGCAGGAAAAGGAGGGGGGGACAAGAGAGCGGCCCCCCTCTTGAACCATACCAGACCACATGCCCTAAACATGGGGAGGGTGCTTTGGGGTCCCCGGGAGGGTGCTTTGGGGTCCCCCAAAACACCTTGTTGATGGGAACAAGGGCCTCTTCCCCACGACCCTTGCCCGGTGGCTGTGGGGGACTGCGGGTGGGGGGCTTACCGGAATCTGGAAGCCCCCTTTAACAAAGGGGCCCCCCTATGTGAATGGGTATCAGGTACATTGTACCCCTACAAATTCACCACATTTTTTTCAAAAAAGTAAAAATGACAGGAGACAGTTGTTTTTTTTTTAAATTAATTTTGGCGCGGGGTTCCCCTTAATATCCATACCAGACCTGATGGGCCTGGTATGGATTTTGGGGGGACCCCCATGCCATTTTTTTTTCATTTTGGCGCGGGGTTACCCTTAATACCCACGCCGTTTTTTTCAATGATTTTTTATCTATATTGCTGGGATCCAACAATACATTATAGCCATGAGCAGTTTTAAATGAAAAATTTTCCTTTAGAAATGTCCCTTTGCTGTGGTACTGTTATAAACATGGAAAAGATGCGCTACTTTATAGGCAGACTAAGGGGACCCCCAGGCACGATATTTAAAGGATTAAATTTTTATTGTTTCACTTTAAGAATTATTAAAATCACTGCTCCTAAAAAACGTAATTTTTTTAAACTTTTTTTTGCATTGATACATGTCCCCTGGGGCAGGACCCAGGTCCCCAAACACTTTTTTTGGCAATAACTTGCATATAAGCCTTTCAAATTAGCATATTTGATTTTTCACGTTCGTGTCCCATAGACTTTAAGACCCCTTTCACACTGGGGCGGGCAGGAGCGGTGGCGGTATAGCAGCGCGATTTTCAGCGCTGCTATACTGTCGTTCTTACCGCGGTATGCGGTCGCTAGGGGGGTTAATTTAACCCCCGCTAGTGGCCGAAAAAGGGTTAATACCGCCCGCAAACCGCGGCTATTGCCGCGGTTTGCGGGCGGTATTACCGCGCTGTCCCATTGATTTCAATGGGAGACCGCGGTAAAGGAGCGGTGAACACACCGCTCCTTTACCGCTGTAAAGAAGCGGCTAGCAGGACTTTTGGAGCGGTCCTGCTAGCGCACCGCTTCAGTGTGAAAGCCTTCGGGCTTTCACATTGAAGGCACAGGGCAGGATTTTTTCATGCGGTATAACAGCGCTATTATTAGCGCTAAACCGCATGAAAAACGCCCCAGTGTGAAAGGGGCCTTACGGTGTTCGCACAAATTATTTGCCTGTTCACATTGTTCTGCTGCGAACCGAACCGGGGGGGGGGGGGGGGTGTTTGACTCATCCCTATGTATAGTTAGCATGAGGTTTAAAGGATAAGTTCACCTTTGAGAACATTATATGTTCCACCTGTATTTAGGATGGAACATGTAACATGTTCCCAATGCAGCCTTCTCTCCCTGTGGCAGCAGCACAGGGAGACGTTCCCCATACTAACTGTCACTTTTTGAAAACAGCACGGCCATGCGGGGCTCCGCCCACACAGCCCCATCATTCATTCACAGAGTTCTGCGTATGAATGAACTACAAGTCCCGACATCCTTTGCGGCTGTCACTACAGTGCTGTTGAGCGCCATGGTAGTTCATTGAGTCTTCCTGTCAGTGTGAAACTGCCTGCCCGTATGATATTCGGGCAGACAGCTCACAGTGACAGTCTGCAGGAGACCTGCTTGGCATCAGTGATCTGCTGATTGCTGGTGCAATGCTTTCCAGACACCTAAAAAAAAATAGTGCACTTTTTTTGATCTGCAAAAAAAATATGCGTTTATTTATGAACTTATACTTTAAAGTGGTTGTAAACCTCAGACATGAAGTATAAACAAAGAATATCCCTCTATAGTGTATACTTGTCTCAATTAAGAGCACTAAGCGTCATTACTGTCTGCAGCTTTGTTCCTCTGCTATCAGCATGAGTCACTTCTAACAAGTTTTTCTGACACTAAGAGAAAATGGTGACAGAGGAGGGACCTTCAGCAGATTGACAGTCTCGGCTCTGTTTCTGTGAGGTGTGTGGAGGGGGTGTCTCTTCCCTCCAATCAGCTCTCAGAGCTCTCCTCAATGAGCTCTGCAGAGTGTAATTTAAAGTGGTTGCATAGGTGTGCGCAGCCTGTTGCATTAGGGTGTGCACCTGAAAGCTCAAAAACACGGTACCGATCTCTCACTGTGTTCATTCAGAAAGGGAAGGGGACGGTAAATCACATTACCCCTTCCCCCACTCATCCTGAAATATCATCTATGTGTGCCCACTGCAGTATCCAATGGGAGAGGAGGGAAGCCAGCCATGCTGTGGGAGGGGACACCGGGCAGCAGGAGGAATCTGCACTGCAGAGAGTGATTAGGGTGTGCCTGGGCACACCTGGCACACCCTGTGTGCACGCCTATGAGTGGTTGTAAAGTCTCAAGGTATTTCACTTTAATGCATTCTATGCATTAAGGTGAAAAACCTTCTATGCTGCAGCTTCCCCCAAACCCCCCCTTTTCTTACCTGAGCCCAATCCAGCGATGTGCACGAGCGCAGCTCACCTCATCGGCCATTGGCTCCCGCTGCAGTCAATCAAATCTAGTGACACGGGAGCCAAGTCCCACTGTCTGTGTCAATGGATGCAGGGATATTGGGGCTGCTCTGTGCAAAATTATTGCATGTGTGAATGGGGCGTAAAAGATCCATGAATGCATTTGGAAGACAACTGAAGATGTTAGTGCAATACCTATATTTGACCTGTGGGTGGCGATATGTATCTGGTTGTGCATACAGTGTCTCTGATTCCAGAGAAGAACAAATTCTGCTTCATTTCTGCAATTCATTTATAAAGCATTAAAGGGTGGGTTGTGTCTTGGCACTGCCAGAGGATACATGTCACACAACTCAGAGCAATCGTTTCTTTCACACAGTTGCCAAGGATATCAGTCATAGTTGCCAACATTTAAAAAAACTATTTTTTTAAGGCACAGTGCTGCTAAGCCTGTCATGTAATCTACCTTTACACAGGAATATGGAGTAATGCAATGACAATAAGAAGACAAATGTTATAGCTTTGTTATCACTAATGATGGGATGGATAAAGAACAGACATGAGGCATGTACCTTTCCTGGGGAAAATTCTGCTTCAGACTCCCTCTGGTGCTAGTTACATGTTGAATGGAAGATGAATAGTCATATTGTCTGATCCTGGCTTCCTCAAAGATCATGTAATTCGCACCTAATGGGTAACTCCGCTTTTGTGGGAAAAAAAATAATATAAAAAAAAAAAATATAGCATATACAAGTGCGGCAATGGTCATATTGTAATTGAATGTTATTATAAAATTGCCTTTCCTTTTTAATATGCAGCTCTGTAATTCTCTGTAAAATACAATGCAATATGGCTACCTGGGTCTACCTGTCATTTCCTGCTTGTGCGATTGGCTCACTGATTTTCCCAGAAGTCACACTAAGATACAAATCTGATTTTTTTGGCATCCCTTGCATCAAAAATTTCATTTTTGGTAAGATACTCCCAAAGGGAAATCATGTCTAAAGGGATGCAGACCCTACCACTTTCCTCATTAGAGCCCTGCAAGTGCAGCAGCTGATTGACAATTATAAAGTCACTCCCAGTCATATTCATTTTGCACATGGACACGGACAAACAGCTATTTTTTTAGAATAACAAAAGGTAGAAATCTGCAACAAAGGTTGTAAAAATCAGTGCAATGTACATTGACCAGCCAGAGGAGAATTTTTTTCTCAAAAGTGAAGTTACTCCTTAAGGGAAAATAGAGCAGAATTATCTCCAGGAAGTATTGGTTCTTTTGTTAAAGTGGTTGTAAAGACTGAAGGTTTTTTACCTTCATGCATTCTATGCACGAAGGTAAAAAACCGCACCCCCCCCCCCCCAATACTTACCCCAGCCACATATCAATCCAGCCATGTGCACAAGAGCAGCGGTTCTCCCAGGTCTCTCTATTCCCATTGGCTGAGACACTGGCTTCCACTGCTGTCAATCACAGTCAGTGAGGAGAGAGGGGGAAAGGGCCGAACCACGCTCTGTGTGTCCATAAGACAGCTTGGGAGCGAGCACATACCAGTCCCCCCCATAGCAAGCAGCTTGCTATGAGGGCACTCGGCAAGAGGGAGGGGCCAGGATGCCTGCAAGGAACCCAAGAAGAGGAGGATCGGGGCTGCTCTGTGCAAGACCACTGCACAGAGCAGGTAAGAATAACATGTTCATTATTGGGTAAAAGCCTGATCTGGTTACTCTCCAAGTTTTGGGGATGTCACCAGATGAGGGCAGGATCAATACCCTTTTGTTAACATGGTATTGTTTATTACTTTTGTTTTTGTGCATGTTTTTTATGTTTTTTTGTTTTTTTCTATGAATGATTGGTCTTAAATTAGTTATGCCTCTACTAGGTATAGGCTCCTTAGATCGCTGCTGCTCCTGAGATGTACATCAAGATGCACACCTAGGCCAACTCCATTTTTTTCTTTTTTCTTTATCTTTTATAAATTGCTGTAAAATGACAGCACGTGATATCCCCGCTTTCAAGATATTATCCTGGAATGTTCGGGGACTTAATTCTAAATTTAAGAGGGCGATACTTTTTAGATATCTCAAACTACATTCCCCACATATGGTGCTTCTTCAGGAAACACATCTCATGAGCAGCAAGTGTTCTGCATTAAAAAAGCCATGGATCCAGCAAGCCTTTCATTCTTCATATTCTACATATGCAAGAGGAGTAACGATATTAATTAGTAAATCCTTTCCATGTGTAATGGAACAGGTCCATACTGATCCCCAGGGCAAATATGTAATAATAATATTTATGGTTTGGGGTACCCGGTATATAGTGGTAGGGGTGTATATCCCCCCTCCTTTTTCTTCATCCACCCTATACTCAATCTTAGAGAAAGTAATTCCTTACTACCCAGCAAAACTGTTACTTATGGGTGATTTTAATGCCATTCTGGCCCCCGACCTAGATAGACCTATTCCCCCAAAACAATTCTCTACAGATTTGCTCTCTTGGGCTCAGGTAATGGGCTTAACAGAGGTCTGGAGGTGGAAACATCCTGAGACTAGAGCCTATTCCTGTTTTTCTGCTACCTACAAAACCTCTTTCCGTATTGATCTCGCTTTTGCTAACCCGACTATGTTGACTGATGTACTGGATGCATCATATCTACCCAGTGGGCTTTCAGACCATTCCCCCTTACTCCTTAATATTTGTTGCCCATCCTTCAGAACCCCAGCTTTATGGCATCTGGGGGCTCACTGGCTTTCTCATATTCATCTGACGACCACTATTTTACCCCGATTAGCGGAATATTGGGACTTTAATGAGGGATCCTCTTCTATTGCAATGACTTGGGACGCCTTCAAGGCCTTCACCAGAGGGCAATATATCTCCTCTATTGCTGGGATTTGTAAAGAACAGGCTGCCGTTACGATGGCGCTACAGTTAGCTGTGCAACGTCAATCTGATATTTACACGATTGATCCTATTGACACTCATTCTGAATGCAGCAAAACGTGACTTATGCCACGTACACACGATCGGTTTTACCAATGAAAACAGTCCAATGGACTTTTCTCATCGGACAAACCGATCGTGTATGGGCCCCATCGGTCTTTTTTCTATCGGTGAGAACAAATAGAACATGTTTTAATTTTATCCGATGGGAAAAAAAACAATAGCAAATTCCGATCGTCTGTGTGGAACTCCATCGGACAAAAAACCCACGCATGCTCAGAATCAAGTCGACGCATGCTCAGAAGCATGGAACTTAATTTTTCTCAGCTTGTCGGAGTGTTTTACGTCACAGCGTTTGGGACGGTCTGATTTTTGACTGATGGTGTGTAGGCAAGACTGATGGAAGTCAGCTTCATCGGATTTCCGATGGAAAAAACCATCAGCTTCATCGGATTTCCGATGGAAAAAACATCGGATTAGAATCCATAGGAGATCCGATCGTGTGTACAGGGCTTTACATCTCCATCTTACAGAGATCACTAGACTGGATCTACATCGGAATAAACAAAGTTTTTTTGAACAGGGAGGCTGCAATTGCCGCCTTCTGGCGATGTTGGCACAGTCTGACTATCCTCCAACAGCTATTTCTAGTTTGGTGTCTGCCTCAGGTGCATCGGTTTCTTCGTTACCCGATATACTAGAAGCCTTCCGTCAATATTATAGTTCCCTCTATACCTCTGTGTTGCCTTCTGATTTTCAGCCCCAGGATTTGGCATCCTGGCTAGATCCATTGGCACTCGGCTATAGGACCCATGGGAAATTATTGGCTCCCAGGTTAGCACAACTCTACTCTCAATGCTTGGCCGATGGTGCCCTCCCGACCTCCATAAGCCTTGCCCATGTTATATTAATTCATAAAGCTCCAAAAGATCCCACCTCTTGTACCTCCTATAGGCCAATTGCCCTACTTAATACAGATTTAAAAATTCTGACTAAACTACTTACCATCAGACTACAGCCATTATTACCATCTGTTGTAGATACAGACCAAACTGGCGTTATGGCAAATAAGTCAACCGATATAAATCGGAGGCGTTTGTTTACCAATATACATGCAAAACACCTGAATGAGGGTACTAGGGTGGTGACCTCCTTGGATATTGAAAAGGCCTTCGACACCATCGAATGGCCTTTTCTTTGGGAGGTTCTTAGGAGGATGGGGTTCCCCCTGACTTTTATTAAATGGATACAGATACTTTATCAAAATCCCACCTCGGCTATCAAGCTGGGAGGTGGCCTGTCGCAGCCTTTTCTTGTTCATACATCACGGGACACAGAGCGGCATAGTCATTACTATGTGGGTTATATAGAATTACCTTCAGGTGCTGGCACTGGCAACTTCCAAAACAGGAAGTACCCTCCCCTATATAAGCCCCTCCCATCCGGGAGCACCTCAGTTTTTTGCCAGTGTCTAAGGTGTTGGCCAAGGTTAACATGTATTCATCTGGGCTTGTGTACAGGTTCTCTGGGCCTTAGCAAGCTATTCCGGATCCGACCAAAAAAGCTTCATAGCTAAACGGTCGGTACCCGGGCCTTGCAGAGAAGAGCAGGGTTTTGCCTGTAATGCCTCTCTTAGGAGGGCTGGACCCTGGGATCCAGAGCTCTGGTCATACCCAAAACCAAGAGGCTATCTGTGCAGGGTGCTATACAGGTCCAGGGGAGTGGAATCCTTGGGAACCCGGTCCCTGAAGGTCTAGTACAATGCCTGCCGTGAGAGGTGAAGTTTGGGCTTCTGTGGACCAAACAAAGTCCTGCGGCGGGGAAAAGGTAAGTGGGGGCCCCTCAGGAACTTGGTTCTATTGAGGGGACCCCCAAGCCTAATATGTCTTTCTGCCTGTTACCTAAAGGTATTCCCGCTAATAGCTGTATATGCCTAAGAAATCCTAGAAATGTCTTTTCATAAAGGAAGTTTTAAAAACTGTAAACCTAGAAATGTTTTTCATAAAGGAGGTTTTAAAAAAAATAAAAAAAAAGACAAAAGTGCAGTACCTGTGTTTGTCCACTAGAGGCCGCTGTGGAACGTCTTTTTTTCTTGGGACTATTCCTTCCATGGTGAAAGTCCAGGCAGATGAGTGAGCTCTCTATCAGGGAAGCTGCATTCCTCTGTCATGCTGCCAAGTAGTTTCCTTCCATCCCCGAGTCCTGGTGAAACAGGGACCCTGGCTCCTCTCCCTACATGGCGCCAAGAGCGCACACGTGCACGCGCGCGCGCGCACACACGCTTTCTTTTTATAAGATTTAGCTTCAAAAAAGGGGGCGGAGCCTGGCGGATGACGCGCTCTGTGTGCCCAGCGCTTCTGCGCATGTGCGGGCGTCCCAGCAAGATAAAAGGACTCAGTCCACGCTGCTTGCTATGGACACAGAGCATGAAAAGGAGCTGGTAGCATGGTATAGGGGCTTACAGCGGGCGGTTGATACAGGCATCCCCAGAAAGACGCATTAGTAGACACCCACTGATGTACATAGCAGCAAATTGCATTAGACTATTTCAGTAAAGGGGTGTATTGCGGCTGGAATACCTCAGCTTTGAACTAAGGAATATGCCGCCTAAAAAACTCCGAGATATACCTCTCAGGAAGTGTAGGGGGTCTCCATCGGGCTCTGAGGATCTGGAGCAGTCATCTGCACCTTCCTCCCCTGAGAAATCAGAGGTTAATACCCATAAGGAACCCCCGGGAGTGCCAGGTACTGCGGCTGTCCTCAGTCCACCTGCTCCTGCATATATAACAGAGGAGGTTTTTGCCTCAACTCTGGAGGGATTGGAG
Source organism: Rana muscosa (assembly GCA_029206835.1). NCBI lineage: Eukaryota > Metazoa > Chordata > Amphibia > Anura > Ranidae > Rana > Rana muscosa. The sequence goes on from CM055118.1 coordinate 232,233,553, forward strand.
CAGAGATTGGCAGCATTGATCGCTTCTTCTCTACAGGAAAGAAAGCGCGCCAGATCTCCATCCCCTCCATTAGAGTGCCTGTTGGCAGAGCAACAGTCCCAGGAAGGGACTGACCTTCCTGAAGGGGATCAGGAGGAGGTTAACTCTGTTTTTGAGGAATCGACAGTAGATGAACCATTTTCAGCATCACAGACTGAAAGATTGTGGGTCCAGACCCTAACTGACATGGTTCGATCTGCATTTAAAATGCCTCTTGTTGAACCATCAACTACTGCTGTCTCCTCGTTGGGGTCGCTAAAAGCTCCCCAGATTAATTGCTCCTTTCCAATTCATCCATTATTGGAAGGACTTATATACCAGGACTGGGAACATCCTGATAAACTATTTGTTCCACCTAAGAAATTTCAGGTGATCTATCCCATGGAGGAAAAATTCACCCAGAGATGGAATGTTCCTACGGTGGACGCAGCCATTTCTTCTGTGAACAAATCACTGACATGTCCAGTAGATAATGTTCAAATGTTCAAAGATCCAGTAGATAAAAAATTGGAATCTTTATTAAAATCTGCTTTTTCCACAGCAGGGGCTGTTACACAGCCAGCAATGGCAGCTATTGGGGTCTGCCAAGCTTTAAAGGATCAAATGAAAATGGTCCTGAGGGATTTGCCAGACCAGCAGGCCCAGGCTCTGGCTGATCTGCCTAGAGCATTATGCTTTGCGGTTGACGCCATCAAGGATTCTATCCATCAGGCCTCCCGCCTCACGCTGTCTTTGGTACATATGCGTAGGCTTCTGTGGCTCAAGAACTGGTCTGCTGAGGCTCCCTGTAAGAAGCTCTTAGTTAGCTTCCCATTTCATGGAGAACGCCTTTTTTGGCGAAGACCTGGATAAATATATCCAGAAGATTTCCAGTGGTAAAAGTACTCTCTTACCAATTAAAAAGAGGTCTAGGGGTCCGTCTTTTAAGAGGACTACCTCTCCTATCCCTGGGACGTCTGCTACTAAGCAGTTCCGACGGCCTCCTCGGTCAAACTCAGGAGGTAAAAATCAGGGACAGTCACAGGGTAATAAAAAGCCCTGGATCCGAAGAGGTACTAAACCAGCCTCCAAGTCAAGCCTATGAAGGGCTGCCCCCACTCAAACGGGTGGGGGGAAGACTTCAGTTGTTCACAGAGACCTGGCGGGAGACGATCAAAGACAGATGGGTGCTCTCCGCAGTAACTCGGGGATACAAGTTGGAGTTAAAAGAGTCTCCTCCTTCCCATTTTATGTGGTCAGGCATGCCAAAAGACCCTCTGAAAAGAAGGTGTCTCCTAGTGGCGTTAGAACAACTATTGCTCCAAGGAGTAATTATGGAGGTTCCTATGGAAGAGTGGGGGTTGAGTTTCTACTCAAACCTTTTCACAGTCCCGAAACCAAACGGGGACATAAGACCCATATTGGACCTAAAGAGTCTAAACAAATTTCTAAACGTCCGGTCCTTCCGGATGGAGTCGATCCGATCGGTCACCGCTGCCCTACAGGGGGAGGAATGGTTAGCCTCGATCGACATCAAAGATGCTTACTTGCATGTTCCCATCTTTCCAGGTCATCACAAATTTCTACGCTTTGCAGTAGAAGGGCGCCATTTTCAGTTCAGAGCCTTACCATTCGGTCTGGCCACAGCACCACGAGTGTTCACAAAAATTCTGGCCCCACTGTTGGCCAATCTAAGAACACGAGGTGTAACGATAATGGCATACCTACACGACCTGTTGTTGATGGACCACTCAGTTGCCAAGCTAGAAGTGGTAATTGTCGATACAATCAAGTATCTAGAATCTCACGGTTGGGTCATCAACCTGGACAAGTCAGCCCTACAGCCAGTGAAAAACCTGGTATATCTAGGGCTACGGCTGGATTCAGACCAGAGGAAGATTTTCTTACCTCTAGACAAGGTATCCTCTTTGAGGGGCTTGGTCCGTCTGCTTTGTGCAAAAAGACAGCCGTCCATACGCCTGTGCATGAGGCTGCTAGGAAAGATGGTAGCATCATTCGAAGCTGTGCCATACGCCCAATTCCACTCAAGGAATTTACAGAGGGCCATATTGTCAGCCTGGAACGGAAAAATTCAGGCTCTAGACTTCCCGATGGCTTTGTCCCCTTCCGTTCGGAAGAGTCTCTGCTGGTGGTTGATCCCCCAGAATCTCCAGAAGGGAAAACCCTTCAGTCCGATATCCTGGAAGGTGGTCACTACAGATGCCAGCCTTATAGGCTGGGGGGCAGTACTGGAGCAATGGTCTCTCCAGGGCAGATGGTCAAATGTAGTAAAAACCCTGCCCATCAATCTCTTAGAGATACGAGCAGCCCGGTATGCCCTAGTAGCCTGGGCATCCAGACTCCAAGGGTCCCCTGTCAGAATTCAATCAGACAATGCAACAGCAGTGGCATATATCAATCATCAGGGAGGCACCAGGAGTCGTGCAGTCCAGAGGGAAGTAAGTCACATCCTGGAATGGGCAGAAAAGCATGTCCCATGTATGTCAGCTGTCTTCATTCCAGGGGTGGAGAATTGGAAGGCGGACTTTCTAAGTCGCCAACAGTTATGCCCAGGGGAATGGTCCCTTCATCCCGAGGTCTTCCGAGCAATATGTCAGCGGTGGGGAACACCGGATGTAGATCTGCTAGCATCCAGATTCAACGCAAAGGTGGACAGATTTGTCTCCCGGACAAGGGATCCCCTCGCTTGCGGCTCGGATGCTCTGGTGTTCCCTTGGGATCAGTTCAGGCTGATATATGCATTCCCTCCGCTACAATTGTTGCCTCGACTCCTTCGCAGAGTCAGGTTGGAAAAGAAGCCGGTGATCCTGGTGGCTCCAGCGTGGCCCCGAAGGGCCTGGTACGCGGAGATCATCAAAATGTCTGTGGGGAGTCCTTGGACCCTTCCACGTCGTCCGGACCTGCTTTCGCAAGGACCGATATACCACCCTTCCTTACTAACTCTAAGTTTAACGGCCTGGCTATTGAATCCCACATCCTAAAGAAGAGGGGTCTCTCTAACTCTGTGGTATCAACTATAATCAATGCCAGGAAGCCTGTATCCAGGCAGATCTACTATAGAGTTTGGAAGGCGTACATCACTTGGTGCGAGGCCAGAAAATGGCATCCACGTAAGTACGTTATAGGCAGAATTCTGGACTTCCTGCAGTGGGCTGTAGACAGGAAGTTTGCCTTAAGTACTATCAAGGGCCAGGTTTCGGCCTTATCAATACTATTTCAAAGGCCCCTGGCTATGCATTCACTTGTCAAATCCTTTATGCAAGGTGTGACTCGTATTATTCCACCGATTAAAGCTCCCATATGCCCATGGGATCTAAATTTGGTTCTGTCGGTTCTGCAGAAGCAGCCATTTGAACCTTTGCGGCACATTTCCTTGGTTCTACTCACCAGAAAATTGATATTTTTAGTAGCCATATGCTCGGCTAGAAGAGTGTCGGAATTAGCCGCCATGTCATGTAAAGAGCCATATCTGGTTATTCATGAGGACAGAGTAGTATTACGTCCTCACCCAGCCTTTCTTCCTAAGGTGGTATCGAGGTTTCACTTGAACCAGGATATGGTTCTTCCTTCTTTTTCCCCAAACCGAGCTCGCTAGAGGAAAAGTTATTGCATTCTTTAAATGTAGTAAGAGCAGTTAAAGCTTATCTAAAAGCCACTGCTCAGATTCGTAGAACGGATTCTTTGTTTGTTCTGCCGGAAGGCCCCAGAAAGGGTCAGGCAGCATCAAAATCTACTTTAGCCAAGTGGATTCGACAGGTCATAATACAAGCCTATGGCTTGAGAAGTAGACCGCCTCCGTTCAAAGTTAGGGCGCACTCCACGAGAGCAGTTGGAACTTCATGGGCAGTGCATCACCAGGCCTCCCTGGCTCAAATTTGTAAGGCCGCAACATGGTCTTCAGTACACACGTTTACTAGGTTCTACCAGGTGGACGTTAGAAGTCAGGAGGATGTCGCCTTTGGGCGCAGTGTGTTGCAGGCCGCAAAAGATCCTCATGCCTGATGGCGCCCAGCTTATGTATGGTATATCCCCCCCTCATTTGGCATTGCTTTGGGACGTCCCACATATTAATGACTATGCCGCTCTGTGTCCCGTGATGTATGAACAAGAAAGTAGGATTTTTAAAACAGCTTACCTGTAAAATCCTTTTCTTGGAGTACATCACGGGACACAGAGCTCCCACCCCTCTTTTGGGGACACGTATTGCTTTGCTACAAAACTGAGGTGCTCCCGGATGGGAGGGGCTTATATAGGGGAGGGTACTTCCTGTTTTGGAAGTTGCCAGTGCCAGCACCTGAAGGTAATTCTATATAACCCACATAGTAATGACTATGCCGCTTTGTGTCCCGTGATGTACTCCAAGAAAAGGATTTTACAGGTAAGCTGTTTTAAAAATCCTACTTTTCTTTGTCTAGAGGTACTAGACAGGGCTGCCCTCTCTCTCCAGCCTTGTGCGCCATAGCGATGGAACCGATGGCGGAGGGTCTCCGTACTTCCCTTCATGTCAGGGGACTGCGTGTCGGCTGGCTGGAGGAAAGGTTTACCCTGTATGCGGACGACCTACTCCTCTTTTTAAATGATGCAGGGCCATCACTTAAGGGGGCCTTGCAGGTCCTTAATTCCTTTTCCTCAGTCACAGGTCTCAAAGTGAATTGGACAAAGTCCCTTTTATTTCCTATAGATTCTGCGGCCCGTGCCACGGCCTATACTGATACTCCCTTGAGATGGGTGGAGCACTTTAAATACCTGGGGGTGGTGGCTTCCAGATAGGCTTCGGACTATATATCCCTAAATTTAACACCCGTGATTCAGGATGTTCAACAACGGCTGAAGGCATGGAAGTCATTACCCCTTTCATTATTAGGACGCATAAACCTAAAAAAAAATTATGTATTACCTAAATTTACATATCTATTTTGACACTCTCCACAGTGGATCCCTAAATCATTTTTTGTACGGCTGCATCGTATTTTTGCAGCATTTATATGGAGATCTCAGTCACATAGGTATAGCTGGACGACATTGGTACTCCCGGCTTCTCAAGGTGGCCTGGCATGTCTGGATTTCTACAAATATTATTTGGCCTCTCAGCTAGTAACCGCTGCCTGGTGGTTTAACCCAGATTAGTGATGAGCCGAACACCCCCGGGTTCGGTTCGCACCAGAACCCGCGAATGGACCGAAGGTTCGCACGAACATTAGAACCCTATTAAATACAATAGATGCGAACGTTCGAATTCTAAAGTGCTAATTATAACGACTATTATCCATGTTATTGTCCTAAACAGAGTTTGGGAACTCGGGTTCTGCACCAGGGGACATGTATCAATGCAAAAAGAAGTTTTAAAAACGGCCGTTTTTTGGGAGCAGTCATTTTAATGATGCATAAAGTGAAAAAAAAAAGTCAAATATTCCTTTAAATATTGTACCTGGGGGGTGTCTAAAGTATGCCTGTGAAGTGCCACGTGTTTCCCGTGTTTAGAACTGTCCCTGCACAAAATTACATTTCTAAAGGAAAAAAAAGCCATTTAAAACTGCTTGCGGCTTTAATGTAATGTCTGGTCCCGGTAATATGGATGAAAATCTTTAAGAAAAATGGCATAGCTACCCCATCACGCCCCCCCCCCCCACCCCAGCCCATTACCAGCCCCTTTGGGTCTTGTTTGGATATTAAGGGGAACCCCGCAACACAAAATAAAAAAGGCCCTATATACTCTGAACTGCAGTATACAGGCGGTGTAAACAAGACCGGTGTAAACAAGACAGGGACTGTAGGTTTGTTCTTAAGTAGAATCTGTTTGTAATTTTGAACACGTACATTGTTTAAGTGTAGCTCCAGCCAAAAAATCTATTTTTAAGCTTTTTGGAAAACATAGGGAAGGGTTATCACCCCTGTAACATTTGTTTTGCTGTCTGTGCCCCTGTTCAGAACATTTCACCTCACTTTGCATCCCAATGACAACTGTTTTTGAAATGTGGTGTTTTTATTGAAACAAGGATTGGTGATAAAGCATCAGTAGAGAGGAGACACCTTTCTCCCATATTAATTCTTACAGGAGAGAATTTTCCTTCCTAGGGGTAGATTTCCTCTCACTTCCTGTTGTCTTCTTCCGTTTGCAAGTAGGCGTCGTTTGTAAGTTGGATGTTTGAAAGTAGGGACCTGCCGTATATACTCAGCAGAAATTGGCCCCTTAGGTGTTGGTGTTGGCACAACACTGAAGCACTCACAGTTACTCTTGGTGGGTGCTGGAACGCCCTGCTGTCAACTATTATATCAGGAATTGTAATAACATATAATTGTTGAACAGTGGTCGTAAAAATTGGGCCTTTGATGGTGGTGCTGGTGCCACAACACTGTAAGGCCTGACAGTTACTCTTGGTGGGCGCAGCAATGGGCCCTGCTGTGAATTATTAGATCAATAATTATAATTGCATGCCCCTGTTGAACAGGGGCTGAAAAATTGGGCCTTAGGCACTGGTGGCACAACACTGCAACCCCTCACAGATACTGTACTTGGAGCACAGCAAAGAGCCCTGTTGCAAAGTATTGCATCAAAAATTGTAATTACACGCCCCTGTTAAACAGGGGCTGAAAAATTGTGCCTTAGCCACTGGTGGCGGCACCCATAAACCAAAATGATCTTCCAAGCTATCATCATTAATCGGATCATTGAGGAGGAGGAGGAGGATAGCCAGTCAACATAACAGCACAGGCACTCAGCATCAGCATCAGTCTTGAAGGGATGTGACATTTTAAAATCAATTAGTCTGTTATATCAGCATCAGGTGTGTGGTAGCTGGTGGTGATCCAAGACTGGTTCATCTTGATGAAAGTCAGTCGATCAACCGAGTCGGTGGACAGGCGCACCCTGTGATCCGTGACAAATCCTCCAGCAGCACTGAATGTGCGTTCTGAAAGAACGCTGGATGCAGGACAGGCCAGTAGCTCAATTGCATACTGTGCAAGCTCTGGCCAGTGATCCATCCTCAAGACCCAGTAAGCCAGAGGATTTTCGGTGGGGAAGGTGTCCAAGTCTGACCTTGCCCCTAGGTATTCCTGCACCATGTATATCAGACGCTAGCGATGGTTGCTGGAACCGATCATACTTTGGGGCTGCGGACTGAAGAATTGTCTGAACGCATCGGTCAGACGGCCACCTTCCCCACCGCTCCTTCTTTGACTGCCCGAAGCCTCAGCAACTCGTTGTCCAGGACCAGGAGTTTGTAACCTCCCAGTCTCTGGGAACGCGTTGCACAGACCTTTCTGCAAGGCCTCCCGGAGTTGTCTCATCCTCTGCTCCCTCTGCGACGGTAAGATAAGGTCCGCAACCTTACCCTTGTACCGTGGATCAAGGAGAGTGTCCAGCCAGTAATGGTCCCTCTCCTTGATCCGAAGAATACGAGGATCCTTCCGCAGACATTGCAGGATCAGGGAGGCCATGCAGCGTAGGTTAGCTGAGGCATTCAGTCCGGAGTCCTCTGGGTCACTAAGGACGACATGATCCGCAGCCACCTCCTCCCAGCCACGTACAAGTCCACTGGTTTCTTGGGACTGTAAATCATCCCTAAAAGACTGCTGCTGATGATGCTGAGTGCCAGCCTCCACCTCCATGCTGACACAATCCTCCTCCTCCTCCTCCTCCTCCTCCTCTTCCTGTGCGATGGGTGGGACAGAAGGAACACTGTCTGGGTAAAGGGGGCCTTGAGAGGCAAGGAAGTCCTCCTCTTCCTGCCTCTGTTCTGCCTCAAGTGCCCTGTCCATTATTCCACGCAGCGTGTGCTCCAACAGGTGGACAAGAGGTACAGTGTCACTGATGCATGCACTGTCACTGCTCACCATCCTCGTGGCCTCCTCAAATGGTGCCAGGACAGTGCATGCATCCCTGATCATGCCCCACTGGCATGGTGAAAAAAACCCGAGCTCCCCTGACCCTGTCTTGGTGCCGTAGTCACACAGGTACTCATTGATGGCCCTCTGCTGCGTGTGCAGCCGCTGCAGCATGGCCAACGTTGAGTTCCACCTGGTGGGCATGTCACATATAAGGCGGTTCTTGGGCAGGTTCAACTCCTTTTTCAGCTCAGCCAGGCGAGCACTGGCATTATAAGATCTGCGGAAATGCACACAGACTTTCCTGGCCTGCCTCAGGACATCCTGTAAGCCCGGGTACCTGCCCAAGAACCGCTGCACCACCAGGTTAAGGACGTGAGCCACACAGGGCACATGGGTCAGTTGTCCCTGTCGGAGGGCGGAGAGGAGGTTGGTGCCATTGTCGCAAACCACCATTCCTGGCTTAAGCTGGCGTGGCGTCAACCACCTCTCGGCCTGCCCCTGCAGAGCAGACAGGACCTCTGCCCCAGTGTGGCTCCTGTCCCCCAAACACACCAGCGCAAGCACGGCATGGCATCTTTTTGCCTGCGTACTTGCGTAGCCCCTTGAACGCCTACGGAGCACCGCTGGTTCCGAGGACAAAGCACAGGAAGAGGCCATGGAGGAAGAAGAAGAGGAGGGGGTGGAGGAAAGAGGTGTGTCACAACCAGTAGTAGCATTTTGGAGGCGTGGCGGTGGAACAACCTCCAACACTACTGCACCTTGTCCTGCATCCTTCCCAGCTGCCAAAAGAGTGACCCAATGGGCCGTGAAAGAAAGGTAACGTCCCTGTCCATGCCTGCTGGACCATGATTTAGCGGTAATATGCACCTTACCGGTGACCGCCCTGTCCAGCGAGGCCAAGACATTGCCTTCCACATGCCTGTAGAGAGCCGGAATCGCCTTCCGTGAGAAAAAGTGGCGTTTGGGAACCTGCCACTGAGGAACCGCTCATTGCACAAACTCACGGAAGGGGGCCGAGTCTACCAACTGAAAAGGCAGCAGTTGAAGCGCTAGCAATTTAGCCAAGCTAGCATTCAACCGCTGGGCATGTGGATGGCTGGGAGTGAACTTCTTTCGACGGTCCAGCAGCTGGGGCAGGGAAATTTGCCTGCTAGAATCGGACGTCAGTGTACTGCTAGCAGAGTGGCCGCAAGTACTTGGCTGTGACACACCTAATTCTACACCTTTATTCCTCTCAGTGCAGGTTTCAGAGAGGACTGAAGGTATAGTGGGGTTGGAGATCCCAGCTGATGCGGTGCAAGGAGAGGTCCGCTTTGTTCTTTGGTGTGAGTCTTTAAGTTAGGCTTGCCAACGAGCTGCATGGCAGGTCAACATATGTCTGATCAAGCATGTGGTGCCCAAGCGGCTGATGTTTTGGCCACGCGATATACGCTTGAGACATATGTTGCAAACAGCAGCTGTGCGATCTGATGCACTCGCCTCAAAAAAGGCCCACACCAAAGAACTTTTTGAATGACGGGCAGAGGCAGCGCCCTGCACAGGCGGAGCTCTGCGGTGTGATTCCGTCGGTGTGCTGCCCATACGCTGGCCACCCAAGGGCATCCTGCCTCGTTGGAGATGTGCCTCCTCCTCATCCTCCTCCTCCTCTCTCCTATTAGGCACCCACGTGGAGTCAGTGACCTCTTCATCCCCTCCCTCCTCATCACTGGAGCCAATCTGGCAGTATGCTGCAGCTGCTGGAGCATGACTGCCAGATTGGTGTCCTTCTTGAGCATCCCCTCTCTCTGCTCTCACGCTACTGCCTTCCTCTATCTGGGTATCATCATCAGATCCTTCGAAACGTTGGGCATCCTCCTGGAGCATGTACCCAACACTGTGCTCAAACAGTTCGGGGGACTCCTCAGGAGGAGGACATGGTGGGTCTAGGGAAGGATTGACTAATGATGACATTGATACCAGAGAAGTGGACGCTTTGGCAGCTGCTTTGCCAGTACCCTGAGCCTGGGTGAGAGAGGATGAGGAGGATGAGGTGGGCTTGGTCATCCACTCTACCAAGTCTTCGGCATGATGTGGCTCAACATGTCCAGCTGCCGAAAAGAAGGACAAGCGTGTCCCATGGCCATGTGCTGATGACAATGCACCGCGTCCACGACCAGAACTGTTGCCCCCAGACACAGAGCCTGCTTGCCCTCTTTTTTTGCCTCCTGACTGTCTGCCTCTCCTTGTTTGCCTTCCAGACATTTTAATGGATGGCCTGCAGGGAGATGGGAAAAACAGCAATAAGGGCTACCTTCAGGTGTATACTGTGCAGGAGGCTTAGCAACAAAGACACTGACACTGTCCCCTGCCTATCCTTCTCTGTCCCTAAACACAAGGATTTGCAATATGCTTCAGCAAGATTGGTTTAGCACAGAATAGCACACTGACAGTTTCCCTCACTGTCCTTCTCTGTCCCTACAAACAAGGTTTAGCACAGAATAGCACACTGATAGTTTCCCCGCGTGTCCTTCTCTGTCCCTAAACTCAAGGATTTCAAATATGGTTCAGCAAGATTGGTTTAGGACAGAATAGCACACTGACACTTTCCCTCACTGTCCTTCTCTGTCCCTACAAACAAGATTTAGCACAGAATAGCACACTGACAGTTTCCCCGAGTGTCCTTCTCTGTCCCTAAACTCAAGGATTTCAAATATGGTTCAGCAAGATTGGTTTAGAACAGAATAGCACACTGACAGTTTCCCCGAGTGTCCTTCTCTGTCCCTACAAACAAGATTTAGCACAGAATAGCACACTGATAGTTTCCCCGAGTGTCCTTCTCTGTCCCTAAACTCAAGGATTTCAAATATGGTTCAGCAAGATTGGTTTAGAACAGAATAGCACACTGACAGTTTCCCCGAGTGTCCTTCTCTGTCCCTAAACTCAAGGATTTCAAATATGGTTCAGCAAGATTGGTTTAGCACAGAATAGCACACTGATAGTTTCCCTCACTGTCCTTCTCTGTCCCTACAAACAAGATTTAGCACAGAATAGCACACTGACAGTTTCCCCGAGTGTCCTTCTCTGTCCCTAAACTCAAGGATTTCAAATATGGTTCAGCAAGATTGGTTTAGAACAGAATAGCACACTGACAGTTTCCCTCACTGTCCTTCTCTGTCCCTACAAACAAGATTTAGCACAGAATAGCACACTGATAGTTTCCCCGAGTGTCCTTCTCTGTCCCTAAACTCAAGGATTTCAAATATGGTTCAGCAAGATTGGTTTAGAACAGAATAGCACACTGACAGTTTCCCCGAGTGTCCTTCTCTGTCCCTACAAACAAGATTTAGCACAGAATAGCACACTGATAGTTTCCACGAGTGTCCTTCTCTGTCCCTAAACTCAAGGATTTCAAATATGGTTCAGCAAGATTGGTTTAGGACAGAATAGCACACTGACACTTTCCCTCACTGTCCTTCTCTGTCCCTACAAACAAGATTTAGCACAGAATAGCACACTGACAGTTTCCCCGAGTGTCCTTCTCTGTCCCTAAACTCAAGGATTTCAAATATGGTTCAGCAAGATTGGTTTAGAACAGAATAGCACACTGACAGTTTCCCCGAGTGTCCTTCTCTGTCCCTACAAACAAGATTTAGCACAGAATAGCACACTGATAGTTTCCCCGAGTGTCCTTCTCTGTCCCTAAACTCAAGGATTTCAAATATGGTTCAGCAAGATTGGTTTAGAACAGAATAGCACACTGACAGTTTCCCCGAGTGTCCTTCTCTGTCCCTAAACTCAAGGATTTCAAATATGGTTCAGCAAGATTGGTTTAGCACAGAACAGCACACTGATAGTTTCCCTCACTGTCCTTCTCTGTCCCTACAAACAAGATTTAGCACAGAATAGCACACTGATAGTTTCCCCGAGTGTCCTTCTCTGTCCCTAAACTCAAGGATTTCAAATATGGTTCGGCAAGATTGGTTTAGAACAGAATAGCACACTGACAGTTTCCCCGAGTGTCCTTCTCTGTCCCTAAACTCAAGGATTTCAAATATGGTTCAGCAAGATTGGTTTAGCACAGAATAGCACACTGATAGTTTCCCTCACTGTCCTTCTCTGTCCCTACAAACAAGATTTAGCACAGAATAGCACACTGATAGTTTCCACGAGTGTCCTTCTCTGTCCCTAAACTCAAGGATTTCAAATATGGTTCAGCAAGATTGGTTTAGGACAGAATAGCACACTGACACTTTCCCTCACTGTCCTTCTCTGTCCCTACAAACAAGATTTAGCACAGAATAGCACACTGATAGTTTCCCCGAGTGTCCTTCTCTGTCCCTAAACTCAAGGATTTCAAATATGGTTCAGCAAGATTGGTTTAGCACAGAATAGCACACTGATAGTTTCCCTCACTGTCCTTCTCTGTCCCTACAAACAATATTTAGCACAGAATAGCACACTGATAGTTTCCACGAGTGTCCTTCTCTGTCCCTAAACTCAAGGATTTCAAATACGGTTCAGCAAGATTGGTTTAGAACAGAATAGCACACTGACAGTTTCCCTCACTGTCCTTCTCTGTCCCTACAAACAAGGATTAGCACAGAATAGCACACTGACACTTTCCCTCACTGTCCTTCTCTGTCCCTACAAACAAGGTTTAGCACAGAATAGCACACTGACACTTTCCCTCACTGTCCTTCTCTGTCCCTACAAACAAGGTTTAGCACAGAATGACACACTGACACTCTCCCTACCTATCCTTCTCTGTCCCTAAACACAAGGAATCCAGGATTAGTAAAGGAAAAAAATGACACTGTCACTGCCTATGCTTCTCTTTCCCTGCTCCGGAACACACTACACAAGGCCGCCCCGCTGGCGGCCTTTTATAGTGTGGGGCGTGTACTAAACCCCCTCAGCAATAATTGGCCACAGGCATCCTGCCTGTGGCCAATCATTGCTCTCCTCGCTGCCGGCGCTGTGATTGGCCAAGCATGCGGGGTCACAGTGCATGCTTGGCCAATCACAACGCCTGGATGACACTGCGATGGCGTAGTGCATTGTGGGCCGTTCGCGTCACTCGAATTTGGCGCGAACGGCCCAAATCGTTCGATCTTCGTCGAACGATCGAACAGCCGATGTTCGAGTCGAACGTATGTTCGACTCGAACACGAAGCTCATCCCTAACCCAGATACCTCTAACCCCGCTAAGCAGTTAGAAGCAGCAGTGTTGGGATCCTTGGAGGCGTGGAAATTTCAGATTTTTCGGGGCCCCCGTGCTCCATATTCACTGACACTGTCCATGTGCACTACGTTACGGGCATGGGGGGAGAGTCTCAAAATTTAACGATATCCCCTACAGGCAATTTCGCCTAACACTCCCCTTTGGTTGAATCCCACCCTGGAGCATATCTATACATTGCCCAAACCCCATGCCTGGACCAAATTCAATATAAAAACAGTGACTCAGATTATGTTGGACGAATCCTTGATTCCATTTTCCAAACTGACCTCCGATTTCAATGTTCCTCAGTTGTACTCCTTTCGTTTTTTTCAACTCTCCCATGCCTTCAGCTGTCAATTTTCTGGCTCTCCTCCGCGACTAGTTCAATCCGCCCTAGAGAAGCTTCTTAGGTTGGACTGTGCAAAGAATGCTGCCTCCAAATTATATCTTCATCTAACAACTGTCTCCCTTCCAACACTAGAGAAACTAAGACTTAAATGGTCTAAGGACATTCCTGAACTTGACAATGACGATTGGGATGATATATGGGACTTTCCTTTTAACTCTCTTGTCTCCTTGAGAGACCGGCTGATTCAGTTAAAGATGCTTCACAGGGCATATCTTACTCCTCATTTAGTGCCCTCTCACCAGTGGCGGCTGGTGCTCAAATTTTTTTGGGGGCGCAAACAAACTGAAAAAAAAAACATCAATTGCAGCCACTGTGCCCATCAAAGCAGCCACTGTGCCCATCAAAGCAGCCACTGAGCCCATCAAACGCAACCACTGTGCCATCAAACGCAGCCACTGTACCCATAAATTGCCGCCACTGTGTCCATTTAATGCAGCCACTGTGCCCATCAAGCGCAGCTACTGTGCCATCAAACGCAGCCACTGTGCCCATCAAACGCCGCCACTGTGCCATCAAACGCAGCTACTGTAACCATCCATTGCCGCCAGTGTGCCCCATCCATTGCCGCCAGTGTGCCCCATCCATTGCCGCCAGTGTGCCCCATCCATTGCCGCCAGCGTGCCCCATCCATTGCCGCCAGTTTGCCCCATCAATTGTCGCCATTGTGCCCCATCAAATGCTGCCAGTGTGCCCTCCCCCCCGCCCGGCACTTACCTGTCTCGGGTCACCGCGCTGTCCTCCGCGCTCCCTCCGAGTCCTCAATGTCTTCTCCCGTCCTCTTCTGCTATGATTGGACGCCTGATAGGCGTCCAATCACAGCGCCTGTCGCTTCAGCCAATCAGGTGACAGGTAACCAGACGCGGTGCACATGATTGACTGAGAGGTGGGTCAGTATTAGGGAAGCAATTTATTTGCTTCCCCAACACAACACTGTGTAAACAGCGAACGCAGAGCATTGTACCTGCTGTTTACCAATTTGGAAGCCTATTAGAGCCCACGGCTCTAATCAGGATGCCTATTAGAGCCAACGGCTCTAATCAGGCACTTCCAAAAACACCCCCGTCTCTGTAATTCAGATGCCCGGCACCCGACAAGGGGCCGGACACCTGAATAGGGGGCGGCAGCGGCAACAATAGATAGATTCATGCATTGCATGAATCTATCTATTGGTGATTGACAGGTGCAGGAGCGAGGGGGCGGCGCTCCTGCGCTCTCAATGGACGCACCGCCACTGCCCCTCACCCTCCTGTCAAAGCCCTGAGCCACATTCCTGTCTGAATAATGTGTCTGGGTTTAAGGTGTACTGAAAGCTGGACACATGATTCAAATCCCGGACAGGTGGCAACCCTAGGTTGAAGGCTAGAAATATGCTGCAGGGGACCATAAGACAGAGGACATGTCACAAAATACTGCTAGAGATCACTGCCATTTAGCCACTTTACAAATCAGTGCTCGTACTACTGGCTGCTGGGGCTCAAGGTACTCACAGTACCAAAGGGCCACAGGTTGGCTGCCAGGGCCCCACACAATAGATAGATACATTTCTATGGGAATGTTAGATTTGTACATAACTTGAAGGGGTTTATTTGAATTTGAACAAATGTCAAATCGCATGTAATCGTTATGTATGAGTGTTAATACCATCTAGTGACATTCATCTAAGAAATGTTTAAGACCTCTTTCACACTGGGGTGCTTTTAAGGTTTACTAGAGATAAAAATAGCGGCTGAAAAGCGCCTTTTAAGCCACCCCAGTGTGAAAGCCTGAGCGCTTTCACACTGGAGCGACGCGCTTGCAAAATGGGAGAACAAGTCCTGCAAGTAGCATCTTTGGGGTGAATGGGCAGCGCTGTTGAAGCGCCTGCAAAGCGCGTTTCGGCAGCATCGCAACAAGGGTGCTATTAACCCTTTGTTCGGCCGCTAGCAGGGGTTAAAAGTGCTCCGCTAGCGGCCAAAAAGCGATGCTATATCCAGCGGCGCTTTACCCCTAACGCCTGCACTGCCCCAGTGTGAAAGGGGTCTTATACGTAGACTCCGTACCTATATCTCTGGATGATCGGACATGGGAATTTCACTGGGGTAAACACTACTCTTGTATTTCTATAGAATATGCTCAACTTAAAGGAGAATTACCACCTGTCACTCAGCCGGTCCAGACTCAGAAGAGACCCCAACTTTATTTAAACCCTGAACTGAAGACCAAGAACTAAGCGATCAGCGGTCTTTGATTGCTCAGTTCTTGGTATTGAGGCAGCGGGGGACAGATCCAGCATCGGATCGAAGCTGCATCCACCTAAGTGAGTATAGATGTTTGTTTCCTGTAAAACTCACACTTCTTTTAAAACCCAGGTTTGTAAAAGATTTATTTTTTGGACAACAGCAGTAGAAGTTCTTCTACTTTGATAAAGCTCAATATGGTTTTGCGGCAACCATTAGCAAAGGCTAATAAGCTACATGAAGGGTAGCCCCAGAAGTTCTGTTTTTTTGTAGTATATAATCTTTTACTATTTTATTTAATTTACGATAAAAGGGAAAAACTTGTGAAAATGCCAGAGCCCGTCTGCAGCAGATACGGCTCAAAGTGATAAATCATTTAAAAAGACAAAAAAACTAAAATAAGTTTTATGAACAGTATAATAAAGTGGGGTTAAACATCCATTGCTGTGGCCTGTATCCCATATCAGCCTCTGGGAACCCTTGAAAGAAGAAAACAGTCTCCAGCTTTCAGTCTCCCACGGGAACTGAATTATGTTATCTCAGCAGCTGCAAGACCTCAAATCCCATTCCAAGTGAATGTTCCCAGCAGCTCCAAGAAGCCACCCCACATGCGGGAAGAATAGGGAATTAGGCTGTGGGGTTTTGAATAACAAGCATAGAAGATTCTGTTCAACAAATATCTCAGCCCTGTTTACACAGAGAAGTTTCCCGATATCTATTTTATTTGAACGGAAAGTGTAAAGCGCTGCCTGAATATTTTCGATGGAAGACAGCAAGGCAGAGCAAAAATACTGAGCACTAAATAAAGTTTATTTTTCTCAATCTAGTGTAGCGGGTGGTTATTTAGGGGAAGCATCTGAGTGGTAACAGGCTCAGATGAAATAATTGTTAGGATTCATGGACCAATTTATACCAGTGGGGAATATCAATGGTCTCCAGTTCCTTGGGGTCTATAGGTGGCGCTGTCACCATAGGCCGGGGTTGAACCACCATTGGAGAGCTGTGCCCTTTGTGTCCTCTCGCGGCAGTAGTACAGCGGGGCGGGGAACCTGCTGTGCCTGTTGTGGGAGGGTATAAAGGGGGCAGACGTCCTCCGCTTGGAACACTTGAAGGTGCCTATTATCAATCACTGGAGGGCTACCCTTCCAGTGTGGCAGAGTTCAATTGCATCTATAGGGAGTGGAACTATGGGTGCCAAATACATATGGACGAAGTAGTGGTAGCCAGGCGCAACAGTGAGGACATACATTACTACATGGTCAAGCAGATTACAGAAACTGGAAAGTATTCCCAGATCCTAACTACTACCTATAGTTTTTTTGTTCCTGACTGACTGCTGCTACTTATTCACAGTTCTAGTACTCATGTTATTATTTTTCATTTGTTATAATTACGCCTACTGTCTATGGCCCTCTATTTGTGCTGGCTACTGCATTTTACACATGTTTAACTACCTCCATTTATAGTAATTTTGTTTATCCACTTCAGCTCCGAAAGGTTTACTCCACTTCATGACCAGCCTTAATCTTGACAAAGTGGGTATTAGCCTTCATTCAGGAGTAACTAGGCAGAATGTGTTAACAACATCAAAGCTGAACAGCCCCGCCCAGGGGGCGGTCCTACTGGCTGTATCCCCTCAGCCTGCACTAAGCAGCCCAGTTTTTTTCTGCCTAGCTAAGGAGAAGACATGTCTCCCTTCGAGGCCATAGGCCTGGAGGTTTATTTCAAATTGAAATTTTATTATTTGATTTTTTTTTTGTTCCTGTGATCTTCGATCAACTGCCAACTGGGCGACAGGCTGGATCCCAGATCCTTGTAGTCTCCCCAGTTTCGGCCATCGAGCGTGTGCCGACCGTAGCTACGCGATGGGTCGTCCAGGACATGCCCGTCGCTCTACAAGTGGCCGGTGAGCTACACGCTCCAGGGCATGCATATGACCGGTCTATAAGGCCGAGTCGCAGCAGCCGGGCCGACAGTTGGTCTCTCTGGGATGCTTCCAGCACAATCCACGCAGGAAGGGTAAGTAGTAATCCCCTGCTTCGGCAGGAAGACATAGCTGGGCATTCCTGGGGAGGTTGAGTAAGGGGTTCTATCCTTTCCTCCCTTCCTTCCTTCCATCCTCAATAGGCTCTCTGAGCTAGGTGGGCTGCTGGGGCAGGGGTTCACCTGGTGGGGCTCCACCTGTGTGGGAACTGTGCATGTACGTCCGCTAAACAAATGTTATGAGCTGCCATGAAAAGTTTGCTTAACTGTGTGTTCTGCTCCATGCTGCCGGCGGCCATTTTGCTGGTGATCCACGCTGTGTTTGGCCTCTATCTGCCGCTCGGCTGCCATTTTGCCTGTGATCCACGTTGTGTTTGGCCTCTATCTGCGCTTGGCGGCCATGTTTTTGTGGTCTGTGCTGTGTTGGCCTCTATCTGCCGCTCAGCTGCCATTTTTCTTGTGATCCACGCTGTGTTGGCCTCTATCTGCCGCTCGGCGGCCATGTTCTTGTGGCCCGCTGCGTTTTTGGCCTCTATCTGCCGCACGGCGGCCATTTTCTCACGGTCCACGCCGATCAAACAGCATTTAAACAGCGCAAGCTTACAGACACACCCTGCAGAGTGGTCAGACTGACAAGGAAGCAGCTCTACTAGGAAGCGGACGGCAGCCGTACGACTGTTCAAGGGTGGTGAGTCCTCTGGGGGGGGAACCCCTCGTCTCTGTGACAGCTAGGAGGGTGGGCTGTTGGTACCTTGACTGGAGTCCTTGTGTCAGGTGCGTGGGTCAGCATGGCATCAAAAGCAGATGCTTCTCCCCCTGATACACCTGAATTGGCATCTGGTGCTCCTGCACCCGCTGTGTCAGTAGACGCTATGTCGGCGTCCTGGTTTGTTGCCAAGGTGGAAGCGGCACGTGGGAACACAGGGGGCAAAAAGTGCCCCCTCCCCCCGCTATCTTCTGGGGACAACTCTGATGCGGAGTCGAGCCCAGCTACAGCTCATGGCCCTGGTTCTGATGTATCAGAGGATGCGGACCGTGGCCGGTCGGACAGTAAGGATGACTCCGGGTCCGGGTCAGCACGCGATAAGGCTCTGATAGGTGACCTTATCACCGCAGTGCAAATTAATTTTTTTTTTGCGGGATACTCTAAAGTGCGGGGACTCTAAAGATAGAGGAGCCTGCAGAAACGCCAGAGGCGTCGGTCCCCTTCGGGTTCCGTAAAGCCGACCCGCACTGCTAAGGTGTTTCCTTGTGCGTCTTATTTAGACAAGCTTTTATACAAGGAGTGGGACAAACCACAGAAGGTTTTCGGTCCCCAAAAAGGTTTGGCGGTGCGTTACCCTTTTGAGGCGAGTTTCCTGAAAAAATGGACCTCTCCTCCGATAGTGGACCCTCAGGTGTCCAAATTAAACAGGGTAACCACAATTCCGGTGGAACGGGCTCCAGCTTTCAAGGACCCTGCGGACAGGAAGGCTGAAGTGGTCACCCGCTACCTATACACGGTGGTGGGCTCGGCTATGAGCCCAACAGTGGTTGGGGCCCTGGTGTCTCAGACACTCACTGAAGGGGCAAAAATGCTGCTCCATGGGTTTAAAGCACATGAGGCTCCCTCGGACGAGGTGGCTATGGCCAACCAGTTGATACAGGGCCTTAAAATTGTCTGCGAATGAGCCTTGGACACTATTCCTCTGCTGTCCAGAGCCTCAAGCTATGAGGTGGTGTTACGCCGTCTGCTCTGGCTAAAAGGTTGGTCGGCGGACCAATCTTCCAAGAAGGCCCTGATGGATTTGCCCTTTAAGGGCGACATACTTTTTGGAGCATCCCTGGAGGACATTATTAATGATGCCACAGGAGGTAAGAGCATGCTGCTCCCACAATCCAAAAAGGGTAAGGAGCCAGACCGCAGGCAAGGGCCCTCCTTCACCGCGCACAAGCGTTTTCTTCGTCCGCCTAGTGCGGCAAGTAGACGATCCCAGGCCGATAAAGTGCCTGCTGAGGGACAGAAGCGTCCCTGGTTTCACAAGCCCAACAAGCCTGCGAACAAATCTACGTCCGCATGAAGGTCTGTCCCCACCCATCTCTCGGGTAGGGGGGACGTCTTCGTGAATTCGCGACCTGGTGGACATCTCAGATCTCCGACCGGTGGGTTTGCGAAGTAGTTTCCTCAGGGTACAAGATAGAGTTTCTCTCTTGCCCACCGAACAGATTATTTTTTTTTCCCTCCAACCGCCAGCTTCAGCCGACTCGTCAAGAAGCCCTATATGGGGCGGTTCAAGACCTGCTGATACGCGGGGTGATCATTCCTGTTTCAGTACAGGAACGGTTTCAGGGGTTTTACTCAAATCTGTTCATAGTACCAAAGAAGGAGGGGGTTCGTCCAATCTTGGAGTTTAGGGCCCTCAAATGCTTTGTGAATGTACAAAGATTCCGGAGGGAGTTGGTTCGCTCTGTTGTCGCTGCCCTCCATCCGGGGGATTTTCTGGCATCCTTGGACGTCAAGGACGCATACTTGCATGTCCCCATATGCACCAGGCATCAGAGATGTCTGCGCTTTGCGGCCAGGGAAGACCACTACCAATTGTGGCTCTCCCCTTTGGCCTGGCATCGGCACCGAGGGTGTTCACCAAGGTGCTCGCCCCGATTCTGGCCCTACTAAGACAACGTGGCATCACTATCGTGGGCTACTTGGACGATCTTCTTCTGAGGGCCACTTCAAGCTCAGAATTAGAGGTGAGCGTGTCTATAACCTGTCAGACCCTCCGATACTTTGGTTGGGTGCTGAACACTCAGAAGTCAGTATGGTACCGACTCAACTCCTAGTGTATCTGGGGTTGATTCTGGACTCCTCAGAGGCGAAAGTTTTCTCCCTATGGGAAAGTTGCAGACCCTTCGGGCTGCGGTGCGGCAGTTGACATCCCAAAGATGGTTGTCTCGCCGCTTTTGCATGCGAGGCCTGGGCCTCATGGTAGCCTCCTTCGAGGCGGTACCGTATGCGCAATTTCACACGCGAGTGTTACAGAAGGTAATTCTGTCCAGAAGGGACAAGTGCCCACCATCTCTGGATTGTCAAATCCGGGTGAGCCACCTAGTCAGGACCTCCCTAGTTTGGTGGCTGACATCACCGGCACTTCTGTCTGGGAAGTCATTCCTTCCTTTTTATGGTGGTCACGATGGACGCCAGCCTTACCGGTTGGGGGGGGGAGTCTGGGGGGTTCAATCAACCCAGGGTCGCTGGACTCCAGAGGAATCCCACTTGCCGATCAATGTCCTGGAAATCAGGCTGTGCCTCTCCACATGGTCGCAGAGGCTACAGGGGCGTCCAGTCAGGATCCAGTCAGACAACGCCACAGCGGTGGCGTATGTTAACCATCAGGGAGGAACAAGAAGCTTGGCTGCAGCAGCGGAGATCGCTTACATCCTAAGGTGGGCAGAAAGGAGCATACCGGCCCTGCCGGCTGTATACATTCTGGGCGTAGAAAACTGGCAGACGGAGTCGCCAGATGCTGGACCAAGGAGAATAGTCTCTACACCCAGAGGTGTTCCAGCTCCTTTGCCAAGATGGAGCACGCCAGACGTAGATCTCCTTGGCTTTTCGACTCAATCGGAAGGTATTGAGGTTTGTGGCCAGGTCAAGAGACCCATGGGCAGATGCGACAGATGTGTTGGGGGCACCGTGGAGTCAGTACCGGCTAATCTATGCCTTCCCTCCTCTGAAGCTCCTTCCTCATCTGCTTCGCAGACTGGAGGCAGAGAGGATTCCAATGATCCCAATTGCTCTGGATTGGCCTCGGCGTCCTTGGTACGGCGATCTAGTGCATCTGGTAGCAGACGCTAGACATGTGCACACTGAAATATTTCGTTTCGGAATTTCGTTTTCGTCCGAAAAAGAAATTTATTAAGTTACTCCCGAAATTCGTTTTTATTTATTTCGTTTTTCGTTAAAAATTGCATTCGTCCGAAAATCTGAATTAATTAAGGTCGAATCTGTCATTGAAGGCTTATGGTGTCTGTCGAATGTTCAAAGAAGATTCGACGGAGCAGCGAAACTGTATGACTCTGCAATCATACATTTCCGGTCGAATGTTCCGCCCACAAGCAGTGATCTTTTCTCTCTATGTCGAATCTTTTCTCTCTATAATGTCGAATCTTTTCTCTCCTATGTCGAATCTTTTCTCTCTATAATGTCGAATCTTTTCTCTCCTATGTCGAATCTTTTCTCTCTATAATGTCAAATCTTTTCTCTCTATAATGTCAAATCTTTTCTCTCCTATGTCGAATCTTTTCTCTCCTATGTCGAATCTTTTCTCTCTATAATGTCAAATCTTTTCTCTCCTATGTCGAATCTTTCCTCTCAAGAATCTTTCCTCTCCTGTGTCGAATCTTTTCTCTCTTTTGTCGAATCTTTCCTCTCCTATGTCAAATCTTTCCTCTCCTATGTCGAATCTTTCCTCTCCAGGGATGAGCCGAACACCCCCCTGTTCGGTTCGCACCAGAACCTGCGAACAGACAAAATGTTCGTGTAAACTTTAGAACCCTATTAAATACAATGGACTCGAACGTTCGAAATCTAAAGTGTTAATTATAAAGGCTAATATGCAAGTTATTGTCCTAAAAAGTGTTTGGGGACCTGGGTCCTGCCCCAGGGGACATGTATCAATGCAAAAAGAAGTTTTAAAAACGGCCGTTTTTTCGGGAGCAGTGATTTTAATAATGCTTAAAATGAAAAAATAAAAGTGAAATATTCCTTTAAATTTCGTACCTGGGGGGTGTGTATGATATGCATGTGAAGTGGCGCATGTTTCCCGTGCTTAGAACTGTCCCTGCAAAAAATTTCATTTTTGAAAGAAAAAAAATGCATTTAAAACTGACTCGCGGCTATTAATGAATTGTCGGCTCCCGGCAATACATACAAAAGTCATTGAGAAAAAAAAAAAAAAAAAAGCGTGGGGGTTCCTCAGAATTCAATTACCAGGCCCTTCAGATCTGGCATGGATTTTAAGGGGAACTCCACCCCAAGTTTAAAAAAAAAATGGCGTGGAGTCCCCCTAAAAATCCATACCAGACCCCTTATCCGAGCACGCAACCTGGCCGGCCGCAGGGGAAAAGGGGGGGACGAGAGAGCGGCCCCCCCTCCCTCCTGAACCGTACCAAGCCACATGCCCTCAACATGGGGAGGATGTCCCCATGTTGATGGGGACAAGGGCCTCATCCCCACAACCCTTGCCCGGTGGTTGTGGGGGTCTGCGGGCGGGGGGCTTATCGGAATCTGGAAGACCCCTTTAACAAAGGGGACCCCCAGATCCCGCCCCCCCCCTATGTGAATTGGTAACGGGTACATTGTACCCCTACCATTTCACGAAGAAAGCGTAAAAAAAATGTTTAAAAAAACACACAAACACCTTGAAAAAGTCCTTTATTTAAAAAAATAAATAAATAAACATTCCAGCGGTGAAATCCAGTGTCCCGCGGCGATCCCGATGTCCAGCGCTGTCCTTCATTGGTTGTGCCTGAGCGGACCTGATGGGGAACTCCCTCTCAGTATTTTAAATGTATAGACCCGCCCCTTCTAAAGTTCCCCATCAGGTCCGCTCAGCGGACGAGATGCGGAACATGAGAAGGGGCGGGTCTATACATGTATTACCAAAGTGAGAGCAGTTCCCCATCAGGTCCGCCCCCTCGGTATGTCGGACCCGCCTACGTCATTGGCTTGAGCGGGGAGCTTCCTTCACTATGTAAATTTAAATTTACATAGTGAAGGAAGTTCCCCGCTCAAGCCAATGACGTAGGCGGGTCTGACATACCGAGGAGGCGGACCTGATGGGGAACTGCTCTCACTTTGGTAATACATGTATAGACCCGCCCCTTCTCATGTTCCGCATCTGGTCCGCTGAGCGGACCTGATGGGGAACTTTAGAAGGGGCGGGTCTATACATTTAAAATACTGAGAGGGAGTTCCCCATCAGGTCCGCTCAGGCACAACCAATGACGGACAGCGCTGGACATCGGGATCGCCGCGGGACACTGGATTTCACCGCTGGAATGTTTTTTTTTTTTTTTTTTTTAAATAAAGGACTTTTTCAAGGTGTTTGTGTGTTTTTTTAAACATTTTTTTACGCTTTCTTCGTGAAATGGTAGGGGTACAATGTACCCCTTACCAATTCACATAGGGGGGGGGGGCCGGGATCTGGGGGTCCTCTTTGTTAAAGGGGTCTTCCAGATTCCGATAAGCCCCCCGCCCGCAGACCCCCACAACCACCGGGCAAGGGTTGTGGGGATGAGGCCCTTGTCCCCATCAACATGGGGACATCCTCCCCATGTTGAGGGCATGTGGCTTGGTACGGTTCAGGAGGGAGGGGGGGCCGCTCTCTCGTCCCCCCCTTTTCCCCTGCGGCCGGCCAGGTTGCATGCTCGGATAAGGGGTCTGGTATGGATTTTTAGGGGGACTCCACGCCATTTTTTTTTAAATTTGGGGTGGAGTTCCCCTTAAAATCCATGCCAGATCTGAAGGGCCTGGAATGGATATTTGGGGGAACCCCACGTCAATTTTTTTTTTATTTGCGGCGGGGTTCCCCTTAATATCCATTCCAGACCTGAAGGGCCTGGTAATTGAATTCTGGGGAACCCCCAAGCTTTTTTTTTTTTTTTTATCAATGACTTTTGTATGTATTGCCGGGAGCCGACAATTCATTAATAGCCGCGAGTCAGTTTTAAATGCATTTTTTTCTTTCAAAAATGACACTTTTTGCAGGGACAGTTCTAAGCACGGGAAACATGCGCCACTTCACATGCATATCATACACACCCCCCAGGTACGAAATTTAAAGGAATATTTCACTTTTATTTTTTCATTTTAAGCATTATTAAAATCACTGCTCCCGAAAAAACGGCCGTTTTTAAAACTTCTTTTTGCATTGATACATGTCCCCTGGGGCAGGACCCGGGTCCCCAAACACTTTTTAGGACAATAACTTGCATATAAGCCTTTATAATTAGCACTTTAGATTTCTCCCATAGATTTTTCGAATTTGCCGCGAACACCCCAATTTGTTCGCTGTTCGGCGAACGGGCGAACAGGCAATGTTCGAGTCGAACATGAGTTCGACTCGAACTCGAAGCTCATCCCTATTCCTCTCCTATGTCGAATCTTTCCTCTCCTATGTCGAATCTTTTCTCTCCTATGTCGAATCTTTCCTCTCCTATGTCGAATCTTTTCTCTCCTATGTCGAATCTTTTCTCTCCTATGTCGAATCTTTCCTCTCCTATGTCGAATCTTTCCTCTCCTATGTCGAATCTTTCCTCTCCTATGTCGAATCTTTCCTCTCCTATGTCGAATCTTTCCTCTCCTATGTCGAATCGTTTCTCTCCTATGTCGAATCTTTTCTCTCCTATGTCGAATCTTTTCTCTCCTATGTCGAATCTTTTCTCTCCTATGTCGAATCTTTCTCTCCTATGTCGAATCTTTTCTCTCTATAATGTCGAATCTTTTCTCTCCTATGTAGAATAATCTTGGACTAATAGAGTTAAGGTTAGGCACATTCGACCACAGTTTCGATAGACACAGATTGTTATTGTCAGCGTCACGTCGAATCTCCTATCTATATCGAACTGTTGTAGCAACGAAAACGAAAATAAAGCATTTGTTTATGTCGGATCTTTCGGTTTTCGGATTCTGTGCTTTCGTTTTCGTTTGTTAAAGCGATAACGAAAATAGCTGAAATTCGGACGAAAATGCATTCGGACGAAAACGAATGCACATGTCTAGCAGACGCCTCTTGGCGTCTACCGCTAAGAAAGGACCTGCTGTCGCAAGGTCCCATACGCCATCCTGTTTTAAGTCACTGGCTATGGAAGGAAGCTATGTGTACCAGTTGGCAGAGTAGGTCTCTCAAACAACAGGTAGGCGAGTGCCTAAAAAGCAGGGAGGGGTCCCCGAACTGGATGACAAAAACCTTGTGCCCAATCCAGGGGTCTTACAAGATCATATATTATTCATTCCACTGGTTTTCCTCAAAAAAAAAAATATTTACAATTCCAATGACTGTTCTAAACCTCCAAATACATTTAAAATCTTTAGAAAAAAGGAAGGAAAAACAGCCTACCAACCGGATTCTAATCTTACCTAATTTGCACTGTCAATAACAGCCACAAATCAGATTAATAGAGCATAGCAGGTCATTTTTTTTCTTCTAAAAAAAAAAATGTTATGCTACAGAACACAATAATTCTCATCTCCTCTCTGACAACCTGTAATACAGAATATGCACAAATCAGCCATATTTTTTTTTACCACTGACAGGTTAAGTAAATACCATTACCAACTGAAAGTCGGTGGGATATATTAGGCAACACGGAAAAATGTTGTCCCTGAAGTTGATGTGTTGAAAGCAGAAAAAAATTATAATAATAGGCATCCCAGTTTTTTGTGTATAGGGCTGCATAGCCGCAGATCCGTTACGGTGCCCATGCTGACCCGTGTCAACAGCCAAAAGCACCTACAATAGGCACGTGAGCATCAGAACTAGACCACTGGAAGAAGGTGGCCTGGTCTCTGATGAATCACAATTTCTTTTACATTAGCTGTATGGCCAAGTGCATGTGGCTTACCTGAAAAAGATGCAGTATGGGAAGAAAGCAAGCCGACGGAGGCAGTGTGATGATTTGGGCAATGCTCTGCTGGAAACCTTGGGTTCTGCCATTCATGTAGATGTTGCTTGACATCTTATATCACCTACCCTAACAATGCTGCTGACCAAGAACACCCCTTCATGGAAACGGGATTCCCTGATGGTAGTGGCGTCTTTCAGCAGAATAATGCGCCCTGCCACACTGCAAAAATGGTTCAAGAATGGATTAAGGAACACAAGTCTGAGGTGTTGACTTAGCCTCCAAAGTCTCCTGATCTCAATCCAACTGCGCATCTGTGGGATGTGCTGGAATAACAAGTCCAATCCATGAAGGCCCCATATCGGAGTTTACAGGATTTAAAGGATCTGCCATTGATGGCTTGGTGACAGATACTGCAGCATACCTTAAGAGGTCTCCATGCCGCAATGGGTCAGGGTTGTTTTGGCAGCAAAAGTGGGACCTACGCCATATCAGGTAGGTAGTCATAAAAGGTATGGCTCATTGGTGTAGCTGTGTTGTAATTTTTGCCATCCCCTGACACCAATGATGGGGCACTATTCCTTCCACTGACACAAACAATGGGGCATAATTGTTCCCACTGATATAAATAATGGAACACTATTCCTCCCACTGATGCCAACGATGAGGCACTATTCCTCCCACTAATACCAAGGTGGGAGTCACCATTCCTCCTACTGACCACAGGTACTATGTAATTTTATTACTCCCACTGACCACCAAGCCGGAGGCATTGCTTACTCATACTGACACTGGAGGTTCTACTCCCACTGGCCACCCTAAAGTCTGGCAGACAGTAAACTGACCCTTTGTTCTCTGCTGAAGAGAAACAGAGAATGAGGGGGCAGACAGAGTGTAGCAAAATAAAGTTGCAGAAGTGTGAGGTGAGAGATGTAGAATTAGGAGCATATCGAAGACAAACATTATGTGGACACCCCTCTAAATGATTGAGTTTTGGTGTTTCCAGTGAAGGCTACAATGGAGTATATAATACAAAGACCATTTAGACCATTGTGTGCTTCTAACCATGTGGCAACAGTTTGCGCAAGGTCCTTTTCTATTTTAGCAAAATTTCATTGTTCATTTCTATTTCATAATTTCAATTTTATTTCTATTTCAGCATAATATTCATAGTCAGCATATTTCAGCCCATGTAAAGAGCCAGGTCCATAAAGACACGAGTTTGGTGAGGAGGAACTTGAGTGTCCTGCACAGAGCCCTAACCTCACCCCTACTGAAAGTGG
The DNA here is from genome assembly GCA_029206835.1 of Rana muscosa. Lineage (NCBI taxonomy): Eukaryota > Metazoa > Chordata > Amphibia > Anura > Ranidae > Rana > Rana muscosa. The sequence goes on from CM055118.1 coordinate 232,261,117, forward strand.
AAGTAAACCCTCCTATCGTTTTCAGCCAAAGAAGCTGCCATCTTTGCCTCTTTTTAATCTACAACTGCCATGATGCTGCACATGTGATCAGTTATGACACCAGCCATCGGATGATTTAACAGTTTGGTTGAGAGCACAACCAATGGTAGTGTTTCATTTCCGGCAAGTGCCGGAAATGAGACTGTTTTATGGATGGGTTTACTTCCCCTTGAATAATACCTTTGGAAATAATTGGAACATTGATTTTGAGCTAGAGCTTCTCATTCAGCATCAGTACCTAATCTTACAAATGCTTTTTTTTTTTTTTTACAAAATAATCATCACAGACCCACTCTATAACTTGTGGAAAGCCGTACTAGATGATTGCAGGCTGTCAAAGCCACCAATCAAGGAGGGGGATTGGATGGGACTGCATATTTGTCAGGGAAATAGGCGCATCCCTGTGCGTAATGGTGCAGGGTTGGCAAACCTGCATAGGCAAAGGCACTGTCAGGGAACCAACAGAAGGAGAAGGACTTTAGGACCCAGCATCTCTACCAGCAGGTCACATGGGCCTATATAAGGAAGTCTGCTAGTGTCTGCATTTGCTGGTTTATCTTCAGCTCCCCCTGTGTTCCTGTATCCTGAATCACCTGTTGATCTGATCTCCTGTGTACCGACCCGGCTTGTTCTGACCCGCTCTTCCTGATCCTTTGGCTCGACTCTTGGCTTGCACCTGACCTCCTTCTGCCTGCTCCCTGCATCCGACCCCGGCTTGTCTATTGAACTCTGCATATCCTGCTCCCTGCACTAAGACTCGGCTCATCCCTGGTCATTCTGATTACGGACTGTCTTCCTGTGAATGATCCTTGGCCTGGCTCCCACTGGTCTCTGTCTCCTGGACCCTCCAAGCACGTCTGTCTTCAGTTACCAGGCACCCGTGCTTCTGTGGGCACTACACCTGCTGTGTCATCTTCAGTGGTGTGCTGCACTCGGCCGCAAGGGGAGCCCTCCCAGCATCTCCGCCTCCTACCAAGTTCCTGACAGTATAAACCAGCCATGTCAGAGGCCGACGGAGGTGTCTCCCCGCTGGAAGCCGCCAGCCTACAGATCACAGCCCTCACCCAGGCCATCCAAGAACTCCAGAAAGAGTACCGCCAATTAGAGGGCCGACTGCAGCACCTGCCTGCAAAACCTTCTCCCGCAGGTCAAGGGTCATCTTTAACTAGTTCCTTGGCAACCACTCCTGCTGTGGTGATGCCCCCTCCGGAGCCACGAGTGCCAACACCTGAACGCTTCTCCGGTGATCGGAAGAAATTCCGATCCTTTAAAAACGCCTGTTACCTGTACCTGGCTCTGCAACCACGGACCTTTTACTCTGAAGCAGTGAAAGTGGGATTCATCATTTCTTTGCTGACTGACGAACCCCAAGTATGGGCTCATGGCTTACTGGAGCAGGAAAGTCCCCTTATCAATTCTGTGGACCAGTTCTTTGAAATCATGGCCCAGTTATATGAGGATCCCCTGCGGGCGGCCACTGCTGAAGCTGCTCTACATGCCATACGGCAGGGTCAGCGCCCTGCGGAAGATTACACAGTGGAATTCCGTACCTGGTCCTCAGACTCAGGATGGAACGAGGCAGCGTTACGTTATCAGTATCGGCTGGGACTGTCTGAATCCCTCAAGGATGAACTGTCTAGAGTCAAGACCCCTTCAACTCTAGAGGGTCTCATCCTATTGACTATTCAACTCGACAGACGCTTACGAGAGCGCCGGTCTGAACGAATCCAAACCCCCCAACTTCTCGAAGCTCCGCCCACATCTAGTTCTATGCAGCTTGGCCTGGCTCATCCGGCATTAACCTCAGGGGAGAGACTTCGTCGCCGACAGGCGAACCTTTGCTTCTACTGTGGGGGAACCAGTCATTATATAACCTTTTGCCCCATAAGACCCAGGAAATCGGTCCTCCGCACCACGGTCAACTGTCAGGTGTCCAGGTCCTCCTCCTCTCACATTACTCTTCCTGTCACATTACTGATAGCAGGACAAGAAGTTCACCTCCAAGCAATACTGGATTCCGGGGCATGTAGTTGCTTTTTGGATCTGACACTGGCAAAGAGACTCGCTATTCCCCTCCACCACAAGGGCCAAAGACTGACTGTCCACCTGGCCGACGGCTCAATGCCCAGTTCCGGGCATGTCACCCAGGAAACGGCACCTATCCTTACCTCCATCAATTCTGGTCACCAGGAATTTCTACGTTTTGATGTCCTGAGCTCTCCTATATTCCCTGTCATCTTGGGAACCCCATGGCTACAGGCACACAACCCTCAGATTGACTGGTCCAAAAGGGAAGTTTTCTTCACCTCTCCCTACTGCCGGCAGCATTGTCTTGTTCCTGAAACCAAGGACTCTTCCAGTTGCATGTCTGTTCTACCCACACCCAGTGTGGATCCCAATATACCAGCAGCCTATCAGGAGTTCAAGGATGTCTTTGACAAGAAGAAAGCAGATACTCTACCCCCGCATCGTCCCTACGATTGCCCCATTGAGTTGTTACCGGGGGCTGAGATTCCTTTTGGCCATATTTTTCCCCTCTCTGAGACTGAACTTGAGACTTTGAGACAGTATATTGATGAAACCCTTGAAAAGGGATTTATCCGCCCTTCCTCCTCTCCTGCCGGTGCTGGCATTTTCTTCGTTGAGAAGAAGGATAAAACTTTGAGGCCATGTGTGGATTACAGAGAATTGAATAGAGTTACTCTTAAAAATCGCTACCCCGCTCCCCCTCATCCCAAAACTCTTCCAGAGGTTCCGTACAGCTCATGTCTTCACTAAACTAGACCTACGTGGAGCCTACAATCTTGTCCGCATCCGGGAGGGGGACGAGTGGAAAACAGCGTTCAGAACAAGGTTTGGACATTTTGAATACTTAGTAATGCCATTTGGATTATGCAACGCCCCAGCCACATTCCAACATTTCATAAACGATATCTTCCGGCAGTACCTAGATCACTTCATTATCGTCTACCTCGATGATATCCTCATATTCTCAGCTACTCTGGAGCTTCACAGAACACATGTAAAAAAGGTACTGGGCATCCTCAGGGTACACGGATTGTATGTAAAAGCCGAAAAATGCGACTTCGAGAAGACGACAATCCAGTTCCTCGGACTCATTATCACCACCAATGGGATAGCCATGGATCCTCAGAAGGTGAAAGCCATTCTTGAGCGGCCGGCCCCTTCTGATAAGAAGAGTGTTCAGAGGTTCATCGGCTTCGCAAATTTTTACCGAAGATTTATAAGAGACTTTTCTACCATTGTAGCACCAATTACCCAGATAACACGTCAGCATACCAGATTCCAGTGGTCCGAAGCATCACAAACGGCCTTTGATCAACTAAAGGTCCTCTTTACCTCTGCACCTGTTTTACAGCATCCCGATCCTGCCTTGCCCTATGTTCTGGAAGTTGATGCCTCCGAAGTAGCCACAGGAGCAGTTCTTTCCCAGCGTCAGGGGCCCAAAGCCCTACTTCATCCCGTGGCCTTCTCTTCACGGAAGATGACCCAGCCTGAGAAGAACTACGACGTAGGGGATCAAGAGCTCTTGGCAATAAAGACCGCCCTGGAGGAATGGAGATATCTCCTGGAGGGCGCCGTCCACCCTATTTTGATCTTTACAGATCATAAGAACTTGGAGTATCTCCGCACGGCCAAGCGACTTAGACCCCGGCAGGCTCGATGGGCTTTATTCTTTTCTCGATTCAATTTCCATATCACCTTCCGCCCAGGGTCTAAAAATGGAAAAGCCGATGCCTTGTCCAGAATGTTTCCTGATACCCCTGAAGAGATTACACCCAGTCCAATTCTGTCCCCTCAAAACTTCCTCTTGATCCAGCCCGATTTAAGAGCTTCAATTGAACAAGCATCCACTCAGTGCACGGAAACAGAAATCTCCTCCCTCAGAAGCCAGGAGGGACTCCTTTGGCATCAAGACAGGATTTTTGTCCCACAGCAAGCCAGGCTTCAGGTCCTAAAAACTTTCCACGATCACCAGCTGGCTGGCCACTTTGGGGTCCGAAAAACGACCGAACTGGTCGAACGGTCTTTATGGTGGCCCACTCTGAGAGCCGATTGTAAGGACTATGTCAACTCCTGCACAATATGCCAAGGGAATAAGGGGTCCAACACGAAATCCTGGGGCCTGTTAAGACCACTGCCAGTTCCAGAACAACCTTGGAAAAATATTTCTTTAGACTTTATTGTGGATTTACCCCCTTCAGAAGAGTTTACAACCATTCTAGTAGTAGTAGACCGGCTATCCAAGATGGCGCATTTCTTACCAATGATGGGCACACCTTCTGCCATGGACACAGCAGAAATTTTCATTAAAGAAGTAGTCAGACTACACGGAGTACCAGATAACATCGTGTCAGACAGAGGTGTACAATTCACCTCTAGGTTCTGGAGGAACCTTTGCAAATCACTATCAATTGAGACATGTTTTTCCACAGCTTACCATCCCCAGAGTAACGGCCAAACAGAAAGGACTAACCAGACCTTAGAGCAATACCTGCGTTGTTTTTGTTCCTTTTCTCAGGACGATTGGATCTCATTATTGCCCTGTGCGGAATTCGCATATAACAACTCTGTGCACACTGCTACCAACCAGTCACCCTTTTGGGCGAACTATGGCTACCACCCTTAATTTTTACCCAATGTCATTCCCGAATCCTCAGTCCCGGCAGTCCAGGACAGAATAAATTCCATCCAAACCAATTATCAGATTCTCCAGGACACAATGCGTAAAGCCCAAGAAGGATATAAGAGACAGTATGACAAGAAGAAGAGAGGAAACCCTGCCTTTAAGGTGGGGGACAAGGTGTGGCTCTCATCTGCAAACCCCAAACTGCCTTGTCCTTCCCGAAAATTGGGACCGAAGTTTATTGGCCCTTTTGAAATAAAATGGGAAATAAATCCAGTAGCCTTCGAACTTGCCTTGCCTGAATCGTATAAAATCCACCCTGTATTTCATTTTGCACTTCTTAAACATGTAATTTCCAGTCCTTTTTCAGGGAGAGAAGAAATACCCCCACCTCCGGTCTTGGTTGGAGACGAGACTGAATTCGAAGTGGAGTCCATCCTTGACTGTCGTCGGAGAGGTAGGACAATTCAGTTTTTAATTAAGTGGAAAGGATACCCTGCAGTAGAGAGCTCTTGGGAACCTGCGAGTCATGTACATGCCCCTAGGCTTATACAAAGATTTCGCACCAGTCATCCCGCAAAATGGGCGCAACTGGGCATCCGGAGGCTGCCCGTTGGGGGGGGGGCACTGTCAGGGAAATAGGCGCATCCCTGTGCGTAATGGTGCAGGGTTGGCAAACCTGCATAGGCAAAGGCACTGTCAGGGAACCAACAGAAGGAGAAGGACTTTAGGACCCAGCATCTCTACCAGCAGGTCACATGGGCCTATATAAGGAAGTCTGCTAGTGTCTGCATTTGCTGGTTTATCTTCAGCTCCCCCTGTGTTCCTGTATCCTGAATCACCTGTTGATCTGATCTCCTGTGTACCGACCCGGCTTGTTCTGACCCGCTCTTCCTGATCCTTTGGCTCGACTCTTGGCTTGCACCTGACCTCCTTCTGCCTGCTCCCTGCATCCGACCCCGGCTTGTCTATTGAACTCTGCATATCCTGCTCCCTGCACTAAGACTCGGCTCATCCCTGGTCATTCTGATTACGGACTGTCTTCCTGTGAATGATCCTTGGCCTGGCTCCCACTGGTCTCTGTCTCCTGGACCCTCCAAGCACGTCTGTCTTCAGTTACCAGGCACCCATGCTTCTGTGGGCACTACACCTGCTGTGTCATCTTCAGTGGTGTGCTGCACTCGGCCGCAAGGGGAGCCCTCCCAGCATCTCGGCCTACTACCAAGTTCCTAACAATATTAAAGTGATTGTATACCCTAAAAAAAAAAATGAAATAAATGCTCCTGTCTCTTTAAGGGAGGCTAAGGTGCATAGTGATCTTAAATTGTTATTTAGTCCATGCAATATTTTACAATATGTATATAAAAATCCACGCTAGGCCATAAAAAATTAGGCAGCTTGCTATAAAATTGTGATACCAATTTGTAATATACTGTATATAAACAAAGAAAGAAAGCAGCTGTACAAATGAAAAGTGCATATAATCCTCAACAATGGTTGTAAAGTGCAATCAATATAATACATCAAATAACATAAAGTGCAAACAACCAATTCATCAGGTTGTAAAGTGCATAAATCCTCCGAGATAACAAATCTAAAGTTCAATCAATATAAAACATCAAAAAATAGAACGCGCAAACAGCTAATTCATAAAAAAAAAAAAAAATCATCAAACGTGCAAGCTAAAGGTGCAGTGTAAATTCATGTGTCAAAAATGAATGTTATTCATACATCAGTCACTTAACTGAATGTATATAGTTCATTGGTGAACCAAATGCCCCGTCACAGGACTTCCACAGTGTGTGATCCTCCTGGGAATAACATTTGTGCAAGAAAAGGAAAATGAACTTCACCACCAGATAGTAGTAGTTAGACATGTGCATTCGTTTTCGTCCGAATGCATTTTCGTCCGAATTTCAGCTATTTTCGTTATCGTTTTAACAAACGAAAACGAAAGCACAGAATCCGAAAACCGAAAGATCCGACATAAACAAATGCTTTATTTTCGTTTTCGTTGCTACAACAGTTCGATATAGATAGGAGATTTGACGTGACGCTGACAATAACAATCTGTGTCTATCGAACCTGTGGTCGAATGTGCCTTACCTTAACTCTATTAGTCCAAGATTATTCTACATAGGAGAGAAAAGATTCGACATTATAGAGAGAAAAGATTCAACATTATAGAGAGAAAGATTCGACATAGGAGAGAAAAGATTCGACATAGGAGAGAAAAGATTCGACATAGGAGAGAAAAGATTCGACATTATAGAGAGAAACGATTCGACATAGGAGAGAAAAGATTCGACATAGGAGAGAAAAGATTCGACATAGGAGAGAAAAGATTTGTTATTATAGAGAGAAAAGATTCGACATAGAGAGAAAAGATCACTGCTGGAATTGGGTGGGGGAAGTAAAATAAAAATAAAGTTGATGATGAATGTTATTGGCTGATTGTAACCAAAGAGGAGGAGCAGTAAAATAGCTAGAATGACGAAGATTCGACAAAGCATCGAAAGTTAGAAGATTCGACTGTGCAGCAAAACTGTCCGGTCAAATGCATCCGCCCATAGGCTATAGAAGAATTCTAATGTTGGTTGACTAGTAATAGTAATGAATAAATATAATTATTACTAGTCATACAACATTAGAATTCTTCTATAGCTTGTGGGCGGAACATTTGACCGGAAATGTATGATTGCAGCGTCGTACAGTTTCACTGCTCCGTCGAATCTTCTTTGAACATTCGACAGACACCATAAGCCTTCAATGACAGATTCAACCTTAATTAATTCAGATTTTCGGACGAATGCAATTTCTAACGAAAAACGAAATAAATAAAAACGAATTTCGGGAGTAACTAAATAAATTTATTTTTCGGACGAAAACGAAATTCCGAAACGAAATATTTCAGTGTGCACATGTCTAGTAGTAGTTACCAAGCATTCCCTATCAGAACAGTTGGGCTATGGATTATAATGGCCCCAGAAACACATGTAGTGCAAATCTCAAACTTGATTTCCATTGTCCGCACCTTTAGCTTGCACTTTTGGTAATTTTTTTTTTATGACTCAGCTGTTTGCACTCTGTATTATTTTAATGTTTTATATTGATTGCACTTTACATTTGCTATCTTTGAGGATTTATGCACTTTACAACCTGATGAATTGGTTGTTTGCACTATATGTTATTTGATGTTATATATTGATTGCACTTTACAACTAATATTTTGTGATACCTGGTTGATCCTGCCTCTTCCGGTTTATATTGACCTACAAGAGAAGATTTATGATGGTTTTTAAGCAGAGACTTTACAACCACTTTAATATCCAGAGTTTTACCCATGTCCAATAAACAAATATACTGTAGGACAGGGATATGCAATTAGCGGTCCTCCAGCTGTTGCCAAACTACAAGTCCCATGAGGCATAGCGAGACTCTGACAGCAGCAAGCATGACACACAGAGGCGGAAGCATGATGGGACTTGTAGTTTTGCAACAGCTGGAGGTCCGCTAATTGCATATACCTGCTGTAGGAGTTATGGTCAGGCGTCTACAAACCTTTTAGTGTAACTGAAATTGTATCGCTACGCAACTCTAATACTGTGATCTTCTCAGAGTTTGCAACTGTACCCTTTATGGAGTGGCATTAAATTGTTTTAGGCTTTAGGGTTTTGAATTTTGGTTGGACTGCAGGTAATGTTTGTAGAAATATAAAATGCAACACCCACCAGGATCTGTGCAGGCAGTGCCAAGAATTCTTCTTCAGGTATTTATGGCATTACCTGGTACCAACCTATATACAGTCTCTACAATGCTATGAACAGGTATGTGCCCCAATTAAAAAAAATTTACACTATTTTCACAGGTCTTCAACTAAAACCTAGTATTGGAATAAAAGACATCTGAGTGGACAGATTATATATTTGAACTACTTAACCACTTAAGGACCAAGCCTCTTTCTGAGATTTGTTGTTTACAAGTTAAAACATTTTTTTTGCTAGAAAATTACTTGATCCCAAACAATATATGTGCATATATATTTTTTTAGACACCATAAAGAATAAAATGGCGGTCGCTGCAACACTTTATGTCACACCGTATTTGCGCAGCGGTCTTACAAGCGCAATTTTTTGGGAAAAAATACACTTTTTTGAATTAAAAAAGAATACAGTAAAGTTAGCCCATTTTTTTTTTTTATATTGTGAAAGAAAATGTTACGCCGAGTAAATTGATACCCAACATGTCATGCTTCAAAATTACACCTGCTCATGGAATGGAGACAAACTTTGACCCTTAAAAATCTCCATAGGCGGTTTAAATATTTCTACAGGTTACCAATTTTGATTTACAGAGGAAGTCTAGGGCTAGAATTATTGCTCTCGCTCTAATGATCACGGCGATACCTCATATGGGTGGTTTGAACTAGAGGTCGACCGATATGGGTTTTTCTCTGGCCGATGCCGATATTTAGAAATTGGGACGGCCGATGGCCGATATATGATGCCGATTTTTGTGGCCGATATTTTAGGCCGATTTAAAAAAAAAAAAAAAAAAAACACACACCTCACCCACTCCATTCCTTCCTGCTTACTCCTGTCACTCTAGCACACACTTGATGTCCTCAGTACAGATGGCACTGGTTGGTGGCACTGGTTTGGAACTGGCAGGTGGCACTGGTTTGGAACTGGCAGGTGGCACTGGTTTGGAACTGGCAGGTGGCACTATTGGCATTGGCAGGTGGCACTATTGGCATTGGCAGGTGGCACTGGTTTGGAACTGACAGATGGCACTGGCAGGTGGCACTGGTTGGCATTGGCAGGTGGTACTGGTTTGGAACTGACAGATGGCACTATTGGCACTGGCAGGTGGCACTGGTTTGGAACTGACAGATGGCACTGGTTTGGAACTGACAGATGGCACTGGCAGGTGGCACTGGCTGGCACTGGTTGGCATTGACAGGTGGTACAGGTTTGGAACTGACAGATGGCACCGATTGGCAGCAGGGGGCACTGGTTTGGAACTGACAGATGGCACTAGTTTGGGACAGATGGCACTGATTGGCAGTGGCACTTGCAATTGGAACTGGTTGGCACTGGCGGGTGACACTGGTTGGCAGTGGTGGGTGACACTGGCTGGCGACACTGGTTGGCACTGGCGGGTGGCACTGATTGACACTGACAGATGGCACAGATTGGCGGTGGCACTGACAGATGGCACCGATTGGCACTAGCTTGTGGCACTGACAGATAGCACTGATTGGTACTGGCTGGGGGCACTGACAGATGGCACTGGCTGGTGGCACTGATTGGCACTGGCTGGTGGCACTGATAGATGGCACCGATTGGCGGTGGCACTGACAGATGGCACTGATTGACACTGGCTGGTGGCACTGATTTATGGCACTGATTGGCACTGGCTGGGGCACTGACAGATGGCACTGATTGGCACTGGCTGGTGGCACTGACAGATGGCACTGATTGACACTGGCTGGTGGCACTGACAGATGGCACCGATTTGTGGTGGCACTGATTTGGATGGCACTGACAGATGGCACTGATTGACACTGGCTTGTGGCACTGACAGATGGCACTGATTGGCACTGACAGATGGCACTGATTGGCACTGGCTGGGGGCACTGATTTGCAGTGGCACTGGCACACTAAGCCGAGTGTAATGTGTGAAACTGACAGAGAGGAGAGAGAGAGCTGTGATGCCGCGTACACACGATCATTATTCACGGCGGTTAAAAAACCGCCGTGAATAATGACAGGAAAAACGAGGGAACCGCTTGGTTCCCTACACACGGTCGTTTTTCCCGTCATTTTTTCTCTTCACGAGAAAAACGACCGTCTGTGGGCTCCGCGGCAGTGTTTCCCTATGGGAAAACTGCCGCGGAAAAAAATGCTGGAAAAAACGATGAGAAAATTTAGAACATGTTCTAAATTTTCTCGTCGTTTTTTATGCCGTTTTTCTAGACGAGAAAAACGACATAAAGCCCACAGACGATCGTTTTTCTTGTCGAAAAAAAAAATGCAGTTTTTCTCGTCGAGAAAAGCGGTCGTGTGTACGCGGCATTAGAATTGAGTTCGATGTGCTCGATGTGGGGGTGGGCGGGACCCTGGGCGGGACCCGGCCGGGGTGGGCGGGACCCAGCAGCTAAATTACACCAGCCAATGATTGGGCTGCTTTAGAAAGGGGGCGGGGCCACATGCACACAGCGGCCCGCCCAGATACCATCCCATTGGCTGGTGTAATATATCTGCTGGATCCTGCCCACCCTGGCCGGGTCCAGCCCATCCCCGACATCAAGCTGACAGCTCCTCTCTCTCTCTCCTCTGTTACTTTCAGTTTCACACACACAGCATGGTGCTTGATGCTGCTGAGTGTGGAGAAGGGAGGAGGAAGGGCAGCCAGTGAATAATTGCCCAAATATCGGCCGATATATCGACCGGCCGATATATCGGTCGACCTCTAGTTTGAACACCGTTTTCTGTGTGCGAGCTCGATGGGACGGGGAACTTTACATTTTTTTTTTCTCTTATTTGTTTTACTTTTTATTTTTTATACTGTCTTTTTTTGGGTCACTTTTATTCCTATTACAAGGAATGTAAACATCACTTGTAATAGAAAAAAAGCATGACAGGACCTCTTAAATGTGACATATAGGATCAAAAAGACCTCAGATCTCGCATTTACACTTAAAACGGAGTTCCACCCAAAAGTGGAACTTCCGCTTTAAGCACTCCTCACCCCCTTACATGCCACATTTGGCATGTCATTTTTTTGGGGGGGGGGAGAGTTGAGGCTTTGGTAGGAGTGGGACTTCCTGTCCCACTTCCTACTTCCACCCAGGGACCGCCTAGGCGACTCCTCCTCTAGCCTTAGGCGGCCCCTCCTTGTAGGCGATCTCCTGGGACACGTGACAGGTCCCAGGCGATCACCTGTCCACTCCTAGACCGCAGCGTGACTCACGCATGCGCAGTGAGCCCCCGGCCATGAAGCCGAAAGCTGTCATGGCCAGGTGCCCACAGTGTGAATGGAGGCGCCGGTGGAGAGGGGGGGGGAGAGGAGCGATGCTCCAGGCGGCCGCATCGCTGGACCGTGGAGCAGGTAAGTGTCTTTATATTAAAAGCCAGCAGCTACACTTTTTGTAGCTGCTGACTTTTAATAAACATAAAAAGGCTGGAACTCTGCTTTAAATGCAATGAAAAAAAGCCCCCTCTCCCGCCAGGGAAATGTGATCTCGTGGTGGAGACCACTTTTATCGGATAGAAGACCGGCCGCCGTTTAAGAATATACCGGGGTTATGGCAGCAATCTGCTGCCATAACCCTGATATTCTACGTCAAAGTACTAATGTAAAACGACAGAGGGCGGTCCGTAAGTGGTTAAAGAGATTGTAAACCTTCCTACCTGCACATTGTGTTTTTCACTTGCATAAGATGTGCATTGATCATGTAGTTCAATGGTGTCATTTGTTACCCCATATGCACTCTTCATAGTAGGGTAAATCTTCACCTTTGGGTGTCAGATGTTTCTGATTGCGTTTAACCACTTCAATTCAGGGCACTTTCCCCCCTTCCTGCCCAGGACAATTTTCGGCTTTCGGCACTGTTGCACTTTGAATGACAATGACAATTGCGCGGTCATACAACACTGTACCCAAACGAAATTTTTATCATTTTATTCCCACAAATAGAGCTTTCTTTTGGTGGTAGTTGATCACCACTGGGTTTTTTATTTTTTTGCTAAACAAACTAAAAAAAGACCAAAATTTATTTTTTCGTTTGTTAGAAAATGTTGTTTTCTCCTTCACCGACGGGCACTGATGAGATGGCACGGATAAGGTGGCACTAATATGTAGAACTGATGGGCACAGATAGGCGGCACTAATAGATGGCACTGATGAGGTACTGAAAGACAAAAATCTCCTGCGCTCTCGGTGTATCGTCAAAACACGGGTAGTGTGGTTCCGTCTAAAGGCAAAGTCTAAAGTCTTGCAGCCCTCCTCAGAACAATGGGTGTTCATGTGGCTAGAAAAAAGAAAGAGAAAAGGAGGGCGCACCGACCTAGTGTATTACCACTTAGACGTTTTATTTAAAATATAAAAAAGCAGTAATCTTACTCACAAACGGAGCTTAAATAAAAGCTTATCGGACAAATCAGCTGGAAATTCTTTGGCACCTGCCGACTGGACTCGATGACAGAGAGGGTCGGACAGTACTTCAGACAACTGGATAGCTGACGCGTTTCTGGGGTGCACCCCTTTCCTCAGAGCTGATTTGTCCGATAAGCTTTTATTTAAGCTCCGTTTGTGAGTAAGATTACTGCTTTTTTATATTTTAAATAAAACGTCTAAGTGGTAATACACTAGGTCGGTGCGCCCTCCTTTTCTCTTTCTTTTTTCTACTGATGAGGTACTGACAGGCATTATTGATGGGCATCTGAAGGGCACTGACAGGCATTACCGATGGGCATCTGAAGGGCACTGACAGGCATTACTGATGGGCACTGATTGGCACTTTGATGGGCACGGATAGACGACACTGATGGGCACCGATAGGTGGCACTGATGAGGAGGTACAGACAGGCGTTACTGATGGACATTGATTGGCGATTTGGGTGGGCACTGACTGGCAGCTGATGGGCATTGTGGTGGGCTCCTCTATTGGGAACTGCGCTGATAATAAATATGCTGATTATCAGCGCACAGCCCCCCTCCAACAGGAGGGCCACCGGTTCATGCTGTGATCAGTCACAGCTGATCACGTGGTAAAGAGCTTCCATCAGAGGCTCTTTACAATGAACGGAGATGCAGTGTGTCAGAGTGACACACCCAGTGTTGTAACTAACGCCGTTTAAATAAACGGCGTTAGGTAACGTAGCCACTTTTTGGGGTAACGAGTAATCTAACTGATTACTCTTACCCTCGTGGCACCGCCGTTCCCATTACTTGGGCGGCGTTACCCCAATTACATCTACTCGCCGCAGCCGCCGCGAGTGGATGAAATGAAAGTCTAACTAACTGCAAGCCGCTGTCTGCCTACCTGAACAGCGTGTCATGCAGACAGACCGTGGCCATTGCAGTGTTCAAAAGCCGCGCCTCCTGAGTCCTCGTCGCCTGTGATAGGCGGAACACTCAATTTCCCAGCAGGCAGCGTTCCGCCTATCACGGACATCCTCTCATCCTCGTCCGTGTTATGAGGATGAGAGGATGTCCGTGATAGGCGGAACACTGCCTGCTGGGAAATTGAGTGTTCCGTCTATCACAAACGAGGAGGACTGGAGGAGGCGCGGCTTTTGAATAATAGAATGGCCGCCGGGAGTCTCGGGACACCGCCGATCTGAGGTACCGTAACCGTAACACACAGGCACAGTGAGGCATGGGGCACAGTGAGGCACGGGCACAGTGAGGCATGGGGCACAGTGAGGCATGGGGCACAGTGAGGCATGGGGCACAGTGAGGCATGGGGCACGGGCACAGGCATAGTGAGGCACGGGCACAGTGAGGCATTGGGCACAGTGAGGCTGCGGCATGGGTACAGTGAGGCATTGGGCACAGTGAGGCTGCGGCACGGGCACAGTGAAGCATGGGGCACAGTGAGGCTCGGGGACAGTGAGGCATGGGCACAGTGAGGCATTGGGCACAGTGAGGCATGGGCACAGTGAGGCACAATGAGGCATGGGCACAGTACCAATATTATTTGTTATCCCTCCTATTATTTTATACACTGAAAAAATGACATATATATCATCCTTCTACCGCCCCGCCTCCGCCCCCGTGTATATATAATATAACCAATATAGTTACTTTGCTGAGTAACTAGTTACTTTTCCTATGTGGTAACTGAGTTACTAACTGACTTACTTTTGGGGAGAAGTAATTTGTAACTGTAACTAATTACTTTTTTAGAGCAAGATGAACAACACTGGACACACCACACCACCAATCGCTGGGCGCTGGCTTGTTATCCTGAAAGACGTCATATGATGTTCGGTCATAACGGAACCACGGCCGTTATTCTGCTGTAGGCCGGGTGGGAAGTGGTTAAACATGTGGCATGGCACTGTATAGGTAATGCATTACATCTGTAGGTAGTCTACGAACTGACATGTTCTGAAACTATATATTCCACAATCCCTGGGTCTCTCAGTCTAGTGTTCTTCAGGTGAGAGCTAATTAATTAAATCTGACACAGACACAAGAAGGCAGCACAATTTACAGAGAGATCAAGGGGCAGTCTTTCATCACATTATCATTCCCACATTTGTGCTGCAACACAGAGGAAATGGAGAGGCAGGAGAATAAGAAGTTTCCGGTCACTTCATTAAATAGGTGGTTTAATACATGGACATAGGGGGAACTGATTAAAACATGTGAGCCCATCGATACAAGGCAAGGCACATAAACGACACTGCGAATATATCTACACTAATACCTAGTTAAAACAAAAGAAACATTGGAAAGTGTACAAGGCCTATAACACTTAATGAAAGATGCCCATAGCACAAATATTTTATACAACAGCCCACAAATACACATATTAGGAATACTTTTTTAAGATTGATACTCTTGAATGAAGGCTTGTCTTCCAAAGAGCCATAGGCAAAAGAGGACCGAGTTGTTACCACCACCACCGAGCCTTGAAAGCCTCCTTTGTCAAATCCAATGCTGAGAATGCGTCTAGGACTGAATGTATTGATGAGACTGCCTGCTCATGATTTATATGCTTGAAAAATGTTTTATACTCTATTAAATGTACATTTTTGTTACTGAATGCCTTACACTGACAACAAACACTTTAAAGCCCAACTCTGAGCAAACCCCCCCCCCTCTTTGTTTTTGCTTTTTACTATAGTCTATGACCGTATTGGTGTGATTTTCCCCCACTTTCAATCCAGACAGGAAGTAATGAGAACATTTCTCCAGGCAAAACTGCAAAACTGCAAAAAAAGAAAAAAGAAGGAATAAGAATAGAAACAGTCGGGTCATTGTTACTGTGTCTTCCGGCGCCAGTTACAAATGTTTCCCTCAAAACCTGTTCTACTGTAACATGGACAGGAAATAAGGTGAAGTCTTCCATACAGCAATATAAACTTGACTGCAATACTGGCCAAAGTTAGTTTAACCACTTCCCTACTGGGCACGAAAACCCCCTTCCTGCCCAAGCCATTTTTCAGCTTTCAGCGCTGTCACACTTTGAATGACAATTGCGCGGTCGTGCGACGTGGCTCCCAAACGAAATTTGTGTCCTTTTTTTTCCCACAAATAGAGCTTTCTTTTGGTGGTATTTGATCACCTCTGCGGTTTTTATTTTTTGCGCTATAAACAAAAGAAGAGCGTCCAGTTTGGAAAAAAAACACAATTTTTTACTTTTTGCTATAATAAATACCCATTTTATTAATTTTTTTAAATACAATTTTCCTCAGTTTAGGCCGATACGTATTCTTCTACATATTTTGGTGAAAAAAAAATCGCAATAAGCGCGTATTGATTGGTTTGCGCAAAAGTTATAGCGTGTACAAAATAGGGGATAGATTTATAGCATTTTTATTTTTTTATTAGTAATGGCGGCGATCTGCGATTTTTTATTGTGACTGCGATATTGCGGCGGACACATCAGACACTTTTGACACATTTTTGGGACCATTCACGTTTATACAGCGATCCCTGCTATAAAAATGCATTGATTACTGTATAAATGTGATTGGCAGGGAAGGGGTTAACCACTAGGGGGCGGGAAGGGGTTAAATATGTTCCCTCAATGTGTTCTTACTGTGGGGGGAGGTGACTGACTGGGGGAGGTGACCGATGGTTGTCCCTATGTACAAGGGACACACCATCGGTCCCCTCTCCCTCACAGGACGTGGATCTCTGTGTTTACACACAGAGATCCACTTTCCTGCTCGTTTCCCGGGCAATCGCGGGTGCCCGGCGGCAATCGCGGCCGCCGGGCACGCGCACCGGGGCCTTGTGAACGCGGCGGGCGCGCGCCTCCTAGCTCGTTTTAAAGGGAGGACGTCATATGACGTCCTCCCAGAACGAGAGTATCCTCCGCCCGCCGTCAATTGACAGTGGGCGGGGGACAAGTGGTTAAAGGTGTGCCATGGAATTACAAATACTGCCTGAAAAGGGTAATTTGGACCAATTAAATGGATAAGTAGACCCGGATACCTACACATAGCTAGGTTTTTAGCAAAAATGGAGGGGGGGGGGGAATTTGGGACTTTAAATGAGGTCATAGGTAAGGCCAAGTGCCTCCATCCCTGTTAATTAGAGAGAACAAAGCAAAAATGCAGCCATACAGGCGTCAAGGTGCAACGATAGGGGGGGGGAGGTTGAAGGGTCATATACAAATATATGTGCACTTGGGGGTACACTAGCGGGGACCGTGAGCCGAGGGTAACAGGGCCGGGAGCTGAGAGGGCACGACCAGCGGCGGCGCCCCCCACAGGCAGCGCCCCAGCAGGATCCGGATGCACCAGGCACTCCTATGTGAACAATGCAAAATAAAATGTGTATGAATGTGACAATCATTAAGAATGAGACTATGTGAGGGGATAATGTGATGTAGGTAACTGTGGAAGGGGTGTGAAGGTGCTGGATGAGCTACCCTCGGCTCACGGTCCCCGCTAGTGTACCCCCAAGTGCATATATATTTGTAAGTGACCCTTCTCTGATTCAGGGATGGCTATATTGTCATTTATATTTTTCTTGTAACCGAGACTAGTTAGTCTACCAAGTTTCATTATTCATTATCTTCTTATTGCAGATCCTTCATATACATGCTCCTGACGAGCGGCTCAAGCCGCGAAATGCGTAGAGCTACTACCTGCCATGTATACACTACACGCTTCCTTAGCCATGTGCCTATCACTTATCATTTTACAGGGACCACAAAGACCCCAGACCGTGCAGACCATATTTGCCAATTATGTATACCCTATCATGAATAGTGGTGGAACCCTCTTAGCTTACAATGTGATTGATGTTTGTAAATGCGTTACTACCTGAAATTACAGTTTCAGGAATTGGCACCATTGAGTGTGCTTTTAATGTATATGAAATTAATGTATTCTAACATGTATCTTTGTACTAATAAATGTTTTACCACCCACCACTCAATCAATTTTGTCACCAAGAGCTTCATTTAAAGTCCCAACCTCCCCCCCTATCGTTGCACCTTGACGCCTGTATGGCTGCATTTTTGCTTTGTTCTCTCTACATAGCTAGGTTTGATGACAACTTTCTTGAACTGGACTTCTTTTGACCCTGAAAAAGTTTTTTAAACCATAAATGTAACGTATATGGTTTGTTAACTCTTTATTACAAAATGTAGATATCTTCATCTTTGAGTTAAAAGCCTTCTTTAGCTTCAAGGCTCCTCATTTTAGTCTTAATCTGGAAAAGTGTGCCAAGTACAGTAAAATAATCAGGTCAAGGCTCTTTGACATTCAATTATCAGAAAATGTGGCTAGCACAGTAATACAAATAAAGCTCACAGACACAACCAGATTCTATGGCTAATGACTTATGACTCACTTACCTTTCAGTATACAGAGGCTGCTATAAACACTATAGGAGATGTGTCACCAAGCTGATTATATGTCTCTGAGGTCTCTTATGGAAGCAGCCATTATCTTCGATTTTCAGGACCATTAGTAAAATTGACCTGGTTAAGCCTTAAATCTCCAGAACTATCATACTTTCCGAAGTCAGAGAAAATGTCTTCTTCCACAAGCTTCAAAGGTTGGTTTTTAGCTTTGTGAAACTTTTTTTTTTTTTTTTAAGCCAAATTAACAACAAGGTTGTAGCTGTATAAAGACTATGTATTTGCATGTGTAGCGGGTATGTACTATTTAGGGACAGCAACTGGGTGGTAGTATGACCCAGATGCACTATTGGTAGAACAGGGCTATGTTCCATTCGTGTGAAGACATCAGTGGTGTTAAGTTCCCTGTGGCTCAGTAGATGGCGCTGTCACTTTGAGCTGGGGTTGAACCACTACTGCAGTGGCGTACCCTTTGTGACCTCTCGCAGCAGCTGTACTGCGGGGCGGAGAACCCGCTGTGCTTGCTGGGAGAGGGTATAAAGGGGGCGGACATCTTCACCACAAGGTCCGAGTCCCAGGCACCCTTAGCCTGAGGGCTGCTGTCCGTGATCGGTGTCCAGGCACCCTTGGCCTGTACACGTGGAGTTCGTGTTCCATCCCAGACACCTTCAGTCTGGGGTGAGGTACTCAGCCGGAGGCCTGGGGCCCAGTACCTTCCACTGGGTCCCGCAAGGGGGGGATTGTCCTAAGGTGCCCCGGGTGTCGGGCACCTGAATCCAGGGCGTAAGGGACCAGAGGAGAGATTCAACCGAAGATCTGGTGCAGCATATTGCCAGTGCCGGGTGAACCTCTGGAGACCGTCTGGATGGATATCTTTCCCGAACAAGGGCCAATTCATCAGGGAAGGTGGTTCATGTTCTATGACCGGTGGCAGCGGTTCATCTAGTCAACTCAGGTCGGTGGCAGAGACCTGCTATTAGGCCTGTGGCAGGGGCCTCAACAGTTCACCCGGTCGGTGGCAACGGCCAATCTCACGGTCGGTGGCAGAGACCAGGCGTCAAGCCTATTTGCAACAAAAGGAATAGGAGAGTTCACTGTGCCTGGACCTACTCGTATCCACACCCTGTCTGTTCATTTAAAAGTTCAACTGATGCTGTTCACTTGTTGAGAAGAATAAAGAAGTGTTGGACTTTTTATGGTGTGGGGCTCTATTACTGACAGTTAAACTTCCACAGGAGAAGCAGAGGCTCCATCCAGAACACAGGCCCGAAGGTAAAAGAAGTGTTGGCTTTACCTCTACACATTAGAGGACATGGGCCGTAGTGAACCTCATCCTCCTCCCGCATACCCCTAGACAAGCCAGCCGTTTTACTTACAAAGGGGACGGGGGGTGAGGCCGCTACACATGCAATATTGCATACCTGTAAATTCTGTATATCATAGCAATAAAAACGTATACAGGTTGGAATTTAGGTTGGGAGAAACCCCTTAAGGATTAAGAGCTAAGAGATTAGCCCAGCTTTAATTAAAATATGAACAACCCACCAGCCTCTGCAGTCATTAGGACTGCAATAGAAATATACTGCCCTCCAGTAGTCTGTTTTAGGGCCGTACACACAGGCTGACTATCTAGTGGCATCAGCAAATTCAATAGAAACCGGCCGACATTCGGGCCGTGTGTATGACTGGCTTCTGTCAAAGGGGCATGACAGAAATAGGTCTGCCTGATCACCCGATCAGCGTTCTCAGTCAAAGGCTGACTGGTGTGTTCTGGCGGAGGAGGGGGGGGTTATCCCCCTGTAAGAAAACAATAGCAATGCAGGGTAGATTACTGTACTAACATTGGCTTGTTAGTACAGTGGCTCCTCAGGTGCTGTTAATTTTTTTTTTCTGATCAGGTTGGTGGGTTGAATGTACAAAAACCTATAGTGTCTACCAGGCTTTACAGTCACAGGGTTTATGAGTCGAATCCTTGTTGATTTTCTTCATCTACCGTACTTTACATTATGAAGAAAACTGCAGGAAAAGGGGGATGCGCTGGTTGGAATGGGAAGAGCATGTACCTAGAAGGAAATACTCACTAGAGATTCATTCAACATAGGCAGTCCCTAATTACCTTCAGTACTTTGAATCATTGACCCATAAGTATTCAGCTGGTGAATTTAAACATCAAAGCTATTGAATCCATTGGAACAGCACGATTCCTAAAAAGCTAGCACCATTACAAGGAAAGTCAACAATAGCAACCCTGTTTCCTTTAGGGCTGAACGCTAGTGTAAGCAGATATTGGGGTTGATTTACTAAAACTGGAGAGTGCAAAATCTGGTGTAGCTGTGCATGCTAGCCAATCAGCTTCTAACTTCAGCTTGTTCAATTAAGCTGTGATAATAAAACCTGGTAGCCGTTTGGTATCTATGTAGAGCTGCACCAGAATTTACACTCTCCAGTTTCAGAAAGTGCTAGTTCACACCAGATGCAGTTCTGTGTGCTTTTTTTCTGCACTAAAAATGCATGCACAGTGTTTTCCATGTATTCAAATGGCTCTAGTTCACACCAATGTAGTCAGTTCCAGTCAGTTTCTGCACCGGAAACTGACTGCACTGGTGAGAACTAGAGCCATTGGAATACATGGAAAACACTGTGCATGCATTTTAAGGGGCCAGTTCACACCACAAAAATGCACTCATACGTTCCGGATCAATTTTTGCTTACAGTTCACACCACACGCAGTTCCAGCACGTTTTTGCTATGTTCCAGTACAGTTCTGTGCAGAAAAAAAAATGCAGCACGCTCTACTTTTTTTTTTCTGCATTGGAAATGGACTGCACTTCATGTGAACTAGAGCCATTGGACTACATGGAAAACACTGCATGCATTTTTAGTGCAGAAAAAAAGTGCATCTGGTGTAAACTAGCACGAAATCAACCCCATTGTCTCAGTATAAGGGTTGTGTGTATTCTTACTTGAATCTTGGTGTGCGTTGTGCATTTCTTCCAGATCTGTGCAGCAATTCAATGTGAAGTGTTGCCTCGTGCAAAGGGTTCCCTTTATAGAGCGCAGCAGTGGCGGCGCTTTATCTTTGTGCAGGGTGACTTGTATCCGCCCCCTCCTGTAGTTTTCTGCAGACAACCTGTAGTAGGTGGGCCTGCTGAAACGCTGCTCTCTATCACGGCTACTTTTACAAGGAAATAACTGGATTTACAAAGGCTTTTGGTGCAAAAAAGAATTTTGACTTACCTGTAAATTCCATTTCTTAGAAGCACAGGATGGGTAGTCAGACACTGAGTTATAGGCAGCTACCTTCAGGTCATTTGATACTGCCAAAGCTTTGCTGGACATGCCCCCTGGGCATTCCTCTATACCCCACCCTATTCCATGAGACTTTTTTTTTTTAGCAAGCAATGCAGAGTAACAAGAACAGAAGGGGGAGGATGGTCTGTGTCCTGTACTATATATTCCAAGCTATGGAATTTACAGGCAAGTCAGGATACCTTTGGTCTTAAATCATACAGTACGGAGCACAAGCTACTGGATATTTCTAGACCATGGGATCTCCCCAATCAATAAATGAGAAGGTTGGGAAACAAGGCACACAGAACTGTGCCAATAGGCCCAACAATAACAGGGGTCAACAGACCAAACTCAGAGTGCTGCTGCAAGAATCTTGCTGCGATGTCCACATTGAACTTGGAAAAGGTATGAACTAAAGAATGGGTGACAGACAGCCTTATTCAGCTGGGCAAGAGGCTTGATGTCAGAATGCCAAGGAAGCACCCACATATCTGGTGAAGTGAGGACATAATAGTGCTGGAGGTGTTTTGTCCTCATGAGTGTATGCTCTAAAAATGTGTGGTTGCTGCAGAACCGAGTGAACCAAATAAAGAACTCAAAGAAGCACAGGGTGCTTTAAAGGCGAACTGGCCGGAGAAACACCTTGATCGCTTTTTTTTTTTTCTTAGGAAAATCGAGGCTGGAAGTTTTTCGAAAAAATGGTCAAGACCTGTCCCCTAAGAGTACTTGACTTCTGGTCAAGTCCGATTGTAGAAAGGCAAGAATGTGAGGCACAGAGTAATCTCTGTAATTGAGGTTCCAGTGTTCATGGCAGGCAAAGCAGGATTACCAGATATGATAATTGATCTTTCTGGAAGTGGCTTTGAGTAATGAGGGAATGACGGAGTCAGATACCCCCCATCCTTCAAGACCTGGGTTTCAACAGCCATGCTGTTAAAGCCAGTGACTGAGAAGCAGGATAAACCAGGGGACCCTGAGACAGACAGTCTGACCAGTTTGTAAGAGGCAAAGAATCTTCTTCTAAAGGGTTGAGCATGTCTGTGGTGCAATAATCACCAGTTTCTTCCTTGATCTATTTTGCAGAACAGTCGAGGCAGACTCCACACTACAGGAAAGGGATATATTTTACCTGGAATAGAGTGCAAAGAATTACCAGCGTATCCAGTGCCAGTGCTAGAGGATCATTGGGCTAGCTACAGTGGTACCTGGAGGCCAGGATGTCCATATCTGTAGTCCCTCATTTCTGGCATTGGAGATTGAAGGATGCCATTCTGAAGGGATCTTGGTCCATGGGATGACAATTGAGGTAATCCAACTAACAATTGTCCACTCCTGGGATATGAACAGCGTTTCTCCACCCAAAAGATAATCACACTTTCTTTAAGGCTATCTAAATCCTGGTACCCCTTTGATGACAGATATAGGCCATAGAATCATCTCATTATCCCCAGATTGTGTGACCCTGAAAAGGGGGGGCAAGTGAAACTGAGCTAGTTTTTTTTTTACTCCGAGCTCCAGGGTGGTGATTAGGAGCTTAGCTTTCCATGGTGTCCATGTTTTCCCCGAACTGTAGAACATTGGAAAACTTCTCCCACTGACATCTGTCAGTCATTCTCACTCTCCATGGTTGTGGTAGAAACAACTTCCTCACTGTCAATGATGGGTTGGAAACCCGCCAAACTACTGAATCCCTTGCTTGACTGGAGAGGAGCATAGGGATGTTGTCATGAATCTGCAGTAATACTTTCATGCCCTGTCTGCTTACCTCTGGTCTGTGTATCAGCCTTAGGGTCTGCACCCTCACACCTGCACTATTTAACACTGTGCTCTACAAGCCTGCCTTGCCCAAGCAATATTGTGCGTTTGGCTTCCTGTGTGCTCTATGTCCGATTCGGTTTACCGTTCTTGACTATCCTTGTCTGCTTCTTACCCTCACCTTTGGCATGTTCTTTCACTATCCCTGGCTTCTTGTTGCCCTGACCTTTTGGCTTATCTCCTGACTGTCCCTTGTCCTGGTCTGCTGCCTCCTCTCTATCCTCTAGTAGCCTACCGTGAGCTGGGAGACCCTGAGGGCCACAACCTGGAGCCAGTTGCAGCAAAGTCAATCCCCCACCATTAGGGACCCTGATTAACACCTGCTGGCTCTTAGACCTGGGGAACTCTCATGCTCTAGCTCCCAGTGTGATCAGTGTTGGTGCTCCCGAGGACCTGCTTCCTGAACCACCTAGCGCTTTATCCGGAGCAATCTGCCATAGGGTCCACTATCTAAGGGGTGCACTCCTGACCCCAATGGTGTGCATCTGTCACCTGGCCCCAGGTGACCTGACAGATGTTGAGAAGAAGCATATTTATTTCAGGCCAACATGATGTTGCATTGGGGAGGCCTTGAATGGAAAGGAACAAAGGAAGCACCCTCAAATGAGTTCACCCTGATGCACAGAACTCTCAGAGAATCTCACTCAGGCCTCGTACACACGACCGAGTTTCTCGGCAAGAACTAGCAAGAAACTTGCTGGCAGAGATGTCTTGCCGAGAAATTCGTTCGTGTGTATGGTTTCTCGTCAAGAAAACCGACAAGTAATCTCGACGAGAAAATAGAGAACCTGCTCTCTATTTTCTCGTCGAGATTCTCGTCAGCCTGTTTCTCGACGAGAAAAGTGAGTGTGTGTACACTTACCTGTCCTCCGGGAAGCCCACGCATGTTCGAAATGAATTCGACGCATGCGCGGTAGCTTCCTAGGCATAGGTAGGGTATACCAAGATGGCGGCGACGGCATCGAATGTGACGAGCGCATGCTCGTCGTAGTTGATGACGTCACTGCCTACGCTCCATTCAAAGAACCGCGGGTTCTTTGAATCAAGCGTGTGTACACTCGGCCGGGACAAGTTTCTTGTCCAAGAATCTCGTCGAAAAAAACGACATGTTTTTTTCGACGAGAATCTCGGCCGTGTGTACGAGGCTTAAGTTTGTTTTCTGGAAGGAAGACTTTTATGGGTTCCGTTTTGAGAATGAGGCCTGAGTATTCAGGGAAGGTTGGAGGAACCTTTTATAAGTCAATTGCTCAACCAAAAGCTTAAAAGCGGAAGTCCACCCTGAAAAAAAGTTTACATTAAAAGTTCTAAAAGAAAAAAATTAATAGAATTTTTTTTTTTTTTTTTTTTATACTCACCCTAAATGTTTGTTGCTATGCAGAAGTCCCCTAATCTGCCTCTACTGTGCCTCTTCCTTGTCCTTGGATTGAGAACTTCCGTTTTCCTCTTCTTGTGAATGGGGCGCGCTGCCTTCTGGGAACTGTGTGCAATCCTAGAGAGCAGCCGCCCATTCACAAAGCGCCGTGCGAGTGGCGCATGCGCAGTAGGAAACGGGCAGTGAAGCCGTAAGGCTTTACTGCCTGTTTACCTTAGTCAGGATGGAGGAGCCCGGGACCTGCCAGCAGCGATCGATCGCCGTGGCGGGACCAACATCGCGGGCGAGTAGGACAGGTAAGTGTCCTTATTAAAAGCCAGCAGCTACACTGTTAGCTGCTGGCTTTTTTTTTTTTTTTTTTATATGGCTGCACCTCCGCTTTAAGGTATCCAAATATTTTTTTTGGACATTTGCAGATCGTTGAAGTGAAGTTGCAGATCGTTGAAGTGAAGTTGAGCCCCTTTAAAAAAAAAAGTAATATATAAAAAAAAAAATCCCTAGTCGTACAGTAAAAACAAAGGTAATGCCCTTTGGGACTTTATATGAGGTGTGCACACCTCACATTAAGTCCCAAAGGGCATTACCTTTGTTTCTATTGTACGTTACAAAAATGTTGTCTAGGTACCCTGTTACCTGAAAGCCCTGCGTTAAGAGGTAAAGGAGAAGTGCAAGTACTTTGGTAAATAATCTGGGTGCAGAGGATGGCAAACTGAAAGTGTTCATCCCCTATTTTGAAGTGCAGAGGCGATAGTAAACAATAAACAAAGCCCTGTACACACGATCGGTTTTACCGATGAAAACAGTCCGATTGAAAAAAAAAAAAAAGCCCATCGGACAAACCGATCGTGTATGGGCCCCATCAGTCTTTTTCCCCCCATTGGTGTTAAAAAATAGAACATGTTTTAAATTTATCCGATGGAAAAAAAAAAAAAAAACCTATAGAAAATTACTATCGTCTGTGGGGAACTCCATCGGATAAATAAAACCCACGCATGCTCAGAAGCATAGAACTTAATTTTTCTTGGCTCGTCGGAGTGTTTTACATCACCGCGTTTGGGACAATCGGTTTTTTGACTGATGGTGTGTAGGCAAGACTGATGAAAGTCAGCTTCATCGGATTTCCGATGGAAAAATCCATAGGAAATCGGATCGCGTGTACAGGGCTTAAGAATATGTAGATAAGCATTGTATTGTCTACTGCTGTCCTTGTCTCAAAGAGTCAACAACCAACATTGCAGATTCCATGTGAAACCTTGGAATGTGAAGGCATTTGTTTACCGATTATAGGACCAGGATAGGAGGAATAACCCTGGGGGTTTTGATACCATGTACAGGTTTAAATATAATTCTAGAAACTATTTTGTACCCCTTTGAAATCATCAATGAAAACACACAGGTCTGAGATATCTGTCACCCAGAGGAAGCCAAACTAACAGACATCCCCCTACTGTTAGGAGTGGGGGTGTCCCTTCAACGTGAAGAAGGTCTTGGGGAAAGACGTGGGTGGATTTTGTGTTCCAAATCATGTGTGAAAAAAGGAAGGGTTGAGTTTTGGCTTTGAAGGTGAAGCCAAAAGGTGAGTGGTGGGGCACTCTTCTCTTTGAAGAGGTAGCAGCCCCAACGAGGCTCATTTAGGTGCCCTCCATTGTGAAAAAGGGCCTTTTTCCTGTGACATCTTTGATGATTTTGTCAAGTGCCTCAGACACCCTGTTTCAAAAGGCCTTTCAGCCATAAGATTCTGCACATACAGACAGAAAGGCGAGCCTATCTGAAGATTAGTAGCATGACATGCTCTAGGGCAGGGATCCTCAAACTACGGCCCTCCAGCTGTTGCAGAACTGCAATGCCTCATGGGATTTGTAAAACTGGCATTCACAGACATGACTAGGCATGATGGGAATTGTAGTTCCTGAACACCTGGAGGGCCATAGTTTATAGACCCCTGCTCTAGGGCATCAACACAAAAGCATTAGGGTCTGAAAGTTCAGTCCCGAGAGACCAGATCCTGTTGGCTGTTCTGTGTATTAGCCCATTCAGCTGCAGTCTGACAAAGAAAATTGCAGCAATAGCTGGTTGCAAAGCTGGGTCTGCGAGGTTAAAGAAAACCTTTGGAAAGAGCATCTCAAATTTTCTGACCACAAAATCTTTTAAATTAAGTAACATCTTCTATAGACACAGTGAGATGTTTGTTGAAGACTGAGACGGTAGGGTCTATTACTGGAACAGGCAACTTTTTTTATAGAAACTTTTTCCAGTGATAGAGCTCAGCAATCAATTATCATAAATTGCCCATTCTATTTGGGCATGAATAAGGAATGTCCTGTGGGGTACTCACAGAGAAGGGCGCAGAAATTTTTATGGTAAAGTGCATCCCTGAAGAGGTACACAGCAACCCAGGTGTTGACCATCCTGTAACGAAGTCCTTGTTGCCAAAGAGCAGGAGGACGTGCCTTGGTAGCTTATGTGGGCTCTAGGCAGAAGTAATGGTAATAGTGCAACCTGCGTCAAGTTATTTATTTATTTTCGATTTGGCACTATATGTTAGACAGAACATAATGGTCGAATAAAAAGGCCTCCCACTGTGGAAGAGTGAAAGGCAGCTATTAAAAACGCAGATCTACCGCTACACAAATTGATTTATACTAGTCGTAACTATCCAAGAAAATGCTACAAAATTTGGGATGCCTGGATAGATGCCAAAGGTCTTACTATCTGATGCCATTTATCTCTTGCATAGTATTGATGCACCTGAGGCTACGGCTCAGACTGGGCTGGATCTACGGCTCAGACTGGGCTGGATCTACGCATGTTGCTTACTGAGCATCTTTGGCTGTTGCCTTCTGTTCACCCCCACTTTCCTGTCCCATCTCTCTGCCTCCCCGCTCCATCCCTTCCCAAACTCCTGTTTTTGCCTGGATGGCGCGCATGTCCTGCTTCCTTTTGAAACAGTTTTGGATATACAGCAAGGCAGTTACACAAATTCAACTGTTGCTACCACAGTGCCTTTTTGAGTTTACTGAAAGTGGTCATTAACCCACCGCAATAAAATCATAGTGTCCCTGTAATATATATATTTTTTTTTTCACACACACACACATATATATATTTCTGCATCTATGAGCTCTGCTCCTGGCGCTCAGCTGGTTCCTCGCATCTCGTCACTCTCCAGCTCACAGCTGCAGTGGGCAGGGCCAAGCACTCCCGCTGATGTCAGCCGGGGAGTAGAGGAAGAGGAGAGAGCCGACAGTGAGCTGAGCAACGGGAGCTGCGCTCATATACAGTTAGAGGGGGGGGGACAGAGGAGACAGATAACAGGGCTGCGGATGACAGAATCACGTAAACTGCCCACAGTGTCAAGGCTCAGCAGCCCTGATTATCGTTGTCAGTTTGCAGAGGGGAGGGTATAGCCAGGCAGAATAAACGCCAAATGGTGGAATTTTCCAAGTTTGAAAAGCTTAACTCCTCTAAGCAATTCATTTACAAAAAAAAAAAATCCTGGTTTGATAGTTTTAATCTACAACTGCATACTAGAAAGTAGAAGTAATCTAGTACTATAGTATTGGTCCAGTAACCGGTTGATCCCGTCTTACTGGTCCATGTTGTTGGTCCCTGTTTAGGGTCCAGGCTTCGCTTGTCACTGTGGGTGTACCCCTAAGAGGGGTCTTCAAGATCTGGGTTAAATAGGGATGGACCACTGCCCTGGACCTCTATAGCACTGTGACCAACTTCACACTTTGCATGTGGTGCTAAGCGGAGCATGCAGGCAGGATCCAGTGCCGGAAGCAACCTTACAGGTCATCCCCACATTGTGGGGTTTGAGTATGGCTCAAAAAAGGTTTTACTGAGGTTGCACCAATCCAGAAGCACCACTTCTGTTGTAGTAGAAGACAGTGAGGAGTTGATCAAATGGCCGACTAAAGAATCCAAAGTAAGATAATAAACTAGTTAAGTACAGAATGATTTCTCCATGAGGTCAATCACCCAAGGACACTAGCAAAAAACTGAGGACTCAAGGAGTAGATCACAGTTAACGGGGTATGCCCATGAACCATGTCCAGCAAAGCTTTGTCCACATGAAGGCAGACTATAACCAAGGGTCTATTAATATCCAGCGTCTGTCATGTACTGTATGATCAAGATAAATTGATTTACATCCTTTGAGGTTATAAAGGAGTATGTCTAAATGCACGTTTTTGTGCCTTTAGTTCAGCTTTTATTTCTGATAGAGTGGTGAGAGGTTAGAGCGTCTTGCTGTGTCCCCATTAGGGAGATTCACACATTTGTCCTGGTGGCCACTGTCACAAGAGCTAAAAGTGATGGGAAATCCAAGATTTAAAGTCGTCACCAGAACAGCAATAGAGGAGAAAATTATCCAATGGGGACCCCTGTTTGGGTGAGAACTGTATAAGAAGGCAGTTTCCTCAATATAAAAGAGATTTTCTGCCATGTCTACAGGACAGGAAGTGAAGGGCAATCTTCACAACTGCACAAATAAAACAAATCGATGGGCTTTAACATTTGCAACTCCATTCAAAAAAAAAAAAAAAAAGTGGTTTAAAATGTACCAAAACAAGCTTCCTGTCAAACAATTCGGTTTTAAAATTTCAGAAGTTTAATGCAGTCAGAACTTTGGAAAATGACTTACTGGCTAGACATGGATTACTGCATCAAGAATAAAATATTATTAATGACATAACATGTTTAAATTTTATTTTTATTTTCTCAATATAAAAATACAGTATTTACAAGAAATAAATATATTTTAAAACAAATAAATTACACAGCGAGCTACAGAAGTGAGACGGAATCCAGGAAAGAGAGAGCGTGAGAACGGACAACCCTATTTACAGAAGGGAATGGAAAAAAAAAAAATTGATATTTTTAGCGAGCAGACCGACCCCGAAGGAGGTTTGGTGCTTAAAAACAGTGGACAGGATATGTATATACAAAACACAGCTCTCTCATCCCTGCCTTCGGCCACTCGCAGACACACAAATAAGAGAAAGCAAAATTGGCATTTGGCATGGTGGGGACCCATACAAACTCCAGGTTTAAAAAAAAATAAAAAAAATAAAAATAATAATCTTTGAAATGTTAACTAGAACAGGCTTGCAGTACTCAAAGTGGGTGTTTAATTGGTGAAAGGATCAGGAAGAGATATTGGATTGGAAGATGCTTAAGTGGTTTTCTGGGGTACTGTCCCAGCATAAGACATTACAAAAAGATATATATAAATATTACTACATCCTCACATTCATTTTCATGCGTCTAAAACAAATTCATATACACGATCACTCAGCAACCAGACTGGCTGCATCAACATCACGTGGCTGAAGCAGTCATTTTGGATGTGGCAGATAGGAGTTTTGAAGAGTACAAAATGACATGTTCCATTATGCTTTCAGATTTCTACTATTACATTTGGATAGGCTTAAATTTACTTTCTATAGATTTGTCACAAGCACAAGTTCTTCTCTCCAGTACAGGCTTGGGCCACCAACAATCACTTTATAGTCTTCTGTTTACAGATGTTCCATATGCATCTGCTAACCACTTGCTTGAATGACCTGAGCTGACACAGTTTTCATTATAGAGCCACTCCAACAAAGTTGTTTTGAGTGGAATGGATGAGCGCCAAATCCCTTACCAGGTCATTATTTATTGCTATTATGGACCCCAGAGAAAATATTTACCTCTCTACTAGCAGTTTGAATTTCTTTTCATGATCCAGCAGTGGTCGCAGGACACAAATATTTTACTTTTCAAAATTTAAAGGATTTGCCATAGGAAATTAACAGGGGCTTTCATCCTGGTGAGTAGCTCTTTAAACTCTAGCAGTAGTACACCGGTCACTGCGGAGAATTGAGATCGATATATGCCCTGCAGAAAGTGGACCGGAATACGAAAAGGGATACAGATACACTCAGCCTAAAAAAGATACAAGCCCAAATTCATGACATGCCAAGTATATTGTTCCACAGTAACTGGCTGCCAATGGTTTCCATTTCCAGATTTTACACAGACCTACACACAGAAGGAACTGGTCAAGTTAGAAAAGTTTTGTTATGCCTATTAAGACCATTGTAAACTTAGGACACGAATGCTGGAGATCACAGTAGTGATGATTTAATTGCCCATATACAGCTGAGGCAGAGCAAGACTGGCAACTGAATGGTTATTGATTGAGCCCTGCAGCTCAGAGTAAACGTACCATGGAGTCTACCATCTGTTATTGCTGCAGATTTCAGGAAAGAATGTGGAATAGTCACAATGCTTTTTACATCACTTGTGAGTGCGCCAAACCTTTAAAAGAAAGATTAACAAATACTGAAGTTTTGCGAGTCTCAGATATCAAGCAAAGGTGAACAAGGACACTGGGACAACAAGGGAGCCACTTAGGTCTTTTCCTCACTTAAGTTAAACTGCAGTCCATCAGGAGGACATTTTAGGGAAGAGAGAAAAAAAAAAAATTTGGCTGCATTCCTCTCGCCCAATCCTCCAGTCCCTGAGGTAGTTCAGAGGAAAAAAAAAAACAGTGCAAACTGTGCAGGTGGTAAGAGGGTGTGTCAGACTGAGGATTCCTCAGGGTTGGAGTCTGGCAGAGTCTGTCTTTGCTTTAGTTTCCACCTCAGTTCCTCGTTAAGCTCACCAAGTGGAGGACGTTCCTCTCCCACTCCACCACCCAGCGTGAGACGTATATAACCGTTACTGCTGGAGCCACGCACTCCCGAGAGCAGCATGTGGTTGGGAGAGTGAAGAGGTGGTGATGGCAGCGGTTGACCTGGGATCCCATTGCCAGAAGGTGAGGAAGAGCCAGTGCTGTTTTGGCACAATGCGTGACCTGGGACAATTTTAAGCGAACCATCAGAATAATAAAAAGAGGATGGATCCCAAAGTTTCTCATCTGAATCTGCGCTTGGCAGGCACTTTGTCATTTTGGGTTGAGATGGCAACTGGATGGGATACACAAGGGTGTTCTCAAGGGACTTTGACCCTTTCTCCATCTCATCTTGTAACTTCCTTCGCAGGTAGATAACAGCCAGAAACAAGACCAAGCACACTGCTCCAAGCGCTATTACCATCATCCAGACCAAACCCAAACCATCCATTGGAGCCCGAGATTCCAAAGTGAGAGATGGTGAAGCCACAACACTGAGTTGGTAGATTTCAGAGGCAAAGCGAGTCTCTTGTTCAACTGAAAAGCAGTAGTATGTGCCAGAGTGGTGGACACCTACTCCAAGGATTACCAGAGCTTGCAGCGTAATGTCATACAGCATAGATTCATTGTCTTCTTGGGACAACTCACGTCCATTGAAGGTCCACACCGGTTGAGCCAGGTTGGAGGTCAGCTCACATGGGAGAACTACATTTGTTCCAATGGCCACAGTCAGGTTTCTTAATGAGGGTTTAACTGAAAAGCAAAAGAAATATATAAATTATACATAAATGGAGGAAGAAAAAAAAACACACACGGACAAACACTAGCTGCTAGCAAAACCAGTCAGAAAAAAAAACTGTGCAATCAAAGGAATATAAAATAAATGCAGCGCTAATAGTGAAAACAAAATACAGGTGTAAAAAGAGAATATAACAATTTGAATAATCCAAACTAGTGATTACAATGGATTAAAAAAAAAAAAAAAGTACAAAAGAAATACATAAAAAGAAAAAAGTCCAAAAGGAAGTGTCCGTGCAATCATGAAAGCCATATAATTCAAATTCAGATGTGATCCGATTCCACCACCACAATAGGATGGACTCTTACCAGAATGATAGGACTATTACGGAGTCAAAAATGCCCAATATAAATGAGGCAACGGGGGTCATCCAACCACAGGATCAAGGATATAGCAAATTCAATAGCAGCTCCGTGGATGTACAAGGAAGTAGTCCCATCATGGATATGCAATAAAATAGATCATCCACAGTGTGAATCCATATAAAATGTTATTTTAAAAGAGGCAATTGAGGGTACTAACAATGTTGCTGAACAGGAATGCCAGAAAAATCCAAAGCGGCAAGGAAGCATGGAAACTTATTTTTATAGATTTGTTTGTAAACATATATGTTTTATCCATTTTAAAATCACTATTTTGGATTATTCACATTGATGTTATATTCTCCTTTACACCTGTATTTTGTTTTCACTGTTAGCGCTGCATTTTTTTCTATATAAATTATATATAATGCAACATTCTAATTGATGCTTAAAGCAGAACTAACCCCTCCCATCTTTAGAGCCACAGAAGCAGCCATCTTAGCCTCTGCTTGATCTGCATTTTCCTTGGTGCTTGATGGCTTGACAGTTTAGTTGAGAGTACAAGCAACACTCACATCGTGATTTGGATGCAAGGGTTGTAAGAAAAGTTAAATCAATTTGTTTACTTCTGCTTTAAGACAAACATCATGTTTCTTCTACCTCAGGCCCTTTCCATTATTATTATTTTTTTTTAAAGCCAGCAGCTACAAATACTGCAGCTACTGACCTTTTAAAAAAATGGACACTTACATGTCCAGCGCGCCCGCGACATCAGCAGACGAGGTCGAGCAGTCGCTCGGTCCTCGGATGCTGTCGCCACCATTCTCGGTGAGGGAATCAGAAAGTGAAGCCTTGCGGCTTCACTACCCGGTTCCCTACTGCACATGCGCGAGTAGCGCAGCGCGCCGTCACCGGTCCCCCGCTCTCTCCTGGGAACATTGCGTTTCCCAGAAGACAGCGGGGGGTGGCCACGCGAAGGGGCGTGACTCCCACGGGAGTCGACAGGTATCTGCACCCCCCCTCCCCCCTGAACGCTGTCACATTTGGCACCTGAGGGGGGGGGGGGGGGGAGGGTTCCGAAATGTGGAAGTTCCATTTTTGGGTGGAACTCCGCTTTAAGTTGATATTCATGTTTCTTCTACCTCAGGCCCTTTCCAATCAACTGTAAATAAATTCTGCAAATCAAGACAAAATGACTTACCAGCTTTATTGTACTGAACTTCACACATTGATGTATCTGAGCCTTGGAGATCCTGTAGCAACATATCCCTACAAGGAACACAAACTGTCAGGATCTCAAATCTTTAAAGTACGTTACAAGCACAGCTTTTCACTCTCCTCCCAAAACAGAAACAAAAAATGCTTTACTATTCCCAGAATATTGCAAGCACTCACCCATACTGCTCATCAGATGGTACGCAGCGACTGATGTTGACATTCCAAGCACAATAAGGGTCCCGGGCAAGAACACAGTCTGCACAGGATCTGTATTTACTGCAGTCCGCCACAGGCACTTGCACCAGTCCAGATGGGGAACCAGCAAAAAGAAAAGACTGCAAGAGAAAGGGTAAGTCAGCAACATGGAGACAGGACACAGACTTTTAATATTTCAAAGACAGTTGCATAGTTTAAAAATCCAACTCCAGATATAAGGAAACCATTCAACTTGGCATCAGCCTCTTGCAATTCTTTGACTGGGAGCTTAGACTGAGGAAGGAAAAAGCAGCACGAGGAGCCAATCAGTTGTGCTAATGTGCAAGCAGCATTTCAATAGGAGGAGGATGGATCAGACTGAGGGTGGAGTCTGCTGCTTCTCCTTCCACTGTCCAGTCACAGGCTGGGGGTGAGGCGGAGATCTGTACATGTAGCAGCACGAATGTGAACTGAAGCAAAAAGGAAAGTCAGGTTCTCATTTGCCAGGCAGGGCAGAGCTGTGAAGAGCTCATAGATAAAAATACCAATTCTGTGGCAGGTAAAACAGCAACTTTATATTAAATTCATCTTTGTCTGAACACAAGAAAAAACGCTAAATACTGTTCAGCTGGATTATTCTTAGGATGTCTGTCTTAAGTAATTAAGCAGCAGGTCTCTGGATGTTAATAGAATATAAACTACCCATCCTTTTGCTTTATAGATCTAGATACATTTTCAGCATAAAATCATTTGTGAAAAATGTTTATATCCTAAAAATGTATTTTGTGACAATGTTGTGCTCTATCCAAAATAAAATACCACTACATATGTAGATTAAAGTAGTAGTAAACTCTGCTTGGTCACTTGTACCTACAGGTAAGCTTACCTGTAGGTACAATGAATAGAGTGCAGTGTGCATGCACTGGCTGCAGAACTTGTGAATATCTCCTAACAGTGCACATTTAGGAGATACAGTATTCAGAAGTTCTGCAGCCAGTGTTGTCACCAGCACATGCGCTCTGAATGTGCCGTCAATCCAGAGTGCGATGCCACGATTGTGCCCTGTATGCCGGAGTGACATTATCACGGCTTGGCCATTCAAACAGCCAGAGCATGTGAATCCGGAAGGAATACTGGATGAAGATGGAAACCCTGGCAGCAGCGACAACAGATCCCTTTTACATTCAAGTCTGTCATAATGTGCTAGTAGGCAGTGCATACAAGCACATTATGACCAACTTGCAGGTCGGACGTTTTTTTTTCTTTTCAAGACTTCACTACCGCTTTAGAGAAAATCCTAAAAGAAAAAAAGGCAGCGCTTTTTAGTTCAATACATTTTCTAGTCATTCTCATGACATGAAAACGATATCAGCCTCAACTTTTGAGGTTAGCATCTGACAAACTGATACAGTTTTGTGGGCTGCAAGGAGATATTGGTTGGACATGGCAGAGAACGTGAAGGCAATTACATCTGACAGGGTCTTACCGATCGGCTTGAGATGACTAGGCTGTGCACAGGATGAGGCTTATCAAACATCTGAACTTCTTCAATTAAATGTATGGAAGAACCCATGCTTACAGCTTTATTCAGCCAGCCATTTCCTGTTAAAGATGAAACAAAAATTGATAAAAAAAATTGTTAACAAAAATATATATTATATACACACACACACACACACACACACACACGTCAGAAAATATTTACTTTCCTTTCAGAATCAACATTTTCTATACTACAAAATACTCTCACAAAATGCAGGCAACAAAATCCTAATTAACCAGGATTCCAACTACAGGCGAGTCTAATTAATCAAACAGGTGTCCAGCAGACAGCAGATTATAAAAAGCGCATTACGTAAAATAAACTTTTCCCCATTTCATGTTGTCAACAATGGCACCGCATGGGAGATAGTCACAAGGCCTGAGAAAGAAAAGAAAATTTCTTTACACAAGAAAGGTGAAGGCTACAAGTAGATCAGCAATGCTTTACTCATCAGTCAGAATACTGTAGCCATCTCACAGACATCCACAGTCCTCGATGGGAGCATCTTCTGATGAGAAGGGTTGAAGAAAAATCACTATGCAAGTTCACTGCAGTTGGCTTAAGTAGTAGAAAGTCAAACTGGGGTGATTGCTTCCCGTGACACAATACGGCGTACACTACAGAGGAATGGCATGCATGGGTGTCTTCCACAAAGGAAGCCTCTCCTAAAGCCCAGGCACAAAAAGCCCACCTAGAATTTGCCAGGGCCCATGCTGAAAAAGAAGACTACTGGGACTCTGTACTCTGGCGTGATGAGACCAAAATAAATGTTTTTGGAACCGACGGCTTCAAAACTGTATGGAGTCGCAAAGGTGAGAAGTACAAAGAAAAATGCATGGTGCCTACAGTGAAACATGGTGGTGGCAGTGTCCTTCTGTGGGGGTGCATTAGTGCTGCTGGTGTCGGGGAGCTGCATTACATTGATGGTATCATGAGTTCACAGATGTACTGCTCTATATTGAAAGGAGAAGATGCTACCATCACTCCATGCCCTTGGTCGTCGTGCAGTTTTCCAACATGGATGACAATGATCCAAAACACACATCTAAGACCACTGTTTTATTTCTGAAGAAGAACAGGGTGAAAGCGATTCAGTGGCCAAGTATGTCTCCTGATCTGAACCCAAACACCTATGGGGAATTCTGAAGAGAGAAGTTGAGAATCACCTTCCATCCAGCATTCAGGCTCTAAAAGGGGTTGTTCTTGAAGAATGGAAAAAGTTAGATGTTGCAATATGTCTCCAACTTGTTCATTCCATGCCTAGATTTTGTGCGGTCCTTACAAATCATGGAGGTCATACAAAATACTAGATGTAGCAGTTTTTGCTGTGGGATGTATTCATTTTTGCATCAACTAATTTGAGTAAAACTGAGGATTTTGTAATTCAAGTTATATTATTAACCTTACTTTCATGTAATGAGCGAAACAAATGTTCTATAAAAAAAAAAAAAAAAAAAAAAACTCAGTTTTGTCAAAAATATTGGAAATTGTTCTCGTGCTCATTGAGATATTGATTAAAATCTTACTTTTTGTATGTACACACATCATATTAGTGTGTGTGTGTACACACACACACACCTAAAAAAAAAAGTATTCATATGCCTTGGAATGTTCCAAATTTTGTCATGTTATTACCAAAAATGTAAGTGTATTTTATTGGGATTTTATGTGATAGACCAACACAAAGTGGCACATAATTGTGAAGTGGAAGGA
The DNA here is from genome assembly GCA_029206835.1 of Rana muscosa. NCBI lineage: Eukaryota > Metazoa > Chordata > Amphibia > Anura > Ranidae > Rana > Rana muscosa. Next base: position 232,298,265 of record CM055118.1, read on the forward strand.
AAATGATAAATGGTTTTCAATTTTTTATACAAATAAATGTGAAAACTGTGGCGTGCATTTGTATTCAGTCCCCTTTACTCTGACCCCCCCCCCCCCCCCCCCCCCAACTAAAATCAAATGCAGCTTTTGCAACACAGAGGAACCCTTGAAATAATTTTACAGTTTCAGGGAACCCCTACTAAAAATTACTATATCTACAACTCATGATATATTAGTGTGATGGTCAATGGGAAGAATGCTTCTTGCCTGTGTGATCATTGGGAATAATTACCCTCTTACAGATCACCAAATACATCAATAGTGTCAATATGTTTTTTTTTTTTTTTTGAGAGGCAGAAATTACTCATTGCTCAAGGAACCCCTAGCAATCTCTAGAGGAACCTTAGGGTTTCATGGGACCCCTGGTTGATAAACCCTGATCTAGTGGAACCAATTGCCTTCAGAAGTCACCTAATTGGTAAACAGAGTCCACCTGTGTGTAATGTAATCTCAGTATAAATACAGCTTTTATGTGAAGCCCAAACAGCATCATGAAGGCCAAGAAACACACCAGATAGGTCAGGGATAAAGACACAGCAAACATGTGGAAGAAGGTGCTCTGGTCAGATGAGATCAAAATTTTACTTTTTGGCCTAAAAGCAAAAAACACGATGTGTGGCAGAAAACTAACACTGCACATCACCCTGAACACACCATGATTTTCTTCAGCAGGGACAGGGAAGCTGGTCAGAGTTGATGGGAAGATTGATGGAGCCAAATACAGGGCAATCTTAGAACAAAACCTGTTCGAGTCTACAAAAAACGAGACTGGGGCAGAGGTTCACCTTCCAGCAAGGTGACCCTAAACATACAGCCAGAGCTACAATGGAAAGTTTTACATCAAAAAGCATATTCATGTGTTAGAATGGGTCAAAGTCCAGACCTAAATCCAACTGAGAATCTGTGGCAAGACTTGAAAATTGCTGTTCACAGATGCTCTCCATCCAATCGGACAGAGCTTGAGCTATTTTGCAAAGAATAGGCACAAGTTTTACACTCTAGATGTGCAATGCTGGTAGAGACATCCCCAAAAAGACTTGCAGCTGTAATTGCAGTGAAAGGTGGTTCTATGAAGTATTGACTCAGGGGGGCTGAATACAAATGCTTGCCACACTTTTCATAAATGCGTTTTAATTTTTTTTTTTTTTTTACAAATATATACATTTTCCTTCCACTTCACAATTATGTGCCACTTGGTCTATCACCTAAAACACATTTACGTTTTTGGTTGGAACATAAGATGTGGAAAATTTCAATGGGTATGAATACATTTTCAAGGCACTATGTATAGAATGTATAAATAAAATCTCATAATAAGCATCCTGACAGAAGCTCACCTGTTCCAATGAATAAGACATCGTATAACTTCCCTTCCAGCCCTTCAGTCCTTTGTACTGCAATTGAAGTAAAATTTACTCCTTTCCTGACCAGCAGAGGGCGCCCATGGACAGGCTGGACAGAATCATCCATCAGGGGGTGAGTCTTGGCAAAGTTGAGAGTGTTATCTGGAAGCTCGAGTGAGCTGCTCACTCCGTGACGCCTGTGGAAGTCTGTGATACACTAGAAAAAGAAAGAACTGTATTCAGAATTTATCACAACTGGAGTAAGCTGAAAGCAATAGGGAGAAACAAAATGGTTCAATGTACAAATTTGTGTTTTTCCCCTGAGCATTGTAATGTTTGGCCTATAGCGTAGTTCTGTACCGTTTTCAATGCGAAATCTCTAGCAATGCTCATGCAGGGCTGACAGCAAGTGACAATTAAAATTCAAGGCTCAAGTGGACAGAGCAGAGCAAAAATCGGAAATGTGCCACTTGAAGCAATGATGTCTGCCTAATATTTAATAGGACTGTGCAATGTGGAGGAAAAGCATGCTTGCTAGTCATTTGGGACTAAGGAGGTTATGCTATTGTTCAAACAGATTGCTAGGATATGAAAATTATATATCAATATGTAAAATATGTGAATCTTGTGCTTGGTTTCCCACAGATCAGTGCAGTAATCCAGTCTCTGTGCAGGAGCTCTTTAGAAAAAAGACCAGTCACTGCTGCCCCCTTTCCTTGTGCAGGGAGGGTGATTGGTCTTGTATTCACCCCCTCTGTAGTTCACTGCAGACATCCTGTAGTGTTGGGCAAACCCCCCTCCCCCCAGCTCTGCTCTCACCATGGGCAATGTAGAGCACAGTGATGGCGGTCCCATTGGTTTTACAGGGAATGCAAAGGCATTTGGTGCACACAAAGTGGATTTCTATACTTTGTGGTTATTGAGGAATAGATTTCAAAGAAAGTTCTTGTGCCTCGAGTTTAGCTTTAAAGCGCAACTAAACATTCCTATCATTTTTAGCCAAGGAAGCTGCCATCTTAGCCTCTGTTTGATCTTCAGCTGCCATGAAGCCACACATGTGATCAGTTATGACACCAGCCATTTGATGGTTTGACAGTTTGGTTCAGAGCACAACCAATGTGACTGTTCTTTTCCAGGCACATGCCAGGAATGTAACTTTTTTATTTTTAAACTGTTAAATCAGTGTTTAGTTCCATTTTAAGTGATATTTGTTAACCTAAATCTGACACCCGCAATAAATGACTTAAAACCTGCAAGTATTGCTTGGCTCCATCTGAGGTTGTATTCAAGTTCCCTTTGTGCTTGTGAATATGCACAGCACACTTATTTATTTAGACACAAAGCCAAGCAGATACTATAGTTAATATAATCAGATGCCATTTACCATCTTTTAGTATGGTTTTTATAATTGGGATAATTAATCCCTTCCTAAATCTGTGCAGGACTCATAACACAAGGTTGAAGACCTCTGCTCTAAACATTTTATACAGAGAAAAGCACCATTAGAAGGAAAATGGAATAAAAAACACTTTTCAGATGTTTCTTATAGAAAGCTGAACTGTTAAGTCACCACAAATAGTTCATTGTGTCCCTGCAAAGGTTTCCTGGCTGCTTTTCAAGGGATGAGCAGCTTGTGCCGCCTCTCTCTCCATGTAGTTCATGTGAGGTCAATGAATGCAGCTTATGAGCCTTAGATTGATTATATTAACCAGTAATTAGACTAGACTTACAGATCCAGGACGGGGACTGGGCACAGAGTCAGAATAAGGGCCCCACTTCTTGGCCTGCTCATGGTATTCCTTGTATGACCCATCAAACACCTTCTGGATGTCTTGTATGGAGTATTGGCAGACGGCTGAGACAGACACATCACCCCTAAAATGAGAAAGGCCGTTAGCCAAAAATAACATGATGAAACATATATTTATAGGGATTCAAAAGAGCTAGTGGATGCCCCAGTATATAGCTAAAAATAATAAAAATTATGCCTTAATAGCATTTCACAGAATAGAAGCGACAACATACAACCTACTACAAAATGAAAAATAAAAAAAAGAAGAAGGTGCATACATACAACTGGCCCTGAATTTCAGCAAGGCTAGGTTCACATATGTGCAGCCGCGGTTCCCAGCATGGGGTCCGGTGCATTCCTGTTCAATGGTTCAGATGCGAATCCGGCCCGAATTTTTTACTGAATTTGCACCTGAACCTAGACCCAAACACACACAGGACCCTTTTGGAATGGGAACCGCAGCTGCCCTGGACATGTGTAACAGTAGCTGCTACACACAAGGCACCTCTGTATATGAATGATGAATGTCTGAAGCACAGGGACACCATGGGGGGGGGGGGGGGGGGGGGGGGGGGGAAAAAAAAAAAAAGAAGGACTTTAGAGGCCACAGCATAGTGAACTGTATAAGAACCACCGACCCAAAAAGGCACATCATGAAATTGTTCTTTAACTTAAAGCACAAGTTCCATTTTTGTGTGGAATTTCCGCTTTAAGTGTTGGTGACCCCCTGACATGCCACATTTGGCATGTCATTTTTTTTGGAGGGGAGCGGGTACCCAGCTCCCACTTCCTCACCTGGCGCCGCAAGGAGGATCAGCTTTCCCACCTCCCTGCAATCTTCTGGGACACGTCACAGGTCCCAGAAGATTGCCCGGCCATTCACAGTGTGCAGCGCAGCTCGCAAATGCGTAGTGTGCGCACACGGCTGTGAAGCCACAGCCAGGCACCCACAGTTAGAATGCCGGCGCCACGGAGAGGAGTTTCACGTGCCCGCATCGCTGGACCGTGGGAGAGGCGAGTGTCTGATTATTAAAAGTCAGCAGCTACACTTTTTGCAGCTGCCGACTTTTAAATGGGTGGAACTCCGCTTTAATAATTCAAAATGTTGATTTTTGCAAAAAGGGGAAGATGTACATGGACTTCTATGAGAGCTTGGTATGCATGGGTGCTTTGTTGTCTATATTATGGCAAGACTCTACAGATTTTAATGACTGCTGAAGTGTCGGACACAGGGCCCATCAAATACATTGCAATTAAACAGACACCATAACTAGAGTAAAACTCAGGTTATCTAGATTTAAACTGTAAGGGCCTCTATAAACACCAGAGAACACCAATTTCTCACCAGAGCGCTTGAAAGACTGCATAGAACTGTGTGGATCTCCAGTGATTGGTGCGCAACGTGTACACAGCTTTCAGCAGGTTAAAATGAAGTTGTAACTCCGGAATGGAACACACTAGCCGGGCCTTCAGGAAACTTGTCCACTTCCTCTGCAGAGTGCGAGCCCCTCCTAAATCCCCCTGGAATACAATTATACTGTCATACAAGAGCCAATATGGAGGAAAGGGGAACATACAAAAGACAGGAAGGCTTTGTTAGCTTATAAATCACTGTGTGTATGTATAGGAAGCGCTGCTTGGATGAACTGTGAGAACACAATGTTATTTTAGGGTGGGCAATATGCATTAGCTTGAAGAGCACTGATGAAAAAAGGATAGAATAGGGTCATTTCCTAAAACAATCAACCAGGGTCTAGTGTCAAACTCCAAGCTGCACTGGGAAAATGAAACACTGAATCAGACTGAGAACTGTCAGTAACAACTCATTGACTAGTTCAAGTGTTCCTCTGTTTATATAGTTCCAACGGTAACACTAAACTCAATGTATGTATGTATGTATGTATGTATGTATGTATGTAACTGAAAAAGTCCCTTCTATTGCTCTCAGCTTCCTCCAAATTCATTTTTTTGCTGCTGTGATCTGACTTCCTGTTAGAAGGTGGCTAGGTTTGCGCTCCATGGTCCCACTATATGTGGGAACATAGCCACCCTCTCCTGCTCACTTCCCAGGATGGACTAGAGGCTATGGATTTTGGAACGTGTAGTGTGCATAAAACCGTGCATATGATTGCAACTAATGTGCACTGCTCATTCCAAATAAATGGAAGGGAGGAAAGAAGGAGGTTCTGGAGCTCACAGGAGGGGGCAGAAAAAAAACACAGTAGGAAATTTCATGAAAAATAGAATACAGGGTAATTAAAATTAGTATGGCCCAAGCTTTTTAGGCTGTACTTTTTTTGGGTTACAGGAGACAGGACACAGGACACTTTCATTCTCCTGCAACCCAGAGTTAACTGACAGAAGTCTATTGCTATTGACTGACAGTTGGCTCTGCCTTTCGCCACATGGCCAGCCATTCCTGCTCCCATCCCTGCGTGGTCCTCCAGTGAGCGCCGGAGGAGCAGAGCACAGAGCAGTGACTGACCGACCATCAGTGGCCAGGAGATCATTCAGTTCACGGTCTTGTTTTGTTTTATTTTTAGTAGTTGAGATGCATCAATTATTTTTGGAGAATAAGGGTATAATTTAGCGTCACTTTAAAGGAACAATATAGTATTATCAAATGTAAAATATATTTTATGTGTGCAAGTTTTTTTTTTTTATTGAATTTCAAATGTAAATTATGTAATGGAGCATGCATTTGGGAAAAATGGCTGCCCCTTGCACACCCAGTTGCCGCTTCATACTTTGCAGTGCCATGCAATGGCACTTTAACTGCTCCTTTTCACAATGAAAGCCTTTGAGTTGGCAGATTCAATTAAATCAATGCAGTTCCTATGTGGCTGGTGTCTTATCTCAATAGTTAAGAAGGGAGGCAGATTAATTGCAAACATTACTCCCTCTAGTAGCGGATCTACAATTGTCTATTTAACAAGAATATGCAAAATTAAGCACTAAAGTCATGCTGATAAGTTAGGTGGCTCCTATCTAAACTGGCCCTAGTATGAGCATGTGATGTAAGCTCCATGAGGGCAGTGTCTTCTGTGCATGCTCAGTATGTAAAAGTGCTGTGTAAATTGTCAGTGCCATATAAAAACCTGTAATAATGATGATGATGATGATGATAATAATAATATTATTATTAAATGTAAAGGTACTTTAACAAAGGTAAGCCCTACAATAATTTAAAATGTATGTTCACTATAATGTCCTTCAACGATTAGTTTATAAAACCAGGGAAAAGGTTGAAAATGTTGCCTATGGTTAATTTTCCTAGCACCGAATCCTGATGGATTGCTGTGGATAACAGTTCTGTTTTCTCTTTGCTGCAGCTTTCATAACCTAGCATGTATCCGTGTAATTCTTTTCAAATGCTCCTGGAAAATATGACCAATTGGTGGTCCCTTAAATGAAACAAGCAAATACGCTGTACTGCAAGACGAAGGAGACCGTCATTGCTCATTTCTACTTCTGAATATGCTAGTTGCCTGACCAACTATTATGCTGATCACTTGGCTTCAATTTCTTAGTCATTGACCTGAAACAATTATGCAGATCAGGAGGTCCGACATCACGCCTTCTAATCTGCATTCAGAGAAAGCCAGGCAGAAGCATTACAGGAGTTATATTTAGATGGCTTTTTGTACAGAATGGAGGGGCAAGGTAAGACAAAGGCGCCATGCTGAATCGTTTCCTTACGCAAGCTCAATATTCAGTTACAGAAACAAAGACCAGAAATAATTGCAGGACTCCTGTAGATTGCACTCACCTTGCAGACTCGGGCCACCCTGGAGACAACCTGCTCACTGTAGCAGTCATATTCCAGGGCCCGCTCAGTAAAAAAGAAATAGATTTTGTCATCATCTCCCAACTCATTACCCTCACTCTCCACGATGTGAGAGGAGCCCACAAAGTTTGGACCTGGTGGAGAGAAAGTGAAGAGGATTAGAGCCTGACATTGATTATTGGTAAAATGCAGGACAAATTGGAGCATAAGAAAAAACAAAATGGAATGTGAAGCAGAAAAGAGGGGTCTGAATACGACAGAGGAGAGGTCAAAGTGTACAGGACGATCAAGAAGAAAAAAAAAAATTGTATGCTCACCATTAAGCCAAGTTGCCAGATATTCGGTCTTTAAAACATTATGCTGCCCCACACTGCGCTGTATCACTGGCTCTGTCCCCAGGAAATTGAGCAAAGTGGCAGAATATAGAACTCCATCTGGAAGAAATTAAAGATAAAAAAATAAATGCTAAACAGTTTTTTGTCAATTTGCCCATCCAGTCTCTGCTAATCAGGACGATCACCCTGCTTTTTTCTACTTTGGCATTACTAATTGCTGGGTGGCTCCTTGCTCACTGGATAGCTATGATGCAAGGGGACAATCCAATCAACAAACTCGGAAAAAGAGAAGGAAAAAAACACAGAAAGCTGCAATGGAGAAGATGTGCCATGCTGATAGACTCATACCCAAAAAGACTGAGTGCTGTAATTAAATCAAAAAGGTGCTTCAACAAAAGTATTAGTTTAAAGGGTGTGCACAGTTATGCAACTATATATATATATTTTTATTTTTTTTTTTTTACTTCCCTTCACCTAAAAGATTTCAGTTTGTTGTTCAACTGAGCTGTACAGTTTAGAGGTCACATTAAAAAAAAGGTGGAAAAAGTTCTGAAATGCTTTATCTTTGTCTCTTTTTTTACATCACAGAAACCTGACATTTTAACAGGGGTGTGTAGAATTTTTATATCCACTGTATATACCCAACCTCAGCAATAATCATATCCCAAGACCAGATCATGTTTTCACGTGGATAATAGTAGAGGCTGCAATAAGCACATAAAAAAGGTATTTTCTACAACCAGAATCCCCATATTACAGTTCAGCTTAGTCTATACTCTTGAACAGAGCACCAAGACTACCAAAACTAAGCAAGAAAGCAGAAGAGACTATTCAAACTGCAGATAAACCAGAGTTTATTTCCCAGAACAGGAAGAAAGCGAAGAATTTCTCCCCGAGCTTTAGATAAGTTAGGGCGAGTTGGGAAGGATTCTTTAGCCCCTTAAGGCAAGAGATAAGTTACAAACAAGCCTAGAGCAAGTTCTCTGCGCTTTGCTGGCTGTACCAGTTTCTTGCATTATAATCCTTTATACTTTTTTCAGATTCATTTTTGGTCTTAATCATTGTACTTTACTTAAAAAGTCATCTTTTTTAGTAGGATGAAAAAATCACATATTTTGAGACCTCAAATACTTTACCCCAAGCTCTTGTCAAACCCTTACTTAAAGCAAACCTTCAAAATCCACCACCTTTATAGTGATCATTAAACTTTGACGGCACCCAAAACTTAAGAGCTTCTGCAAATCAACCCACGTACCAAGACAGGCTGGTGTCTGCTGTGTAGGGGCTGTGTTTTGCGTTAGGAAAGGCACGCGTTATTTTTTCCCCCACCTTCATTAATGTTTCACAATAGGACACTTCATTTAAACATATGCACTGCAGCCGACCTCAAGGCAGCTTGTTGGTGTGAACAAGGCACATAAACAATTTTTTTTTCTATGCAGCTCAATACTAGTGTGAATGAGCCTTTATTTCTTTTTGGGTAGAGCAGGGAAGGGTTGCATCATCTGTCAGGGTTTTATAGACGTGTGTGTCCCTATTAGAGAGATTTCCCCTCGCTTCCTGTCAGAACAATCTTGGAAGCCATTTAAAAGCCAAAAAAGGAAGAAGGTTTCCCAGCAGAACTGTCACACAAAAATGGGTCCACCCAACAAATCAGAACATTTGGCAACATGTACTCACCTACAACAATCCCAGTATGGCCTGTGGTTGGATCATATGGACACTTTCCCCGTCCATCTTCCAAGTTAACGGCATCTAAAGTGAACGTTGACCGCTCCTGGAGAGAAATAAGGCAAAGGTCTTCACAATGTACAAGATGTAAGGCTGCTGGGTTCTTTAGTGATGTAGAATACCCAAGTTAACTACAAAAAAAAAAAAAAAAAAAAAAAAGGAACAGACAGCTACAGGCAAATTGGCAGAAAGCCCTGTGAGCTGAAGTTAACAATTGTAGATCTAACAAAGGGTTTTTCCAGAAACATTATGCGATCACACTAGCAACGGAAAACTAGTTTGTAGCACTTTAAGTGGATGCCCGGAGAGCGGTAATGGCTCATTGCTGATACAGAATCAAGCACATAGGGGGCACAGGGTGAATTGGAAACTTGTCAGTCAATGCAATTAGTGCCTGCATGAGAGCAAGAGGCAGACAAATGACACAACCAGGTCCAACAATGACCTGCTCCCACTTTGGCTATCCTGCTGTTGGCTGAAGTATGCCAGCTGGGTAAACAGTAAAGCAGTGTTTGTCTGCTCCACTGACTGCCCCGAAGAGGGATCTCACTTTGCTTTATCGCCCTGAAACAGTACTCACAATATAAGCACACTTGGGCTGAAAGGCATACGTCCCGCAGGTGAGGAGGTGAGTGTCATTAAATTCTTGTAGGATGCGAATGTAATTGAAACACTCCGTCTGGAATTAAAAGAAAGGAAATTGAGTTTGAACACAGATACATTCGGTTTATAATTGGGACTACGATGGAAGAATGGTACACACAGGGGGGGCAGACATTTGGTCGTGTCATGTGAACAGATTAGCCTACAAAATGGCTACATTCAGTGTCTAGATATCAGATATCCTTTAATAGGATTTACCATCTATCTTATTTCAACCCGGCCCTTATACACACCTGATTGTTCCTTCCTTTATTGACACACTCTATCTTCCTTTCAGTTGGTGCTTCCCATACAATCTGAACAGGAAAGAAAAGTAGGTGTTAGCGTGAGGAATTATGTATACCAATGGAAAGCCCTAAATACGAAGGCTTCGAAAAAAATAAAAAATATGAAGCTTACCGGAGGTCGCAATTGCTTTCCAACATTATTAAGGTCCAACATGAATATGGCCTCTCGTGCACCAACATACAGCGCCCCTCGACTCTCATCCAGTGTCAATGTCAGGTAATGGGAGATACCACTGGGCCAGGCCTGGTGAAGCTCCGAGACCCCTAATATGAAAACAAGCAAGTGTTACAGACAAGCTGCATCGCAGATACTGATAATTCTACAGAAAGATAAATGAACAGTATCCTCCCAGCAGATTAATCTTGGCCATCTTTCCATGGGTCATGTGATTCGTGACTGCCTTAGAAGTCACAGGGGAAAATAAGAGGTATAATTACAGCATGACATCACCTCCATGGGGAACCTGAAAAGCACACAAACAGGTGACATAATCCGGGCCCAGCAGGACTACAGAGCAGGGGCTGCACTTTAATCTGTCACCGGTTGCAGCAGTTGTGTCTGCCTCCACTCTTCAGGAAATATGGCACAAGAACAAGGGCAGGTACTACAGGAGCCTCACCGGAGTAGCGCACAGTTTTCCGTGGAAGCTGATTCCACCCTCTGACTTCTATTCTCAGCAACAGTGCCACAAAGCACAACCACCGTGGAATCATCCCCTCGTCTGGTCCTCCAAGTGCGGGAGTCTGCAGGGCAAGAAAAGATGACAATAAGAGCCATTTCCAATGCAATGCGACCACATTATAAAAACACAATGGGTCTTCATGCATAAAGCAAATTGAAAAAAAAAAAAAAAAAAAAATGCAATTAAAAACCATTTAAGGTATGTATTTTTTATTAAAACAAACATAAGAAATTTTCCTGTACACTAGTATCCTCTGTACAGCAGACTCACTAAAAGAGGAACCAGTTGCCTCGCTGCTCTAAATTTTTGCTACATGAACATATTTTAAAGCCCAAAAAAAAAAAAAAAAAAACTGCACAGGTTTACCGCTCATTTTGTCTAGGATAGGGGAGAAAGAGTTTTACTTACCTGATCCTCCACTCCCCCGGCAGACAGCGCTTCCCTATTTACAGGATTTATATAGAGCGCCAACAAGATCAAGTAGTGGGCTGTCCCTAACAACCCAGAGCAAGGTTATTGGCCTTGCTCTGGTCTTGATGACATCAGAACCCTAGACCACTAGAGTACAGTTGTACCAACGTCGGATAGTCAGTACACCGGCTCCTCCTGAGCCATTTTTTTGTTCAGCTCGAGGCTCCAAAAAAAAGAAAAAAAAAAAAAAAAAAAAAAAGAAGAAGAAGAAGAAGAAGGGGTGGGGAAATTGTGCAACAATAGCAAAATAAATACTCATACTCACTATTGTCTTCCTGATTCTTCTCCCGGCCAATCAGGAAGAAGGTCCCGAGACCAGATTGGGCAGGGAGTCTTAGGACTCTCTGGCTAATCGAGTCTCAGGACACACTTCCTGTTCAGCTGGGGAGAAGCAACAGCCCCGGCTCTTCCTTCCCCCTGCCTCCTAAGTTAAGGTCAGTCTCCCGCAGGGGGTGGTAGTGTATGGCGTGATCGCCACCTGCCCCCCAAATATTTAGCAATAGCTGCCACTTGAACAAGTTCTATAGAGTTCAAACGATAATGTACCCATAATGCATATTAAAATTGGATGTGCTTTCTGGATCTCAAAGGATTTGTAATTTTGTGCAGCTGGCCTTATCAGGTAAAACAACTCCCAATATATGTATTTCAACTGTGTATTTTAGCTGCCTGTTTGGAGGTTGGTTAAAAAAAAAAAAAAAAAAAAGTATATTAATCAGTCATCTCAGGTGACAAATGTAGGATACTTCCTGTAATGCAACTATGACAGCAGAGAAATGGAAAAATGAATGCCAGCGACGGTATATGCAGCAACAGTATTGCTGCTTCAATTACAGCTGGACGGTCCCAGTCATTTGGCTGCACTGCTGAACGTTTGGGTCATTGAGCTTTGGCAGTGGTAACAGAACCTGATCTGGCAATGTGGCGGTCACAGATTCTAAAAAGGCAGTTTAACCGTGCATAAGGAATGACTGCCAACATTCTTTCCCCCCCCCCCCCCCCCCTTTTAACGCTGTGTAGAACTGCTCACTCACATTGCCTGAGAGAATATGCTGAAGCACTGTGCAGACATGTTCAGTGCCAGGCAGCTTGATCTTAAAAAAAAAAACAAAAAAAAAAAACACACAACCAACCAAACCAAACAACCACACTTTCGTATCACAGGCAGAATGGCAGCGATTTTGCTTGCAATCCAAAATCACGAGATGTGAATGGGGACTCGAGAGCAATTCCAAGCTTGCAGGAAATTAGAGTGCCTGTGCTCTGCCTCTGCCCAGCCTCCTGCGTTGGGACTACTAACATCATTGCACTGATGACACCCACCCTCTCCTCCGGTAAAAGCTTGCTATACACGATACGTATACGTTTCTCTTTTTCAGCTTGTGGGCTTGAAGTGGTATTATACCTAAAATCCTATATTGCAGCTTACCAATCATAAGATGTGAAGGCTGCATGCTGCATTCATTTTTTAGCCCCCCCCCCCCCCACCTAGTAATCTGGCCAGTAACACTTCCTGCATTAGGGCCCTTTCACACGGGCAGATCCTGTGATGATCTGCCCCGTGAACATCTGCTTGCTCAGCGGGGATCGCTCCGTTGATCCCCGCTGAGCCGGCGGATAACAGGGCGGTACCCGCACACTGTGCAGGGACCGCCCTGTCAGATCTCCGCTCTCCTCTATGGGGGGGGGGGGAGCAATCAGATGAACACGGACCGTCTGTCCGCGCTCATTCGATCCGCTCTGCAGACGGATGGAAAAATAGGATTTTCCTCTGTCTGCAGAAACGGACCATAGCGGAGACAGATGCTATCGGGTGTCAGCAGATGTTCATCCGCTATCCCATAGGGATACATGTCCCTTTTTCATCCGTATACTGATGGATGAAAAATACGGACATACGGTCCGCCCTTGTGAAAGGGCCCTTAGAGTCCCTCCACTCTAGATAAAGGCGCACAGGAGGCACCTTCGGACAGCATTGTCAGTTTGGGGGGAGAGGAATGTTAAATGTATTAGCAGATTTAGATACACTAACAAATTAAGCCATGATTAAGGCACGATGGCCGAAACGTGTTGGATTTTTTGACAGTTGTTCACCTTCATTAATAAAAACAATGTGCCAACTTTCATGGCACCAGCCTCTCACTATTTTGCACAGATTGCACAGGGAGGTTTGCAGAGGACTTCCCAGGCTGAGTGCTGTGTTCTTGAGGCGCACCAGGCATTACAGAGGAGGTAATAGCTCAGATGCACCTGTTCCAAATAACAAATTAAAGCGGTGGTAAACCGCACTTTTTTTTTTTTTTAACTCTGCAAGGTCAAAGGCATAATGTGCTAGTCTGCATTGCATACTAGCACATTGTGTTAAAATTACCTGAAAACAAAGCCTTCCAGCACTTCCATCTTCACCCGGTCTTCCTTTCCGGGTCCACGGACTCTGGCTGTGTGACTGGCTGGAGCCGCAATGACACCACTCCCGCACTTTTATGGCACTGGACTCTGAAAGAACGGCATAATGTGCTAGTATGCATCACATACTAGCACATTATGTGAAACTTACCTGCAAACGAAGCCCTCGTTGTCACTGCTGGAGGCCACATCCATCTTCACCCGTCTTCATTCCGGGTCCACGGACTCTGATTGTGTGACCGTCCGGAGCCGCATGAAGTCACTCCCGCGCATGCGCACGGTAGCCGCTGGTCACGGCACAGGGCTCTGGTGGCCGTTCCTTCAGAGGGCATGCGCCAGTGATATCATAGGCTGCATGTACAGTAAATATCTCCTAAGCAGAGTACGTCTAGGAGTTATTTACAGTACCTATAGGCAAGCCTTACCTTAAGTACAAAAAAAAAAAAAAAAAAAAAAAAAAAAAAAAAAAAAAATCAGATGGGAGTTTACTCTGACTTTAAAGCCAAAATCCAGCTACACATTTTAAGCCCAGTTACAGCAAAGAGTATTTTCTTTTAGGATAAAAGTTTTACATAAATAAAAAGCTGATCAATGTAAGCATCCCTGTCAGTGGTAAATGGTTTGTCTCAATACTCTAACTGCTAGCAGGACAGCTTGTGCTGTTGAAAAATAGACTTACTGGCAGGATCACCAGGTAAAAATTTTAAAAAGGATGGGGAAAAAAAACCCCAAAAAAAACCAAAAAAAAAAAAAAACACACACCATCACATCGAAGAATTTGTAAACTAGAATATAATAAAAGCTTTGCTTTTGGATTTAATACCACTTTAAAAAGAGAAATCTAATACATTCCTCCATTCATGCTAAACAGCGCGGATGGAGTAATCTCTCCCCTGCCAGCCATCGCCTTCTGACAGCCAGTACCCGCCACTGTCAGAAAACAGAACAGCGACAGCATCTAAATCACAGGTGTCAAAGACAAGGCCCGCGGGCCGAATCCGGGCCATTTCATGTGCCCCTCGCACCTCCACCCAACCTCTGGTCCTCCTGCAGACCCTTACTTTCTGCTTTCAAGCAATGCATCCAGCTTCTTCCCAGCAGAAGCATAAAGAAAGGGGGGTGCACTGATGTTAGGGAGAGTGGGGGACTCAACTTGTGATGGTGGGGTGGCTCTTGACATCCAATATATGGTGAGGGGGATGCGCTGGACATCTAATCTTACAGATACAACCGGCTCTTTTAAGGGCAATCATAATGCTGATGAGGCCCACAATGAAATGGAGTTTGGACACCCCTGATCTAAATGGTTCAGGAAATAAACCAAATGAACGCTTTTGTTTTCATACGATATGTGCACAGATGAAAAATGTATTTTACAGTGTCTACCCAAATGTATGCCAGCATCTTTTCAATAATAACATTTAAATCAAAAAATTAATAATAATAATAATAATAATAACAACTATTATTATTATAATAAAGAAATATATTGAACATTTGGGCCTTTGTTTCTTTCCCATTTGCAAACCATCCTACTATTGGATATTATATGCGGTTACAAATATGAACCCGCCCCCCCACAATGAAACGCTCAATGTTAAATGACCAGATCCAGTTCTGAATTTCCAGCTGTTAAATAAACAAACAGAATTTCTGCAGAAAATAATCGCAGTCACCACTGATTCGCGGGCCGGCCCAGGGGGCCTGACCCTGTGAAGATACCGCCTTAGGTTTTATTGTATACACAGTAAGCGCATTTCAGGTCCCAGCGAGAGGTCCCTCCACACCTCGCTCTGGCCGCACACTGAACCGGGTGGGCGTGATCGCAAGACAATAAGCTTGGCAAGGCCTAGGAAAGTGAGTAAGTTACTGGCAAGCATCTTAATCCACTCAGAAATACTGTGTACGTGTGCATATCCTTTAAACTCATTGCTGTGTACATTACATTACAGATTCAGGTCATTACTGCAGATGATTCAAGGAAAATGAGCTTAACTTCAGAGATAAGTGGAACATTTTGCCATGTTCTCATTTTATACAGAATAACACATCGTGAATTTTACCATTACACACACTTATGCTTGGTAATGAGGCAGCGCTGCTCCTGCATTGTAAACCGGTCCTAACAGCTGCAACAGGCAGCCCGATACGGGTGACTTCACTTAATATCCATATTAAATTTCAATTTGAACTGAAAGATTAACTATTTTCTGGAATTGAGCGAGCCGGAAGACGTCAGTCGGGAGCAGGAAGGAGTTAACCGGATGACTCAATATACTGTACAAAAATCAAGGAAAATGAAAATCACTTTGCTGTGCCAAAAGTGTGGAGGAGGACAGAACGGCGGAGAGGGACGAGGGTGGGAGTTTAAACAGGATACACTTCCTGGGATCTAACTAGTAGGCTGCAGAAAGACTCACTTCCTCCTGTTACAAAGACCCCCAACCACAATAAGGCCTGGCCATACAGAGGAGGGGGGGGGGGGGGGGAAGGGACAAAGGCTTCCTGTAATCCAGACCTGTTGGTCTACAGCTGTTGCTGAATTCTACGTTCACACACAAATGTCAACAAGATGTGATGAAAATCAACATTTGGGGACGGGATAAAGAGTGGAGCTTGATTTAATTGCCTGCAGAGAGGGTCTGACATTTTGAAAAGCTGCTGAATTGTTTATTCCTGGTAAAGTTAAAGTTAATCTGAAAAAAGACTTAAAAAAAAAAAAAAAAAAAAGCACGAGAGTAAAAACGTTTGTTAAAACCATATCCAAGATCCCACTGAGGAGATTGCCCATCACTCCCGGGTCTTGGGTGATCATAAAAGTAGTACTTCCACCTCCTAGCAGAATTAAGGTTACCGATTCGAATCCCAACCACAGCACTCTGCAGGTTGACATGCTGGTAGGATATTTGGCTTCCGTCTAATGCAGCCTTTCAACCAGGGTGCCCAGTCGCCCGCATAGCCTCCTTTGACACCCCCCCCCACTCTTCATGAGCGGTGGGGTCCCATTAGCCGAGTGATGGAGAAACATTGGAATACTAGTCAGTATCAGTTTCCAAAAGTGTATTTGCTTTGGAAGAATAAATCCCCTTGAACATTGGGTGTCCTACTCGGACTTGTGGATGTTGCTGCTTTATGTAAAAACTACTAAAATAGTCTTTACATTTTAGAATGGGGTGCCTCCAGACGGTCCATTATTTTTAAAGGGTGCCTCGAGAGATTGTCCATAGTTTTTAAAGGGTGCCTTGACTGGGGGAAAAAAAAAAAAAAAAAAAGTTGAGAAACACTGGTCTAATGTATGAAAGGGAGTTAAAGAGGAAGTAGAGTGCTGCCTCCCTCCCCCCACTGATATGCAAAGTAAAGGCATAATGTGCTAGTAGTATGCATCGCATACTAGCACATTATGTGAAACTTGCCTGCAAACGAAGCCCTCGTTGTCACTGCTGGAGGCCGCATCCATCTTTGCCCATCTTCCTTTCAGGTCCGCGGACTTGTGTGACCGTCCGGAGCCGCGTGATGTCACTCTCGCGCATGGGAGTCGCTGGTCACGGCACAGGGCTCTGAAGAAAAGGCACGGATGGCTGTACCTTCAGAGCGCATGCGCCGATGTCATTGGCTGCATATGCAGTAAATATCTCCTAAAGGGTGCACGTTTAGAAGATAGTTACAGTACCTATAGGTAAGCCCAATATGCTTGCCGATAGGTACAATCAATGGAAGGTTACTTGCTGCCCGTGTGTACTAGGCTTAAGGGACCTTAAAACTGTAAACTCATTTAGGACAGGGACTGATGTGAATGCACAATATACGTATATGTAAGGCTGCATAAATGGACGGTGCTATATCAGCACCTGTAATAAATATTTCTTTGGGGAGTGTACCAATCCTCAGCTACCCATCTTGTCCACCCATGGCCTAAATAAATGCTAATCTGGTTCAACAATATGACACTCTGGAGGTGCAATAGGCCAGCACATTCCAAACGAAATGGGCATCCAAGCCTTAAAATGGACCTTCACTCCCAAAATGTAAATTCTACCCCTGCAACAAACCCCCCCCCCGCAGTAGATAAAATGCCACGGTTTAAAAAAATAAAAGTTGTAATCAGGCCTACCCCTCTACCTCCATTCTTACCTAGGAAAGAACAATGCACCCTACTGCTGCTGCCTCCTGGGATAGCCCCATCACATATCCCAGGAGTGTGCAGAGACATAGTAGTTGGGAGGACCTCAGGGCACATCGGGGGGTAGTTTTAAGCACCTGAAAGAGCCAGCCAGCTCTCAATGACGTAGGAAGGGAAGATGGTGGCACAGGACCCGTGGCAGCAGAGGACCCAAGCAATGTAATGCTGCATTCCCTGGACAGGTGAATTTTCTGGAAACAAAAAACAAAACCAAAACCCTGCATATCAGGTAATGGGGATAAAATTCATCAAGACATTTAGAATGTCTTATTTTACAAAATTTCAATAAAGCCGACATTCAGCAGTACTTCACAGAGCCAACATGAGTGGTAGCCAATCTAATCCTTTGCCCACATGCAGCCAGGCTAGCTCAAACATGGTCTATCGGGACAGCTTACTGATGACAAGCACCACACAATAATGCCAAGTAACACATTTAATTTCCTGGTGGCAGTCCGAGGCATATATAAAAATCACAATAACAATGCGTGCAAAGACAAAAAGATGATAATAAGCCAGAGCTGTACAAATGAAAAGTAAAAAAAAAAAAAAAAAAAGAAGCGATTGAATTTGTGCTGCAAAAGACAAATCTTTTTTTATGGATTTATACTTCCGCATTGCCCAAAAAAAATAAATAAATAAAAAATTCCTCTCAAAGAAAGCATGGGTAAATAAACCTGATGGACAATAGGCTGAACTACAATAGCAGACAAATAGGCAAAACACACACACACACACACCCACACACACACACACACCCCTATGCATGCATGTTTTAGCATATGTTGCGTCTGCCATTGAGTTGAGTTACTATGGCCCATGCACACCCCTCTAAACGCCTTTGCTACTGGCAAGAGAAAAGCCGCTTAAAAAAAATAAAACCATAGTAAAAGCCGCGCTTTGCGCACACGTTTACACATTTATGCGCATATCGCACGAATGGATTCTATTGGCCAGAATAATCATTTATTCTGGCCATAATACATCGCGTCTAGCGTTAATGCGAACTGCATTCACATATTTTTTTCCCCCTACCCGGATGCTCTTCTCCTGAATGCACTGGTGAAGGGTTTTTTTCAGCCTGCAAATCCTGGTTCTAAAATGCCTATGCGTGCATGGACACATATGCCA
This sequence comes from Rana muscosa, assembly GCA_029206835.1. Taxonomy (NCBI): domain Eukaryota; kingdom Metazoa; phylum Chordata; class Amphibia; order Anura; family Ranidae; genus Rana; species Rana muscosa. Next base: position 232,317,113 of record CM055118.1, read on the forward strand.
ACAGAGGTGCATCTGCAGGCTGACAAAATACACTCCAAACACCCGTAAAAGCTGCACTTTCTGCCCACTAAGAATGAGGCCTTAAAATGCTTCTAAATCGAAGAGCAAAAAATTTGATTTATTGCATCTTACCAGTTCTAAAGATGACCGCATTCACCTTCTTTATTCAGTCTTCTTACCCATTTATTTTCACCTGGTTATCCTACCAGCAACACCTTCGGTCATAGGGCGACAATGCTGACTCTCTGTACTGCATTTAAGGAAGAGCAATATTGTCACCTAAGGACAGGAGTTGAGTTAGCGCAAAGCAGGTTATCTGGGCAGGGCCGATAACCACAATGGGAGTAACCCATACACAGAGCAAATATCCTTTCTCGCAACCTCGGCATGCAAGAAAGAAATTTGCTTAGGATTGGAATCCCTCCTGCCGAGCCATTGTATTCTCCTGGTGGGCACAAAGACAGTGATTACTGCTAGTGGCTACAGCAGCTTCTAGCGATAATCGCATGCAAAATCCAGTAGGCTGGCTGTACCTAAGTTGAGCGATTAAATTGGTCCATTCAGCCTGCCCATACATAGTTCGAATCTCTGCCGATTCCTGCTGAACCGGTCTAGATTCGAACAGTTTATGGCCGACGTTCACGATTTGGGTTTTCATGCGCACATTTTGTAGGTTTTTTTTTTTGCAAGTAAAAAAAAAAATCCCACATCTCTAATCTAGTTTGCAGCAAACCCCAGAAAATAAAGAATAGGCAATGTTGCCCCAAATCTTAGTGGAGACCGTTAAGATGTTGCGCCAACCACTGTAAGTATCAGTAACTGGCAACTTACAAAGTTTAGGGGGCCGGAACTGTGGCCCTTGACAGATCCAAGGGACCACATAGAACATTCAATATGTGAGACAGAAGACATCAGACATAATACAGGAGAGGATCAGAGACCGCAGAAGTGAAACAGTGGTGACTGAAGACGCAATACAGGAGAAGGAGAATGTGGAGACATACTACATAAAACATTTAGATCACAGTCATTATAGCCGCAATACAAATGAAAGCTTTTATTACTGACTGCTTGGGTCAGAAAAGGACAGCACAAGTACCCAAGGGCCATACGTGGGCCACAGGTATACAATGACAAGTCCAGCATAACTAATCTTATTTATGCGATATACAGTATATATTCATTCAAAAGACAGCACAATATGCCTTTAAAACGTCTACTGTCGTAATTGTTTCCGTACTAGTAATCCAACGGCATAAAATATTCATAGACACCAGGCTAGGTTAAAGAGAACACATTACTTTATGCATACAATGGAACGGCACAGAAAGAAAGCACACACTGCACAGTCTGAAGTTTTACTGTTATCAATAGGTAATTAGCACACACAGAAACATCAAAGTGTCAAGAGCTTTTCAAATTGATAGCAAATATACTTTGTGGTTTTAGATGCAAGATAGCCAATTCCAAGAGCTACAATAAAGATGGATTAAATACAGAAAGACTAACCCCTTAGCAAGAGGTTAGTCAATCTTCGATCTTTTTTCCCCACAAGCAAAAGGTGGATAATCCTATAAAATTGACCGCATATGGTGGACATGGATGTGTCCAGGGCTTGTCAACAGCTTTGATTGACAACTGCCTATGGGCAGCCTTTTGCCGCGTACACACGACTGTTTTTTCATGGCGGGAAAAATGCTATTTTTTAAATTGGTCATTAAAAACGATCGTGTGCAGGCTCCAGAGCATTTTTAATGACGTGAAAAATGGCCTAAAAAAATTAGAACATGCTCTATTTTTTCATGTCGTTCTTAACGCCGTGAAAAACGGTAGTGTGTATGCTTTTACGAGGGGAAAAAAAAAATGCACATGCTCAGAATCAAGTATGAGACGGGAGCGCTCCTTCTGGTAAAACCAACGTTCGTAATGGAGATACAGCGTGACGAATGTGCTAAACGGACTGAAGAGCATGAGGCTGAAAAGTGCAAATCGGCTCTCACCAAAACCTTACTAATACAAGGATCAGCAAAAAGCAGCCCAAAGGGTGGCGCCATCCGAATAGAACTTCCCCTTAATAGTGCCGCCGTACGTGTTGTACATCACCGCGCTTTGCTCGAGCATTTTTTTTCACGATAGTGTGTAGGCAAGACAGGCTTGAGAGGAAATACGAAAAATCACGTCAAGAAAAACGGTCGTCTGTACGCGGCATTAGGGTGGACCCACAGGAGCAATCTGAAGAAGATTCCTAACCAAAAAGTGAGATATTTGCCATTTTCTAATGAACACCATTGGTAGAATGTCAAATGCGTTGAATATCAGCACCTGGTGAAGCATTCACAATGCAGCAGTGTGTGTGTGTGTGTGTTTTTTTTTTTTTTTTTTTTTAAAGATGATTCTTTTTTGTGCCCCAGCTCCCATCTTTTTGTATGGCTCTGCCAGCTGAGCCTCTGGCACTTGGCAGAGCAAGGCTAGAACTTTTAACCAAGCATGCAGGAACACCTAGTACTTGTGAAAAAACACAGGTGTAAACATCATCCACACTGCTGAAAAACACATCAAGTGCTGATATTGATCAATACCAAGTCAGTATATACTGGTACAACTGGTTAAAAAGACCAAAAGCTGTGCAAACACACCAACAAAATGAAACCCCCACTGCTTGAAATGCGCTCATTCCAAGAAAAATTCTCTCCATTTAGACAATGCTGTGTGATTATACTGGGAAATATCCATCTTCCTATTTTTCCAGTCTATTCTAATAAATATTACAACATACAAAGCTAAATGCAGATATTTAGGTTAAATTATAAATCTATTACATGATGTTTTTCAGATTCTGAGTCATGCATTCACATTAAATCTGATACAGAACTCTTGTGCCTAGTACTCACGACCGGTTTTTCCATCAATGAAAAAACCGGCGGTTTTCCCGACAGAATTCCTCTCAAGCCTGCCTTGCATACACACGCTCAGACAAAAGTCCGGTGAACTTTTGACTGCCAAGAACGCGGTGACGTCAAAGACTATGACGAGCCGACAACATTAAGTTCTATGCTTCGGAGCATGCGTCAAATTGTTTCCAGCATGCGCACTTTTCTCCCCTTGGAAAAGCATACAGACGAATGGTTTTCCCCACCAGGATTTTTTCCTGATGGGAAAAAAAAGAGATCCTGCTCTTTTTTTGTCCGGCAGTTTTCCCCATCGAAAAAACTGTGATGAAGCATACACATGGCCGGGATTCCCGGCCAAAAGCTCTTAGTAGTTTTCCCGTCTGAAAAAACGGTCGTGTGTACGAGGCATAAGAGTTCAAAAGTTTTGGTCGCAGTATAAAAAGGATGTATAAAACCAAAGCCCCAAATTATGAGGGGAACCTGTAAATGAACAGCTTCATTACTTCCCATCAACCAGCCTGGGTTCCCTTGGTGCCCTCCACCTAATTTCTAATATAACTTTGGAATCCACATGAAAAAGGACAGTTCATTTCAATGTCCCTCCAATGCTGGTCAGTGCAACCAAAAAGTTAAGAGATCTGCAAAAAACAGACAGTCAGCTGAAAGGTAATATGCCTCAATAGCATGGTGGAGGTTAGTTACAATACAAAAAACAGAGTATGGACTGTGGCCGGCTATAGAAAAATACTTCAAGGGCCTGTGTCGACAGATCTTCATTCACTTCAAAAACTAGTTTTGCATTCCCATACAGGTCTTAGGGAATGCAAACCCTACTTTAAGCAGGTGAGAAGGTCAGCTACAGGCCATATGCAATGGTCAATGAACTTATTGCTTGGCAATACAGGCCCTAAGAGAGGCCAAAAAAGAGAGAAGAGATTATTCCACCAAGCTGCCAGATGCATTTTTACCATCAACACATAAATGTGCCTATTAGTTGAAGGATTAAAGTGGTTGTAAACCTTAGACATAAAATATGAACAAAGCAAATCCCTCTATAGTGTGTACTTATCTCAATCCAGAGCACCAAGTGCCATTTCTGTCTACTACATCGTTCCTCTGCTATCAGCATGAAAAATTTATGACAAGTTTTCCTGACACTGAGAAAAAACGGTGACAGGGGAGGGAGCTCCAGCTGATTGACAGCCTCAGCTCTGTTCCTGTGTGAAACTGGTGTCGGGGTTCTCTTTCCAATCTGTGAGACACCGACTTTGCTGCGCCACACCGATTTCTAAAAGTAGTTCCCTGAACTACTTTTGGTGACTTCAATTGACATCTGTACATAAAACCCACACAGATTTCTTCCAAATCGCCCCCAAACTGACACTGAAAATGCAGGTTTGAAATCATGCGTTCAGCTGAACTCTCACGATTTCAAACCCGCCTTCAGTGTGAACGAGGGCTTAAGCTCTCTGCCTACTTTTTCGTGAACTCACAAGTTTAAAAAAAAAAAAAAAAAAAAAAACACCACACTAGACTTTGACAAGATGTAGAGGAGACTACAGATAATCAGGTACAACTTATGCAAGAGGATTTGTTTCATCTCTGTATCACCCAAGGCCAGTTACTTCACTGGGTATATGTGAGGTTTTCCAACCACTTTAAAATGTTCAAAAGAAGAACGATGGCTATTGTTGGGTTATCTTGCTTCTTTTACTAGATCCAGTAGCAGTATTCCTAAAAAGGAAAAAATGTGCCACTGAGCCCTGGACTAGCCAGTCAGCACCTCTGGAAAATACATTTGCAATTCTGTGCCAGTTGGACCTGGAATCTTACAATTGGACCTGGAACCCAATTGTAGAAACATATGTTGCATTACACATTTTTCATAAAGGCCCATTGCTGTGAAAATGGCGATTATTTTTCTCAAGCTCATTTTGCTTTAGTGTTCATGGATAGGCTAGAAGAGCTACCACCAACCAGCCATGTTTTTAGGATAATTATCTACCAAAACCAAGGGTCTCCAAACTATCTAAACAAAAGGTTCAGTTTATTGTCATTCAGACTACAGGAGGGCCAGACTGTTGTCAGCGGGAGTAGAAAATTCCTGGGGCTTGTTGCTCATTGAAAGTAAAAATTACATAGTGCCTGTGGTCGATAAGAGGAGGAATAGTGCCCCATCATTGGAGTCAGTGGAAGGAATAGTGTTCCAATGTTTATAATCAGTGAAAGGAAGTATGCCCCATCGCAGTTCATGATGAATGGTCACAGGGGTCTCCAAACTATGGCTTCCAGTTCAGAAACTATAATTCCCATCATGCCTAGTAATGTCTGTTAACCACTTGCTTACTGGGCACTTAAACCCCCCTTCCTTCCCAGGCCAATTTTCAGCTTTCAACACTGTCACGCTTTGAATGACAATTGCGCAGTCGTGCGACGTGGCTCCTAAACAAAATTGGCGTCTTTTCTCCTCCACAAATAGAGCTTTCTTTTGGTGGTATTTGATCATCTTTGCGATTTTTATTTTTTGCGCTATACACAAAAAAACAATATTTTTTTAACTTTTTGCTATAATAAATATCCCCATTTTTTTTTTTTTTAAATATATATTTTTTCTCAGTTTAGGCCAATACGTATTCTACATATTTTTAGTAAAAAAAAAATAAATCGCAATAAGCGTTTGATTGGTTTGCGCAAAAGTTATATCATCTACAAAGTAGGGGATAGTTTTATAGCATTTTTATTAATAATTAATTTTTTACTAGTAATGGCGGCGATCAGCGATTTTTATTGTGACTGCGACATTATGGCGGACAGATCGGACACTTTTGACACCATTTTGGGACCAGTCATTTTTACAGCGATCAGTGCTATAAAAAAAATGCACTGGTTACTGTAAAAATGACACGGGCAGTGAAGGGGTTAACCACTAGGGGCGCTGAAGGGGTTAAGTGTGCCTAAGGGAGCGATTCTTACTGTGGGGGGGGAGGGGACTGACTGGGGGAGGTGACTGATGGTTGTCCCTATGTACAAGGGACACACCATCGGTCTCCTCTCCATGACAGGACGTGGATCTCTCACTGGTTCGAATCCCGACCACTACACCATCTGCCTGGAGTTTGCATGTTCTCCTTCTGCCTGCGTGGGTTTCCTCCAGGTACTCCGGTTTCCTCCCACAATCTAAAAGACCTGCTGGTAGGTTAGTCAGATCCTGTCTGAATTGGCTCTAGTGTATGTACGAATGTGTGTTAGGGACCTTAGAGATTGTAAGCTCCTTGAGGGTAGGGACTGATGTGAATGTATATTGCATGTGTAAAGCGCTACTTAAAATTGACGGCGCGATACAAGTACCTGAAATAAAAAATAAATAATTGTCCCTCGAACTTTGCTACTCACTGGATTCATTTTTTTTTTTGTTGCATGCACTATTATATATTTGGGGTTTATTGCACATGATTTGAGGTTCTCTGTAGGAGGTTTATTTTGCATATCTATAATTTTTATTTCCACGGAGATATAATTTGTAGCGCTGCACATTTTTGCTTAATTCAACGTATGCTCCATCGTTGGTGTCAGTGGAAGGAAAAGGTCCCCACCGTTTGTGTCAGTGAGAAAAAATGCCCTACCCTTTAGTGTCAATGGAAAGAATAGCGTCTCATTTTTGGTGTCAGTAGAAGGAATAATGACTCGGATCAATAAAAGGAAGAGTGCCACAAGGTCGGGATAAAGGCAGGCAAAGGGCGATATTTTTCTCACGCTCATTTTGCCTTCGTGTTTATGTATAGGCTAGAGCTGCCACCAACCAGCCATGTTTTTAGGACCATTATCTACCAAAACCAAGGGTCTCCAAACCTTCTAAACAAAAGGGTCAGGTAATTGTCATTCAGACTACAGGAGGGGACGGAAAAAGTACAAGATTAGTGGCGCTCACTGAAATATAGTATGGGACACTTGTCCAAAGAAGTCCTTTAAGCTGTTGCTTTTGAGTGAGATGACAGTCTTAAGAACTCCGGGCTGCCTTGCAAGGGGAGCTGAAGCTGTACTCCAGAGCATGTAAAAAGGAAAACAAGGGCAGGCGCCGCTAGAGTAAAACTGTGTAATTTTAAGGATACAATAGCATTAAAAACACTCACTTCTGAGGTATCTTTAAAACGGCATGTGGGGGTCCTGTGAGATGTGCACCTCCGCTCGTGCCAGCAGTGTCCAGGCGCAGTGCAGGGGAGCCGGTGTTCAGTCCTGTGGATGGTTTCTGGGTCTCGTGCGGCGGCCAGAAAGAGGCCTGGAGTGCAAGCTGCTCATCTGTGCTGGATGCTGAAGCGCAGCGTGGGGCGGGATGGCGTCACAGGACCAAGATGCAATGCATTTCGGTGCGTGTGCAGTGAGGGGGGATGAAAGACACACTGCGCACCTTTTTCAAGCAAGCTTCAGCATCCAGCACAGACGAGCAGCTTGCACTCCAGGCCACTTTCTGGCCGCCGCACGAGACCCGGAAACCATCCACAGGACTGAACACTGGCTCCCCTGCACTGCGCCTGGACACTGCTGGCACGAGCGGAGGTGCACATCTCACAGGACCCCCACATGCCGTTTTAAAGATACCTCAGAAGTGAGTGTTTTAATGCTATTGTATTATTAAAATTACACAGTTTTACTCTAGCGGCGCCTGCCCTTGTTTTCTTCTTTTTACAGGAGGGACGGACTGTTGTCAGTGGGAGTAGAAAATTCATTGGGCTTGGTGGTCATGGAAAGTAAAACGGGCTGCAGTTTGGAGACCAGTGGTCCAGACTAAACAATGACCAATGCTGTACAATTCACTTCTGTAAAGCCTCGTACACACGGTCGGACTTCCATCTGACTTTTCCGTGGATTTTTGTCCGAACGGAGTTGGCTGGGCACACCCATAGCATACACACGCTCAGACTTTTCTGCAAACTTTCCCAAAACTTTTTGCAACATCACGTGGTTTTTCTGCTCTTTACCGCCACCCTTTGGTCAACTTCTGCTATTGTTGGTTGATTTTAACATTATTTGTTTTGTGCATCGGACAAAAGTCCTATGGTTTTCTGTACACACGGTAGGACTTTGCTCCATTGGACTTTTGTTGGGCAAAAGTTTGTCCGTTTGCAGACCCAACTTTTGTCCGATGAAAACAAAACCAAACGAAAAAAACGTCTGTCCGATGGAGCGTACACACGGTCGGATTGTTGGTCCAACTTGCTTAAAACGAAGTTTGTTGGGCAAAAGTCTGACCGTGTGTACGGGGCTTAAGCCACAGAACTGTTCTACTGAAGGGATTCTGCTAAGCTACCTGCTGTAATGACAGCATCTACACCTCTATAAAAATAGTAGGCCGCCTATTGGCCTTCAGTCAATTGTAAGTACATTGGTCTCCTTATAATAGCTTGAAAATCTGAATTGTGTTCGTGTGACATTGGTCTCTTTATAAAAAGAAAAAGAAAAAGAAAAAGAAAAAGAAAAAGAAAAAGAAAAAGAAAAAGAAAAAAAAGAATAGGATCTTTATCAAAGAGAAGCTTTCAATGTCTGCACGGCCAACATAAAACAGACATCGATGTCAGCAGAAACATCACAGCCACACAAGGCCACAAGTAGTTCATACCGCTTGATACTTAGCAGTCAAGCTTTGACAAAATGGGAAGGAGACTTCTTTTGTGCTCTTGTAAAATGCGGCGTGTCCCAAATGTTCAACAAGCAGAATCTAGGGTAATTGCTGAAAGCACTGAAGGATTGTTAGCAAGAATGGGAGAAACAAACAAGATCAATACAGCAAGAAAAAAAAAAAAAACAAACACACGGGAAAAAAAATCAAAACACAGCTGGAACAAAGGAATTTATGGTTCAGAATAAAAAGTTTTCACTCTTGATCTTCTGAAAGCTGGAGAGACCACAATATGCTCCAATTTAAATTTGACACATGCTGCAACTAAACAGGAAGAAGGCGTTCCTCCAAAGGCAACAATCACTCACCACTTGAGTTATCAACTGTTGATGGAGTTCATTTGTAGCAGACTCCCATAATTAATACAGAATTCAACCTCTGTCAAATCAGGAATCAAGTAAACACAGAGCTACATAAAAGAGAGGCAAGCCTTGCCAAGTGGCTGGAAGGTAAACAAGAGACTTGAAAGGAAGAAGAGGCCATGAAGAAATCTATTAGGGCAATTAAAACGTCATAAACAACTTACAATGGACAGTTTGGAAATCCCCCCCTAATTTAAGCCCATCCAGACAATACCTGTCATTATGGGGATCACCTGGGCGGGTGTGGCGTCCTGTTATTCCTGAAGATTGGAAGCCAAGGAGATAAAGTGACCTATCAGAGCATCACTCTACAATCTGCTGACGCTATTCGCAGTCATTATAGCACGGCGTGTTGAGAACAGTATCCCATTATGATGTCTAATTGATGGCGAGTCCTGCAGTATATTACATGAAATTAGGTCCAGGATGAGACAGGATGTTCCGCGTAATCTTATTAGATTACTTGATACTTACACAAAAAGCTCCCATCAAAACAGCCAATCAACCTAAAGTACAAGTTGACAAAGAACCATTCGTAAAGTACGGTAAGTAATATTTATAGGATATACTTTAAAACAACTAAAATAACAGCTTGGGGTGATTGGCCCTTTAAACCAGGGATTATATATAATTTTTGCAAGTGGGTGGCTCTGTCGGCTTAACAAAACTTGTTTACTCGGCCCTGAATTACCAGCTGAACAGCGCCCGTAGCCAATGAACTGAATTTACGGTTTGGATTTTCTGAAAGCCGATGCTAATGGTGGTCAAAATACAATAGCCCAGCAGGGTGTGGATGGGGGAATCTGTACGATTACAAGCTAAAAAAAAAATCTTTATGGGCCAGTATACACCAGATGCAGTCCATTGCGGTTTTTTTTCTGCATCAAAAACACATGGAAAGTAGGAGAGATAGATATATATATTTTCAATGGCATAGTTCACACCAGTGCTTGCAGTTCCAGAAAAAAAAAAAAAGAACATGCTGCATTTTACCTGCACTGGACTGTACTGGAACGCTGTAAAATGCATCAAAAACGCACTAGAAAGCACCAAAAACACACTGGAACACACTTGTCCTTATCTAAAAGGTTAATAAAGAAGGTGTGAAAAAAAAAAAAAAAAAAAAAAAAAAGCACTGGACTGCATTAAAAACGTACCAAAAACGTGCATGCAAAAAAGCACCTGGAACGCATCCAGATTGCGTTTCTATGGCGTGAACGGGCCCTGGCACACCAGACGCAGTTCTGTGCGCATTTTTTCTGCACTAAAAACGCATGCGCAGTGTTTTCCATGTATTCCAATGGCTCTTGTTGGCTCTAGTTCACACCATGCAGTCAGTTTCCGGTGCAGAAACTGACTGCATAGTGTGAACTAGAGCCAACAAGAGCCATTGGAATACATGAAAAAAAGCACATGGAACTGAGTCTGGTAGCGCATGGCCAATGTCACATGGGGCGGATCCCTCCAGAGCAGAATCCACCTGCCAAGTGGGGATCTCTCTGCTGATCAGACGGATGCTATGCAGACCAGACAAGGACAGAGGCCGCTCTCCTCTATGGGGTGGTCGGATGGAAACAGACTACATGGTGATTTTCTACTCGAATTGGTCCTAGTCCACCCCCCTTAAAGTCTGAACGACAGTAAACAGATCGCTGATGAGAAAGGGACAGAGGACAGAGATTCATCAGTCCCTTTTTCTGCAGCCTCAGCTGCACTGGACAGTGAGCAAATGGGAAGTGCTCTGTGCTGAACAGCTTCCCGTTTATTCACAAACTAAAGCATGGTAAATAGTTAACTATGCTTCAGTTAGTAAATCTTCCCTATTGTGTCCATTCCTAAAACTGGAAACTGGACTTGGAATTTGGTGCAGCTGTGCATGGTAGCCGGTAGGGTTGTCCCGATACCACTTTAAGACAGAGTACAAGTACAGATACTTTCTCTCTCTCCCCCCCCCCTCTCTATCCTGATTATATATATATATATATATATATATAAAAAATCTATTTTCTTCTTTACAATCCCTTTAACCCACAGTGAGTGATCGGATGGGGGGGGCGACTTAGGGAACCTGCGCCGCATGGGGCAATTAGGGTGCACCCAGGCACACCACAAGCGCACGCCTAGGTCTACAACAGTCTTTTAAAAAGGGATATCTAAAGTTTTTGTAAACAAACATACTTGGAATTGCACAGAGTGGCCCAGATCCTCCTCGTCTGGGTTCCAGTGCTTCTGGCTCCTCCCCTTCTAGGTGTGCCCCCATAGGAAGCCGATTTCTATGGTGGCACACCCGTGGGCTTGATCTCAGAGTATTGCTGCCTGTATTTATAGACACAGACAGCGAAGCTCGCCCCACCCTTTTGTCACAGGATTTGACTAACGGCAACAGGGGCCAATGGCTCCCACTGCCACAAAGCCTGTAAGAGCAGGAAGATCTGCTACAGACAGGGGCTGGATGGAGTGGACTCAGGCAAACATAAGGGAGGGCGAGGGGGGCAATATTACTACCCAAATATATTTTACCTTAATGTGTGGAATGCATTAAGGAAAAAAGGTTTAGGCTTTAGATCCACTTTAAGGTGGACATAGATGGATCAAAACGTGGTGGGTTCAGCAGGGACTGGATGAATTTCAATGTATTTATGGCCGTTCCCTTTCATGAGATGTTGATCTATCAAAATTGACTTTTCATGAAGCAGCTTGTTGGAAAATTTGGCTGCATGCGCTGATGAAAGCAAATCAGCTGCAGCAATGAATTCTGATGGTGGAGGGACTATGCTGATGGCGGGGGGATTCCTGCGGTCAGAACACAATGACAAACCTGGGAGGATTCCCTCACCCGCCTCGAATTTGTGGATGGGGGAAATCAGTTCAGATTTTTCCCATTCAGCTCACTGGCTGAATGAAAAAAACAAACAAACATGCAAGACCAGCTTAACCTACTACATCAGGACTATAGGACTCCACCTTTCTCCTCTTCTCCATAATAAAGAGGGCTATTGTTCTGTAATCCTCAGGATTGCCGAGAACAATGTAACAGAGGAAAAAAAAAAATCTGCATAGAAATCTAGTGTGCTGATATGTTCCTATCAGGATCAACAGGTGCTTTTTGTGCTCATCAACCAAATAAAAATGTACAGCCTTTAAGGAGGAGTACACTTAAGGCTGGTACACACAGGCAGTTTTTTTTTTTCTTTCAACCCAGCAGGCTGAAAACACACACACACACACACACACACACACACACACTGCTCTGAGCCCCCCCCCCCCCCCCTACCAGAACACACCAGTCAGTGCTCACAGCCATTGGCTGCAAGTGCTGATCAAATACCGAGTGGCTGCTGGTTTTCCAGCATGCTCATTTGACAGAAGCTGTTTGTTTCACGTCAAAAGGAGGAGCTGTACACACCGCACGAAAGTTCGGGAACTGCCAAACCGACCATTTTTGGGCCGTGTACCTAGCCTTAGGCAGGCAATAGAATATGCAGTTGGTATCTGGAAAGATAAGCTCTCAATCCCCCCCCCCCCCATCAACACAGAGTGTAATGCAACAGTCAGTGTTGATGGAAGAATCCATTCCGTGGAGCTATTGTATGTGTTCTCTGCCGAGGGGGTATGGTGGATGGGTTGGCACAGGGAGCGTCCCTGTCTGAACACAGAGCTGCACGATTCTGGAAAAATGAGAATCACCTTTTTTTTGCTTTAGAATAAAGATCACGATTCTCTTGGCGTAACATCATACAAAAATAAATTGGGCTAACTTTAATGAATTAAAAAAAAAAAACGTAAAGTGTATTTTTTTTTTTACCCAAAAAATTGCATTTGAAAGACCGCTGCGCAAATACAGTGTGACAAACTATTGCAACAACCACCATTTTATTCTCTAGGGTCTCTGCAAAAAAATAAATAAAGAAGATCCATCTATATAAATATTTTCTAGCAACACAATGATTTTTACTTGAAACCAACAAGTGTCAGAAAAAGGTTTAGTCTTTAAGTGTTTAAACTTCCCTCATTTACAGACCGAAGTTCATTCCTTTGAGCTAAAGAACAAAATGTTACATTATTTATAGTTAGCTCGGGGCTGTGGAATGTTGTGAATGAATGTCGCAGTCTCGATTCTTAACGATTAATTGTGCAGCTCTAGAACACCGTGATCCCTGCTGAGATGGAGCGATTCTCTTTTCATGGGTTGTAGTAAAGAGAAAAAAAAAAAAAAAAAAAAAAAAAAAATCGCTCGATTTCCCCCCCCCCCCCCCCATCAACACAGCCAGTGAAGGTTGAGGAAAGACCTGGCGAAAAAGCTATAGAAAATGGCTTTCAAGATATGGTGGGATAGCTAGACCACAGGATCACCAAGAGTTAGCTACAACAGAATAGATATGGACATACACTTTAAGAGGAGTCAATTAAAGTGGTTACAAAGCTAGAGCTGCCCAATTAATCGTTAAAAAAATCTCGATTCAACCCCCTGACGATCTCCATAACAAGTGGAGAGACTTAGGCTCCATGTACACAGAAGCTGATAAACTGCAGTTTATTGGCGTTTTAAAAAAAAAAAGTCCATTAACTGCACTCTATGTTAGCCTATGTGTTCATGTACACAACGTTTTTTAGCTTTAATGAGCAGTGGAGTTAATGGGTTTTTTTCTGAACGCAAGAAATTTGCGTTCAAAGTGCCATTTTTCGGCAGAAAAAAAACCCGCAAAACGCCGAAAAACGCTGGCCGCGAGCGTTTTTTAGTCCATTGAAAAAAATATATATATATTTTTTTTTAAAAGCTAAAAAAAGCTACACTGAAAAATGCTAATAAAAGCTAGTAAAAACAACAGTTTTTGAGCTTCTGTGTACATGGAGCCTTTATCTGCTTTCAAAAAAAAAATATCTAGGCAGTCTGCCAAGTTTTTAACAGGAAACATGGTAACTAATGCTTCCTTCTTAGATCAAAGAGCTAAACGTGTGTGTGTGTGTAAAGAAAAAAAATCCAAGCAGTCTGCCAAGTTTTTAACATGAAACATTGTAACTAAATTCCTTCTTCGATCAAACTTCTGTGGTAGGGCCCATTCACACAGGGTCGGCACGACTTTGGGGGCGACTCGGCAAGGCGATCTGAAGACGACTTCAGGAGGCAAAATTACTTCTGTATAGAAGTCAATGCAAGTCGCCCCCAAAGTCGTACAAGAACCTTTTTCTAAGTCGGAGCGACTTGAGTCGCTCCTATTAGAACGGAGCTATTGAACAGAGTGGGACGTGACTTGTCAGGCGGCTGTGTCGCCCGACGAGTCGCCCCTGTGTGAATGGGCCCAAAAATGTAACCACTTAAAGTCCAAATCTTTTTCTGACACTTTCAATATTTTTTGCTAGAAAATTACTTGGAACCCCCAAACGTTATATATATATTTTAGCAGAGACCCTAGGGAATAAAATGACAATTGCTGCAATATTTTATGTCCTGTATTGTATTTGCCCAGCGGTCTTTCAAATGCAATTTTTTGGGAAAAATACACTTCAATTAATAAAATAAAAACGATACAGTAAAGTTAGCCCAATTTTTTGTTTAAATGTGAAAGATGTTACGCGGCGAGAATCGCGATTCTCATTTTAGCCAGAATCGTGCAGCTCTATATAAAGCTTAAACTTTTTTTTTTTTTTTAACCTTAATGGATTTCTTGCTTGGGAGCAAGCCTGCACAAGTGTCCCCATAGAAAGTGGCTTTTTATGGGTGCAGTCGCTGGAGGAGCCAGAAGCACCGGCGGGGGACCCAAGATGAACAGGTTCGGAGCCACCTTTGTGAAAAACCAGGCAAGTATAAACCCGTTTCTTCTTTTTTGAAGAATTGAGGGATCACAGACACAGAATTGCAAGCATAAAAAAAAAAAAAGTAGTAAATGGGTCAGGAATACTCTACTTCCAACACAGATTTTTAGCCCAGGCTTGGGAAATCAACCCGGTTTCTAAATCAGTTTGTTTTATTACGGGAGACTGTATTGGAACTTTAAAGTATACCAAAAAGGCAAAAAAAAAAAAAAAAAAATACAAATTTCCATTTTAGATACAGTAATGAAGGGTTTTAACCCTTCAGTCAGTTTTTTGGGGGGCTCTATTGGGGAGATCTCTTCACTTCCTGCCCCAATAGCCAAAACAGGAAGTGAGGAAATTTCTCCGAAGTGAGGGAATTCTGGTGTCACCAGAACTAGTGCCCACATTGGAAGATTTCCCCTCTATTCATGTTCTGAAGTCAACCCAAAAGTTTGGATTTTCTTTTACTTTCAACGAGAACAGTAAACAGGACAAATAGAGGAGGTGAATCTCCCCAATGGGGGCACAGACCGCGCTACAACCTGATAGGTCTTCTAATCCCTCTCCACTCTACTAAAAACAAAAAGCTTTGCCTTTAGTTAAAGTGGTAGTAAACCTTTACAACCACTTTTTGCTACAGGTAAGCCTATAATAAGGCTTACCTGTAGCTACCCTGGATATCTCCTAAACCTCCACGGTTTAGGAGATGTGATCGGCACATGTGCACTGAAGCAATGGCATGTACGTGCCATTGCATCAGTGAGTGTTCCTGTTACCGGCAGCTCCCACCCATGCGCAAGAGTGACGTCATCGCGGCTCCGGCCAATCACAGCGCCGGAGCCCGCAATACCCCGAAGTAATGTCACCAGCCGGAGGGGGTACAAGGAACACCGCGGTGGCTTTGATGTAAGGCAAGTAATTCATAATGTCTTGCAGGGTTTTGTTTTTTTGTTTAAGGTTTACAGCCACTTTAAGTTGATGTAAACCTATTTGGTTATAAGCATAGAAGCTTCACTATATTAAAATGTCACTTACAGCTTTCGTTATAAATATTCCCTGGCGATTCTGCCACGCAGGTCTTTGTTCAGGTACTTCCTGTTATAGGGTGACAACGCTCTCTCCCTGACTACCATGTGTGCTCCTGAACAGTCTCACTGTCACACATTTGTCCAAAGGAGGGTACGATTAGCCATTTCAGCACACATTGTAAAGTCATGGTCCACTGCTATTCCCATTCTGAAAATCCTCACCAGGAAAAAGGACATGCAGCCATTACTGGAAAGCATGGAAGTGGCTGCAAAGAGGCTAAAGAAGATTAGCGGCACAGTGATGCAACACAGGATTAAAAAATAAATTAAAAAAATCAAATGGTTTATTATACACAGAATTTAGCAGTTATGTATTTAGACAAAATGTCGGTCGGTTGGAGTTTACATCTACTTTAAGGTGGACCTAGAACCAGATGGATTTCTCATGTAAATTCCATGCCTTCTAATTGTGCAAGTGCAACACTTGTAGGTGTTTTTATTTACCTACCACAGATATCACAATATTCCCCCTGACAAAGGCATCATCTGCTTCTCTCTTCAGAAGTACAAAGCCACCATTTATAGGGTTCTTTCACACGGGCGGTCCTCCTGACGGACTCCGCTTTGCTCAGTGGAGGATCGATCTGCTGAGCAGGTGGCTGACAGGTCGGTCTTCGCTCACTGGGCAGAGATAGACCCATCAGAGCCCCGCTCTCTATGGGGAGATCGGATGAAAATGGACCGCCTGTACGTTTTTATCTGATCCGCCAGACGGATGGAAAATAGGGTCTCCATCCGTCTGGATTTCACAGACCGGACCGAATAACAGCGGGTGTCAGCAGACATTTGCTGCTCCATAGGAGTGAATGGAGCATCCAATCAGGTCCGCTTGATCGGAAAGCCCGTGTGAAAGGGGCCTTAGGCATTATTTGAGGTCAGCACCTTATTCCTGGACCGAGATGCTGGTCAGGGAGGTCACAATCATGTATATCCTGGTGTCTGTAGTTCTCAAATATCGGGACAGAAATCTATCCATGCATTCTTGTCAAGTTACTAAGAGGACCAATTCCTAGGCCCATTCACACTAAGAACTATATGTGCATGGGCTGTGCAGTTCCTGTGCAATTTACATGCAGTTCTGTGTAGAGCGATTTCAGCCCCATTCATTTTGAATGGGCTGAAATCACACCGCACCATGCATGCACTACTTTTGGAAATGCACTGCAACAGGATCGCATGGTACTTTTGCGCCATGTGTGATCCAGCGTGAGAAAACACTGTTTGTGACCTGTGTGTTGCGGCGTCATTAACTTTTCACTGACACAAAAAAAATAAAAAATTATAACAAACATCCCACACACAGATAAGAAGTGACCCTGACCATTTAACAAAGTAGGAGGTACTCAGCTGTTATAAAGGAGGTAAGGAATAAAGAAAAGAGGGCGCACCAGCCTTGTGCATTATCCTTTGATATATTTATTAAAAGAATGAATAAAAATCTACTCAAAAGCATGCGATAAGGATTTTATATTGCGGTTTCTACTTGTAGCAATCCGTCCGATATTAGTCTCCAGATGATACGAGAGAGGACATGAGAACCACTGCTGCCTGACATGTTTCGAAGGGATGCTTTCTTCCTCAGAGCCCCATTTAGAATTGTGCGACATTGTTTTGATGTTGAATTTTAAAAGCAGCAGCAAGCCTGCTGATCTCACACGTTTTCTAATCTGACAGAAGACCGCTGCTTTTAAAATTCAACATCAAAACAGTGTCTGAGTTCTAAATACAGCATTTCATGATATAAGCTCAGTTTAGTGGTAAAAATAAAAATGTGAAATGCAGGATTTCGGTGGGTGTAAAAGAAGATGTCCGCTTGGCAACTTCAGACTGTGGCTGAGTGCAGGGTGTACCAAGATGGCCATGACAGAACGTCACGAAATGTGACGGGTCGCCTAATCTGACGGAACAGCTGCCTTCTCCTCTCAGCACCTCTGTAGTTCAGGAGTACAAGAATCACTGCTTGCAGGCAGCAAAGTACCATGTGATGATAGGTTTTAATTTTTCAAAAACGAAAGTAAAGCCGGAGAGAAGCTGAAAAGCATGCTGGGAAGTTGTCAAGAGATAGCCAGCAGATATCCAGCACTCATTACATGAGAGATGAAAAAAAAAAAAAAAAAAAAAAGGCCTAGTTTTTGATTGTCCAATAGAACTATTGTTTACATATCTATTGTTGATGTTATAAAAAAGGAAAGTATGCTGGGATCATAGACCTCTTTTAACAATAGACTCCTGTCCCTGCACAGAAAGACAGTGTGATCAAAAGAAAATCCCTTCTAAATATAAAGGAAAAACCTTACAAATCTTTGTTATGTATTACACTTTACTATGTGCTTTTCTGTAAAGTCCTAGTTGCGGTTTTCTCCGAGCATATGCCCCAAAGATAAGTAGCCAATGATAAATTTAGCCAGCACCAATTCTTTCTATTGCCAACCTTCAGCAGAGCCGACTTTCATGGAGCTCACCCAACTGCCGTCCAATGACTATAAGCTCCCTAGCATTTCCTGATCAGTTGTCTCTACTTATATGCCACAAAGATCAGTGGCATTGATAGAGTTCGCCAACACCACTTCCTTCAAGCCCTCCTCCAAAGGCAACAGCATTCAGCCAAGCCAACTCCTTTTATGGGGTTCACCCAAGCATCCAATGATTTGTCCACCTTAGCATTTTTCGACTCACTAGTTAATACAGTACATAACCCATTTGTTGCTGCACATAAGCCCTGGAATTCTACCTTTCTTTCTACCATTGCCCATCCATCACCAATTGTGAAAAAAAACATATGGATACCACCCCGTACACACGATACGAAAAATGCTGCTTTCGAATCAATCGTACGATAAATCGGATCGTTAGTACAGAGCTTTCGAGAGCCAATCAGGACAGTTCATCCGATATTCTATCGATCATTTGTCTGATAAATGGATCGTGTGTACCGGGCATTAGGCTACATGCGATAGCTAGAATGAATATAGAACACATTTTTTTTAATTATATTTTATATCTCCCTATTTATCAACAGGATGGTTGTACAAGAAGTCAATCAGTAGATTGAACTCTGTACAACCAGCCTGCCCATACACAGATCCAAAATGTGTCCTCTCCCTGCTGAACTGGCCAAATTTACATGTATTTACGTGTGTGTGCGCGCGCGCGCGCGCCTTTACTCAGCACTATGTAGAAACTGAAATGCATCCTGCACTAATATAGCACCAGCTCAGCTGCAAGAATTGAATGGCAATTTTACTGCCAGGATCACGCACTGGCCACAAAGCCCCCCCCCTGGCAGAGGATAAGCGCACTTCCTCCATAAGAATGTCTCTCACAACAGTATGGAATCTAACACGAGAGCTACAAAAGTGACGTCAGCAGAAGGATTCAGGCAGCAGGTGACAGAGGCACACACCGAGTCCAGCATCCGATCAGTTTAGAACAACTATCAGAGCGCAGGATGCAATGTAGAACTGTAATAGAGGCAAGC
The DNA here is from genome assembly GCA_029206835.1 of Rana muscosa. Lineage (NCBI taxonomy): Eukaryota > Metazoa > Chordata > Amphibia > Anura > Ranidae > Rana > Rana muscosa. Next base: position 232,336,402 of record CM055118.1, read on the forward strand.
GGCATATCACAAATCCTCAGTGCATACTACATTTTATACAGAATAGGCAGGCATTGCTCGAAATTGTATTTGTAACATGGGCAATTTCCTAATGCAATTTCCACATTTTGAAATTATAACTGGCACACTCTACTGTAGTATTTGGCTAGAGGTTATCATTGCAAAGTCATTTTGGAAATCCCCAGGATATAGTGAACCCAGAAGTGAAGATTTATATTCGCCACCTCACACAATGGCTGGGAATTTTCTGTACACTTTAAACATGTTCCTTCAGGGAAAACCTTCCAAAATGTCTCCTTATAGATAAAGATTTCTAGGGTTCTCATGAGACAGAGCGCGTGCTCTAAAGAGACGCAGACAGTGCATGCACGTGCTAGAGAGACGCCGATAATGCGATAGAGAGCAACGCAAACAACGCGCACGCGCTAGAGAGAAAGGCAGAAAAATGCGCACGCGCTAGAGAGAAACCGATAATGAGAGGGAGATAGAGAGATATTTGGCTCTACACTGAGAACTGACTGATCAAAGACCACTGATCGCTCAGGTCTGCTCGGAAAAGCACAAAGGGGTGGCTGTCAGTCTCTGGCTCTCTGCTCTAGCCCCTCCAGTGCTCACTGGAGCACTGGACTGTGGAAGTGGCTCAGACTCTGCGACATCAGCTGAATAAGAACTAAGTGCATTCCTGTGACCCACAAGAGAAGTATGGCCAAAAGAGCTTTCACCATACTTCTCTTATAAATAACAGGGCAAAAAATGTGAACACCAACCTGATAGTACTGTCTGGCAAGGTGGCATGAACCACAAGACTGGCTGAACTGAATTAGAAATCCTTTGCCAGGTAAGACAGCTCACGTGTAAGTTTTTAAACTGTATGCAGCCATTTTCCAGGAGTTCAGCTTTAAGAGCTGAATAATGAAGCTGTTGGCAATTCCTTGTGCACAAACCAGTTCTGCAAGAGCTGTGTAAGCCAAGTAAATCAATAATTACTGTGGAAGAAATGGGAAAAAAAAAAAAAAAGAAACGCATTCTGGTTGACAAGAAAATGCAGAGCGACTCAACAGAAGCTTCAGTAGAGGAGCACAGGTTATGCACACACAAAAGAGGGGGTGCTTTCCAACAACATGACTATACAAATGCATAGTTGATTTTTTTTTTTTGTTCATGTGAAAAAAAAAAAAAAAAAAAAAAAAAAAAAAAGAAGAAAGCCAACTATTGCCCAAAACAACCATCTAAAAAGGTTAACGCCTGGCATCTTTCTACGAGTAGCAGCTGCACTCCTGCGTCTGTTGTCATGGAATAGCCATACAGAATCCAGCAATGCACAATTTGGGCTCTAACAGACAGACAGCATATTCAAACACTGGCACAGCAGCAATGAACCAAAAAATGATCAGGCAATGTGGAAATTTTCAGCCAGATCCCCATTATAACTTGTCCTGTTCGCCAAGATGAGCAGTACATTATGGATACCCGAGCAACGCAAATTCTAAATTGTACGTATCTGGTCTTCAAGTTCTTTTGAGGGTCTGATTGTTTAAACGCCAACAGGCAGGATCCCTTTGTATCAATAGCTTCAGAACCAGCCACACTGCCGATTCAGAACAAAAAATAAAATGGTGGCACAGTAATTGGCCCCATAGGTCAGGTCATTGATCAATCTTCGGGTGATTCATAAGATGTACATTAGTAACATACACCAAGAGGTCCTCCAGGAAGCAGCATGTCAGCAATCAATACAAAGTACCCAACCCAAGCTGGCCATCCAGGCACTCCGGGATAGCAGACTGCTAGCTAAGATTTACTGACAAACTACAATAATTAGTCTAACCACAAAAAAATAAAAAATTAAAATCAGTATATCCCAAGAGCAAGCAATTTCCATGGTACCAGCTCACTGCTGCCATTAAAAGGTATTCTTTTAAATGAAACAAGCATATCTCCTGTACACATTTCATACAGAATAAAAGCCTGCTTCCTACTGACAGTAATCTGATGCTTCCAATCAATACATGGGAGTGTTCCCTGCATTGATCTGCTAAGGGATCTATATGCTGGTCACTTATGTGAATGGATTTTAGTAAGATCACGTAGGACTACATCCGATTCCATATATTACAAGGAGCCAATGCAGTGTGCTGAGTAACAAAGCATTTCTTCCATGTTATTAGTGTTCTTTATTAGTAAACTAATATCATCATTGTACACAATTCTCTGCAAAATAAAACAAACATTGTTACATTATTGTTTCTTCTTTATTATTTTAAAGCTTTTTTGCTCTTGTACTGACGTGCAATGCAATCTAATCCAAAGCATAAAAAAAAAAAAAAAAATGCTCCTAGAGGAGTTCAGCGTTTTGCCTGCAGAAGCAACTAATGTTATGTCTATGCACATTAGGTTGTTTAGAAGCAGGGCCAGTGCTACCACTAGGCAAACTAGGCAGCCGCCTAGGGCGCACTGCCGCCTAGGGCGCCCGGACACTGGTGTTCCTACTCTTCTCTCTGCAGCAAGCAACTAAGCATCAGCAGGCAGCCGCACATAGTTTTAGAGGCGGCGGAGGACCACACTAAAAAGTTGATTTTTTTTCTGCCAAGAGCATCATACTCTAAACATGGGCTTGCATAAGAGTGCAGCAAAGATGCGGCAAGCTTTTTTTTTCCCCAAACACACCGCACCTAAAACGCCTGGGAGTGAACAGGGTCTCAGGCCCCATTCCCGCCTGAGCGTTTTCTAGCTCGAAGCTACAAACTCTTATCCCAAATGCAATGTATTTCAATGGTGGCTGTTCATATAGAAGTGCTCAAACACCTGTAGCTTGAGGCCAGAAGCTGCATGAGCTCCTTAAGTGGTTGTGTAGGCTCTTTTTGCAGGAAGCAAGCTGCATGCTATGAGGGTACTTGGCAGGGGCTCAGAGTGCCAGCGGGGGACCCTAGAAGAGGAGAATCGTGTATGCTCTGTGCAAAACCATGATTACACAGAGCAGGCAAGTATAACATGTTTCCCCCCCCCCCCACCCTATTTAGAAAAACAATGTATGAACCTTTAAAAGTGGTAGTATTCTCCGCTTGGTGATTTTTACCTACAGGCAAGCCTATAATAAGGCTGACCTGTAGGTAAAATTAAGATCTTCTAAACCTGCACGGTTTGCATGCAGCTGGTGACGTCAGTGGCGCATGCCCTCTAAAGGTCTGGCAGATCGTGCCAGAAATTCAGAGCTCCTTGCCGGAACAGAGGACTTCCGCGCATGCCACTCACAGCGCCAGAGCCACGAACCCAGAAGAAAATGCAGAGGGAACATGTCAGCTCCCTCAGTGGTGACCAGGAGGCGGTGCGAACGCTTCATTCCAAGGTAAGTACTTCAAAATGAGCTAGTATGCGATGCATACTAGCTCATTATGCCTTTGCCTTACGGGTTTCTTTTTTTTTCTCAGGGCATACACTTTAATATCACTTAAAATGCAGATTTTTGCATTTTGGGCCCCATAGGAACATCTGCAAATGCTCAGATCTGCCAATTTTTTCTGTGTTTTATGGAGGCGCGTTTAAAAAAAAAATTTTAAACCTGTAATAACTGCTCTTTCACCTTGTGTTTTCCACTGGCTAAAGCAAAAACGTCCAAAGCTTGATAACACATGTATAATGCGCTTCCAAAAATGCTCAAATAAAAATGTCTGAAAATCTCAGGTGTGAATGCAGCTTCTACTGTACAGAATTCATATAAAATGCACCCAAAAAAAAGAAAGGGGGGTAGCCTATAACCAATCACCCAGCGGTTTGTACAAAATGGCAACTAGAAATCCCAACAGCCCCGGATGTAACGTAGATATTGGGAAAACCCATGGCGCCTGCGAAGCGGAATCCCAATGTGATCGAGCACAGGGGACTTTGCAGGAGCGATGGAAAAATATAGAAGACTAAAAGGCAGACTGCAGCTAATGTGAGCTGTAGATGGGCAGAAGATGAATGAACACATCCTATTTTATGATCATGTGGGATCAGTTTCTCCAGGTGGCCCCAGGCCCACCCTATACTCTACCACTATAGAGGATGAAGTAATGATCATCAGATGGGAGCAGAGCTGGACCCACCAACATTTGGTAACAGATGCCAGATCTGGGGGGTTTGGGTTGGCTGGCGTAATTTAAGGGCAATGCCCCAACGCAGCCGGTCCATCTGGAAAATTAAAGTTACATGATGTGTCACAGAAATCAGATTAGCAGTACTGCCACTGCCCTCCAGCTGCTGGCCTAGGCCTGATGCCTGCAATTGTCTAATGCGTCTCCCTGGGATGTGCAGAGGTCAGGGAAGGGAGGACAGCCTTCTGCCTACACATAGGAGGATCTCATTCATGGAGCTGCCATTGATACATAGAGGAGGAGATCTTCTATTCCAGTTACACACAAGGCAATGACAGAGGAGATTACACATCAGCTGATCAGAGATCTGAGCTGTGGGTGAGGGTGCCCAGTGCAGGGCTTATGAGGGGCAATGAAAAGCAGCACCCTGAGCTGTCCCTGCACACATCCCCTCCCTTCTTACACGTGCAGACCCCCCCCCTCCCCTCCACACACAGCCTCCCCTCCCCCTCTACACTATATACAAACCTCCCCCCTCCTCTTTACACTGTCCAGACTTCTGCAAGTCAGCAAGAAATCCCTTCCCCCCACCCTGCACACAACACACCGAGCACATCGCACGATCTGATCGCTCACCTGCTCCCAGAGATCACCAATTTACTCCGATTTACTTCTTCTATCCTGATCGTAGAGATGACCACCGACAAACACACACACCTAGCGACCAGGATGCAGCTATAGATTGGAGATCCTCAGCATGCGATCAGATGTTCAGCGATCCTATACAGCCAGGGGCATGCGATCAGGTCCAGGGGGCTCCTATACAGCCTGCGATCTGTTCCAGCGATCCGATCCTGCGATCACTTGCAGGGGCTCCTCTATGCAGGCAGGTTACATGCAATCAGCTCCAGTGTATGCAATCAGCACCAGATGAACAATGTCCTCAGCTCGTCTGTGTCTGCATCCCTGTGCACTCCGATCTCTCCGCACTCATCCCCGTCCTCTCTACTCTTCTCATCTTTCAATTGCCAGTTTTCCTCTCCTGTCCCCGCCCTGTTCCTTGTGACGTCACGGATGGGGATGGGGGGCGGAGCTATGATGGAGGGAGGTTGTCCCTCCTCTCCTACAAGGCAGCATTATAATGTGTCTATTGTCCTGGAGGAGGAGGGCCACAGATCCCCGGGATCCCACACATCTAATGTGCAGCCCTGGCCGGAGGACACAAATATTCAGTGTTCTTAGATCTTTCTGTCAGATGTTCCGATCTTATAGTGAAGTAGAATTACAAGCAAGTGCCAAAGTCTCTTATTGACAATTACTTTATCCACTTAACAGAGTCTCGTTTTGAGATTTGGTGTTTGCTGGTTTAAAACATTTTTATTTGCTAGAAAATTACTTTGAACCCCCCAAACATTATATATTTTTTTTCTAACACCCTAGAGAATAAAATGGCGCTCGTTGCAATACTTTCTGTCACACCGTATTTGCGCTGCGGTCACTTTTTTTTTATTTTATTAAATACACATTTTTTAATTAAAAAATAAGACAACTGTAATGTTAGCCCAATTTTTTTTTTTTATATTGTGAAAGATAATGTTACGCCGAGTAAATTGATACCCAACATGTCACGCTTCAAAGTTGCGCCTGCTCGTGGAATGGCGACAAACTTTTACCCTTTAAAATCTCCATAGACGACGTTTAAAAAATTCTACAGGTTGCATGTTTTGAGTTACAGAGGAGGTCTAGGGCTAGAATTATTGCTCTCGCTCTACTGATCATGGGGATACCTCACCTGTGTGGTTTCGAACACTGTTTTCATATGGGGGCGCTGCTCACGTATGCGTTCACTTCAGTGCGCAAGCTCATCGGGACGGGGCGCGTTAAAATTATAAAAATTTTTTTCTTATTTATTTTATTTTACATTTTTACACTGTTCTTTAACCACTTCCCTACTGTGCACGAAAACCCCCTTCCTGCCCAAGCCATTTTTCAGCTTTCAGCGCTGTCACACTTTGAATGACAATTGCGCGGTCGTGCGACGTGGCTCCCAAACGAAATATGCGTCCTTTTTTTCCCACAAATAGAGCTTTCTTTTGGTGGTATTTGATCACCTCTGCGGTTTTTATTTTTTGTGCTATAAAAAAAAGAAGAGCGTCCAGTTTGGAAAAAAAACACTATTTTTTTCTTTTTGCTATAATAAATACCCATTTTTTTTTTAAATAAAATTTTCCTCAGTTTAGGCCGATACGTATTCTTCTACATATTTTTGGTAAAAAAAAAAAATCGCAATAAGCGCGTATTGATTGGTTTGCGCAAAAGTTATAGCGTCTACAAAATAGGGGATAGATTTATAGCATTTTTTTTTTATTTATTTTTTTATTAGTAATGGCGGCGATCTGCGATTTTTATTGTGACTGCGATATTGCGGCGGACACATCGGACACTTTTGACACATTTTTGGGACCATTCACATTTATACAGCGATCCCTGCTCTAAAAATGCATTGATTACTGTATAAATGTGTTTGGCAGGGAAGGGGTTAACCACTAGGGGGTGGGAAGGGGTTAAATATGTTCCCTCAATGTGTTCTTACTGTGGGGGGGAGGGGACTGACTGGGGGAGGTGACCGATGGTTGTCCCTATGTACAAGGGACACACCATCGGTCCCCTCTCCCTCACAGGACGTGGATCTCTGTGTTTACACACAGAGATCCACTTTCCTGCTCGTTTCCCGGGCAATCGCGGGTGCCCGGCGGCAATCGCGGCCACCGGGCACGCGCACCGTGGCCTTGTGAACGCGGCGGGCGCGCGCCTCCTAGCTCGTTTTAAAGGGAGGACGTCATATGACGTCCTCCCAGAACGAGAGTATCCTCCGCCTGCCGTCAATTGACAGTGGGTGGGGGACAAGTGGTAAAAAAATAAATAAAAATTGCGTCACTTTTATTCCTATTACAAGGAATGTAAACCCCTGTAATAGAAAAAAAAGCATGTCAGGACCTCTTAAAGTGATACTAAAGGATCGTTTTTTTTTTTTATTTTTTTTTTAAAATAACAAACATGTCATACTTACCTCCACTGTGCAGCTTGTTTTGCACAGAGTGGCCCCGAACACTGACATCTGGGGTCCCTCGGTGGCTCCCACAGCTCCTCCTAGCATCAGATAGCCCCCTAGGACAGTGATGGCAATCCTTGGCACCCCAGATGTTTTGGAACTACATTTCCCATGATGCTCACCTACACTGCAGAGTGCTGGCACCGGGGGGGGGGGGGGGGGGGGGGGCGGGGCAGAGTCATACATTCGGCATCTATGAACGCCGAATGAATGACTCGGGATCGCGCCCGCAAGGTAACCCCCCGGGAGAGCCCATCTCTTAGGGCAATGATGGCGAACCTTGGCACCCCAGATGTTTTGGAACTATATTTCCCATGATACTCTATCATGGGAAATGTAGTTCCAAAACATCTGGGGTGCCAAGGTTCGCCATCATTGCCCTAAGAGATGGGCTCTCCCGGGGGGTTACCTTGCGGGCGCGATCCCGAGTCATTCATTCGGCGTTCATAGACGCCGAATGTATGACTCTGCCCCGCCCCCCGGTGCCAGCGTCATTGGATTTGATTGACAGCAGCAGGAGCCAATGACTCCGCTGCTATCAATCTATCCAATCAAGAGCCGGGACCCCATGGAGAGAGGGTGAGCACATCACCGCCGAGCGAATTCCACGGCTCTGGTAAGTAAAACGGGGAGGCTGGGGGGCCGGTGACTGCTGCTGGCAGCGACTCCGGTAAGCGGCGGAGGGCACCGGAGCCCGGCGGGAAGGGGGGGCCCTCTCCCGCCACCGATAAAAGTGATCTCGCGGCGAATCCGGAGCAGACACCACTTTTATCTCAAAGCCGACCGCCCGCTCTTGAAGAGGATACCGGGGTTATGGTATCTAGCTGCTGCCATAACAACAATATTCCTCTTCAAACAGCCGATGTAAAACGACAGCGGGCGGTCAGCAAGGGGTTAAGTTTATACAAAGAGTCACTGTTTGCAGTGTTTATTCTTCTTTTTCAAGACCTCTGCCCCCCCCCCGCCATGATGTCATCAACTTCTGGGCCACACCCTGACTGATGGTCGCCCATTCTTCCATAATCAATGCTTGCAGTTTGTCAGAATTTGTGGTTTTTTTTTTCACCCACCTCTTAAAGTGGAGGTCCGTCCGAAATAATAAAATATATAAAAACAGCAGTTACACATACTGCAGCTGCTGGCTTTTAATAATAGGACACTTACCTGTCCTGGAGTTCAGCGATGTCAGCACCGCAGCTGATGTTTCCATCAGCTGTCGGGTGCTGCCACCCCATTGCGGGTAAGGGTACCCGGCAGTGTAGCCTTTCAGCTTCACGTCAGGAACCTTACTGCGCATGCGCGAGGGGCGTTCCTCTAGGGTTGCCACCTTTTCTTCAAGTCAAACACGAACACTTAAGCGGCACACAGCAATTTTTTTTTTTTATAGTATAAACTTTACATATATTTTGCAATTAAATAATATTTATAATCTTATGTAGTTAATCACAAGAGTCCCCCTTTACATCAGAGTCCACAGAGTTCCCTTTTACATCTGAATCCGCTGAGTTCCCTTTTTACATCTGAATCCGCTGAGTTCCCTTTTTACATCTGAATCCGCTGAGTTCCCTTTTTACATCTGAATCCGCTGAGTTCCCTTTTTACATCTGAATCCGCTGAGTTCCCTTTTTACATCTGAATCCGCTGAGTTCCCTTTTTACATCTGAATCCGCTGAGTTCCCTTTTTACATCTGAATCCGCTGAGTTCCCTTTTTACATCGGAATCCGCTGAGTTCCCTTTTTACATCGGAATCCGCTGAGTTCCCTTTTTACATCGGAATCCGCTGAGTTCCCTTTTTACATCGGAATCCGCTGAGTTCCCTTTTTACATCGGAATCCGCTGAGTTCCCTTTTTACATCGGAATCCGCTGAGTTCCCTTTTTACATCTGAATCCGCTGAGTTCCCTTTTTACATCTGAATCCGCTGAGTTCCCTTTTTACATCGGAATCCGCTGAGTTCCCTTTTTACATCGGAATCCGCTGAGTTCCCTTTTTACATCGGAATCCGCTGAGTTCCCTTTTTACATCTGAATCCGCTGAGTTCCCTTTTTACATCTGAATCCGCTGAGTTCCATTTTTACATCTGAATCCGCTGAGTTCCCTTTTTACATCTGAATCCGCTGAGTTCCCTTTTTACATCTGAATCCGCTGAGTTCCCTTTTTACATCTGAATCCGCTGAGTTCCCTTTTTACATCTGAATCCGCTGAGTTCCCTTTTTACATCTGAATCCGCTGAGTTCCCTTTTTACATCTGAATCCGCTGAGTTCCATTTTTACATCTGAATCCGCTGAGTTCCCTTTTTACATCTGAATCCGCTGAGTTCCCTTTTTACATCTGAATCCGCTGAGTTCCCTTTTTACATCTGAATCCGCTGAGTTCCCTTTTTACATCGGAATCCGCTGAGTTCCCTTTTTACATCGGAATCCGCTGAGTTCCCTTTTTACATCGGAATCCGCTGAGTTCCCTTTTTACATCGGAATCCGCTGAGTTCCCTTTTTACATCTGAATCCGCTGAGTTCCCTTTTTACATCTGAATCCGCTGAGTTCCCTTTTTACATCGGAATCCGCTGAGTTCCCTTTTTACATCTGAATCCGCTGAGTTCCCTTTTTACATCTGAATCCGCTGAGTTCCCTTTTTACATCTGAATCCGCTGAGTTCCCTTTTTACATCTGAATCCGCTGAGTTCCCTTTTTACATCTGAATCCGCTGAGTTCCCTTTTTACATCTGAATCCGCTGAGTTCCCTTTTTACATCTGAATCCGCTGAGTTCCCTTTTTACATCTGAATCCGCTGAGTTCCCTTATACTGTAAGGGGGGACTCTGCAGACTCTGATGTAAGGGAGAACTCTGGGGACTCTAACATAAGGGATGCTCTGGGAACCCTGATTTAAGGGGGAACACTGAGTACTCTGATGCACAGAGAGGACTCTGATGTAAGGGGGAACACTGTGGACTCTGGTGTAAAGGGGAACTCTGATGTAAGGGTGCTCTGAGAACCCTGATTTACCTTAGTGTATTTACTCAGAGGCAGGAGAGAGAAGGGGGAGACTTCAGTTACAGACAGGGGTGGATGGTGAGCTCACTCACCCCTTGGCAGTCAGCACCTCTCATCCAGTTGTAGCTGAGGCTGCTGGACTTCAAATTTACGCCCCCCACTTTCCTTTTCTGAGGCACAGTGCCTGGGATTTGAGTGTGGGCAGACACAGAGGGGTAGGGGCGGGAGGAAGAGGAGCAGATCCTCTCCCATCTGTATGTGGGGGGATTGTTTGTGCTGGTGTGTTGTCATATTCCGCTCCCTATCAAAGAATGCTCCGGAAGTGACGTTGCGGCCAGAAATTTCACACTGCGCATGCGTTCCAAACACTTGCGCCATGCGTTCCAAACGATTTGCGACAATACACACCAGTGAAACCATCAGATAATGTCGGCTCCCCCATCACAGATTGCTCCGGAAGTGACGTTCCTTCGCCGCCATCTTGCTACACCCCACACTCCTGCACAGTAATGATAGAGTGAGAAGGGGGCAAGCGGACATCTTGTTACACCCACCGGAGTTTTAGATTTCACAGTTATTTTCAACACAAAACTTTGCTTATATGCTTAAATACAGGATTTGTAAATCCGACGGACTGTTTACATGTTAAACCATCACAGAGCCCTCCAATTACACAGTCCCCTCTTCAAATCAGATTTCTACCCTTTGGTTTTGACCACACGGCACAGGGTGGGAGGTGGAGGAAATCTAGAGAAGGTGGACTTCCGTCTTCCCTGGATCAGTCATATGTTACCATGGTGCATGCAGTGACTATAAAACGTTTTTAAGTTTTAAGAATGAAAGCGAGAAGCTGATTGGTTGCCATGTACTGCTGCTTCAGATTTTTAACTGCAATGATCAGAAAATTCGAGCAGCAGGATGGAAATTGTTTCTCAAAAAATTTCTTATGCCACGTACACACGATCAGAATTTCCGACAACAAATGTTCGATGTGAGATTTTGGTCGGATATTCCGACTGTGTGTGGGCTCCATCGGACATTTGCTGTCGGAATTTCCGACAACAAATGATTGAGAGCTGGTTCTCAATTTTTCCGACCACAAAAGTTGTGGTCGGAAATTCCGATCGTGTGTATCCAATTCCGACGCACAAAAGTTCTACGCATGCTCGGAATCAATTCAATGCATGCTCGGAATCATTGAACTTCATTTTTCTCGGCTCGTCGTAGTGTTGTATGTGTCTGCATTCTTGACGTTCGGAATTTCCGAGCAACATTTGTGCGACCGTGTGTATGCAAGAAAAGTTTGAGCCAACATTCCGTCGGAAAAAAATCCACGGTTTTGTTGTCGGAAATTCCGATCGTGTGTACGCGGCATAATAGTGTATGTGGTTTTCTTTTGGGCAATTCCAATCCATACATTGAAACGACATTCGTCGAGTGTTTGTTAGCATCATGAAATGTACTGCCGAGATGTTTTGTACGAACGTTCTACCAATGTATGGCCAGCTTTAGTGGAATCTCTTCAATGTATCTACAGCCGTATCACAGCCTGTGTCTGATCACAGCTTCCCTATGGATAGACGCCATCTATATCATTGCCATCTATCCCCTGAAGGCATTTATATGGGAAATCTAGCATTATGAAGTGCTTATCTTTTAGTTTGTCTTTTTAGATCAACAGTTGGCAATTTTATACAAATATTTGTTAATACAAAGGTAAAGAAGGCAAAAGAGTTGTCAAAGCAATACCTTTTAGTGGCAAAATAAAAAGATTTAACCACTTCAATACAGGGTATTTTCACCTCCTTCCTGCCCAGGCCAATTTTCAGTTTTCTGCGCTGTAACATTTTGAATGACAATTGCGCGGTCATGCGACACTGTACCCAAATGAAATTTTTCCCCACAAATCGAGCTTTCCTTTGGTGGTATATGATCACCTCTGCGGTTTTTATTTTTTGCGCTATACACAAAAGAAGAGTGACAAGTTTGAAAGAAAACACAATATTTTTTACTTTTGCTATAATAAATATTTAAATTTTTAAAAAACAATTTTTTTCCTCAGTTTAGGCCGATATGTATTCTTCTACATATTTTTGGTAAACAAAATCGCAATAAGCGTATATTGATTGGTTTGCGCAAAAGTTATAGCGCCTACAAAATAGGGGATAGATTTATGGCATTTTTATTATTTTATTTTTTTACTAATAATGGCTTTGATCTGCGATTTTTATCGTGACTGTGACATTTGCTATAAAAATGCACAGATTACTGTATAAATGTCACTGGCAGCAAAGGGGTTATCACTAGGGGTTGATGGGCCAATCAGCTGCCAATCAGTGACCATTAGCTGCCAGTCTGTGCTCCAAATATGCCAGTCAGTGCCCATAATAGTGCCAATCAGTGCCCATAACAGTGCCAATTAGGGATGAGCTTCAAGTTCGAGTCAAACTCATGTTTGACTCGAACATTGCCTGTTCGCTCGTTCGCCGAACAGTGAACAATTTGGGGTGTTCGCGGCAAATTCGAAACACCCTGTAAAAGTCTATGGGAGAAATCTAAAGTGCTAATTTTAAAGGCTTATATGCAAGTTATTGTCATAAAAAGTGTTTGGGGACCCGGGTCCTGCCCCAGGGGACATGTATCAATGCAAAAAAAGTTTTAAAAACAGAAATTTTTTCAGGAGCAGTGATTTTAACCACTTGCCGACCGCGCCATGGACAAAAGACGTCCACAGCGCGGTCGAGTTATCCAGGGTGGACGTCCCAGGGACGTCCTCCCAGAATCTTGCTCCCGCGCGCCCCCTGCAATACACCCTGCCAATACTCTGCAATACACCCTGCCAATACTCTGCAATACACCCTGCCAATACTCTGCAATACCCTGTGCAATACTCTGCAATACCCTGTGCAATACTCTGCAATACCCTGTGCAATACCCTGTGCAATACTCTGCAATACCCTGTGCAATACCCCGCGCAATACTCTGCAATACCCTGCGCAATACTCTGCAATACCCTGCGCAATACTCTGCAATACCCTGTGCAATACTCTGCAATACCCTGTGCAATACCCTGTGCAATACCCTGTGCAATACTCTGCAATACCCCGCGCAATACTCTGCAATACCCTGCGCAATACTCTGCAATACCCTGCGCAATACTCTGCAATACCCTGCCCATACTGTGCAATACCCTGCCCATACTGTGCAATACCCTGCCCATACCCTGCCATACTGTGCAATACTCTGCCATATTCCGCAATACCCTGCCATACTCCTCAATACTCCTCAATACCCTGCAATACTCCTCAATACCCGGAAATACCCCTCAATACCCGGCAATACCCCTCAATACCCGGCAATACCCCTCAATACCTCACAATACCCGGCAATACTCCACAATACCCGGCAATACTCCACAATACCCGGCAATACTCAACAATACCCGGCAATACTCCTCAATACCCCGCAATACCCGGCAATACTCGCCAATACCCGGCAATACTCGCCAATACCCGGCAATACTCGCCAATACCCGGCAATACTCGCCAATACCCGGCAATACTCCTCAATACCCGGCAATACCCGGCAATACCCCGCAATACCCGGCAATACCCCGCAATACTCCGCAATACCCGGCAATACTCCGCAATAACCACTTCCCGCCCGCCGGCCGTCATATGACGTCCTTAAATTTATGCAGGGATATCTGAATGATGGGTGCAGCTACAGGCATCATTCAGATATTATTTTTTTCAGCTGGCGATTCCCTACACCATAAGAATGATCATAGCGGCTGTTCCACCGCTTGATCGCTCTTACGGGAGGTGAGAGGGGATGCCCCCCCTCCCGCTGCCCTCCGGTGCTTCTACCGACTCACGGCTACGATCAAAGCCAAGATTTTTTTTTTTTTGATTTTTTTTCAGGCTTCCCAGCCTAGAGGTGAGATGTGGGGTCTTATTGACCCCATATCTCACTGTAAAGAGGACCTGTCATGCCATATTCCTATTACAAGGGATGTTTACATTAGTTGTAATAGGAATAAAAGTGATCAAAAAAAAATTTGGGACGGAAAAACATGTCAAACTAAAATAAATAAAGTAAAATGAACAATAAAATATATATATTTTTTTTAAAGCGCCCCTGTCCCCGCGAGCTCGCATGCAGAAGTGAACGCATACGTAAGCCCCGCCCACATATGAAAACGGTGTTCAAACCACACATGTGAGGTATCGTTGCGAACGTTAGAGCGAGAGCAATAATTTTGGCCCTAGACCTCCTCTGTAACTCAAAACATGTAACCAGTAAAAATATTTAAAAGCGTTGCCTATGGGGATTTTTAAGTAGCGAAGTTTGGTGCCATTCCACGAGCGTGTGCAATTTTGAAGGGTGACATGTTAGGTATTTATTTACTCGGCGTAACTTCATCTTTCATATTATGCAAAAACATTGGGCTAACTTTACTGGTTTTTTTTCTTTTAAGCACAAAACAGTTTTTTTACGTAAAAAACGCGTTAGAAAAATTTCTGCGCAAATACTGTGCAAGATAAAAAGTTGCAACGACCACCATTATATTCTTTAAGGTCTTTGCTAAAAAAACATATATAATGTTTTGGGGTTCTATGTAATTTTCTAGCAAACAAATGATGATTTTTACATGTAGGAGAGAAATGTCAGAATTGGCCTGGGTGCTCCAGAACGCCTGAAGGTGCTCCCTGCATGTTGGGCCTCTGTATGTGGCCAGGCTGTGTAAAAGTCTCACACATGTGGTATCGCCATACTCGGGAGTAATAGCAGAATGTGTTTTGGGGTGTAATTCGTGGTATGCATATGCTGGGTGTGAGAAATAACCTGCTAATATGACAATTTTGTGAGAAAAAAAAAAAAGAAAAAAAAAATCTTGATTTTGCAAAGAATTGTGGGAAAAAATGACAACTTCAAAAAACTCACAATGACTCTTTCTAAATACCTTGGAATGTTTTCTTTCCAAAAAGGGGTCATTTGGGGGGTATTTGTACTTTTCTGGCATGTTAGGGTCTCAAGAAATGAGGTAGGCCGTCAGTACTTCAGGTGTGATCAATTTTTAGATATTGGCACCATAGCTTGTGGACTCTATAACTTTCACAAAGACCAAATAATATCCACCAATTTGTACTTATTTTTACCAAAGATATGTAGCAGTATAAATTTTGGCCAAAATTTATGAAGAAAAAATACTAATTTGCAAAATTTTATAACGGAAACTAAGAAAAATTCATTTTTTTACCAAATTTTCAGTCTTTTTTCTCTTATAGCGCAAAAAATAAAAAACCCAACAGTGATTAAATACCACCAAAAGAAAGCTCTATTTGTGTGAAAAAAAGGACAAAAATTTCATATGGATACAGTGTTGTATGACTGAGTAATTGTCATTCAAAATGTGAGAGCACCGAAAGCTGAAAATTCGTCTGGTTAGGAAGGGGGTTTAAGTGCCCAGTTGTCAAGTGGTTAATAATGCTTAAAGTGAAACAATAAAAGTGAAATATTCCTTTAAATTTCGTACCTGGCGGGGTGTATAGTATGCCTGTAAAGCAGCGCTTGTTTCCCGTGCTTAGAACTTTCCCTGCACAAAGTGTCATTTCTGAAGGAAAAAAAAGTCATTTAAAAGCACATTGATAAAAAAAAAAAAAAAATGTGTGGGGGACCCCCCAAATTCAATTACCAGGCCCTTCAGGTCTGGTATGGATATTATAAGGGGAACCCTGCATCACATAAAAAAAAATGACGTGGGTTTCCCCCCAAATATCCATACCAGACCCTTCAGGTCAGGTATGGATTTTAAGGGGAACTCCACGCCAAATAGCCAATGTAGTAGGCGGATCCCGCTTACGTCATTGGCTATTCCCTGGTAAGCGGGGAAAGCTGGAGCTTACCCTATGATGTGACGGGTGACCCCGCCCCCTCGTACGTCATGGGGCTTTTGTGTGGAGTGGAGACTGGAGGAGACTGCAGCGCTGGACATCGGATCACTGCAGGACACTGGATTACATCGCTGGAATGGGTTTTTATTTTTTAATTTTTTAATTTTTAATAAAGGACTTTCCCAACTGTGTCTGTGTGTTTTTTTACATTTTTTTTACACTTTCTTTGTGAAATGGTAGGGGTACAATTTAACCCTTACCAATTCACATAGGAGGGGGCAGGATCTGGGGGTCCCCTTTGTTAAAGGGGTCTTCCAGATTTTGATAAGCCCCCCGCCCGCAGACCCCCACAACCACCTGGCAAGGGTTGTGGGGATAAGGCCCTTGTCCCCATCAACATAGGGACATGGTGCTTTTAGGGGTCACAGACCCCCAAAGCATCCTCCCCATGTTGAGGGCATGTGGCCTGGTACGGTTCAGGAGGGGGGGGGCACTCTCTCATCCCCCCCTGTTTTCCTGCGGCCTGCCAGGTTGCGTGCTCGGATAAAGGGTCTGGTATGGATTTTTGGAGGGAACTCCACGCCATTTTTTTTTTATTTGGCGTGGAGTTCCCCTTAAAATCCATACCAGACCTGAAGGGCCTGGTAATGGAATTTGGGGGGACCCCCACGCATTTTTTTTTTTTTTTTATCAATCACTTTTCTCTGTATTGCCGGGAGCCGACAATTCATTATAGCTGCGAGTGCTTTTAAATTACTTTTTTTCCCTTCAGAAATGACACTTTGTGCAGGGACAGTTCTAAGCACGGGAAACAAGCGCTGCTTTACAGGCATACTATACACCACCCCCCAGGTACAAAATTTAAAGGAATATTTCACTTTTATTGTTTCACTTTAAGCATTAATAAAATCACTGCTCCCAAAAAAACAGACGTTTTTAAAACTTTTTTTGCATTGATACATGTCCCCTGGGGCAGGACTAGGGTCCCCAAACCCTTTTTAGGACAATAACTTGCATATTAGCCTTGATAATTAGCACTTTTGATTTTGAACGTTCTAGTCCATTGTATTTAATAGGGTTCTAAAGTTCGCGCAAACTTTAGGTCTGTTCGCAGGTTCTGGTGCGAACCGAACGGGGGGGTGTTCGGCTCATCCCTAGTGCCAATCAGTGCCCCATCAGTAATGCCTGTCCATGCCCTTCAGATGCCAATCAGTAATGCCTGTCAGTAGCTTTTATCAGTGCTGCCTATCCAAATTGGGGATCTCTTGATACCAAGCCAAGGTCAGGTAGATCAAGAAAGATTTCAGCCACAACCGCCACAGGAACTGTTCGGGAGACAAAGAAAAACCAACAGGTAACCTCAGGAGAAATACAGGCTGCTCTGGAAAAGGATGTGGTTGTTTTTAAGGAGCACAATACGATGATACTTGAACAAAAAAGAGCTGCATGGTCAAGTTCCCAGAAAAAAGCTTTTACTGTACAAAAAAGCCTGGTTACAATATGCCCAACAACACCTTGACATGCCTCATTGGCTTTTTGTAGCATTGGCGCAGTAAAGGCTTCCTTCTGGCAGCTCAAACATGCAGCTCTTTTTTGTTCAAGTATCGTTGAATTGTGCTCCTTAAAAACAACCACACTGTCTTTTTGGAGAACAGCCTGCGGTTACCTGTGGGTTTTTCTTTGTATCCCGAGCAATTCTTTTGCCAGTTGTGGCTGCAATCTTTCTTTCTTGGTCTACCTGACCTTGGCTTGGTATCAAAAGAGCCCCTAATTTTCCACTTTTAAATAAGTGATTAAACGGTACTGACTGGCATATTCAAGGCTTTGGATATCTTTTTATATCCTTTTCCATTTTTGTAAAGTTTCATTATCTTGTTACGCAGATCTTTTGACTGTTCTTTTCTACCTCCTCATGGCTCAGTGTCTAGCCTGCCTAATGCATCCATGTGAGAGCTAACAAACTCATTGACTATTTATACACAGACACTAATTGTGATTTAAAAAGCCACAAATGTGGGAAATTAACCTTTTAATTGCCATTTTAACCTGTGTGTGCCACCTTTTGTCTGTACCAAGGCCAAACATTCCAGGGTTTGTAAACTTTTTATGAGGGCCATTTGGGTGATTTCTGTTATCATTATGATTTTAAAAGGATCCAAAAACGATGTGATAATAAATGGCTTCATGTGATTGCTATCCATCTCTGCAGCACTCCACCAATCAGGCCTGTATGGTAAAGTGGCAAGACGGAAGCCACTCCTCAGTAAAAGGCACATGACAGCCCGCCTGGTGTTTCCCAAAAGGCACATAAAGGACTCTCAGACCACCAGAAAAAAAATTCTCTGGTCTGATGAAAGAAAGCTTAAACTCTTTGGCCTGAATGGCAAACGTAATGTCTTGAGTAAACCAGGCAACGCTCATCACCTGGCCAATACCATCCCTACAGTGAAGCATGGTGGAGGCAGCATCACGCTGTTGGAATGTTTTTCAGCGGCATGTACTGGGAGACTAGTCAGGATCGAGGGAAAGATGAATACAGCAATGTACAGAGACATCCTTGATGAAAACTGCTGCTGAACGCTCTGGACCTCAGACTGAGGTGAAGGTTCATCTTCCAACAGGACAACAACCCTAAGCACACAGCCAAGATAACAAAAGAGTGGCTACGAGACAACTCTGTGAATGTCCTTGAGTGGCCCAGCCAGAGCCCAGACTTGAACCCGATTGAAAGTCTCTGGAGAGATCTAAAAATGGCAGTGCACTGACGCTCCCCATCCAACCTGATGGAGCTTGAGGCTGTAATTGGTGCCAAAGGTGCTTCATCACAGTATTGAGCAAAGGCTGTGAATACTTATGTACATGTTTTTTTTTTTTGGGGGGGGGGGGTTATTTTTAATAAATTTGCAAAGATTTCAAACAAACTTCTTTCACATTTGTCAATATGGGGTATTGTTTGTAGAATTCTGAGGAAAATAATGAATTGAATCCATTTTGGAAAAAGGCTATAACATAACAAAATGTGGAAAAAGTGAAGCGCTGTGATTACGTTATGGATGCATTGTACATCCCAACTTTCTGAGATGATAAAGTATGTAGACAAGGAATGTATTAAAGCGTTAACGTGCATAAGCGCACCTAGCGTTAATGCACATTTTTGCACGTTTAGGCACTTAAACATTTTTATGCTCAAAAGCTCCTCTCATGAATACAACTTTGGTGGGCTATTATTCTGCTTCTAAACACTTTGGGGTTGATTTACTAAAGGAAAATCCACTTTGCACTTGAAAGTGCACATAGAAGTGCAGTCGCTGTAGATCGCTGTAAATCTGAGGGGAAGCTCTGAAATTAGGTGAAGCTCTGCTGATTTTATCATCCAATCATGTGCAAGCTAAAATGCTGTTTTTTATTTTCCTTGCATGTCCCCCTCAGATGTACAGCATCTGCACTTCCATGTGCACTTTCAGTGCACTTTCAAGTGCAAAGTGGATTTTCCTTTAGTAAATCAACCCCTTTATGTCTATAGTGTGCATGGACACATAGGCTAACACGGAGGGGTGTTTTGAGGCTGAGGAAAAAAAAAAGCTTGAACACTTGCAAAAACAGTGTTTTTGAGTTCAAGTGTGCATGAGGCCTTAGCCTAGGTTCAAACTAGGAGCATTTTTGCTTGTTTATTTTATTCATTTTCATCCTTCGGGAGGAAGAGACTGGATGTTAAGCACAAAACTCCAAAAAGACATGGATGAGCGAGTTTGAGGTGGAAGAACTTGACTTGGCTGCACAGAGTCCTGACCTCAACCCGATAGAACATCTTTGGGATGAATTAGAGTGGAGACTGCAAGCCAGGCCTTCTCGTCCAACATCAGTGCCTGACCTCACAAATGCTGTTCTGGAAGAATGGTCAAACATTCCCATAGACACACTCCTAAACCTTGTGGACAGCCTTCCCAGAAGAGTTGAAGCGGTTATAGCTGTAAAGGATGGGACAACACAATATTGAACCCTATGGACTAAGACTGGGATGCCATTAAAGTTCATGCGCGCATAAAGGCAGGTGTCCCAATACTTTTGACATTATAGTGTATAATACATTTTTGATTTTGTGTTTAATGCCACTGCAATGAAAACACATATGTCTGTAGAAGCTATTAGGAATAATATGCTAAACATACACATATATACGGTGCCTTGAAAAAGTATTCATACCCCTTGAAATTAATGTTATAGACCAACACAAAGTGGCACATAATTGTGAAGTGGAGGGAAAATGATAAATGGTTTTCAATTTTTTTTACAAATAAATATCTGAAAAGTGTAGCGTGCATTCAGCCCCCTTGAGGCCGGGTTCACACTGGGGCGACAAACGCTCCGACATTGGGAGCTCATGTCGCATGACGTGTAAAAATCAATGTTTTCCTATGGGAGCCGTCTTAACTGGTCCGACACATGTCGGTCCGACTTTGAGAATGCTCCCTGTACTACTTCGGTCCGACTTTGATCCAACTTCAGCCCATTGACTATCATTGAAGTCGGATCAAAGTCGGACCGCAGTCTTGCATGATCCGACTTTGGCATGCAACTTGTGCTCTGCTGCTCTTGAGGGGGAACTCCAGGCCAAATTTTGAATAAAAAACCGGCATGGGTTCCCCTTTAGGAGCATACCAGGCCCTTGGGTCTGGTCTGGATTTGAAGGGGAACCCCTACGCCGAAAAAATGGCGTGGGGGCTCCCCCCAAAATCCAAACCAGACACTTATCCGAGCACACAACCTGGCAGGCCGCAGGGGAAGAGGGGGGGTCGAGAGAGAGCGCCCCCCCTCCCTCCTGAACCGTACCAGGCCGCATGCCCTCAACATGGGGGGTTTGGTGCTCTGGGGCAGGGGGGCGACCTGCGGCCCCCCCACCCCAAGGCACCCTGCCCCCATGTTGATAAGGACAGGGCCTCTTCCCGACAACCCTGGCCGTTGGTTGTCCGGGTCTGCGGGCGGGGGGCTTATCGGAATCCGGGAGCCCCCCTTTAATAAGGGGGCCTTAAGATCCCGGCCCCCCCACCCTATGTGAATGAGTATGGGGTACATCGTACCCCTACCCATTCACCTGGTGGAAAAAAAATGTCAATAAAAAACACACACAGCTTTTTAAAGTAATTTATTGCACAGCTCCGGGGGTCTCCGGTGTCGTCTCCGCGCTCTCCGGTTCTTTCTTCTGCCGGGCCTCCGCTATCTTCTTCCAGCTCTTTTGCTAGCGGGGCCTGGTCTTCTCTGTCGCCTTCTTCTTCTCCCGCTCTCCGGTTCTTCTCTTGCTCTCCGGTTCTTTCTTCCGCCGGGCCTCCGCTATCTTCTTCCAGCTCTTTTGCTAGCGGAGAGGCCCGGTCTTCCCGTCGTCTCGTCCGGCTCTCTGTTGTCCTTCTGCCGGCCCCTCCACTATCTTCTTCCAGCTCTTTTGCTAGTGGAGGGGCCGGTCCACCCGGAGCATGTGACTGTGACATCATGAGAAGCCTATATTAATTCGGAGCGGAGCGAACAGCCAGCATTACAGCGGGAGGAAGCGACGAGTCAACATCGAGGAGAAGAGAGAAGAAGACGGCGACGGGAAGACCGTCCCCTCCACTAGCAAAAGAGCTGGAAGAAGATAATGGAGGGGCTGGCAGAAGGACAACGGAGAGCCAGACGAGACGACGGGAAGACCGGGCCTCTCTGCTAGCAAAAGAGCTGGAAGAAGATAGCGGAGGCCCGGCGGAAGAAAGAACCGGAGAGCGAGAGAAGAACCGGAGAGCGGGAGAAGAAGAAGGCGACAGAGAAGACCGGGCCCCGCTAGCAAAAGAGCTGGAAGAAGATAGCGGAGGCCCGGCAGAAGAAAGAACCGGAGAGCGCGGAGACGACACCGGAGACCCCCGGAGCTGTGCAATAAATTACTTTAAAAAGCTGTGTGTGTTTTTTATTGACATTTTTTTCCACCAGGTGAATGGGTAGGGGTACGATGTACCCCATACTCATTCACATAGGGTGGGGGGGCCGGGATCTGGGGGCTCCCTTATTAAAGGGGGGCTCCCGGATTCCGATCAGCCCCCCGCCCGCAGATCCCGACAACCAACGGCCAGGGTTGTCAGGAAGAGGCCCTGTCCTCATCAACATGGGGGCAGGGTGCTTTGGGGTGGGGGGGCCGCAGGTCGCCCCCCTGCCCCAGAGCACCAAACCCCCCATGTTGAGGGCATGCGGCCTGGTACGGTTCAGGAGGGAGGGGGGGCGCTCTCTCGACCACCCCCTCTTCCCCTGCGGCCTGCCAGGTTGCGTGCTCGGATAAGGGTCTGGTTTGGACTTTGGGGGGGACCCGCACGCCGTTTTTTCGGCGTAGGGGTTCCCCTTCAAATCCAGACCAGACCCAAGAGCCTGGTATGCTCCTGAAGGGGGAACCCATGCCGGGTTTTTATTTAAAATTTGACCTGGAGTTCCCCCTCAAGATTCATACCAAACACACTGCCTGCTATTGGCAGGGGTCCAAGTCGGATCCCCGTTCATTGAAAGTCGGACATATGTCGGCTTCATGTCGCGGGGCAAAGTCGGATCCAAAGTAGGACGGCTGTCGTGTCACACTAGTGTGAACCCAGCCTTACTCTGATACCCCTAACTAAAGTCTAGTGGAACCAATTGCCTTCAGAAGTCATCAAATTAGTAAACAGAGTCCACCTGTGTGTAATTTAATCTCAATATAAATACAGCTGTTCTGTGAAGCCCTCAGAGGTTTGTTAGAGAACCTTAGTGAACAGACAGCATCGTGAAGGCCAAGGAAAACACCAGACAGGTCAGGCATAAAGTTGTGGAGAAGTTTAAAGCAGGTTAGGGTTAGAAAAAATTATCCCAAGCTTTGAACATCTCACAGAGCACTGTTCAATCCATCATTTGAAAAAGGAAAGAGTATGGCACAACTGCAAATCTACCAAGACATGGCTATACACCTAAACTGACAGGCCGGGCAAGGAGAGCATTAATCATAGAAGCAGCCAAAAAGCCCATGGTAACTCTGGAGGAGCTGCAGAGATCCATAGCTCAGGTGGGAAAATCTGTCCACAGGACAACTATTATGCCCCGTACACACGACCAGTTTTCCTGTCAGAAAAACTGCCATGAGAGCTTTTGGACGGGAATCCCGGCCGTGTGTATGCTCCCTCACAGTTTTTCTGACGGGAAGACTGCTGCAAAAAAAAAAGAGCAGGATCTCTTTTTTCCTGTCAGAAAAAAATCCTAGCAGGAAAACCGTTCGTCTGTATGCTTTAACGACTGGAAAAGAACCGTGCATGCTCGGAAACAAATCGACGCATGCTCAGAAGCATAGAACTTCATTTTCTTGGCTCGTCGTAGTCTTTTACGTCACCACATTCTTGGCAGTCAAAAGTTCACCGGACTTTTGCCTGAGCGTGTGTATGCAAGGCAGGCTTGAGAGGGATCCCGTTGGGAAAATCAGCAGTTTTTTTTCTGACGGGAAAACGGGTCGTGTGTACTAGGCATGAGTCGTGCACTCCACAAATCTGGCCTTTATGGCAAGAAGAAGCCATTGTTGAAATAAAGCCATAAGAAGTCTTGTTTGCAGTTTGCAAGAAGCCATTTGGGGGACACAGCAAACATGTGGAAGAAGGTGCTCTGGTCAGATGAGACCAAAATAGATTTAGTGGAAAACTAACACTGCACATCACCCTGAATACAACCATCCCCACCGTGAAACATGGTGGTGGCAGCATCATGTTGTGGCGATGCTTTACTTCAGCAGGCACAGGGAAGCTGGTCAGAGTTGATGGGAAGATGGATGAGGCTAATACAAAACAATCTTAGAAGAAAACCTATTAGAGTCTGCAAAAGACTTGAGACTGGGGCTGAGGTTCACCTTCCAGCAGGACAACGACCCTAAACATACAGCCAAAGTTACAAAGAAATGGTTTCATCAAAGCATATTCTTGTGTTATGCTGCGTACACACGATCGTGATTCACGGCGGTGAAAACACCGCCGTGAATCACGACATGAAAAAAAAAATGAAAAACGAGGGAACGGCATGTTCCCCCACACACGACCGTTTTTCCCGTCATTTTTTTCTTTGTCGAGAAAAACGACCGTGTGTGGGCTCCGTGGCAGTGATTCCCTATGGGAAAACTGCCGCGGAAAAAAATGCTGGAAAAAACGATGAGAAAAATTAGAACATGTTCTAATTTTTCTCATCGTGATTAATGCCGTTTTTCCCGTCGGGAAAAACGGCAAAAAGCCCACAGACGATCGTTTTTCTCGTCCAAAGGAAAAAATGTCATTTTTCCCGACGGGAAACATGATCGTGTGTACGCGGCATTAGAATGGCCCAGTCAAAGTCCAGACCTAAATCCAATTGAGAATCTGTGGCAAGACTTCAAATCTGCTGTTCACGTACGCTCTCCATCCAAACTGACAGAGCTTGAGCTATTTTGCAAAGAAGAATGGGCAAAAATGTCACTCTCTAGATGTGCAAAGTTGGTAGAGACATCCCCAAAAGACTTGCAGCTTTAATTGCAGTGAAAGGAGGTTCTACAAAGTATTGACTCAGGGAGGCGCCATACAAATGCGACCCCACACTTTTCACATTTTTATTTGTAAAAAATTTGGAAACCCATTTATCATTTCCCTTCCACTTCACAATTATGTGCCACTTTGTGTTGGTCTATCACATAAAATCCCAATAAAATACATTTACGGTTTTGGTTGTAACATGACAAAATGTGGAACATTTCAAGGGGTATGAATACTTTTTTTAAGGCATTGTATACTGTAATTAATGCAATCTATCGAAATATCCCACAGCAGTAGAGTGGCAGTAGGTATACTTTGGCTCTGAGGCCTCGTACACACGGCCGAGATTCTCGTTGAGAAAAACATGTCGTTTTTTTCGACGAGATTCTTGGACAAGAAACTTGTCCCGGCCGAGTGTACACACGCTCGTTTCAAAGAACCCGCGGTTCTTTGAAAGGAGTGTACGCGGTGACGTCATCGACTACGTCGAGCATGCGCTCGTCACATTCGATGCCGTCGCCGCCATCTTGGTATACCCTACGTATGCCTAGGAAGCTACCGCGCATGCGTCAAATTCATTTCGAACATGCGCGGGCTTCCGGGCGGACAGGTAAGTGTACACACACTCACTTTTCTCGTCGAGAAACACGCCGAGGAGAATCTCGACGAGAAAATAGAGAGCAGGTTCTCTATTTTCTCGTCGAGGTTTCTTGTCGGTTTTCTCGACGAGAAACACGCTAGCAGCGTACACACGACCGATTTACTCGGCAAGACCTCTCTGCCAGCAAGTTTCTTGCTGGTTCTTGCCGAGAAAATCGGTCGTGTGTACGAGGCCTCAGTCTCTCTCCATTGGACCTCATCAACCCAAAGGCATTCCAATGGTACATTTGCATCGGCCAGTATTAATTTGAGGAATATTTGTCTTAGTGAAGACAGAGAAGTCTGATTTGCTCCGATCAGCTCACAAATTGTATGCTCAGTTATTTGGAAACTCATCTCTGGAGAATACATCTGTGCTGTAGTGTTATATGTTAAAAATAAAGTTAGAAACTGTATAAAGATGTAATGAATACTGTCCACGATTACTGAATCTGCTGCATAACAGAATCTGCCCTTCAATTGACATTCATTTATAAAAAAGCAGTAGCCAGTTTTTGCTCAATATGTTATCAGACACAATTTTCCAGCAACCTTGTTGGGAATAAATTGCTAGTGCTTGGAATTCAACTTGCAGATGTGGATAGTTGGAGCCTGATAGTAAATGGAGTAATGTCAATAAAAGCAGACAGCTATCCCAGGTGGGTGCATTCATGTCATGTCCCCACTCAAAATGTGAGTAATGCATTAATAGTATAAACATCTGCCCCAGATGTATATACCACAGAAGCAGACTATATAAATGCTGAATACATTACATGAGCTAATTTCAGTGGAATTATTCAATCAACATCTTCAAAGTGTGCAATCACAGATTTAAAGCCTTGTACACTTTTTGCCCAAAAACTTCAAAATGAGCAAGTTTGACAAAAAATCCGACCGTGTGTACGCTCCATCGGACAAACTTTTTTGGTTTTCATCGGACAAATGTTCGGTCTGCAAACGAACAAACTTTTCGGCAACAAAAGTCTGATGGAGCAAAGTCCGACCGTGTGTACAGAAATCCATCGGACTTTTGTCCGAAGGACAAAAAAGCATGCCCAGAACCAATGTTAAAATCAACCAACAATAGCAAAAGTTGACCTAAGGGTGGCGGTAAAGAGCAGAAAAGAGCAGAAAAACCACGTGATGTTAGAAAAGTTTTGCCGTGTGTATGCTATGGGTGTGCCCGGGCCAACTCCCTTCGGACAAAAATCCATTGAAAAGTTTGTTTGAAGTCCGACCGTGTGTACGAGGCTTTAAGCCCCATACACGCGGTCTGACTTTTTGCCAACAAACTTCATTTTGAGCAAGTTTGACAAAAAATCCGACCGTGTTTGACAAAAAATCCGACCGTGTGTACGCTCCATCAGACAAACTTTTTTGGTTTTCATCGGACAAAAGTTCAGTCTGCAAACGGACAAACTTTTGGCCAACAAAAGTCCGATGGAGCAAAGTCCGACCATGTGCACAGAAAACCATCAGACTTTTGTCCGATGGACAAAACAAATAATGGTAAAATCAACCAACAATAGCAGAAGTTGACCAAAGGTTGGCGGTAAAGAGCAGAAAAGAGCAGAAAAACCACGTGATGTAGGAAAAAGTTTTGGGAAAGTTTTCAGAAAAGTCCTGTGGTGTGTATGCTATGGGTGTGCCCGGCCAACTCCGTTCGGTCAAAAATCCAAGGAAAAGTCCGATGGAAGTCCGACCGTGTGTACGAGGCTTTACTCTGTATATGGCCCATTGTATCAAAGTGTCAGGGCTGGAGGTTTGCAAATGGGGGTTCAACTTGGATCATACCAGTTTGTTTAGTATCAATAACCAACAACTTTTGTTGGTTTGTGCCAAATATCTCCAACCAGGGCCTAACCGAGGCAGAAGAGGCCCGTGGTGAGGGGGCTGTCTCTTTTGCGCTGTGCAGACCCAAGCTGCCAAAATAACAACCCCACCGATTGCAATGGGGAAGCTAAATCACTGGAGCTCTGCCTCATCTGACCTGTTCTGTTAAAAAAAAATTTTACCGGTAAGTAAAATTTTAGCCCCCTATTAGCCCTTAGCTGACACTACTTCGTTTTTAATATTTTTCATCTGCTCATTCCCATAGCTTTGTTTTCCTAATTTATTTGTTTTTTACTGTTCATACATAATCTCTTTTATATGAGCTTGTTCATTTTTGTACCTCTACAATAAAAATGCTTTGTATCAGAAACATAGGGGATTATTTACTAAAGGCAAATCCACTTTGCACTACAAGTGCCAACTACAAATGCAAAGTGCACTTGAGATTGCACTGAAAGTGCACTTGGAAGTGCAGTCGCTGTAGATCCGAGGGGTAGATTTGAAATGAGGGAAAGCTCTGCTGATTTTATCATCCAATCATGTGCAAGCTAAAATGCTGTTTTTTATTTTCCTTGCATGTCCCCCTCGGATCTTCAGCGACTGCACTTTCAAGTGCACTTTGCACTTGTAGTTTGCACTTGTAGTGCAAAGTGGATTTGTCTTTAGTAAATAACCCCCATAATTCTAGTTTCTAGTGCTTTTGTAAAAGGGATGATGGCAGAATAAAATGTGCACTTTTGATGTGTTATAAACGAACCTTGGTTTCCAGAAGAACTCTCAATTTTTTTAAACTGGTATAACAGAAGAACTAGTCTGGTGCATCTGCTTCAAAAAGCTTTTCTTTCTTCTTGGCAGAGTTGGTCCTGGGTTTGCTGACCCAGATTTTCTCTGCTCAGGTGGCTTCATACCCATGCAGAGTCCTCTGGAGCCACCCTTTGATGCGCACTCCCCAGAGACAGACTCCGAGCAGGCACTGAGATAATGCCTGCGTCGTCATGTACAGGCAGCCAGAGAGAAATAGAAGGGGTGCACATCTACAACAAAGGCAGCCACAGGACTAGAAGAGGCGCATATCCAATTCACTTTGGACGTTGGAGGGCAGCTCATTAACCTCCCAATAATTTCACCATGTGTTTTTAGGAGTGGAATTATGGATGGCATATCCATATGGATGAAGTGGTTGTGTCGTGGCCTGGGGTGAGGACATGTAGTATTATGTACAGAGCATAGGTGTGGGCAGCCTATTGCATTAGGGTGTGCACCCCAAAGCTCAAACACGCATTACCTATAACTCACAACGTTCATTCAGAAAGGGAAGGGGTCGGTAAGTGACATATTTACCGGCCCCTTCCCCCACTCATCCTAAAACATCTCTGTAGCAACATCCGGTGGGGGAGGAGAGGAGGGAAGTAGGCAGCGCTGCAAGAGGAAGGGGGGAGGGCAGTAGGGGGAATCTTGTGCTTCACAGGGTGATTAGGGTGTGCCTGGGCAAACCTGGCACACCCTGTGCGCACGCCTATGGTACAGAGACAACATCCAGAGACTAGGGAGTGGTGGAAGTACCCCAACCTCAACTACTACATGCAGTATCTGCTGTTAGGGGTGAAACCGCAAGTCTCTAATGCTTACTATGTACAGTAATGTGCAACAGGTTTAGGCAGGTTTGAAAAAATGCCGTAAATTAAGAATGCCTTCAGAAATAGAAGTATTAATAGTTTATATTTTAATAATTAACACAATAGAAAGTAAATGAAAAGAAGAGAAATCCTTATCAAATCAATGTTTGGTGTGACCAGCATCAGTGTGCAGCCCCATGATGGAACCTCCACCATCATTCACTGTTGCCTGCAGACACTCATTATTGTACCGGTCTCCAGCCCTTCGGTAGCCTCCTGCTACAGCCAAATATTTCCCATTTTGACTCATCAGTCCAGAACACCAGCTGCCATTTTCTGCACCCCAGTTCCTATGTTTTTGTGCATTGCTAGAGTCGCTTAGCCTTGTTTCCAGGTCAGAGGTATGGCTTTTTGGCCGCAATTCTTCCATTAACCTCTTGCTTACTGGGCACATAAACCCCCTTCCTGCCCAGGCGAAATTTCAGCTTTCGGCACTGCGTCGCTTTGAATGACAATTGTGCGGTCGTGCGACAATGCTCGCAAACAAAATTGACGTACTTTTTTCCCCACAAATAGAGCTTTCTTTGGTGGTATTTGATCACTCTGCGGTTTTTATTTTTTGCGCTATAAACCAAAAAAGAGCGACAATTTTTAAAAAAAACACAATATTTTTGGATTTTTGCTATAATAAATATCCCAATTTTTTTTTTTTTAAATATATTTTTTCCTCAGCTTAGGCCGATACGTATTCTTCTACATATTTTTGGTTAAAAAAAATCCCAATAAGCGTATAGCGATTGGCTTGCGCAAAAGTTATAGCGCCTACAAAATAGGGGATAGAATTCTGAAATTTTTTTTATTTTTTATTTTTTTTTACTAGTAATGGCGGCGATCTGCGATTTTTGTCAGGACTGCGATATTGCGTCAGACACATCGGACACTTTTGACACATTTTTGGGACCATTCACATTTATACAGCGATTAGTGCTATAAAACTGCACTGATTACTGTATAAATGTGACTGGCAGGGAAGGGGTTAACCCTAGGGGGCGAGGAAGGGGTTAAATGTGTTCCCCATGAGTGATTGCTACTGTGGGGGGAGGGGACTGACTGGGGGAGGTGACCGATCTGTGTTCCTATGTACAAGGGACACAGCATTGGTCTCCTCTCTCCCTGACAGGACATGGATCTGTGTGTTTACACACACAGATCCATGTCCTTGTCTGTGTACCGGCGCGCGCGTGCCCCCCAGTGGCCAGAGGAGCGGAGGCCGTATAATGACGGCCTCCCGGCATTATAGAACCACTTTGCGGCTGTCATTAGTCGTATGATGGGCGCAAAGTGGTTAAACACCACACCTGACCAGAGTTCTCCAGATAGTAGATGGGTGTACCTGGGTCTCACTGGTTTCCACCAGTTCTGTGCTGATGGCACTGCTGGACATCTTCCAGTGTCAAATGGAAATCCCACTGTATCTACTGTCCTTAAAGTTGCCCTATCAATAGTGTCTGGAGAGATAATATGCCGGAGTATCTCCTAAAGACAGCTATGTGGGTGTCCTATCCAGAACGGTTAGGGGTTTTAATGTTACATGTGTTCTCACTGAAAGGAAGATGAGTGGGAGTAGAACTTATAAATTTCTTTCTTCATGTGCTCAGTTTAAAATAGGATATGTGATAAGTGGGCTCATGATCAAATCAGACCATCAGTGATAGAACCGCTGGCGTTGAAAGGCGTGCCACAACCACACCCAGTAATCAGTTGTTAAGATGGCCGGTAAGTGAAGTCCAAAGATGTGACACGTCATTGTTGTGGTGCACTGAAGGGGCCACAAGAATTTTAAGTAAAATTTCAGCATAATGTAAAAATATGTTTTGTCTGGTAAAAATCTAACAGCATAAAAGCTTCCAAAATGTTCAGTTCGTAGAAGAAAAAATACAGCTGTTAAGCCAAATTTTACTTAAAGTGCAACTCTAGGTTTGAGCTGTGTTTTCAGGACCATGTGGGTTAAGATTTTTACAGGACACACTTTCCTAACACAAGTGATCCCTTGGCTTCCTAGAACATAAGGGCATGAGATCAACTGCCTCACCATTACATGTATCAAGACTTGTAAGTCTATTGTTGGAGCCAAGGTAATTGCCCCATACCACTTCAATAAAACCATGCTGACTTCAGACATCATGTCACTATGATAAAGTCTGTACATATATAGTTCTGCTCAAAAGTTTGCATACCCTGGCAGAAATTGTGACATATTGCCATTAATAATGAAAATATGACTGATCATTTAAGGATAGTGATCACATGAAGCCATTTAATATCACGTTTTTTTTTTTGATCCCTTTTAAATCATAATGATAACAGAAATCACCCAAATGGCCCTGATAAAAAGTTTAAAAAGGATCCAAAAAACTATGTGATAATAAATGGCTTCATGTGATCACTATCCTTAACCTACTTGCCGACCGCCCCACGCAGATGTACGTTGACAGAATGACATGGGCAGGCAAATGGACGTACCTGTATGTCCCTTTAAATTTTCCACCCAGCGCGCGCGGGTGCACCGCCGCATGCCTTGTGAGCGTGTTCGCAGGTCCCGGGAACTCGATGTTCCCGGGCAGCCCGCGATTGCGGTCGGCAAAGGCAGAACAGGGGGATGCCTTTGTAAACAAGGCATTCCCCTATTCTCATGGGCATCCGCTCCATAGGGCAAGGGGGGTCATTTGCCCCCCCTGGAATCGAGAAGGTGTTGGCCAAATTGGCAGTGTTCTACACCCTCCGCCGCCCTTACACCCACTTACAGCCCCGCACAGATCTGCACCGCAGAACATGTACTCCCTCCTCCTCCCCCTGGGCCCACCACACCTCCCCATCGCCGCTTTAAGGCGGGCGCGTCTCGTGGTTTGGCAGCGCTGGCTGGGCCGGGCCTCGCGCTGCAACCCGATTGGCCCCGGCTCTTCTCGTTCTCCTGGGCACGGGCCGGCTCCGCCCCTGGCCCTTGGACAGTGCAGTGCGCCCGGGGAGAGAAGAAGAAAAAGAGCAGGGGGGAGATGGCGAGTCGTGGTGGTAGTACCTCGGGGGCCTGGCCTCCTGAGGGGCGGCCTGCTGCACACACCCGCTGGACCTGCTGAAGGTGAGAAAGAAGGAGAGCCAGGCTGTGTGTGCGGTATGGAGGGAGGAGGAGATGTCCTACAACACGTGTGTGTGACTGCAGAGACATGACATCATATCATAGGACACGTCACACATATGGTCAGTGTGGTCAGTTTGCAGTGTAGTGGTCAGTAGTCAGTGTGTAGTGTAGTGGTCAGAGTGTAGTGTGTGTAGTGTCCAGAGGTGCAGTGTGCTGCTGTGTAATGTAAAGGGGTGCAGGGTGCTGTGTAATGTAAAGGGGTCCAGTGATACAGGGTGCTGTGTAATGTAAAGGGGTCCAGAGCTGTGGGGTGCTGTGTAATGTAAAGGGGTCCAGTGATACAGGGTGCTGTGTAATGTAAAGGGGTCCAGAGCTGTGGGGTGCTGTGTAATGTAAAGGGGTCCAGAGGTGCAGTTGTGGAGAGGGGGCACATAGTAGTGACAAAGAGGTATTTAAAGATGCAGGGGGCACAGTGGGGTGTTTTTACATTTTAACGTGGGAGGGGGTCGCTTTTAACCCCCGCTAGCGGTCGAAGAAAGGGTAAAATGCGACTGTGTATCGCCGCTGCCGAAGCGCCGCCCCCCCCCTGAAAAAATTTCAGCGGACGCCCATGCCTATTCTGCCTAGTGACATGTCACTGATGGCTGTTCCCCCGTGATCGGGAACAACCTTCAGCGCCACCTAGTGGTTAACCCCATTCGCTGCCAATGTTATTTTTACAGTAATCAGTGCATTTTTATAGCACTGATCGCTGTAAAAATTACAATGGTCCAGAAAATGTGTCAAAATTGTCCGATGTGTCCGCCATAATGTCGCAGTCACAATAAAAATCGCTGATCGCCGCCATTACTAGTAAAAAAAAAATATTAATAAAAATGCCATAAAACTATCCCCTATTTTGTAAACGCTATAACTTTTGCGCAAACTGATCAATAAACGCTTCTTGAGATTTTTTTTTACCAAAAATATGTAGAAGAATACGTATCGGCCTAAACTGAGGAAAAAAATATGTTTTTTTTTATATTTTTTGGGGATATTTATTATAGCAAAAAGTAAAAAATATTGCATTTTTTTCAAAATTGTCGCTATATTTTTGTTTATAGCACAAAAAATAAAAACCGCAGAGGTGATCAAATACCACCAAAAGAAAGCTCTTTTTGTGGGAAAAAAAAGGACATCAATTTTGTTTGGGAGCCACGTCGCACGACCGCGCAATTGTCAGTTAAAGCGACACAGTGCCGAATCGCAAAAAGTGGCCTGGTCTTTGACCAGCAAAATGATCCGGGGCTTAAGTGGTTAAATAAAAGACATTTTTTTGTCATGATCAGTCATATTTTCAATATTATAACCAAAATGTCACACTTTCTGCCAGGGTATGCAAACTTTTGAACACAGCTGTATATCACCATGTTAAAGTCAGGTTAGTAAAGTTAAGCTGGGCCAATAGTTATGTTTATATGTGTAGATATAGATGTGTCGTTAACACGGCTTTTACAGCAATAAAAATCAGTAGCGGAAAATGTCTTTCCAAAGGAAATAAGGCAGTTCCATCCTTCACACAGAAAACATTGTACAGCTGGAAATAGACATAGGAAAATATGGAAAAACAAATAATGGCTTATTATCTGATTTTATGCTGCTATCTTTCTCTGTCAGCAATCAGGAATAATTGTAACTAGAACTAAAAATGATATGAAAATAAACAAAAAGTGCAATGATTAGAACAAGCCAAAAACAAGAAGATTTTACATTTAATAGTATACATTAGAATTATTCTGCTATAATTTTATATACGGTAATACAAACTGGTGGCTAACACCAACAATCACCCAAACATGAATTTTCTCCCATACGTTGGACTTGCCGAAACCAGGACAAATCTTTTTGTTTTAGCCAACTGAAACAGATTATAAGGGTATTCCAGCGACTATTCAATACAGTATCGCTGTAGGGGCTCGTCATAGAAATGATGACACTCTAACACCCATGTTTAAGGTTATAAATCCCAAAAAGAAACTGCGCTACCAACCAATAGTATTAAGATAAATGGGATAAAGCCGGAACTCTACCGAGTTGCGCTTAAATATAAGGGAAAATATGTGAAAAAATATCCAGTATGTATAGAAGTCCATAAGTGAAAGAAAAGAGATTCCTTTTCTGTGTTTAAAGGCTATTAATTTAGTGATCCACCTCCATCACCAATAAAAAATGTTCGAATAGTAAACCCTCCACCAGATAGGCAAAACTGTACACTTACCAACTATCGTGTGACCCCCTAATTAAAGAG
Source organism: Rana muscosa (assembly GCA_029206835.1). Lineage (NCBI taxonomy): Eukaryota > Metazoa > Chordata > Amphibia > Anura > Ranidae > Rana > Rana muscosa. Next base: position 232,370,514 of record CM055118.1, read on the forward strand.
TGGTCATATGAGCATGTATTAGGGCACCCGGCCCTGGATATTCCTGTGACAATCACTCCAGCTCCTCCACTGACTGGCAATCCGGACTGGCTGTTACTCAGATATCAACCCATATAGGTATAACATGAGAAAGAAAAAGGTGCTTCGATATTGTAAAATCCCATGGGTAAATAAATATCATTCACATTCTACCATGTCATAAAGCACTATAAACAATTCCTCGCTGGCCCGGGACGACATCACGTGTGGCAAAACGCGTAGGGAGGAGCGACATGCTGACATTTCCGCAAAGAAATAAAGCACAAAAGATGATGTTCACAGCAATGAATCAGCATCCATCTGTAGCGGCCTCACTCTCTCTCCATCTTTATCGGTTACACACCAACTCATGTCTAGGGGTTCCTGGGTTGTGAGAGTGAGATGCGCCACGGCCCATGTCCTCCCCATTGTAGTAGGGAGGTGAAGGCCACTTACTGATGTTTCCTCGGGCCGGTGTGTTCTGTGAATGCACTGAGTCTGTAATTGCAAGCTCGCCAGCCTCCCCTTTGCTTCCAGTAACTGGAGTTCACACACCGGAGAAAGGTCCAACACTTGTTGTTTTGACACTCCAATACGCAAAGCACAATAAACAGTTCTTTTGCAGCAAACTGGTTGGGACCTATAACCTTGCCAACGGTGGGGCGAGCAGATCGAGGCACTTCCTAAAGTTTAAGTTCTATGCCACTGTACTATGACCAGCGGCGCCTAAGCCAATCCGGCTGTTACAGAACAGGAAAGATGGGGTCTCTTCCAGCAACCCCTATGAACAGCAATGGAGCCCTCTTCGATACGCTGTGGCCCCTATCAGGGGGATGTGTCCTCCCAAGAGAGTTCCCAGAGGCCCACTGTCACCGGGTTGGTGCTGCTCCGGGTCTCCAGTGGGTAACCTCTCTGGCCTCCTCACCTCAGATACGAGTCCCTCCGCTCAGGGACCCTCGGACAGTCCACCCTAGCGGGACCCAGTCGAAGGTACTGGGCCCCAGGCCTCCTCGATAGTACCTCACCCCAGGCTAAAGGTGCCTGGGATGGACGCCAACATGACTCCGGACCAGGCCATGGGCACCTGGACCAGACTCCTGGATCTCCAGCACCCAGGCCTGAGGGGCCTGGGTGCGGACCGCAACCCTCCTCCTCCGAGGACCTCCTTCTCCGCAAGACCTCGTGGTAAGGGCGTCTCCCCCTTTTATCTCCTCCCATCAACGGCCCGGCGGGTTCCCCGCCCCAGCCATACCATCTCCGGGAAGGGACAAAACAGGGAGCACTGCAGGAGATGATTCTACCTGAAGCCTGTGGGTACCCCGCCACCCACAGGCAAAGGAGAATACTACATCCTCCAATCCTCCACGAAACAAAAAGGGGTCTGAACCCTAACACAATTATACACCTGGGTCACACTATTCCCCAGGTGTATCCCATCAATTTGAGGACCCCGCTACACATTCCCCCCTGTGATTGGACGCTGGTCCCCAGCGTCAGGTGCACACCCATGCCTCCCATAAAGTGGTGACATGGAGTGAAACCCCTGAGGCAGTTCCTCTAAATTTTTCCCAAGTGCCAAGACCTGCTCAGGGAATGGGGAACATATAAAACAACTTATGTCATAAAACACTTTAAACATCTGCATAATCACAACCCCTCTCCCACACTGTCTAAGAGCCACCCACTCTCAATGATCTTGATTGACGATCCTCCTGCAGGGGAAAGAAAAAAACAACATCCTAACATAATTTCGTGTCATTGGCATGAGTGGGCCCGTCAGCCGAGAGACCCACTCACTCCAACAAGCAAGGTGATGTGTGTGTGAAACATTTCCAAACATTTGTTGCGCAACACTGCCACCTGGTGACAACGCCGCGGTCATGACACTCAACGAGTCTTCGTTCTTCCAGCTTTTCCCTACTCTGCCACTATTCCCAAATGTCCTTGCCTTTGGCACATGAAGAAAAGGGGAAACACAAAAAAACACAACAGCCCCAAGTCTCCAATGAGAAAAAGAAAAGCCCAAATAAAAACAAAAGCAGGGCACAGTCCTGGGTGTCTGGGAATGGCTCTTCCAGAAAGTTCAAATGCACAAAGGAAATAAACAGGAGTTCTTTTCTCCTATAAGTAAAACTTTGGATCCGGCAGATACAGGGGTTTCAGGTGTTTGTCAAATGCCTCTATCGAATACTCGACATCTTCTCCTTCTCTTCTGCAAATGACTATCTTGTCAGCATGGATATGGCGCCCCAATTTCCATTCAGCTCTGCAGTCCTCAAACCTCTTAGACACTGCCGGCACACATTCCAGGTACCTGCGAGCATGAGGCACCTTCAACTTGTCCCACACAAACTCGTCATATCATCTTGCTCTCCAGACTTCCACCTCAAACAGCAAGTCCCGGGGCAGATACGGGTACTCCCACCCATATTCCCGAGCTACTTTGTGGCAAAACAGTCTCTGCAAGCGGGCCAAAGGTGGCATAGTGGCTTTCTCTCCAGTTCCAGGCAGCACAATAGCTTCCGGATGCCGAGGTGCCTTTACCAGCTCCCTGAAACTGGCTTTCGGCGCTCTCAGAGAAGAGCGGGGTGTCCCCACAACCAAAGCAGGTGAGGTAACAGTAGGTGAGGACACCGGTGGAGGGGTAGGTTCCCTCGTAAGCTGCGGGTCTTCCACCCGAGGTGTGCTGTCTCCTGTGTACATAGGTGAATCCCGTACCGCACGGGAAGCAAGAAGTGGCATTCTATCCCAGCCCTTGCGGCTGAACAGTTCGTCTATCTCGCCATCATCTCCGCAGTCAGACAGCGACTCTAGGTCGGAGGTGTCATACATCTCCGCAGGCAGATATCTTCCGGTGGACACAGAATCATCCTCCCTGGGGGGCTCCACCTCCAATGGGCCCCCGACACCTCCAACCACCACCACAGTCCCAGCCCCGGGCTCACCTGACCCTTGTAGAGGACTGGGATGTCCGGGACTTCCTTCTCGACCGGCGCCATCCAGGCCAGGCAAGCAGCGGGGTGAAGCTCGACCACGTCCATAGGATGCCTGTACTAGGCCAACTTTCCTCTTCGGGGGTGGGAGCAGAGAACTTGTGGCGACCGAGGCAGCATCCTCGGATTTTTCTCTGTTGGGCAGTCCATCGCCCTGGTCAGCGCGCACGGGAACCTCGACAAAGGCCTTGATCTCCCCTTCCGGAGTAGCGGTACCCGTGAGGTAGTTGAGGCGAAGGGCCCGGGGCCTTGCTGTGGACGACTCGACCTCAAAAAGGAATTCTCTGCACTCCTCACATCGCCCGAATGGCTTCAGGGTGACCACCAGTCCCGAGCAGCCGGGACAGATCACACCGAGGGCCTCCGTGTCTCTGCAAGTGTACAGAGCCAACCGCCCTCGGGGCCTGAGTCTTATCCCCGTGTCTGTGATGGGGGCAGCAAAGGAAGTCATTCTCGTGGGGTGAGGAACCATAATCCACGGGGCACTTGAGGTCATCCCGACTATCTGCTGCTCCATCATGCACTGACCCCGCGCCGGAGTCTCCACGTGTATCCCCACACTTGGCCAGACTCCTCCCATGAGCTGTACATTTTCGCGGGCTTCCTCTTGACTCCGCCCACGAACGATGTCGCCATGGGGTGCCTCGTGGCGCAGTGCGTTAACAGTCCCCACGTGTAGTACGTCACACGGCTGGACCTCTCCCTTTTTCCGCTCCTTTGCATGGGCCTTTCCCGTGTTAGGGTCATTCCCACAACTCCGAGCAGGGACGCACTTTGGCCAGTGATATGGCCGATCTGCTCGGAACTCCTCTGGGCAGCAAAGTTCAAATGTAGACATTCTCAAGTCCATCTCTAGAACACACTCTATCCCGGACTCACGAGCCCCCACGTGTAGCGGCCTCACTCTCTCTCCATCTTTATCGGTTACACACCAACTCATGTCTAGGGGTTCCTGGGTTGTGAGAGTGAGATGCGCCACGGCCCATGTCCTCCCCATTGTAGTAGGGAGGTGAAGGCCACTTACTGATGTTTCCTCGGGCCGGTGTGTTCTGTGAATGCACTGAGTCTGTAATTGCAAGCTCGCCAGCCTCCCCTTTGCTTCCAGTAACTGGAGTTCACACACCGGAGAAAGGTCCAACACTTGTTTATTTGACACTCCAATACGCAAAGCACAATAAACAGTTCTTTTGCAGCAAACTGGTTGGGACCTATAACCTTGCCAACGGTGGGGCGAGCAGATCGAGGCACTTCCTAAAGTTTAAGTTCTATGCCACTGTACTATGACCAGCGGCGCCTAAGCCAATCCGGCTGTTACAGAACAGGAAAGATGGGGTCTCTTCCAGCAGCCCCTATGAACAGCAATGGAGCCCTCTTCGATACGCTGTGGCCCCTATCAGGGGGATGTGTCCTCCCAAGAGAGTTCCCAGAGGCCCACTGTCACCGGGTTGGTGCTGCTCCGGGTCTCCAGTGGGTAACCTCTCTGGCCTCCTCACCTCAGATACGAGTCCCTCCGCTCAGGGACCCTCGGACAGTCCACCCTAGCGGGACCCAGTCGAAGGTACTGGGCCCCAGGCCTCCTCGATAGTACCTCACCCCAGGCTAAAGGTGCCTGGGATGGACGCCAACATGACTCCGGACCAGGCCATGGGCACCTGGACCAGACTCCTGGATCTCCAGCACCCAGGCCTGAGGGGCCTGGGTGCGGACAGCAACCCTCCTCCTCCGAGGACCTCCTTCTCCGCAAGACCTCGTGGTAAGGGCGTCTCCCCCTTTTATCTCCTCCCATCAACGGCCCGGCGGGTTCCCCGCCCCAGCCATACCATCTCCGGGAAGGGACAAAACAGGGAGCACTGCAGGAGATGATTCTACCTGAAGCCTGTAGGTACCCCGCCACCCACAGGCAAAGGAGAATACTACATCCTCCAATCCTCCACGAAACAAAAAGGGGTCTGAACCCTAACACAATTATACACCTGGGTCACACTATTCCCCAGGTGTATCCCATCAATTTGAGGACCCCGCTACACATCTTTTACTGGTCTGACTACAGTAAAGTGAATTCTGATTGGTTGCTATGCTTTACTACACTTAATACTTTGCTTCTTTTACTAGCAAGACTTTCATGTAAAACTGTGTGTCTGCAATTATTCCTTATTTACTCATTAAACGATTTTGATATTAATTGATATTAATTAACACTGGCAAACAAAAGCTGTTTGGACAGTCCCGCATAACCCCCTCCCAATCCCAGTAAGCCTAATTTTTTTGCTCTGAGAGAAGCAAACATTTGTTTTTTTTTGTTTTTTTTCTTGCTAACCTTTACATGACGATTGTTCTAACAAGTCTGTAGGTGCTTATAGCCACTGTAGCTCCTATTTAGCAGCAGTTGACTCCTTAGCTGTGCCTTGAGAGACCACACCCAGACCTCTCCAGGAATGAGATGTGGGACCAGCCTTTAAAGTGGTTGTAAACCCACTTTTTCAACTTGAACCTACAGGTAAGCCTAAATTAAGGCTTACCTGTAGGTGCAAGAAATATCTCCTAAACCTACACGGTTTAGGAGATATTTACTAAAAAGACAGGCGCCGCTGTCTACAGCGCATGCGCGCTGTAGACAACGGCGCATTCATGGGGTTAATCCTATTCACAAAATCGGCTACTTCCCAGCAATCGCTGCGCATAGCCGAATGAAAACGCTCTCGCGCGCATGCGCAGAGTGACGTCTCCGCCGCTCCGGCCAATCACAGCGCCGGAGCGGCGCTGTGATTGGCTGGTGCGGCGATACCCGGAAGTAACATTCCGGCTATCGCCGCAGTGATGTCTGCGGCTGGACAGAGGGACGCGGACTGCCTCGGGGGCCCCGATCTAAGGTAAGTGGTACATAATGAGCTATTATGCTAGTCATAATAGCTCATTATGCCTTTCTCTTACAGGTTGGCCAAAAAGAAAAAAAAAAAAAAGTGGCTTTACAACCACTTTAAAGATACTGTAGCTGTTAACTTTTAATATTAGAACACTTACCTGTCAGGGAATCCAGTGATGTCGGCACCCCAGTCAATGTTTCCATGGGCTCTCGGGGGAAGGTGATCTCGCCGCTTCCAGATCATCCAGAAGTGGGAGCGTGTACCTGTCAAAACCAGGTACCTGTTCCGCCCTCCCCCTCGAAAGGTGCCAAATGTGGCACCGGAGGGGGGGGAGGAGGCAGATAAGTGGAGCTTCCCCGTTTGGGTGGAGCTTCGTTTTAATGTTGCTTTGGACACTGGATCCTGCGTGGGCTGTCACTTTGGCATGTGGTGCAGCACGTTGAATTAATTGTGGGTTATTCTACAGCTCCAGTGTCATGACATCGCGGCATGGGGTGATCTTGTCCCTAAAGACCCTTTTCTGGGATATTTGTGTGGACATCAGTTTGCACTAGTGAAACAAAGGTTTTACATGCAGCTGGCTGTAAGTGTGTACACGTGGCAGGTGGGATAGCCTCTTGTAGTAGGATATGTCGTTGGCAATCTTTTCATTAATCTGTCTCCCGTAGCAACAGGAGCAGATCAGCACCGCAGAGGTTCCCAGCCTGTGCACAGATACAGAAGAGGAGGAGTTTAACTAAGTGAACGCATGGAGTTCAGTTAATTTGTTCATGTGTATATGAGTAAGGGGCCTTTCACACAGACGTGTCCGTGTGCGGGTCTCTGCTTTGCTCAGCAGGCAGATGACAGGTCTGTCTCTGCACACTGTGCAGGGACCGACCTGTCAGAGCTCCGCTCTCCCCTATGGGGGATCGGATGACGACGGACCGTAGAGTCCGTTGTCATCCGATCCGATCCGCCAGACGGATAGAAAATAGGGTTTCCATCCGTCACACTTTGGCGGATCGGGGCAGGTTGGATGTCAGCGGGCATGTCACCGCTGACATCCGTGGCGCCATAGAGGTGCACGGAGCGTCCGTTTAGGTCCGCCTAAAAAAACTGACAGGCGGACCTGAACGGTCCGCCCATGTGAAAGCGGCCTAAAGGTACACCATGTGCAGGGCGAGTGACCCAGTCTATGGTGCCTAGCCTAGCTTCCTACATGCAGAGCTTGTCTGTCACTCCCTCTGTCACTGTTGATTCTCTGTCACTGAACTTGTCCTTCAGCTTCATCAGACTCCTGGTGGACTCTCTGTAGACCCTACTAAATCAGCCAGATATTCTGTCTTAAAAAACAGTTTGCCATTCTGCTTCTTGGTTGCTGGCTTTAAAGGTTAAGCTATTGAAACACTTGTTCTAAAGGACTCTTGAGCCATGGGATAAGAGTCTCTCATGCTCAGTCATTCCTGTGTTTTTGAAAATTAGAAAATCGTCTTCTGGCAAAGTCTACCATCACAGTTAAAAGGCTTACTTCGCTTGGTGTGAGGCTGGGAGATTCCTGTACTTTGTGAATCGAATCCTATGCTTTCTCAAGTCTGGTCTCAGAGTTTGGTCTTAAAGCGGAGCTCCACCCAAAATGGGAAGCTCTGCTTGTTCCAATGCCACATTTGGCACTTTTTTGGGGGGGGGAGGGGGTACCAGGTACCTGGTTTTGACAGGTACCCGCTCCCACTTCCATGGAAAGATAGCCACGGCTATCTGCGAATATGTACGGCCCCTCCTCATTTCCCCCGCTGCTTTCTGGGACACACACAGGTCCCAGAATATGGCGGGACCATTCAAAAAAAGAAGCACGACTCGCGCATGTGCAGTAGGAAATTGGCTGTGAAGCCTAAAGGCTTCACTGCCGGTTTCCCTTTGTGAAGATGCCAGCACCTGCACCCAAAGCTGACTGAAGATTTGGCTCGGATGCTGACATCGCTGGATCCCTGGACAGGTAAGTGTCCTTACATTAAAAGTCAGCAGCTACAGTACTTTTTTGGGGAGACTGGGCCTCTTGTCAGAGAATAACTACCAGACATTTGGCTAATAGAAATGTACATGCATGAAGAATGGCTAATAGAAATGTGCATGCTCCCACTGTATGCTCCTGGGACTCCATGGGACCTCAACTTGGTTCTGTCGGTTCTTCAAAACCCCCCCTTTGAACCAATCAGGAACATTCCACTGTCTTCCTTCACTCATAAGGTTGTCTATTTTGTGGTGATCACCTCTGTGAGATGTGTCTCAGAGTTAGTGGCCTTATACTGAATAGAGCCCTTCCTAGCATTACACAGTGATAAGGTTGTCTTGCAGCCTATGGCCTCATATCTTCCCAAGGTAGTTTTCTCCTTCCAACTTTGCCAGGACATTTTACTTCCCTCCTTGTGTCCCACTCCAAAGCACTCCAAGGAAAATTCTCTCCGCTGTCTTGATGTGGTAAGTGCTGTACAAGTTTACCTCTGCTGTGGCTTCCTTTAGGCAATCAGATTCATGGTTTGACAATCAATCCTGAGTGTCCCCAGAAGGGACATCTTGCCTCTCATTCCACTATTGATAGATAATTTATGCAAGACATTACCTGAAGTCTGAAGGATAAGGTTCCTCACTATCCCTTTAAGGCATACTCTACCAGTTCAATTAGTGCTTTGTGGGCCTTTCAGCTTTAGACATTTGCAAGGCTGCCGCTTGGTCTTCTGTTTACAGGTTTGGTAAGTTCTACCAGATTGAGGTTCAGGCTCTTCTGATGCTAATTTTGGGCCTGAGGTGCTCCATGCTGCCCTCTGAGTTTGGATCCCTCTTTTGGCTGTTTGTTGCATGGGCCTGTTAAGTGTTTGTTTCTGTGTTGCTCATTAAATATTAAAGGCGTTGTAAAGGTCCGTTTTTTTTTTCTAAATGGGTTCCTTTAAGCTAGTGCATTGTTGGTTCACTTACCTTTTCCTTCTATTTCCCTTCTAAATGTTTTTTTTCTTTGTCTGAATTTCTCACTTCCTGTTCCTCCTCAGTAAGCTTGCCCCCATCATCCGAGCTGTTCTGGCTGGGGGTACGTCAGCGTGCTTCCCCCCTCCCTTGGGACTACATCCCTGCGGGGAGACTCTGTGAATCACAGCGTCTCCCCGCAGGGATGTAGTCCCAAGGGAGGGGGTGAGCATGCTGACTAACCCCCAGCCAGAAGGGCTCAGATGATGGGGGCAAGCTTACTGAGGAGGAACAGGAAGTGAAAAATTCAGACAAAGAAAAAAAACATTTAGAAGGGAAATCGAAGGAAAAGGTAAGTGAACCAACAATGCACTAGCTTAAAGGAACCTATTTAGAAAATAAAAAACAAACCTTTACAACCCCTTTAAGATCCTGTAATGTAAGGTGTCCCGTAATGTAGGATTTTTGACTCATAAAACTCTTTTCTTGGAGTACCTTACAGAGCACATGTTCCTTCTCTCTGTTCTTATGATTTACTCCTTATTGCTTGCTTCTAAATGAAGGCTTGCTGGGAGTGGGAGGAATTGCTGGGGTTGTCAAAATAGCTTTTCTTTGCCATTGTCCAATCACCGGAAGGTAGCTGCATAACTCAGTCATCTAAAGCTGGCCATACATGGATTGAAATTTGGCGAGTTCAGCAGTCGATCGATCGACTTTTCATGAACAGGCTTGTTGGAAAATCTCCACTCAATCCTCACATGCAGCACTGACCAGTGTATTCTGATGACAGTGGAGTCCCGCTGTCAGAATACAAAGACACAGCAGGGAGGATTTCCCCATCCACCTCAATTGTGTGGATGGGTAAACCGTCTCAGTTGTTTTCATTCAGCCGGCTGGCTGAACGAAAAAACCTGAGTAATGTATGGCCAGCTTAAGACTTAAGATCCTGTGTCCTATAAGGTACTCCATGAAAAGCATTTTACAGGTGAGTCAAAAATACAAATTGTTTTTATTTGAGGCTTTCCAAATATCTACCCATATATTTTTTTTTACCACTGGGCTAATTCAGAGAATGGTTTTGGTGTCATTATTTTTGTCACTTTCTATACACACAAATGCTTCTTGCAAAATAACCACCAGTGTAAAATGGAGGACTAAACAAATCTTTTTTAATGAGGGGAAAAGCTACACTCTCTTCAGGGATGTGTGTTTGGTAGCTGACATGAACATACAGTATTCATAGTAATCGTTACTATAAAATGTTGGCTGTAGCAGCTGGGAGGGTGTGTAAACTAAATATCACAGCAAAGTCTGGCTATTGCTACCTAGCATCCTCAGTTGCTAGGATGCAGGTAGATACTGCCACCTAACATCTTCTGTTGCTAGGGCACAGGCGGCTACTGCTAGCTATTTACTAGCTTGCAAAACCGTTTGTTCAGGTTATTGCTAGTTATTAATTAGCTTGTATTACTGCTTATTTAGAATATGTAAATAGTTTTGTGTGCATGATGTGGGCACCAGTTCACTTTAAACTTAAACCCCCATGGGGCAAATGGCTGAGAAAATAAGTGCCCAGTCACCATTCCTATCAATCATACAGCAGTAAGGAGTGTATCTGCATCCTCATAGCTGCCAAGCTGCTTCAAATCTGCCCTGTAAAAACAATTGAAATCAAGTTTGAATATGACTGGTGACCTTATGGGAAATAAAGAGAGTTCTTAGTACTGAAACTTTAATGTGTGGTGCCCCTTATGAATGAATGTCTGTAATATTATTTTCTACCCAGAAAACAAGTAATATAAACATTTTTCCAAATACAAGATATGATTTGAATTTAATATAAAAGAAATGTCAAATTCAAATGAAACCAAGAGCTGCACTGTGTATAATTCAGTAAATTTCCTTACCAAGGCTATGTAAAGTAGAACATTGAAGTTATGCTCCAGGCAGAATTGAAAAGAAGACTGGAAATACATGCAGGAATCACAGCTTACCTACTCACATCTTGAGCCTTAAAGCTGGCCATCAGGGATGAGCCGAACACCCCCCTGTTCGGTTCGCACAAGAACCTGCGAACAGACAAAATGTTCGTGTAAACTTTAGAACCCTATTAAATACAATGGACTCGAACGTTCGAAATCTAAAGTGTTAATTATAAAGGCTAATATGCAAGTTATTGTCCTAAAAAGTGTTTGGGGACCCGGGTCCTGCCCCAGGGGACATGTATCAATGCAAAAAGAAGTTTTAAAAACGGCCGTTTTTTCGGGAGCAGTGATTTTAATAATGCTTAAAATGAAAAAATAAAAGTGAAATATTCCTTTAAATTTCGTACCTGGGGGGTGTGTATGATATGCATGTAAAGTGGCGCATGTTTCCCGTGCTTAGAACTGTCCCTGCAAAAAATGTCATTTTTGAAAGAAAAAAAATGCATTTAAAACTGACTCGCGGCTATTAATGAATTGTCGGCTCCCGGCAATACATACAAAAGTCATTGAGAAAAAAAAAAAAAAAGCGTGGGGGTTCCACAGAATTCAATTACCAGGCCCTTCAGATCTGGCATGGATTTTAAGGGGAACTCCACCCCAAGTTTAAAAAAAAAATGGCGTGGAGTCCCCCTAAAAATCCATACCAGACCCCTTATCCGAGCACGCAACCTGGCCGGCCGCAGGGGAAAAGGGGGGGACGAGAGAGCGGCCCCCCCTCCCTCCTGAACCGTACCAAGCCACATGCCCTCAACATGGGGAGGATGTCCCCATGTTGATGGGGACAAGGGCCTCATCCCCACAACCCTTGCCCGGTGGTTGTGGGGGTCTGCGGGCGGGGGGCTTATCGGAATCTGGAAGACCCCTTTAACAAAGGGGACCCCCAGATCCCGCCCCCCCCCTATGTGAATTGGTAAGGGGTACATTGTACCCCTACCATTTCACGAAGAAAGCGTAAAAAAAATGTTTAAAAAAACACACAAACACCTTGAAAAAGTCCTTTATTTAAAAAAATAAATAAACATTCCAGCGGTGAAATCCAGTGTCCCGCGGCGATCCCGATGTCCAGCGCTGTCCTTCATTGGTTGTGCCTGAGCGGACCTGATGGGGAACTCCCTCTCAGTATTTTAAATGTATAGACCCGCCCCTTCTAAAGTTCCCCATCAGGTCCGCTCAGCGGACGAGATGCAGAACATGAGAAGGGGCGGGTCTATACATGTATTACCAAAGTGAGAGCAGTTCCCCATCAGGTCCGCCCCCTCGGTATGTCAGACCCGCCTACGTCATTGGCTTGAGCGGGGAACTTCCTTCACTATGTAAATTTAAATTACATAGTGAAGGAAGTTCCCCGCTCAAGCCAATGACGTAGGCGAGTCCGACATACCGAGGAGGCGGACCTGATGGGGAACTGCTCTCACTTTGGTAATACATGTATAGACCCGCCCCTTCTCATGTTCCGCATCTGGTCCGCTGAGCGGACCTGATGGGGAACTTTAGAAGGGGCGGGTCTATACATTTAAAATACTGAGAGGGAGTTCCCCATCAGGTCCGCTCAGGCACAACCAATGACGGACAGCGCTGGACATCGGGATCGCCGCGGGACACTGGATTTCACCGCTGGAATGTTTTGTTTTTGTTTTTTTAAATAAAGGACTTTTTCAAGGTGTTTGTGTGTTTTTTTAAACATTTTTTTACGCTTTCTTCGTGAAATGGTAGGGGTACAATGTACCCCTTACCAATTCACATAGGGGGGGGGCCGGGATCTGGGGGTCCTCTTTGTTAAAGGGGTCTTCCAGATTCCGATAAGCCCCCCGCCCGCAGACCCCCACAACCACCGGGCAAGGGTTGTGGGGATGAGGCCCTTGTCCCCATCAACATGGGGACATCCTCCCCATGTTGAGGGCATGTGGCTTGGTACGGTTCAGGAGGGAGGGGGGGCCGCTCTCTCGTCCCCCCCCTTTTCCCCTGCGGCCGGCCAGGTTGCATGCTCGGATAAGGGGTCTGGTATGGATTTTTAGGGGGACTCCACGCCATTTTTTTTTTAATTTGGGGTGGAGTTCCCCTTAAAATCCATGCCAGATCTGAAGGGCCTGGAATGGATATTTGGGGGAACCCCACGTCAATTTTTTTTTTATTTGCGGCGGGGTTCCCCTTAATATCCATTCCAGACCTGAAGGGCCTGGTAATTGAATTCTGGGGAACCCCCACGCTTTTTTTTTTTTTTTTATCAATGACTTTTGTATGTATTGCCGGGAGCCGACAATTCATTAATAGCCGCGAGTCAGTTTTAAATGCATTTTTTTCTTTCAAAAATGACACTTTTTGCAGGGACAGTTCTAAGCACGGGAAACATGCGCCACTTTACATGCATATCATACACACCCCCCAGGTACGAAATTTAAAGGAATATTTCACTTTTATTTTTTCATTTTAAGCATTATTAAAATCACTGCTCCCGAAAAAACGGCCGTTTTTAAAACTTCTTTTTGCATTGATACATGTCCCCTGGGGCAGGACCCGGGTCCCCAAACACTTTTTAGGACAATAACTTGCATATAAGCCTTTATAATTAGCACTTTAGATTTCTCCCATAGATTTTTCGAATTTGCCGCGAACACCCCAATTTGTTCGCTGTTCGGCGAACGGGCGAACAGGCAATGTTCGAGTCGAACATGAGTTCGACTCGAACTCGAAGCTCATCCCTACTGGCCATACACCAGTAGAATTTCATATGAAAATGTTCATTTTCAAAGTGTTAATTAAATTGATGGTCAGCGTGGTCAAATCGATGTTCGTTTTTGACTGCAGTGAAGAGAAAATTCAAGAAGAACAGGATGAACATTTTTTTAGTAAATGAAAGAAAATCTAACTGTGAGGCTGGGTTCACACTGCCGTACGGAGCGGCTCACAGCAGGGGTCAGGTACATCCCTGTTCACCATTTCATGTATCGGTCCAAACTTTTGGCTGAATTTGAACCTGAAACAGACCAGAAGAAGCATAGGACTCCCGTGCAATTTGCTCCAGAGCCACTCCGGAGATGTGTGAACCGGCTCCATAGAGGGCCGGTCACAATCTCCTGACATGCAAATTGGATGCGGCGAAACCAACGTTCAATTCGCAATAGTGTGAACCCAGGCTGGGGTTTTTGTTTGGGAAAAATCATACATATCATAATGAAACCTTTTTAATACACCTGGGATTTGATTCAAATAGCAGGTCTAGATGAAATTTTAACAAAATTAGCATGATCCATGATGGCAAGAATGAATGTTATGAGGAAAGATTTTTGAGACTTTCCTATAAACATTCAAATGAAAATCTATCTGCATATGGCCAGCTTTACATCCGTGCATTGCTATAATGAAGCAGTTCATATAGCTAAGGCATTAGATGCCTGCTCCAGGAGGGAATGTGTCTCATCTAGAGGAGAGCCAAACTGTGCAGATTGGTGTGTGGCTCCTACCTGAAGTCCACAACTGTGCAGATTGTCTGTATAGAATAAAGCCCCGTACACACGGTCAGACTTTTGGCCATCAAACTTCATTGTGCGCAAGTTGGACCAACAATCCGACCGTGTGTACGCTCCATCAGACAAACTTTTTTTTTTTGTTTTCATCGGACAAAAGTTGGGTCTGCAAACGGACAAACTTTTGGCCAACAAAAGTCTGATGGAGCAAAGTCCGATTGTGTGTACAGAAAACCATCGGACTTTTGTCCGATGGACAAAACAACTAATGTTAAAATCAACCAACAATAGCAGAAGTTGACCAAAGAGTGGCGGTAAAGAGCAGAAAAGAGCAGAAAAAACACGTGATGCTGCAAAAAGTTTTGGGAAAGTTTGCAGAAAAGTCCTGTGGTGTGTATGCTATGGGTGTGCCCGGCCAACTCTGTTCGGACAAAAATCCAAGGAAAAGTCAGATGGAAGTCCGACCGTGTGTATGGGGCTTTACAGGGATTTATACACAAACTCTTGATCCTGCCCTCTGTAATTGTTTCATTCCCCCTGGATGCATAAAGCCCCGTACACACGGTCGGACTTTTGCCCAACAAACTTCATTTTGAGCAAGTTGGACCAACAATCCGACCGTGTGTACGCTCCATCGGACAAACTTTTTTTGTTTTTTTTTTGTTTTCATCGGACAAAAGTTGGGTCTGCAAACGGACAAACTTTTGGCCAACAAAAGTCCGATGGAGCAAAGTCCGACCGTGGGTACAGAAAACCATTGGACTTTTGTCCGATGGACAAAACAACTGATGTTAAAATCAACCAACAATAGCAGAAGTTGACCAAAGAGTGGCGGTAAAGAGCAGAAAAGAGCAGAAAAAACCCGTGATGTTGCAAAAAGTTTTGGGAAAGTTTGCAAAAAAGTCCTGTGGTGTGTATGCTATGGGTGTGCCCGGCCAACTCAGTTCGGACAAAAATCCACGGAAAAGTCAGATGAAAGTCCGACCGTGTGTATGGGGCTTAAGACTACTACCGGCCATTCAAGATCTACTTTTCGTCCATGCTTTATGTGTCCTCCACATCCACCGTAGGTGAATCCTGGGTGTTGTTTTTGATGCGGACCCACCGATAATACTCTCCTGATGAAGCGCAAAACTCCACAAAACATGTTGAGAAAGAGTAATGCGTGATTTGTGAGGATCCACTATACTTCTGTTCTGCTCTATAGAGCACATTCAGCATTTGTGACACACATGTAATGTTGGGATATATGTCCAAATGGCATTAGAACGTGTATTTGTATAATCCTTATATGTTACTTTGGGATACCTATTCCTAATTTAATTGTTTGTATTAATAAAACATATATTTTTTAGAAGCTTTGTGTACTCTGTTGAAGTTGGTATCGCAATAGTCTATCCTCCCCCCCTTTTTTCTCCCTCCTTGGTGACCTGTTGGGGACAGGTTTTCCTGGTTCCAATTTCATGAAGGCAGCCCATAGATGGTTCAATTTTCTTTCCTTCCACCACCGGTGGAAGGAAAGAAAATCACTTGATTCCCCCATCATCACAAACAGTGTTGATGGGAGAATAGCTCCCGCATCGCTATTGTGTTCTGCTGATAGGGGGGTGAAGGGAGCCTTCCCAGCTGAGTCTATAGCTGCCGGCAGTAATTGCATGCCAAAAATCTGACAGGCTGGTTGTACCCAAGTTGATCGATGGATTGACTTAGGTACAATCAGCCTGCCCATACATGGATTGATTTTCGATCCATGCATGGTCGGCTTAACTTTTGTCTGTAATCATGTGATATGAGAAGCCCATTTTTTTACCTTTTCAAAAAACAGGAAATCAGCCACAGTCTTTCTCTCTTTGTTGTCTCTCACATACAGACCGCCTTAAAGTGGAGTTCCAGACTTTTTTTGTTTACAAAAAGCTTAGCTGCTGACTTTTAATAAACAGACACTCACCTGTCCCACGGTCAGCGATGCGCCTGCACGGAGCCTCCTCTCCTTGGCGCCTCCATTGGAACTGTGGGCACCCGGCCGTGACAGCTTGCGGCTTCACGGCCGGGCATGCACTGCGCATGCGCAAGTCGCGCTGTGCTCTCCCAGTGGACAACTAATTTTCTGGGACCTGTTACATGTCCCAGAAGATTGCAGAGAGGGAGGGGCCGCCTAGGGGGAGAGGAGGAGTCACCTAGGCGGCCCATAGGCGGAAGCAGGAAGTGGGACAGGAAGTCCCACTTAAAACTAAGCATCCACCCCCCCGCTAAAAAAATGACATGCCAAATGTGGCATGTAAGGGGGCGAAGAGTGCTTAAAGCAGAAGTTCCACTTTTGGGTGGAACTCCGCTTTAAATATCAAAGTCCTGGAATTAAATTCAGCTTAGTTACAGAATCACAATCTCTTACAAAATTCAAATCTGCCTTGAAAGATTTTATTTGATTAGGGAGATATCAAGTGAGGATCTCTATGGAATCCAGCTACAGCATTACACAGTCTGTTTCATGAACCTTTCGACTTTATTATTGCAAGATCACAGCAAGCTATTGATTGCTTTCCCTTGTTGTCATTTACATGCCCTTCTGTCCAGTTGGAAAGTTTGGGAACCTTTCTATTGAAACTGGACAAAGAAAAGGAAGGAGTAAGAGGGCTTCAAGTGGCCCATAAAATACTGATCAGGCATGCTTGAACTATGCATTGTACAGTTTGGTTGTGGGTATAAGATGACATTGGATGGCAGTGCACGCTGGTATGTGTTAAGTGTGGCGAATCTCATGACACAGACCAAAGTCACACAGTTCACAGTATTTTCAGGATTACTCGAAATATCATCCAGGAAGCACAGACAGTTCCCTGATTTCTCTTAAAATAGTAAAAAGGAATAAATAGACCTGCTTTGTTCTGGAATGGGCTCTCATGAGTATAGGATGAAGAATTAGCACAAAGTAAGTGAACATCATTTGTTATGTAGAAGGATGGGAGTCTGGGTGAGTCAAGTGGCTCTTATCTGCAATCACACTGTAGCTTTCTAAATTTAGATTTCTAATAAACAGGCTTGCAGTAAATTTAAAGTCCACACTTCCCCAGGCAGATAATGCACACAGCTTCAGGGTGCGGCAAAGACTTCGGGATTCCACTGGTCCAGTGCTGTGTAATCCTCTGGAAATCTCTTAAACCATCTCATTATGTGACAAATGACCACATCAGAAAAATGACCCACCTCAGTTAATAAGCTCACACAAATAGCAAGTTGTCGAGCGGCCTCCAATGTGTTCAGGTGCTTCATACATAATTCATGCTGCGTCCCAGCACAACTTCCATTTTCTGTCCTGGCACTAAACACATGCAGAGGAGAGAGTTATAGATTACCTCTGTTCATAATTTCTGCAGAGGATTTATCTTAATGACCTTCATTGACCCTGCTGCATCATGATATGTACACCAGCGAAAACTTTAATCTTTTTATTGTTTTTGTTAAAGCGGAGGGGGTTCTCTGATTCATGTTGGCTCATTGCCACTGCATAGATACAGACAATGTAAGTACTGTTGAGAGTGGTTTTGGAGTTTTTTTCCTAGGTAAATATTACCTCTAATTATCTAAATTTTAATCTCCCTCCCGTGACAGGGTCAGACCTGACCGATATTCTTGTTATTACTATACTACAGCATTCATTTTTCCACGTGCATGCTCCTGAAGAGTGGATGAATCCACGAAATGCATAGAGCTATTATGTGCCGTGTTTTTATGCCAAACTATATGTTTTACCTGACTTAATGATCACTTGTATTATGTAATATGTATTATTAAGTGGCAAATTGTCATTGCTGTATGTATATCCACTGAATGAACTAAAATGGTTTTCTATGTCTACTTATGATTACCCTCATGCAACTTATCATTGATTTCCAATAAATTGAAACTGCTTACACCTGCCTGCTTCATTCAAAGTCCCAACCCTAAAGCCCTGTACACACGATAGGTTTAACCGATGAAAACCGTCCGATGGATTTTTTTCATCAGACAAACCGATCGTGTATGGGACCCATCGGTCTTTTTTCCATCGGTTTTAAAAAATAGAACATGTTTTAAATTTTTCCGATGGATAAAAAACCGTTCGAAAACTCTGATCGTCTATGGGCAAGTCCATCGGATAAAAAACCCATGCATGCTCAGAATCAAGCCGACGCATGCTCAGAAGCATTGAACTTCATTTTTCTCGGCTCATCAGAGTGTTTTACGTCACCGCATTTGAAACGGTCGGTTTTTTGACTGATGGTGTGTAGGCAAGACTGATGGAAGTCAGCTTCATCGGATTTCCGATTGACAAAACCATCGGATTAGAATCCATAGGATATCCGATCGTGTGTACGAGGCTTTAGTCCTCCTGTTTGTTTCAACTAGATAGGGATGGAGGCAATTGACCTTACCTGATCACCGCCTCATTTAAAGTCCCAACGTTTTCTTTTTCTCCCAAACTGTGATTATACACACCACCAGCACCCGCCGATCATCCTGTAGGGAGGCAGAACAGCAGTCTGCCTATGTAAACAAGGCAGATTGCCATTCTGACAGGAGGGAAGGACATGGATCCATGTCTTCCCCTGGTAAAAGCACCTCCCACACTTTAATAAAACACAGGCTAGGCACACAGTTTTTCGCCCCTGATGTTAACCCCTTCCCAGCCAGTGTCATTAGTACAGTGCCAGTGCATATTTTTAGCACTGATCACTGTATTACTGTCACTGGTCCCCACAAAAATGTAAATTAATGTCTGATTTTCCACAGCAATATTGCAGTCCTGCTATAAGTCGCTGATCCCCACCATTACTAGTAAAAAAAAAAAAATAGAAATTCCATAACTATATCCCATAGTTTGTAGACGCTATAACTTTTGCGCAAACCAATCAATATATGCCTATTGTGATTTTTTTTTAACCAAAAATAATGTATCTGAATTCATATTGGCCTAACTTGATGAAGAAATTTGATTTCTTTTAATTTTTATTGGATATGTTTTATAGCAGAAAGTAAAAAATATTTTTTTTTTTTTTTTCAAACTTTGTCTATAGTGCAAAAAATAAAAATTGCAGGAGGTGATCAAATACCACTAAAAGAAAATTATATTTATGGGAAAAAAAGGACATAAATTTTATTTGGGTACAGCGTCGCTCGACCGCGCAATTGTCCGTTAAATTAATGCAGGGCCATATCGCAAAAAACTGGCCCGGTCATGAAGGGGGGTAAATCCTCTGGAACGGAAGTGGTTAAGAGTGCTTATGACAGATTCAGCAGCTCATATTAACACCTGCAGCACTGGAAGATTACTGCTACAGCTCTGCAGCTAGAAGGCAGAAAAGAAGCATTTAGCCACCAGTCACGCTGGCGCGACTTGTCATGTGATTTGACAGGTCCAAATCGTATGACAAGTTGAACCCCATTGTCGACAATGGAACTGTTCAAAACTGTGCTATGCCAACTTTTCAGTGCTGCACCTATTTTTGTCAATTTCAGGTGTGACTTGCATAAAACTCTGTGCATGCAGTCGCACAGATGTCAACCGAGTCACACCTGAAGTCGCACTGACATGCGGCTTTTAAATCATGCGTTTTCAAGTGAAGTCGCACAATTTCAATGCCGGATTCTGTGTGAATGGACGCTAAGGGCTCTTTCACTCAGATGTTGAAAATAGGCAGCTGGGTCACATTTTACAGCTTCCCAGCCACCTATCAACGCCATTAAAAATTGTTTAAATAGGGAGCATATTGAGGTGTACACACTGCAGCATTAGCATTGCATTGCGTTGCAATTACCTCTATTCACTTCTATTGAAATGCATCACAAGTGTGCCAGAACCGCATGGTAAGTGCCCCTATGACATTTACAGCATGATTAAGGTGTGGTTTCAAAGCTACATAAATTATCATTTTCCATTAAAAAAACAAAAAAAACAAACACATCTCACGCGGTGTTTAAGGAGTGTCGCCTGTTGCGACTTGAACACCTGTGGAGCACATCCCAAATGCTCATTAACGCTATAGATGTGTTAATGCATGTTAAAGACTGCTTAGGAATTCATCATCTGTGTAAAAGAGCAATTATTGTAGAAGAGACATACACTATATTACCAAAAGTATTGGGACACCTGCCTTTACACCCACATGAACTTTAATGGAATCCCAGTCTTAGGCCTGGTTCACACCTATGCATTTTTAGTGCTTTCTGCATTTTGAAGATTTGCACTACAGTTCATTTAACATGGTTTGCTATGGAACATGTTCTGTAGTGCAAATCTGCAAAATTTAGCAAAATTTTGCTGCAATTTGCATTTTTTTTTACACTGTATATAGCTAGTTGCTAAGGAGGGGGCCAGGAAGCCGGCCACCACGTCGTTAACAACCGATGAGTCATCAGCTGTCAGCGGGCTTCCCGCTGAGTGTAAAAAAAAATAATTGCCGGCTAAAAAAAATAATTGTGAAAAAAAAACAGCGTGCCCCCCCCCCCCTCTAGGTCCATACCAGGCCCTTGAGTCTAGTATGGATTCAGAGGGAACCCCCTGGGCAAATGAAAAAAAAAATGGTGTGGGGTCCCCCCAAAATCCATACCAGACCCTTATCCGAGCATGCAGCGTGGCAGGTCAGGAAAGGGAGTGGACGAGCGAGCGCCCCCCCCTCTTGAACCATACCAGGCCGCATGCCCACAACATGGGGGAATTGGTGCTTTGGGGCAGGGGGGGCTCTGCGCCCCCCACCCCAAAGCACCTTACCCCCATGTTGATGGGGACAAGGGCCTCTTCCTGACAACCCTTGCCCGGTGGTTGTCAGGGTCTGCGGGCGGGGGGCTTATAGGAATCTGGAAGCCCCCTTCAACAAGGGGGCCCCCAGATCCCGGCCCCCCCATGTGAATGAGTATGGGGTACATTGTACCCCTACCCATTCACCCAAAAAAAGTAGTGTAGTGTTAAAAAATACAGTAGACAGTTTTTGACAAGTCTTTTATTTAAAAATATCTTCTTCTTCTTCTCCGCTTCTTTCTCCGGTCTTCCTCCATCTTCTCCCACATCTTCATCCTCCGGTCTTCTCCTTCACCCCCTGCTTCTTCTTCCGCTCTTCTTTCTTTTGTCTTCTTTGTCCGGTGTTCTTCTTCCTCTGCTGCCGTTCCCGCCGACGACCCTCCTCCGATGCTGCGTCCCGCTGATCTGTCGGCGCCGATGTCCTGCATTTCTTAAATAACAATGGGGCGTGGCAATCGGCTTACGTAATCCGGAGGCCACGCCCCCTTGCGACGTCACGGACCCATCATGCCCGGGCGGTGGGGTGTGATTGGGGTGTGATTGTTCTGTTGTATAGCTCCCAATCCTTTACTCTCTGCTTATGCCTATAATAAAGTATTCCTTATGTAGCACTTACGCCCATTTAAGGGACCGGCTGGTTTTGTTTTGGGTCTGTAGCAATTACCTCTCTAGAGTGGATCCCTTTAGCTCCGTTGTCTAGGCAAAAACAATCCCTTGTAATAAGGCCACTGTCCACATAGGAGTAAAACCTAATCAGTAAGGCTTTATTCTTTTTCTTTGAGTCAACTTGAAGAGAGAGAGTAGGAAGTTGAAAGAAGTGGGGGTGGTTTCAGGCACGCAACACTTAAGGTTCAGTGTCTATATTCGTCGCCACTCAAGCCTGAGTGGGTATTTCTCACGCGGATAGTCCCTATGAGAACGGTCCTAGCAGCCGGGATGGAGCACGGATATCAGAGACGATGAATCCCTCTTTAGGCGAGTTTCCAGGCCTCTTCCAGAGACGGCGGTACCGTCGCTAATCTCCTGGGACTGATCCTCCCCTGGACTCCTTTCCTCAAGATGGGCCCCCTACAAGCGGGCAGCCTGGGATCCTTCTCGGAAGCGTAGGCCCTTGCCATCGGATCTGGGCCCACGATGCAGCAACAGGGCCTCAGGGTGAAGGTGCCCAAGGCCAAACCACACTCGCGCACCTCGTGCCATGCGGGCCACGAGGCACACTCATTGGACCAGAGGTCCCCCTTGCGCCTTGGGGTCCCCCTGGAATCGCCTCACGCCTAATGGCGTCTGCCCCTTATGTACCCTCTCCCAGCATGCACAGCGGGTTGACCACGCCCACTGCACAGCTGCCGAGAAGGGACACCAAGGTGTTGTGATACCCCCCCGTAGGTTAACCTATGCTGGCGGTGACAGTGCCACCTACAGGCAACGGAGAACACTACTGTAGTATCAAACCCAGAGCAGAGCAATATTGAATCATTGATTGGTCTGAGCCCAACTACCGGCTCAGACTACCCCTAAATTTCCACATAGTGCCCCCAAATATTGGGTGGGGGGGCGCTACACTTATTAAATTTAGCTATTCTATTAATTTGGTGTCAGATACAGACAGTAATTCTGTCTTTCAAACATCTGTATTTATCAAACAAGTTATCTTGTCTTTGACTGTTTACTAGGATGCTAGTTTCTCCTGAGTCTTGTGATTTGGAATCGCTAGTTTTAATGTCTTATTATACACTGCATTATTAAAGTAACTCTAAACATAAATTCAAAGATGATTGTACTAAAAACAAGTTTAATAACACTTAAGCCCTGTACACATGATCGGATATCCTATGGATCCTAATCCGATGTTTTTTTCCATCGGAAATCCGATGAAACTGTCTGCCATCAGTCTTGCCTACACACCATCAATCAAAAAACGGACCGTTTCAATCGCGGTGACGTAAAACACTCCGATGAGCCGAGAAAAATGAAGTTCAATGCTTCTGAGCATGCGTCGGCTTGATTCTGAGCATGCGTGGGTTTTTTATCCGATGAATTTCCACACAGACGATCGGATTTTGCTATCGTTTTTTTTCCCATCGGATAAATTTAAAACATGTTCTATTTTTTCACACCGATGGAAAAAAGACCGATGGGGCCCATACACGATCGGTTCGTCCGATGAAAACAGTCCATCGGACTGTTTTTATCGGTAAAACCGATCGTGTGTACACGGCTTTATGGATAAATAGCATTAGAGATTTAACCACTTGTCGACCAACTGCGGCACGGTGGCTCGGCTGCACGAATCGCCGTACCGGTATGGCGGTTCGTGCACTAGCTTCTGTGGGCGCGCGCCGATTGGCCAGCGGGGGAGCCAATCAGCATGTTGATCTTCGCCGGCCGCCTACGTTCGTTCTCCGCAGAGATAGAACGGGGATCTGCCGAAGTAAACAAGGCAGATCTCCGTTCTGACAGGGGATTACACCGAGATCCCGTATTTCTGCAATGCAGGAAGACGGATCTCTGTTTTCCCAGGCAGCCCATCCCCCATACAGTAAGTAAACACACCCAGGGAACACAGTTAACCCCTTGATCGCCCCTGATGTTACCCCTTCCCAGCCAGTATCATTAGTACAATGTCAGTGCATATTTTTTAGCACTGATCACTGTAATAATGTCACTGGTTCCCAAAAAAGTATAAAAAATGTCAGTTAGATGTCCGATCTGTCCGCTGCAATGTCGCAGCCCCGCTAAAAATCACTGATCACCGCCATTACTAGTAAAAAAAAATAATAATAATAAAAATGCCATAAATCTATATCCTATTTTGTAGACGCTATAACTTTTGCGCAAACCAACAAATATACGCTTATTATTTTTATTTTTTTAGCAGAATACATATTGGCCTAAACTGATGAAGAAATTAGATTTTTTTATTTTTATTCATTGGGTATGTTTTATAGCAGAAAATAAAAAATAATTTTTTTTTTTTCAAAATTCACGGTCTTTCTTTGTTTATAGCGAAAAAAAATTATGTATTTTACAAATAATTGTGTTTGGGTACAATGTTGCACGACCGCGCAATTGTCAGCTAAAATAATGCAGTATAGTATCACAAAAATGGCCTGGTCATTAACGGGGTAAAACCTTCCGGACCTGAAGTGGTTAAAGGATTATCAGAAGATATCGAAAGCGAATCTTCAGTCATTTTTAAATTTTTCCATCTATTAAATCTTCTACCCTTGTTGTTTTAACTTTGGAAAGTAAAACATTTTTTTTTCTGCCAGTAAATACCTTATACAGCCCACTTCCTGTTTCTTGTCTGGTAATAAGCCTAGGCTTATGACATCATGCACAGCTCTCTCTCTCACTCTCGTGAGAGTTTGCCAGGAAGGGAGGAGGGATGAGTCATAAGTGGGCCAATTTGAGCTGCAGAGCTGGATGTGTGCCTCTGTGTAAATTCAGGAAGTGAACAGGCAGCAGCTTCAGCTGCCCACAGTTAAAATGGATGCAGCAAGACTCAGTACAGGGAGATTTCTGCAGCATATTTGGCAAGTACAGAATCCCAGTACAGTATATATAAAATAATATGCACAGTGGTTGGAGGGAAGCTTCAGAATGGCAAAGATGTTTTTAATAAAAACTATGTGAGCAGACTGCAGTTCCTCTTTAAGGGGGTAAAACCTTCCGGGGCTGAAGTGGTTAAAGGATTATCCGAAGATACTTAAGGTGGCCACACTTGGATCCAAATTTAGCAGAGACCGGCAAAATTTCGATCCATTTATGGGCAGGCTGATTGTACCGATCGACTGCTGTACAGCCTGTCAATTTTTCCCCAAACGATCAGTGCCACCATTTTTAGCCGGCAACACTGATCAATGTATTCTGATGGCAGGGAGGGCTCCCCACTGTCAGAATACAATAGCTCAGTAGGAGGGATTCCCCCATCCATGTGTGGATGGGGGATAGAATCTTTATTTTTTTTGTTTTTCATTCATTTAGCCCTCTTTCACACTGAGCCGCCCATAGCGTCGGCGGTAAAACACCGCTATTTTTACCGCCGACGCTATGGGCGGATTTGCGGCGCATTTCAGCCGCTAGCGGGGCGCTTTTAACCCCCGCTAGCGGCCGAGAAAGGGTTGGCTGCACTGTCCCATTGATTTTAATGGGCAGCAGCGGTGGAGGAGAGGTAAACACACCGCTCCTTCACCGCTCCAAAGATGCGGCTAGCAGGACTTTTTTTACTGTCCTACTAGCGCAACGCTAGCGCCAGAGGCTTTCACACTGGAGACAATGGAGCAGCTGTTTGAGGGCGGATTGCAGGCGCTATTTTTAACGCTACAGTGCCTGCAATACTCCCTTAGTGTGAAAGGGGTCTTACTCCGCTGGTTGAGCAGAAAAAAAAAATAGTATATGGTCAGCTTTAAAATGGATATTTCCAATTATACAGTTTGCATCCACTTCAGTGATTCCATAGAAGGCAACTGCCTTAAGCCTCGTACACACGCACAGTTTTCTCGGCAAGAAAGCTGCTGGGAGAGCTTTTTGCCGTGAAAACCGTGCGTGTGTATGCTTTCTCGGCGAGAAAACTGCCAGGAATCCCGACGAGAAAAATAGAGAACCTGCTCTCCATTTTCTCATCGGGATTCTCGGCAGAGTGTTTCCTGAGTGTGTATGCTTGCCTGTCCCCAGGTAAACCCGCACATGCTTTAAAAGACTTTGACGCATGCAAGAGTAGTGTAGGGTGTAGCAAGATGGCGGCGACGGCATCGAATGTGATAAGCGCAAGCTCGTCATAGTCGATGACGTCACCGCGTTCTTGCCATTCAAAAGAACAGCGGTTCCTTTAAATGGCTGTCTGTATGCATGGCTTGGCAAGGAAAGCTTGTCAGGAATCCCGTCAGGAAAACCAACGCTTTTTCCTGACGGGATTCCCGGCCGTGTGTACGAGGCTTTATTGTTTTTTCCTTCCAAGGACGTCTAACAATGAACAATAAGCCCAGCAGTTAGAGATTTGTGCACTGCTTGTTGCTCTTTCACATAGTCTTTGTTACTTTGGGTTTAATGGTCTTTTACATATGTAAATGTCCTTGATTATGGCAGAGTTCTTTCTGCCTCTTGAATTATACTGGTTATAAAAGAAACAGGGAGGTTCAGGAAGCTGAGGGTACCAGGGGCAAGCAGGAGTCAGGCAGTATTTACAATCCGTGGCATTCAGGCAATGCTGTGAAACAACTGGCATGATCTGGGTGTGGTCATAGAGAATAATGGGCATCTCTCATCTGGGACATGTGCCAAGCTAAAGACGGAGATGATCATCATAATCCTTTATAGCCAGCCTTGGTGTTAGTGTGAAATGTCAAATCACCGCCAGAACACCTCCAAAACTCTGCTTGGGCCTGGGCATGCCATAATAGTAAGAAACAGGGCATCTGATCCTGCAGTTCGTAGTTTCCCAGCCATTGAGCAGGCTGGAATTTATTTTTCCCTCTGTAATACATTTACCCTTTAATGTAACGTCAAACAGATATAACATAGTCGTTTTATTCTGAATTAGTAAACTATTTAAAGCTGACCTCTAAGCAGATTTAAAAAAATGCAAAATAATGCAGCTCTGTAATAATTTAATAGACCATGGAATGTACTTCAAGCGGTGTAAGTTTCCAAATTTAACCTGGTATTAGACTCTTGCAGCTCCTGTACAGCAGGGCTTGGGTGTGAGATGAAGAAGCAGTACAAGCAGCCAATCAGTTCCTGTGCTGCATGTCACGAGAAAGCAGAGTGAGCTCATCAGTGTTCTACTTTTCCTTTCACTGTCAAGTCAGAGGTTGGGGTGTGTCCAGGACCAGTGGCGGCTGGTGCTCAAAATTTTTGGGGGGGCGCAAACAAACTGTAAAAAAACAAAACATCGATTGCCGCCACTGTGCCCATTAAACGCAGCCACTGTGCCCAAATGCCACCAGTTTGCCCCCTCAAATGCAGCCAGTTTGTCCCCAAATGCAGCCAGTTTGTCCCCAAATGCAGCCAGTTTGTCCCCAAATGCAGCCAGTTCGTCCCCAAATACAGCCAGTTTCCACCCAAATGCAGCCAGTTTGTCACCAAATACAGCCAGTTTCCCCCCCAAATGCAGCCAGTTTCCCCCCCAAATGCAGCCAGTTTCCCCCCCAAATGCAGCCAGTTTCCCCCCAAATACAGCCAGTTCCCCCCCAAATGCAGCCAGTTTCCCCCCAAATACAGCCAGTTTCCCCCCCCAAATACAGCCAGTTTCCCCCCCAAATACAGCCAGTTTCCCCCCAAATGCAGCCAGTTTCCCCCCAAATACATCCAGTTTCCCCCCAAATACAGCCAGTTTGTCCCCAGCCCGACACTTACCTCCCTTTGGTCAGAGCCGTCCTTCTCCATGCTCCCTCATGTCTTCTCCCGCCCTCAATGTCGCTTCAGCCAATCAGGTTACCAGTAATCAGACCCAGTGAACCTGATTGGCTGAGACACGTGTCAGTGTTAACCAGGGAATGTACAGCCCGTGCGTCCCCTGGTTAACTATTTGGAAGCAAATTACAGCCCACAATCTGTAATCGGGAAGCCTATCAGAGTCGCTGGCTCTGATAGACACTTCCAAAAACCAACCAACTGCTGTTATTCAGATGGCCGGCGCTCGCCAGGGGGCCGGCCATCTGCAATGCATATATGTATGTATTGTTGACTTGAGTGACGGTGCAGGGGAGAGGGGTGGGCGGCGCTCCTGCGCCCACTATGGACGCACCGCCACTGTCCAGGACAACCTGGGCTCAGAGGAAGAGGGTTTAATTTTGCTGGTCATCAGACTGAGGACATCTAAAGGCAGTCAAAAAGTACTCTGGGTGAAATCTATTTATTGGAGATCAATATTACAACAATTTTTCAGTGGGTTATTTATTTATATCCTATTTTTGGCTGGAGCTCAGTTTTAAAGAACAAACTTTTAAATTTCGTATTCCTCAATAGCCACAAGACATTTAAATCCACTTTATGTGCAGTAAATGCCTTTGCAAACCCAGGTATTACCTTATAAAAGTAGCTGTGACATTATCACTGTGCTGTACATAGCCTGTGCATAGAGCAGTACCATAGGAGGGTAGGCTCCACCCACTACAGGCTACCTGCAGAAAACTACAGGAAGAGGCAAAGACAAGACCAGTCACCCTGCACAAGGACAGAGAGAGCAGCAGCGACCGGTCTTTATTACAGGAAGCTTCTGCACAGAGGTAAAGTTTCACACTGGATTACTGCACAGATCTGGAATGCACAAAGCACTAGACATGTGCGGTTCATTTTATTCCGAATTGAAATTCGGACAAATTTTTAGTTATTTGGAACTTTGGATGTATCCAAACTTCCCAATTACAATAGTAACAAATTTAAAACGAATCCGAAAAACAAATCAAAATTTTGGACGAAATTTGAATTCAAATAGTTTTCGAATCTAATTCGAATCATTTTCTAATTCGAATCATTTTCTAATCGAAATCGGATTTCCAAAGAGAATAAAGTTGAATAGAAAACAAAGGAATAGAATAGAAAAGAATAGAATAGAAAATAAAAGAATATACTATAATAGAGTGAAACAGAACAGAATAGAAAATAAAAGAATAGAGAAAAAATGTATAGAAAAAAAGGGATAGAATAGAAAATAAAAGAATAGAGTAAAACAGAACAAAATAGAATATAAAAGAACAGAATAAAATAGAATAGAAAATAAAGGAATAAAATAGGATAAAATAGAATAGAATAAAAACAGAATATAATAAAATAGAAAGAATATAACAATCTTCTAAAATTCGAATTCCAAATAGAATAGATTTGAATTTGAATAGAATAGAAAATAAAAGAATATAAGCATTTCACAAAATTTGAGTTAAATAAATTAGAATTTGAATAGAATAGAAAAAAATGGATTTGAATAGAATAGAAAATAAAAGAATAGAGTAAAGCAGAACAAAATAACATAGAAAATAAAAGAGTAGAATAAAATAGAATAGAAAATAAATGAATAAAATAGGATAGAATAGAATAGAATAAAAAAAATTTATAGAAAGAACATAACCATCTTCTGAAATTCGAATTTCAAATAGAATAAATTATAATTCAAATATAATAGAAAATAAAAGAATATAACCATTTCACAAAATTTGAATTAAACAAATTCAAATTCGAATAGAATAGAAAGAATAGAAAATAAAAGAATATAATTGACTAGAATAGAAAAGAATAGAATAGAAAAAAGCAACAGAATAAAATAGAAAAGAAAGAATATAACCATCTTAAATTCGAATTTGAATAGAATAGAAAAGAATAGATTAAATTGAGAATAGAATAGAAAATAAAATAATAGAATTGAGTAGGATAGAAAAGAAAAGAATAGAATAGAATAGAAAAAAGCAACAGAATAGAATAGAAAGAATATAACCATCTTAAATTCGGACATGCTGGTAGGTTATTTAGCTTCTGTCTAAATTGGCCCTAGTATAGGAAGGTGAGTTAGGGACCTTAGATTGTAAGCTCCTTGAGGGTAGGGACCGATGTGAATGTACAATGTATATGTAAAGCGCTGCGTAAATTGACAGCGCTATATAAGTACCTAAATAATAATAATAATAATATTAATTTGAATAGAATAGAAAATAATAGAAAAGAATAGAAAATAAAATAATAGAATAGAAAAAAATATAATAGAATAGACTAAACAACAGAATAGAATAGAATAGAAAGAATATAACAATATAAACGTTTTCCAGTAAATTTGAATAGAATAGAAAAGAATAGAATATAATAGAAAATAAAATAATAGAATAGAAAGAATATAACAATATAAACGTTTTCCAGTAAATTTGAATAGAATAGAAAAGAATAGAATATAATAGAAAATAAAATAATAGAATAGAAAGAATATAACAATATAAATGTTTTCCAGTAAATTTGAATAGAATAGAAAAGAATAGAATATAATAGAAAATAAAATAACAGAATAGAATAGAAAGAATATAACAATATAAACGTTTTCCAGTAAATTTGAACAGAATAGAAAAGAATCGAATATAATAGAAAATAAAATAATAGAATAGAAAGAATATAACAATATAAACGTTTTCCAGTAAATTTGAATAGAATAGAAAAGAATAGAATATAATAGAAAATAAAATAATAGAATAGAATAGAAAGAATATAACAATATAAACGTTTTCCAGTAAATTTGAATAGAATAGAAAAGAATAGAATATAATAGAAAATAAAATAACAGAATAGAATAGAAAGAATATAACAATATAAACGTTTTCCAGTAAATTTGAATAGAATAGAAAAGAATCGAATATAATAGAAAATAAAATAACAGAATAGAATAGAAAGAATATAACAATATAAACGTTTTCCAGTAAATTTGAATAGAATAGAAAAGAATCGAATATAATAGAAAATAAAATAATAGAATAGAATAGAAAGAAAAAGAATAGAATAAAAGGGAATAAAAATAATTGAATTCTAAAAATTTGAATCGATTTGAATAAACAAAACGAATTCCGAAAACGAATTAAACAAATTTATGTAAATAACAAATTGAAACAAAGCGATTCGAAACGCATTTTTTCGTTCTGCACATGTCTACAAAACACACCAAGATTCAAATAACAATGCAAACACCTCTTGTATTTAGACAATATTTGCTTATCCCAGGGTTCATTTTAAAATAAAATCCATATTAATTTCCGCCTATAGGAACTATGTGTCGCTGTAGATAAATAAAGAGGCTGTACAGTACAAGAACTCGGATATAGGCTGTACTATTTCTGCTGACTTCCATGTCTTTTATCTGCATCCTTAAATTTCATGATATCCTCCGACTACTTCTATTACCAAGCTTGTCTTATCATAACTGTACACACTCTGACATTGCCACCCAGTCATACTCAGGAAAATCCCCTTAATGTAATATAGCTTTGAAGTGGCATTAGCACTTCATTACTGTTTATCATATTCTCTCCATTCTGGAGAGAAAATGTGATGTGAATGTCTGATATCTGTACATTCTCACATCAACCTTTCCACATGAAAAGTTAGAAATAACCTCTAGTGCAGAACATAGGGCCTTGATCCCTTCACAAGTATAATGAGAATCCAAAAACCAAATTTACTTTCTTCAGATCACGTCAGTCTGCAAGATGGCAATATTCAGGCCAAACTGTGTATGGAGAAAGAACAACTGGAAGACGACTATGGCCGTCACAAGGAACTTGTTGGATTGAAAGTTTTTAGTATTCCTGTAAAGCAGAGATGAATAGAGATAATCCGGACATGCAATTAGCAATGTACTGTATGTATTGTTCTGTTTCAAATGCCACTTTATGCATTGACATCTTAACTCTTCAATAAGACACAGAAGTTTAATCCAACCCATTGGCCACGACATCCTAATTGATGCTCTATGATCCACATGCCGCTACCCCCTATTAAGGCGTCTGGCCCCTTCAGGACACTGGGCGCATGAATTACAGTGGTGGGGGTATTTTTTTTAAACACCTGATTAGAGCCAGAGGTTTTAATAGGTTTCAAAATAGGTTGGGCTCGGGTCGCAGAGCATTGTGCCATGAGCCCACCCAGGGGTTACAACAGCAAAGGAATATTCGCTGTTGCAACACTGATCCTCCTCCCGGCCATTCGGGAAGCGGGTCTGATACTCCTCACCCGATTGGCTAAAAGGACAGGCGATCCTATTGGACGTATAGGAGGAGGGGAGGAGATGCACGGCGGAGGCGCGGAGGAAAAGACACAGGAGCCACTTCCCAATGTACGTCGCAGCCTGATGTCTGCCGAGGCCCCGATCCTCGCCGCTGCCTGATGTGCCCGCCGCCGCCCCGGTCCCCGCTGCTGGCTGATATGCCAGCTGATGCCCCACTCCCCGCTGCTTACTTGATGTGCCCACTGCTGCCCAATCCCCGCCACTGCCGATATGCCCGCCGCCTAAATGGGGTAAGTGCCGGTGGACCGGCAGACAGGGAGGGGGGGGGGGTTTGAGGTGCCACGCAAGGGGAATTTTTGGCGCCCCCCAAACAAAAAACCACCAGCTGTCACTGAATCCAACACAATTTTTCTTCAGCTAGCTGCAGTACAAAATATGTTTTTCCAGTCTTTTGAAGTACAAGTAGACAATGACTTTCCTGAGCTCTGTCTCTGCAAATAACTAAAGCCTAGTACACACGGGCCGAATGCCGGGCGGCCGGTTCAATAAAAAGGATGGCTGAGAGAGCTGACCGGAGTGTTCTGTAGGGGACTATCCCCCTGTCAGAACACAATAGCTCAGGGGGGGGGGGGATTGGCCTAGATCACTGTACTAACATCAGATTGTTAGTACAGCAGCTCCGACCTGTACTGTCACTTTTTTTTCCCCGTTCAACCTGCTGTGTACCAGGCTTATCACTGATTGAGGGAGCATGGAAGAAGTGGGGAGAGTCTAGCTAGCACTAAACTAACTAACACTAAATCAGGGAAGACAACAGTGTTCATTTCGTCGACAAAAATATTTTGACTAAATTAACACTATTTTAGTTGACTAAAATACCGCTAAAACTAAAACAATTCAGATGACTAAAATACGACTAAAACTAAAATGGCAGTTTAGTCAAACGAATATAACTAAAACTAAATTGAAATTTTACGTCAAAATAACATTGCACTACCACATAAGAATAAGTAGGGGGCATCTACTAAGCTGCTGAAAGAAAAAAAATAAGAAAAAGGGTTTTCTTATTTATTTATTTTTTATATTTAATGTTGGTAATATATTCAGAGATAGTATGTGCAATGGTATTACAGACAATAGAGTTTACAGTTTTTTTTTATATTTTAAAGTTGCACTTCTGTTTGTCAAAAAGCAATATTTTTGCTTGTTTATGAAACTTTTTTATTTTTTTTATTTGTAAAGATGGTATATATCACAATGGCTAAATCTGTGTATGTAGTGCATGTTCAAACCTTAATACCATAAATAATAACATGCTATTCGATTTTTACTCCAGGAGTATATAATGAGTTTGTCAATTCTAGAGAAACGCTTAAATAATGCATTACAATTTAACTAAACCTATTAGATTCTAGTCAACTAAAATGTACTGGAGATTTTAGTTGACTAAAATACGACTAAAACAAAAACAATTCAGATGACTAACATATGACTAAAACTAAAGGCCCATTCAGAAAATATTTTGAGTCAGCAGTCCTGTCCAGGCATCCAGCGGTATCCTCATCTGAGCCGATTATTCAGTTGGCTATCGGGTGCTGGCGCCGCCATCTTGACTAAGGGAAAGTGGTAGTAAAGCCTTGCAGCGTCACAGCAGGTTTCCTACTGCACATGTGCGAAGCACGCTGCTCTTCGTGAATGGGCCACAGTCTTCTGGGACCAGTGAAGTGTCCCAGAAAGCTGCGGGAGAAGAAAGCTCCCCCCCAAAAGGTGCCAAATGTGGCAGCGGAGGGGTGGGGGGTGGGAGGCAGAAAAGCGAATCTTCACCTTTTGGGTGGAGCTCCGCTTTAACAATGGAAGACAGAGGAAGATACAAATGACAGTAGCCCAAAGCTGCCACTAGACATCAGCATATCACAGAAAAATGATAAGAGCTTAATAGTGGCCCGGCATAATAAAATACATTAAAGTGGGGCAGACCACGTATGTTGATTAAAGATAGGCCCTGGGCTTTCCGTTTTAAGATGAAAAAGTCACAATTAGGGGACATGCATATAACAATACATGTAAAAGACAACCTAATGTGTAAGTCCAGCCAAAGCTGTTTTTCCTAGTTGAAGATAGAGTGAGGAAGTGCTAGAATCTGTACCAGGTTTTTACTGCTATCCAGAACTTTTTTTAGATAATTTTACCTTTATTTCATGTTCTGCTGACAATGTTTGCCAAACATGAAGTTGGGGGAAACTCCTCAATAGCAACACAGACAATAGAAATAATACATTTTAGTAAAGTAGGGAAAGGTTGGAACCCCTGTCAGGTTTTTATTTCTGTCTGTGTCCCTATTGCAGATTTTCCTTTACTTCCAGCCTGGTAAAACAGCAGGACAGGAAGTCAATGTAAATCTCTTTTATTGAGCCCTGAATAGCAACAAAAAAAAAAAAAATAGAATCTATAATTCTTCCCCATTCTATCCAAAGTTGCAAAATAGTTTTTGACTTGACATACGCCTTAAAGTAAAATTTTAGCCTAAACCTAACTAGCCTTAGAAATGTCTCCCCCCCCCCCCCCAAACACCTAGCTTACTAACTAGTGTAAAAAAAAAGATGTATATACTTATTATCAGCCCGTTCCGGTCTGGTCATATGATCTGGGTCCCCTGTGTCAGCCAGCAGCAGCTGCAGGGGAGAGGAGGGAGCGCTAAGAATGTCTGGGACATGGAAGCCTATGGGTGACGTCGCCACTCCCAGGTATTCCCAACCTCTGACGAGTGCTCTTTCCTCTCCCCTGCAGCTGTCACTGGCTGACACAGGGGGGTCACATGACCGGACCAGAGCGGGCTGAAAAAGGTAAGTATACTTTCTTTCTTACACAGGTTAGTCAGAATATGTGTTAGAAGGGGGAGGGACATGTTTTTAACCTAGTTAGGCTGAGGCTGGAATTCTACTTTCAGCAACTGGATTTAAACAATGCTTGCGTTTGCATTACATTATTTTCTCATATACAGTTGTGCTCATAAGTTTACATACACTTTATTACATAGTTAGTCAGGTTGAAAAAAGACACAAGTCCATCCAGTTCAACCAAAAAAAAAAAAAAATATCGTACAATCCCATATACCCAATTCTATACCCACAGTTGATCCAGAGGAAAGCAAAAAAAAACCAGCAGAGCACGATCCAATTTGCTACAGCAGGGGAAAAAATTCCTTCCTGATCCCCCGAGAGGCAATCGGATATTTCCCGGATCAACTTTACCTATAAATGTCAGTACCCAGTTATATTATGTACATTTAAGAAAGAATCCAGGCCCTCCTTAAAGCAACCTACTGAGCTGGCCAGAACCACCTCTGCAGGGAGTCTATTCCACATTTTCACAGCTCTTACTGTGAAGAAACCTTTCCGTATTTGGAGGTGAAATCTCTTTTCCTCTAGACGCAAACAGTGCCCCCTTGTCCTCTGTGTTGACCGTAAAGTGAATAACTCAACACCAAGTTCACTATATGGACCCCTTATATATTTGTACATGTTGATCATATCCCCCCTTAATCTCCTCTTCTCAAGAATGAATAAATTCAGTTCCTCTAATCTTTCCTCATAGCTTAGCTCCTCCATACCTCTTATCAGTTTGGTTGCCCTTCTCTGCACTTTCTCCAGTTCCCCAATATCCTTTTTGAGGACTGGGGCCCAAAACTGAACTGCATATTCCAGATGAGGTCTTACTAATGATTTGAACAGGGGCAAAATGGTATCTCTCTCTCTGGAGACCATACCTCTCCTAATACAAGAAAGAACTTTGCTCGCTTTGGAAACCGCAGCTTGGCATTGCATGCCATTATTGAGCTTATGATCTACCAAAACCCCCAGATCCTTCTCCACTACGGATCCCCCCAGTTGTACTCCCCCCAGTTGTACTCCCCCTAGTATGTATGATGCATTCATATTCTTAGCCCCCAAGTGCATAACTTTACATTTATCAACATTAAACCTCATCTGCCACATAGTCGCCCAATTAGACAGAGCATTGAGGTCGGCTTGTAAATTGGCGACATCCTGTAAGGACGTTATTCCACTGCATAGCTTGGTGTCATCTGCAAAGACAGAAATGTTACTTTTGATCTCAGACCCAATATCATTTATAAACATATTAAAAAGTAAGGGTCCCAGCACTGAACCTTGGGGTACACCACTGATAACCTTGGACCATTCAGAGTAAGAATCATTAACCACTACTCTCTGAATTCTGTCTTTTAGCCAGTTTTCTATCCATTTACAAACTGATATTTCCAATCCTGTAGACTTTACCTTACACATGAGCTGTGTGCGCGGAACTGTATCGAACGCTTTTGCAAAATCCAAGTATACCACGTCCACCACCACCCCTCTGTCCAAGGTTTTACTTATCTCTTCATAAAAGCAAATCAGGTTTGTTTGACAACTTCTGTCTTTCATGAATCCATGCTGTCTGTTGCTTAAATAGTTTTTTTCCAGCAAGAACTCATCTATGTGGTCTTTTATTAATCTCTCCAGTATTTTCCCAACTATAGAAGTTAAACTAACAGGTCTATAGTTACTTGGTAAAGACTTAATTCCCTTTTTAAATATAGGCACCACATTGGCCCTACGCCAATCCAGTGGTACTATTCCTGTCATTAATGAGTCCCTAAAAATTAGATACAATAGCTTTGAAATTACAGAGCTCAATTCTTTTAGGATCCGTGGGTGTATGCCATCTGGTCCAGGTGCTTTATCCACCTTTATTCCATCTAAATATTTCTGGACCATATCACTTTTGAGCCATTGTGGATTTGGGGCTGTGTCACTACCACCCCCATTTTGGACATGAGCTCCCCCATGCTCCTTTGTATACACAGAACTGAAGAAAGTATTTAATAAATTAGCCTTCTCTTTGTCCCCAGTCACCCACTCTAGATTATAATTATAGATTTATTCTGCTGTAACCAATGACAAGTCGACTTGGCCTTGTGTTTTGGATCATTGTCATGTTGGAATGTCCAAGTATGTCCCATGCACAGCTTCCTGGCTGATGAATGCAAATGTTCCTCCAGTATTTTTTGATAACATACTGAATTCATCTTGCCATCAATTTTGACCAAATTTTCTGTGCCTTTATAGCTCACACATCCTCAAAACATCAGCGATCCACCTCCGTGTTTCACAGTAGGAATGGTGTACCTTTCATCATAGGCCTTGTTGACTCCTCTCCAAATGTAGTGTTTATGTTTGTGGCCAAAAAGCTCAAACTCCAAATTACTTTGTGCCAGAAGGTTTTAGACTTGTCTCTGTGCTGTTTGGCATATTGTAAGCAGGATACTTTGTGGCATTTGCATAGTAATGGCTTTCTTCTGGCGACTCGGCCATACAGCCCATTTTTTCTTCAAGTGCCTCCTTATTGTGCATCTTGAAACAGCCACACCACATGTTTTCAGAGTCCTGGATTTCACCTGAAGTTATTTGTGGGTTTTTCTTTGCATCCCTAACATATTTCCTGGTAGTTGGTGCTAAAATTTTAGTTGGTCTACCTGACCGTGGTTTGGTTTCAACAGAACCCTTCATTTTCCACTTCTTGATTAGAGTTTGAACACTGCTGATTGGCATTCTCAATCCATTGGATTTCTTTATCTATATATCCCGTTCCTGTTTTATACAGTTCAACTTACCTTTGACAATTCTTTTGCTTTCCTCATGACTCAGAATCCAGAAACATCAGTGCAGCACTGGATGAAAGATGCAAGGGACTGTCAGGAGTCCAGAAACTCTTTGTCCTTTTATATACACACACTAATTACAAGCAAACAGATCACAAGTGAGGATGGTTACCTTTAATAGCCATTCCCCTTTATGTCAACTTGTGTGCATGTTATCAGGCCAAAACCACCAGGATATGCAAACTTTTGATCAGGGTCATTTGGGTAGTTTCTGTTGGCATTATGATTTAAAAATAGTAAACACAGTTGATTGATAATAAATGGCTTCAGCCAAACACTAAACATGAGTGAAAGAAATGTTTTTGTGTGATCATTCATATTCTCTGAAAAATGGCCAAGAAATCATAAATTCTGGCAGCACAACTGTATTAAAACCCTACATTATTAAAATGCTCTAATACACTTTATAACCAGAAATCGAATTTTCCTGTGATTTCTGCCTAACAAAAAATTGTCTCTCATATACCTGATATAATACCCACCCCCCTTTGCAGAGACACTGTTACTTTGCCCTGCGTGATCATGGTAACAGTGTCTTTTTAAGAGTCAAGTCATATAATATGCACTTTAAAACCGTGAAAAGGTGATGTTCCCTATACATACCTCTCATATATAATATATGCCTATAATAATTTAAAATAATAATATTATCAATAATAATATTATTGATATAATCAATAATGTCATATTATTAGTTAACATTATAAATAACAGTAACTAACACAAATTAATATTTATTGGATTAATAAAATCATATTTGAATAGTATAATATTCAATAATAATATTAATTAGCAAGATTACTATATGAGAGAATATTATTTGACAAAGAAAATGTGAAGATTTAAATGTATATTTCCGGTTTTAAGATGTAGATACATAGGGGTCAGTTTTTAGTTTTCAAACATATTGATAATACAATAGGTTTTTAAATATTAGAGAATAATATATATTTATATATTGTGAGGGGGTTAGCTCGGCAGCGGGTGTGTGTGACCCCCGGGATGGGCTCCCCACACAAAAACAGGCCCAACAAACGGAGGTTGTGGTTTTCAAAATCAAAAAAAAGGTGCGGTTTATTTTCTATTTACAGTGACAAAACACAGCAAAGCCAAAAGAAACATAAACAAAATAAATCCTGGTCAACTTGACCTCTGACTAAACATACAGGTTTCCTAACTAACAACTGGGATCAGCCTAGTGCTGTCCTAGTCCCTAAGTCCCTGGTTTTAAATGTCCAAGCAAATAGCCACACAGGCTTTGTCTCACCGCACAGGGGTTCACTCTCCCTAGAGAGTCCACACAGGTCTGGTTCCAGGCATGAGCTAACATCTAATGAAGCTGGGAGTTCTTATAGAGGCCTAAATGAGCTGACAAGCTTCAGCTGGTCTCATCAACTCCCTGTCTGCACGACGCCCAGCACTCTCCCTAGAGGTATGAGTCATCCATGAGCCCACTAGCCTTAGCTGGGCTTATACAACTCTCCACCTAGTTGTATAAGTCGGCGTAAAGCCTGAATCTGGGCGAAATATATCTACCCCCCTGGATGCAACCAGGTGACTTTACCTTCCTGCTGTCACATACCCCCCCCTCTTGTTTTAACCTCGGGGTTGGAACACCAGCAATCAGGCATTCATGTACTCGAGACAAAGCATCCACATTCCCCATTTGAACGCCAGGGCGATGCTTTACTGTGAAGTTGAATTCCTGGAGGGCCAGGAACCACCTATTCACTCTTCTATTTGTTTCCTTGTTTTGAGCCATCCACTTTAACGGAGCGTGATCCGTAACCATGTCAAAGTGCCTACCTAGCAGGTAGTACCGAAGGGAATCTAGAGCCCACTTCACCGCTAAACACTCCTTTTCAACGGTGGCGTAATTTACCTCATGGGACTTCAACTTCCTGCTGAGGTAAATGACTGGGTGCTCTTCCCCGTTCCAGACCTGGGACAATACTGCTCCTAACCCCACATCTGACGCATCACTTTGTACGACAAAGTCTTTAGAGAAGTCGGGTGAGTACAACACTGGCTGGCTACATAAGGCTTGTTTCAAGAATTGGAATGCTGCCTCAGCCTCGGGGGTCCATTTAATCATGACCGACCCTTTCCCCTTCGTTAGGTTGGTTAGGGGCACAGCCTTAGAAGCAAAGTGGGGAATGAATCGCCGATAATACCCAGCGATTCCCAGAAAGGCTCGTACCTGCTTCTTGCTGTTGGGACGTGGCCAACTCTGGATGGCCTCGACTTTGTTGAGTTGGGGTTTTATTACTCCCCTCCCAATGGTGTACCCAAGATATTTGGCCTCCTCCTGCCCAATGGTACACTTCTTGGGGTTAGCCGTAAACCCCGCTTCCCGAACAGAGTCCAGGACTGCTTGCACTTTTGGCAGATGTGAGGCCCAATCTGTGCTATGGACAATTACGTCATCCAGGTAAGCCGCAGCATACTTCCGATGGGGCCTCAGCATCTGGTCCATTTTCCGCTGGAATGTGGCCGGCGCATTCTGTAACCCGAACGGCATTCTTTTATATTGGAACGCCCCGTCTGGGGTTACAAATGCGGTTTTCTCTTTGGCCAATTTGGCCAGGGGGATTTGCCAATACCCTTTTGTGAGGTCAAGAGTCGTCATGTATCGGGCTGTTCCCAGCCGGTCGAACAACTCATCTATACGTGGCATGGGGTAGGTGTCAAATTTTGTAACTTTGTTCAACTGATGAAAATCGTTACAAAATCGCCAGCTCCCATCCGGTTTAGGCACCAACACAATGGGACTAGACCAATCACTTTGGGACTCCTCTATCACCCCTAAGTTCAGCATTTTCTGTACTTCCTCCCGTATTGCCTCCCGTCGGGCCTCTGGGATCCGATAGGGTTTTAACTTCACCCTTTCACCGGGCGG
The DNA here is from genome assembly GCA_029206835.1 of Rana muscosa. Classification (NCBI taxonomy): domain Eukaryota; kingdom Metazoa; phylum Chordata; class Amphibia; order Anura; family Ranidae; genus Rana; species Rana muscosa. Next base: position 232,410,867 of record CM055118.1, read on the forward strand.
GGTAATGATGTCATGCTCTACCCCAAATGTTTGTCCCGGCAGCTCAGAGAATACCTCCTTGTTGCGAAGCACAAACTCCTTAACCTCCTGTTGTTGGGGTTGTGACAAGGTGGCTGCTATTCCAACCTCAGGAATCACGCAACCAGTTTGAGCTGGTGACCAAGTGTCTGCGACTAGGGACTCTCTATCCCTCCAGGCTTTCAACAGATTAACGTGATAGATCTGTTCGGGCTTTCGCCTTCCTGGTTGTCTGACCTTGTAATTCACTTCGCTCACTTTTTCCATTATCTCGTAGGGGCCTTGCCATTTGGCAAGGAATTTACTTTCAACCGTAGGGACAAGTACCAGTATCCTATCCCCCGGGGAAAAGGTACGGGTCTTGGCTCCACGGTTGTACACTCTCTGCTGTGCTAACTGCGCTTGGGCCAAATGTTCCTTCACGATGGGCATTACCTGTGCAATTCGGTCTTGCATCAGGGCGACATGCTCAATCACACTCCTGTGGGGAGAACTCTCACTTTCCCAAGTTTCCTTGGCAATATCCAACAGCCCTCTTGGGTGTCTCCCATACAGTAACTCAAAGGGGGAGAATCCCGTAGAGGATTGGGGCACCTCCCTAATAGCAAACATCAGATAAGGAAGTAGACAGTCCCAATCCTTTCCATCTCTATCCACCACTTTCTTCAACATTTGTTTTAGGGTTTTGTTGAATCTTTCAACCAGCCCATCGGTTTGGGGGTGATACACAGATGTACGTAATTGCGTCACTTTGAACAATTTACACAGCTCTTTCATAACCCGGGACATAAAGGGTGTACCTTGGTCCGTAAGCAGTTCTTTACAAATACCCACCCGGCTAAACACAAGAGATAGCTCTTTGGCTATGGTTTTGGCCGAGGTATTTCGGAGAGGGATCGCTTCTGGATAACGGGTGGCATAGTCCATTATAACTAATATGTACTGGTGCCCCCTAGCAGACTTGATTATAGGACCTACCAAATCCATGGCGATCCTCTCAAACGGGACCTCAATGATGGGTAGAGGGACCAGTGGGCTACGGAAATGTGGCATCGGGGCCGACCTCTGACACACAGGGCAGGAGGAACAATAATTTTCTATGTCCTTCATCACCCCCGGCCAATAGAATCTCTGTAATACCCTCTCTCGGGTTTTCTCTGTCCCCAGATGACCTCCAAGAATGTGCCCATGGGCCAACTCCAACACCAACTTCCTGTAAGGTTTGGGCACCACAAGCTGCTCAACGGTTTCTTCTGCCCTTTTTGCCACCCGATACAGTAGGTCCTTCTCTATGCTGAAGTATGGGTAAGTGCAGGTATTATCTGGGTTCACTAACTCGCCATCTATTTTCACTACGTTTTTCCGTGCCTTTATTAGGGCGGGGTCTTTCAACTGTTCTGTGGCAAAGTTTTCCCTGTGAACCTCAAGATCAGAAAACTCCACAGACGGTAGGTTTTCGTCTGAGGAGGTGGGCTCCTCTCCAGTTTCTTGAGTCTCCCCTGCCAATACTGATAAGGGAAATTCCGGAGAGTCCTCACCACTCTCAGGGGAGTTCTGGCTATCACATTCCTGGCACACAGGGGCACCAGTGGGGGGCTCAGGATCATCCCACAGTTCCCAGAACTTCGGAAAATCCCTTCCCACAATGGCGTCATACGGTAACTGAGATACTAAGCCCACTGGATGAGAGAGGGTACCTTTGGGGGTCTCGAAACACACTGTAGTCACTGGATACTCTCGGGTGTCCCCATGCACACAAATAACAGCTACCTTGCTATTCCCAGAGACCTCTGTTTTAACTAACTCAGCCTTTATCAGGGTCACAAGGCTACCTGAATCCAGCAATACCACAACATTTCTACCATTAACACACATTTTGCATAAATGTTTCTCAGTTCCTCGAATGGCAGTGCATGCGACTGTCGCACACAGCGACTGACGTCTGCCCGTCAGAAAGTCACACTGCATGGGTTCCTCCACAACCGGGCAATTGGCTGCAATATGTCCCGCTTGCCGGCAGCGGTAGCAAACGATCCTTCTTGCCGCCTCTTGAGCCGCTGATTTCTCAGGCTGTTCTCGCCAAACTTGGGGTAGAGCTCCCACCCTCTCACTCTCTCCACCCTTACCCCTTGGAATCCTCTTATCCGCCCCTGGGGATGGTCTGGTCTTAGGGTGGAAAGTCCGAGTGTCTCTGGAAGAGGCCGTCAGGTTCTCTGTAGCCAAGTATTTCTCCACACGATCCACAAGACCATCGGCCGTCTCTGGGTCTCCATGGCTTACCCACTTTTGGATGGCAGTAGGAAGAGCTCTCAAAAACCGATCCATTACAACACGTTCCACAATCTTTGGTGCAGACAAAGTCTCTGGCTGTAGCCACTTTCTGCTCAGGTGATTGAGATCATACATTTGAGACCTGGGGGGTTTTCCAAGCTGGAAAGTCCAGTTATGCACACGCTGAGCCCGGACAGCCTGGGTGACACCCAGCCTTGCCAATATCTCAGCTTTTAGCATCACATAGTCTTTTGCTTGGTCAGGCTCTAGGTCATAGTAAGCCTTCTGCGATTCACCAGTTAACAGAGGAGCCACCAGTCCAGCCCACTGCTCCTCAGGCCACTTTTCTCTTTCAGCAGTCCTTTCAAATGTGGTCAAAAATACCTCTGGATCATCCTCTCCAGTCATTTTTGTCAATAAACTACTCACCCCAAAGGACGCGGTATTAGTGGGACGGCTTTCCTCACTGGTCTGCGGACGTTGCTGCATTACTGCTTCCATTTGTTGTAGTCTCTGCTCTTGCTTCTGTAACAGGTCTATGAAGCGGGCCTCAGATTGCTGCTGGGCTTGTTGCTGAGCTTCCAGACTCTGTTGGTGAGCTTGCTGCTGGGCTGCAAGGCTCTGTTGATGAGCTTGCTGCTGGGCTGCGAAGTTCTGTTGTTGAGCTGCAAGGCTCTGTTGATGAGCTGCAAGGCTCTTTTGCAAACCTGCATTTGTCTGCTGTTGATTGGCATTTGCTAGAGCCAGCTGCTTCAGTATCTCCTCCATGCTGGCTTAAAAAAAACTGCCCGCATTCTCCACCAACTGTGAGGGGGTTAGCTCGGCAGCGGGTGTGTGTGACCCCCGGGATGGGCTCCCCACACAAAAACAGGCCCAACAAACGGAGGTTGTGGTTTTCAAAATCAAAAAAAAGGTGCGGTTTATTTTCTATTTACAGTGACAAAACACAGCAAAGCCAAAAGAAACATAAACAAAATAAATCCTGGTCAACTTGACCTCTGACTAAACATACAGGTTTCCTAACTAACAACTGGGATCAGCCTAGTGCTGTCCTAGTCCCTAAGTCCCTGGTTTTAAATGTCCAAGCAAATAGCCACACAGGCTTTGTCTCACCGCACAGGGGTTCACTCTCCCTAGACAGTCCACACAGGTCTGGTTCCAGGCATGAGCTAACATCTAATGAAGCTGGGAGTTCTTATAGAGGCCTAAATGAGCTGACAAGCTTCAGCTGGTCTCATCAACTCCCTGTCTGCACGACGCCCAGCACTCTCCCTAGAGGTATGAGTCATCCATGAGCCCACTAGCCTTAGCTGGGCTTATACAACTCTCCACCTAGTTGTATAAGTCGGCGTAAAGCCTGAATCTGGGCGAAATATATCTACCCCCCTGGATGCAACCAGGTGACTTTACCTTCCTGCTGTCACAATATATATATATATATATATATATATATATATATATATATATATATTTTAACTATTGTGTTTTCTGTACCCAGGGTATATATATATATATATTTAAGATGCAATGATATATGTGTTCGCCTGCACATTATATACTTACTCAATATGCACCCTTTACAGTTGCCTAGCAACAGGTATAGGAAGGAAGGAATGGACAAAGCAAATTGCACTGACATTTCTGATGTACAGTGGTGCCCAGTTCTTCTCCTGCCTCGTAATACGCAGAAGAAAATTACTGGCTGAACCTCGACTGAAGTATTGCTGATTCGTTGGCTGACAACCAAGACATAAATTTTGCCTTACCCACTTTATGCAAATAAAAACACGACCACCTTAGTTGGAATTTAAACGGCCGTAGCCACCATTTTATTAACAACAAACAATTAAACAAATGTATCTTTTCATTTCCTGAAAGATTATCTTTTTTCACTGACTATGTAATACTGACTATCTTAAATCCAGGTATTTGGAGGCAACCATGGTCTACCGAATCGGCTGTATCAAGTACCAAGTCCCTTACCACGGCCCCCAGCCGCAATTACACTGATTTAAGGACAATTAGTTACCACATTACCACCCGATACAGCCCCAGCTCTAATATCACCATACTGACGTCACATCTACGGGAAGGTACCCATACCAAAGATGGGCCCAACCCATAATTCAACACAGACAATTTGACCATGCCGACCTTCAAAAGCCTGGAACCCCTGCCACCGACGACCAAGTGGGAAACCTCCCATTTGGGCGGCCCGCTAAGACGAAAAGCCCTCTGAACACCCTCCTGTAAACCCAGGAACCACATATCAATACCGATAGCATTCAGGTGAACCCTGTCCCCCCTCAAGTAGATCCAGTTGTCCATAATGATGGATTTCAGGCAACACCCGGGACCACAGCATACCCGGTATACCAATCCACCTGACATTTACTGAACTCTGAGGAAACCCCAACTGCCTGCCCTCCGGTCTGACTGCAGCCCTCCTGGCACCCCAAAAAACGTAAGAGTGCCTGAGAATCCACACCAAACATTCTCCGCCTGAAAAACATAAAATTGTACCGCTCACCAGCATCGTAACAACCACAGTCCAACAGACAGAGAAAAACAAATACTCGACCAGACTAACAGCAAACAACACTCCGGGGAAAACGTCACAAACAGAAAAAACTTACAAGAGATGAGAACGAACATATAAACGGAAACGCCGGGATTCCCAATGCCCAATGTGCTGTAAAGCCCGGTCACTCAGACCCCACCTAGCAGCCTCCGTGGCTGCCCCAATCCTGAAAGAATGGGAAGCGAAGTCCGAAGGGGTATACCCCGCGGCCGATAAGCACTTCCGAAAAACCGAAACAAACTGAAACCTCGACAATGCCAAACCATCAGAATGAGTCAGAAAATGCCCAGGCCCACGTGGCCTCAGCGCTAGCCACTCTGTCACTGCAGCTACCGGGCACGACGAGGAATGAAGAACCCGGCCAAGCTCAACTCTCGACCCCCTCCCCAGTTGATCATTCTTTGACCTACGAATATACAGAGAAACCCTATCACCCTGAACAGTGACATCAGAGGCCCCCATGCCTCCCCCGACACGGGTAGAAGGGCTAACCAATTCAACAACGCGGAGGGCCCCCCGAAGAAGGCCAGAACAAAAGCGGTCCGGTAAAGAACCGCTTCGAAAGGAGAAGAGCAAACCGTGGGTAAATGCTCCAAGGGCACCCCCAGCAGTTCGAACGAAAAAGGCCGACAAGCATCAGTCTGTCACCCCTCTCCTTCCGGTAACCCTGCAAGGCCTTCCTAACCATAAAAGATTTTGTTGCGTCAGGCAACCCGGAGAGTCGAAAGAGAAACACCAGGCCTGACAGCTTGCAGTTCAAAGAAGAAACCGAGACACCTTCCTCAAAATTCTTGCCGATGAAGTACAACAGAATGTGCACCCGGTCTTCTTCCTGAAAGGACCCCCCTACCGAACTTACCAACTCAAGCCATTCCCACCAGACCCGATCGTATGCTGTCCACTTGGAAGGGAAAACCGCTTGCTTGATCAACTCAGCTATGGTGGCGAGGCGACGTTCCACAAATGACTTGGGCAAGGAATTCCCAGCTGCTCCGCCTCCAGTGCCAAGTGATGGAATCTTTCCCACTGTAGGCGAGAAAGGGCATCAGCTGTATTACACAGCCCCGCCACATGAACAGTATACACAAAACCATTCAAATTCAAACATCGCAACACTAAACGCCTCAGCAACCGCACCACAGGCGGTGAAGAAGCGGTAATGGTGTTAATGGCATTGACCACCCCCATTTTATCGCAGTTAAAATGAACACGCTTGTTCCGAAACGCCTCACCCCATACCTCGACAGCCAAGACTATCGGAAACAATTTCAATAGAACCAGGTTGCGGATGAATTTAGAATCCCTCCAAGCCTCCGGCCATCGACCCGCGCCCACCTGCCGCGTCCGTATACAGATTCAAATCTGTGTTGGACACCACCACCTCCATCCACAAGGACCGCCCGTTATACTCGTCAAGGAACATTTCCCAGACAAGCAGATCCTCCTGATGTTTCTTGCTCAGTCTCACAAAATGATGAGGCGAGCGAACCCCAGCACTGGCAGCCGCCAGCCGCCCGCAAAACACTCGACCCATGGGCATGATGCGGCAGGCGAAATTAAGCTTGCCCAGAAGAGACTGAAGGGAGCGCAAGGTGAGTTTCTTGCCACGACGCCCCCCGACTACCGACTCCCACAGATCCTCCAACTTGTCCAAGGGAAGCCGACATTCCATCCGCAAGGTATCAATGATGATCCCCAAAAAATTTTGCTCCTCAATAGGGCCTTCAGTTTTCTCGGGTGCCAAGGGAACCTCAAAAACATCAAACATGTGCTGGATCGTGGCCAACAAGATCTGACAAGTTCGAGCCCCCGGAGGGCCGATCACCAAGAAGTCATCCAAATAATGCATCACTGACTGCAGGCCAGACAAATCCCGCACCACCCACTTAAGAAAGGAACTGAACGTTTCGAAAAATGAACAAGAAATGGCACAGCCCATTGGCAGACAGCGGTCAACTAAATATTGACCCTGCCACACGCAGCCCAATAGGGGGAAACTCTGTGGGTTAACAGGCTGCAGCCTAAAGGCCGATTCGATGTCGGTTTTGGCGCGCCCATGCCAAATCTGCGTACCCAAGCAATGGCATTGTCAAAAGAGGCATAGGACACCGCGCACAGGGCGGGATCAATCACGTCGTTAACAGACCCCCCCTGAGGGTGAGATAAATGGTGGATGAGGCGAAACTGATTAGGGTCCTTCTTAGGGACAACCCCGAGAGGGGAAACCACCAAGTCAGCCAGTGGTGGAACCTCAAACGGGCCCGCCATCCTCCCTAAGGACACTTCCTTAGCCAATTTCGCAGAGACCACCCCAGCATGCAAATGAGCCGACCGCAAATTATCCACCATCGGGGGACACAAGACAACGTACAGGGAATAGGAAAACCATCAGTAAACCCCTGCAACAAAAACTGTGCAGCGGCCCTGTCCGGATACCTACGGAGAAAGGGCGCCATTTTATCCGCCCGCACCAGGGGTTCTCCCCTTTTTCAGCGTCGGTCGACTTACTCTTTCCTTGTTTAAAACATTTGGACAGGGGGTCAAAGCCCCCGCATCCGGAGCAAGTGTGACGATACCAGAAGGATCCTCCGAACCTACAGGTCCCGTCATTGAACTGCCAGCAATACCCCTTCTTGAGCGTGGCCGATGCTGCTGAGGTAGAAGCACCCCCGGCCCCCCCTGAAAGGGTTGGGAAACAGTCCTAGCCTGGGTCATCAGTTTCATCCACAAGCTTATGTCCTTGTGGTTCCACCAGAGAGAAGGCCTAACCGCCATGCGCTGCCGGAACTGCTCATCATAACGCAGCTAGGCAATCCCTCCGTACACGCGATGGGCCTCACGCGATGGGCCTCACTAATAGAGTCCAGGTAACCAAAGAGAGCCGAACAATGTTCCGGAGCCCTCTCTCCTACCACACGTGGGCTGAGTTGTCCGTCGAGATACAGGCTCTAATCGACTCTGGGGCTTCGGGCCTGTTCATTGATGCTGCCTTTGTATCGAAGCACTCGATTCCGCTGCAGCTGCGTGACACTCCACTTGCCATTGAGGCTCTTGACGGGAGACCTCTACAGCCTGCCCATGTGACTCATGAGACTGTTCTGTTGTCCATGGCCGTAGGGGCTCTTCACCATGAGATAATCCAGTTCCAAGTTATTTCCTCACCTACGTTTCCACTGGTTATTGGTTATCCTTGGTTACAGAGGCACAACCCCTCTTTTGATTGGCTCCGTGCTGAGGTTCTGTCCTGGTCTCCACAATGCAGTAAGAGATGCTTCCAGAAGATAGCCAAGGTCCTGTGCACCTCTTCACTCTCCTCCCTGCCGGTGGAGTACAACGATTTTAGCGATGTCTTTGACAAAAGTCAAGCCGGTACTTTGCCTCCACACCGGTCGTATGATTGCGCAATTGACCTTCAACCTGGTGCCATACCCCCTCGTGGCCAGGTTTACCCTTTGTCGGTCTTGGAGGATAAGGCCATGGAGGAGTATGTTGCAGACGCACTCTCTCGAGGTTTCATCCGCAAATCCTCGTCTCCTGCTGGTGCTGGTTTCTTTTTTGTGAAGAAGAGGAGTGGTGAACCGAGACCTTGCATTGACTATAGGGGTCTCAATCGTCTCACCATTCAAAATGCCTATCCGATTCCGTTGATTACGGATGACCGCCTCAAGGGAGCAACGGTTTTCACGAAACTTGATTTGAGAGGGGCATACAATCTCGTGAGGATTAATTAGGGCGACGAGTGGAAAACTGCCTTTAATACCAGAACAGGTCATTATGAATATCTTGTAATGCCTTTTGGCCTCTGTAATGCTCCGGCAGTTTTCCAGGAGTTTATTAACGATGTCCTCCGACATTTGTTGCAGTTATGTGTGGTGGTCTATCTCAATGATATCCTCATATTTTCCAAGTCCCTGGAGAGCCACCACACATATGTGTCGAGTGCTTCAGAAACTAAGAGAGAACAATCTCGATTGTAAGCTGGAGAAGTGTGAATTCCATCGGGAACAGGTCAAATTCCTGGGTTATGTCATTTCCACGGCTGGTTTTTCGATGGACCCAGAGAAACTTTCTGCTGTCCTACAGTGGCCTCGACCCATGGGTTTACGTCCTCTGCAGCGATTTCTTGGCTTTTCCATCTATTATCGGAAGTTTATTCATAACTTCTCGTCTCTGGTCAAGCCCCTGACTGATATGACCAGAAAGGATGGTAACCCACAGAGTTGGTCTCCAAAGTCCATTAAGGCTTTTGAGAGTCTTAAGACTACCTTTGTTTCTGCTCCTGTGTTGGCACATCCTGATCCCACGTTGCCTTTTATCCTTGAAGTCGATGCTTCTGAGACTGGAGTTTGCACCCTTCTGTCTCAACGTCCTAGCTCTGACAGCGGTATGCATCCGTGTGGCTACTTTTCCAAGAAATTGTCACCTGCGGAGTGCAATTACGAGACTGGTGGCAGAGAGCTGTTGGCGATCATTTTAGCCCTGAAATAGTGGAGACATCTCCTCGAAGGTATCGCTGTGCCGGTTCTCATTCTTACTGACCATAAGACTCTCACATTCTTGTCTGAGGCTAAGCGCCTCTCTCCCAAAAGGGCACAATGGGCTTTTTTCTTGAAGAGTTTTAATTACATTGTCTCAAAGAATGTAAGGGCTGACGCCTTGTCACGACAATTTTTCTCCACTTCCAAGATGGAGACGGTTCCGGTTCCTGTTATTCCTCCTGATCGTATTTTGGCTATGGTTCGCACCAGTCTCACTTCTCCTTTGGGAGACAAAATTCTTGCTGCTCAGGTCGATGCCCCTCCTGAGAAACCTTGTGACCTCTGCTTTGTTCCAGAGAGTCTCCATACTGCCGTACTCCAGACTTACCATTCTCCCAAGGCTGCTGGCCACCCTGGGAAGAATCAACTCTTTTGGGCCATTTCCCAACAATTCTAGTGGCCTAGTCTACGTGCTGATGTAACCGCCTTCATAGCTGCCTGTTCCGTCTGTGCTCAGTGTAAGACTCCACGACACCTTCCAGTGGGTCTCCTACAACCCATACCCAATGGAGAGAGGCCCTGGACCCACCTGTCTATGGATTTCATTGTGGAGTTACTCAACTCCCAGGGAAACACAGTTATCCTTATGGTGGTAGACCGGTTCTGGAAAATGTCTCACTGTATTCCACTTAAGAAGGTGCCTACGTCTAAGGAACTGGCTTCCATTTTTGCTCGGGAGATCTTTTGCTTACATGGTCTACCCAAGGTCATTGTCTCTGACAGAGGAAGTCAGTTTGTGTCCTGGTTCTGGCGAGCGGTTTGTGCACAGTTGGGAATTCAGCTTGCCTTCTCTTCTGCGTATCACCCGCAGACTAATGGGGCTGCAGAACGAGCCAATCAGTCCTTGGAGCAATTCCTGCGTTGCTATATTTCTGACCATCACAACAACTGGTCAGACCTCTTACCTTGGGCGGAGTTTGCTCACAATAGCGCTCTGAATTCTGCTTCCCATTTGTCCCCGTTTATGGCGAACAATGGTTTCCAACCTTCCATGTTGCCAGACTCATTTGTTCCTCAGAGTATTCCTGCATTGTCTTCGTTCCACTTGGGTACAAGTCCAGGAGGCTTTGTGACAGGCTAACGAGAGGTACAGACTCCATGCTGACCGCAGAGGCCTGCCTGCGCCTTCCTACCAGGTCGGGGACAGGGGTTGGCTGTCATCTCGCAACCTCCGACTTTGTGTTCCTTCTCTGAAGTTCGCTCCTTGGTTTATTGGGCCTTTCCGTATCCTTCGCAGGATAAACCCAGTGGCTTACGCGTTGGACCTTCCTTCCAGTATGCGTATCTCTAATGTGTTTCATGTCTCCTTATTGAAACCTTTGGTCTGCAACCGTTTTACCACCTCGGTGCCACGTCCTCACCCTATACAGGTTGAGAACCATGAGGAGTATGAAGTACAGTCCATTGTTGACTCCCATAGGTTCCGTTGGCGCATACAGTACCTGGTGCATTGGAAGGTGTACGGTCCGGAGGAACGCTCTTGGGTCCCATCCTCGGACGTACATGCCCCTGTCCTCCTCCGTGATTTCCATAGACGTTTTCCCCTCAAGCCTGGTGGTCCTCCGATGGGGAGGGGTCGTTGAGGAGGGGGTACTGTCAGGGCTGGGCTCAGCCCTTCCTTCTCTGTGCTGGCAGCTCAGCTGTCAGCTAATTGCCAGCTCCCATCTCTCCACAGTGATCCACCTGTTGATGATCCTGCTCGTCAGCTCTGCCTACTTAAGGACTTCCAGTTAATTTGCTCTTTGCTTTCGCCTGTGTTAACATCACAAGACTTTCTCCTGCGTTCCAGTTGAAGACCTGCTTGTCTGACATTTCCTCTGGCTACAGATCCTGCTTGCTGTACTACTACCTTTATCGCTGGCTCTTGGACATTGGCTTGGCCGATTACCTGATCCGGTTACTGAACTCTGGCTATGTTTTGACTACGCTTACTCTGTTTACCTTTTTACTTTTATTATTAAAAAAGTGTGATTTAACTGTACTTCTGTTTCGGTCTGATTCATGGTTTCTGACAACCAGGTTTTAAATGATTTCGGGTATATCCAAGCTGGGTAAAAGGCAGGATTTTTGAGAAAGGATAATGGGGGATTGTGTTGTGATGGTAACTGATGTTTCGTTTTAAGGCTGTCCCAAAGGGATATAAAATATTTAGTTATGGGATTACGTAGTTTGCGACGGTCTTTAGGTTGAAGCCATAATAAATTAGAAATTGAAAGTGGGTCACATTCTGATGCTTCTATTAATACCCATAATGGGATTTCCTTTTTTGTGTGGTACTTCTAGAGACTGGCCAGGTGAGCGGCTTTGTAATAGTTGTAATAGTTGGCAAACAGGTATAATAATTTGGGCAAAATGTTCATTTTGATTGCGTTGATCCTTCCTATCCAGGACAGTGGGAGTTGTAAACATTGTTTTAATAAGTTTGTTATCTGTTTCAATAAGGGGGGATAATTGACTGAGAAAAGATCTACATGACTATGGGGGAAATTTCAACTAAAACAGCAGCGACAAGCACAAAGGACACTTCTCATTGAATGTAAGTACAGTCCCTTGATTTTTAGTTCAACTAAACTTAGGCTTTCAAGTGCAACTTTAAAAGTTGAAAAGGAAAATGTGCTGAATGTATGTTCTACTGTAGATGTTATTGTTTAATAATTCAGCAGCCAACTCTTTTTTTTTTCTCTTTTTTTCTTCTTTTTTTTTATACATATATTTAGTGAGCTCCTTGGTCTGTTATCATCAGCACAATGTATTAGTGTTACCATTCAATAATTCAACAGAAAACTTGATTTTTATATTTTATTTTAATATTCTACATATATTTAGTGAGCTCGAAGGCTTGTTACCTGTCATTATTTAAGCAGTGAATAATAAAATCCTCCTGAGATGTTTCACAGAGGCTTTATATAACTTTATCACTGGTCCCCCCGGAAGACCCAGTGGTGCCACACAAGGTAACCCCCCTATAAAAAAAGGTCAGACAACCCTAATTTATATTGTCAGAGGGCGATTCTCAGCACTTAGATGCAGATGCTGTCTGTGTTGTCTGTTAACAGTGTGGGTAGGATAGGCTTTAGTCTCACAGATTGGGGTAGGAAACTCCATAGGATGGGAGAGGCTCAGGAGAAGTCCTGGAGGTGAGTATGGGAGGAGGTGACAAGGGAACTAGAAAGCAGGAGCTCTTGAGAGGAATGAAGAGGACAATTTGGTTTGTATTTTGAGACTAGGTTAGTGATGTAGTTGGGGGGCGAGTTGTGGATGGCTTTGTAAGTTATTGTTAGTATTTTGAACTTAATTCATTGGGTAAGTGACAGCCAATGGATTTGTAAGGTGAATGAGTCTGGCAGCAGCATTCATGATGGACTGAATAGGGGATAGTCTATTTAAAGGTAAGCCAATGAGGAGGGAGTTGTATTATAGTAAATCAGCTCTGAAAAGTATTCACTACCCAGTGACTGGAACATACAGGAATATGTAATGTATGGGAGGATGAACAGACATTGTCATACCTTCTTCATGGAGCTGCTTGTAACCCCTTCCAGTATGAACAGGCAGATGTGTTCCCCACAGTGCCTTTTCCAAGCAGTAAGGTTCGGTTTCCACTACTGTGACTTGTCATGCGACTTGGGACTGCAAAGTCGCATGACTAGTCGTACCCCATGATTTCCAATGAGTACCGTTCATATCTGTGCGACTTCAAAGTAGTCCCTGCACTACTTTGGTCCCACTTTGATGCGACTTGTGGTCCATAGACCTTAAGAATACACAGGCATGGTTTCATGTTGCATCAAAATCCCGGCAAAAAATCGCAGCAAAATCGAGCGACTTTCAGGTCGCAATAGTGAAAACCTAGCCTTATTGCAACATAGATCTTGCATTCCAGAGGAAGAAAATGTCCCATAAAACCCAACCTTGGCACATCGTGTTGTGTGTACATTTCAACAGATGAAAAACGAAGAATTTTTTAATTGCAATAAAATTCTTTAAAATGTGCAAAATATAACATTTCAGGTGATGATTCTTTTTTTATTCTGGATTACCGTAAGTAGGAAACAGTTAAAACCCCAGTAAAAGCGCAGTCATGATTTTCGACATGGGGAGATCTCCCTTTACTTCTTGTCTTGAAGACACAGCAGTGAGGGAAGTCCTCTGTTAGACAGTTGTCACTGAACATGTGTCATCACTGGAAGATCTCCTTTTAATTTCTGTTCTGGTGACAACTCAAATTTTTTTATTTCCCATCACTTTCAGTCCTAAAGTGTATCTAAACCCTAAAACAAAAATGTATATTTTTGCAAAACATAAGAAAAAGTAAACGGGACTATAACGGTGCTAGTAAATTAGTAAATTAGTACTGAACACAGTGGAAGACTCGACTACCAGTTGGTAAAAAAGTATACAATTTTTATTATTGACAATTTATACAAAATTACTAAAAATATGAGCAATATCACAGATTTCACAGTGGGGTAATTTCAAAAATGGTGGTTGCATCAATGTTCAACTGAGAGGATCATACACAGTCCCAACATGTTTCGCCCATTGGGGCTTCGTCAGGAGAAGTATGTCTCAGAAGTCTAAACGGATGAACAGCTAGACGTCTGAGACATACTTCCCCTGACGAAGCCCCAATGGGCGAAACATGTTGGGACTGTGTATGATCCTCTCAGTTGAACATTGATTCAACCACCATTTTTGAAATTACCCTGCTGTGAAATCTGTGATATTGCTCATATTTTTAGTAATTTTGTATAAATTGTCAATAATAAAAAATAGTGTATACTTTTTTACCAACTGGTAGTCGAGTCTTCCACTGTGTTCAGTACTAATTTACTAGCACCGTTATAGTCCCATTTACTTTTTCTTATATTTTGTCTCAATAATTTGGGATGAGGTGCGTTACATTAGGTGTCTACCCACAGCCAGACCACAAAACCACTGTATATTTTTGCAGTTTACTGGCCCTTAGATGTGGTGGCTACAATTACTTTCTTTTTTCACACCTATGTTTCTTTAACCTGGCAATCGTGCCATTAACTCACATCCTATTCTAGGGTGACAACTGTTCTGAGCAGCGTTATCACCCTAGGAACACTGTGTTAGAAACACATAACACACCCCCTCCCCCATCTCTGTAGCAGGGGGAGGTGTTTTGTAGTCCATGGAGCTAGCAGGGAACAATGCTAACTGATAACAGTTTAGAGGCAGAGCATACCAGAAATTATCAGCTCACAAGATTTTTAGCTGGATGAACAGCTGTTTTTTTTTGTGCTTGAATAGTTTTAATAAAGCCCAATGGTATATTTACAGTGGTTGTAAACCCTTTACAACAACTTTATGCTACAGTTAAGCCTATATTAAGGCTTATCTGTAGCTACCCAGGATATCTCCTAAACCTGCACGGTTTAGGAGATATCCCCTGTCCTCTGCATGTGCCGATCTCATCGGCACATGCGCACTGGGGCAAACTAAAGCAATGGCACCTATGTGCCGTTGCTTTAGTCCGTGTGCCATTACCGGCGGCTCCCGCACGCATGCGTGATGTCATCTCGGCTCCGGCCAATCACAGCGCTGGAGCCGCGATACCCGTAAGTAACCCCCGGGAGAGATGTCGCCTCTGTAGGGGGGGGGCGAGGACCGCTGCGGGGGCTTCGAACTAATGTAAGTAATTCATAATGAGCCAGTATGCTATGCATACTAGCTCATTATGCCTTTACTTGCAGGTTTTTTTTTTTTTTTTTTAAAAGGGTTTACAATCACTTTATGGGTGAAAAAGGAGCAAGTATGAGAAATGTATTTATAGAGTTCACATACACTTTAAAGTGGTTCTAAAGGCTCAGGGTTTTCTACCTTCATGCATTCTATGCATAAAGGTAAAAAATCTTTTGTGTGCAGCAGCCCCCCAGCTCCCTTTAATACTTACCTGAGCCCCCTCTTGATCCAGTGATGTCCAAGAGAGCCTTGGCTCTCCGGGGACTCTCCCTCTTCATTGTCTGAGACAGCAGCGGGAGCCATTGGCTGTCAATCACAGCCACTTAGCCAATCAGGAGAGAGAGGGGGCAGGGCCGAGCCGTGGCTCTGTGTGTGAATGGACATGCAGAGCCACAGCCTGCGTGCCTCCATTGCAGGCTGCTTGCTCTGAGGGGACTTGGCAGGAGGGAGGGGCCAGGAGCGCCTGCAGGGGACCCGAGAAAAGGAGGATTGGGTTTGCTCTGTGCAAAACCGCTACACAGAGCGGGTAAGTATAACATGTTTGTTATCTAAGAAAAAAAAGTGACTTTAACATCACTTTAAGCATGCCATACACAGTTGAAATTTTGGCTGATCCCTGCTGAATTGGCTGAAATTTGAGCCTTAGGTGGCACTGTCAGCATCACCTAGCTTGACAAAAGTCAGCTTTTCAATAGACTAGTTGGCCAAAAAGCGATCAGATACGGTCACTGTTTGGGTAATTTGACAGCTCCCGGTGCTGGCTGTCGGAATACAGTAGTAGGCAGGGGAGATTCCTTTATCCGAGGTGTTAGCATGGAAGGGGAAAATGATCCAGGTATGGCAGCCTTAAAATATCCCCACTCCTTACAGCTGGGCCCCCTGGTTTGTTATGTCTAGGGCTGCATTTATTTTTTCCAGTCACGGCACCCTTTGAAAAGCTATTTATCATAGATAGAGAACTATATGGGATTTCTCTTGTTAGCCTTATGCCTCGTACACACGATCGGAAATTCCGACAAGAAAACCATGTTTTTTTTCTGATGGAATGTTGGCTCAAACTTGTGTTGCATACACACGGTCACACAAATCTTGTTGGAAATTCCGATCGCCAAGAACGCGGGGACATACAACACGTACGACGAGCCGAGATCAATGAAGTTCAGAAGGCAGTTTGGCTCTTCTACTTTATTCTGGACATGCGTGTTTTTTTGCGCGTTGAAATTGCATACAGACGATCGGAAATTCTGACAAGAATTTTTTCAGACAGAAAAATAGAGAGCCTGCTCTCAATCTTTTGCTGGCGGAAATTCTGTCAGCAAAAGTCCCATGGAGCATACAACCGATCAAAAGCTCACATCGGACTATTCTTGTTGGATTTTCCGATCATGTGTATGCAGCATTAGTCACATTGCCCATTGAGACAATTAGAAGGCATGAGGCTAGGCACCAACTTTCTAGATTAAAAATCTATGTGTATAATTGGGCACCCTCGGTTTTGGGGCTCCTAAGGCACTTTAGAAGAAAAGGTTGTAATAGATTTCTTCCGGCCCAAAACCAGAATGTATGTTCTATTCTGCCTCTGACCCAAATTCAAAGTGATGTGAATGCATGCATGCAAAAAGGATCACACTGGGACACACTGGTCAGAATGAGCTTTCTCTCATCAACAAGGTCACAGCCCCTTATATACACAAAGTGATATAAGCAAACGTCATCACATATGTGTGTATATAATTGGTTCATCTGTATATGGTCCTTTTCCTGTCGACATCTGTTCTGGCCACGATGTATCCACATTCCAGAGCTCAGCAGCCATCTTTTAGTAGACGATAGGAGGGGCAGAAAGGAGGGGGTAAGGGAGTGAGGAGTGGATAAAACATCTTTTTGTCATTTTTTTGTAAGGAAATTACTGCTGTCTTGTTATATGATTACTAAGATATATTTATACATCGCAACAAGAAAGAAAAGAAACAATAAAAATAATAATAGAAAAGAAAATAACAATATTTGAGTGGTTAAAAGAGACATAACATAGTCAATTTATTAGTTCCATCACAAGGTAACCAATGTACATTTATATGAAGGTGCCTGTTCAGACATGTTGCTTGTGGTTTTATAAGACTAATATAGCAGCTGGTAGGTTAAAACAATTTGTTTCTTCTGCTAAACACAGACAATTTCAGTTAATTGTATTAGTAATAACTGATTCAACTTTTTTCGGCTCTGATAAAGTGATGGGCAGCACCTAATCTCAGAGAAATAGGTATTTAGCCATTCCAAACCAGTAAAGGAAATCTCTACCTTTAACCATATTTTCTGTAATCTCTATAGAGTTCCAAATCATTTTAATATAATGTAAAAAAAAAACTTTTATCCATCCTATGTAAAGCATCAAAGGCCTGCGCTGTCTCTGCCTATCTAGAAATGTTGATATCTGGCCTTCCCATAAGTAGGCTTCAATACCCTTCAAGTCTGCATATATTATCATAGAATAAAACTGTTTCATGGTAGAGAAGAAAAAGAGAAGGTGAGAAAGATGATGTGGTTTATGGCCTCCGGAGATAAATTCTTTGTTAGAAGCTCAACTGAGGTTAATTAATAAAAAATGGAATCAGAATAACAGCTACTATTGAAATGAAATCAATCATTCTATCAGAGAGGGCACCCTATCAAAAAAGAAGTAAGCCAAGTTATTGACAGATTAAACTCAGTCTCATGGAAAGAATGCTGGCATACAAAGAAGGTCGGGCACATACCTATCATAAGTTCTGGGATATTTGGCTATCACTTCACCATGACCTCTAGAGTTGATAACCTTAATAAATGGAAACTGATAGCATCTAATTGTGTTACAGCAAAACCAGTGCAGGGGATAACACTGATGATTTGTTATGTTTGGTTATATGTTTGTTTGGTTTGGTTAATCCGTTGATGTTTTTTTTTTTAAATCAAATTGGAGTTTATTCAGAGAGCAATAGGTATACAAAATAAATACTTCACACAATACAGCACATACTTCTGTGTGTCCACAGGAGAAGGAAGGGACAATACCCTACAAATAGGGGCACAACATAATAAGAAAAATACACCCTTTTAAGTCAAAAACACCCAACCCTGTACCACATCTATCTCAATACAATAGTGTAGTTTCTGCAACACAGTACAAAAAATATCACAGGCATCCATGTAAGAAAATAGGACTTATAGTCGTTGTATCCAGACCGGGGTAAGATAGACCGACTCATAGCCGAGCAATAGACCACCACGCGGGGAGTATCACCCCTAGTGCCATGTTCCCTCCCACTCAGATCCTCCGTCCCTTATACTAGCATTCGTTCCATAACCAGATCAACCGGGGCCAGACCTGGAATCTCCAACCATCGAGCCCAAATCTTGTCAAATTTCCTCACACTCCCTCTATGCTGAAATATATACTTTTCCAGCCTAATAGTGTCCCCCATGAGATTCCGCCATTCCCTCACCGTGGGGGGTTCCTCTGACTTCCAGTGTCGCAAAATAAGCTTCCTGGCCTGGAAGAGAGCTCTCGCTATGCCCACCCTGATGGGATCCTCCTCCGGTATGTTGTCTATGATCCCCAGCAAACATAATTTAGGGTGTGCAATAAGCTGCACCTGGAAAACAGTATTAATCATATCCAAGACCTCCGTCCAGTAAAGATGCAGTTTGGGACACCGCCACAACATGTGGATCAGGTCACCATGGTCCCTCTTGCATCTAGTACAGGCAGGGTCCTCTCGGACCCCCATACTTACCATCCTAGCTGGGGTATAGTGTACACGCAGCAGTATATATAGCTGAGACAACCTTTGGGCTACATTAAGAGAACACAAGGGAATGGCCAGCAGAGCGTCTTCCCACTGGTCCTCCTCAAAAGCTCCAACGTCTCTCTCCCACTTTGAGATGATGCCTGCCATGTTGTCAGGAAGGAATCTGCTGAGGAGCATGGAGTAACTGCACGAAATGAAACCCTTAAACGAGGTTACGTCTCTCATGTAGTTAAAAATCGGCGTGGGGCTTAGTGTCCAGCCGTCTCCCTCCGCTTGGGCCCTGACCGCATGTTGGAGCTGGAAATAAAAAAACTGCATAGAGGCAGGGAGCTGAAATTCAGCCTGCAGCTCCAAGAATGAGCGCAGCTGCCCGTTCCTAAAAAATTGTGTCAAATGGGTAATCCCGTATTGTTGCCATCTCATACCATATTGTAATTTTTCCAACTCCAAGTAGCGTTTGTTCCCCCAGATGGGGCTATGCCTAGTAAAACCCTCCACTTGTTGCAACGCTCTCACCTTGTTCCAGATTTTCTGCATCAAGTTGTATGTAGGGTACAGCTTATTGGATTTGGCAAATCTCAGTGCCTCCAGGCCCTCCTCCACCTCCCCCCCACATGCCGAGCGGAGCAGCTGCGCCACAGGGTCCACCAAGTTCAACACCGGATTACCAGGGGGCCTCAACACCCTAGCAATGTGCTGGAGCTGGGAGGCCAGGTAATACAGCCATGGGTTAGGGAGAGAGAGCCCTCCTGCCTCCTTCGGCCGTTGAAGCTGTTCCAGCTTCACCCTTGCCGTAGAATTTAGCCATATAAGGGATCTGAAAATGGTGTTTACAACCCTGAAATGTTTAAGAGGGACAACCATGGGGGAGTTGTGCAACACATATAAGAGCTGCGGCATTAAGATCATCTTTATCAGATTTATTCTGCCTACAGGGGACAGTTTCAGTTTGGACCACACCTTCACCCGATCCCTGCAGCGATACAATAATGGGGACAAATTTAAGGTAAGATAGTCTAAAGGATTGGGTGTAACCTGGATCCCCAGATATCTGAATTCTGTGGATACAGGGATATCTAGTAGGTGTGTCAGCTGTGGACATGGTGTCTTGTCTAAGAGCATAAGAGAGGATTTGGTCCAATTAATCACCAACTCAGAATACCGGCCAAAAGTCCGTACAACCTCCATTGCCTCCCTCAGAGATGACTCCGTGTCACCCAAAAGGAGCATGGTGTCATCGGCATACATCATACATTTTTCTTGTTGCTCCCCATATTGAAACCCTCTGATGTTCGTATGGGCACGAATCCGAGCAGCCAGCGGTTCTATGGCCAGCGCGAACAGTAAAGGGGACAACGGGCACCCCTGTCTGGTGCCCCTAAAGAGATCAAAGTATTAGGATATTCTTCCTGACTCTCTAATGGCTGCTTTCGGGGGAATTGTATAGAAGCTGCACCCATGCTATGAAATTCTCTCCAAACCCAAATTTTCTCAGAACTGCCCATAAGTAGGGCCATTCTATGCTATCAAAGGCCTTATGGGCGTCAAGGGAGAGCAGAGCCCTGTCTCCCATGTTATCGGTGATGGATTGCATGTTAATGAATAATCTGCGCAGATTAATAGCCGTGGACTTCTGAGGCATAAACCCCGCCTGGTCAGAATGTATTATAGCAGAGATAGCATTGTTCAGCCGTATAGCAAGAACCTTGGCCAAGATTTTTACATCCGACTGCAACAAGGATATCGGCCTATAGGAACCCGGGTCTAACGGGTCCTTTCCAGGTTTTAATAGCAAGACTATTATGGCTTTGGTCATAGAAAGAGGCAGGCACCCGGCTGATCTGGCCCCATTAAACACTCCCAACAACCTAGGCAATAATTGTTCCCCGTATTGCTTGTACACCTCCACCGGAATTCCATCTTCCCCTGGTGCCTTGGAGTTGGGGAACATATCAGTCGCCGCCTGGAGCTCCTCAACCGTCAGGGGAGCATCCAGTTGTTTTTGAGGGTAGGGAGTTCAACCCCTTCAATATACTCCTGAAGGGAATCATCAGTATAGTCCTGTCGGGAGCGGTAAAGGTCACAGTAGTATGAGCTAAGGATCGTCATAATGTCATCCGGGGAATTAGTAATTTTTCCATCGGGTGCTCTCAGAGCACCAATGGATGGGGATGTCTGTTGAGCACGGGAAATCCGGAAATCCGTGCCAACAGGCGACCAGTATGCTCACCCTCCTCATAAAAGGCCAACTTACTGAAAAATCGTTTCCGCTCGGCCGCCGAGAAGGTAATTTTATTCAGGGCGTCCTGAGCAGAAACCCAGGCGTCTCTATGGTCTGCAGTGGGGTCAGCAACAAACTTGGCCTCCAGGTCAAGCACCAATCTCTCCACCCCCTCCCGATGTTCACCCGACCGTCTCTTAAATGCATTAATCTCAGTAATAAACAACCCCCTCAGAAAGGCCTTAAAAGTCTCCCAAGCAACCCCCACATCTGGGTAATCCGCCTGGTCCCCCCAGAAGTCATTAATTTTCCGTGCTGTCAGGTCCGGGGCTGGCAAAAGATTAAGCCAAAAGGCATTCAGCTTCCAGGGGGCTCTGAGCAGTGACGAAGGAGGGGAAACCTCCAACCCCAGAGTCAGCGGAGCATGGTCCGAGATACCTCGTATTGCATATGAAATCTCCGCCACCACCCGCACCGCCGTGTCCGAACACAGGCACAGGTCTATACGTGATAGTGACATATGTGTTTTCGAAAAACATGAGAACTGTTGTTTCCGGGGGTTCCTGCTCCTCCACAAATCCACCCACCCCACCTCCTCCACCAGTTTTCTCAGGGGTGTGCGGCAAGCACCGCGCCCCGACAAGACTGGGGGGTGCTTGTCCAGCTGCGGATCCAGGTAGCAGTTGAAGTCGCCCCTTAATGTACAAAGGTACTCCCGGGCGTCCCAACTGAAAGTCCAGGATCGCCCGTAGGACCTGATGACTGTACGGAGGCGGGATATATACAAAGACAAGTATACATTTCAGGGAAGACAAGCGACAATGCAGTATAACAAATCGGCCCTCAACATCCACCACACTGTCAAATTCCTGAAAATCCAGTGCCCCATGTATCAAAACACTCACCCCTCTGGAAAAGGAGGTGTGAGTGGAGTGATAAGCCTTGCCCACCCACCGAAAGTTAAGGCATGACACAGTGTCGGGGGTGAGATGAGTCTCCTGCAACGCACACACAGCCGGAAGATATTTTTTCAAAGATGTGGAGACCATTGTGCGCTTGAGGGGGTCACCAAGCCCCCTAACATTCCATGACACCACATTAATTACATTTAACCCTCCCGCCATAGTAGATAGATATTTATACATTTAAAGGGTGAGACAATCCAAGACAGTATACACCGTGTCCCCCCACCCCTAGATCGGGTATTCTGCAGGTCAGATACCACCCATAAAGTCAAATCATGCTGGTGTTGTAAGTGCTGTACCGTAATGCTGAAGTCTCTCCAAACTATTAGAACCTCTGAGCGCAACAGCACTCTAACTTTATCATGAACACTTCCTGGGGGTGCAACCTCGAAAAAGACCACCAGCCGGCGATCTAGTTCTCCAGTTGCTGTCAGTGCACCAAGGACCCCCAGGAGCAAACAGAGTATAAAGGGTCGAACATCAAAAAAGGCACTGGGACAACAGGTCCCGTCTCCCGCCGGCCTCTCAACCGCCAGTCGGGAGGTATCTGTGGATAACTCGTAACACATCAGACACTCGTACAAACTTGCTTAGCTTCGCACACTCTCTCAGTGGGGGAAAAGAGAGCAATAAATCAACTCGTGCTCCCGGCCGAAATGGAAGGTAGCTTAGAACAACGTGAGCTAGCGAGGCAGCCCACCAGCCGGGGGCCGCCCTAGCCTTTCAAGAGCCTGGCATCTTCAGGGACCTAGAGTAGGTCAGTCCCCTTCCCCTGCCCCCTCCCTTGGCAGGCGAAAGGCATTTTCATTTGCATCCAGCCAGTCCGACGCGTCTGCCGCGTGTTCAAAGAAGTGAGCCTGGCCTCTCGCAGTAATGCGGAGGCGTGCCGGGTATAGCATTGCATATGGCGCCTGCAACTTCTGCAGCCTTTTCTTGACTTCTGTGAATCGGGCCCGCCTCTTCTGCACATCAGATGAAAAGTCAGGATAAAAAGAGATGCGAGCTCCATTAAACTGCACATTCTGTTTTTCTCTGGCCAAACGAAGAATAATTTCTCTGTCACGGTAATGCAACATGCGTGCCAGGATAGGTCGCGGGGGATGCCCTGGGGGAAGGGGCCGCATGGGGACCCTGTGAGCCCTTTCGACCGCATAAAGGGATGTAAACGCCTTTTTCCCAAATATCTCCAGCAGCCACTTCTCAACAAAGTCAGTGGGGTCTCTACCCTCCGTTTTCTCAGGGAGACCTACTATGCGAACATTGTTGCGTCTCATCCTATTCTCGAGGTCATCAGCGCGTTGATCTACTGCAGCCACCATTCTAGCATTATGCTGTGCATCTCTCATCAGAGGGGGGAGCTTATCCTCCACGTCACTGATCCTGCTTTCTGCAGCTGTGGTCCTCTCTCTGATCTTCTGCATATCTTGCCTTATCAGGCAAACTTTCTCCTCCAAACCATCAAATCTTCCTTGCAAAGTGTTAACTGAGGCAGTGCACCTATTCACAGCTTTCAGGATCTCAGCAAGGGTGGGCTGAGCAGGCTCCTCATCCCCACTGTCTTCTGCCTGCTCCCCTGCCTGCTCTGCCATACTGTTAACCTCAGTGTGTTCAGGAAAGCCTTCCTCCATGTTTCCCTGTGCAGTGAGTTCCCCCTCAGGAGCTCCCCCCTCCTCAGCCGAGTCTGCTATGTGCAAGGATCCTGACAGTTTTTGGGCATAATATCTAATGTCTGTAGGGAGAGGGTCCCCGCTGGCGCTCTTAGGGGTTTTTGGAGGTTTACTCACTGTGTCCTTATTCTTTTCAGCACCGCTCGTCCCACGCTGCTGAGACCCTCCGGCGGCGCCATCTTGGATTTCCGTGCTCTGTTCCCCTTCTTTGTTCTTTCCCCGCCGACCCATCATGAATGCGGTCAATACAGGCACCCCAGCGGGTTCCCCTCAGGTTCCGAAGTCGGGCTGTAGCCGTTTTTCACAGTGTAGAAGCCGGGAGCAGGATTATAGCAGGGTGACAAGTGGGAGCTCTGTGAGGAAGCTGCTTCTCACATGCCGATCCTGGCCACGCCCCAATCCGTTGATGTTTAACCACTTAAGCCCCGTACCATTTGGTAGCTAGAGGACCAGAGGTGAATTCAGAATTTTGCACTGCGCTGCTTTAACTGTAAATTGTGCGGACATGCAATGTTGTACCCAAACAAAATTTGCGTCCTTTTCTTCCCACAAATAGAGCTTTCTTTTAATGGTATTTGATTGCCTCTGCGATTTTTATTTTTTGCGATATAAACGGAAAAAGACCGAAAATTTTGAAAAAAAATGATATTTTCTACTTTTTGTTATAAGAAAAATCGAATAAACTCAATTGTAGTCATACATTTAGGCCAAAATGTATTCAGCCACATGTTTTTAGTAAAAAAAATGTCAATAAGCGTATATTTATTGGTTTGCGCAAAAGTTATAGAGTTTACAAACTAGGGTACATTTTCTGAAATTTACACAGCTTTAAATTTATGACTGCCTATCTCATTTCTTGAGGTGCTAAAATGACAGGGCAGTACAAAACCCCCCCAAATGACCCCATTTTGGAAAGTAGACACCCCAAGGAAATTGCTGAGAGGCATGTTGAGCCCATTGAATTTTTTATTTTTTTGTCCCAAGTGATTGAATAATGACTAAAAAAAAAAAAAGAAAAAAAAATTACAAAAAGTTGTCACTAAATGATATATTGCTCACACATGCCATGGTTATATGTGGAATTTCACCCCAAAATACATTTTGCTGCTTCTCCTGAGTACGGGGATACCACATGTGTGGGACTTTTTGGGAGCCTAGCCGCGTACGGGATTCCGGAAACCAAGCACCGCCTTCAGGATTTCTAAGGGCGCAAATTTTTGATTTCACTCCTCACTACCTATCACAGTTTCGAAGGCCATAAAATGCCAAAATAGCACAAAACCCCCCCAAATGACCCCATTTTAGAAAGTAGACACCCCAAGGAAATTGCTGAGAGGCCTGTTGAGCCCATTGAATATAATTTTTTTTGTCCCAAGTGATTGAATAATGACAAAAAAAAAAAAAAAATTACAAAAAGTTGTCACTAAATGATATATTGCTCACACATGCCATGGTTATATGTGGAATTACACCCCAAAATACATTTTTCTGCTTCTCCTGAGTACAGGGATACCACATGTGTGGGACTTTTTAGGAGCCTAGCCGCGTACGGGACCCCGAAAACCAAGCACCGCCTTCAGGATTTCTAGGCACAAATTTTTGATTTCACTCCTCACTACCTATCACAGTTTTGAAGGCCATAAAATGCCAAAATCGCACAAACCCCCCCCAAATGACCCCATTTTGGAATATAGACACCCCAAGCTATTTGCTGAGAGGAATGGCGAGTATTTTACAGCTCTCATTTGTTTTTGAAAATGAAGAAAGAAAATATATATATATATATTTTTTTTCAATTTTCAAAACTTTGTGACAAAAAGCGAGATCTGCAAAATACTCACAATACCTCTCAGCAAATAGCTTGGGGTGTCTACTTTCCAAAATGGGGTCATTTGGGGGGGTTTTGTGCTATCTGGGCATTCCATGGCCTCCGAAACTGTGATAGGCAGTGAGAAGTGAAATCAAAAATTTAAACCCTTAGAAAGCCTGAAGGCGGTGCTTGGTTTTTGGGGTCCCGTACGCGGCTAGGCTCCCAAAAAGTCTCACACATGTGGTATCCCCGTACTCAGGAGAAGCAACAGAATGTATTTTGGGGTGTAATTCCACATATGCCCATGGCATGTTTGAGCAATATATCATTTAGTGACAACTTTGTGCAAAAAAAAAAAAAAAAAATTGTCGTTTTTCCGCAACTTGTGTCCACATATAAAATATTCCATGGACTCGACATGCCTCTCAGTATATAGCTTGGGGTGTCTACTTTCCAAAATGGGGTCATTTGGGGGGGTTTTGAACTGTTCTGGCATTTTATACACAACATTAGGAAGCTTACATCCACTCTTCTAACCACTTGAAGACAAAGCCCTTTTTGACACTTTTTGTTTACATGAAAACATTTTTTTTTTTTGCAAGAAAGTTATGTTGAACCCCCAAACATTATATATATATATTTTTAAAGCAAAGGCCCTACAGATTAAAATGGTGGGTGTTGCATTTTTTTTTTCTACACAGTATTTGCGCAGCGATTTTTCAAACGCATTTTTTGGGTTAAAAAATACACTTTTTTTAATTTTAATGCACTAAAACACACTATATTGCCCAAATGTTTGATGAAATAAAAAAGATGATCTTAGGCCGAGTACATAGATACCAAACACGACATGCTTTAAAATTTTGCACAAACGCGCATTGGCGACAAACTACATACATTTTTAAAAGCCTTTAAAAGCCTTTACAGGTTACCCCAGTAGATTTACAGAGGAGGTCTACTGCTAAAATGATTGCCCTCGATCTGACCTTCGCGGTGATACCTCACATGCATGGTGCAATTGCTGTTTACATATGACGCCAGACCGACGCTTGCGTTCGCCATTGGGCAAGAGCAGGGCAGGACAGGGGTGCTTTTTTTTTTTTTTTTTTTTTTTTTTTTTTATTATTAATTTTGCTTTTTTATTTTATTTTTAAATTGTTCCTTCCAAGTATTTTTTTTTTTTATCATTTTTATTGTTATCTCAGGGAATGTAAATATCCCCTATGATAGCAATAGGTAGTGACAGGTACTCTTTTTTTGAAAAAACTGGGGTCTTCTAGACCCTAGATTTTTCCTCTGCCCTCAAAGCATCTGACCACACCAAGATCGGTGTGATAAAATGCTTTCCCAATTTCCCAATGGCGCTTTTTATATCCGGGGGGGGGGGGCATTCCCTCCCACTGCTTGTAAAAGCAGTCCAGAGGCTAATTAGCCGCTAGGATTGCTTTTACATGAAAGCTGGCCGCAGGCTGAAAAGAATGATACCAAGATGATACCTAAACCCGCAGGCATCATTCTGGTATAAACATTCAAAGTCCAGCAACATACCAGTACGTTGCTGGTCCTTGTTGGACATGTATTGTAATCTTTTTATTTCATGCAGCCAGTTGGCTGAATGAAAAAAGAGATTGATCGGTGGGTATGCCCACCATTAGAATACCGCCCTTCATCCACCCACTTCCAATGATGGGCATACACGCACCATTTATATATGCCGAAGCATGGGGGCATCCTCCCGCAAAAAAGTTATGCCGCACACACATGGTCGGACTTTTCCACGGGCAAGCCTCCGTCGGAATTTCGACCATATGTACGCGGCATTAGGAGCAAAATCGCTCCTCCGCCCCTGCTGCCCCAATGCTTCGGCATATTTGCTTTTTTTTTTTAACTGTGGTGGTGAAATCACCTCCTACAGCACTGGAGTCGCAGGGATCAGGCCTGTCTCTGCGAACGCTGCAGTTATGTGTGTTTTTGTTTTGTAAGTGACAGTGATCGATCGATACTGCACTTGGGTGGCCTGGGCTGGACGGAGGGGCAAAACGCAGGTGCCAGCAGGTATCTGGGCTGATCCCGCTAACACTGCGTTTTTGGGAACCCTAAACTGCTGGGGACGCTAGTATAGATCTGATCAGATCAGATATTGATCTGTTCAGATACTATACCACTAAGGGGGGTGTATGCTTCACACGTGGGTGTTAGCGTTACTGGCACTAACCTGACGCTGCCTGGGGTGTGACTCAGACCCTCTCTGACGCTAAAACCTAATTGATATCACCCGCCGGGCGATCAGGGGGTTAAACCTTTATTGGGTTATATACACGGCGGGTGCCCTGACACTATAAAAAGCAAACTAACTAACCAGCGTCACCCGTAACACTTATATGGTGATCACTGGTGAAAGGGTTAACTAGGGGCAATCAGGGGGTTAAAACCTTTATTAGATAATATATGGGGGTACCTGACGCTATAAAAACCTGCGGCGAACCTAAAAAAAATTACCAGCTACCGATCTGCATCACCGACACTAAGACAGCGTTTAGAAAAACGATTGCTTAGCGACAGTGGTGATGGGGGTGAAAGGGTTACCTGGGGGGTGATCAAGGGGGTTAAACCTTTATTAGATAATATATTGGGGTACCTGACGCTATAAAAACCTGCGGCGAACCTAAAAAAAAATACTGGCTACGATCTGCATCACCGACACTAAGACAGCGTTTAGAAAAACAATTGCTTAGCGACAGTGGTGATAGGGGGTGAAAGGGTTACCTGGGGGGCGATCAAGGGGGTTAAACCTTTATTAGATAATATATTGGGGTACCTGATGCTATAAAAACCTGCGGCGAACCTAAAAAAAATTACTGGCTACCGATCTGCATCACAGACACTAAGACAGCGTTTAGAAAAACGATCGCTTAGTGACAGTGGTGATAGGGGGTGAAAGGGTTACCTGGGGGGCGATCAAGGGGGTTACACCTTTATTAGATAATATATTGGGGTACCTGACGCTATAAAAACATGCGGCGAACCTAAAAAAAATTACTGGCTACGATCTGCATCACCGACACTAAGGCAGCGTTTAGAAAAACAATTGCTTAGCGACAGTGGTGATAGGGGGTGAAAGGGTTACCTGGGGGGCGATCAAGGGGGTTAAACCTTTATTAGATAATATATTGGGGTACCTGACGCTATAAAAACCTGCGGCGAACCTAAAAAAAATTACCGGCTACCGATCTGCATCACAGACACTAAGACAGCGTTTAGAAAAACGATCGCTTAGTGATAGTGGTGATAGGGGGTGAAAGGGTT
The DNA here is from genome assembly GCA_029206835.1 of Rana muscosa. Taxonomy (NCBI): domain Eukaryota; kingdom Metazoa; phylum Chordata; class Amphibia; order Anura; family Ranidae; genus Rana; species Rana muscosa. The sequence continues at coordinate 232,439,744 of CM055118.1, forward strand.
ACCTGGGGGGCGATCAAGGGGGTTAAACCTTTATTAGATAATATATTGGGGTACCTGACGCGATAAAAACCTGCGGCGAACCTAAAAAAAATTACTGGCTGCCGATCGGCATCACTGACGCTAAGACAGCGATCAGAAAAATTATCGCTAAGCGACAGTGGTGATAGGGGGTGAAAGGGTTATCTGGGGGGTGATCAGGGGGTTAAACCTTTATTAGGGGGGGTTAGGGGGCTACACTGGACCTAAGACTAAACTTTGGTGACACTTTTACAGTCACAAATGTCACTGATTGCAGTGATCACTAAATAAATGGTCACTGCAATCAGTGACACTGTGACTGGGGGCTGAGGGGGTGATCTGGGGGGTGATCTGGGGTGTCTGGGGGGGCCTGGGGGGGCGATTTATGTCCCTATGTGTCCTGGTGTCAGTGTAGTGTTGTGTGCACTGACCTGATATCTTCTCTTGTACGGCGCTCGGTATATGTGAACGCCGCACCAGAGATGACATCACTTCCTCCTGCTCCCTCTGCCTGACACAGACAGAGGGGGCATTTCCATTCGCCGGGAGCGATCGAGAGGGGGTGGCCAGAAACGAATGGCTGCCCCCTCATCCCGGAACGCTCCCGGACACTTAGCCACCGCTCACTGTATAGAAGGGGGGTCCGATTGGACCCCCCAACTGTACAAAGGCAATCACGTACACTCTACGTGATTGTGCCTGTCGGTGCCATTCTGCCGACGTAGATATACAGTGAGCGGTCGTTAAGTGGTTAAACAAATTGTATTTCAACTACTACAATCTAAACAATGATGGTATTATTATTAGTATCACTTGGTTCTGGTACCATTGTTCTGATAAGATTTTGTAACCAACCCGGGGCGGCCATATGCTGGGTCGCATTCACAGTACCTGGAAAAGCATACAGATAGCCTGCTCACAGTATGCTCCCGATAGGGGTGACGGGCTCTTCATGTTAACCATTCCTCTTCAACCGATTTCTCCAGGAACTACAGTTCAGATTAAAGACTTCAAAGTTTTTTATAAGGAACTTAATTTACCCAGCTGTGCTTAAATAGTTTATTGTTGAAGGTATTGACATTAATGTATACCTGCTATATTTGTATCTGTACACTAAGATGTTTAATAAAAATCTTAAAGTAAAAAAAAGAAAGAAAGAAGTAAGCCATAAAATGGTAATGCACACTGGGCACACAAAAAGCTGTGTGTGGCGGCCATGTTGTTCAGATATCAGGTCATCCCATGGGCGTCCGCAGCAGGGGGCAAGGGGGGTCAAGTGCCCCCCCCTGGAATCAGCAAGGTGTCCGCACAAGACAAGTGGGTGTCCGTGAGCTGAGCGGTCAGCCGTAGACTTTTTTCTGAGTCTGCTGACTGCTGCTGCTCTCTGACATGATCTGACTCAGACTCACTCGCTCGGCCGCTCGGCTCCGCCTCCAGTCCCTACCCCACTGTCTAGACCAGTGGTTCTCAACCTTTCTAGTGCCGTGACCCCTTGATAAAATTTCCCAAGTTGTGGGGACCCCTCACATTAAAATTATTTTTGTAGTGTGGGTTGTCAGACAAGTAATTTGCACCCCTAATCCATGGACATTTAGTGCTCCCTGAGTCCCTTCCACTCGTACAGTAATAAAAACCCTTATGGTACATTTTAGGATGTTCCACTCTTTTCCTTTGTTCTCCTTTCTTTCCCTTTTGTCTCTCTATATGCTAATTTCGTGTTTTTTCCCCCCTTCTCTCTCTAGCCCTCTTTCTTGTTCCTTCTCCTATTCTTTCTCTCCCTTTTTCTTTGTTCCTCCCCCTCTTTTCCTCTCCCTTTCATGTATTCTTTATTTTTACTCTTTCGCTTACTCCTTGGTGGTGGGGGGCATAATGGGATGAGTGGCAGTGCTGGCGGGAGTTGGGATAAGTGGCAGTTCTGGAGGGGGGGGGTGGGGTGAGTAGCAGTTCTGGGGGGAGTTCTAATCAGCCAACTTAGGTGCTCTTAATAAAGGTTATCTGCTGATCTGAAAACTGTAGTGGGGACTTTTAAATCAGGAGATAGGGTCTCCTCCAGCCCCTCCCACTTCACATTCCTCAGTCAGCTTACCTCTAGTCTCTGCCCCCCAGCCATGCTGTGAACTGAATGGGCGGCTGCGAAGAGGCTGAGTGGGCAGCCACAAGCTCCAGGAACAGCCCAGCTGGGCGGCCTCAAAAAGGCTGGGAGAGCAGCGCAGGCTTCAGGAACAGCCCAGGATTCGGTGACCCCTGGCAAATTGTCATTCGACCCTCGAGGGGGTCCCGACCCCCAGGTTGAGAACCACTGGTCTAGAGAGTGTCAAGAAGATGTAGATCCAGCCGGCGCCGCCCACAAGTGGAGTGATGATGCTCAGGTTGCCCCACCGTGTGTCCCCCTCTAAATTAGGCTGCTTGGCCTGGCAGGACTGTATAAGCATCCATGTGGGCACAGCACAGATCCCTCCCTCCACCCGGCAGCTAACTATTGGGCACACTCTGCTATGTAACGGCGCCTTCTGTGAGGAGAAAGGCAGTGATTGGGCAGAAATAAGGGAAGAGGGTGTTGCCAGCCTCCAAGGATCAGCGGCGGACACGTCTCCTGCCTTTGGATGATGGAAATGCGGTCTTTTTGAAACTGGGCGGCATCAGGAGAGTAAGTGAAGGTGTTCGAGAATGTAGGGGAAGAGGCCGTTGCCTGGCAATAGAAGAACAATGTGCGGGTCTGGTGAGCTGGAGATGACTTAGGCACATCTAGTTTTTACACAGATTCTAATTGGAGTGACTGTGTATGCATTTCCAGACTCTGATACTCTTATCTATCCACTTGTTATCTCAGCTCACTTACAGTAAGCTTTGCATAAGGCCAACCACTGTTTGCTCCAGGACACAGGGATTCCCTTAACCCTTCACCAGCCAGGTTTCTAGGTTATGAGCTTGTTTCTCCATGGGTTTATACAGTAAACTGGCTCCAATGCTCATACAGTATAGCTGTTTTCATCAAGATCAAAATATGGCTACCCACAACATGTATTGCTATATAAAAATATCTACATTCTCTAGGCTATTTATATGGACATGGTATGCCTGAGTAACTTCCAATACAAAGTGAGGATGAATTATCTCTTATATAACACATATATCTTTCCAGTGCAAATTAGAAATAATAAATCAGACAATGGCAGCTTGATCCTTCTATGAAGCTTTTGCATCAGGTTTCTCAAACCTTTGCATGCCTGCGCTTTATGTGATAATGACTAAGCCCCTCCCATTCATTACATCGTTGAAAAGGAGCGGAGCATGAGTGACCTTAAAATGATGCCCCCCCCCCTGAAAAAAGTTCTGCGGACGCCCATGGGTCACCCATGCCATTGTCAGAACAAGAGAAAGAGCAGAAGTGACCCCCCCATTCAGTTTATACAATCAACAAACTTTTAGCTGAATGCCAAACACCCTTATCAATACTTTGATAGGATTAGCAGAATCTAAACCCAATACACGTCTTAGCGCCGTCAAACTTGCAAGCTTTACTAATTGGATAAGCAAGCAGATATCCTTTCCACTAATTCCTAGTGGTAAATACTGTCGCTGAAGCCATTAGAGAATACACATTTCTGTCTATCTCATTCTGAACCATCCAAACCTCAGTGTATTTCATAACTCCTAAGATAATAAGAGTACGTCCAGGATAAGGAAATGTTTTCCAATTTTTACCAATTTCAAATAATCAGCAGCATTTTAAAGCATTTTAAAGCGGAGTTCCACCCAAAAGTGGAACTTCCCTTTAAGGCCTCCTCCCTGGTTCCTGTTTGTGAAACTAAGCTTTTTGGGGAGGAGGGGGGGAGGAGGGGGGGAGCAGGTTCCCGATTTTGTCAGGTACCTGCTCCCACTTCCGTTCCGGTCACCTTAGGCGATCGGACTTGAAAAGTATTTCTCATTCTTCAACCCTTTTTGGTTTTCTGTTGCAAACTGTCTCTTTTTCCTTTTCTTTTAATTAAACGATATTTCAAAATCGTTAATATTGTCTCTAATGCACTAATGCAGAACTTAAAGAATCCCTGTCTCTTGAAGAGTACTACTTTAGTTTAAATCTCTGGACTAGGGATGAGCTTCGTGTTCGAGTCGAACATACGTTCGACTCGAACATTGGCTGTTCGATCGTTCGACGAAGATCGAACGATTTGGGCCGTTCGCGCCAAATTCGAGTGACGCGAACGGCCCACAATGCACTACGCCATCGCAGTGTCATCCAGGCGCTGTGATTGGCCAAGCATGCACTGTGACCCCGCATGCTTGGCCAATCACAGCGCCGGCAGCGAGGAGAGCAATGATTGGCCACAGGCAGGATGCCTGTGGCCAATTATTGCTGAGGGTGTTTAGTACACGCCCCACACTATAAAAGGCCGCCAGCACGGCGGCCTAGTGTAGTGTGTTCCGGAGCAGGGATAGAGTAGCATAGGCAGGGACAGTGACTGTTATTTCTTTCTTGCTTAACCTGGATTCCTTTAGTTTAGGGAAAGAGAAGGATAGGTAGGGAGAGTGTCAGTGTGTTTTGTGCTTCTGCTATAGTGTGCTTAAAAAAAACATTTATTCTAGGGACAGAAAACTCTAGGTAGGGACAGTGTCAGTTTCTTTCACTCTGCAAGTCCTTGTTTCCAGGGACCTGTAAGGACAGTGAGTTAATTGTCCTTGTGCTATATTGTGCTTAAAAAAAACATTTATTCTAGGGACAGAAAACTCTAGGTAGGGACAGTGTCAGTTTCTTTCACTCTGCAAGTCCTTGTTTCCAGGGACCTGTAAGGACAGTGAGTTAATTGTCCTTGTGCTATATTGTGATTAAAAAAAACATTTATTCTAGGGACAGAAAACTCTAGGTAGGGACAGTGTCAGTTTCTTTCACTCTGCAAGTCCTTGTTTCCAGGGACCTGTAAGGACAGTGAGTTAATTTTCCTTGTGCTATATTGTGATTAAAAAAAACATTTTTTCTAGGGACAGAAAACTGTAGGTAGGGAGAGTGTTTTTTTTCTTTCACTCTGCAAGTCCTTGTTTCCAGGGACCTGTAAGGACAGTGAGTTAATTGTCCTTGTGCTATATTGTGCTTAAAAAAAACATTTATTCTAGGGACAGAAAACTCTAGGTAGGGACAGTGTCAGTTTCTTTCACTCTGCAAGTCCTTGTTTCCAGGGACCTGTAAGGACAGTGAGTTAATTGTCCTTGTGCTATATTGTGATTAAAAAAAACATTTATTCTAGGGACAGAAAACTCTAGGTAGGGACAGTGTCAGTTTCTTTCACTCTGCAAGTCCTTGTTTCCAGGGACCTGTAAGGACAGTGAGTTAATTTTCCTTGTGCTATATTGTGATTAAAAAAAACATTTTTTCTAGGGACAGAAAACTGTAGGTAGGGAGAGTGTTTTTTTTCTTTCACTCTGCAAGTCCTTGTTTCCAGGGACCTGTAAGGACAGTGAGTTAATTTTCCTTGTGCTATATTGTGATTAAAAAAAACATTTATTCTAGGGACAGAAAACTCTAGGTAGGGACAGTGTCAGTTTCTTTCACTCTGCAAGTCCTTGTTTCCAGGGACCTGTAAGGACAGTGAGTTAATTTTCATTGTGCTATATTGTGATTAAAAAAAACATTTATTCTAGGGACAGAAAACTATAGGTAGGGACAGTGTCAGTTTCTTTCACTCTGCAAGTCCTTGTTTCCAGGGACCTGTAAGGACAGTGAGTTAATTTTCCTTGTGCTATATTGTGATTAAAAAAAACATTTATTCTAGGGACAGAAAACTCTAGGTAGGGACAGTGTCAGTTTCTTTCACTCTGCAAGTCCTTGTTTCCAGGGACCTGTAAGGACAGTGAGTTAATTTTCCTTGTGCTATATTGTGATTAAAAAAAACATTTTTTCTAGGGACAGAAAACTGTAGGTAGGGAGAGTGTTTTTTTTCTTTCACTCTGCAAGTCCTTGTTTCCAGGGACCTGTAAGGACAGTGAGTTAATTTTCCTTGTGCTATATTGTGATTAAAAAAAACATTTATTCTAGGGACAGAAAACTCTAGGTAGGGACAGTGTCAGTTTCTTTCACTCTGCAAGTCCTTGTTTCCAGGGACCTGTAAGGACAGTGAGTTAATTTTCATTGTGCTATATTGTGATTAAAAAAAACATTTATTCTAGGGACAGAAAACTATAGGTAGGGACAGTGTCAGTTTCTTTCACTCTGCAAGTCCTTGTTTCCAGGGACCTGTAAGGACAGTGAGTTAATTTTCCTTGTGCTATATTGTGATTAAAAAAAACATTTTTTCTAGGGACAGAAAACTGTAGGTAGGGAGAGTGTTTTTTTTCTTTCACTCTGCAAGTCCTTGTTTCCAGGGACCTGTAAGGACAGTGAGTTAATTTTCCTTGTGCTATATTGTGATTAAAAAAAACATTTTTTCTAGGGACAGAAAACTGTAGGTAGGGAGAGTGTTTTTTTTCTTTCACTCTGCAAGTCCTTGTTTCCAGGGACCTGTAAGGACAGTGAGTTAATTGTCCTTGTGCTATATTGTGCTTAAAAAAAACATTTATTCTAGGGACAGAAAACTCTAGGTAGGGACAGTGTCAGTTTCTTTCACTCTGCAAGTCCTTGTTTCCAGGGACCTGTAAGGACAGTGAGTTAATTTTCCTTGTGCTATATTGTGATTAAAAAAAACATTTATTCTAGGGACAGAAAACTCTAGGTAGGGACAGTGTCAGTTTCTTTCACTCTGCAAGTCCTTGTTTCCAGGGACCTGTAAGGACAGTGAGTTAATTTTCCTTGTGCTATATTGTGATTAAAAAAAACATTTTTTCTAGGGACAGAAAACTGTAGGTAGGGAGAGTGTTTTTTTTCTTTCACTCTGCAAGTCCTTGTTTCCAGGGACCTGTAAGGACAGTGAGTTAATTTTCCTTGTGCTATATTGTGATTAAAAAAAACATTTTTTCTAGGGACAGAAAACTGTAGGTAGGGAGAGTGTTTTTTTTCTTTCACTCTGCAAGTCCTTGTTTCCAGGGACCTGTAAGGACAGTGAGTTAATTTTCCTTGTGCTATATTGTGATTAAAAAAAACATTTATTCTAGGGACAGAAAACTCTAGGTAGGGACAGTGTCAGTTTCTTTCACTCTGCAAGTCCTTGTTTCCAGGGACCTGTAAGGACAGTGAGTTAATTTTCCTTGTGCTATATTGTGATTAAAAAAAACATTTATTCTAGGGACAGAAAACTCTAGGTAGGGACAGTGTCAGTTTCTTTCACTCTGCAAGTCCTTGTTTCCAGGGACCTGTAAGGACAGTGAGTTAATTTTCCTTGTGCTATATTGTGATTAAAAAAAACATTTTTTCTAGGGACAGAAAACTGTAGGTAGGGAGAGTGTTTTTTTTCTTTCACTCTGCAAGTCCTTGTTTCCAGGGACCTGTAAGGACAGTGAGTTAATTGTCCTTGTGCTATATTGTGCTTAAAAAAAACATTTATTCTAGGGACAGAAAACTCTAGGTAGGGACAGTGTCAGTTTCTTTCACTCTGCAAGTCCTTGTTTCCAGGGACCTGTAAGGACAGTGAGTTAATTTTCCTTGTGCTATATTGTGATTAAAAAAAACATTTATTCTAGGGACAGAAAACTCTAGGTAGGGACAGTGTCAGTTTCTTTCACTCTGCAAGTCCTTGTTTCCAGGGACCTGTAAGGACAGTGAGTTAATTTTCCTTGTGCTATATTGTGATTAAAAAAAACATTTATTCTAGGGACAGAAAACTCTAGGTAGGGACAGTGTCAGTTTCTTTCACTCTGCAAGTCCTTGTTTCCAGGGACCTGTAAGGACAGTGAGTTAATTTTCCTTGTGCTATATTGTGATTAAAAAAAACATTTTTTCTAGGGACAGAAAACTGTAGGTAGGGAGAGTGTTTTTTTTCTTTCACTCTGCAAGTCCTTGTTTCCAGGGACCTGTAAGGACAGTGAGTTAATTTTCCTTGTGCTATATTGTGATTAAAAAAAACATTTTTTCTAGGGACAGAAAACTGTAGGTAGGGAGAGTGTTTTTTTTCTTTCACTCTGCAAGTCCTTGTTTCCAGGGACCTGTAAGGACAGTGAGTTAATTTTCCTTGTGCTATATTGTGATTAAAAAAAACATTTATTCTAGGGACAGAAAACTCTAGGTAGGGACAGTGTCAGTTTCTTTCACTCTGCAAGTCCTTGTTTCCAGGGACCTGTAAGGACAGTGAGTTAATTTTCCTTGTGCTATATTGTGATTAAAAAAAACATTTATTCTAGGGACAGAAAACTCTAGGTAGGGACAGTGTCAGTTTCTTTCACTCTGCAAGTCCTTGTTTCCAGGGACCTGTAAGGACAGTGAGTTAATTTTCCTTGTGCTATATTGTGATTAAAAAAAACATTTTTTCTAGGGACAGAAAACTCTAGGTAGTGTGAGGGGGCTAGCTCGGCAGCGGGTATGTGTGACCCCCGGGATGGGCTCCCCACCCAAAACAGGCCCAGCAGACGGAGGTTGTGGTTTTCAAAATCAAAAAGGTGCGGTTTATTTTCTATTTACAGTGACAAAAACACAGCAAGGCAAAAAAAACATAAACAAAATAAATCCTGGTCAACTTGACCTCTGACTAAACTTACAGGTTTCCTAACTAACGACTGGGATCAGCCTAGTGCTGTCCTAGTCCCTGGTTTTAAATGTCCAAGCAAAATATAGCCACACAGGCTTTCTCTCACCGCACAGGGGTTCACTCTCCCTAGATAGTCCACACAGGTCTGCTTCCAGGCATGAGCTAACATCTAATGAAGCTGGGAATTCTTATAGAGGCCTAAATGAGCTGACAAGCTTCAGCTGGCCTCATCAACTCCCGGTCTGTACGACGCCCAGCCCTCTCCCTAGAGGTATGAGTCATCCATGAGCCCACTAGTCTCAGCTGGGCTTATACAACTCTCCACCTAGCTGTATAAATCGGCGTAAAGCCTGAATCTGGGCGAAATATATCTACCCCCCTGGATGCAACCAGGTGACTTTACCTTCCTGCTGTCACATACCCCCCCCTCTTGTTTTAACCTCGGGGTTGGAACACCAGCAATCAGGCATTCATGTACTCGAGACAAAGCATCCACATTCCCCATTTGAACGCCAGGGCGATGCTTTACTGTGAAGTTGAATTCCTGGAGGGCCAGGAACCACCTATTCACTCTTCTATTTGTTTCCTTGTTTTGAGCCATCCACTTTAACGGAGCGTGATCCGTAACCATGTCAAAGTGCCTACCTAGCAGGTAGTACCGAAGGGAATCTAGAGCCCACTTCACCGCTAAACACTCCTTTTCAACGGTGGCGTAATTTACCTCATGGGACTTCAACTTCCTGCTGAGGTAAATGACTGGGTGCTCTTCCCCGTTCCAGACCTGGGACAATACTGCTCCTAACCCCACATCTGACGCATCACTTTGTACGACAAAGTCTCTAGAGAAGTCGGGTGAGTACAACACTGGCTGGCTACATAAGGCTTGTTTCAAGAATTGGAATGCTGCCTCAGCCTCGGGGGTCCATTTAATCATGACCGACCCTTTCCCCTTCGTCAGGTTGGTTAGGGGCACAGCCTTAGAAGCAAAGTGGGGAATGAATCGCCGATAATACCCAGCGATTCCCAGAAAGGCTCGTACCTGCTTCTTGCTGTTGGGACGTGGCCAACTCTGGATGGCCTCGACTTTGTTGAGTTGGGGTTTTATTACTCCCCTCCCAATGGTGTACCCAAGATATTTGGCCTCCTCCTGCCCAATGGTACACTTCTTGGGGTTAGCCGTAAACCCTGCTTCCCGAACAGAGTCCAGGACTGCTTGCACTTTTGGCAGATGTGAGGCCCAATCTGTGCTATGGACAATTATGTCATCCAGGTAAGCCGCAGCATACTTCCGATGGGGCCTCAGCATCTGGTCCATTTTCCGCTGGAATGTGGCCGGCGCATTCTGTAACCCGAACGGCATTCTTTTATATTGGAACGCCCCGTCTGGGGTTACAAATGCGGTTTTCTCTTTGGCCGACTTGGCCAGGGGGATTTGCCAATACCCTTTTGTGAGGTCAAGAGTCGTCATGTATCGGGCTGTTCCCAGCCGGTCGATCAACTCATCTATACGTGGCATGGGGTAGGTGTCAAATTTTGTAACTTTGTTCAACTGACGAAAATCGTTACAAAATCGCCAGCTCCCATCCGGTTTAGGCACCAACACAATGGGACTAGACCAATCACTTTGGGACTCCTCTATCACCCCTAAGTTCAGCATTCTCTGTACTTCCTCCCGTATTGCCTCCCGTCGGGCCTCTGGGATCCGATAGGGTTTTAACTTCACCCTTTCACCGGGCGGGGTAATAATGTCATGCTCTACCCCAGATGTTTGTCCCGGCAGCTCAGAGAATACCTCCTTGTTGCGAAGTACAAACTCCTTAACCTCCTGTTGTTGGGGTTGTGACAAGGTGGCTGCGATTCCAACCTCAGGAATCACGCAACCAGTTTGAGCTGGTGACCAAGTGTCTGCGACTAGGGACTCTCTATCCCTCCAGGCTTTCAACAGATTAACGTGATAGATCTGTTCGGGCTTTCGCCTTCCTGGTTGTCTGACCTTGTAATTCACTTCGCTCACTTTTTCCATTATCTCGTAGGGGCCTTGCCATTTGGCAAGGAATTTACTTTCAACCGTAGGGACAAGTACCAATATCCTATCCCCCGGGGAAAAGGTACGGGTCTTGGCTCCACGGTTGTACACTCTCTGCTGTGCCAACTGCGCTTGGGCCAAATGTTCCTTCACGATGGGCATTACCTGTGCAATTCGATCTTGCATCAGGGCGACATGCTCAATCACACTCCTGTGGGGAGAACTCTCACTTTCCCAAGTTTCCTTGGCAATATCCAACAGCCCTCTTGGGTGTCTCCCATACAGTAACTCAAAGGGGGAGAATCCCGTAGAGGATTGGGGCACCTCCCTAATAGCAAACATCAAATAAGGAAGTAGACAGTCCCAATCCCTTCCATCTCTATCCACCACTTTCTTTAACATTTGTTTTAGGGTTTTGTTGAATCTTTCAACCAGCCCATCGGTTTGGGGGTGATACACAGATGTACGCAATTGCGTCACTTTGAACAATTTACACAGCTCTTTCATAACCCGGGACATAAAGGGTGTACCTTGGTCCGTAAGCAGTTCTTTACAAATACCCACCCGGCTAAAAACAAGAGATAGCTCTTTGGCTATGGTTTTGGCCGAGGTATTTCTGAGAGGGATCGCTTCTGGATAACGGGTGGCATAGTCCATTATAACCAATATGTACTGGTGCCCCCTAGCGGACTTGATTATAGGACCTACCAAATCCATTGCGATTCTCTCAAACGGGACCTCAATGATGGGTAGAGGGACCAGCGGGCTACGGAAATGTGGCATCGGGGCCGACCTCTGACACACAGGGCAGGAGGAACAATAATTTTCTATGTCCTTCATCACCCCAGGCCAATAGAATCTCTGTAATACCCTCTCTCGGGTTTTCTCTGTCCCCAGATGACCTCCAAGAATGTGCCCATGGGCCAACTCCAACACCAACTTCCTGTAAGGTTTGGGCACCACAAGCTGCTCAACGGTTTCTTCTGCCCTTTTTGCCACCCGATACAGTAGGTCCTTCTCTACGCTGAAGTATGGGTAAGTGCCAGTATTATCTGGGTTCACTAACTCGCCATCTATTTTCACTACGTTTTCCCGTGCCTTTATTAGGGCGGGGTCTTTCAACTGTTCTGTGGCAAAGTTTTCCCTGTGAACCTCAAGATCAGAAAACTCCACAGACGGTAGGTTTTCGTCTGAGGAGGTGGGCTCCTCTCCAGTTTCTTGAGTCTCCCCTGCCAATACTGACAAGGGAAATTCCGGAGAGTCCTCACCACTCTCAGGGGAGTTCTGGCTATCACATTCCTGGTACATAGGGGCACCAGTGGGGGGCTCAGGATCATCCCACAGTTCCCAGAACTTCGGAAAATCCCTTCCCACAATGGCGTCATGCGGTAACTGAGATACTAAGCCCACTGGATGAGAGAGGGTACCTTTGGGGGTCTCGAAACACACCGTAGTCACTGGATACTCTCGGGTGTCCCCATGCACACAAATAACGGCTACCTTGCTATTCCCAGAGACCTCTGTTTTAACTAACTCAGCCTTTATCAGGGTCACAAGGCTACCTGAATCCAGCAATACCACAACATTTCTACCATTAATACACATTTTGCATAAATGTTTCTCAGTTCCCCGAATGGCAGTGCATGCGACTGTCGCACACAGCGACTGACGTCTGCCCGTCAGAAAGTCACACTGCATGGGTTCCTCCACAACCGGGCAATTTGCTGCAATATGTCCCGCTTGCCGGCAGCGGTAGCAAACGATCCTTCTTGCGGCCTCTTGAGCCGCTGATTTCCCAGGCTGTTCTCGCCAAACTTGGGGTAGAGCTCCCACCCTCTCACTCTCTCCACCCTCACCCCTTGGAATCCTCTTATCCGCCCCTGGGGATGGTCTGGTCTTAGGGTGGAAAGTCCGAGTGTCTCTGGAAGAGGCCGTCAGGTTCTCTGTAGCCAAGTATTTCTCCACACGATCCACAAGACCATCGGCCGTCTCTGGGTCTCCATGGCTTACCCACTTTTGGATGGCAGTAGGAAGAGCTCTCAAAAACCGATCCATTACAACACGTTCCACAATCTTTGGTGCGGACAAAGTCTCTGGCTGTAGCCACTTTCTGCTCAGGTGAATGAGATCATACATTTGAGACCTGGGGGGTTTTCCAAGCTGGAAAGTCCAGTTATGCACACGCTGAGCCCGGACAGCCTGGGTGACACCCAGCCTTGCCAATATCTCAGCTTTTAGCATCACATAGTCTTTTGCTTGGTCAGGCTCCAGGTCATAGTAAGCCTTCTGCGATTCACCAGTTAACAGAGGAGCCACCAGTCCAGCCCACTGCTCCTCAGGCCACTTTTCTCTTTCAGCAGTCCTTTCAAATGTGGTCAAAAATACCTCTGGATCATCCTCTCCAGTCATTTTTGTCAATAAACGACTCACCCCAAAGGACGCGGTATTAGTGGGACGGCTTTCCTCACTGGTCTGCGGACGTTGCTGCATTACTGCTTCCATTTGTTGTAGTCTCTGCTCTTGCTTCTGTAACAGGTCTATGAAGCGGGCCTCAGATTGCTGCTGGGCTTGTTGCTGAGCTTCCAGACTCTGTTGGTGAGCTTGCTGCTGGGCTGCAAGGCTCTGTTGATGAGCTTGCTGCTGGGCTGCGAAGTTCTGTTGTTGAGCTGCAAGGCTCTGTTGATGAGCTGCAAGGCTCTTTTGCAAACCTGCATTTGTCTGCTGTTGATTGGCATTTGCTAGAGCCAGCTGCTTCAGTATCTCCTCCATGCTGGCTTAAAAAAAACTGCCCGCATTCTCCACCAACTGTGAGGGGGCTAGCTCGGCAGCGGGTATGTGTGACCCCCGGGATGGGCTCCCCACCCAAAACAGGCCCAGCAGACGGAGGTTGTGGTTTTCAAAATCAAAAAGGTGCGGTTTATTTTCTATTTACAGTGACAAAAACACAGCAAGGCAAAAAAAACATAAACAAAATAAATCCTGGTCAACTTGACCTCTGACTAAACTTACAGGTTTCCTAACTAACGACTGGGATCAGCCTAGTGCTGTCCTAGTCCCTGGTTTTAAATGTCCAAGCAAAATATAGCCACACAGGCTTTCTCTCACCGCACAGGGGTTCACTCTCCCTAGATAGTCCACACAGGTCTGCTTCCAGGCATGAGCTAACATCTAATGAAGCTGGGAATTCTTATAGAGGCCTAAATGAGCTGACAAGCTTCAGCTGGCCTCATCAACTCCCGGTCTGTACGACGCCCAGCCCTCTCCCTAGAGGTATGAGTCATCCATGAGCCCACTAGTCTCAGCTGGGCTTATACAACTCTCCACCTAGCTGTATAAATCGGCGTAAAGCCTGAATCTGGGCGAAATATATCTACCCCCCTGGATGCAACCAGGTGACTTTACCTTCCTGCTGTCACAGTAGGGAGAGTGTTTTTTTTCTTTCACTCTGCAAGTCCTTGTTTCCAGGGACCTGTAAGGACAGTGAGTTAATTGTCCTTGTGCTATATTGTGCTTAAAAAAAACATTTTTTCTAGGGACAGAAAACTGTAGGTAGGGAGAGTGTTTTTTTTTTTTCACTCTGCAAGTCCTTGTTTCCAGGGACCTGTAAGGACAGTGAGTTAATTGTCCTTGTGCTATATTGTGCTTAAAAAAAACATTTATTCTAGGGACAGAAAACTCTAGGTAGGGACAGTGTCAGTTTCTTTCACTCTGCAAGTCCTTGTTTCCAGGGACCTGGAGAGACATTGAGTGAATTGTCCTTGTGCTATATTGTGATTAAAAAAAACATTTATTCTAGGGACAGAAAACTCTAGGTAGGGACAGTGTCAGTTTCTTTCACTGTGAAAGTCCTTGTTTCAAGGGACAGAGAAGGACACCTGAAGGTAGCCCTTATTGCTTTTTTCCCATCTCCCTGCAGGCCATCTATTAGAATGTCTGGAAGGCAAACAAGGAGAGGCAGACAGTCAGGAGGCAATAAAAGAGGGCAAGCAGGCTCTGTGTCTGGGGGCAACAGTGCTGGTCGTGGACGCGGTGCATTGTCATCAGCACATGGCCATGGGACACGCTTGTCCTTCTTTTCGGCAGCTGGACATGTTGAGCCACATCATGCCGAAGACTTGGTAGAGTGGATGACCAAGCCCTCCTCCTCCTCCTCATCCTCTCTCACCCAGGCTCAGGGTACTGGAAAAGCAGCTGCCAAAGCGTCGTCTTCCCTGGTATCAATGTCAGACAAATCATCAGTCACTCCTTCCCTAGACCCACCATGTCCTCCTCCTGAGGAGTCCCCCGAACTGTTTCAGCACAGTGTTGGGTACATGCTCCAGGAGGATGCCCAGCGTTTCGAAGGGTCTGATGATGAAACCCAGCTAGAGGAAGGCAGTAGCGTGAGAGCAGACAGAGGGGATGCTCAAGAAGGACACCAATCTGGCAGTCATGTTCCAGCAGCTGCAGCACACTGCCAGATTGGCTCCAGTGATGAGGAGGGAGGGGATGATGAGGTCAATGACTCCACGTGGGTGCCTAATAGGAGAGAGGAGGAGGAGGAGGATGAGGAGGAGGCACATCTCCAACGAGGCAGGATGCCCTTTGGTGGCCAGCGTAAGGGCAGTACACCGACGGAATCACACCGCAGAGCTCCGCCTGTGCAGGGCGCTGCCTCTGCCCGTCATTCAAAAAGTTCTTTGGTGTGGGCCTTTTTTGAGGCTAGTGCATCAGATCGCACAGCTGCTGTTTGCAACATATGTCTCAAGCGTATATCGCGTGGCCAAAACATCAGCCGCTTGGGTACCACATGCCTGACCAGACATATGTTGACCTGCCATGCAGCTCGTTGGCAAGCCTACCTCAAAGACCCACACCAAAGAACCAAGCGGACCTCTCCTTGCACCGCATCAGCTGGGATCTCCAACCCCACTATAACTTCAGTCCTCTCTGAAACATGCACTGAGAGGAATGAAGGTGTAGAATTAGGTGTGTCACAGCCAAGTACTTGCGCCCACTCTGCTAGCAGTACACCGACGTCCGATTCTAGCAGGCAAATTTCCCTGCCCCAGCTGCTGGACCGTCGAAAGAAGTTCACTCCCAGCCATCCACATGCCCAGCGGTTGAATGCTAGCTTGGCTAAATTGCTAGCGCTTCAACTGCTGCCTTTTCAGTTGGTAGACTCGGCCCCCTTCCGTGAGTTTGTGCAATGTGCGGTTCCTCAGTGGCAGGTTCCCAAACGCCACTTTTTCTCACGGAAGGCTATTCCGGCTCTCTACCGGCATGTGGAAGGCAATGTCTTGGCCTCGCTGGACAGGGCGGTCAGCGGTAAGGTGCATATTACCGCTGACTCATGGTCCAGCAGGCATGGACAGGGACGTTACCTTTCTTTCACGGCCCATTGGGTCACTCTTTTGGCAGCTGGGAAGGATTCAGGACAAGGTGCAGTAGTGTTGGAGGTTGTCCCACCGCCACGCCTCCAAAATGCTACTACTGGTTGTGACACACCTCTCTCCTCCACCCCCTCCTCTTCTTCTTCCTCCATGGCCTCTTCCTGTGGTTTGTCCTATGAACCAGCGGTGCTCCGTAGCCGTTCACGGGGCTACGCAAGTACGCAGGCAAAAAGATGCCATGCCGTGCTTGCGCTGGTGTGTTTGGGGGACAGAAGCCACACTGGGGCAGAGGTCCTGTCTGCTCTGCAGGGCCAGGCCGAGAGGTGGTTGACGCCACGCCAGCTTAAGCCAGGAATGGTGGTTTGCGACAATGGCACCAACCTCCTCTCCGCCCTCCGACAGGGACAACTGACCCATGTGCCCTGTGTGGCTCACGTCCTTAACCTGGTGGTGCAGCGCTTCTTGGGCAGGTACCCGGGCTTACAGGATGTCCTGAGGCAGGCCAGGAAAGTCTGTGTGCATTTCCGCAGATCTTATAATGCCAGTGCTCGCCTGGCTGAGCTGCAAAAGGAGTTGAACCTGCCCAAGAACCGCCTTATATGTGACATGCCCACCAGGTGGAACTCAACGTTGGCCATGCTGCAGCGGCTGCACACGCAGCAGAGGGCCATCAATGAGTACCTGTGCGACTACGGCACCAGGACAGGGTCAGGGGAGCTTGGTTTTTTTTCTCCACGCCAGTGGGGCATGATCAGGGATGCATGCACTGTCCTGGCACCATTTGAGGAGGCCACGAGGATGGTGAGCAGTGACAGTGCATGCATCAGTGACACTGTACCTCTTGTCCACCTGTTGGAGCACACGCTGCGTGGAATAATGGACAGGGCACTTGAGGCAGAACAGAGGCAGGAAGAGGAGGACTTCCTTGCCTCTCAAGGCCCCCTTTACCCAGACAGTGTTCCTTCTGTCCCACTCATCGCACAGGAAGAGGAGGAGGAGGAGGAGGAGGAGGAGGAGGAGGAGGATTGTGTCAGCATGGAGGTGGAGGCTGGCACTCAGCATCATCAGCAGCAGTCTTTTAGGGATGATTTACAGTCCCAAGAAACCAGTGGACTTGTACGTGGCTGGGAGGAGGTGGCTGCGGATCATGTCGTCCTTAGTGACCCAGAGGACTCCGGAGCGAATGCCTCAGCAAACCTACGCTGCATGGCCTCCCTGATCCTGCAAAGTCTGCGGAAGGATCCTCGTATTCTTCGGATCAAGGAGAGGGACCATTACTGGCTGGCCACTCTCCTTGATCCACGGTACAAGGGTAAGGTTGCGGACCTTATGTTACCGTCGCAGAGGGAGCAGAGGATGAGACAACTCCGGGAGGCCTTGCAGAAAGGTCTGTGCAACGCGTTCCCAGAGACTGGGAGGTTGCAAACTCCTGGTCCTGGACAACGAGTTGCTGAGGCTTCGGCCAGTCAAAGAAGGAGCGGTGGGGAAGGTGGCCGTCTGACCGATGCGTTCAGACAATTCTTTAGTCCGCAGCCCCAAAGTATGATCGGTTCCAGCAACCATCGCCAGCGTCTGATAAACATGGTGCAGGAATATCTAGGGGCAAGGTCAGACTTGGACACCTTCCCCACCGAAAATCCTCTGGCTTACTGGGTCTTGAGGATGGATCACTGGCCAGAGCTTGCACAGTATGCAATTGAGCTACTGGCCTGTCCTGCATCCAGCGTTCTTTCGGAACGCACATTCAGTGCTGCTGGAGGATTTGTCACGGATCACAGGGTGCGCCTGTCCACCGACTCGGTTGATCGACTGACTTTCATCAAGATGAACCAGTCTTGGATCACCACCAGCTACCACACACCTGATGCTGATATAACAGACTAATTGATTTTAAAATGTCACATCCCTTCAAGACTGATGCTGATGCTGAGTGCCTGTGCTGTTATGTTGACTGGCTATCCTCCTCCTCCGAGTCCTCAATGATACGATTGATGATGATAGCTTGGAAGATCATTTTTGTTTATGGGTGCCGCCACCAGTGCCTAACGCCCAATTTTTCAGCCCCTGTTTAACAGGGGCGTGTAATTACAATTTTTGAAGCAATACTTTGCAACAGGGCTCATTGCTGTGCTCCAAGTACAGTATCTGTGAGGAGTTGCAGTGTTGTGCCACCAGTGCCTAAGGCCCAATTTTTCAGCCCCTGTTTAACAGGGGCGTGTCATTACAATTTTTGAAGCAATACTTTGCAACAGGGCTCATTGCTGTGCTCCAAGTACAGTATCTGTGAAGGGTTGCAGTGTTGTGCCACCAGTGCCTAAGGCCCAATTTTTCAGCCCCTGTTCAACAGGGGCATGTAATTACAATTCTTGATCTAATAATTCACAGCAGGGCCCATTGCTGCACCCACCAAGAGTAACTGTCAGGGCTTACAGTGTTGTGGCACCAGCACCACCATCAAAGGCCCAATTTTTACTACCACTGTTCAACAATTATATGTAATTAAAATTCCTGATATAATAGTTGACAGCAGGGCGTTCCAGCACCAACCAAGAGTAACTGTGAGTGCTTACAGTGTTGTGCCAACACCAACAACTAAGGGGCCTATTTCTGCAGAGTATATACGGCAGGTCCCTACTTTCAAACATCCAACTTACAAACGACTCCTACTTGCAAACGCAAGAAGACAACAGGAAGTGAGAGGAAATCTACCACTAGGAAGGAAAATTCTCTCCTGTAAGAATAAATATGGGAGAAAGGTGTCTCCTCTGTACTGATGCTTTATCAGCAATCCTTGTTTCAAGAAAAACACCACATTTCAAAAACAGTTGTCATTAGGACGGAAAGTGAGGTGAAATGTTCTGAACAGGGGCACAGACAGCAAAACAAATGTTACAGGGGTGATAACCCTTACCTATGTTTTCCAAAAAGTTTAAAAATAGATTTTTGGTCTGGAGCTACACTTCAACAATGTACCTGTTCAAAATTACAAACAGATTCTACATAAGAACAAACCTACAGTCCCTGTCTTGTATGCACCGCCTGTATACGGCTGTTCAGAGTATATAGGGCCTTTTTTATTTTATGTGCGGGGTTCCCCTTAATATCCATACAAGACCCAAAGGGGCTGGTAATGGGCTGGGGTAGGGGGGGGGTCATGGGGTAGCTATGCCATTTTTCTTAAAGATTTTCATCCATATTACCGGGACCAGACATTACATTAAAGCCGCAAGCAGTTTTAAATGGCTTTTTTTTCCTTTAGAAGTGTCATTTTGTGCAGGGACAGTTCTAAACACGGGAAACACGTGGCACTTCACAGGCATACTTTAGACACCCCCCAGGTACGATATTTAAAGGAATATTTGACTTTTTTTTTTTCACTTTATGCATCATTAAAATGACTGCTCCCGGAAAACGACCGTTTTTAAAACTTATTTTTGCATTGATACATGTCCCCTGGTGCAGAACCCGGGTTCCCAAACCCTTTTTAGGACAATAACATGCATAATAGTTTTTATAATTAGCACTTTAGAATTCGAACGTTCGCATCCATTGTATTTAATAGGGTTCTAATGTTCGTTCGAACTTTCGGTCCGTTCGCGGGTTCTGGTGCGAACCGAACCCGGGGGTGTTCGGCTCATCACTACTCTGGACATACCTTCCTGTGGTGACAGTGTGTGCTACAGATGTTTATTTAAAGTCATACTTGTAATTTCTGTTAT
Organism: Rana muscosa; assembly: GCA_029206835.1. Classification (NCBI taxonomy): domain Eukaryota; kingdom Metazoa; phylum Chordata; class Amphibia; order Anura; family Ranidae; genus Rana; species Rana muscosa. The sequence continues at coordinate 232,459,488 of CM055118.1, forward strand.
TCTAAAGCCATCTGGAGGAAGCTTGGAGTTTAAAGGGTTAACTGTGTAGTAAACCATACCAATTGACAATCACTCTCAGCCACTTAGATTGTGGTCCTGCAACCTGGAAAATCTTTGTGCAAGGTGAGGCTGAGAGTGTCATTGTGGCATATTAGAGACAGCGCGTGGTGAGTTTGGCCAGCCATTTGTTACAAGGTGGTGAAGGTGACAGTGGTCTGATATTACGTCCGTCACAAGCCATGAGTGTCTTTATACTGCCTTTTCAATGAAAACCTTACTTAAAAGTTGTGATAGTTATGATATGTACATTGCCATTGTTGACATCCTTCTGAAAATGCTAGCTTTCTGGCTGGCCCTGACATGAAAAAGGAACAAAGCATATCCCTTCTGTAGTGTGTAGTTAGACCAAAGCACTGAGTGTAATTTCTGTCTGCAGTCTTGTTCCTCTTCTATGTGCATGAGTCATTTCTGACAGGTTGTGCCAACTCCAAGGGATGGAGGGGGATGGGGAGGGGAGCTCCAGCACACAGCCTGTGTTTGACATCCTCAGCTGTTTATGTTTTCCTATGAGATTGTGAAGAAGAGGGTGTGTCCCTTCCCTCCACTCAGGTCTCAGATTACACTTGTAAACTGTCTGAGCTTTGCAGTATGTGACATTATTTCCACGCCCCTGCCTCTGAATTCTCAGAAACGTTGTGGAAATTCTAGACTTAGTATAAATTCTGGACTTTGCACTGTGTATCACCTAAAGCTAGTCCTTTGTATGTAAGGGTTTACAATCACTTTAAAGCTGAAGTCTAGGTATGGTCTTGATTGCAGAGTTACATTCAGGGCAGAGCCGGCCCTCCTGTACCGGGCCTGAGCTCCATCAGTTCAGCAGGGGGCTGGGGGGCAGAGAAGGGACTCTTTAAATACTTTTGGATTCATGTACAGTAATCCCACCAGCCATGGCACCCAGTGAATAAATAAAAGTTTCCCAGGCCCCATTAGTTCAGCAGCAGGGGCCGGTAACATGGAGGAGGCTATTTACTCATTTTTGGATGCAAACTGAATAACCCTCTGTGCTGTGGCTCCAGAGGATTAAATTAAAGTTCCGTCCTCTTCTTCTTTATTAATCTGATGCGTCAGGCTAGAACTTTCATTTAATTGTCTGAGCCACAGCATAGAGGATTGCTTTGCCTGATCCTGAAAATAAGTAAACAGTCCCCTCTCTATCCCTAGCCCCTGCTGCTTAACTGATGAGGCTCTAAGAACTTTTATTTAATTGCAGGGAGCTGCAGCTGGTGCGATTACTATGCGTGCACAATAAGCCATTTCATGTCCCTTTTCTATGTTGAGGGTCAGCCCGGACAGGAAGGGCTGCATGGAGGGGGTGCCCTGTCAGACAGGCTGTATAGAACCCCACAATTTCTAATAGTGGCCTTGGTCACATTGGTAAAGCTTTGACCAAAGTAAGTATGCATTTAGTGCCCATCAATGCCACCTATCAGTGTTGGTTATCAGTGCTCTTCAGTGCCGCCTCATCAGTGTCTATCAGTGCCGCCCCATCAGTGCCCATAAGTGCAGCCTATCAGTACCCATCAGTGCAGCCTCATCAGTGCACGTCAGTGAAGGAAAAAAATTACTTATTTACAAAATGTTCTACCAGAAACTAAGAAAAAAAAATAATTGAAATTTTTATTTATTTTTTTCATTTTTTTAGGAAAAAATGAAAAACCCAGTGGTGATTAAATACCACCAAAAGAAAGCTCTATCTGTCTCGTAAAAAAAAAAAAATATTATATATATATTTTTTATGGTACAGCATTGCATGACTGCACAATTGTCATTCAAGATGTGACAATGCTGAAAGCTGAAAATTGGCCTGGGCAGGAAGGGGGTGAAAGTGCTCAGTAGGCAAGAGGTATTGCATTTGTTGATTCTGCCCATGTATTCCTCATGCAGCTTCCTGTGATGTGACAACACTGCTCCCCAAACAGAACAGCGTTGTCACCTCCATGTAGGCTGTGCCTGCTTGAACTACAGTGAATTGAGAAGATATTGCAGGGGTCATTGTCAGTCAATGACCCCTGGCCACTCCTACTCCTCCCCTCTGCTTTCTAGAGTGACAGCACGGTCTCTGCTGATGAAACCCTCCCACTGTGAGCTGCAGTGTCTGGAAGGTGAGTGTATGAGGCCCAGGGAAGCATTTGGCTCAGAGGAGGGAAAGGAAGTTTTTTTTTCTTTTTTTACTTTATGAGGCTTGTGCATCACATACTAACAGGATTTGGGATCTATTTAGATTGTCAGTCACACATGTATAGGAGGCATACGTGTACTTTAATTACTTTCTGGGTCACTAACCTGTAACAAATATTAAGCTAACAAGTTCTCACTCCACTTTGATGTTTGGATCCCAAATATTATTGCAGCCAGAGCCAGCCAGCTAATAGGCATTTTTAGACAGAGGTCAATGGCAGACACGTATTTCTTTAATGGTAAGTTTGGTGAATGTTCAACTGAAGAAAAGCGTCCCTAATAAGCCTAGACTGCGTGGCTCAATCTTTTCACCCTTATAACTGGAAATTAAATGTTTGCATAAATAAATTCCCCAGTGTTTATGGGAATCTACTGCAGAAATCACAAAAGACGTCAATGGCACTTGGGAAATGTTTTTTTTCTTCGTTCTGTTGGAAGAGGCTTGAATTTACTGTGTGCAGATATGTTTTATGGGAGTGATTTTCCCATAGAACCTCATCTGCTGTCAATCTTTCTGTCTGCCGTGGACCCAGTCACGACTACATAGCAGTGGCCCTGTCCCCAGCATCCTCCCTGCTTGAGGCACATACGTCGGTGCAGGGGCCCAGCAGCTGCAGTATCTCTTCCTTGTTGTCTGTAAACTTAAACTTTTCTTTAGCATGAGTTAAACTGGGTTAGAAGGGAGTCCAAACATTGCTTTCATTTTGAGTCACATACATATAATTATATGTAATATATCAATTTCACCAAAAACCGCACTGCAGCCTAGAAAAGTACTGCAGCAAGTATTGCTTGATAAAAAATGTATATCATACTCTCTTAACCCATTGCTGGTATCACTACAGACCGTGTTGCAATTCTAAAAGCTTGGGATATTTACAAAACACATTGAACAGCATCCCATCCCTACAAATTCGACATAAAGAGAACCCAAACTTTACCTTTCTAGAAGCACAATGATTCATATTATTATTATACAGGATTTATATAGCGCCAACAGTTTACAAAATAAAAGGAGACAGTACAGTTACAATACAATTTAAGACAAAAGAGTAAAGAGGGCAGTTTTACAAACTTCTGATATCTCCCCAATGGAACATGTACCACCCAACATACACAAATAGGAAAGAGATGGGCAGCATGGTGGCTAAGTGGTTAGCACATCTGCCTAGCAGCACTCAGGTCATTGGTTTGAATCTCAACCATGACACTACCTGCCTGGAGTTTGCATGTTCTCTCTGTGCCTGCATGAGTTTCCTTTGGGTACTCTGGTTTCCACCCACACTTCAAAGACATGCTAGTAGGTTAATTGGATCCAGTCTAAATTGTCCCTAGTATATGTGAATTAAGGACATTAGATTGTAAGCTCCTTTAGGACAAGGACTTGTGCATGGGATTCCGCAGGAAGGGGCAAGGGGGGTCAAGTGCCCCCCCCCGGAATCAGCAAGGTGTTCGCACAATACAAGTGGGTCTCCGTGAGATGAACAGTCCGCCATAGACTTTTTTCTGAGTCTGCCGACTGCTGCTGCTCTCTGACATGATCTGACTCAGACTCACTCGCTCGGCCGCTTGGCTCCACCTCCAGTCCCTTCCCTACTGTGTAGAGAGAGTCGAGAAGATGTAGATGCGATCAGCGCCCCCACAAGTGGAGTGGTGATGCCCAGGTTATCCCTTGCCCCACCGTGTGTCCCCCTCTAAATTAGGCTGCTTGCCCGGCAGGATCGTTGTCTGTATAAAAAAACATCCGTGTGGGCACAGCACAGATCCCTTCCTCCACCCCGCCGTGACACCTGGGGCAGCTTAACTATTGGGCACTCACTGCTATGTAACAGAGCCTTCTGTGAGGACAAAGGCAGCGATTGGGCTAGAATAAGGGAAGGGGGTGTGGCCAGCCTTCGAGGATCAGCCGCGGCCACGTCTCCTGCTTCTGGATGATGGAAACGAAACGCGGCATCAGGAGAGTAAGTGAAGGTGTACAGGAGAAGCAGAATGTACACATGTAGAGGAAATGGGAAGTGGCCGTGGACTGGTGTCCTATCATATGGGTCCCCTATCAGATAGTGCCCGGGCTGGACTGCGCATGCGCAATCGGAGATCACGGAAATCTCTGAGACTGAACATCTGTTTCATCAGCTGTAGTTGGAGCATGTGCAGTTAACACGCCACTTGCTCCCGATGCTTATCCACGCCACTCGCTCTATCAGATGGGGGACCCATCTCGATAAAACAGCGCTGGCCGCGCTCACTCAATACAGCAAGGGGCGGATGTTTTTTTAAAAGGGTCGGGTGTATTATTGAGCAGTGATTTTTTAGATGATGCTTTTCACAATAAACTACACGTCTGCGGGGCGTGTTTACAGAACTCAAGGGCGGGTTTTTCAATGTTGATGGGCGTGTTTCGAGTGGCATGTTAACTGCACATGCTCCAACTACAGCTGATGGAACAGATGTTCAGTCTCGGAGATTTCCGTGATCTCCGATTGCGCATGCGCTGCACATGCGCAGTCCAACCCGGGCACTATCTGATAGGGGACCCATATTGTTAGAACACCGGCAATAGAAGAAGAACAAGGAGCGGGTCTGGTGAGCTGGAGATGACTTCTTACACACATCTAGTTTTTACACAGATTCTAAATGGAGTGCATTTCCCAACTCTGCTACTCTTATCTATTCACTTGTTATCTCAGCTCACTTAAGCTTTGCATAAGGTCAGCCACTGTTTGCTCCCAGCAAAGAGATTCCCTTAACCCTCCACCAGCCAGGTTTCCAGGTTATGAGTACACTGGCTATAATGCTCATACAGTATAGCTGTTTTCAACAGTATCAAAATATGGCCACCCACACCATGTATTGCAACATAAAAATATGTACATTCTGTAGGCTATTTATATGGGCATGGTACGCCTGAGTAACTTCCAATACAAAGTAAAGATGAATTATCTCTTATACTGTATAACATATATATCTTTCCAGTGGAAATTAGAAATAGTTAATCAGACAATGGCAGCTTGATCCTTCTATTAAGCCTCTGCATCAGGTTTCGCAAACCTTTGCATGCCTGCGCTTTATGTGATAATGACTAAGCCCCTCAGATTCATGACATTGTCAAAAAGGGGCGGAGCTTGGGTGACCTTAAAATGATGCCCCCCCCACCCGAAAAACGTTCTGCGGACGCCCATGGACTTGTGTGAATGTACAATATACGTAAAGCACTGTTTAAATTGACAGTAATATTAAGTACCTGAAATAAAAAATGACCAACGTCTGGCGGGTCCAGATGTAGAACTAGCCAGCATTGAGCAAGGCTCAGCAGGTAATATTGGTGGTGGTAGGGTGACTAAATTACCAAAACCCAAGGTAAAGTAAGTTGGCAAATCCAAATTGAAATACACATTAAAAGTTCTCTTATAAGCGCTTAGGACATATAGTTGCTTATAGTGGCACAATTGGTAAAATTTATTGTATGACAACCAGCTTATATGAAAGCATAAAAAGGTTTATTGGACCACAAGTTGAAAGATAAACAACCTTACAGGTGGGATGGATGGGAACGCCAAAGCAAATTCTTTCAGGAAAGCAATATACACGTGGCTGTGAGATCCTCTCATAGAAAAAATTGCCCCTGGCTGGAACAGCCTACTTGCCTCTAGATGGAGATGCACCGGCGATCATGTGGCTGGTGGAGTGCTGAAGCTAGCGGCCTTGGTGTCTGCTCTGAAGTACAAGAAGGCTGTAACGATGCTGCTCGTGGCACCAACGGGGATTGGTTACAGGAAGAAGATGTTGCCCAGAACACAGCCACTGGAGAACCGGCTGAGGTGATGTCACAACCTCAAGCCGGAACTCGCTGCACGCAGGGGAGACCGGGACCTGGACAAGCCAAACCCACTCGGTGATAGGTGATGACGTCAAGGGCTAAGTGGGAGGAAGAGAGTGGAGTCCTCAGATCTGCCAGTCAATCGGTCACCATGAAAGCGTTTCGCTCAGTAGAGCCTTATCAAGTCACCAAATCCAAATTGCATCCTCATAAATAGGAAATAGTATGTGACAGGACAAAATTACAAGGCTTGTACATCAAGTCTAACTATCAAAATTAGAGAACATGAGCTGCTAATGTACGAGGAGGATTTTGATTTTGTGGGAATTTTAGAAACTTGGTTTGACAGTTAACACGATTAGCTGGAAATCATTCAGGGGTATTCCCTATATTGTAGGGACAGGGAGGGTAGGAAAGGGGGAGGGGTATGCCTATATATCAAAAATGATTTGCAAGTGAACGCGAGGGATGACATCCTCACTGATGGTAAATCTTCTACATGTAGCTCAGGCATGTATCCCTATGGAAGCAATCTCTTATCCCCTATTTTCACTCTAATATCCCTAAATGGTTTTTATATGCTCCTCAGAATTTATAGAGATATTACATCCAATGACGGTTGGTCCGGCATAATGAAGCAGAAGGTGACCTCCTGGTTGGTCATACTTGATCTGGTCTTTGGCAGGATGGCAATCGTTTTTTCAAAACATCCTTGATTGGCATTGGGGCTCGGTTCACATATGAGCCGCATCCGTTGCACAGCAGGGGTCTGGTGGTTCACCGTTTCAGGTCCACATTTTGGGCTGAATTCACCTAGCATGATATGATGTGGCCATAAATACTCAAGGCTTCTGATTATTTTTATATTACCAATTTTTATATTATTATTTTTATGGGACCAATCTGATCCATCTCTTTCTCATACGAGGTACATATATATTTTTTTATACACACAGTGTTTCTTTGTATGTAATTTATCCTATTCTACCCACAGAGAAAGTGTGCAATTTCCCAAATGGGTGTTTCTATGCTCATGTGATTTGAATGTAAACTGAATCAGGTAATACAGCCTAAGTACTAATATCTCAGACTTTTACCTTGGCTTTTATCTCTTGCACAGCTATTCCACTACCCAAACTAAAGGCTGCTAGTGTCCTTACTTCATGATTAGCATATGGGCATGTGAAAATACAGGCCTAGGGTATTCCCTGATTCAAATGCCCCGACCGGTTTTCCCGTCGGAAAAACTGCGATGAGAGCTTTTTGTCGGGAATCCACGTGTATGCTCCATCTGACTTTTTCCCACAGGAAAACTGCCGGAAAAAAAAGAGAGCAGGAAAAAATCCTAGCGGGAAAACTGTTTGTCTGTATGCTTTTCCGACGGGAAAAAAACATGCACGCTCGGAAACAATTCGACGCATGCTCGGAAGCATAGAACTTAATTTTGTCGGCTCGTCGTAGTCTTTTACGTCATTGCGTTCTTGGCAGTCAAAAGTTCACCGGACTTTTGTGTGACCGTGTGTATGCAAGGCAGGCTTGAGAGGAATTCCGTCTGGAAAACCATTGTTTGTTTTTTCCAGCGGGAAAACCGCTCGTGTGTACGTGGCATTAGAACCACACTATGTACTTCTCATAGGAGGGGTGGCTGTCACAGTATCATGTAACAAGAGGTTGTGGCCACTCCAGCAAAACTCAAAGGGAAAAGTTGATGAATATGGCTGCAACAGATGAAAAAGCCCAAATCTAGGCATCTTGATTTTTATAATTTTGGACACCCTAATACATCTTGATGCACAGTTTGCTGTAAATATGAATGTATACTCTTTCAAATGCTGTTTTTTGGTGCCCCTGCAAAGTACAGCGGCTCCCTGCCGTGTCAGTGTCTATGACGAGCATCAGTTTCGGTGTTGTGTGTCCATTCGCCTCTCTGTGTTTTGCCATTCAGGACTTACAGCTGACAGTTAAGATTGGCCTTTGTAAATCTGTCACAGCTACACTTACTAGCAATAATGTGAACCAGTTCTCCGTGTGTACAAGGCACATTTGCTTTCACTGGCATTCTCAGTTCTACAAGTACAACAGACACCCATGTGTCAAGCAGGTGAAGCAACAACCTCCATATTTTGGCCACCATGATTTACTTTCTCTGTTGTCACTGTCACTCTGGCTTAATTTTTCTTCTCTCACTGTTACTTACCTTACACTGATATTCAATGTGCAGAATCTTTAAAAACAATGAAGTACTGACAACTGGTTCTTACTTATCAAACCATTTTCCTCTAGCAATGGAGGCACACAGCTGTTTACTGAAATTCTTGTCCACATCCAGAAAGATTACTGTTTCAGTTGTACTGCAATCATTATGAGCCATTTTGGAGGTGATATCTGTTCTGAGATTCCTGGTGTTCAGAACTTCAAGCAGAAAGACTATGCTCTCAGCAGTTCCCTTTGTCGATGACATACCGTATATAATCGAGTATAAGCCGAGTTTTTCAGCACATTTTTTTGTGCTGAAAATGCACCCCTCGGCTTATACTCGAGTCACCTTTTTGCGCCTCATCTTCTGTACTTTGGGGACCCGGTACCGGCCGACTGTAGATCCCCTGGATCCCCTGCACACATGTAGCCCCACTCTTCCTCTACAAGTGTGCAAAGTTTGTTGTCTAGAGAACCTATGACCGGGGAGCACCGATTTTTCAAAGCTGGGCACCCCTTCCATAGACTCCCATGTTAAACGTCAGTCTAGTCATGGGCACAGTGAGGCATGGACACAGTGAGGCATGGGCACAGTGAGGCATGGGCACAGTGAGGCATGCACATGGACACAGTGAGGCAAAGTGAGGCACAGTGAGGTATGCAGATGGACACCCTAGGCTTATACTCGAGTCAATACGTTTTTTTGTGGTAAAATTAGGTGCCTCGACTTATATTCGGGTCGGCTTATACTTGAGTATATATGGTACATGCTTCATTGTTGACGACTTTAGGAATTAAAGTGGCTATACATGGGTAGGCTATGCTGCCTAACACTTTATATTCTTTGCTGATGTTTATTCATTGTGATGGCCCAGTCTGACCAACTGGCCATTTGGTATTGGTTCCAAATGTCTATTGCTTGCAGCAGTCTTGCCAAAACAATATACAGTAGGCATATTGATGCTGCTCTTGTTTATCTTTCAGACGTTTGATATTGAAGGAGATATTTATAGGTCTTTGTGGTCCACGTGGGCTTATGGTTATCCAGGAAATTGTATTGAGGGGCTTTGGGCTTGTGTTGATTGGCAATTGCAGCTGGTCCATTCTTGTTAAATTTGAGATCAGTTTGAGGCACTTCCTAGAATATTAAAAATTCATTGACAGATGCATTTGACCTATTTTTGACCTGCTTCTAAGCTGTATCTACCTGCTTCAAGCTGATTTTGCATTCCCCCCAAAAAAAGCCTGTTAGCACAGGCCTTTACTTTCTTTTGTGCTGAGAGCACTTTGCCTTCTAATTCCACAATCACTAGTGTTAATGAGCCTGGCGATACAATTGGTTTCTACACAGTTGTACATCATTTTCCTATAAAAGATGCATTAAACTTTTCATAGACATGAGATGGTAATCAGAAGATGCACCTACTCTATGACTAAGCATGCACACTTGTTTTATCTGAGCAAGCATGTTTATGTATGTAGCGATACCCCCAGTTAAGAGGGCTGCTGGTATTGATTTGGGCCCTGTAGTGCACCGCTGTCAACCCCTGGCAATCGGCTCTAACCTCCCGTGGCACAGCTAGTGATGGTGGAATAGGACCGCGTGACCGCAACTCTTGGTGACGCAGTCTTATAGCAAGCATGCACAGCAATATACTTTAAAACTCCTATTAAAGTAAGCAAAACTGACACCAAATGTACTTTACCCAGATACTTTACTGATGCTAATGGGCAAGTAATTAAATAACAGTATAACAAGTTGCAGATCCCTGCAATAAACAGTAATAAAGATAAACAGAGTAATCAGTATAATAAAGTATTGCTATGCAACTCTAGTGCTGCCCTTTTGCAGCTACTTCCCCTCATGGGCAGACTAACACCCAGCAATGTCTACCTATGCAGTCAGGCCTGACTGATCTAAATGGAAGTTCAGTGAAACAATATTCGCTAGCAATCTTTCGGTGGTGCACTTGAAGAACAACTTTGTAATCCAAACGAATAGTAAAGATAAAAGTATCTGTCTTTAAACAGCTCTCACCACCCGGACAAGTCCAAGTCCGTTTCCTCCGCCGATTCGTCTAGGAACAGGAATCCACCAACATCCGAGTCTTTAGTCCTCCTGGTGTAGTGCAACAAGGATGAGAAGATGTCTCTAAGGTTTAGCTAGGCTGGCAGAGGGCTCTTTGGAAAAGAGCACAAGGCCCAGGCTTCAGGCCTTGTGCACACAGCAGTTCCGCACAGAGATCCTCTTGCTAGGAGAGAGGGTGTCCAAAGAGACCGAACAAAACTCTGCCTCCCCTTTATAAAGTCTGCCCCAGCAGTCTCTGTTCTGGAGTAATGCACCCTGGGTGCTGCAAGATGTACTGGGAGATGTAGTCTCTCTGTATTAAAGGGGAATACCCTGCTACACACTCCCCCCACTTTGAATCTTTGGTCCCCAAAGACAGCATCAACAATATGTACATAAAAGATAGTTCACAGTTGCAAGGGAACCTGGCAGGGGAATCTCACACCTGGCATGGTGAGGAAGATTGTGCTGCTCACAGGCTATATTATTGGAAGTGGCCTGCCTAACTGTGCCAGGGAGTGAGTTGGGGTTGCCCTCCAACAAATGTACAGTGGAGGGACCAGATGTGGGTATGGTCCTTCTTGAGGTTAGGACCGTGTCTTCGGAACTTTCTCCCATCCGATCATAAGTTAGTTTCCGGGGAGGATGAATGACTCTCTTCCTTCTCTGCTCCCCGGGAGTCACAGTCTCAGCTACTCTTGGTTCTTCCTCTGGTACTGAAGCAGGAACCTCTTCCGGTAGTGAGGGTATGGGATCACATCTGGGGACAGCAGGGGCTTAAAGCCGTTTCACCAGATCGGTATTGGTCCCAACGATGAGAGAGCTTCTTGAGGGCCCTGGCAGCCAGGGACAGACAATGGCCAGTGTCTCAAAGTTCTGGGGCTCCCCAGCCCTCAATGGATCACACGACAACTTGATCCGCACACATCAATCACAAGAGTACTCTTCTGCTTGGATACCCTGAATCTTGGTGTCTCCCATCTCTTCCAGGGGCAGGTATGACAGGTACTTCTTGTAAAAGTCTCTGGTCATTAGGGTAACCTGAGCACCTGTATCAAGGATGGCTCTGGTGTAGATCCCTTCGATCAGAACAGGCACTACAGGCAGAGGACCTACCAATTGGGTAGCAGTCCTTTTGGAAACACCTGTAACAGCAGGCTGGCATACTTGGACTTGTGCTCTCTTCAGTTTCCGGCACTGGGAATGCCGTTTCTGGCGTTGTTTGGAAGGTTGATAGGCGTTGTTCACTGAGACGGCATAAACTGCAGGTGTCCTCCACCGTTCCCTCGCAGGTTCAGAGAAAGTTATTTTTGAAGGCCCGGATCTTCTCTCCATTCTTGGGTCACTTCTCTGAAGCCTCCGCCAGCCTTCTGTCTCCATTCGTGAACTTGGATATACTCGCTGGTAGTGGCCTACACCTCCACAGTTTTGACAGATGTCTTGCTTCGTGGGCTTTTGTGCGGACAATCCAGTACTTTCTGCCATCAATTTGTTCATCATCTCCACCAGTTGGGACACTTGCACCTTCAGTGTGTCTATCTCAGACCTGACATCCAGTGACCCGGTCACCATCTCCATTATTTTGGACATCTGAGTCTTCAGAACCCCAAACTCTGTATCTCTGTCGGTTGTGCTTGCCACTCTGACTCCAACAACAGATTCAGACTTTTGACCCTTCTTCTTGGCCTGCAGCATGGCCTCCTCTTCCCGCACAATCCTGATCAGGTCTGAATACTTCAGGATGCCACCATCTGACCTGGTTCTCAGCAGAATGGTGATGGGGTCCAAAGGCTGGGCACCCCTCAACACCTGCTGGGCATGGGCTTCATCCACTTTCCTTGGATCGATCCCTTTCTTCAGTAGGATCTGAAGCAGGATCTTATCCAGACGTCTTATGAATTCTGACAGCTTCTCTCCCTCCTTTTGGTAGCAGTGCTCCAGCTGGTAAGTAAGTTCAGGGACCTTTTCCGTCCCACCGAACACAATCTGCAGAATGTCCAGATAATCCTGTGCATTGCAGTCCTTCTTACTTAGCTTGAGGTTGCGTATGGCCTCTAGAGCAGGCCCCTTCAAGCTCTCAGCAATTCTCTGCTTCTTTCTGTGGTCTGTGACTTCCCATTCTTCTAGGGCCTGAGTGGCACCGTCTAACCACTCCTCAAACCCCTCTTCACCTGAGGGTACAGGTTTCCTTCCTGAGAATACTCCAAGTTTTCTGTATCCTGACATCTGGTAATCTGTAGGATCTTTCTTACACTGCGCCACAAGTTCCCCCAGGACCGCGCATAATTCTGCGCTGAGGGTGGCAGGCGGTGGAGATATCTGTGGAGATGATGGTTTTGGTGTCTGGAACCATTCTTCCTTCACTGGCAGTGTATGTATCAAGTGATAGATCTAATTATCTATGGCTTGTATACTTGGACTTTTAAAATGCTCTGGGATTTCGTCTTTCCATTCTACCAGTGCTTACGTAAACGAGGCATTTGACCCTGTATCCATCACCCATGCTTTCTGGCTCGGTGATAGTGACATTATTAGCTGCTTTATCGCTTCTTCTTGCCAGATTCCCCCCCGGGAGTTCAATAACTACCGCCGCGGTTGGATCGGTGCCAGCCGCTGCGCACCACTGTGACATTGCTAGCGGGTCCATGCTGGTACTTCTGACCGGCTTGATTGCAGCGTGCAACGTACAGAGATCCCGGCTCGAGCCCCCACGTGTAGCGATACCCCCAGTTAAGAGGGCTGCTGGTATTGATTTGGGCCCTGTAGTGCACCGCTGTCAACCCCTGGCAATCGGCTCTAACCTCCCGTGGCACAGCTAGTAAAAGTGGGATAAGACCGCGTGACCGCAACTCTTGGTGACGCAGTCTTATAGCAAGCATGCACAGCAATATACTTTAAAACTCCTATTAAAGTAATGTGACAGCAGGAAGGTAAAGTCACCTGGTTGCATCCAGGGGGGTAGATATATTTCGCCCAGATTCAGGCTTTACGCCGACTTATACAACTAGGTGGAGAGTTGTATAAGGCTAGTGGGCTCATGGATGACTCATACCTCTAGGGAGAGTGTGGGGCGTCGTACAGACAGGGAGTTGATGAGACCAGCTGAAGCTTGTCAGCTCATTTAGGCCTCTATAAGAACTCCCAGCTTCATTAGATGTTAGCTCATGCCTGGAACCAGACCTGTGTGGACTGTCTAGGGAGAGTGAACCCCTGTGCGGTGAGACAAAGCCTGTGTGGCTATTTGCTTGGACATTTAAAACCAGGGACTTAGGGACTAGGACAGCACTAGGCTGATCCCAGTTGTTAGTTAGGAAACCTGTATGTTTAGTCAGAGGTCAAGTTGACCAGGATTTATTTTGTTTATGTTTCTTTTGCTTTGCTGTGTTTTGTCACTGTAAATAGAAAATAAACCGCACCTTTTTGATTTTGAAAACCACAACCACCGTTTGCTGGGCCTGTTTTTGTGTGGGGAGCCCATCTCGGGGGTCACACACACCCGCTGCCGAGCTAACCCCCTCACAGTTGGTGGAGAACCAGTGGCAGTTTTTTTTTTTTTTAAGCCAGCATGGAGGAGATACTGAAGCAGCTGGCTCTAGCAAATGCCAATCAACAGCAGACAAATGCAGGTTTGCAAAAGAGCCTTGCAGCTCAACAACAGAACTTCGCAGCCCAGCAGCAAGCTCATCAACAGAGCCTTGCAGCCCAGCAGCAAGCTCATCAACAGAGCCTTGCAGCCCAGCAGCAGACAAACGCAACTTTGCAACAGAGTCTGGAGGCTCAGCAACAAGCCCAGCAGCAATCTGAGGCCCGCTTCATAGACCTGTTACAGAAGCAAGAGCAGAGACTACAACAACAGATGGAAGCAGCAATGCAGCAACGTCCGCAGACCAGTGAGGAAAGCCGTCCCACTAATACCGCGTCCTTTGGGGTGAGTCGTTTATTGACAAAAATGACTGGAGAGGATGATCCAGAGGTATTTTTGACCACATTTGAAAGGACCGCTGAAAGAGAAAAGTGGCCTGAGGAGCAGTGGGCTGGACTGGTGGCTCCTCTGTTAACTGGTGAATCGCAGAAGGCTTACTATGACCTAGAGCCTAACCAAGCAAAAGACTATGTGATGCTAAAAGCTGAAATATTGGCAAGGCTGGGTGTCACCCAGGCTGTCCGGGCTCAGCGTGTGCATAACTGGACTTTCCAGCTTGGAAAACCCCCCAGGTCTCAAATGTATGATCTCATTCACCTGAGCAGAAAGTGGCTACAGCCAGAGACTTTGTCCGCACCAAAGATTGTGGAACGTGTTGTAATGGATCGGTTTTTGAGAGCTCTTCCTACTGCCATCCAAAAGTGGGTAAGCCATGGAGACCCAGAGACGGCCGAAGGTCTTGTGGATCGTGTGGAGAAATACTTGGCTACAGAGAACCTGACGGCCTCTTCCAGAGACACTCGGACTTTCCACCCTAAGACCAGACCATCCCCAGGGGCGGATAAGAGGATTCCAAGGGGTGAGGGTGGAGAGAGTGAGAGGGTGGGAGCTCTACCCCAAGTTTGGCGAGAACAGCCTGGGAAATCAGCGGCTCAAGAGGCCGCAAGAAGGATCGTTTGCTACCGCTGCCGGCAAGCGGGACATATTGCAGCCAATTGCCCGGTTGTGGAGGAACCCATGCAGTGTGACTTTCTGACGGGCAGACGTCAGTCGCTGTGTGCGACAGTCGCATGCACTGCCATTCGAGGAACTGAGAAACATTTATGCAAAATGTGTGTTAATGGTAGAAATGTTGTGGTATTGCTGGATTCAGGTAGCCTTGTGACCCTGATAAAGGCTGAGTTAGTTAAAACAGAGGTCTCTGGGAATAGCAAGGTAGCTGTTATTTGTGTGCATGGGGACACCCGAGAGTATCCAGTGACTACAGTGTGTTTCGAGACCCCCAAAGGTACCCTCTCTCATCCAGTGGGCTTAGTATCTCAGTTACCGCATGACGCCATTGTGGGAAGGGATTTTCCGAAGTTCTGGGAACTGTGGGATGATCCTGAGCCCCCCACTGGTGCCCCTATGTACCAGGAATGTGATAGCCAGAACTCCCCTGAGAGTGGTGAGGACTCTCCGGAATTTCCCTTATCAGTATTGGCAGGGGAGACTCAAGAAACTGGAGAGGAGCCCACCTCCTCAGACGAAAACCTACCGTCTGTGGAGTTTTCTGATCTTGAGGTTCACAGGGAAAACTTTGCCACAGAACAGTTGAAAGACCCCGCCCTAATAAAGGCACGGGAAAACGTAGTGAAAATAGATGGCGAGTTAGTGAACCCAGATAATACCTGCACTTACCCATACTTCAGCGTAGAGAAGGACCTACTGTATCGGGTGGCAAAAAGGGCAGAAGAAACCGTTGAGCAGCTTGTGGTGCCCAAACCTTACAGGAAGTTGGTGTTGGAGTTGGCCCATGGGCACATTCTTGGAGGTCATCTGGGGACAGAGAAAACCCGAGAGAGGGTATTACAGAGATTCTATTGGCCGGGGGTGATGAAGGACATAGAAAATTATTGTTCCTCCTGCCCTGTGTGTCAGAGGTCGGCCCCGATGCCACATTTCCGTAGCCCGCTGGTCCCTCTACCCATCATTGAGGTCCCGTTTGAGAGGATCGCCATGGATTTGGTAGGTCCTATAATCAAGTCCGCTAGGGGGCACCAGTACATATTAGTTATAATGGACTATGCCACCCGTTATCCAGAAGCGATCCCTCTCCGAAATACCTCGGCCAAAACCATAGCCAAAGAGCTATCTCTTGTGTTTAGCCGGGTGGGTATTTGTAAAGAACTGCTTACGGACCAAGGTACACCCTTTATGTCCCAGGTTATGAAGGAGCTGTGTAAATTGTTCAAAGTGACGCAATTACGTACATCTGTGTATCACCCCCAAACCGATGGGCTGGTTGAAAGGTTCAACAAAACCCTAAAACAAATGTTGAAGAAAGTGGTGGATAGAGATGGAAAGGATTGGGACTGTCTACTTCCTTATCTGATGTTTGCTATTAGGGAGGTGCCCCAATCCTCTACGGGATTCTCCCCCTTTGAGTTACTGTATGGGAGACACCCAAGAGGGCTGTTGGATATTACCAAGGAAACTTGGGAAAGTGAGAGTTCTCCCCACAGGAGTGTGATTGAGCATGTCGCCCTGATGCAAGACCGAATTGCACAGGTAATGCCCATCGTGAAGGAACATTTGGCCCAAGCGCAGTTAGCACAGCAGAGAGTGTACAACCGTGGAGCCAAGACCCGTACCTTTTCCCCGGGGGATAGGATACTGGTACTTGTCCCTACGGTTGAAAGTAAATTCCTTGCCAAATGGCAAGGCCCCTACGAGATAATGGAAAAAGTGAGCGAAGTGAATTACAAGGTCAGACAACCAGGAAGGCGAAAGCCCGAACAGATCTATCACGTTAATCTGTTGAAAGCCTGGAGGGATAGAGAGTCCCTAGTCGCAGACACTTGGTCACCAGCTCAAACTGGTTGCGTGATTCCGGAGGTTGGAATAGCAGCCACCTTGTCACAACCCCAACAACAGGAGGTTAAGGAGTTTGTGCTTCGCAACAAGGAGGTATTCTCTGAGCTGCCGGGACAAACATCTGGGGTAGAGCATGACATCATTACCCCGCCCGGTGAAAGGGTGAAGTTAAAACCCTATCGGATCCCAGAGGCCCGACGGGAGGCAATACGGGAGGAAGTACAGAAAATGCTGAACTTAGGGGTGATAGAGGAGTCCCAAAGTGATTGGTCTAGTCCCATTGTGTTGGTGCCTAAACCGGATGGGAGCTGGCGATTTTGTAACGATTTTCGACAGTTGAACAAAGTTACAAAATTTGACACCTACCCCATGCCACGTATAGATGAGTTGATCGACCGGCTGGGAACAGCCCGATACATGACGACTCTTGACCTCACAAAAGGGTATTGGCAAATCCCCCTGGCCAAGTCGGCCAAAGAGAAAACCGCATTTGTAACCCCAGACGGGGCGTTCCAATATAAAAGAATGCCGTTCGGGTTACAGAATGCGCCGGCCACATTCCAGCGGAAAATGGACCAGATGCTGAGGCCCCATCGGAAGTATGCTGCGGCTTACCTGGATGACATAATTGTCCATAGCACAGATTGGGCCTCACATCTGCCAAAAGTGCAAGCAGTCCTGGACTCTGTTCGGGAAGCGGGGTTTACGGCTAACCCCAAGAAGTGTACCATTGGGCAGGAGGAGGCCAAATATCTTGGGTACACCATTGGGAGGGGAGTAATAAAACCCCAACTCAACAAAGTCGAGGCCATCCAGAGTTGGCCACGTCCCAACAGCAAGAAGCAGGTACGAGCCTTTCTGGGAATCGCTGGGTATTATCGGCGATTCATTCCCCACTTTGCTTCTAAGGCTGTGCCCCTAACCAACCTGACGAAGGGGAAAGGGTCGGTCATGATTAAATGGACCCCCGAGGCTGAGGCAGCATTCCAATTCTTGAAACAAGCCTTATGTAGCCAGCCAGTGTTGTACTCACCCGACTTCTCTAAAGACTTTGTCGTACAAAGTGATGCGTCAGATGTGGGGTTAGGAGCAGTATTGTCCCAGGTCTGGAACGGGGAAGAGCACCCAGTCATTTACCTCAGCAGGAAGTTGAAGTCCCATGAGGTAAATTACGCCACCGTTGAAAAGGAGTGTTTAGCGGTGAAGTGGGCTCTAGATTCCCTTCGGTACTACCTGCTAGGTAGGCACTTTGACATGGTTACGGATCACGCTCCGTTAAAGTGGATGGCTCAAAACAAAGAAACAAATAGAAGAGTGAATAGGTGGTTCCTGGCCCTCCAGGAATTCAACTTCACAGTAAAGCATCGCCCTGGCGTTCAAATGGGGAATGTGGATGCTTTGTCTCGAGTACATGAATGCCTGATTGCTGGTGTTCCAACCCCGAGGTTAAAACAAGAGGGGGGGGGGTATGTGACAGCAGGAAGGTAAAGTCACCTGGTTGCATCCAGGGGGGTAGATATATTTCGCCCAGATTCAGGCTTTACGCCGACTTATACAACTAGGTGGAGAGTTGTATAAGGCTAGTGGGCTCATGGATGACTCATACCTCTAGGGAGAGTGTGGGGCGTCGTACAGACAGGGAGTTGATGAGACCAGCTGAAGCTTGTCAGCTCATTTAGGCCTCTATAAGAACTCCCAGCTTCATTAGATGTTAGCTCATGCCTGGAACCAGACCTGTGTGGACTGTCTAGGGAGAGTGAACCCCTGTGCGGTGAGACAAAGCCTGTGTGGCTATTTGCTTGGACATTTAAAACCAGGGACTTAGGGACTAGGACAGCACTAGGCTGATCCCAGTTGTTAGTTAGGAAACCTGTATGTTTAGTCAGAGGTCAAGTTGACCAGGATTTATTTTGTTTATGTTTCTTTTGCTTTGCTGTGTTTTGTCACTGTAAATAGAAAATAAACCGCACCTTTTTGATTTTGAAAACCACAACCACCGTTTGCTGGGCCTGTTTTTGTGTGGGGAGCCCATCTCGGGGGTCACACACACCCGCTGCCGAGCTAACCCCCTCACAGTAAGCAAAACTGACACCAAATGTACTTTACCCAGATACTTTACTGATGCTAATGGGCAAGTAATTAAATAACAGTATAACAAGTTGCAGATCCCTGCAATAAACAGTAATAAAGATAAACAGAGTAATCAGTATAATAAAGTATTGCTATGCAACTCTAGTGCTGCCCTTTTGCAGCTACTTCCCCTCATGAGCAGACTAACACCCAGCAATGTCTACATATGCAGTCAGGCCTGACTGATCTAAATGGAAGTTCAGTGAAACAATATTCGCTAGCAATCTTTCGGTGGAGCACTTGAAGAACAACTTTGTAATCCAAACGAATAGTAAAGATAAAAGTATCTGTCTTTAAACAGCTCTCACCACCCGGACAAGTCCAAGTCCGTTTCCTCCGCCGATTCGTCTAGGAACAGGTATCAACCAACATCCGAGTCTTTAGTCCTCCTGGTGTAGTGCAACAAGGATGAGAAGATGTCTCTAAGGTTCAGCTAGGCTGGCAGAGGGCTCTTTGGAAAAGAGCACAAGGCCCAGGCTTCAGGCCTTGTGCACACAGCAGTTCCGCACAGAGATCCTCTTGCTAGGAGAGGGGGTGTACAAAGAGACCGAACAAAACTCCGCCTCCCCTTTATAAAGTCTGCCCCAGCAGTCTCTGTTCTGGAGCAATGCACCCTGGGTGCTGCAAGATGTACTGGGAGATGTAGTCTCTCTGTATTAAAGGGGAATACCCCACTACATGTATTTAGCATAGACCACTGGTACTATCCTTATCTCTGGAGGACAACATTTTCAGTCCTACATGGATTGTCTCCGGTGGCCATATACTGCTGATACACATACAATCATTCAACAATAGTTAGGCAATAATTATCTAATGTCAATATGTAGCCTTGTTCAGTAAAATGTAATAACGGTCTCCCAAAACATGTTCAGATAAATAGCAGTTTCAACTTAAAATTTAACTGTAGGCAGAAGTAAAAGACACAAAAAATGCACCTCTGTAACCAGTTCACACCAGATGCAGTTCCATGCAGTTCCGTGCAGTTCCATTTTTTCTGCACCAAGGGCCAGTTCACACCACATGCAGTCCAGTGCGTTTTTTTTCTGCATCAAAAACGCATGGAAAGTAGGTTATATGGTTTTCAATGGCATAGTTCACACCAGTGCTTGCAGTTCCAGTGCGTTCCAGTTCCAGAACAAAAAGTAGAACATACTGCATTTTACCTGCACTGGACTGTACTGGAACGCTGTAAAACGCATCAAAAACGCACAGGAATGCACCGGAACACACCTAAATGCACTGGAACCCACTTGTCCTTATCTAAGGTTAATAAAAAAGAGGGGTGAAAAAAAGCACTGGACTGCATTAAAAACGTACCAAATTACGCACTGGAACGCATCAAAAACGCGCCTGGAACGCATCCGGATTGCGTTTCTATGGTGTGAACTGGCCCCAATACAGTCAGTTCCGGTCAGTTTCTGCACCGGAAACTGACTGCATGGTGTGAACTAGAGCCATTGGAGTACATGGGAAACATTATGCATGCATTTTTAGAGCAGAAAAAATGCACACGGAACTGAACGGAACTGCGTCTGGTGTGAACTGGCCCTAAATGTATTTTAAATGCCATCAGTGTAAGTGATTTTTCCCTGGTATCAGCCTCCTGCTTTCTGCTGTCCCTGCACAGTGGGGAAGAGGAAAAATCACAAGCGGCCAATCAGTTCACATGCTAGCAAGAAGCATCCTGATAGGATGAGAAAGCAGAGTAACGCATAGATGAGCCCAGTCACTGGGATGGGACTAGGATCACCTTGTTAGGGGACTTGTGATTGGGCAGATATTGGCGCCAGGATGTACCAGAACCATCCTGCCTCTTCTTGGATAAAGCACCCATTCCTCTGCCAAGGCCCGCTCACACATTCGTGGCCTGAAGCCTGAAGCCTACACATGTAATAAAGGAACGTCCACACATTAATGTGTTTTCTGCACTTTACTGCAACTTCACATCTTCACATTACTTCCCCTGATATATCACATTGACCACTTTGCAGATGTTTCTGCATGGAGAGCAACTAGCATGAATATACATCTTCCAGCAGTTATTTCAGTGCAGAGTGCAAGTACACATCTTTTAACCATCTTCCCTCCTGACTCTACTCCTTGGGAGTACCATAGAATTGGGACCAATTCTCAATGTATACTAAATCCACCACCTGAGGCTATACATCACTGAGTCACAAGCCCTGTAATTGAAGTTCAGGGGGACAAAGGTGCTTTCTTTAGTATACTGCTCTCGTCCAAATGTCAAGTCTATAGCTCTGCTCCCTGATGATTTGGAGAAGAAGGTTAGGGGTAGAGAGGGCGACTCCAGCTTTTCCTCACATGATCTGTACCAACCCTTGCCTGGGAATATAGCCCTGCACGGGGCTCTTTAGATTAGGTCAGTACAGGATTACATATTGGCAGCTCTGTGGTGTCCTTTTCCCATACCCCGGTCTCTCTGAGCCCTACCCACAGCTGACGCTTGTATAGGCACTAACTTTACCCATTACATCACTAGAGGGATTTCTCAAAAAGGGGAGCTAACACCTGCTTAAAACCTTCCTCTTACCATGCCATAATGGCAAAAGAGCCATCTAGCGACAGGCAAGCTAACTGCACCTGCCAACAACTTGGGCTCACACAGGAAAGGTGTTGAATAATACTGGATATCAGACTAAGGACAAAATCTACTGTGCTGGAAATCTCTCAATTGAAGGTAAATATTACAGCAAGAGCGAGCTTTGTTATTTTTTTGGTCTATATTCATATTTAGCATGTTATTTTTGACTGGAATTCGGCTTTATAATGCCAAAAGTAGAAAGTACAGTTTTTTAAAAATATACCCATGACATAATGGGTGGAAGTTAATAAGCTTTTGTTTGAAAGACTAAACAAACTGGCACTAATGTCTGTTAACCCTATCACTGGCTAATTCCCATTTGCCCCATCATGGGTTTCCATACAGAG
The DNA here is from genome assembly GCA_029206835.1 of Rana muscosa. Taxonomy (NCBI): domain Eukaryota; kingdom Metazoa; phylum Chordata; class Amphibia; order Anura; family Ranidae; genus Rana; species Rana muscosa. The sequence continues at coordinate 232,481,388 of CM055118.1, forward strand.
ACAGTATAACTTCCTCTGAGGGTAATATATTCAGAGGTAGGTGTCAAACTGTCTGAGGGAAATGTTGATCAGAGCAGTTTGCTGAGAGCCAACCCTGCCAGTGATCGGCTTATGTGTAGGGGACCACCTGCCATGTACACTGACAACTTCAACACCACCGAGACATGATACAAAGGAGCTGCTAAATGAGAGCAAAACAAATTAATGGAAATAGGCTAATTAGCGTTATTAATTAAACAGCGAGCGGTCTCTTGCTTGTCTGCAGTAATCATTAGTGTGGTGGCTCACAGACTGTTTTTGACTCTTCAGTTTTCATGTACAGAAAGACCTTCTGCTATGTGAGCGAGGAGATGTATTCCAAGACAACCCACTAAGCACTGACAGGTATGCTTATACATTAACTTCTCATTACGTGTGTGCATTGGGTGACAGTTCCAAAGAAATGTGTGATTTTCATCTTTTTCAAATACTGATAACATTTCTGGAGTGGGAGATTTGAAGTTAAAATTGCATTATAATAACACCTGGTTCAGCAGGTGCCGGACAATTTTTGTGAGAGTTTGAGTGCTTGGCTGTCCCTGCTCAACAGAGGTTGATCATTTGATCAACTTCTGTCAACGGGACATAATCTGACATGTTGCAGAATATGACAATAGTTTATGACACAGTTTAAACTAAAGATGGTCATACATTGTTATTTTTTCTTTTTTTTTTCTAGCCAAAAGAAACCCTGAATTCCTCTATCTACACAAATGAGGTGAATGGAGGAGTACCAGCAGCTGGCAGAATACATTGATGAGCGGCTGTAGCTGATTGGCTGCAGCCACAGATCCAGAAACATTTTGCGAAATGTCCCGTCAACAGAAGTTGATCAAATGTTCAACTTCTGTTGAGCAGGGACAGCCAAACACTCATCAAAAATGGTCTGGTACCTGCTGAACCGGTTGAAGTTCAATCAGTGTATGACCAGCTCAAGGCTGACCGGGGGGGGGGGGGGGGGAAGTAGATTGGTCAATCTGGTTCATCACTCCTGGGTCATAGTGTCTCCATTTAGCCAGGAGGGATCTGATAGACGCAAAGAGACTTTTGAAGTTTGCGTCATATAGGGACTCATATCGTGGGGTGAGGTATACCCCTAAATATTTAATGGCATAAGTTTTCCATGCATAAGGTATATTTTATAAGAGGTATTGAATCTTTAGGTAAGGTATATTGAGGGAGGGCTTCTGATTTAGCGGAGTTAACCCTGTGGCCAGACAAAGCCCCATACTCTGTTAATATTTTGTGGAGATTTGATAAGGTCACACGGCGGCGTGTCAGGGTAACTAGAATGTCATCTGCAAACAAAGCGATTTTAAACTCACACCCTCTAACTGATATTCCACTAATATTAGGTTCCTGTCAGATCCGGGCCAACAGATGCTCCATACACAGGGCAAAGTGTAGCGGAGAGATCGGACACCCCTGTCTCGTCCCATTCGAGATGATAAAGGGAGGGGAGGCTGCAAAGGGAGTTTTAATTGAAGCAGATGGAGCTGCATACAGGTGTTTAATTGTCCTGAGGAACGAACCCCGGAAGCCCAGATATTCAAGGGTCGTAAACATGAAGGGCCAGCTAAGCTTGTCAAAGGCCTTTTCAGCGTCTAGACCAGCCTTTCTCAACCTTTTCAACACAGAGGAACCCTTGAAATAGTTCTCCGGTCTCGGGGGGAACCCCTGCTAAATATTAGAAATCTACAACTCATGATACATTAGTGTGGTGGTCAGAGGGAAGAATGGTCCTTACACTTGTGGTCATTGGGAAGAATTACCTCCTTACAGATAGCTAAAAAGATCAATGGTGTCAGTGGGAACTTATCTGAGAGGCAGAAATTGCCCAATGCTAAAGGAACCCCTAGCAACCTCTGGAGGAACCCTGGTTGAGAATCACTGGTCTTGACTGAGTAACAGGGCCTCTGTATTTTGTCTGTTAGCTATATCTAATAAATGAATGACTCTTCTGGTATTATCCACCGCCTGTCTCCTGGGGACAAAGCCTACCTGATCTTTGTGGATTAGGGAAGGAAGGACCTCACGAAGTTTCATGAAGATTTTTAAATCTGAATTTAATAAAGCTATGGGCTTATAGTTCCTGCATAATGTGTGATCCATGTCAGGCTTAGGTATTAAGATTAGGTGAGAAGTTTGCATGTCCCTTGGGATTTCATTCTTTTGCATAAATCCGTTAAATAAGTGAGTCATGTATGGAAGTAGGGTGGTCAGAAGGTCTTATAATATTCATAATATTCATATGGGAGGCCATCAGGCCCTGGGGCCCTATTATTTGGCAAAAGTTTCAGGGTATCCATCACCTCCTCTTCAGTAATTGGGGAATTAAGGGATTGTAAAGCAGTTGTCGGCAAAGTGGTCACTCCACTATTCGGAAGGTAAGTTTGGAAGCGGTCACTAAAGCTTTCCTGAACTGGTAAGTGTGGTATGGAGGGGTTGTTATAAAGGTCAGAAAAGTAGTTACAAAACATGTGGGTAGGGATGAGCTCGATGTTCGAGTCGAACATAGGTTCGAGTCGAACATCGGCTGTTCGCAGCGTTCGGCGAACAACGAACGATTTGGGCCAATCGCGCCAAATTCGAGTGACGCGAACAGCCCACAATACACTGCGCCATCGCAGTGTAATCCCGGCGCTGTGATTGGCCAAGCATGCACTGTGACCCTGCATGCTTGGCCAATCACAGCGCCAGCAGCGAGGAGAGCAATGATTGGCCACAGGCAGGATGCCTGTGGCCAATTATAGCTGAGGGGGTTTAGTACACGCCCCACACTATAAAAGGCCGCCAGCGCGGCGGCCTTGTGTAGTGTGTTCCGGAGCAGGGAAAGTGAAGGATAGGCAGGGACAGTGTCAAATCTTGTCAAATCTTTTCTTTGCTAAACCTTGTGTGTAGGGACAGAGAAGGATAGGCAGGGAGAGTGTCAGTGTCATATTCTTTGCTAAACCTTGTGTGTAGGGAGAGAGAAGGATAGGCAGGGAGAGTGTCAGTGTCATATACTTTGATAAACCTTGTGTGCAGGGAGAGAGAAGGATAGGCAGGGGACAGTGTCAGTGTCATATTCTTTGCTAAACCTTGTGTGCAGGGAGAGAGAAGGATAGGCAGGGAGAGTGTCAGTGTCATATACTTTGATAAACCTTGTGTGCAGGGAGAGAGAAGGATAGGCAGGGGACAGTGTCAGTGTCATTGTTGCTAAGCCTCCTGCACATTATACACCTGAAGTTAGCCCGTATTGCTGCTTTTTCCTGGTGTGTTACACCAACAGGATTTTGCGGCACTTACAGCGGGCGGAGTGTACCTCCTGACCATATTACACCTTAACTTAGCCTGTATTGCTGCTTTTTCCTGGTGTGTTACACCAACAGGATTTTGCGGCACTTACAGCGGGCGGAGTGTGCCTCCTGACCATATTACACCTTAACTTAGCCTGTATTGCTGCTTTTTCCTGGTGTGTTACACCAACAGGATTTTGCGGCACTTACAGCGGGCGGAGTGTACCTCCTGACCATATTACACCTTAACTTAGCCTGTATTGCTGCTTTTTCCTGGTGTGTTACACCAACAGGATTTTGCGGCACTTACAGCGGGCGGAGTGTACCTCCTGACCATATTACACCTTAACTTAGCCTGTATTGCTGCTTTTTCCTGGTGTGTTACACCAACAGGATTTTGCGGCACTTACAGCGGGCGGAGTGTGCCTCCTGACCATATTACACCTTAACTTAGCCTGTATTGCTGCTTTTTCCTGGTGTGTTACACCAACAGGATTTTGCGGCACTTACAGCGGGCGGAGTGTGCCTCCTGACCATATTACACCTTAACTTAGCCTGTATTGCTGCTTTTTCCTGGTGTGTTACACCAACAGGATTTTGCGGCATTTACAGCGGGCGGAGTGTGCCTCCTGACCATATTACACCTTAACTTAGCCTGTATTGGTGCTTTTTCCTGGTGTGTTACACCAACAGGATTTTGCGGCACTTACAGCGGGCGGAGTGTACCTCCTGACCATATTACACCTTAACTTAGCCTGTATTGCTGCTTTTTCCTGGTGTGTTACACCAACAGGATTTTGCGGCACTTACAGCGGGCGGAGTGTACCTCCTGACCATATTACACCTTAACTTAGCCTGTATTGCTGCTTTTTCCTGGTGTGTTACACCAACAGGATTTTGCGGCACTTACAGCGGGCGGAGTGTACCTCCTGACCATATTACACCTTAACTTAGCCTGTATTGCTGCTTTTTCCTGGTGTGTTACACCAACAGGATTTTGCGGCACTTACAGCGGGCGGAGTGTGCCTCCTGACCATATTACACCTTAACTTAGCCTGTATTGCTGCTTTTTCCTGGTGTGTTACACCAACAGGATTTTGCGGCACTTACAGCGGGCGGAGTGTGCCTCCTGACCATATTACACCTTAACTTAGCCTGTATTGCTGCTTTTCCCATTTCCCTGCAGGCCATTAGAATGTCTGGAAGGCAAACAAGGAGAGGCAGACAGTCAGGAGCCAATAAAAGAGGGCAAGCAGGCTCTGTGTCTAGAGACAACAGTGCTGGTCGTGGACGCGGTGCATCGCCATCAGCACGTGGCCATGGGACACGCTTGTCCTTCTGTTCGGCAGCTGGACGTGTTGAGCCGCATCATGCCGAAGACTTGGTAGAGTGGATGACCAAACCCTCCCCATCCTCCTCATCCTCTCTCACCCAGGCTCAGGGTACTGGCAAAGCAGCTGCCAAAGCGTCCTCTTCCCTGGTATCAATGTCATCATCAGTCACTCCTTCCCTAGACCAACCATGTCCTCCTGAGGAGTCCCCCGAACTGTTTGAGCACAGTGTTGGGTACATGCTCCAGGAGGATGCCCAGCGTTTCGAAGGGTCTGATGATGATACCCAGCTAGAGGAAGGCAGTAGCGTGAGAGCAGATAGAGGGGATGCTCAAGAAGGACACCAATCTGGCAGTCATGTTTTAGCAGCTGCAGCATACTGCCAGATTGGCTCCAGTGATGAGGAGGGAGGGGATGATGAGGTCACTGACTCCACGTGGGTGCCTAATAGGAGAGAGGAGGAGGATGAGGAGGAGGCACATCTCCAACGAGGCAGGATGCCCTCGGGGGGCCAGCGTAAGGGCAGCACACGACGCAATCACACCGCAGAGCTCCGCCTGTGCAGGGCGCTGCCTCTGCCCGTTATTCAAAAAGTTCTTTGGTGTGGGCCTTTTTTGAGTCGAGTGCATCAGATCGCACAGCTGCTGTTTGCAACATATGTCTCAAGCGTATATCGCGTGGCCAAAACATCACCCGCTTGGGCACCACATGCTTGACCAGACATATGTTGACCTGCCATGCAGCTCGTTGGCAAGCCTACCTTAAAGACCCACACCAAAGAACAAAGCTGACCTCTTCTTGCACCGCATCAGCTGGGATCTCCAACCCCACTATACCTTTAGTCCTCTCTGAAACCTGCTCTGAGAGGAATGAAGGTGTAGAATTAGGTGTGTCACAGCCAAGTACTTGCGGGCACTCTGCTAGCAGTACACTGACGTCCGATTCTAGCAGGCAAATTTCCCTGCCCCAGCTGCTGGACCGTCGAAAGAAGTTCACTCCCAGCCATCCACATGCCCAGCGGTTGAATGCTAGCTTGGCTAAATTGCTAGCGCTTCAACTGCTGCCTTTTCAGTTGGTAGACTCAGCCCCCTTCCGTGAGTTTGTGCAATGTGCGGTTCCTCAGTGGCAGGTTCCCAAACGCCACTTTTTCTCACGGAAGGCGATTCCGGCTCTCTACCGGCATGTGGAAGGCAATGTCTTGGCCTCGCTGGACAGGGCGGTCAGCGGTAAGGTGCATATTACCGCTGACTCATGGTCCAGCAGGCATGGACAGGGACGTTACCTTTCTTTCACGGCCCATTGGGTCACTCTTTTGGCAGCTGGGAAGGATGCAGGACAAGGTGCAGTAGTGTTGGAGGTTGTTCCACCGCCACGCCTCCAAAATGCTACTACTGGTTGTGACACACCTCTGTCCTCCACCCCCTCCTCTTCTTCTTCCTCCGTGGCCTCTTCCTGTGCTTTGTCCTCGGAACCAGCGGTGCTCCGTAGGCGTTCAAGGGGTACGGAAGTACGCAGGCAAAAAGATGCCATGCCGTGCTTGCGCTGGTGTGTTTGGGGGACAGGAGCCACACTGGGGCAGAGGTTCTGTCTGCTCTGCAGGGGCAGGCCGACAGGTGGTTGACGCCACGCCAGCTTAAGCCAGGAATGGTAGTTTGCGACAATGGCACCAACCTCCTCTCCGCTCTCCGACAGGGACAACTGACCCATGTGCCCTGTGTGGCTCACGTCCTTAACCTGGTTGTGCAGCGGTTCTTGGGCAGGTACCCGGGCTTACAGGATGTCCTGAGGCAGGCCAGGAAAGTCTGTGTGCATTTCCGCAGATCTTATAATGCCAGTGCTCGCCTGGCTGAGCTGCAAAAGGAGTTGAACCTGCCCAAGAACCGCCTTATATGTGACATGCCCACCAGGTGGAACTCAACGTTGGCCATGCTGCAGCGGCTGCACACGCAGCAGAGGGCCATCAATGAGTACCTGTGCGACTACGGCACCAGGACAGGGTCAGGGGAGCTCGGGTTTTTTTCACCACGCCAGTGGGGCATGATCAGGGATGCATGCACTGTCCTGGCACCATTTGAGGAGGCCACGAGGATGGTGAGCAGTGACAGTGCATGCATCAGTGACACTGTACCTCTTGTCCACCTGTTGGAACATACGCTGCGTGGAATAATGGACAGGGCACTTGATGCAGAACAGAGGCAGGAAGAGGAGGACTTCCTTGCCTCTCAAGGCCCCCTTTACCCAGACAGTGTTCCTTCTGTCCCACCCATCGCACATGAAGAAGAGGAGGAGGAGGAGGAGGATTGTGTCAGCATGGAGGTGGAGCCTGGCACTCAGCATCATCAGCAGCAGTCTTTTAGGGATGATTTACAGTCCCAAGAAACCAGTGGACTTGTACGTGGCTGGGAGGAGGTGGCTGCGGATCATGTCGTCCTTAGTGACCCAGAGGACTCTGGACCGAATGCCTCAGCTAACCTACGCTGCACGGCCTCCCTGATCCTGCAAAGTCTGCGGAAGGATCCTCGTATTCTTCGGATCAAGGAGAGGGACCATTACTGGCTGGCCACTCTCCTTGATCCACGGTACAAGGGTAAGGTTGCGGACCTTATCTTACTGTCGCAGAGGGAGCAGAGGATGAGACAACTCCGGGAGGCCTTGCAGAAAGGTCTGTGCAACGCGTTCCCAGAGACTGGGTGGTTACAAACTCCTGGTCCTGGACAACGAGTTGCTGTGGCTTCGGTCAGTCAAAGAAGGAGCGGTGGGGAAGGTGGCCGTCTGACCGAAGCGTTTAGACAATTCTTTAGTCCGCAGCCCCAAGGTATGATCGGTTCCAGCAACCATCGCCAGCGTCTGATATACATGGTGCAGGAATACCTAGGGGCAAGGTCAGACTTGGACACCTTCCCCACCGAAAATCCTCTGGCTTACTGGGTCTTGAGGATGGATCACTGGCCAGAGCTTGCACAGTATGCAATTGAGCTACTGGCCTGTCCTGCATCCACCGTTCTTTCAGAACGCACATTCAGTGCTGCTGGAGGATTTGTCACGGATCACAGGGTGCGCCTGTCCACCGACTCTGTTGATCGACTGACCTTCATAAAGATGAACCAGTCTTGGATCACCACCAGCTACCAAACACCTGAAGCTGATATAACAGACTAATTTATTTTCAAATGTCACATCCCTTCAAGACTGATGCTGATGCTGAGAGACTGTCCTGTTATGTTGACTGACTATCCTCCTCCTCCTCAATGATCCGATTGACGATGATAGCTTGGAAGAACATTTTTGTTTCTGGGTGCCGCCACCAGTGGCTAAGGCCCAATTTTTCAGCCCCTGTTTAACAGGGGTGTGTTATTACAATTTTGTATGCAATGCTTTGAAATAGGGCTCATTCCTGCACTCCAACAAGAGTATCTGGGAGTGGTTGCAGTGTCGTGGCCCCAGCACCAGTGGCTAAGGCCCAATTTTTCAGCCCCTGTTTAACAGGGGCGTGTAATTACAATTTTTGATGCAATACTTTGCAACAGGGCTCATTGCTGTGCTCCAAGTACAGTATCTGTGAGGGGTTGCAGTGTTGTGGCACCAGTGCCTAAGGCCCAATTTTTCTGCCCCTGTTTAACAGGGGCATGTAATTACAATTCTTGATCTAATAATTCACAGCAGGGCCCATTCCTGCGCCCACCAAGACTAACTGTGAGGCCTTACAGTGTTGTGTCAACACCACCACCACCAAAGGCCCAATTTTTCAGCCCCTGTTCAACAGGGGCATGCAATTACAATTCTTGATCTAATAATTCACAGCAGGGCCCATTCATGCACCCACCAAGAGTAACTGTGAGGGCTCACAGTGTTGTGGCAACACCAACATGTAAGGGGCAAATTTCAACTGAGTATATACGGCAGGCCCCTACTTCCAAACATCCAACTTACAAACGACTCCTCCTTGCAAACGGAAGGATACAACAGGAAGTGAGAGGAAATCTACCCCTAGGAAGGCAAATTCTCTCCTGTAAGAGTTAATATGGGAAAAAAAGTGTCTCCTCTCCACTGATGCTTTATCACCAATTCTTGTTTCAATAAAAAAAACACATTTTCAAAAAACATTTGTCATTAGGACGGAAAGTGAGGTGAACTGTTCTGAACAGGTGCACACTGCACAGACAGCAAAACAAATGTTACAGGGGTGATAACCCTTCCCTATGTTTTCCAAAAAGCTTAAAAATAGCTTTTTTGCCTGGAGCTACACTTAAACAATGTACCTGTTCAAAATTACAAACAGATTCTACATAAGAACAAACCTACAGTCCCTGTCTTGTATGCACCGCCTGTATACGGCTGTTCAGAGTATATAGGCCCTTTTTTATTTTGTGTGAGGGGTTCCCCTTAATATCCATACAAGACCCAAAGGGGCTGGTAATGGGCTGGGGTAGGGGGGGGGGTGTGTGATGGGGTAGCTATGCCATTTTTCTTAAAGATTTTCATCCATATTACCGGGACCAGGCATTACATTAAAGCCGCAAGCAGTTTTAAATGGCTTTTTTTCCTTTAGAAATGTAATTTTGTGCAGGGACAGTTCTAAACACGGGAAACACGTGGCACTTCACAGGCATACTTTAGACACCCCCCAGGTACAATATTTAAAGGAATATTTGACTTTTTTTTTCACTTTATGCATCATTAAAATGACTGCTCCAGAAAAACGGCAGTTTTTAAAACTTCTTTTTGCATTGATACATATCCCCTGGTGCAGAACCCGGGTTCCCAAACCCTTTTTAGGACAATAACATGCATAATAGTCGTTATAATTAGCACTTTAGATTTCGAACGTTTGCATCCATTGTATTTAATAGGGTTCTAAAGTTCGTGCGAACTTTCGGTCCGTTCGCGGGTTCTGGTGCGAACCGAACCCGGGGGTGTTCGGCTCATCACTACATGTGGGTAATGTGATCGGGGTGGGAGTGCATGGTGCCATTAGTGTCCCGCAGGGCCTGGGGGGCAGACGCATGCGTCTGCTTGCGAAGTTTACGTGCTAGCATGGTATGGGCTTTGTTGCCTTTATCTAAATATGTCTGGTGCAGTTTTTGGAGAGCTTTTTCAACTCTACCTATGTCAATACTTTTCAAGATAGCGCAAAGGTGTATTATTTCCCTAATAAGACGGATTGAGGGAGTAGAGGTGAATCGAGATTCAAAATCCCGAAGCCTCTCTTCAGTTTGGCATCGAAGCAGCTTGGTGTTTTTCTTCCAAGCAGTAGAAATGGCTATGCATTGTCCACGAAGTACAGATTTATGTGCCTCCCAAAGGGTCCCTATAGAAATCTCTGGGGTGCAATTCTCCGTAAAATAAATTTTCAAGACATTCTCCAACTCTGTCCTGGTGGCGACATCTTTTAACAGAAAATTATTAAGTTGCCAGTGGCAGCGTTTTACCTTAAAAACCTACCAGATTTAATTTCAATAGAATTGGGGCATAGTCTGACCAGGATATAGGGAGAACATCCACTGTATTGAGCGTCCTCAGGGAAGGAGCATTTACCAAAAAATTGTCTAATCTTGCGTGAGTATGAAAAGGGTGGAAATAATGAGAATATTGTCGTTTCTTCGGATGAGCGACACGCCATGCATTAAACAGGGCAAACTTGCGGGTGATCTGTTGGAACTGTTGGCATTGTCTGGACAGGCGAGGGGAGTGAGTTTTTTGGAAAGGGATGTTCTATCTACCATCGGGGAGAACGGTAAATTGAAGTACCCCCCCCCACCACCAGGAAGGTGTGTGAAGCTCTAAATAAACAATTATATACTTGGGTAATAAAGTTTGTCTGATTCATATTCGGGGTGTAAATGTTGCAAAAGGTTATATCAGATTGCTGTCATTTGCCTCTGAGAATAAGAAACCTTTCCTGGGGATTAGCATAGGAGGTCGTGGGTGTAAATGGGGATCCTTTTTAATCAAGATAGCCACTCCTGCTTTTTTTTTAGGGTTAGAAGCTAGATATCCCTTAGGAAAAAAGCTAGATGCAAAGGCCAAAGTGCCTTTTCGTAAGTGTGTTTCCTGTATGAATATCACCTCCGCCTGGGAGTCCCTGAAGGTCCTGAATGCTAACTGCCTCTTGAAATTTAAATAAGGCCATTGATATTACGTGAATATACCTGTACCATAATGGATATGTAAGGTGGACAAGTTGAAAAGTGGAGGTGTACGATATGTAATACAATACTTATCTAGCCTAGGAGACCGGGGGAACCACCCTCGGGGTGTGGGTAAACGCCATCTTTGAGGAGTAGATCCATGAGCCCAGGAATGAAAAAATAGAGAAAAAAACATAAGATAATAAATCAGAGACCACCAAACAGAAATTTGAGGTCTAACAATAAACCAAATGTTCCGTATTACCACTATCACCATGTTCAGGGGCGAGGGGGGGTAAGTAGTAATTATTAAGGAACTCTTAATCACTATGTGTACTCGGGGGGGGGGGGGTAGTGTCATAAACCAAGCGTCAAATGCCTTTAAGCATCAGGGACCTGCTAAGAGGCAGATTAGAGCTAGGGGAAAATCCTAGAGAAGGAAACAGCATTAGAAACATATACAAGCCTAACATCCTAACATCCTAAACATAAACAAATAAGGATTCTTTCTTTGGCTGAACGTGGTAGATAAAAGTGTATATCTGCTGTCACGCCAAGCATGAGCAGTAACAGGGAAGTGGCGAGGAAATCGCCAGACAGCGGGGTCCTCAGCCCGGGCGTTGCCTTGACCTTTTGCGAGGTGATTCAGGAGGTCGCATCTGCTTATTTGAAGTAGCTTTTTGCCAGACCGTTGGCGGAGGGGGGGGGGGGGGTAGGGGGAAGAATAATGTCCCAACTTGGGAGGTCTGGGATAGGAATCCCCAAAGTCTCACAAAAGATGCGTAAGTCCTCAGGTACTGAAAGGCTACAGGGTAGGGTAGAGAATGTCTTTATCTTGTAAGGTATGAAGAAGCTGTTGGAATATTCTGCGTTTCTGGAGAGTAATCCAGGAAAGAGCAGGGAATAACTGGATTGGGGCAGTTTCATGTAAGATAGGTTTAGTCATTCGAGCTTTACGCATAATTTCCATTTTTAAGGTGAATGAGTGTATTCTGCAGATGACATCTCTAGGGTTTGAGGGTGGGCCTTTGGGTTTTAGAGCCCTATGGGCCCTATCCATCTCAATATGTGAGGAAATGGGGACGCCCAATAAATTATTGAAGATAGTCTGAAGAACAGTTCTCAGATCCTCAGGACCTTTAGATTCTGGTATTATTGCCTGCTATTATTGCGGCGATTACGATTATCTAGGTCTTCTAAATGGCGTTGCATATCAAGTAGAATGTAGCAATTGTCCACCTGTTCGGACTGGACACGATACGTTTTGAGTTTTGTAGATTGCAGATCCTCCTCTATATCCTCCACCTGAGTGGCTAGCTGATGAAGAGCAGCTTGTATGGTTTTAATCTCACTGCGGCAAGTTTCTTTAACTTCAGATATCAACATTTCAAAGTCCTCTTTAGTGGGTAAAGAGTGAAGTTGCTCACGCCAAGAGACCAGTTTGTCTGCAGTGAGGATGGAGGGAATCCTGGGGAGAGGACGGGTGGGAGCTGATGTCCTTACGGGTTAGTCCAAATTATGGAATGCTGGCAGGATTCCCTGGATGGAGAGGGAATCCTTATCGGGTCCCCTAGGGGGCGATCGGGCAGGAGAAGTGCTCACCTGCGGGGACATCTGTGGCGTCCCAGAGTTTTCCCAGTAAGATGGCGGTGCCTGGTCCACGTGAGGCTGAAGGAGCTGGAGTGGTGGAGGAGAGTCTGGGGCTGCTATGTGGTAGCATGCCACTGAGGAGAGTGCCGGTGGTGCAGAGAGCTGTGGGAAGTAGGTGTTGATCGGGGGACCTGGCGGGGGGAGGGGGTGTCCTGATGCTCTGAGAGTGGGTGGTACAATTTCTGCCCATTAAGCAACAATAGATTCCGGTTTGGAGCTTATATCCAGCAGTAGGGATGAGCTCGGTGTTCGAGTCGAACATACGTTCGACTCGAACATCGGCTGTTCGATCGTTCGACGAAGATCGAACGATTTGGGCCGTTCGCGCCTAATTCGAGTGACGCGAACGGCCCACAATGCACTACACCATCGCAGTGTCATCCAGGCGCTGTGATTGGCCAAGCATGCACTGTGACCCCGCATGCTTGGCCAATCACAGCGCCGGCAGCGAGGAGAGCAATGATTGGCCACAGGCAGGATGCCTGTGGCCAATTATTGCTGAGGGTGTTTAGTACACGCCCCACACTATAAAAGGCCGCCAGCACGGCGGCCTAGTGTAGTGTGTTCCGGAGCAGGGAAAGAGAAGCATAGGCAGGGACAGTGACATTTTTTTTTTCTTGCTTAACCTGGATTCCTTTAGTTTAGGGAAAGAGAAGGATAGGTAGGGAGAGTGTCAGTGTGTTTTACTGTGCGAATCCTTGTTTCTAGGGACAGGGAAGGACAGTGAGGGAAATTCTCCTTGTGCTATAGTGTGCTAAAGCATTGATAATCAACCATCTTTAAAAAATCATTTTTTCTAGGGACAGAAAACTATAGGTAGGGAGAGTGTCAGTGTGTTTTACTGTGATAATCCTTGTTTCTAGGGACAGGGAAGGACAGTGAGGGAAATTCTCCTTGTGCTATAGTGTGCTAAAGCATTGATCATCAACCATCTTTAAAAAAACATTTTTTCTAGGGACAGAAAACTATAGGTAGGAAGAGTGTCAGTTTCTTTCACTGTGATAATCCTTGTTTCTAGGGACAGGGAAGGACAGTGAGGGAAATTCTACTTGTGCTATAGTGTGCTAAAGCATTGATCATCAATCAGCTTTAAAAAAACATTTTTTCTAGGGACAGAAAACTATAGGTAGGAAGAGTGTCAGTTTCTTTCACTGTGATAATCCTTGTTTCTAGGGACAGGGAAGGACAGTGAGGGAAATTCTCCTTGTGCTATAGTGTGCTAAAGCATTGATCATCAACCGTCTTTAAAAAAACATTTTTTCTAGGGACAGAAAACTATAGGTAGGAAGAGTGTCAGTTTCTTTCACTGTGATAATCCTTGTGTAGCGCTACCCCCAGTTAAGAGAGCCGCTGATATTGATTTGGGCCCTGTAGTGCACTGCTGTCAACCCCTGGCAATCGGCTCTAACCTCCCGTGGCACAGCTGGTGATAGAGGGATAGGACCGCGTGACCGCAACTGTTGGTGACGCAGTCCTATAACAAACATACACAGAATATACTTTAAAACTCCTATTAAAGTAAGCGGAACTGACACCAAATGTACTTTACCCAGATATTTTACTGAGGCTAATGGGCAAGTAATAAACAACAGTATAACAAGTTGCAGATCCCTGCAATAAACAGTAATAAAGATAAACAGAGTAATCAGAATAATAAAGTATTGCTATGCAACTCTAGCGCTGCCCTTTTACAGCTACTTCCCCTCATGGGTAGACTAACACCCAGCAATGTCTACCTATGCAGTCAGGCCTGACTGATCTAAATGGAAGTTCAGTGAAACAATATTCGCTAGCAATCTCTCGGTGGTGCACTTGAAGAACAACTTTGTAATCCCAACGAATAGTAAAGATAAAGTATCTGTCTTTAAACAGCTCTCACCACCTGGACAAGTCCAAGTCCCTTTCCTCCATCGATTCGTCTAGGAACAGGAATCCACCGACATCCAAGTCTTCAATCCTTCTGGTGTACTGCAGCAAGGAGGATTAGATGTTTCTAAGGCTCTGCTAGGCTGGCAGAGGGCTCTTTGGAAAGGAGCACACGGCCCGGGCTTCAGGCCTTGTGCACACAGCAGTTCAGCACAGACATCCTCTTGCTAGGAGAGGGGGGGTCCAAAGAGGCCGACCAAAACTCCGCCTCCCCTTTATAAAGTCTGCCCCAGCAGTCTCTGTTCTGGAGCAATGCACCCTGGGTGCTGCAAGATGTACTGGGAGATGTAGTCTCTCTCTCCTCTGCTTTCACTTCCATAATGTCTCTTTACTTCCTCCCGACTCACCTCTCACCTGGAACTTCTTGTCTCTCTGCATTAAAGGGGAACACCCCGCTACACACTCCCCCCACTTGAACTCTTTGGTCCCCAAAGATAAACTTCAACAAATACTGTTTACCATTTTGGACAATGTCGAGCATGATGTTGGCATAGGGAATTCCCACCAAAACTTTGGGATGGAACTCTCTTGCCCACAGGTCACACTACCATGAGTGGCCTGCCTAACTGTGCCAGAGAGTGAGCTGGGGTTGCCCTCCACCAAATGGACGGTGGAAGGATCAGGTTGTTCAACACTTCTCCTAGCCGTTACAACAGAGTCCTCTGAGCTCGTCCCCATTTGGGGGTAAGTTAGTTTCTTGGGAGGCCTGATGACTCTGCGAGCCCTCTGCTCTCTTGGTGCTTCTGACTCTGGCACCACAGGCTCTTCTTCAGGAGTAAGTTCAGGTAACATTGCTGGTTCTGGAACCTCTGATTCAGAAGTCGACTGACGTATGGAATCTCTAGAGTCCTCCTCTGCGCAAGTATCAGGAACATCTTCCCAGTAATCAGCTGAGGGACTGAAGGGTATGAATTCAGTAGCCTCCGGATTCAGCGTTGCATCTGGGGTATCCCCTCCATTTGGGAGATCTATGGCGGACGTTCCCAGAGTCGAGGGAGGCCACAGCCAGTCCAGTTCTCCACCTTCTTCTGTACTCAATTGGGAGGCCTCCCCATCTTTGGCTCAAGAGGTCTGGGACCGAGTGTTCGGCCTAGGAATATCCAGGATAGAGGCCGGTTCAGGGGAGTCTCTCACGGGAGGTATTCTGACTGCCTCAGCAAGTGGGAGCAGGTGGTTCCGATGCCACGTCTTCAGTGGACCCACCTTTCCTTCTGGCTTTAGTTTGTAGACAGGCAAACCGGGCAACTTCCTACAGACAACATAGGGCTCAGATCTCCACCTGTCGGCAAGCTTGTGTTTTCCAGGGACCCCCAGATTGCGTAGCAGTACTCGGTCCCCGGGCTGCAGATCTTGCACTCGAACCTTCAGATCAAAATTTCTCTTGTTGCGGGCCCCCCTTTGATCCGAAGCCGTCTGGGCTTGTTCATAGGCCACCTGCAAGCTACGTCTAAGTCTGTCCACGTATCCCTTGTGGGATGTAGCTGAGGTATTGTCTATAGAAGTGCCAAAGGCCAGGTCCACAGGTAGCCTTGCTTCTCTCCCAAACATAAGTCGATAAGGGGAGTAGCCAGTGGCGTCACTTGTGGTACAGTTATAGGCATGTACTAGGGCTGATATGTGCTGACTCCAGTGTTGCTTCTTCTCTGTTTCTGAGGTTCCCAACATGTTGAGCAGGGTCCGGTTAAATCTCTCCGGCTGAGCATCTCCTTGTGGGTGGTAAGGCGTGGTTCTGGTCTTCTTTATTCCTAATGAATCCAAAAGTCTTCGGATCAACCGACTCTCAAAGTCCCTTCCTTGATCTGAGTGGAGTCTCTGTGGTAGTCCGTAATGGACAAAATACTTCTCCAT
Organism: Rana muscosa; assembly: GCA_029206835.1. Taxonomy (NCBI): domain Eukaryota; kingdom Metazoa; phylum Chordata; class Amphibia; order Anura; family Ranidae; genus Rana; species Rana muscosa. Next base: position 232,497,588 of record CM055118.1, read on the forward strand.
AAGTATCTTGGCCACGGTGGATGCCTTCTGGTCTTTGGTTGGGAAAGCTTGAGCATAGCGGGTGAAATGGTCGGTTATTACCAGAACATTCCCCAATCCACTCAGGTCGGGTTCGAGGCAGAGAAAGTCAATGCATACCAGATCCATTGGGCCTTGACTCTGTAAGTGGCCCATTGGGGCAGCTTGATGGGGTAGGGTCTTTCTCTGAATGCATCGTGCACAGGAATGGCAATACTCCTCTACTTCTGCCCTCATGCAGGGCCAATAGAACCGATTTCTGACAAGCTGGAAGGTCCTTTCTGCCCCTAGGTGACCATGATGGTCATGCAGGGCAATTAGTACAGTCTCTCGGTGCTTCTCTGGAAGAAATAACTGCCACTTATCTTCTGAGTCATCAGAGGGGCCCCTTCGGTAGACCACTCCCTGATGTACCTGTAGCCTGTCCAATTCCTTCCTCAACAGGCGAGCCTCCTTTGAGGGGTGATGTAGGAGTTTGTTGGGATCCTGATTCTCCAGGGCTTCGAGGACCAATCTCCCCATGGGGTCTTCCAATTGGTCACACCTCAACTCCTTCTTGGACAGTCTCGGTAGGTTGTCTTCCTCCAGTTGAGTTACCCCACAATAGTGTTTGGGGACTCCTACCATGGTAACCCCTATTTCTTCTGCTCTGGAGCCTCCTCTGGCTTGGAATTCAGCCCCTTGACAAAGGGCCCGCACCCCGTCCGGTGCCACTTGGGTCCAATCTTCCCAGTCATTTGTCGTGGCATGAGACCTCCGGGACAGGGCATCTGCATCCCTATTTCCGGCTCCTGGTCTGTACTTCAGACTGAAGTTGAATCCAGACAATGCGGCCAACCACCTGTGTCCGGTGGCATCTAGTTTCGCGGTGGTGAAGAGGTAGGTCAGGGGGTTGTTGTCTGTCTTCACAGTAAACTCTGCCCCATACAAGTAGTCTTTTAGCTTGTCTACTACCGCCCATTTGAGGGCCAGGAATTCCAGCTTATGAGTGGGGTAATTCTTTTCTGAGGGGGTCAGGCTCCTGCTCACATAGGCCACTGGTCGCAGTTGTCCTTCATGTTCTTGGTAGAGTACACCACCTAGACCCTCATGGCTGGCATCCACATGTAATTCATAAGGTCTGGTAGGGTCGGCGTAGGCCAGGACTGGGGCAGTGGTTAAGCTCCTCTTCAGAGCATGAAAGGCCTCTTCACACCTTGGGTTCCACTGATCTTGAACTGACTCACCAGGCCTCCTGGGCTCTGAGTCATCCTCTTCCCCTTCTGCCTTTAGCAATTCATTCAACGGGCGGGCAATCCGAGCAAACCCCTCCACAAACCTCCTATAATAGGAGCAGAACCCCAGGAAGGATCTGAGCTCTGTTACTGTGGTGGGTCGTGGCCAGGAAGTGACTGCTTCCAACTTCTCAGGATCTGTGGCCACCCCTTCTTCAGACACTATGTGCCCCAGATAGTTCACAGAAGACTGGTAGAACCGACACTTCTCGGGGGAAAGCTTAAGTCCCTCTTCGCTGAGTCTTCTCAATACTTTCTCCAACCTGGCTTCATGTTCTTCCAAGGTTCTTCCAAAGACAATGACATCGTCCAAGTACACAAGGACTTCTATAAGATTCATGTCTCCAACAGTCTTCTCCATAAGGCGTTGAAAGGTAGCAGGAGCTCCAGACAGACCCTGAGGCATCCTATTGAATTCGAAGAATCCCACCGGGGTTATGAAGGCTGTCTTCTCCCTGTCTTCTTGGTGCATAGGGATTTGATAGTACCCACTCTTGAGGTCCATCACACTGAACCATTTGGCTCCAGACAAACTTTGTAGGGCATCTTCTATCCTTGGCGTGGTGTATTGGTCAGGGATGGTTCTCCTGTTGAGAGTCCTGTAATCGATACAAAGCCTCAACGACCCATTCTTCTTTCTGACCACCACGATTGGGGAGGCATAGGGACTTCTAGACTCCCGGATCACACCAGTCTTCTTTAGTTCTACAAGTTGTTCCCTCAGATCCTCCAGATCTGCCAGGGGGACCCGCCTGACCCTCTCTCGGAAGGGCTTATCTTCTTGGAGGCGGATCCGATGGGTGGCACTTCTTGCACACCCCACATCGAATTCATCTTCGGAAAAGATCTTCTCCCACCTGGTCAGCTGGGCCTTGGCTCTTTCTTTCCAAGCCCTGGGTAGGTTCGGGTTTTCCACGGACAGTTTCTCCCAAACATCTCCTCCGTCACCCGTCCCCTTGACTTCGGACCAAGTGACCGGGGCAGCAGGGCTCACCTGACCAAGCAACACTCTGGCAGGGATCTCCATGGGTCCTCCCGTAGTGTTCCTAACACTCACCGGAACTCTGCCATGGGCCTTCTTCAGGGCCTTGAACGGAATCACTTCTGGTATCACTTCCAGGCCTGAGGACTCTTCCCTTGGGTCTGATTCCAGCATGACAAAGGGGCCAGGTTGTTCCCACGAAAACTTCACAGTGGCCCTAAGACAGGTTACTTCTCCGGGCTGTAGCACTACTCCTTCTCTGCCAAGTCTCCACACCTTCCCTATCCCCTCTCCCGGGGTCTTCTGCTCTAAGACCAGTCGTTGGTAGGCCGTCTTTAGCATGGGATGGATTTTGGTGGCTGAATGGTTTCTCTCTTTCACTAGAGGGGTCAGGAGTCTCCTGACTAGATCCGTGTTTGTCCCAATGATCAGGGAAATCTTGCTGGCTCCAGGCGGCCGGGGACACACAACTGCCAGGGTGTCAAACACTTCAGCCTTCCCAGCCACGGATGGGTCGAAAGTCATCTTTATGGGCAGGTACCCATCATAAGGGAAACTCTGGGTTCCAAGTCCCCATATCTCCAGCTCTTCTATCTTCTGGATAGGCAGATGACTCAAGTGCCTATCATAGAAGTCCCGGTATAGTAAAGTCACCTGTGCTCCGGTGTCCAAAAGAGCTTTAGTATAGACTCCTTCCACTTGAATGGGCACAGTAGGAGACGGGCCCACCAGTTCCTTTGGGTATGGCCGGACTGGGGTCACCTCTTTTTTTTGGCTTTCGACCCTTGCCCTGCTCCTTTTGGACTTTAATTTTTCCTGAGCCTGGCATGCATTGACTTTCTCCCTCTCAATGGGGGCACAAACCCGCTGAGGGATGTTATTGTTCCTTTTAGGTGGATGTTCCTTCTTTGGGGTGCTGTACTTCCACTGAGGGGTCTTGCCCCCTCCCTCTGGGGTACATCTTGGTGGGGGTGTACTATACCTCCTCCTAGGAGTTTTGTCTCCTCCATTCTTGGCCTTTTTTTTTAGTTTGGAGCGCACTGAAGATGATGGGCACCCGGTTGACTCCTTCACCAGGGCCCTTTGGAGTTTCCCGCCGGCTTGCAATTATCTGTTCTCTTCTTCTTTGGGCTGGAGCATACGTTAGCGAAGTGGCCACTCCCTCCGCAGTTATAGCAAATCACCTCTTCTCGGTCCTGTAGGGAGGCCGGTGCTGAGGTGTTCGGGAACAACTCCTTTCTTGGGCTTGGTTTCTCTCGTCTTCTCTGATCTTTCTCCATCAAAGAGGTCAGCATCTCCAACACTTGGGCCATTTGCGATTTCAGAGTGTCAACCTCCGCAACTTTTTCTGGGCTCTTGACCGAATGGACCAACACTGGTACAGGTGTGGCATTCGCCTTGGCCACCTGCTGATCTTCCTGCAGCGCCTCTTCGTCCCTAATAATTTTTATTAGATCAGAGTAGGTTAGTGACATTCCTCCTCCTGAGGTTTTCAGGTGCAGCCAGACCGGGTCTGAGCGCCGCGCTCCCCTCATGATCTGCTTCATGCGTGCTTCATCTGCATCTTTGGGCAGCATTCCCTTCTTCAGTACAATCTTGCATAACTGCCTGTTCAGCCTTCTAACATATTCTGACAGTTTCTCATTCGGCTGCTGGAGAGTGTGTTCAATTTGATAAATCATCTCTGACACCTTCTCCAGCTGACCAAACTCTTCCTGCAGCATGGCCAGGCAATCTTGAGCTGTACAGTTTTCATTTCCAAACCGGAAGCTCTTCACCGCTTCTGCCGCGGCACCTTTCAGACTTTCTAAGACTCGCTGTCTCTTCTGTGCCTCAGGCACCTCCCATGCTTCTACTGCCTGCAATGCCTGTTCCACCCAAGTGTCAAAATCTTCCTCCCCCGCAGGGACGGGGAGCTTCCCTGAGAAGGTGCTAAGCTTCCGGTAACCGGCCTCCACATGCACCGTGCTGCTTTTCTGGCACTTAATTACAAGGTCTCCTAGAGCATTCAACAATTCAGGCCCTATAGCGGCCAGCGGTGATCCCGGCTTAATAGTTCCTTAAGCTTTTCTGCTTTAGGGGATAGTGGTGGAGATAATTGTGGGAGTGATGGCTTTGGTGTCTGAAACCATTCTTCCTTCACTGGCAGCGTATGTATCAAGTGATAGATCTGATTATCTATGGCTTGTATACTCTGACTTTTAAAATGCTCTGGGATTTCGTTTTTCCATTCTACCAGTGCGTATGTAAACGAGATCACTGGATCTGGCCTAAAATCCATCACCCATGCTTTGTGGCTCGGAGACAGTAACAATACGAGCTGTTTTATCTCCTCTTCCTTCCATCTTTCCCCCGGGAGTACAATGACTACCGCCGCGGTTGGATCGGCGCCAATCGCTGCGCACCACTGTGACATTGCCAGCGGGTCCATGCTGGTACTTCTGACCGGCTTGATTGCAGCGTGCAACGTACAAGGATCCCGGACTCGAGCCCCCACGTGTAGCGCTACCCCCAGTTAAGAGAGCCGCTGATATTGATTTGGGCCCTGTAGTGCACTGCTGTCAACCCCTGGCAATCGGCTCTAACCTCCCGTGGCACAGCTGGTGATAGAGGGATAGGACCGCGTGACCGCAACTGTTGGTGACGCAGTCCTATAACAAACATACACAGAATATACTTTAAAACTCCTATTAAAGTAAGCGGAACTGACACCAAATGTACTTTACCCAGATATTTTACTGAGGCTAATGGGCAAGTAATAAACAACAGTATAACAAGTTGCAGATCCCTGCAATAAACAGTAATAAAGATAAACAGAGTAATCAGAATAATAAAGTATTGCTATGCAACTCTAGCGCTGCCCTTTTACAGCTACTTCCCCTCATGGGTAGACTAACACCCAGCAATGTCTACCTATGCAGTCAGGCCTGACTGATCTAAATGGAAGTTCAGTGAAACAATATTCGCTAGCAATCTCTCGGTGGTGCACTTGAAGAACAACTTTGTAATCCCAACGAATAGTAAAGATAAAGTATCTGTCTTTAAACAGCTCTCACCACCTGGACAAGTCCAAGTCCCTTTCCTCCATCGATTCGTCTAGGAACAGGAATCCACCGACATCCAAGTCTTCAATCCTTCTGGTGTACTGCAGCAAGGAGGATTAGATGTTTCTAAGGCTCTGCTAGGCTGGCAGAGGGCTCTTTGGAAAGGAGCACACGGCCCGGGCTTCAGGCCTTGTGCACACAGCAGTTCAGCACAGACATCCTCTTGCTAGGAGAGGGGGGGTCCAAAGAGGCCGACCAAAACTCCGCCTCCCCTTTATAAAGTCTGCCCCAGCAGTCTCTGTTCTGGAGCAATGCACCCTGGGTGCTGCAAGATGTACTGGGAGATGTAGTCTCTCTCTCCTCTGCTTTCACTTCCATAATGTCTCTTTACTTCCTCCCGACTCACCTCTCACCTGGAACTTCTTGTCTCTCTGCATTAAAGGGGAACACCCCGCTACACTTGTTTCTAGGGACAGGGAAGGACAGTGAGGGAAATTCTACTTGTGCTATAGTGTGCTAAAGCATTGATCATCAATCAGCTTTAAAAAAACATTTTTTCTAGGGACAGAAAACTATAGGTAGGAAGAGTGTCAGTTTCTTTCACTGTGATAATCCTTGTTTCTAGGGACAGGGAAGGACAGTGAGGGAAATTCTCCTTGTGCTATAGTGTGCTAAAGCATTGATCATCAACCATCTTTAAAAAAACATTTTTTCTAGGGACAGAAAACTATAGGTAGGAAGAGTGTCAGTTTCTTTCACTGTGATAATCCTTGTTTCTAGGGACAGGGAAGGACAGTGAGGGAAATTCTACTTGTGCTATAGTGTTCTAAAGCATTGATCATCAATCATCTTTAAAAAAACATTTTTTCTAGGGACAGAAAACTATAGGTAGTGTGAGGGGGTTAGCTCGGCAGCGGGTGTGTGTGACCCCCCGGGATGGGCTCCCCACACAAAAACAGGCCCAGCAAACGGTGGTTGTGGTTTTCAAAATCAAAAAGGTGCGGTTTATTTTCTATTTACAGTGACAAAACACAGCAAAGCAAAAGAAACATAAATAAAATAAATCCTGGTCAACTTGACCTCTGAGTAAACATACAGGTTTCCTAACTAACAACTGGGATCAGCCTAGTGCTGTCCTAGTCCCTAAGTCCCTGGTTTTAAATGTCCAAGCAAATAGCCACACAGGCTTTGTCTCACCGCACAGGGGTTCACTCTCCCTAGACAGTCCACACAGGTCTGGTTCCAGGCATGAGCTAACACCTAATGAATCTGGGAGTTCTTATAGAGGCCTAAATGAGCTGACAAGCTTCAGCTGGTCTCATCAACTCCCTGTCTGCACGACACCCCACACTCTCCCTAGAGGTATGAGTCATCCATGAGCCCACTAGCCTCAGCTGGGCTTATACAACTCTCCACCTAGTTGTATAAGTCGGCGTAAAGCCTGAATCTGGGCGAAATATATCTACCCCCCTGGATGCAACCAGGTGACTTTACCTTCCTGCTGTCACATACCCCCCCCTCTTGTTTTAACCTCGGGGTTGGAACACCAGCAATCAGGCATTCATGTACTCGAGACAAAGCATCCACATTCCCCATTTGAACGCCAGGGCGATGCTTTACTGTGAAGTTGAATTCCTGGAGGGCCAGGAACCACCTATTCACTCTTCTATTTGTTTCCTTGTTTTGAGCCATCCACTTTAACGGAGCGTGATCCGTAACCATGTCAAAGTGCCTACCTAGCAGATAGTACCGAAGGGAATCTAGAGCCCACTTCACCACTAAACACTCCTTTTCAACCGTGGCGTAATTTACCTCATGGGACTTCAACTTCCTGCTGAGGTAAATGACTGGGTGCTCTTCCCCGTTCCAGACCTGGGACAATACTGCTCCTAACCCCACATCTGACGCATCACTTTGTACGACAAAGTCTTTAGAGAAGTCGGGTGAGTACAACACTGGCTGGCTACATAAGGCTTGTTTCAAGAATTGGAATGCTGCCTCAGCCTCGGGGGTCCATTTAATCATGACCGACCCTTTCCCTTTCGTCAGGTTGGTTAGGGGCACAGCCTTAGAAGCAAAGTGGGGAATGAAGCGCCGATAATAACCCGCGATTCCCAGAAAGGCCCGTACCTGCTTCTTGCTGTTGGGACGTGGCCAACTCTGGATGGCCTCGACTTTGTTGAGTTGGGGTTTTATCACTCCCCTGCCAATGGTGTACCCAAGATATTTGGCCTCCTCCTGCCCAATGGTACACTTCTTGGGGTTAGCCGTAAACCCCGCTTCCCGGATAGAGTCTAGGACTGCTTGCACTTTTGGCAGATGTGAGGCCCAATCTGTGCTATGGACAATTACGTCATCCAGGTAAGCCGCAGCATACTTCCGATGGGGCCTCAGTATCTGGTCCATTTTCCGCTGGAATGTGGCCGGCGCATTCTGTAACCCGAACGGCATTCTCTTATATTGGAACGCCCCGTCTGGGGTTACAAATGCGGTTTTCTCTTTGGCCGACTTGGCCAGGGGAATTTGCCAATACCCTTTTGTGAGGTCAAGAGTCGTCATGTATCGGGCTGTTCCCAGCCGGTCGATCAACTCATCTATACGTGGCATGGGGTAGGTGTCAAATTTTGTAACTTTGTTCAACTGACGAAAATCGTTACAAAATCGCCAGCTCCCATCCGGTTTAGGCACCAACACAATGGGACTAGACCAATCACTTTGGGACTCCTCTATCACCCCTAAGTTCAGCATTTTCTGTACTTCCTCCCGTATTGCCTCCCGTTGGGCCTCTGGGATCCGATAGGGTTTTAACTTCACCCTTTCACCGGGCGGGGTAATAATATCATGCTCTACCCCAGATGTTTGTCCCGGCAGCTCAGAGAACACCTCCTTGTTGCGAAGCACAAACTCCTTAACCTCCTGTTGTTGGGGTTGTGACAAGGTGGCTGCTATTCCAACCTCCGGAATCACGCAACCAGTTTGAGCTGGTGACCAAGTGTCTGCGACTAGGGACTCTCTATCCCTCCAGGCTTTCAACAGATTAACGTGATATATCTGTTCGGGCTTTCGCCTTCCTGGTTGTCTGACCTTGTAATTCACTTCGCTCACTTTTTCCATTATCTCGTAGGGGCCTTGCCATTTGGCAAGGAATTTACTTTCAACCGTAGGGACAAGTACCAATATCCTATCCCCCGGGGAAAAGGTACGGGTCTTGGCTCCACGGTTGTACACTCTCTGCTGTGCCAACTGCGCTTGGGCCAAATGTTCCTTCACGATGGGCATTACCTGTGCAATTCGATCTTGCATCAGGGCGACATGCTCAATCACACTCCTGTGGGGAGAACTCTCACTTTCCCAAGTCTCCTTGGCAATATCCAACAGTCCTCTTGGGTGTCTCCCATACAGTAACTCAAAGGGGGAGAATCCCGTAGAGGATTGGGGCACCTCCCTAATAGCAAACATCAAATAAGGAAGTAGACAGTCCCAATCCTTTCCATCTCTATCCACCACTTTCTTCAACATTTGTTTTAGGGTTTTGTTGAATCTTTCAACCAGCCCATCGGTTTGGGGGTGATACACAGATGTACGCAATTGCGTCACTTTGAACAATTTACACAGCTCTTTCATAACCCGGGACATAAAGGGTGTACCTTGGTCCGTAAGCAGTTCTTTACAAATACCCACCCGGCTAAAAACAAGAGATAGCTCTTTGGCTATGGTTTTGGCCGAGGTATTTCTGAGAGGGATCGCTTCTGGATAACGGGTGGCATAGTCCATTATAACCAATATGTACTGGTGCCCCCTAGCGGACTTGATTATAGGACCTACCAAATCCATTGCGATTCTCTCAAACGGGACCTCAATGATGGGTAGAGGGACCAGCGGGCTACGGAAATGTGGCATCGGGGCCGACCTCTGACACACAGGGCAGGAGGAACAATAATTTTCTATGTCCTTCATCACCCCAGGCCAATAGAATCTCTGTAATACCCTCTCTCGGGTTTTCTCTGTCCCCAGATGACCTCCAAGAATGTGCCCATGGGCCAACTCCAACACCAACTTCCTGTAAGGTTTGGGCACCACAAGCTGCTCAACGGTTTCTTCTGCCCTTTTTGCCACCCGATACAGTAGGTCCTTCTCTACGCTGAAGTAGGGGTAAGTGCAGGTATTATCTGGGTTCACTAACTCGCCATCTATTTCCACTACGTTTTCCCGTGCCTTTATTAGGGCGGGGTCTTTTAACTGTTCTGTGGCAAAATTTTCCCTGTGAACCTCCAGATCAGAAAACTCCACAGACGGTAGGTTTTCGTCTGAGGAGGTGGGCTCCTCTCCAGTTTCTTGAGTCTCCCCTGCCAATACTGACAAGGGAAATTCTGGAGAGTCCTCACCACTCTCAGAGGAGTTCTGGCTATCACATTCCTGGTACATAGGGGCACCAGTGGGGGGCTCAGGATCATCCCACAGTTCCCAGAACTTCGGAAAATCCCTTCCCACAATGGCATCATGCGGTAATTGAGATACTAACCCCACTGGATGAGAGAGGGTACCTTTGGGGGTCTCGAAACACACTGTAGTCACTGGATACTCTCGGGTGTCCCCATGCACACAAATAACAGCTACCTTGCTATTCCCAGAGACCTCTGTTTTAACTAATTCAGCCTTTATCAGGGTCACAAGGCTACCTGAATCCAGCAATACCACAACATTTCTACCATTAATACACATTTTGCATAAATGTTTCTCAGTTCCCCGAATGGCAGTGCATGCGACTGTCGCACACAGCGACTGACGTCTGTCCGTCAGAAAGTCACATTGCATGGGTTCCTCCACAACCGGGCAATTTGCTGCAATATGTCCCGCTTGCCGGCAGCGGTAGCAAACAATCCTTTTGGCTGCCTCTTGAGCCCCTGACTTCCCAGGCTGTTCTCGCCAAACTTTGGGCAGAGCTCCCACCCTCTCACTCTCTCCACCCTCACCCCTTGGAATCCTCTTATCCGCCCCTGGGGATGGTCTGGTCTTAGGGTGGAAAGTCCGAGAGTCTCTGGAAGAGGCCGTCAGGTTCTCTGTAGCCAAGTATTTCTCTACACGATCCACAAGACCACCGGCCGTCTCTGGGTCTCCATGGCTTACCCACTTTTGGATGGCAGTAGGAAGAGCTCTCAAAAACCGATCCATTACAACACGTTCCACAATCTCTGGTGCGGACAAAGTCTCTGGCTGTAGCCACTTCCTGCTCAGGTGAATGAGATCATACATTTGAGACCTGGGGGGTTTTCCAAGCTGGAAAGTCCAGTTATGCACACGCTGAGCCCGGACAGCCAGGGTGACACCCAGCCTTGCCAATATTTCAGCTTTTAGCATCACATAGTCTTTTGCTTGGTCAGGCTCTAGGTCATAGTAAGCCTTCTGCGATTCACCAGTTAACAGAGGAGCCACCAGTCCAGCCCACTGCTCCTCAGGCCACTTTTCTCTTTCAGCAGTCCTTTCAAATGTGGTCAAAAATACCTCTGGATCATCCTCTCCAGTCATTTTTGTCAATAAACGACTCACCCCAAAGGACGCGGTATTAGTGGGACGGCTTTCCTCACTGGTCTGCGGACGTTGCTGCATTACTGCTTCCATTTGTTGTAGTCTCTGCTCTTGCTTCTGTAACAGGTCTATGAAGCGGGCCTCAGATTGCTGCTGGGCTTGTTGCTGAGCTTCCAGACTCTGTTGGTGAGCTTGCTGCTGGGCTGCAAGGCTCTGTTGATGAGCTTGCTGCTGGGCTGCAAGGCTCCTTTGCAAACCTGCATTTGTCTGCTGTTGATTGGCATTTGCTAGAGCCAGCTGTTTCAGTATCTCCTCCATGCTGGCTTAAAAAAAACTGCCTGCATTCTCCACCAACTGTGAGGGGGTTAGCTCGGCAGCGGGTGTGTGTGACACCCCGGGATGGGCTCCCCACACAAAAACAGGCCCAGCAAACGGAGGTTGTGGTTTTCAAAATCAAAAAGGTGCGGTTTATTTTCTATTTACAGTGACAAAACACAGCAAAGCAAAAGAAACATAAATAAAATAAATCCTGGTCAACTTGACCTCTGAGTAAACATACAGGTTTCCTAACTAACAACTGGGATCAGCCTAGTGCTGTCCTAGTCCCTAAGTCCCTGGTTTTAAATGTCCAAGCAAATAGCCACACAGGCTTTGTCTCACCGCACAGGGGTTCACTCTCCCTAGACAGTCCACACAGGTCTGGTTCCAGGCATGAGCTAACACCTAATGAATCTGGGAGTTCTTATAGAGGCCTAAATGAGCTGACAAGCTTCAGCTGGTCTCATCAACTCCCTGTCTGCACGACGCCCCACACTCTCCCTAGAGGTATGAGTCATCCATGAGCCCACTAGCCTCAGCTGGGCTTATACAACTCTCCACCTAGTTGTATAAGTCGGCGTAAAGCCTGAATCTGGGCGAAATATATCTACCCCCCTGGATGCAACCAGGTGACTTTACCTTCCTGCTGTCACAGTAGGAAGAGTGTCAGTTTCTTTCACTGTGATAATCCTTGTTTCTAGGGACAGGGAAGGACAGTGAGGGAAATTCTCCTTGTGCTATAGTGTGCTAAAGCATTGATCATCAACCGTCTTTAAAAAAACATTTTTTCTAGGGACAGAAAACTATAGGTAGGAAGAGTGTCAGTTTCTTTCACTGTGATAATCCTTGTTTCTAGGGACAGGGAAGGACAGTGAGGGAAATTCTCCTTGTGCTATAGTGTGCTAAAGCATTGATCATCAACCGTCTTTAAAAAAACATTTTTTCTAGGGACAGAAAACTATAGGTAGGAAGAGTGTCAGTTTCTTTCACTGTGATAATCCTTGTTTCTAGGGACAGGGAAGGACAGTGAGGGAAATTCTCCTTGTGCTATAGTGTGCTAAAGCATTGATCATCAACCGTCTTTAAAAAAACATTTTTTCTAGGGACAGAAAACTATAGGTAGGAAGAGTGTCAGTTTCTTTCACTGTGATAATCCTTGTTTCTAGGGACAGGGAAGGACAGTGAGGGAAATTCTCCTTGTGCTATAGTGTGCTAAAGCATTGATCATCAACCGTCTTTAAAAAAACATTTTTTCTAGGGACAGAAAACTATAGGTAGGAAGAGTGTCAGTTTCTTTCACTGTGATAATCCTTGTTTCTAGGGACAGGGAAGGACAGTGAGGGAAATTCTCCTTGTGCTATAGTGTGCTAAAGCATTGATCATCAACCATCTTTAAAAAAACATTTTTTCTAGGGACAGAAAACTATAGGTAGGAAGAGTGTCAGTTTCTTTCACTGTGATAATCCTTGTTTCTAGGGACAGGGAAGGACAGTGAGGGAAATTCTACTTGTGCTATAGTGTGCTAAAGCATTGATCATCAATCATCTTTAAAAAAACATTTTTTCTAGGGACAGAAAACTATAGGTAGGAAGAGTGTCAGTTTCTTTCACTGTGATAATCCTTGTTTCTAGGGACAGGGAAGGACAGTGAGGGAAATTCTCCTTGTGCTATAGTGTGCTAAAGCATTGATCATCAACCGTCTTTAAAAAAACATTTTTTCTAGGGACAGAAAACTATAGGTAGGAAGAGTGTCAGTTTCTTTCACTGTGATAATCCTTGTTTCTAGGGACAGGGAAGGACAGTGAGGGAAATTCTCCTTGTGCTATAGTGTGCTAAAGCATTGATCATCAATCGTCTTTAAAAAAACATTTTTTCTAGGGACAGAAAACTATAGGTAGGAAGAGTGTCAGTTTCTTTCACTGTGATAATCCTTGTTTCTAGGGACAGGGAAGGACAGTGAGGGAAATTCTCCTTGTGCTATAGTGTGCTAAAGCATTGATCATCAACCGTCTTTAAAAAAACATTTTTTCTAGGGACAGAAAACTATAGGTAAGAAGAGTGTCAGTTTATTTCACTGTGATAATCCTTGTTTCTAGGGACAGGGAAGGACAGTGAGGGAAATTCTCCTTGTGCTATAGTGTGCTAAAGCATTGATCATCAACCATCTTTAAAAAAACATTTTTTCTAGGGACAGAAAACTATAGGTAGGAAGAGTGTCAGTTTCTTTCACTGTGATAATCCTTGTTTCTAGGGACAGGGAAGGACAGTGAGGGAAATTCTCCTTGTGCTATAGTGTGCTAAAGCATTGATCATCAACCATCTTTAAAAAAACATTTTTTCTAGGGACAGAAAACTATAGGTAGGAAGAGTGTCAGTTTATTTCACTGTGATAATCCTTGTTTCTAGGGACAGGGAAGGACAGTGAGGGAAATTCTACTTGTGCTATAGTGTGCTAAAGCATTGATCATCAATCAGCTTTAAAAAAACATTTTTTCTAGGGACAGAAAACTATAGGTAGGAAGAGTGTCAGTTTATTTCACTGTGATAATCCTTGTTTCTAGGGACAGGGAAGGACAGTGAGGGAAATTCTCCTTGTGCTATAGTGTGCTAAAGCATTGATCATCAACCGTCTTTAAAAAAACATTTTTTCTAGGGACAGAAAACTATAGGTAGGAAGAGTGTCAGTTTCTTTCACTGTGATAATCCTTGTTTCTAGGGACAGGGAAGGACAGTGAGGGAAATTCTCCTTGTGCTATAGTGTGCTAAAGCATTGATCATCAACCGTCTTTAAAAAAACATTTTTTCTAGGGACAGAAAACTATAGGTAAGAAGAGTGTCAGTTTATTTCACTGTGATAATCCTTGTTTCTAGGGACAGGGAAGGACAGTGAGGGAAATTCTCCTTGTGCTATAGTGTGCTAAAGCATTGATCATCAACCATCTTTAAAAAAACATTTTTTCTAGGGACAGAAAACTATAGGTAGGAAGAGTGTCAGTTTCTTTCACTGTGATAATCCTTGTTTCTAGGGACAGGGAAGGACAGTGAGGGAAATTCTCCTTGTGCTATAGTGTGCTAAAGCATTGATCATCAACCATCTTTAAAAAAACATTTTTTCTAGGGACAGAAAACTATAGGTAGGAAGAGTGTCAGTTTATTTCACTGTGATAATCCTTGTTTCTAGGGACAGGGAAGGACAGTGAGGGAAATTCTACTTGTGCTATAGTGTGCTAAAGCATTGATCATCAATCAGCTTTAAAAAAACATTTTTTCTAGGGACAGAAAACTATAGGTAGGAAGAGTGTCAGTTTATTTCACTGTGATAATCCTTGTTTCTAGGGACAGGGAAGGACAGTGAGGGAAATTCTCCTTGTGCTATAGTGTGCTAAAGCATTGATCATCAACCGTCTTTAAAAAAACATTTTTTCTAGGGACAGAAAACTATAGGTAGGAAGAGTGTCAGTTTCTTTCACTGTGATAATCCTTGTTTCTAGGGACAGGGAAGGACAGTGAGGGAAATTCTCCTTGTGCTATAGTGTGCTAAAGCATTGATCATCAACCGTCTTTAAAAAAACATTTTTTCTAGGGACAGAAAACTATAGGTAGGAAGAGTGTCAGTTTCTTTCACTGTGATAATCCTTGTTTCTAGGGACAGGGAAGGACAGTGAGGGAAATTCTCCTTGTGCTATAGTGTGCTAAAGCATTGATCATCAATCATCTTTAAAAAAAAAAAATTCTAGGGACAGAAAACTATAGGTAGGAAGAGTGTCAGTTTCTTTCACTGTGATAATCCTTGTTTCTAGGGACAGGGAAGGACAGTGAGGGAAATTCTACTTGTGCTATAGTGTGCTAAAGCATTGATCATCAATCAGCTTTAAAAAAACATTTTTTCTAGGGACAGAAAACTATAGGTAGGAAGAGTGTCAGTTTCTTTCACTGTGATAATCCTTGTTTCTAGGGACAGGGAAGGACAGTGAGGGAAATTCTCCTTGTGCTATAGTGTGCTAAAGCATTGATCATCAACCGTCTTTAAAAAAACATTTTTTCTAGGGACAGAAAACTATAGGTAGGAAGAGTGTCAGTTTCTTTCACTGTGATAATCCTTGTTTCTAGGGACAGGGAAGGACAGTGAGGGAAATTCTCCTTGTGCTATACTGTGCTAAAGCATTCCTCATCAACCATCTTTGAAATCCTTGTTTTTTGGACAGTCAGGGAAATTGTCGTTGTGCTATTCTGTGCGAAAGCAATCATCCTCAACCATATTTAGAAATCCTTAAGTAAAGGGACAGAGAAGGACACCTGAAGGTAGCCCTTATTGCTTTTTTCCCATCTCCCTGCAGGCCATCTATTAGAATGTCTGGAAGGCAAACAAGGAGAGGCAGACAGTCAGGAGGCAATAAAAGAGGGCAAACAGGCTCTGTGTCTGGGGGCAACAGTGCTGGTCGTGGACGCGGTGCATTGTCATCAGCACATGGCCATGGGACACGCTTGTCCTTCTTTTCGGCAGCTGGACATGTTGAGCCACATCATGCCGAAGACTTGGTAGAGTGGATGACCAAGCCCTCCTCCTCCTCCTCATCCTCTCTCACCCAGGCTCAGGGTACTGGCAAAGCAGCTGCCAAAGCGTCCTCTTCCCTGGTATCAATGTCAGACTCATCATCAGTCACTCCTTCCCTAGACCCACCATGTCCTCCTCCTGAGGAGTCCCCCGAACTGTTTGAGCACAGTGTTGGGTACATGCTCCAGGAGGATGCCCAGCGTTTCGAAGGGTCTGATGATGAAACCCAGCTACAGGAAGGCAGTAGCGTGAGAGCAGACAGAGGGGATGCTCAAGAAGGACACCAATCTGGCAGTCATGTTCCAGCAGCTGCAGCATACTGCCAGATTGGCTCCAGTGATGAGGAGGGAGGGGATGATGAGGTCACTGACTCCACGTGGGTGCCTAATAGGAGAGAGGAGGAGGATGAGGAGGAGGCACATCTCCAACGAGGCAGGATGCCCTTTGGTGGCCAGCGTAAGGGCAGTACACCGACGGAATCACACCGCAGAGCTCCGCCTGTGCAGGGCGCTGCCTCTGCCCGTCATTCAAAAAGTTCTTTGGTGTGGGCCTTTTTTGAGGCTAGTGCATCAGATCGCACAGCTGCTGTTTGCAACATATGTCTCAAGCGTATATCGCGTGGCCAAAACATCAGCCGCTTGGGTACCACATGCCTGACCAGACATATGTTGACCTGCCATGCAGCTCGTTGGCAAGCCTACCTCAAAGACCCACACCAAAGAACAAAGCGGACCTCTCCTTGCACCGCATCAGCTGGGATCTCCAACCCCACTATAACTTCAGTCCTGTCTGAAACATGCACTGAGAGGAATGAAGGTGTAGAATTAGGTGTGTCACAGCCAAGTAGTTGCGGCCACTCTGCTAGCAGTACACCGACGTCCGATTCTAGCAGGCAAATTTCCCTGCCCCAGCTGCTGGACCGTCGAAAGAAGTTCACTCCCAGCCATCCACATGCCCAGCGGTTGAATGCTAGCTTGGCTAAATTGCTAGCGCTTCAACTGCTGCCATTTCAGTTGGTAGACTCGGCCCCCTTCCGTGAGTTTGTGCAATGTGCGGTTCCTCAGTGGCAGGTTCCCAAACGCCACTTTTTCTCACGGAAGGCTATTCCGGCTCTCTACCGGCATGTGGAAGGCAATGTCTTGGCCTCGCTGGACAGGGCGGTCAGCGGTAAGGTGCATATTACCGCTGACTCATGGTCCAGCAGGCATGGACAGGGACGTTACCTTTCTTTCACGGCCCATTGGGTCACTCTTTTGGCAGCTGGGAAGGATGCAGGACAAGGTGCAGTAGTGTTGGAGGTTGTTCCACCGCCACGCCTCCAAAATGCTACTACTGGTTGTGACACACCTCTCTCCTCCACCCCCTCCTCTTCATCTTCCTCCATGGCCTCTTCCTGTGGTTTGTCCTCTGAACCAGCGGTGCTCCGTAGCCGTTCAAGGGGCTACGCAAGTACGCAGGCAAAAAGATGCCATGCCATGCTTGCGCTGGTGTGTTTGGGGGACAGAAGCCACACTGGGGCAGAGGTCCTGTCTGCTCTGCAGGGCCAGGCCGAGAGGTGGTTGACGCCACGCCAGCTTAAGCCAGGAATGGTGGTTTGCGACAATGGCACCAACCTCCTCTCCGCCCTCCGACAGGGACAACTGACCCATGTGCCCTGTGTGGCTCACGTCCTTAACCTGGTGGTGCAGCGGTTCTTGGGCAGGTACCCGGGCTTACAGGATGTCCTGAGGCAGGCCAGGAAAGTCTGTGTGCATTTCCGCAGATCTTATAATGCCAGTGCTCGCCTGGCTGAGCTGCAAAAGGAGTTGAACCTGCCCAAGAACCGCCTTATATGTGACATGCCCACCAGGTGGAACTCAACGTTGGCCATGCTGCAGCGGCTGCACACGCAGCAGAGGGCCATCAATGAGTACCTGTGCGACTACGGCACCAGGACAGGGTCAGGGGAGCTTGGTTTTTTTTCTCCACGCCAGTGGGGCATGATCAGGGATGCATGCACTGTCCTGGCACCATTTGAGGAGGCCACGAGGATGGTGAGCAGTGACAGTGCATGCATCAGTGACACTGTACCTCTTGTCCACCTGTTGGAGCACACGCTGCGTGGAATAATGGACAGGGCACTTGAGGCAGAACAGAGGCAGGAAGAGGAGGACTTCCTTGCCTCTCAAGGCCCCCTTTACCCAGACAGTGTTCCTTCTGTCCCACCCATCGCACAGGAAGAGGAGGAGGAGGAGGAGGAGGATTGTGTCAGCATGGAGGTGGAGGCTGGCACTCAGCATCATCAGCAGCAGTCTTTTAGGGATGATTTACAGTCCCAAGAAACCAGTGGACTTGTACGTGGCTGGGAGGAGGTGGCTGCGGATCATGTCGTCCTTAGTGACCCAGAGGACTCCGGACCGAATGCCTCAGCAAACCTACGCTGCATGGCCTCCCTGATCCTGCAAAGTCTGCGGAAGGATCCTCGTATTCTTCGGATCAAGGAGAGGGACCATTACTGGCTGGCCACTCTCCTTGATCCACGGTACAAGGGTAAGGTTGCGGACCTTATGTTACCGTCGCAGAGGGAGCAGAGGAAGAGACAACTCCGGGAGGCCTTGCAGAAAGGTCTGTGCAACGCGTTCCCAGAGACTGGGAGGTTACAAACTCCTGGTCCTGGACAACGAGTTGCTGAGGCTTCGGCCAGTCAAAGAAGGAGCGGTGGGGTAGGTGGCCGTCTGACCAATGCGTTCAGACAATTCTTTAGTCCGCAGCCCCAAAGTATGATCGGTTCCAGCAACCATCGCCAGCGTCTGATAAACATGGTGCAGGAATATCTAGGGGCAAGGTCAGACTTGGACACCTTCCCCACCGAAAATCCTCTGGCTTACTGGGTCTTGAGGATGGATCACTGGCCAGAGCTTGCACAGTATGCAATTGAGCTACTGGCCTGTCCTGCATCCAGCGTTCTTTCGGAACTCACATTCAGTGCTGCTGGAGGATTTGTCACGGATCACAGGGTGCGCCTGTCCACCGACTCGGTTGATCGACTGACTTTCATCAAGATGAACCAGTCTTGGATCACCACCAGCTACCACACACCTGATGCTGATATAACAGACTAATTGATTTTAACATGTCACATCCCTTCAAGACTGATGCTGATGCTGAGTGCCTGTGCTGTTATGTTGACTGGCTATCCTCCTCCTCCGAGTCCTCAATGATACGATTGATGATGATAGCTTGGAAGATCATTTTTGTTTATGGGTGCCGCCACCAGTGGCTAAGGCCCAATTTTTCAGCCCCTGTTTTACAGGGGCGTGTAATTACAATTTTTTTAGCAATAATTTGCCATATGGCTCATTGCTGTGCTCCAAGTACAGTATCTGTGAGGGGTTGGAGTGTTGTGCCACCAGTGCCTAAGGCCCAATTTTTCAGCCCCTGTTTAACAGGGGCGTGTCATTACAATTTTTGAAGCAATACTTTGCAACAGGGCTCATTGCTGTGCTCCAAGTACAGTATCTGTGAGGGGTTGTAGTGTTGTGCCACCAGTGCCTAAGGCCCAATTTTTCAGCCCCTGTTCAACAGGGGCATGTAATTACAATTCTTGATCTAATAATTCACAGCAGGGCCCATTGCTGCACCCACCAAGAGTAACTCTGAGGGCTTACAGTGTTGTGGCAACGCCACCACCACCACCACCACGAAAGGCCCAATTTTTCAGCCCCTGTTCAAAAGGGGCATGTAATTACAATTCTTGATCTAATAATTCACAGCAGGGCCCATTCCTGCACCCACCAAGAGTAACTCTGAGGGCTTACAGTGTTGTGGCAACACCACCACCACCACCACCACCACGAAAGGCCCAATTTTTCAGCCCCTGTTCAACAGGGGCATGCAATTACAATTCTTGATCTAATAATTCACAGCAGGGCCCATTGCTGCACCCACCAAGAGTAACTGTCAGGGCTTACAGTGTTGTGGCACCAGCACCACCATCAAAGGCCCAATTTTTACTACCACTGTTCAACAATTATATGTAATTAAAATTCCTGATATAATAGTTGACAGCAGGGCGTTCCAGCACCAACCAAGAGTAACTGTGAGTGCTTACAGTGTTGTGCCAACACCAACAACTAAGGGGCCTATTTCTGCAGAGTATATACGGCAGGTCCCTACTTTCAAACATCCAACTTACAAACGACTCCTACTTGCAAACGCAAGAAGACAACAGGAAGTGAGAGGAAATCTACCCCTTGGAAGGAAAATTCTCTCCTGTAAGAATTAATATGGGAGAAAGGTGTCTCCTCTGTACTGATGCTTTATCAGCAATCCTTGTTTCAAGAAAAACACCACATTTCAAAAACAGTTGTCATTGGGACGGAAAGTGAGGTGAAATGTTCTGAACAGGGGCACAGACAGCAAAACAAATGTTACAGGGGTGATAACCCTTACCTATGTTTTCCAAAAAGTTTAAAAATAGATTTTTGGGCTGGAGCTACACTTAAACAATGTACCTGTTCAAAATTACAAACAGATTCTACATAAGAACAAACCTACAGTCCCTGTCTTGTATGCACCGCCTGTATACGGCTGTTCAGAGTATATAGGGCCTTTTTTATTTTATGTGCGGGGTTCCCCTTAATATCCATACAAGACCCAAAGGGGCTGGTAATGGGCTGGGGTAGGGGGGGGGGGGTCATGGGGTAGCTATGCCATTTTTCTTAAAGATTTTCATCCATATTACCGGGACCAGACATTACATTAAAGCCGCAAGCAGTTTTAAATGGCTTTTTTTTCCTTTAGAAGTGTCATTTTGTGCAGGGACAGTTCTAAACACGGGAAACACGTGGCACTTCACAGGCATACTTTAGACACCCCCCAGGTACGATATTTAAAGGAATATTTGACTTTTTTTTTTCACTTTATGCATCATTAAAATGACTGCTCCCAAAAAACGACCGTTTTTAAAACTTCTTTTTGCATTGATACATGTCCCCTGGTGCAGAACCCGGGTTCCCAAACCCTTTTTAGGACAATAACATGCATAATAGTCGTTATAATTAGCACTTTAGAATTCGAACGTTCGCATCCATTGTATTTAATAGGGTTCTAATGTTCGTACGAACTTTCGGTCCGTTCGCGGGTTCTGGTGTGAACCGAACCCGGGGGTGTTCGGCTCATCACTATCCAGCAGGTCCGTGGAGAAAAGGAGAGTCACACAGCCATCATGCTCAGTGTCCAGCCACAACCCCCTTCAATACAGTTCTACTCATGATAGCAGGATTGCAATGCAGTGGCTTGGATTGCAGAATGATGCACTAAAACAAAAAAATATATATTGAATGCATCATGAACTGACCCCATAGGAAACAAAGCATTTTGCCTTGTCAGTGCATTAGGGTTGTGCTGGAAATAGCTGCCAGCGTAGCCCCAGTTCATATGGTGTAAACAAGCCCGTGAAGTATATTTAAAGGCAAACATTTTTTTTTTGTTTTGGATGGAGTGGAGAAGGACTAGAACACCTGTCAGTTTTTATTGCTGTCTGTGCCCCCGTTGGCCAGATTAATCCTCTCTATGTGTCTTGTTTACAGTTATCATTGAAAGTGAAAGTAAAAGAAAATCCCAAAGTTTGGGTTGACACCAGAACAGGAATACAGGGTGGATCTTCCAATGGGGACACTAGTTCTGGTGACACCCCTGGACTCTCTCACTTTGGAGGGATTTCTCTTGCTTCCAGTTTTGACTATGGGACTGGAAGTAAAGGAAAATCTCCCTAATGGGACACAGATGGCAAAAACAAAAAAAGCAACAACATGGGTTATAACCCTCCACTACTCTATTCAAAATGCCTTTAGTTCTACATTAACCACTGAAGCTCCGGAGGTTTTACCTCCTTCATGACTAGGCCATTTTTTGCCATTTGGCACTGCGTTACTTTAACTGGCAATTGCGTGGTCAGGCAACACTGTACCCAAATTAAATATATCTTTAATCATTTTTTTTCCACATAAATAGAGCTTTCTTTTGATGGTGTTTGATCACCACTGTGTTTTTTATTTTTTATTATATAAACGAAAAAAAGACAGAAAATGTAAAAAAAAAAAAAAACAATATTTTTCACTTTCGCTATAAAACATATCCAATAAATAAATAGAATAATCAAAATTCTTGATAAATTTAGGCCAAAATGTTTTCTGCTACATGTTTTTGTTAAAAAAAAATCCCAATAAGTATATACTAATTGGTTTGCGTGGAAATTCTAGCATCTAGAAACAATGGTATACAGTATATACTGGATTTTTTTTAATAGTATTATTGGTGTCAATTAGTGACTTGGAACTGTTATAGTGCGGCAGCCAATTTGACACTAACTGATGCTGGCTGGGAACTGACTTAGGCTGCATTCACACTTCGGAAATTTTGAATCGCTGGCAGATTTGCTGCGATTCTGCCTGCAATTCCAAAGCGCTGATGTGTGAATGACAAATCGCAGAATACACATTTGAGATGGCCTTCATTTGAATATCACCTAAGCACCATTCTGTCACGATAAATCGTGCTGCAATCATGGCAACCCGCATTGCGTAAAGCTTGTCGCCCAAAAAAACATTCAGGAGTTACTTTTGGGCGACATGCTTCAGGCGATGCGGGTGAATGAATGGCATCTCAAATGTGCTTTCTGCGATTTGTCATTCACACCTCAGCAATTTGAAATCGTGGGCAGAATCATGGCAAATCTGCCCCCGATTCAAAACGCTGAGGTGAATGCAGTTTTAGCAACACTGACATCTCCAGTGACACTAATACAGTGATCAGTGCTAATAATATACACTGTCACTGTACTAATGACACTGACTGGGAAAGGGTTAACATTTAGGAACAATAA
Source organism: Rana muscosa (assembly GCA_029206835.1). Lineage (NCBI taxonomy): Eukaryota > Metazoa > Chordata > Amphibia > Anura > Ranidae > Rana > Rana muscosa. The sequence goes on from CM055118.1 coordinate 232,520,170, forward strand.
AAGGGTTAACTATGTGCCTATTAATTTTTACTGTGTGTGCTGTGTGCTGTGTGCTGTTTTTACTTAACAATGTCCTGGTTTTTACTCCCTGCTATGCAGTTAGAAAAAAAAAACGGCACATTGCTGCTGTCTGTGGAGAGCCCTGTGTTGTTTACCAACACAGAGCTCTCTCCTGTCATTCGCTCAATCGATCAGCGGGTGCTGGCCATAAATCATTGGCTGGAACCCGTTGATCGGCATGTGCTGTAGCAAATGACAGCACAGCCTGGGCAGCGGTAGCGCACCGCCTACCCAAAAGAACAATAGTACGTACCATGATACGACACAGTGGGACCGCTCTGCCACAGTATATCTGCAGTAGGCGGTCGGAAAATGGTTAAATGGAGATCCAAAGCAGAGAAAACATTACCGTATTTATCGGCGTATAACACGCACCGGCGTATAACACGCACCCCAAGTTTAGGAGGGAATTTTAGGAAAAAAAACTTTTAGGAGGGAAGTTTAAGGAAAAAAAAAAACTTACATTTAAATGCAGCCTTACCAGTGTCCGTTGCAGCCTTGTCAGTGCAGCCTTGCCAGCAGTGTCCAGTGCAGCCTTTGCCCAGTGTCCAGTGCAGCCTTTGCCCAGTGTCCAGTGCAGCCTTTGCCCAGTGCAGCTTTACCAAGTGTCCAGTGCAGCCTTTGCCCAGTGTAGCTTTGCCCAGTGTCCAGTGCAGCTTTACCCAGTGTCCAGTGCAGCCTTTGCCCAGTGTAGCTTTGCCCAGTGCCCAGTGCAGCTTTACCCAGTGTCCAGTGCAGCCTTTGCCCAGTGCAGCCTTTGCCCAGTGTCCAGTGCAGCTTTGTCCAGTGCAGCCTTTGCCCAGTGTCCAGTGCAGCTTTGCCCAGTGTCCAGTGCAGCCTTTGCTAAGTGCAGCCTTTGCCCAGTGTCCAGTGCAGCCTTGCCCCAGTTTTCAAAATTGGCGCCGCCGAGATCGCCGCAGAGACTGGGCGGAGCGGGGCGAACGCCGCCGAGAACGCAGGGACTGGGCGGAGCCGAGATACACATAGCCGAGTGTACTCGGCTATACTCGGCTTTTCTCGGCTTCGCTCACAGTCACGCCGAGTCCCGCCCTATGATGGACATATCACAGGTCCAATGGCGGGACTGGGCGTGACTGTGAGCAGAGCCGAGAAAAGCCGAGTATAGCCGAGTACACTCGGCTATGTGTATCTCGGCGGCGATCGCTGCGCTCCGCTCAGTCAGCGGAGATCGCCGGGATCAGTGGGTATCGGCGTATAACACGCACCCACGATTTTCCCCTGATTTTAAGGGGAAAAAAGTGCGTGTTATACGCCGATAAATACGGTAATTTACGTTTTAAAACCTATTCCCTAATAGCAACAAAGGATGTAAATCCACTTTGTCTTCACAAAATGCCTTTACAAGTCCAGATATAACATAGTAGCGGTGACATCAGCACTAGGCTGCACAAAGCTTGTTTAGACAGAAGAACTGTGGGAGGGACCCATCAAAACAGCATAGCTCACAACTGCCCCTGATTTCGAGGGGCTGTCCCTGATTTGGAGCAATGTCCCTTTTTCCCTCTTTCCCCCTCATTTGTCCCTCATTTTGGTCTGATCTATATAGTTGTATATAAAATGCACTTTTTATCTTTCAAAAAGTGATTCCCAGTGCTAAACATTTCATCCTAAATTGCTGTATTGATACATTTTAAAAGCCACTATAAAGCAATAGTAGTGGTAAAAAAGGCACTTGTGGATTTAATTAACCTTTTTTATTTGTTTAATTCTCCTTTAATTAAGGGTGTGTGGCAGGGGGTGTGTCTTATGCCTACACACATTTGCTAGTAGGTGTCCCTCAGTCCCATCTCAAAATGTTGGGAGGTATGCAACAGGCTTGTTGTCAGGTGTTAGCCCCCTTTAATTGTTACCACTCCTGTAGTAATGTAATGGGTGCCCCTTTATATGCCAGCTGTGGATGGGGTCCAGTGCACTTGGGTTATGGGGGCAGGACACCACTGATCGACTGGGTTTAAAGTGGCCACTGGGCCTATGGAGGATCTCTTTTGTGTGTAAAGAAATACATCCTGTTTGAGTAACACGTATTGCTAAGAAGACTGTAACATCTGGCCAAGATGGCTTTACTGTTCAGAAGACCTTTAAGTTTTCTGCACTTCAGTGACCTCTGTATAACAAGTGATGAGAAAGAACAGAGTGCTCTGGACTGTGAACTCTGAAATGTCAATGTACTGCAATGTTTATGCAGTAAAGCAGTTTAAATGCAACTGGACTGGACATTTTAATTTATTCTGGATAATAGGCCTCAAATCGGGAAAAAGTATGTGGCGGCTTCAGGCTAGGTGAAGCTGACACAATATGGCAGAGTTAAGACCACCTGACCCAAGTTTAATCTGCAATAAAGCATAAAAAAACAATACCCTAGATCAGTGATGGCGAACCTTGGCACCCCAGATGTTTTGGAACTACATTTCCCATGATGCTCAACTACACTGCAGAGCGCATGAGCATCATGAGAAATGTAGTTCCAAAACATCTGGAGTGTCAAGGTTCGCCATCACTGCCCTAGATCAGTGGTCATAAACCCTGTCCTCAGGGCCCACTAACAGGCCAGATTTTATGTATTACCTTGGGGAGATGCAGAGTAGAAAACTGCAATCACTGAGCAGCAAATTATATCACCTGTGATGTATTTCAGTTATCTTGCAAATCTGGCCTGTTAGTGGGCTCTGCGGACAGGGTTGATGACCACTGCCCTAGATTGATAATTGAGCCAGAGAGAATGAAGGTTGCCTCTACGCTAATGAGGTAGAAGAACCTGCGGCAATCAGTGGCCCTTTTGGATATAGCGTTACATTATTACAAATTTTTATAAATTGAAAGAAGGTTTTTTAGGCAGTAGTAAACAATGATAACTAGATTACTTGTATCAACCTGTTGAGCAGTAGTAAACAATGATAAGATTACTTGTATCAACCTGTTGAGCAGTAGTAAACAATGATAAGATTACTTGTATCAACCTGTTGGGCACAATGGGCAGTAGTACAAAATGATAAGATTACTTATATCAACCTGATCTCTTTTATGTTTATGTATATCTCTAAAAGAAACCCAGAAAAAATGATACATTCGCCTTAACCTAAATACAACACAAACCAACCTAAATACATATATATATATATATATATATACACATAAGGTATAATGTACATTACTCTGCTAGTATATCAACCCTTTTTCTTACAATACCTCCGGTCACAATCACAACTTTAGCTTTAGACTTAGTCACTATCTATATCCAGAATTTACATTACACATATAACCCAAGCCTGTTATCTCTCCATCACGGAATCATAAAGCCTCACACCCTTAACCGTTTCAATGGGTTTTAAAATAATATCGCACAATGTGCAAGGTTTCAATTCCCCCCACAAACGAAAAAAGGCTTTTCAGCATTATAAAAGAATAGGAGCAGACGTCATACTCATTCAAGAATCCCACTTTTGCACGACCAATCACCCGAAATACTTTGATAAAGCATACAACCAAGTATACTATACAACATTCCACAATAAGACTAGAGGAGTTGCAATCTTCATACGCAACTCGATTATATTTGATATTCACAGCATATTCAGAGATATGGATAGTCGTTACATTATCTTAAAAGGTACTATTGATAATAGGGCCGTAACAATAGCATCAGTATATGCTCCCAATGATTCACATTCCTCATTCTTCACAAACTTTTTTGAAACTCTAGACCGCTATACCTCCCCCCACATCATTTTGGGTGGGGACTTTAATCTAACCTCACATCCGGCCCTAGACAGGAGTAGAGTCGCACCCTCATCTAAGGCATTTCCAAAGTCACTGAACCGCTCTCTCAGTAATTTTCAACTTATAGACTCATGGAGAGCTCACAATGTCGGCATCAAGGCATACACTTACTATTCACATCCCCATAATGTATATGCCAGATTGGATTACATATACTGCACCCCTATCCTGCTAGCAAACTCTTCTAAAGCTGTCATTCACCCCTGCCCGTGGTCGGATCATGATATTACCTATCTTGAAACCACTTATATTGGTCTTAAACCATCCCCTTTCAACTGGCGTCTAAATGACTCCTTGCTATCTGATCCTACAATAGCGCAATCTGTCTCTACACATATAGAGAATTATTTCACTGAGAACATTAATGACGAAACACCTCCCTCCTCTATCTGGGTAGCTCACAAGGCAGTCCTACGAGGTCAATTAATCAGTCTCGCTGCCAAAAAAAATAAAGAAAGGCTCTCAGACATTAGATGTCTTACTAAAGAACTCAATAACTTATACAACAAATTACAACACACCCCCTCCCAGGATCTTACAGATCAGATCAAATCCAAACGCCTTGCCTTAGACCAAATTTTATCTGCTAACACTGAAAAATCTCTCAGATTTTCTAAGGCTAAATTCTTTCTCCATAGCAACTCCTCCTCCACTATGTTCGCCAGAAAACTTAATCAAGCCAACAATCCACCTCATGTCTATAAGCTTAGAGATAACGCGGGTAACATCGTTACTCACCCACAAGAGGTGCTGAATATCTTCTCCTCTTTTTACAAAGACCTCCTTTCAGGTCCACAATCCCAACCTAAGCAGTCCTCCAAAATTTGGTTAGATGATATCCCTTTACCCACCCTCAACACCCAACAGATTGAATCTCTCAGTGCACCATGTACAGACTTAGAAATAATAAATATAATTAAATCCCTTAAGACTTCTACAGCCCCAGGCCCGGATGGCTTCTCCTCCACATATTATAAAAAATTTGCATCTCTTTTAGCCCCCAACTTATCCAAACTCTTCAATCACGTGCTAGACGGACATCAATTCCCAAAAGAAATGCTCTTGGCGAACTTATCTTTAATACCCAAGCCGCTTAAAGACCATTCTCTCCCGCAAAATTTCCGCCCCATCTCAGTTCTCAACAATGACTTAAAAATCTTTGGGAGACTTCTTGCAGATAGATTGGCAGCAGTAATCACTAGCTTAGTACACATAGACCAAACAGGATTCATTCCTGGACGCCAAATAACGGACAATATTAGGTTGGTGACCAACATCATACAAGATGCCAACATATACTCCAAAGAGCTATGCCTCCTCAGCCTAGACATCCACAAGGCCTTCGACAGCGTATCTTGGTCGTACCTTAATCATATCTTGCCCAAATTTGGTATCCCGGATAAGTTCCTCTATGGCTTTAATGCACTATATCACTCCCCCCAGACCCGTATAAAGATCCCAGGACATAACTCAGAATTCTTTCCTCTTAGTAGGGGAACTAGACAGGGATGCCCTCTATCCCCACTCCTGTTCGCACTAGCAATGGAACCCCTGGCCCACAAAATTAGAAACAGCCCTGATATAAAAGGAGTTGTCAAGGGTGAAGACGAGTACAAAATTAGCCTTTATGCGGACGATGCATTAATCTTCCTTACTGAACCTCACATATCTATTCCCTCCCTTCTTAAAGAGTTGAAATCATTTCATAACATATCGGGTTTAAAAATTAACATGAATAAATGCTCTGCCCTTCCCATCAATCTCTCGGAACACTCAAAGACCATGCTGACGAAAAATTTCCCTTTCATATGGTGCCCTCACTCGTTGAAATATCTTGGTGTCTCTATCACCTCCTCACACAGCCTACTATTTAAAACCAATTATATCCCTCTATTCAATAATATATCTACACTCCTCAAGACCTGGTCAACCCTTCATATCTCATTTCTAGGCAGAATTTGTGCCATTAAAATGACAATTCTTCCCAAACTACTATACTACTTCCGATCCCTTCCCATTAACATCCCTAAAACTAAACTTGCTTCTCTCCAAAAAGAAATCAATAAATTCATATGGTCAAACAAGAAACCTAGATGCAGCCACGCACACATGCACAGACCTCAAACTATGGGCGGGATGGGTCTCCCGAACCTGTGGCATTATTTTCTTGCCGCCAAACTTTCTCAGTTAGCACAATGGTTCTCGCCCATTCAATGTATCCCTTGGAAAAAGTTTGAATCATCCTCAATCTCCCCCTGGTATTTACAGGGAATCCTTTGGTCCAGAACAACCTCATACAGCAAACTATTCAAATACAATGTAATTGTAGCTCACTACTACCAATTGTGGCTCAAAGCCCAACATACCTTTGAATTATCTTCACTCACCCCCCCCCTGGCTTCCTTCCTAGGTGACCCGAGATTTACCCATGCCTATGGAAACTGTCAATCGTTTGCCTATTGGATCAATAACAATCTTACTACACTCAAATCTTTACAATCTAAATGGGAATTCTCCTCATTCACCGCTTTGCAAGATAAATATGGCACTCCCCTATCCGAATTCCAACACTACAACCAAATCAAAGCTTTCTATGCAGAATATTACTCTCTCTCCACCCTTCCCGCTGTAACAACCTTTGAACGGATTTGCATATCTTCATCTAGAGATAAGGGCATCATATCCTGCCTATACAACCATCTCAATACTTTTCACTCACCTGACAAGTCCGTTCAAATGCTCCATTGGGAATCAGACATAGTTAGCTCCTTCACAGTGGATGAATGGCATAGCATGTCAGATAATCTACGCAAGAGTAACAAAGCTATCTCCTTCAGAGAGACTCCCACAAAAATATTCTCTAGATGGTATCTCACCCCGTCCAAACTTCACTCCTTCTATCCCTCAATCTCCCCAAACTGCTTTAGGGGTTGTTCGGAACCAGGCAACATCCTACACATATTTTGGAGCTGCAAACACCTACTTCATACATGGCGCAACGCAGTAGAAATTTTTGAAAACTCCACCAAACAAAGGTTCCCCATATCCCCACAAATATGCCTTTTATATGCTAAGGTTCCTAATATTCCAATCCCTTGCATGAGACTCTTTCACACTTTATGCAGCTCCATCCAATGGATGATTGCCTCTAATTGGAGATCCAAAGATCTCCCTTGGTCGCAGGTACTAGCTAGGATGGAGATGATGAAACTTTCGGAGAGAATCTATCACACTCTCCATGATACCTTCCATGTATATGAAAGGAAATGGTCATATTGGCGTACAACATAATTTAACAATTTAGTCCCTAAGGCTCCACTTACTCTCTTTCGCGATACCCTGAATTCTAGACCTATAGTGCTTGATTTGTGTGTTTGTGACATATACCCATGAACTATATCTTTGTACCTTATTACTATGTCTACAACCAATATTTGCATATATGAACTCTACGTTTTTTATATTGATTACCTTTATCAACACCCTATGTACCTGTACATTTGAACTTCCAAATAAAACTTTGTAAACAAAATAAATACATATATAAACCGTAATTACCACTGGCAGCATGAACCTGCATTGAGATTATACTGCTTGTTTGGATGAATTGCTCCCCTAGAAGGGCCTCCTCACTTGAAAACATCTAAAACCAGATGCAATGCTGGAGGTTTTAGACATGCTGCTCATCTGCAGGTACTCATACATGGGCCGGTTTCAGCAATGAGAAATTATTATAAACTTTCTCGGATAATAATCAACAACGCAGAAGCCGTGCCCAACTTTGAAGACCAATTGAGATTCTATTTCAAAACTCAACTAAAGACATGAAGAATGCACTTGTACAAGGGCACATTGCTGTCATAATAGATACAGAGATCCCATATATCATGAATGACCTCAGCTCAGCAAACATACAGTTTTACAGCATAACGAAGGAAAGCCCCAGCTTACATGGATCAATTTAATGACAATGTTTCCAAAGCGTCAGCTGTGCATAAATTATACTTCTTCCATGTTCTGTATTTTGATGTACAGATGATTGCAGCATTTAAGAGCTAGCGTCACCAGGGTTACATGTCAATGGTAACAACACAATGTGGCCTTACGGGTTCATGTGAAAGTACATCAAACTCGCAACTGCCTATTCTAAGTGCTGTGACTCTGCTTTGGCAGGGAGTCAGAACCACACTAGATTAACCCCGTTCCCAGAAGCCGAGATAACTTTCAACAGGAAGCATGAAAAGAAGGCAGGATGATGAGGAACAGTACATTAAGTGAAGAGTTTATTTTATAAGGTTATGTCGTGAACAATGTCCTAATTGTACTTCTTCTTTTCAAGGAAAATCTCATTATCGTCACATTTTAGGTGCTATTTGTGGGAGTTGCTCCATGCCTTCTGTTCTGGAACCAGTAAAAGCCTGCAGGTGTTGAAGCCCAAGGTCATGGCTCTGAATAGATAAATGGCAACATCTTCTGACCCTGCAGCTCTCAAGGACCAGAGAAACGAAAGCATAGCTTAAAACGGACCATCGTCCTCCACCTCCACTTAGCATTATCTCTCCACCCCACCCCTCCAATTAGACATTTATTTTTTCCATAATAACTTAAAGGTAAAATGATCCACACGCCCGCAGCCTCCTGGGTTACTGAGGTCAAGTAAAGTTTTTACATGCTTAATATTAATACAAGTGAAGAAGTTATCTCTGCAACCAAGAAGCCTCTTTGTGATGTTATTCTCTCCAGCCATGGCCTGGAGAGAAGAGTTATGTGATTTTACTGGTGCAAGGCCAGGTTGGCTCAGAAGTAGGTGGTTATGAAGGAAAAGGAGACCCCAGCCTGGAGGAGAGGGAATTCATGCATCATGTGTCAGATGGCCCAGGTCCCAGTGGGTCCCAGGTGATAGGTTGGACTACTGGGGCTTCTTTCCGGAACATGGAAAGCATAGGCCTATGTGAGAGTACCCTGAGTGTTAGGTGGTTAATGTGAATTGTGACCGGGGGATGTGGTGGGAAGGTCTAGGACCTGTGTTTATGCATATGGCCAGAGTGTGGGTTTAGGCAGATAGCAAGCTTGATGAGACCCTGCATGTAGGTGTGGCCTAGCTGCATGCAATGACCACGTGGAAAGAAGCTGGGTACTCCTCCTATGGTCTGATTAGTGATCATAAATATGTTATTTTTTATCATTCAGTTTAAAATTTCTCACAGTATCCATTCTATTTCATTGTTCACTATCAAATTTGTACTAAACATTTTTACCTAGAACACCTTGGTGTAGTTTATTATAGCACAGGTCAGTCAATGATTCCTTGAAATAAAGTGCAGAAAGACTCACATTATTACTTAATAATAACCTCATACTCATTCTTCCTCTTCGTCACTTACATAAACTTCTAGGCAGGGGGTGATTTCTAAAACTATTCTCAAGCCATCTGAGCACAGTTTTCAGGACTACATGTCCTATCACACATTGCGCTAGCACATATTCCTGCCCCTTCATAGGCAGGAGCAAGCTGCCACTGGCGACAGCAGACAGCTGAACCCCAGGCAGATAGAGAGCAGGCAGATTCTTGCAGCTTGTAACTCCAGTAGGGACTGGAACATAGACAGGGTCAGACGAGCCGGGTCATACACAGGCAGACAGAGCAGGTACTGATGCGGAAACAGGAGCAAAGTCTTGGTACAGGCCAGGTCAGTAACAAATGAGCAAAGTTGCGGTAATAGGCACAGGGAGAAACGAAGGTCAGAGACATGCCAGGGTTGGTACAGGCGGAGTTCAGAAGTAGTCAAGGTAAGCTGGGTCAATAACTGGAGAGTAATAGGTTGCAGGTTAGCACTGGAACACTGTAGACAAGACATCACTGATCCTGAGCACTGGCCCAGTTTAAATACCGTAGTTAATTTGACTCCAACACCTGTCACGTGGTGTGCATGTGCACGTCAATCGTCTCGCCATCGTTAATTCCAGTGGCCTTAGGCTCAGTGTGTCTTTCCAGTTTGCCCAAGATGTTTCACATTTATCTGGGCTGCCCCTACACTAGTAAATATATCGTTCAAATCTAAGAGCATCTCCAACATTCCTAATCCATGTCTTTAAATGTAAGCTTTCAGGGTTGTAATTGTCTCCCTTATAAACTCCTGAGGCCTCACCTCCTCCAGGATACCCAATATATAGGCATTTTGGATCAAGTGGAATAGTAGTCTGAAACACAATGTTAAGCGTATCTAAGGCAAAAGTGGATCTGCCTGAATCCCCATCCTATGTAGCCTACATAGAGTATAATGAGTACACAATAAAATATACAGTTTTGAGAGTTTTTGAGGAACATTAAGGGAGCTGACTAAAACAAATTGAAGAGCCTCCTCCCTTGATCCCCTGTTACAGGGCCTACATCGTTTTCTTACTGCACTGTAACCTTTAATCATTAGGAAATTCCTTCTGTGCCTGGTATTGAGATATTGGATTGGATTAAATTAAATAAAGGGGTAGGTGATATACTCCACTCACTCAAATCTTTTTGCGCCCTAACTGCATGGAGTAATTGCACATAGTAGAAGAACATACTCGGGGCAAGTTGAAGTTAGTCTGAAGGTCTGAAAAGTACAAAAAGGTACCAACCCGCAAGATATAGAGAAGATGTGTAACCCCAAATTCCCTCCAGCGATCACCATATTGTAATTTTTCCAGCTCTGCAAACATGTTATTTCGCCAGATAGGGCTATAACAAGCGAACTTTGTAACCCATTGTAGATGTTTTTCTCTGTTCCAAATTTTCTGATTGAGGTTATATGTTGGAAATTGTTTGATTTCCCAAATGCCAATGACTCAAGTCCCAAGGGGTCAGATTACTGGAGTGTTAAAAACGTATTGAAGTTGTGGAGCTAGGAGGAGGGTCATCTGGGTCTGTGGGCTGGGCTATGGAGCCTACCAGATGCTGCAGCTGTGCAGCCATGTATTAGAGCCAAGAGTTAAGAAGGGCAAGACCAACACTATTTATAGGCTGCTGTAATTGCTATAATTGAATCCTAGGTGTATGGGTTCCTCTTTCCACAGCAGCGTTTGACAAAAAATAGACTTCACCAACCTAAATATATTTTTTTTTTAAATTTTTTATTTATAACAGAGGAGTCGATCCACACGGACCCCAATAGTGAATAACAGACATATACATCCAAAATAAAATATGGCACAGCAGTACAGGGGGACCCCCTCGGAGCTCAGATCTCCTAGTGGTCGATCATATAATTAAATTCCCCAATGAGGGGGTGAAGCTCCCACTGGTCTCCAGTGCATCCCTCCGCCGCCAACCTGAACATGTCCGTCAGAATACCGTTGACGTCAGAATGCCCGGGTCCTGTGGAGATCGCCTCCCTTCTAGTTTTATCCAAATAGTATAGAAACAGGAGGTATAGTACCTCAGATAGAGAAGAATTGGGTCGAACCCAGAAAAAAGGAAAAGGAAAGAAAAAGGAAGGAACATAGACAGCGATAGAAGGAGGGGGTAGGGAATTAGACAGGGAAGGGCAAAAGGGAAGGGTAGGAGGAGAAGGAGGGGTGGGGACCAGGTAGACATACATCTAGGTGATGGTGACTAACCTATCAGAATGTCGTGACCCCGGCGTGTCGCCTGCGCGTTTGAGGGCTGGTTGCAAATGAGACACACCTCCGGGGGATGAGTAGTCCGGGCACAGACTCATGTGGGCAGCTCAACCCCTCTAAGGGTCTGCCCTTCGTCAGAATATTTAAAAATGTTCCATAACTGCCAGGTCCTGGAGTATGTCTCGCGTCTATGCTAGCTAGAGAGGATCAGGTCTTCCATGAGGCTGATGTCGTCAACTCTGCGGAGCCACTGAGCAATGGATGGGGGGGATGTGGATTTCCAGTTGAGGGGTATGCAGGCCCTAGCTGCGTCCAGAAGGTGGCGGACCACCGATCTCTTATAGACTTTTGCAGGCATGTCAGTCACCTGCAAGAGGAAGTAGGCCGGCGTTTCAGGCACGGTACGATCGGTAAACTCTTGGGTCACCCTCCTTACCTCCTCCCAAAATCTCTGCAGCCGTGGGCAGGACCAGAAGACATGCAGGAGGGTCCCCTCCTCTCCCCCACACCTCCAGCAACGGTCAGAAGTATCAGGGAACATTTTGTGTAGAAGGGAAGGGGTCCTATACCAGTGTGTGAGCAATTTGTAGTTCGCCTCCTGGGTCCTAATGCAAAGAGACGACTTGTGAGTGAAACGGAGTATGTGCCGCTTCGTGTCATCGGAAAATTGGCAGCCGAGCTCCCGCTCCCACCTAGTAAGACAGGGGACCCGGAGGGGCCCCGGTGGCTCTATCAACTTGCCATAACACCACGAGAGCGTGTGCTGAATCCTACCCGACTCCGTACATAACTCCTCGAGTGGTGTAAGGGGGTGTGTTGAGTCGCTGGGCGGGGGCGGTATGGTCGAAAGGAAGTGGCTGAGCTGCATGGCTCTCATAAAATCTAGGCCGTACGAGCCCCTCGGATCCGACAGCTCTGCATACGACCTCCATCGCCCCCGTACACTAAAGTGGGACGCCTGGTGAAATCCCGCCTCTCTAAGTGCGAGAAATCTCCTGTCTTGCAGTCCTGGGGAGAACCGGGGGTGACCCAGCACCGGGCGCAGAGGGGAGACCGGGGACGAGAGCGAGGGTCGCTTCAGTAGGGATGAGCACACACCCAGGGTGTTGCCTATCAGTGGGTGTCTTTTCAGTGTGGGTGGCAAATCCGAATGGCACCAGGGGGCTCTGTCTAGGGGTATGTCACTCTGCTCTTGTTCGAGGCTTGTCCACAGTTTGGTGCCCCTATGTCTGCACCAATCCAGGAGCCGGCCGAGGTGGGTCGCCCTGTAGTATGCACGGATGTCCGGCATTGCAAGGCCCCCATGTGATTTCGGGAGGCAGAGTAAAGTCCTGGTAAGGCGTGGGCGTTTCCCAGCCCAAAGGAACCTGGTGAAGGCCGCATGGACTTGCCTAAAATAGGTCCCAGGGATGGCTATCGGGAGGGCCTGTAGGAGATATAGGAACTTAGGTAGTATTGACATTTTGAGGATGGCGCATCGGCCAAACCACGAATGGAGGCCGCTGTCCCACCCGTCTAGAAGCTCCCGAACTGTCTTTAGTAAAAGGGGGAAATTTAATGCGAATAGTTTGGTTAATGTCATGGGTATGAATGTCCCCAGATATCTCAATGCCACGTCGGTCCACTTTAACCTAAATCCGTCTTTAAGTTGTTTAAGTTTGGCCGCCGCTATCCCCACGCCCATCGCCTCCGATTTGGTGAAGTTAATCTTAAGATTGGAGAGGGAGCCGAAAACCTCAAACTCTCTCAAAAGGTTCGGGAGGGATACCGTGGGGTTTGTGAGGGAGATCAGAAGGTCATCAGCGTATGCCGACACCTTATACTGTGTCCCATTCTTTTCCACTCCCGTGATATCCGGTTTCCGGCGTACGTGACAGAGAAAGGGCTCCAACGTCAGGGCGAACAACAGAGGGGACAACGGGCAGCCCTGTCTGGTCCCATTCCGAATGGGGAACGCCTCAGACAAGACCCCGTTCACCCTCACCCTGGCCGTCGGTGCCGTATAGGCAGCGGTCACCCAGTTCAGCATCGTCTCCCCCAGCCCTATGTGTCTCAATGTCGCGAACAGGAATCCCCAGTGAACCCGGTCGAATGCCTTTTCGGCGTCGGTACCGAGGAATATGCAAGGCGTCTTGCTTTGAATTGCAATATGTAACAAGTTAAGGACTTTAGTGGTATTATCCCTGGCCTCTCTAAACGGAACAAACCCCACTTGGTCTAGATGTATCATGTCAGGGAGGTATGTTTGCAGTCTAGTGGCCAAGATCTTAGTAAAGATCTTGAGATCTGCATTCAGCAGGGATATCGGGCGGTAACTTCCACATAGCCCCGGATCCTTTCCCTCCTTAGGTATCACCGAGATCTGGGCCAAAAGCGTGGAGTCGTGGAAACGCTTCCCTGATCCAACGCCGTTGAAGAGATCTGCCATATGCTGGCCCAAGGAGGGCAGGAGGGCCCTGTAGTAGGCGGTGGTCAGACCGTCCGGGCCGGGGGCCTTGCCTGGTTTGGTATTCTTAAGTGCCACCTGGATTTCAGTCAGCGTAATGGGTTCCTCCAGTACAGACCGCGTCTCTACCGTAAGTGAGGGCATGAGGGACCGGTCCAAATATTCCCGCGTTGACTCCAGTATAGGTCTCGTGTCAGGTATGTTGTAAAGGGAGCGGTAAAAGGCCCCAAACTCTTGCGTAATATGTTGGGGAAGGCTAGCCTTCTGCCCAGTAGCGGTCTGAATGTGTGGTATGTAGGCAGCCGAACGCTGAGTCTGCAGCGTTCGGGCCAGGAGTCTCCCACATTTGTTGCCCGACTCATATGATTTCCTGCGGCATATCTGTATCGCCGCCTTGGCCTTAAATTGAAGAAGATCTTTTATCTGCGATCTGACTGTATCTAGGTCTAGACCCAATTGTTTGGATGGAGCCACCTCCAGGGCCTTCAGCCTGGTGAGGAGCAAGTCAAGTTGCGCCGTCCGCTCGCGTTTGAGTCTGGAGCCGTGCCCTATCAAGGACCCCCGAATTACAGCTTTGTGGGCCTCCCACACCACCCCAGGGTCACTGTCGGTCGTTTTGTTTGTGGAAAAATAAAATCCCAATTCCCTGACTAAGTCAGCCAGGACCACCGGGTCCTGGAGGAGGCTCTCATTCAGTCTCTATGGAGAACGTTGCCCCGTCGATGTGGCGGATAGCGAGTACCGAAGCCCGACCGGCGCATGATCCGACCACTTGATGGATCCGTTGTAAGTCTCCCGAATCGCGTGTAGCTGTCCATGGGGTATCAGAAAGTAGTCGATACGCGAGTAGGACTGGTGGGGTTTTGAGAAAAAGGTGAAATCCTGTACACCCGGGTGCATAAGGCGCCAGGCGTCAATCAGTTGGGCAGAGTGTAGCGCATTACCAATGCGCTTACGTATGTCTCGGGTGGTGGAGGATATCCCAGAGGAAGTGTCTTCAAACGGGATCAGTGGCATATTCAGGTCTCCCCCCACTATCAGTTGCCCCTCAGTGAAGTGCAGGAGGTGTTCCATGCGTCTCCTGATGAACGCATCCTGGTGTTCATTCGGGGCATAGAGATTGGCCAGAGTAATTTTCCTGTCCCCTAGTATACCCTTCAAGTATAGGTAGCGGCCATCCGCGTCAGTCAGTGAGTCTATATGTTTCCATGGGACCTTGGCCGAGATAAGAATGGACACCCCTCTGGATTTAGCTCCTGTGTACTTAGAGTGGTAGACCAAGGGGAAGTGTCTATTTTTAAGTATTGGGATGTTGTCCTCCCGGAAGTGTGTCTCCTGTACAAAAACTATATCCGCCCTCACGCGCCACATGTCTTGTAGCAACATCCGTCTCTTTTCCGGGGTATTAAGCCCCTTAGCATTAATAGACACAAAATGGATGTCCCCCATATTTAAATAGGGATAGAATCAGGGAGGGAATTGGGGGTTAGGGAGGGGTAGGGGGGGTAGGGGGGAGTGGGAGGGAGGTTGAAGTAGAGCCAGAAAGTGGAAACGAGATGAGAGGGTAGCAGTACAGATAGAGAAAAGAAAGGGAGAGTACTCCCTATGAAACGAAGAAACAGAAAGTTAGGAGGCTGGCACTAGAAGGTGCCGCTGCTGAAGAGAAGCTAAATTAGCCCTAAAGGCTTGGGTGCTCCCCAGGACAATCCCGGGATTGGAGCACAGTCCTAAACGGGGAAGTGGACAGACAGAGCTAGAGTGAGAGCCCCCAGCCCTCTCCGCCCCCCCCCCCCCCTCGGCAAACTATCAATGTAGGGTAATTGGTAAACCAGTACAGCTACACAGGCAATACATAATGCATCACGTAAAACATATAGAGCAGAAAAAGTGCAAAACAGAGCAACAACATTACAGACAGTGCAACACGGCTTGGGGCATAAGCCCCAAGCACCTCCCCGACCCACAGCAGCTTGACCTCCCCTCCGTCCGTCCCCCTCCCAATAAAATGTCTGTTCCCAAGAGGCACAGCAGCCGTCCGGTGCATAGAACCTGAATGAGTTTACATTGTGTTTCCGCTGTTAGTGCAAGAGCGGGAGCACCAGTCCGCCGGGTTTTACAACAAGAGACCCCCATCGGGGTTTCCCCCGGTAGCCATCCCCCACCCCCTCCCCCCGGGCAGTGCAGCAGGACAGGGACCCAAGACATACCCCCTCCCCCCCCAGCCCGGATCACCCCCCCACGAAGCCATCCCACCCCTACCAGGCAGGACCCATGCTGCCAAAGTGAAGCGGCATTGCCTGATACGTCCCTTCCATGTGGATGCGGTGGAACTTCAGCAACCCGGGGGGGGAAATAACACACTCCAGGGGCGGGGGTAGACGTCTGAATCCAAATCAGTCCACCCCTCTCTCTCACCTCCATGCAAAGTGTCTCGGGAGGGCCCGTGGTGGAGACGGGGGACGGCAGCCATCCAGTGAGCCACTGTACTATAGTTACAGAACCCGGTGCGGGGCAAGACAGAAGGGCGGTCGGGCGAGGCACCAAAGGGGGATCATGGCCATTTAGCTAGCGGTGGTCAGGGTAGGGCGGCCCACGGCCTACTCACGTGCCTCTCCTCTGGATACAGATCGGCGTCGCCGTCTGCCTCTCTGCCGGCGGGGCGGCAGCGGGCCGTGTTGTACCGCTGGTCCCGATCTGCCCATCTGGCGAGGGAGGATCTGGAGCCAATCTGGAACTGGAATTGGCAGCACTTCCAGGAATTGAAACAGGGCAGGGAGGTCAGCCATGGTCTGGAGGGTAAATGTTCCAGAGTCTCTGCGGAACGTCACCGATAGTGGATATCCCCAGCGGTAAGTGATGCCCTTTTGTTTGGCCACATCCAGAACGGGGCGCAGCAGGGCTCTTCTCCGAAGGGTTGCCCTCGATAGATCTGGCAGAATCCGGATCCGTGCATCGCCTCTTTCCACATCTCCATGGTCCCAGGCCGCCCGCAGGATCAACTCTTTCTGCGCATATCTGTGGAGCCTACAGATCACGTCTCTCAGCCTATCCGGATCCAGGGACTTGGGGCCCAGGGCTCTGTGCGCTCTGTCTAAAATGACATCCGTGTCGGGGTCTCCCAGCACCATCCGGAACACCTCCGTCACTGCTGCCCCGACATCCTCCATTGACTCTGGGACACCTCTGAGCCGCAGATTGTTGCGACGGCTGCGGTCCTCGATGTCTTCTAAGTGAAGCTGAAGATCGATCGCGGTGTCCCGGTGCTGGTCCCTCGAGCGCTCCAATTCCGAGACCCTATGCTCCAGGGAGGTCAATGATGCCTCACCCGTTCCCACCCGATCCGTCAAGGTGGACACCTCCCCTCTCACCTCCTGGATGTCCCGTCTGTGGGTCTCCTCCAGGCGAAGGATCAGGGCCTCTATAGCTGTCCGGGTCGGTAGGGCCTGCAGCATCTCCCGAATGTCCTGGTCCAGGATTGTTACTTCCGGAGCATGCGGGGGAGACATCCCGGCTCCCCGGGTCTCGGTTAACACGTCCTGAGAGCGGTCTGGAGTCCCAGAGGTCCCCGGTTCAGACGTCTCGAGACCAGGCGCTTGGGCCTTCTGCAGGCCTCCACGTGCAGAGCCACGCGCCGCCGCCACCGTCGCTCCGGGGGTCGCTCCTGTGTAGTTAAAGAAACATCGGATTTCTCCCGAAGTCTTGCCTGCCGGGGTCCCCCCTGTCACTGCTCGTGTCCTGTGCCTTTTAGTCGGGCTCATACCGGTTTACGGCTGTGAATTTGCCGAGATGTAGGGGCTCAGGAATAGCACAACCTCACACAGCCATGTCCAGGCCACGCCCCCCCAACCTAAATATTTTTAATCACAATCACCATTGAGGTAATGCAGAGATTATGGAGTAATTGGGGCATAAGAATAATTTTTTAGAACATTCGTTTTGCCAGCAACTGATAGTTTCAGCTTATTCCAAATTTTTATTTTATAATGAAACCATGTAAGGAGAGGGTTATATTAACTCACCAAAAATCTGTAAGAATCTAAGTAATCTGTATCCCCAAATATTTAAACATCTCCATCCAGTAGCATCAAGGCAGTCAAGGCTAATTATGAGTCCTGAGTATATACCATACTCCCAAATTGTGTCCATTACTGCTTGTAAGGAGGATGTAGTATCCCCAAGCAATAGCAAAACATCATCTTCATATAGCATAATTTTCTCTGTCTGTCTTATACTTACCTGAGCCTGAATCAACCCAGCGCCATGCACGAGAGGAGTGGCTCGCTCTGCTCTCTTCCTCCTCACTAGGCAGATTTATAGCATCTGAAACCATTGCCTGCCATTGCTGTCAATCAAATCCTTTGACGAGGGAGTGGGGGTGGGGGCCGAGCTGCCCTGTCTGTGTCTATAGACGCAGACAAGGTAGCTCGGGAGCGAGCCCGCATGTGTCCCCCCATAGAAAGCGGCATTCTCAGAAGAGGAGGAACCAGGAATGTCAGCAGGGGACTCCAAAAGAGAAGGATCGGGGTTGCTCTGTGCAAAACCATTGCACAGAGCAGGTAAGTATACAATATTTATTATTTAAAAAAAATTGAAGCTTTAATACCACCTTAAAGTTTCATCCAGATCTCCTATTTGAATGGAATCCCAGATGTATTAAACAGGTTTCTTTACAGTATGTAGGATTTTTACCAAATGTAAACAGGTAATCGAAACAGCCAATACAAAAAAACTAGAGGCTGAAAAACAACCTGTGAGTTTACCAATCACGTTTTGTGCATGTTAATTCTTCATGGGCAACATAAATGAGGGTGTGACAGCGGTATGGACTTTCCCTCCATACTCTGTGCCAGCTTTTTTCAACCCTGGGGTACCTTGAGGCTTCTTCAGGGGTGCCATGGCAAAATGCCTACAAATTTATCAAAAATTGTATACAAGCCAGCAGGTGGGTCAAGCTTGCCTTTTAGTTGCACAAAGCCACGGGTTTCCATTATGCATCATTACGACTTTCTATACACTGGCATCCTAACAATCAATGCCATCAGTTAATAAGGAGGATGTCTGTTGACTCCACACCATCCTTGTTTGACCCTCCTATGCCCCTCTCCCTCGGCACTGAGGTCACATTAGCTGACTAATGGAGAGAAATTGAGGGAGAAAGGAAACATTGGAACACTAGTCAGTACCAGTGTGCCAAAGTGTATTTGCTTTGGAAGAAAAAATCACCTCTAACATAGCGGGTCCTATGTGTGGATGTTGCTACATTATGTAAAGCTATTAGTATAGTTTGTTTACATATTAGAATGGGTTGCCTCAAGACTGTCAGTAATTTTAAAGGGTGCTTTGGCTGAAAAAAGGTTGAGAAACACTGCTCTGTGCTAAAAGGTGCCCCCCTTATAAGAAGGTTGGGAGGAATGGAAAATGTCATAGATTTGAGTGCCTATTGTAGCTAAAAAACATTGCAATCTGGTAAATGTATCTAGTTAATATTTGGTATTGATAGCTTATAGTATAAAAATGATTATTATTATTTTTTTCACATGCCTTTATTTTTATTTTCTTCACACTTACAGACAGACCAAGCTGTCCAGGACAAATGACAGTTACAGGGATTGCAACAAACCATAAAACAACCCCAGTGGTGCTTACTACGGTCAGTTTAAATCAGAACTAAACCCATTGATTCAAGTGTTTCCCAAAACAGTTAAATTTTAAGCGAAAATTTAGGTAAAAAAAAAAGTTGGGGAACAGGCAGGATTTTTAATGCAGAAGAGAATGTCTCTTCTGCATTAAAGTCTCTTACCTGTCTGTCTGCCGCTGTGTACTAAGTGATGTCACTTCAGCCTGGCCAATTAAAATGGCCTGAGATCAGTACCCAGAAGCCATTCAGCTGAAGATGACAGATGCTGGGAGGCAGCTCCGGGACATAGCAGTGCTAGGGTAAAGGTACAGTAAGTATAGTTCCACTTTAAGCCATGCCTTGAATGATAACTGATACAGTTACTAGTGTGCTTATCTCTTAACTGAAATGTGAAGCCATCAAACAGTTGGTGTCATAGCTTATTATATGTGCAGAATCATGGCAACTGCTGATTAAACAGAGGCTAAGATGGCAGCTTCCTTCACTTTAAGGCTGGGTTTACACTGGAACACTCAGCGGCTTCCAGCAGGGGTCTGGTGCATCTCCATTTACCACTTCAGGTCTGATTTCAACCCGAATTTCGGGCTGAATTCCGACCTGAAACGGACCAAAAGACATTTTTACCAGAGCAAAATAAACCTGTTGCTGTCACTGTCTGAAAAGTGTTAGCTGGAACTAGGCTTTAATATGCTTGTCACTTACTCAAAGTCAATTCAATAATACCCTGTCCACAAGCTGGTAAAACTGCAGTGATTTCTCTACAGAAAAAAACAGCCTTGCCACCCAGAAAATAAAGTGAAATAATGGATCGACGTGCAGGATCTACAAGTATTAAAACTATATTACAGGGAGACTCAGAGAAGACTGCTGTGTTAATGCAAGTGGCAGACTGCACCATATACTGTATGTCATTTTATTTTATTTTTCCCATAGTTACACTTTAAATAGTTTGCAGGTTCTATCATAGGTATATGTGGGGTGAGCAAATGACCATGTTGCGTGGAAGACTAATTGGAAAAGCTGGCTTTATCATATTGGGATATAAACATGATATACATATACATAATTACTTTATTCTTCCATACCACTGTCCTGAATAGCATAATAAAAATGGGTGCACCAAGGTCAAAAAGTAGTTTGGTCTATTATTATTATTATTAAAACTGTGCCCAAAGTGTAAAAAATCCTGCGACAGGATTCGACATCTGTACAGAACTGTGGATGACCGGGAAGCTGTGCCCTTCCTGTGGGACTTTGCTCAATATCTACTTCTCTGGACAGACATAATGTTCTGTCAGTTAAAAATAACTCAGATGTAAAGACATCACAGGTTAACAGGCCCACTGAGGAGATAACAACAGTGGGGTCTTGAAAATTGCCCTTTCTCAGAGGAAGTGGTGCGATGAAAGAGAGATTTTAAGCAGCTCTTGAGAGCCTGTAAACTTCTATTTAATGAAGGATACAAAGATGCAGTAAATGTAGGAATCAATGAGTAAACTGCTTACAGCCCACAAAGCTGGAAAGGGTGGCTCACCATCCAGTCTGATTATTATGAAGACTGACACTGTGGCTGCACTGAGCGCATGTTCTTATCCTCAGAATTGTGCTGTCCACACTACTATTTATTTTTCCTATACCTCTGTTCTGCAGATACCTCCTTCCTTCATTAACAACTTTGTAGTGCAGGAACCAGATTCCCAGCATGTTCCTCCATAATACAATCCATATCCACTGCTACACTAGCCTGACAGCATCAAACAGAATTAATTGATCTCTCAAAAGTCATTTAATATTCAGAAAGGGGCCTACTTATCAACAATCCAGTAAATCCCTATTTCCAATAATCAGATATAACTGGAAAGAATAGGATTCACCAGAGCACGGTGGGCAAGCACATTAGATAATCTAGCCCGATTTGATTAGCTGCAGAGAATTATCAATGAAATGAGCACAAAAGCACAAAAACTAGTTGCAATGGGGTGCATTTAGACTTTTATAATAAATATATCACGTGAACTTTAATGGCATCCCAGTCTTGGTCCGTAGGGTTCAATATTGAGTTGGCCCACCCTTTGCAGCTATAACAGCTTCAACTCTTCTGGGAAGGCTGTCCACAAGGTTTAGGAGTGTATCTATGGGAATGTTTGACCATTCTTCCAGAAGTGTGTGTGTAAAGTCAGGCACTAATGTTGCATGAGAAGGCCTGGCTCTGTCATGTACCTGGGTGTATTTGAACCGGGATGTTCCTGGTCCCAAAGCTGCAGCCTTACCTGTTGCGCTACTGAGCAGATCTAGACTTTTGGAAATGTCCTCTCAGTATTAAACATTACCTTGGACTCACTAGCCCCACCTACTGCCAGCTGTGGACAATTTTCAATCAAAGCAGCCCTTAAAAAGGAAGTGATGCTATCTCTCAGCGCCCATTTGTGTGGAATAGCTCCCTGGGTGTTGTGACTGCTTTTTGATCCTGATTTTCGTGTTGAACTTCTGCCTGAATTCCTGACTACTCTCCAGCCTGCTGATTTTGTACTTCACTGCCAGCTCGTGTATGACCTTTGCCTGCCTGACCACTCTCTGGATTGCGATCGTGTACCATTTTGCCTCATCTGTTGCCAACCTAATCTGCCTGACTACGTTTTCGCCTGAATCCTCAGCACACAAGTTCCACTTCGGACACTACCTATCACAGGTACCTTACATTACAAACGGGCCACAATGACAGTGGACCCTGCTGAGATTGTTAAGGCGATTTCACGTCAGGGACAATTGATTGGAGCTCATGAACAGCATCTTTCTTCCCTGGATGCCAAGTTAGATGAACTTTGTACTATGCTTAAATCTTGTTTGCCTGCTTCCTCTGCAACGGTCCAGACTCTGGATCCTACTCCTGCTACGATCCAACCCACCTCTTCTGTACCACCCAAACTTCCTATGCCTAACAAATTTGGTGGTGATACTGAGGACTGCAGAGGCTTTTTAAATGTTTGCCGTTTGCATTTCCGCAACAACCCTGGGACCTTTAGCACTTCTTCTGCCAAAGTGACTTTTGTAATTTCCTTGTTAAAGGGGAAGGCCCTGGCCTGGGTCTCTCCTTATCTGGAACGCAATGATCCTGTGCTGCAAGACGCTGACAAATTTCTGGCTTCTCTCCAGACTGTATTTGACAAGCCAGATAGAGCTTCTGCAGCTGAGTACTCACTCTTGGACATGCAACAAGGCACCAGGTCTGTGGCACAATATGCTATTGAGTTTCGTACCCTTGCTGCTGAGACTACTTGGGACTCAAGGGCATTACGTGCAGCCTTCCGAAAAGGTCTTGCAGATCGCATCAAAGACGAATTAGTCTATAAGGATTCCCCAGAAGACCTAGAGAAATTCATAGAGCTCTGTGTTCGTCTGGATGTCCGGTATCATGAAAGGTGCCAAGAGAGACTTAGAACTCGCAAGTTTCCTCGGCCAGTCTACCGTTTGGCCCCTAACTTCCAAGCACCACCTCAGCCAGAAACTGAAATCTCAGTTGAACCCCAGACACCTGTGGAACCCATGGATGTAAGCCGTCTCCACCTAACTGAGTCTGAGAAACAAAGGAGGCGTGCATTGGGCCTATGCCTATACTGAGGACTTAAAGGACATTTATTATCTGTCTGCCCTTCCCGTCCAGTAAAAGGCAGGGTCTAACCAGTGTTGGAGGAGCTGGCTTAGACCTTACAGGTATATCCTCCAAGACCAAGATTACCATTCCTGCAATTATCCATTTACCCTCTAAACTTGTCTCCTGTGAGGC
Source organism: Rana muscosa (assembly GCA_029206835.1). NCBI lineage: Eukaryota > Metazoa > Chordata > Amphibia > Anura > Ranidae > Rana > Rana muscosa. The sequence continues at coordinate 232,543,495 of CM055118.1, forward strand.
TTTTGTGGATTCTGGAGCTGGTGGCATATTCTTGGACTACACTTTTGCTAAAAAAAAATAATATCCCATTTGTTCCAAAATCTAGACCCCTGAACATTACCACCGTGAATGGACAACCCTTGGGCGATGGCATTGTAAAATTTGAGACTATGACAATCACCCTTCAGGTAGGCGTACTCCACAAAGAGGAAGTTGTCTTGTCTCTTATTGATTCTCCACTTCTGCCTGTTATCCTTGGTTACCCATGGTTACAACAACATAACCCTTCTTTTGATTGGGAAAATGGAGAACTAACCTCTTGGGGGTCGTTCTGTCATTCAAACTGTTTGTCTCAACCCAAAAGACTTCCTGCTTGTATGTTGGCTTCCGTGGCCGTCCCACCTACCTTGCCTCATGAATACCATGCGTTTGCAGACATATTTTGCAAGCAAAAGGCAGAGGTTTTACCTCCACATCGTTCTTTTGAGTGTGCAATTAAATTGATTCCTGGAGCACCTCTTCCCAAAGGAAGGACCTATCCCCTGTCTTTGCCTGAACAAAAATCCATGGAGGAATACGTAAAAGACAACTCGGAAAGAGGTTTTATCCGACCCTCTTCTTCTCCAGTAGGGGCAGGTTTTTTCTTTGTTGAAAAAAAAGATGGGGGGTCTTCGACCATGCATAGACTATCGAGGGTTAAATCAAATCACTGTAAAAGACTCCTACCCTTTGCCTCTCATTCTTGAACTGTTTGATGTACTTAAGGGGCCTGTTATCTTCTCCAAGCTAGACCTACGAGGGGCTTATAATCTAATTCGAATTAAAGACGGGGACGAGTGGAAGACAGCATTCAACACTCGTAATGGACATTTTGAATATCTGGTTATGCCATTTGGGTTGTGTAACGCCCCTGCTGTCTTCCAACGTTTCATGAATGAAATTTTTCATGATTTCAGCAACAGTTTTGTGATCATCTACTTGGACGACATTTTAATCTTTTCCAAGACTCATCTAGAGCACATCTCGCATGTAAAGCAGGTATTGCAACGACTGAGAGAAAACCATCTTTACGCGAAGATTGAGAAATGCAGTTTCCATCAAAGCCGTATTCCTTTCCTTGGATACATTATAAGTGCTGTCGGTTTCCAAATGGACCCTCAAAAACTTTCCGCTGTCTTGCAATGGCCCCAACCGACCACTTTAAGAGGGCTCCAAAGCTTTCTAGGGTTCGCAAATTACTACAGACGCTTCATCAAAGGTTTTGCCTCCATTGCGGCCCCCCTTACTGCTATGACTAAGAAAGGTACAAATTGCAAGGTATGGTCCTCAGAAGCAGAATCGGCTTTCCAGCAATTAAAAGACATGTTCAGCAAAGCTCCAATTCTTTAGCATCCAAATCCCGATCTCCAGTACATAGTTGAGGTTGATGCCTCTGAGGTAGGAGCAGGTGCCGTGTTCTCCCAGAGACAGCCTAAGTCTGGTAGAATCCATCCAGTAGCATTTTTTTCTAGAAAGTTTTCTCCAGCGGAGATGAATTACGATGTTGGGAATCGAGAACTACTGGCCATCAAATTGGCATTGTCTGAATGGCGACATCTTCTGGAAGGGGCTCCCAAACCTTTTTCTATCCTCACTGACCATAAAAACCTACTGTACCTTCAGACTGCAAGACGTTTGAACTCACGTCAGGCTCGATGGGCTCTGTTTTTCTCCCGTTTTAATTTTGTTCTTTCTTATGTTCCTGGGCATAAAAACAAGAAAGCCGATGCTCTTTCCAGACAGTTTTCTACCTCTGAAGAAGACCAACCTACCGAGCAGTATATAATCCCACCTCACAAAATTGTCGCACAGATCTCTACGGCTCTTTCCCAACAGTTACAAGAAACCCAGAATTGTGTTCCCCAAGGCTTGAAGATACCACCAGGTCGCCTGTTCATAGCCCCTAGCCTCAGAAAACCTGTACTCCTCTGGGCACATGATGGTGTTTTATCTGGTCATCCTGGTGTCACCATCACTCTTAAGACCTTGCAGCGTCATGTCTGGTGGCCTCATATGAAAAGGGATGTTACTGACTATGTGGCTGCCTGTCCAACTTGTGCTGCTAATAAAGTACCCCGTACATTGCCTACTGGACTGTTACAACCACTTTCAGCACCTCGTCAGCCTTGGACCCATTTGACTATGGACTTCATTACAGACTTACCCAAGTCCGAGGGCATGACTGCTATATGGGTCATAGTGGATCGCTTTTCAAGAATGTCTCATTTTGTGCCGCTCCCGGGATTACCTACAGCGGAAGCACTGTCTACTCTCTTCCTTTCCCATATTGTGAGATATCATGGCATACCTACCAATGTCGTCTCAGACCGCGGATCCCAGTTTGTTTCCCGATTCTGGAGAGCGTTCTGCAAGAAACTGGGAGTAACGCTTTCACTCTCTACCTCACATCACCCTCAAACAGATGGTCAAACCGAACGCATGAACCAGACCCTAGAAACCTATCTTCGACATTATGTCAATGCCTTACACTCCAACTGGTCTGAGTATTTGCCTTTAGCTGAGTTCGCCATTAATTCCCGTTGGCACAGTGCTCTTCATACCACACCATTCTACGCAGCCCTAGGCTATCACCCTCAGACTTTTCCCCTACTTCAGCCTTCTTCTGGTGTACCAGCAGCAGATCAGCGGGTTAAAAATATTCTGCTACATTGGAAAAAGATTTGCTTATTACTACGGAAGTCAGCAGGCAAGTATGCACTTTTTTCCAACAAACGAAGACGCCATATACCTCCATATGTGGTGGGGGACAGAGTTTGGCTATCAACCAAATATGTGAGACTGAAACAACCTTCTACCAAATTGGGCCCTCGATTCATTGGTCCTTACAGAATTATTGCTCGAGTCGGGCCTGTCTCCTATCGGTTGAAATTACCCTCCTCTCTCCGGATTCATCCTGTGTTCCACGTTTCCCTCCTCAAAAAAGCAATTTTCAATCACTACTCCAGAACGCAACAGCTACCTCCTCCTGTTCTTGTTGATGGACAAAATGAGTTTGAAGTCTTCAAGATTCTTGAAAACAGGGTCGTGGCCTTCGGTATCTGGTTCATTGGAAGGGATATCCTGTCACAGACCGTTCCTGGGTTCCAGCCAAAGATCTGCATGCCCCTTCTCTTATTCGAGACTTCCATGCCTCCTTTCCCACTAAGCCCCGCTAGGCCCCCGGAGGGGTCCACTGGGGAGGGGGCCCTGTCATGTACCTGGGTGTATTTGAACCGGGATCTTCCTGGTCCCAAAGCTGCAGCCTTACCTGTTGCGCTACTGAGCAGATCTAGACTTTTGGAAATGTCCTCTCAGTATTAAACATTACCTTGGACTCACTAGCCCCACCTACTGCCAGCTGTGGACAATTTTCAATCAAAGCAGCCCTTAAAAAGGAAGTGATGCTATCTCTCAGCGCCCATTTGTGTGGAATAGCTCCCTGGGTGTTGTGACTGCTTTTTGATCCTGATTTTCGTGTTGAACTTCTGCCTGAATTCCTGACTACTCTCCAGCCTGCTGATTTTGTACTTCACTGCCAGCTCGTGTATGACCTTTGCCTGCCTGACCACTCTCTGGATTGCGATCGTGTACCATTTTGCCTGATCTGTTGCCAACCTAATCTGCCTGACTACGTTTTCGCCTGAATCCTCAGCACACAAGTTCCACTTCGGACACTACCTATCACAGGTACCTTACAGGCTCACAGTCCAAGCACTAATTCATCCTAAATCGTTCATCTATGTCTTTATGGACCTTGCTTTGTGCACTGGTTCAAATCATTTGGTGGAGAGGGGATTATGGTGTTGGTTTGTTTTTCAGGGGTTGGGCTTAGCCCCTTAGTTCCAGTGAAGGGAACTCCTAAGGCATCAGCATACCAAGACATTTTGGACAATTTCATGCACCCAACTTTGTGGGAACAGTTTGGGGATGGCCCCTTCCTGTTCCAACATGATTGCGCACAAAGCAAGGTCCATAAACCTTAAGTCCTGACCTCAACCCGATAGAACACTTTTGGGATGAATTAGAATGGAGACTGCGAGCCAGGCCTTCTCGTCCACAAATCTCACAAAGGCGCTTATGGAAGAATGATTAAACATTCCCATAGACACACTCTTAAACCTTGTGGACAGCCTTCCTAGAAGAGTTAAAGCTTTTATAGCTGCAAAGGTTGGGCCAACTCAATATTGAACCCTATGGACCAAGACTGGGATGCCGTTAAAGTTCTTGTGTGTGTAAAGGCAGGTGTCCCAATACGTTTGACTATATATCTATATATTTTTTTCTTTTTTTTTTTTATAAGGCAAACAGCACTTTCCTTTTAAACTTATTGAACTTATTATATGTTAACACAAAACTCTCTCTTCCACCCGAAAAAATATAAAAAAAAATATTTTTTACAACACTTTACAAGCAAAACATTACTGTGCTGACTTGGTTTTCAAAAAATCAGTGGATAAGGTGCTACTAATACCTAAGTAGATCTTTTGTACTATTATTGTGTGTTGCTGTATTATTTCCAAAGCTTTCCTTTTGATCCTTTTGAGAAACGCCAAATATTGTTCCTTTGTTACATTGAAGTCCGAATGCAGCCACCTAAAGCTTACTCATCAAAGAGAACCCTGCCTGAAATATACAACTGTGTTATAGTTCTCTCATACTTTTATACCTTTTTTATGACTTGCCCCTTCCTCTGATGAGGGAGGCCCTCCTAACTGACTTGTAGAATTGTATTGTAAATGCACCGTCTCCCTTAATTCTGTAATGTGCTATGCAAACTGTTGGCAATAGATAAATCCTGTATTATAATAACAATAATGTAGTAATATATCTCTAATATACATATTGTTATTTCAGTTTCTTTATAACAGTCTAGTCTGCATTACAATAAATGTATGACACATATCTTGCTAGTCTTGTGACTGAGCCGTCCACCAAGTCGCACACTGGTGGGACCATTGTTTAATTGCTCCCCAGATGATGAGCAACTATAGACGTCAGGAATGACTAAGCTGTAATTATCTAAGGCCACCTCTGTATAAACCCAAACAATGAAAGTGCAGTGTCTCGCTTGCTCTCTTTGATGTTAAAGGGGATGTAACGGGGCAGAAGTAAATAGGGCCTATTTAAGATAATACCTTGCAATGATCCAGTACATTGAGCACATTCAGATAAAAAACAGTCAGGCTGGTCATAATGGCAAGAAGCTGGATTAGGATAGAGGATGTTGCGCCATGCCCTAATATTTGTTCTCCACTCAGCCAACGTTTGGATGACATGTATGTATATGTGGGAAAGGGGTTGTGTTTTTGTTATAGAGAAAAGGAAACACTCCCTGATTGATCCCAGAGATATTCCAACATGCCGGAAAATATCAGGAATATTATAATGTGCACTTCTGATGCTAAAAAGAGCTTATTATAGATCAGAGAAGTAAACACATATACAATGAGTTTATTGTCATGAAATGCTTAAAAAGGTTCTTCACTTTGTAAAAAAAAGTTAAAAGTCAGCAGCTACAAATCCTGTAGCTGCTGACTTTTAATAAAAGGACACTTACCGATCCAGGGGTCCAGCGCCATCCTCACCCGGGCTAGTTCTTCACTAGCCTTTGGGTTCCCGGCACCTCCATCTTAACTGTGGGCAAGTGGCTGTGCTGCTTGGGGCTTAACAGCTAGCTGCCCACTGCACATGAGCGAGCCACAATGTGCTATGTGAATGGTCCCGCAGCTCTCTGGAACCAGTGAAATCTCCCAGAAGACTGTGGGAAGGGATAGGGTAAGACGATCAGAGCAGAAGTGGGGGCGGGTACCTGTCAAAGCTAGGTACCCGCTCCCCCCTCCAACAAATGACCCTTCCAAATATGGCAGGGGGGGGAGGAACTTAAAGTGGAACTTCATCTTTTGGGTGAGGCTCCGCTTTAAAGTGGCTGTAAACCTCATTCATAAAATCTGAGCAAAGCACATACACTGTATATCTGTAGTGTTTGCGTGTCTATTCCTAAGGCTCTAAGTGCCATTTCTCGATGGTGCTTTGTTCCTCTGTTATCAGCATGAGACGTTTCTAAGAAGTTTTCCCGACACATTAGATACATTTGTGATGGGGGAGGGAGCTTAGCAAACAGCCTGTTTATTCTGAACACAATTCTGCATGTTCCTTCATTCCTGTGCAGTGTGTTGGATGGGGGTGTGTCCCTTTCCTCCAATCAGCTCTCATACACTGTAACTGCAGCTCTCTGCCCCCTCCTCTCTGCTCCTCACAGATGCAGAAGAATTTTATTACAAATCTGCACTTTTAAATGGCTGTAGAGAAGAGAAGACTCTAGATAAACACATAAAACTTATGTAGGGAGATTTGTTTCATCTCTGTGTGTCACCTGAAGCTATTCACTTCACTGGGTTTATGTGAGGGTTTAAAACCACTTTAATGGCTCATATTGATGGGAGTTAATTTGGAATGTATGGCAAACGTAGTTCAGCAAAATCCCATTGACTGTCGTTGAGCAGTACACATGGCAGTGCTTTGCGTTTCTGTAGGCTCCTATTATAGTTAGAGTTGAGCGGACACCTGGATGTTCGGGTTTGACGGGTTCGGCCGAACTTCGGAAAAAAGTTCGGGTTCGGGACCGAACTTTAACCCGAACCCGGACCCGAACCCGAACCCCATTGAAGTCAATGGGGACCCGGACTTCTAAGGACTAAAAAGGCTCTAAAAAAGTAATGGAAAGGGCTAGAGGGCTGCAAATGGCAGCAAAATGTTGTTAAGAGCATGGCAAGTGCTCTGCAAACAAATGTGGATAGGGAAATAACTTAAAATAACATTAAAAAAAAAAAATATGTTGGAGGCCCCCTTTTCAGCAGAAGAGGTACGGGAAGTCATTAAGAACCTCAGAAACTCAACGGCACGATGCCACACATATGGTGGGAATGCCCCAGAATACGCCCTTTCTGGAATAAATTATTCAATTTAATGGATAAGCTAGTGGGAAAATAAAATACTTTGAAATAAAAATGTAGCGGGGTGCTAAATTTAAGGGAAGTGTTTGAGTGGTAAATAGGCTCAAACACCCTAATTCTGTAGGATTCATGGACCATTTTGTCCTCGGGGGACAGTATTGGTGTGCAGTTCCCTGCGGCCTACAGGTGGCGCTGCCATGGTAGGCTAGGGTTGAACCGTCGATAGTGCTGTGCCTTTTGTGTCCCCTCTTGGCAGTAGTACAGCGGGGCGGGGAACCTGCTGTGCATGCCGGGAGAGCATATAAAAGGGGCAGACCTTTGGCCTGGGGGCTGATGTCCAGTGGGGTCCACGCCCAGGTGCCTTCGGCCTGGGTGCATGTGTTCCTGTTCCATCTCGGGTACCTTTAGCCCGGGGTGAGGTACTATCCTGGAGTTCCTGCTGCCCTGGGTATGGAGGCCTAGGTGTGGGAGTAAAGCCTGGAGTCCAGAGCCTTCGTCTGGAGTCCGCTAAGGGTCGAGGAGTCTTAGGGTGCCGCCTCGTGTAGGGGACCATGTTCCAGGGAAGGGAGGATCATTCTGATGGACCGATGCGGGAGTCACGGTGAAAGAAGGGTCTGTTGACTCCCTGGAGAGATGTCTTCCCCTTGATATGGGCTAGGTTCGTAGAAGGAGAAGCTCAAGGTCATCTTGACTGTATCAGAGGCCTTATTCACCCAGCCCGTGGCAGGGGCCTTATACACCCTGGTCTGTGGCAGAGACCAAAGTTCTCCAGGTCCGTGGCAGGGACCTTGTACACCCGGTCTGTGGCAGAGACCAACCTCAAGGTCTGTGGCAGAGACCGTGCACCTAAAACTGTTTGAGAAACCTAAGCAGTGAAGTGAATGTGCTACGTTTGTGCCTGGACCTCCTCCACACCTTAAGCTGTCCTGCTCTAACCTTTTCTATCCGAGTAGAGTTTATTTTGCCATGAGAGAATAAGAGTTGTAATTTCAGCTGGTGTGGACATTGACTTTACTGGGAATTAAAGGACTTGCCTCTACCTACAGTAGAGGTGAGAATCATCCTCTGGAGGAGTTTTGACTCTGGCTGTGGACACGGCCCGTCAAGTACACCGCTCAACCTCTTTATATAGGAGGGTACGGGCTGGTAGTGCGGTGTGCCTTTCTCCCTCCTGCGAGGAGCCAACAACATAAAGGCAGGTAAGGGGGAAAGGATCTGTGCGCTACAAAAAAATAAAATAAAAATTATAATCTTGACCTAGGAGGACGAGGTCCATATGGAGTAGGAGGTTGAGGTGGCGGTGGATGTGGCTGTGTAGGTGGAAGCGGCGGTGGAGGAGGACGAGGTAGCCAACACTGGTTCAAAAATACAACAATGGCTGGGTAAGGCCGGTGATGTGTCGAATTCTGTCCCCCGTCAAATAGTGTCCACCCTGTACTGCGCTTGCTCAGTATGTAGGACAAGGGGATTTCGAAAATCTCCCAAGACGAACGGCGCCTGCGTGGTGAGTTCAGGTGAAGGCCACACCATCCGTGGTTCAAGCCGAGCCAAGTGAGGCCGTGCCCGAAGCGTGGGGATCGAACCGAGCCCGTGAGGGGCCCTGTTACTATGTGCTACCGTATGTCCACTTGGATGGTGGGGCTTGAACCTGCACTCACAGCGCAGGCGCCGTTCATCTTCGGAGATTTTGTGAATCTCCTTGTCCTCTGTACTGCGCAAGCGCTGCGCCTTCGCAGTATGGGCTGGACACAATCCGATGGCCGGACAGTTTTTGTCACAACACCGGTATACATGTCTATTCTGCACAAGGTACGGACAAGTCCTGTGGGATCCATGCCTGGTTCATTTTAATGAACGTGAGCTTGTCCACATTGGCTCTGGACAGGCGGCTGCGCTTGTCTGTGATAACGCCCCCTGCCGTGCTAAATACACGTTCAGATAATACACTGGCTGCAGGGCAGGCCAGCACCTCCAAGGCATAAAGGGCAAGCTCAGGCCATGTGCCCAATTTGGAGACCCAGAAGTTAAAGGGGGCAGACCCGTCATCCAGTACGTGTAGGCCTGTGGACACATACTGCTCAACCATGTTGGTGAAATGCTGCCTCCTGCTAAGACGTTCCATCTCAGCTGGTGGTGCTGGTTGTTGTGGCGTGCTGACAAAGCTTTTCCACATTTCAGCCATGCTAACCCTGCCTTCTGAGGTGCTACCGGTGCCCCGGCTGCGTTGGCGACCTCTTCCTCCTCCTCTGCCTTCGCCTTGTGCTTCCACCGTACGCCCGCTGTCAGGTGGGAATGCCACCAGCAGCGCGTCTACCAGCGTGCGCTTGTACTCGCGCATCTTACGATCCCGCTCCAGTGAGGGAATTAAGGACGGTACGTTGTCCTTGTAATGGGGATCCAGCAGGGTGGCCACCCAGTAATCAGCACCAGTTAAAATGTGGGCAACTCGGCGGTCATTGCGGAAACACTGCAGCATGTAATCGCTCATGTGTGCCAGGCTGCCCAGAGGCAAAGAAAAGCTGTCCTCTGTGGGAGGTGTATCGTCTGTGTCCTCTGTATCCCCCCAGCCACGCACCAGTGATGGCCACGAGCTGGTCTGGGTGCCACCCTGCTGTAAAAATGGCTCCTCCTCCTCCTCCTCCATCTCCTCCTCCACCTCGTCATCCTCCAGAACTGTGCCCTTTCTGCCGGACAATTGTGTACCTGGCGTTTGTTGGTGCAGGAACCCACCCTCGTAGCCACTTGTGAAAGACTGCCCTGAAAGCCTTTGAAATGATCCCACTTCCTCCTCCTCCTCCTCATCCTCCTGTGCCACATCCTCTTCCATCATCGCCCGAAGCGTTTTTTCAAGGAGGCATAGAACTGGGATAGTAACGCTAAGAACGGCGTCATTGGCACTGGACATGTTGGTGGAGTACTCGAAACAGCGCAACAAGGCACACAGGTCTCGCATGGAGGCCCAGTTATTGGTGGTGAAGTGGTGCTGTTCCGCAAAACGACTCACGCGTCATTGCTGCAGCTGAAACTCCACTATTGCCTGCTGCTGCTCGCACAGTCTGGCCAGCATGTGTAAGGTGGAGTTCCACCTCGTGGGCACGTCACATATGAGGCGGTGAGCGGGAAGGCCGAAGTTACGCTGCAGCGCTGACAGGCGAGCAGCAGCAGGGTGAGAACGCCGAAAGTGCGCACACACAGCCCGCACTTTCTGCAGCAGCTCTGGCATATTGGGGTAATTTTTAAGGAACCTCTGGACCACCAAGTTCAGCACATGCGCCAGGCAAGGGATGTGCGTCAAACCGGCTAGGCCCAGAGCTGCTACGAGATTTCGCCCATTATCGCACACCACCAGGCCGGGCTTGAGGCTCACTGACAGCAACCACTCATTGGTCTGTTGTTCCATGTCCCTCCACAACTCCTGCGCGGTGTGGGTTTTTTCCCCCAAACAGGAAAGTTTTAAAACTGCCTGCTGTCGTTTACCCCTGGTTGTGCTGAAGTTGGTGGTGAAGGTGTTACGCTGACCGGATGAGGAGGCGGTAGAGGATGAGGAAGCGGAGTAGGAGGAGTTAGCAACAGGAGGCAAACTGAAGCGCCCTGCAATCCTCGGTGGTGGAAGGACATGCGCCAAACTGCTATCTGCCTCAGGCCCAGCCGCCACTGCATTTACCCAGTGTGCTGTTAGGGAGATATAATGTCCCTGACCGTGCTTACTGGTCCACGCATCCGTAGTTAGGTGGACCTTGCCACAGATGGCGTTGCGCAGTGAACACCTGATTTTGTCCCCCACTTGGTTGTGCAGGGAAGGGATGGCTCGCCTGGAAAAATAGTGGCGGCTGGGCACAACGTACTGTGGGACAGCCAATGCCATCAGGCTTTTAAAACTTTGCGTCTCCACCATACGGAATGACAGCATTTCAAAGGCCAGGAGTTTTGAAATGCTGGCATTCAGGGCCAGGGATCGCGGGTGGCTAGGGGGGTACTTCCTCTTCCGCTCCAATGTTTGGGAGATAGAGAGCTGAACGCTTCCATGGGACATTGTGGAGATGGTTGGTGACCCAGGTGGTAGTGTTGCTGGCAGATCCTCTGTTTGCGGGGTGGCAGGTGCCACTGTCACTACAGAGGTGGATGAAGAGGCCGAGACTGCAGCAGAAGAGGAAGCAGGAGGAGCCAGAGACCTTTCTTGGTTTTTGAGGTGTCTACTCCACTGCAGCTCGTGCTTTGCACTTAGATGCCTGGTCATGCAGGTTGTGCTCAGGTTGAGAACATTTATGCCTCGCTTCAGCCTCTGATTGCACAGCCTGCAAACCACTTGTGTCTTGTGATCAGCACATTGTGTGAAGAACTGCCACGCTAGGGAACTCCTTGGACCTGGCTTTGGTGTGCTCGGCCCCTTGCTGCGTTGGGCAGTAGCAGACATACTGTCTAGGGGATGGACGCTCCGCTTTTGCACCCTGCTCCCTCTTCTGCTGTGCTGGTGGCTCTGTGCGACCACCGCCTCTTCCTCCAAACTACACTGGTCACCTGCATAACGTTCATTCCATGTGGGGTCGAGGACCTCATCGTCCTCCACATCATCTTCCACCCAGTCTTCACCCCTGCCCTCCTTGTCTGTCTGCACAATTGCGAAAGCAGCAGCAGTTGGCACCTGTGTTTCGTCATCATCCGAGACGTACTGCGATAGTCCTCCCATGTACTCATCATGAAACATAAGTGGTTGGGCATCGGTGCACTCAATCTCTTCCACTTCTGGGGCAGGGCTAGGTGGATGGCCCTGGGAAACCCTGCTAACAGAGTCATCGAAAAGCAGAAGAGACTGCTGCATGATTTGGGGCTCAGACTGCTTGGCTGATTTGTAAGGGGGTGAGGTGAAAGACTGATGGACATGGGTTTCAGGTGCCAACTCTGATCTTTCATCAGAAGAGTGGGTGGGAGACAATGTGAAGAAACCCGAGGCACTGTCAGCAACCCAATCTACTATCGCCTGTACTTGTCCTGGCCTAAACATTCGTACAGCCTCATTAGGCGCGACAAAATACCGCCGCAGGCTCGGTCGCCTACTCGCACCTGAGGAAGGTGTTTCACTTGTGCGTGTATCTGGCACAGATCCACCACGTCCTCTCCCTGCAACAGGAGCTCCACCAGCAGCACCACGACCGGGGCCACCACGTCCCTTTGACCTTCTCCTCATATTTTCCAAATTTAAGATGTTGCCCTAAATGGGTGTTTTTGGAAGAGCAGAACACGCCCACAGTACGTAACCGCTGAATCGCACAGCTACAGAACTGCAGAAAATGCTATTCAAAAAAAAATTTGTTTTTTTAGTACTGTATAGCACAGTAGAAGAAAACTATTTAGAAATTGTTTATTTCACACACCTCCAAATATGTATAACACACTGCAAACTATTTTTTGTGCCCCTAAACGGCGTTTTTTGGAAGAGCAGAACACACCCACAGTACGTAACCGCTGAATCACACAGCTACAGAACTGCAGAAAATGCTATTCAAAAAAAATTTTGTTTTTTTAGTATAGCACAGTAGGAGAAAACTATATAGAAATTGTTTATTTCACACACCTCCAAATATGTAAACCTATGCAGATCGCTGATTTTAATCTCTGAATCTGGACTCCTATATAATATTCTCTCTCCCTGAAAGCACCAACAGGAACCTGGCCCTACACTACACTATCTCTCTATCGTTTCCCTCAGATTGCAGAATCAGGACTACCTCATGTATTTTACAATCTCTCCCTATTAGCAACAGCAGCAGCCAAGATCCTCTCCCTATCTATTCTGAAGCAGAGTGACGTGTGTGCTGTGTGCCTCTAGCTTATATAGAAGCTGGGTCACATGTTGCACTGACCAATCACAGCCATGCCATTAGTAGCTAAGGGCACACCAGCTAATCAAAAGGTGATTGGCTGGCCCCTGAAGCATTTCTAAATGCGTAATTAGATTGCCGAACCCGAACCCGGACTTTTGCGCAAAGTTCGGGTTCGGGAAAAAGCTAAAGTTCTGTACGGACCCGAACTTTACAGTTCGGGTTCGCTCAACACTAATTATAGTGCATTTGAACTGCAGAAGAAGCAGGTCAAACTCAGCCTTTTCCTAAATGGAAAACACAGTGTTTGATAATGTCCATCGATGTGAAGCCTAAAGCAGTTTAGCTAAGGACAAGAACAAATGAATGCCATAAGCTCTAAAATATTTTTTAACAAAACTGTTTAAGGTTTTGTTGTTCAGTGATATTGTGTTTGTGCCACTGCAATACCAGCAATCTCATTTGCTGATTTTGGTCTTGTAACTGACAGGAGATTATTTTGCCTTGGTACAAGGGACACATGCAATCATGAAAGATGCAAACTCACAATGCCACAATTGTCAGCAGCTATTTTGGATTTTCAAACCTCACAATACCATAACTGTTTGCAACAATTCTGAGAACCTTAAAGAGGAGCTGCATTCTTTTTAATGTTCTTAGACACACAGAATGGAACTGATTGAAGTAAACCTTTTTTAAAAATCAAATTACAGCTATATACAAAAAAAGGTTAACATTCTTAAAGTTTGTTTTATAAAACAGTCATATTCTGTTTAGGCAAATTAAGGATTTTTGTGGGAACGGTGGTCTATCTTCAGAGGTCCAACTAACCAGCTGGTCGAAACTCAAGCTTTTCAATCAGCAGGCAGTATGAGCTTTACTGATTGCAGATTCCTCTATTTGAAAGATTTCCCTTTACCTTTTCTTCCAGTGACAATTTTTTAATGAGTATTTCCCATTATTTGCTATCCCAGTGACAAAGTTCATCAAAGCTAATAGAAAAGATGAATCTTCTGAGTGGGGACAGCAGGAAAAACCTGACAAGAATTTTAACACGTCTGCATTCTGCATTCTGTCCAAAACTAAGGGTATTTTCACACGAGGTGTCGCGGGCGTTGGTGGTAAAGTGCCGCTATTCTTAGCAGCGCTTTACTGTAGTTTTTGCCACGATTTTCATCCGCTAGCGGGGCTTTTTTAACCCCCACTAGCAGCCGAAAAAGGGTTAATACCGCCCCCAAAATGCTGCTGCAGTGGCGCTTTGCGGGCGGTTCGGAGGCGCTGCCCATTGATTTCAATGGGCAGGTGCGCTTTAGGAGCGGTATATTCACCGCTCCTACAGCGCCTCAAAGATGGGTCTGGCAGGACTTTGGTTAAATGGGTTAAATGGGTGGATCCCCGCACAAAGTTGCTGATTTCAAAAGGGACAGCTTCTGCAAGGGAGAAGATTCCCTGCTCACTGTCACAGGAACAGGGGGCATTCTAGGGGTTCTACTTACCACAATGTAAAGCGGGCCATAGATGGAGCAATTTTCTTTCCCGCAGAGCCACTGTGCTCTCCCTGCCAGGTGAACACAGTGATTGCTGCTAGTGGCTATATTAGTCGCTAGAAATAATCCCATTGGTTGTACCCAAGTTGATCGATCGATCAATTTGAGTACATTCAGCATGCCCATACATGGTTCGAATCTCGACCGGTCCCTGCTGAATCGGTCGAGATTCAAACCGTCTATGGCTAGCTTTACATGTTACACCATAAATATGGGTGTAATATGCGACATGGTTTAAAAGAAGGAGTTAGCCTTTAAATTGTCCAGGTCAGTGACTTAGAAAGTGCTAAAGCAATTGGATCAGCATGACAGCAGCAGCCAACATATTTCTCTCAGTCCAGTTTTCTTTAAAAATAGAGTATGAACTATAGCCTCATACCACATAGATCAAGTGGTTGGAAAATGGTGAGGTAATTTCCAATACTTTCTGTTGATGTTGCAGAGATTGACCACCTCTTTTCCTTATTGCCTGTTGGAGAACTCTCGGACATGCACTGAACATTGTAAGTGTGTTAAGGGGAGAATGTGTATCCTAAGAACCCAGTGGTTAAGAAGTAATAATTAGAATTTTGTGCAATGGATGTTGAAACATTTTAGAAATAAAGTTTCCTGAGATTCATCTACTCTACATAGTAGGCTGCACTGGAGGATTTAAGACAGTATTCAATAGCACTGTTCCTTAATACGCTTTTAAGGTTTCACTACACTGCTCAATGCATACATTGATACGGTTCTCTATGTGCATATTGCTGTACACGTAGATTTCTATTAACAATACAGAACAAAGATAAAAATAGAAATACAAGAAAGACTATGCTCTCTCAAGGATGATAGGATACAGAACAAAGAATATTTTTTAACACAACCTTCTAGGCACACAACGCCCAGGGATCACTTTACACTACTTCTAGGCAAAGGTTACCTACTTGGAAAATATATTAACATTTGAGGCATGCACTTGCCAGTTTATATTCTAATGGCTTCTCTAAGCCCACTGTGCAACTGAACAAAGTGAGAAATGCTTTGTACAAGTAAAAGGAAAGAAAGAAAATTATTAAATGTATCTAATCAAAATCATTTTGATTTCATATAATCATCAATTAAGCCTACATGGCAAAAACACAAAGAGACCAATTTACAAAGAGGAACTTAGAAAAGAGGCAAACATAGAGGCACAGAAGAAAATTATAGGTGGGACAGTTCAAGCTATCCAGGTTTCTGCTTTGAAATGCAAGTAATGTTCTACTAGCTATTTTTTTTTTTTTATTCTTTATTTTATCTAAATTTATCATATACAAAGAAGTAAAAACATTTCCCTACTCAATAGGGCAATACATTAACAAAATGTATTTCCAAACCTTTATCTACCCTTGCCCTCCCTCCTCCCCCCTCTCTTCCACCCCATTCTTAGACCCTTCCTTCTCTTCTTCTCTAAATAATCATAATCTCACTATATTTCTTTGTTAATTTAAACTTTTTCCACTTTTCCCATTTCTTATGCCCTATACACACGATCGGATTTCCGATGGAATAAAATCCGATGGAATTTTCCGTCGGAATTCCGATGAAGCTGACTTCCATCAGTCTTGCATACACACCATCAGACAAAATTCTGACCATCCAAAATGCTGTGACATACAACACGTACGATGGCACTATAAATGGGAAGTTCAAATCCAATGGCGCCACCCTTTGGGCTGCTTTTGCTGATTTCGTGTTACCGCGTGTTAGTAAAAGTTTGGTGTTAGCCGATTCGCGCTTTTCAGTCTCCGTGCTTTTCAGTCTCCGTGCTTTTCAGTCCATTACAGCATGACGAATGTGCTATCTCCATTACGAACGCTAGTTTTACCAGAACGAGCGCTCCCGTCTTCTAATTTAGTCTGAGCATGCGTGGATTTTTCTCCGATGGAGTTCCACACAGACGATCGGAATTTCCTATTGGTTTTTCTTCCATCGGAAAAATTTAAAACATGTTCTATTTTTTTACACCGATGGAAAAAAGTCCGATGGGGCCCACACACAATTGTTTTTTCCGATGAAAAAAGTCCATCAGACTTTTTTCATCGGAAAAAACGTTGTGTGTACAGGGCATTAATGAATCCCTCTCTAGTATCCTCATGGCTATGTCTTAAATATTCCATGTTATATATTTCTTCTATTTTATCAAACCACTCTCTAATTTTTGGGCTCTCTACTTCCTTCCATTTCCTCGGTATCAAGCTTTTTGCAGCGTTCATCATATGTACAATCATTGAGTTTCTATATTCTTTTGTCAGAATATCTACCCCATGAAATAAACATGTCCATGGTTCCTCAGGTATATCTATATTAGTGATTTCCTTGATATAACTCAGTATTTCCTTCCAGTACACTCTAATCTTGGGGCACCCCCACCATATATGGGCCATAGTTCCCGTTTGTTTACAGCCCTGCCAACACTCCGTTTTTTGTCCTATTTGATATTTCCCTAGTGTTTCTGGAGTTCTATACCACTGGGTTACGCACTTAAAGTTAATTTCCACCATCCCATTGTTTACCGATGATCCATGTACTAGTTTCAGGATTTTTCCTACTTCTTGGTTCCTTCCTCGTTTCCCCAATTCCCTCTCCCAATTTTTTATAAATGTCAGAATTTCCAGCTCTTCCACTTCTATCAAAGTTTTATATATCCTAGATATATTCCCATTTGTTTTTTCGATGGTACATAATCGCTCTATCAATGTAAGTGCTTCTCCTTCTCTTATTCGGTGAGCAAGTGCTGCTATGAAGGGTTTGAGCTTAAAATATCTCCATTCATTAATCTCCAGCACATCTTTTTTTATTTTAAATTCTTGTAAAGTGCAAATTTTTCCCCCTTGTATTATATCACGTAGTTGTGCGTTTTCTTTTTTAATCCAATTCCCCCCTATCGAACTTTTCCCCGGTGCAAATTTTCCTTTAGTGCCATCAATGGTGAATTATATTTCCATTTATTTTTCTTGTGTAGTGCATCCCAAATTTTCAATACTATCCGTGTCAATGTGTGTGTATTTTCTCCCAATGTCCTATAATGTGGTGGTATCCATATATTCCTTCCTAATTGTGTATTAGCCATTATGTGTTCTATATTAACCCACCTTTTCTCATTATTTGATTTAGCCTATTCCACCACACGTGTTAACAAAACCGCCTCGTAATATTTTTGAAAATCAGATACATTTAATCTCTCTTGGCTTTATACTTTCTTCAGAGTTGCCAGAGAAATTCTAAGTTTCTTATTGTGCCATATTAATTTAGTGATTAAAATTCTTAAAGCTCTAAAATAAGCTGGTGGTATATATATGGGGAGCATCTGAAACTTGTACATGATCTTCAGGAGTATTATCATCTTTAGGGCGTTAATCCGGCCCTTCCATGATAGGGGGCGTGCTGCTATCCTTTTTATTTCTATCTTTATCTCCTCTAACAGTGGGATATAGTTTGCTTGATATATTTCCTCTGGTGATGCCGTTAATTTAATCCCAAGATATTTTATTTCCGTCCTCCTCCAAGGGAATGGGAACTCTTGTTGGACTCAGTTCCTCTTTCAATTTCATATTTATATTTAGTATTTCGGATTTACTCGGGTTGATCTTAAAATCACATAGATCTCTGTATTCCTTTAGTGCTTTCATAAGATTGGGCATTGTAATTCGGGGGTTTGATATATAGAATATTATATCATCTGTGAACGCCGCTAATTTATGCTCCTCTTCTCCGACTTTGAAGCCCCCTTTGTCCGCGTCCCCCCGTACTGTCACCAGAAGAGGTTCCAGCACAAGAACGAACAGGAGCGGAGACGGGGCATCCCTGTCTCGTCCCGTTATTCATCCTAAAGGGGGGTGCGTTCTACTAGCTATTTGATACCATGCACTTCTATCCAGTACTAGTCACACACTAGCTAAAAACGAATTTCTAACAAGTACCACTACAACTGCAATTCATAAGTAAATTACAAGTACATTGATTTATTACTAGAATAGTTCTGGAAATCTGAAGAAAAGATGATGTATTTGTCTTAGCATAAAGTGTATATTTATTATAATATAGATGGGTAGTAGAGGGCATGTAACGATAAATGTCAGCCTCCTCCACAGGGACTTATAACATTTAACATACTTAATTTGCATTTTAAAATAACAGTCATTGTGCTCACTATGACTCATAGGCCAGTTACTTACAGTCTTTTTTTTTTTAGATCTATTTCTATGTGTTATTAGCTTACTGTAAATTGTATATATATATACTAGCTCATTATGAAATACTTACCTTGAAACGAGTCATTATGAAATACATACCTTAGAATGAGGCATCGGTAACTCACCTGGTCCACGCCTAGGGAGATGACATGTCGCCTCGGCGTGTCTTCCAGGTATCGCGGCTCCAGCGCTGTGAGTGGCTGGAGCCGCGATGTCGTCACTCCCGTGCATGCGCACGGGAGACTTCTTTCAGGCAAGGTCCGGCGTCTGCCGGGCCTTCAGCTGAGAATCCCCTGTGCGCATGCGCCGCTGCAGTCAGCAGCTCATTGCGAGGGGAATATCTCCTAAACCGTAAAGGTTTAGGAGATATTTTTTTACCTAGAGGTAAGCCTTATTATAGGCTTACCTGTAGGTAAAAGTACCAAAATGGACTATACAATGGCATCCCAGTCTTAGTCCATAGGGGTCAATATTGAGTTGGCCCACCCTTTGCAGCTATAACAGCTTCAACTCTTCTGGGAAGGCTGTCCACAAGGTTTAGGAGTGTGCCTATCAGTGGCGGTGCATCCATAGGGGGCGCACGGGCGCCGCCCCCTCTCTCCTGCCACTTCTCTATCACCATAGATAGATTCATGCATTGCATGAATCTATCTATGGTCGCCGCTGCCACCCCCTATTTATTTGTCCGACCCCTTGTCGGGCGCCAGGACTCTGAGCAGGCCAGTTAAGTTCCTCCACCGCAAACTCGCTCATCCATGTCTTTATGCACCGTGCTTTGTGCCACTGGTGAGCAGTCATGCTGGAACTAAGGGGTCAAGCCCAACCCCACACCATAATCTCCCCTCCAAAGAAGCTCATGTACCAAATTGCCGCTCAATTGTGGCAATATCGCACTGCGTTTGGCATTGCAAACATGTCCCGTGGTTTGTTGCAGATTCTGGAATCGCGGGCAGAATCGCACGATTACAGTATGCTCAGGTGTGAATGGAGCCTACAAAAAGCGCAAGAAAAGCTCAAGAAAAATGCATCCCTTTAAATTCTATGTATGTCTTCACACTGGTGCATTGCACTTCCACTGCAGTGTAACACACCTCCCAAATGCATTGAAAACTTTGCAAAAACGCATGTTGCATTTTCGATGTGGTTTTGGAGTCACATGACCTATGAAATTCGCAGTAAAATTGCAGCAAAATCACACATATTTTCGATGCCCATTAACGGCACCTTTTTTCCTATCGGCAAACAACTATATCCCTATTTTCGGCAGATAATTTACGGTGGCCAATATATCGGTGTATCCCTAATATACAGTATATATGCAGTGTATATATATATATATATATATATATATATGTTTATATATTTATAAAAAGCTAAGGGCAACTTTACCACCACCCCTCACTGCTGCTGCTCCTCCTGTAGGATGAATGATACCCAGCGTCATCCACTTACTGTGAGCCCTGGCTATCATGCCACCATGGACATGCTCCCTGGGCCCACCTCATTATGTTTGTTGGGGCTCAAAGTACTCTTGGACAACACTTTCTTTACACATCATTACGACAGTGCTGCACTGTCGAGAGGGAATGACTCTGTCGCCACATAAGTGGAAGGACCCATGAAGTCACTTTGCCAGCCTGTAGCCTGGCAGAAAAAAAAGGTATGTATAAAGTGAAAAGAAAAAACAGTAGAGGGAAGCTTTATGGGGGGGGTTGCAAACAGTTTTCTGCTTAGATTTGACTGCACTGTTCTTTTCCCCTTTTAGTGCAAGTCTATGAACTTGTTTAAACACCCATTAAAGTGGTAATAAACCCTTGCGTATACCAACTGAACTGACTAACCTCAGGCAATACACAGTGATGTAACAAAACCTCCTTCATAAGCCTTACCTATTTATCTGCAGCCCTCTCTCTTCTACAGCCTTCTGCAGTAGATCAAAAGGTGTTTCTCGGCTTGCAGGAGAAGGGGGCGGGGATCTGACCTTACACAGATTGCACAACACAGATCTGAGTGTAATTTGACACCTGAGTGGAGGGTATTTGGACACACCCCACCTACATGAGCTCTTAGGGTAACATGCACAGGTGAGGCTATTAATCGTCTGCCTTCTGTGTGCTGAATGGGATGGGGTGGGGACAGGGCCATGTCCCGGGATTAAAGTAAATATGTCATGAGTTTAATAAATATCAGGGCTGCCATGCTTCTGAAAATGTTAGTTGCCAGACTAATATGCTGACCCTCAAGCTTGACTTTGCTGCTGAACTAGATAATGTAAGCAGATCACAAAAGTCTGAAGTCCTGCATCTATATACTTGTTTTAGGCCGGTTATAAACTCTTATTATTTCTAGACCACCTTTATTCTGAATTATCTAGCTTTAAAGCACAAAAAGACCGCATACTGCCATTGTAATCTCCTAAACGAAATGCCCAGTACCTGAGAAACTTATCACTAGCCCCAAGCACTGTCAGATGTGGAATAAGAGTTGTGTCTAGCTCTGTACAAGTGGAGACTTTTGAGAAAGTCAAAATTTTCATAAGATCTTTGGGGTGCTGCAAGCAAAGAAGAAAACAAAAGGTACAACAGTTTTAAGGATCATGTAATAGATGTGTTTTAAAGGAAAGATGGAAGAGGAGGCATTGAGAATGTGGTAATAATAATAATAATAATAATAATAATAATAATTAGTATAAATAAGGCTACATATGTGTAGATTAGCACCATATCCTTACCAAAATGAGTACACTGGGTAGCGTCTCTTACTCAGACACCAGTAAGCAATCACCTGTATAGGCTGCGACAATCAGCAATAAGTTATAGAATTCCTGTATTAAAACAAACAAATAGATAGCAGGTGTTCCAGCATCACCAACTGTTTGTGTGCAAATGTATTTGTCATTTGCATAATTTAATGAGATCTTTAGCTAGTGTATGTAATGTAATAAATAATCATCTCCATAATGTGAAGCTGTATATCACCGCTTACTTGTCACTAGGGAAAAATACTTCTAGTATAGCCTACAGCAAGCAATACAATTAGATGTTTTATGTTATTTGTTTCAAGGGTTTTATTGCAAATATTTGTATTATTATTGTCTTTAGATTTTATTTATAAGCTCCTGACATATCATCCAGCATTATACTTTATGAAAGGGTATAATTATCCAGAACAGTCATATGCATACCTGGGAACGTTTCCAAATTCAACGAGCCTGAGTTCGGGGAGGGGTGAGGGGCCAATAGTGGTTAAATGGATGCAATTGTTTGATAGTGACAGAAATAGTGCAGCTAAATACAGTACATACTGTACAGTGCAGCAGTGTTTGTGGGTAGGGTGGTCGGGGGGGGGGGGTGCAGTGTAAGCACAGGGAAGGAGGAAAGGGGTCGGGGAGGCATGCAGTGTAAGCAGGGAGGAGGTTGTTAGTGAAGCGTGTAGGGGTTTTGCAGTGTGAGAAGCCAGGATGTTGTTGGTTTGTTAGGAAGATATTCAGTGTGAGTGGGGGTATGTGGTTGGTGAGGTGGCCCGAGTGACATGCAGTGTGTACAGGGTGGATATTATTGGTGAGGTGTCACGGAGGCTTGCAGTGTGAACAGGGTGGATATTATTGGTGAGGCACCAGGAAGGCATGTAGTGTAAGTGGGGTGGGTATCATTGGTGAGGCACCAGGAAGGCATGTAGTGTAAGTGGGGTGGATATCATTTGTGAGGCTTCAGGAAAGCATGTAGTGTGAGTGGGGTGGATGCTATTGGTGAAACGTTTAGGGGTTATGCAGTATGAGAGGCTGGGATTTTGTTGGGTTGTTAGTGTGGTGGCAGGGGAATATTTAATGTGAGTGGGGTGGGGGGGGAGGGGGTGTTAGTGAGATGACCAGGATGGAATTTTGTTGATAAGGTGGCCAGTGTGAGGGGAGAGGGGATGTTGTTGATGACTTGACCAGGGTGTGTGTGTGTGTGGGGGGGGATGTTGTTGGTGAGGAGGCTGGAGGTTATACAATTTTTAGATGAGAGGGAGATGATATAGTTGGTGAGGAGAAGTGGATGCAGTGTGAGTAGGGGATGTTGTTGGTGAGATGGCTGGGGAGAGATACAATGTGAGTAGGGATTTAGATGTTGTTGGTGAGAGGACTGAGAAGAGATGCAGTCAGAGTAGGGATGTTGTTGGTGAGATGACTTGAGAGGGATGCAGTGTGAGTAGAGATGTTGTTGGTGATGTGCACGGGGAGGAATGCAGTGTGAGTAGAGATTTTGTTGATTAGATGGCTGAAGAAGGATGCAGTGTGGGTAAGGATGTTGTTGGTGATGTGAGCGGAGAGGGATGCAGTGTGAGTAGGAATGTTATTGGTGAGATGTCTGATGAGGGATGCAGTGTGAGTAGGAATGTTATTGGTGAGATGGCCGGGAGGGATGCAGTGTGAGTAGAGATGTTGTTGGTGATGTGCACGGGGAGGAATGCAGTGTGAGTAGAGATTTTGTTGATTAGATGGCTGAAGAAGGATGCAGTGTGGGTAGGGATGTTGTTGGTGATGTAAGAGGGGAGGGATGCAGTGTGAGTAGGAATGTTATTGGTGAGATGGCTGGAGAGGAATGAAGTGTGGGTAAGGATGTTGTTGGTGATGTGAGCGGAGAGGGATGCAGTGTGAGTAGGAATGTTATTGGTGAGATGTCTGATGAGGGATGCAGTGTGAGTAGGAATGTTATTGGTGAGATGGCCGGGAGGGATGCAGTGTGAGTAGGAATGTTATTGGTGAGATGTCTGATGAGGGAAGCAGTGTGAGTAGGGAATGTTATTGGTGAGATGGCCGGGAGGGATGGAGTGTGAGTAGGAATGTTATTGGTGAGATGTCTGATGAGGGATGCAGTGTGAGTAGGAATGTTATTGGTGAGATGGCCGGGAGGGATGGAGTGTGAGTAGGAATGTTATTGGTGAGATGTCTGATGAGGGATGCAGTGTGAGTAGGAATGTTATTGGTGAGATGTCTGATGAGGGATGCAGTGTGAGTAGGAATGTTATTGGTGAGATGTCTGATGAGGGATGCAGTGTGAGTAGGAATGTTATTGGTGAGATGGCCGGGAGGGATGGAGTGTGAGTAGGAATGTTATTGGTGAGATGTCTGATGAGGGATGCAGTGTGAGTAGGGAATGTTATTGGTGAGATGTCTGATGAGGGATGCAGTGTGAGTAGGGAATGTTATTGGTGAGATGGCCGGGAGGGATGGAGTGTGAGTAGGAATGTTATTGGTGATATGTCTGATGAGGGATACAGTGTGAGTAGGGATGTTGTTGGTGATGTGAGCGGGAAGGGATGGAGTGTGAGTAGGAATGTTATTGGTGAGATGTCTGATGAGTAATGCAGTGTGAGTAGGGAATGTTATTGGTGAGATGTCTGATGAGGGATGCAGTGTGAGTAGGGATGTTGTTGGTGATGTGAGCGGGAAGGGATGCAGTGTGAGTAGAAATGTTATTGGTGAGATGGCTGATGAGGGATGCCGTGTAAGTAGGAATGTTATTAGTGTATAAAATTTCCCCTCCTTTTTTTCACGGGTTAGCACCATCAATCTTTCTTTCCCCTTTTGGATGAATATTGTTGGTAAACTGCCTAAATATTTGTGATATTGTATAATCTACATTTAGTGCCAATTAGTTTACTCTGTGCAGTTCATGGGCGTTAAAGATTTTTTCCTTATTTGTTTTTTTTCCACACTAGGACATCTGATTGCACTTTGAGGCCTCTGGGTGTTTGGATGCTGGGAGTGTTCTGCTGGGACCTTTGTGTTGGCCGATCCAGGCTGGGATGGGGACCACGGTCCTTTCATGAATGGCAATGGCAGCTCTGCTCTATTTTTTAGGACCCTGTGTTCTCTATTTTTAATAACAATGAAATATTTTGACATATAAGTCTACAAATCCAGTGCTTGGTATGTATAATGGATGTGTCTGTGACTTCAATGATGCTGACTTTTGGAATTATTTTCTGAGTTTTTTCTTTTTGCTTCATTCTAGAATATATTTGTACTTTCTCCTACCAAGAGCCTCCGAAGAAAGGATTGGTATTCCTGAAACATGTTAGGCTAAAGGAGGAAAACTTTTTCTCACTGGAAATTTGTACAAATGTTTCAATTTATGAATGTACCATACTATGTATACTGTGCAAATTATTAATGTGCTTGACATACTTCTATATTTGCAAACAGTTAACTTTTTTTTTTAAAACAATATTTTTTTCTAATAAACAATATTTTTATAAACCCCTGCTTTTTTTGTTTGCCCGTAAAATCCCGTTGTACCGGGGGGTACTCATGCCCTTTTAGGGTTTATTCCTGTTATTGGTGAGATGGCCGGGAAGGATGCAGTGTGAGTAGGAATGTTATTGGTGAGATGGCCGGGAGGGATGCAGTGTGAGTAGGAATGTTATTGGTGATGTGTCTGATGAGGGATGCAGTGTGAGTTGGGGATGTTGTTAGTGAGAGGGCCGGGAAAGGATTCAATGTGAGTAGTGATGTTGTTGGAGAAATGAGCAGGGAGGGATGCAGTGTGAGTAGGAATGTTATTGGTGAGATGGCCGGGAGGGATGCAGTGTGAGTAGGAATGTTATTGGTGATGTGTCTGATGAGGGATGCAGTGTGAGTTGGGGATGTTGTTAGTGAGAGGGCCGGGAAAGGATTCAATGTGAGTAGTGATGTTGTTGGAGAAATGAGCAGGGAGGGATGCAGTGTGAGTAGGAATGTTATTGGTGAGATGTCTGATGAGGGATGCAGTGTGAGTAGGAATGTTATTGGTGAGATGTCTGATGAGGGATGCAGTGTGAGTAGGAATGTTATTGG
Organism: Rana muscosa; assembly: GCA_029206835.1. Classification (NCBI taxonomy): domain Eukaryota; kingdom Metazoa; phylum Chordata; class Amphibia; order Anura; family Ranidae; genus Rana; species Rana muscosa. The sequence goes on from CM055118.1 coordinate 232,568,869, forward strand.
TGAGATGTCTGATGAGGGATGCAGTGTGAGTAGGAATGTTATTGGTGAGATGTCTGATGAGGGATGCAGTGTGAGTAGGAATGTTATTGGTGAGATGTCTGATGAGGGATGCAGTGTGAGTAGGAATGTTATTGGTGAGATGTCTGATGAGGGATGCAGTGAGAGTAGGAATGTTATTGGTGAGATGTCTGATGAGGGATGCAGTGAGAGTAGGAATGTTATTGGTGAGATGTCTGATGAGGGATGCAGTGTGAGTAGGAATGTTATTGGTGAGATGGCCGGGAAGGATGCAGTGTGACTAGGAATGTTATTGGTGAGATGTCTGATGAGGGATGCAGTGTGAGTAGGAATGTCATTGGTGAGATGGCCGGGAGGGATGCAGTGTGAGTAGGAATGTTATTGGTGAGATGTCTGATGAGGGATGCAGTGTAAGTAAGGAATGTTGTTAGTGAGAGGGCTGGGGAAGGATTCAATGTGAGTAGTGATGTTGTTGGTGAAATGAGCTGGGAGGGATGCAGTGTGAGAAGGGGGTTGTTGATTGATAGGTGGTCAGAGAAGGATGCAGTGTGGGGATGTTGTTGGTGATGTGACCAGCAAGGGGAAGTCATGGGACCCTGTACATGCTACCCGGCAAGGCCCCCAATCCCTGGCCCTATACAACCTACCTTGCCTGGCAGGTCATCCCCCCAACAGCATATAGGGGGCCAGCTTAAGACAAAATGTTCTCTCACTTTGGAGAGTTCTCCTCTTACTTTCATTGTGTCTCTGGGATAAAAAGCGAAGAGAAATCTCCCCCAACAGAGCCCCGCAAAAAAAAAAAAAATTATGCAGGCTTTTTCATTCCCTACCCTATACAAAACTACAAAAAAAAGTTTTGACTTTACATAAACTTCAAGTACCAGCAATCGTCAAGAGCTGAGCATTATGCCGCGTACACACGATCGATTTTCTCGACGGTGAAAACACAGTTGAGAAAATAGACGGGAAAAATGAGGAACGGCTTGTTCCTCTACACACGGCCGTTTTTCCCATCATTTTTTCTCTTGGTCGAGAAAAACGACAGTGTGTAGGCTCCCCGGCAGTGTTTCCCTATGGGAAAACTGCCGCAGAAAAAAATGCCGTGAATCACGACGAGAAAAATTAGAGCATGTTCTAATTTTTCTCGTCGTGATTAATGCCGTTTTTCTCGTCGGGAAAAATGACCAAAAGCCCACACACGGTTGTTTTTCTCGTCAAAGAGAAAAATTTAAATTTTTCCAGACGAGAAAAATGGTCGTGTGTACGCGACATTAGTGTCAATGACTGAAATGCCTCTTTTCTGCTTTTGTAATTTCTCTTCCTGTCCTCCACTCTTGTCACCTCTTTACACTTTCACTCCCAGTACTTTTTTTTATACCCAACCTACCCCTTATGCGGAAATCCTTTCTGCGTGCAACACTGCATGTCAAATATATACTGCAGACTGGCAATGTACAAAGAAGCACAAAGACCATCATGAACACACTTTTAGTGCATTTTCGTGTCTTTAGAAAATAATAGATTAGAATCCCTGGTTTTCTTGAGGTATTACCTAAAACAATAAAATGCAATACAGCTAAGTAATTTCATGAAAGAGAGATCAGTCTGCCATCGTTGTCCTCCTAAAACTGCTAGTCTAAACTATCCTATGCTGATCAAAAAAAACAAACAGATTAAAGTCAGAGGTTATTACAGACCAAAATAATGAAGTCATGGTAACCAGGAAACTAGCATTTTGTTTGGAAATGTAAGTAAAAGTCATGGTAGGTGTATTGAAATGCGAAACATAAGTAAAAAAAGGTGCTGTGTAAAAAATGCTTAGGGCTACTTTATGTGTTTTTAACAATGCTTAGGTGTGATTGGGCAAATAAGGAAATTGCATACTCGGGATACAGTATACTCCAGGCTACGGACACATTTAAACACAATAGGTAGGTACTGTAAGTGTAGGTATAATTCAATGATATCTTTACATAGAACACTTCACACATTACTTCCATCTGATTATATTGTTTCTTCAGTCATACAGATTCTTAGAAAACATTTACACCCCCCTGCTAGATGCATCTTTGGTGGGATTTCCATCAAAATGCAAATTCCATAAGAATGTAAAACACACCTAAAACATGACAAAAACATTCTCTCATGCAGGGGTTTTGAATAAAGTCTTTATAGTGATCAGAGGTAAAAACATGTAATTTAACTTTTCTTTCAAAAGTTGAAATGACACGTATGAAACTAAAAAGGCATGTGAGCAAACACCAGTTATCTGATCTTTTGAATGAGATTTTCCGCTGCATCCGCTTCTTTTTCAGAATGGAGCCGGGGGTATTATTTGAGTTTACTCGGAATAAGGCAGTCAGAAGATATAAATGTTGCTGCCTCTAGTCTGTTAGTTTACCTGGTTTCTAATGTACTCCCTATTCCTGTAATCCATATGTATATTATTTATTACTATAGAGCGGCTTGTCTAGCTAAAAGAACTAGACCATATGCCTTGTATGTTTAGACAAGATCTTTACATTTTTAAAAGAGAAAAAAAGACACAAATGAATACAGCTCTGTAATCATTAATATAACCTTAAAGAAGAAGTAAACCCTGATGGGTTTTACTTCCTCTTTTGTTCCCTGCAAAGTAAAAGCATAATGGGCTAGTATGCATTGCATACTAGCCCATTATTATTATTACTATACAGGATTTATATAGCGCCAACAGTTTATGTGGCACTTACCTGCAAACGAAGCCTGTGATGACCTTGGTGTCCCCGCTGGTGGCCGCGTCCATCTTCACTCCTCTTCCTTCCTTCCTGAAAAAAAATAAAATAAATATATATATATATATATATATATATATAAAATATACACTAACTGGACACTTTTTTAGGTACACATTGCTAGTACCAGGTTGGACCCCCTTTTGTTTTAAGGGCTGCCTTAATTCTTTGTGGCATAGATTCAACAAGGTGTTGGAAATATATGAGTTTTTGATCCATATTGACATGATAGCATCATGCAGTTGTTGCAGATTTGTCGGCTGCACATCCATAATGTTAATCTACCCTTCCACCTCATCCCAAAGGTGCTCTATTAGATTGAGATCTGGTGACTGTGGAGGCCATTGGAGTACAGTGAACTCATTGTCATGTTCAAGAAACAAGTTTGAAATGATTTGAGCTTTGTGACATGGTGCATTATCCTGCTGGAAGTAGTCATCAGAAGATGGGTACACTGTAGTCATAAAAGGAATAACATGGTCAGCAACAATACTCAGGTAGGCCATAGTGTTTAAACGATGCTCAATTGGTACTAAGGGGCCCAACATGTGCCAAGAAAATATCCCCCACACCGTTACACCCCCACCACCAGCCTGGACCATTGATACAAGACAGGATGGATCCATGCGTTCATGTTGTTTATGCCAAATTCTGACCCTACCATCTGAATGTTGCAGTTGAAATCAGACCAGGCAACATTTTTCCAATTTAGGTGAGCCTGTGCAAATTGTAGCCTCAGTTTCCTGTTCCTAGTTGACAGGAATGGCAACCGGTGTAGCCTACTGTAGCTGTAGTCCATCTGCTTCAAGGTTGGGTCTGCTGTGCATTCAGAGATGGTATTCTGCATACCTTGGTTGTAATAAGTGGTTATTTGAGTTACTGTTGCCTTTCTATCATCTCAGACCAGTCTGCCTATTCTCCTCTGACCTCAACAAGACATTTTCATCCACACAACATCCGCTCACCGGATATTTTCTCTTTTTTGGACCATTCTCTGTAAACCCTAGGGAGGTTTGTGCGTGAAAATCCCAGTAGATCAACAGTTTTTTAAATACTCAGACCAGCCAGTCTGGCACCAACAACCATGCCACGTTCAAAGTCACTTAAAACCCGTTTCTTCCCCATTGAGATGATCAGTTTGAACTTCAGCAAGTTGTCTTCATCACATCTAGATGCCTAAATGCATTGAGTTGCTGTCCTGTGATTGGCATAATATTTAAATATATTAATTATGAAATATTTTTTATTAATTAACAATGATTGATTTCTTGAATGCTGTATTTGTTGTCCTTGTAAAAAAAACACAATTTAAAAAACAGCAGTGCCTGGAGCTATCAATCCTGGGTAACCCACGTTTCCTGACCGGTCACAATGTACTTAGAGAGTAAATGAAGAGGATTAAATGTAAAAGTAAAAAAAAAAAAAGCCCAAACGCTTTTCTCCTATGTTTGCTTGAACGAGATCTGTAAGCAAATACAAAAGCCTGTCATGCCTGATTTGGTCCAACCTAACGCCTAATCACTAAACCGGTAACTGACCAAGCGTTTATACTGCAAAGAACAACACGTCTGCTGCCAGTAATTATTATTTTCTTTAGGGAACAGATTGCTGCATGAGGCACCACATAACAAAATGGAGCTGATGGGATACATCCACTTTAATATTGTTCACAAACATATGGCATGCAGATATCACCCATACATACAGTATCTAACCAAAGTGAGTACACCCCTCACATTTGTGTAAATATTTTATTATATCTTTTCATGTGACAACACTGAAGAAATTACACTTTGCTACAATGTAAAGTAGTGAGTGTACAGCTTGTATAACAGTGTAAATTTGCTGTCCCCTAAAAATAACTCAACACACAGCCATTAATGTCTAAACCGCTGGCAACAAAAGTGAGTACACCCCTAAGTGAAAATGTCAAAATTTGGCCCAAAGTGTCAATATTTTGTGTGGCCGCCATTATTTTCCAGCACTGCCTTAACCCTCTTGAGCATGGAGTTCACCAGAGCTTCACAGGGTGTCACTAGAGTCCTCGTGCACTCCTCCATGACAACATCACAGAGCTATTGGATGTTAGAGACCTTGCGCTCCTCCACCTTCCATTTGAGGATGCCCCACGAATGCTCAATAGGGTTTAGGTCTGGAGACATGCTTGGCCAGTCCATCACCTTTACCCTCAACTTCTTTAGCAAGGCAGCGGTCATCTTGGAGGTGTGTTTGGGGTCGTTATCATGTCGGAATACTGCCCTGGGGCCCAGTCTCCGAAGGGAGGGGATCATGCTCTGCTTCAGTATGTCACAGTACATGGTGGCATTCATGGATCCCTCAATTAACTGTAGCTCCCCAGTGCCGGCAGCACTCATCCAGCCCCAGATCATGACACTCCCACCACCATGCTTGACTGTAGGCAAGACACACTTGTCTTTGTTCTCCTCACCTGGTTGCCACCACACACACTTGACACCATCTGAACCAAATAAGTTTATCTTGGTCTCATCAGACCACATGACATGGTTCCAGTAATCCATGTCCTTAGTCTGCTTGTTTTTCTTGTGCATAATCTTTAGAAGAGGCTTCCTTCTGGGGCAACAGCCATGCAGACCAATTTGATGCAGTGTGCGGCGTATGGTCTGAGCACTGACAGGCTGACCCCCCACCCCTTCAACATCTACAGCAATGCTGACAGCACTCATGCGTCTATTTCCCAAAGACAACCTCTGGATATGATGCTGAGCATGTGCACTCAACTTCTTTGGTCAACTATGGCGAGGCCTGTTCTGAGTGGAACCTGTCCTGTTAAACCGCTGTATGGTTTTGGCCACTGTACTGCAGCTCAGTTTCAGGGTCTTGGCAATCTTCTTATAGCCTAGGCCAGTGATGGCGAACCTTGGCACCCCAGATGTTTTGGAACTACATTTCCCATGATGCTCCACTACACTGCAGAGTGCATGAGCATTATGGGAAATGTAGTTCCAAAACATCTGGGGTGCCAAGGTTCGCCATCACTGGCCTAGGTCATCTTTATGTACAGCAACAATTATTTTTTTAAGATCCTCAGAGAGTTCTTTGCCATGAGTTGCCATGTTGAACTTCCAGTGACCAGTATGAGAGAGTGAGAGCGATAACACGAAATTTAACACACCTGCTCCACATTCACACCTGAGACCTTGTAACACTAACAAGTCATATGACACCGGGGAGGGAAAATGGCAACTTGGTTTCAGTTTGGACATTTTCACTTAGGGTTGTACTCACTTTTGTTGCCAGTGGTTTAGACATTAATGGCTGTGTTGAGTTATTTTGAGGGGACAACAAATTTACACTGTTATACAAGCTGTACACTCACTACTTTTACATTGGCCTGGTCAGAAAGGGGGTACAGTGCCTTGAAAAAGTATTCATACCTCTTTAAATTTTCCACATTTTGTCACGTTACAACCAAAATTGTAAATTCATTTTATTGAGATTTTTTGTGATAGACCAACACAAGTGGCACATAATTGTGAAGTGGAATGAAAAATGATAAATGGTTTTCAATTTTTGTTTACAAATAAATATCTGTAAAGTGTGGCGTGCATTTGTATTCAGCCCCCTTTACTATGATACCCCTAACTAAAATCTAGTGGAACCAATTGCCTTCAGAAGTCACCTAATTAGTAAATAGAGTCCACCTGTGTGCCTTTTAATCTCAGTGTAAATGCAGCTGTTCTGTGAAGCCCTCAGAGGTTTGTTAGAGAACCTCAGTGAACAAACAGCATCATGAAGGCCAAGGAACACACCAGACAGGTCAGTAAAAAAGTTGTGGAGAAGTTTAAAGCAGGATTAGATTATAAAAAAATATCCTAAGCTTTGAACATCTCACGGAGCACTGTTCAATCCATCATCCAAAAATGGAAAGAGTATGGCACAACTGCAAACCTACCAAGACATGGCCATCCACCTAAACTGACAGCAAGGCTAGGCAAGCGGATCATTAATCAGAGAAGCAGCCAAAAAGCCCATGGTAACTCTGGAGGAGCTGCAGAGATCCACAGCTCAGGTGGGAGAATCTGTCCACAGGACAACTATTAGTCGTGCACTCCACAAATCTGGCCTTTATGGAAGAGTGGCAAGAAGAAAGCCATTGCTGAAAGAAAGCCATAAGAAGTCCCGTTTGCAGTTTGCAAGAAGCCATGTGGGGGGACACAGCAAACACATGGAAGAAGGTGCTCTGGCCAGATGAGACCAAAATTGAACTTTTTGGCCTAAAAGCAAAACGCTATGTGTGGCGATCAACTAAGACTGCACATCACCCTGAACACACCAACACACCACTGTGAAAAATGGTGGTGGCAGCATCATGTATGCTTTTCTACAGCAGGGACAGGGAAGCTGGTCAGAGTTGATGGGAAGATGGATAGAGCCAAATACAGGGCAATCTTAGAAGAAAACCTGTTAGAGTCTGCAAAAGACTTAAGACTGGGGCGGAGGTTCACCTTCCAGCAGGACAATGACCCTAAACATACAGCCAGAGCTACAATGGAATGGTTTAGATCAAAGCATATTCTTGTGTTAGAATGGCCTACTCAAAGTCCAGACCTAAATCCAGTTGAAAATCTGTGGCAAGACTTGAAAATTGCTGTTCACAAATGCTCTCCATCCAAACTGACAGAACCTGAGCTATTTTGCAAAGAAGAATGTGCAAAAATTTCACTCTCTAGATGTGCAAAGCTGGTAGAGACATACCCAAAAGATTTGCAGCTGTAATTACAGCGTAAGGTGGTTCTATAAAGTATTGAAAAAGTATTTTATACAAATGCATGCCACACTTTTCACATATTTATTTGTAAAAAAAAATGAAAACAATTTATAATTTTCCTTCCACTTCACAATTATGTGCCACTTTGTGTTGGTCTATCACATAAAATCCCAATAAAATAAATGTATGTTTTTGGATGTATCATGACAAAATGTGGAAATTTTGAAGAGGCATGAATAATTTTTCAATGCACTGTATATGTGCCCAGTAAGCAAGTGTATGCACAGTGTTTTCCATGTATTCCAATGGCTCTAGTTCACACCATGCAGTCAGTTTCCAGTCAGTTTCCGGTGCAGAAACTGACCGGAAACTGACTGCATGGTGTGAACTAGAGCCTTTGGAATACTTGAAAAACACTGTGTATGCATTTTGTGCAGAAAAAAAGCGCACGGAACTGCGTCTGGTGTGAACTAGCACTAAATGTGTGGGACTTTTTATACTATTTTTATTCAATATTTGACATTTCTAAAGATATTTTGTATTTTTTTTAAACTTAGTTGTTTTTGATACGCCATGTGTGTCCCATTAAAGCAGCTTCCCTTTGCCTGGTATTCCAGTCACCTTTTTTCTTTTGTATTATTACATATGCTGCAGGGACTGCATATACTTAGTGAGTTGGCATATTTCTACAGTTTAAACCCATTTTACCTATTTGTTAGCACTAAAAATTTACAAGGGCTTCTAATCCTTTTCCATTGTATCCATCTCAATGGATTTCACATTATGAGATAAAATACCAAATGGTTTAATTAGTAAAATACCTTACATTGTGATGAAATAACTTGTGCTTTATTTTAGTAACATTTTTTTTTGTGAATTGCAAAAAAATGTTTGAAAAAAGCTATAAGTTATTTTATCTCAGTTTTTAGGGGGAAATTAACTCTGCGAATTGAGCCCACGACAAGAGAGAGCAGAGGTATGACCCCAATCTCTTTGTTGCTGTTCCTTCATTATCCATTCACAGGCCATGGGTAGGAAGATGACCTAGCTGTGTTGCTTAAATGCAGCAGCAAAAATTACGTCTCCAGGCTGACTTTTTTGTTGATCAGGGCTGAATGGACAGAAATACAAATCCGTTGGTAGGTAAGACAGATGTTAAATATGTATTTTAACAGTATAGTTAGGTGTTTGCCTGGAGTTTAGCCTAAAGCAAACCTGCGAAGACAGAAATATGGGAGCTGCCCTGCTGACCTATTGTTTAGATTTGCAGTCTGCAGGGCTGTTCTAATCTATGCTTCTCTACCTAGTGAGTCCGGAATAAACACATAGAACAGGAGTTCAGATGTTTAGACTTCACTTGCTGCATATATTTGTGTAGCACTACTCCCGGAGGAGTCGTTGGATTGTTTGAGTCCTCTTGCCCTGTTCCAGTGATGACCTGCCCTCTACCTGCACCCTTGAAACTTTTAAATGGGCTTAATTAACAGTAAAATCCCTGTAGGAATAAAAGGTGTGTTAAACAAAATGCAATACAATCATAACCTGATATACAGCAATTAATTTAGTAACAACCTAAGAATTAAGCCCCATCATAAAGAAAAGCAATACTAGCAAGGCGATCTATCTTCAGTCAAAGGCCCTGACTATGCCACTGCCCAGTGGGACTGAACTCAGGCTCTGCCGGTATTGATGACATTGTTTATTTGAGGTTGAGTGCTCTCCTTCCAAACAAGAGATTTATAATCCACTGACTAAAAGCTCAGTCCCCTCTTGGCAGAACTTCTTGGCAAACAATGGAAATAATAGGATTTTTGTACTCACCGTAAAATCCATTTCTCTGACATCCATGGACCGACACGGCGGCTCTTATCACTGAACGTATGGGTATATGTCCCTGCTTGCAGGAGAAGACCTAGGCAGAATGTTAAATGTTAAAACATTCTAGAACAAACCAGAGCTGAACAGCCCCGCCCAGGGGGGCGGTCCCTCTGGACATTACCCTCCCACCTGCAGCTAGCAGACCTCAGTTCGTAACAAAGCAGCACAAACTTAAAAGGAAGGGTGGGTGCTGTGTCGGTCCATGGATGTCAGAGAAATGGATTTTACGGTGAGTACAAAAATCCTATTTTCTCTTATCATCCATGGACCGACACGGCGGCTCTTATCACTGAACGTATGGGACATCCCAAAGCAGTGTCAAGAGGGATGGGAGCAGTATAAATGGAAAAAACAAAAACTTCACTCCAAACAAGGCAGAGCTCCTCAACGAAGGAGTTGCCACTTTAAACAGCGGCCTGCAAGACCTTGCGGCCGAAAGAAGCATCCGGAGATGCAGCCACATCAACCCTATAAAACGTAGAAAAGGTATGAACAGACGACCAGTTCGCCGCCTTGCACACTTGTGCAACCGACGCTTGATGTCGGAAAACCCAGGAGCACCAATTGCCCTGGTGGAATGCGCCGTAACCGGGAAGGGAGGTGCCCGCCCCATGAGAGCATAGGCTTGAAAGACGGTTTGTCCGATCCACCTAGAAAATGGTGGCGGACGAAGCCGCTTGGCACTGTTTCTGACCAGAGACAGTCAAACAGAGAGTCAAACTTCTGAATAGAAGCAGCAGGCAGGCACACCCGCAAGGCTCGTACCACATTCAAAGTGTGCCGCGCACACTCTCTGGGATGCGATGGTCAAGGACACTAGGACGGGAGGACAATGTCCTCATTTTAGGTGAAAGGTCGAGATCACCCTTGACAAAAGAGAAAGTCACGGATACAACACCGCCTTATCCTTATGGATGACTAAATATGGCGACTTGCAGTACAAGGTCGCCAATTCAGATACTCGTCTAACAGAAGTGATTGCCACTAAAAGGGCCACCCTCTGAGACACAGTGAAGAGGGGAATATCCCTGATATTCTCAAAAAGGAGGTTCCTAGAGAACCAAAAGTACCAATTCCGATCCCACGGGGGGGAGAGGAGACTTGACAGGAGGGAGCCCATGGCGAACCCCCTGCACAAGGGTGCCAACCAAGGAATGACCCGCTAGTGGTCGCCGAAAGAAGACGGCCAAGGCCGAAATCTGACCCTTAATGATACTCAAAGCGAGCCTTTGGGCCACTCCATGCTGTAGGAAAACGCAGGGTTCTAGGGACGGAATACGTCCGAGGATGTCAGTCCAGCTCTTCGCACATGGCGATGTAAGCTTTCCAGGTACAGAGATAGTTCTGGAGGAAGACTTCCGTGTCCTTAATATGGACGAAATGACCGAGTCCGAGAGACCTGGGTCTCTCAACACCTGGCTTTTAACAGCCATGCCGTTAAGGCCAGAGACTGTAAAGGCAGGATGAAATATATGACTTTGAGACAGAAAGTCCTCCCTTATTGGCAACCATCAGGGAACGGCCGCGACGAGACGTTCTAGATCGGCGTACCAGTGAAGCCGAGGACAATCCGGAGCAATGAGGATCACCGGAATTCCCTCTGTCGCCACCCTGCGCAGCAGGCGAGGGAGCAACTGCAGCGGAGGATAAACATATATCAGGTGATAATGACCCCATGGGCCACTGACGCCTCTGAGGCATCCGCCCAAGGATCCCTGGATCTGGCCACAAATCTTGACAACTTGCGATTGAGTCGAGAGGCTATCGGGTCCACCTCCGGCATGCCCCACCGTTTGTGTGGCAAAGGAGTTGAAATACCTCCGGGTGCAAGGACCACTCTCCCTGGTCCAACGTCTGGTGACTCAAATAGTCCGCCAGTTCTATGCCCGGAATGTAAACGGCCGACAGAGCCGGCACGCTTCTTTTAGCCCACTTCAGGGTACGGGGGACCTCGGAAGCCGCAGCTGAGCTCCGAGTTCCCCCTTGATGGTCGACATATGCCATCACTTTGTCCGACTGAATCCTAATGGAGCGATCCTGCAATCTCTCAGACCACGAGGAGAGGCACAGTCTGATGGCCCGTATTTGCAGAACATTGATCGGCAAACGGACTTCGTCCGGAGTCCAAGCCCTTGGGCCAACAGGACTCCCCAGACTACACCCCAGCCCTTCAGGCTGGTGTCCGTAGTGAACACCGTCCATTGGACGGGGAGGAACGACTTCCCGGCCCGAAGAGCCGGGGACCAAAACCACCATGTCAGGGACGCCCTGACCAGGTGGCTCACCTGGATCGGAAAATCCAAAGACAACGGGGAGTTGTCCCAAGGGAACAAGATCTCCTTCTGCAATGCCCTGGTGTGTGATTGGGCATACGGAACGGCCTCGAAAGAGGTCACCATGAGTCCCAGGACTCCCATGCAAAAACGGATTGACGACCATTTTTTGGGATGTCAGCATCCGCACTGCAGACTGAAGTGTCAGTAGCTTCCCCGGAGGTAGGAATACCTTTGCCTCCAAGGAGTCCAGAATCAGACCGAGATACTCCAGATCTCGAGTCGGGACCCGGACTGACTCCTGAATGTTTAGGAGCCACCCGAAGTCCCTGAGTGTCTGACTAACGATAGTCACACTGTCTTCTAATTCTGAGCCATTTCCTGCTCTGAGAAGAAGATTGTCCAGATAGCCCACGACAGCAATGCCTTGCTGTCTCAGCAAGCTAGAACCAGCACAAGCACCTTGGTGAACACCCTCGGTGCCGAGGCTAGGCCGAAAGGAAGAGCCACAAATTTATAGTGGACTTCATCGATCGCAAGCGCAGATCGGAACATGCAAGTAGGCGTCCTTGATGTCCAAGGTCGCCAGAAAATCCCCTTGACGGAGTGTACTGACCACCGTGCGAATGGATTCCATTCGGAACTTTTGCACCTTCACAAAGGCATTCAGGACCTGGAGGTCCAAGATAGGCCGAACCCCGTCCCCTTTTTGGGACGACAAACGAATTCGAGTAGAATCCCTGAAACCTCTCCTGTGACGGAACCGGCACAATCACTCCAGACCTCAAACCTGAATAGGCCCCATAGGGCCGCCCGACGGGCAGGAAGGAGAGGAAGATTCAAGGGAAGAATCTGTCTGGTATTAGGAACGGAACCTATCCTGTAACCTGAGGTGATCACCTCGCACACCCACCGGTAGGAGATCCGGGAGGTCCATTGATCCGTGGACCTGCAAAGTCGTCCCCCCTACCCCAGAGTCGGGTGGGGGCAAGACTTCACGCAGAGGTGGGCTAGGGAGCCGGCTTGTTCGGCATACGCACCCAGGGGCGCTCGTGTCCACCAGCCGTACCGCTGTCAGTCTGGGAGGGCCTCCCTGTTGACTGACGAAAAAAATAACTTTTTGCTGGAAAGGAAGGACCCTGCTCACGGCAGCCTGCTTACCCTTGCTAGCCTGAGGAAGAACAGTGCTTTTACCTCCCGAGACATCCTTGATGATGTCATCCAGCGCAGCACCGAAAAGCCTACCACCTTTAAATGGTAAATCCTTCATAGGCTTTTTAGAAGCTAGGTCAGCAGACCAACATTTCAACCAGATCAGACAACGCAATACCACCGCCAAGACAGAGGCCCTGAGTTATAAGGGGCCGCGTCAAACATGGCGTCGCCACATAAACCAGGCCCTGCACCATTTGTGGGCCAGAGCAATAGTGTCTGGAGGAAGATTATGCTCCTGTACAGTTTTGGTGCAAAAAATTTTTTTGCCCATCCCGTAAGTGTTGGAGACACAAGGGTCGCCGCTACCACAAGCCGTAGGGCGGACCCCAACAAGGCAAACATGGCTCTACTCACCACTTCTGACCTCCTGTGAGTGGGGTCCTTAAATGCAGGAGTCCCCTCCACCGGGAGAATGGTGGCCTTGTTCAACCGGGCGACTGGAGGGTCGACCACTGGGGGAGAAGCCCACGTTTTAAGTAGGGCATCTTCAGGGGGTATCTGATAGACAAACGCCGCGGGACCATAAAAGTCTTCTGCGGCTTTTTCCCCAGACCTTATCAATGAGCTGGTCAAACAAAGGTACATATGGAAAAAAAGCTTTTTAGAAGGCCCGGCCCTAAGGAACCAGAGGAGACTGTCCACCTGAGGTTCTACATCCGCAGCATTTAGCTTGCGAGTGTCCCTCACTGCATCAATGAGTTCACAAAACAAGCGCCCTGTCATTTACTGACACAGAACTGGAGTCTTCCTTGCAAGGAAAGTCCTGTTCAAAACCATGAAATATATTCAGAGCTAGGGTCCTGAGCGGTAGTGGCTAGGCCCATATCTGAATCAGCGCACACCCCCTTTATTTTTATTTTTTTTATTTTTTTGGGGAAAAAAGTGGGGAGAGGGGCTTTTTTGCTCCCTTGCGCTCACACACTTCTTCCTCCTGGTCAGATTAATGATTCCAGGACTGCCGACAACTGGTCCCTAAGGACCGCAGGTGCAGGAGCACTGCCAGTTGTCTCTAACAATGTGAAGAAACAGGTGAACCAGACTCCAATATTGCCACCATCTGAGACCTTATTCACCATTACAGTGAATAATACAGCCCACCCACAGGCCGTGCTGGGGCTGAGGAGGGGATACCTGGAGTACTCACCACCCCTAGGGACCGCTCGGTACCGCTGTATGAGCCGCGCTGTAGCGCTGTATGAGTCGCGCTGTAGCGCTGTATGAGTCGCACTGTAGTGCGGGTGCAGCCTGAGGTGAAGAATCTGTGAGGATGTGTTTAATTCGCGCCGTTCAGCAGCGCTGCTAGAGGCCGTAAATGAAACTGAAGCGCCGCGGCTACAAGAAAATGGCCGCCGGGCACCAGTATAACTGTGTATTGAGCCCCAGCAAAATGGCCGCCAATGGCGCACTTTTTAAAAATAAAACACTGCGCCAATGGCGCACAGAAAAAAACACAGCAAGTCCCCCAGAACACTTCCCAAGCAAAATAACAGTCATGGAGCGGCCCCCCCAGGGCAGAGTGACCCCCCAAGCATCCCCACACACCACAACAGGGTGTAGAGAGCAGCATAACAGGGGGGAGACAGGGAGAACCCCCCACACACAGAAACACAGCCAGCATGTACTCACCTTGCAGCAGGAGAGACTACTTACCCGTCCCGCAAGCACCTTGGAGAACACCCCCGGTGCCAATAGAGGGACTCACTGGCTTGTTTCAGACAGACCTATCCCAGAGTCGTACTGCGTAGCTGTCGGCCCGGTCCACCGTGAAAGATACAGTAGGTACTGTTCGATCTTGAGAGGACCGCGGGAGCATGAAAGCAACCTGGCCACCCCTGGAGCCATGGGGTATGTCGTGAACTGAGTCTCACGCACACAAGGCAAGGATCAGCACGCTCGATGGTCGGACAGGGAAGACTACGAGGATACCAGTGTACACAACCTGTTGCCCAGCCGACAGTTGATTGAAGGTCTCAAAAATAAAATAATAAAATTCCCAAAGGAATAAAATTTAAAAGTAAAATCTTCCAGGAGACTGGCTCCTGAGAGAGCCACGTCTTCTCCTTCTGCTAGGCAGAAAAAAACTGAGGTCTACTAGCTGCAGGTGGGAGGGTAATGTCCGGAGGGACCGCCACCCCTGGGCGGGGCTGTTCAGCTCTGGTTTGTTCTAGAATGTTTTAACATTTAACATTCTGCCTACCAAACCTATTTCTTATATTTTATGGCTCCCTATCAAGGAGCGACCTCCTATACTTTGCCCTACTTTATCCATGTCACTGGAACTATGGGACAGACTCTCCAGATCTCACAAATTCAAATCTCCTCATTCCCCACTGACACCTCTGCTTCAAAATAAAGCATTCACCCCGGGTCTCACTCCACTAGCGTTCGAATGGTGGACTAATAAGGGTTTTAAGTGTATTGCTGACTTGTGCGATCATAGAGGTATGCTGACCGAACGGACTATGGCTGACAGGCATCAAATGCCTCCAGCGGAGGGTTATAGGTTCGCCCAAATCTCACATTATGTACAAACCCTGGCTCGCAAGAGCAACCTAGCAACCCAAACTCCCATGGAACATCTATGCAAAAATTATGATAAAATTAAAGGACATTTATCTGCTCTATATATCCGATATTGCTGAGTGTATCGACAAAGCTGACTTATATGGTCCAATGGGAGACCGACTTGCAGGAAACCCTGGATCTGGACGAATGGCATAGGATAGCCGAGACAGCATCTCGTTCGCTCGTCAATACTTCAATAATTGAGGCCAATTATAAGGTTCTACTGAGGTGGTATATGGTGCCGGTCAGACTGGCAACTTTTGTCTCAGGAGCTACCCCGTTGTGCTTTAGAGGATGTGGCCAGATGGGCACCACCTATCATATTTGGTGGACATGCCCAAAGTTAAGGAGGTTTTGGATCAGGGTGTATAATTTAGTTTACTCCCTTACCCAACTAAACCTAACTAAATCAGCTAAGCAAGCACTACTGGGGGGAGGAGATGTGGAAGCCTCCAAGTCCTGCAAGAGGCTCTTGACATTTATTTTTATTTCAGCCAAAATCACTATTGCTAGGAACTGGAAATCGGCAGCTCTACCATTCGATCAGCTTAAAGGCAAATTGTCTTGGTTGATGCTAAACGAACGCTTGACCGCTCTGGCCCAAGATAAAATGAAACTGTTTCATGGAGTTTGGGACCCATGGCTTCGTTACCTAACTAATGACCCGGGGATGTTTACAGCATAGCCTAGGGGATTAGGTTGAGATGTCTGGATGCTGAATCGGGGCTCCTCCCCCCCCTCCCTCCCCCCATTCCCCCCTCCTCAACTGTCCTTTCCTTACTCTGTCTCCTTCCTTCTATTCTTTGTCACTGTCCTCTTTCCTCTCTTTTGAAATTTGTTTATTGTTTATTTTTGGAGTCAGATCCAGACCTTAGAGGTTTGTGCTGCTCCCTGTTTTCTCAGCTCCTACGGGACCATTGTCAGTCTGATCAGACCTCTGGGCTGCCCACACGGCCGGCTGAGTTGCGCCCCCCCGATAGATGGATGGGGGGGCGGCTCATCTGGGTGGACGGTTCAGATATGATCTGCGATGCTAATAGGGGTTAACGGCTCTACGGAGCTTCGGACTACTCCAAGGACCCCTACACTTGGTGATCTTCATTGTGTTACCCCAAATGTTGATTGTGACTGTACAATGTTATGTGGCGACTTTTATACATTTTGTATGACAAAACTTGAATAAAAAGATTGAAACATAACATTCTGCCTAGGTCTTCTCCTGCAAGTAGGGACATATACCCATACGTTCAGTGATAAGAGCCGCCGTGTCGGTCCATGGATGATAAGAGAAAATAGTCACACTCATATAACACCTCAAGGTACTCAATAGGCCTCATACAACTCATGTGTTCAGATGAAGGCCTTTTGAACACAATCTGGTCTTGGATGATCACTTCCCCACTCAGGGTGGTTATGGGCAGGAAAACAGGATTGCAGCTCCTGAGTGTAGCCAGGGTAAAATAGCCTGCCAAGCCTTAGGCCTATCTCTCCAGCCATCATCCCTGCAGAGGTCTGTGCAACTCTCGGTCTCACATAGCAGTACATCATTGGAGCACCAGGATACTTAAAAAATAAAGCAGTCTCTGGAGCAGTAGCACAGTCTCAGGAACAGCAGTAGCATTACTCACAACAGCATGTTTAATGCAGCACATGTGGTCCAACCTTTGAGAAGGCTCCTACCTTCATGCCCAATGCTTACAGTGGCATTGTCCCATCTTGCTCTGCTCCCACCCGGCACACACACCCGCCAAACTCTGCCTAGGCAAACCTAGGCTGCAGAGCATCATCAGATTTTCCTAAAGCACACATTTATGTAATTGTGGAGAGCATATGACTTTGGCACCAACCTTTTCTCTGAGGAAATAATATAGATCAGCTGGAATTCCAGCCTGACTGAACATCTCTTCCCCAAAGAATTCTCAACAGATCGATCAGATATAAATATTATGCATGAACTAGATGTATTCTTTTTAGCAAGTTATGGATAACCAACAGGGCCGGTGCTACCTATAGACAAGGTAGGCACCGGCCTAGAGCGCACAGTAGTCAGAGGCGCCCGAGTCCCGCTGGCATGTTAAGCAAAAGTGCTGCCCCTATGTGCACATCTGGAGGAGGAGGGCAGAGTTGATTTCGGCATTTTTGGAGTGCATAAAGCGGCCTATAGTACTCCAGGATCTCGGTAGGTTGAGGGACTTTCTGCCCGACATTGATCCGCCTTCACGGTCCATCCCTGGCTCAGGAGACCCTAGCTCGCCCCCCTCCCCTGCAGCTTTACCTTGGAGTGTATACCTTTTCTGTCCAGCAGTGGCTGCTAAGTGTTGTGGCTCCTCCTCCACCCGACCACTGGCCTTGGAAAGCGGGGTGCAGCCGGCCCGAGTGAGCAGGCACTAAAAACCAGCAGCTGAGTGACTGCTTCTCCTCTAAATGTATCTACACTGTAACTACCCTCCACATCACTGGGGCCAGGTGAGATACTGAGATACTGGAGTATGATCTACTGCTGATCAGTAATTGGTATATAATCTGATGGGAGTACTGTCCACTGATCAATAATTGTGAATTTATTTTGTTCTCTGGGGGGTGGAGCTGTGACTATAAAATAGTTTATTGCAGTGATTTATGATTTTTACATTAGTCTGCTTTCATACAACAGAGCTTGGTAATTTTTTAATGCATTGTATTATAGTGCATATTGGTGAATAACTGGTTGTTAAGGACAAACAACCAGCTATTCATTGGTTGTTCAGGAGCCGGAACATGACAGAATTCTTAACAACCAGTGATAATGCCTGCCCCAGTTCCTCCTTGATGGTAAGCATGTTCCAGCTCATCTTGTGCAGGAATCAGAATTTTGTGTGTCCCTGTTTTAAATATAATATTTAATGCAACCTTGCATACTTCCATTGCTATTAAACTGCTACCTGCCAAAAAAAAGGAATCCCTTAAAAAGTATATAAAAAAGCTTAATGCCTCCTATTTTTGAGTGTTCTTTCCTGAACGTGAACCAATTTAGAGGTCTACATCAGTTTAGGATGTTTTTCTTTTTTTTTTTTACCTTTATTAGTGCAACAAATATTTACCAAGTACCCCTTAAAGTGTGTACATTTTTGATCTTTGAATGTTTTCTTTGCTTTTGAAATAATCCCTTGTGCTTTTAAAGTAAATAAAACTAAGCCTTTGTTTTTGTATATAGTTTGGTACTTAATAAACGTTTAACCTAAAAAAATTATTTTAACTTTTATATTTTATCTTTTTAGATTTTAAGAAGTACCTTTGAGGGTGCAGGTACTGCTGATGACCTCCAAGCAATGTGCCAGTGTGTATGGGTTAAAAAGCAACCCACACCCTTCATGGTAATCACTGATTCAGCGTGTCATGGAAGGTTTACAAATAATACAGAATGCAAAGCACCGTGCTGAAGGTCTATTGTGGCAGGCTTTCTAGTGGAGTTTGTGAGTTATCATGTTGGATTTTGTATAGGTCAATACTGCAAATCTCCCACTGCTGTAATAGGTTTTACAGAAAGTAACATGCCGACTGTATATTTTGTTAAAAAATTGGCTATGGTTCAAGGCCACTGGTATAAATCCTTAGCATTTATTCAAATTATATAAAATGTATTGACTGTGTGTATGTGTTTACTTCAAGGAAGGATTAGTGTTTATTGCTTGGCAGACGGCATGAGCAATGATTTTTGTAGATACAGTCACCAGAAGTAAAGAAAAATAAGCAATTCCTCCTTTACTAAATATACATGACTTGAGAAACTCCCAGCCTCTACATCTAGGGATTCTGGAAAGTCTGGCTGTCCACTGAAGGTACTGAGTCATTTGGACCCTAAACCAAACCATGCTATCCACTAAGAACTTATTCTGGTCTTAACTAGTATTTACTGTAGCTCCTGTGATCAGAACCCCTCCTAGGTGTAAACTCGGGCACACACTGTGATACACACACACTGTGATATCAGCCTCAGGACTAAGGGGTTCCTCACAGTCTAGGCTTATACTGTCAATGACTGGCTAGTCTGACTGTCCACTGAAGGTACTGAGTCTTTCTGACCCGGAACCAACTCAGGCTATCCACTAGGAATTCATACTGGTCTTAACTAGTATTTATTGTACCTCCTGTTATTATTCCTCCTGAGTATAACTTGGGTGTTCCTCACAGTCTAGGCTAATACTGTCAGCAACTAACATATCTCTAGTTCCTGCCTGAACCAAAGGTAATGCTATACTACCTCCAAAACTAGGGTCAACTCCTCCAGCTAAAAGAATTACTTCTGATAATAAGCTCTGCCTAAAACATAGGATTTCTAGGAGCCTAACAATTGCCACCTGCCTGACAAAAAAATTAAAAACACCCTCCCCACAAAACCATGCTTTCCCACAAAGAAATAATAAGGTGCTCCCAAAAAAATAATCTACATGTTTCTCTTAAATGATAAGCTTTGTCAGGAGGAGTGAAAAGCTAACTGTGCCCCAAATAATATGTGAAAGAAATAAAAAGAAAACGGAGGGGACAAAACTATCCCCACATGGTTGCAAAACCAGTCATTGATAGTATAAGTCTAGACTGTGAGGAACCCCTTAGTCCTGAGGCTGATATCACAGTGTGTGCCCTGGTTTACACATAGGAGGTGTTCTGATCACAGGAAATCTGCAGTAAATACTAGTCAAGACTAGAATGAGTTCTTAGTGGATAGCCTGGTTTAGTTTAGGGTCCAACTAACTCAGTACCTTCAGCCGACAGCCAGACTTGTCAGAATCACTAGATATTGAGGACTTGCTCAAGTCATGTATATTTAGTAAAGGAGCATTCCTTCTTTTACTTTACTTCTGGTGACTGTATCTACAAAAATCATTGCTCATGTCATCTGCAAATCAATAAACACTAATACTCCCTTGAAGTAAACACATACACACAGTCAATACATTTTATATAATTTGAATAAAAGCTATATTTTAATACCAGTGGCCTTGGTGCATGGAGTAATGCACCCTCGTTCAGTAAAAAGTATTTGATTGCCAGTATAGGTAATATTTCCTGGTACTTAAAGCAGTAGTGAGTAGAAATAACTCTAACTTTAAATTTACATTTCACTTTTGTATATCAGCTGTTTATTGAAGAAAGACTTAGCAGCCCTCAGGTTCAAAAATTTATTAGAAGAAGCTACTTGCTGTGATCCAAACCCAATCACACACATCAGTTGTGGTGCATTTCAGTAACACGTGTGTTACGGCAACACACCATACAAACATTGGAAACTTGTGGTGACTAGGGATGAGCTTCGTGTTCGAGTCAAACTCATGTTCGACTTGAACATCGGCTGTTCGTAGTTCGCCGAATTTCGAACATTATGGACTGTTCGCGCCAAATCCGAGTGGCGCGTCACGGCCCAAAATTCACTGCATCATCGCAGTGCATTTCTGGCTAAAGATTGGCCAAGCATGCACTATGACCCGCATGCTTTGGCCAATCACAGCGCCGTCAGCACAGAGAGCCATAATTGGCCAAAGGAAGGGTGCCTTTGGCCAATCATGGCTCAGGGGAGTAGGTACACGCCCCACACTATATAAGGACGCATGCGTGTTGGCCTTGTGTAGTGTGTTGCGGCGTTGTGAGAGTCTGAGAGAGATAGAGAGAGAGTCAGAGTGTCATTTCATTTCAGTTAGATAGAGCAGGCAGGCGATTTAGGTAGCTGCAGTCAGTGTATTTAGTATATATATGCATCCCAGGAGTTGTATATATATATATTGTGACAGCAGGAAGGTAAAGTCACCTGGTTGCATCCAGGGGGGTAGATATATTTCGCCCAGATTCAGGCTTTACGCCGACTTATACAACTAGGTGGAGAGTTGTATAAGCCCAGCTGAGGCTAGTGGGCTCATGGATGATTCATACCTCTAGGGAGAGTGCTGGGCGTCGTTCAGGCAGGGAGTTGATGAGACCAGCTGAAGCTTGTCAGCTCGTTTAAGGCCTCTATAAAAACTCCCAGCTTCATTAGGTGTTAGCTCATGCCTGGACCCAGACCTGTGTGGACTGTCTAGGGAGAGTGAACCCCTGTGCGGTGAGACAAAGCCTGTGTGGCTATTTGCTTGGACATTTAAAACCAGGGACTTAGGGACTAGGACAGCACTAGGCTGATCCCAGTTGTTAGTTAGGAAACCTGTATGTTTAGTCAGAGGTCAAGTTGACCAGGATTTATTTTATTTATGTTTCTTTTGCTTTGCTGTGTTTTGTCACTGTAAATAGAAAATAAACCGCACCTTTTTGATTTTGAAAACCACAACCTCCGTTTGCTGGGCCTGTTTTTGTGTGGGGAGCCCATCCCGGGGGTCACACACACCCGCTGCCGAGCTAACCCCCTCACAGTTGGTGGAGAATGCAGGCAGTTTTTTTTAAGCCAGCATGGAGGAGATACTGAAACAGCTGGCTCTAGCAAATGCCAATCAACAGCAGACAAATGCAGGTTTGCAAAGGAGCCTTGCAGCCCAGCAGCAAGCTCACCAACAGAGTCTGGAAGCTCAGCAACAAGCCCAGCAGCAATCTGAGGCCCGCTTCATAGACCTGTTACAGAAGCAAGAGCAGAGACTACAACAAATGGAAGCAGTAATGCAGCAACGTCCGCAGACCAGTGAGGAAAGCCGTCCCACTAATACTGCGTCCTTTGGGGTGAGTCGTTTATTGACAAAAATGACTGGAGAGGATGATCCAGAGGTATTTTTGACCACATTTGAAAGGACCGCTGAAAGAGAAAAGTGGCCTGAGGAGCAGTGGGCTGGACTGGTGGCTCCTCTGTTAACTGGTGAATCGCAGAAAGCTTACTATGACCTAGAGCCTAACCAAGCAAAAGACTATGTGATGCTAAAAGCTGAAATTTTGGCAAGGCTGGGTGTCACCCAGGCTGTCCGGGCTCAGCGTGTGCATAACTGGACTTTCCAGCTTGGAAAACCCCCCAGGTCTCAAATGTATGATCTCATTCACCTGAGCAGAAAGTGGCTACAGCCAGAGACTTTGTCCGCACCAAAGATTGTGGAACGTGTTGTAATGGATCGGTTTTTGAGAGCTCTTCCTACTGCCATCCAAAAGTGGGTAAGCCATGGAGACCCAGAGACGGCCGATGGTCTTGTGGATCGTGTGGAGAAATACTTGGCTACAGAGAACCTGACGGCCTCTTCCAGAGACACTCGGACTTTCCACCCTAAGACCAGACCATCCCCAGGGGCGGATAAGAGGATTCCAAGGGGTGAGGGTGGAGAGAGTGAGAGGGTGGGAGCTCTACCCCAAGTTTGGCGAGAACAGCCTGGGAAATCAGCGGCTCAAGAGGCGGCAAGAAGGATCGTTTGCTACCGCTGCCGGCAAGCGGGACATATTGCAGCCAATTGCCCGGTTGTGGAGGAACCCATGCAGTGTGACTTTCTGACGGGCAGACGTCAGTCGCTGTGTGCGACATTCGCATGCACTGCCATTCGAGGAACTGAGAAACATTTATGCAAAATGTGTGTTAATGGTAGAAATGTTGTGGTATTGCTGGATTCAGGTAGCCTTGTGACCCTGATAAAGGCTGAGTTAGTTAAAACAGAGGTCTCTGGGAATAGCAAGGTAGCTGTTATTTGTGTGCATGGGGACACCCGAGAGTATCCAGTGACTACAGTGTGTTTCGAGACCCCCAAAGGTACCCTCTCTCATCCAGTGGGGTTAGTATCTCAATTACCGCATGATGCCATTGTGGGAAGGGATTTTCCGAAGTTCTGGGAACTGTGGGATGATCCTGAGCCCCCCACTGGTGCCCCTATGTACCAGGAATGTGATAGCCAGAACTCCTCTGAGAGTGGTGAGGACTCTCCAGAATTTCCCTTGTCAGTATTGGCAGGGGAGACTCAAGAAACTGGAGAGGAGCCCACCTCCTCAGACGAAAACCTACCGTCTGTGGAGTTTTCTGATCTGGAGGTTCACAGGGAAAATTTTGCCACAGAACAGTTAAAAGACCCCGCCCTAATAAAGGCACGGGAAAACGTAGTGGAAATAGATGGCGAGTTAGTGAACCCAGATAATACCTGCACTTACCCATACTTCAGCGTAGAGAAGGACCTACTGTATCGGGTGGCAAAAAGGGCAGAAGAAACCGTTGAGCAGCTTGTGGTGCCCAAACCTTACAGGAAGTTGGTGTTGGAGTTGGCCCATGGGCACATTCTTGGAGGTCATCTGGGGACAGAGAAAACCCGAGAGAGGGTATTACAGAGATTCTATTGGCCTGGGGTGATGAAGGACATAGAAAATTATTGTTCCTCCTGCCCTGTGTGTCAGAGGTCGGCCCCGATGCCACATTTCCGTAGCCCGCTGGTCCCTCTACCCATCATTGAGGTCCCGTTTGAGAGAATCGCAATGGATTTGGTAGGTCCTATAATCAAGTCCGCTAGGGGGCACCAGTACATATTGGTTATAATGGACTATGCCACCCGTTATCCAGAAGCGATCCCTCTCAGAAATACCTCGGCCAAAACCATAGCCAAAGAGCTATCTCTTGTTTTTAGCCGGGTGGGTATTTGTAAAGAACTGCTTACGGACCAAGGTACACCCTTTATGTCCCGGGTTATGAAAGAGCTGTGTAAATTGTTCAAAGTGACGCAATTGCGTACATCTGTGTATCACCCCCAAACCGATGGGCTGGTTGAAAGATTCAACAAAACCCTAAAACAAATGTTGAAGAAAGTGGTGGATAGAGATGGAAAGGATTGGGACTGTCTACTTCCTTATTTGATGTTTGCTATTAGGGAGGTGCCCCAATCCTCTACGGGATTCTCCCCCTTTGAGTTACTGTATGGGAGACACCCAAGAGGGCTGTTGGATATTGCCAAGGAAACTTGGGAAAGTGAGAGTTCTCCCCACAGGAGTGTGATTGAGCATGTCGCCCTGATGCAAGACCGAATTGCACAGGTAATGCCCATCGTGAAGGAACATTTGGCCCAAGCGCAGTTAGCACAGCAGAGAGTGTACAACCGTGGAGCCAAGACCCGTACCTTTTCCCCGGGGGATAGGATACTGGTACTTGTCCCTACGGTTGAAAGTAAATTCCTTGCCAAATGGCAAGGCCCCTATGAGATAATGGAAAAAGTGAGCGAAGTGAATTACAAGGTCAGACAACCAGGAAGGCGAAAGCCCGAACAGATCTATCACGTTAATCTGTTGAAAGCCTGGAGGGATAGAGAGTCCCTAGTCGCAGACACTTGGTCACCAGCTCAAACTGGTTGCGTGATTCCTGAGGTTGGAATAGCAGCCACCTTGTCACAACCCCAACAACAGGAGGTTAAGGAGTTTGTGCTTCGCAACAAGGAGGTATTCTCTGAGCTGCCGGGACAAACATCTGGGGTAGAGCATGACATCATTACCCCGCCCGGTGAAAGGGTGAAGTTAAAACCCTATTGGATCCCAGAGGCCCGACGGGAGGCAATACGGGAGGAAGTACAGAAAATGCTGAACTTAGGGGTGATAGAGGAGTCCCAAAGTGATTGGTCTAGTCCCATTGTGTTGGTGCCTAAACCGGATGGGAGCTGGCGATTTTGTAACGATTTTCGTCAGTTGAACAAAGTTACAAAATTTGACACCTACCCCATGCCACGTATAGATGAGTTGATCGACCGGCTGGGAACAGCCCGATACATGACGACTCTTGACCTCACAAAAGGGTATTGGCAAATCCCCCTGGCCAAGTCGGCCAAAGAGAAAACCGCATTTGTAACCCCAGACGGGGCGTTCCAATATAAAAGAATGCCGTTCGGGTTACAGAATGCGCCAGCCACATTCCAGCGGAAAATGGACCAGATGCTGAGGCCCCATCGGAAGTATGCTGCGGCTTACCTGGATGACGTAATTGTCCATAGCACAGATTGGGCCTCACATCTGCCAAAAGTGCAAGCAGTCCTGGACTCTGTTCGGGAAGCGGGGTTTACGGCTAACCCCAAGAAGTGTACCATTGGGCAGGAGGAGGCCAAATATCTTGGGTACACCATTGGGAGGGGAGTAATAAAACCCCAACTCAACAAAGTCGAGGCCATCCAGAGTTGGCCACGTCCCAACAGCAAGAAGCAGGTACGAGCCTTTCTGGGAATCGCTGGGTATTATCGGCGATTCATTCCCCACTTTGCTTCTAAGGCTGTGCCCCTAACCAACCTGACGAAGGGGAAAGGGTCGGTCATGATTAAATGGACCCCCGAGGCTGAGGCAGCATTCCAATTCTTGAAACAAGCCTTATGTAGCCAGCCAGTGTTGTACTCACCCGACTTCTCTAAAGACTTTGTCGTACAAAGTGATGCGTCAGATGTGGGGTTAGGAGCAGTATTGTCCCAGGTCTGGAACGGGGAAGAGCACCCAGTCATTTACCTCAGCAGGAAGTTGAAGTCCCATGAGGTAAATTACGCCACCGTTGAAAAGGAGTGTTTAGCGGTGAAGTGGGCTCTAGATTCCCTTCGGTACTACCTGCTAGGTAGGCACTTTGACATGGTTACGGATCACGCTCCGTTAAAGTGGATGGCTCAAAACAAGGAAACAAATAGAAGAGTGAATAGGTGGTTCCTGGCCCTCCAGGAATTCAACTTCACAGTAAAGCATCGCCCTGGCGTTCAAATGGGGAATGTGGATGCTTTGTCTCGAGTACATGAATGCCTGATTGCTGGTGTTCCAACCCCGAGGTTAAAACAAGAGGGGGGGGTATGTGACAGCAGGAAGGTAAAGTCACCTGGTTGCATCCAGGGGGGTAGATATATTTCGCCCAGATTCAGGCTTTACGCCGACTTATACAACTAGGTGGAGAGTTGTATAAGCCCAGCTGAGGCTAGTGGGCTCATGGATGATTCATACCTCTAGGGAGAGTGCTGGGCGTCGTGCAGGCAGGGAGTTGATGAGACCAGCTGAAGCTTGTCAGCTCATTTAAGGCCTCTATAAAAACTCCCAGCTTCATTAGGTGTTAGCTCATGCCTGGACCCAGACCTGTGTGGACTGTCTAGGGAGAGTGAACCCCTGTGCGGTGAGACAAAGCCTGTGTGGCTATTTGCTTGGACATTTAAAACCAGGGACTTAGGGACTAGGACAGCACTAGGCTGATCCCAGTTGTTAGTTAGGAAACCTGTATGTTTAGTCAGAGGTCAAGTTGACCAGGATTTATTTTATTTATGTTTCTTTTGCTTTGCTGTGTTTTGTCACTGTAAATAGAAAATAAACCGCACCTTTTTGATTTTGAAAACCACAACCTCCGTTTGCTGGGCCTGTTTTTGTGTGGGGAGCCCATCCCGGGGGTCACACACACCCGCTGCCGAGCTAACCCCCTCACAATATATATATATATATATATATATATATATATATATATCACTGTATTCAGTTTAGCTAGATCTCACTTCAGAGTGTTCCTGTTATTCTCGCTGCAGTATATTAAAGTGGTTGTAAACCCACTTTATAAACAAACATCTACAGGTAAGCCTAGATTAAGGCTTACCTGTAGGTGCATGAAATATCTCCTTAACCTACACGGTTAAGGAGATATTTGCATTTAAATGCGGCGACGCTGACGTCACGCGCATGCGCATGGGGTTAACCCCATTCACAAATTCGGCTAGGTCGCAACATTCGACGACGTAGCCGAATTCGATGGCTCACGCGAGCATGCGCGGAGTCACGTCTTCGCCGCTCCGGCCAATCACAGCGCCGGAGCGGCGCTGTGATTGGCTGCAGCGACGATACCCAGAAGTAACCTTCCGGCTATCGCCGCAGCGATGGATGCGGCTGAAGAGGGAGACGAGGACGGCTTTGGGGGACCCGATCTAAGGTAAGTGATGCATAATGAGCTATTATGCTAGTCATAATAGCTCATTATGCCTTTCTCTTACAGCTAGTTTAAAAAAAAAAATTTTTTAGGAGGGTTTACAACCACTTTAAGTCAGTGTACTGTATACTGGGCTCAGTGTGCACGTAAAGCTGACTGCAGGCTATTCCTTTTCTATTACTGCATGCTGATAATACAGGCAGTTGATTGAGCTAACCTGCAGTATATTAAGTCAGTGTACTGTATACTGGCCACAGTGTGCACGTAAAGCTGACTGCAGACTATTGCTTTTCTATTACTGATAATACAGGCAGTTGATTGAGCTAACCAGCAATAAATTAAGTCAGCGTACTGTATACTGGCCACAGTGTGCACGTAAAGTTGACTGCAGACTATTCCTTTTCTATTACTGATAATACAGGCAGTTGATTGAGCTAACCTGCAGTATATTAAGTCAGTGTACTGTAAAGTGGCCACAGTGTGCACGTAAAGCTGACTGCAGACTATTGCTTTTTTATTACTGATAATACAGGCAGTTGATTGAGCTAACCTACAGTATATTAAGTCAGTGTACTGTATACTGGCCACAGTGTGCACGTAAAGCTGACTGCAGACTATTCCTTTTCTATTACTGATAATACAGGCAGTTGATTGAGTTAACCTGCAGTATATTAAGTCAGTGTACTGTATACTGGCCACAGTGTGCACGTAAAGCTGACTACAGACTATTAATTTTCTATTACTGATAATACAGGCATTTGATTGAGCTAACCTGCAGTATATTAAGTCAGTGTACTGTATACTGGCCACAGTGTGCACGTAAAGCTGACTGCAGACTATTGCTTTTCTATTACTGATAATACAGGCAGGTGATTGAGCTAACCTGCAGTATATTAAGTCAGTGTACTGTATACTGGCCACAGTGTGCACGTAAAGCTGACTTCAGACTATTCCTTGTGTACTTATTCCAATACATCAAATACAGTATGTCTGGAAGGACAACAAGGAGAGGCAGACACTTAAAGGCCAATAAAAAAGGGCAAGCAGGCTCTGTGTCTAGAGGCAACAGTGCTGGTCGTGGAAACGGTGCATCCTCATCAGCACGTGGCCGTGGGGCATGCTTGTCCTTTTTTTCAGCAGCTGGCCGCGTTAAGCCGCAACATGCCGAAGAGTTGGTAGAGTGGATGACCAAGCCGTCCTCATCCTCCTCATCCTCTCTCACCCAGGCTCAGGGTACTTTGTCTGCCAAAGCAGCTGCCAAAGCGACCTCTTCCCTCGGCTCAATGGCATCTTATCCAGCCATCGCAGAGGGAGCAGAGGATGAAACATCTTCAAGAGGCCTTGCAGAAAGGTTTGTACAATGCGTTTCCAGAGCCTGGGAGGTTACAAATTCCTGGTCCTGGACAACGTGTTGCTGAGTTCAGACAATTTTTTAGTCCGCAGCCCCAAGGTATGATCGCTTCCAGCAACCATCGCCAGCGTCTGTTTTACATGGTGCAGGAATACCTAGGGGCAAGATCAGACTAGGACACCTTTCCCACCAAAAATCCTGGGTCTTGAGGATGGATCACTGGCCAGAACTTGCACAGTATGCAATTGAGCTACTGGCCTGTCCTGCATCCAGCGTTCTTTCAGAACGCACATTCAGTGCTGCTGGAGGCTTTGTAACCGATCACAGGGTGCGCCTGTCCACCGACTCGGTTGATCGGCTGACCTTCATAAAAATGAATCAGTCTTAGATCACCAGCTACCAAGCACCTGATGCTGATGTAACCCAATAATTTTTTTTTGAATGTGAGATCCCTTCAAGACTGCCTATGCTTATGCTGAGTGACTATCCTGTTATGCTGAGTGACTATCCTCTTCCTCCTCAAAGTTCATGTTGATAGCTTGTAAGAAAATTTTTGGTTCTGGGCACTGCCACCAGTGGCTAAGGCCCAATTTTTCTGCCCATGTTTAACAGGGGCGTGTAATTACAATTTTTGCTGTAATACTTTGCAGCAGGGCTCATTCCTGCGCTCAAACTACAGTATCTGTGAGGGGTTGCAGTGTTGTGGCACCAGTGCCTAAGGCCAAATTTTTCTGTCCCTGTTTAACAGGGGCATGTAATTACAATTTTTGCTGTAATACTTTGCAGCAGGGCTCATTCCTGTGCTCCAACTGGAGTATCTGTGAGGGGTTGTAGTGTTGTGGCACCAGCACCAGTGCCTAAGGCCCAATTTTTCTGACCCTGTTCAACAGGGGCATGTAATTACAATTCTTGATCTAATATTTCACAGCAGGGCCCGTTCCAGCGCCCACCAAGAGTAACTGTGAGGACTTACAGTGTTGTGGCACCACCACCACCACCAAAGGCCCAATTTTTCTGCCACTGTTCAACAATGGCATGTAATTACAATTCTTGATATAATAGTTCACAGCAGGGCGTTCCAGCACCCACCAAGAGTAACTGTGAGGGCTTACAGTTTTGTGGCAACACCAAAACCTAAGGCCCAAATTTCTGCAGAGTACATACGGCAGGCTCCTACTTTCAAACATCCGACTTTCAAACGACTCCTACTTACAAACTGAGGGAGACAACAGGAAGTGAGAGGAAATCTACCCCTAGGAAGGGAAATTCTCTCCTGTAAGAGATACTATGGGAAAAGGTGTCTCCTCTCCACCGATGCTTTATCACCAATCCTTGTTTGCCTAAAAAACCCAAATTTTCTAAATCCAATTGTCATTGGGACAGAAAGTGAGGTGAAATCTTCTGAACAGGTGCACAGACAGCAAAACCAATGTTACAGGGGTGATAACCCTTCCCTATGTTTTCCAAAAAGCTTAAAAATTGATTGATTTTTTGTCTGGAGCTACACTTTAAAAATGTACCAGTTCAAAATGACAAACAGATTCTACTTAAAGCGGTTGTAAAGTCATTTTTTTAACTTTTACCTACAGGTAAGCCTATACTAAGGCTTACCTGTAGGTAAAATAAATATCTCCTAAACCTTTACGGTTTAGGAGATATTCCCCTCGCAATGCGCCGCTGACAGCAGCGGCGCATGCGCACAGGGGATTCTCGGGCTGAAGGCTCGGCAGACGCAGAGCCTCGCCGGAACGAAGTCTCCCGCGCGCATGCGTGGGAGTGAGACATCGCGGCTCCAGCCACTCACAGCGCTGGAGCTGCGATACCCGGAAGACACGCCGAGGCAAGATGACATCTCCCTCGGCGTGGACCAGGTAAGTTCCCGATGCCTCGTTCTAAGGTAAGTATTTCATAATGAGCTTGTATGCTGTGCATACAAGCTCATTATGCATTTTCCTTTACAGGTGTAAAAAAAAATTAAAAAATAGCGGGTTTACAACCGCTTTAAGAACAAACCTACAGTCCCTGTCTTGTTTGCAACGCCTGTATACTGCTGTTCAGAGTATATTGGGCCTGGGAGCCCCACGCCTTTCCTTTTTTTTATTTGGGTGCAGGGTTCCCCTTAATATCCATACAAGACTCAAAGGGCCAGGTAATGGGCTGGGGGGAGGGGGTACCCATGCCGTTTTTCTCAATGATTTTCATCCATATTGCCGGGACCAGACATTACATTAAAGCCGCAAGCAGTTTTAAATGACTTTTATTCCTTTAGAAATGTCATTTTGTGCAGGGACAGTTATAAACACAGGAAACACGTGCCACTTTACAGGCATACTATAGACCAGCCCTCAAAAATTGCACTCGCCTGCTCGCATTTTGCGAATGAATTTTGAGGGCTGGCGAGGAAGGACTACCTGGGAGCAGGGGGGCGAGCACTGCCAGCATGTGGGGTTGTATGGGAGTCCTTCTCCCAGCGCTCGTGGAGTTGAACAGAGGAGAGCAGGCGGCCGGAACATCAGTGTGCGGGCAACATCACAAGCGGCTTTCATTTCAATAGCAGCAGTGTGTTCCCGCACTCGCTGTCTCACACAGCACCGCCCCCCTGGTCCCGGGACTTTGATAGACAGATTACCCGTCCAATCCAGGGAGAGTGACGTGTATCACAGCTCCCAGACCAGGGGGCAGGGCTGTATGTGACGCTGAGCGGCGGGAAGACACTACTATTGAAATGAAAGCTGTTTCAGCGGTGTTCCTCGGCGCTGTAATCATCCGGCCTGCAATCCTCTTACTCTCTTCTGCTCCACTACATGATGGACACAGGTAGGCTGCATGGTGGGCACAGGCAGACTGCATGGTGGACACGGGTGGGCTGCATGGTGGACACGGGTGGGCTGCATGGTGGACACGGGTGGGCTGCATGGTGGACACGGGTGGGCTGCATGGTGGACACGGGTGGGCTGCATGGTGGACACGGGTGGGCTGCATGGTGGACATGGGTGGGCTGCAAGGTGGACATGGGTGGGCTGCAAGGTGGACATGGGTGGGCTGCAAGGTGGACACGGGTGGGCTGCATGGGCTGCATGGTGGGCACAGGCGGGCTGCATGGTGGACATGGGTGGGCTGCATGGTGGACATGGGTGGGCTGCAAGGTGGACATGGGTGGGCTGCAAGGTGGACATGGGTGGGCTGCAAGGTGGACACGGGTGGGCTGCATGGGCTGCATGGTGGGCACAGGCGGGCTGCATGGTGGACATGGGTGGGCTGCATGGTGGACACGGGTGGGCTGCATGGTGGACACTGGTGGGCTGCATGGAGAACACGAGTGGGCTGCATGGAGAACATGGAGAACACGGGTGGGCTGCATGGAGAACACGGGTGGGCTGCATGGAGAACACGGGTGGGCTGCATGGTGGACACGGGGTGGGCTGCATGGTGGACACGGGTGGGCTGCATGGTGGACACGGGTGGGCTGCATGGAGGACACGGGTGGGCTGCATGGTGGACACGGGTGGGCTTCATGGTGGACACGGATATAGTTGTTGTTAATATTTATTTTTATGACTTAATTCTGCAAAAAACATTTAAGTGTCATTTCATGAGATAATTTATGAGGGCGTGTTTAGGGGCGGAATTAGGGGCGGAGCAGGGTAGGGGTTGGGTGGGGCGACTGGTGGCGAGTAACCCTTGAGGCCTGGCTAGTAGCTCAGGACTTGAAATTTTGAGCCCTGCTATAGACAACCCCCAGGCATGATATTTAAAGGAATATTTCACTTTTATTTTTTCACTTTAACCACTTAACGACCGGCCATGGCATATATACGTCGGCAGAATGGCACGTACCGGCACAATCACGTACCTGTACGTTGCCCTTTAACTGCCTGCCGTGTGGTCGCGCGCGCGCCGCCGGCGGCGTGCTAGCGACCCTGCTGCCATCCCCGAGAGTCGGAACGCGGGTCCCACGGACTCGATCATCGCGGGGATCCCCGCGATCGTCTCACGGGGGGATGAAGCGGGGAGATTTTAGTGTAAACACAACATCTCCCCACTCGCCTACTGACACTGTCACTGATTTCCGCTCTGTGTAATCAGAGCGGAGATCAGTGACGTGTCACTAGTAGCCACGCCCCCACACAGTAGTAATCACTCCCTTAGGCACACTTAACCCCTTCAGCGCCCCTAGTGGTTAACCCCTTCACTGCCAGTGTAATTTTTACAGTAACCAGTGCATTTTTATAGCACTAATCGCTGTAAAAATGACAATGGTCCAAAAAATGTGTCAAAAGTGTCCGATGTGTCCGCCATAATGTTGCAGTCATGAAAAAAATCGCTGATCGCCGCCATTACTAGTAAAAAACAAAATAAATAAAAATAAAATGCCATAAAACTATCCCCTATTTTGTAAACGCTATAACTTTTGCGCAAACCAATCAATAAACGCAGATTGCGATTTCTTTTACCAAAAATATGTAGAAGAATATGTATCGGCCTAAACTGAGGAAAAAAATGTTTTTTATATATTTTTTGGGGATATTTATTATAGCAAAAAGTAAAAAATATTGCATTTTTTTTCAAAATTGTCGCTCTATTTTTGTTCATAGCGCAAAAAATAAAAACCGCAGAGGTGATCAAATACCACCAAAAGAAAGCTCTATTTGTGGGAAAAAAAGGACGTCAATTTTGTTTGGGAGTCACGTCGCACGACCGTGCAATCGTCAGTTAAGGCGACGCAGTGCCGAATCGCAAAAAGGGGCCTGGTCTTTATGCTGCATATTGTTCCAGGGCTTAAGTGGTTAACCGTGTAGGTTAAGGAGATATTTCTTGCACCTACAGATAAGCCTTAATCTAAAAGTGGCCTGGTCATTAACTAGCCAAAATGGTCCGGGGGTTAAGTGGTTAAGCATCATTAAAATCACTGCTCCTGAAAAAACAGCCGTTTTTAAAACTTTTTTTTGCATTGATACATGTACCCGGGGGCAGGACCCGGGTCCCCAAACCCTTTTTAGGACAATAACTTGCATATTAGCCTTTAAAATTCGCACTTTTGATTTCTCACGTTCGAGTCCCATAGACTTTAACGGGGTTCGAAAGTTCGCGCGAACTATCGGTCCGTTCGCATGTTCTGGATGCGAACCGAACCGGGGGGCTGTTCGGCTCATCCCTAGTGTAGGGTCATCCCCGGTTTCAGGGGACAGTCCCCGGATTGAGGACACTGTCCCCGGACCAAATCTGTCCCCGGTTTTGTCCCCGGATTGGATTTGAACAGGGGCTGGGGCAATTTCAAAGACAGTCAGTGCAGAATTAAAGAAAAAAAAATCGGAATTACACTCCCCCGCTTCCCGATTCCATTATCTGTGCCCCTTTCTGATGATCATGTGCTGGTCGGAGCGGAGGGAATATTTCTTCAGTTTGGGGTGCATGTCCATTCAGCTCCGCTCGCATGTTCTTCTGCCTTGGCTCAAGTCCCGGCCAGCCGCCTGTCTGCTTATCTCCTTGCCTTCCCTGGTGGAGTGATCTTTCTCTGCTCCCCACCCAGTATTAGCCGGGGCCCGGAGAGTAAGACTTGACAGGCTGTGAGGTGGGCAGCGACGGGCAAATAGTCGCTGATTGCCGCCATTACTAGTAAAAAAAAAAAATATGTCCCCGGATTTTATTTTAAAAATCTGGTCACCTTACCCTAGTGGTGACATGCAGTTTCAATGACACCCTAACACACTTAGTCAGCACACCTCCAACGTACATGCATTGCAGTGCATGATAATGAACAGTGAACTGTGGTGCTCGGAGTTGAAAAATGTGGTTCTTGTCCAGCTTAATGCACATGTGTTAGTACATCACAACAGACTGGCTGGTATAACTGTTATTTCTAAAAAATAAAAAACACAAAAAATAAATAAAAAAATGAACGAGTGAAGTAACTATGTAGATACTCTGTGTAAAATATTTAGTTAATTAGTATGTACTGAAAAGTAATATAACCTTTCTTGATGGATGGTTAATTCTGAAATATAGGTTACTTGCATTCTCAAAATGAAGGGAATATAACTCGCCTTGCATGAACCGTGGGACCAATTTACAAGAATGGAAAAAAGAAACAGTAGGGGTGATGCCCACAGCAACAAGTGAGACTCCAGCTGTCATTATTCTACTCCAGGGTAGAGGAGTATAGAGAACATTTGACTGGTTGCCATGGGCAACCTCTCCATGCTTCCTTTGCCCCAGTTATTAATTAATGAGCCTTGGTGTTTACTGCACGCTGCCTTCTCTCTCATATAAATAAGAATAGATCAAGTGTTTTCCCAGAGGCTTCCAGAGAAATCAGTGATACCAGCCACCAAAACAGGATTATATGTTCTCGCTGCAACAAAAATGCAAATGTTATGAGTTGGCAGCAAATATCTGCGCTTTTGCAGCTGCCGGCATTATGGAGTGACTGGTGCTGCTAGAATACAAAGTAGAAGATTAGGGTTACTGGAACAAACTAATAAAGTGATTAGAGAAGCTAGCATCTAATGTACTGATGCATGCAGCTGTGACCATAAAACAGACAGCACAGGGCCTTGTTCTCCATGAAGTACTTCATGCATGTGATGTTATGACTCTTTCGGTATATAGAGTATACTAATGTAGTGCAGGTGCTCCGGGTCGTTGGTTCTCAACCCTGTCCTCAAGTACCCCCAACAGGCCATGTTTTGGCATTTCTCTTATATAAAATAGCTGTCCAAAATACCAAGCCATTGACTCTGATTTAAATCACCTGTGCAAGATAAAGGAAAACCGTCAAACATGGCCTGTTGGGTAGGGTGACCAGATTTTTTAAATGAAATCTGGGGACATATATTTTTTTTTACGAGTAATGGCGGCAATCAGCGACTCTCCGCCCGTTGCCGCCGCCGCCTACCTCACAGCCTGTCAAGTCTCACTCTCCTGGCCCCGGCTACTACTGGGTGGGGAGTGGAGGAAGATCACTCTGCTAGGGAAGGCAAGGAGATAAGCAGGCAGTCAGCTGGCCGGGACTTGAGCCAAGGCAGAAGAACATGCGAGCAGAGCTGAATGGGCATGCACCCTGAAACTGAAGAAATATTCCCTCTGCTGCGACCAGCACATGATCATCAGAAAGGGGCACAGATAATAGAAAGAAATAGACCCCCCTAAACTAGTAGGAGTGGCAGAGCGGGGGTGTGTAATTCAGATTTTCTTTTTTAATTCTGCACTGACTGTCTTTGAAATTGCCCCAGCCCCAGTTCAAATCCAATCTGGGGACAAAACCGGGGACAGACTGGGTCCGGGGACAGTGTCCTCAATCCGGAGACTGTCCCCGGAAACTGGGGATGTCTGGTCACCCTACTGTTGGGGGTACTTGAGGACAGGGTTGAGAACTGCTCTAGTTCATTCAGGGGCTAAAGTGAGGTAAAAGGGGACCAGTATGCTTCAGTACTCAAAGATCACATAACCTATCCTTAATTCTAGTTATATCATTTTAATATATGACACTTGCGTATGAATAAAGTGTATACAGCAGCCAGCCACTTCTAATATGCACTCTTTGCAACATTTCTATAAAATGTTAAACTCCAAGGGGTGTTTAGAGAATGTCCACTTCTGGTCATTTTGTGACAAAAAATAACTTTAATACCGCTTGCAATTTGTTTTGTACACTGCATGGTGCATGCACCATTCAGTGCACATATCAAAAATAGAGCAAGGTGTTGGGCCATGTAACTCCTGTGTGCATGCATAGACAACATCACTGACTATTCAATGGCCTAAGTGGAGTGTTGCTGGGTAAGATGGAAAGCACAGAGGAAGTGCGGAGAATATAGTGGTTGTGACAATAATGAGGTTTGATGAACCCCATACTGTGTGAGGAGAGGGTGAATTTCAACAAAATGCAGTGCCACCCTTATTTCTCCAACATTCAAAAGCCAGCTACAGACAAAAAGCACAGCATCCTAAATCCACTACAACAGCTCAAGCTAGAACAAGGGGGATCAGAAACATAAACAGTACTTAGAATCTGGGAAAACTCATGGTGGAATCATCTTGTAAATGGCTAATTGGCTTTCGTAAACAGCAATAGAGTAGAGAGAGACTTTTAATGAATCCCTATCATAAAAAAGTCATGTAAACATTCCAGTGTCCTGCCATTGATAATGGATGAGACATGTACACTGAATTTTCTATGTATTATGTTTCTACTGTATCCTTTGTGTTATAAAGATTAAAGGGGTTGTAAAGGTTTGTTTTTTACTGGTTCACTTACCTTTTCCTTTGATTTACCTTCTAAATATTTTTTTTCTTTGTTTTCTTTGTCTGAATTTCTCACTTCCTGTTCCTCCTCAGTAAGCTGTTCAGTAAGCTGTTCTGGCTGACTCCACACCACTCGGATGATGGTGTGAAGTTTAGTGAGGAGAAACAGGAAGTGAGAAATTCAGACACAGAAAAAAAACATTTAGAAGGTAAATCAAAGGAAAAGGTAAGTGAACCAACAATGCACTAGCTTAAAGGAACCTATTTAGAAAATAAAAAAACGAACCTTTACAACCCCTTTAATAAAAAACACAGTTAAAAAAAACAAAAAACATTCCAGTGTCCAGAACCTTTGACAGGGGACAAGTGCAGTGTCATTTAACACTTTAGCAGCATACAGGCGGTCCCCTACTTACAAACATCCGACTTACAAACGACTCCTATTTACAAACGGAGGGAGACATCAGGAAGTGAGAGGAAATCTACCCCTAGGAAGGGAAATTCACTCCTGTAAGCATTTTTATGGGAAAAAGGTGTCTCCACTGGAGCTTTATCACCAGTCCATGTTTACCTAACAACCAAAAATTTTCAAAATCCATTTGTCATTGGGATGGAAAGTGAGGTGAAATCTTCTGAACAGGGGCACAGACAGCAAAACAAATGTTACAGGGGTGATAACCCTTCCCTATGTTTTCCAAAAAGTCTAAAAACTATTTTTTTGTCTGGAGCTACCCCTAAAAAATGTACCTGTTCCGACTTACAAACAAACTCAACTTAAGAACAAACCTACAGTCCCTATCTTGTTTATAACCCGGGGACCCCCTGTATCTCTTAGGCCAAAGCCTGCCTACCCAGCTACATCACTGACCTAGTCTCTAAATACCAACCTAATCGTTCTCTTCATTCTTCTCAAGACCTCCTGCTCTCTAGCTCTCTCATCACCCGCTCCCATGCTCGTCTCCAGGACTTTTCCAGAGCCTCTCCAAGCCTATGGAACTCCTTACCCCAATCTGTCCATCTATCTCCTTCTCTATTAGCTTTTAGAGGGTCCCTGAAAACCCTCCTCTTCAGAGAAGCCTATCCTATCCACACCTAACAACTGTATTTTCATTTTTGTCCATCTGATCATCCCCCACAGCTACTACCCTCTGTTCCACGTGACCCTCCCTTCTAGACTGTAAGCTCTAACGAGCAGGGCCCTCTGATCCCTCCTGTATTGAATTGTATTGTGACTGTATTGTCTTACCTGATGTAAAGCGCTGCACAAACTGTTGGCGCTATATAAATCCTGTATAATAATAATAATACTGCCATAAAACAATTCAGAAGTAATACACATTCGATTCTGGCTCCACCTGAAACGACCTTTTCCATACATTTCTAAGGTCTTAAACTCTGAACATAATCCATAATTCCTGTTATAATAAAATTACATTTATAATAAGCATCTACCCAAATGAGATACCAAACACCCTAAGGCGCCTTTCACACGAGACGGATCAGTAATGATCCGCCCCGTGAACCTCCGCTTGCTCAGCGGGGATCGCTCCGTTGATCCCCGCTGAGCCGGCGGATAACTGGGCAGTACCCGCACACTGTGCAGGGACCGCCCTGTCAGATCTCCGCTCTCCCCTATGGGGGGATCGGATAAACACGGACTGAGTATTGCTCAAAAACTGAGCATTGCGGACACGGAGTAGATCGGGTGTCAGCGGATGTTTCATCCGCTGACACCCGCGATCTCATAGGGACCAATGTATGTCCCTTTTTCATCCGTAAACAGATGGATGAAAAAGCGGACATACGGTCCGTACGTGTGAAAGGGGCCTAACATTATGAGATGCACAAAGCTTATGGGACACATTACATCTCCTAAGCAGAGTAGCCATAAGATCAAAATCATGTTTGATATCTATCAAATCCTAATTTAATTCTAATCAGAAATATGCTAGTTATTGTATTGTAAATTATAGCCGTCTGAAAATTTTGATACAGTTAGAAAAACTGGAGGGGGTGCCTGCTGAAATATCATGAATTATTCAACACTCCAACAACATGCCCCTCAGCTCTTTTGATTGGTTGCGGTTGGCTCAGTAACACTCATAGAGAGTCCAAAAAAGCTGTTGCAATTGGTGGCTGACAGCTCTCAATTTTCTATTGAAATTATGCACGAATGGTGAAAGTCATTAATGAAAGCCAGTCACTCTGACATACCTGATTAGACTACTCTAAGGTGAATTTAACTCTGCAAAGGAACCAACATCCGAGGAAAGTTTGCTAAGTACTTTTCACTTTTAATGCTTTTTATTTGTTGCTTATTGTCTTTTTTGTGTAAATGGCTTCTTACACTGTTTTTTCTTTTCTTTCATTAAAACAATAATTAAATCATTAAGCTAGTTCTCTGAATTCTCTAAAGAATTCTTGTCTACCATATTTTAACCTGTTACCTCCCTGTCTGGCGTGGCAGTGAGTGTCAGACATTTCTTAAGGTCAGAATTGTTAATTTGCTGTGAAGGGTGCATGTTTCTGTTAAAATACGTGATGGCAGCTACTGTTTGTGAATGTAAAGGTTTAACTATGGCATTACCACCAAAATGATAATTACTTTCATGTGCCTGTTGGCTTGGATTGTTGTTGTGTGAGTTGAAAAATCTATTCATAGGAT
Source organism: Rana muscosa (assembly GCA_029206835.1). Lineage (NCBI taxonomy): Eukaryota > Metazoa > Chordata > Amphibia > Anura > Ranidae > Rana > Rana muscosa. Next base: position 232,608,423 of record CM055118.1, read on the forward strand.
AAGGCTGATATTAGTCACATTCTGATGGCAGCGGTAGAATTAGAGACTGCTGCCATCATAGCAGTGGTGATGCATCAATTGACAATCTCAGTCCTGACCTGTCACCACTGGAATACAGTATGCTGTGCAGTGCTCACCCACCACAATGCAGATTTTCTTTCTACTTTAACTGTTAACTGTAATTTCAGAAAAAGTCTCTTTCTGTGCAATATATTCATTGCATGTTCCATGCTTCTAACAATCATATGCATATGGTAGAATTTAGGCCGGGTTCACACCATCCCCACATGCGGCTCAAGGCAGGGGTCCGGTGCGTGCTGGTTCACCGGTTTAGGTCCCATTTCAGCCGGAATTTTGGGCTGAAATCAAACCTGAAACACACCAAAAAAGGCACGCGTTTTTTGGGCACACTACACCGGACCCGCTGCGGAGATATGTGAACCAACTCCATAGAGAGCCAGTCACATTCTCCCTCTATGTGAATTGAATGCGGGGAAACGCGCATTCAATTCACATAGGTGTGAACCCGGCCTCAAAGAGTTAGGAGCTGTATGTAATATACATACCACTGACTTCCAGTAGTTTTAATTTAAAAAAGCATTTACAGTTAAATACATCTTCCAGCAAAGTGCAACCCTTTGGAAAAACCTGAACTTGTTCATGAATAGCTTGTGAAATGAATGTGGTCTGATATTCATCTATGCCATAGTAATGCATAAGGATTGTGTTAAACTGCCTTCCATTGTTTTTTTTTTAACAGAAAAGTTTAAACAGCCTTTCATTGTTGATGTCTCCTTCTGAAAAAAATAGTTACCTGGCCGTCACTCAAGCAACTATGATATGCAGATCAAGGTTACTGACTTTACTTTGGCCTCCTAATTTGCATGCTTGTACTAGATCAGTTACTCAGAAAGTGCTGAATCAAGGGACAACCTGGCAAATAGTATTTAATAGAGGAAGTCAGCAATGGCATATTTCTCTGACCAGAGGTTTGATTTAACAAACAAAACATACATTTTACATTATCCTATCATAACTGAGAATTGAATGGTTTAGACAATCAAGGTCTATCAGCACCACCAGTCTTATTAGTCCGGTACATGGTTCAGGCATCTATACCATGCTCTGATAAAAGGGGAGCCTTTAAACCCCCAAAATATGTTGGAATTTTATGATACATGATTCTAAATAAAATGTGTACTTAATATGTTCTGCTTTTGCTGCTTTTCTCCTTGCACACTTAGTTGAAGATCAGACCACATTATGGCATGCATTCATAGAAATCCATGTAAATCTAGTTTTTCTTGCACAAAACAAGAACACATAAGGAAAACAACAAGCAATCACTATGCCACTGGCATACACTCTCATAAGAAAAAATATATATAGTCGCGCTAACTTATGACTGAACATAAGCCCACCACTGAATAGTTGAAAAAATCCAAATACCAACAGTGATAAATCATATAGATACTCAATGAAGAACCATGAAAGATCAGTAAATTATAAATAATGATAAGGTGAGTGAACTATGATTAAACAGTTAATAAGATGATAGTCCACAACTGCTATATGAGACTCTCAAAGTTCATGTCTGAAAGTCCATGATAAACAAAACACCCGTGAATAAGTGTCCAAAAAAGCCAACGACAGAAAATCTTCTTATAATCCATGACTTTCACCACCACCAGTAAGAATTCCTGCTTACCAAAAAGCGATGGTCCCCTATGACAGAGGACCTAAAACAGCCTCAAATGATACTCAGTGGAACCTCCGGATTTCAGCAAATGATGAACTTCAATGGTTTAGTAGCCCGACAGCTCATACAGCATCATGCGAATGTTCAACATCAACATGAAAAGAAGGAAGGACACTGAATAGTGTAAAATCCTTGGTGTACATTTATTAAAAGAATATTGGAATCATACTCACAAAAGCAGTTAAAAAGACAGCCTTAAAGTGTGTCTGCGCCGACCGGTCAGAGGCGCTGGTACACAAATACGTCCGTGGAAGCCGAGCAGTGGAGGGTGACGTCAGCACAAAGCTCGTATCCTGCCCTACGCGTTTCGTGAAAATTCACGTCGTCTCGGGGCACGGGCGATGGGCTGCGTCACCCCCTCTTTATAGGGAACACACCAGAGAAAGATCCAACCCGAAGAAGAGCGCGCGCACGCGCGCGCGTCACGCCGCGAGGCAACCACGTCTCGCTAGCAGTGTCGCTAAGCCAGTCCAACGCCGGATGCGCACACATCTCTCCCCACGAGGAAACCAAGCCTCGTTTGTAAAAACATTATGTGCACGTCATCACGCTAAACCGGAATGACGAAAGCACAAGGGGAGAGTGTGCCGCACATCCGCGTGACCATGGCAACAGGGATCATAACAACGATACGCACGCCCTCCAAGGGGGAGGGAACCCCCCAGGTGTGTCACAAGAAGCAGTAAAGCCCACAACCTCCGCTGCAACCCACAAACAATGGGTGCAGTGGGCGCAATGGGACAATAAGCTGCTCCGGATGTTAAATCCTAACAACAGAAAAAATATATACATTGATACTGGAACTAAGGAGCATACTAGTTCATACCGATATCAGAAAACATACATAAATTACAATAGACAAAAAATAATAAAATAAATTTCTCTAAATATTATTTAAAAAATTATTATTAATAAATGACACTAAAACCACATAGATTAAAGGCTGTCATCATTTAGTCACACCCCTCCCTACACCCCATTCAATATAACTAAAAGACAAAAGCAGTAACTAAATGTCCATAGGAAAAGGAGGGGAGAGGGGGGGAAAGATTCAAATGCGGCGCAATATCAATCGACACACTATATCATACAGTCAGTATTAATAATCCCGGAAATCTGTTATGAAAACATGATTATCAATGGATAAGAAAAACCTAGGAATTATTGATAAAGGCATTGACATCGGTGTCAACGTTGAGACCAAATGGAACATAAGTTCTCAACCTGTACACCCATGCCATTTCCTGCTTAGAGATTTCTCTAACAAGCGAACTGCCTCTCCAGTGAGGTCTGTATTTGTCAATTGCAATGAATAGCGTACCAGACGGGTCTCTCTTATGGACCTGATCATAGTGCCGGGATACAGAATGCTTATCGAATCCTTTCCGTATATTATCTATATGCTCATTAAGTCTTACCCTTACTGCCCTTTTGGTCCTCCCCACATATTGGAGACCACAAGGGCACTGTATAAGGTAGACAACCCCCAAAGATGAGCATGTTATAAAAGGTTCGATTTCATAGGTTCGGCCAGTACTTGTTGAAGAAAAATGACTGATCTTCCTATCCCTGCAGCTATTCAAGCTGCACACTTGGCATTTCTTACATCTATAGTACCCTGTCAGGTTCTCTAAGAATGTCCTATTGGCCCGTGGGGGATCCTGGACACTTGGGGCCACTCTATTAGAAAGTGTTGAAGCACCTCTAAACACAATAACTGGTTTTTCTGGAAGAGAAGATGCCAGCACTAAGTCACTGGTTAAGACATGCCAGTGCCTACGTATAAGGCTTTTGATGGTCTGATGCTGCATGGAGAAAGTGGTGATAAATGGAAGAGAGAACTTACCATCCCTCACCACCCTCTCCTTATCAACCAAAAGTGATCCTCGATCAACCACACTCACAGATTGTATCAATCGAGACATATCACTTTGTTGATAACCTTTGTCCACAAATCTCTTAGAGAGGATCTCGGCCTGGCCTTTGAAAGCCTCTAGATCTGTACAATTGCGTCTCAGTCTAGTGAGTTGTCCCCGAGGGACAGCCTTCAGCCAGGGGGCATAATGGCAACTGTCCAGCGGGATATATGAATTTCTATCGGTTGGTTTGAAATAAGTGGTCGTGACAAATTTACTGTCAGCCGCTGAAATTTTCAAATCCAGATAGTGAACTGATTCCTGGCTTGCCTCAAAGGAAAATCTAATGCCCCTATTGTTGTCATTCAGGGACAGCATGCAGAGGCGTTGCTAGGGGGGTGCGGGGGGTGCAGTCCGCCCCCGGGTGACACCCGCTAGAGGGGTGACACCCTCCCTTTTTTTTTTTTTACAGCTGACCCATTCATTGATTAATTTCACCCCGCTGGGCTGGAAGCCTGGAACAACACCTCCAGCGCCGCGGCCGCGCCTGGTGTGTGTCCTCCGGCTCCTTATTCTTCCTATTCCTAAATTCCAATCCTCCTCCCTACCCTACAGAGCCAGCGAGCGACTCAGCCTGTCACATCATCACACTGCACTGTGATGATGTGACGACACGTCACTGCAGCACACACACAACTTTCTCCGCCCGGGCGGCGCGGCTGCTGTGTGTGACGGTCGCTGCCCACAGTGCCCAGCCCTCCTCCTCTCCACTCTCCAGGAGTACACTAAGACTTTTTCTGTTTGAAGAGCGCAGTCACCTAGTGGAACATGCAATTAAGCAAGCACATTTAAAATCTAAAGAATATGGAATTGCCGTAGAGAGAAGAGCCAGGTTTAAGAAGAGGATGGCAGGGGAACAGGCACGTGATGCTGGAGGCATAAGTCTACAAGACGAGAACAAGAGGGCAATGCTTGAGTGCATTGATCGCTTCCATTCTGAACTCCAGATCAGATTAAGAGCCATCATGGAAGTTGCAGCCATGTTTGAGGCTGTTCAAGCAAAGAGTCTCATATATGAAACTGAAGAAACATTAAAGGTGTCCATTCCAAAACTGACCACTTTTTATGACAAAATATCTGAGAGTGAGCTGTTAATGGAAATACCCAGACTGAGGAGACATCTCAAAGCAGCCAAGATCAACCTAGAAGAAGTCAAAGATTGGTCGGCTTTACAAGTTTTGACCTTCATAGCAGAATGGGACTTCATTGAATTTCTTCCAACCCTTTCACTATGTCTAAAAATATTTCTGACAATCTGTGTGTCTGTGGCTTCATGTGAGAGGAGCTTTTCAAAGTTGAAGCTGATAAAAAACTATTTGCGTTCAACGATGGGACAGGCAAGGCTTTCTGATCTTGCAATATTATCAGTTGAAAGTGAACTAGCGAAATGTATTGATTTTGATGATGTTGTTCACAATTTTGCAGCTGTCAAGGCTAGAAAAGCAAAGTTTTGATTTAGATGTTAACTAAATGCTTTCATATTTGTTCCTGTTTTTGTGTTATTTATTTATTAATTCAGTAAAGTTTAAAGTTAAAATAAATACAGTTCTTTAACAGTTTAAGCTTTGATTTCTATTATTTTCATATGATTTTGTTATTCAAATTTGCTAGTTGATTGATAGTTATTAACGGCACTATTGTTGCCAATATATGCAGTGTTATTAGGGTGAAAAAAATTATTGGGGGGGGGGGTGACACCATGTTATACCGCACCAGGTGACACCAACCCTAGTGACGCCACTGACAGCATGTAATCCCGCAAAGCAGGTTCACTACCGTCCCATAGGAGGAGGACGTCGTCGATGTACCTTACCCAGAGTACAACCTCTGGTCTCCGGCAAACATCGACGACGTCCTCCTCCCATTTGGCCATAAAAAGATTGGCCAGGCTGGGGGCATACTTCGCCCCCATCGCCACACCACGGTCCTGGCGGAAAAATTGATTATCACACCAAAAATAATTGTGACTTGCTGCATATTTCAGCAAAGTCACAATAAATTCAATTTGCCAGGGTGGCAAGTCTGAACCTCTTGTCAAATACAGTTCTACAGCCTCAAAACCACACTCATGGGGGATAATGGTATAAAGTGAGGTCACGTCTGCCGTGACCATCCATATACCCTCTGTGGGAGTAAGGTCTTTAAGTAAGTTAATGACATGTCTAGTGTCCCTTACATAAGAGGGGATCTGCTGGACCAAAGGTTGCAGAAAAAAGTCAATATACTTCCCCACCCGGTACGTAATCGAATCTATCCCACTAACGATGGGTCGTCCCGGGGGGGAAGTAAGACTTTTATGGATCTTCGGGAGATAGTAGATGACGGGAGTCCGGGGGGCGCAAGGTATCAGAAACAATCTCTCCCTGTCACTGAGAATACCTTCCCGGTATCCCTCATCCACAATAATTTCAAGTTCTCTTTTATACTTGATGACAGGATCCCTATTAAGAGGAGTGTAGGTTTCAGTGTCATCCACGATCCTGTGTAACTCTTTAAGGTAGTCACACCTATCGAGAATGACTATCCCTCCCCCTTTGTCTGCAGGTCTGATGAGCAGAGATTTGTTAGAACAGAGGGACTCAAGCCCACTCTCCAAATTCCTCTGCATCTTGACCTTTTTTACCTTGATCTTTTCCAGATCTTTAAGTACCACATCCCTGAATATTTTAATGCTCGGGGCCAATGAGCCGGGGGGATTGAACAAGGATGCATTGGCTAAACCAGTATGTTTGTACTCAGGTAAAGGATTCACTCTATCCGTAATAGGATTAGACAGAAAATGCCTTTTAATATTGAGCTTTCTCGCAAACTTGTGAACGTCCATAAAGGTTTGAAACTTGCTCAAGCTCCTAGGCGGAGCAAATTTCAAACCCTTATCCAGCAGGCATTGTTCGGATTCTGATAGAGGCTGTTGGCTCAAATTAAAGATGCCCGTGCCTATATTCTTTTTCTTTTTGAGCAACTGGGCCCTCCTCCCCCCTCTGACCCCTCTCTTCGTTCCGGTGGGCCGAACCGACCTTGGTGGCCCATGGGAAAACCCCAACTGGGGTTGGGTCTAAAGTCATATTGACCTGGGGGGTAGGGAGGTCTAGAATAATCGTAACCCCTGTCATAATAATTAGACTGAGGGAACTGACCATTCCTATCCTGGTTGTCAAATCCAAATCGTCTTTCCACAGGTTCACGGCCTTGAGGCCCCAGTGAATCTGTTAAAGGAAAAAAACGATTTTGGGTAGGGGTGTTATACTCCCACCTGCCATTGGTCTCAAAGCTGGGTCTCATAAATCCCTGGTTGTACCCCACATCATGATGGGTGGATCTAGATGAAGGATGCTCCCAACCTCCCAAAGATTCATCCCGATAGTGTTGAAACTGTGCATCAGGTTTATGAGTTTTCATTTTTTTAGGCGTTTTAGATGAAAAAGTGCCTTGTTTAGGCCCATTCTTAGTTTTGGCCTTATTATTGCGTTGAGCTGGAGTCGGTATGGGGGGGTTAGAAACCCCTCCCCTACCAGTCATAGGAGGGATGCCAACCAAACCGGGTGGCACTACACCCTGAGGGGCAGTATCCATTACAACCTCGTTTGTCTCCTCAGCTGCCAACTTCTTCTGCCACAAAAAAAACAGACCAGACTGATAATCTTCAAAGTCTCTAAGGTACTTTTTCTTCTTTTTCACTTTTTGGTCCTTTTCTTCCCTCTCCAAAGTTTTTTGGAGAGAGTTGGAACACTCCCTGTATTCCTCTCCATTTTTCGAAGAGGCCAGCAGGTCCCTAACCATTTTAATTTCGGTATCGAGTCTTTGCAATTTCTCGCTCTTTCGTTGAGCCAGAAATCGCAAAAAGGAGACTCCAGCCTCATTAAAATATTTGGCCCAAACCTCTAAATCTGACTCACCCTTTTGTGGGCTTACCTCCCAACGGAGGCTTCTTGGGACCATAGCATTTCTAATATAATTCTCAAGAAACGCTATGTCCCACTGGGTATGTATCTCGGTCGTCATGAGGTTCTTTAATCTCATAAAGAGACCACTGATATCAGAACCTCCCGAGGCCGGGGTGGAATCAAACACCCCAGTCGTATTGACTATCCGTTTCGCTCGGAAATCAAAAATATCAATTTTGGTCAAAATATCGACCACTCACTAAGCAGCAATTAATGGTAGTTTGTGTAAGAATTAGAAAAAAATTATAAAAAGTAACTGCGCTATAGTGTAAAACCTGGTAAATGATTAAAGTTTACCTAGAAAAAAAGAAATAAAGGAAAGCAGCAACTATTCTGAAAACAATCATCAGTGCATGTAAATAAGAAAAAATATATATAGTCGCGCTAACTTATGACTGAACATAAGCCCACCACTGAATAGTTGAAAAAATCCAAATACCAACAGTGATAAATCATATAGATACTCAATGAAGAACCATGAAAGATCAGTAAATTATAAATAATGATAAGGTGAGTGAACTATGATTAAACAGTTAATAAGATAATAGTCCACAACTGCTATATGAGACTCTCAAAGTTCATGTCTGAAAGTCCATGATAAACAAAACACCCGTGAATAAGTGTCCAAAAAAGCCAAGGACAGAAAATCTTCTTATAGTCCGTAACTTTCACCACCACCAGTAAGAATTCCTGCTTACCAAAAAGCGATGGTCCCCTATGACAGAGGACCTAAAACAGCCTCAAATGATACTCAGTGGAACCTCCGGATTTCAGCAAATGATGAACTTCAATGGTTTAGTAGCCCGACAGCTCATACAGCATCATGCGAATGTTCAACATCAACATGAAAAGAAGGAAGGACACTGAATAGTGTAAAATCCTTGGTGTACATTTATTAAAAGAATATTGGAATCATACTCACAAAAGCAGTTAAAAAGACAGCCTTAAAGTGTGTCAGCGCCGACCGGTCAGAGGCGCTGGCACACAAATACGTCCGTGGAAGCCGAGCAGTGGAGGGTGACGTCAGCACAAAGCTCGTATCCTGCCCTACGCGTTTCGTGGAAATTCACGTCGTCTCGGGGCACGGGCGATGGGCTGCGTCACCCCCTCTTTATAGGGAACACACCAGAGAAAGATCCAACCCGAAGAAGAGCGCGCGCACGCGCGCGCGTCACGCCGCGAGGCCACCACGTCTCGCTAGCAGTGCCGCTAAGCCAGTCCAACGCCGGATGCGCACGCATCTCTCCCCACGAGGAAACCAAGCCTCGTTTGTAAAAACATTATGTGCACGTCATCACGCTAAACCGGAATGACGAAAGCACAAGGGGAGAGTGTGCCGCACATCCACGTGACCATGGCAACAGGGATCATAGCAACGATACGCACGCCCTCCAAGGGGGAGGGAACCCCCCAGGTGTGTCACAAGAAGCAGTAAAGCCCACAACCTCCGCTGCAACCCACAAACAATGGGTGCAGTGGGCGCAATGGGACAATAAGCTGCTCCGGATGTTAAATCCTAACAACAGAAAAAATATATACAATGATACTGGAACTAAGGAGCATACTAGTTCATACCGATATCAGAAAACATACATAAATTACAATAGACAAAAAATTATAAAATAAATTTGCCCAGATCTAGAGGCTTTCAAAGGCCAGGCCGAGATCCTCTCTAAGAGATTTGTGGACAAAGGTTATCAACAAAGTGATATGTCTCGATTGATACAATCTGTGAGTGTGGTTGATCGAGGATCACTTTTGGTTGATAAGGAGAGGGTGGTGAGGGATGGTAAGTTCTCTCTTCCATTTATCACCACTTTCTCCATGCAGCATCAGACCATCAAAAGCCTTATACGTAGGCACTGGCATGTCTTAACCAGTGACTTAGTGCTGGCATCTTCTCTTCCAGAAAAACCAGTTATTGTGTTTAGAGGTGCTTCAACACTTTCTAATAGAGTGGCCCCAAGTGTCCAGGATCCCCCACGGGCCAATAGGACATTCTTAGAGAACCTGACAGGGTACTATAGATGTAAGAAATGCCAAGTGTGCAGCTTGAATAGCTGCAGGGATAGTAAGATCAGTCATTTTTCTTCAACAAGTACTGGCCGAACCTATGAAATCGAACCTTTTATAACATGCTCATCTTTGGGGGTTGTCTACCTTATACAGTGCCCTTGTGGTCTCCAATATGTGGGGAGGACCAAAAGGGCAGTAAGGGTAAGACTTAATGAGCATATAGATAATATACGGAAAGGATTCGATAAGCATTCTGTATCCCGGCACTATGATCAGGTCCATAAGAGAGACCCGTCTGGTACGCTATTCATTGCAATTGACAAATACAGACCTCACTGGAGAGGCAGTTCGCTTGTTAGAGAAATCTCCAAGCAGGAAATGGCATGGGTGTACAGGTTGAGAACTTATGTTCCATTTGGTCTCAACGTTGACACCGATGTCAATGCCTTTATCAATAATTCCTAGTTTTTTTCTTATCCATTGATAATCATGTTTTCATAACAGATTTCCGGGATTATTAATACTGACTGTATGATATAGTGTGTCGATTGATATTGCGCCGCATTTGAATCTTCCCCCCCCCCTCCCCTCCTTTTCCTATGGACATTTAGTTACTGCTTTTGTCTTTTAGTTATATTGAATGGGGTGTAGGGAGGGGTGTGACTAAATGATGACAGCCTTTAATCTATGTGGTTTTAGTGTCATTTATTAATAATAATTTTTTAAATAATATTTAGGCAAATTTATTTTATTATTTTTTGTCTATTGTAATTTATGTATGTTTTCTGATATCGGTATGAACTAGTATGCTCCTTAGTTCCAGTATCAATGTATATATTTTTTCTGTTGTTAGGATTTAACATCCGGAGCAGCTTATTGTCCCATTGCGCCCACTGCACCCATTGTTTGTGGGTTGCAGCGGAGGTTGTGGGCTTTACTGCTTCTTGTGACACACCTGGGGGGTTCCCTCCCCCTTGGAGGGCATGCGTATCGTTGCTATGATCCCTGTTGCCATGGTCACGCGGATGTGCGGCACACTCTCCCCTTGTGCTTTCGTCATTCCGGTTTAGCGTGATGACGTGCACATAATGTTTTTACAAACGAGGCTTGCTTTCCTCGTGGGGAGAGATGCGTGCGCATCCGGCGTTGGACTGGCTTAGCGGCACTGCTAGCGAGACGTGGTTGCCTCGCGGCCTCTTCTTCGGGTTGGATCTTTCTCTGGTGTGTTCCCTATAAAGAGGGGGTGACGCAGCTCATCGCCTGTGCTCCGAGACGACGTGAATTTTCACGAAACGCGTAGGGCAGGATACGAGCTTTGTGCTGACGTCACCCTCCACTGCTCGGCTTCCACGGACGTATTTGTGTGCCAGCGCCTCTGACCGGTCGGCGCTGACACACTTTAAGGCTGTCTTTTTAACTGCTTTTGTGAGTATGATTCCAATATTCTTTTAATAAATGTACACCAAGGATTTTACACTATTCGGTGTCCTTCCTTCTTTTCATGTTGATGTTGAACATTCGCATGATGCTGTATGAGCTGTCGGGCTACTAAACCATTGAAGTTCATCATTTGCTGAAATCCGGAGGTTCCACTGAGTATCATTTGAGGCTGTTTTAGGTCCTCTGTCATAGGGGACCATCGCTTTTTGGTAAGCAGGAATTCTTACTGGTGGTGGTGAAAGTCACGGATTATAAGAAGATTTTCTGTCGTTGGCTTTTTTGGACACTTATTCACGGGTGTTTTGTTTATCATGGACTTTCAGACATGAACTTTGAGAGTCTCATATAGCAGTTGTGGACTATCATCTTATTAACTGTTTAATCATAGTTCACTCACCTTATCATTATTTATAATTTACTGATCTTTCATGGTTCTTCATTGAGTATCTATATGATTTATCACTGTTGGTATTTGGATTTTTTCAACTATTCAGTGGTGGGCTTATGTTCAGTCATAAGTTAGCGCGACTATATATATTTTTTCTTATTTACATGCACTGATGATTGTTTTCAGAATAGTTGCTGCTTTCCTTTATTTCTTTTTTTCTAGGTAAACTTTAATCATTTACCAGGTTTTACACTATAGCGCAGTTTCTTTTTATTATTTTTTTCTAATTCATACACTCTCATACACTTTGCTGCTTTTCAAGTGTTCATATGGCTTATCTTCCTAGTACATTTGGTATAGACTTTTGCACCTGGCTTTTGGTTTGGCTCTTATTCTTGAAGTACCGTATTTATTGGCGTATAACACGCACCCTAAGGCCCCTTTCACACTGAGGCGTTTTTCAGGTGTTTTAGCGCTAAAAATAGCGCTGTAAAAACGCCTGAAATAATCCTGTCCCAGCATTCTCAATGTGAAAGCCCTAAGGGCTTTCACACTGAGGCGTTGTGCTGGCTGTGCGTTGGAAAAAATCCTGCAAACAGCTTTTTTGGAGCATCTTTGGGGCGCATAAAATAGCGCTGTAAAAATGCCTATCCCCATTGAAATGAATGAGTACCGCTGTAAAACCGCGGTAAAAACGCCCAGAAGCTGTGGGAAGGTCACATGACCGCAGTAGAGTGGAGGATTGTATGATACCAAGAAATCCTTCTTACTGCTAAAAACGCAGTAAAAACACGCTAAAAACGCATAGGCGTTAGCGCTAAAAACGCTGTAATAACGCTAATCGTTTTTAGCGCGTTATTGCAACGCCTCAGTGTGAAAGGGGTCTAACTTTAAGAGGGAAGTTTGAGGAAAAAAACTTTCCACAGCCCCCTGCGTATAACACGCAGGCACAGTTTACTCTCTATTTTCAGGGTAAAAAAAGTGAGTGTTATACGCCAATAAATACTGTATATGAAAACCTTTATCTTTTAGCACATATTGAGAACATTATGTAGACAGAATGAATCAAAACTGAAAGCAGAACAGCTGGTAGGTTATGCCTTCTCTGTCAGTTTGTGCTTCCCTGTTTTCTTTTCCCCTTGACTGTGTCAGCATTAGGAGGATATAATATCCATGCATCATTGGAAAAAAAGAAAGAAAAGCCAATCACAGACAGGGAGAAGGCAGGCAGCTTGTAAAAGGTGACATCACCACCCAAGGGATCTGGGAGCTTGCTAATTCTGGTCCTGTAGGATACATGTTGCATGCAAGAGGCTGCCATCGAATATTTTTCAATTATGTCATCTGTACCTTGAGAGCTCCATGGATGATGCAATACTTCTGCATACAATTTCTGTTAATGGGGCACTAAATTTAGTGTTCTTTATTAAGAAAATACATAATTCATGGAAATGGTGAAATATACATGGCAGATGTTCAGTTGCTTTTATTATGTACGGGTGTTGCTTGTAACTTGTAGAGAGCAAAGAGTAATCTGCTAAACAGTTCCATGCAACATTTAAGGACTTCCAGTAACCCCAGCTCTGCCCTTGGCTATCTAAAGGAATGTACTCTGTATGTGAAAAAAAATATTACAAATATGAAATATCAATCAATAAAACAAGATGCAAATAGAATCCAATCAAACATGAAAACATAACGTCTAAATAAACATAGCAAACACAAATTGACTGCATTTTAGGCCTACTGTCTATTGTTATTTTGTTCACTAGCATGCCCCATTTTGAAATTCCCTGCCATTAACCTAGACTCTGGAAGGTCCCTGTTCCTGAGCCTCTAAATCAGCCTTTCTCTGACTTTTTAGGATTTCTTGAAATAATATTCAGGTCTCCGGGAACCCCTGCTAAAACCAATTCAATGGTAGGTCAGTGGGAAAAATCTCCTTACATTGTTGGTCAATAAGAAGAATGTCCCACTTATAGTGGTGGTCAGAATGCCACCCTTATAGACAGCTGAAAAGATCATTGGTGTCATGCGTATATGAGGGGGCAAATAAGAGAAGCCTATTGCAACTAAGAAAATAAGCTGCTCAACACACTGCATTGGTACTTATTTTTCCTTTTGTTGCTGTGCATGTGTATGTGGGATGAATCCTTACAAGCTGGAGCACCCGAGGCCAGTTCCCACACTCAATGCAAGCCAGCAGAGCAATGACAACTGGAAAGACAAGTTCATTGTTAGCGTATACACTTTAATTCGAAGTGAATGTGATGATACCAAAATGTATGATTACAGTTATACAACAGTACTATCTGTCTATGTTTGGTGGGGACTGGGGAGTCGCCAATAAAACAGCAAACTTCCATCTCAGAGGGAATCATGAGTAGGGATGAGCTTGGTGTTCGAGTCGAACATACGTTCGGCTCGAACATCGGCTGTTCGATCGTTCGCCGAACAACGAACGATTTGGGCCGTTCGCGCCTAATTCGCGGCCCACAATGCACTACGCCATCGCAGTGTCATCCAGGCGCTGTGATTGGCCAAGCATGCACTGTGACCCCGCATGCTTGGCCAATCACAGCGCCGGCAGCGAGGAGAGCAATGATTGGCCACAGGCAGGATGCCTGTGGCCAATTATTGCTGAGGGTGTTTAGTACACGCCCCACACTATAAAAGGCCGCCAGCACGGCGGCCTAGTGTAGTGTGTTCCGGAGCAGGGAAAGAGACGCATAGGCAGGGACAGTGACATTTTTTTTTCTTGCTTAACCTGGATTCCTTTAGTTTAGGGAAAGAGAAGGATAGGTAGGGAGAGTGTCAGTCTGTTTTACTGTGCTAAACCTTGTTTGTAGGGACAGGGAAGGACAGTGAGGGAAATTCTCATTGTGCTATACTGTGCTAAAGCATTCCTCATCAACCATCTTTAAAAAAAATTTTTTATAGGGACAGAAAACTATAGGTAGGGAGAGTGTCAGTGTGTTTTACTGTGCTAAACCTTGTTTGTAGGGACAGGGAAGGACAGTGAGGGAAATTCTCATTGTGCTATACTGTGCTAAAGCATTCCTCATCAACCATCTTTAAAAAAAAAATTTTTTTATAGGGACAGAAAACTATAGGTAGGGAGAGTGTCAGTGTGTTTTACTGTGCTAAACCTTGTTTGTAGGGACAGGGAAGGACAGTGAGGGAAATTCTCATTGTGCTATACTGTGCTAAAGCATTCCTCATCAACCATCTTTAAAAAAACATTTTTTATAGGGACAGAAAACTATAGGTAGGGAGAGTGTCAGTGTGTTTTACTGTGCTAAACCTTGTTTGTAGGGACAGGGAAGGACAGTGAGGGAAATTCTCATTGTGCTATACTGAGCTAAAGCATTCCTCATCAACCATCTTTAAAAAAAATTTTTTTATAGGGACAGAAAACTATAGGTAGGGAGAGTGTCAGTGTGTTTTACTGTGCTAAACCTTGTTTGTAGGGACAGGGAAGGACAGTGAGGGAAATTCTCATTGTGCTATACTGTGCTAAAGCATTCCTCATCAACCATCTTTAAAAAAAAAAAAATATAGGGACAGAAAACTATAGGTAGAGAGAGTGTCAGTGTGTTTTACTGTGCTAAACCTTGTTTGTAGGGACAGGGAAGGACAGTGAGGGAAATTCTCATTGTGCTATACTGTGCTAAAGCATTCCTCATCAACCATCTTTAAAAAAAAAAAAATTATAGGGACAGAAAACTATAGGTAGGGAGAGTGTCAGTGTGTTTTACTGTGCTAAACCTTGTTTGTAGGGACAGGGAAGGACAGTGAGGGAAATTCTCATTGTGCTATACTGTGCTAAAGCATTCCTCATCAACCATCTTTAAAAAAACATTTTTTATAGGGACAGAAAACTATAGGTAGGGAGAGTGTCAGTGTGTTTTACTGTGCTAAACCTTGTTTGTAGGGACAGGGAAGGACAGTGAGGAAAATTCTCATTGTGCTATACTGTGCTAAAGCATTCCTCATCAACCATCTTTAAAAAAATTTTTTTTATAGGGACAGAAAACTATAGGTAGGGAGAGTGTCAGTGTGTTTTACTGTGCTAAACCTTGTTTGTAGGGACAGGGAAGGACAGTGAGGGAAATTCTCATTGTGCTATACTGTGCTAAAGCATTCCTCATCAACCATCTTTTTAAAAAAAAAAAAATTATAGGGACAGAAAACTATAGGTAGGGAGAGTGTCAGTGTGTCTTACTGTGCTAAACCTTGTTTGTAGGGACAGGGAAGGACAGTGAGGGAAATTCTCATTGTGCTATACTGTGCTAAAGCATTCCTCATCAACCATCTTTAAAAAAACATTTTTTATAGGGACAGAAAACTATAGGTAGGGAGAGTGTCAGTGTGTTTTACTGTGCTAAACCTTGTTTGTAGGGACAGGGAAGGACAGTGAGGGAAATTCTCATTGTGCTATACTGTGCTAAAGCATTCCTCATCAACCATCTTTAAAAAAAAAAATGTTTATAGGGACAGAAAACTATAGGTAGGGAGAGTGTCAGTGTGTTTTACTGTGCTAAACCTTGTTTGTAGGGACAGGGAAGGACAGTGAGGGAAATTCTCATTGTGCTATACTGTGCTAAAGCATTCCTCATCAACCATCTTTAAAAAAACATTTTTTATAGGGACAGAAAACTATAGGTAGGGAGAGTGTCAGTGTGTTTTACTGTGCTAAACCTTGTTTGTAGGGACAGGGAAGGACAGTGAGGGAAATTCTCATTGTGCTATACTGTGCTAAAGCATTCCTCATCAACCATCTTTAAAAAAACATTTTTTATAGGGACAGAAAACTATAGGTAGGGAGAGTGTCAGTGTGTTTTACTGTGCTAAACCTTGTTTGTAGGGACAGGGAAGGACAGTGAGGGAAATTCTCATTGTGCTATACTGTGCTAAAGCATTCCTCATCAACCATCTTTAAAAAAACATTTTTTATAGGGACAGAAAACTATAGGTAGGGAGAGTGTCAGTGTGTTTTACTGTGCTAAACCTTGTTTGTAGGGACAGGGAAGGACAGTGAGGGAAATTCTCATTGTGCTATACTGTGCTAAAGCATTCCTCATCAACCATCTTTAAAAAAAAATTTTTTTATAGGGACAGAAAACTATAGGTAGGGAGAGTGTCAGTGTGTTTTACTGTGCTAAACCTTGTTTGTAGGGACAGGGAAGGACAGTGAGGGAAATTCTCATTGTGCTATACTGTGCTAAAGCATTCCTCATCAACCATCTTTAAAAAAACATTTTTTATAGGGACAGAAAACTATAGGTAGGGAGAGTGTCAGTGTGTTTTACTGTGCTAAACCTTGTTTGTAGGGACAGGGAAGGACAGTGAGGGAAATTCTCATTGTGCTATACTGTGCTAAAGCATTCCTCATCAACCATCTTTAAAAAAACATTTTTTATAGGGACAGAAAACTATAGGTAGGGAGAGTGTCAGTGTGTTTTACTGTGCTAAACCTTGTTTGTAGGGACAGGGAAGGACAGTGAGGGAAATTCTCATTGTGCTATACTGTGCTAAAGCATTCCTCATCAACCATCTTTAAAAAAACATTTTTTATAGGGACAGAAAACTATAGGTAGGGAGAGTGTCAGTGTGTTTTACTGTGCTAAACCTTGTTTGTAGGGACAGGGAAGGACAGTGAGGGAAATTCTCATTGTGCTATACTGTGCTAAAGCATTCCTCATCAACCATCTTTAAAAAAACATTTTTTTATAGGGACAGAAAACTATAGGTAGGGAGAGTGTCAGTGTGTTTTACTGTGCTAAACCTTGTTTGTAGGGACAGGGAAGGGAAATTCTCATTGTGCTATACTGTGCTAAAGCATTCCTCATCAACCATCTTTAAAAAAACATTTTTTATAGGGACAGAAAACTATAGGTAGGGAGAGTGTCAGTGTGTTTTACTGTGCTAAACCTTGTTTGTAGGGACAGGGAAGGACAGTGAGGGAAATTCTCATTGTGCTATACTGTGCTAAAGCATTCCTCATCAACCATCTTTAAAAAAACATTTTTTATAGGGACAGAAAACTATAGGTAGGGAGAGTGTCAGTGTGTTTTACTGTGCTAAACCTTGTTTGTAGGGACAGGGAAGGACAGTGAGGGAAATTCTCATTGTGCTATACTGTGCTAAAGCATTCCTCATCAACCATCTTTAAAAAAAAAATTTTTTATAGGGACAGAAAACTATAGGTAGGGAGAGTGTCAGTGTGTTTTACTGTGCTAAACCTTGTTTGTAGGGACAGGGAAGGACAGTGAGGGAAATTCTCATTGTGCTATACTGTGCTAAAGCATTCCTCATCAACCATCTTTAAAAAAACATTTTTTATAGGGACAGAAAACTATAGGTAGGGAGAGTGTCAGTGTGTTTTACTGTGCTAAACCTTGTTTGTAGGGACAGGGAAGGACAGTGAGGGAAATTCTCATTGTGCTATACTGTGCTAAAGCATTCCTCATCAACCATCTTTAAAAAAAAAAATTTTTATAGGGACAGAAAACTATAGGTAGGGAGAGTGTCAGTGTGTTTTACTGTGCTAAACCTTGTTTGTAGGGACAGGGAAGGACAGTGAGGGAAATTCTCATTGTGCTATACTGTGCTAAAGCATTCCTCATCAACCATCTTTGAAATCCTTGTTTTTTGGACAGTCAGGGAAATTGTCATTGTGCTATTCTGTGTGAAAGCAATCATCCTCAACCATATTTAGAAATCCTTAAGTAAAGGGACAGAGAAGGACACCTGAAGGTAGCCCTTATTGCTTTTTTCCCATCTCCCTGCAGGCCATCCATTAGAATGTCTGGAAAGCAAACAAGGAGAGGCAGACAGTCAGGAGGCAATAAAAGAGGGCAAGCAGGCTCTGTGTCTGGGGGCAACAGTGCTGGTCGTGGACGCGGTGCATTGTCATCAGCACATGGCCATGGGACACGCTTGTCCTTCTTTTCGGCAGCTGGACATGTTGAGCCACATCATGCCGAAGACTTGGTAGAGTGGATGACCAAGCCCTCCTCCTCCTCCTCATCCTCTCTCACCCAGGCTCAGGGTACTGGCAAAGCAGCTGCCAAAGCGTCCTCTTCCCTGGTATCAATGTCAGACTCATCATCAGTCACTCCTTCCCTAGACCCACCATGTCCTCCTCCTGAGGAGTCCCCCGAACTGTTTGAGCACAGTGTTGGGTACATGCTCCAGGAGGATGCCCAGCGTTTCGAAGGGTCTGATGATGAAACCCAGCTAGAGGAAGGCAGTAGCGTGAGAGCAGACAGAGGGGATGCTCAAGAAGGACACCAATCTGGCAGTCATGTTCCAGCAGCTGCAGCATACTGCCAGATTGGCTCCAGTGATGAGGAGGGAGGGGATGATGAGGTCACTGACTCCACGTGGGTGCCTAATAGGAGAGAGGAGGAGGAGGAGGATGAGGAGGAGGCCCATCTCCAACGAGGCAGGATGCCCTTTGGTGGCCAGCGTAAGGGCAGTACACCGACGGAATCACACCGCAGAGCTCCGCCTGTGCAGGGCGCTGCCTCTGCCCGTCATTCAAAAAGTTCTTTGGTGTGGGCCTTGTTTGAGGCTAGTGCATCAGATCGCACAGCTGCTGTTTGCAACATATGTCTCAAGCGTATATCGCGTGGCCAAAACGTCAGCCGCTTGGGTACCACATGCCTGACCAGACATATGTTGACCTGCCATGCAGCTCGTTGGCAAGCCTACCTCAAAGACCCACACCAAAGAACAAAGCGGACCTCTCCTTGCACCGCATCAGCTGGGATCTCCAACCCCACTATAACTTCAGTCCTCTCTGAAACATGCACTGAGAGGAATGAAGGTGTAGAATTAGGTGTGTCACAGCCAAGTACTTGCGGCCACTCTGCTAGCAGTACACCGACGTCCGATTCTAGCAGGCAAATTTCCCTGCCCCAGCTGCTGGACCGTCGAAAGAAGTTCACTCCCAGCCATCCACATGCCCAGCGGTTGAATGCTAGCTTGGCTAAATTGCTAGCGCTTCAACTGCTGCCTTTTCAGTTGGTAGACTCGGCCCCCTTCCGTGAGTTTGTGCAATGTGCGGTTCCTCAGTGGCAGGTTCCCAAACGCCACTTTTTCTCACGGAAGGCTATTCCGGCTCTCTACCGGCATGTGGAAGGCAATGTCTTGGCCTCGCTGGACAGGGCGGTCAGCGGTAAGGTGCATATTACCGCTGACTCATGGTCCAGCAGGCATGGACAGGGACGTTACCTTTCTTTCACGGCCCATTGGGTCACTCTTTTGGCAGCTGGGAAGGATGCAGGACAAGGTGCAGTAGTGTTGGAGGTTGTTCCACCGCCACGCCTCCAAAATGCTACTACTGGTTGTGACACACCTCTCTCCTCCACCCCATCCTCTTCTTCTTCCTCCATGGCCTCTTCCTGTGCTTTGTCCTCTGAACCAGCGGTGCTCCATAGGCGTTCAAGGGGCTACGCAAGTACGCAGGCAAAAAGATGCCATGCCGTGCTTGCGCTGGTGTGTTTGGGGGACAGAAGCCACACTGGGGCAGAGGTCCTGTCTGCTCTGCAGGGCCAGGCCGAGAGGTGGTTGACGCCACGCCAGCTTAAGCCAGGAATGGTGGTTTGCGACAATGGCACCAACCTCCTCTCCGCCCTCCGACAGGGACAACTGACCCATGTGCCCTGTGTGGCTCACGTCCTTAACCTGGTGGTGCAGCGGTTCTTGGGCAGGTACCCGGGCTTACAGGATGTCCTGAGGCAGGCCAGGAAAGTCTGTGTGCATTTCCGCAGATCTTATAATGCCAGTGCTCGCCTGGCTGAGCTGCAAAAGGAGTTGAACCTGCCCAAGAACTGCCTTATATGTGACATGCCCACCAGGTGGAACTCAACGTTGGCCATGCTGCAGCGGCTGCACACGCAGCAGAGGGCCATCAATGAGTACCTGTGCGACTACGGCACCAGGACAGGGTCAGGGGAGCTTGGTTTTTTTTCTCCACGCCAGTGGGGCATGATCAGGGATGCATGCACTGTCCTGGCACCATTTGAGGAGGCCACGAGGATGGTGAGCAGTGACAGTGCATGCATCAGTGACACTGTACCTCTTGTCCACCTGTTGGAGCACACGCTGCGTGGAATAATGGACAGGGCACTTGAGGCAGAACAGAGGCAGGAAGAGGAGGACTTCCTTGCCTCTCAAGGCCCCCTTTACCCAGACAGTGTTCCTTCTGTCCCACCCATCGCACAGGAAGAGGAGGAGGAGGAGGAGGAGGAGGAGGATTGTGTCAGCATGGAGGTGGAGCCTGGCACTCAGCAGCATCAACAGCAGCAGTCTTTTAGGGATGATTTACAGTCCCAAGAAACCCGTGGACTTGTACGTGGCTGGGAGGAGGTGGCTGCGGATCATGTCGTCCTTAGTGACCCAGAGGACTCCGGACCGAATGCCTCAGCTAACCTACGCTGCATGGTCTCCCTGATCCTGCAAAGTCTGCGGAAGGATCCTCGTATTCTTCGGATCAAGGAGAGGGACCATTACTGGCTGGCCACTCTCCTTGATCCACGGTACAAGGGTAAGGTTGCGGACCTTATGTTACCGTCGCAGAGGGAGCAGAGGATGAGACAACTCCGGGAGGCCTTGCAGAAAGGTCTGTGCGACGCGTTCCCAGAGACTGGGAGGTTACAAACTCCTGGTCCTGGACAACGAGTTGCTGAGGCTTCGGCCAGTCAAAGAAGGAGCGGTGGGGAAGGTGGCCGTCTGACCGATGCGTTCAGACAATTCTTTAGTCCGCAGCCCCAAAGTATGATCGGTTCCAGCAACCATCGCCAGCGTCTGATAAACATGGTGCAGGAATATCTAGGGGCAAGGTCAGACTTGGACACCTTCCCCACCGAAAATCCTCTGGCTTACTGGGTCTTGAGGATGGATCACTGGCCAGAGCTTGCACAGTATGCAATTGAGCTACTGGCCTGTCCTGCATCCAGCGTTCTTTCGGAACGCACATTCAGTGCTGCTGGAGGATTTGTCACGGATCACAGGGTGCGCCTGTCCACCGACTCGGTTGATCGACTGACTTTCATCAAGATGAACCAGTCTTGGATCACCACCAGCTACCACACACCTGATGCTGATATAACAGACTAATTGATTTTAGCATGTCACATCCCTTCAAGACTGATGCTGATGCTGAGTGCCTGTGCTGTTATGTTGACTGGCTATCCTCCTCCTCCGAGTCCTCAATGATACGATTGATGATGATAGCTTGGAAGATCATTTTTGTTTATGGGTGCCGCCACCAGTGCCTAACGCCCAATTTTTCAGCCCCTGTTTAACAGGGGCGTGTAATTACAATTTTTGAAGCAATACTTTGCAACAGGGCTCATTGCTGTGCTCCAAGTACAGTATCTGTGAGGGGTTGCAGTGTTGTGCCACCAGTGCCTAAGGCCCAATTTTTCAGCCCCTGTTTAACAGGGGCGTGTAATTACAATTTTTGAAGCAATACTTTGCAACAGGGCTCATTGCTGTGCTCCAAGTACAGTATCTGTGAGGGGTTACAGTGTTGTGCCACCAGTGCCTAAGGCCCAATTTTTCAGCCCCTGTTCAACAGGGGCATGTAATTACAATTCTTGATCTAATAATTCACAGCAGGGCCCATTGCTGCACCCACCAAGAGTAACTCTGAGGGCTTACAGTGTTGTGGCAACGCCACCACCACCACCACCACGAAAGGCCCAATTTTTCAGCCCCTGTTCAAAAGGGGCATGTAATTACAATTCTTGATCTAATAATTCACAGCAGGGCCCATTCCTGCACCCACCAAGAGTAACTCTGAGGGCTTACAGTGTTGTGGCAACACCACCACCACCACCACCACCACGAAAGGCCCAATTTTTCAGCCCCTGTTCAACAGGGGCATGCAATTACAATTCTTGATCTAATAATTCACAGCAGGGCCCATTGCTGCACCCACCAAGAGTAACTGTCAGGGCTTACAGTGTTGTGGCACCAGCACCACCATCAAAGGCCCAATTTTTACTACCACTGTTCAACAATTATATGTAATTACAATTCCTGATATAATAGTTGACAGCAGGGCGTTCCAGCACCAACCAAGAGTAACTGTGAGTGCTTACAGTGTTGTGCCAACACCAACAACTAAGGGGCCTATTTCTGCAGAGTATATACGGCAGGTCCCTACTTTCAAACATCCAACTTACAAACGACTCCTACTTGCAAACGCAAGAAGACAACAGGAAGTGAGAGGAAATCTACCCCTAGGAAGGAAAATTCTCTCCTGTAAGAATTAATATGGGAGAAAGGTGTCTCCTCTGTACTGATGCTTTATCACCAATCCTTGTTTCAAGAAAAACACCACATTTCAAAAACAGTTGTCATTGGGACGGAAAGTGAGGTGAAATGTTCTGAACAGGGGCACAGACAGCAAAACAAATGTTACAGGGGTGATAACCCTTACCTATGTTTTCCAAAAAGTTTAAAAATAGATTTTTGGGCTGGAGCTACACTTAAACAATGTACCTGTTCAAAATTACAAACAGATTCTACATAAGAACAAACCTACAGTCCCTGTCTTGTATGCACCGCCTGTATACGGCTGTTCAGAGTATATAGGGCCTTTTTTATTTTATGTGCGGGGTTCCCCTTAATATCCATACAAGACCCAAAGGGGCTGGTAATGGGCTGGGGTAGGGGGGGGGGGTCATGGGGTAGCTATGCCATTTTTCTTAAAGATTTTCATCCATATTACCGGGACCAGACATTACATTAAAGCCGCAAGCAGTTTTAAATGGCTTTTTTTTCCTTTAGACGTGTCATTTTGTGCAGGGACAGTTCTAAACACGGGAAACACGTGGCACTTCACAGGCATACTTTAGACACCCCCCAGGTACGATATTTAAAGGAATATTTGACTTTTTTTTTTTCACTTTATGCATCATTAAAATGACTGCTCCTGAAAAACGACCGTTTTTAAAACTTCTTTTTGCATTGATACATGTCCCCTGGTGCAGAACCCAGGTTCCCAAACCCTTTTTAGGACAATAACATGCATAATAGTCGTTATAATTAGCACTTTAGAATTCGAACGTTCGCATCCATTGTATTTAATAGGGTTCTAATGTTCGTACGAACTTTCGGTCCGTTCGCGGGTTCTGGTGCGAACCGAACCCGGGGGTGTTCGGCTCATCACTAATCATGAGTTGGCCAGGAATCAGGATGAGGAAAGACAGTGGCACCCAGGTGAAAAAGACAACTTAGTGTCTAGGGGTGGGGAGTCTGGTCTTGTTACACCACAAAACTCCAATGTAGGCAAAAATTCATACCAACATGTGTAAAACCACTGACTGTTTACTCTACACTGAACTTAGGCTTAACACTGAAGAAAGGTGAGCCCAGATTCAGCATGATTATTTTGGTGGAGGGTAGGAAGAACCTTAAGACCCCTTTCACACTGGAGCGTATTGCAGGCGCTATAGCGTAAAAAATAGCGCCTGCAATCCGCCCTTAAAAATCTGTTACATTCACTCCAGGGCTTTCACACTGGAGTGTTGCGCTAGCAGGACGGTAAAAAAAGTCCTGCTAGCCGCATCTTTGGAGCGGAGAAGGAGCAGTATGTTTACCTCTCCTCCACCGCCGCTGCCCATTGAAATCAATGGGACAGCACGGCTATACCGCCCGCAATAGCTTCAGCAGTGCATTGTGGCCGGTTTTAACCCTTTCTCGGCCGCTAGAGGGGGTAAAACCGCTCGCTAGCGGCCGAAATGCGCCGCAAATCCGCCCATTGCATCGGCGGTAAAAATAGCAGCGTTTTACCGCCGATGCTATGGGCGGCTCAGTGTGAAAGGGCTCTAGTATGTGACAGAATGCTCACGGTGAGCTGTGTCCATGCCATAGATGGGCAGTGGAGAGGAATGGCCGCTGAACATTGTATAAGACCCCTTTCACACTGAGCCGCCCATAGCGTCGGTATTTTTACCGCCGACGCCATGGGCAGACTTGCGGCGCATTTCGGTCGCTAGCGGCTGAGAAAGGGTCAAAGCCGGCCGCAATGCGCTTCTGAAGCAGTGCATTGCGGACGGTATAGCCGCGCTGTTCTATTGATTTCAATGGGCAGCAGCGGTGGAGGAGTGGTAAACACACCACTCCTCCGCTCCAAAGATGCGGCTAGCAGGACTTTTTTTACCGTCCTGTTAGCGCAACGCTCCAGTATGAAAGCTATAGGGCTTTCACACTGGAGTGAATGTAACAGATTTTTAAGGGCGGATTGCAGGCGCTATTTTTAACGCTATAGCGCCTGTAAAACGCTCCAGTGTGAAAGGGGTCTAAGTGTAAAGTGTGGCCTTAATAAGTGGGCAGACAGCTAGTAAGGGTGACCTCACCACCCAAGGGATCTGGGAGCTTGCTAATTCTGGTCCTGTAGGGTTCATGGTGCATGCATGGAGCTGCCATTGAATAAAGATTTCTCAATTATGTCATCTGTATTTTGATAGCTCCATGGATGATGCAATACTTCTGCATACAAATGCTGTTACTGGGGCACTGAATTTAGCACACTTTATCAGGAAAATACATATTTCACAGAAATGGTGAAATACACATGGCAGATGTTCAATGGCTTTTATTATGAAGTGGTCTGTCTGTAACTTGTACAGAGCAAAGAATAATCTGCTAAAGAGGTCAATGCAACATTTATGCACTTCAATACAAAGCACTTTTACCCCCTTCCTGCCCGGGCCAATTTCCAGCTTTCAACACTGTCACATTTTGAATGACGATTGTGCGGTCATGCAACACTGTACCTAAACTAAATTTTTATAATTTTGTTCACACAAATAGAGCTTTCTTTTGGTGGTATTTAATCGGCACTGGGTTTTTTATTTTTTGCTAAATACATGTAGCGCCCTCTACCATAGGTAGGTGTTAGAGGTGAGGATTTTTGTGATAGCTGCCAGGCAGGTAAATTTAGGTAGGCCTATGCTGCATGCTAGGCCTGCTTGTTTTAATCTGGGGGGCAAGGAGTGGTTAGTGTAGCAGTGGGTGTGACCACCTGTGAAGGAAGGTAGGTGACTCTGCGCAAAAGGACTTCAAACACAACGTAGTAGTCAGAGCTGCTGCCTCTACTTATTGCTGCCTCCTAATTAGGTGGAGCAAGGATATGAAAAAATGAGGGGTGTAGTGGTGGTGCTGCTCTTACGTAAAACCAATCTGCTGGGAGCCAGATATTGGTAATAATAGGTCTACAAATGAGAAACACAAAGGGGGTTCTCTCTGATATAATCAGAACCTAAGTTGAGTGGGACCACACATAGAATGTAAAAATCTAATAAATAAATAAATGAAATAAGTAAATAAATTGGGGTGTCTCTGCCAGGTGTTTACTTAGCCTTAGCAATAGCCTTCAGAAGGTGATAGTGATGATGGACGTAAAGTGAGTGAATGATTTAGTTGGAATACATTAATTAGTTTAAATAAATAAGTAATATGAATTTTCCAATTCCGGCTCGGCCGGGTGTTTGCTAGCAAAGGATTAGCTATTGGAAGTGCTGTGAAGTAAATTGATGCTACCAATGTGGTGCTGTAAGAGATGCAGTGTAAACAAAATAAAAAACAATGAATTACAATGGATTGGGATGTTGTCTCGGCCGGGTGTTTACTAAACCCAACTGGAATTATACTCGGTCCCAAACAGTTAGAAAAAAGTGTTTACGTGATCCGTAATACACTCTGACAATGTACATCAAATGTTCAGCATAAAAATTGAAGTTGATAAAATGAAGTGAAGATCAATGGTGACAATCCAGAAAATAGTGACAAAATAAATTGGTGACTTTGCTGCAGTGCTTGTTCTAGTA
The DNA here is from genome assembly GCA_029206835.1 of Rana muscosa. Classification (NCBI taxonomy): domain Eukaryota; kingdom Metazoa; phylum Chordata; class Amphibia; order Anura; family Ranidae; genus Rana; species Rana muscosa. The sequence goes on from CM055118.1 coordinate 232,634,738, forward strand.
GCCTGTGCCGTGAATGTGATTATCCGTGATTGTTTATGATGTTGCACTCACCAGATTCTTCATACCCTCAGGGGGTATGGTGCAGTCACAGTATATGCCACTGTGTAGCAATCTCAGGAATCCAGGGTGGCTCCTTTGGTCCCTTGTGGTTCTCCGAGAAGGTGAGGGTTATGGAAAGGAAAAAAGGATACCCATAGTGTGAACCCGTAAAAAAATTTGGTTTATTGATATATCGGGAAAAAGGGTACTCACATAGTATTAGACAATAAAAAGCATTAAAATGGCGCTTGGCCAGTGAAGAGCGATCCAAGGTTCAGGAAGTGATGAAGCGACGTGACTCCGCCCTACGCATTTCGTCAGATTGACGTCATCAGGAGCGTAACGTCGTGCACTTCCTGATGCAATTTATAGCCCCTCCGGTCACATGTGAGTATGTGAGAATTAGCATAGCGGCCATTTTGGGTATGATTTTGGGGACCGGAGTCCGGCGGCCATGTTTGATAAGTTTTGCAGACCGGAGCTCAAAGTCTATGCAGTACTATATTAAATTGGTCTCGCGCCCATATTTGGTTCGACTTGCAGACTAGAGACCGCAGATTAGCTACAGCTGGAACATGAAACCGTGGGGCTATACGTTAAAAATATATAAATATAAATTTCCAAACGCACCTTAATTACTTAAAATTAAAACAAAATACAAAATACAAAGGATATATAAAATATAGGTAGATGTATGTAAATGCAATTAACATAAATGACATATATATGTATGTACATAAAAACAAACAAGTAAATTTGCTGCTTAGATAGAGGATATATGGTATGTGAAGATGCCTTTTTTACATGCATATTAAGAACGCATGTTAGACGCATATAAAAACCGCATGTGAGAACGCATACAAGACGCGTATATCTAAAATATGGATAAATATATAAAGGACATGTATATGTACATAAACCTGCTGCGTCGGTAGAGGATATATGGTATGTGAATGGGGATTAAGGAGACATAAAATGGATGAATTAATGTAAAAATGCCTGTTTTGTACATGCATGGGAAAACGCATGCGTGACGCCTATAAAAATGCATATAAAAACGCATATAGAAACATATATAAAAAAACACATAAAAAACGCATATAAAACGCATATAAAACGTGCTTTAAAAGGGCTAATCATAGGTGGAATCATAGATACGAGATATTACTGAGTATTGTTTGAGGCATTGGGGAAGGGCTTTAAGATTTTGGGGAGAGTGTTAATTAAAATTAATAGTTGGTAAGAAAACAGTTCAGATCTAGATCAATGTTCATTCCTGCTGGTTGGAGAGTATCGAGCTGGTATATCCACTTTGTTTCATTTTGTGAAATTTTAATTTTCTTATTTTCACCCCTCCAATGTCCCTTAATTTTGTCTATGCCATAGAAGACCATGCAGGAGGGGTCTTTCTTGTGATAATCCCTGAAATGTCTAGACACACTGTGTTTGGGGAAGCCATTCTTGATGTTATTGATATGTTCTCTTACTCTGACATGTAGTTCTCTAGTGTAGTTCATTCATGGAAATGTTGTTTTCCTGCTCATTGTAGTTCTCATCTGTTTGCCATTTGTATACTTGCTGTTTTTTGTAATCTAACACATCTCTCTTGAATTTCTTCTGTTTTTTAGCTTGTATCTCATTATCATATTTTTTGATGGTTTCCTGTAGGAAAGTTTCTTTATCCTTATATTCTTTTACTTCAGCGAAAGGTACCAGTTGGTCCTTGATGGAGAGGATTTCTGTTTCAATGTGTTTAAGCTTATGTTGCCGTCTATTGACTATCTTGTGTAATAGGTCTGTTTCACTTTGGTTGAAGAAACGGTACCACTCCTCCAGCAAGTATACAAATGGCAAACAGATGAGAACTACAATGAGCAGGAAAACAACATTTCCATGAATGAAGACTCCAGAGAAAACTCCCCAGAGAGGGAAGGACCATGGCAAAATACTAGGACCACTTTTGAAAGAACACCCAGAGCCACACAGAATGAAACAACCACACACACACCAAGAAGGGAAGAAAGAAGCCCCAAACCACAGACAACAAGAGCCAAACGATAACAGAACTCAAGAACACCACACAGCACCGATCACACCAAGAATACCTAGGCACCAAAATAGATACTCACCTTTAAGATACATGCCACAGCACACCCCCTATGACAGGCCACAACATGGAGGGGATTTTACCAGAGGAAACAGATGGAGACCCCCTGCACACAGAGGATGGAATGGCCCACCACAACCATACCGAGCACAAGGAGGATGGAGACCTTTCAGATACCCAGACAGAAACAATCAACAATATCAGGGAGACCCCAGGAACCACAGAGGACAACAAGGGTGGAACCCCAGAGGATCACGCCCATATGGGAGACAACAGAACAACTGGGAACCCGAGGACTACCAATACGAGGGGAGGAGAGACTATACCCACAGACCCCAATACTGGGCAGGAGAAAACGGACAAGAGGCAAACGAGGGGGCATCAAGAAAAAGAAGACGCGTATAATAGGAGAAGGTATTTTTAATCTAAGTGACATTATTTTTAATGAGGATGAACTTAAAATTTTAGATCTAGGCTTAAAGTATGCACCCGATAAAAATCTGGACAAATTTGAAACATACATAGACCTACAAAAATTTGCAAGAAAGATGAATATTAAAAAATTCTTTGCCTTAAAGGAACCCAAAACAAAAAAAAAACACAGATACCTACTACAAACATTCTAGACTAAAGAATAATTCGATCTTCAACCCCAAAATGCAACAAAATGAAAGCATTCTGGTTTTTAAAAAGATGGTTGAAGAAGATATTAGAAAGCTGAAGATTAGTAAAACAAAAAGTGATAAGGTCTGGAAAACCATCAAAGAGATAGAAAAGAAAATGGACATCGTGATTCGACCGGCAGACAAAGGAGGAGGCCTGGTCATCATTAAGAAAAAAGACTATGAGACAGAAATGGATAACCTACTAAGCGTGCAGGACACATACAAGAAAATAAGGGGCAACCCAAAAATAGAATATGAAAAGAAGTTGAAAACCCTTGTCCAAAAAGGGGAAGACAAGGGGATCCTAACCAAAAAAGAAGCCACTTTTCTGACACCAGAAACAGCAAAAACACCAGTGATCTATTACGTTCCTAAAATGCATAAAAATCAAACTACACCACCCGGCAGACCCATCATAAGTGGAATTGATTCCCTATTCTCAAGATTGGGTTCCTACATAGACAGATTTTTACAACCCCTGGTGGCAGAAGGCAAATCATACCTAAAAGACAGCAGACAACTTATTTCGGAAATAAAGGACCTTAGAGTTAAAGAGAGTGACATATTGGTGACGATTGATGTCAACTCACTCTACACAAACATCATACAAAAAGATGGGATCAGTAGTGTGGAATGGGCTCTGTATAAACAAACAGATATGAAAGAAGAACAAATCAAATTTTTATTGGAAGGACTGGGACTGGCCATGAGCCACAATTACTTCTGGTACAAGGGCGAGTACTATACCCAAACTAAAGGGGTAGCGATGGGAGCTAAATATGCTCCAAGTGTAGCCAACCTCTTCCTGAACAGATGGGAGGAAGAACGGGTCTTCAGTGTACACAGAGAACATCTAACCCTCTACAGAAGATATATAGATGACATTGTCATCATATGGGGGGGTACAGAGGAGCAACTACAGGATTTTTTTGATGAGATCAATCAGAACATCTATGGAATCACATTCACAGGTACCTGGAGCAAGCAAAGTATAGACTACTTGGATCTGCAAATATACAAACACAACGGAAATTTGAACACCAGAACTTATTTTAAAAAGACTGACAGGAATGGATACATTCCAACAAAAAGCTGCCATCATCCTAAATGGATTGGAAATATACCTAAAGGCCAACTAATGCCCATTTTCCGGAATTGCAGCAACCTACATGAATATGAACAACAAGCAAATACAATTATTAGCAGATTCATAGATAAAGGCTATAAAGAAAAGGATTTACTCACCCTAAAGCAACAAGTCAAAAATATGGACAGAAACACTATGATAGCAGGTACCACTGCCAATAAAAACAAGGAGAAGAACTTGGATATGGCTTTCCTTACTGGTTTTAATAGACAACACAAATACGTAGAAAAGATTATCAGAAAACACTGGCCCATCCTACAATCTGATAAGGTCCTCAGAAACATACTACCGCAGAAACCATCATTCATTTATAGAAAAGCACCTAACCTAAGAAATAGACTGGTACATAATGCACTGGACCCACCTAAACAAATCAAAATCTTTAAAAACCTAAAAGGCTTTTTCAAATGCGGCCAATGCCTTCCTTGCAGAACCAGCAAAAAGACTGATAAGAAAACATCTAAATTTATCTCAACCTCCAACGGATCTGAGCACAACATCAGAGAATTAATCACTTGCCACAGCACACATGTGACATATGTGCTAGAATGTCCCTGCCACAAACAATATGTAGGCAGAACCACTAGAGAACTACATGTCAGAGTAAGAGAACATATCAATAACATCAAGAATGGCTTCCCCAAACACAGTGTGTCTAGACATTTCAGGGATTATCACAAGAAAGACCCCTCCTGCATGGTCTTCTATGGCATAGACAAAATTAAGGGACATTGGAGGGGTGAAAATAAGAAAATTAAAATTTCACAAAATGAAACAAAGTGGATATACCAGCTCGATACTCTCCAACCAGCAGGAATGAACATTGATCTAGATCTGAACTGTTTTCTTACCAACTATTAATTTTAATTAACACTCTCCCCAAAATCTTAAAGCCCTTTCCCAATGCCTCAAACAATACTCAGTAATATCTCGTATCTATGATTCCACCTATGATTAGCCCTTTTAAAGCACGTTTTATATGCGTTTTATATGCGTTTTTTAATATATGTTTCTATATGCGTTTTTATATGCATTTTTATAGGCGTCACGCATGCGTTTTCCCATGCATGTACAAAACAGGCATTTTTACATTAATTCATTCATTTTATGTCTCCTTAATCCCCATTCACATACCATATATCCTCTACCGACGCAGCAGGTTTATGTACATATACATGTCCTTTATATATTTATCCATATTTTAGATATATGCGTCTTGTATGCGTTCTCACATGCGGTTTTCATATGCGTCTAACATGCGTTCTTAATATGCATGTAAAAAAGGCATCTTCACATACCATATATCCTCTATCTAAGCAGCAAATTTACTTGTTTGTTTTTATGTACATACATATATATGTCATTTATGTTAATAGCATTTACATACATTTACCTATATTTTATATATCCTTTGTATTTTGTATTTTGTTTTAATTTTGAGTAATTAAGGTGCGTTTGGAAATTTATATTTATATATTTTTAACGTATAGCCCCACGGTTTCATGTTCCAGCTGTAGCTAATCTACGGTCTCTAGTCTGCAAGTCGAACCAAATATGGCCACGAGACCAATTTAATATAGTACTGCATAGACTTTGAGCTCCGGTCTGCAAAACTTATCAAACATGGCCGCCGGACTCCGGTCCCCAAAATCATACCCAAAATGGCCGCTATGCTAATTCTCACATGCTCACATGTGACCGGAGGGGCTATAAATTGCATCAGGAAGTGAAGCACGACGTTACGCTCCTGATGACGTCAATCTGACAAAACGCGTAGGGTGGAGTCACGTCGCTTCATCACTTCCTGAACCTTGGATCGCTCTTCACTGGCCAAGCGCCATTTTAATGCTTTTTATTGTCTAATACTATGTGAGTACCCTTTTCCCGATATATCAATAAACCAAATTTTTTTACGGGTTCACACTATGGGTATCCTTTTTTCCTTTCCATAACCCTCACCTTCTCGGAGAACCACAAGGGACCAAAGGAGCCACCCTGGATTCCTGAGATTGCTACACAGTGGCATATACTGTGACTGCACCATACCCCCTGAGGGTATGAAGAATCTGGTGAGTGCAACATCATAAACAATCACGGATAATCACATTCACGGCACAGGCTACTAGAACAAGCACTGCAGCAAAGTCACCAATTTATTTTGTCACTATTTTCTGGATTGTCACCATTGATCTTCACTTCATTTTATCAACTTCAATTTTTATGCTGAACATTTGATGTACATTGTCAGAGTGTATTACGGATCACGTAAACACTTTTTTCTAACTGTTTGGGACCGAGTATAATTCCAGTTGGGTTTAGTAAACACCCGGCCGAGACAACATCCCAATCCATTGTAATTCATTGTTTTTTATTTTGTTTACACTGCATCTCTTACAGCACCACATTGGTAGCATCAATTTACTTCACAGCACTTCCAATAGCTAATCCTTTGCTAGCAAACACCCGGCCGAGCCGGAATTGGAAAATTCATATTACTTATTTATTTCAACTAATTAATGTATTCCAACGAAATCCTTCACTCACTTTACGTCCATCATCACTATCACCTTCTGAAGGCTATTGCTAAGGCTAAGTAAACACCTGGCAGAGACACCCCAATTTATTTACTTATTTCATTTATTTATTTATTTGATTTTTACATTCTATGTGTGGTCCCACTCAACTTAGGTTCTGATTATATCAGAGAGAACCCCCTTTGTGTTTCTCATTTGTAGACCTATTATTACCAATATCTGGCTCCCAGCAGATTGGTGTGACCACCTGTGTTTCAGTTCTTGGGCACCTCCCCTGCTTCCAGGAAGCGGGGCAGGGCTGGGAATTGGAGTGACAGGGAGCTCATGAGAGGAGCCCTGACCAATCCCCAACTGGAATTGGCAGGGGGCAGGCCTCCTACTTAAGCTCAGGTCCAGCCCACTGGAGAAGAGTTGTCGGCTGGGTGAAGTGAAGAACGGAGTGTTAGATTGCAGCAGGAGGCCCATCCCCATCTGGAGGGGGGGGTGCGCGCCTCGGCGGAGAAGCTCGGGAGCTGAGAGGGAGCCTGATCCTTACACGGTCATGGAGGAGGTATCCTGGAACAGAGGAGCTGGAGAAGCAATCGGTATGCATGTCCAGGTAAATTGTTCACCAAGGACCCAGGGCAGGAGATGGTCGGTGAGTGAGGCACAGTGGATATCTGGAGGAGGCATGCCAGGGGAGCTGGGTGCAAGGCCAGAGGAGAGACTGTGGGGTTTTGTGTCAAATCGATGTGGCCTGCGGGCACAGGATTTGCAAGTCGGACTAGCTGGGATCAGTAGTCCATCAACTAACTCAAGCTGTTAAAAATCTAGGCCGCCAAGAAGGGGTACTGCAGGCCCCTGGCCTATTAGCGTTCAGCAAGCCAGATAATCACCTGAGGTTATTCAGAGTGATCCCTGGTGTAGTATAAGAATGATGGAGCGGAGATACTGATAGTTTGCGGAGAAGTTTTGTGCAGGAGGAGAAGAGTCCTGGGAGTGAGGCCTCGTACACACGACCGAGTTTCTCGGCAAGAGCCAGCAAGAAACTTGCTGGCAGAGATGTCTTGCCGAGAAATTCGTTCGTATGTATGGTTTCTCGTCAAGAAAACCGGCAAGTAATCTCGACGAGAAAATAGAGAACCTGCTCTCTATTTTCTCGTCGAGATTCTCGTCGGCATGTTTCTTGACGAGAAAAGTGAGTGTGTGTACACTTACCTGTCCTCTGGGAAGCCCGCGCATGTTCCAAATGAATTCGACGCATGCGCGGTAGCTTCCTAGGCATAGGTAGGGTATACCAAGATGGCGGCGACGGCATCGAATGTGACTAGCGCATGCTCGTCGTAGTCGATGACGTCACCGCGTACGCTCCATTCAAAGAACCGCGGGTTCTTTGAATCGAGCGTCTGTACACTCGGCCGGGACAAGTTTCTTGTCCAAGAATCTCGTAGAAAAAAACGACATGTTTTTTTCGACGAGAATCTCGGCCGTGTGTACGAGGCTTCACAGTCTGCGGGAGTTGGTGCAGAGGAGGAGTAACAGTCTGCAGGAGTTGGTGCAGAGAAGAGACTGCAAATGTCAGCATCCATAATTTGCTCACAGTACTTTTGATTCAATAATTCTTAAACATATTCCCTTTCCCCAACCAAGTTATATCCCCCAAATAAACAAAAACAAAACAAAGGAAAATGACTGTTCATTGTCTCTGAGAGTGATATATGGAGGTCTGGCAACAGGGTGATATGGTGGATGTTAGTAACTAGTAGCAACCATCTGCTACATACACAAAAAAAAAAACGAAAATGTTGAAAAAAAAGGCACATTTTTATTTGTTTCTGTTATAACATTTTGCAAATAATAATTCTTTCTTCATACATTTAAGCCAAAATGTATTCTGCTTCCTTTTATTTGGTTAAAATAACCTAAATCAGTGTATATTATTTAGTCTGTAGGAAAGTTAGAGTCCACAAACTATGGTATATACTCTATATATACAGTATATATGAAAATTGATCAGTCCTGATATGCTGACGGCCTATCACAATTTTTGAGGCCCAAAAATATCAGGACAGTACAAATATCCCCCAAAGTACCCCGTTTTGGAATCTAGACAGTCCAGGGTATTTAGTAAGAGGCATGGCGAGTTTTTTGAAATTGTAATTTTTTTGTCATAATTTTTTTTTACATACTGTTATCAGTGCAGTACAGTGTAATCACGTAACTGGTGTGGCAGGGATAAGGGACACTGACTGGTGAAAGTACAAAGAAACGGAAAAAATAAATAAATAATAATATTTTTTTTATTTACATTTTTACGATTTTTTTTTAACACACTTTGACCAGAGCAATATAATGTTATCATAGTAACATTTTACTACTCTGAGTAAGTAATCAGTATTTTTTTATTAATTTTTTACACAACACAGTGCCTTGCAAAAGTATTCACCCCCCTTGGCATTTTTCATGTTTCGTTGCCTCACAACCTGGAATTAACATGGATTGTTTGAGGATTTGCATCATTTAATTTACAGAACATGCCCACAACTTTGATTTATTTTATTTTTTTATTGTGAAGCAAACAACAAATAGGACAAAATAACAGAAAAAGTCAATGTGCATAACTATTCACCCCCCTAAAGTCAATACTTTGTAGAGCCACCTTTTGCCGCCATCCCAGCTTCAAGTCGCTTTGGATAAGTCTCTATGAGCTTGCCACATCTTACCCCTGGGATTTTTGTCCATTCCTCCTGGCAAAACTGCTCCAGCTCTTTCAAGTTGGATGGTTTGTGCTTGTGAACAGCAATCTTTAAATCAGCCTTTCTCAGACTTTTTAGGAACACTTGAAATAATATTCACGTCTCCAGGAACTCCTGTTAAAACCAATTCATTGGTGGGTCGGTGGGAATATTCTCCTTAAATTGGTGGTTGGTAGGAAGAATGTCCCACTCATAGTGGTGGACAGAATGCCACCCTTATAGACAGCTGAAAAGATCATTGGTGTCAAGCCACTGGCTCTGCCAAATGGTGTTGGCCCTGGAAACTGAAGGCACTATCAAATTTTAGGGCAGTCAGTAACAGCTCAGGGAACCCCTAGCAACCTTTGGAGGAACCCTAGGATTCCACGGAACCCTGGTTAAGAATGTCTTCTCTAGATAATAAGGCCACTGAACCAGGTCCATCATTTTGAAAAGGCCCTCAAGGCATCTCAATGTCTGAAAAATTGCACCTATACAATTTTTGCCAATGCAGTGCACCACAACCTAATGCTTAGAACATGTACATCTGTGCATTGTGCACGGACCCAGCGGACATTAGCCCACCCAGATCCATCCACACACTTTGTACTATCAGCCTTCCCACCCATGATTCAAAACTGTCTATGGCTGGCCTAAGAACAAGGGTGGCATCAGACCCCTCCATCTAGAAATCACATGAAAAGGGGGAATTGTCATGGGTAAGCTAAATTTTGCAGTTTGCGATCTCCAGGGAGTGCATGGGAGATTTTTTTTTTTAACCTCTTATGTCCTTTACCTTTTTAGTAAATATGATTATAAAAATTACTACATGGTAAAACTCTGAAAATGTTATGACAAATGATAGCATTCTGATTTACCTGGCTGGCCATCTATAACCGCTCTAATGGAACCCACGGGCTCTTTCGGTCTACCTTTCTGGAACGCTCTGCAGCTTCACCATTTTCTGCATACACTTAAGTTATCAGTGAGGTTAAGACGACAATTAACTACATTTGAAGAATATTGTTTGAAGGAGGGGACTTTGACACAAACACTTTCAAAGATGTATACCTTACTGATCTCCTCCCGGAACAACCAAATCTATCTTGGATAGAGAAATGGGAGAGAGAGATGAACTGTAGCTTTACAAATAGCCAAAGACAAAATATGATTGAACTCTCGCTGAAATCATCTATCTGTACTAAGATCCAGGAGATGAATTATAAAATATTAACAAGATGGTACTACACCCCATAGAGGTTGCATAAATTCTATCCTGAAACACCAGACCATTGTTGGAGATGTATGGAGGAGGGAGGTACGATGCTACATATCTTTTGGTCATGTCCAAAAATAACATCTTACTGGAAGGAAGTACGAAACATTATTCAAAGATTCACGGACTATAGGATACCGGAGGATCCAGCCTTTTTTTTTACTACACGTCACGAATATCCCAGTTAAAAAATACAAAAAATCTATCTTACGACATCTAGTAAACGCAGCCAAAGCATGTATCCCACTTAGGTGGAAAAACACGCTACCCCCGACGGTTGGAAGTTGGCTCCAGAAAGTGGAAGAGATAAATAAGATGGAAGATCTCACACTTTCAGCACAAAACCAACAAGAAAAGTATTCTGAGGTGTGGAGACAGTGGAATATGTTTATTGCTTCTGAAGAAGGTCTGAGCTTGCTTAACTCATAATGATCGGTTATAAGTATTATAACTAAAATAGTCAATAACTAGTTATCCATCATTTACTCAGGGCACCCCCTCCCTTCAGTGTTTCCTCCCCCCGTCTTTCCCTTTATCCCCTTTTTCGTTTTGTGTGTTTTTTTTGTTTTGGGGGTTTTGTTTTGTTTTTGCTTATAAAGAGGAAAATGGAAAATAGATAGGGTGATTCCAGATACAGCGAAAGGGAGTAGTCCCTCTGCTCGCTGTAATATTAACATGGTGTCCTCCTCAGGGGTGTATGGAGGTTGCTATGAAGAATTTGATCATTATCTTGTGATTAATGATTAATGATTATTGATCATATTTGTTATGTTATTGTTTATATATGATTGTTATGAGAATCTGGACTCGCCCTTGGCGGTAGAAATAAAATAATAATAAAAAAAAACATTCTGATTTACTTCATTTCAAAATAAACCGCAGTGATGAATTTAATGAGCAAAAGTATCTTCTGGACCCATGTGATATGTGCTTGGTGTATACATATATCAAGCTGTTATAAAAACTTTTTTTTGTTTGCAAGTATGTAAATTATATTACTTTGTGGAACTCTGTAAGACAATGTCCATAATATGGCCATTACATGAACCTACCCCGGAGTGATGTCCAGCAACATTTCATAGTTTGGCAACAATATATATATTTTTCATTCAAAATAAGAACCCTATTAAAACTCCATTTCAAAACCAAGAAATACAAGGTAGGACATGGTGGAATACAATTACCTTTTCCTTTTTCAAAACTGCGAAAATTCTGATGAAAGGAAAATCAAATAGGAATAAATCACCATAATGAATAGCTGCCCAGTTCCAGTTTCCTGAGAAACCGTATCCTTTCATATAAGGGCTCCCTGCATCAATAACCTTTATACACCTGAAGTTTTCTTTAGACTAATAATATATTAGATCAAATTTCTGAGAATCACTGCAGGGTATTGAATCAGCGTGCTGACTCACCGTTGGCAGCCATTGGTGTTACTCAATATCTAAATGGGACAGGTTTAGTGTGTGTCTCGTTCAGTGATCTGTGAAATGAATGATTATCACGTACTGAAAGCTCTCCTCCTCACTTCCCCTTTGTATTAATTTCACGTTTAAGTGTTTTTGTATTATTTTTTTAACAATATCTTCTTATACATAAATCATAAAAAAAAGTGTTCAAATATATTAAATTCATATATATCATGACTTGTTATGTCTACAAAAATGTAAAATCATTTGTGAAAAAAACAAAACAAAACAAATGTGTCAAAATAATATATCTAAAACAACATTACTATGTGCCGCAGTGGGAAACGTGTCCCATACACATAAATACAGCAATGGGATAAAAAAATAATTCAGAAAACACAAATGCCCCCAGTATCTGGCACTAAAATACCAAGTAGAAGAAAGCTTTTTTTGTTAATTAAATTATGTCCTACCTTCTGGGTTACTATTGATGGAGACTAAGAATGTACTGACGTCACTCCTGCTCGGTGTATCTTGCCATCATAGGCCTCTCAAGAGCTGACAGGGTGGAAATTGGTCTACATTCAAATTGTTTTCTTGTAAAGTTAACCTATTTTTAGACACCCTACCTAATAAATTGCATATATCCATGAATAAGCATGTAAATTGTTTACATATACATAATATATATTATGACAGGGTGAGACCCTGTCACTGTGAAAATGGAGGAGAATATGACACAGAATTTGCATTAAGGGTTAATGCAAGGTTCCGAACCTGTCACTTCTGAACGGAGAAAGCTGTGTTTTTGGTTTTCCCAGGATTCTGTAGTTCTGGATCGGAACTTTCAATCCTGTGTCTGGATTTTACTAGTTGCCTGCAGTCTGTCTGAGTACACAGGTGTGCAGGGTCCTTATATACTCAAATCTGAGGATAGCTCAGAGCTCCCAGTTTGGAAACACTTCCAGTGTGGGAGGCAGGAGGTCTCTCCCAGGGGTCAGGGGAGACAGGAGGTCTCACTCAGGGGTCAGAGGAGCCCCAGCCAGGAGCCAAGAGACAGGAAGTCTCATCCAGGAGTCAGAGGAGCCCCAGCAAGCAGCCAGGAGACAGGAGGCCTCATTCCAGGATTCTTGTCGACTCCAATTCCAGGTGAGTCAGGTGATCCAGGAGAGCTAGACAATACAGTCAAAGGGACTGGTAATAAGAGCAGCGATGCTGCCAACAAGGGAGCCAGGTGGCTCGGTATTTTAGTTTGTTTATATTTATGTGGAAGAACCAATGTGTGGGCAACCGATACGCATGTGAACTTTCAGTTTTATTTAATAAAAGTGGGCTGTCTTGCCCTAAAATACAGTTTTGGACTGGCCTAACCAATTGAAAAAGCATCTACCACATGAATACAATCTCCCCACACCAGAATATGCAAATGTTATGTTTAAAATAACAAGGAGCATATCAAAGATTATAAAAACTAATCATATTAAGAATTATCAATAAAACAATTGATATCAGTATCCACCTTTAAACCTTTTGGATATAAAGTGTCCATTATAAACATTTATTTTGTCTAATTTGTCTGTATCTCTTTTCATTGTGCTTCCTCGCCACTTCTCTTTCCTTGTTACTTCCTCGTCATTCTGAGCAATCTTTTCTGTAGCACCCTGTTAGTGTATGATGCTAGGTAAATCTAGTTGTTGGCTTCTTCTGTAACCAAGGGAGCAGTAGTTCTTTGACCTGGTCTGCTCAGGGGTTTCACAGGCTGGGAGTTTGTTTGCTTGCCTCTACCTCTGGAAGAAGCTTACACAACTTAGGGTGGGAGATTCAAAACAACCAGCCTGAATATTTATCAGGCAATGCTTCAAGAGGAGTGTCCAGAAGGAGGCTGGAATGGTGATAAATGGTCTGATACACTGGAGAGCAGGGTTCCTTCTCCCAGGAGAACTCCAGAGCCAGAGGGGCTGCTGCCCATGGGCTGTACAATTGCTCTTGATGCCTCAGTGGTGCCATGGCTGAGGGCCTAGATGGACTTTACTTGGAGCTGATTAAAGAGCCTCACCACAGGGGACCTGTGACTGTGTACTGCTCCTTTAATCTTTGAGTGTTGAGCGTTTTGGTGTATCCCATGCCCCAAGCCCCCTCTCCTTCAAGCAATAAACCACAAAAAGTCATCCCTTAGACTGTATATTGATGCTGGTGTGAATGGACTGGTGCTTGCGGGGATGGGAAGCCTCTGTACTAGTCAGGGAAGAACCAGTTAAAATGAGTGTCCCCTTCGGGGGTAGCGCTACAATTGAAACATTGATTTCACGTTTCACTAAATTTGTGGCCTATGTGCTGGAGTGTCCATGTGGGTCCAGTACATGTTGAACCACTAGGATGCTTTCTACACATACTCATGAACATATGTGTAACATAAAGAAATTATTTAGGAAGCATAGTGCACCATTAAAAGCGATCTATGAATGAAGGGCAGGTGGAGGAATGAAATGTCCATCTCCTCCATTCATAGATTGCTTTTTATTCAGGGAAGCTGTAGTGCAGCTTCAATGAATGGAGGAGGAGAGGCAGAAAGGGTGGGCATATTTGGCACTCTTGATGGGTGCCTGTCACAGGTCCAGCACTGGCATTAACCCCTGCAGCACAGGAAGATTATGGCTCCAAGATATGGGGGAGGGGAGGCAGAGGACTTCAGATTTCCACTATGACAGCTGGCACCAGCACAAGGGACACTTTCAATTAAATGCAAGTAACTTCCCTGATTTTTACAAAAAAAATGTACCTAGACTTTACAGCAACCGCTACAGTTTACAAAACCCATCTGCTAAATGAATTGCGCTACCACATTGCAGTCATCTCCCTGACTCAGCCAGCAGGTAAAAGTCTCATTCCTTTCTGTAAGTAACCATCAGCATCTCCTCTCATGTGATATTCCAATAACTTGGAGACTTTCAGTTGTTAATTTCTATCAGACTTACCAAATATCATGCTTTAGACAGCCTTTACATGTCCTGCTTTCTACTAATTTTTGTGACCAAATCACTGCAAGCAATATGCTGGATCGAAAAACTGCTTGCAGTGAGGGGTTAGAAGCAAGCCATTGAGCATGCTCAGGGAGCTGTGAGAACCGAGAGATTGGCAGTGTTTGATCGCTCGATTCTCCGTGTTAGAGGCGCCGGGGACAGATGTAGCATTGGACTGATGCTGCATTCACCTAGGTAAGTATGATTCTTAAAAAAATAAACCAAGCGTCTCTTTTAATGTGTTAAAGGGTGTATAGAGAATTTCGGTATAATCCTTACTGAATCTCCTGCCATTTTGTAACAGTGTCAGCCATTTCAGAGATGTGATCACCATTTTAAAGATATGTTTATATAAGTTTAATAGAGCTTTATGTCTGGGTTTGTAAGCATGTTTTAAAAGTAGAAATATTACTGTGTCATCATCTTATGACTGCCCAGGTCTTATGACTTGAGGGTATGTCTAAAGGACATAAGGGGGATTTTCCTGAGACATTGAGAATATGGAAATTCTATAAATTAATGTTGCCAGGGCATGAGTGTTTATGTTACTAGGAAAATATTAACTAATGATTGGATGGCTATGTTGTTTAACCAATATGATGACCAATAATGTTACACTTGCTTATTATCTTGATCGCAGAGTACAAAAAAACAATATGGTCTTGGATGTGGTTGGAAGCCTTTCTGACTTCCCCATACGTGTGTATGTTAAAATCAATTTTTATCTGATTTTGATTTACTCACTGACTGTTGCTTTTTGCTTTAAAAGTATCCCTATTCAGGGGTGTACCTTTAGCCAAAGCATCATGTGCCACTGATATAAGGCCCAGAGCTGTCTCGGTGCACAGAGATTAATACAGGTACAATTTAAAATGGACTATTTAGGATTATGATTATTTAGAAACCTCTACTCAGGGATATGCAATTAGCGGACCTCCAGCTGTTGCTAAACTACAAGTCCCATCATGCTTCTGCCTCTGGGTGTCATGCTTGTGGCTGTCAGACTCTTGCTATGCATAATGGGACTTGAAGTTCTGCAACAGCTGGAGGTCCGCTAATTGCATATCACTGCTCTACATGATTGCTATGAAAGCACTTAGTGTTCTAAAGGAATTGCCTATGTGACTGGGATTAGAAAGATTGGGGCCCCATTAATGATTCTTCTGTAGGGCTCCATCACATGAGCTACATTCACACTCTGGCTAAGGCTGGCCATACATTCTTAAACCAGCCATAGACAGTTTGAACCAGCCGAGAACCAGACAAGATTCGAACCATGTATGGGCAGGCTAAATGCACCCAACTTGATGAATCGATCAACTTGGGTACAACCAGCGTGCCAGATTTTATGTGATTATTACAAGCGGCTGTTATAGCCCTTAGCAATAATCACTGTCTTATTCCGTCTGGGACGGCTTCCCCCACCCCTCCTCTTGGAGAATACAATAGCTCAGCGAGAAGGATTTCTCTGTCAATTCTATCTGTGTTGATGGCCTTAGATTTTTCTTTTTCAGACACCCGGGCTCAACAAGAGAACTCTATCTACTCCCCCCCCTCCTTGCTAAACAGCTTGGATGGATGAGTCTCCTATTGCCAGCTACCTTGTCTGCATTTAAAGTCAGAATAGCGGATGCACATGATTGGCTGCATTCACAGTTTGGCTGACAATTTTCTGCCTAGCTCTGATCGAAGGATGTTGAATGGAGCGGTACGAGTAGATAACATTTTGCTGGTTCATCATGTGTATGCTAGCTTAGGTTAGTGAAACAACTGCAATGTGACAATGCAATTTAAGCTATATGACTCTCTTTTCATTCTGTTCGGTGGGGCACCCTCTATGGATACGTTTAAGCTAAATTCACTTTAATGTGTCAAGCCTCGTACACACGATCGGATTACCATTGGACAAAGCCGTGGAATTTTGTCCGAAGGGCGTTGGTCGTGAACTTGTTCTGCATACAAATGGCAAAATTTTGACGTCCAACAAGCACAAAACTATGTGGTTTTCCAGCTCTTTAGCACCACCCTTTGGGCAACTTCTGCTAATGTTGTCTTATGGTTAGCATTGCTTCAGAGCATGCGTGTTTGTACTTTGGATTTTTTTTTCCGACGGACTTCTGTTCACCCGATCGGATAATCCGACATCACACATTTGGTGTCGGACAATTTTAAAGCATGCTATCCAACATTTGTTGTCGGAAAATACAACAACAATTGTCCGATGGAGCATACAAACGGTCGGATTGTCCGACAAAACCCTGCCATCACACAATTCCCGTCAGAAAATCTGATCATGTGTACGAGGCTTTAGATAAAGATCATAGGGATAGAGCCTTGGGCACCAGAAGTTTCTGTACACACTTGTGCCAAGAAGATTATTTTATACCGTGTTAAAGTATATACAGACTTCACAGTCCTCCAACGTCTGATGCTGCAATTCCATTCATCTGTATTCCTCCCTAGGGCACCACACCCTACCCAGGACAGCATTTTACATGGCATCTGGGATTTAACACATGAGCTATATAAGCTTTCGCAACATAAGCTTCATTTGCTTTTTATTCACTCATGCAGGCTCCGTGTTTACAAGCCCTAATAATTTGTAGCGCTGACCAGTGAGCTTGCATGCAAGGTGACAAGTCCCTTCTCGGCAGTTCGTTTGTCAAAGCAACAAACGTAAAATCCATTCATGCTGTAAAATCTTTCTCAATAAAAATGTATTGAAGCACAAGCCACTATGAGCCAGGTATAAAAACACTCAGGCATATTGTTCTCTGGCCAAGCACTGTGCTATAAACATTAAAGAGTAAAGTGTGAATTTACTGGGTTACCTAAAGCAAAATTCCTCTAAGTGCTATTTCTGTCTGAGACGGGGCCATATAACATAACCCAATTAGAATTTCAGAAAAGCTACAACTATTTATGTGAAAAAAAAATATTGTTTTATTGTTTCTCGTAAGGTCTCATGCAGGGAACTTACAATGTATAATTATACTTCTAGCTCTGCCCAACTCTAGTAATTCTCATATTCACACCATTTCATGGTCCTCCTTGGTCCTCTATGCTTTTCTCTGATACCATGTCCTTCTTTACAAGTTGTTTGGATTGGTAGAATAACACATTCAGGTGCCAACCTCTCATTGGCAGGGGCAAATGGAAAAAGATTTGCCTTCAAATACTTTATTAAAGCAGTTGTATACCCGCACATAAAAAAAAAAAAAAACATGCAAAAAAAAAAACCCTGTAAGGCAAAGGCATAATGAGCTAGTATGCACCACATACTAGCTCATTATGAAATACTCACCTTAGAACGAGGTCCCCGTATCGCATCCCAGTCCACGCTGAGGGAGCTGACATTTTGCCCTCTGCGTTTCTTCCGGGTTCGCGGCTCCGGTAGACATGTGCAAAAGGAAAAAATTAGTTTAGTTTTGTTTCGTTTTAATTAGTTAATTAATTCATTTCGTTTAGTTAGATTCGTTAAATTCGTTAAATTTGTTTTCGGATTTCGTTTCGTTTTCGACCGAATTAGAAAAATCGGTCGCATTCGAAAATATTTTAACCAAATTCAAAAATATTTCTACCGGATTCAAAATTATTTCAACATGATTTGAAATTATTTCAACCGCATTCAAAACTATTTCATCCGTATTCGAAAATATTTCAACCGAATTCAAAAAAATTTCAACCGGATTCGATAATATTTCAATCAGATTTTTTGCAGATTACTATTTATTTCCATCAGATCTCCTGCAGTATATTAACATCTATTTCATATATATTTTTTGCAGGTCTCATCCGAAACAAATAGTAATCTGCAAAAAATAAATAAAAATGAAATAGATAGTATCTATATTCTATTCTGTTGTTCTATTGTTTTTCTAGTCTACTTTCTATTTCTATTCTAATCTTTTCTAATTGGAATTTGAAAAATTGGTCGTATTCGAAAATATTTCAACCAAATTCGAAAATATTTCTACCGGATTCGGTAATATTTCATCCGCATTCGTTAATATTTCAACCAAATTCGATAATATTTCAACCGGATTCAAACCTATTCCAACCGAATAGAAAAGACCATGTTCCAACATTCGAATTTCGTATAGAATGAATTCAAATTCCAATTAGAAAAGATTAGAATAGAAATAGAAAATAGACTAGAAATAGACTAGACTAGGGAAATGGCTGCTAATAGTTTGCAGTAGACCTGCAAAAAAAAAAAAAATAATAGATGCTTATAGTCTGCAGATCTGATGAGAAAATGAAATAGATACTAATAGTCTGCAGGAGATCTGCAAAAAAATTATAAAAATGCTAATAGTCTGCAGGAGATCGGATAGAAATAAATTGTAATCTGCAAAAAAAAAATTAAATAGATGCTATTTATTTCCATCAGATCTCCTGCAGTATATTAACATTTATTTCATTTTTTGCAGATCTCCTGCAGACTATTAGCATCTATTTAATTTTTCTTTTTCTTTTCTTGCATTAGAGCAGCCATTTACTTTATTTCAGCAGATCTCCTGCAGACTATTAGCATCTATTTCACTTTTTTTTTTTTTGCAGATTACTATTTATTTCCATCCGATCTCCTGCAGACTATTAGCATTTATATAATTTTTTTTGCAGATCTCCTGCAGACTATTAGTATCTATTCCATTTTCTCATCAGATCTGCAGACTATAAGCATCTATTTCATATTTTTTTGCAGGTCTCCTGCAAACTATTAGCAGCCATTTCCCTAGTCTAGTCTATTTCTAGTCTATTTTCTATTTCTATTCTAATCTTTTCTAATTGGAATTTGAATTCATTCTATACGAAATTGGAATGTCGGAACATGGTTTATTATAATCTTTTCTATTCGGTTGGAATAATTTTAAATCCGGTTGAATGTTATCGAATTTAGTTGAAATATTAACGAATGCGGATGAAATATTATCGAAACCGGTAGAAATATTTTCAAATTTGGTTGAAATATTTTCGATTGCGACCTATTTTTCGAATTCCAATTAGAAAAGATTAGAATAGAAATAGAAAATAGACTAGAAAAAAAATAGAACAGAATAGAATAAAATATAATATATATATATTGTATTTTATTCTATTCTGTTCTATTGTTTTTCTCTTCGATTCTTCCCAATATTTTCGATTCTATTCTAATTGTTTTCAAATTCGATTCAACCAGAATTTTTTTCGAATTCGATTCGATTTTTTTTCTAATTCGATTCAAATTTTTTTCGAATTCGATTCGAATTTTGTCCGTGGTTTTTCGATTTGAAACGTTATTTCGGATTCGGTTGAATTTGTTAGCATTGTAATTCGTTAATTCGGATGCATCCGAACGTCCGAATAATGAAAATTCGTCCGAATTTTGATTCGGAACGAAACGAAATGCACATGCCTAGGCTCCAGTGCTGTGAGTGGCCAGAACCGCGATGACGTCACACAGTGTTCCTTCCGGAAAGGTCTGGCAGCATCTGCCGGACCTTCACCCAGGCCTTCACAGCGCATGCGCCGCTGACATCAGCGGCTGCATGCAAAGTGAATATCTCCTAAACCGTACAGGTTTAGGAGATATTCATTTTACCTACAGGTAAGCCTTATTATAGGGTATACAACCGCTTTAAAGCTGAACTTCAGGATAAGCATATATTGTCTAAATACAAGAGCCATGTGTATTCATACCTGAATATTGGGGTGCTTTGTGGTTGTATTCCAGTTCTGTGCAATAGTTAAGTATGAAATGTTGCCTCTGTGTGGGAGCTTCCTGTAAAAAAGACCAGTCACTGCTGTTCATTCTCCTTGTACAGGGTGACTGGTCTTGTATCCACTTCCTCTTGTAGTTTCCTGTGGTGGGTGGGGCCTATTGGATCCCTCCCACAGCTCTGCTTTCTGTACAGGCTATGTTCTGCACAGTGATGATGCCACTGTCTACTTTTACAAGGTAATAACTGGGTTATAGAAACACAGGGTGCGACGTAGAGCTGCAGAGCGAAAAACTGCAGTCATGCTGTGTTCTAGTGTGAACAGATCCAAACACTTGCCTGATGAAGGGCCCCTGTGTGGTTCCAAAACGTTGTCCTCCCAGATAGCAAGCAATTGTGCTGCAAGTTTGAAAAGGACTTTCTAAGCTATTTCTAGACTTGCCAGGCTTCACACGTTCCTTGCACAATTGCAGCAAATCCGCATTGTATGACTCCAGATTACCTTTCTTTGCAAACATTCTGCTAGTCTGCTGCAAGTTCTGGTTCCGTTGTGTTGTGCGATAGTCATCCCACCACAGGGGGCACTGTGGCTGAATTTTCATGCTGTAGACTTGCAAAGCTCTTGCTGTAGACTCACCACTGCAACTTAGCTCTTGCTCGAGAGTTACCACGGAAATATTCTACAAATTGGAAAAGTGTCAACTAGAACTTGTGCTTCAAGTGCTCTGCAAGTCTACAACTTGCCAGTGAAAATGTGCAGCAAGTTAACAGACTTACAATTCAACACAGTTATCCTTACTATCTGGGTTATGTGTACCATGTGACTACGACAATAAAGCTTTCTTGAGAAATCCTTGGTGGGTGCGCTGGTAACATCTCTTCGCCTAATGTGAACAGGGAACATAGAAAACAATTGTTTTCTTTGTGCACTTGCAAAGGTTGGCAGATTTCCAATGCACAAAAATTCATTTTTTCGCACAATTGTGAATGGGCACAACCCGCTGTCAGCAGAATAGGAAGTGAATGGAGCCCCGAAAAGCATTAAAATGTAGCACAAAAAAAAGTTTTGGAATGGACAGGCACATTAAATTTGATGTCCTGTGTTTTGCAAGTCAGCATGCCCCAGCTGAGTAGGCCCGAACAGCAGTAAAAAATTGCTCACCTGCCATGATGCAAAGTGAGCTTTCCATTGTCTACAGCCACAGCTTAGCCACTGCTGATGATAGAAATGTTGCTCTAGCTTTTGATTTTGCAGCTCTCTGTTCTGGTTGATGTGCTGCTGCTGTCTGCCAGCACGATAAAGCTGAGCGGCTTACATACTTAAAAGATGATTTATAAAAAAAATGAAGAAAAGTTGAGCTGTTGTGAAAGCAATCAATCACATTTCATGTTTTAAATGAAACAATTAATCTCGTTTAGCTCAATGTAATAACTCCAGCTCTCCTGTAGTTTTCTTTTTACCCATTTCCCATTTCGAGTTTGTAAGTGTGTCAGGGTTGGGCTGCACATTAGTTGCTCTCTAGTTTGAACTCCAGGCATACAGCTAAAAACGCAAATGAAATGTACATATAAGAACTGTTTTAGCTGGCGAATGATTCCAAAAGATTTCCTGTGCTCGAGTGGTATGCTTTGAGGCTCATTTGTATCAGCTCTTTATCAGCACCAATATGGCTTGCTGCCCCCTCAGGACAATGGGTATCCTTATATGTACTGAAAAACAATGGCAAAAAAAGAGAGGGCTCACCGACCTAGTGCATTACCTTAATAAAAAGTATTGAGGAAAAAAAAGCAACATATGTTATACTCACAAACACATGACATAAACGTGCATGTCATAAAGAGCAAGGGGAAAAAACAAGGACCACCGCTCAGGTGGGTGAATCCAGATAAATTATTGAGTGAGTAAATGGAAGGACTCATCTCAAGGGTGCCAAAAAATGTTTTTGTTTTGTTTATTGACTGACTTTCTTTGTTTGCTATTCGGCTTTGCCACATTGTTGCATCATTTGCATATGAAGGTAATGACGATAGCAATAAAAATATTCATTTAACTATATAAAGAAGATCTACCGGTGGAGCCACAGTTTAGCTTTATATGTGCAGCGATATACTCCTTCCTCTGCTCCAATTAGTTAAACGTGTATGTCTTGATTCTCCATACACAGAATGCGTGAATTATAGATATTACATGCATGTGTACGTTTATGTGCTTTCCTTGTATATAGTATAGGGTTGTCCCGATACCGATACTAGTATCGGTATCGGTACCGATACCGAGCATTTGCCTGAGTACTTGTACTCGGGCAAATGCTCCCGATGCTTCACCCGATACTTGTGATCAGCGGTGATCAGTGCGGTGGGGGAAGTTACCAGGACCGATCACCGCTGTATTTATTTAAAAGTAGTTTCTCCGCTTCTCTCTCTCCCCCCCTCGCGCGGCTTTCAGCTGCTTTAAAATCAGGGGTGTTCGGTGCTTGTAGCTCCCCCACACACGATCACCGCTGATTGTCCCTGTATACTCCTCCAGCCCCCTTCGTTTTGCTGCTGTCTCCATGCAGCCGTCCCCCTCCGTGTCCCCCTCCATGCCGCCGTCCCAATCCGTGTCCCCCTCCATGCCGCCGTCCCAATCCGTGTCCCCCTCTGTGTCCCCCTCCGTGCCGCCGTCCCAATCCGTGTCCCCCTCCGTGCCGCCGTCCCAATCCGTGTCCCCCTCCGTGCTGCCATCCCCCTCCGTTCTCCTCCTCCACCCTCTCGATCTGGCAGGATGGAGAGCGGAGGTAGGAGCCGGTAAATCCGGCTCCTTACTTGTCGGAATGTACAGAGTCAGTGATAACTGACTCTGTCCATTCACATAACTGAAACATCGTAAACTGTGTTTACAATGTTTCAGTTTATGAATGAAGAGAAGCTGCTGTCTTAAAAAAAAATAAAAAAATACTGACATATGTGCCACTGTCACATGAGATTAAAAAAAAGTATCGGTAATCGGTATCGGCGAGTACTTGAAAAAAAGTCTTAAAAAAGTGGTATCGGGACAGCCCTAATATAGTATAAAGTTTATACAGCTCAATTTTATATCATCGGTACTTATCGTGATTATTATGATTATAAATTATACATTTTATATATCTATACCTTTATTTTTAACAGCAACGTTTTTTTTTTCTTTTTAATTTTTCTCTTTCTCCTTTTTTTTTTTTTTTCTTTTGCTTTTCCTGCTTTAAATATAATTTTACTTGTTATGGTATATATTTTTCATATATATATATTTTCTTCTATTCAATGTTTTTTTATATATATTCATTCACATTTCTTTTTTCGTTATATATATATAGATGTACATTTTTTCTTCTTTTTAGTTTTGTTTAATTTTTTTTATAATGGATTCAGGTATTTATTTTATTTTATTTTATGTTTATCTACTTCATTGTGGTCTATCAGTCAAGTCCCAGCCATGTATTGGATTATATCCTTGATTGGAACATGGCTGGGATATAGAGGTGAAACTCGAAAAATTAGAATATCGTGCAAAAGTTCATTTATTTCACTAATGCAAATTAAAAGGTGAAACTAATATATGAGATAGACTCATTACATGCAAAGCAAGATAGTTCAAGCCGTAGTTTGTCATAATTGTGATGATTATGGCTTACAGCTCATGAGAACCCCAAATCCACATTCTCAGAAAATTAGAATATTGTGAAAAGGTGCAATATTCTAGGCTCAACGTATCCCACTCTAATCAGCTAATTAAGCCATAACACCCGCAAAGGGTTCCTGAGCCTTTAAATGGTCTCTCAGTATGGTTTAGTAGGAATCACAATCATGGGAAAGACTGCTGACCTGACAGTTGTGCAGAAAACCATCATTGACATCCTCCATAAGGAGGGAAAGCCTCAAAAGGTAATTGCAAAAGAAGTTGGATGTTCCCAAAGTGCTGTATCAAAGCACATTAATAGAAAGTTATGTGGAAGGGAAAAGTGTGGAAGAAAAAGGTGCACAAGCAGCAGGGATGACCGCAGCCTGGAGAGGATTGTCAGGAAAAGGCCATTCAAAAGTGTTGGGGACATTCACAAGGAGTGGACTGAGGCTGGAGTCAGTACATCAAGAGCCACCACACACAGACGGATCCCGGACATGGGTTTCAAATGTCGTATTCCTCTTGTCAAGCCACTCCTGAACAACAAACAACGCCAGAAGCGTCTTACCTGGGCTAAAAAAAAAAAAACAGACCTGGTCTGTTGCTCAGTGGTCCAAAGTCCTCTTTTCTGATGAGAGCAAATTTTGCATCTCATTTGGAAAGCAAGGAGCCAGAGTATGGAGGAAGAATGGAGAGGCACACACTGCAAGATGCTTGAAGTCCAGTGTGAAGTTTCCACAGTCTGTGTTGATTTGGGGAGCCATATCATCTGCTGGTGTTGGTCCACTGTGCTTCATTAAGTCCGGGGTCAACGCAGCCGTCTACCAGGAGATTTTGGAGCACTTCATGCTTCCTTCCGCAGATGAGCTCTATGGGGACGCTGACTTCATTTTCCAGCAGGACTTGGCACCTGCCCACACTGCCAAAAGCACCAAAACCAATAGGATTACTGTGCTTGATTGGCCAGCAAACTCGCCTGACCTGAACCCCATAGAGAATCTATGGGGCATTGCCAAGAGAAAGATGAGAGACATGAGACCGAACAATGCAGAAGAGCTGAAGGCCGCTATTGAAGCATCCTGATATTCCATAACACCTCAGCAGTGCCACAGGCTGATAGCTTCCATGCCACGCTGCATTGAGGCAGTAATTGCTGCAAAAGGGGCCCAAACCAAGTACTGAGTACATATGCATGCTTATACTTTATAGAGGTCCGATATTGTTCTAGGTACAATCCTTGTTTTATTGATTGCATGTAATATTCTAATTTTCTGAGATTGTGGATTTGGGGTTTTCATGAGCTGTAAGCCATAATCATCAGAATCAGAATTATGACAAATCACGGCTTGAACTATCTTGCTTTGCATGTAATGAGTCTATCTTATATATTAGTTTCACCTTTTAAGTTGCATTAGTGAAATAAATGAACTTTTGCACGATATTCAAATTTTTCACCTGTATAAGTAGTTCTGCTGACCTCATCCACACCTGTGTTCCACACAGTGGAAGGTCCTATTTAAGGAAGGTGAGTGGTACTGCTCAGGGCAATGATTAAGCACATGATACTGTGTGAAACATGTCTGCCTTGATGCCTTGATTGTCGTTTTTCCTGTGGTGTGTCACTTGGATGGATTAATAAAGGACTCATATTCAACATCTTGAAGTGTAGCTGTTTCTTCCTTTTTATAAAGAGCAAGGGGATCGCTTCCAGGTCTAATACGATTAACCAGTATGGGAAGACCAGACAGATGGAGGTTTAGTCATTCATCCATTTGGCTCTGATAAAGAGGGTTCTCCCTTGAAACGCGTCAGCCACTACAAACGCTGTCTGGTCTTCCCATACTGGTTAATCGTAGTACACCTAGAAGTGAACCCCTTCCTCTTTAGTACATGCTGGTTTATGTCATGTGTTTGTGAGTATAACATTTGTTTCTTTTATTTCTCAATAAATGTTATTAAGGTAATGCGCTAGGTCAGTGCAACCTCTCTTTTTTTGTTGTTTTTATTGTTGTTTTGAAGTACATAGGAGGATTTGTATTTCTGTCCATTCAGACCTGAAATTACCTAATTCTGCCATACAGCACAACCTAAACTGGCAGGGCAGGAGACCTGAATTTTGTCTACTGCAGTTCAATAACACTTTCAGGCCTGGTGACTGTACATTGAAAAGAGAAGTAGCATACTGATGTGTTCACCCCTCTCTGACTCTGCTTATATCAGCATGTTACTTGTACTGCCTTTCTCTCCCCCGGTCTGAGCTCTGCTGTACAGTGGACTGCAATGTGATGATATAAGCTAGATACTTAAACTGCTTGCATTTAATGAATGCATTAAGGGGTGAATTGCAAAATACAGAGCTAGATTTAGTTGCTTCTGTAGCAATACCCCCGAAGGGGCCGCTGGTTTAAATTTTGGGCCTGCCGTTACCTTTCTGTTCACCAGAGCTTTTATGAATGTCCACACCAACACCTGGTTACTTTTTCTTCAAGAGTTTTACTAAACAGTTCCAACAGAGGGTTAGAGGGATAGGGGAGGTTCAGGTACCTTGCTTTGCGGATCAGGTACAATCTTAGATCCAGAGGACAAATCGGTTCCACACTGGATTCGGCAACCACCGGATAGGCCTACTCTCACTGGCCTAGCAACCGGTGTGAAGCTCGTTCAAAGTCTCTGCCACAGACTTGAAGAGTGCCGTCGAGTCGTTTCCCAATCTTCCGCCACAAGATCCTGCAAACACACTGACACTTTGCAAAAGTTCCTTCATAAAGTGCACAACTCACGGTGCCAGAATCTTTCAGCCAGCCAGCAGCACCGTGAGGTAAATTGGCCAGGATGCGTCCTTCAATTGAGTCCCCAACTGTTCTGCTTCTTCCCGCAGGCAAGACCGCGTAGGACCATCCCTGGACTAGTAGGCCCCAGAAACTCCTGGGCCTACTCTCAGTTGCAGAGCCTCGGGCCAGCAGGCCCCGAGGCCGAGAAACAGATCGCACATCCCTGAGGCCAGGAGGGCCCTCAGGCCAGGATCCAGCAAACGAACCCTGATAGAGCGGTCTCTGTCCCTTAAGTACCCCTTCCCAGAATGTACAGCGGGGTGACAACGCCCCCTGAGCCACTTCTGGGAAAGGAATACCCAATACATTCAGCCCTTTGCATTTCCAACCTTGACCTGTGGTGAAAGTGACACCTACTGTCAAGTGGAAAACGTGCAACCCAGCTGAACTGAAACAGAGCCAACAATTTAGCTTAATCCTTCTGAGCTAAACTACAGCTCAGATAACTAAATTTAACACATAGTGCCTACCCAACAGGAGCAGGGCACTACACACTTCCCCTACCGCAAAAAGACGATGTCCTCATCGTCAAGGAAAAAATATGACTCTCACTCCTGAGAGTCAGTACCTGAACCCCAAAAAAAACTTGGATGGGAAGGGAGGGGCAAAACAGTACAAGAAAACATAAGTTTGACATGCACACATAATAAAATCACATCAATATACATTACAGTATTCCTATCTCTCTCTATCTAACCCACCCACTCTCCGGTGGTTTTGATAGAAGATTCCAATGCACCTGAAAAAAACAAAACAAAACAGACATAGACAATAATATAGAATGTCTTTTTTTTTTTTTAAGAAGCAAAGCCTCACTTCCTAAAGAAACGAGCCTCTCTTTCTCCATATATATATACATTATTAGGTGTAGGTAGCTAAGGATAAAAGTCCAAGAGTCTAGTTTTTCTGAGCAAACTCCCACCACCTAGTGGCAGAAATATAACATGACAAAAGTCCTCAGTTGTAAGTACTGGACCCATTGAAGAGATCTTGACTCCACATCTTCCGGTAACCTAGCACTACCTAGCCACAGTCCTTTCATAAAAAGAGAAATCTTCCTCTTTTTTGGCAAAGTGGAAACAAAGAACCAGAACAGTCACCGTAACTTATCAATGGTAGTGACAAAATAGACCACATCGTCCTTCCCTGGTCAGCAAATGACCACCTTGTCTGCGTGAATGTGTCTACCATATTTCCAGTGTAGCAGACACCCCTTGAAACGTTCATCCATGGCAAGGGAATAGCCCATCTTCCGGAACAATTTTGGCACTGAAAGACAGTCCCAAACAGCCTAGTTGTACCACTGTTCTCTGCGAGACTCAATTTCTTGCATAATTTCCGTGGGAACATAGGGGAATTCCAGTCCATGTTCTCTGGCCACCCGCTTGTTGAGTAACCTTTGTGACCGGGCAAGCCTGGGCAGGGACCTGGTACTTCCATATCCAGGAGGTACACATGCATCTGTAGACTTGTGCACCATGACATTTGCAAACAGTTTTCCTGAACCCAGCAAACTGGTACAGCGGGCCAGGATTTCATCAGTAACAATTGGGGGTCCCACCCTGGGTGTTGTCTCCCCTGAGTCCATAGCTGCGTAATCGGAGAAAGTAAAAGCTGAGGCGACATCATCGCTATTTGCCCATAACAGCTCTTGCGACATAGTCTCAAACAAATCATTATCCCCGCTGATGTCTGACAAAGAGTCTATCTCCGAATCTCTCAGCTCCTCCGCTGGCAGCTAATTACACACAGTCCCCAACATGTTCCCCTTAGATCTCTCACCCGTTCCTGTCACGGACTTCTCGGAAATCAGACTTTTCTCCGGGTCCGGTTCGGGTAGTCTCTGGGGTAGGCCTCGACCACGGCCGCGGGAGGCCTTCACGTATCCCACCTTCCTTTGGGCAGGTGCAGTAAGAACAGGTGTAGCGGAGGTAGATACGGTTGAGGTAACAACAGTGGCGATGTCCGCTGATGACTTTCCTATAGCGGTAACAGCGCCATCCCCCTCTGGATTACTCACGACAGCAGATGGGTGCATTCCTAAGCACTGGATCGAAGGCAGCAACTTCCTCTGTTACGTTGCCCGTGGCCCGGTCCACTCTGTAGGCATGAGGCGGCATGGTAGGTTGCTCTACAGCAAACAGGTACTCCCTGGTTACTTTTTCTTCAAGAGTTTTATTAAACAGTTCCAACAGAGGGTTAGAGGGATAGGGGAGGTTCAGGTACCTTGCTTTGCGGATCAGGCACAATCTTAGATCAAGAGGACAAATAGGTTCCACACTGGATTCGGCAACCACCGGATAGGCCTACTATCACTGGCCTAGCAACCTGTGCAAAGCTCGTTCAAAGTCTCTGCCACAGACTTGAAGAGTGCCGTCGAGTCGTTTCACAATCTTCCGCCACAAGATCGTGCAACCACACTAACACTTTGCAAAAGTTCCTTCATAAAGTACACAGCTCACGGTGCCAGAAGTAAATTGGCCAGGATGCGTCCTTCAATTGAGTCCCCAATTGTTCCGCTTCTTCCCACAAGCAAGACCACGTAGGATCATCCCTGGACTAGAAGGCCCCAGAAACTCCTGGGCCTACTATCCGTTGCAGAGCATCGGGCCAGCAGGCCCCGAGGCCGAGAAACAGCTCGCACATTCCTGAGGCTAGGAGGGCCCTCAGGTCAGGATACGGCAAACGAACCCCGATAGCGGTCTCTGTCCCTTAAGTACCCCTCCCTAGAATGCACAGCGGGTTGACCACGCCCCTTGAGCCACTTCTGGGAAAGGAATACCCAATACATTCAGCCCTTTGCATTTCCAACCTTGACCTGTGGTGACAGTGACACCTACTTTCAAGTGGAAAACGTGCAACCCAGCTGAACTGAAACAGAGCCAACAATTTCGCTTAATCCTTCTGAGCTAAACTACAGCTCAGATAACTACATTTAACACATAGCGCCTACCCAATAGGAGCAGGGCGCTACACTTCTAATTATAATTCTATGGAGTTTTGCATTAGGAGAAATAGTCAAACCTGATAATTGGCTGTAATTTGAGATTTCTAGAGACGCTCTTTTTTTCTTTTTTTTTTTTAACAAACTATTTCATACTACCATACAAGGTGTCAACAGATATTTAGCTCTGCCATTTCTGAGTATGTCCAATATTTTTGGACTATTTTAAGAAAATGAGCCACTCAGTACCTTGTCAAGGTCCTGAAAACAGATATCTATGTTATGATTGAGCTCTGGGGAATATCTACTGTATATACTGGGCAGGATTTACCCATAAAGGGGACTTTACATTAAAAAATGTAAAGCCTTTTCAGATTCTTTATACAGCGTTTAGGTTACATTTGCAGGGAGTGCAAGATCTTCTTTAAATACAGTAGTCCCCTACCTGTAGGTGATAAAGACAAAGAGGGTTAATTTTCTTATTTGTCCCTATCAGTAGAAAGAGTCATTGCATGTAATCGTTTTTTGACAATAGCGTTGATTTACTAAAACGTGGGAGTGTGAAATCTGCATGGTAGCCAATCAGCTTCCAACTACAGCTTGTCCAATTATTGACAAAAAAAAATGGAAGCTGATTGCTTTCTATGCAGAGCTGTGCCAAATTTTGCACTCTTTAGTTTTAGTAAATCAAGTGCATTTTCACAATATCGTAAGCCAGGTTAGGAGAAATAAGGCTTCATGTACACGGGACGTTTTTACAACTTCTCCTGAATGATTTAACTTGACAGATAGTAACCCACGTTTAAAATGTCAGTTTTGTCGCGTTTACATGCCGCGTTTAGCTGCGTTTTGCCACGTTAGCGTTTAGAAGCGTTTCTAAATATATATATATATATATATATATATATATTTAAAAAAATTATATATAAATAGCCGAAAAACGCCTGCGTTTAGAAGCGTTTGGCGCTTGAAATGCCTCTAAACTCAGCTTCTGAACCCATTTTTTTGCGTTCCAAAAAAAGGCTGTAAACTCAACTGCCTAGAAACGACTTTAACCACTTAACCACTTCCCACCCGGGTGGGTGCTCTCTCCTTCTGAGTGGACGTTCCTGAACGTCCTTCAGAAGGAGCGTGATCGCGCGCGCACCCGCGCGATCCCGATGCGCGCGTGTCCCGCGGACACGCCGCATCTCGGAACAGCAGGAGGGCACTGTGATTCGCCCTCCTGATCGGCACGATGGCTGTGTGTAATCACAGCCATCGTGATGTAAACACAGAGAGGGGGGGCTGGCACTTGTGAGGGGATCGCGCCGCCATGTGCACGCACAGCGGCGCGATCCCGATCTGCCTGTACCCCCCAGAGATAGAAGGTGTGTGCAAACAGGAGGGCCATGTGATTGGCCCTCCTGATGACATGACGGCTGTCCAATGACAGCCGTCATGTAATGTAAACACAGAGCAGTTGTAACTGCTCTGATCTCTTCCTCTCCTCACACAGAGCCTGTCAGTGAGGAGAGGAAGAGACAATCTGTGCTGCAGCCGGGAGATCAGTGAGTTTTTAGCTGTTTGTCTGCTGTTTACCCACTGATCACCCAGCTAGTGTCCCCAAAAAACAGTGTCCCCAAAACAGTGTCCCCAAAACACAGTGTCCATAAAACACAGTGTCCATAAAACAGTGAAAACATCTGCCCGCCAACATCTTGCGAATCTGCCCGCCAACATCTTGCGCATCTGCCCGCCAACATTTGGCACAGCTGCCCGCCAACAGCTGCCCACCAACAGCTGCCCACCAACATCTGGCGCATCTGCCCGCCAACATCTTGCGCATCTGCCCGCCAACATCTTGCGCATCTGCCCGCCAACATCTTGCGCATCTGCCCGCCAACATCTGGCACAGCTGCCCGCCAACATCTGGCACAGCTGCCCGCCAACATCTGGCACATCTGCCCGCCAACATCTGATCGCCAGCATCTGACCGCCAACAGCTGCCCGCCAACAGCTGGCACATCTGCCCGCCAACATCTGCCCTGCCAACATCTGGCACATCTGACTCCCAACATCTGGCAGTAAACATCTGCCCGCCAACAGCTGCCACATCTGCCCGCCAACAGCTGCCACATCTGCCCGCCAACAGCTGCCACATCTGCCCGCCATCTGCCCGCCAACAGCTGCCCGCCAACATCTGGCACAGCTGCCCGCCAACATCTGATCGCCAGCATCTGACCACCAACAGCTGCCCGCCAACAGCTGGCACATCTGCCCGCCAACATCTACCCTGCCAACATCTGGCACATCTGACTCCCAACATCTGGCAGTAAACATCTGCCCGCCAACAGCTGCCACATCTGCCCGCCAACATCTGGCCGCCAACATCTGACATCTGCCTGCCAACATCTGACCGCCAACAGCTGCCCTGCCAACATCTGGCACATCTGCCCGCCAACATCTGACACATCTGGCCGCCAACATCTGACCGCCAACAGCTGCCCGCCAACATCTGCCCTGCCAACATCTGGCACATCTGACCGCCAACATCTGGCACATCTGACCGCCAACATCTGGCACATCTGCCCACATGGCTAAACGATTCTACAGCAGCGAGGAGGCTCTCCAGATACTCCAGGGTATGTCGGACGAGAGTAGCGAGGAACTCTCTCTGTCAGAATCGGATAGTGAATATTATCCAGAGGAAAGTAGTGGCTCTGAAATAGAAACTGAGGATAGAATCGTAACAAGTGAGATCAGGAGTTATGAGCAGGCGCCGCAGACATCCACCAGCAGCGCAGCACTCCAGGACATCCACCAGCAGGCATCCACCAGCAGCGCAGGACTCCATGATGATATGCAGGCATCCACCAGCAGCGCATCACGCCAGGATAGGCAGGCATCCGCCAGCAGCGCATCACGCCAGGATAGGCAGGCATCCGCCAGCAGCGCATCACGCCAGGATAGGCAGGCATCCGCCAGCAGCGCATCACGCCAGGATAGGCAGGCATCCGCCAGCAGCGCATCACGCCAGGATAGGCAGGCATCCGCCAGCAGCGCATCATGCCAGGATAGGCAGGCATCCGCCAGCAGTTCTGCAACTTTTCTAGAGGATAGGCCAAATGCTAGCAATGGGGCGTCCCATCAACAACGAGGCAGGGCCCATACTAGCCTCCCCGATCTTCTACTGTATCCAACATGGCTGCCCGATACGTCAGTAGAACCTATCATTCCCCCTTTTACAGCCCAGCCAGGCCCTCAGATACAGTCGGAAAATGCTACCCCGATTTATTATTTTGAATTATTTTTTACTGATGATATCCTAACCTACATTGTGGAGCAGTGTAATCTATACGCCAGTCAATATATAGCCAACAATCCAAATTCTTCCTATGCCCGTCCTTTTGTTTGGAAACCCCTCACCGTGGAAGAATTTAAAATTTTCCTTGGCCTAACCCTCAACATGGGGCTGACAAAAAAAAATGAACTCCATTCCTACTGGTCTACCCGACCTATCTACCACATGCCAATCTATTCATCTTTTATGAAAAGAACCCGTTACGAGATGATAATGAGGTTTCTACACTTCAACGACAATGCCCAATGCCTCCCTCGAAATCATCCCAATTATGATAAATTATTTAAAATTCGGCCCCTAATCAATTTTTTTTGCGCCAGCTTCAAGCAGATGTTTACCCCTGATGTAAATATATGTGTAGATGAATCATTAGTACACTTCACAGGAAGACTTGGAATAAAGCAATACCTCCCCAGTAAAAGAGCCAGACGTGGGGTAAAATTTTATAAGGCATGTGACAGGGCCACGGGTTACACATATGATTTTATAATTTATGAGGGAAAAGACAGACAGCTAAACCCCCCTGGATGCCCTACCTACATGGGAACAAGTGGCAAAATTGTCTGGCAGCTGATTGAACCATTGCTTGGGAAAGGTTACCACCTATACGTAGACAATTTCTATACAAGTCTCCCACTTTTTCGCCATCTGTACCAAAAGAAAACTGTGGCCTGTGGGACAGCACAGACCAACCGTAAAGGCTTCCCACAGAGATTGGTTGCCAAGAAACTGAAACAGGGGGAAATGGCCAGTATGCGGACTGAAGAGGTCCTAGCATTGAAGTGGAGAGATAAAAAAAGAGATGTCTACATCCTTTCCACAATGCATGATGACACCTTGGTGGAACTGCAGAGAAGAAGAGGCCCCGTCCAGAAGCCAAAATGTGTGCATGACTATAATCTTTACATGGGGGGGGTGGATATGAATGACCAGATGATGCAGCCCTACTTGGCCACCAGGAAATCACTGTTTTGGTACAAAAAAGTTGCCATTTATTTGATGCAACTAGCCCTTTTCAATTCTTATATCATTTTTTCTAAGTGCACCCAAAGTTCCCTAACCTATCTAAAATTCCAAGAAGACTTGATCGAAGCCCTTCTCTATCCCCATGGCCAAGCCCCTCAACTGATTCGCTCCGATGCAGTAGCCAGACTCCACGAAAGGCACTTCTCCGAAATCCTCCCTCTTACCGAAACAGGTCGCAAACCCCCAAAAAAATGTCGTGTGTGTTCAAGTAGAGGAATTCGTCGTGACACCCGATACTACTGTCCCCAATGTCCCTCCCAGCCAGGCCTTTGTATTGGAAAGTGCTTTCAGAGCTATCATACTTTACTAAACTATTAGTAAAGTGAAGATGATTTTTTTTCCAGTTTCCACCATCTGCCATTTCTGTGAATGACCCGGACTGTTTTCGACTATGCCTCTGCCAACCATGTTTCTGCCTTCAACGTGAATTGACCTCGGCCTGTTACATGACCATGCTTTTTGCCTGCCTCCTAAACTGATCATTTGAGTACAGCACAGGGGTCTCACATATTTGAGGGGCTCCAGAAAAGAGTTTCCGAGTGGAGAAAATGTTTTTCTCCAGGTTTTGTTTTTCTCGGATTAGGGTCTGGAGACTCGGAGGCTTCGTAGAGATTTGGGTGGGAAGAAGCCTCTACCCCTGTTCTTAGGTCTTTCCTGACCAAGGCCTAAATGTTATAGTGCTGCCACCTGAACTGGCCGTGCCTCTGCCTGCCACCTGAACTGGCCGTGCCTCTGCCTGCCACCTGAACTGGCCATTCCTCTGCCTGCCACCTGAACTGGCCATTCCTCTGCCTGCCACCTGAACTGGCCATGCCTCTGCCTGCCACCTGAACTGGCCATGCCTCTGCCTGCCACCTGAACTGGCCATGCCTCTGCCTGCCACCTGAACTGCCTGCTAAACCATGGACCATGTTCATAGGTTTCCATATCTCTGTTTCCCTGCTGGACAATTCCTGGACATTTCCTATGGCTGTCTGGACCAATGCTTTGACTGCTCTGGAACGGTATTCCTGCCTGCTAAAACCATAGGTGAGCCTTTTTTTATTACCTTTTGCTCAGCAGAATGTATTTTGGGGTGTAATTCTTGGTGTGTACATGCTATGTGTTAGAAGCCTGAAGGTGCTACTTGCATGTTGGGCCTCTGTATGTGGCCAGGCTGTGGAAAAGTCTCACACATGGGGTATCACTATACTCAGGACGAGTAGCAGAATGTATTTTGGGGTGTTCTTTTTGCTGTGTACATACTATGTGTTAGAAAGATCTTCTGAATTGACAACTTTGTGAAAAAAAAATATGTTTTAATTTTTTTTCCACACTTTCCAAAAACTTTTGGAAAGAAATTACATGTTCAAAAGACTTATTATGCCTCATAGAAAATACATTGGGTTGTTTTCTTTCCAAAATGGGGTCATTTTGTGGGTAATTCCATTGTCCTTGTTCTCCAGGGCCTTCAAAAATGTGATAGGTACTCAGGAATAGTGATGAGCCGAACACCCCCGGGTTCGGTTCGCACCAGAACCCGCGAACGGACCGGAAGTTCGAACGAACATTAGAACCCTATTAAATACAATGGATGCGAACGTTCGAATTCTAAAGTGCTAATTATAACAACTATTATGCATGTTATTGTCCTAAAAAGGGTTTGGGAACCCGGGTTCTGCACCAGGGGACATGTATCAATGCAAAAAGAAGTTTTAAAAACGGTCGTTTTTCGGGAGCAGTCATTTTAATGATGCATAAAGTGAAAAAAAAAAAGTCAAATATTCCTTTAAATATCGTACCTGGGGGGTGTCTAAAGTATGCCTGTGAAGTGCCACGTGTTTCCCGTGTTTAGAACTGTCCCTGCACAAAATGACACTTCTAAAGGAAAAAAAAGCCATTTAAAACTGCTTGCGGCTTTAATGTAATGTCTGGTCCCGGTAATATGGATGAAATTCTTTAAGAAAAATGGCATAGCTACCCCATGACCCCCCCCCCCCCCTACCCCAGCCCATTACCAGCCCCTTTGGGTCTTGTATGGATATTAAGGGGAACCCCGCACATAAAATAAAAAAGGCCCTATATACTCTGAACAGCCGTATACAGGCGGTGCATACAAGACAGGGACTGTAGGTTTGTTCTTATGTAGAATCTGTTTGTAATTTTGAACAGGTACATTGTTGAAGTGTAGCTCCAGCCCAAAAATCTATTTTTAAACTTTTTGGAAAACATAGGTAAGGGTTATCACCCCTGTAACATTTGTTTTGCTGTCTGTGCCCCTGTTCAGAACATTTCACCTCACTTTCCGTCCCAATGACAACTGTTTTTGAAATGTGGTGTTTTTCTTGAAACAAGGATTGCTGATAAAGCATCAGTACAGAGGAGACACCTTTCTCCCATATTTATTCTTACAGGAGAGAATTTTCCTTCCTAGTGGTAGATTTCCTCTCACTTCCTGTTGTCTTCTTGCGTTTGCAAGTAGGAGTCGTTTGTAAGTTGGATGTTTGAAAGTAGGGACCTGCCGTATATACTCTGCAGAAATAGGCCCCTTAGTTGTTGGTGTTGGCACAACACTGTAAGCACTCACAGTTACTCTTGGTTGGTGCTGGAACGCCCTGCTGTCAACTATTATATCAGGAATTTTAATTACATATAATTGTTGAACAGTGGTAGTAAAAATTGGGCCTTTGATGGTGGTGCTGGTGCCACAACACTGTAAGCCCTGACAGTTACTCTTGGTGGGTGCAGCAATGGGCCCTGCTGTGAATTATTAGATCAAGAATTGTAATTACATGCCCCTGTTGAACAGGGGCTGAAAAATTGGGCCTTAGGCACTGGTGGCACAACACTGCAACCCCTCACAGATACTGTACTTGGAGCACAGCAATGAGCCCTGTTGCAAAGTATTGCTTCAAAAATTGTAATGACACGCCCCTGTTAAACAGGGGCTGAAAAATTGGGCCTTAGGCACTGGTGGCACAACACTGCAACTCCTCACAGATACTGTACTTGGAGCACAGCAATGAGCCCTGTTGCAAAGTATTGCTTCAAAAATTGTAATTACACGCCCCTGTTAAACAGGGGCTGAAAAATTGGGCGTTAGGCACTGGTGGCGGCACCCATAAACAAAAATGATCTTCCAAGCTATCATCATCAATCGTATCATTGAGGACTCGGAGGAGGAGGATAGCCAGTCAACATAACAGCACAGGCACTCAGCATCAGCATCAGTCTTGAAGGGATGTGACATTTTAAAATCAATTAGTCTGTTATATCAGCATCAGGTGTGTGGTAGCTGGTGGTGATCCAAGACTGGTTCATCTTGATGAAAGTCAGTCGATCAACCGAGTCGGTGGACAGGCGCACCCTGTGATCCGTGACAAATCCTCCAGCAGCACTGAATGTGCGTTCCGAAAGAACGCTGGATGCAGGACAGGCCAGTAGCTCAATTGCATACTGTGCAAGCTCTGGCCAGTGATCCATCCTCAAGACCCAGTAAGCCAGAGGATTTTCGGTGGGGAAGGTGTCCAAGTCTGACCTTGCCCCTAGATATTCCTGCACCATGTTTATCAGACGCTGGCGATGGTTGCTGGAACCAATCATACTTTGGGGCTGCGGACTAAAGAATTGTCTGAACGCATCGGTCAGACGGCCACCTTCCCCACCGCTCCTTCTTTGACTGGCCGAAGCCTCAGCAACTCGTTGTCCAGGACCAGGAGTTTGCAACCTCCCAGTCTCTGGGAACGCGTTGCACAGACCTTTCTGCAAGGCCTCCCGGAGTTGTCTCATCCTCTGCTCCCTCTGCGACGGTAACATAAGGTCCGCAACCTTACCCTTGTACCGTGGATCAAGGAGAGTGGCCAGCCAGTAATGGTCCCTCTCCTTGATCCGAAGAATACGAGGATCCTTCCGCAGACTTTGCAGGATCAGGGAGGCCATGCAGCGTAGGTTTGCTGAGGCATTCGCTCCGGAGTCCTCTGGGTCACTAAGGACGACATGATCCGCAGCCACCTCCTCCCAGCCACGTACAAGTCCACTGGTTTCTTGGGACTGTAAATCATCCCTAAAAGACTGCTGCTGATGATGCTGAGTGCCAGCCTCCACCTCCATGCTGACACAATCCTCCTCCTCCTCCTCCTCCTCCTCCTCTTCCTGTGCGATGGGTGGGACAGAAGGAACACTGTCTGGGTAAAGGGGGCCTTGAGAGGCAAGGAAGTCCTCCTCTTCCTGCCTCTGTTCTGCCTCAAGTGCCCTGTCCATTATTCCACGCAGCGTGTGCTCCAACAGGTGGACAAGAGGTACAGTGTCACTGATGCATGCACTGTCACTGCTCACCATCCTCGTGGCCTCCTCAAATGGTGCCAGGACAGTGCATGCATCCCTGATCATGCCCCACTGGCGTGGAGAAAAAAAACCAAGCTCCCCTGACCCTGTCCTGGTGCCGTAGTCGCACAGGTACTCATTGATGGCCCTCTGCTGCGTGTGCAGCCGCTGCAGCATGGCCAACGTTGAGTTCCACCTGGTGGGCATGTCACATATAAGGCGGTTCTTGGGCAGGTTCAACTCCTTTTGCAGCTCAGCCAGGCGAGCACTGGCATTATAAGATCTGCGGAAATGCACACAGACTTTCCTGGCCTGCCTCAGGACATCCTGTAAGCCCGGGTACCTGCCCAAGAACCGCTGCACCACCAGGTTAAGGACGTGAGCCACACAGGGCACATGGGTCAGTTGTCCCTGTCGGAGGGCGGAGAGGAGGTTGGTGCCATTGTCGCAAACCACCATTCCTGGCTTAAGCTGGCGTGGCGTCAACCACCTCTCGGCCTGGCCCTGCAGAGCAGACAGGACCTCTGCCCCAGTGTGGCTTCTGTCCCCCAAACACACCAGCGCAAGCACGGCATGGCATCTTTTTGCCTGCGTACTTGCGTAGCCCCGTGAACGGCTACGGAGCACCGCTGGTTCATAGGACAAACCACAGGAAGAGGCCATGGAGGAAGAAGAAGAGGAGGGGGTGGAGGAGAGAGGTGTGTCACAACCAGTAGTAGCATTTTGGAGGCGTGGCGGTGGGACAACCTCCAACACTACTGCACCTTGTCCTGAATCCTTCCCAGCTGCCAAAAGAGTGACCCAATGGGCCGTGAAAGAAAGGTAACGTCCCTGTCCATGCCTGCTGGACCATGAGTCAGCGGTAATATGCACCTTACCGCTGACCGCCCTGTCCAGCGAGGCCAAGACATTGCCTTCCACATGCCGGTAGAGAGCCGGAATAGCCTTCCGTGAGAAAAAGTGGCGTTTGGGAACCTGCCACTGAGGAACCGCACATTGCACAAACTCACGGAAGGGGGCCGAGTCTACCAACTGAAAAGGCAGCAGTTGAAGCGCTAGCAATTTAGCCAAGCTAGCATTCAACCGCTGGGCATGTGGATGGCTGGGAGTGAACTTCTTTCGACGGTCCAGCAGCTGGGGCAGGGAAATTTGCCTGCTAGAATCGGACGTCGGTGTACTGCTAGCAGAGTGGGCGCAAGTACTTGGCTGTGACACACCTAATTCTACACCTTCATTCCTCTCAGTGCATGTTTCAGAGAGGACTGAAGTTATAGTGGGGTTGGAGATCCCAGCTGATGCGGTGCAAGGAGAGGTCCGCTTTGTTCTTTGGTGTGGGTCTTTGAGGTAGGCTTGCCAACGAGCTGCATGGCAGGTCAACATATGTCTGGTCAGGCATGTGGTACCCAAGCGGCTGATGTTTTGGCCACGCGATATACGCTTGAGACATATGTTGCAAACAGCAGCTGTGCGATCTGATGCACTAGCCTCAAAAAAGGCCCACACCAAAGAACTTTTTGAATGACGGGCAGAGGCAGCGCCCTGCACAGGCGGAGCTCTGCGGTGTGATTCCGTCGGTGTACTGCCCTTACGCTGGCCACCAAAGGGCATCCTGCCTCGTTGGAGATGTGCCTCCTCCTCATCCTCCTCCTCCTCCTCTCTCCTATTAGGCACCCACGTGGAGTCATTGACCTCATCATCCCCTCCCTCCTCATCACTGGAGCCAATCTGGCAGTATGCTGCAGCTGCTGGAACATGACTGCCAGATTGGTGTCCTTCTTGAGCATCCCCTCTGTCTGCTCTCACGCTACTGCCTTCCTCTAGCTGGGTTTCATCATCAGACCCTTCGAAACGCTGGGCATCCTCCTGGAGCATGTACCCAACACTGTGCTGAAACAGTTCGGGGGACTCCTCAGGAGGAGGACATGGTGGGTCTAGGGAAGGAGTGACTGATGATTTGTCTGACATTGATACCAGGGAAGACGACGCTTTGGCAGCTGCTTTTCCAGTACCCTGAGCCTGGGTGAGAGAGGATGAGGAGGAGGAGGAGGGCTTGGTCATCCACTCTACCAAGTCTTCGGCATGATGTGGCTCAACATGTCCAGCTGCCGAAAAGAAGGACAAGCGTGTCCCATGGCCATGTGCTGATGACAATGCACCGCGTCCACGACCAGCACTGTTGCCCCCAGACACAGAGCCTGCTTGCCCTCTTTTATTGCCTCCTGACTGTCTGCCTCTCCTTGTTTGCCTTCCAGACATTCTAATAGATGGCCTGCAGGGAGATGGGAAAAAAGCAATAAGGGCTACCTTCAGGTGTCCTTCTCTGTCCCTGGAAACAAGGACTTGCAGAGTGAAAGAAAAAAAACACTCTCCCTACCTACAGTTTTCTGTCCCTAGAAAAAATGTTTTTTTTAATCACAATATAGCACAAGGAAAATTAACTCACTGTCCTTACAGGTCCCTGGAAACAAGGACTTGCAGAGTGAAAGAAAAAAAACACTCTCCCTACCTACAGTTTTCTGTCCCTAGAAAAAAATGTTTTTTTTAATCACAATATAGCAAAAGGACAATTCACTCACTGTCCTTCCAGGTCCCTGGAAACAAGGACTTGCAGAGTGAAAGAAACTGACACTGTCCCTACCTAGAGTTTTCTGTCCCTAGAATAAATGTTTTTTTTAATCACAATATAGCAAAAGGACAATTCACTCACTGTCCTTCCAGGTCCCTGGAAACAAGGACTTGCAGAGTGAAAGAAACTGACACTGTCCCTACCTAGAGTTTTCTGTCCCTAGAATAAATGTTTTTTTTAATCACAATATAGCAAAAGGACAATTCACTCACTGTCCTTCCAGGTCCCTGGAAACAAGGACTTGCAGAGTGAAAGAAACTGACACTGTCCCTACCTAGAGTTTTCTGTCCCTAGAATAAATGTTTTTTTTAATCACAATATAGCAAAAGGACAATTCACTCACTGTCCTTCCAGGTCCCTGGAAACAAGGACTTGCAGAGTGAAAGAAACTGACACTGTCCCTACCTAGAGTTTTCTGTCCCTAGAATAAATGTTTTTTTTAATCACAATATAGCAAAAGGACAATTCACTCACTGTCCTTCCAGGTCCCTGGAAACAAGGACTTGCAGAGTGAAAGAAACTGACACTGTCCCTACCTAGAGTTTTCTGTCCCTAGAATAAATGTTTTTTTTAATCACAATATAGCAAAAGGACAATTCACTCACTGTCCTTCCAGGTCCCTGGAAACAAGGACTTGCAGAGTGAAAGAAACTGACACTGTCCCTACCTAGAGTTTTCTGTCCCTAGAATAAATGTTTTTTTTAATCACAATATAGCAAAAGGACAATTCACTCACTGTCCTTCCAGGTCCCTGGAAACAAGGACTTGCAGAGTGAAAGAAACTGACACTGTCCCTACCTAGAGTTTTCTGTCCCTAGAATAAATGTTTTTTTTAATCACAATATAGCAAAAGGACAATTCACTCACTGTCCTTCCAGGTCCCTGGAAACAAGGACTTGCAGAGTGAAAGAAACTGACACTGTCCCTACCTAGAGTTTTCTGTCCCTAGAATAAATGTTTTTTTTAATCACAATATAGCAAAAGGACAATTCACTCACTGTCCTTCCAGGTCCCTGGAAACAAGGACTTGCAGAGTGAAAGAAACTGACACTGTCCCTACCTAGAGTTTTCTGTCCCTAGAATAAATGTTTTTTTTAATCACAATATAGCAAAAGGACAATTCACTCACTGTCCTTCCAGGTCCCTGGAAACAAGGACTTGCAGAGTGAAAGAAACTGACACTGTCCCTACCTAGAGTTTTCTGTCCCTAGAATAAATGTTTTTTTTAATCACAATATAGCACAAGGAAAATTAACTCACTGTCCTTACAGGTCCCTGGAAACAAGGACTTGCAGAGTGAAAGAAAAAAAACACTCTCCCTACCTACAGTTTTCTGTCCCTAGAAAAAAATGTTTTTTTTAATCACAATATAGCAAAAGGACAATTCACTCACTGTCCTTCCAGGTCCCTGGAAACAAGGACTTGCAGAGTGAAAGAAACTGACACTGTCCCTACCTAGAGTTTTCTGTCCCTGGAATAAATGTTTTTTTCAGCACAATATAGCACAAGGACAATTAACTCACTGTCCTTACAGGTCCCTGGAAACAAGGACTTGCAGAGTGAAAGAAAAAAAATACTCTCCCTACCTACAGTTTTCTGTCCCTAGAAAAAAATGTTTTTTTTAATCACAATATAGCAAAAGGACAATTCACTCACTGTCCTTCCAGGTCCCTGGAAACAAGGACTTGCAGAGTGAAAGAAACTGACACTGTCCCTACCTAGAGTTTTCTGTCCCTAGAATAAATGTTTTTTTTAATCACAATATAGCAAAAGGACAATTCACTCACTGTCCTTCCAGGTCCCTGGAAACAAGGACTTGCAGAGTGAAAGAAACTGACACTGTCCCTACCTAGAGTTTTCTGTCCCTAGAATAAATGTTTTTTTTAATCACAATATAGCAAAAGGACAATTCACTCACTGTC
Organism: Rana muscosa; assembly: GCA_029206835.1. Taxonomy (NCBI): domain Eukaryota; kingdom Metazoa; phylum Chordata; class Amphibia; order Anura; family Ranidae; genus Rana; species Rana muscosa. The sequence continues at coordinate 232,677,985 of CM055118.1, forward strand.
CTTCCAGGTCCCTGGAAACAAGGACTTGCAGAGTGAAAGAAACTGACACTGTCCCTACCTAGAGTTTTCTGTCCCTAGAATAAATGTTTTTTTTAATCACAATATAGCAAAAGGACAATTCACTCACTGTCCTTCCAGGTCCCTGGAAACAAGGACTTGCAGAGTGAAAGAAACTGACACTGTCCCTACCTAGAGTTTTCTGTCCCTAGAATAAATGTTTTTTTTTAAGCACACTATAGCAGAAGCACAAAACACACTGACACTCTCCCTACCTATCCTTCTCTTTCCCTAAACTAAAGGAATCCAGGTTAAGCAAGAAAGAAATAACAGTCACTGTCCCTGCCTATGCTACTCTATCCCTGCTCCGGAACACACTACACTAGGCCGCCGTGCTGGCGGCCTTTTATAGTGTGGGGCGTGTACTAAACACCCTCAGCAATAATTGGCCACAGGCATCCTGCCTGTGGCCAATCATTGCTCTCCTCGCTGCCGGCGCTGTGATTGGCCAAGCATGCGGGGTCACAGTGCATGCTTGGCCAATCACAGCGCCTGGATGACACTGCGATGGCGTAGTGCATTGTGGGCCGTTCGCGTCACTCGAATTTGGCGCGAACGGCCCAAATCGTTCGATCTTCGTCGAACGATCGAACAGCCAATGTTCGAGTCGAACGTATGTTCGACTCGAACACGAAGCTCATCCCTACTCAGGAAATGAAATGTGTAATTTATGCCTTTAGAGCGCCTGATGGTGCTACTTGGATGTTTGGCCTCCGTATGTGGCCAGGATGTGGAAAAGTCTCACACATGTGGTATCGCCATACTCAGGACGAGTAGCAGAATGTATTTCGGGGTGTTATTTTTGCTATGTACATACTATGTGTTAGAAAGATCTTCTAAATTGACAACTTTGTGAAAAAAATATATGTTTTAATTTTTTTTCCACATATTCCCAAAACTTTTGGAAAGAAATGACAAGTTCAAAAGACTTATTATGCCTCATAGAATATACATTGGGTTGTTTTCTTTCCAAAATGGGGTCATTTTGTGGGTAATTCCATTGTCCTTGTTCTCCAGGGCCTTCAAAAATGTGATAGGTACTCAGGAAATGAAATGTGTAATTTATGCCTTTAGAGCGCCTGATGGTGCTACTTGGATGTTTGGCCTCCGTATGTGGCCAGGATGTGGAAAAGTCTCACACACTGGGTATCGCCATACTCAGGATGAGTAGCAGAATGTATTTTGGGGTGTTATTTTTGCTATGTACATACTATGTGTTAGAAAGATCTTCTAAATTGACAACTTTGTGAAAAAAATATATGTTTTAATTTTTTTTCCACATATTCCCAAAACTTTTGGAAAGAAATGACATGTTCAAAAGACTTATTATGCCTCATAGAATATACATTGGGTTGTTTTCTTTCCAAAATGGGGTCATTTTGTGGGTAATTCCATTGTCCTTGTTCTCCAGGGCCTTCAAAAATGTGATAGGTACTCAGGAAATGAAATGTGTAATTTATGCCTTTAGAGCGCCTGATGGTGCTACTTGGATGTTTGGCCTCCATATGTGGCCAGGATGTGGAAAAGTCTCACACACTGGGTATCGCCATACTCAGGATGAGTAGCAGAATGTATTTTGGGGTGTTATTTTTGCTATGTACATACTATGTGTTAGAAAGATCTTCTAAATTGACAACTTTGTGAAGAAAAAAAAAATATATATATATTTCTTAATTTTCCAAGGCATTGTGGGAAAAAAATTGCAACTTCAAAAAATTCACGATGCCTCTTACTAAATACCTCCGACTGTCTTCTTTCCAAAAAGTGGTCATTTGGGGGGTATTTGTACTGTCCTGACATTTTAGGGCCTCAAGAAATGAGATAGGCCATCAGTGCATTAGGATTGATCAATTTGCAATAATGCGTAGCTTAGTTTGTAGACTCTATAACTTTCACACAAACCAATTATCATACACTTATCAGGATTTTTTTTACCAAAGACATGTAGCAGAATACATTTTGGCCTAAATTTTTGCCGAAATTTGATTTGTTTGGATTTCTTTTAAAACAGAATGTAGAAAATGTTGTTTTTTTTCAAAATATTCGCTCTTTTTTCGCTTTTATCGCAAAAAATTGAAAATGAAATTGTGAACAAATACCACCAAAAGAAAGCTCTATTTGTGTGAACAAAATGATAAAAATTTCATTTGGGTACAGTGTAGCATGACTGAATAATTGTCATTCAAAGTGCGAGAGCACTGAAAGCTGAAAATTGGTCTGGGAAGGAAGGGGGTTTAAGTGCCCAGTATTGATGTGGTTAAACCCCGGACCATTTGGTAGCTAGAGGACCAGAGGTGAATTCAGAATTTTGCACTGCGCTGCTTTAACTGTAAATTGTGCGGACATGCAATGTTGTACCCAAACGAAATTTGCGTCCTTTTCTTCCCACAAATAGAGCTTTCTTTTAATGGTATTTGATTGCCTCTGCGATTTTTATTTTTTGCGATATAAACGGAAAAAGACCGAAAATTTTGAAAAAAAATGATATTTTCTACTTTTTGTTATAAGAAAAATCGAATAAACTCAATTGTAGTCATACATTTAGGCCAAAATGTATTCAGCCACATGTTTTTAGTAAAAAAAATGTCAATAATCGTATATTTATTGGTTTGCGCAAAAGTTATAGAGTTTACAAACTAGGGTACATTTTCTGAAATTTACAGAGCTTTAAATTTATGACTGCCTATCTCATTTCTTGAGGTGCTAAAATGACAGGGCAGTACAAAACCCCCCCAAATGACCCCATTTTGGAAAGTAGACACCCTAAGGAAATTGCTGAGAGGCATGTTGAGCCCATTGAATTTTTTATTTTTTTGTCCCAAGTGATTGAATAATGACTAAAAAAAAAAAAAAAAAAAAAAATTACAAAAAGTTGTCACTAAATGATATATTGCTCACACATGCCATGGTTATATGTGGAATTTCACCCCAAAATACATTCTGCTGCTTCTCCTGAGTACGGGGATACCACATGTGTGGGACTTTTTAGGAGCCTAGCCACGTACGGGACCCCGGAAACCAAGCACCGCCTTCAGGATTTCTAAGGGCGCAAATTTTTGATTTCACTCCTCACTACCTATCACAGTTTCGAAGGCCATAAAATGCCAAAATAGCACAAAACCCCCCCAAATGACCCCATTTTAGAAAGTAGACACCCCAAGGAAATTGCTGAGAGGCCTGTTGAGCCCATTGAATATATTTTTTTTTTGTCCCAAGTGATTGAATAATGACAAAAAAAAAAAAAAAATTACAAAAAGTTGTCACTAAATGATATATTGCTCACACATGCCATGGTTATATGTGGAATTACACCCCAAAATACATTTTTCTGCTTCTCCTGAGTACGGGGATACCATATGTGTGGGACTTTTTAGGAGCCTAGCCGCGTACGGGACCCCGAAAACCAAGCACCGCCTTCAGGATTTCTAGGCACAAATTTTTGATTTCACTCCTCACTACCTATCACAGTTTCGAAGGCCATAAAATGCCAAAATCGCACAAAACCCCCCCCAAATGACCCCATTTTGGAATATAGACACCCCAAGCTATTTGCTGAGAGGAATGGCGAGTATTTTACAGCTCTCATTTGTTTTTGAAAATGAAGAAAGAAAATATATATATATATATATATATATATTTTTTCAATATTTAAAACTTTGTGACAAAAAGCGAGATCTGCAAAATACTCACAATACCTCTCAGCAAATAGCTTGGGGTGTCTACTTTCCAAAATGGGGTCATTTGGTGGGGGGTTTTGTGCTATCTGGGCATTCCATGGCCTCCGAAACTGTGATAGGCAGTGAGAAGTGAAATCAAAAATTTACACCCTTAGAAAGCCTGAAGGCGGTGCTTGGTTTTTGGGGTCCCGTACGTGGCTAGGCTCCCAAAAAGTCTCACACATGTGGTATCCCCGTACTCAGGAGAAGCAACAGAATGTATTTTGGGGTGTAATTCCACATATGCCCATGGCATGTTTGAGCAATATATCATTTAGTGACGACTTTGTGCAAAAAAAAAAAAAAAAATTGTCGTTTTTCCGCAACTTGTGTCAACATATAAAATATTCCATGGACCCGACATGCCTCTCAGTATATAGCTTGGGGTGTCTACTTTCCAAAATGGGGTCATTTGGGGGGGTTTTGAACTGTTCTGGCATTTTATACACAACATTAGGAAGCTTACATCCACTCTTCTAACCACTTGAAGACAAAGCCCTTTTTGACACTTTTTGTTTACATGAAAACATTTTTTTTTTGCAAGAAAATTATGTTGAACCCCCAAACATTATATATATTTTTAAAGCAAAGGCCCTACAGATTAAAATGGTGGGTGTTGCATTTTTTTTTTCTACACAGTATTTGCGCAGCGATTTTTCAAACACATTTTTTGGGTTAAAAAATACACTTTTTTAAATTTTAATGCACTAAAACACACTATATTGCCCAAATGTTTGATGAAATAAAAAAGATGATCTTAGGCCGAGTACATAGATACCAAACACGACATGCTTTAAAATTTCGCACAAACGCGCATTGGCGACAAACTACATACATTTTTAAAAGCCTTTAAAAGCCTTTACAGGTTACCCCAGTAGATTTACAGAGGAGGTCTACTGCTAAAATGATTGCCCTCGATCTGACCTTCGCGGTGATACCTCACATGCATGGTGCAATTGCTGTTTACATATGACGCCAGACCGACGCTTGCGTTCGCCATTGGGCAAGAGCAGGGCAGGACAGGGGTGCTTTTTATTTTTTTATTTTTTTTTTATTATTAATTTTGCTTTTTTATTTTATTTTTAAATTGTTCCTTCCAAGTATTTTTTTTTTTTACCATTTTTATTGTTATCTCAGGGAATGTAAATATCCCCTATGATAGCAATAGGTAGTGACAGGTACTCTTTTTTTGAAAAAACTGGGGTCTATTGGACCCTAGATTTTTCCTCTGCCCTCAAAGCATCTGACCACACCAAGATCGGTGTGATAAAATGCTTTCCCAATTTCCCAATGGCGCTTTTTATATCCGGGGGGGGGGACATTCCCTCCCACTGCTTGTAAAAGCAGTCTAGAGGCTAATTAGCCGCTAGGATTGCTTTTACATGAAAGCCGGCCGCAGGCTGAAAAGAATGATACCAAGATGATACCTAAACCCACAGGCATCATTCTGGTATAAACATTCAAAGTCCAGCAACATACCAGTACGTTGCTGGTCCTTGTTGGACATGTATTGTAATCTTTTTATTTCATGCAGCCAGTTGGCTGAACGAAAAAAGAGATTGATCGGTGGGTATGCCCACCATTAGAATACCGCCCTTCATCCACCCACTTCCAATGATGGGCATACACGCACCATTTATATATGCCGAAGCATGGGGGCATCCTCCCGCAAAAAAGTTATGCCGCACACACATGGTCGGACTTTTCCACGGGCAAGCCTCCGTCGGAATTTCGACCGTATGTACGCGGCATTAGGAGCAAAATCACTCCTCCGCCCCTGCTGCCCCAATGCTTCGGCATATTTGCTTTTTTTTTTTAACTGTGGTGGTGAAATCACCTCCTACAGCACTGGAGTCGCAGGGATCAGGCCTGTCTCTGCGAACGCTGCAGTTATGTGTGTTTTTGTTTTGTAAGTGACAGTGATCGATCGATACTGCACTTGGGTGGCCTGGGCTGGATGGAGGGGCAAAACGCAAGTGCCAGCAGGTATCTGGGCTGATCCCGCTAACACTGCGTTTTTGGGAACCCTAAACTGCTGGGGACGCTAGTATAGATCAGATCAGATATTGATCTGTTCAGATACTATACCACTAAGGGGGGTGTATGCTTCACGCGTGGGTGTTAGCGTTACTGGCACTAACCTGACGCTGCCTGGGGTGTGACTCAGACCCTCTCTGACGCTAAAACCTAATTGATATCACCCGCCGGGCGATCAGGGGGTTAAACCTTTATTGGGTTATATACACGGCGGGTGCCCTGACACTATAAAAAGCAAACTAACTAACCAGCGTCACCCGTAACACTTATATGGTGATCACTGGTGAAAGGGTTAACTAGGGGCAATCAGGGGGTTAAAACCTTTATTAGATAATATATGGGGGTACCTGACGCTATAAAAACCTGCGGCGAACCTAAAAAAAATTACCAGCTACCGATCTGCATCACCGACACTAAGACAGCGTTTAGAAAAACGATTGCTTAGCGACAGTGGTGATGGGGGTGAAAGGGTTACCTGGGGGGGCGATCAAGGGGGTTAAACCTTTATTAGATAATATATTGGGGTACCTGACGCTATAAAAACATGCGGCGAACCTAAAAAAAATTACTGGCTACGATCTGCATCACCGACACTAAGACAGCGTTTAGAAAAACAATTGCTTAGCGACAGTGGTGATAGGGGGTGAAAGGGTTACCTGGGGGGCGATCAAGGGGGTTAAACCTTTATTAGATAATATATTGGGGTACCTGACGCTATAAAAACCTGCGGCGAACCTAAAAAAAATTACCGGCTACCGATCTGCATCACAGACACTAAGGCAGCGTTTAGAAAAACGATCGCTTAGTGACAGTGGTGATAGGGGGTGAAAGGGTTACCTGGGGGGCGATCAAGGGGGTTAAACCTTTATTAGATAATATATTGGGGTACCTGACGCTATAAAAACCTGCGGCGAACCTAAAAAAAATTACTGGCTACGATCTGCATCACCGACACTAAGACAGCGTTTAGAAAAACAATTGCTTAGCGACAGTGGTGATAGGGGGTGAAAGGGTTACCTGGGGGGCGATCAAGGGGGTTAAACCTTTATTAGATAATATATTGGGGTACCTGACGCTATAAAAACCTGCGGCGAACCTAAAAAAAATTACCGGCTACCGATCTGCATCACAGACACTAAGACAGCGTTTAGAAAAACGATCGCTTAGCGACAGTGGTGATAGGGGGTGAAAGGGTTACCTGGGGGGCGATCAAGGGGGTTAAAACTTTATTAGATAATATATTGGGGTACCTGACGCTATAAAAACCTGCGGCGAACCTAAAAAAAATTACTGGCTGCCGATCGGCATCACTGACGCTAAGACAGCGATCAGAAAAATGATCGCTAAGCGACAGTGGTGATAGGCGGTGAAAGGGTTATCTGGGGGGTGATCAGGGGGTTAAACCTTTATTAGGGGGGGTTAGGGGGCTACACTGGACCTAAGACTAAACTTTGGTGACACTTTTACAGTCACAAATGTCACTGATTGCAGTGATCACTAAATAAATGGTCACTGCAATCAGTGACACTGTGACTGGGGGCTGGGGGGGTGATCTGGGGGGTGATCTGGGGTGTCTGGGGGGGCCTGGGGGGCGATTTATGTCCCTATGTGTCCTGGTGTCAGTGTAGTGTTGTGTGCACTGACCTGATATCTTCTCTTGTACGGCGCTCGGTATATGTGAGCGCCGCACCAGAGATGACATCACTTCCTCCTGCTCCCTCTGTCTGACACAGACAGAGGGGGCATTTCCATTCGCCGGGAGCGATCGCGAGGGGGTGGCCAGAAACGAATGGCTGCCCCCTCATCCCGGAACGCTCCCGGACACTTAGCCACCGCTCACTGTACAGAAGGGGGGTCCGATCGGACCCCCCAACTATACAAAGGCAATCACGTATGCTCTACGTGATTGTGCCTGTCGGTGCCATTCTGCCGACGTATATATACAGTGAGCGGTCGTTAAGTGGTTAAACTACTCCGTGTACATGTACTGATAAGATAACATAGAGGAGAGTTCAGGAGCCGTTGAAAAAAATGCCCAACTGCTCCTAAACGTCCGTTTACCAGCAGCAGTGTACATGAGGCCTAAGGAAAAAATAAATTCTTTGAAAAAAGAGGGCCTCCCTGCAGATAATCTGCTTATGCACTATTTCAGTATACATATGCAGACCTCCCCAATTTATTGTTTAGAATCGGTAATCTTTGCAATATATTCGAAAAAGGTAAGGCCCCTTTCACATGGGACGGATCCGTGAACCTCTGCTTGCTCAGCGGGGGCGGCTCCGCTGATCCCCGCTGAGCTGGCAGATGACAGGACGGTCCCCGCACACTGTGCAGGGGACCGCCCTGTCAGATCTCCACTCTCCCCTATGGGGGGATCATATGAACACGGAACGTCTGCCCGTGTTCATCCGATCTGCTCTGCAGACGGATAGAAAAATAGGATTTTCCTCCGTCTGCAGAATCGGGGGATTGCGGACACGGAGGAGATCGGGTGTCAGCGAATATTCATCCGCTGACACCCGCGATCTCATAGGGACCAATGTATGTCCCTTTTTCACCCGTAAATGGATGGATGAATAAGTGGACATATGGTCCGGTCCGCTGGTGTGAAAGGGGCCTAAAGGAATGTCCCGATGTGTACTGTGTGCAGGCTGTATAACACTGGTCATCACTGACTCTGTATAGGAAGAGCGGAACAAGTCTCCCAAAAAGGGAAGTTGAAGCCTGGTATCAGTTAAAAATCCAAATTATGTTTAAAATCCTAAAAAAAAAAAAAAAAAAACAGTTGACCCACTAGCTTATAGAGATACAAGGTATTTGCTTAAAGTAAAACTATAGTCCGTCTATTTTAAATATTCCTTACATGTGAGGAGTATGCAACTGAATGTACAGCTGTCAGCTACAGATGCTCTATCTAGTCCCATCCCTTAGTATTCATTTACTAGCTGCCGCTGGCCAAAACACTACATCCACCCCACACCCCGACTCCAAAATATATCTGGGTGTCTAAAAAGAGACAAAATGCCGCTGACAAAGGAGAATGTTCACCCAGTCTGACTGGTTCTAGTCATTGAACGACTGCCATGCTCATTGTGAACGTGCATGTTTGTACAATGACTGTTTATTTTCTACAATTAGTGTCTGTAGGTTCCTTCAGACATACAGAGATAAAAGGCGAACTAAAAAGGATGAAACTACTTTGTTTTAGTTAAAAAGAATGTTCACATATTAAGACTAATGAGCTTGTTAAATAAATAGCAAAGTGAAAAGTGTGACAATCCATAGCAACCTACCAAACATCATTTTCATGTACTCCTAATTAGTTGCTATAGATACTAGATGTGAACATGCTCATGTGTGCCAGTTAATAACCAATAAGACAAACCCAACCAGTTCTAATTTCTTCCATTCAGTCCTCAGTCAATCAATAATAAAAAAAAATATTGGATGCCTACTCCCAGTATTACAGGAGTGAAAATAATTTTCATGTCCTAGCAACAAGGCAGGATATGGGGATTGCTAACTGGTCAACAAGGCGTAATATGAAGATTGCAAACTGGTAAATTAGCTCACAGGAAGTGGGCGGAATGGCGTAGGGCAAGGATAGGCAACCTCGGCCCTCCAGCTGTTTTGAAACTACAAGTCCCATGAGACATTGCAACACCCTAACAATCATAGGCATGACTTCTAGAGGCAGAGGCATGATGGAATTTGTAGTTTGCCCCTAGTTAAAGTGGTTGTAAACCCACTGTGACAACTTGCACCTACAGGTAAGCCTAGATTAAAGCCTCGTACACACGATCGGATATCCTATGGATTCTAATCCGATGGTTTTGTCCATCGGAAATCCGATGAAGCTGACTTCCATCAGTCTTGCCCGCACACCATCAGTCAAAAAACTGACCGTTCCAAACGCGGTGACGTAAAACACTCCGATGAGCCGAGAAAAATGAAGTTCAATGCTTCTGAGCATGCGTCGACTTGATTCTGAGCATGCGTGGGTTTTTTATCCGATGGACTTGTCCATAGACGATCGGAATTTGCTATCGGTTTTTGATCCATCGGAAAAATTTAAAACATGTTCTATTTTTTAAAACCGATGTAAAAAAGACCGATGGGTCCCATACACGATCGGTTTGTCCGATGAAAAAAGTCCATCGGACAGGGCTTAAGGCTTACCCGTAGGTGCAAGAAATATCTCCTTAACCTACATGGTTATCCACTTAAGCCCCGGACCAATATGCAGCATAAAGACCAGGCCCCTTTTTGCGATTCGGCACTGCGTCGCTTTAACTGACAATTGCGCGGTCGTGCGACGTGGCTCCAAAACAAAATTGGTGTCCTTTTTTTTCCCACAAATAGAGCTTTCTTTTGGTGGTATTTGATCACCTCTGCGGTTTTTATTTTTTGCGCTATAAACAAAAATAAAGCGACAGTTTTGAAAAAAATGCAATATTTTTGACTTTTTGCTATAATAAATATCCCCATCTAATATATAAAAAAAATAATAATTTCCTCCGTTTAGGCCGATGAAAAAAATCGCAATCGGCGTTTATTCATTGGTTTGCGCAAAAGTTATAGCGTTTACAAAATAGGGGATAGTTTTATGGCATTTTTTTTTTTACTAGTAATGGCGGTGATGAGCGATTTTTTTCGTGACTGCGACATTATGGCGGACACATCGGACACTTTTGACACGTTTTTGGGACCATTGTAATTTTTACAGCGATCAGTGCTATAAAAATACCGTATATACTCGAGTATAAGCCGAGATTTTCAGCCCTTTTTTTTGGGCTGAAAGTCCCCCCCTCAGCTTATACTCGAGTCAGAGAAAATTTTACATTGGAAATAGTAACCGTAAAGAAGTTGCGGCTGCGGCGTCCATCGTTCAAATTCCGCGGTCTCTTCCTGTTCCTTCCGTGATAGGCGATTCTCATCAGACACTCTCCGCCTATCACGATCATTCTCTCATCCTCGGTTTCCCAGCAGACGTCTGTGATTGGCGGAACACCCAACACAGTGTCTGCTGGGAAACTGAGGATGAGAGAATGATCGTGATAGGCGGAGAGTGTCTGATGAGAATCGCCTATCACGAAAGGAACAGGAAGAGACCGCGGAATTTGAACGATGGACGCCGCAGCCGCAACTTCTTTACAGGTACTATTTACAATGTAAAAATTATAGGAAACAGTGAGGATAGGAAACAGTGAGGATAGGAAACAGTGAGGATAGGAAACAGTGAGGATAGGAACAGTGAGGATAGGAAGAGTAAGGATGGGAACACTGAGGCATTGTTGACCCTCGGCTTATACTCGAGTCAGTACGTTTTCCCAGTTTTTTGTGGCAACATTAGGTACCTCGGCTTATACTCGAGTTGGCTTATACTCGAGTATATACGGTACACTGGTTACTGTAAAAATTACACTGGCAGTGAAGGGGTTAACCACTAGGGGCGCTGAAGGGGTTAAGTGTGCCTAAAGGAGTGATTACTACTGTTAGGGGGTGTGGCTACAAGTGACACGTCACCGATCTCCGCTCTGATTACACAGAGCGGAGATCAGTGACAGTGTCAGTAGGCGAGCTGGGAGATGTTGTGTTTACACTAACATCGACCCGCGGTTCGACTCACAGGGAAGGTAGCGGGGTCGCGAGCGCGCCGCCGGCGGCGCACACGCGACCCCCACGTCGGGCAGTTAAAGGGGACGTACAGGTATGTTGATGTGCCTGTCTGTGCCATTCTGCTGACGTATATATCTACTGGAGGCGGTCGTTAAGTGGTTAAGGGGTTAAGGAGATATTTGCAGAAAACACTGCACCGATGTCTACGGCGCATGCGCGCCGTAGACAACGGCGCAGGCGCACTGAGCGCGCCGATTTTCTGAATGGGAGAATGGCAGCCCCGCGCACATGCGTGTGACGTCATCGCCGCTCTGGCCAATCACAGCGCCGGAGCGGCAATACCCGGAAGACGGTCGGAGGGGACATGGCGGCAGCGGTGGAGGGGAACGAGGAGCGCTTCGGAGGCTTCGATCTGAGGTAAGTGCCACACAATGAGCTAGTATGCATAGCATACTAGCTTATTATGTCTTTTTCTTGCAGGGTTTTTTTTGTCAGCAAAAATTTTTTTAGGTTTATTTCTTACTCTTTAGTTACCTCTTTAAACCCAGAGAAAGAACAGCAATGGATTGGTGACCAGGTGAATCTGAGGAGAAAGGGCTCTTTCCAATGCCTACTGCAATGCAGGAGCTGCTGAGAAAAAAAAGATGTTTGCTAACCCCCCCCCGCTTTTTCACCCCCTCTCCCCTGCCAGTGCCCATGCAGTCAGTGCACTGGTCTAGGAATTTGAAATCCCCGCTTTTATTCCCCTTATCTCTGTAAGGCTTCCAGCAGGGGCGTTTCTAGGTCTGCAAAAGATCTGGGGCTAGAGCCCATAGCAACAGTCACCAACCTTTTTGCAGGCCCGCAGGGGGGGGAGGCTTCAGCGCTGGTGGTAAGCAATTTTTCGTGGGCAATGGCTGGTGTTGGCACTTCAATCATCATGGCACCATAGTTAATATGATGTAAGGGTGATTGAAGCACATTGTTTCTATGGTTTCATTCTAATATATAATAAAGTGGTTCAACTCACCATAATGCAGAATCAGTGGAAACTATGGGCGTGTCACTTGCCACATCTCCTGCCACCAGATGCAGCGTGTCACTTGCCACTGTCGCCTGTCACTAGATGCAGCATGTCACTTGCCACCGTCACCTGTCACCAGATGCAGCTTGTTACTTGCCACCGTCACCTGCCACTAGATTTGGATTATCACTTGCCATGTCGCCTGCCACCAGATGTGGATTGTCACTTGCTACTGTCACCTGGCACCAGATGTGGATTGTCACTTGCCACGTCATCTGCCACCATTTACAGATTGTCACTTGCCACATCACCTGCCACCATTTGCAGATTGTCACTTGCCATGTCACCTGCCACCATTTGCAGATTGCCACGTCACACTCCACAATTTGCTGATTGTCACTTGCCACGTCTTCGGCCACCATTTTCAGATTGCCATTTCACCTGCCACCATTTGCAGATTGTCACTTGCCACGTCTCCTGCCACCATTTGTAGATTGTCACTTGCCACGTTATCTGCCATCAGATGTGGATTGTCACTTGCCAACTGATGTGGATTGTCACTTGCCATGCCAGCCAGTACCACCAAATGTGCATTATCACTGCATTGTGGCAGACTGGCAGTACTGGTCCATTTAATGAGGGCAGGAGAGCGGTTATACGGGGCAGGCAGTGAGAGATGATGTAATCTTGCTGCTCCCCGGCGCACCTCCGACATTGAAGCAAGGGGGTGGAGGTCCACCGATGACAATAAGCACGTGACCTCCACCACGCCGCACCTAGCTCCCACATTGAAGAGGCCTGGTTGTGAAGAGAGCTGATGTGGAGCAAGTGAAGAGAGATGATGTCATCTTTGCTCATCCGCCCGCTCGATTCTCTCCTTCGCCTCTCTCATGCAGCCACGGCTGAGGCCCGCTGGTTAGTCAGGAACCCTGCGACAAGAGACTCGGGGCTATGGGCCCCAGATTCGGGGCTATGGCCCCAATAGCCACCCCCTAGCGACGCCTCTGGCTTCCAGGACTGATCTAGAGTGATTCTGATTGGTCAATAATGGCACGTGACCGATTTACCAATTGCAATTGCTCTGATCCATGCTGGAAGACCTAAGGAAAAAAGGGGAAGAATCCCTAAACAGCCACACCAGCTACGTGGGCAGGGACATCTCATCACCTACGGAGGTAAGGGCAATGGAAGCCGGGGTGGGGAGCAGTATAAGGTGTTAGCTCACCTTTTCATTATTTTGCAAAAAAGGTGAACTTACATTAAGCCCCCTTCACATCAGCGTGATTTGACATGCGATTTGACATGTTAAAATCGCATGCCAAATCGCAGCTTATTGCTGGAAACAGCACTATCCCAATTGGTGCAACGCCAACTTTGCGGCGCTGCACTGATTTCCAAAAGCAGTTAATGCACTACTTTTGGCGACTTCAATAGACATCTGTGCATGAACCCACACAGATGTCTTTCAAGTCGCCCCCGAACTCACACTAAAATGTGAGTTTGAAATAGTTTCAAATTCACATTTCAGTGTGAACGTACCCTCAGCCCCGTTCACATTGGCGCGATTTGTCAAATCGCATGCCAAATCTGAGCCTATTGTCGGCAATAGTAGCGTCCCAATCGGTGCGACGCTGACTTTGTGGTGCCACACTGATTTTCAAAATTAGGTCCTGCACTACTTTTGGCGACTTTGGGGTCGATTTCAATAGAGATCTGTGCAGGAACCCCTGCACAGATGTCTTTCAAGTCGCCCCCGAAGTCAGCCGTGTTCAGTGTGAACAAGGGCTTAAAGGTGATAGATCGGTCGTGTACCATTTCAAACCTGCCTCAGGTGGCTCCCCAGGATTGGGCAAATAGACATTCAACTGCCACAAATTATTTGCTAAATAGGAGGTTGAAGAAGTTGATAAGATAACGGGATTTTCAATAGATGTGCGTCCAATGTTGACCCTAATTTGCCTAATAAATCCATTTTGCAGTTCAAAATCAGTTGTATTTACCCTTCAGTATTAGAAATGCAAAGATCTTTATAAAGATCCTCAAATGGGCTCTGCATTGGCCCCAAAAGAATCAAGCTGTCTCTGACCAGCATCAGTAAACAAATCATGACAACCGTTGTTTAAAGAGCAGCTAAGTGTAACAGTTCCAACAGTGAGCTGAGGTTAAAACACACTCCCAGCCGAGCCCTGCTGGTAGAGGCTGAATTTAGCTCATTGGAGTGCAGTCTATATGGCACATCTGCTGCTCAGCTGTGTCAGTGTGAAGGGAGTGCCAGATGGCAATGTGCATGTGGCTACATAGCAGAGACGTGCCAGGGAGAATGCTATAAGGTGATGCCGCTAGGTGCATCTTCCAGCAGAGAGATAAAGGAATAATGACAAAGAAAATTCATTATGTCTTCACAGGGCACCGTGACGCATTTTATGCCAATTCTTGCAGAAAAAGAAGAGGGTGGGGCATATGTGACATCCAAATGGCATATTTCACTCTCCAGCTGGGAGCTAAGCAGCTGTCACTTACTATAGACCAAGAGAGACGCAGTAACCCTCTGCTATCAAAAGAAAAAGCGGTCAGGTAGAATTAACAAAGTACGTTTTTTTTTTTTGTGTGCGCTTGGTTGTTTCCTCCACGAATCTACAGTTGACAGTAGAGGTCCTAAAAGACACGTACTGAATATTGGTTTAGATGGCTTTTCAGTTCACTTTTTAATCAGCCCTGCATTCAGGATTAATCAGTCCATAAACTACCAAACTAAGGCAAATATGGCTATCCCCATGTACATATATAATTACAAACTTTACATTATTTTTTGTAAAACCTTGGATTGGGAGCACAATTAGTCCCGGAAACATGCTTGTAATCCAAAGCACTTGTATATCAAAGTGAATTATCCCATAAGAAATAATGGAAACTCAGATGATTCGTTCCACAACTATTTATTCATAAATCCTTCAGTTTATAGTCCATATAAAAAGATTATAGCAATGTGATAGGTGGTGTAACCATAAAAATGCCCATTTACAAATGGAAGCCTCCACAAGGGGATTAGATGCAAAATCCAGCAGGAGCTACAGAGTATAAAAAAGAAGAGATGCACCTCTAAGTGTAGCAATATGGTTACATTTAATGAATTTACAACATTTAGCAACTCACATGGTTGATGATTAAAAGAGGCACATCTAAGTATGCAGGCATTCGGGGTAAAGCTGTCCACATAGACCATCTTCCACACCGCCAGCTCTCACCGCTGTCAGTCTGCAATCATGACTGGAAAGACTACCCTGCAGTAGAGCGATCTGAAAGCGAGGCTGGAAGCTCTCGTGGAGCGCAACGTGGAAGGGACGACGTAGATGGTAGTGTGGAGGACGGTCTTTGTGGACAGCTTTACCTCGGATGCCTGCATACTTAGATGTGCCTGTTTTAATCATCAACCATGTGACTTGCTAAATGTTGTACCTTCATTAAATCTAACCATATTGCTACACTTAGAGGTGCCTCTGTTCTGTTTTATACTCAGTTGTGACATGACATTTCTTGTATATCAAAAAATCGTTTGTATATCAGGTCAAAATGTATTAAAAAATTTAGCTTGTCTTGCAAAACGCTCTCAAACCAAGTTACTCTCAAACCAAGGTTTTACTGTATTAATATACAATAACTCCCATCAATTTACCCAGAGATTTACATACTCTACATTCACATCAGTCTCTGCCCCAAGGAGCTTACAATCTAAAATCCCTATCTCATATGCATACATACTCACTAGGGCTAATTTGCAAAGGAACCAGTTAACCTACCCACAAGTCTCTGGAGTGTGGGAAGAAACTGGAATACCCATAGGGAATCCACACAAGCACTAGGACAGTGTTTATCAATTTTTTTTGTCTTGCGGCGCACCAAAAAGATCAAACAATTTTCACGGTACACTTGAAAAGATTTAACCATTTTTGTTGTGAAGAACTTTATTTTTACATATATATATATTTAATGTGAAGAATGTGCCTGCTTTCAAGAGCAAATCAAATTGAAGCGAGGCTCCAAAGTTGACAAACAAGCGTGCATTTCATCGTCGATATAATTAGAGCGACAGCTTCCCCTCTACCTCCGACCACGACAGGTTCTCCGGCCGGCAGATCTGTCACTTCTGGTTACCGGACTGCAAATTGCAATCCCAACCCTACGCTGCTCTCTTGCTTCTGGATAGGCCCTCAGATAGCCTAGCAGCCAGACATTCCTGGGATAGGCCTCAGGCTCTGGCCTAGCAGCCCGGGGCAGCACCACACACATCCACCCAGACAGCCGTTCAGGTGGCACAGAACATCGATCACCTGACCTCACCCAAATAAATAGGCTCTCCCAGACGGCCAAGGGACCTAAGAAAATCCTTGCCCGTTGGCTGAGACACCCCATTCATTCCTAATCTGTCCTTCCAATACCCGTCTTATCTAATGCCACCAGATACCCGGCCATCTAGTGACAGAAGAGAGAAGTGCAGCAACTCCAGAATTAGGGTGAAATCCATTGACCTCAACTCTAGTCCCTGCATGCAAGGTTGGCTCAAAAGAATGCTGCAAGAGAAAACAGCCACCCTAAAACATGAACCCTGGGGTAGCAGTCATGGCAACAGCTTAAACTGGAACATAGGCAAGAATTAAAAGATAAAGAAGCTGAATACTTAGTAAGTGATTATATCAGCTGCTAAAGGTGCTTAAAAAACTGGGGGTTTAATATCACTTTAACATTATATATAGATGAATACTTTCAATCTCGACTGATCTTTGCTAAACTAAAATGTGCCACTACCTTTTTGACACTGCAGTACAGAGCAATGATATAATAAAATAATACATTTAAAAATTGTATTTATTGTCTTATTCCCACTATGCCTGTATGATCTTTAGAAGTACTGTATTTATTTTTACTAAGAATGTTCAAATGTGGCTTGTTTTTATGCGGTCTGCTTTCATTTACCTTCAGCTGTTTATGAACTGTTCTTACAGACACACCAGTCAGCAGGTCTCATTCTGAAATGAGTCTCCATTAAAACCTGCCTGCCTTAGTACAACTACTTCTTGGAATCTGGACATAATAAGCTTGTTGCCTGCCTATTCACCCCCATGTTGGTCTATTGAGTCCTTGTTGCAGACTTCTATAGAGAAATAGCACCGGGGTTGGATAATTTCATTTGATTGCTAAAGTTCCCCGCCAAGATAAGTCAACACAGTGGGTGTCTTCTAGGCTTGTGCACAACGGAAAAATTCGTTCCGTTTCGGTTTGTTTCTTTCCGGTCCTGTTGATTCGTAATCATTCGTAATTTTGCTAGACGGGATTTTTCGTGTTCGGACTCATTCGTATTTTTGCAAGCGACATTTTTCGTTGAATTTTTTGTTGCTTTATAATTCGTACTTTCGGTAGAGTACGTTGTTTTTCGTTGATTCTGGACACAACTCCTACTTTCGTAACTTTTTTTGGGTTCGTTGATTCGTAATTTTCTGTGTCTCTCTCACGACGACGCTGACTATTATGCCTAATGTGCTTCGAATGGATTTGTACTTTTCGAAATACATAGCGGTTATTTGTAACGATTCGAAATCTCGTATTTTACTTTCGTTTTTTACATGCGGCTATAGCCTCCGCCCCTGTACACCATTTTGAGAGGGTTCAGCACGGTGAGGGAGAAGCAGAGAGCAGAGCAGAGTGAGTGTTATTGTGCTTCGAATGGATTAGAAATCTCGTATTTTACTTTCGTTTTTTACATGCGGCTATAGCCTCCGCCCCTGTACACCATTTTGAGAGGGAGTTCAGCACGGTGAAGGAGAAGCAGAGAGCAGAGCAGAGTGAGTGTTATTGTGTTTCCAATGGATTTGTACATTCGTAAGTTTTTTCATAACGAATTATGCCGAAGACATTCGGGCATTCGCTATTTTGCGGTATAATTTATTTCGGATTCGGTTTTATTCGTAATTGCTTTGTTCGGAAATTCGAATGCTTCCGAATGTCCGAAAGTTGCTAAATTCGGACGAATTTCGATTCGTTACGAAACGAATTGCACAAGCCTAGTGTCTTCCAACTCTTTTCCCTTCTGTGTTCATTAGCATTAGAATACCTGCTCAGGCAATCAATGCCGACAAAAAAACTTTTGAACATATTCCACTGGACTTTTACAGGCATAAGGAAACAATACAAATTGTATATATGGCCAAAACACGTTTTTTAAGTTTGGGGGGGGGGAGATTTAAAATGTGTGTGCTACTGTTCCCAGGCTTCTTGGATCCAGCCTACATACCAATAGTATAAATATGAGGTAAGGTTTGGTTCGGGGTCGTAGGATGGGCCACATTGGGAAGTTTGTACAAATAATTAGTAAGGCCTCATCTGGAATATGCAGTTCAGTTTTGACCACCAGTTCAGAAAAAGGATATTGTGGAACTGGAGAAAGTGCAGAGAAGGGCAGACAAACTGATAAGAGGCATGGAGGAGCTCAGCTATGAAGAAAAATTAGAGGAACTGAATTTTTTTCTCTCTTGAGAAGAGGAGATTCAGGGGGGGATATGATCAACATGTATAAATACATAAGTAGTCCATATAGTGAACTTGGTGTTGAGTTATTCACTTTAAGGTCATCATAGAGGATGAAAAGAGATGTCATCTTTAAATATGGAAAGGCTTATTCACAGTAAGAGCTGTGAAAATGGGGACTAGACTCCCTCAAGAGTTGGTTCTTCCCAGCTCAGTAGATTGCTTTAACCACTTGCCGACCGATGCATGCCGATATACATCGGCACAATGGCAGCGGTGGGCAAATGGGCGTACCTTTAATTTGCGGGCTAGTGGGCGCACGTGCGCCACGGGCGTGGTGCGTGCGCACCCGCCACGTACTGCGTGACCGTGCCCGCGGGTCCCGCAGACTTGATGTCCGCCGGTGTCCCACGATCGTGGCACGGAGAGGCAAAACAGGGAGATGCCTATGAAAACAAGGCATTTCCCTGTCCTGCCTAGCAACATGACAGGGATCTACTGCTCCTTGTCATCGGGAGCAGTGATCTCTGTCATGTTGTTGTGAGACCATCCCCCCTACAGTTAGAATCACTCCCTAGAACACACTTAACCCCTTGATCGCCCCCTAGTGTTAACCCCTTCCCTACCAGTGTAATTTACGCAGTAATCAGTGCATTTTTATAGCACTGATCGCTGTATAAATGACAATGGTCCCAAAATAGTGTCAAAGGGTCCGCCGCAATGTCGCAGTCACGATAAAAATCGCAGATTGCCGCTATTACTAATAAAAAAATAATAATAATAAAAATTCCATAAATCTATCCCCTATTTTGTAGAATCTATGACTTTTGCGCAAACCAATCGATATACGCTTATTGTGATTTTTTTAACAAAAATATGTAAAAGAATACATAAACTGAGGAAAAAAATATTTTTTTTTATGTATTTTTTTGGAATATTTATTATAGCAAAAAGTAAAAAATATTGTTTTTTTTTTTTTTTTAAATTGTTGCTTTTCTTTTGTTTATAGCGCAAAAAATAAAAACTGCAGAGGTGATCAAATACCACCAAAGGAAAGCTCTATTTGTGGGGAAAAAAGGACATCAATTTTGTTTGGGTGCAATTGTCAGTTGAAGCGACGAAGTGCCATATCGCAAAAAGTGCTCTGGTCAGCAAGGGGGTAAATCCTTCAAGGGCTGAAGTGGTTAAAAAAGGCCTGGATTATTTCTTAAATGTACATAATATACAGTACCTTGTAAAAGTATTCATACCCCTTGAAATTTTCCACATTTTGTCATGTTACGACCAAAAAATGTTATGTATTTTATTGAAATTTTATGTGATAGAACACAAAGGGGCACCTAATTGTGACGTGGAAGGAAATTGATAAAAGGTTTTAATTTTTTTTACAAATAAATATCTGAAAAGTGTGGCATGCATTTGTATTCAGCCCCCTTTACTCTGATACCCCTAACTAAAATTTCTGGAGGAGCTGCAGAGATCCACAGCTCAGGTGGGAGAATCTGTCCACAGGACAACTATTAGTCGTGCACTCAAAATCTGGGCTTTATGGAAGTGTGGCAAGAAGAAAGCCAGTGTTGAAAGAAAGCCATAAGAAGTCCCATTTACAGTTTGTGAGAAGTCATGTAAGGGACACAGCAAACATGTGAAAGAAGGTGCTCTGGTCAGTTGAGACCAAAATTGAACTTTTTGGCCTAAAAGCAAAACGCTATGTGTGGCCGGAAAACTAACACTGCACATTACTCTGAACACTTCATTCCCACCATAAAACATGGTGGTGGCAGAATCATGTTGTGGGGATGCTTTTCTTCAGCAGGGACAGGGAAGCTGGTCAGAGTTGATGGGAAGATGGATGGAGCCAAATACAGGGCAATCTTGGAAGAAATCCTGTACAGGTTCTATATTTAAACTCCGATGGAATTTATTGGAATTTCTCCGATGGGGCCAACACACGGTCGGAATTTCCGATGAAAAAACTCAGTCATTAGAGTCTGCAAAAGACTTGAGACTGGGGCGGAGGTTCACCTTCCAGCAGGACAACGACCCTAAACATACAGCCAAAGATACAATAAAATGGTTTAGATCAAAGCATATTCATGTGTTAGAATGGCCCAGTCAAAGTCCAGACCTAAATCCAATTGAGAATTTGTGGCAAGACTTGAAAATTGCTGTTCACAGACGCTTTCCATCCAAGCTGACAGAGCTTGAGCTATTTTGCAAAGAAGAATGGGCATTTATAGGTAAAGTTGATCCAGGGAATATTTGATTGCCTCTTGGGGGATCAGGAAGGATTTTTTTCCCCTGCTGGAGAAAATTGGGTTATACTCTGCTGGGTTTGTTTTGCCTTCCTCTGGATCAAATGTGGGTATAGGATTGTGTATAAACGATTGTAAGATTTTTTATTTATTTTTTCCCCTTTTATTGGTTGAACTAGATGGACTTGTATCTTTTTTCAACCAGACCAACTATGTAACCTTGTAACTAAGTCCATTGGAGGCACTGGGCTTCCAGAAAACAACCAAGTCCTAAAGAATGCCAAGAATGCCAATATGGTACACCTGAGAAAATTGAGTACTGTCCGTGATACTTTTTTTATTTGCACTAACAAATAATTTTTCAGGAAGAGCTTTCAGGGTATGTCCCCTTCCTTCTTCAAGGTCCAAGCAGTACTGATTCACAAAAGTTTTAGCAGAAAGTTAAAATGTTAAAAAAAAACACAATCTCTGAGGGAAAGGGGAAAAAAAAAGAAAAAAAGACAAACAAACACATACAAATCAATGTGTATGGCAATGGTAATAAAGCTAGCAGCATGTGAGACAAGACAGAGGGAGAGCTATAGACTGGGGTGGGATGATAGTCGCAGAGGGGGTCGTAAAACTGTAGTATAATGGGTAAGGAAACCAATATGTAATTGTAGGCCATTATTTTTTGTGTCAAATAATACTAATACGGCTACAATCACCTCAAGTATGAGGTACACCTGGACAGCCAGCTAGAGATAGTTAAGGACGTTATGACATTACTGTTCATGTTGGACTGTACTACGAAGCATTTCAGTAAAGTTGCATCAGCTGTTCTAAGCCTGGTCTGAAGTTATTTAAAGGGGTGCATGTTGGTTTTGGCATATCAAAAGAACCTGGGTCAGTAAAGCACGTATGGGGTATGAAGCTCTACTTCTTCAGAAGGTTTACTCGATAAGTTAACAGATACAGTACAATTGCTATGGGTTAACAAGCATTAGTTCAAGTAACAATAACAAGTTGTTAGGCGTGGTACCTGGTAACGGTGGAGGGTCCTGCACAAGTGAGGGTGTCGATGTTCTGGCTCCCTCCCTAGCGGGTGGTTTCCAGTAGCATCCGGAACTGAACCCGGGTTACGGAGATCCAAGAAATGGTAACATTGGTACAAGAGTGAAGGCGTTAACAAGTACAAGCATGAGGTCTGTGCTAGGTTCATGGTTGGGCCCAATTTTATTACTGGGAGTGAGGTATCAGAGGTAATCTGGACTGGTGGCGAGGGTGTGGGCTCAGCAGCAGCCCTCTTAATGCAGCCTACTTCAAGTTACAGTGTGTAGTGACATGGGACAGCATTTTTCGGAGGAACTCTGTACTTTTTTTTACTGCAGACAGTGTTAAAGTTCATATCTAAGTCGGGGAACTGCCTTAATGTTGGACTGTCACATGACCACAGTCTCCGTCTGGTTCCGGGCATTGGTGAGCGCATTCACGGGGAAAGGTACCCCCCACGTATGCAGGGCGAAGTTGGCCCTGGCCAACACGCTGAAGCTGGCGCCACCATGGGTCAATTCCTGAAGCGTGTCACCACCCTTTTCTGCTGTCATCACAGTAAGTCCCACTTTAGATTTGTGATTAATAGCCCTTGTGATGGAGAGAGGGGATTGACATAACGCCCCAAACTGCACAGAAAATCCTGGCACACCACAAGTGTGTGGAGAATGGTGCTGACAATGCACATGTAATGCCCAAAGAAAAATAAAAAAAATAACATAGTACAGTATGTTATATTGAAAATGTACAGTTAGCTAGCATGTGTAATATCAGCTTTGATTTGGGAAACATTTTTTGATTGCTGTGTTTAGTTCCACTTTAAAATCTCTGTCAGTTCATTCTTTGCTGTCTATGTCCCATTGGGGAGATTCCTGTTGGGGAAAGGCAACAGGAAGTGAACAGAATTCCCTTGTTTCTACTACTCACCTAAAGAAGGACATGCAGTCGTTCAGGGCTGTATACATGCAGTGGCTGCAATGCTTTGCTTTGCAGCAAAAATGAAA
This sequence comes from Rana muscosa, assembly GCA_029206835.1. NCBI lineage: Eukaryota > Metazoa > Chordata > Amphibia > Anura > Ranidae > Rana > Rana muscosa. The sequence goes on from CM055118.1 coordinate 232,701,227, forward strand.
TCAATGAAATCATGGCATTTAAGAGTAAGGGGCCTAACCGCAACCGCCCGTCAACTGCATGCAATGCACGTGGTTGCAGCATAGGGGTTTGGTGATAGTTTTTGCCATCAGAGATTTAAAAAAAAAAAAATTCCCATTTTTTTCAATTTTAAACATTTTTTACATACTGTTACCAGTGCAGTACAGCACCATCATATAACTAGTAATATATTAAAGAGTATAGTAAATGATATAATATTTTTCAATTTTTTAAAAGACCTTTTTTTTATTACAATCTTTTTTTACATACAGTGACCAGGTGAGGTGATCAGGATTTTTTTTTTTTTACACACTTTTACACACTGTGCATTTTACAGTTATAAGCAAGCATTTTTTCTGAATGAAAACTTACACATTCAGTGTTTACTATTGTGATTAGCTGTGACTGGCCACAGCGAATCACATGATACAGATGGGCTGCGATTGGCCCTATCTGTACCATGTGATGACTGTGAATAATCATAAAGCTCATCATAATAGTACATCATGAAAGGCATCTAATAAACAAAGTCTTTCATTGTGTACAACTGTCATCTGCTGTGAATGGCAGTGGGCCGGTACAGTGATCTGTCACAGATTGCACCTGAGCACGGCCTGTGGGGCATGTGTGAGGCATGATCCTGAGAGGACATTATATGACATCCTCCCAGAACAACAGTGCTCCCGTCCACCAGTCATTTTACAATAGGCCTTGGCAGGAAGGGGTTAAAAGATAAAAATGCTTCCTATTTCACACCTAACTAACCCTTGTTATCCTCAACTAGCCCTTTTACTTTCTTTCTTTTTGCATTTTGTGGGTTCATTATTTGCAATAGTTAAAAAACACATAAGCAAGAATTATGAAGAACCTTTCTAAATAACTTGCAAAATAACATATAAGAAATATGCAGCACATTCCTGCAACACATGCACTTTACCCAATGTTTTATCCCTTTAAAGACCCTGCAGGTATTGAACAATTCCAAATGATCTGCGAGAAATGTACTCTGCTCTTAATCTTCGGTTGTGGTCTGACAAAACACAGGATCTTTTGAACTGAAATTTACAAGAAATTGTGTCAGCCCTGCTTAGTTGTCTTCTGCTAAACAACTAAATCCCACCTCCACAACATCGAGAGTAATTTATTTTCCTGCTGAAGGACATTGCCAGGTGAGTTTAGCGGGCTTTTAAAAGGCATTATTTGATTTAATGCAATCATCACTTATTTCCTTGCCCTTGTTACACTTTAATAAATTATGTTGGTATTCTATCTACAATGCCTAAGGTGGCTTTCACTAAGGGTGGGTTCACACTACCCTGTACTACATTTTAGTATGCCGGCTGGTGGCTGCTATGTTAAGGTGACAAGATTTTTAAAATGAAAACCGGGGACATTTTTTTTATTTTTTACTAGTAATGGCGGCAATCAGTGACTCTCTGCCCGCCGCCGCCACCGCCCGCCTCACAGCCTGTTAAAGGGGTTGTAAACTCTTGTTTTTTCACCTTAATGCATCCTATAACTTGGGCACCGGGGGGGCGGGGCCGAGTCATACATTCGGCGGCTATGGACGCCTAATGAATGACTCGGGAGCACACCCCCAAGGTAAACCCCCTGGGAGAGCGTTTCTCCTAGGGGAGTTATCTAATGCGGGTAGGAGCCGCGAGAGCCGCCGAGGGACCCCAGAAGTCGGTGTTCGGGGCCACTCTGCAAAACGATCTGCACAGTGGAGGTAAGTATGATATGTTTGTTATTTAAAAAAAAAAAACGATCCTTTACAATCACTTTAAGTCTTACTCTCCGGGCCCTGGCTACTACTGGGTGGGGAGCGGAGGAAGATCACTCCGCCAGGGAAGGCAAGGAGATAAGTAGGCAGGCGGCTGGCCAGGACTTGAGCCAAGGCAGAAGAACAGCCAAGCGGAGCTGAATGGGCATGCACCCGAAACCGAAGAAATATTCCCTCCGCTCCGACCAGCACATGATCATCAGAAAGGGGCACAGATAATGGAAAAAATACACCCCCTAAGATTTTTTTTTTTTATTCTGCACTGTCTTTGAAATTGCCCCAGCCCCTGTTCAAATCCAATCCGGGGACAAAACCGGGGACAGACTTGGTCCGGGGACAGTGTCCTCAATCCGGGGACTGTCCCCTGAAACCGGGGATGTCTGGTCACCCTATGCTATGTAGCAGCGGTGACGAGTGGCATTTTGAGCTTTACAACACAAAACTCTGCTTACATTTTTTTACTTTATTGGAAATGTACAATGGAGCATTCAGGTCTCCACACAGCAGCTTGGTGCCCTGAGCGGTGGTGACCTTATGTGCCATCCACTATGCTGCAGAAAAATGCAATGCCCCACACCACACATTTCACCAGCATTGCGGCGTGGACAGGGAACATAGAAAGCTATTTTTTTCTATGTCCCATTAAGGTGACTGGCACTGATCAAGAGCAGAAAAACACCAGCCACTGCCATAGCTCCCAACTGTCCCTCATTTGGGGGACTGTCCTTCTTTTGAGACCAAATCTCTCTGTCCCCCATGAAGCCTAACTTGTCTCTTTTTAGTCTGATGTGTACATCTCAATACAAAATGTACTATTTTACTATCAAAAGTGTTATGCCACATTAAACACTTCATCCCCTCTCTATATTACTACATTTGTTAGTTTGAAAAGCCGATATAAAGGAAAAAACAGTATTTGTGTGGCTTAGCCAACCCCTTTACTGCATATTAGATCTTTGGGGTCCATGTAACTGGGGCTGTGGCAGGGACATGCCCTTTGTCTACATACTGCATGCTAAAAAGTGTCCCTTGTTAACATTTCGGAAAACTGGGAGTTATGGTCACTACTGTATATGTGAATGAGCCCTACAAATACACCAACAGCTATGGACTTTATAACCCAACACAGAAAGGGTTTGGCTCACTTTTTGGAAGTCCTAGGATGAGATATAAGTCACACTCCTGTACACCACATGGCCTCAAGCAGAGGAATACAACCTGTAATCTGCATGTGCTGGGTCAGTGATTAAGTGTGCATGACAAGAGAGCGTTACAATGGAAGGCAGGTGTGATATAAACATAAAGACGATTAACGACTGAGAGTGAGAGGTCAAGCAAACATTTCCTCAAACTTCCCCATCAGAGAATAAACAATTATAGCATGAACCAGTCCGCTTGCTGACATCAGGAAAAAGGGATGGCAAGTTAGACATTTGCTGTTATATCCAAAGCATATGAAGTAAACAGCTATCACTTTCTTTAGATACAATATAGCAATAGTCTTTTAAAATCATATTTACTTTATCATGTCATTAGTATTCCTCGCAGTAACCTGCCACATTTATTGCTGCACTCTCCATAAATGGCCAGATAATTTCAAATGATGCCACCAATGTGATAGAAACCATTTCTGACCTCCCTGGAGGCACTAACAAGAACCCCCAAGCTGTCAGAAACTCTGTTTGCACACAGATTTCCCAGCTATAAAGCACCGGAAAGGGATCAAAGTACCCCACAAGTCACAGTCATTTCTTGGTGAGTGCTGCAGCATGTTTCTAGCATTCTAGATAAACCTTTCTCACTATATGGAGGAACCCTTGAAATAATGTTTTTTGGTATCAGGGAACCCCTGCTAATGATTATTGCACCTTCAGGCAGCTCACTGTACATTAGAGTGATGGTCAAGGAGAAGAATGCTCCATACATTTGTGTTCATTGGAAATAACCCCCCTCTTATCTGAGTGGCAGAAATTGCTTCTTATTCAAGGAACCTCTGGAGCAACCCTAGGGTTCCACAAAATCCTGACTGAGGAAGGCTGCTCTAGGTACTTCATTGGGAACAAGCAGATTTTTGAATGACTTTCCTACATTGAGATCTCTGTCTATTTAAGTGTAGCCTAGGGGTCACCATACATATTACAAAATGACCATACAATCTCTATACAATCAACTTTAGCTTCACCAAAACGATATAATATAGGGGCCTTCCTAAACCACATAATCAATTTGTATCCAATCAGGCTGGCCCTTGTACTACATAGTTGTTGGTAGATCTAAAGGAGATTGTACAATAAGAGTTTAATGTGTTGTGAGCTTTACTAAAAACCAAATCTTTCGCAAGGCAACCTGGGCAAGAGCACAAGGCTCAGTGGATGTCCAGGGGGGCCAGTTACAGACCTCCTCTTCCTGCAGTAATACAGGGGAATAGCACACTTTTCTATGCACCTACATGTCCCTTCACAAGAGAGGATGCAGTTCTAGGGCTTTGCTACACACACTGCAATCTATCCCCTTCATAAAATTTGGGTCATAGTGTGTAGCCAGTGGGGCCTCATGGATTTCTGTATAACAGCAGAGAGAGGTCTGTGATTTTGTCATGTGATTTTGCAGAAAAAAACATGCACCAATGGAAGGAGCACCATACTACATGGTGAAAGAGTCTAAATTAATGTATTGGTTTACACTAAAAAAACAACCAACATGTTTCAGGGCCCAAAACAACTTTCCCTTCATCAGGATGGTACTTCTGGTAACCTCCTGTCAACTTTTTTTAACAGTAAATTTTATTATTGCGTACTATAGACATCTGGGTTCATGAAACTTTATAAACATGATTTTTTTTAAAAGCAGTGGTATGGTCAGACTGTTAAATTACCCCCTTAGCGATGGGGAGGGCCATGCCATTTTAGATAATCCAAATGAAGCAGCTTCTCTGTGCCTATTGCCATTCCTATTATTGTCAATCAAAGGGATGGAGGGATCAATGCCACCAGGGCCAGATTAAGAACATCATGAGCCTGGTGCTGAGGATTTTGGTGGGCCTTTTATAAATAATAAATAAATAAATATGCAAACAATTTTTTGTTATAACAAATTAAATTAGAGAGAGAGAGGGAGGATGAGAAATAGAGAGAGAGAGAGAGGGTGAGAGAGGGGTGAGGGGTAAGGGAGGGAGGATGAGGAAGAAAGGGGGGATGAGAAAGAGAGGATGCGCATGAGCATGCGTGGGAATGACATCAACGCAGCCCGGCCAAGGCAAGTGACCGAAGGCACAGAGCCCAGAAGGAAGACCGGGTGAAAATGGAAGCGCTCAGGACCCGCCGGATTGATCACAGCGTTTGAGGGCTCAGTCTGACAATTTAAATGTACCCTAATGTGCTAATATGCTGTGCATACTTGTACATTATGGCAAAACCTACCTCAGGGCCTCTAAAAAGTAGTAATGTTAGCGAAGTTTACTACCGCTTTATTATCACAGGATCCCAGGAGCCTCTCATGGGGCCCCCTACTGACCCGGTGGCCTTTGGTCAGTGCCTAAGTGCATAGTTGCCAACATTTCAAAAATATTTTTAAGGGGCACTTTTTTCACCAGTGCTATATTTAGAGTAGCTGAGATCCCCATTGTTCCTCTATACATCACAAAAGTAATCACAAAATGAAATGAGTACTAATAATGAGGCAGAACAAATATGAGGACTGAGAAGATTTCCTTCAGTTGAACTAACAAAATTGTGCCTATTCTAGATCTGGTAACATTGAGGATATTCTGTATAATTTAAAATAACTGTTTTTTGTGGGTAAGAGGCTTAGGGGAGGAGTATGGACGGTATAAAACTGGGAAGTATGTGCAGGTAATGGAGAGGAATGTGGAGGGTCTAACAGTGGGCACTATGTACAGGAGAGTAGTGTGGAGGGTATGGTAGAAGGCACCATGTACAGGAGAGGAGTTTGAAGGGTATGACAGTGGGCAACATGCACAGCAGAGGAGTGTGGAGGGTATGACAGAGGGTGGTATGTACCGGAGAGGAGTGTGGAGGGTATGAAAGTGGGCAGTATGTACAGAAGAGCAGTGTGGAGAGTATGACAGTGGGCAGTATGTACAGGAAAGGAATGTGGAGGGTATGATGGGGGCAGTATGTACAGGAGAGAAATGTGGAGAGAAAGATAGTTGGCAGTATGTACAGGAAAGAAGTGTGAAGGGTAAGGTTAGGTTACAGTATGTACAGGAGAGGAGTGTGGATGGTATGATAGTGGGCAGTATGTACAGGAGAGGGGTGTGGAGGGTATAATGGGGGCAGTATGTACAGGAGAGGAGTGTGGAGGGTATGATAGTGGGCAGTATGCACAGGAGAGGAGTGTGGAGGGTATGACAGTTGGCACTATGTACAATAGAGGAGTTTATGAATGTGGGCAGTATGTACAGGAGAGGAGTGTGGAGGGTATGACAGTGAGCAGTATGTACAGGAGAGGAGTGTAGACGGTATGATACTGAGCAGTATGTACATTAAATGTGTGTGGAGGGTAAGACAGTGAGCAGTATGTACAGGAGAAGAGTGTGGAGGGAATGACAGTGGGCAGTATGTACAGGTGAGGAGGGTATGACAATAGGCAGTATGTACAGGAAAGGAATGTGGAGGGTATGAGAGCGAGCAGTATGTAAAGGAGAGGAGTGTGGAGGGTATGACAGCCGGCACTATGTACAATAGAGGAGTTTATGAAAGTGGTCAGTATGTACAGGAGAGGAGTGTGGACAGTATGATACTGAGCAGTATGTACATGAGATGAGTGTGGAAGGTAAGACAGTGAGCAGTATGTACAGAAGAGAAGTGTAGAGGGTATGACAGTGGGCACTATGTATAGGAGAGAAGTGTGGAGGGTATGACAGTGAAGAGTGGGGAAGATATGACAATGGGCAGTATGTACAGGATAGAGGTGTGGAGGGTATGACAGTGGGCACTATGTATAGGAGAGAAGTGTGGAGGGTATGACAGTGAAGAGTGGGGAAGATATGACAATGGGCAGTATGTACAGGATAGAGGTGTGGAGGGTATGACAGTGGGCACTATGTATAGGAGAGAAGTGTGGAGGGTATGACAGTGAACAGTATGTACAGGAGAGGAGTGTGGAGGGTATGATGGTGGGCACTATGTATAGGAGAGAAGTGTGGAGGGTATGACAGTGGACACTATGTATAGGGAAGGAGCGTGGAGGGTATGACAGTGAGCAGTATGCAAAGGAGAGGAGTTTGGAGGGTATGACAGTGGGCACTATGTATAGGAGAGAAGTGTGGAGGGTATGACAGTGGGTACTATGTATAGGAGAGAAGTGTGGAGGGTATGACAGTGGGTACTATGTATAGGAGAGGAGTGTAAAGGGTTTGACAGTGGGCACTATGTATAGGAGAGGAGTGTGGAGGGTATGACAGGGGGCACTATGTATAGGAGAGGAGTGTGGAGGGTATGACAGTGAGCTGTATGTACAGGAGAGGAGTGCGGAGAGTACGACAGTGGGCACTATGTACAGGAGAGAAGTGTATGACAGCGGGCAATATGTACAGGAGAGGAGTGTGTAGGGTATGACAGTGGGCACTATGTATAGGGAAGGAGCGTGGAGGGTATGACAGTGAGCAGTATGCACAGGAAAGGAGTGTGGAGGGTATGACGGTGAAGAGTGGGGAGGATATGACAATGGGCAGTATGTACAGGATAGAGGTGTGGAGGGTATGACAGTGGGCACTATGTATAGGAGAGAAGTGTGGAGGGTATGACAGTGAACAGTATGTACAGGAGAGGAGTGTGGAGGGTATGACAGCGGGCACTATGTATAGGAGAGAAGTGTGGAGGGTATGACAGTGAAGAGTGGGGAGGATATGACAATGGGCAGTATGTACAGGATAGAGGTGTGGAGGGTATGACAGTGGGCCCTATGTATAGGAGAGAAGTGTGGAGGGTATGACAGTGAACAGTATGTATAGGGAAGGAGCGTGGAGGGTATGACAGTGAGCAGTATGCACAGGAGAGGAGTGTGGAGGGTATGACGGTGGGCACTATGTATAGGAGAGGAGTGTGGAGGGTATGACAGTAGGCACTATGTATAGGAGAGGAGTGTGGAGGGTATGACAATGAGCTGTATGTACAGGAGAGGAGTGTGGAGAGTACGACAGTGGGCACTATGTACAGGAGAGAAGTGTATGACAGCGGGCACTATGTACAGGAGAGGAGTGTGTAGGGTATGACAGTGGGCACTATGTATAGGAGAGAAGTGTGGAGGGTATGACAGTGAGCAGTATGTACAGGAGAGAAGTGTGGAGAGTATTTACAGGTGAAGAGAATAAAGGGAATCTGGGAAGGAAAAATGTAAAGGTTTGTGGAAGGATGTTTAGGGACTGCGTAGTGGTTAAGCGGGCCATACATGGATTGAAATTACGCCAATTAAGCAGAGACCAGCCATAGTCGATCTATGTATGGGCTAGCTGGTTTTACACAAGTCAATCTATTATCTGACTTGAGTACAACCAGCCTGTCAGGTTTTTCCCAAAACAATCAGTGCTGCCAGCTATAGTTAGCAACACTAATCATTGTATTCGCAGGCAGAACACAATAACACTGCAGGAGTGATTCCCCCATCCACAGGTCATCAGGTGAGAGGGTGTGTGGGGACAGGCTGGGGAGAGATACTAGTCAGTGGCTGGGTAGGCCCTGGCTAGTATCAGAGCCAGATACACACAGTTTACATATGCCACGATCGTTAGAGCGAGAACAATAATTCTAGCACTAGACCCCCTCTGTAACTCTCAACATGTAACCTGTAAAAAAAATTAAAGCATCGCTTAGTATACAACAAAATAAATCGTGATAACTTTAGTGTTATTTTTTTTTTTTATGAATCAAACAAACAGTCTCTTTAAAAAAAAAAAACAGGTTTGAAAAATTGCTGCGCAAATACCGTGTAACATAAAAAGTTGCAAAGACCACCATTTTATTCCATAGGGTCTCTGCTAAAACAATATATAATGTTTGAGGGTTCTGAGTAATTTTCTAGCAAAAAACAAATGATGATTTTTACATGTAGGAGAGAAGTTTCAGAATTGGCCTGGGTGGCAAGGGGTTAATTACTATAAGACCCCTTTAACACTGAGGGCGTTTTGCAGGCGCTATAGCGTTAAAAATAGCGCCTGCAATCCGCCCTTAAACAGGTGCTCTATTCACACTGGAGCGGTGCGCTGGCAGGGCGTCAGAAAAAGTCCTGCCAGCAACTTCTTTAGAGTGCATTAGGAGCGGTGAACTCACCGCTCCTAATGCGCTCCTGCCCATTAAAATCAATGGGCAGCACCGCCGTATGCCGGAAATACGCCGCTGTAGCGGCACATCTCGGGCGTTTTTTACCCTTTCTCAGTCGCTGGCGGGGGTTAAAAGCGCCCTGCTAGTGGCCGAAATGTGCCGCAAATCCGACGGTAAAATAGCAGCGTTTTACCGCCAACGCTCGGGGCGGAAGTGTGAAAGCAGTCTTAGTGATATACAAATAATTATTATAAGCACTGTGAGCTCATCCTCTCTGCTGCAGAGTGTGTCAGCTTGTATTTAAACTGGCCTTTCTGTATATAGCTTCTGACAGGCTGCGCAAGCATCCTCGTATCTCCGGAACCCTAAATGATAGCAGCCCCATATTTTGACCAGTGGTGGGGTGGGTCTTCAGCTGCATACCCCCCAAATATGGGGTCTCTGTGGCCCCTAGTCGCCGAGCTACAATCCTCGAAGCCGATCTTTTTTTTTTTTTTTTTTTTTTTGGGCAAATGGGCCTATCTTGAGGAAGGGGCCTGGAGCTGCAGCTCCAATAGCCCCTATTAGGGATGAGCTTGGAGTTCGAGTCGAACTCATGTTCGACTCGAACATTGCCTGTTCGCCCGTTCGCCGAACAGCGAACAAATTGGGGTGTTCGCGGCAAATTCGAAAAATCTATGGGAGAAATCTAAAGTGTTAATTATAAAGGCTAATATGCAAGTTATTGTCCTAAAAAGTGTTTGGGGACCGGGGTCTTGCCCCAGGGGACATGTATCAATGCAAAAAGAAGTTTTAAAAACGGCCGTTTTTTCGGGAGCAGTGATTTTAATAATGCTTAAAATGAAAAAATAAAAGTGAAATATTCCTTTAAATTTCGTACCTGGGGGGTGTGTATGATATGCATGTGAAGTGGCGCATGTTTCCCGTGCTTAGAACTGTCCCTGCAAAAAATGTAATTTTTGAAAGAAAAAAATGCATTTAAAACTGACTCGCGGCTATTAATGAATTGTCGGCTCCCGGCAATACATACAAAAGTCATTGATAAAAAATTAAAAAAAAGCGTGGGGGTTCCCCAGTAGGGATGAGCCGAACACCTCCGGGTTCGGTTCGCACCAGAACCTTCGAACGGACCGAAAGTTCGCGCAAATTTTCGAACCCTATTCGTTATAATGGACGCGAACGTTCGAAATCAAAATTGCTAATTACAACGGCCAATATGCATGTTAATGTTATAAAACAGGTTTGGGGACCCGGGTCCTGCCCCAGGGGACATATATCAATGCAAAAAGAAATTTTAAAAACTAAAGTTTTTTCGGGAGCAGTCATTTTAATGATGCATAAAGTGAAAAAAAAAAAGTGAAATTTTCCTTTAAATACGGTACCTGGGGGGTGTCTAAAGTATGCCTGTGAAGTGGCATGTGTTTCCCGTGTTTAGAACTGTCCTTGCACAAAATGACATTTGTAAAGGAAAAAAAGAAGCCATTTAAAACCACTTGCGGCTTTAATGTCATGTCTTGTCCTGGCCGCCATATGGCTGAAAATCCTTGAGAAAAATGGCATGGCTACCCCATCACCCCCCCCCCCCCCCACCCCAGCCCCTTTGGGTCTTGTATGGATACTAAGGGGGACCCCGCACCCAAAATAAAACCCTATACCTACAACCCTATATACTCTGAACAGCAGTATATAGGTGGTGCAAACAAGACATGGACTGTAGGTTTGTTCTTAAGTAGAATCTGAACAGGTACATTATGAAGTGTAGCTACATCCCAAAAAAATCAATTTTTAAGCTTTTTGGAGAACATAGGGAGGGGTTATCACCCCTGTAACATTTGCTGTCTTTGCACATCTGTTCAGAACATGTCACCTCACTTTCCGTCCCAATGACAAATGTTTTTGGAAAAGTGGGGTTTTAATTGAAACAAGGATTGGTGATAAAGCATCAGTAGAGAGGAGATACCTTTTTCCCAAATTAAATCTAACAGGATAGAATTTTCCTTCCTAGGGGTAGATTTCCTCTCACTTCCTGTTTTCTCTTGCCGTTTGCAAGTAGGAGTCGTTTGTAAGTTGGATGTTTGAAAGTAGGGGCCTGCCGTATATACTCTGCAGAAATTTGCCCTATTAGATGTTGGTGTAGCCACAAGACTGGTGGGCACAGGAATGGGCCCTGCTGTGAGTTAATAGATCAAGATTTGTACTTGCATGCACCTGTTGAACCGGGCAGAAAAATTGGGCCTTTGGTGGTGGTGGTGGTGGTGGTGGACGGTGTTGCCACAAGACTGTAAGCCCTCACAGTTACTCTTGGTGGGTGCAGGAATGGGCCCTGCTGTGAGTTATTAGATCAAGATTTGTAATTGCATGCACCTGTTGAACAGGGCAGAAAAATTGGGCCTTTGGTGGTGGTGGTGGTGGTGGACGGTGTTGCCACAAGACTGTAGGCCCTCATAGTTACTCTTGGTGGGCGCAGGAATGGGCCCTGCTGTGAACTATTAGATCAAGATTTGTAATTACACGCCCCTGTTAAACAGGGGCTGAAAAATTGTGCCTTAGGCATTGGTGCTGGTGCCACAACACTGCAACCCCTCACAGATACTGTACTTGGAGCACAGCAGTCACACCTGTTGCGAAGCATCTTTTTAAAAAATTGTAATTACACGCCCCTGTTATACAGGGGCTGAAAAATTGTGCCTTAGGCACTGGTGCTGGTGCCACAACACTGCAACCCCTCACAGATACTGTACTCTGAGCACAGCAATGAGACCTGTTGCAAAGCATTGCCTAAAAATTGTAATTACACGCCCCAACAGGGGCTGAAAAATTGTGCCTTAGGCACTGGTGCTGGTGCCACAACACTGCAACCCCTCACAGATACTGTACTCTGAGCACAGCAGTCACACCTGTTGCGAAGCATCTTTTTAAAAAATTGTAATTACACGCCCCTGTTATACAGGGGCTGAAAAATTGTGCCTTAGGCACTGGTGTGGTGGCATGGATCATTGAGGAGGAGGAAGAGGATAGTCAGTGAACATAACAGGACAGTCACTCAGCATCAGCATAGGCAGTCTTGAAGGGATGTGACATTATAAATTATTCCGTTATATCCGCTTCAGGTGTCTGGTAGCTGGTGGTGATCCAAGACTGATTCATTTTTATGAAGGTCAGTCGATCAACCGAGTCGGTGGACAGGCGCACCCTATGATCGGTGACAAATCCTCCAGCAGCACTGAATGTGCGTTCGGAAAGAACGCTGGATGCAGGACAGGCCAGTAGCTCAATTGCATACTGTGCAAGCTCTGGCCAGTGATCCATCCTCAGGACCCAGTAAGCCAGAGGATTTTCGGTGGGAAAGGTGTCCAAGTCTGACCTTGCCCCTAGGTATTCCTGCACCATGTATATCAGACGCTGGCGATGGTTGCTGGAACCGATCATACCTTGGGGCTGCGGACTAAAAAATTGTCTGAACGCATCGGTCAGACGTCCACCTTCCCCACCGCTCCTTCTGCTACTGACCGAAGCCTCAGCAACTCGTCGTCCAGGACCAGGAGTTTGTAACCTCCCAGTTTTACGGGAACGCGTTGCACAGACCTTTCTGCAAGGCCTCCCTGAGATGTCTCATCCTCTGCTCCCTCTGCGACGGCAAGATAAGGTCCGCAACCTTACCCTTGTACCGTGGATCAAGGAGAGTGGCCAGCCAGTAATGGTCACTCTCCTTGATCCGAAGAACACGAGGATCCTTCCGCAGGCTTTGCAGGATCAGGGAGGCCATGCAGCGTAGGTTAGCTGAGGCATTCGGTCCGGAGTCTTCTGGGTCACTGAGGATGACATGATCGCCAGCCACCTCCTCCCAGCCACGTACAAGTCCACTGGTTTGTTGGGACTGTACATCATCCCTAAAAGACTGCTGCTGCTGATGCTGAGTGCCAGGCTCCACCTCCATGCTCACACAATCCTCCTCCTCCTCCTCCTCCTCTTCCTGTGTGATGGGTGGGACAGAAGGAACATTGTCTGGATAAAGGGGGCCTTGAGAGACAAGGAAGTCCTCCTCTTCCTGCCTCTGTTCTGCCTCAAGTGCCCTGTCCATTATCCCACGCAGCGTATGCTCCAACAGGTGGACAAGAGGTACAGTGTCACTGATGCATGCACTGTCACTGCTCACCATCCTCGTGGCCTCCTCAAATGGTGAGAGGACAGTGCATGCATCCCTGATCATGCTCCACTGGCGTGGGGAAAAAAAGCCAAGCTCCCCTGACCCTGTCCTGGTGCCGTAGTCGCAAAGGTACTCATTGATGGCCCTCTGCTGCGTGTGCAGTCGCTGCAGCATGGCCAACGTTGAGTTCCACCTGGTGGGCATGTCACATATTAGGCGGTTCTTGGGCAGGTTCAGCTCCTTTTGCAGCTCAGTCAGCCGAGCACTGGCATTATAAGATCGGCGGAAATGCACACAGACTTTCCTGGCCTGCCTCAGGACATCCTGTAAGCCTGGGAACCTGCCCAAGAACCGCTGCACCACCAGGTTGAGGACGTGAGCCATACAGGGCACATGGGTGAGCTGCCCCTGTCGCAGGGCGGAGAGGAGGTTGGTGCCATTATCAGAAACGACCATTCCTGGCTTAAGCTGGCGTGGCGTCAACCACCTCTCGGCCTGCCCCTGCAGAGCTGCCAGAACCTCTGGCCCAGTGTGGCTCCTGTCCCCCAAACACACCAGCGCAAGCACGGCATGGCATCTTTTTGCCTGCGTACTCGCGTAGCCCCTTGTACGCCTACGGAGCACCGCTGGTTCCGAGGACAGAGCACTCGAAGAGGACATGGAGGAAGAAGAAGAGGAGGGGGTGGAGGAGAGAGGTGTGTCACAACCAGTAGTAGCATTTTGGAGGCGTGGTGGCGGAACAACCTCCAACACTACTGCACCTTGTCCTGCATCCCTCCCAGCTACCAATAGAGTGACCCAATGGGCCGTGAAAGAAAGATAACGTCCCTGTCCATGCCTGCTGGACCATGAGTCAGCGGTAATATGCACCTTACCGCTGACCGCCCTGTCCAGCGAGGCATGGACATTGCCTTCCACATGCCAGTAGAGAGACGGAATTGCCTTCCGTGAGAAAAAGTGGCGTTTGGGAACCTGCCACTGAGGAACCGCACATTGAACAAACTCACGGAAGGGGGCCGAGTCTATCAACTGAAAAGGCAGCAGTTGAAGTGCTAGCAATTTAGCCAAGCTAGCATTCAACCGCTGGGCATGTGGATGGCTGGGAGTATACTTCTTTCGACGGTCCAGCAGCTGGGGCAGGGAAATTTGCCTGCTACAATCGGACGTCGGTGTACTGCAAGTACTTGGTTGTGACACACCTAATTCTACACCTTCAGTCCTCTCAGAGCAGCTTTCAGAGAGGACTGAAGATATAGTGGGGATGGAGATCCCAGCTGATGAGGAGCAAGGAGAGGTCCGCTTTGTTCTTTGGTGTGGGTCTTTTATGTGTGCTTGCCAACGAGCTGCATGGCAGGTCGACATATGTCTGCTCATGCTTGTGGTGCCCAAGCGGCTGATGTTTTGGCCACGCGAGATACGCTTGAGACAAATATTGCAAATAGCAGTGGTGCGATCTGATGCACTCGTCTCAAAAAAGGCCCACACCAAAGAACTTTTGTGATAACGTGCAGAGGCAGCGCCCTGCACAGGCGGAGCTCTGCGGTGTGGTACAGTTGCTGTGCTGGCCTCTAGCTGGCCTCCAGGGGGCATCCTGCCTCGTTGGACATGTGACGCTGCATCCTCCTCCTCCTCCTCCTCTCTCCCTTCAGGCACCCACGTGGAGTCAGTGACCTCATCATCCCCTCCCTCTTCACCACTAGAGCAAACCTGGCAGTAAGCTGCAGCTGGTGGAACACTACTGCCAGATTGCTGTCCTTCAGCATCCCCTTTCTCTGCGCGCACACTACTGACTTCCTCAAGCTGGGTATCATCATCCGAGCCTTCGAATCGTTGGGCATCCTCCTGGAGCATGTACCCAACACTGTGCTCAAACAGTTCGGGGGACTCCTCAGGAGGACATGGTGGGTCTAGGGAAGGGGTGGCTGATGATGCCATTGAGTACGCGTTGGCAGCTGCTCTGCCAGTACCCTGAGCCTGGGTGAGAGAGGATGAGGAGGATGAGGAGGGCTTGGTCATCCATTCTACCAAGCCTTCGGCATGATGTGGCTCCACATGTCCAGCTGCCGAAAACAAAGACAAGCGTGTCCCATGGCCACGTGCTGATGACGATGCACGACCACGTCCACGGCCAGCACTGTTGTCTCTAGAAACAGAGCCTGCCTGCCCTGTGTTCTTGCCTCGGCACGCTCTGCCTCTCCTTGGCGGTCTTCCAGCCATTGTAGTCGGTAGTGTATATAGTATAAAAAATAGAACTCCTATGTGTGCTCACAACACACTGTAGGTCCTATGGGTGCTGACACTAACACACTATAGGTACTATGTGTGCTGCTGACAAGAAAATATAGGAGCTCTGTTTGCTGCCACTAACACACTAGAAGTCCTATGGGTGCTGCTGAGAAGAAAATATAGGAGCTCTGTTTGCTGCCACTAACACACTAGAAGTCCTATGGGTGCTGCTGAGAAGAAAATATAGGAGCTCTGTTTGCTGCCACTAACACACTAGAAGTCCTATGGGTGCTGCTGAGAAGAAAATATAGGAGCTCTGTGTGATGCCACTAACACACTAGAAGTCCTATGGGTGCTGCTGAGAAGAAAATATAGGAGCTCTGTTTGCTGCCACTAACACACTAGAAGTCCTATGGGTGCTGCTGAGAAGAAAATATAGGAGCTCTGTGTGATGCCACTAACACACTAGAAGTCCTATGGGTGCTGCTGAGAAGAAAATATAGGAGCTCTGTTTGCTGCCACTAACACACTAGAAGTCCTATGGGTGCTGCTGAGAAGAAAATATAGGAGCTCTGTGTGATGCCACTAACACACTAGAAGTCCTATGGGTGCTGCTGAGAAGAAAATATAGGAGCTCTGTGTGATGCCACTAACACACTAGAAGTCCTATGGGTGCTGCTGAGAAGAAAATATAGGAGCTCTGTTTGCTGCCACTAACACACTAGAAGTCCTATGGGTGCTGCTGAGAAGAAAATATAGGAGCTCTGTGTGATGCCACTAACACACTAGAAGTCCTATGGGTGCTGCTGAGAAGAAAATATAGGAGCTCTGTTTGCTGCCACTAACACACTAGAAGTCCTATGGGTGCTGCTGAGAAGAAAATATAGGAGCTCTGTTTGCTGCCACTAACACACTAGAAGTCCTATGGGTGCTGCTGAGAAGAAAATATAGGAGCTCTGTTTGCTGCCACTAACACACTAGAAGTCCTATGGGTGCTGCTGAGAAGAAAATATAGGAGCTCTGTGTGATGCCACTAACACACTAGAAGTCCTATGGGTGCTGCTGAGAAGAAAATATAGGAGCTCTGTTTGCTGCCACTAACACACTAGAAGTCCTATGGGTGCTGCTGAGAAGAAAATATAGGAGCTCTGTTTGCTGCCACTAACACACTAGAAGTCCTATGGGTGCTGCTGAGAAGAAAATATAGGAGCTCTGTTTGCTGCCACTAACACACTAGAAGTCCTATGGGTGCTGCTGAGAAGAAAATATAGGAGCTCTGTTTGCTGCCACTAACACACTAGAAGTCCTATGGGTGCTGCTGAGAAGAAAATATAGGAGCTCTGTTTGCTGCCACTAACACACTAGAAGTCCTATGGGTGCTGCTGAGAAGAAAATATAGGAGCTCTGTGTGATGCCACTAACACACTAGAAGTCCTATGGGTGCTGCTGAGAAGAAAATATAGGAGCTCTGTTTGCTGCCACTAACACACTAGAAGTCCTATGGGTGCTGCTGAGAAGAAAATATAGGAGCTCTGTGTGATGCCACTAACACACTAGAAGTCCTATGGGTGCTGCTGAGCAGAAAATATAGGAGCTCTGTTTGCTGCCATTAACACACTAGAAGTCCTATGGGTGCTGCTGAGAAGAAAATATAGGAGCTCTGTGTGATGCCACTAACACACTAGAAGTCCTATGGGTGCTGCTGAGAAGAAAATATAGGAGCTCTGTTTGCTGCCACTAACACACTAGAAGTCCTATGGGTGCTGCTGAGAAGAAAATATAGGAGCTCTGTTTGCTGCCACTAACACACTAGAAGTCCTATGGGTGCTGCTGAGAAGAAAATATAGGAGCTCTGTTTGCTGCCACTAACACACTAGAAGTCCTATGGGTGCTGCTGAGAAGAAAATATAGGAGCTCTGTTTGCTGCCACTAACACACTAGAAGTCCTATGGGTGGTGCTGAGAAGAAAATATAGGAGCTCTGTTTGCTGCCACTAACACACTAGAAGTCCTATGGGTGCTGCTGAGAAGAAAATATAGGAGCTCTGTTTGCTGCCACTAACACACTAGAAGTCCTATGGGTGCTGTTGGGGTGCAATGCTGTGCTAACAGCACTGCGGTTGGTACTACTGCAATACTGTACTAACAGTAAGCACGCACCAGACTAATCCCCAGCAGCAGCTAATAACACACTAACTGTGCAATCAGCAGCAATGAACGATCAATGACTTAGGTAGCAATGGTTTAGCAAAGAAATAGCCAATGGTTTAGCAAAGAAGAGCAAATCTTTCAGTATCAAGCAAAGACAGAATCAGCAGACTAATCTCTCCTAAAGCCGGAACTCATGTGACCGGGGCCGATGGCGTGGCGGCCTTTTAAATGGTGGGGCGTGTACTAAAGCCCCTGAGCTGTAATTGGCTACAGGCGTCCTGCCTGTAGCCAATTATTGCTCTCCGAGTTTCGGGCGCTGTGATTGGCCAAGCATGCGGGGTCACAGTGCATGCTTGGCCAATCATCAGCCAGCAATGCACTGCGCCGGCCGCGCCGGCCGCAATGCATTGCGGGGCCGCTCGCATCACACGAATGTGATGCGAACGGCCCAAATAGTTCTGGGCTCGACGAGCGAGCGAACGCCCGATGCTCGATTCGAACATGGGTTCGAATCGAGCACCGGGCCCATCCCTATTCCCCAGAATTCAATTACCAGGCCCTTCAGGTCTGGAATGGATATTAAGTGGAACCCCGCCGCAAATTTTAAAAAAAATTGACGTGGGGTTCCCCCAAATATTCATTCCAGGCCCTTCAGATCTGGCATGGATTTTAAGGGGAACTCCACCCCAAATTTAAAAAAAAAATGGCGTGGAGTCCCCCTAAAAATCCATACCAGACCCCTTATCAGAGCACGCAACCTGGCCGGCCGCAGGGGAAAAGGGGGGACGAGAGAGCGGCCCCCCCTCCCTCCTGAACCGTACCAAGCCACATGCCCTCAACATGGGGAGGATGTCCCCATGTTGATGGGGACAAGGGCCTCATCCCCACAACCCTTGCCCGGTGGTTGTGGGGGTCTGCGGGCGGGGGGCTTATCGGAATCTGGAAGACCCCTTTAACAAAGGGGACCCCCAGATCCCGGCCCCCCCTATGTGAATTGGTAAGGGGTACGTTGTACCCCTACCATTTCACGAAGAAAGCGTAAAAAAATGTTTAAAAAAACACACAAACACCTTGAAAAAGTCCTTTATTAAAAAAAAAAAAAAAAAAAAACATTCCAGCGGTGAAATCCAGTGTCCCGCGGCGATCCCGATGTCCAGCGCTGTCCTTCATTGGTTGTGCCTGAGCGGACCTGATGGGGAACTCCCTCTCAGTATTTTAAATGTATAGACCCGCCCCTTCTAAAGTTCCCCATCAGGTCCGCTCCCTCGGTATGTCGGACCCGCCTACGTCATTGGCTTGAGCGGGGAACTTCCTTCACTGTGTAATTTAAATTTACATAGTGAAGGAAGTTCCCCGCTCAAGCCAATGACGTAGGCGGGTCTGACATACCGAGGGGGCGGACCTGATGGGGGACTGCTCTCACTTTGGTAATACATGTATAGACCCGCCCCTTCTCATGTTCCGCATCTGGTCCGCTGAGCGGACCTGATGGGGAACTTTAGAAGGGGTGGGTCTATACATTTAAAATACTGAGAGGAGTTCCCCATCAGGTCCGCTCAGGCACAACCAATGAAGGACAGCGCTGGACATCGGGATCGCCGCGGGACACTGGATTTCACCGCTGGAATGTTTTTTGATTTTTTTTAAATAAAGGACTTTTTCAAGGTGTTTGTGTGTTTTTTTAAACATTTTTTTACGCTTTCTTCGTGAAATGGTAGGGGTACAATGTACCCCTTACCAATTCACATAGGGGGGGGGCAGGATCTGGGGGTCCCCTTTGTTAAAGGGGTCTTCCAGATTCCGATAAGCCCCCCGCCCGCAGACCCCCACAACCACCGGGCAAGGGTTGTGGGGATGAGGCCCTTGTCCCCATCAACATGGGGACATCCTCCCCATGTTGAGGGCATGTGGCCTGGTACGGTTCAGGAGGGAGGGGGGGGGGCGCTCTCTCTTCCCCCCCTTTTCCCCTGCGGCCGGCCAGGTTGCGTGCTCGGATAAGGGGTCTGGTATGGATTTTTAGGGGGACTCCACGCCATTTTTTTTTTAAATTTGGGGTGGAGTTCCCCTTAAAATCCATGCCAGATCTGAAGGGCCTGGAATGGATATTTGGGGGAACCCCACGTCAATTTTTTTTTTAATTTGCGGCAGGGTTCCCCTTAATATCCATTCCAGACCTGAAGGGCCTGGTAATTGAATTCTGGGGAACACCCACGCTTTTTTTTTTTTTTTTTATCAATGACTTTTGTATGTATTGCCGGGAGCCGACAATTCATTAATAGCCGCGAGTCAGTTTTAAATGCATTTTTTTCTTTCAAAAATGACATTTTTTGCAGGGACAGTTCCAAGCACAGGAAACATGCGCCACTTCACATGCATATCATACACACCCCCCAGGTACGAAATTTAAAGGAATATTTCACTTTTATTTTTTCATTTTAAGCATTATTAAAATCACTGCTCTCGAAAAAACAGCCGTTTTTAAAACTTCTTTTTGCATTGATACATGTCCCCTGGGGCAGGACCCAGGTCCCCAAACACTTTTTAGGACAAAAACTTGCATATTAGCCTTTATAATTAACACTTTAGATTTCGAACGTTCGAGTCCATTGTATTTAATAGGGTTCTAAAGTTTACACGAACATTTTGTCTGTTCGCAGGTTCTGGTGCGAACCGAACAGGGGGGTGTTCGGCTCATCCCTGGCCCCTATGTTAATCCGGCCCTGAATGCCACTAGAGCCCCATTCTACCCAAATCTGTCTCTGGCTTTACAAATCCAGACTCTGTCAGGAGAGTATAGAAAGAAAAGCATTCCCTGGCTTCAGTAATTTGGCAATAATTGTATAAGGGATAGCACTTGCCAATAAAAATGCTCTATACTTTTAAAGTAAAATGCCACCCCTATATAACAGTTATATAGCCATATGCTTGGTTAAGAATGGAGAGTGAGAGAAACACTGGCTGCAGCTGCTCTCTATAGCTACTGCCCTGCGGTGCTGAACTGGTTAACAACTGTTTCCAGCAAGAGGAGGGAGCTTCTTAGCAGGAAGAATTCAATAGACTGAGTCAGGCAACACTGCACTATGAAAACTGTAGTCCAGAGGAGAGACTTTACTGTGGTAACCAAGAGCTTCTGAAATATATTCCCTAGAGAGAGTTTTCCAGGAGGAGGAGGAGGAGAAAGAGCTGCATTTTCCCAGGCTGTATAGGAAATAACTTCCTCTTGCTTAGAGGGAGACTGGAGAGTGCCATCGCTGTCCAGTGTGCACTATCGCTTGCTGCATATCGGTGACCTGAGCAGGATCTGGAGTGCTGAGTCCAGGTGTGCTGACAGCCAGAGTTACTTGAGTGCAGTGCGCAGGGTGGACCAATTGATGTGTGAGTCTGGGCTGTGAGTTGCAAATATTGCTGGGACTGGTGAGCTGCCGTTGCAGTCATTTACCAACTGCTGCTAGAGAGACTGAGCCCTTTAGCAACTGACTATACAGCTATGTTGTAGCCTTACTCACTGCCTGCAAGTTTACCTGGGACTGTACTCATGTGCACCACCGGGAAAACTGGGCTCCAACACTAGCCGGCTGATAAGTTAGGACTGCCCCTTCATAGCTGCTCATTTGTCTATTGCTTAGTTTAAGAGGTACCTCTAAGAGGACATTGCATCATATCCTAGTCATTCTCCTAGAGTGCACTCTAAATCAGTTATAGTGTTCTTAGTAGGGTTGTCCCAATACCGATACTAGTATCGGTATCTGGCCGATACCGAGCATTTGTGCGAGTTCTTGTACTCGCACAAATGCTCCAGATGCCTGACCCAATACTTGGTCGATGGGCGAAGTCAGTGGGCGGAGAGGGCGAGCGGCCTCAATGGGCGGAGCAGGCGAAGTCAGCGGACCGGAGTGTGAGTCCTCACCTGCAGTAGAACTAGCTAGGTAAGCTGGTAGGGTTCAGTGTGCAGGGCGCAGCCGCATCAGGATCGGTGACCGGACCATCACATTCAGTCGCCGTCAGCTTGAACATCCCGAGGCCCATCTTGGCACACCCTGCACTTGGCCACAGTAAGCCAGCAGCTGACATCTTGTTACACCCAGCCCATATAGTTCGGGCTGGGTGTAACAAGATGTCTGCTGATACTTACTGTACCAAGATGGGCGCTGCAGCATAGCATTTCAAAATACTTTCCTCATGTCATTTATTGCTGCATTTCAGTGCCTGCCCATAAGTGCCTGCCCATAAGTGCCAGCCACCTGTCAGTGCCAGCCACCTGTCAGTGCCATCAGTGCCCATAAGTGCCGCCTATCAGTGCCAGCCACCTGTCAGTGCCATCTAACAGTGCCAGCCATCAGTGTCATCCACCTGTCAGTGCCATCAGTGCCCATAACTGCCGCCTATCAGTGCCAGCCACCTGTCAGTGCCATCAGTGCCCATAAGTGCCACCTATCAGTGCCATCAGTGCCACCTGTCAGTGACGCCCATCAGTGCCAGCCACCTGTCAGTGACGCCCATCAGTGCCAGCCACCTGTCAGTGCCAATGCCCATCAGTCAGTGCCATCTATCAGGCCCCATCAGTCAGTGCCCATCAGTCAAACTGTCACATGGCATTAAAAAAAAGTATCGGTAATCTGTATCAGTGAGTACATGAAAAAAAGTATCGGTACTTGTACTCTGTCCTAAAAAAGTGGTATCGGGACAACCCTAGTTCTTAGCCACACTGCAGTTATTGCTTCTATGTTCTGTTTATTGCTGATTTTGCTGACTAATGGGTTAATTTCAGTCAAGTGGTACAGAACTCTATTCTAAGTTACTTTGACTTAGTGGTAATACTGTCTAGCACACTGGGGGTTATTTACTAAAGGCAAATCCACTTTGCACTATAAGTGCAAAGTGGAACTTTGAATGTGTTGGGGGAAGGAGAGGACCTTGGGAGAGGGGAAGAGTGAGATGGATTGATGTGTGAGTCTGGGCTGTGAGTTGCAAATATTGCTGGGACTGGTGAGCTGCCGTTGCAGTCATTTACCAACTGCTGCTAGAGAGACTGAGCCCTTTAGCAACTGACTATACAGCTATGTTGTAGCCTCATGCCGCGTACACACGATCATTTTTCCCGTCGGGAAAAATGACATTTTTTTTTTTCGCCGAGAAAAACGATCGTCTGTGGGCTTTATGCCGTTTTTCTCGTTGAGAAAAACGGCAGGAAAAATGACGAGAAAAATTAGAACATGTTCTAAATTTTCTCATCGTTTTTTCCATCATTTTTTTCCGCGGCAGTTTTCCCATAGGGAGACACTGCCGCGGAGCCCACAGACGGTCGTTTTTCTCGTCAAAAAAAAAAAATGACGGGAAAAACGGTCGTGTGTGGGGGAACATGCCGTTCCCTCGTTTTTCATTTTTTTTCATGCCGTGATTCACGGCGGTGTTTTCACCGCCGTGAATCACGATCGTGTGTACGCGGCATTACTCACTGCCTGCAAGTTTACCTGGGACTGTACTCATGTGCACCACCGGGAAAACTGGGCTCCAACACTAGCCGGCTGATGAGTTAGGACTGCCCCTTCATAGCTGCTCATTTGTCTATTCCTTAGTTTAAGAGGTACCTCTAACAGGACATTGCATCATATCCTAGTCATTCTCCTAGAGTGCACTCTAAATCAGTTATAGTGTTCTTAGTAGGGTTGTCCCAATACCGATACTAGTATCGGTATCGGGCCGATACCGAGCATTTGTGCGAGTACTTGTACTCGCACAAATGCTCCAGATGCCTGACCCAATACTTGGTCGATGGGCGGAGTCAGTGGGCGGAGAGGGCGAGCGGCCTCAATGGGCGGAGCAGGCGAATTCAGCGGACCGGAGTGTGAGTCCTCACCTGCAGTAGAACTAGCTAGGTAAGCTGGTAGGGTGCAGTGTGCAGGGCGCAGCCGCATCAGGATCGGTGACCGGACCATCACATTCAGTCGCCGTCAGCTTGAACATCCCGACGCCCATCTTGGCACACCCTGCACTTGGCCACAGTAAGCCAGCAGCTGACATCTTGTTACACCCAGCCCATATAGTTTGGGCTGGGTGTAACAAGATGTCTGCTGATACTTACTGTACCAAGATGGGCGCTGCAGCATAGCATTTCAAAATACTTTCCTCATGTCATTTATTGCTGCATTTCAGTGCCTGCCCATAAGTGCCTGCCCATAAGTGCCAGCCACCTGTCAGTGCCAGCCACCTGTCAGTGCCATCAGTGCCCATAAGTGCCGCCTATCAGTGCCAGCCACCTGTCAGTGCCATCTAACAGTGCCAGCCATCAGTGTCATCCACCTGTCAGTGCCATCAGTGCCCATAACTGCCGCCTATCAGTGCCAGCCACCTGTCAGTGCCATCAGTGCCCATAAGTGCCACCTATCAGTGCCATCAGTGCCACCTGTCAGTGCCACCCATCAGTGCCAGCCACCTGTCAGTGCCAGTGCCCATCAGTCAGTGCCATCTATCAGTCCCCATCAGTCAGTGCCCATCAGTCAAACTGTCACATGGCATTAAAAAAAGTATCGGTAATCGGTATCGGCGAGTACATGAAAAAAAGTATCGGTACTTGTACTCTGTCCTAAAAAAGTGGTATCGGGACAACCCTAGTTCTTAGCCACACTGCAGTTATTGCTTCTATGTTCTGTTTATTGCTGATTTTGCTGACTAATGGGTTAATTTCAGTCAAGTGGTACAGAACTCTATTCTAAGTTACTTTGACTTAGTGATTATACTGTCTAGCACACTGGGGGTTATTTACTAAAGGCAAATCCACTTTGCACTATAAGTGCAAAGTGGAACTTTGAATGTGCTGGGGGAAGGAGAGGACCTTGGGAGGGGGGAAGAGTGAGATAGATATAGATCGATGGGGGAGAAGACTACAAGGGGAGAAGGATAACGGCTAGGACAGAGAAAGTAGGAGGGGGGGGGGGGAAGAATTGTGTTTAGAGAAGAATATATTCAGGCTCCCACCCTCATATTAAATATTAAGTTTAGACAAAAATACACCTTTGCCACCCTATACGCCCCCAATGCACAACAACTCACGTTTGTTGATCAGGTCCTCGCTCAGCTGGCAGACTTCCGGGAGGGCAGACTGATCCTGGGAGGGGATTTTAATGTTAGCCCTGACCCTCTGTTGGATACCTCAGCGAGCAGATCTGCCCATTCTCACGCCTTCTTGAAACACTTTAGAAAGACCCTTCAGGGCCATACATTGGTGGATTGCTGGAGAGCACTCCACGCCTCTGAGAAGGGCTATAGCTACTTTTCCAGTGTGCACAAAGTGTACACTAGAATTGACTTGTTGCTAGTGGACCAAGATACTCTTGACTTACTACTGGGGGCGACCATAGAACAAATCACCATATCTGACCATGCCCCGGTGACACTCACTCTCTCCTTAACACAAGCTCTTGCCAAGGCAAGGACCTGGAAACTAAACGAAAATTTACTAGATGACATAGGGGTGGTGGCAGGGGTGCAGGAGACTTTGTCGCACTACTTCGCCGAAAACGCCAACGGGGAAGTTAGCGACGGTATTCTTTGGGAAGGCCACAAAGCAGTGGTTTGTGGCACTTTTATTGCCATGGGAGCCAAGCTTAATAAGGAGAGGCAGGCAGATTTCCAGAGAGTACTGCAGGCGTTACGAACAGCTGAGCTCAGCCATAAACGGACATCAGATCCTGTTGAGCTCCGCCATCTGGGAGAACTCAGACAGCTTTTCTCAAAATTGCTTGACCGTAAAATTAACCGTAAACTACGCTACATGGCCCATACATACTATGAGCACGGAAATAAGTGTGGCCGGTTGCTGGCGCACACTCTCCCGAAAAAGAGACTCTTGGCCCATGTCCATAAACTACTCTCCCCTTCAGGTGAGCCTGCACAGCACACCTCTAAAATTGCATCCATGTTTCGCGATTACTACGAGTCGCTATACAATCTGGATTCCGCCTCCTCCCCGGCAAATGTAACACTTAAACAGACCCGAATCACCACATACCTCTCTTCAATAGGGCTCCCTGCTCTGACCACTGAACAGGCAACGGGCCTGGAACATCCTATCACCCCAGTAGAATTATTGGCCACTATCAAGTCTCTGCCCTCTGGCAAAAGCCCTGGGCCTGACGGCTTCACTAAGGCATATTACTTAAAATTTTATGATAAGTTACAGGCCCCTTTCTGTACTCTCCTTAACTCCTTGGCGACCTCTGGACACCTTCCTCAGGAGACCTCGTTGGCGCACATCACTGTGCTCCCAAAAGAGGGTAAGGACCCCACCCAACCACAGAGTTACCGCCCAATTTCTCTTTTAAACACAGACCTGAAGATCTTTTCTAAAATTCTGGCTAACCGCTTAAAACATCTACTCCCTGACTTAATACACGCAGATCAGACCGGGTTTATAGTGGGTCGGGAGGCCAGGGACAATTCCAACAGGGCCATACAGCTTATCCACTGGGTACGCACACGCGATCGGATGCCTCCTTACCTGATTTTGTCCACAGACGCGGAGAAGGCATTCGATCGCGTGGACTGGGATTTTCTCAACGCGGTTCTTAGGAACTCCGGCTTAGGCCCACACATGTTGCGCTGGATCTCTACACTCTACGTGTCCCCTACTGCCCGGGTTAAGGTGAATGGTGGCCTCTCCGCAGTGTTCCCTATCCGGAACGGAACGAGACAGGGATGCCCGCTTTCGCCCCTCCTGTTTGCGATGGTCTTGGAACCGTTGCTGCAGAGGGTCAGAATAAATCAAAATATCAAGGGGGTGCACGCGGGCTCCCTTGAGCATAAACTCTCTGCTTATGCAGATGACATACTTTTCCATGTTGTCGACCCCCTTGTCTCGTTGCCGAACTTGATGGGAGAACTGACTGCGTATAGCGAAGTATCCAACTTCCGGATAAATTATTCAAAGTCGGAGATATTACCGATCACTATCCCACAAAGGGATTACTTCCCCTTTACATGGTCCACCTCCTCTATGAAATATTTGGGGATCCAGCTTACAAATCGCCTCGACTCACTATACACACACAACTATGTCCCCCTATTACAGAGGATCACTCAGGACCTCCAGGCATGGGATAAGGCACTATTTACTTGGGTTGGCCGGAAAAATATTTTGAAAATGACTGTACTACCCCGTATCTTATTTCTCCTGCAAACGGTACCAATTCACCTACCAAAACGCTTCTTTGCGGACCTTCGCAGCCTTTTTATTAAATTTGTATGGGACGGTAAGAGACCTCGACTCGCCATGGCAACGCTACAAAGATCCAAGCTACGAGGGGGTCTAGGTATACCTAACATTCTCCAATACTACCAGGCGATTGCGCTACAACGTATCCTGTATTTGAAGTTCCATACGGCCTTTAAGCTGTGGGTTCCCCTGGAGAAAACAATGGCGGGGCGGGACTTGTCCTACGCGCCCTGGGTCCCTGCAGGCGAAAGGGGGCTCTCGGACTGGGTCTCTCCACTAACAACCCACTCTCTGCGGATGTGGGACAAAATTAATGACCACCTAGCACTAGCGCCACGGACGTCTCCGCTGGCACCTGTGGGTGGATACCCATGGTTTTCTCCTGGCGAACTAAAAGCTTCTCTTGGAACTTGGGCAAGCGACGGAATCGTTAGTCTGGGAAGGTTTGTAGAAGGCGGCGTCCTGATGCCACTATATATCTTACGTGATAGGTACGGCAGCTTCCCCTTTGACTTTTGGAGACACCGCCAGTTGGACACTTTCATAACTAAATGCCACAAACTAGCACGGATTAGGGCCACTCTGACTGACTTTGAAAGTATGTGGGCATCTGCGGACCCACTGCCCCATATGATATCAGCACTATACGGGATGCTAGAATCCGCGACACCTAACCCCACGCCACATTACATTAGGGAATGGGAAAGGGACCTACAGTCCGACTTTACCGAGGAACAACTTCACCACCTCTTCCGCTTAACCTATTCGAGCTCTGTAGATGCTAAGACCCAAGAAAACAACTACAAATTACTGACACGGTGGTACAGGGTACCTACTACTCTTGCTAGATTTTTCCCTACTGCCTCTGATAGGTGCTGGAGGGGATGTGGACAGAAGGGCACGTTCCTCCACATTTGGTGGGAGTGCCCAGTGCTCCGGCCGTTTTGGGATGTAGTCGGTAGACACATATCTGAGGGTCTGGGTATTGATATCCCGGCCCTGCCTAAACATTTCCTGCTTCATATCCCCCCTATTCCCCTGTCGCGTTATAAACGAAGTGCTCTCCCCCACCTTCTCAATGCAGCAAAACGCCTCATACCAATTCACTGGAAAAGCTTGCATATTCCAAGCGAGCAAGACTGGTTGGGGAAGGGAGGGGAGATCATGGAGGCAGAGAGCTGGCTGCGGACTGCAGAGACACTCGCAAAAGATTTGACCTTACTTGGGCAGCTTGGAAAGCCCACGTACATGACACAGCCACGATCTCTTCAAGTTTAGACGTTGCATTACTTACCTTAGCAGATCCCTCCTTCGGGAGACTCGTCCAGGCGCACCGTCAGTCAACCTCCACGGACTCCACTTGATAGTGGACTCATCTCTTCAGCTAACCCGGTGAGAGCTGGTCCACATGCCTTCATGCTCTTCACTATTCCTTCTTTTCCCCTTTACCCTTTTTGTTTTCCACCTCACTTTCAACTTTCTTTCCCCCCCCCCCCCTTCTCTCCTATGTTTGTGGTGTATTTGTTTTGTTCAGGGTTTTTTTTTTTAGGTGATGTTCCCTTGGGGCACCTGGGTGATCTTTTTGGGTTACCAGGATGGTCTTCAGGTTTCTGACTGTCCTGGGCACCTCAAACTCGCTCAGGACGCTTATCAGCAAGGGATTTAAATTGCAACTACCATAGAACTAGAGCATGTGGCCACCCTTCCCCCCTCCAGATTGGAGGGGAGGCCTGCCCTCATGGATCGAATGTCCAGGGCAGGCAGAGGGCCTTTTTGTTTACGTTTCACCGACAGATGTTTCTCCCTGTTAATATGGCTGTCCGTGTTCGGACCATGCTACCCAAACCCCCTGGTGTTCCTCAACCCCCCCTTTTTTTTTTTCCTCCCTCCCCCTAGCCTTATATCCCCTACCTCACTCCCTATCCTCTTCCCCCTCCCTCCTTGTTGTTTTGGCTATGTTGAAATGTCAAATTGTTTATATAAATTGAAAATGAAAATAAAGATTATACAAAAAAATAATAATATTACGTTTAGGAGCCTAGTTATGAGAATTGCAATATATGAAATGATAAAAGCTGATAAACCAGAATGTGGATGATGATCAACTTGAGATGAAAAATATAGCCAGGAGAGCGGAGAGCAAGATGGAGCTCCTTAGCCCATTCAGACCAAACCCCCAACTAGGTTAGCACCCACGGAAACCATAGGTGAATGGTTCAGTAATGGGTGTATCCCCATAGGGGTTTAGAGGGGGGAGGGCTCGGTAAAGGGGAGGGGGAGGGAGGGGTGTGTGTTCCCCCCCTCTTTTTTTTTCCTTTTTTCAGTGTTTTTTGTGTGTTTTTTTTTCAGAGATGGAGGAAATAAAATTTACCTCCCTAAACGCCAAAGGACTTAACGTCCCAGAGAAACAAAGGATGCTATTGAACGACCTGAGGCGTTTAGGGACAGATGTAGCATTTGTGTAGGAGACACATTTTAGAGCAGGGGGACTTCCACTCCTCCAGAATAGATTTTTCCCATGCATGTATCATGCACCGAATCAACAGGCAAAATCCAAGGGAGTATCAATATTGATCTCCAACCGAATCTCCTGGTCCTTAGTAGATAAATGCTTGGATTTAAATGGTAGATTTCTCTTTCTTAAGGGGTGTATCGGAGGGGCCAACGTGACGCTGGCCAAACTATACGCACCAAATGTACACCAAGACTCTTTTATGAAGAAAGTTCTTTTGGAGCTAATGGAATTTGCGGAGGGTAAATTGATCCTTGGGGGAGATTTTAATATCTCCCTAGACCCCAAAATTGATACTTCCTCAGGGACATCATCGACCCCGGGGGGCATCAGAAGGGGTATATTGTGGAAGATGCAAGAGCTACAATTAGTAAACGTTTGGGGGATTTTACATACAGAAGAAAGGGATTATACCTTCTTCTCTAATCCCCACCAAGTGTACTCCCATATAGTACCCACATACCTTTTCTTGATCCCCCACTATTTGTTGTCTTCAGTGATAGAAACGAGTATTGGAAACATAACATGGTCAGACCATGCCCCTAACAGCTTGTGTCTCTCCCTGTCCAACACGGCTCTCTCCCAAGAGAGACGTTGGCGACTAAACAAGGGTTTACTTCAGAATCCTGAAGTAAGGGAAGATGTGGCCAAAGATGACAGCATAATTTCAAGTAAATGAGTCTCTGGGGAGTGACCCGTGTATGGTATGCGAGGCACACAAGACTGTGATCAGAGGGATTCTGATTAAGCATGGATCAATACTGAAGAAGAAGCGAGAGAAACAGATTAGGGAACTATTAGAGGAAATTCAAGTTCTGGAATCCCAGCATAAAAAGACACAACTACCATCTGTTGGAAGGGATCTAGGCCAATTGAGAAGACAGGTGTAGCGGCCTCACCCCATCTCCTTTGTCTAGGGGTATGTCACACGACAGGGTGAGATGCGCTACGGCCCATGTCCTCCCCATAACTGTGGGTGAGGTGAAGGCCAGCACCAGATATTTCCTCGGGCCTATGTGCTTTTGTCTGGAATACAGTTCTGCTGTGTCAACACTTCCCTCTGCTCCCATTAACCAGAGTTCCACACACCGATCACAGTCCAACTCTTGCTTTATTGTACATCTCACAATAAACAGTGCTTCAGTAGCCAACTGGTTGCGACTTGATAACATTTTGTTACGGGGGGTGAGCAGGTCGAGGCACTATCGTGGTTATTAACTAAACCACTGCGATCTCGCCAGCGGTTACTATAGCATTCAGCTAGAAAGGACTTAGAATCTGAGAGTCTCTACCAGCGACTCAAGAGAACGTAGATAGGAGTACCTTTGCTGCACTGCGGCCCCTGTCAGGGGAAGATGTCCCTCCAAGGGAGTTACCAGAGGCCCATCCGTCACTGGGTTGATGCTGCTCCAGACTCTCCGGACGGGTAACCTCCCCGGCCTCCTCACCTCAGACATGGGCCCCATCTACCTCAGGGACCCTCGGACGTCTCCACCCTCGCGGGATCCAGTCAAAGTCACTGGACCCCAGGCCTCCTAGTTCAGTACCTCACCCCAGGCTGAAGGTGCCTGGGATGGACTCCAACTCCATTCCGGTCAGGCCTAGGGCGCCTGGGCCGGAATCCGGAACCGCCCGCACCCAGGCCTAAGGTGCCTGGGCGCGTGAAGAACTTCCTCCAGAAGACCTCGTGGTTAGGGCATCTCCCCCTTTTATCTCCTCCCATCGACACCACAGCGGGTTCCCCGCCCTCGCCGTACCATCTTCGGAAAGGGACAAAAAGGCTAGCACTGTAATGGCAAATCTACCTTGAGCCCCGAGTACCCCGCCACCCAGAGGCCAAGGAGATTATTACACCATCCAATCCTCCACGAACACAAGTGGTCCACTATTCCTATACTTCCACACCCGGGTGTCCCACCTAAATTTAGAGACCCCGCTACACAGGTTACAGATATTTTGCGTTACAAAGCTAAAGCAATAATACAACGAGGCAAGAAGGCAAGCTATGAGTTGGGAGATAAATGTAGTAAACTGCTAGCGGGGAAAATCAAAGAAAAAAATAGGTCAATATACATACTGCAAATAAAAGGGAAGGAGGGACAATTAATACGAATACCAATAGATATAGCCCAGACATTTGGGGAATACTATTCCTCCCTATACAATTTGACACAAACACCCACCCCATCGCCGGCTATAGAAGATTATCTCTCCTCAGCAGGACTTACTAGACTCCCATCACCAGCCCGTTGTAACCTAGAGACTCCTATCTCTATGGAAGAATTGAACGCAGTATTAAAAACGGTTAAATCCGGAAAGGCCCCGGGCCCAGACGGCTTTACCATAAGATATTACAAACAATTCTTCTCAATATTAAGTGGTAAGATGACAAAGGTCTTTAATGCAGTCGGCCAGACTGCCGCTCTTCCCTTGGACGCACTTTTGGCCCATATTACGGTAATCCCAAAAGAAGGGAAGGATCCGGCGGAGTGCGGTAGCTACAGGCCGATTTCATTACTGAACACAGATTTAAAAATTTTCACAAAAGTCTTGGCCTCCCATCTTCAGCCATAGCTCTCGCATATGGTAGATTTAGACCAAGTGGGATTCATTCCCACAAGGGAAGCGAGAGATAATACGATAAAAGTCCTTAAAGTGGAGTTCCACCCAATTTTTTTCCTTTTTTTTATTCCACTCCTCACCCCCTTACATGCCACATTTGGCATGTAATTTTTTTGGGGGGGAGTGGGGGCTTCAGTAGGAGTGGGACTTCCTGTCCCACTTCCTCCTTCCGCCCTGGAGCCGCCTAGGCGATACGTCATATCGCCTTGTGGCGGCTCCTCCCTGTAGGCGATCACCTTGGACGTGACAGGTCCCAGGCGATCGCCTGTCCACTCACAGAGCGCTGCGCCGTTCGCGCATGCGCAGTGAGTGCCCGGCCATGAAGCCGAAAGCTGTCACGGCCGGTTGCCCATACTGTGAATGGACGCGCCGGCGGAGGAAGGGGGAGAGGAGCGGAGCTCCAGGCGGCGCGTCGCTGGACAGTGGAGCAGGTAAGTGTATGTTTATTAAAAGCCAGCAGCTACACTTTTTGTAGCTGCTGACTTTTAATAAACATAAAAAAAGGGTGGAACTCCGCTTTAACCTGGTCCACCATGCCTGTCAGGAATGGTTTCATTACTGGGCTCACCTGCTGATGGCACTGTTGCGTTCGGCACCAGTGGGTGTAGTTCTGGGGGCCACCAGCGGGTGTCTCCCCACCAAGACTTTCAACCAGCCATCAAACACACCTGATCTGGGTCTGCTGGACTATATAAGCCCACCCTTAACCAAGGCTCAATGCTCCAGAATTCCTTCTGTAAGCCTTGTCCTTGCCTGAACTTGATCCGTTTGCCTGAACCTGATTCTGATCCATTTCCTGCCTTGTCCTGGACTATGTTTCTTGTATCCTGTCCCTGAGACCTGTCCCCTGATACCAGTTTCCAGCTCCCCCTTGCTGACTGCTCCCAGTACCTGGCCTTCTGCTCCCCTTGTCTCTCGTCCCTGCCTTGTTTATGTATGTGTGTTCCCTTTACTTGTATATATTAGTTAGATAGTTAGATTAGGTGTTTTCGGGGTTTGTTGTGTTCTCTTTGTATTCATTTCTTGTTTATGGTTTGCTGTTGTTTGATTACACGTGTGTCTTTATCTTCAATAAATATATATATTTTCACTTACTCTGTTCCTGATTCCTTAAGTGCAGCCCAACGATCTGATCACCTGTATTGGATGTCTGTGTATGGCATCCCCTTGACAATGCCAATGAGACAAACACACCTTGTGTGTTTCTGAACACCGATGCTGAGAAAGCATTTGATAGGGTAAATTGGCATTTTCTTTTTGAAGTACTGAGGCATGTGTGTCAGGGGGAGCGTATGATCAGGTGGACCTTTATCAAATCTAAAAATAAACCACACTAAGTCCGAGGCAATGAGTGTGGCAATGCCCCTCCCAATGCGTAATACCATACAATTACATTTTGGCTTTAGATGGGGGCCAGTGCTAAAGTACTTGGGTACACACATACCATCAAAGGAAAAGGACACCTTTAGGATAAATTTCCCACCAGTTTACAACTCAATATGATCACTCTTATATAAATGGCAACAGGGATTGCATTAGTGGTTTGGCCGTAGTAACATAATCTAGAAGAGTATCCTACCAAAAATTTTGAATTTGTTCCAGGCGCTACCGATTACTATACCAGCGACCTTTCTCCGCCAAATACGTACCTTTCTTATGAAATTTATGTGGGCGGGGAAACGGCCAAGAATCAAAAGAGACCTGATGATGATACCCAAGTGCTTTGGCGGGATGGCTGTCCCAGATATAGTTAAATATTATCAAGCAGTACATCTAGCAAGATTGGTGGATTGGTGTAGACATTCTGACTTTAAACGATGGGTGGACATGGAGCAACAACTCAGCCCAGTACCTTTACGGAGAGCACCGTGGTGCTACACTGTACTTCCGACCTTCCTGAAGAAACACCCCACAATAGGACCGACTCTGCGAATTACAGCTAGGATATGTCGAAACGCGAAATTTTCATCAAGGCAATCACCCTTATTTCCCATATTGGGAAACCCTAGTTTTACACCGGGTATGGAAGTAGGAGCATATAACATCTGGGAAAATCTGTGCCCGCCACGTCACGCGGGTGCCGATGCGTGTGCCTTGTGGCCGCGATGTCCGTCAGGTACCCGCGATCGGCATTTACAGAGCCAGGGATGTGGATCTCTGTGTGTAAACACAGAGATCCATGTCCTGTCAGGGAGAGGAGACTGATGGTGTGTCCCTTGTACATAGGGACACCGATCGGTCCCCTCCCCCAGTCAGTCCCCTCCCCCACAGTAAGAATCACTCCCAGGGAACACATTCAACCCCTTGATCGCCCCCTAGTGTTAACCCCTTCCCTGCCAGTCACATTTATACAGTAATCAGTGCATACTTATAGCACTGTTCACTGTATAAATGTGAATGGTCCCAAAATAGTGTCAAAAGTGTCCGATCTGTCCGCCGCAATATCGCAGTCCTGACAAAAATTGCAGATAACCGCCTGTACTAGTAAAAAAAAAAAAATCATAAATCTATCCCCTATTTTGTAGGCGCTATAACTTTTGCGCAAACCAATCACTATACGCTTATTGCGATTTTTTTTACCAAAAATATGTAGAAGAATACATATTGGTTTAAACTGATTAAAAAAAAGTAAAAATAAAAATAAAAATTGGGATATTTATTATAGCAAAAAGTAAAAAATATTGTGTTTTTTTCAAAATTGTCAGTCTTTTTTTGTTTATAGCGCAAAAAATAAAAACCGCAGAGATGATCAAATACCACCAAAAGAAAGCTCTATTTGTGGGAAAAAAAGGACGTAAATTTTGTTTGGGAGCCACGTCGCACGACCGCGCAATTGTCATTCAAATCGTGACAGCGCTGAAAGCTGAAAATTGGCCTGGGCAGGAAGGGGGTGAAAATGCCTGGTATTGAAGTGGTTAAAGAGGGCATGAATACAAAACATGCACAGTTCAACTAATTATGCAGGACCGAACTGGTGGAATTTTTTTTTTTAGGTAGACCTCCAGGTAAACCCCAAAATTCATAGTTAATAGTTCTCTGTTTTTGTTGGCTTTTGGAGGCAACAATAACACTTCATGATGTTGATTTACTAAAGGCAAATAAACTGTGCGGTTTGATTTTCCCCAGAGCTTGGTGAATGTTGTGAAAGTTCACTTTATAAAGAAAGCCCAATCAGGTGCAAGAAAAATAAATAAAAAATAAGATAAGTAATCAGCAGAGCTTTACCACATTGACTAAGTTCTAGGGAAAATGACGCTAACTAGACTTCCAAAGTGCACTGTCTATTTACATTTAGTAAATCCAACCCAATGTCTTTTGGGGCTGTCAAAGTAAACCTGTCCTGTAAGTTGTCCTGATTCATGACACACAATGCAGTTCCACCCAGCAATGGCCCTTCTCCATTATTAGGATTACCCTCAGCCATGCCGTTTTTTAGCTGGAAGCTTCAGTATTTGACCAGTACTGCTCATAATAAAAAAGTGGTTGTAAAGGTTCGTTTTTTATTTTCTAAATAGGTTCCTTTAAGCTAGTGCATTGTTGGTTCACTTACCTTTTCCTTAGATTTCCCTTCTAAATATTTTTTTTCTTTGTTTTCTTTGTCTGAATTTCTCACTTCCTGTTTATCCTCAGTAAGCTGTTCAGTAAGCTGTTCTGGCTGACTCCACACCACTCCGATGATGGTGTGGAGTTCAGTGAGGAGAAACAGGAAGTGAGAAATTCATACAAAGAAAACAAACCTTTAGAAGGTAAATCAAAGGAAAAGGTAAGTGAAGCAACAATGCACTAGCTTAAAGGAACCTATTTAGAAAATAAAAAATGTACCTTTACAACCCCTTTAACCTGATATGTATGTAGCGCACTCACCCCCTCCTACCTGCCTCTGGCTCCTCGCAGGAAGAGAGGGCACACCATGCCACACGCCCGTACCCTCCTGTGTGAAGAGGTTGAGCGGTGTTTATGAAACAGGTCTCCGCAGCGAGGTTCTCCAGAGAATGGTTCCCATCTCTATGCTCAATAAAGACAAGTCTCTACTTCCCCCAATAACTCCAAGGTCCACACCAACTGTAACTCCAACGTAGAGTTTATTTCTCTTAAAGCACAGTCTCTAGATAGAAAGGTTGGAGGGAGAAAAGGACAGCATAAGGTGTGGGAGAGGTCCAGGCACAAACGTAATACACTTCACTGCTTGGCTTCTCAAGCAGACTCAGCCCATTTGGATAGTCTCCCTAGAGAGGGGACTAGCAGCCAAAATGGCACTTTGACTAGATACAGTCTCTGCACAAACTGATGAACTCGGTCTCTGTCACAGACCCGGTGAACTTGGTCTCTGCCACAGACCTGGTGTTAAGGAGAAGACATCCCTCCAGAGAGTTACCGGGCCCCTTCCTTCACAGTGACTTCTCTTCAGTCCCTCGGAACGGTCTTTCCCCGGCCTCCTCGTCTAAGATGCGGGTCCCCTCGCAAGGCGGCACCCTAAGATTCCTCGATCCTTGGTAGGCTCCAGCCAAAGGCGCTGGGCCCAAAAGCTTTCCTGTTGCAGCTCCAGGGCTAAAGGTGCCTGGGACTGATTCACTGACCACCACCCCTGGGCTAAAGGTGCCCAGGGCGGACAAAGAGCGCCCACTCCTCCCCTGGGAGTAGGACCCCTGGGAAGCGAACTGGAACCCCAATCCTGGGGTGGAAAACGGAAAAAAAAAACTCCTACACAGGCAGCGTCTGCCCCTTTTTATATCCTCTCCCGGCATACACAGAAGGCTAACCACTCCCACCACACGGTCGCCAAGAGGGGACACACAAGGCACAGCACTGTATCAGTGGTTCAACCCTGGCCCACCATGGCTGCGCCACCTATAGGCCACAGGGAACTGTACACTGATACTTCACCTGTGGACAGAAAATGGTGGATAAGTCCTAACAATTAAGGTGTTTGAGCATAACTACCACTCAAACACTTCCCCTAAATTTAGAACCCCGCTACATGTAAAACCACTGGTAATTTTTATCTTAACCGGAGTTCATTCATAAATGGCATTCAGTGCAGAAGCAAAGCAGCAGGTGGGCTGACAAGGAAATCAAGAAAGTAAAAACTGAACTTGGAGCTTTGAGGAACAGATTGTAATGTTAAGCATACACCGGTAAATCTTGCATCCCATATGTTGAAAGCTTCGATACTTGGCTATTCTCCAGATGATCACAGAGTACTGCATTGACAAAACGGCCTGCTTCTGCCAAATTCTCATCACTGATTTTCCAGACAAAGTAACAAGGAATGAAGGCGGTACAAAAAAAAGCACATATACAGCTATTTCATTTCCAGATGACAAATTATTATGCAAGTGAAAAAATGCAGAAGAAAACTATCTTAATTTAAAAAATACTGGTTTAAAACTGGAGGTAATGTACTAATATGTCATCAGATAACTATAAGCATGTATTACTATTACAGGTCACACCTACATTTAGATGCAGCAGTCCCCCAGTTACCTGGCTATTTTCATTTTACCAGTCAGTCTCGGACCTTCTGAGAGCTTCTGGACCAGTCTAAGGGTTGATACCACCCACCCAAGCTGTTCTTTTCCTGATGACCATGTCAGTACATTATTGCCCTGTACACACGATAGGCTTTTCCGTCAAAAAAAAGTTGGATGTGAGTTTTTGGTCGGATATTCCGACCATGTGTATGCTCCATCCAACATTGTCTGTCAGAATTTCCGCCAGCAAAAGATTGAGAGCAGATTCTCTATTTTTCCGACGGAAAAAGTTCTTGTCGGAAATTCCGCTCGTCTGTATGCAATTCCGACGCACAAAAAAACACGCATGCTCAGAATCAAGCAGAAGAGCCGAACTGCCTATTGAACTTCATTGATTTCGGCTCGTCGTACGTCTTGTACGTCACCACGTTCTTGACGGTCGGAATTTCAGACAAGATTTGTGTGACCGTGTGTATGCAACACAAGTTTGAGCCAACATTCCGTCAGACAAAATCCACGGTTTTCTTGTCGGAATTTCAGATTGTGTGTACGGGGCATTAGATGTAGTCCAGCAGCGAGGTCCCTCATTCAGAGACATTTTATGAGCACTAGTACTGGTGAAAAGAAGCACAGACTATCTGAGTAGTTCTTAGCAGTAGTTCTTTTCTCCATCACTCTGCTTTCTCCTCCTATCAACATGTTTCTCCCCTGATTGGCTCCTTTGTTGTTTCTACCTCTTCCACTCAGTTGTGATTTATAGGGAATACATGAAGATGTACTAAGTCACATTCCAGTATTTACCCTGCTTGCATTTAAGAAAAAAAAATTAATTGTATAACAAATGCATGGCTGCATTCATTTGTGTTTGTTATATCTGCCTGGAGTTTAATTTTAAATATTCACAATGCATGCTATAAATAAACCCTGATAATATTCCTCCAAAAAAGTTTATTTTTACAATTTCCATATCTCTTCAAAACGTAATCAACTAATGCTGATGTTGACATTGGTCCACCACAGTGGCATTCCTGAGGGACGGTGGTCGAGTGGTCTGCATCGGGTACAGCTACTTGGAGAGTGCCCTTGTGCAGCTGCCAGTGACATGCAGATGGGCAGCTTTGTTCGGTGTGCTGTAACGCTCTCTTCACTCCAGCATTTGGCACTGAAAAAAGCCGTAACTGCCAAAGTGATCTTCAGAGGTAAAGTTGCAGCTGACAGGTGAAGAGGCACCAGAGCAGGAGCGTGTGCTTGGGTAAGTAAATCACTGTTGTTACAGCCTGCTACAAATTACCATTGCTGGGGGGTTTATTATTATAGCCCAAATCTAGTTCAAACGTGTGGCCATGCCTGTTCAACAGAAGTTGTTCATTAGATCAACTTTTGTTGTATGGGCTTGTTGGAAGTTTTTTTTGCAGCCACTGATCAGTGTATTCTGACAGTGGAGAGAGCTGCTGTCAGAATACAATGTCCCAGCAGACATTCCAAATTTTATGTATTCTTTGCTGATGGGATCTGATCTCTATTTCTATACCAAAGTTGGTGTTTTCTTTCCCTTATGCACCTTTTAGGACTGGCCACCACTTGCTGCTCCATCCATCCCTTGTGCTATGATTGGACTTGGAGTGACATTTTTACTTGCTGCCTAGACTGAGACACCCAGTATATCTCAACCATGGATTTTTTCATGTCCTTTTTTATCATTTAAAAGTGAGTGTATAAAATTGTATTATAAAATATGCTTGTGGTTTTGTCTACATGTATCACCTTATACAGTATATATACTGACTTGTATATATTTTGTCCCCCTGAAGAAGACGTATAACGTTGAAACGCGCTGGGGCACTGTTCATTATTTATTCATTGTGTCTCTAAGTAGGCAGTTTTGGGTTCCTGCATTGTTTTTTTTTTTAGCTCAAGCCCTTTGTGATAACTACCATATTGCCCCCACTGATCAGTGTATTCTGACAGCGGAGAGAGCTGCTGTCAGAATACAATGTCCCAGCAGACACTCCAAATTTTAAGTATTCTTTGCTGATGGGATCTGATCTCTATTTCTTTACCAAAGTTGGTGTTTTCTTTCTCTTATGCACCTTTTAGGACTGGCCACCACTTGCTGCTCCACCCATCCCTTGTGCTATGATTGGACTTGGAGTGACATTTTTACTTGCTGTCTAGACTGAGACACCCAGTATATCTCAACCATGGATATTTTCACATCCTTTTTTATCATTTAAATGTGAGTGTATAAAACTGTATTATAAAATATGCTTGTGGTTTTGTCTACATGTATCACCTTATACAGTATAAATACTGACTTGTATATATTTTGTCCCCCTGAAGAAGACGTATAACGTTGAAACGCGCTGGGGCACTGTTCATTATTTATTCATTGTGTCTCTAAGTAGGCAGTTTTGGGTTCCTGCATTGTTTTTTTTAGCTCAAGCCCTTTGTGATAACTACCATATTGCCCCCTCTGTAAGTGTTTTGTTATTTTTAGTTTGCATTGTTCAATTGGATATATTATTATACCTTTCTCCTTTTTCTCGCCCCCCCTCTTGTTTGGTATTGTATAGTCCCACCAACCTTCCCCTCTTCTTCCCCTTGTGGCAATATATTACATATTTATTCTTGGGTTTAGCCCAGGTTCACACTGGGCTGCGGGAATGAAGCCGTGCGAGTTCAGCTGAACTCGCACGATTTCACTCCCGCTTGTCAGTCCCGATTTCGGCCGTGATTACAGAGACATCTGTGCAGGTTTCTGCACAGATGTCAATGTAAATCGCGGCCCGAAATCGCAAAAAGTAGTACAGAAACGACTTTTTGAAATCGGTGCAGCGCCGCAGATGCGGCGTCGCACCGATTAGGACGATGCCATTGCCGGCAAATACCGCCGATTTGACATGTGATTTGACATGTCAAATCGCATGTCAAAACGCACCAGTGTGAACGAGGGCTTAGAGACACTTTAAATACTTGATAGCAAGGTTCACAGTAATAGTACTTTTATAGGTGGATAAAGAGACCCATACATAAAGGAGAGGAACACATACATCTTTTATGATACAGAGAAACAAAGCTGACTAGTCTTTTTTTCTTTTCACGCAGTAACTGTCTGCTTGGAAGGGATTATGGCCTGTAATGAATACACAGCATGGGCAATGAGTGTGAAAGTGATGGATTATTGTTACTGTTGATTTAGCTGCCTTAAAAGGATAATACCATGTTGGAAAAACTACTTTATCAGCAGTTATACTGTATATTGTATGGTCTACATATTAGTTCTCGAATAACCTTATAATAACTAAATATAGTATTCGTTTTATGAATATAAATATACAGGATAAATGTATATTTAAGGGTTTCTTTGTTCAGCACAAAGCCTGCTACCCCAGTTTAACCCTTGGGGCCCTGTACTGGTGTGTTGACTTTCTAGCTTCAAACGATGGATTGAAGAATTGCTGCCACCCCTCCTCCACTCTAACTCTTCATTGCCAGCGAGCGGAGACGCGCAGTATCATGTTGCGTTTCTACATGCTCAAACTATTAATTTGCAAAGTACAGAGCCCCATGATTACCGCCTTGCTGAAATGGGAAGGAATCTCTAAGTTTGTTTGGAGAATGGTTGAAATTTAATTCACTTTGCAAAATACATCTCTCACAATGAAGAAAAAGGTAAGTTTGTGGTCCTGTGGTGAAGATACTGCCTTTTGAAGGCATCGAGCTATACGCCTTTCTTAAATTTCTCCAAGAAAGCAGGAAAAGGGAGGCTGAAAAAACAGGCACAAGGTTATGAGATCTCTGTGCAGCCCATGCTGGCGCGGCCACTGTTTATGTAACCCCATTACTGCTGTGCCTTCCATCAACAAGTGGCTTGATGCACTTTCTCTGTACTTAACCGAGTCAAGGTAAATTCATGGCTTCAAATTAAATACTAAGAGAAAAACAACCAAAGAACTAAAGAGCTATGCTTTAAAAGATCAGAGGTTTCTGATTAAAAGGAACATAAACCCACAAGCTATAGTTTACATATGTACAAGAACCAAATACAGATATTCTAAATCAGGGGTCTCCAAACTTTATAAACAAAGGGCCAGTTTACTGTCCTTCAGGCTGGGTTCACACCATCGCCTGATCCGTCGCACAGCAGGGGTCTGGTGCGTGCTGGTTCACCGTTTCAATTCCGATTTCAGCCCGAATTTTGGGCTGATTTCAGACCTGAAACGGACCAAAAAAGGCACACGTTTTTCCAGCAAATCGCACAGAACCTGCTCCATAGACAGCCAGTCACCTTCTCCTGCTATGAGAATTGGATGCTGGGAAAACCAGCATCCAATTTGCATAGGTGTGAACCCAGCCTCAGACTTTAAAGGGGCCGGACTGTGGACAGTGGGAATAGAACATTTTTCTGGCATCAGTGGGAGTAAACAGTGCCCCATCTTTGTGTAGCGGGGTCCTAAATTTAGGGGAAGTGTTTGAGTGGTAGTTATGCTCAAACACCCCAATTGTCAGGATTCTATCAACCATTTTTGTCCGCAGGGAGAGTATCAGTGTATAGTTCCCTGTGGCCTGCAGGTGGCGCTGCCATGGTAGGCCAGGGTTGAACCGCTGATATAGTGCTGTGCCTTGTGTGTTCCCTCTCAGCAGCCGTACAGTGGGTGTGGCAGGCCTGCTGTGCATGCTGGGAGAGGATATAAAAGGGGCAGACGCTGCCTGTTCGGGGTCTGTTCTGCGCGGTCTGTTGTGGCCGGGGGTCCTACCCCAGGGAGTGTGTTCCTGTCTGCCCTGGGCACCTTTGGCCCAGGGGCGGAGGTCGATGAATCAGTCCCAGGCACCTTTAGCCCTGGGACTGCAGCAAAGGCCTTGGGCCCAGCACCTTCGGCTGGGGCCCATCAAGGATCGAGGAATCCCAGGGTGCCGCCTTGCGAGGGGACCCGTATCTTAGACGAGGAGGCCGGGGGAGGAACTGTTCCGAGGGACCGGTGAGAAGTCACGGTGAAGGAAGGGGCCCCGTAATTCTCTAGAGGGATGTCTTCTCCTTACAAAGAGGTCAAGTTTTGAAGCACCAAGTTCACCAGGTCTGTGGCAGAGACCGAGTTCATCCAGTCTGTGGCAGAGACTGTGCGGTTAAGTTAGAGTACCATTTGGCTGCTAGTCCCTACCTAGGGCGACTATCCATCTGGGCTAAGTCTGCTTGAGAAGCCAAGCAGTGAAGTGATTACATTTGTGCCTGGACCTCTCCCACACCTTATGCTGTCCTGTCTTCTTACTCCAACCTTTACCTATCAGAGACTGTTATTTACGAGAAATAAACTCTACGTTGGAGTTGCAGCTAGTGTGGACATTCAAATCACTGGGGGGAACAAGGACTTATCTCTGTCAATTGTAGAGGTAAGAACCATTCTCTGGAGGATTCTGGTTTCTGGCTGTGGAGACCCGCCAACAACAACGCTCAACCTCTTTACACAGGAGGGTACGGGCTTGTGGCGTGGTGTGCCCTCTCTACCTGCGAGGAGCCAAAGGCAGGTGAAGGGGGTGAGTGCGCTACATTTGGTATTAGGGGGAGGAATTGTTGGTGTCAGTGATAGAAATGGTACCCCATTGTTGATCTTAGTGGCAAGAATTATGCCCCATTTTTGGTGTCAGAGGGCAGAATAGTGTCTCATATCAGTGGGATAAATAGTGCCCCAAAGGCCGGATAAAGGCAACCAAGGGCCGTATCTGGCCCCCGGGCCACAGTTTGAAAACCTGTTTAAAATGTAGCACTAGCAATGCATAAATTCATTCAAAAGTTCCCTTAAAATGGAATTAAACCTGCCTATCCTTTCAATCCAAGGAAGCTACCATCTTAGCCTCTGTTAGATCTGCAGTTGTCATGGTGATGCACGTGACTAAGTATGACACCAGCTACTTGATGACTTGACAGTTCAGTTGAAAGCTAACATAAGTACACTAGTATCTATAACAGTTATCATGCCTTGAATGTAACTGTTTTGGAAAACAGTTAGGGCTCGTTCACATCATACGCTAATAAAAACTGATGGGCACTGATAGGAAAACCAAGCAGATTTCATTTGCAGAGACATCAGTTTACATCAGTTTTCATGCTGCACGCTGACATCTGTTTTTTTTTTTTTTTCCAATTCAAAGATTTTTATTGGATTTTTCAGATATTTAACAAAAATAGTACATTAACATCAGTTTTTATGTTTGGCAGTTATGTGCCCTATTCACATTAATGTTGATGTCAAGTCAGTTTTTTTATCCATGCAGAAAACTGCATACATGTTGCAGATTCCTGCGCAGAAAAAAATCGGCACGTGATACCAGTGTTGTAGTGTGAACAAGGCACACAGAGAAGAATTGTTTTTTTTTTGTTTGTGCCCTTGCAGAACGCATGCAAAAAAAACTACGTCTCTGCACCATGGTGTGAACGAGGCCTTAATGTGGAACTAAACCTTCTCATCCTTTACAGCCAAGGATGCTGCCATCCTAGCCTTTGTTTAATCTACGGTTGGGAAAAGAAGGGAGACCCTAGCACAGTTTATTCTTTTATTGTGACTCAAAATAAAAATGAAATCATCACACTCACACTTTACTGTATATAAAATATACAAGCCCATATATAGTCTGGCAGAAAAGTGTATTATTCTCGGTGTCTCTGTCAGCATCCCACGTGTATGCACCTGCTAAGCGATAAGCTGATTCACTGGAGCCCGCGATCCCGCGCCTTTCAACACTAACCCTGTGTCGTGTCAGAAAACAATAGCACAGTGAGGGAGATCGCAGCACTAACATCACTCATTTAGTACAGTGACCTCTCAGTTTTTTTTGTTAAGCCCACTGGGTTGAAAAAAACAAAAAACTTTACGTGTGTACCCAGCCTTATGCCTAGTACACGCAGGTCAAATGCCAGGAGTCATTGGCTGATTCAATAAAAACCGTCTGACATTTTTGTTTTTTTTACGATCAACCCGCTGAGTTGAATAAAAAAAACGATTAGAGTGTACCAGTCTTTGGAGTACAGCACTCATAACCTTAAATGAAAACAGCAACCTAATAATTCTAGTTGCAGATAAGGGAGGGGGGATAGTTGTCCAAAACAAAGATGATTATCTCACAGAGCCCACAGGTTATTATCGGATGGTTTCACCTATTAGGTGCTTCCAGGGGCCCCCTCCCCTCCTTTAAGTCTTTGTTACATGAATTGGTTCATGATGCATAATGGTATGGTATTATTAACAAGTGTAGCACCCTCTAGGGTAGTGTGCTAGAAGTGTACATTTTTTTTCCTGTAGTGTAGGTAAATTATTTGGCTTGGCTGGCAGCCAAGCCTGTTTTGAATCTGGGTTAGGGTCCATAGAGGC
Source organism: Rana muscosa (assembly GCA_029206835.1). NCBI lineage: Eukaryota > Metazoa > Chordata > Amphibia > Anura > Ranidae > Rana > Rana muscosa. The sequence continues at coordinate 232,746,012 of CM055118.1, forward strand.
TGGATGACTCAGCAGGCAGCACCTCTGGTACCTCCCCCTACTTGTGGAACATTGGAGAAGCTTCCAGAACAATGGGAGGAAGGTTAGGAGGAGCTTCCTAGCTCAGTGTTTCTCAACTCCAGTCCTCAAGGCGCCCCAACAGGTCATGTTTTCAGGCTTTCCATTATTTTGCACAGGTGATTTGTTCAGTTTCACTGCCTTAGTAATTACCACAGCCGTTTCATCTGAGGGAAATACTGAAAACATGACCTGTTGGTGCGCCTTGAGGACTGGAGTCGAGAAACACTGTCCTAGAGTACTGAGGAGGGCCCCAGCCTATTCCCAGCAAATGGGCTGACAGAGGGTAGGTCCCTCTTAAATACTTAGAGTCAGGCCAGCAGGGACAGTGTGGTGTCGGGTGGAAGATTAGGGATGGAGTGCTGAGGAGGCTGTCGGAGAGGCCCTTGAGGGTGCCCCCTAGTCTAGGGGGGGGGGGTGACCTTGGGCCTGGGGCTTGTGTGGCTGAAAGAGCCAAAAATATTAAAAGTAAGATCACCCCAAGTGCACTCAAAAATAGTAACATAGACACCAGGCAGAAGCCCACCTTTATTAGCATTCAGGGCACCTATCAGTGCAGAATGTGGAATTGCTGGGCATGTGAATTTATTCATCTCGGGCAAAAAAAAAATTACAGCGTAAGTTTGTCGTACATTCCAGATCAAACATTTTATTAACTGTAGTACCCAGTTTGTGGTGTATGGCCTCAGATGTCCTTGCAGCCTTTTTTTAGGTAATGAATACACAATGTGCTGCAGTAAAATAAATACATGTACATAAAAATAAACAGAAATAAAATTATAATAATTAGTGCAATATCCCCAAAAAAGTCTCTTGTAAAGTGTTCCAAAATATGACACCTCTTCGTAGTGCTCCACCAACACATTTGTGACTTAAAATCCGCTTACCAGGCTCCAATGACTCTCATATTATAAGAGTCAAAGTGTGCATGTGAACATAAGCCATATAGGCCACCAGTGCTCCTTAGTGTTACTCTTCAAAGGTAAGATTGCTCTCTCCATCAAGGGATTCCTCTGCAACACTCACCGAACAAGGGGATTCATGTGTGCAGGTAAGTACCCAGAAAGAGAAGATCAGATACTCAACATAGAGTTAAATTGTAAACTTTTATTTAAAAAAGACTAGTAGTTTACTTACATAAATATAAAATTCACCAGCGCTACATGGAACTCATAAAATGGCCGACTTCCATTTGGCGTGATTACATCACAGCAGGCTTTGCCTCCAAGCTAGATTTCCCTTTTGGGGGCTAACATCCCACCTTAAGCTCCGGGATACTATGTTATCTTATCATCAATGTTTTTTTTTTTTTAGAACACCAATCTCCAGTCTCCAATCTCATTGCTATTTTAAGTTCCATAAACACCCTCCCTAAGTCATTTTCACCATTTCCTGTAGAAACAAAAACCCCATCAGTATTAAGGAATTGTATAACCTTAAAATTAAAAAAATCCTTTCAAAAATGATTTGTGAAGTGAAATATAAATATCACCAACAAAACATAAAATAGCGGTGAACAAAAATTTAAAGAGCAGGGTAATATAAACATATTGTGCCTCGTCATTTTTGATCCATCATAACAAAGACACCAAGAGCCTGACACTATTGAAGCCATTCCATCGAACTTGCCACAATCCAAAAGATTCTCCAGGCTCCAGAGGCAGACGTTTTGAATTTTTACATTGAACAGTATGTCCACTGGAGGCCTTAATGAAGAGCTGGACATTAGCACCATCAATTTAGATGTGTAGGTATTAAATATATTCTAAGTATGTACTCTTGCATGTTTGTGGATCTTCAGATCTAGTCTCGATCATTATCCCCATAGCTATACTCTGTATGTTGCTTCGGTCTAATAAATATTATACAGCAAATGGATGGATTGTGTCTATGGGAATGTTTGACCATTCTTCCAGAAGCTCATTTGTGAGGTCAGGCACTGATGTTGGGCAAGAAGGCCTGGCTTGCAGTCTCCCCTAAAATTCATTCCAAAGGTGTTCTATCGGTTGAGGTCAGGACTCTGTGCAGGCCAGTCAAGTTCCTCCACCACAAACTTGTTCATCCACATTACATTGTCAAAAGTATTAGGCTACCCCTCCAAATCATTTGGTGGAGGGGGGATTATGGTGTGGGGTTGTTTTTTAGCAGTTAGGCTTGGCCAGTTAGTTACAGTGGAGGGAACTCTTAAGGCGTCAGCATACCAAGACATCAACCTGAACACCTTTGGGATGAATTAGAGCAGAGACTGTGAGCTAGGTCTTCTCATCCAACATCAGTGCCTGACCTCACAACTGCATTTCTGGAAGAATGGTCAAACATTCCCATAGACACACTCCTAAACCTTGTGGACAGCCTTCTTAGAAGAGTTGAAGCTGTTATAGCTGCAATGGGTGGGCCAACTCAATATTAAACCCTACGGACTAAGAATGGGTTGCCATTAAAGTTCTTGTGCATGTAAAGGCAGGCATCCTAATACTTTTAGCAATATAGTGTATATATATGTACCGTATATACTCGAGTATAAGCCGACCCGAATATAAGCCGAGGCACCTAACTTTACCACAAAAAACTGGGAAAACGTATTGACTCGAGTATAAGCCTAGGGTGTCCATCTGCATGCCTCACTGTGCCTCACTGTGTCTATGTGCATGCCTCACTGCCTCACGGACGGTACCGGGTCCCCAAAGTCATCGGAGAAATGACCGTTTAACATGGGAGTCTATAGAAGGGGTGCCCGGTTTTGAAAAATCGGTGCTCCCCGGCCGTAGGTCCCCTGGACAAAAGACTTTGCACACTTGTAGAGGAAGAGGGAGGCTACATGTGTGCCATGTTTGGGGTCCAGGGGACCTATGGCTGGCCAGTACCGGGTCCCCAAATCCGGGAAATCAGGCGCAAAAAGGTGACTAGAGTATAAGCCGAGGGAGGCAAAAAAATGTGCTGAAAAACTCGACTTATACTCAAGTATATACGGGTACAGTATATATATCTATATATATCTATATAGATCTATATGCATATTTATAGAATTGTTTATGCATATGTACACAGGATATATATTGCACTTAATTCATTAATCAATTGTATTTTGTGTATTATTACCTATTGGTATACATTTCTGTACATGTGCAGTTTAGTTGAGGACACAAGAAGCATTCATGGCATGCCTTGAATGTAGTTACTGTTTTGGGAAACAATTAATTTGATGGGTTTAGTTTCGCTTTAAGGCTATTGGGTTGAATCACCTCTCGTTTGTTTCTTGGGGCCTCCAGCAGCAAGTTCTGCCTACCACTGGTTCCATCTATGTCAGGTACCATCAAGAAGTCTGTCAGCTGCCAAACCCAAAGAAAAATGCTGGGGGATTTAATTTGGTGGTAATTTGCCAGTATGCAGCCGAAATTGCTGTGTTTATTTTTTGTAAATCTAAAGGAGGTTTCACAATCAGATTATGTGAAGCATCTTTGGAGGGACAATAAGTTTAGAAGAACTAATTCACATTGATGAGAAACTGATCTTCCTTCTTTGGGGCCATATTTGAAGCTCCCACGTATGTGTGACAAAACATCCGTTCCCACAGCATCAAAATGTCGTCTGAGGTATATTAATCTCTTCTAGACTGCTAGCACTTTCACAAGTACATTTGTAAATGTAATGAATGGATTTTCTAAATTGGTTAAATTATAATGTAACGTTATTGGATATTGGCCCTAGGAATTCACAAAGTGCGTTTCTGGAGATTAGCCTCTCTCAGTCTGGCTGCCTTCTAATAATTGCCTGAAGAACAGGGGTTTCATTTATTGTACTTAATCAGAGCTACACAAACTTTCATGCATAAATGTCAAACACCTTTCTGAGTCTAAGAGGGCTTTCATGTACATATATTTTACGGGTGTATTAATAGAATGAAATACTTTTTGCCTTGGATTATTTGACAGAAACAATACTGTTCTATAACATTTCAGGCCTGCAGTCGGAAGATTTCTTGGCCAATGTGCTATTTCTATGCGTCTCATTCAAGAAAATAGCTTAAACACTAAACATCAGCTGTTAATAATAGGGACCATCGTTTGGATGTATGCAAATGAGGCCAACACTGAAAGTGTCATGCACCTGGGGAAGTGATATCATTAGATTTTAAAGTACCAAACTTCACATCCCATAATCAACATTAGGTAATCTCTCCTGAAATAAGCCTTTTTGCATACACATGGCCATTTTTTTAAGCCTACCTCCATGCATGACAAGCATACTTCATACTGGACTCTACTTAAGTGCAAAGGGGGTTATTTACTAAAGGCAAATCCACTTTGCACTACAAGTGCACTTGGAAGTGCAGTGGCTGGAGATCTGAGGGGGACATGAAAGGAAAATAAAAAACAGCATTTTTGCTTGTACATGATTGGATGATAAAATCAGCAGAGCTTCCCCTCATTTCAGATCTTTCCCTCAGATCTACAGCGACTGCACTTGTAGTGCAAAGTGGATTTGCCTTTAGTAAATCCACCCCAAAGTGTAATAAGAACTGTGTACTTTACAGGTTAGTGAGGATCTGACTGGTTCTCTTTATATACTGTGATCATCCATCCATCCAATACATTTGATTAAATAATGTTAGGCCACGTTCACACTGAGCATCTTGTGAACGCACGTTTTCATGAGCGTTTTTCCTTGTGTTTTTTGCTCTACATGCATATGGCCGCCCATTCATTTCAAAGGGTGTCCCTACTTACCCTTCTTTTTTGGGCACTCCACTTTGTGCATGTATTAATGCATTTGTCATGTGTTTTGACGAGTGCAAAAATGTGCTTTTGCTTGCCAAGTTTGGGATGTCATTAACACGAATGCCACAGCAAATGCCATGCATATGTTCGCGCATTCGCAGAACGCTAATATGGGAATACAGCCTTAGGTCCCTTTCACATTGAGGCGTATTTCAGGCGTTTTAGCGCTAAAAATAGCGCATAAATAACGGCTGAAATAATCCTGCACCAGTATGCTCAATGTGAAAGCCTGAGGGCTTTCACCAGGGCCGGGACAAGGGGTGGGCAGGAGGGGCGGCTGCCCCTGGCGCAATGGTTTATTGCAGGGATGGGGGGGCACCCAGACCCTAAACCTAAAGGAAAGGGGGGCGCAGTTTGGCATCTTTGCCCTGGGCGCTTGATGACCTTGTCCCGGCACTGGCTTTCACACTTAGGCGATGCGCTGGCTGGAGGAAAAAAAATCTCCTGCAAGCTGCATCTTTGGAGCGGTGAAGGAGCGGTGTGTATACCGCTCCTTCCCATTGAAATCAATGGGACACCGCGGTAATACCGCCCGCAAACCGCAGTTTGTGGGCGGTATTAACTCTTTTTCGGCCGCTAGCGGGGGTAAAAACTGCACCACTAGCGGCCGGATATTATCGCTGTAAATACGACGGTATAGCAGCGCTAAAAATCGCACCACTATACTGCCACCGCACCTGCCTGACCCAGTATGAAAGGGGCCTTATTGTAGGCTAATGCTGAGGGGTTTTCTTCTGGCTGCAGGGTCATTTTTACCCAATAGCTCCCCCGCAAAAAAAAAGAAGTGTAGATATACTTACCTTTACGGCACCCAAGATGCTGCATGTATTCTACACTTCAGGGTGTGTAGAATATTTGCTCCTCCATCAGCCAATGTGGTTCCTTCTGCTATCTTGTACATTACTACAGGACATACACTATATTGTGAAAAGTTTTGGGACACCTGCCTCTACATGCACATGAACTTTAATGGCATCCCAGTCTTATGCTGCGTACACACGATCAGAAAATCAGACAAGAAAAACGTGGATTTTTTTCAGACGGAATCTTGGCTCAAACTTGTCTTGCGCACACACGGTCACACCAAAGTCCACGGTGACGTACAACACTACGTTGAGCCGAGAAAAATGAAGTTCAATGTGACCGAGCATGTGTGGTTTTTGGTGCGTCGGAATTGCATACAGACGATCGGAATTTCCTCCAAGAACTTTTCTTGTCGGAAAATTTGATAACCAGCTCTTAAATTTTTCTTGCCGGAAATTCCGACAGAAAAATTTCTATGGAGCCTACACACGGTCGGAATTTCCGACCAAAAGCTCACATCAAACTTTTCTTGTCGGAATTTCCGATCGTGTGTACGCGGCATTAGTCTGTAGGGTTCCATATTGAGTTGGCCCACCCTTTGCAGCTAAACCAGCTTCAACTCTTCTGGGAAGGCTGTCCACAAGGTTTAGGGGTATGTCTATGGGAATGTTTGACCATTCTTCCAGTATGTCTTGGTATCCCAATACTTTTAACAATATAGTGTACGTGCCAGCAGGGGAGCATTTGATCCATCCAATCAGTTGAATCCTATCAGCAGCAGGGAAGTAGAGAAGTGACGGCATTTCAATACATGAGCTGTCGTAAAAAATAAGTATATCTACACTTCTTTAACAGGTGAGCTATTGGGTAGAAGTTAACAGCAAGAAAAAGGAAAAAAAGGGCGCACCGACCTAGTGCATTATACTTAAACCATATTTATTTATTTACAAAATGATAAGTATCGTACTCACAAATTTACAATAGAATAAAAGCTTGCCTCAGGTACAACATCAAAGTTCATTGCGTGGTACCGTAGCGTTCAGTCCATAGTGCATCGAATTATAGGACAGGAGGTGAAGATCCAATAGGCTAGCCTGGCTCTGAGGAAGAGATTGAACCTCGAAACACGTCAGCCTATTGGATCTTCACCTCCTGTCCTATAATTCGATACACTATGAACTGAACGCTACAGTACCACGTGATGGACTTTGATGTTGTACCATGAGACAAACTTTTATTCTATTGTAAATTTGTGAGTACAATACTTATCATTTTACAAAAAAAAAAAAAAAATGGTTTTAAGATAATGCACTAGGTTGGTGCACCCTTTGTTCTTTTTCTAGTGGCTCCAGAATTCCATACTTCCCCAGTCTTTAGAGGGCAGCAAGATGAGACTTATCCTTATAGAACCGTGATAGAGATTTAGCATATCCTTTCTGAGTAAGCCCACTCCCAAGTGCAGGAGACATTGTGTTTGTGACAGAAGAAGTGGGTAGAAGTGAGCCTGTGATGACAGGGTCACTTTGAAGTGTATGTAAACCCTAACAAAGAATTTGTCGTATTTGCTCCTTTTTGAGCTGTAAAATATATATATTAAAAATAAAAACCCTGTTTATCATTTTAGAAATTTAGAGCTGTCCTGTGTCCTGTGCACTCTTCCTGTGTTATCTCAAGGAGTCATATCAGCCCTCCTAGTTTTTATCTTGGAACCAATGATTAGTTTTGCCCTGACATACACTTTAATATTACCTGTGTTCTTTGTAATTATATATTTTTTTGTGTCAAAGCATGACCTGAACTAAGCAAAGGCTATTATAAGTTTATAACTTAGAAATAAAAGCCATCTTAAGGTTTTCAGTATACTGTATTTTATTTAATTTTTATGATTTTATAACTTAGAAATAAAAGCCATCCTAAGATTTCCAATAACTATAATATACTGTTGATAGAACTGTAAGCTGAACCAAAGCTAAGCAGAAAGAACAAATAATACAACAACAGGCAATCTGGGCTATTCCTTCAGAGGGAGCGAAGAAATTAACGATTACTTATTAAGTCCCTTATTACAGTTCTGCACATCAATAACTACAGCACAACACGTTTGCAAGTATTTTGTCTCCCCCACAGAATTTCCCTTTAGTTCTCCCACGTTTCACAGGAATAATAATAAAATAATCTATTATGGGCGTAAGAAGTATTCTTTGATAACTCTGCAAGTTTGATAAATGAGGCATAAAGATGCATTTCATTGAAACGTGAAAGTTTTGCTTTTCTCGGGAATTACAGACTACCTGCTGGGTGGCTCTAATATTCATTTTGTTATTCATCTTCTGTATCTGGCTGTTCTGGTAGATTAATCCTTATTATTACCGCTATTCTAATCATCTGAATAGCCCAAAATCTGAACTTTTGAAAAGATGCCAGTGTATTTCACCATTAGTACATTTGCCTTCAGGGCCAGGATTTTTTGTGTGTGCTACATGCCCCCAGTGTCACCCAAACCCAAACCTGCTGCCCCTCAGGACCACCAAAAAGCTGAACATGCAACTCTTCAACTATTTCCTAACACTTTAACTTCTTTAACATCTGTAGGAAGAAAAAATGTAGCATTTGCTGTAATACTTGACCTCTCTCTGGTGCTGTTCCCCAGATGACCATTTGGGTTGAATGACTTCCAGCGTCTTCCAACCTACTTACTGTGAGCTCAAGCTGTTATGAATGACCGTCCCATGTTCATATGTCATCATGAAAGTTTGAACTCACAGTAAAATGCTTTATAAAATGTGAGCACCATTCCCTTGAGCATTGAGAACTGCCCATCGCCCAAGTGGAAGAGAAACGGGATGGAAAAGAGGACCCCACTCATGAGATGACCAGCTGGAAATTTCCTGGATTAAGGTTTATATACAGGAAATAGAAGGAAAAGCTGTGACACATTGGATAAATCACAAGCATCCACATTTATAGTATATGGCCAGCATGACTGGGGCCTGCAGAAGAGGCAAAGTATTAGTGCAGTGGTTCTCAACTCCAGTCCTCAGGGCCCACCAACAGGCCAGGTTTGCAAGATAACTGAAATGCATCACAGGTGATATAATTTGCTGCTCAGGGATTGCAGTATTCTAGTCTGCATCTCACCAAGGTAATACTTAAAATCTGGCCTGTTAGTGGGTCCTGAGGACAGGAGTTGAGAACCACTGTATTAGTGGGTGATTTAGAATGATGCATTCTGCTTACCAGATTGAAGAGTTCAAGGCAGAGGGTGTGTCCTGTAGTGGGTAGAGAGGAGGTGGGATTGTGTCAGAGCTCAGTCGGAGCTCATCACATCATCAGACAGTTTTCTACCAACCTTGTTTGTTTTGGTTTTGGGGAACCTCCTACTTACTCAAGGTGCTGGGATACTTGTAGTGGGTTTTTTGTTCTTATGTTGTTAGCTTGCCATTCAATTTCTTTGTCCTATAATTTTCTTGTCATAGCAGCAGGCAGGGGGTATCTTTGAAGGCGGTGCTGGGTAAATAATTGTGGAACATTGTGGGTTGAGCTCATCTAAGGTATGGGTGTCCCTTCCTAACAATACAGTGGTGACATTGGGGTAGTAATCAGGTTGTATCTGGTAGTATGTAAGCAGTTAATTGTCCCTGAGCCAGTGTAGTTGCGGCTGGGGAACTTTGATTGGGTGACAGATACAACCGGTTAATCGTTAGTATATAGGCCTTCAAAGACTTTAGACCGGGCATAAGCTGAGGTTGGTTTATTTGTTACGTATTTACTGTATTATATGCATTAAACTTGTTTTCTTGTGAATTTGCATTTAATGGTTTGTAATAAAAAGCTGGTATCGACTTCAAATAAAATGTGTTGTCTGGTCATTTTGAAAGGGGGGATGGGTCAAGTGTTTAATGTTTTATAGATAACCGGAGCCTCTGCATTCTGCAGGTCCCTCAGTCAAGTAGAAAACTGTCTATAGACATAATAATGACAGTCCCTGCCCTAGGACTGTCTCTTCAGCACTGGGGAGCAGTAGCTTGGAGTAGAGAGCTCTTTCACTTAGATGTATACAGGAAATGTGTCAAAACATGGAGATGGGCTTTAAACTAACCTTACAAGCTGGGTTTGGATAGAGTAAGGGAGGATTATAATCTCAATTTTTTATTTATTTTTTGCTATCTGTGTCCTATTAGGGAGATTTCTCTTTACTTCCTGTCCCTAAGCAGAAACAGGAAAGTGAGGGAATCCCTGATTTCAACAGGGTCACAGGAACTAGTGTCCCTAGTCCTCGCTGGTTGAGTAAAAAAATCTGACCCATGTATGGCCAGCTTAAAGCGAAGGTCCACCGATTTTTTTTTTTTTTTAAGTCAGCAGCTACAAATACTGCATCTGCTGACTTTTAAAATAAGAACACTTACCTGTCCAGCGCACCCACGATGTCGGCACCCAAAACCGATCTCTGCCTCGGCTCTCGGATGCTGCGGCCGCCATCTTTGGTAAGGGAATCAGGAAGCGCAATGCCACTGGTCCCTGCTGTCTTCTGGGACAGTGGGGGGGGGCGCCAGACGTGGCGTAGATTCCCGCAGATAATACGGAGGTCTATGCCCAGAAGTGGGTGCAAATACCTGTCTTAGACAGGTATCTGCTCCCCCCTCCCCCCTGAAAGGTGCCAAATGTGACACCTGAGGGGGGGAGGAACCCAGACAGCGGAGGTTCCATTTTTGTGTGGACCTCCGCTTTAATGGTGGCATAGGCAGCAAAAAAAAAACTGACAGGTGTTCTAATTCCTATCCACTCTATCCAAGTTTTTCCTTTAGTTACTGTATAGTTTAACACTTTATATTATCAATTTTATTTAGTTATTTATTACAGTTACTTATATAGCACCGATAATTTACGCAGTACTTTACATATATAATGTACATACGTACGTTCACAGCAGTCCCTGCCCTCAAGAAGCTTACACTCCAAGGTCCCTAGCTCATGTTCATACATACATATAGTAGGGCCAATTTACACAGGAGCCAATTAACGTCTTTGGATTGCAGTAGGAAACTCGAGTACCCAGAGGATACCTGAACAGGCACAGGGAGAACATGCAAACTGGAGGCAAGTAGTGCTAAGGTTGGGATTTGAACCAATGATCCTAGTTTTATCATTTTTAATATTCAAAGCCAACTCATTCATCCATCCATCCATCAAACTTATTCATCCATCCATCCATGTCTTCAGGTTTTATTTTGTTGAGATATAACTTTGAAAAACACCCCCCTAGCATTTCAAGACATCATCTTAAGTAGAAGCAGATGATTTATCCAGCATTCTTCCTGGAATCCATCTGCCCTTACCTCAGGTATGCAGGCAGGTGGGTGTGCTTAGCTGAGAAAATCCTTCCTCCCCTCCTCCAGATGAAAGAAAGAAAAAAATTCCATTAAGACTCATGGGGTGTATGACATAATTTTGGATTATGCCAGAAACCAGGAAGCAACTAAAGAAATGTAAAAAAAATGTAAAACAAGTAACTATAGTATATATTCCTATATATTTACTAATACTAGCCGCATCAGGATTAAAAATAGATAATGTTGACTTAGAGAGTTTAGTTCGCTTTAAGATTTGGAGCCTTTTTTTATTCATTATTACCTTCTCCGTCACTCCTGAGCAGTCTAAATCTGGCGCCTGCCAGTAAACAGGCCACTTCCTGCTCGCCTGATTATATCCACTCGCCGAGCTTGGAAACACAATCTGCACAGTGCAGCAGGAGACCGCATGAATCATCTGCTTACTCCTCTACCTTTCTTTGTGTTAGAGAATGTACTCTCGGCTTTCAATAAAGAATCATGAAATGAGAAGAAAATGGCCAAAATTCCTAGGCCGTAATGTCTTTTCATGAACCAGAACTCAGATTTCTGCAGGAATGAAAATGCTGGCACGGAGAGTTTTATAATTCTGAAACTTGAGATTTTGAGACATAAGATACTTGAAATTGAAGACTTATTTTACCACTGTGTTTAGCTAGCAGGGCAAAGCCAATAAACTTGAAATCGGACATTGTGGAACTATTTAGGTCAGAAACCAATTTTCTTTTATTGACTCTGGGCAAGACCTAAGAATTCCACGTGGCTCACTGCCTGTCGGAAGAGTCAACATCATTTACTATATTACAAATTACATCATTTTTAATATAGAGTCCAGTCTGCCAACATGTGGGTGTAACGTGTAAACAAAGTTGCAAAAAACTAAACTTAGCTAATCTATTTAACAGAATACATGGAAACACCTCCACTAGTGTCTTGTTTATGACTGGTGGGAATTGTGCTGCTCCTATCCCACCAAACGGCTCTTCTCAATGCCTCTACGAGCAATTCCGTAGTTGCTTCAATGCTTGGCACTATTTCCGAATTTTCTGTCTCAATGCACCAACTAGTCTCAGTAGAACAATTGTAAACTACAGAATACTAAGACCAGGGCTGTGTCAGTTGTAAAAGCCCCATCAGCTCTGAGTGCTCAGTCATAGACAACAGCTGATCATGGTGGAAGTACAGGTAAAACAACTTGTTGGTCATACACTGGGCACTGTTTTTTCCACTTAATTGGAAAAAAAAGAAAACATTTTAAATTAAGATCGCCTTGCCAATAATGTCAGGACTGGTGCTTTCCAGGGTAGAAGCAGAAGAAGTGCATTTAGGACCCCTCTTCCTGTGTCATAATTCCTGACATACTGCGTTTTTGCACATCACTACCACCTACAGAGCTTCAGTCACCTGCCACTAAAATTAGTAGTAGCAAAGACTGCAGGTCAGGTTTTGAGATAAGTAGCAATCAAGCCCTGTACACACGATAGGTTTTACCGATGAAAACAGTCCGATGGACTTTTTTCATCAGACAAACCGATCGTGTATGGGCCCCATCGGTCTTTTTTCCATCGGTATTTAAAAATAGAACATGTTTTAAATTTATCCGATGAATAAAAAAAACGATAGCAAATTACTATCGTCTGTGGGGAACTCCATCGGATAAAAAACCCATGCATGCTCAGAATCAAGTCGACGCGTGCTCAGAAGCATTGAACTTCATTTTTCTCGGCTCATCGGAGTGTTTCACGTCACCGCGTTTGGAACAGTCGGTTTTTTGACTGATAGTGTGTAGGCAAGACTGATGGAAGTCAGCTTCATCGGTTTTCCGATGGAAAAATCCATTGCTTTAAAAACCATAGGAAATCCGATCGTGTGTACAGGGCTACACAGTAAGTGCTCAATATGAGATAGGTTATTCATATATATCAATAGTATAAACCAGTGTTCTCCAAACTGCGGCCCAGGGACTAGATGCGGCCCTTTGCTTGCCTTTATCTGGCCCTTGGGGTACTATTCTTCCCACTGACATCAATTATGGGGCACTATTCTTCCCACTGACACCAATGATAGAGCACTGTTAACGACCCCAGGACATTTTCTACTCCCACTGGCCACAGTCCTGCCCCTCTTGAGTTTAAGGCAAAATAAACTGGCCCTTTGTTTGGAAACTTTGGAGACCCCTGGTATATATCAAAGATAATGTTTGGTAGCTAGGATATTACCTAAGCATGTTTTTTTCCCCTCCACACACCAAAGGTCTTTCAATGCATAATCCATGATTGCAGCATTGTTAAAAGTGACAGTATCCTGTTAAAGTGGAAATATGTCTTATACGGAATATATAGATCAAGGTTTCTCAAACTTTTTACCTTGGAGGAACCCTTGGCAAAAAAATTGAGAGCTCAGGGACCCCCTAAATGAAAGTTAACATCTACAGCTCATGGAACATTGGTGTAATCAGATTGATATAACAACAATTATTTTTTAGACATAGTATTAAATGATAGAATAAATATTGAAATATACCTATTTAATGTGAAACTTGTGGTGGCTTTTTTCTGCACAGATGCCCAATTCTGGGTCCAACTTGAGATGAGCAGAGTATGGGGGCAGCAGAGTGTGATAAAGGGGTCAGAAGGGCACACTACCTGGTGGGCAGCAGGTCACCATACATGGAAGAGGCAGGACACATTACATGGGGGGGCAGCAGGCACATTACATGGAGGGGGGGCAGCAGGGCATATTACATGGGGGCAGGCCACATTACATGGGAGCAGGACACATTGCATGTGGGCGGGGCACATTACATTTGAACAGGGCACATTATAGGGAACATTACATGGGATCAGGGCACATTACATTGGGCGTAGAAGGGACATTACATGGGGGCAGGGCACATTACATGGGAGCAGGGCACATTACATTGGGGGTAAAAGGCACATTACATTGACTAGGGCACATCACATATGGGCAGGGCACATTACATGGGAGCAGGGCACATTACATTGGGGGTAAAAGGCACATTACATTGACTAGGGCACATCACATATGGGCAGGGCACATTACATGGGAGCAGGGCACATTACGTTGGTGACAGAAGGCACGTTACATGGGGGCAGGGAACATTACATGGGGGAAGGGGGTGCAGTGAGCATATTAAGTGAGGGGGGGCAGCGGGGCATATTACATGAGAGCAGTGCACACTACGTTGGGGGCAGAAGGCACATTACATGGGGGAAGGGCACATTACATGGGAACAGGGCACATTACATGAGAACAGGGCACATTACAAAGCACACAACAAGACACATTACATGGAAGCAGGGCATATTACGTTTTAGCGTGGCACAACACATGAGAGCAGGGCACATTACATGGGGTCAGGGCACATTATAAGGGAGCACGGCAAATTACGTGGGAGCAAAGCACATTATGTGGGAGCAGATTATATGAGAACATTGCATTTTCCGTGCATTCCCATGCAGGCGGTCCCTTTCATGTCATGCTCCCAATCTGACATCCATGTGAGTGCGGGTGTGCAGCCCCAAATGCAGATAGTGTGAGTTCAGGGACATGCACCCACATGGATGTTAAATCAAGAGCAGCAGCTGTGTACATGCAGCTGCTGCTTCCCAATTTATATCAATGGGACTGCCTGCACAGGGATGCATAGAACACCTGTGCATCCCTGTGTGCATAAACATGGCCTTTACACTGGCACACACTTCAGTATGCCCTGTGTACATTTTTTATATTTTTTACTCTTTTGGGGGACAGGGGGCTTTAGCAAAAATATCTGAACAGAAGTACTATGCTTCAGTGAATAATAAACGCAGGGGCAATCTCAACCAATCGCTCACTGTGTTCAATTTGTGCTGTGGGGGATCAATACTGGAGGGGCACATAAAAATGGAGGGGAGCGGTGGCAGCTCCACCATGTGGGTGGGCCACTCCCACCCTCAGGGCCCTTGGGCACCGCACACATTGCACACATGGAAAATGTGCCATTGAGGGCAAGGGGCTCTGGTGCCCCAAAAAAAGGTGGAGGTAAATTTGAGGGCATTTATTGTGGGATCTGAAAGCCTCTTTATATCAAGGGGGTGCCCATATATTTGTCCCCTCCCAGGGCAATATCAGTACCCCGCCCATTAGACATTTCCACAAAGAGTTAAAAGTAAATAAACACACACACACCATGAAAATTAATTTCATTACAATAAAAACACAAAAAAATATTATTAATGTCCCTAGAAGTAAATCCACGTCAATCACAGCATCCATTGATGTAATCCATATCAATCCATGTCAGTCATGATGTCCAGTGATGTAATCCATAATCACACCACCCAGCAATGTTTACATGCCGCACTGCTGTCACTAAATGACAGATTCATGGCTGCAGCAACATAAACTGTCAGCTTTGAATCCAGGGTGACGTCATCGACCAAACTGCAGTGACTGTGTGAGCTGATTTCTATCTGCATATCCAAGCTCTACAATTTTCAAGCTTTGGAGGTGCTCTGCAAGAAATTTGACTAAAGCCTCGTACACACGTCCGAGTTTCCCGTCGAAAAACGACAAGAAACTTGCTGGCAGAGCTTTCTTGCCGAGTAAATCGGTCGTGTGTACGCGGCTATCAGGTTTCTCGTCAAGAAAACCGACAAGAATCTCGACGAGAAATATAGAGAACCTGCTCTCTATTTTCTCGTCGAGATTCTCGTCAGCCTGTTTCTCGACGAGAAAAGTGTGTGTGTGTACACTTACCTGTCCTCCGGGAAGCCCGCGCATGCTCGAAATGACTTTGATGCATGCGCGGTAGCTTCCTAGGCATAGTTAGGGTGAAGCAAGATGGCGGCGACGGCATTGAATGTGATGAGCGCATGCTCGTTGTAGTCGATGATGTCACCGCGTTCGCTCCATTCAAAGAACCGCGGGTTCTTTGAATCGAGCGTCTGTACACTCGGCCGGGACAAGTTTCTTGTCCAAAAATCTCGTCAAGAAAAACGACGTGTTTTTTCATGACGAGATTCTCGGTCGTGTGTACGAGGCTTGACATGCAGCTATTTGGAGGTAGTATGTTTTTCAATGTTTCCTAACTGACCAGTGATGAATAATTTTAAATCATTAAATTTTTTTGCAATATTTGTATAACTATTAGCATCACATGGGCTAAATGGTTAGCACTTCCGCCTAGCAGCACTAGGGTCCTCGGTTTGAATCCCAAGCATGGCACTACCTGCACGGAGTTTACATGTTCTCCCTGTGCTTGCGAGGGGTTCCCCTGGGTAATCCGGTTTCCTCCCACTTGCCAAAGGCATGCTGCTAGGTAAATTGTCTCCTGTCTAAATTGGCCCTACTATGTGTATGAATAAATGTGAGTTAGGAACCATAGTTTGTAAGCTCCTTGAGGGTAGAGACTGATGTGAATGTACAATATATATGAGAAAATTAAGTACTGTCCGTGATACTTTTTTTATTTGCACTAACATAGAATTTTTCAGGACAAGCTTTCGGGGTATGTGCCCTTGGCTACAATTACGTCAAGTACAATATATATGTAAAGTGCTGCTTAAATTTATGGCGCTTTATATGTACTGTGAGGGGGTTAGCTCGGCAGCGGGTGTGTGTGACCCCCGGGATGGGCTCCCCACACAAAACAGGCCCAGCAAACGGAGGTTGTGGTTTTCAAAATCAAAAAGGTGCGGTTTATTTTCTATTTACAGTGACAAAACACAGCAAAGCAAAAGAAACATAAACAAAATAAATCCTGGTCAACTTGACCTCTGACTAAACATACAGGTTTCCTAACTAACAACTGGGATCAGCCTAGTGCTGTCCTAGTCCCTAAGTCCCTGGTTTTAAATGTCCAAGCAAATAGCCACACAGGCTTTGTCTCACCGCACAGGGGTTCACTCTCCCTAGACAGTCCACACAGGTCTGGTTCCAGGCATGAGCTAACATCTAATGAAGCTGGGAGTTCTTATAGAGGCCTAAATGAGCTGACAAGCTTCAGCTGGTCTCATCAACTCCCTGTCTGCACGACGCCCCACACTTTCCCTAGAGGTATGAGTCATCCATGAGCCCACTAGCCTTATACAACTCTCCACCTAGTTGTATAAGTCGGCGTAAAGCCTGAATCTGGGCGAAATATATCTACCCCCCTGGATGCAACCAGGTGACTTTACCTTCCTGCTGTCACATACCCCCCCCTCTTGTTTTAACCTCGGGGTTGGAACACCAGCAATCAGGCATTCATGTACTCGAGACAAAGCATCCACATTCCCCATTTGAACGCCAGGGCGATGCTTTACTGTGAAGTTGAATTCCTGGAGGGCCAGGAACCACCTATTCACTCTTCTATTTGTTTCCTTGTTTTGAGCCATCCACTTTAACGGAGCGTGATCCGTAACCATGTCAAAGTGCCTACCTAGCAGGTAGTACCGAAGGGAATCTAGAGCCCACTTCACCGCTAAACACTCCTTTTCAACGGTGGCGTAATTTACCTCATGGGACTTCAACTTCCTGCTGAGGTAAATGACTGGGTGCTCTTCCCCGTTCCAGACCTGGGACAATACTGCTCCTAACCCCACATCTGACGCATCACTTTGTACGACAAAGTCTTTAGAGAAGTCGGGTGAGTACAACACTGGCTGGCTACATAAGGCTTGTTTCAAGAATTGGAATGCTGCCTCAGCCTCGGGGGTCCATTTAATCATGACCGACCCTTTCCCCTTCGTCAGGTTGGTTAGGGGCACAGCCTTAGAAGCAAAGTGGGGAATGAATCGCCGATAATACCCAGCGATTCCCAGAAAGGCTCGTACCTGCTTCTTGCTGTTGGGACGTGGCCAACTCTGGATGGCCTCGACTTTGTTGAGTTGGGGTTTTATTACTCCCCTCCCAATGGTGTACCCAAGATATTTGGCCTCCTCCTGCCCAATGGTACACTTCTTGGGGTTAGCCGTAAACCCCGCTTCCCGAACAGAGTCCAGGACTGCTTGCACTTTTGGCAGATGTGAGGCCCAATCTGTGCTATGGACAATTACGTCATCCAGGTAAGCCGCAGCATACTTCCGATGGGGCCTCAGCATCTGGTCCATTTTCCGCTGGAATGTGGCCGGCGCATTCTGTAACCCGAACGGCATTCTTTTATATTGGAACGCCCCGTCTGGGGTTACAAATGCGGTTTTCTCTTTGGCCGACTTGGCCAGGGGGATTTGCCAATACCCTTTTGTGAGGTCAAGAGTCGTCATGTATCGGGCTGTTCCCAGCCGGTCGATCAACTCATCTATACGTGGCATGGGGTAGGTGTCAAATTTTGTAACTTTGTTCAACTGACGAAAATCGTTACAAAATCGCCAGCTCCCATCCGGTTTAGGCACCAACACGATGGGACTAGACCAATCACTTTGGGACTCCTCTATCACCCCTAAGTTCAGCATTTTCTGTACTTCCTCCCGTATTGCCTCCCGTCGGGCCTCTGGGATCCGATAGGGTTTTAACTTCACCCTTTCACCGGGCGGGGTAATGATGTCATGCTCTACCCCAGATGTTTGTCCCGGCAGCTCAGAGAATACCTCCTTGTTGCGAAGCACAAACTCCTTAACCTCCTGTTGTTGGGGTTGTGACAAGGTGGCTGCTATTCCAACCTCAGGAATCATGCAACCAGTTTGAGCTGGTGACCAAGTGTCTGCGACTAGGGACTCTCTATCCCTCCAGGCTTTCAACAGATTAACGTGATAGATCTGTTCGGGCTTTCGCCTTCCTGGTTGTCTGACCTTGTAATTCGCTTCGCTCACTTTTTCCATTATCTCGTAGGGGCCTTGCCATTTGGCAAGGAATTTACTTTCAACCGTAGGGACAAGTACCAGTATCCTATCCCCCGGGGAAAAGGTACGGGTCTTGGCTCCACGGTTGTACACTCTCTGCTGTGCTAACTGCGCTTGGGCCAAATGTTCCTTCACGATGGGCATTACCTGTGCAATTCGGTCTTGCATCAGGGCGACATGCTCAATCACACTCCTGTGGGGAGAACTCTCACTTTCCCAAGTTTCCTTGGCAATATCCAACAGCCCTCTTGGGTGTCTCCCATACAGTAACTCAAAGGGGGAGAATCCCGTAGAGGATTGGGGCACCTCCCTAATAGCAAACATCAGATAAGGAAGTAGACAGTCCCAATCCTTTCCATCTCTATCCACCACTTTCTTCAACATTTGTTTTAGGGTTTTGTTGAATCTTTCAACCAGCCCATCGGTTTGGGGGTGATACACAGATGTACGTAATTGCGTCACTTTGAATAATTTACACAGCTCCTTCATAACCCGGGACATAAAGGGTGTACCTTGGTCCGTAAGCAGTTCTTTACAAATACCCACCCGGCTAAACACAAGAGATAGCTCTTTGGCTATGGTTTTGGCCGAGGTATTTCGGAGAGGGATCGCTTCTGGATAACGGGTGGCATAGTCCATTATAACTAATATGTACTGGTGCCCCCTAGCGGACTTGATTATAGGACCTACCAAATCCATGGCGATCCTCTCAAACGGGACCTCAATGATGGGTAGAGGGACCAGCGGGCTATGGAAATGTGGCATCGGGGCCGACCTCTGACACACAGGGCAGGAGGAACAATAATTTTCTACGTCCTTCATCACCCCCGGCCAATAGAATCTCTGTAATACCCTCTCTCGGGTTTTCTCTGTCCCCAGATGACCTCCAAGAATGTGCCCATGGGCCAACTCCAACACCAACTTCCTGTAAGGTTTGGGCACCACAAGCTGCTCAACGGTTTCTTCTGCCCTTTTTGCCACCCGATACAGTAGGTCCTTCTCTACGCTGAAGTATGGGTAAGTGCAGGTATTATCTGGGTTCACTAACTCGCCATCTATTTTCACTACGTTTTCCCGTGCCTTTATTAGGGCGGGATCTTTCAACTGTTCTGTGGCAAAGTTTTCCCTGTGAACCTCAAGATCAGAAAACTCCACAGACGGTAGGTTTTCGTCTGAGGAGGTGGGCTCCTCTCCAGTTTCTTGAGTCTCCCCTGCCAATACTGATAAGGGAAATTCCGGAGAGTCCTCACCACTCTCAGGGGAGTTCTGGCTATCACATTCCTGGTACATAGGGGCAGTGCCGGCCTAAGACATTGTGCTGCCTGGTACCAAGAATTAAATGCTGCCCCCCCCCCCCAAAAAAAAAAATAACGCCCACCAAAAGGATATAATTTTATATCATGATAACTTAAGAGGATCTGTCATGGCTCTATACATGTATGTAGGAGTATAAAGAGGACCTGTCATGGCTCTATACATGTATGTAGGAGTATAAAGAGGACCTGTCATGGCTCTATACATGTATGTAGGAGTATAAAGAGGACCTGTCATGGCTCTATTCATGTATAGGAATATAAAGAGGACCTGTCATGGCTCTATTCATGTATAGGAATATAAAAAGGACCTGTTATGGCTGTATTCACGTATAGGAGTATAAAGAGGACCGGTCATAGCTCTATACATGTATATATAAGTATGAAGAGGACCGGTCATGGCTCTATACATGTGTATAGGGGTGTAAAAAGGACCTGTCATGGCTTTATACATGTATTTAGGAAAATAAAGAGGACCTGTCATGGCTCTATACATGTATGTAGGAGTATAAAAGGACCTGTGTGTGGCCCCGATGTCAGCCGGCCACCCGCGATCGCTCCACAGAGAGCCAGAACGGGGATTTGTCAATGTAAACAGACAGATCCCCATTCTGACAGGGGAGGAGAGACAGATCTGCTGTTCCTAGTGATTAGGAACAGAGATCTCTCTCCTCCTCCAGTCAGTCCCATCACCCCCAGTTAGAAACACCTCCCAGGTAACACATTTAACCCCTTCCACACCAGTGACATTTACACAGTAATCAGTGCATTTTTATAGCACAAATCGCTGTATAAATGTCACTGGTCCCAAAAATGTGTCAAAAGTGTCCGATCTGTTCACCGCAATGTCGCAGTCTCACTGAAAATCGCAAATCACCGCCATTACTAGTAAAAAATTTATAATAATAATAATAATAATAAAAATGCCATAAATCTATCCCCTATTTTGTAGACGCTATAACTTTTGCGCAAACTAATCAATATACACTTATTGCGTTTTTTTTTTTTACCAAACATATGTAGAAGAATACGTATTGGCCTAAACTGATGAAGAAATACCACCAACAGAAAGCTCTATTTGTGGGAAACAAAGGACGTAAATTTTGTTTGGGTACAGCGTCGCACGACCGCACAATTGTCAGTTAAATCGACGCAGTGCCGTATCGCAAAACAAAATTAGTGAAGTGCGTAATTTCTATTATTACATTGTTATATAATATATAAAATAGTTCAACTCACCATAATGCAGAATCAGTGGGAGCCTGAGCGTGTCACTTGCCACCGTCACCTGCCACCAGTTGCGGATTGTCACTTGCCACGACGTCACACATTGCAGATTGTCACTTGCCACGACGCCACCTGCCACACATTGCGGGTTGTCACTTGCCACACATTGCGGGTTGTCACTTGCCACGATGCCACCTGCCACACATTGCGGGTTGTCACTTGCCACGACGCCACCTGCCACACATTGCGGGTTGTCACTTGCCACACGTTGCGGATTGCCACTTACCACAACGTCACCTGACACACGTAGCGGATTGTCACTTGCCACGACGTCACACATTGCGAATTGTCACTTGCCACACGTAGCGGATTGCCACTTGCCACAACGTCACCTGACACACGTAGCGGATTGTCACTTGCTACGACGCCACCTGCCACACATTGCAGATTGTCACTTGCCACACATTGCGGATTGTCACTTGCCACAACGTCACCTGCCACACGTAGCAGATTGTCACTTGCCACTTCACCTGCCACATGTAGTGGATTGCCATTTGCTGTGTCCCAGAGTGAAGGCAGGCAGGAGAGAGATGACAGAGAAGAGGGGGATCTGACAGAGAAGAGGGGGGTCTGCTGTCAGAGAAGAGGGGGGGGGTCTGCTGACATAGAGGAGGGGGGGTCTTCTGACATTGAGGATGGGGAGGTGGCTGACATTGAGGACGGGGGGGGTGGCTGACATTGAGGAGGGGAGGCGGCTGACATTGAGGAGGGGGGGGCGGCTGACATTGAGGAGGGGGGCGGCTGATATTGAGGAGGGGGGGCGGCTGACATTGAGGAGGGGGGGCAGGTGACATTGAGGAGGGGGCGCGTCTGACATTAAAGAGGGGGGGCGGCTGACATTGAGGAGGTGGGGGGGAGGCTGACATTGAGGACGGGGGGGGTGGCTGACATTGAGGAGGGAAGGCGGCTGACATTGAGGAGGGGGGGCGGCTGACATTGAGGAGGGGGGGCGGCTGACATTGAGGAGGGGGGGTGGCTGATATTGAGGAGGGGGGGCGGCTGATATTGAGGAGGGGGGAGGTGATATTGAGGAGGGGGGGCAGGTGACATTGAGGAGGGGGCGTGGCTGACATTGAGGAGGGAGGGCAGCTGACATTGAGGAGGGGGGGCGGCTGACCTTGAGGGGGGGGAGGTTGAGGAGGGGGGGCAGCTGACATTGAGGAGGGGGTGCAGGTGACATTGAGGAGGGGGGCTGACATTAAAGAGAGGGGGGCTGACAGAGACGGACCTCAGGAGACAGTGACACACAGCGAGTTAGGAGCATGCAGGGCAGGCGCGATTATCCACAGACACAGTCCAGCTCCTCCAGGCTCCAGGAGAAGCAGTACTGGGGCGGGTCTTCACAGTTGTGATCACATGATTAGGAGCAGGCTCCCGTCCTGTGTTCACCATCAGGATACAAGGGAGCTCCTCCAGGCGAATCACAGAGCCTCATGTCCGCACATGACCTGCTTAGCCAATCACAGGACACCCGCCTCTGCCAATTGCTGAGCTGAGCTCGGCTCAAACACAGAGCGCACCGAGGCAGTAGTGTGATTGTGAACTGGATGATCGTGCCCCTCTAGCCAGGGATTCGGCTGCCGCAGGACAGGTATGTGTGCCTGGGTTTCTGACGGGTGGAAACCCAGGCACATGTGCAGCGGAGCGGGCTGGCAGGCGGCAATTTGCCGCTCCCTGAAAGTGCCGCCTGGGACCGAGGTACCATCGGGTCCCATGGTAGGGCCGGCCCTGCATAGGGGCACCAGTGGGGGGCTCAGGATCATCCCACAGTTCCCAGAACTTCGGAAAATCCCTTCCCACAATGGCGTCATGCGGTAACTGAGATACTAAGCCCACTGGATGAGAGAGGGTACCTTTGGGGGTCTCGAAACACACTGTAGTCACTGGATACTCTCGGGTGTCCCCATGCACACAAATAACAGCTACCTTGCTATTCCCAGAAACCTCTGTTTTAACTAACTCAGCCTTTATCAGGGTCACAAGGCTACCTGAATCCAGCAATACCACAACATTTCTACCATTAACACACATTTTGCATAAATGTTTCTCAGTTCCTCGAATGGCAGTGCATGCGACTGTCGCACACAGCGACTGACGTCTGCCCGTCAGAAAGTCACACTGCATGGGTTCCTCCACAACCGGGCAATTGGCTGCAATATGTCCCGCTTGCCGGCAGCGGTAGCAAACGATCCTTCTTGCCGCCTCTTGAGCCGCTGATTTCCCAGGCTGTTCTCGCCAAACTTGGGGTAGAGCTCCCACCCTCTCACTCTCTCCACCCTCACCCCTTGGAATCCTCTTATCCGCCCCTGGGGATGGTCTGGTCTTAGGGTGGAAAGTCAGAGTGTCTCTGGAAGAGGCCGTCAGGTTCTCTGTAGCCAAGTATTTCTCCACACGATCCACAAGACCATCGGCCGTCTCTGGGTCTCCATGGCTTACCCACTTTTGGATGGCAGTAGGAAGAGCTCTCAAAAACCGATCCATTACAACACGTTCCACAATCTTTGGTGCGGACAAAGTCTCTGGCTGTAGCCACTTTCTGCTCAGGTGAATGAGATCATACATTTGAGACCTGGGGGGTTTTCCAAGCTGGAAAGTCCAGTTATGCACACGCTGAGCCCGGACAGCCTGGGTGACACCCAGCCTTGCCAATATTTCAGCTTTTAGCATCACATAGTCTTTTGCTTGGTTAGGCTCTAGGTCATAGTAAGCTTTCTGCGATTCACCAGTTAACAGAGGAGCCACCAGTCCAGCCCACTGCTCCTCAGGCCACTTTTCTCTTTCAGCGGTCCTTTCAAATGTGGTCAAAAATACCTCTGGATCATCCTCTCCAGTCATTTTTGTCAATAAACGACTCACCCCAAAGGACGCGGTATTAGTGGGACGGCTTTCCTCACTGGTCTGCGGACGTTGCTGCATTACTGCTTCCATCTGTTGTTGTAGTCTCTGCTCTTGCTTCTGCAACAGGTCTATGAAGCGGGCCTCAGATTGCTGCTGGGCTCGTTGCTGAGCCTCCAGACTCTGTTGCAAAGTTGCGTTTGTCTGCTGCTGGGCTGCAAGGCTCTGTTGATGAGCTTGCTGCTGGGCTGCGAAGTTCTGTTGTTGAGCTGCAAGGCTCTGTTGATGAGCTGCAAGGCTCTTTTGCAAACCTGCATTTGTCTGCTGTTGATTGGCATTTGCTAGAGCCAGCTGCTTCAGTATCTCCTCCATGCTGGCTTAAAAAAAAACTGCCACTGGTTCTCCACCAACTGTGAGGGGGTTAGCTCGGCAGCGGGTGTGTGTGACCCCCGGGATGGGCTCCCCACACAAAACAGGCCCAGCAAACGGAGGTTGTGGTTTTCAAAATCAAAAAGGTGCGGTTTATTTTCTATTTACAGTGACAAAACACAGCAAAGCAAAAGAAACATAAACAAAATAAATCCTGGTCAACTTGACCTCTGACTAAACATACAGGTTTCCTAACTAACAACTGGGATCAGCCTAGTGCTGTCCTAGTCCCTAAGTCCCTGGTTTTAAATGTCCAAGCAAATAGCCACACAGGCTTTGTCTCACCGCACAGGGGTTCACTCTCCCTAGACAGTCCACACAGGTCTGGTTCCAGGCATGAGCTAACATCTAATGAAGCTGGGAGTTCTTATAGAGGCCTAAATGAGCTGACAAGCTTCAGCTGGTCTCATCAACTCCCTGTCTGCACGACGCCCCACACTTTCCCTAGAGGTATGAGTCATCCATGAGCCCACTAGCCTTATACAACTCTCCACCTAGTTGTATAAGTCGGCGTAAAGCCTGAATCTGGGCGAAATATATCTACCCCCCTGGATGCAACCAGGTGACTTTACCTTCCTGCTGTCACAGTACCTGTCATAAACAGTGGCGGTGCGTCCATAAAGGGCGCAAGAGCACCGCCCCCTCTCTCCTGTCACCCCTCTATCACCATAGATAGATTTATGCATTTCATGAATCTATCTATGGTCGCCGCTTCCACCCCCTATTCAGGTGTCCGGCCCCTTGTCAGGCGCCAGGCATCTGAATTACAGCGGCGCGGGTGTTTTTGGAAGCGTCTGATTAGAGTCGTGGGCTCTAATAGGTGTCCTGATTAGAGCCATAGGCTCTAATAGGCTTCCAAAATGGTAAACAGCGGGCGCAATGCTGTGCGTTTGCTGTTTACTATAGTTGTTTTAGGGGAGCCAATAAATCGCTTTCCTAACACTGACCCGCCTCTCAGCCAATCAGGTGCTCGGGTCTGGTTACCGGTCACCTGATTGGCTGAAGCGACAGGCGCTGTGATTGGATGCCTATCAGGCGTCCAATCATAGCAGAGGACGGGAAGAGGACGGGAGAAGACATTGAGGACTCGGAGCGTGGAGGACAGCGCTGTGACCCGAGACAGGAAAGTGCCGGGCGGGGGATGCACACTGGCAGCATTTGATGGGGCACTGTAGAGGCAAATGATGGGACACAGTAGTGGCAATTGATGGGGCACAGTGGCGGCAATTGATGGGCACACTGGCAGCAATTGATGGGGCACAGTAGCGGCAATTGATGGGGCACAGTAGAGGCAATTGATGGGGCACAGTACCAGCAATTGATGGGGCATAGTAGCGGCAATTGATGGGCCCACTGGCAGGAATTGATGGGGCACAGTGGCAGCACTCGATGGGGCACAGTGGCAGCAATTGATGGGGCACAGTAGCCCCAATTGATGGGCACAGTGGCAGCAATTGATGGGCACAATGCCAGCAATTGATGGGTACAGTAGCTGCGTTTGATGGCACAGAGGCGGCAATTTATGGGTACAGTGGCTGCGCTTGATGGGCACAGTGGCTGCGCTAGATGGGCACAGTGGCTGTGTTTGATGGGCACACTGGCAGCAATTGATGGGTACACTAGCAGCAATTGATGGGCACACTGGCAACAATTGATGGGTACAGAAGCTGCGTTTGATGGCACAGTGGCAGCAATTTATGGGTACAGTGGCTGCGTTTGATGGCACAGTGGCTGCGTTTGATGGGCACAGTGGCTGCGCTTGATGGGCACAGTGGCTGCGTTTGATGGGCACAGTGGCTGCGGTTGATGGGCACAGTGGCTGCAATTGATGGGGGGTTTTTTCAGTTTGTTTGCGCTCCCCCAAATTTTTTGAGCACCTGCCGCCACTGGTCATAAATAAACTAACTGTAAAATACCTGTAGCACACAGACCCCACTTTTCTCCGCCAATAGCGGGGCACACCTGCTACTTGCCCGGTATCCCCTCCCTGTGTATAGAGAGGAGCGAGCGGTGTTATTGTTGGGTCTTGCAGCAATTACCTCTCTAGAGTGGATCCCTTCTCTCCGTTGTCTAGGCAGAAATCTTTCAGAATAAAGCCAATGTCCACACAGGAGTAAAACCCAATCAGCAAGGTTTTATTCTTAATACTTGAGGTAAACTTGAAGAGAGAGAGTAGGAAGTTGAGAAAGTAGGGGAAGGTTCAGGCATGCAACACTTAGAGCTCAGGGTCAGTCTTTCATCGCCACTCAAGCCTGAGTGGGTATTGCTCACCCGGATAGTCCCTTTAAGAGCGGTCCTAGCAGCCGGGATGGAACACGGATAATAGAGACAATGAATGCCTCTTTAGGCGAGTTTCCAGGCCTCTTCCCGAGACAGCAGCATCGTCACACCCAGAGCAGAAGCAATAATGAATCAGTAATTGGTCTGAGCCTAACTACCGACTCAGACTACCCCTAAATTTCCACATAGCGCCCCCAAATATTGGGGGGGGGGTGCTACATACCATTGTCCTATCTTTCCACAATCTCCTACACAGGTTGTAGGGTAGGCGGGTGACACTTCCTCCATGTTCCCCTCCTCGTTGGGAAGCCAAGTGTGACCTACCCCGAGGTGGGTTCTTCTGATCTATGCTAGGCACCTTGAATAGGGTCACAGTCTTACACATGGGGTTCCTTTACTCGTGCTGTGCTCACCAATGCCCTGGGATGGGGTGGAGGTTGCTTTCAGGGATAACTCAACCTTAAGGTTGACCTCTAGCACAAAGATGGCTGTCAACAACCACTCTCTTAATGCAAGAGGCTGTCCCACCTGTCACAGTCATACACTTCATGACAGGCTGCTTGTGAAACCTTTGTTACCCTTGGTAACCACTTGCTTGTACTCCACACTGTGTTAACTCCTTCAAAGTTGTCTTCATACTCCAATGTACTTTAAATGACCCAGGCTGTAGACTATAAGTGTTGATTACTTGAATTACACCTCTTTAGTAACTTCAGACCAGGCAAAGACAAAGTTTCAACACAATACTTGAATAACTTGAGCATTACAGACAACAGTAACACAGTTCTTTCCTAACCTAGTCCTTAACTCAAGTTTGTGGCTGCCCCAGCACACCTGCAGTGGTAAGGGTCCATACTTGGCAAAGTGCATCTTGGAAGCATCCAGTAGCTGGTTTCTTCGGGGCGGACAGCAAGTCCCAACAATACCCCTATGCTGTGGATGGCTCCTGACGCCAGGCTTTTATCAGCAGGATCTCCAGATTTGGCATCGCACAGCATACTGGCAGGTTGGACTCTGATAACAGCATCAGCAGCTAAGATGACGATGACCCCAGGATCCGGACCCCTGTTCCTTTTAGAATGACACAGAACCAGTGGGTCTGACCCAAGAAGCCTGCCAAGAAAAACCCAGAAACACAGTTAACTCTAACCCTGCCAGCTGGGGCAGCAGTTAAATAAACTGCAATAGGCAACCTGCTTACAAGTTGATATCAACAAGAGATGATAAATTCTGCACTGAGCCAGAGTCTACTGCATTGTATAGTACTGCCATCCAACATGTTTTCAGGCACTGGGAGCTGGAAGAGTAGGTGTTGGGGCATCTTACGGAATGATGGGAGTGTAGGAAGCCAGTATTATGATGCTTAGTTGGTAGCATCTGCAAAGCTACAATAGGAAATAAAGGTGTCACCCTCTAGTAGTATGGAAGAGGTATATTATTCACAAAAGGAATCGAATAGAAGTACAAATGTTGTCAAAAAAGCAGTTTATGTATATGTATTAAGAAAAATTTTAATTTTAAAAATTTTCCTTGCATCTCTAGACTGCTGATCTGCACCAGCCTCATTCAACCTATTATTGCCCATAAGCACTCGTTTCAGCATCAATTGCACAACACTGCTATGGACAGGCCGCCTGATATAGATATTAACCACTTAAAGTGGTTGTAAACCCTTACAGACCACTTTTACCTACAGGTAAGCCTAGATTAAGGCTTACCTGTAGGTACAAGAAATATCTCCTAAACCTACACGGTTTAGGAGATATTTGCAGAAAAGACGGCACCGATGTCTACGGCGCATGCACGCCGAAGACAACGGCGCAGGTGCACTGTGCATGCCGTTAGTGAAGGCTCCCGTGCGCATGCACGGGAGTGACGTCATCACTGCTCCGGCCAGTCACAGTGCCGGAGCAGCGATACCCGGAAATCACTCCGGGGGAGATGGCGGCGACGGAGTATCTCATATGTATGCGAGTATCTCATAATGAGCTAGTATGCTATGCATACTAGCTCATTATGCCTTTGTCTTGCAGAGTGTATGTTTTTTTTCTTTCAGGAGGCTTTACTTCCTCTTTAAAGAGGAAGCCTGTTTTTCAGACTCAGTGTCTACACGTTAAAAACATTTTTTTTTTGCTAGAAAATTACTTAGAACCCCCAAACATCATACATTTTTTTTCTAACACCCTAGAGAATAATGGTGGTCATTGCAATACTTTTTGTCACACTGTATTTGCGCAGCGGTCTTACAAGAGCACTTTTTTTGAAAAAAAACAAAACTTTTTTGAATTAAAAAATAAGACAACAGTAAAGTTAGCCCAATTTTTTTTATATTGTGAAAGATAATGTTACGCCGAGTAAATTGATACCCAACATGTCACGCTTCAAAATTGCTCCCGCTCGTGGAATGGCGTCAAACTTTTGCCCTTAAAAATCTCCATAGGCGACGTTTAAAAAATTCTACAGGTTGCATGTTTTGAGTTACAGAGGAGGTCTAGGGCTAGAATTATTTATCTCACTCTAACGATCGTGGCGATACCTCACATGTGTGGTTTGAACACCGTTTTTATATGCGGGAGCAACTCACTTACGCGTTCGATTCTGCGCGTGAGCTCGACGGGACGGGGCGCTTTAAAAACGTTTCTGCATAGCAGAAAGACAGGATCTGTGTGGTCTCCCATGTCAGAACGGAGATTTGCCTTGTTTACAAAGGCAGATCCCCATTCTGCCACTGTGTGGAATGATAGCGGGTGGACGGCGGACATCGATTCCGCCGGACCCGCTGATTGGCTCCCCCGCTGGCTGGCCAATGGGAGTGCAAAAAGCGTTGTTCACGTGCCAACGCACACCTACGGCGATTTCAAAATCTAGTCACCTTGCCGCAGTATAATGACGGCAGGAGGTCGGAAAGTGATTAATGAACTTAAAAACAACATTAGCATGTTAAAAATTGTTGATTTTAGTGACTGGGTTAAAATCTCCTTTAACTCTGTTCAACTGTTTAGTTGAAGTTCCATTTTGATGACCACAAAGATAATTCCTGAAGAGCTTGTTTCAATTATCTATGGAGCCATTTTAACAATAAGGTGCGAATGTGATGTCATTTTTGGTATTACACAGGTATGACATCATTGAGCATTCACCCAAGATGCAAAATTTTTTAAAGAAAAGTCTCTATTAAACAGTAGGCCAATTCCCCGGCAGATCATCAGTGTTTTCATGAGCAGATCTAGTTTTATATCATCTTTGCATTTTCTCCTAAATTTTAATTCTTTTATTCCTCCGCTCGCCTTCTTTGTAGCTCTGAAAAACATCTCGTCTGCTTAAAGTCTTTTATCCTCGCACGAACCGCTTGTCAGAGCAACCCTGCATTTACATTTAGCGGCTTTTGCCTTAGAAGATTTGTAGCACCTGCCTGAATTCAGTCTCTGTTAAACGCATCAGAAGGGTGCAGAGATATGAGCTTTGAAATGCTTCAGGAGTAAGTAAAAATGCGGCCTGTTGCAGAAGGGACAGTATTAAATAAGAGAATGACTCCAGTAAAATGTCTGCTCGCCAAGTGCAAGCCTGACTGACAGAATGAGGCAAACTGGGATTATCTGGGATCAAAGGCAGCCCTCAATTATGAACTGGGTTTCCTCCCTTGAAGCTATACCTATTGGTTCTAAAGACACATGTAAAGAGGCTGAAATAAAAGGCAGTGAATGAAATCCCAGATTTTGCACGACTCAAACAAAAACACATGTCACTGGAAACGCTCCATGATATTTTCCAACCAGCCATGATGATCAGAAACAGGTCCAAGTTTTGCACTTTTTTTTTCCTCCCTGAATTATACTGTCTCTGACAATAATGCTTGTGTTGTTATATTTTTTCATGCAGGGAACCTGAAAAGGAGATTACAATTAATTACTTTTCTATCTAAAAATAAAAAAAATTGGGCTACTATTGATACAATGGCTTCAGTATAATCTTAGCCACTAACTGGAGAAAGTACGCAGCTTCAAAGTTATCGTTTAATTTTTTATTTCCTGATCTGCATGCTGTCAATCACAGTTACATATATCATTTAAAAAACACACATGGTTAAGGTCAACCAACCTGCATCCTCAGAATCCTAAACTCGCAGTTGATCCAGAAGAAGGCAAAAACCCTTATAAAGTATAGTCCAATTTGATCCAATTGGGAAAACCTTTCTAATCCCCTAAGGCAATTGGACCCTCTTTGGATCAACAATCTACAGTGTTATCAATAGTCATTTAGAAAAAATATCCAGGCCTGTAAAGCCATTTATTGAGTTTACAACTCATGAGTTTAAGAACTTGAGAACTAGCTCCTTTGAAAGCATGTTACACATATTAACAGCTCTTTTTGTAATGAAGCTACTCCATATAAGTGCCCTATTGTCATTTGCAATTACCCTAAAGTGAACAATTTTGCACCAAGTTTACCAATGTAGCACCAGCTGGACTATCCCCCCCCCCCACCCCTCTTTTGCCTTCATGAGTTACAGCCCAGGGAGAGGAGGAGGCACTGGAGGACTGTGACTGTCTGCTTCTGTGCAGCCTGGACTGGGCCTGATCCTAGCAATGGGGCAAAAAGAAAACTGATTGGCTACAGAGCCAAAAGACTTGTGATTGGCCACTCGCTGTGCTAAATCCATACATCGCCTGAACAGGACAGAGCTCCCGAGCTCACGTTGAGAGTCAGATGCTTGGAGAAGGTGTAGGGATGGGTCTCCTTTGAGTTTTCACAGGTGCAGGGCAGGGGGACCCAATACAATCCAGTGGCTTCCTTAGAGGTGATACTACACTAGATCAACTACCTATCTTCTTAACTGAAGTCCACCATACACCTTATTAAATTAGTTGGCCTTCAATATTCTCTCTCCAGTTCCACAGCATCCTTTTTGTGAACTGGTGTCCTAAACTGAACTACATATATAAGATGAAGACTTACTAATGCTTTGTACAGTGCCAAAATGATGACACTCTCTGGATTCTATACCTTTTAAAACAAGAAAGTATCTTGCTCCCTATAGGAGCTGCAGATTATCATTGCTTGCTGAAATAAAAGTGTTACTTAACCCACAAAATTAAAATCAGTCTGGAAGTGGATGGGGATGCAGAGGTAAACAGCTGTGGAAGAAGGATAAACTCTGCACCCTGTGTGTAGTGCAAACCTGAACGCTGCACTCTGTATGCAGCGCACCCCTGAACTCTGCACTCTGTACATAATACACTCCTGGTTTTTAATGCCCCTTTAAGACCCTCCCACTGTTAGTGAAATATGACCACACCCAGCATTTGATGCTGTTAGAAGGGTGTGTGTGGAGGTCAAGGGGGTTATGAGGGGTCATGGTTGAGTTCCTGCACCTATTTTCTGAGAAAAAAAAGCACTGGCAATAGGAAATTATGCCTTTACCTTGCGAGTCCGAAAAAAACCCCAAATAAAACAACCAGCAGTTTACAACCACTTTAAACCTCATTTTCCAGCTGTTCAATAAACACAGTGCATAAAGGTGGGAGTTTATATCAGGGACATCTTGTTCCACTTATTCCATCTTCTTATCTAATCCATTTGACCTATCATGCATCTAATAATTTTCAAGGCAAATCTCTTGTTTGTGGACCCAAAAGGAGAGGTACATACCATCTAGAAACCAGGGACATGCAGTCAGGGGGGGCAGGGCCTCACCTGCCAAAAAAAAAAAAAATCATAGTTCGGTGACCTGGGGTCACAGAGACCCCAAATTTGGGGGGTATATAGCCTAAGTCCTACCCCACCATTGGTAAATTTGGGGCTCCCACGGCCTATGGTTACAGAGATATAGGGCTCCTTGCGCAGCCTGTAAGAAGCTAAATACAGAGCGGCCACTTTAAATACAAGCTGACACACTCTGTCTGCAGCAGACTGGGAGGAAGAGCTCACAGTGCCTCTCCTCACTTCTTGTCAGAGGCACTGAGCTCAATGAACAGCTTGGAGTCTAGGACCAATGGTAAAGCACCATTGGTCCCAGCTGTCCAATAAAAATGCTGCAGTGGAGGTACGGCTCTCACTTTTTTTGGGGGGGTGGCAAACAGTATGACACCCCCCCCCCCCGGTCGGTCGGTAGCACTTACCCCATCATTGGCAACTTCCCCCTGCTCGGCAGAGGCAATGGCCTCCCGTTCTTCTGCTCTTCATCACCGGCGGCTTCCCGTTCCTCTGCTCTCCACGACAGCGGCTTCCATTTCCTCCCTCCTCAGTGGCCAATCAGGAGTCTTCTTTTTTCGGCTAATTGGAAAATGGGTCTCACATCCGCTTCTGATTTGCTGGATTGAGGATCAGTGTTTCAACAGCGAATTTGCTGTTGTAACATACTTGGATGGGCTCCAGGTTGCATGCTCTGCGACCCGAGCTCACCCTATTTGGAAGCCTATTGCTTCAAAAAAAATCCCCTGCCGCTGTAATTCATGCGCCCGGTGACCCGTACTATGCATGAATCTATACATCACCATATAGGGGGTGGCCTGAAGAGGGGGGGCACCTGGACGCCCCTAATGGATGGGCCGCCACTGCATTTTAGATTCAGAATTCAAAATTATCCAGCATAAGTAAAAATACCACTAATAACTGTTTTCTTTATGTGAGGAGTTGCCAATATGCATTTCTTTGATGATGTCAAGTGACATACACTGAACAACAGGTATAAACTATCTGCACTAGTTTGCACTAGTTTGGTTGTCCTTAGAAACATACATGGCTGATTATATAACCGTAGTCCAAATAGGGGCAGGATAAGGCTAATAGTTGAACGAACACTTTGGGCTAGCCAGCAAATTGCTACAAGATACACAAAGAATAATTAATAAACTTGCAGGAGTCAAAGTCAGCTAGGGATAGACAGTGTCAATCGATGAGACAGAAACATAGCTGGCATTAGCACCAGAAGTTATTGCCAGGGGTAAGTGGAATTTGACCAGGGCAAAGAGCAAGGGCAAAAGTCAGGGCAAACAGAGTAAAGGTCAAGACAAGCAGGGTTCTTGGCATTTTCAATCTGAGGCAATAGAGGGGCACATGTGAGCTAAGAAATGCTATGATCAGTAATTATTCAAAAGAAGGCAAGAAAAATAAGGATGCTTATATGGGGGCATGCCTGGCCACACCACTCCAGGTGTATGGCGTATAGTGGTGCACACACCTGGACACAGGTAGGTTGCATAACATCAGAAGAAGCCACAGCAGATGAATCATAGTTAGTCAGATTGAAAAAAGACACTGATCCATCTACTTCAACCAATAGCAAAAAAGCACACACATTCAAATAGAAAATCTCCATATACACTATCCTGTTCTCATAGTTGATCCAGGGGATGGCAAAACATCTCAATAAAGCATGGTCTGATTCACTCCAGTGGAGGAAAAAAAATCCTTCCTGATCCCCCAAGAGGCAATCAGATATTACCCTTATCAACTACCCCTGGTGGTATTACCTCTAAAAATTAGCATACAGTTATATTTTAGGAATGATTTAAAACAATCTACTGATCAGGCCAGAACTTGTTCTTAAGGGAGTCTATTTCACATTTTTACAGCTCTTACTGTAAAGAAGGATTTTCATATGTAAAGGTTAAAGCGTTTGTTACCCCAACACTTCATATTCCTGGTCTGTGCCTGCTGTACGATGTACTTGTATGGGAACTCAGCGTACTCTCTTCCAATGATCAGACTTGTCCTGACACGCCTCGACTGCACAACCATTCACTGGCAAGCTCAGTGTGCTGCTGCTTCTCCTCCCCCAGCTCTTATGCAGCTGAGAACAGAGGGAATGTGATAACTTATAAAAAAGGAAAAAAAGGTTATTATCATTTTTTTTATATATATATATATTTATACAAAAATGATTGCCTTTCATTTCTAATTTAAACTGAATGGGTTGCTTTACAAGGTGATTGTTTGCAATCACTTTAAATCTCTTTTCCTCCAGACATAAAGAGTGCCCCCTTGTCCTCTGTAATGGACTGAAAGTGAATAACTGTACACAAAGTTCACTATATGGACCACATATTTTTTTATACATGTTGATCATATCCCCCTTAATCAAGAGAGAATAAATTCACTTCAGATAATCCTTCCTCATAGCTAAGCTCCTCCATGCCTCTTATCAGTTTAGTTGCCCTTCTCTGCACTTTCTCCAGTTCCCCAATATTCTTTTTGTGAACCGGTGACCAAAACTGAACTTCATATTCCAGATGTGGTCTTACTAATGATTTGTACAGGGGCAAAATTCTCTCTCACTCTCTCTTTCTGGTGTCTATACTCTTAATACAAGAAAGTATTTTGCTCGCTTTGGAAACTGCTGCTTGGCATTGCATGCTATTCTAAGGTCTATGATCTACCAGAACATCCAGATCCTTCCCACCATTGACTCCCTCAGCTGTTATCCTCCTAGAATGTATGATGTGATG
Source organism: Rana muscosa (assembly GCA_029206835.1). Taxonomy (NCBI): domain Eukaryota; kingdom Metazoa; phylum Chordata; class Amphibia; order Anura; family Ranidae; genus Rana; species Rana muscosa. The sequence goes on from CM055118.1 coordinate 232,781,413, forward strand.
TTATTAGCCCCTAAGTGCAAAACCTTGCATTTATCAAGATTAAACCTCATTTGCCACATAGTTGCCCAATTAAATTGTGCATTGAGGTTGGCTTGTAAGTTGGAGACATCCTGTAAGGACGTTATTCCACTGCATAGCTTGGTGTCATCTGCAAAGACTGAAATGGTACTATAAATCCCAGACCCTAGTTCATTTATATGTAGCACCCTCTACCATAGGTAGGTGCTAGAGGTGTAGTGTTTGTAAGTTCTGTCAGTGCAGGTAAATTTAAGCAGGCCTATGCTACTTTGATCTGGGGGCAGGGAGTGGTTAGTGTAGCAGTGGGTGTGACTGACATGTACTTCAGCTTTTGGGCGCCTCCCCTGCTTTCAGTGACAATGTTCTGGAAGAGAGGCAGGGCTGAGAGTTGGAGTGGCATGGAGTACACGTGAGGAGCCCTGACCAATCCCCAACTAGGATTGGCAGGGGGCAGGCCTCCTACATATACTCACAGTCAGCCTGCTGGGGGGGAGTTGTCGGCTGGGTGAACTGAAGGATGGAGTGCTAGACTGCTTGCAGGAGAAACAACCCCATCTGGGGGGGATCCGGCAGAGGAGCTCTGGAGCTCGGAGGGAACTCTCCTTACACGGTCATGGAGAGGTGTCCTGGAACAGGAGCTGGAGAAGCAGTTGGTCCGCACAGTCCGGGTAAATCATTCAGGAAGGTCTCAGGGCAGGAGTTGGTGAGTGAAGCACAGTGGAAATCTGGAAGAGGCATGCCAGGGGAGCTGGGTGCAGAGCCAGAGGAGAGACTGTTTGGTTTTGTGCCAAATCGTTGCAGCCTGAGGGCGCAAGATTTGCAAGTCAGGCTTGCTGGGATCAGTAGTCCATCATCAAATATTCTTTCTAACTAAATGTTCAGGGCCATCAAGAAGGGGTACAGTAGGCTCCTGGCCTATTAAGAACCATCAAGTGAAATTACTTCTAGGACTTATTCAGAGTGAGGCCTAGTCAGCTCAAGATGGTGGGACAGGATGTCTAATGCTGTGACAGGAAAGTGATGTGCAGGAGGAGAAGTGTCCTGCAGGTAGAGGTCTGCAGGGAGAGTGCAGAGGAGGAGAATGGTTTGAAGTAAAGCTATCAAGATTAGAGTCCACTATTTTTGTTCTATTCAAGGAAACGAAAAGCATAACTGCTATAACATTGCAAATACCAATTTATCCTATGGGCATCCCATATCCCTTCCCTCAACCAAGTTCAATTCCCCAAATAAAACAACAAAACAAAGCAAAAGACTTTTCATTGTGTGATGTATGGATGTCTGGCAGCAGGGTGAATATGCGTGGATGTTTGTAACTAGGGGCAACACACCGCTGCATATAAATATGTTACAATGTAAAGGTCCCAACACTAAACCTTGGGGTACACCACTAATAACCTTAGACCATTCAGAGTATTAATTATTCATCACTACTCTCTGAATAAGCTTTTAGTCAGTTTTCTATCCATTTATGACCTGAATTTTCTAAGCCTGTAGACTTTAATTTACACATTAGCCATGTGGGGTAAACTGTGTCAAGCACTTTGGCAAAATCCAAGTATACCACGTCCACAGCCACTCCTTTGTCTAATTTTTTGCTTACTTCCTCCTAAAAAGAAATCTGATTTGTTTGACATCCTTGGTCTTTCCCGAATCCATGCTGACTATTGCTTAAAATGTTATTTTCTAGATAAAATTCTTCTATGTGTTCTTTGTTTAAATTTCTCTAGTATCTTCCTGACTATAGAAGTTAAACTAACTGGTCTGTAGTTACTTAACCACTTAAGACCCGGACCAATATGCAGCATAATGACCAGGCCCCTTTTTGTGATTCGGCACTGCATCGCTTTAACTGACAATTGCGCGGTCATGCGACGTGGCTCCAAACCAAAATTGGCGTCCTTTTTTTCCCACAAATAGAGCTTTCTTTTGGTGGTATTTGATCACCTCTGCGGTTTTTATTTTTTGCGCTATAAACAAAAATAGAGCGACAATTTTGAAAAAAATGCAATATTTTTTACATTTTGCTATCATAAATATCCCCAAAAAATATATAAAAAAAACTTTTTTTTTCCTCAGTTTAGGCCGATACGTATTCTTCTACATATTTTTGGTAAAAAAAATCGCAATAAGCGTTTATTGATTGTTTTGCGCAAAAGTTATAGCGTTTACAAAATAGGGGGTCATTTTATGGCATTTTTATAATTTTTTTTTTTTTTTACTATTAATGGCGACGATCAGTGATTTTTTTCGTGACTGCGACATTATGGCGGACAAATCAGACACGTTTGACACTATTTTGGGACCATTGTCATTTTTACAGCGACCAGTGCTATAAAAATGCACTGGTTACTGTAAAAATGACACTGGTAATGAAGGGGTTAACCAGGAGGGGGCGCTGTAGAGGTTAAGTGTGCCCTGATTTGTGTTTCTTACTGTGAGGGGGCGTGGTTTAGCGTGTAACGTCACTGATCTTTGTTCCCTATTACAGGGAACAGACGATCAGTGACAGGCTCACTAGGAAGCACGGGGAGAGGTTTGTTTACACTTACCTCTCCCCGTTCTTCCTCTGTGACCCGATCGCGGGACACCAGCGGCGATCGGGTCCGCTGTATCCGCGGGGACGGTCACCGAGAAGAGGACCGCGACCCATGGCTGGGCTCTTAAAGGGGACGTACCTGTACGCCCATGTGCCCAGCCGTGCTATTCTGCCGACGTACATCGGTGTGCGGCGGTCCTCAAACGGTTAAAGGCTTTGATTCCTTTTAAATATAGGCACCACATTGGCCTTACGCCAATCCAGTGGTACCATGCCAGTTATTAAAGATTAAAGAGTCTCTAAAAATTTGAAACAATGGATTAGATCAGGGGTCTCCAAACTACGGCCCGCGGGCCACATCTGGCCCGCTGGGACGTCTTTTCCGGCCCGCAGCTTGAGTCCTCACACTCACTGCAGGGATCGGTCTCTTTAAACTTTGTCGGGTTGCAGGACTTTCGCTGCATACTCCACCCCCCCCCCCCCCCGCACTGTACAGAGCAGGTTCTGCAACCCGACGCAGCCCGCCCCTCCCGGCGCCGTACTGTGCTATTGGTTGCTAGGACCGCCTAGCAACCAATGAAGTACATCATTAGAGGCCTCCTGTTACAACGTCTTTTACACAAGGTGCCCATGTAACAGCAGGACCTGAGCTGGGAGGTGAAGCAGATCTGCACTGAATCTGGTGATACATAGGGATTTCTGATGGGGAGGCAAATGTGCTAGGGGGGTTCTGAGGGGAATATAAATAAGGGGTAGGGGGCTGTCATGGGGATATAAATGTGCATGGGGGGCTCTAAAAGGGACATAAATGTGTGTAAGGGGGCTCTGAGGGGGGGGACAAAAAAATTACATGGGGGCTCTGAGGGGGACACAAATGTACATGGGGGCTGTGATGAGTACATAAATGTGCCTGGGGGGGCTGTGATGGGGACATAAAAGTACATGGGGGGCTCTGAGGGGGATATAAAAGTACATGGGGGGCTCTGAGGGGGACAGAAATGTGCATGGGGGCTCTGAGGGGGACATAAAAGTACATGGGGGGTTCTGAGGGGGACATAAATGTGTGTGAGGGGGCTGTTATGGGGATATAAATGTGCATGGGGGTCTCTGAGGGGGACAAAAGTACATGGGGGCTCTGAGGGGACATGTGTGTGAGGGGGCTGTCATGGGGACATAAATGTGCCTGGGGGGGCTCTGAGGGGGACACAAATGTACAATGGGGGCTGTGATGAGGACATAAATATGCATGGGGGGCTCTGAGGGGGGGGGGATAAATTATTAATTTCTAAATAACAGATATTTTTCAGCCCGCAAATTAGTGTCAAATTTACAATGTGGCCCCTTAAGTGAAAAGTTTGGAGACCCCTGGCTTAGATATAACAGAGATCAGCTCTTTGAGGACCCTTTGATGTAAGCTATCTGGTTTGCTTTTATTACCTTTATTTTGTCTAAATGTTTCTAGACCAGTGTTTTTCAACTCCAGTCCTCAAGGCGCCCCAGCAGGTCATGTTTTCAGGAGTTCCCTCAGATGAAATGACTGTGGTAATTACTAAGGCAGTGAAACTGATCAAATCACCTGTGCAAAATTGAAGAAAGCCTGAAAACATGACCTGTTGGGGCGCCTTGAGAAACACTGTTCTAGACCATGTCAGTTTTGAGCCACTGTGGATCATTTGGCGCTATGTCAATACTATCCCCACTTGCTGACCGCCTAATTCGGAATGTACGTCATAATTTTTACGTTAAATACCATTTTTGTGGCAGCAACTAGCTGCCATAACCCCGGTATTGTTTTTTCCCTTAGTTGGACGGATTTCAGATAAAAGTGGTCCCAGCGCCAGTGAGATCACTTTTATAGGCGGTGGGAGAGGTGACCCCCATGGCTAGGCAGGAAGTCAACTCGGCTCTATGCAATTGGAGGACCGGAGCGACCTCCGACGTCACTTCCAGTCCTCAGGCAGGTAGACAGGATTTTTTTAACTTAAAGTCAAAAGTAACAATTATTTTTTTTGCTTTTAAAGGTAAATGAGAGATCTGGGGTCTTTTTGACCCCAGATCTCTCAATAAAGAGAACCTGTCATGCTTATTTCTAGTACAAGGGATATTTACATTAATTTTAATAGGAATCAAAGTGATAAAAATAAATAAAGGGACAGTGTAAAAATAAAATATAAAAAGTAAAAAAAATACTTTTTTTTTTTTAAAAGCACCCCATCCCTCCGTGCTCGCGTGCAAAAGCGAACGCATATGTAAGTCACACCCACATATGTAAATGGTGTTCAAACTACACATATGAGGTATCATCGCAATCATTAAAGTGAGAGCAATAATTCTAGCACAGGACCTCATCTGTAGCTCTCAACAGGTAACCTGTAAAAAAAAATAATCGTCGCCTATGGAGATTTTTAAGTACCATTGTTTTTCGCCATTCCACGAGTGTGCGCAATTTTAAAGCATGACGTGTTAGGTATCTATTTACTCGATGTAACATCATATTTCACATTATACAAAAAAATTGCGTTTATTTTTTTTCATTTTTATTTTTTTATTTTTTATAAAAAATTGCGTCTGAAAAATCACTGCGCAAATACAATGTGACATAAAATATTGCAATGACCGCCGTTTTATTCTCTAGGGTCTCTGCTAAAAAAATAAGTAGTTTTCTAGCAAAAAATACAGATTTTTACTTGTAAACAACAAATGTCAGAAAAAGGACTGGTCTTAAAGTTCACCTTTTTTTTCTAAATTCCAGCTCCCTTATGTACCAATATAGCAATAATGTACATATTTTGCAAAAATAAAAACAGCTTTCCATAAATTCTACACAGTCTTACCTCACTCTCTTCATAGCTGTTTAAACACACTGCTTGATTACTTCTGACTTACTTCCTGGTCAGACTTTAGGTCATGACATAGGAAGCAGTGTTGCCAACCGTCCGTATTTTTACGGACAGTCCGTAAAAATGTGCACTTTTTTCCTTCGTACGTAAATGTCCGTAGTTGCGGGAATGTGCCAGTAAAAATAGCCAAGATTGGTTTGGCTTAGAACTGCGCATGCGCAGTTCCGGAGGTTGCCGAGCCGAGCATATGCTGTATTCGGCCGGTGGATTTCACAGAGGCTGTGCCGCACTGGTCGGCGAGTGATGTATTAGGACATCCCGCCAGGCGCGCGCGCATCAGAATTTTAAATCTGTAACTAACCAGGAGTACGGAGGAGCACAGCACTGGAGCAGGAGTCAGGGCTCGGAGGCTGTGCAGCATGTGGCGGCGGCGGAATGGAGGAGCCTGCTGCATCCAGGCAATACAAAGTTCACAGGGGAGTCGGGGATGGACAGAGTGACAGACAGCCCAGCCGACAGTAACATCAGGTGATGGTGGCAGAGGGGGATCCGATGGAGGCAGGGGGTGATGGTGGCACCGCAGAGGGGGACGATGGTGGCAGGGGGTTAAATGGAGGCAGGTGGAGATTGGAGGCAGGGGGAGATGGTGGCACAGCAGAGGGGGATGGAGGCAGGGGGCAATGGAGGCAGGGGGAGATTGGAGGCAGGGGGTCCTGGGGAGATTGGAGGCAGGGGGAGATTGTGGCACCGCAGAGGGGGGTGAAGGCAGGGGGTGTTGGTGGCAGAGGGGGATGGAGGCCGGGGGTGATGTGACTAAATAATTTGCCCTTATTATATCAAAAATAACAAAAATATATATTTTTTTACCTTAATATCTACCTTAAATCACATTGCTATTTGCCTAGCGTACTTGTTTGTAGCCTAAATACTGAAATTTGCACCTAAAAATGTAATTGAGTAACTTTTGTGAAATGTCAGTAAAAACGTGGCTGTGCCAGTAAATTTCGGGTGTCATGCCAGTAAATTTCAATCTGGTAGGTTGGCAACACTGATAGGAAGGAGTTGACCAGCTGAGGCTAGATGATGTGCTAATGAGATCAGCTGGTCAACTCCTTCCTGTGAAAAGAGAAAATTACCGCTCCAGGTGAGTGAACTCTGTTAATCTTACAGCAATCAGGAAGCCGTGGGTGCTGGCAATGCACAAGGCAGACAGGAACAGCAGAGAAAAAGGGATGGACAGCCGCACTCCAAAAAACCTTAACGGTTGCTTTATTGTAAAAATGGATAAAGCACATGCACCACAGGTCACAGCAAGGCAGGGATTAGCTGACGCATTTCACACTACAAATGTTAGTGCTTACTCATAGCCAACTCCTTCCTGTGTCATGACCTAAAGTCTGACCAGGAAGTAAGGCAGAAGTAATCGAGCAGTGTGTTTAAACAGCTATGAAGGGAGTGAGGTAAGACTGTGAACACAGTGTCTCCATGCAGGGATGTAGTCCCAAGGGAGGGGATAAACATGCTGACTAACCCCCAGCCAGAACGGCTCGGATGATGGGGGCAAGCTTACTGAGGAGGAACAGGAAGTGAGAAAATTAGACAAAGAAAAAAACATTTAGAAGGGAAATCGAAGGAAAAAGTAAGTGAACCAACAATGCACTAGCTTAAAGGAACCTATTTAGAAAATAAAAAATTAACCTTTACAACCCCTTTAAGGACTTAAATCAAGGGGAAAACCAGTAGGAGTCAGTAAGATCTGATCTCCAAGCAACCCCTTGATGCCTAATCACTATCCATACTTCTGACCATGTTGCTGGTGACAGTTGTAAATTCACTGTAAACCTTGACAGAAGGTCTGACAATAGGCAGTAGACAGTAGGTCTGAAGCCTTTGTGTACTCCTCCCGGTAAATTATTCAAAGTAAAGTTTTGCAAACATTTAAAATTAAATTGTGGTGTGATTTTTTTAAAGGTTACATTTGTGTAAAATGTAAAATGGATTGGCAAATTATCGACTTTGCCACCACTAATCATGGCAAATAATTACAATATATAAAGTAGTAAAGATCAACCAACTTTTTAGATCAAACCTATTTTGTGGTCAAAGACATAAAAGCCTCAGGCTTTAAACCCAGACAAACTTCAGAACTTTAGAGCCAACTTGCTTGATGTGTCTTTTGTCCCGGGCATGTAAGGACAGAGAGAAAGCTTACAAACCCCATCTAGATCTCCCTACTGTAAGAGAATACTCTATTGCTAAGCCTATACCTTGAACAAGCCTGCCAAGCTGCTTTATAAAAAGTCTGATGTTTATTGTTAAATCTCAGTATTTTCCCCCCAAGGCAAAGTATATGAAGCATTATCAGTACAGAAGATAAATAAGACCCATAGAACATTTATTATTCTACCAAGCAAGAGATGGAATTGAAAGCTTTGGGACACAACAAGGTGACAGAGAACAGAGGCAAATGGTGTATCCAACACATAATAGGAAATCCGTGTACAGGAGTTTGATGGTAAAGTGACATTGAAATATATCAAAGGGTTACCTTCTGTTTATAATATTCATTAAGCATGGAACTACATGTTTTTTAATGCAGCAATGCTATTGAATGTGAAGAGGATGCTTCTCTATAGAAAGTAATTGAATGCTAAACTTGGTATGTTAGTAATGTTCTTCTATTAGGTGTGCCCACTGATTTAAACAGCTATGACCCCAATTTAAACTCAGAAGTAAAATGCATGTTAAGACTAGAGGGTTTGATTTTGTTGGCCCCTTCTTAAAATCAAGCTGCACCCTCCACAGGCATCTAAAACAATGGCACTGAAGGAGATCAAATAACAAACATTGCAAAATGTCTGGTAAAGCTGTACTGTGTCACGTTACACTTGCGCAGCTCCCAATGCCAATGCTGTGTAGTGGAATCATTTCCAATGGCACTTAGCAGCTGGTGTAGCAATGGGAGTTGTATAGACAAGCCAAGAGAACAGTCTGCTTAACCAATAAATGAGAAGTGCAATGACTGCGGATGCAAACTTTAGATACTAATAATAAAACCAGTAACGTTTGAATGTGCTTCATTACAGAGGAAAAGATTAAAACATGAATTGTATTTTTATTAGATTTGGATAGAATAGAGAAGGATCCAAACCCTGTCCCTGCTGGGGTGATTCCCTTTATTTGAATTTTTGGCCAGGATAAAGTTACCAGATTTTCAAAATAAAATCCAGGGACACCCTACTGACCACACCCTCTATTAACTACACCCACAAAAATGCACCTCATTTGTAGCTACGCTTAGAGAATCACCAGTAAGTTATAGAATGTGACACATGTAGGGGCTCTAAGAGATATGGTTAAAGTGATTGTAAAGTCTTGTTTTTTTTTTCTATAAAAATAATAAACATGTTATACATATCTGCTCTGTGTAATGGTTTTGCACAGAGCAGCCCAGATCCTCCTCTTCTCGGGTCTCACTTCGCTGCTCCTGGCCCCTCCCTCCTGTTGAGTGCCCCTACAGCAAGCAGCTTGCTATGGGGGCACCCAAGTCGAGCTGCAGCTCTCTGTGTCAATTAAGACATGGAGCCCCGGTTCGGCCCTGCCTCCTCTCTCTCCTGATTGGCTAACTGACTTTGATTGACAGCAGTGGGAGCCAATGGCACCACTACTGTGTCTCAGCCAATCAGGTGGGAAAGTCCAGGACGGCTGAGGCACTCCTGGGCATCGCTGGATAGAGATGGGGCTCAGGTAAATATTAGGGGGTGCTGGGGAAGCTGCTGCACACAGAAGGCTTTTTATCTTAAAGGAGTTGTAAAGGCAGAAGGTTTTTTATCTTAACTACTTCCCACCCGGCCACTGTACATATACGGCCGGGTGGGTGCTCTCTCCTTCTGAGTGGACGTTCCTGAACGTCCTTCAGAAGGAGGGGGATCGCGCGCGCGCGCCGCCGCGTTACCAAGGACCCCGGCCGCGATTGCCGCCGGGCACCCGCGATTGCCCGGGAACCAAGCAGGAAAGTGGATCTGTGTGTGTAAACACACAGATCCACGTCCTGTGAGGGAGAGGAGGCTGATGGTGTGTCCCTTGTACATAGGGACAACCATCGGTCACCTCCCCCAGTCAGTCCCCTCCCCCCACAGTTAGAACACATTGAGGGAACATATTTAACCCCTTCCCGCCCCCTAGTGGTTAACCCCTTCCCTGCCAGTCACATTTATACAGTAATCAATGCATTTTTATAGCAGGGATCGCTGTATAAATGTAAATGGTACCAAAAATGTGTCAAAAGTGTCCGATGTGTCCGCCACAATATCGCAGTCACAATAAAAATCGCAGATCGCCGCCATTACTAATAAAAAAAAAAAAAAAATGCTATAAAACTATCCCCTATTTTGTAGACGCTATAACTTTTGCGCAAACCAATCAATACGCGCTTATTGCGATTTTTTTTATACCAAAAATATGTAGAAGAATACGTATCGGCCTAAACTGAGGAAAATTTTAATTGAAAAAAAAAAATGTGTATTTATTATAGCAAAAAGTAAAAAATATTGTGTTTTTTTTCCAAACTGGACGCTCTTCTTTTGTTTATAGCGCAAAAAATAAAAACCACAGAGGTGATTAAATACCACCAAAAGAAAGCTCTATTTGTGGGAAAAAAAGGACGCAAATTTTGTTTGGGAGCCACGTCGCACGACCGCGCAATTGTCATTCAAAGTGTGACTGCGCTGAAGGCTGAAAAATGGCTTGGGCAGGAAGGGGGTTTTAGTGCCCAGTAGGGAGGTGGTTAAAGCCTTCTGTGTGCAGCAGCCTCCCCAGCACCCCCTAATTCTTACCAGAGCCCCAGCTCTGTCTAGCGATGTCCACGAGTCCCTCGGCCATCCGAGACTCTCCCTCCTGATTGAGACACAGCAGCGGCGCCATTGGCTCTCGCGGCTGTCAATCAAAGTCAGTTAGCCAATCAGGAGAGAGAGGAGGAGGGGCCGAATGACCGCTCTGAGTCTGAATGGATACACGGAGCTGAAGCTCAGCTCGGGTGCCCCCATAGAAAGCTGCTTGCTGTGGGGGCACTCGACAGGAAGAAGGGGCCAGGAGCACCAGCGAGGGACCCGAGAAGAGGAGGATCTGGGCTGTTCTGTGCAAATCCACTGCAACCAACAGAGCAGGTAAGTATAACATGTATGTTATTTTTACAAAAAAAAAAAAAAAAAAGACTTTACAATCACTTTAATGCACCACTTTAAATGAAACCTGAGCCTACTGCACAGAGTTAACCAAAATACCGCAGCCCAATCCTGTCAGCCATGTACTGTTGTGCAAGAGTGTGGCGCTCCGGATAGGCTCCCATCAGCCATAACTCCAATGTGAAAAGGCAAAGTGGTTCCTGAGATTTGGAAACAGAGAAGATAAAAATTCCATCTACACTTATCTACTTATTTTAATATCTTGTATAACGTATATGAACTGTATTGTGTAATCTTTAATAAAATATTTGAAAAGAGATTTGGAAACAATGTTTACTAATTAAGTAAATAAATCATTTCTAGGTTTCCAAAGTGCTTGAGCCTCTTTGTCTATTGGTAATGCAGAGTGCAGGGGTCAGGAGTTTATAATGGGCAAAGCACGTGGTTTAAGAGTGCAGGGGTCAGGGGTGCATCACACACAGCGTGCAGGGGACAGGAGTCCATAACATACAGAGTGCAGGGGACAGGAGTCCATAACACACAGAATGCAGGAGTCTTGACTGCATAATGCAGAGAGTGCAAGGGTCAGGAGTGTGTAACATAGCACCATGACTGCCATACTGCACTATTGTCCTCCCAGACACAGGCTGAGACAAGGCAGATGCCTGGCGCTTTGAAGGAATGCCCAATTGTAATAAGCAATGATTCCAATCACCCAGAATTTATTACATCCCCGCATCAAATACATGACTGTCCTACGTCAGCTATTCTCTACATGCCTGCAGCCCAGGGGACATTTACAGGAGATACAGTATATCTACAGTTTGGACCACAGATTCTTTTTCGGAAATCCCGGCATTTAACAGAACATTTATAGACACAGTGTCAGGAAATGGTCAGGCCTACTATATCTTTTGCTTTTTATCTATATGTTCTATATCTTCTATTAGGCAGCTACCAGTTCTTGTCTCCATCTGCTGCCTATCAGACCTGTAGCATAGACCTGTGCTCTGAAACTCCTCCTCAGCTCTGATAGACAGAGGGAGGAGAGGAACCAACAGGAGTGGAAGTAAACCCTCCTATCGTTTTCAGCCAAGGAAGTTGCCATCTTGGCCTGTTTACATCTGCCATGATGCTGCACATGTGATCAGTTATGACACTAGCCATTGGATGGTTTGACAGTTTGGTTGAGAGCACAACTAATAGGAGTGTTACATTTCCAGGATGTGCTGGCAAAGTAACTGTTTTTTAAACTGTTAAATGGATGCGTTTACCTCTGCATTAATATAGCAGAAAAAAGCCCCAGGCAGTGACAGTATTGGGACCCTGAGCACTTGCCAAGGACAATGGCAGGACATTTCCTTTGCTGTGGACAGACCCCTCAAACAGGGACTGTCCCTGGCAAATGGGGATGAATGGCAACCCTACACCAGGTCAAAAAGCAAGGGTAAATTTAAAATGCTACAGTTTTCACCAGGAATGCAGATTATGGCAAATCATCCAATGTGGATAGTTACCTGTTCTGGTGATACGTGTCTCAATTTACAGGAGATTTTGTCACTTTCTGTTGTGTCTCTGTGAAAAGAAGTGAGGGAAATCTCCCTAAGGGGGAAACAGCAAGAATAAAAACAGGGGTTTTAACTATTTCCTACTCTATCCAAATTTGGAAAAAAATAAAAAGTTTAAGCTCTATACAGTATATACATGCATTAAGGAGACAATGTCACCTTGTCTATGCAGGGCAAAGTGACTGTATCCTTGCAAAAAAAAACCCGGACCCAGTTATACTCACCCTACCTGCACTCCCCTACTGCTTTTTCCTCTATTACAAGCAGCAACACTACACAGAACTTTATGTTATGGGGAAGCATGTCACCTGCTCCACTGTGACCAGTGGCGGCTGGTGCTCAAAATTTTTGGGGGGGCGCAAACAAACGAAAAAAATAAAAAAACATCAATTGCAGCCTCACTGTGCCCATCAATTGCCGTCACTGTGCCCATCAATTGCCGCCACTGTGCCCATCAAACGCAGCCACTGTGCCCATCAAATGCAGCCACTGTGCCATGCTATCAAACACAGCCACTGTGCCATGCCATCAAACGCAGCCACTGTGCCCATCAATTGTCGCCACTGTGCCCATCAATTGTCGCCACTGTGCCATGCCATTGTCGCCACTGTGCCCATCAATTGTCGCCACTGTGCCATGCCAAACGCAGCCACTGTGCCATCAATTGTCGCCACTGTGCCATGCCAAACGCAGCCACTGTGCCATGCCATTGTCGTCACTGTGCCCATCAATTGTCGCCACTGTGCCTTCCAAACGCAGCCACTGTGCCATGCCATTGTCGCCACTGTGCCCATCAATTGTCGCCACTGTGCCATGCCAAATGCAGCCACTGTGCCATGCCATTGTCGCCACTGTGCCCATCAATTGCCACCAGTTTGCCCCTAAAATGCCGCCAGATTGCCCCCCCGCCTGGTACTTACCTTTCTCGGTCAGCCATCCTCAGATCCTCCTCCACGAACCCTCGATGTAGTCCCGCCCTCGATGTCGCTTCAGCCAATCAGGTTACCGGTAAACCTGATTGGCTGAGATGCGTGTCAGTGTTAACCAAGGAACACACCCCCGTGCGACCCCCGGTTAACTATTTGGAAGCCGATTACAGCCCTCAGGCCCTCAGGCTGTAATCGGAAAGCCTATCAGAGCCACTGGCTCTGATAGACATTTCCACACCCAACCAGCTGCCATTATTCAGATGGCCGGCGCTCGCCAGGGGGCTGGCCATCTGAATAGTGGGCGGCAGCGGCGACAATACATAGATTCATGCAATGCATGAATCTATGTATTGTTTTTCAGTGGCGGTGCAGGAGCGAGAGGGGGCGACACTCCTGCGCCCTCTATGGACGCACCGCCACTGACTGTGACAGTGTTTGGACCTAGCTGACAATTGCCAGGCCTGGGCACTGTCACATGGCCATAGAAATGACATCATAACCCCCCTAGTTGCTGATTTCAGTGCAAGCAGTTACAAATAGAAATTCTAAAGGCATGGTAAGGTGAGCATAATGGGGTCAGATGGGTCCTTTGCAGAGGCAGTCACTGTACCCTGCATGGACAAGGTCACAGTGTCTCTGTAATCATTATCAAGGTTTAGTATTTATTTGCTCTCCTAAGCATGTAAAAAAAAAAATCGGATTCTCTGTATCCTTTATGTAGCAAGTTGCTATGTTAGGAAGACATTTTCCAACACAATAGAAGATCCAAGCAGAAGGTCTGGATTACACAGTGTACAACAGAAGTAGCTGCATGAAAGCCAGGTGCACCGACATAAGCAGTCATCATATGATTTACATAAAACCATCTGATATTCCAACAAATATAGGATGTATATTCTGTGTAGAGCTCAGGGACATAGAACAATTAATGAAAGCAAGTTAACAACTCTAATACCATGTAAAAAACCTGGCACAAGCTGAAATAACCACATTAAGAAAATATCAATTATATTAATAAAACTGGGATATGCAACTTTATGATCATGGTTTTCCTTTATAGGCATAGAGAGAATCTGTTGTTCCAACCTGTGTGACAGTCTGCATAAACGTTTAAACCACAGTGAGCTTATATAGATGTATATATTACAAACCTTGGCTTCCTGAGGTCTGTACATCAATTCGAATGTACATTCATTCACTCCTTTTTAAAGGGGTTGTAAAGGTACATGTTTTTTCACCTTAACGCATTCTATGCATTAAGGTGAAAAAACATCCGAGCATTAGCGGCCCCCCCAGCCCCCCCCCCCCCCCGTTTACTTACCTGACCCCTCGAAAGTCCCGCGCCGTGAACGCCCAGATTTCTCGTCGGCTTCTCGGCTCATTCATTAGTTGATTGAAAGCAGCGCAGCCATTGGCTCGCGCTGCTGTCAATCATATCCAATGATGCGGTGCACTGGGGGGTGGGACCGAGTGATACAGTGGGTGGCTATCGCCGGCTGTATCACGGGAGCGCGCCCGCAAGAACTTTCCACCATGCGAGGGAGCTCGCATGAAGGTGGAAAGTTCTTGCGGGGGGGGGGGGGAGCCGAGACAGCCGCCGAGGGACCCCAGAAGACCAAAACGAGCTGCACAGTGGAGGTAAGTATAACATGTTTGTTATTTAAAAAATAAAAAATAAATCTCTTTAGTGTTCCTATTGAATTATTTCTTAAATTTAAATATATTTCCACCTTGAATAGTCTCTATGTATTTCTAGCTTTTAATAATATGATATTTGTATTTGTCAGTTTTCATTGTGTTCTGCAAAATGAAAAGACAAATCACATGGATCGTTTGCTTTGCTTGGTGTATTGATGCATTTTTTTGTTATAATAGTTTTTATTGTGTGTGTTGAAAGAAATGGTACACACATTGGAGATGTGTTGACAGGATATAAGTATACATTCAGTATAGATGAGCAATTTGCTGAAGTCTTCTTTATGTAAATGAAAATTGTGTGTACAGGGATCATCTTAGGTGGGAATAAAATATTGTAGGATTTTCATTTGCACTTCAACCCATAATGGCACAAAATTGTTTAGGTTGCCCTTTTCACATTGATATTATTAGGTAGCATTTTATAAAGTTGCAATAAAAGCTAGACTTAAAGTAACCGACTACAGTTCTAAAGGTGATCTTTAACCACTTCATTACCATGGTACTTTTACCAAATGGTGGAGTGGTGGACATGTATTTCTGGAGTGCCATGTGTCAACTAATCAGTGTGGCTGTGAATGACTGTGATCTAAGCTGTCAGTAAATGCCTCAGATCACCGACACAATGTACAGAGCCGATCAGAGCAGCTCTGTACCCTGTGATTGCTTTGTTGACCAATCACAGTGATCTGAAATGTAAACACTCCCTGTATTTACTTCTCAGAGCCCTTACCTTCTTGTCATGGAGGAAAGGGAGGAATTGGGGATAAAGATTTATGAATGAAGAAATCAACAGCTGCAGAATTATGGTGAGGGGTTGTAATTGATTATGAGACTGTTTTTTGTTTTTGTTTTTTAACCATTTAACCCCCCCCCCCTCCTCTCCTGTACATCTCCATGCTAGTTCTATGTGATGAGTTTAATAACTCCTTTAGTTTCCTTCTCATGCACCTTAACCCCTTCACCTCCTCATCCCTCTGTCTATGACCTGGACATTAAAGCAGAACTATCACTTCAAAATGTATTTGATGCTCTTGTTCCCTGGGGTACAAATTTCATATAGTAGGTTGTCCTATCTTTTAAGGAGCTGTAGAACTGCTCACCATTTTCCGACCACAACATTTCTAGGAGACAAATTTATGATTGACAGCACTTGTGTCATCCTCCCTGTGCTTTCCTGGCACAAGCAGGATCACACTGATTGCAGGGGAGGGGGCATGTCATTTTAACACTGAAAAACACTGGCATACTTACAACAGTGCTGTTTACCATTCATGAAAACCTTGTTCTGACATCACTGCCGCTCCCAGCTTGTAAGCATTCCAGGAACAGTGCTTCTGTAAGCAGAGTCACGGAGGGGGTTTGCCTGTCGAATAGACTCTGGAAATTTTATGAGGTAGGCAGGGAATTAACCACTGGCTATATACATTTCCCCACTTGAGATACAGTTTAAGGCTGGGTTCACACCTATACGAATTGGATGCGGCTTACACTGCATCCAATTTGCAGAATATTTTAAAATCTATTTGTTTCAATCAGTGTGGTTCACATATGTGCGTTGCATTCACACCCCGCATTGCCCAAAAAACGTGTGCGTTTTCTAGGCAGTGCGGTGCGAATTGCAGGCACATTTTCTTCTATGGGAACGCATCTGATTCGCAGATGTGTTCCGTTGGCATTCTTTTCCCCTCCTCACTACACCTCCCCTTCTCCCTGCTCAGCTGATCCACAGATACAATGGGGAGGCACCGCTGAACAGCTGCTTTTTCTCTTTGCAGAGAAAACGGAGCTGGAATTCGCACCGCACATGTGTGAATGCAGCCTTAATTATATTATCATGGACCCCAATGGTTGAGTTTGATGCAAGTCATATTGTATTCTGCAGACAGACAATAGCTGAGGGGGGACAAGGAATTTTAGACCTTGGGGTAATCGAGGAGGCCACAACTGATTGGTGTAGCCCAATAGTCCTGGTTCCCAAGCCTGATGGTTCATTGAGGTTCTGTAATAACTTCAGAAATTTGAAGAAGGCATTAAAGTTTACTCCATGCCAAGGGTTGATGAACTCATTGAGAGGTTGGCTCTGTCAAGATTCATTCCCATTGTTGACCTTACTGGGGATATTGCCGGGTGCCAGCAATAAGGGAGGCCAAAGAAAAGACAGCATTCAATACCCCACAGGGTTCTTTCCAGTATGTTGAATTAGAATATAATGGGTTAGACAGGTCAGACAGGAGTCAGAACCCATAGTGGAGAGTTCAATAAAAGAACACATAGAGGAGTTTTTGCTAGAAAATAATATATTAAGCAATAGTCAGCATTGATTCACAAAAAAAAATTTAAGTTCCCAATCAAATCTGATTTAAGTTTTGAGGAAGTAAGAAAAAATTTAGACGAAGAAGTGGCTGTGGAGTGGACATAGTGCACTTGGATATGACACAATTCCCCACACTTGGCTAATGTATAAATTAAAGTCTACGGGCTTAGAAAATTCAGTTTGTAAATGGATAGAAAACTGGCTAAAAGACCTTATTCAGAGAGTAGTGATGAGCCGAACACCCCCGGGTTCGGTTCGCACCAGAACCCGCGAACGGACCGAAAGTTCGTACGAACATTAGAACCCTATTAAATACAATGGATGCGAACGTTCGAATTCTAAAGTGCTAATTATAACGACTATTATGCATGTTATTGTCCTAAAAAGGGTTTGGGAACCCGGGTTCTGCACCAGGGGACATGTATCAATGCAAAAAGAAGTTTTAAAAACGGTCGTTTTTCGGGAGCAGTCATTTTAATGATGCATAAAGTGAAAAAAAAAAGTCAAATATTCCTTTAAATATCGTACCTGGGGGGTGTCTAAAGTATGCCTGTGAAGTGCCACGTGTTTCCCGTGTTTAGAACTGTCCCTGCACAAAATGACACTTCTAAAGGAAAAAAAAGCCATTTAAAACTGCTTGCGGCTTTAATGTAATGTCTGGTCCCGGTAATATGGATGAAAATCTTTAAGAAAAATGGCATAGCTACCCCATGACCCCCCCCCCCCCTACCCCAGCCCATTACCAGCCCCTTTGGGTCTTGTATGGATATTAAGGGGAACCCCGCACATAAAAGAAAAAAGGCCCTATATACTCTGAACAGCCGTATACAGGCGGTGCATACAAGACAGGGACTGTAGGTTTGTTCTTATGTAGAATCTGTTTGTAATTTTGAACAGGTACATTGTTTAAGTGTAGCTCCAGCCCAAAAATCTATTTTTAAACTTTTTGGAAAACATAGGTAAGGGTTATCACCCCTGTAACATTTGTTTTGCTGTCTGTGCCCCTGTTCAGAACATTTCACCTCACTTTCCGTCCCAATGACAACTGTTTTTGAAATGTGGTGTTTTTCTTGAAACAAGGATTGGTGATAAAGCATCAGTACAGAGGAGACACCTTTCTCCCATATTAATTCTTACAGGAGAGAATTTTCCTTCCAAGGGGTAGATTTCCTCTCACTTCCTGTTGTCTTCTTGCGTTTGCAAGTAGGAGTCGTTTGGAAGTTGGATGTTTGAAAGTAGGGACCTGCCGTATATACTCTGCAGAAATAGGCCCCTTAGTTGTTGGTGTTGGCACAACACTGTAAGCACTCACAGTTACTCTTGGTTGGTGCTGGAACGCCCTGCTGTCAACTATTATATCAGGAATTTTAATTACATATAATTGTTGAACAGTGGTAGTAAAAATTGGGCCTTTGATGGTGGTGCTGGTGCCACAACACTGTAAGCCCTGACAGTTACTCTTGGTGGGTGCAGCAATGGGCCCTGCTGTGAATTATTAGATCAAGAATTGTAATTGCATGCCCCTGTTGAACAGGGGCTGAAAAATTGGGCCTTTCGTGGTGGTGGTGGTGGTGGTGGTGTTGCCACAACACTGTAAAGCCCTCAGAGTTACTCTTGGTGGGTGCAGGAATGGGCCCTGCTGTGAATTATTAGATCAAGAATTGTAATTACATGCCCCTTTTGAACAGGGGCTGAAAAATTGGGCCTTTCGTGGTGGTGGTGGTGGTGGCGTTGCCACAACACTGTAAGCCCTCAGAGTTACTCTTGGTGGGTGCATCAATGGGCCCTGCTGTGAATTATTAGATCAAGAATTGTAATTACATGCCCCTGTTGAACAGGGGCTGAAAAATTGGGCCTTAGGCAATGGTGGCACAACACTACAGCCCCTCACAGATACTGTACTTGGAGCACAGCAATGAGCCCTGTTGCAAAGTATTGCTTCAAAAATTGTAATGACACGCCCCTGTTAAACAGGGGCTGAAAAATTGGGCCTTAGGCACTGGTGGCACAACACTCCAACCCCTCACAGATACTGTACTTGGAGCACAGCAATGAGCCCTATGGCAAATTATTGCTAAAAAAATTGTAATCACACGCCCCTGTTAAACAGGGGCTGAAAAATTGGGCCTTAGCCACTGGTGGCGGCACCCATAAACAAAAATGATCTTCCAAGCTATCATCATCAATCGTATCATTGAGGACTCGGAGGAGGAGGATAGCCAGTCAACATAACAGCACAGGCACTCAGCATCAGCATCAGTCTTGAAGGGATGTGACATGTTAAAATCAATTAGTCTGTTATATCAGCATCAGGTGTGTGGTAGCTGGTGGTGATCCAAGACTGGTTCATCTTGATGAAAGTCAGTCGATCAACCGAGTCGGTGGACAGGCGCACCCTGTGATCCGTGACAAATCCTCCAGCAGCACTGAATGTGCGTTCCGAAAGAACGCTGGATGCAGGACAGGCCAGTAGCTCAATTGCATACTGTGCAAGCTCTGGCCAGTGATCCATCCTCAAGACCCAGTAAGCCAGAGGATTTTCGGTGGGGAAGGTGTCCAAGTCTGACCTTGCCCCTAGATATTCCTGCACCATGTTTATCAGACGCTGGCGATGGTTGCTGGAACCGATCATACTTTGGGGCTGCGGACTAAAGAATTGTCTGAACGCATCGGTCAGACGGCCACCTTCCCCACCGCTCCTTCTTTGACTGGCCGAAGCCTAAGCAACTCGTTGTCCAGGACCAGGAGTTTGTAACCTCCCAGTCTCTGGGAACGCGTTGCACAGACCTTTCTGCAAGGCCTCCCGGAGTTGTCTCATCCTCTGCTCCCTCTGCGACGGTAACATAAGGTCCGCAACCTTACCCTTGTACCGTGGATCAAGGAGAGTGGCCAGCCAGTAATGGTCCCTCTCCTTGATCCGAAGAATACGAGGATCCTTCCGCAGGCTTTGCAGGATCAGGGAGGCCATGCAGCATAGGTTTGCTGAGGCATTCGGGCCGGAGTCCTCTGGGTCACTAAGGACGACATGATCCGCAGCCACCTCCTCCCAGCCACGTACAAGTCCACTGGTTTCTTGGGACTGTAAATCATCCCTAAAAGACTGCTGCTGATGATGCTGAGTGCCAGCCTCCACCTCCATGCTGACACAATCCTCCTCCTCCTCCTCCTCTTCCTGTGCAATGGGTGGGACAGAAGGAACACTGTCTGGGTAAAGGGGGCCTTGAGAGGCAAGGAAGTCCTCCTCTTCCTGCCTCTGTTCTGCCTCAAGTGCCCTGTCCATTATTCCACGCAGCGTGTGCTCCAACAGGTGGACAAGAGGTACAGTGTCACTGATGTATGCACTGTCACTGCTCACCATCCTCGTGGCCTCCTCAAACGGTGCCAGGACAGTGCATGCATCCCTGATCATGCCCCACTGGCGTGGAGAAAAAAAACCAAGCTCCCCTGACCCTGTCCTGGTGCCGTAGTCGCACAGGTACTCATTGATGGCCCTCTGCTGCGTGTGCAGCCGCTGCAGCATGGCCAACGTTGAGTTCCACCTGGTGGGCATGTCACATATAAGGCGGTTCTTGGGCAGGTTCAACTCCTTTTGCAGCTCAGCCAGGCGAGCACTGGCATTATAAGATCTGCGGAAATGCACACAGACTTTCCTGGCCTGCCTCAGGACATCCTGTAAGCCCGGGTACCTGCCCAAGAACCGCTGCACCACCAGGTTAAGGACGTGAGCCACACAGGGCACATGGGTCAGTTGTCCCTGTCGGAGGGCGGAGAGGAGGTTGGTGCCATTGTCGCAAACCACCATTCCTGGCTTAAGCTGGCGTGGCGTCAACCACCTCTCGGCCTGGCCCTGCAGAGCAGACAGGACCTCTGCCCCAGTGTGGCTTCTGTCCCCCAAACACACCAGCGCAAGCACGGCATGGCATCTTTTTGCCTGCGTACTTGCGTAGCCCCTTGAACGGCTACGGAGCACCGCTGGTTCAGAGGACAAAGCACAGGAAGAGGCCATGGAGGAAGAAGAAGAGGAGGGGGTGGAGGAGAGAGGTGTGTCACAACCAGTAGTAGCATTTTGGAGGCGTGGCGGTGGAACAACCTCCAACACTACTGCACCTTGTCCTGCATCCTTCCCAGCTGCCAAAAGAGTGACCCAATGGGCCGTGAAAGAAAGGTAATGTCCCTGTCCATGCCTGCTGGACCATGAGTCAGCGGTAATATGCACCTTACCGCTGACCGCCCTGTCCAGCGAGGCCAAGACATTGCCTTCCACATGCCGGTAGAGAGCCGGAATAGCCTTCCGTGAGAAAAAGTGGCGTTTGGGAACCTGCCACTGAGGAACCGCACATTGCACAAACTCACGGAAGGGGGCCGAGTCTACCAACTGAAAAGGCAGCAGTTGAAGCGCTAGCAATTTAGCCAAGCTAGCATTCAACCGCTGGGCATGTGGATGGCTGGGAGTGAACTTCTTTCGACGGTCCAGCAGCTGGGGCAGGGAAATTTGTCTGCTAGAATCGGACGTCGGTGTACTGCTAGCAGAGTGGCTGCAACTACTTGGCTGTGACACACCTAATTCTACACCTTCATTCCTCTCAGTGCATGTTTCAGAGAGGACTGAAGTTATAGTGGGGTTGGAGATCCCAGCTGATGCGGTGCAAGGAGAGGTCCGCTTTGTTCTTTGGTGTGGGTCTTTGAGGTAGGCTTGCCAACGAGCTGCATGGCAGGTCAACATATGTCTGGTCAGGCATGTGGTACCCAAGCGGCTGATGTTTTGGCCACGCGATATACGCTTGAGACATATGTTGCAAACAGCAGCTGTGCGATCTGATGCACTAGCCTCAAAAAAGGCTCACACCAAAGAACTTTTGGAATGACGGGCAGAGGCAGCGCCCTGCACAGGCGGAGCTCTGCGGTGTGATTCCGTCGGTGTACTGCCCTTACGCTGGCCACCAAAGGGCATCCTGCCTCGTTGGAGATGTGCCTCCTCCTCATCCTCCTCCTCCTCCTCTCTCCTATTAGGCACCCACGTGGAGTCAGTGACCTCATCATCCCCTCCCTCCTCATCACTGGAGCCAATCTGGCAGTATGCTGCAGCTGCTGGAACATGACTGCCAGATTGGTGTCCTTCTTGAGCATCCCCTCTGTCTGCTCTCACGCTACTGCCTTCCTGTAGCTGGGTTTCATCATCAGACCCTTCGAAACGCTGGGCATCCTCCTGGAGCATGTACCCAACACTGTGCTCAAACAGTTCGGGGGACTCCTCAGGAGGAGGACATGGTGGGTCTAGGGAAGGAGTGACTGATGATGAGTCTGACATTGATACCAGGGAAGAGGACGCTTTGGCAGCTGCTTTGCCAGTACCCTGAGCCTGGGTGAGAGAGGATGAGGAGGAGGAGGAGGGCTTGGTCATCCACTCTACCAAGTCTTCGGCATGATGTGGCTCAACATGTACAGCTGCCGAAAAGAAGGACAAGCGTGTCCCATGGCCATGTGCTGATGACAATGCACCGCGTCCACGACCAGCACTGTTGCCCCCAGACACAGAGCCTGCTTGCCCTCTTTTATTGCCTCCTGACTGTCTGCCTCTCCTTGTTTGCCTTCCAGACATTCTAATAGATGGCCTGCAGGGAGATGGGAAAAAAGCAATAAGGGCTACCTTCAGGTGTCCTTCTCTGTCCCTTTACTTAAGGATTTCTAAATATGGTTGAGGATGATTGCTTTCGCACAGAATAGCACAACGACAATTTCCCTGACTGTCCAAAAAACAAGGATTTCAAAGATGGTTGATGATCAATGCTTTAGCACACTATAGCACAAGGAGAATTTCCCTCACTGTCCTTCCCTGTCCCTAGAAACAAGGATTATCACAGTGAAAGAAACTGACACTCTTCCTACCTATAGTTTTCTGTCCCTAGAAAAAATGTTTTTTTAAAGATGGTTGATGATCAATGCTTTAGCACACTATAGCACAAGGAGAATTTCCCTCACTGTCCTTCCCTGTCCCTAGAAACAAGGATTAACACAGTGAAAGAAACTGACACTCTCCCTACCTATAGTTTTCTGTCCCTAGAAAAAATGTTTTTTTAAAGATGGTTGATGATCAATGCTTTAGCACACTATAGCACAAGTAGAATTTCCCTCACTGTCCTTCCCTGTCCCTAGAAACAAGGATTATCACAGTGAAAGAAACTGACACTCTTCCTACCTATAGTTTTCTGTCCCTAGAAAAAATGTTTTTTTAAAGACGGTTGATGATCAATGCTTTAGCACACTATAGCACAAGGAGAATTTCCCTCACTGTCCTTCCCTGTCCCTAGAAACAAGGATTATCACAGTGAAAGAAACTGACACTCTTCCTACCTATAGTTTTCTGTCCCTAGAAAAAATGTTTTTTTAAAGATGGTTGATGATCAATGCTTTAGCACACTATAGCACAAGGAGAATTTCCCTCACTGTCCTTCCCTGTCCCTAGAAACAAGGATTATCACAGTGAAAGAAACTGACACTCTTCCTACCTATAGTTTTCTGTCCCTAGAAAAAATGTTTTTTTAAAGATGGTTGATGATCAATGCTTTAGCACACTATAGCACAAGGAGAATTTCCCTCACTGTCCTTCCCTGTCCCTAGAAACAAGGATTATCACAGTGAAAGAAACTGACACTCTTCCTACCTATAGTTTTCTGTCCCTAGAAAAAATGTTTTTTTAAAGATGGTTGATGATCAATGCTTTAGCACACTATAGCACAAGGAGAATTTCCCTCACTGTCCTTCCCTGTCCCTAGAAACAAGGATTATCACAGTGAAAGAAACTGACACTCTCCCTACCTATAGTTTTCTGTCCCTAGAAAAAATGTTTTTTTAAAGATGGTTGATGATCAATGCTTTAGCACACTATAGCACAAGGAGAATTTCCCTCACTGTCCTTCCCTGTCCCTAGAAACAAGGATTATCACAGTGAAAGAAACTGACACTCTTCCTACCTATAGTTTTCTGTCCCTAGAAAAAATGTTTTTTTAAAGATGGTTGATGATCAATGCTTTAGCACACTATAGCACAAGGAGAATTTCCCTCACTGTCCTTCCCTGTCCCTAGAAACAAGGATTATCACAGTGAAAGAAACTGACACTCTTCCTACCTATAGTTTTCTGTCCCTAGAAAAAATGTTTTTTTAAAGATGGTTGATGATCAATGCTTTAGCACACTATAGCACAAGGAGAATTTCCCTCACTGTCCTTCCCTGTCCCTAGAAACAAGGATTATCACAGTGAAAGAAACTGACACTCTCCCTACCTATAGTTTTCTGTCCCTAGAAAAAATGTTTTTTTAAAGATGGTTGATGATCAATGCTTTAGCACACTATAGCACAAGGAGAATTTCCCTCACTGTCCTTCCCTGTCCCTAGAAACAAGGATTATCACAGTGAAAGAAACTGACACTCTTCCTACCTATAGTTTTCTGTCCCTAGAAAAAATGTTTTTTTAAAGATGGTTGATGATCAATGCTTTAGCACACTATAGCACAAGGAGAATTTCCCTCACTGTCCTTCCCTGTCCCTAGAAACAAGGATTATCACAGTGAAAGAAACTGACACTCTTCCTACCTATAGTTTTCTGTCCCTAGAAAAAATGTTTTTTTAAAGATGGTTGATGATCAATGCTTTAGCACACTATAGCACAAGGAGAATTTCCCTCACTGTCCTTCCCTGTCCCTAGAAACAAGGATTAGCACAGTAAAAGAAACTGACACTCTTCCTACCTATAGTTTTCTGTCCCTAGAAAAAATGTTTTTTTAAAGATGGTTGATGATCAATGCTTTAGCACAGTATAGCACAAGGAGAATTTCCCTCACTGTCCTTCCCTGTCCCTAGAAACAAGGATTATCAAAGTGAAAGAAACTGACACTCTCCCTACCTATAGTTTTCTGTCCCTAGAAAAAATGTTTTTTTAAAGATGGTTGATGATCAATGCTTTAGCACACTATAGCACAAGGAGAATTTCCCTCACTGTCCTTCCCTGTCCCTAGAAACAAGGATTAGCACAGTAAAACACACTGACACTCTCCCTACCTATAGTTTTCTGTCCCTAGAAAAAATGTTTTTTTAAAGATGGTTGATGATCAATGCTTTAGCACACTATAGCACAAGGAGAATTTCCCTCACTGTCCTTCGCTGTCCCTAGAAACAAGGATTATCACAGTAAAACACACTGACACTCTCCCTACCTATAGTTTTCTGTCCCTAGAAAAAATGATTTTTTAAAGATGGTTGATGATCAATGCTTTAGCACACTATAGCACAAGGAGAATTTCCCTCACTGTCCTTCCCTGTCCCTAGAAACAAGGATTCGCACAGTAAAACACACTGACACTCTCCCTACCTATCCTTCTCTTTCCCTAAACTAAAGGAATCCAGGTTAAGCAAGAAAAAAAAAATGTCACTGTCCCTGCCTATGCTTCTCTTTCCCTGCTCCGGAACGTGCTGGCGGCCTTTTATAGTGTGGGGCGTGTACTAAACACCCTCAGCAATAATTGGCCACAGGCATCCTGCCTGTGGCCAATCATTGCTCTCCTCGCTGCCGGCGCTGTGATTGGCCAAGCATGCGGGGTCACAGTGCATGCTTGGCCAATCACAGTGCCTGGATGACACTGCGATGGCGTAGTGCATTGTGGGCCGTTCGCATCACTCGAATTAGGCGCGAACGGCCCAAATCGTTCGATCTTTGTCGAACGATCGAACAGCCGATGTTCGAGTCGAACGTATGTTCGACTCGAACACCGAGCTCATCCCTACCAGAGAGTAGTGATTAATGATTCATACTCTGAATGGTCTAGAGGTGTACCCCAAGGTTCAGTGTTGGGACCCTTATTTTTGAATATATTTTAATATATTTATAAATGATAAAGGCTCTGGCATTAAAAGTACCATTTCAGTATTTGCAGACACTGTTTAATTGAGCGCCTATGTGGCAAATGAGATTTAATGTTGATAAATGTAAAGTTAAGCACTTGGGGACTAAAAATATGCATGCATCAAACATACTAGGGGGAGTACAACTGGGGAATCAATGGTGGAGAAGGACCTGGGTGTTCTGGTAGATCATAAGCTTAAAAATAGCAAATGCAATGCCAAGCTGTGGTTTCCAAAGCGAGCAAAACCCTTTCTTGTTATAAAAGAGGTAGGAACTGCAGAGAGAGAGAGATATTATTTTGCCCCTGTACAAATCATTAGCAACACCTCATCTAGAATATACAGTTCAGTTTTCGTCACCAGTTCACAAAAAGGATTTTGGGGAACTAGAGAAAGTTCAGAGAAGAGCAACCAAACTGATAAGAGGAATGGAAGAGCTCAGCTATGAAGAAAAATTAGCTGAACTGGATTTATTCTTTCTTGAGAAGAGGAAATCAAGGGGGGATATGGTCAACATGTATAAATACATAAGTGATCCATTTAGTGAACTTGGTGTAGCTTTATTCACTTTAAGGTTATCACAGAGGACAATGGGGCACTTTTTACATCTCGAGGAAAAGAGATTTAATCTTCAAATACAGAAAGGCTTTTCCACAGTAAAGCCTCGTACACATGACCGGGATTCCCAACGGGAAAACTGCGATGAGAGCTTTTGGCCGGGAATCCCGGCTGTGTGTATGCTCCATCGCAGTTTTTCCGACGGGAAAACTGCCGGAATCGACCGGCAAAAAAAAGAGAACCAGCTCTCTTTTTTTCCTGTCTGGATTCCCGGCGGACTTTTTCCCGGCCGTTTTTGGCAGTTTTCCTGTGGGGAAAAAGTCCGATGTAGCATACACACGGTCGGGATTCCCGAGGAAAAGCTCTCATCGGAGTTTTCCCGACTGGAAAACCGAACGTGTGTACAGGGGAAAAGTAGAGAGCAGGTTCTAGGTTTTCCCCTCTCGATTTCCGATGGACCTTTTGCCGTCGGGAATCCCGGTCGTGTGTACAGGACATAAGAGCTGTGAAAATGTGGAAAAGACTCCCTCAAGAGCTGGTTCTGGCCAGCCCTTTAGATTATTAAAAAAAGGCCTAGATTATTTTTCTAAATGCACAAAATATAACTAGATACTAATATTTATAGGTAAAATTGATCCAGAAAATATCAAATCGCCTCTTTCAGGGTTCAGGAAGGATTCCCCCCCCCCCCCCCACTGGAGCAAATTGGATCATGCTTTATTGGTTTTCTTTTGGCCTTCCTCTGGATCAACTGTGGGTATTGAATTGTATATGGAGGTTTTATGTGTGTGTGTGTATTTTCTCTGTCGGTTGAACTAATTGGACTTGTTTTTTTTTTTATTCAACCAGACTAACTATGTAACTATCTCTGATTATTCAGAAACTATTTGCAACCCTATTCCACTCCTACTGCAGTCACCTGGAAGCTTGAATTTTGTACAGCAAAAAATATTGTCAAAACACAAGCAAACGATCAGGGACAACTTATATATAAAACTCAAATTCAAGTTAACTATGTGGACTGACTGTTACTTCTTGTTTGAAATGACTTTTGGCACTGTTTCTTATGCTTGAGACCTGCACTCCAGAGCTGACATCTTCTTTCTTCCTTTACAACTTTATGAGCTTTTAACCTAAAGCATGGGTGCTCAACCTGTGGCCCTCCATCTGTTGCGGAACTACAAGTCCCATGAGTGAGGCATTGCAGTTGCAAGCATGACTCCCAAAGACAGAAGCATCATGGGACTTGTAGTTCCTCAGCAGCTGGAGGGCCACAGGTTGTGCACCCATGACCTAGAGCAAGCTTGTGTACATCAGGTGGTGGGATGCCTGATCTGCATATGCATGTTTCATGTCAATGTTACACAATTTAGTCAAGCCAGCTTAAAGTGTTACTAAACCCACAACAGTAAAATCAGTCTGTATATGTACCATAGCATACTTGTTATACTCACTGTGGAACTTAAGGGGTTAATCATCTGCATTGTGTAAAAAGGCTGTTTTATCTTGTATGCATAGATCCTCACCCTCATACCTCCTGCATTGTCTATCTGGGGAAAGCCAGCTAACACAGGCAGGGTAGCGGACCTGCACATGCTCAGTTGTGTCTTTTATGCTGGAGAGAACATTTACTTGTTCTCAGAGCTAGCCAGGTCACATGTGGGCGTGTATACAGGCTGTAGTGGAAATCGTCTTCTACCTGAACTCAGGAGTTTACCATGTAACTGTGGTATACAGATCATCCAACAAGGTATATAGTGTCAATATTTTATTGTAAATAAAAGATTTATAAGCTGTGGGCACTGCGGGGGGGGGGGGGGGGTAATTTTTTTCATATTACTGGGTTTAGTAACACTTTAAGGATAAAATTTCTAGAACAAGCAACTTGTAAAACAACGATGGCAGGTTCCATATTAATGTGCTGAAAAATTACCTTTGACATATATCTTATTCTAAAAACAAAAATGTAACATACAGTATTGCAGCTTAGCAATCCATAGTTGTGGTGGCAGCATTCATTTTCTTATTACACATATTCTCTAAGTACAAAAAAAATCTGTTGATCCTGACAAAAAAATCCACCATCTATTTAACTTCCTGTGCATCAAAATGAAATCTTAAAGCGGAGCTCCACCGAAAAAAAAATATTAAAAGCCAGCAGCTACACATACTGCAGCTGCTGACTTTTAATAGTAGGACACTTACCTGTCCTGGAGTCCAGCGACGTCGGCAGCAGAAGACGAGCAATCGCTCTCTGCTGCTGCTGCTCTGCTGCTCTCTGCTGCCCCTCGGTGAGGGAACAAGGCAGTGAAGCCTTGGGGCTTCACTGCCCGGTTCCCTACGGCGCATGCGCGAGTCGCGCTGTGCCGTTCTCACTGGTCCCCGTTGTGTTCTGGGAGCCGAGTGTTTCCCAGAACACAACAGGTATTCTGCGGGAAGTGACGTACTACCCTCAGAATACCCATAGAGAGGACTCCTGGAAGTGGGTGCAAATACCTGTCTTAGACAGGTATCTGCACCCCCTCCCCCCTGAAAGGTGCCAAATGTGACACCGGAGGGGGGGGGGGGGTTCCGATGAGCGGAAGTTCCACTTTAGGGTGGAGCTCCGCTTTAAACAATGTTATCAGCTTTCCAATTTCTCTTCTGTTAACTGAGAGCACATCCTACATTTGTATTGAAAATAAAGGGAGTAGGAGGTATTTGTAGTCCAAATCAGAAAAGCAGCCAATGATAACCATGTCGCTGCACCATAGATACAATACAGTGAGTGACCACTGTCACCCGAAATAGGAAGTGTGGTACCAGCAGGATTAGCAGATGAAAATTTAGGAAATAAGGCACACCGCACAGGCGCACCGCACACCGAAAAAAACAAGAAAGCCACCACATTTAAGGCCTGTAAGCTTTAATATATACAATTCTTGTTGAGTTTTAGATTTTCTTTAAGGTTCTGTCACTATATCAACTAAACCAGGGCTGCTGGAAGCAATGTGAGCAGTCAAAAAGAATTTCCCAACAGCCCCAATTGCAAGATTGCAAGCCATCAGTGCACATTAAATGTTTATCATATTCTAGTAATATCTCAGCAGCATCTGGTGAAGGTGAAATATGATTACTGGAGCTATGCTTCGTGTGAGAGCCTTGTAACAGTTGTGAAGAATGGCTGCCTTATAGAATGTAATTAGGACAGATTTTGCTGTGACATGTTACAGAGGTATTACGTGTTTAAGAATTAATAGTGTTGAGATTACAGTATGGCACACCGCTGTCTTCTTCATGACAAGCCGAATCTGCCTGCTGTGCTGCTTTGGATTTCCAAGTCGGGTCAATTTCTGTCTCCGTTTTTGCCTTGCCAGTACTACTAAACGCGCGATAACTACATGTGGCGCAATGACCATATTAATTATTAAAAGCTTGATTTAATAATGCAGCAAAGACAAACATAAACACACTTTGTGATATTAGAGTGCGATGGAAAACGGTAGGGAAGACATGAGGCAATAATGTTGTTTTATTCACACTCTGCTCACTGCTCTGAACCCCAGGACAGCAATGATATCAGAGCTAAGCCGTAATGAATCAAACTCCCAGCACAGCAGGGCTGCAGCCCAAGCAAATACTGGAATAACAGCCTAAGCAAAGAATATTTTTTTTTTCTTACAACAGAGGCAAGAATTAAAAGGTAAGTGTTTCATTTTAGACTGCAAACCAAGGCATTGCCTCAACATTTAACCTCAATTTGTTGTCACGGGATGACGAAAAATGATAATGCGACATTACAGCTGGTTCTCTATATGTGGGTAAATATGTATCTCAACTACATCTATCCAAAACAAGTAGGCATTATTTATCCACCTGGAATTACAAAAAATAATATTTTAAAAATGCTAGTTCACTTTTATAACCCATAGGGAATTTGCTATTTCATTTTGTCATTTATATTTTGTTGCCTCTTTTCTTTTTTGCAGCTCTCCATACTGGATGTCAAATGTTACTATTTGCCATGGATTATCTTCAGCAACATAGGACTTCAAATTTCACTAATTGCCATGGATGCTATGCACCAAAGTAGGACTCTGGTGTCAACATACAAAATGGTTGCAAAACCCTCCTAATCTAGTTGTATTGGATAGTCATGGGTGATTCTAGCTCAGCAAAGGTCACCTTGTGAAGGAAGAAAGGCAAGCAATCCATGTTGAAAAAAAACAATAATGAGTGAAGATATATCCTTTAATTATTTAATCCAAGTGGTCATGTGAC
Source organism: Rana muscosa (assembly GCA_029206835.1). NCBI lineage: Eukaryota > Metazoa > Chordata > Amphibia > Anura > Ranidae > Rana > Rana muscosa. The sequence continues at coordinate 232,812,216 of CM055118.1, forward strand.
TACTTTTCAGCTCCTGCACTCTTCAGGGCCTAGGTGATGGGTGGGCATGTGCCCTAGACAGTTTTACACTGTGATGATAGTGAGATTGCCTGGATGATCTCTGATTCACCCTGGGACATCAGCATAATAAGCCTGTAGGGTAGGGGCACAGGCGTGCCCAGTGTCATTCCCTGGATTGGTTACAGAGTGTCACTATGGTAAGCTATGTGAGTAGGTTCAGGAACCCTGTATAGTGATCAGGCAGTATAGTCTTTTTTTGTAATAGTTGGAACAATCATTAATTCCCGACTCGACTACGCAAACTCCCTCTACCTAGGACTACCCAAATACCAGATTTTGCATCTACAAGTCGTCCAGAACACAGCAGCCAGACTGGTAACGGGAAAAAAACCCTGGGAATAAATCACCTTATCCCTGAGGACCCTCCATTGGCTTAGCCGTAAAGTATCGGGTCACATTCAAGACCCTCTGCCCCACTCACAAATGCACACAAGGAAACGCTCCTCAATACTTATGCGAGAAAAAAAAAACACTACATCCCTAATCGCGCCCTCCGATCAACTAACCAAAACCTCCACCACATCCCCAAGACCTGCTACAAATCTAAAGGAGAACGAAGATTTGCAGTCCAAGGACCACGGCTATGGAACGCTCTACCCACGAACATCCGCATGGAAGAAAACCATCGGGCCTTCAGGAAAAAACTTAAGACCCACCTCTTCTGAAGGATCAGGATGACACTGGATGCAAAAAGCGCCTTGAGGCGATTTAGTTCACATTTGTAGCGCATACAAGTTACTCACTCACTCACTGCATGGTAGGTCGACATATGTCTGGTCAAGCATGTGGTGTTCAAGCGGCTGATGTTTTGGCCACACGAGAGACGCTTCAGACATATGCTGCAAATAGCAATGGTGCGATCTGCTGCACACGTCTCAAAAAAGGCCCACACCAAAGAACTTTTGGAATAACGCACAGAGACAGCAACGCCCTGCACATGCGGAGCTCTGCGGTGTGATGCAGTCGGTTGGCTGACCTTAAGCTGACCCCTGGAGGGCATCCTGCCTCGTTGGAGATGTGCCTCCTCCTCCTCCTCTCTCCTATCAGGCACCCACGTAGAGTCAGTGACCTCATCATCTCCTCCCTCCTCGTCACTGGAGCAAACCTGGCAGTATGCTGCAGCTGGGGGAACATGACTGCCAGTTTGCTGTCCTTCTTGGGCACCCCCTCTCTCTGGGCTCACATTACTGCCTTCCTCAAGCTGGGTACCATCATCGGAGCCTTCAAAACGCTTCGCATCCTCCTGCAGCATGTACCCAACACTGTGGTCAAACAGTTCGGGGGACTCCTCAGGACATGGTGGGGCTAGGGAAGGAGTGACTGATGCCATTGAGCCGAGGGAAGAGGCCGTTTTGGTAGCTGCTTTGGCAGACAAAGTACCCTGAGCCTGGATGAGAGAGGATGAGGAGGATGAGGATGGCTTGGTCATCCACTCTACCAACTCTTCGGTGTTGCGGCTAAACACGGCTAGCTGCCTAAAAAAATGACAAGCGTGCCGCACGGCCACGTGCTGATGAGGATGCACCGTGTCCACGACCAGCACTGTTGCCTCTAGACACAGAGCCTGCTTGCTTTCTTTTATTGGCCGGTGAGTGTCTGCCTCTCCTTGTTGGCCTTCCAGACATACTGTATTTGATGTATTGTAATAGGTACACAAGGAATTGTCTGCAGTCAGCTTTAGCTGCACACTGTGCCCAGTATACAGTACACTGACTTAATATACTGCAGGTTAGCTCAATCAACTGGCTGTATTATTATTAGTAATGGAAAAGGAATAGTCTGCAGTCAGCTTTACGTGCACACTGTGCCCAGTATACAGTACACTGACTTAATATACTGCAGGTTAGCTCAATCAACTGCCTGTATTATTAGTAATAGAAAAGGAATATTCTGCAGTCAGCTTTACGTGCACACTGTGGCCAGTATACAGTACACTGACTTATTATACTGCAGGTTAGCTCAATCAACTGCCTGTATTATTATTAGTGATGAGCCGAACACCCCCGGGTTCGGTTCGCACCAGAACCCGCGAACGGACCGAAAGTTCGCACGAACTTTAGAACCCTATTAAATACAATGGATGCGAATGTTCGAAATCTAAAGTGCTAATTATAACGACTATTATGCATGTTATTGTCCTAAAAAGGGTTTGGGAACCCGGGTTCTGCACCAGGGGACATGTATCAATGCAAAAAGAAGTTTTAAAAACAGCCGTATTTCTGGAGCAGTCATTTTAATGATGCATAAAGTGAAAAAAAAAAAAAGTCAAATATTCCTTTAAATATCGTACCTGGGGGGTGTCTAAAGTATGCCTGTGAAGTGCCACGTGTTTCCCGTGTTTAGAACTGTCCCTGCACAAAATTACATTTCTAAAGGAAAAAAAGCCATTTAAAACTGCTTGCGGCTTTAATGTAATGTCTGGTCCCGGTAATATGGATGAAAATCTTTAAGAAAAATGGCATAGCTACCCCATCACACCCCCCCCCCTACCCCAGCCCATTACCAGCCCCTTTGGGTCTTGTATGGATATTAAGGGGAACCCCGCACACAAAATAAAAAAGGCCCTATATACTCTGAACAGCCGTATACAGGCAGTGCATACAAGACAGGGACTGTAGGTTTGTTCGTATGTAGAATATGTTTGTAATTTTGAACAGGTACATTGTTTAAGTGTAGCTCCAGCCAAAAAATCTATTTTTAAGCTTTTTGGGAAACATAGGGAAGGGTTATCACCCCTGTAACATTTGTTTTGCTGTCTGTGCAGTGTGAACCTGTTCAGAACAGTTCACCTCACTTTCCGTCCTAATGACAAATGTTTTTTGAAAATTTGGGGTTTTTATTGAAACAAGAATTGGTGATAAAGCATCAGTGGAGAGGAGACACTTTTTTTCCCATATTAACTCTTACAGGAGAGAATTTGCCTTCCTAGGGGTAGATTTCCTCTCACTTCCTGTTGTATCCTTCCGTTTGCAAGGAGGAGTCGTTTGTAAGTTGGATGTTTGAAAGTAGTGGCCTGCCGTATATACTCTGCTGAAATTTGCCCCTTACATGTTGGTGTTGCCACAACACTGTGAGCCCTCATAGTTACTCTTGGTGGGCGCATGAATGGGCCCTGCTGTGAATTATTAGATCAAGAATTGTAATTGCATGCCCCTGTTGAACAGGGGCTGAAAAATTGGGCCTTTGGTGGTGGTGGTGGTGGTGTTGACACAACACTGTAAGGCCTCACAGTTACTCTTGGTGGGCGCAGGAATGGGCCCTGCTGTGAATTATTAGATCAAGAATTGTAATTACATGCCCCTGTTAAACAGGGGCAAAAAAATTGGGCCTTAGGCACTGGTGCCACAATACTGCAACCCCTCACAGATACTGTACTTGGAGCACAGCAATGAGCCCTGTTGCAAAGTATTGCATCAAAAATTGTAATTACACGCCCCTGTTAAACAGGGGCTGAAAAATTGGGCCTTAGCCACTGGTGCTGGTGCCACGACACTGCAACCTCTCCCAGATACTCTAGTTGGAGTGCAGGAATGAGCCCTGCTGCAAAGCATTGCATAAAAAAAATTAATTACATGCCCCTGTTAAACAGGGGTAGAAAAATTGGGCCTTAGGCACTGGTGCCACAACACTGCAACCCCTCACAGATACTGTACTTGGAGCACAGCAATAAGCCCTGTTGCAAAGTATTGCATCAAAAATTGTAATTACACACCCCTGTTAAACAGGGGCTGAAAAATTGGGCCTTAGCCACTGGTGCTGGTGCCACGACACTGCAACCACTCCCAGATACTCTAGTTGGAGTGCAGGAATGAGCCCTGCTGCAAAGTATTGCATAAAAAATTGTAATAACACGCCCCTGTTAAACAGGGGCTAAAAAATTGGGCCTTAGCCACTGGTGGCGGCACCCAGAAACAAAAATGTTCTTCCAAGCTATCATCATCAATCGGATCATTGAGGAGGAGGAGGATAGTCAGTCAACATAACAGGACAGTCTCTCAGCATCAGCATCAGTCTTGAAGGGATGTGACATTTGAAAATAAATTAGTCTGTTATATCAGCTTCAGGTGTTTGGTAGCTGGTGGTGATCCAAGACTGGTTCATCTTTATGAAGGTCAGTCGATCAACAGAGCCGGTGGACAGGCGCACCCTGTGACCTGTGACAAATCCTCCAGCAGCACTGAATGTGCGTTCTGAAAGAACGCTGGATGCAGGACAGGCCAGTAGCTCAATTGCAAACTGTGCAAGCTCTGGCCAGTGATCCATCCTCAAGACCCAGTAAGCCAGAGGATTTTCGGTGGGGAAGGTGTCCAAGTCTGACCTTGCCCCTAGGTATTCCTGCACCATGTATATCAGACGCTGGCGATGGTTGCTGGAACCGATCATACCTTGGGGCTGCGGACTAAGGAATTGTCTGAACGCATTGATCAGACAGCCACCTTCCCCACCGCTCCTTCTTTGACTGACCGAAGCCTCAGCAACTCGTTGTCCAGGACCAGGAGTTTGTAACCTCCCAGTCTCTGGGAACGCGTTGCACAGGCCTTTCTACAAGGCCTCCCGGAGTTGTCTCATCCTCTGCTCCCTCTGCGACGGTAAGATAAGGTCCGCAACCTTACCCTTGTACCGTGGATCAAGGAGAGTGGCCAGCCAGTAATGGTCCCTTTCCTTGATCCGAAGAATACGAGGATCCTTCCGCAGACTTTGCAGGATCAGGGAGGCCATGCCGCGTAGGTTAGCTGAGGCATTCGGTCCGGAGTCCTCTGGGTCACTAAGGACGACATGATCCACAACCACCTCCTGCCAGCCACGTACAAGTCCACTGGTTTCTTGGGACTGTAAATCATCCCTAAAAGACTGCTGCTGATGATGCTGAGTGCCAGGCTCCACCTCCATGCTGACACAATCCTCCTCCTCCTCCTCCTCTTCCTGTGCGATGGGTGGGACAGAAGGAACACTGTCTGGGTAAAGGGGGCCTTGAGAGGCAAGGAAGTCCTCCTCTTCCTGCCTCTGTTCTGCCTCAAGTGCCCTGTCCATTATTCCACGCAGCGTATGTTCCAACAGGTGGACAAGAGGTACAGTGTCACTGATGCATGCACTGTCACTGCTCACCATCCTCGTGGCCTCCTCAAATGGTGCCAGGACAGTGCATGCATCCCTGATCATGACCCACTGGCGTGGTGAAAAAAACCCGAGCTCCCCTGACCCTGTCCTGGTGCCGTAGTCGCACAGGTACTCATTGATGACCCTCTGCTGCATGTGCAGCCGCTGCAGCATGGCCAACGTTGAGTTCCACCTGGTGGGCATGTCACATATAAGGCGGTTCTTGGGCAGGTTCAACTCCTTTTGCAGCTCAGCCAGGCGAGCACTGGCATTATAAGATCTGCGGAAATGCACACAGACTTTCCTGGCCTGCCTCAGGACATCCTGTAAGCCCGGGTACCTGCCCAAGAACTGCTGCACCACCAGGTTAAGGACGTGAGCCACACAGGGCACATGGGTCAGTTGTCCCTGTCGGAGGGCGGAGAGGAGGTTGGTGCCATTGTCGCAAACTACCATTCCTGGCTTAAGCTGGCGTGGCGTCAACCACCTCTCGGCCTGCCCCTGCAGAGCAGACAGAACCTCTGCCCCAGTGTGGCTCCTGTCCTCCAAACACACCAGCGCAAGCACGGCATGGCATCTTTTTGCCTGCGTACTTGCGTAGCCCCTTGAATGCTACGGAGCACCGCTGGTTCGAAGGACAAAGCACAGGAAGAGGCCACGGAGGAAGAAGAAGAGGAGGGGGTGGAGGACAGAGGTGTGTCACAACCAGTAGTAGCATTTTGGAGGCGTGGCGGTGGAACAACCTCCAACACTACTGCACCTTGTCCTGCATCCTTCCCAGCTGCCAAAAGAGTGACCCAATGGGCCGTGAAAGAAAGGTAACGTCCCTGTCCATGCCTGCTGGACCATGAGTCAGTGGTAATATGCACCTTACCGCTGACCGCCCTGTCCAGCGAGGCCAAGACATTGCCTTCCACATGCTGGTAGAGAGCCGGAATCGCCTTCCGTGAGAAAAAGTGGCGTTTGGGAACCTGCCACTGAGGAACCGCACATTGCACAAACTCACGGAAAGGGGGCAGAGTCTACCAACTGAAAAGGCAGCAGTTGAAGCGCTAGCAATTTAGCCCAGCTAGCATTCAACCGCTGGGCATGTGGATGGCTGGGAGTGAACTTCATTCAACGGTCCAGCAGCTGGGGCAGGGAAATTTGCCTGCTAGAATCGGACGTCGGTGTACTGCTAGCAGAGTGCCCGCAAGTACTTGGCTGTGACACACCTAATTCTACACCTTCATTCCTCTCAGAGCAGGTTTCAGAGAGGACTGAAGGTATAGTGGGGTTGGAGATCCCAGCTGATGCGGTGCAAGAAGAGGTCAGCTTTGTTCTTTGGTGTGGGTCTTTAAGGTAGGCTTGCCAACGAGCTGCATGGCAGGTCAACGTATGTCTGGTCAAGCATGTGGTGCCCAAGCGGGTGATGTTTTGGCCACGCGATATACGCTTGAGACATATGTTGCAAACAGCAGCTGTGCGATCTGATGCACTCGACTCAAAAAAGGCTCACACCAAAGAACTTTTTGAATAACGGGCAGAGGCAGCGGTCTGCACAGGCGGAGCTCTGCGGTGTGATTCCGTCGGTGTGCTGCCCTTACGCTGGCCCCCCGAGGGCATCCTGCCTCGTTGGAGATGTGCCTCCTCCTCATCCTCCTCCTCCTCCTCTCTCCTATTAGGCACCCACGTGGAGTCAGTGACCTCATCATCCCCTCCCTCCTCATCACTGGAGCCAATCTGGCAGTATGCTGCAGCTGCTGGAACATGACTGCCAGATTGGTGTCCTTCTTGAGCATCCCCTCTCTCTGCTCTCACGCTACTGCCTTCCTCTAGCTGGGTATCATCATCAGACCCTTCGAAACGCTGGGCATCCTCCTGGAGCATGTACCCAACACTGTGCTCAAACAGTTCGGGGGACTCCTCAGGAGGACATGGTTGGTCTAGGGAAGGAGTGACTGATGATGACATTGATACCAGGGAAGAGGACGCTTTGGCAGCTGCTTTGCCAGTACCCTGAGCCTGGGTGAGAGAGGATGAGGAGGATGAGGAGGGCTTGGTCATCCACTCTACGAAGTCTTCGGCATGATGCGGCTCAACACGTCCAGCTGCCGAAAAGAAGGACAAGCGTGTCCCATGGCCACGTGCTGATGGCGATGCACCGCGTCCACGACCAGCACTGTTGTCTCTAGACACAGAGCCTGCTTGCCCTCTTTTATTGGCTCCTGACTGTCTGCCTCTCCTTGTTTGCCTTCCAGACATTCTAATTGCCTGCAGGGAAATGGGAAAACCAGCAATACAGGCTAAGTTCAGGTGTAATATGGTCAGGAGGCACACTCCGCCCGCTGTAAGTGCCGCAAAATCCTGTTGGTGTAACACACCAGGAAAAAGCAGCAATACAGGCTAAGTTCAGGTGTAATATGGTCAGGAGGCACACTCCGCCCGCTGTAAGTGCCGCAAAATCCTGTTGGTGTAACACAACAAGGAAAAGCAGCAATACAGGCTAAGTTCAGGTGTAATATGGTCAGGAGGCACACTCCGCCTGCTGTAAGTGCCGCAAAATCCTGTTGGTGTAACACACCAGGAAAAAGCAGCAATACAGGCTAAGTTCAGGTGTAATATGGTCAGGAGGCACACTCCGCCCGCTGTAAGTGCCGCAAAATCCTGTTGGTGTAACACACCAGGAAAAAGCAGCAATACAGGCTAAGTTCAGGTGTAATATGGTCAGGAGGCACACTCCGCCTGCTGTAAGTGCCGCAAAATCCTGTTGGTGTAACACACCAGGAAAAAGCAGCAATACAGGCTAAGTTCAGGTGTAATATGGTCAGGAGGCACACTCCGTCCGCTGTAAGTGCCGCAAAATCCTGTTGGTGTAACACACCAGGAAAAAGCAGCAATACAGGCTAAGTTCAGGTGTAATATGGTCAGGAGGCACACTCCGCCCGCTGTAAGTGCCGCAAAATCCTGTTGGTGTAACACAACAAGGAAAACCAGCAATACAGGCTAAGTTCAGGTGTAATATGGTCAGGAGGCACACTCCTCCTGCTGTAAGTGCCGCAAAATCCTGTTGGTGTAACACACCAGGAAAAAGCAGCAATACAGGCTAAGTTCAGGTGTAATATGGTCAGGAGGCACACTCCGCCCGCTGTAAGTGCCGCAAAATCCTGTTGGTGTAACACACCAGGAAAAAGCAGCAATACAGGCTAAGTTCAGGTGTAATATGGTCAAGAGGCACACTCCGCCCGCTGTAAGTGCCGCAAAATCCTGTTGGTGTAACACACCAGGAAAAAGCAGCAATACGGGCTAACTTCAGGTGTATAATGTGCAGGAGGCTTAGCAACAATGACACTGACACTGTCCCCTGCCTATCCTTCTCTCTCCCTGCACACAAGGTTTATCAAAGTATATGACACTGACACTCTCCCTGCCTATCCTTCTCTCTCCCTGCACACAAGGTTTAGCAAAGAATATGACACTGACACTGTCCCCTGCCTATCCTTCTCTCTCCCTGCACACAAGGTTTATCAAAGTATATGACACTGACACTCTCCCTGCCTATCCTTCTCTCTCCCTACACACAAGGTTTAGCAAAGAATATGACACTGACACTCTCCCTGCCTATCCTTCTCTGTCCCTACACACAAGGTTTAGCAAAGAATGGATTTGACACTGTCCCTGCCTATCCTTCACTTTCCCTGCTCCGGAACACACTACACGAGGCCGCCGCGCTGGCGGCCTTTTATAGTGTGGGGCGTGTACTAAACCCCCTCAGCTATAATTGGCCACAGGCATCCTGCCTGTGGCCAATCATTGCTCTCCTCGCTGCCGGCGCTGTGATTGGCCAAGCATGCAGGGTCACAGTGCATGCTTGGCCAATCACAGCGCCGGGATTGCACTGCGATGGCGCAGTGTATTGTGGGCCGTTCGCGTCACTCAAATTTGGCGCGAACGGCCCAAATCGTTCGTTGTTCGCCGAACGCGCGAACAGCCGATGTTCGAGTCGAACCTGTGTTCGACTCGAACACCGAGCTCATCCCTAATTATTATTAGTAGGGTTGTCCCGATACCACTTTTTTAAGACCGAGTACAAGTACCAATACTTTTTTTCAAGTACTCACCGATACCGATTACCGATACTTTTTTTAATGTCATGTGACGCACTGATAGATGGCACTGGCTGATGGGCACTAAAAAGGTGGCACTGACTGATGGCTGGGACTGATGGCTGGCAGTGGCACTGATGGATGGGCACTGATAGGTGGCACGCACTGATAGGTGGCACGCACTGATAGCTGGCATTGAAAGATGGCACTGATAGGTGGCATGCACTGAAAGATGGCACTGATAGGTGGCATGCACTGATAGCTGGCACTGATAGGTGGCACACACTGAAAGATGGCACTGATAGGTGGCACACACTGAAGGGTGGCACTGATAGGTGGCATGCACTGATGGCTGGCACTGAAAGATGGCACAGATATGTGGCAATGATGGGCACAGATGAAGTGGCACTTAAAGGGCTGCACTGATGTGTGACACAGATAGGCGGCAATGATGGGCACAGATGAAGTGGCACTTATAAGGCTACACTGATGTGTGACACTGATAAGCGATAATGATGGACACAGATAGGCGGCACTGATGAGGGGGGGCATTGATATAAGGGGGGCTGTGAGCTAATGGTTGGATACCACACATTAAATCAGCAGTCAGTACCCCCTCTTAGAGACCCTTATTAGCTCAAATCCCCCCTTCCTTTGAGACTTCCACAGATCAGAGAGCCCCCCCCCCCTTATAACAGCGGGCCCTGCCCTCTTTAAGACATCATTTATGTCTTACCAGCAGGACTCGGGAGCCACTGCAAGGAGGGAAGTGTGAAAGTCGAGCTGGGGGGAGGGGGGCAGAGCTGCTCTTGGGCTCCTCACACTATGCACAGTGTGTATGTGAACAGATCTGGCAGGTTATTACTCACATGCACACTGTCCCCCCCGCAGCGCCGACAGCACTTTCTTCTCCTCTCCTATCCCGCCTCCCGAACGTCTGAATGATGTCACGGCGGGGCCAGCACTAGAAGGCATCTGTCGGCGGAGCTCATTCCGCCTTACAGGGAAGAGAATATGCCGGGTGCAGGAGGAGTGCACTCAGCATACCGCAGCCATCTCTGTACGGTCAGTGATTTTACCTGCGCGCCCGCTGACTTCATGTTGTACGCCGCCTCTCTCTCTCCCATCCCAGGTATCGGATCAGGCATCGGGAGCATTTGCGCGAGTACAAGTACTCGCGCAAATGCTCGGTATCGGTCCCGATACCGATACTAGTATCGGTATCGGGACAACCCTAATTATTAGTAATGGAAAAGGAATAGTCTGCAGTCAGCTTTACGTGCACACTGTGGCCAGTATACAGTACACTGACTTAATATACTGCAGGTTAGCACAATCAACTGCCTGCCTGTATTATTAGTAGGAATAGAATAACAGGAACGCTCTGCAATGAGATCTAGCTAAACTGTATACAGTATATATATATATATAGCGATACCCTCAGTTTAAGAGGGCTGCTTGTTTGTTTTGGGCCTTGTAATGCACCGCTATCAACCCCTGGCAATCGGCTCTAACCTCTCGTGACACAGTTAGGAAAGGGGGGGGGTTGGATGGCACAACTGCAATATCTCTATTTTGTTATATGGTATAACCCCCTTTCCGTATCCCAGCACAGTAATCGACACTGACCACCAAATTACTTAACTATAACTTTTTACTATTGGTAAAAGTATAAAAGGTAATTTTGCATACAATATCTCATGCAGATCCCTGCAATATAGATGCACACATTAAAAGAGTATAACATTCAATAATGCAATGACAATATAATAACCCCGCTGCAGCTATCCTCCCTCGTGAGCAAAAATGGCGCCCAGCAATGTCCTATACTACCCAGTCAGGCCTGACTATAACCCTGGGGTATAGTTCGTTGAAGAATCTTCGCTAGCAACTCTCGTGGTGCACATAAAGAAACAAACTGTAATCCAATAGGGGTAGCAGATGATTCTTTAACTTGGTAAAGCTGGAGAGACTGATAAACTCAGTTCAGCAGACAGTCTCTCCAAAGTATAACTGTGGTCAATGATGGGCCTAGGCAAAGTTAATAGGCAACAAAGTTACTTAGATGTGGTTCTGAGCTGGCGCTCTCTCACCCAGACCGGACCGACTCCTGTCCGGTTCCTCCGCTACTGTGAGTGGCTTTACAGTGCCCACGATGCGCCGGGTCTTCGGTCCTCCAGAAGATGGTGGCACCTCAGGTGAATCGGATGCTCCGCAGGCTCCTCGGCGCAACGGAAAGCTCTCTGGAACAAAGTGCGAGGCCCAGGCTTCAGGCCTTGCACACGCAGCAGGTGAGTGCAGGAATCCTCTTGCAAGGAGGGCGGCGTTCCAAGAGAAAGAGCGAGGCCCCTCCTCCCCCTTTTAAAGTCCACCCCAGCAGTCCTTGCGCAGGGAAATGCACCCTGGGTGCCGCAAAGCGTGCTGGGAACTGTAGTCTTGTGGGTGAAAACGATAACCCGCTACATATATATATATATATATATACACAAAGTGTGCAATGCATATATAAACTAAATATACTGGAATACTGGATCTAACTAGCTCTCTGAACGCCGGAACACACTACACAAGGACGACACGCAGGAGGCCCTATATAGTGTGGGGCGTGTACTTAGTCCCCCTGAGCCATGATTGGCCAAAGGCACCCTGGCTTTGGCCAATTATGGCTCTCTGTGCTGATGGCGCTGTGATTGGCCAAAGCATGCGGGTCATAGTGCATGCTTGGCCAATCATCAGCCAGCAATGCACTGCAATGACACAGTGTATTATGGGCCATGACGCGCAACTCGAATTTGGCGCGAACGGCCCATAATGTTCGATCTTCGTCGAACGAGCGAACCACCGATGTTCGAGTCGAACATGAGTTTGACTCGAACTTGAAGCTCATCCCTAGTTGCAGGACTATTGGGACTACTTGCATCCCTTTGCATCCCAGAATACAATGATCACTGCTGCGGCTATAGCCAGCTTAACCGACAGAATTTAAATCCATCTGTGGCTGGCTTATAGACTGTATTGCCATTGCTGGGATGACTGAAAGGATGTACGTATGTAATCATCTGTCAAAAAAACCCACTGCACTAAATCACGTACCTCCATGTGATTTCCCGCAGGAGGACCCTGCCATGGTAAATATGCAGTGTGTGGTCCGGAAGCGGTTAAATACCACCAAAAGATAGCTCTATCTGTTTTAAAAAAAGATAAAAATGTTATTTGGGTACAGTGTTGCATGACTGAGTAATCCAAAGTGTGACAGTGCTGGAAACCTAAAAATGGCCTGGGCAGGAAGTGGGGAGAAGGTGTCCGGTACTGAAGTGGTTCAATTGTATTTTCAGTTTGTGGTGCTAAGATTTAGTTCCACTTTAAGTGTTCTTTACATTTCAGGAATATACTCTGTTCATTTTCTTTGTTCACAGGACTGTCAGTACATCTCCTATGTAAGAATGAGGGCTGCTGACAAGCAAAAAACATAATCTAAGTTTACTGATAGGGAGAAAATAAAAATAAGGTGACAAGAGGAACTGCAGTCTGCTCACATAATTTGTAATAAAAACATCTTTGTTATTCTGAAGCTTTCCTCCAACCACTTTGCATAATATTTTATATATACAGTGATTCTGTACTTGCCAAATATGCTGCAGAAATCTCCCTCCACTGAGTCTGGCTGCAGCCATTTTAACTGTGGGCAGCTGAAGCTGCTGCCTGTTCACTTCCTGGATTTACACAGAGGCACAACTCTAGCTCTGCAGCTGTTGTGTTACACTATGTGATTATTCTTGCTCTGTGTCTTTAAGATCTGTCCCCTTCTTTCTAGCTGAACTCTCTCTCTCACCGTAGTTCTTTATATATCTCCTCCACTTCCTGATTCTGGTCATTACTCCTGTATATCTTCCATGCTAAACATCTTACATGTGGCTTACAACTGCAACGTTTTTCTACCTATGAATATCCATCATTAAACGGAACATTCGAAAGGATTCATCGTCTGTCGTCCTAACTGTGAGTTTATTCATTGAGTTAAACTGCCTGTATCGATGCAAGGGATGAATATCAAACCAGCTTGAGTAAGGCCTACTTAAACCTGGAGATGAACTTTATCGCTTTGTAGTTGAGACAGAACAGTAGAAAAACTGAGTTTCACAGCCTAATTACAAGATTTCTGCATGTCAGTACTGATACAGACAAGATTTACTGCCCTCATAGCAAGACAGAAGGGACAGAGCAGCACATGGCAGCCTTATAGCTTGAGTTTGTCTGCTTGGTGTCATATTTCAGCACACAGATGCTGCCTGCTTTCACAGTCAGTCTGCTATCATGAGTGACCAATCTTCTGAATGTGAACTTACATCTCCTTCCTCACAAGTTCCTGAAGAAACTGAGTTACCCAAACGCTCAGTTAAACCCACTTGGAAAGTAATGGAGAATTATGAAGCTTCAAGGACTGAATTGTCAAATAGCTTGGAATTAGTCTGGGAGAAAATCCTCGCTGAAGCTAATACAGTGTCTGTTGAACGTGAACTACTGACACTAGAGGGCGCCATTAAACAACTTTCTGCCTCATATGAGCTTTATCAGCTTACCAGCAGCAAATTCACTAATGTCTTACAAAACATGAATACAGAAAGTGCGATGACGCAATTAAAGCACGTCAATGCTCTCAATATTGAAAGAGACAGTTTTATCCAGCAAACCAGATTAAAGGCAGAAGCAAAAATAAAGCTGTTACAGGACACTGTATCTCACAGATCTGTTTCCACCAGACGTTCTAAAAACTCGTCAAGATCCCATAGTTCAAGAATCTCAACACTCAGTGAGCGACTTATTAATGCCCACGCTGAAGTGGAAGCCAGCAAGGTGCAGGTGGCATATGCAGAAAAAAGAGCAGAGTTGGAAGCGCAGTCAGCACGTCAAAGAGCAGAGTTGGAAGCGCAGTCAGCATGTCAAAGAGCAGAGTCGGAAGCGCACTCAGCACGTCAAAGAGCAACAATGGAAACCTTAAATGAACAGTGTAAACATGACGCAGCTATGGCAAAGCTAAGGGTCCTACAGCAAGCTATCAGTGCAGACGAAGGTGCAAGTGAGAAAGACAGCATTAATCTAAACATAGCAGATATGGAAGACCCCCTCAAACGCACTAAAGACTATGTCCTAAGCCACTGCAGTGCACACTCCATTGTCTCCAATGCTCCCGACTACATAGAGACTCCTTCACAGCTTCAAGTTAAAGAGGTTCCAGCAACTTCCTGCACTCAAAATCACTCCACTGCATTTCCTACCTGCCTACCTTGCCTGCCTTCATACGTCACAGAGCATCAGCGCAAGCTTCGAGCAAGTCATCAATCTCCAGTCATCGGTACAGCCTTGAATCAACGTACCATTGGAACAACTGACTTCAAGCAAGCAACTCACCTGGATGCATCTGCTGCACCATATTTCCCTGTGTCCTTTAACAACAATGTCAAAGATAACGCAATTAGCACCATACAGCCAACAGCATCTCACATAAAGGTGGAGACAACTGAGACAGAAGAGTTTGTGAGGTACATGCTTCGCAGAGAGCTCACAAAGACTGGTCTTACAAGTTTTGATGACCAACCTGAGAACTTCAGAAGTTGGAAATGTGCCTTCAGAACTACAATCAGCAATATTGGCATTACAGCTGATCAAGAATTGAATCTGCTGATCAAATGGCTTGGTCCTCTATCTGCTGCACGTGTTAAGCCATTAAGATCGGTTTTCATGGACAATCCTACTGCAGGCCTCACAGCTGCATGGGAGCGACTAGAGCAAAGTTATGGCAGTCCAGAAGCTATAGAAAATGCTTTGTTCATGCGTCTGGAAACTTTCCCAAAGATATCCGGTAAGGACAACAAGGAGTTCCAGAGACTGAGTGACCTTCTCCTTGAGCTTCAGCTAGCCAAGACAGACCCAAAACTACCTGGACTCAGTTACCTTGACACTCCAAGAGGGGTAAACCCAATTGTCTCCAAGCTCCCGTATGGTTTGCAAGAGAAATGGACTGCACTAGGGTCATCATACAAAAGAGAGAACAAGGTTTCCTTCCCTCCATTCTCTTTCTTCTGTGAATTCATCAGGAAAATTGCAGAGACCAAGAACGATCCAAGTTTTTCCTACGGTGAGTACAGCCTCTTCTCACCCTTTCCTAAGAGTACCAGTCTTCAGGGCAACTATAGAAACCATAGAGGCCCAGTGTCCATGAAAAAGACTGACATCCTTCCCACTCCTACCACAGTTCTGGCCATGAACAAACAGAGTAGGAAGATTGAAAACCCTAACAGAGAGTGTCCCATACACAAGAAGCCACACCCCCTCAATAAATGTATCGGCTTTAGGAAAAAGCCTCTGGAAGAGCGCAAGGAGCTTTTAAAGACATTTAGGGTATGTTTCAGGTGCTGTGCTTCTACAGAACATTTTGCAAGGGACTGTAATGTGTCCATCAAGTGCATAGAGTGTGGCTCTGAAAAACATGTGCAAGCCCTCCATCCTCTTGAGCCCAGCTCTGCACAACCTGCCAACACTCCTCCCAGCTTAACGCATGGCGGGGAGAATACAGACCAAGTGCCTAATTCTACCATCATTTCTTCATCCTGCACTGAAGTTTGTGGAGAAGACCACTGTGGTAAGTCCTGTGCTAAGATATGCTTGGTGAACATATACCACAAGGATCAACCAGAAAAGTCTCTAAAGGCATATGCTATCTTAGACGATCAGAGCAATCGATCACTTGCAAAATCGGAATTGTTCAATCTATTTGAAATAAAAGGCGAAGCTCATCCTTACACCTTGGGTACCTGTAGTGGAACTATAGAGGTTTCTGGAAGAAGGGCTCATGGACTCATGGTATCTTCTCTCAAAGGTAACTTGCAATTACCCTTACCTACACTTGTTGAGTGCAATCAGATACCTGCTAACAGGGAAGAAATCCCTACTCCAGCTGCTGCTTTCCATCACCCTCACCTCAAGGTAATAGCAAATGAAATACCGCCGCTTGACAAAGATGCTCAGATCCTTCTTCTGTTAGGAAGAGACATTCTAAGAGTTCACAAGGTACACAGACAAGTCAGTGGACCCCCAGATGCCCCATTTGCCCAGCGCACGGATCTAGGGTGGGTCATCATAGGCAATGTCTGCATAGGCAAAATGAAAAGACCTACCAACATTTCGTCATTCAAGACAAATGTTCTGCCAAATGGCCGAAACACTTACTTTGAGCCATGCCCACATCACTACTGGGTGAAAGAGAAGATAGCCAGCCACGAATGGCAACATGGTATCTCAGGTGACACAAGCCCTTTCTCCTGCCATGATGGCGACTTCGGCTCTACAGTGTTTAATGCAACCAGTGAAGATGACATACTGGCTCCTTCAATGGAAGACAAAGAATTCATCAAGGTAATGGACAATGAGTTCTTTCAAGATGACTCCAATAACTGGGTAGCACCCCTACCCTTTCGTCTCCCAAGAGAGAGATTGCCCAACAACTTACAGCAGGCCATCAGTAGATTCTCCTCCTTAAAGCGAAACTTAAGCAGGAAACCAGATATGCAAAAGCACTTTGTGGACTTTATGCAAAATGTATTTGACAGAGATCATGCAGAGCCTGCTCCCCCACTAAAGGAGGGAGAAGAATACTGGTACCTTCCATCCTTTGGCGTGTATCACCCACGCAAACCAGACCAAATCAGAGTTGTCTTTGATTCCAGTGCTCAGCACGAAGGTGTTTCTCTTAACAACATGCTCCTTACTGGACTCAAGTTGAACAACAGTCTAATAGGAGTCTTGATTCGTTTCAGACAAGAGCCTGTAGCAGTAATGGCCGACATTCAACAGATGTTTCACTGCTTCATCGTCAGAGAAGACAACAGAAACTACCTCAGGTTTCTATGGCACAAGGACAATGACCTCAACAAGAAAGTTATAGATTATCGCATGAAGGTACATGTCTTCGGTAACAGTCCTTCCCCAGCAGTGGCAACTTATGGGCTAAGGAGAACAGCTCAGACTGGAGAAGTTGAATATGGATCTGATGCCCGTCAATTTGTTGAAAGAAACTTCTACGTTGACGACGCACTTAAGTCCTTTCCAACTGCTAAAGAAGCAATTGATCTTCTCACCAGAACAAAGGAGATGCTGTCTGTAGCAAACCTTAGACTGCACAAGATTATATCCAACAGCCAGGAACTTATGAATGCCTTTCACTCTGAGGACTATGCCACTAGTCTAAAAAACCTTGACTTAGGTACAGATGTGCCTCCTGTACAGCGAAGTCTGGATTTGTTGTGGAACATCAAGCAAGACAAATTCACCTTCCAAGTGTCAACTTGTGACAAACCCTTCACTAAGAGAGGAGTCCTGTCCGTGGTGAATAGCATCTATGACCCACTGGGTTTCCTTGCTCCAGTTACCATTCAAGGTAAGATTTTACTAAGACAGTTGTCTACTGAGAACATAGACTGGGATACTCCCTTGCCTAGTGAGAATCAACACAAGTGGGAAAGGTGGAGATATTCTTTGAAGTCACTAGAAAAACTTCAGAAAATCCCCCGTTGCTATGTTTCAGGTTCCACTTCAACTGCTAACCGGAGAGAGATTCATATTTTCTCTGATGCATCAGTTGAAGCTATTGCTGCAGTAGCCTATTTGAAGACCTCTGAACTGAATGGAGAATCACACTGTAGTTTTGTCCTAGGCAAGGCAAAACTCACTCCCAAGCCTGCACATACCATACCAAGACTTGAACTTTGTGCAGCCGTGCTAGCAGTAGAAATTGCAGAGGTCATACGAAGTGAAATGGACACTAGAATTGATTCTTTCACCTTCTATACAGACAGTAAGGTAGTACTTGGTTACATAAACAACCAAACAAAACAATTTTATGTGTACGTCAGCAACAGGGTTGAACGTATCAAGAGATTCTCTCTACTAAGTCAATGGCATCGCGTTCCCACTGAACTCAACCCAGCTGACTGTGGGACCAGAGCCGTGTCACCTGCCGCTCTTCAGGACAGATTATGGCTGTCACCTCCAAGGTTTCTGTGTGAGGACTCTTACTTACTCCCTATTGACACCACTTATGGGCTAGTAAACCCTGAAGATAAGGAAATAAGAACTGTGAACACCTCACTCCACACTTCGGTAAGTACAAAACAGAATCTGCGGTCACACCATTACAGGCATCGATGGAATCAGGTGCAGCATCTAGCCAATGTGTTCTGGCATCGCTGGAAGAAAAAGTATCTTCATCACCTTCAAGGTCGTAACAAATGGCAAGCATCTAAGCCGAATCTTAAGGTTGGAGACCTCATCCTTCTAAAAGACAAGGAAGTTTGTCAGAATGAGTGGCCTATGGGTCTTATTACTAAAGTTATGCCCAGCGACGATAACAAAGTCCGGAAGGTAGAAGTCAAGGTAACCAAGGGAGGATCGACACGAACCTTTAGTTGACCAATTACAGAGTTAGTACTCCTTTTGCCAGGTGAGTGACTTGTGCAAGGACTAGCCATGCTGTCGGCACGGCGGGGAGTACATTGCTGCCATCTACAGGTTCTACTCAGAACTTTGGAATTATTTGAAGACATCATACTGTGACTTTATGTTCTTCATCCTGTTGAACTTACGTTTATTATTTGCTTGTTGCATGTTTTTTTATTACAGGTTCCAGGACATTCGTCAGTATTGGACTTTTTGAAAATATATATATTAGTTTAAGGTTATGAAATCTAAAGATTTCAGACGGGGAGTGTTGTGTTACACTATGTGATTATTCTTGCTCTGTGTCTTTAAGATATGTCCCCTTCTTTCTAGCTGAACTCTCTCTCTCACCGTAGTTCTTTATATATCTCCTCCACTTCCTGATTCTGGTCATTACTCCTGTATATCTTCCATGCTAAACATCTTACATGTGGCTTACAACTGCAACGTTTTTCTACCTATGAATATCCATCATTAAACGGAACATTCGAAAGGATTCATCGTCTGTCGTCCTAACTGTGAGTTTATTCATTGAGTTAAACTGCCTGTATCGATGCAAGGGATGAATATCAAACCAGCTTGAGTAAGGCCTACATAAACCTGGAGATGAACTTTATCGCTTTGTAGTTGAGACAGAACAGCAGCCCTGCAGCTTTCATTGGCCCTCTAATGACTCATTCCCCCCTCCCTTTCTGACAAAATCTCACAAGAGTGAGAGAGAGAGAGCTGTGCATGATGTCATAAGCCTAGGCTAATGACCCGACAAGAAACAGGAAGTGGGCTGTATAAGGTATTTACTGGCAGAAAAAAAAAATGTTTTACTATCCAAACTTAAAACAACAAGGGCAGAAGATTTAATAGATGGAAAGTTGAATAAAATGACTGAATGTGTATCAAGCTGCAAATACAAAACTGCAAAGCAAGCAATTTAAATTTTACTAAAAAGTTTTAATTTGTTTACTTTCCTGTAATTTCGAATGTAAGTGTAGCGGCCTCACCCCCTTCACATGTTTATCGGTTGTCCGAAAGCTCTTGTCTAGGGGTACCTGGGTTTCGAGAGTGAGGTGCGCTACGGCCCATGTCCTCCCCATGGCTGTGGGTGAGGTGAAGGCCAGCATCAATATCTTCCTTGGGCCAAATGTGCATTGGGTGGCGGAACTTAGCCCTGCTATGCTGGAATCTCCCTTTGCTCCCATCAACAGAGTCCATACACGATCACAGTCCAACTGTTAGTTTTATTCCGTAGCTCCACAACAAACAATATATGGCAGGATACGGTGGGATGAGCAGGCCAAGGCACTATCCGGATTGTAGTCCCTACACCCCCTGTGCTATGACCAGGGGTTGTAGGAGTCTTGATTAGAACAACTTCGCTGCGCTGCGGCCCCTATCAGGGGAAGATGACCCTCCAAGGGAGTTACCGGAGGCCCGTCCGTCACCGGGTTGACGCTGCTCCGGAGTCTTCAGACGGGTGACCTCCCCAGCCTCCTCACCTCAGATGCGGGTCCCCTCGCAAGGGGCACCCTGGAATCACTTCACCCTCGCGGGACCCGGTCGAAGTCACCAGGTCCCAGGCCTTCTACAAAGTACCTCACCCCAGGCTGAAGGTGCCTGGGATGGACTCCAACTCCAGCTTCATCCCGGCCAGGCCTAGGGTGCCCAGGCCGGAACCTTGAACCGCCCGCACCCAGGCCGAGGGCGCCTGGGTACGTGAAGAGATGATCCCCCCAAAAGACCTCGTGGCGAGGGCGTCTCCCCCTTTTATCTCCTCCCATCGACACCACGGCGGGTTCCCCGCCCCAGCCGTACCATCTCCAGGAAGGGACAAAAAGGGTAACACTGTGGTAGTGATTCTACCTCGAGCCCGTAGGTACCCCGCCACCCACAGGCCAAGGAGAATATTGCACCACCCAATCCTCCACGAATAACAAAAAGGGTCTAATCCCTGACATAATTACACACCTGGGTCTCTCTACCCCCAGGTGTATCCCATTAACTTTGAAGACCCCGCTACACACTCCCCCTTGTGATTTGACGCTGGTCCCCAGCGTCAGGTGCACACCCATGTCTCCCAAGGAGTGGTGACATGAAGTGGGCCCCAGAGGCTATCCCTCAAATTTTGGATACTGTGTGTGCCAAGACCTGCTCCAGGGAAAGGGAACTATAAAACATTAAAACTTTTGTATAAAACATCTGTCATGTACACATATACAATCCCTCCCGTCACTGTCTAAGAACCACCCCATACTCAGTAGTCTTGACCGACGAATCTCCTGCAGAAGGGAAACAAAAAAAAACACATCCTAACACTCTGTGTTAACTTGGCATGAGTGGGTCCGTCAGCCGAGAGACCCACTCACTCCAATAGGTAACTAATGCATGTGGAACATTTCAAACTAACGTTGCACAACACTGCCACCTGGTGACAGTGTTGCGGTAATGACACTTGGTGAGATCTTCATTCTTCCTGCTTTCCTACTCTGACTCTACCCCAAAAGTCTCTGCCTTTGGCACATGAAGAAAAGGGAGAAAAAAAAACAACAGCTCCCAAGTCTCCAGTGAGTAAAAGAAAAGCCCAAATCAAAACAAAAGTAGGGCACAGTTCTAGGCGTCTGGGAATGTCTCTTCCAGAAAGTTTCAACAGCAACAAGATAGGAGCTCACTTCTCCTATAAGTAGAACCTTGGATCCGGCAGAAACAGGGGCTTCAGGTGCCCGTCAAACACTTCCACCGAATACTCGACATCCTCTCCTTCTTTCCTGCAGATGAGCACCTTATCGGCATGAATATGGCGCCCAAGTCTCCAATCAGCTCTGCAGTCCTTGAACTTTTTAGACACAGGCGGCGAACATAACAGGTTTCGCCTGGCATGGGGTACTTTAAGCTTTTCCCATACAAACTCGTCATACCACCTTGGTCGCAGGACCTCGACTTCATACAATAAGTCCCGAGGCAAGTAGGGGTACTCCCACCCATATTCACGGGCGACTCTCTGGGAGAAAAGTCTCTGCAACCTGGCTAGAGGCGGCATCACATCTCGCTCACCTTCTCCTGGCTGCACGATGGCCTCCGGGTGCCGAGGTACCTTCACCATCTCGGGTTGCTTTGTCTTTGGTGCCCGCAACGAAGCACGCTGCATCCCCACCATCAGAGCGGGTGATGTAGTTGAATGAGGAAAGTTGGCCCGAGGACTAGATTTCCTCGGGAACTCCGGGGCCTGCGCCCGGAGCGTACTGTCTTCTATGGACATGGGGGAATCCTGCGGTTTACTCAGCACAGGTAGTGGGCGTCTGTCCCAGCCCTTCCGGTGAAACAGTTCGTCTATCTCTCCATCGTCCCCACAGTCTGACAATGACTCTAGGTCGGAGGTGTCATACATCTCAGCGGGAAGGTAGTCTCTAGTAGACGGAAGGCTACCCTCCCTTGCGGGCTCCACCGACTGTGGACCCCCGACACCTCCAACCAACACCACAGTCCCAGCCCCTGGCTCACCTGGACCTTCTGAAGAACTGGGATGTCCGGGACTCTCTTCTCTACCGGCGCCATCCAGGCCAGGCAAGCGGCGGGGTGAAGCTCGACCACGACCATAGGATGCCTGTACCAGGCCGACTTTCCTCTTCGGAGGTGGGAGCAAGGAGTCTGTAGTGACCGAAGCAGCGTCCTCGGATTTTCCTCTCTCAGTCTCTGATTGGGCAGTCCCATCGCCCTGGTCAGCGTGCACGGGGACCTCCGCAAAGGCCCGGATCTCTCCGTGTCTGTAATGGGCGCAGCAAATGCAGTCATTTTCGTGGGATAAGGTACCGGCATCCACGGGGAGCTTGAGGCCATCCCGACCACCTGCTGTTCCATCACGCGCTCACCTCGCGCCGGAGTCTCCACGTGTATCTCCACACGTGGCCAGACTCCTCCCACGACTTGCACGTTTTCGCGGGCTTCCTTCAGTCTCCTCCCACGAATTGCGCAGTCATGGGGTGCCTCGTGGCGCAGTGCATTAACAGTCCCCACATGTAGTGCTTCACACGGCTGGACCTCTCCCTTTTTACGCTCCTCCGCGTGGGCCTTTCCCGACTTAGGGTCATGTCCACAACTCCGAGCAGGGATGCACTTTGGCCAATCACATGGCCGACCTGCTCGGACCTCCTCCGGGCAGCAAAGTCCAGACACAGCCGTCCCAACCCTTAGGATCAATACACATTTCATCCCGGACAAGCCCCCACGTGTAGCGGCCTCACCCCCTTCACATGTTTATCGGTTGTCCGAAAGCTCTTGTCTAGGGGTACCTGGGTTTCGAGAGTGAGGTGCGCTACGGCCCATGTCCTCCCCATGGCTGTGGGTGAGGTGAAGGCCAGCATCAATATCTTCCTCGGGCCAAATGTGCATTGGGTGGCGGAACTTAGCCCTGCTATGCTGGAATCTCCCTTTGCTCCCATCAACAGAGTCCATACACCGATCACAGTCCAACTGTTAGTTTAATTCCGTAGCTCCACAACAAACAATATATGGCAGGATACGGTGGGATGAGCAGGCCAAGGCACTATCCGGATTGTAGTCCCTACACCCCCTGTGCTATGACCAGGGGTTGCAGGAGTCTTGATTAGAACAACTTCGCTGCGCTGCGGCCCCTATCAGGGGAAGATGACCCTCCAAGGGAGTTACCGGAGGCCCGTCCGTCACCGTGTTGACGCTGCTCCGGAGTCTTCAGACGGGTGACCTCCCCAGCCTCCTCACCTCAGATGCGGGTCCCCTCGCAAGGGGCACCCTGGAATCACTTCACCCTCGCGGGACCCGGTCAAAGTCACCAGGTCCCAGGCCTTCTACAAAGTACCTCACCCCAGGCTGAAGGTGCCTGGGATGGACTCCAACTCCAGCTTCATTCCGGCCAGGCCTAGGGTGCCCAGGCCGGAACCTTGAACCGCCCGCACCCAGGCCGAGGGCGCCTGGGTACGTGAAGAGATGATCCCCCCCAAAAGACCTCGTGGCGAGGGCGTCTCCCCCTTTTATCTCCTCCCATCGACACCACGGCGGGTTCCCCGCCCCAGCCGTACCATCTCCAGGAAGGGACAAAAAGGGTAACACTGTGGTAGTGATTTTACCTCGAGCCCGTAGGTACCCCGCCACCCACAGGCCAAGGAGAATATTGCACCACCCAATCCTCCACGAATAACAAAAAGGGGTCTAATCCCTGACATAATTACACACCTGGGTCTCTCTACCCCCAGGTGTATCCCATTAACTTTGAAGACCCCGCTACATAAGCAATGCATCAAGTGTTAAACATCCACATAATTGAATAACTTTAAACATTAAGCCTACTTCCTTTGGAATGTGTGAAAATGACATCATTGTCTATCACATATTAGGCTGGTTACAGAAGCCTTATAATCATGTTGAGGTCAAGGACGGCATACATCCCATTTGGCTTTCAGAGCTAGGATGATGTTGCGAATCAGATGACGGACTGATGAAAGGAAAAGAGTTTTGGTGAAAGCTTTTCTGCTAAAAACACTTGGAAGGTGTGAGAGCTCCCTTCTTCAATCAGTCCCCTACTGTGAGCAGCAAACAGAAGATTTGAAAGCAGCCGTGCTGTTATTATGCCTCCTAAAGCATCACAACAAACACAGCATGCTGTTCTGCATTAGTGAATAATGCATGCTGCCAATTACTGACTGAAAAGACACTTGTCACAAAGCAATGACCTAAAAATGTAATGCTATCTAATTAAGTTACCATTGCATCACTGGCCAAGAAAACGCTTAATTATTTACTTTGCTTGTGCTGGTGATGGCAGTTGGCTGACACAGCAAACAAGCAATTTTGGTGGATTACTGCAATAATTATTTCACTGTGTACAGGGTAGGTTCAACCACAGCAAATACTATAATACTTATAAATACTACTTGAATTGGAAAACTTGAGCTGATGTTATTATTCCAAGCTGAGATTGGGTGGGTTGATGCTGTAGTACTTATTTGGTGGAAAATCAAGTGGAAAAACACTTTAAGAGCAGGAATTGCACATAAAAAAAATCATTTCGTTTTAGTGGCAAAGCTTGATTATCAACAAGCAACCTAGGCAGAAGCCTAGGGCCCAGTGGAAGTCCAAGAGCCTAGTTACAACCGTCATGCTCCTGCAGTGAACCACTGATAGTACTTGGTCAGAGCTGTGTACCTTCAATAATTGAAGACTAAAGGTCCATAGGGAAGTCACATGAAGGATCAGCCGCTTGAAAAAATAAAACCACAGCTTTTATTGAACACCAATAATTACAAAACCTCCACCGGTTCAAAGTTTAAAATTTAGACAACGTTGTCTTGGACAAGTCTAGCAGATGCTCACACTGACAGACATACTCCCAAGTAAATAAAGTTCCTGTATAGAGGGGACAAGGAGGGGGGGGGTTCCATATAGACTAATGGCTATATAGCCAGATGGTTTTTATATTCCTTCCCCTTTAAACAGCCTCATAGGGGTTAACAGGGTATTGTGTAGATCAGTGTTTCTCAACTCCAGTCCTCAAGGCACCCCAACAGGTCATGTTTTCAGGCTTTCCATTATTTTGGACAGGTGATTTGATCAGTTTCCCTGCCATAGTAATTACCACAGTCGTTTCATCTGAGGGAAATCCTGAAAACATGACCTGTTGGGGTGCCTTGAGGACTGGAGTTGAGAAACACTGGTGTAGATGGTGCATATCTTGTATATCCGCAATTCAAAAGTTTGTTTTTGTCTCCATCCTTTACAAGTATTATTATTATTATTATTATTATTATTATTATACAGGATTTATATAGCGCCAACAGTTTACGCAGTGCTTTACAATATAAAAGGGAGACAATACAGTTATAATACAATAAAATACAAGAGGATTAAGAGGGCCCTGCTCAGAAGAGCTTACAATCTAATAGGGTGGGTCAGGTGGTACAAAAGGTTGGAACTGTGGGGAATGAGCTGATGGAAGCGGTAAAAGATTAGTTGGAGACATGATAGGCTTCCCTGAAGAGATGAGTTTTCAGGGATCGCCTGAAGGTAGTGTAGCACCCTGCTGAGTGGGCGCTATATGTTGAAAATTAGTTGTCTGGGCATTAGTTTAGCCCAGAGAGATTGTTCATTTAAATTGTGGCACTGTTTCAGTTCGGTTGGTTCCATGATTTTCCCCCCACTGGTGGGTGACGCTGTCACCGCTGGTCAAGGTTGGAAAGGCAACAGGCTGGACATATTGGGTATCTCTTTCCCAGCTGCAGCCCAGGGGGCGTGGTGAACCCGCTGTGCATGCTGGGAGAGGGTACTTAAGGGACAGACGCCATTAGGGTGGAGGAGAGTTGGGGGTCATCTTCTTCGATCCTCACCCGAAGGCCCTCCTGGCCTCAGGGATGTGTTGGCAGTTCCTGCCTCGGGGCAACGTTGGCCCGAGGCCTCGCAACTGAGATGTAGGCCCAGGAGTTGCTGGGACCTATTGATCCAGGGATGATCCTGTGTCGCCTTGCCTGATGGAAGGGACCGAGCAATTGAGGACTCAATTGGAGAATGCACCTGGATCCCAAAATCTACCTCACAGTGCTGCCGGAGCTGCTGAAAGATCCTGGCACTGAGAGCTGTGTTCTTTCTGAGGGAGCTAACCCAGTGAGGGGTTTTACAGGTCTGTGGCAGAGATTATTCTATTGAACAAATTCCAATACCAAGTCTGTGGCAGAGACTATTCTATTGATCAAGCTTTTCACCGGCTGCTAGGCCAGTGAGAGTGGGCCTATCCGGTGGTGAATGAGTCCAGCGTGGAGACAGTCGCTCCTCTGGACACCTAGGAAGTTTCCGTGATTGACAAGTAAGATACCTGAGTCCTCCCCATTCCTCTTCCCCCTCTGTTGGAACATTTTCTTCAAATAAAACTCTTGAAAGAGATTTTGTTTCGCTGCAGACATTTCTTATGGATAGACTCTTCAAGGAGAACCCCTGAGCCGAAGATTTGGAACAGTAAGGTAACGTGCAAAGACCCACAACTAGACCAGCAGCTCCTATAGGAGTACCACTACACTAGCAAGAGTAGGGGATAGACGGACAGGTTGAGGTAGCGAGTTCCAGAGGATGGGAGAGACTCTGGAGAAATCCTGGAGACGAGCATGGGAGGAGGAGATGAGAGAGCTTGACAGTAGGAGGTCTTGAGAAGAATGGAGAGGACGGTTTGGGATATGTTTGGAGACAAGATTGGTGATGTTGGGATGCTGCTGTGTGGCTGCGGGTCAGCATATGTTAGCAGGCCTGAAGGTAAGGGACAATGGGAGCAGTCAGGTGTAGTCAGCATGCAGTCTTAAATATTGGAGTAACAAATGGGTGTATTTTAGATAATTATCTCACCACCACCGCACAGTATTCCAAAAGTCCAGATAGTAGTCTGTTTTGCTGCATCTGACTGCGGTTCTCCCGTAGATGTCCAGTATAGAGCTGCCCATATCTGGCAATGTAGAAGGCACCCACAGATTCAGCTGCGTATGCTCGCAGAGACAGGCAATGCAAGATAATGTTACATGCGTGATGACGCATTTCATTCGCCAATCACATCAAACTTCTTCAGAGGAGATATTATATTTTGTAATTATTAGTGTTCAATAAAAGCTGTGGTTTTATTTTTTCAACCGGCTGATCCTTCAGATGACTTCCTTGCGGACCTTCATTTTTTTAATTTATGCCTGAGTCATTTGGATCACACATGTTTTCATAAGTAGAGGTGATACGGTTAACACAGCTGAGGTTACAAGTCTCTAGATACTTGTTATTCTCATTTTACCACACTGGGTATTTTATTCCTTTGGTTATAAAAACATTGTACCTGCCTGCCACTTCACAAGGGGGGATTTACCTGTAGGCAGTAAGTGTCTGATGATGATGAGCATACCAACGCAGACAGTTCAAATGGGCTGGATTCTCTGTGCTTATTGCAGTCCTTAGAATGGAATAGGGGGCAAAGTTGCTACCTGCTCTAATCTATACCTGTCTAGTGATCACATGGCATACAGGTACACAATGTATTCAACTCCAATGTAGGGTAAATGAAAGACAGGCTTCAGCTCAGCCCATCCGTCATGTCCCTCAGTGGTCAGTTAGAACTACTGCCAAATAAAAACACAATTTCAATGGAAATGGAAAGGGCTGGATCAAGTCCCCTCACTCTTGGCACAGGCATCCCTATGAAAAAAATACAATGTTTAACCATATACATTTTAAGTGTAAAGTGTTAGCAATGCATTACTCAGTAAACAGCTCTTGTATTCTCCCCACCTATGGTAGAACTATAGGCAAAAGTTTTTTCCCATTTTTGGATAAAGCAAGGGAGGGTTATAACTCATGTAAGGTTTATTTTTGCCATCTGTGTCCCATTGGGGAGATTAATCTTCACTTCCTGCCCCATAGCCAAAATAGGAAGTGAAAGAAAATCCCTCCAAAGTGAAGGAATCCCTGGTTGTCACCAGGGTCACCAGAACTAGTGTCCCCATTGGATGATTTCCCCTCTATTCTTGTTCTGGGGACAACCCAAACTTTGGCATTTTCTTTACTTTCACTTCCAATGATAATGGTAAACAGGACAAATAGAGAGGGTGAGTCTCCCTAAGACTCCATGCACAATGGGCTTAATAAAATATCTATTCCCTTGGCAGTAACAAAACGCTCATATAGAAAAAACATTGTACAGAGTTTAGACGAGTTTAGGAGAGTTTTACGTTTTTTATGCCAGTAAACTCCAATCAGAAACGCGAACCAGAAGGTTTTTTTTTTCCTGCCTTTAAACATTGAGCTCAAAATATGCCTGTAATCGTCCTAATGTGCATGGACACAAAGAATGGCATTGAGCTGCTTCTACAGGTAGAACACAAAACTCCGTAGAAGCAGCGTTTTTTGAAGCCAGTGTGCATGTAGCCTTACAGGGACACAGACAGCAATAAAAATCTGACAGGTGTTCTAATTCCCCTCCACTCTAAAACTAGCAAAAAAGTTTTGCTTTTAGTTAAACATTCAGTTCTTTGCATGGCCATAGAAAGGACAATGTTTTCCAATCTGATAAGATTTGAGTAAAAAAACAAAATGCAGATGCAAATATCACACTATACAATCACTATTTGAAAATCTTAGAAATAATTTGTTATGATGACCTTTGCTCTTTATATGGAAGCAGTGGTCTCTCTGCAGAGGTTAGACATGCTCCCTGCGGATTTTAGCTAGAACTCTCCAATCAGTAGGGGGTGTGATCTTTGTAGATTGGAGAGCTATAGACCTGACAGGGCAGAGCAAATGACCTCTGCAGAGAGACTGTTGTTTTCTATACAGAGAACAGGAGTCCTCATTGCAGCATGGTGGCAGGGGGGAAGACTTTTCTTTTTTTGATTTGACTGCTTTCTAAAGAAAATGAACTGTGAGACTTTGCACTAGCTTTGATTTGATGTACCTGCAAAATTATCAGCTTATTTAAACAGAAAGTTTAATGGGGCTTTGTCATTCCATTGTGTCTTCCACTAGTAGGAGAGAAACTGTGCCACCATACTGATTGCAGTTAAAAAAAATTAGGTTCACTATCTAAGGCTGGTATTGCCCAAATTTATGAAGTAAATGAATGGACTGCAGGTCATAGAAAGGAAATCTAATGATCATACAACAGTAGGATGTATGTACTCTGTTAAAGCGAAATTCTAAGTAAAAAGCAAAACCAATCAGAGAACAGCTAATGTCATCCAGCAAAACACTGCAGCTATACAAAAGTCAGAATGTCCTTTCAATGTTTTTTTCTGTTTTAATGATTTTTATTATCTAGATGAAATCATGAAACATCGGCATTATATAGATAACAGAGCGGTGGGGATTTAATCTGGCTGTATATAATTAAGCCAAGGAGTCCTCATTTAAAAGAATGTTAAGTTTTTTCTTCTTCTGAGAAATCACTGATAAATTTAATTTATCATGGTTCTGTTTATCCAGTATTCAACTTCTGTAAAACTCAGATTTGGGGATTTCCAGGAACTCGTTGTTTTCAATTTAGTAAGAGAGAGATCAATTTATTAGGTTTACGGGGAATTCCTTCAGTTGGTCTATCGGATAGTGACTCATCCGGTTCTTTTCGCAAGATGTGGTGAAGGCTTGAGTTACATAGTTGGTAGGGTTGAATAAAAACGCCAGTCCACCCAGTTCAAACTGTGTGGGTGTGTGTATGTAATTTGTCTCTACCACTTCCCATATCCCTGTATATTTTGTTCAACAAGATGCCCCATCTAAGATTTTTTTTAAATCAATGACATTACCTGCTGAAACCACTAATCGTGGAAGGGAGTTCCACATCCTTACTGCTCTAACAGTAAAAATCCCTTATGCAGTTTAACCTCTTTGCGCCGGCACCTCCCGGGCCTTTTAAGGATTTTCAGATTATGGGAGGCAGGGGTGGGGTTTATGATCATGTGAACACTGTGATTGGCGGTCACAGCATCGGAAAGCTCCTGATCGCAAGTAGCAATCTGGAGCTTTCCATTAGCCACTGGTAACTGTGCTGGGAGTGTGCAGGGTGCGTGCTCTCAGCACAGCTGAATTTATAATCTGGTACTCAAACATGCAGCTGCTCGGTGTTAAGGCCCACCCGCCGAGATGCCGCATATTTGCGTACTGTTGGCATGAAGGGGTTAAGTTTCAACTGCTACTCGTCCAACTTTGTTGCGTGGCCACTCATTTAGTAGACTTGATAAGGTTATAGACCCTGATCCAGTGGTGGCTTGCCCAAAAGCAGGACCACCAGAGGGGGATAATGGTCCCTTCCAAGCGGCAGCCCTGGAAGCAGGACAGAATGAAGGAGGGCACATATTTTGTTATTCAGGCTGGTGTCAAGTACCATCTGAAGACTATTTTCCAAATGTATTTTCTTGTCAAACTATTTTATTGAAAGAAATGTAAAAGATGTGTACAGATCATGCGTTTATAATGGTTGTAGAACATTGACTATATATTTCTATTATAAAGAATAAATAGTAAATTCATGGTCTACAATGTACATATTGATAGATAGTTTCTAAGGGCTAAGCTGAAATTAACGGTGGATACATCTACGCACTAGATGTTTGTTACTGTAGATGGTAAAATATCGAACAAATAAATATTATTTGGTTTAGTACAAATGAGATCTAATTACATAGTGCAAGATTATATTGCCGCTTAGATATTGCTTTTCAAGTAAATATTAAAGATTTAAATGAACTTTAAATGGACGTAAAAAACAGTGTAAAAATTACATAAAAATAGAAATGGATAGGTAGGTAACATAAAAATAGGTAGAATAGGATAGTAGGAAAATAGAGGGGGGGGGTATAGGAGTCCACTCGAATGGCTCGAGTTCATTGGTCTTTGACCTATGTGTTTCAACAAGATAATAGAGTATTCACGATAAGGTCCACCAGCTATCATGGCATGAGAATCAAGTCTTCGCGGAATGAAGATAGGTGATATTTAATCCAAGGGTTCCATATCTTTTCAAAGATTGGAATTTGATCTCTTTCTATGGCTAGCATTTTGGCGTGAGCCATAAATTCATTTACTCTACGTATGGTCTCGGCTATTTCCAGTTTAGGGGTCCTCCGTGCCTTTGCAATTGTTTGTTTGGCTGCCGTAAACAATTGAGTGAGAAGTTTAAATTGCTTATATGTGATGTAATCTGGTTTTAGATTGAGCAAGGCCATGGCTGGGTCAGGATGCATAGTGAGGCCAAATATTTTGGAGGCAGTTTCAAATATCTGTTCCCAGTATAATTGTATCAACGGGCAAGACCACCAAATGTGTAGGTGGGTGCCCGGGTCAGGACAGCCCCGGAAGCATTGGCCTGTTTGGTTCAGCGTAAATTTCGCCAATCTATAGGGAACGAGGTACCAACGGGTTAGAACTTTATAGTTGGTTTCTACCGCCAGAACATTTGGTGAAGAAGACTTTGTTATAGACCATATTTTGGACCAATCAGCCACATCAAATTCTCTTTCCAGGTCCTCCTCCCATTTACGTGCATAAGGTGGTTTGTCTAAACCTGGGTAAATTGAAATGTGGGTAAATAGAGACGATATTAGTCCTCTTGAATGGGGGTCTTTTAAGCATGCAGATTCAAATATTGTAAGTTGGGATAAAGGGGTGTCAGTAATTTAAAAAGGTGCGTAAAAGTTTTTAATTTGGAGATATCTGAAAAGTTCAGAGTTTGGCAAGTTATAGGTGTCGCAAAGGATAGGAAACATATGAAAGGATGATGTAGAGGTTAGGTTATTAAGCCGAGTAATATTCAATGAATTTCATACCTTAAATGACTTGGGTGAGACCCATGCTGGGTAAAAAGCAGGGTTTTTCAAGAATGATAAGAGAGGGTTGTGAGATGATTGTAGCTGATGTTCAAATCTAAGGTTATCCCATATGGCTAAAAAGTGTTTTATAATAGGGTTACTTAGGGTTTCTCCCTTTCTTTAGGGAGGAGCCATAGTACATTGGATATAGATAGAGGGTCACATTCTGCTGCTTCTATTATTACCCATATAGGTATTTCATCATTAGTGTGATATTTAGTGAGGCTGGCAATATGTGCTGCTCTATAATAATTAGCAAAATTCGGGAACCCAAGGCCTCCTTTAAGTTTTGGTAAATAAAGTGTATGTAGCGATACACAGGGTTTTTTGGAGCCCCAGACATAATTTGATGTTTTTCTTTGAAGTATTCTAAGATAATAAGATGGGATAGGGATTGGTAAGACTCTGAATAAATAGAGTATTTTAGGGAGAATTGTCATTTTGACTGCGTTAATTTTACCTATCCATGAAATTGGGAGATGTGTCCATTGTTGTAATTTTACCTATCCATGAAATTGGGAGATGTGTCCATTGTTGTAAAAGAGTTGTTATTTGTTTGAGGAGTGGGGGATAATTTGCTGCAAAGAGATCTAAGTATGAGGCTGTTAGGTGAATCCCTAAATAGGAGATTGACCTCTCAGTCCATATGAAAGGAAGTGCAGTTTTGGCCGAGTCTGATTCTACTTTAGTGAGGGATATATCTAGGGCCATGGATTTTTTGGGGTTTATTGTAAGTCCCGAAATCACTGCAAATTTATCTAAAATGGATAGAAGATTAGGTCCAGAGACTTGAGGGGATGATAGAAATAGGAGTATGTCGTCCGCAAATAGACATAATTTATAATGGTATCCAGCTATTTCGATACCTGTGATTGTCGGATCTGTGCGGATTCGTTAGGCATGGGGTTCTATTAGGAGGGCGAATAGGAGGGGGAGAGTGGACATACCTGGCGTGTTCCTCTTTCTATATTAAAGGAATTAGATTTATAGCCTGCATATTTTATATATGCAATTGGTTTGTTATAGAGTGCTTCTATCCATGTTAGGAAGTGAGGGCCAAATCCCCATTTTTGTAATGTGTAATTAAGGTAAGGCCAGGCTATGGAGTCGAAGGCCTTTTTTATGTCTAGGGATAGAAAACAGGAGGGTATACGTCATTTTTTGGCTATGTGGGCTAGCAGTACGGCCCGACGGACATTGTCTCCCGCCTGCCGCTTTGGCATGAAACCTACTTGATCTTTATGGATGAGCTTGCCTATTATTCTATTTAGTCTTTTGGCCAATATTTTGGCCAAGAGTTTGATATCTAGGTTCAGAAGTGAAATTGGGCGAAAGTTTGTACATAGGGTATCATCCGTGAGAGGTTTTGGGATCATACAAATAATGGCGGTCAAGGTTTCCTGTCTAAAGGATTCTCCTTTCAATAATACATTGAAGGCGTCTGCTAAGATTGGTGATAATATGTCTGTATAGGTTCTGTAATACAAGGCTGAATAGCCATCTGGGCCTGGTCTCTTGTTTATTTTTAATTCTTTAATAGCCTTGGCGACATCTTCTGGTGTAATAATTTCTTCTAGGATTTTATTTTGGTCAGGGGAAAGTCTTGGCAGATGTATGTCGGAGAAAAATGTATCTGCAGCTAGTGGGTCAAAGTTATTAGATGAAGCATATAATGAGGGCAGGTGGGAATGAAATTTTTTAACTATTTTGTGAGGGTTGCATGTGTATACTTCCTTTGCTAGTTTTAGCCAAATTGGTTTAACCACTTAAGCCCCGGACCATTTGGTAGCTAAAGGACCAGAGGTGAATTCAGAATTTTGCACTGCGCTGCTTTAACTGTAAATTGTGCGGACATGCAATGTTGTACCCAAACGAAATTTGCGTCCTTTTCTTCCCACAAATAGAGCTTTCTTTTAATGGTATTTGATTGCCTCTGCGATTTTTATTTTTTGCGATATAAACGGAAAAAGACCGAAAATTTTGAAAAAAAATGATATTTTCTACTTTTTGTTATAAGAAAAATCGAATAAACTCAATTTTAGTCATACATTTAGGCCAAAATGTATTCAGCCACATGTCTTTAGTAAAAAAAATGTCAATAAGCGTATATTTATTGGTTTGCGCAAAAGTTATAGCGTTTACAAACTAGGGTACATTTTCTGGCATTTACACAGCTTTAAATTTATGACTGCCTATCTCATTTCTTGAGGTGAGAAAGTAGACACCCCAAGGAAATTGCTGAGAGGCATGTTGAGCCCATTGAATATTTTTTTTTTGTCCCAAGTGATTGAATAATGACAAAAAAAAAAAAATTACAAAAAGTTGTCACTAAATGATATATTGCTCACACATGCCATGGTTATATGTGGAATTGCACCCCAAAATACATTCTGCTGCTTCTCCTGAGTACGGGGATACCACATGTGTGGGACTTTTTAGGAGCCTAGCCACGTACGGGACCCCGGAAACCAAGCACCGCCTTCAGGATTTCTAAGGGCGCAAATTTTTGATTTCACTCCTCACTACCTATCACAGTTTTGTAAAGGCCATAAAATGCCAAAAGAGCACAAAACCCCCCCAAATGACCCCATTTTAGAAAGTAGATACCCCAAGGAAATTGCTGAGAGGCCTGTTGAGCCCATTGAATATTTTTTTTTTGTCCCAAGTGATTGAATAATGACAAAAAAAAAAATTACAAAAAGTTGTCACTAAATGATATATTGCTCACACATGCCATGGTTATATGTGGAATTGCACCCCAAAATAAATTTTGCTGCTTCTCCTGAGTACGGGGATACCACATGTGTGGGACTTTTTAGGAGCCTAGCCGCGTACGGGACCCCGAAAACCAATCACCGCCTTCAGGATTTCTAGGCACAAATTTTTGATTTGACTCCTCACTACCTATCACAGTTTCGAAGGCCATAAAATGCCAAAATAGCACAAAACCCCCCCAAATGACCCCATTTTGGAAAGTAGACACCCCAAGCTGTTTGCTGAGAGGCATGGTGAGTATTTTACAGCTCTCATTTGTTTTTGAAAATGAAGAAAGAACATTTTTTTTTCTTTTTTTTTTTCAATTTTCAAAACTTTGTGACAAAAAGCGAGATCTGCAAAATACTCACAATACCTCTCAGCAAATAGCTTGGGGTGTCTACTTTCCAAAATGGGGTCATTTGGGGGGGTTTTGTGCCATCTGGGCATTCCATGGCCTCCGAAACTGTGATAGGCAGTGAGAAGTGAAATCAAAAATTTACACCCTTAGAAAGCCTGAAGGCGGTGATTGGTTTTTGGGGTCCCGTACGCGGCTAGGCTCCCAAAAAGTCTCACACATGTGGTATCCCCGTACTCAGGAGAAGCAACAGAATGTATTTTGGGGTGTAATTCCACATATGCCCATGGCATGTTTGAGCAATATATCATTTAGTGACAACTTTGTGTAAAAAAAAAAAGAAAAAAAAAATTGTCTTTTTTCCGCAACTTGTGTCAACATATAAAATATTCCATGGACTCGACATGCCTCTCAGTATATAGCTTGGGGTGTCTACTTTCCAAAATGGGGTCATTTGGGGGGGTTTTGAACTGTTCTGGCATTTTATACACAACATTAGGAAGCTTACATCCACTCTTCTAACCACTTGAAGACAAAGCCCTTTTTGACACTTTTTGTTTACATGAAAACATATTTTTTTTTGCAAGAAAATTATGTTGAACCCCCAAACATTATATATATTTTTAAAGCAAAGGCCCTACAGAATAAAATGGTGGGTGTTGCATTTTTTTTTTCTACACAGTATTTGCGCAGCGATTTTTCAAACGCATTTTTTGGGGAAAAAATACACTTTTTTTAATTTTAATGCACTAAAACACACTATATTGCCCAAATGTTTGATGAAATAAAAAAGATGATCTTAGGCCGAGTACATAGATACCAAACACGACATGCTTTAAAATTTCGCACAAACGCGCATTGGCGACAAACTACATACATTTTTAAAAGCCTTTAGAAGCCTTTACAGGTTACCCCGTTAGATTTACAGAGGAGGTCTACTGCTAAAATGACTGCCCTCGATCTGACCTTCGCGGTGATACCTCACATGCATGGTGCAATTGCTGTTTACATATGACGCCAGACCGACGCTTGCGTTCGCCATTGGGCAAGAGCAGGGCAGGACAGGGGTGCTTTTTTTTTTTTTTTTTATTATTAATTTTGCTTTTTTATTTTATTTTTAAACTGTTGCTTCCATATTTATTTATTTTTTTTATCATTTTTATTGTTATCTCAGGGAATGTAAATATCCCCTATGATAGCTATAGGTAATGACAGGTACTCTTTTTTGAAAAAACTGGGGTCTATTGGACCCTAGATCTTTCCTCTGCCCTCAAAGCATCTGACCACACCAAGATCGGTGTGATAAAATGCTTTCCCAATTTCCCAATGGCGCTTTTTATATCCGGGGGGGACATTCCCTCCCACTGCTTGTAAAAGCAGTCCAGAGGCTAATTAGCCACTAGGATTGCTTTTACATGAAAGCCGGCCGCTGGCTGAAAAGAATGATACCAAGATGATACCTAAACCCGCAGGCATCATTCTGGTATAAACATTCAAAGTCCAGCAACATACCAGTACGTTGCTGGTCCTTGTTGGACATGTATTGTAATCTTTTTTTTCATGCAGCCTGTTGGCTGAACGAAAAAAAAAGATTGATCGGTGGGTATGCCCACCATTAGAATACCGCCCTTCATCCACCCACTTCTAATGATGGGCATACATGCACCATTTATATATGCCGAAGCATGGGGGCATCTTCCCGCAAAAGTTATGCCGCGTACACATGGTCAGACTTTTCCACGGGCAAGCCTCCGTCAGAATTTCGACCGTATGTACGCGGCATTAGGAGCAAAATCGCTCCTCCGCCCCTGCTGCCCCAATGCTTCGGCATATATGCTTTTTTTTTTTTAACTGTGGTGGCGAAATCACCTCCTACAGCACTGGAGTCGCAGGGATCAGGCCTGTCTCTGCGAACGCTGCAGTTATGTGTGTTGTGTTTTGCAAGTGACAGTGATCGATCGATACTGCACTTGGGTGGCCTGGGCTGGACGGAGGGGCAAAACGCAGGTGCTAGCAGGTATCTGGGCTGATCCCGCTAACACTGCGTTTTTGGGAACCCTAAACTGCTGGGGACGCTAGTATAGATCTGATCAGATCAGATATTGATCTGTTCAGATACTATACCACTAAGGGGGGTGTATGCTTCACGCGTGGGTGTTAGCGTTACTGGCACTAACCTGACGCTGCCTGGGGTGTGACGCAGACCCTCTCTGACGCTAAAACCTAATTGATATCACCCGCCGGGCGATCAGGGGGTTAAACCTTTATTGGGTTATATACGGCGGGTGCCCTGACACTATAAAAAGCAAACTAACTAACCAGCGTCACCCGTAACACTTATATGATGATCACTGGTGAAAGGGTTAACTAGGGGCAATTAGGGGGTTAAAACCTTTATTAGGTAATATATGGGGGTACCTGACGCTATATAAAAACCTGACGGCGAACCTAAAAAAAAATTACTGGCTACCGATCTGCATCACCGACACTAAGACAACGATCATAAAAACGATCGCTTAGCGACAGTGGTGATAGGGGGTGAAAGGGTTACCTGGGGGGCGATCAGGGGGTTAAACCTTTATTAGATAATATATGGGGGTACCTGACGCTATAAAAACCTGCGGCGAACCTAAAAAAAAATACTGGCTACCGATCTGCATCACCGACGCTAAGATAGCGATCAGAAAAATGATCGCTTAGCGACAGTGGTGATAGGGGGTGAAAGGGTTACCTGGGGGGCGATCAAGGGGGTTAAACCTTTATTAGGTAATATATTGGGGTACCTGACGCTATAAAAACCTGCGGCGAACCTAAAAAAAATTACTGGCTACCGATCTGCATCACCGACGCTAAGACAGCGATCAGAAAAATTATCGCTTAGTGACAGTGGTGATAGGGGGTGAAAGGGTTACCTGGGGGGCGATCAAGGGGGTTAAACCTTTATTAGGTAATATATGGGGGTACCCGACGCTAGAAAAACCTGCGGCGAACCTAAAAAAAATTACTGGCTACCGATCAGCATCACCGACGCTAAGACATCGATCAGAAAAATGATCGCTTAGTGACGGCGGTGCTAGGGGGTGAAAGGGTTACCTGGGGGGTGATCAGGGGGTTAAACCTTTATTAGGGGGGTTTAGGGGGCTACACTGGACCTAAAACTGAATGTACTGACACTTTTACAGTCACAAATGTCACTGATTGCAGTGATCACTAAATAAATGGTCACTGCAATCAGTGACACTGTGACTGGGGGCTGGGGGGTGATCTGGGGGTATCTGGGGGTGCCTGGGGGGCGATTTATGTGCCTATGTGTCCTGGTGTCAGTGTAGTGTTGTGTGCACTAACCTGCATCTTCTCCTGTACGGCGCTCGGTATATGTGAGCGCCGCAGGAGAGATGACATCACTTCCTCCCGCCTGTGTAAACAGTACACAGGCAGGGGAAGCTCTCATTCGCCGGGAGCGATCGAGAGGGGGGGGGGCCGGAATCGAACGGCCGTCCCCTCATGCCGGATTGCTCCCGAAGGTAAAACGACCACCCACTGTAAAGAAGGGGGGTCCGATCGGACCCCCCAACTATACAAAGGCAATCACGTATATGTACGTGATTCTGCCTGTCGGTGCCATTCTGCCGACGTATATTTATTTACAGTGGGCGGTCGTTAAGTGGTTAAAGGGTTTGTTTAGGGAATTGAGTGTTCTTGCAAGGTATGTCCCGGACTTATTAGCATTCATGAAGCAGTTAAATCTTGAGCGTTTATAGGATTTTTCTACAGCTTCTGTAAGAAATAAGTTGTATGCAATATGGGTCTTGTCTAATCGGGATTTAGTTAATGTGGATGGATTTTCTTGATGGGATATAAAAGCCGTGTTAAAATCCATTTCCAGTTTACGGGCAAGGGTTTTTCGTTCTCGTTTAAATATAGCTGATTGTTTCTGAATTGTGTTATGCGTATCACTGGTTTATGGGCTTCCCATAGAGTTAGCATACAAATTTCTGGGCTAGAGTTAAGGGTAATGTATTCTTTTATGTCTTGTTCAATAGTTTGGCGATAAGCTGGGTGTTTGAGTAAAATGTCTGGGAGATTCCAAGTACGATCATGGCCTTTGGGTAATGCTGATTTAATGGAGGTGAGTACAGCATTATGGTCGGACCATGGGATGGGGACTATGTCTGCAGCAATGATTTCAGGGAGCATGCCTATGGTTAGAAATATATGATCAATCCTTGAAAATGTTTTGTGGGGATGGGAATAATATGTGTATTTCCGTGTGGTGGGGTTGGCTTCTCTCCATGAATCTACTAAATTGTGTTTGGATAGAATTTGTGAGAAAGACTTCTTGACATTTGTTTGGGATGGTATGTACGGGGATTTATCCAGAAATGGGAGGAGGACCTGGTTGGAGTCACCAAATAGCATAACTGTTCCTAATTTTATGATCATTCACTACTTGTAATAAATGTGACATGAATGGATTAGGTTGTTTATTTGGTGCATAGTAAGAAACTACAGTTATTGTGGTATCTACTATGTGGCCCGTAAGAATTAAGTATCGTCCTTCAGGATCTTTTATTTGAGATTGGAGTGTAAATGGGGTAGAACGATGGAAGGCTATGAGAGTACCCCGTTGCTTGGAGGCAGCCGAGGCCGTGTAGGTTTGCGGATAGAAATGGGATATAAATTTGGGTGTGGAGGTTTTTGTGAAGTGTGTTTCTTGTAAAAAAACTATGTGTGCCTTTTTGGCATGAAATACGCGGAAGGCCTTGGTTCGTTTTTGGGGAATGTTCAGTCCCTGAACATTCAGGGACAAGATGTTTAATGGTGCCATGGTAGTAGAGTGGGTAAAGAGGACTTACCCGTTGCCAAGTTATTCGTGTTACTCAATGCGATCCGAGTGGACTCGAAGAGGGGGAAGGAAAGCAGATAGGAGATGAATACTAGAGTGATAGAATGGAATAAAATTTGACTAGATTAGACAAAATAATACATATACCAACATAAAGACACATTTAAGTGTTTTCTGCAAGTGGGGGCAAAAATCCCCCACTGGGGAAATAGTGCCTCCATCAGACTTCCACATGTTTTATGTGGTCGAATGAGGGGGGCAAAGTAGGGCGCACGGATCTCCCGTTCAAAGGGTGGGAGAGCCATCTAAAAAGAACAATACAATAAAGAATAATTCGTTAACCTAATAACTCATATTAAAACTATTAATATTATAAGTAAATACTCCAGGGGAGGGACTATAAGGGTGATGAAAATTAAAGGAAATCATCTGATTGCCCCAAGATCCCCTGGTGAGGAAGCTACTTAAACTAGAGGGGTGGTAATAAAGGGTGAGGATAGAGCAGGAATTGGGGGTCCTCCTTTACACAATAGGAGTAATAACTAAACTGTCGGCTAGGGGAAATAATAAAAAGATCCCCAAAGGTGAATAATACTATTGTTATGTTAGTTCCCATTCAGTAATATAAGATCAATGATTTGACTTACAAAGAGGGGGGACTGGTAAAATAAGTAAGACCTATGTTCTTCAACCGTATGCTAGTTAGCATTTTTAGAATTTAAGCTTAAAACGGAGCTCCGCCGGAAAAAAAAATATTAAAAGCCAGCAGCTACAGCTACAGCAGCTGCTGGCTTTTAATATTTGGACACTTACCTGTCCTGGAGTCCAGCGACGTCCGCAGCAGAGGATGAGCGATCGCTCGTCACTCTGCTGCTCCCTCCGCCATCCTCGCTGAGGGAACCAGGAAGTGAAGCCCTGCGGCTTCATGCCCGGTTCCCTACGGCGCATGCGCGAGTCGCGCTGCGCCGTTCTGATTCGTCCTCC
Organism: Rana muscosa; assembly: GCA_029206835.1. NCBI lineage: Eukaryota > Metazoa > Chordata > Amphibia > Anura > Ranidae > Rana > Rana muscosa. The sequence continues at coordinate 232,853,232 of CM055118.1, forward strand.
TGTGTTCTGGGAGCCGAGTGTCTCCCAGAACACTACGGGAAGTCTGGGGGAAGTGGCGTCACTCCCGCAGATTCCCGGAGAGAGGACTCCCGGATGTGGGTGAAAATACCTGTCTTAGACAGGTATCTTCAGCCCCCTCCCCCCTGAAAGGTGTCAATTGTGACACTGGAGGGGGGGAGGGTTCCAAATAGCAAATGTTAATATTTAGGGTGGAGCTCCACTTTAACTGAAAAACTATGAGCAATCATTGTAAGTGAAATGGGACTGCATGTGGGGCAACACTTATTATTGTGCATTAGATTGTTAATAAGTGCTGTGTGTTGCACTATATGTCTTCAAAAGGTCCATAGCAGGGTAAAAGCGAACAGGTTGATCTCTTTGAGATTTCTGTCAGTCCATTGAGTCTTCTCTTTCCTGAGGAGGAAATGTATAACGACTTCTCTTGTGGGATGGATGATTTCCATTTTCCAAATTGGGTTGGGAGCGATGCCCCTTGGATGAAAGGGGCATTGCTCTACTCTGCAGAGAGGTATTTCTTGGGTCTGGATCCATTAAATGTAGATCTATGAGTGTTTGTTGAAGTTCTTCATAGGTTCTGCAAGTGTATCTTTTCCCTTTATAGGCAAACCGTAAAGAGAATGGGAATCCCCATTGATATGGGATATCATGGCTTTGGAATTCCTGAAGAAGGGGTTTTAATGCTCTTCTCTTAGTAATTGTAGTTTGGGACAAATCAGCAAACAGTTGGTATTCATGTCCTTGAAAATTTAACAGTTTTTTATCTCTGGCTGATGACAGAAGCAGTTCTTTTGTGCGGTAGTAGTGTAGTTTCACTATGATGTCCCGTGGAGGACCGTCAAGTTTTTTAGCAGCAAGTGCTCGATGAATTCTATCAAATTCCATTCTTTCAATGGGAATGGCTGGTTGCAATTCCTGGAACAGTGCAGTAATTGTAGATTGCAGGTCAAGAATTGCCTCAGGGATACCCCTGATTCGCAAATTGGACCTCCTGTCCCTATTCTCATGGTCTTCTAGCTTATTGTGAAGCAAGATATTTTCCTCTTTGAGATTTTCAAGTTCCATTGAATGTTCCAGAGAAATATTTTCTAAGTCCTCAGTTTTTATCTCTAAGGCAGCTGTACGCTTGCCAATTTCTCTTATCTCTCTTGTGAGGTTTGAGGTAATTTGGTCAGATGTCTGCTTTAGTGCTTTATGGAGCATATTTTCAAATTGTTTAAATATGGCTGGAGTTATTTGTGGGGTCTGAGGAGAGTCTTGTATATTAAATAGATCATTGTCAGAGTCAGCTGAGGATATAGGCTGTGACAGGCTTAACTTGTGTGAGCGCATAGAAGCTGTGAATGAGGCAGAGGATTGTGCCCCTTTAGTCCCGGTTTTCCCCTTAGGAGCTTTCATGACAGGATTCTTTAACTTGGCACTACTCCCTCTCTGAGCCATAATTCTGCCCACAAAATGGACTACAAGGTCCCTGGTACTTGTTCTACTCCTCGGGTATGTCAATATACTTGCGGGTTAACGCTGGATACCGGCTCGCCCCACGAACGGTACGGAGCTCTAGCTCTGCATTAAAGCACCGCTAGACTCCGCGCATGCGCCCCCTCCAAATGTATTTTCTAATGCTAGAATATTTAAAGAATTTTTAGCTGTGGATAGCTAGATGTTTTCCCAGTCAGATTCTGTTAAAGCTTTTCCCATCTACTCTTCCCATTTTATCATGTATTTAAGTTTAGGAAGTAGAGAATATAAGGAGAAATAAAAAATGCTACCAGGGTCTGTAAGGTATCTAGATTCAAATGTAGTGAGAGTATCAAAGGTGGGGTACAGAGTTTAAGTAGAGAGGTGACATAATTATTACACTGCATATAGTTGAATATCTATTGGGAAGCAGAAGATCCGATTGTCTCTAAAATATTGAAAGGGTATACCTTGCTTAAAGGTTAGAAATTAGCAACTTGTGTGGAAGCCTTTTCCAATCCACCATTTAAATTCCAGAGGGTCCTCAACTCCAGGAGGGAATTGTGGACACTTCAGGATGCCAGCTAGAGGGGGGTGTGGAGAAATGAGATTTCCAAAATATATAACAGAGTCCTCAAGGAATGGAGGAGAAAGAGGTTCCGGACAGTCAGTTAGAAGTTTGGTGGGATCCAGATGACAAATGTTGCCACTATATTACAGTCCACAGTTTTGAGTAGATCCCATAATTGAAGTTCCATGTACATATGGAGGAGGGCCAAGGGAGTTATGTTTGCAGCCTTGTAATAGTCTATTATAACTGGTACACCTGATCCACCTTGTAGCCTGTGTCTAAATAGGGCAAGAATATCCTAATAGATACAATTCAGTATGTCCTATCACAATATTCTTTAGAATTTTTTTTCATCAAATGTGCATCCTCCTCACACGTTACTTCGGACAAGCGTATCGAAAGCTCCCCATAGGGATTGCACTCACCAGATCACGGCAGATAATAAGCCTCAAACGAACTTCAGACACAGGATGCAGTAGAGGAATGACTTCTCACAATCTCTGCAAATGTCAGCTGGTAGTGAGCTCATACGAGGTCCAAGTACAGGATGCAAAATAGTGACTTCTCTGGATATCCTCTGTGATTGAATTAGGAGGCTTTAACGGTCCTTGGCACGAGTTAAGTCAAAGCAAGCGGAACGTTTAGCGCAGGCTGTGTAGACTGGGGAATGGGTTGTGGGTCCGTCACAACCCATTCCCCAGTCTACACAGCCTGCGCTAAACGTTCCGCTTGCTTTGACTTAACTCGTGCCAAGGACCGTTAAAGCCTCCTAATTCAATCACAGAGGATATCCAGAGAAGTCACTATTTTCCATCCTGTACTTGGACCTCGTATGAGCTCACTACCAGCTGACATTTGCAGAGATTGTGAGAAGTCATTCCTCTACTGCATCCTGTGTCTGAAGTTCGTTTGAGGCTTATTATCTGCCGTGATCTGGTGAGTGCAATCCCTATGGGGAGCTTTCGATACGCTTGTCCGAAGTAACGTGTGAGGAGGATGCACATTTGATGAAAAAAATTTCTAAAGAATATTGTGATAGGACATACTGAATTGTATCTATTAGGATATTCTTGCCCTATTGGGAGTTCTGGATTTCCCACTATTGTTTTTAGGACAATAGTGATCCTTATTGATTTCAGTATCAATGAGAGCGCCGCATTAGACAAATTTGTTTGACACTTGTAGGTGGTAAAATTTATATGTCTTTTTAGTATATGCGTTTATATATTTTGAATGTGGCAGCTTAGCATAAAAATAGTCACACAGATATATTGGTCTGTGTCATTATAAGGAGATCTAAGGTGTGTACAGAATTGGAACAGGCTCCATAGCGCTGGGTATAAGGAGAACTAGGTTGCGCCTTAGTAAGTTTTCTTTATTTTTTGTTTATGTGTCTAAATAGGGTTGATTTATTCACTCTGGGCCTTACCTGTCCCCTGATAAAGGATGTATTTTGGATGGTCTGAATGGTATGAAATAAAATAGCTACTGGCAGAACTCTAAAGTGACAGAGTAGCTTTGGAAGTAGAGACATCTTAACTAGGGTGACCAGACATCCCCGGTTTCAGGGGACAGTCCCCGGATTGAGGACACTGTCCCCAGACCAAGTCTGTCCCCGGTTTTGTCCCCGGATTAGACAGTCAGTGCAAAATAAAAAAAAATAATTCTGAATTACACACCCCCCGCTCCTACTAGCTTGGGGGGTGTATTTTTTTCAATTATCTGTGCCCCTTTCTGATGATCATGTGCTGGTCAGAGTGGAGGGAACATTTCTTCCGTTTCGGTCGCATGCCCATTTCCGCTCCGCTCGCATGTTCTTCTGCCTTGGCTCAAGTCCCGGCCAGCCGCCTGCCTGCTTATCTCCTTGATTTCCCTGACGAAGTGATCTTTCTCCGCTCCCCACCCAGTAGTAGCCGGGGCCTGGAAAGTATGACTTGACCGGATGTGAGGCAGGCAGCAGCGACGGGCAGAGAGTCGATGATTTCTGCCATTACTAGTAAAAAATATGTCCCCGGATTTCATTTTAAAAATCTGGTCACCTTAATCTTAACTGCATTTAGTCTGCCCAGCTAGAGGATACTGAAATTGCTCCAAGAGTCAAGCAGGTTATGAATTTTTTAGAAAAGGGCAGTTGGATTGATATAACGTGTCAAAAGTATGGGCATGGAAGTGTATAGTCCAGGTAAAATAAAGTACCGTATTTAAAATCAGGGGAAAATCGTGGGTGCGTGTTATACGCCGTTCCCCCGCCGATCCCCCGCTGAAACGAGCGAGAGGAGCCGAGATACACAAAGCCGAAGTACACTCGGCTTTACTTGGCTCCTCTCGCAGTCCCGCCCACCTCCACTGATTGCGCCGCTGACATACAGAAAGCCGAGTGTACTTCGGCTAGTCTCGGCTCCTCTCGCAGTCCCACCCCTGACTGTGAGCAGAGCCGAGTCTAGCCAAAGTACACTTGGCTTTCTGTATGTCAGCGGCGCAATCGGTGGAGATGGACGGGACTGCGAGAGGAGCCGAGTCTAGCCGAAGTACACTCGGCTCCGCTCGCTCCTCTCCACAGCGGAAATCGGCGCCAAATTTAAACATTGCAGAGACTGGCACTGGGCAAGGCAAGGCTGCAAGGGCACTGGGCAAGGCAAGGCTGCAAAGGCACTGGGCAAGGCATGGCTGCAAAGGCACTGGGCAAGGCATGGCTGCAGATGGACACTGGGCAAGGCTGCAGATGGAAACTGGGCAAGGCTGCAAAGGCACTGGGCAAGGCTGCAGATGGACACTGGGCAAGGCTGCAATGATGGACACTGGGCAAGGCTGCAGATGGACACTGGGCAAGGCTGCAGATGGACACTGGGCAAGGCTGCAGATGGACACTGGGCAAGGCTGCAATGATGGACAAGGCTGCATTTAATTGTAAGTGTATGGATGGTTGTTTGGGGTTTAAAGCAACTTAATTTGATCGTGACCAATGTATCGACCTTATTGTATAGAATGTTTGGACTATCTTATATGTATTTAAGCTTTGTCAATTAAGCAGATGTTTAAGGCAGTTCTTTTTTTTTGAGAGTCGTTAAAGATTGGCCTTGGTTGGGTTGGGTTGGGTTGTGTTTGGAGGCATACAGTTGTGCTCATAAGTTTGCATACCGTTCCCTGGCAGAATTTATGATTTCTTTGCCATTTTTCAGAGAATATGAATGATAACACAAAAACATTTCTTTCACTCATGGTTAGTGTTTGGCTGAAGCCATTTATTATCAATCAACTGTATTTACTCTTTTTAAATCATAATCACAACAGAAACAACCCAAATGACCCTGCTAAAAAGTTTACATACCCTGGGGATTTTGGTCTGATAACATGCACACAAGTTGACACGAAGGGGTTTGAATGGCTATTAAAGGTAACCATCCTCACTTGTGATCTGTTTGCCTGTAAATAGTGTGTGTGTATAAAAGGTCAATGAGTTTCTGGATTCCTGACAGTCCCTTGCATCTTTCATCCAGTGCTGCACTGATGTTTCTGGATTTGGAGTCATGGGGAAAGGAAAATAATTGTCAAAGAATCTGCGGGAAAAGGTAGTTGAACTGTATAAAACAGGAAAGAGATATAAAAAGATATCCAAAGAATGGAGAATACCAATCAGCAGTGTTCAAACTCTAATCAAGAAATTTTAAATGAGGGGTTCTGTTGAAACCAAACCCCGGTCAGGTAGACCAACTAAAATTTCAGCCACAACTGCTAAAAAAATAGTTTGGGGTGCAAAGAAAACCCCACAAATAACTTCAGGTGAAATACAGGACTCCCTGAAAACATGTCGTGTGGCTGTTTCAAGATGCACAATAAGGAGGCACTTGAAGAAAGATGGACTCCATGGTCAAGTTGCCAGAAGAAAACCATTACTACGCAAATGCCACAAAGTATCCCGCTTACAATACACCAAACAGCACAGAGACAAGCCTAAAACCTTCTGGCACAAAGACATTTGGAGTGATGAGACCAAAATGGAGCTTTTTGGCCACAACCATAAACACTACATTTGGAGAGGAGTCAACAAGGCCTATGATGAAAGGTACGGAGATGGATCGCTGATGTTTTGGGGATGTGTGAGCTACAAAGGCACATGAAATTTGGTCAAAATTGTTGGCAAGATAAATAGAGTATGTTATCGAAAAATACTGGAGGAACATTTGCATTCATCAGCCAGGAAGCTGCGCATGGGACATACTTGGACATTCTATCATGACAATGATCCAAAATACAAGACCAAGTTGACCTGTCATTGGCTAGAGCAGAAAAAAGCCAAGGTTCTGGAGTGGCCATCTCAGTCTCCTGACCTCAATATCATTGAGCCATTCTGGAGAGATCTCAAACGTGCAGTTCATGCAAGACAGCCCAAGAATTTACAGGAACTGAAGGCTTTTTGCCAAGAGGAATGGGCAACTTTACCATCTGAGAAGATTAGGAGCCTCATCCACAAATACCACAAAAGACTTCAAGCTGTCATTGATGTTAAAGGGGGCAATACACGGTATTAAGAACTGGGGTATGTAAACTTTTGATCAGGGTCATTTGGGTAGTTTCTGTTGCCATTTTGATTTAAAAAGAGTAAACACAGTTGATTGATAATAAATGGCTTCAGCCAAACACTAACCATGCGTGAAAGAAACGTTTTTTGTGTTATCATTCATATTCTCTGAATAATAGCCAAGAAATCATAAATTCTGCCAGGGTATGTAAACTTATGAGCACAACTGTATGTTGTGGTGTCAAGTTCTGTTTCAGGCTGGGTTCACACTATCTTGTCTTTGCATGCAGCTCACAGCAGGGGTCCGGTGGGTCCCCGTTTTCCATTTCAGGAACGAATCAGGTCCGAATTTTTGCCTGAATTTGGAGCTGAAACTGAGCCAAAGACACACAGGACCCCTGTGCAATCTGCTCTGCAGCCACCACGGGGATGTGTGAACCGGCTCTATTAAGAGCCAGTCACAATCTCCTGTCATGCGAAAACCCAAATCCAATTCGCACTAGTGTGAACCCAGCCTCAAGTTTAGTTATTAAAGCAGTTAATTATTATTTTTTGAGCTGCATGCTGAACTATATGATTCTGCATGTCAGTGGTGACTGAGGAGATTGAGGTACTATTTCAGAGAAGATATTCCTCAAGGGACAGTGAAGCACTGAGAGAGACCATGAGGGAGGGTTTAGTATGGATTAAAGTGGTTGTAAACCCACTTTATAAACAAAGACCTACAGGTAAGCCTAGATTAAGGCTTACCTGTAGGTGCATGAAATATCTCCTTAACCTACACGGTTAGGGAGATATTTGCATTTAAATGCGGCGACGCTGACGTCACGCGCATGCGCATGGGGTTAACCCCATTCACAAATTCGGCTAGGTCGCAACATTCGACGACGTAGCCGAATTCGACGGATCACGCGCGCATGCGCGGAGTTACGTCTTCGCCGCTCCGGCCAATCACAGCGCCGGAGCGGCGCTGTGATTGGCTGCAGCGGCGATACCCGGAAGTAACATTCCGGCTATCGCCGCAGCGATGGATGCGGCTAGAGGAGGGACACGGACGACTTCGGGGTCCCCCGATCTAAGGTAAGTGGTACATAATGAGCTAGTATGCTAGTCATACTAGCTCATTATAGCTTTGTCTTGCAGGTTAGATAAAAAAAAAAAAAATTATCGACAGGGTTTACAACCACTTTAAGAGCAGAGAGCAAGTTATACCTACAGGGTCATCATGATGAGTGATTTGGAAAAAGTATGAATTGCAGGAGGTTCAACAAACCCAGCAAAAAGTCTGCTAACTAGCCCAAATTCTATTGCCTGTTTGTTTACAACCAGAGGTTGGTGGGGGATCTGTGCTTTTGCAGGAGTAGTGTTACATATCCATGGCCAGCTGCTGTTTGTAAACAAACCACCCAGATACCTTTTATTTAGTGTAGGTTTTCGCTACCACCCCAAAACGATAGACATCTGGTTCATGCTGGTTTAGGAACAATATGACCAGTTTGTTCAATGAACTATGAACAGCCTGGGTTTGGGTTGAACTCATGCTCAACCCAAAACCCAAAACTTATGATGATCTGACCATGGTACTCTTAAGCCCCATACACACGGTCGGACTTCCATCGGACTTTTCCGTGTTTTTTTGTCCGAACTGAGTTGGCCGGGCACACCCATAGCATACACACCACAGGACTTTTCTGCAAACTTTCCCAAAACTTTTTGCAACATCACGTGGTTTTCCTGCTCTTTTCTGCTCTTTACCGCCACCCTTTGGTCAACTTCTGCTATTGTTGGTTGATTTTAACATTAGTTGTTTTGTCCATCGGACAAAAGTCCGATGGTTTTCTGTACACACGGTCGGACTTTGCTCCATCGGACTTTTGTTGGGCAAAAGTTTGACCGTTTGCAGACCCAACTTTTGTCCGATGAAAACAAGAAAAAAGCAAAAAAAGTTTGTCCGATGGAGCGTACACACGGTCGGATTGTTGGTCCAACTTGCTCAAAATGAAGTTTGTTGGCTAAAAGTCCGACCGTGTGTACGGGGCTTTAAAATCATAGCATGCATATAGTCTTGGGCCAGTGTATGCCAAAGATCCTGCCAAACATCCAGGAGCCTGCACTGTGTTAGCATAGAGTTAAAAGCTTTGATGATTGGTCAAAGCCTAGCATTATGCCGCGTACACACGATCGATTTTTTTGACGGTGAAAACACAGTCGAGAAAATCGACGTGAAAAACGAGAAACAGCTTGCCTACACACAGCCGTTTTAAATGACATTTTTTTTCTTGGTCGAAAAAAAACGACCGTGTGTAGGCTCCCAGGCAGTGTTTCCCTATGGGAAAACTGCCGCGGAAAAAAATGACGGGAATCACGACGAGAAAAATTAGAGCATGTTCTAATTTTTCTCGTCGTGATTAATGCTGTTTTTCCCATCGGGAAAAATGACAAAAAGCCCACAGACGATCGTTTTTCTCGTCCAAAAGAAAAAAATTCATTTTTCCAGACGGGAAAATGATCATGTGTACGCGGCATTAGTATCAGGAGATTTGTCAAGTTTAGGGTTTAAAGCCTCGTACACACGACCGAGTTTCTCGGCAAAAACCAGCAAGAAACTTGCTGGCAGAGATTTTTTGCCGAGAAATTTGTTCGTGTGTATGGTTTCTCGTCAGGAAAAGCGACAAGAATCTCGACGAGAAAATAGAGAACCTGCTCTCTATTTTCTCATCGAGATTCTCGTCAGCCTGTTTCTCGACGAGAAAATTGTGTGTGTGTACACTTACCTTTTCGCCGGGAAGCCCGCGCATGCTCGAAATGACTTTGACGCATGCGCTTTAGCTTCCTAGGCATAGGTAGGGTGAACCAAGATGGCGGCGACGGCATTGAATGTGATGAGCGCATGCTCGTCGTATTCGATGACGTCACCGCGTACGCTCCATTCAAAGAACCGCGGGTTCTTTGAAATGACTGTGTGTACACTCGGCCGGGACAAGTTTCTTGTCCAAGGATCTCGTCGAAAAAAACGACGTGTTTTTTACGACGAGATACTCGGCCGTGTGTACGAGGCTTTACACTAGGTTGGAATTTCCACACAGGATGATTCCTGGTAAGCCTCCAACAATGTGAACACGAGACAGAAATTGTTTGTTTTATTAATTGCAAGTTAAAAATTGTGCAAGCATCCATATGAGGTAAGAAAAGTAGTAATTCCCTTACAGGAAGTTCTCTGGAGATAATTTTTTTCCAGGAACTGGCTGTTTAGTAGGATGGTTTTATCCCCACCCTAAACCTCCTTCTCTGCAGTTCTATCAATAACTTGTTGTTACTTGTTTTACTAAATGTAAGTATCCATCAACTGAGAAAAGAGAAAACAAGGCAAGACTTGGAAGGCTCAGTTTGTTATGTTCTCTGCTTCTTATGCAAATATAGGGGCATTGTGACACACTTTAACAGGGAGGTTTGGAAAGCCAGTGACCTCTGGGCTGTGCAACCAGCAGAGCTGAAACCAAAATGTCATAGAGAATCCTAGGTCCTACTGCAATTGGGCGAGGAAGACCTATAAAAGCCACAAGACACATTTTTTTTAAAAATCAGAGTACTAACAAAATAAACTTTGCTCTGTTTAATCTGTGTTTTCTATCATTTACGGGACCCAAAATTCAGATAGCTCCTTGTTTATGCCTTTGCCGGGTCTGTTTGCCATGTGTAGATTTTTATATCTCTACTAGGTTTCAGTGGAGACAATCAGATTTAAATTTCCAAGTGACATCTGAATCTGATTAGTGGCTGTGATAAACCTGTTATCAGCTTTCTGAATGCGAGAGACTTCAAGGATGTTGGAGAGGCTGGGTGTGTTTCCGAATACCTTTCTTCACATCAATGGCCTCGTTCACACAGGTGGCCAGCGGATAGTAAAATCAGGTGGTTGAGCTGTGGTTTGAAGCCCCATACACACTATTATCAGTTTTTCTGCAGGTTTTTGTCTTCAGGTTTACCAAAACCATCTAATATGAGGTCAAACCTTAAGAGTTTCAATTCGTATGCAATCAGGCAGACCCTTGCACTACATGGTTTTGGTAAACCTGAAGACAAAAACCTGCAAGAAAACTGATAGTGTGTATGGGGCTTTACTGCCCCCAATTGCCCACCTAAACAATACTGTGCAGCTGCTCGGGGTCTTACTGCCTCCATACATGGTCCATTCAAGTTAATATGTCTGAGCTGCAACCGCAAGTCTAATGATTGACCCATATTTGATAACATTACCTGACAAACAAAACGGAACTTCAGTCATTTTTTCATCTTGCCATCTATTAAATCTTCTGCCCTTGTCGTTTTAACTTTGGATAGTAAAATATTTTTATTCTGCCAGTAAATACCTTATACAGCCCACTTCCTGTTTCTTGTCTGGTAAAAAGCCTAGGTTTATGACATTATGCACAGCTCTCTCTTTCACTCTCATGAGAGTTTGCCAGGAAAGGAGGGGGGGGTGAGTCATAAGCAGGCCAATGAGAGCTGCAGAGCTGGAGGTGTGTCTGTGTAGGAAATTAACAGACAGCAGCATGGGCGTCCGCTGAACTTTTTTCAGGGGGGGGATGGGGCATCATTCTTGAGGATAATTCCGCTTCACTCCATGCCCATATAAATATAGCCTAGAGAATGTACATCTTTCTATATTGCAATGTATTGCAATACATCTGTTGTGGCCATATTTTGATCTTGATGAAAACAGCCTATACTGTATACTGTAGCCACAACACAGATGTATTGCAATACAAAAAGATGTACACAATGGTGTCGTGGCACAGGCACTGCTGTTACCTGTAGTTCTTCAGCGATAGGGCAGGCACTGGCAGCGTATTCGGTCTCTTGTCTCGGCCACTGCACGCCATGCACCTGTGGGAGGAGCCAGTGCCGCGCCGGCCGGATCGGCATAGGCACATTTACACAGGCGGAGGCAGGCTGAGGCAGCAGCCAATCACAGAACAGCCAGGTCAGGGTCACGGTGATGTTAAGCAGAGGCCCGAGCGGCAGAGCCAATCCGATGCTCGGGCCGGGGGTGAGGAGGGAGGGACAGATAGTCGGAAAAGACTGAGAGCAGCCCCAGCCCCCAGGCCAGCAGCAGTCTGCAGACTTAGAAAAAAAAGTCCACAGCTGCGGCGGAGGTGGCCGCAGCGGCCATTGCAACACAGGGGGTAAGTGTGTCTTTACTCTGACTTCCAGGGGGGGCAATTGACCCCCCTTGCCCTATGGAGCGGACGCCCATGGACAGGAGCTTCAGCTGCCCACAGTTAAAATGATTGCAGCCAGACTCAGTGGAGGGAGATTTCTGCAGCATATTTGGCAAGTACAGAATCCCAGTATATATAAAATAATATGCAAAGTGGTTGGAGGGAATGGCAAAGATGTTTTAATTACAAATTATGGGAGCAGACTTCAGTTCCTCTTTAAGATGAATAGCTGCTGCTACCTGTAACCTTTGTGGTGAAGCACATTTACTTTGTATTTACTTTCTGGTGATTTAGGTTTCATTTTCCTGGCAGGTGTATAGCCAGAGCATTAGGTAACAAAATGTCTTTATCGAAACTTATACTTTCATAGCATTAATGGCTGCTTTCTAATTTTAGCAGGGGGTGTCCTAAGATGAGGAAATGAGTCCTTCCTTCCTCACTCTGTGTTCCAAACACCACCAAAGATGTCATTGTTCTAGCTGCTGGAGGATTTCCCATGTCTGCAGTAAAGAAAATTCATGCTATCAATTTTATGACATCAAAAAGCTAAGCTCCCCCAGTGTGTTTCCAGACATTTTCTTTTAATGTCTGTTATTATGGTCATTTTCAAAAAATATATTTTTGCCTGCTGAGGAAATGTAATTGTAAAAGGGGGATGTACTGTAATTCTAAAGGAGATTATGCCTTCCTTCCTGACATTGGAGTTATTTAAAGTGTATCTTAACTTTTTTGGAAAAAATAATAACGCTAATAATAATATGATACTAAAGAGTGTTACACAATAAGAACTTCTATTCACATGGATGCTCTCCTTACATGCAAAGGCATTGAATTATTAGCAACAGAAATCAATAAGGTGCTTGTGTGGATTTTCTAACCTTTCAGGCACATGTACTATTTATTTAGACATCTTAGGCTAGGTTCACACTGCTGCGAATTCTATTGCGAATTTGAGCCGTTGCGGTTGCTCAAATTCGCAAGTCATTTAAATAACATTGTTTTACATTATTGCCGTTCACATCAATGCGTTGCAAATCTAAGCTGCGGGAAAAAAGGGTCCTGTGCTAGTTTGAGCCGCGTGCGATGCGAATTCAGCTCTATAGACAGGCATTCCCGGAAATCGCGGTAAAATCGCGCGATTTTGAAGTCGCAGTAATGTGAACCCAGCCTTATAATCATACTTTACTCTCTTAAATAATAGGAATGGGCGAACGGTTCGGCCTGAGCATGAGTTTGGCCCGAACATTTGCATGTTCAGTTATTCACTGGACACCCAAATTTGCATTCTGTGCCCTGTTTCGGCAAAAGCTTTGCCCAATCAGGGCACAATGTAAGCTGGTTGTTGAGGAGCGGGGCCAGAAAGCCGGCCACGTCATCCTTAAAAACCGATGAGTCATCAGCTGTCAATGGGTTTCCCTGCTGACAGCTGAACAATAAAAAAATAGTGCCGGTAAAAATAAAAAGAAAAAAAGAAAAGAAAAAAAAATGGCGTGGGGCCACCCACCTCCATATGTATTTGGAGGGGAACCTCACACCAAAATACATTTAAAAAAATGAGCGAGCTTTGGGGCTATGTGAATGGGCTTGGGGCATAGTACCCCTACCCATTCACCAAAAAAGTGTACAAAAATTAATAAACACAAGTGACAGTTTTTGACAAATCCTTTCATAAAAAATAAAGAAAATAGTGTCCCTCCATCATCAATCACGCCGCCCACCGGACTCGAAAAAAATAAAAACTGCTCTCACCTCCTGGGTGGCCTCCCGCCGTATGCCTCCTCTGCGCCTTGACATTTCTTATATAGGCAAGGGGTGGGGCCACCTAGCTATGTCACACGGTAGCCTCGCCCCCTGTGATGTCACATTCCCAGCATGCACCTGTCCGTGACGTCAGAAGGGACGTTTTTTGTTTTATTTTTGCTGCAGCATGATTTATGCATGCTACGGATGTGCCAATTTACAGGCACATTAAAAGGACTCCCCAGGCACTATATTAAAGGAATTTTTCATTTTTATTGCTGCACTTTAAGCATAATTAAAATCACAATTAAAATGTAAAACAAAATAGGGGTATTGGCGCCGCCTTCTCTATAAGCATGAAACAGCAAACTATATAGTAGAGTGGAAGAGCTTCTGAAGTGTAGTGTGTGTAGCACACGGACCTTTTCCTGCCTTTGGCTCACTTGCAGGTCAAGGCACACCACACTATATGCCCGTACCCTCCTGGTTGAGGAGGTTGAGCGGTGTTAACAATTTTGGGTCCTGCAGCAAGGTTTCCCAGAAGACTGGTTCTCGTCTCCTAGAGTGTAGGGACAAGTCTCTATTTTTCCCCCAGGAAGGCCAATGTCTACCCCACTTTAACTCCAACGCTGAGTTTATTTTTTATAAGCAAGTACAAGTTCAGCAGACAAGAAAGGTGGATGAGAGAAAGGACAGTAAGGTTTGAGAGATAGGTCCAGGCACAAACTGGTACGATAGTCGCCACTCGATTCCGAGTAGGCTTAGCTCACCCGGATAGTCCCCTGTAAGAGCGGATCCTAGCAGCCGGAGTGATGCTCGAACGTTCACTTTAGGTTTCCTAGATCCACGATACGAATCCCGGAAGCAACGGGTAGTGAGAGCCGGCCGGCCGCACACTAAACCACTGCTGTTTTTTACTTCAACATGCTGTAAGTGCATTTTTATTATAATAAACGCTTTTATATACTGGATTACGCTATGGGGCTTTCTCTTTTACCCTAAATGTGACTCACGGAGCTGCCTGGTGGACTAACAGACTGGAACCTAGACGAATAGAGAGTACAGAGAGAGCCAATTAGAGCCCTTGGCGGGTAGGGATGAGCTTCGTGTTCGAGTCGAACATACGTTCGACTCGAACATTGGCTGTTCGATCGTTCGACGAAGATCGAACGATTTGGGCCGTTCGCGCCAAATTCGAGTGACGCGAACGGCCCACAATGCACTACGCCATCGCAGTGTCATCCAGGCGCTGTGATTGGCCAAGCATGCACTGTGACCCCGCATGCTTGGCCAATCACAGCGCCGGCAGCGAGGAGAGCAATGATTGGCCACAGGCAGGATGCCTGTGGCCAATTATTGCTGAGGGTGTTTAGTACACGCCCCACACTATAAAAGGCCGCCAGCACGGCGGCCTAGTGTAGTGTGTTCCGGAGCAGGGATAGAGTAGCATAGGCAGGGACAGTGACTGTTATTTCTTTCTTGCTTAACCTGGATTCCTTTAGTTTAGGGAAAGAGAAGGATAGGTAGGGAGAGTGTCAGTGTGTTTTGTGCTTCTGCTATAGTGTGCTTAAAAAAAACATTTATTCTAGGGACAGAAAACTCTAGGTAGGGACAGTGTCAGTTTCTTTCACTCTGCAAGTCCTTGTTTCCAGGGACCTGTAAGGACAGTGAGTTAATTGTCCTTGTGCTATATTGTGCTTAAAAAAAACATTTATTCTAGGGACAGAAAACTCTAGGTAGGGACAGTGTCAGTTTCTTTCACTCTGCAAGTCCTTGTTTCCAGGGACCTGTAAGGACAGTGAGTTAATTGTCCTTGTGCTATATTGTGATTAAAAAAAACATTTATTCTAGGGACAGAAAACTCTAGGTAGGGACAGTGTCAGTTTCTTTCACTCTGCAAGTCCTTGTTTCCAGGGACCTGTAAGGACAGTGAGTTAATTTTCCTTGTGCTATATTGTGATTAAAAAAAACATTTTTTCTAGGGACAGAAAACTGTAGGTAGGGAGAGTGTTTTTTTTCTTTCACTCTGCAAGTCCTTGTTTCCAGGGACCTGTAAGGACAGTGAGTTAATTGTCCTTGTGCTATATTGTGCTTAAAAAAAACATTTATTCTAGGGACAGAAAACTCTAGGTAGGGACAGTGTCAGTTTCTTTCACTCTGCAAGTCCTTGTTTCCAGGGACCTGTAAGGACAGTGAGTTAATTGTCCTTGTGCTATATTGTGATTAAAAAAAACATTTATTCTAGGGACAGAAAACTCTAGGTAGGGACAGTGTCAGTTTCTTTCACTCTGCAAGTCCTTGTTTCCAGGGACCTGTAAGGACAGTGAGTTAATTTTCCTTGTGCTATATTGTGATTAAAAAAAACATTTTTTCTAGGGACAGAAAACTGTAGGTAGGGAGAGTGTTTTTTTTCTTTCACTCTGCAAGTCCTTGTTTCCAGGGACCTGTAAGGACAGTGAGTTAATTGTCCTTGTGCTATATTGTGCTTAAAAAAAACATTTATTCTAGGGACAGAAAACTCTAGGTAGGGACAGTGTCAGTTTCTTTCACTCTGCAAGTCCTTGTTTCCAGGGACCTGTAAGGACAGTGAGTTAATTTTCCTTGTGCTATATTGTGATTAAAAAAAACATTTATTCTAGGGACAGAAAACTCTAGGTAGGGACAGTGTCAGTTTCTTTCACTCTGCAAGTCCTTGTTTCCAGGGACCTGTAAGGACAGTGAGTTAATTTTCCTTGTGCTATATTGTGATTAAAAAAAACATTTATTCTAGGGACAGAAAACTCTAGGTAGGGACAGTGTCAGTTTCTTTCACTCTGCAAGTCCTTGTTTCCAGGGACCTGTAAGGACAGTGAGTTAATTTTCCTTGTGCTATATTGTGATTAAAAAAAACATTTATTCTAGGGACAGAAAACTCTAGGTAGGGACAGTGTCAGTTTCTTTCACTCTGCAAGTCCTTGTTTCCAGGGACCTGTAAGGACAGTGAGTTAATTTTCCTTGTGCTATATTGTGATTAAAAAAAACATTTTTTCTAGGGACAGAAAACTGTAGGTAGGGAGAGTGTTTTTTTTCTTTCACTCTGCAAGTCCTTGTTTCCAGGGACCTGTAAGGACAGTGAGTTAATTTTCCTTGTGCTATATTGTGATTAAAAAAAACATTTTTTCTAGGGACAGAAAACTCTAGGTAGGGAGAGTGTTTTTTTTCTTTCACTCTGCAAGTCCTTGTTTCCAGGGACCTGTAAGGACAGTGAGTTAATTGTCCTTGTGCTATATTGTGCTTAAAAAAAACATTTTTTCTAGGGACAGAAAACTCTAGGTAGGGAGAGTGTTTTTTTTTTTTCACTCTGCAAGTCCTTGTTTCCAGGGACCTGTAAGGACAGTGAGTTAATTGTCCTTGTGCTATATTGTGCTTAAAAAAAACATTTATTCTAGGGACAGAAAACTCTAGGTAGGGACAGTGTCAGTTTCTTTCACTCTGCAAGTCCTTGTTTCCAGGGACCTGTAAGGACAGTGAGTTAATTTTCCTTGTGCTATATTGTGATTAAAAAAAACATTTATTCTAGGGACAGAAAACTCTAGGTAGGGACAGTGTCAGTTTCTTTCACTCTGCAAGTCCTTGTTTCCAGGGACCTGTAAGGACAGTGAGTTAATTTTCCTTGTGCTATATTGTGATTAAAAAAAACATTTTTTCTAGGGACAGAAAACTGTAGGTAGGGAGAGTGTTTTTTTTCTTTCACTCTGCAAGTCCTTGTTTCCAGGGACCTGTAAGGACAGTGAGTTAATTTTACTTGTGCTATATTGTGCTTAAAAAAAACATTTTTTCTAGGGACAGAAAACTGTAGGTAGGGAGAGTGTTTTTTTTCTTTCACTCTGCAAGTCCTTGTTTCCAGGGACCTGTAAGGACAGTGAGTTAATTGTCCTTGTGCTATATTGTGCTTAAAAAAAACATTTATTCTAGGGACAGAAAACTCTAGGTAGGGACAGTGTCAGTTTCTTTCACTCTGCAAGTCCTTGTTTCCAGGGACCTGTAAGGACAGTGAGTTAATTTTCCTTGTGCTATATTGTGATTAAAAAAAACATTTTTTCTAGGGACAGAAAACTGTAGGTAGGGAGAGTGTTTTTTTTCTTTCACTCTGCAAGTCCTTGTTTCCAGGGACCTGTAAGGACAGTGAGTTAATTGTCCTTGTGCTATATTGTGCTTAAAAAAAACATTTATTCTAGGGACAGAAAACTCTAGGTAGGGACAGTGTCAGTTTCTTTCACTCTGCAAGTCCTTGTTTCCAGGGACCTGTAAGGACAGTGAGTTAATTTTCCTTGTGCTATATTGTGATTAAAAAAAACATTTATTCTAGGGACAGAAAACTCTAGGTAGGGAGAGTGTTTTTTTTCTTTCACTCTGCAAGTCCTTGTTTCCAGGGACCTGTAAGGACAGTGAGTTAATTGTCCTTGTGCTATATTGTGCTTAAAAAAAACATTTTTTCTAGGGACAGAAAACTGTAGGTAGGGAGAGTGTTTTTTTTTTTTCACTCTGCAAGTCCTTGTTTCCAGGGACCTGTAAGGACAGTGAGTTAATTGTCCTTGTGCTATATTGTGCTTAAAAAAAACATTTATTCTAGGGACAGAAAACTCTAGGTAGGGACAGTGTCAGTTTCTTTCACTCTGCAAGTCCTTGTTTCCAGGGACCTGTAAGGACAGTGAGTTAATTTTCCTTGTGCTATATTGTGATTAAAAAAAACATTTTTTCTAGGGACAGAAAACTGTAGGTAGGGAGAGTGTTTTTTTTCTTTCACTCTGCAAGTCCTTGTTTCCAGGGACCTGTAAGGACAGTGAGTTAATTGTCCTTGTGCTATATTGTGCTTAAAAAAAACATTTATTCTAGGGACAGAAAACTCTAGGTAGGGACAGTGTCAGTTTCTTTCACTCTGCAAGTCCTTGTTTCCAGGGACCTGTAAGGACAGTGAGTTAATTTTCCTTGTGCTATATTGTGATTAAAAAAAACATTTTTTCTAGGGACAGAAAACTGTAGGTAGGGAGAGTGTTTTTTTTTCTTTCACTCTGCAAGTCCTTGTTTCCAGGGACCTGTAAGGACAGTGAGTTAATTTTCCTTGTGCTATATTGTGATTAAAAAAAACATTTTTTCTAGGGACAGAAAACTGTAGGTAGGGAGAGTGTTTTTTTTCTTTCACTCTGCAAGTCCTTGTTTCCAGGGACCTGTAAGGACAGTGAGTTAATTGTCCTTGTGCTATATTGTGCTTAAAAAAAACATTTATTCTAGGGACAGAAAACTCTAGGTAGGGACAGTGTCAGTTTCTTTCACTCTGCAAGTCCTTGTTTCCAGGGACCTGTAAGGACAGTGAGTTAATTTTCCTTGTGCTATATTGTGATTAAAAAAAACATTTTTTCTAGGGACAGAAAACTGTAGGTAGGGAGAGTGTTTTTTTTCTTTCACTCTGCAAGTCCTTGTTTCCAGGGACCTGTAAGGACAGTGAGTTAATTTTCCTTGTGCTATATTGTGATTAAAAAAAACATTTTTTCTAGGGACAGAAAACTGTAGGTAGGGAGAGTGTTTTTTTTCTTTCACTCTGCAAGTCCTTGTTTCCAGGGACCTGTAAGGACAGTGAGTTAATTGTCCTTGTGCTATATTGTGCTTAAAAAAAACATTTTTTCTAGGGACAGAAAACTGTAGGTAGGGAGAGTGTTTTTTTTTTTTCACTCTGCAAGTCCTTGTTTCCAGGGACCTGTAAGGACAGTGAGTTAATTGTCCTTGTGCTATATTGTGCTTAAAAAAAACATTTATTCTAGGGACAGAAAACTCTAGGTAGGGACAGTGTCAGTTTCTTTCACTCTGCAAGTCCTTGTTTCCAGGGACCTGGAGAGACATTGAGTGAATTGTCCTTGTGCTATATTGTGATTAAAAAAAACATTTATTCTAGGGACAGAAAACTCTAGGTAGGGACAGTGTCAGTTTCTTTCACTGTGAAAGTCCTTGTTTCAAGGGACAGAGAAGGACACCTGAAGGTAGCCCTTATTGCTTTTTTCCCATCTCCCTGCAGGCCATCTATTAGAATGTCTGGAAGGCAAACAAGGAGAGGCAGACAGTCAGGAGGCAATAAAAGAGGGCAAGCAGGCTCTGTGTCTGGGGGCAACAGTGCTGGTCGTGGACGCGGTGCATTGTCATCAGCACATGGCCATGGGACACGCTTGTCCTTCTTTTCGGCAGCTGGACATGTTGAGCCACATCATGCCGAAGACTTGGTAGAGTGGATGACCAAGCCCTCCTCCTCCTCCTCATCCTCTCTCACCCAGGCTCAGGGTACTGGAAAAGCAGCTGCCAAAGCGTCGTCTTCCCTGGTATCAATGTCAGACAAATCATCAGTCACTCCTTCCCTAGACCCACCATGTCCTCCTCCTGAGGAGTCCCCCGAACTGTTTCAGCACAGTGTTGGGTACATGCTCCAGGAGGATGCCCAGCGTTTCGAAGGGTCTGATGATGAAACCCAGCTAGAGGAAGGCAGTAGCGTGAGAGCAGACAGAGGGGATGCTCAAGAAGGACACCAATCTGGCAGTCATGTTCCAGCAGCTGCAGCATACTGCCAGATTGGCTCCAGTGATGAGGAGGGAGGGGATGATGAGGTCAATGACTCCACGTGGGTGCCTAATAGGAGAGAGGAGGAGGAGGAGGATGAGGAGGAGGCACATCTCCAACGAGGCAGGATGCCCTTTGGTGGCCAGCGTAAGGGCAGTACACCGACGGAATCACACCGCAGAGCTCCGCCTGTGCAGGGCGCTGCCTCTGCCCGTCATTCAAAAAGTTCTTTGGTGTGGGCCTTTTTTGAGGCTAGTGCATCAGATCGCACAGCTGCTGTTTGCAACATATGTCTCAAGCGTATATCGCGTGGCCAAAACATCAGCCGCTTGGGTACCACATGCCTGACCAGACATATGTTGACCTGCCATGCAGCTCGTTGGCAAGCCTACCTCAAAGACCCACACCAAAGAACCAAGCGGACCTCTCCTTGCACCGCATCAGCTGGGATCTCCAACCCCACTATAACTTCAGTCCTCTCTGAAACATGCACTGAGAGGAATGAAGGTGTAGAATTAGGTGTGTCACAGCCAACTACTTGCGCCCACTCTGCTAGCAGTACACCGACGTCCGATTCTAGCAGGCAAATTTCCCTGCCCCAGCTGCTGGACCGTCGAAAGAAGTTCACTCCCAGCCATCCACATGCCCAGCGGTTGAATGCTAGCTTGGCTAAATTGCTAGCGCTTCAACTGCTGCCTTTTCAGTTGGTAGACTCGGCCCCCTTCCGTGAGTTTGTGCAATGTGCGGTTCCTCAGTGGCAGGTTCCCAAACGCCACTTTTTCTCACGGAAGGCTATTCCGGCTCTCTACCGGCATGTGGAAGGCAATGTCTTGGCCTCGCTGGACAGGGCGGTCAGCGGTAAGGTGCATATTACCGCTGACTCATGGTCCAGCAGGCATGGACAGGGACGTTACCTTTCTTTCACGGCCCATTGGGTCACTCTTTTGGCAGCTGGGAAGGATTCAGGACAAGGTGCAGTAGTGTTGGAGGTTGTCCCACCGCCACGCCTCCAAAATGCTACTACTGGTTGTGACACACCTCTCTCCTCCACCCCCTCCTCTTCTTCTTCCTCCATGGCCTCTTCCTGTGGTTTGTCCTATGAACCAGCGGTGCTCCGTAGCCGTTCACGGGGCTACGCAAGTACGCAGGCAAAAAGATGCCATGCCGTGCTTGCGCTGGTGTGTTTGGGGGACAGAAGCCACACTGGGGCAGAGGTCCTGTCTGCTCTGCAGGGCCAGGCCGAGAGGTGGTTGACGCCACGCCAGCTTAAGCCAGGAATGGTGGTTTGCGACAATGGCACCAACCTCCTCTCCGCCCTCCGACAGGGACAACTGACCCATGTGCCCTGTGTGGCTCACGTCCTTAACCTGGTGGTGCAGCGCTTCTTGGGCAGGTACCCGGGCTTACAGGATGTCCTGAGGCAGGCCAGGAAAGTCTGTGTGCATTTCCGCAGATCTTATAATGCCAGTGCTCGCCTGGCTGAGCTGCAAAAGGAGTTGAACCTGCCCAAGAACCGCCTTATATGTGACATGCCCACCAGGTGGAACTCAACGTTGGCCATGCTGCAGCGGCTGCACACGCAGCAGAGGGCCATCAATGAGTACCTGTGCGACTACGGCACCAGGACAGGGTCAGGGGAGCTTGGTTTTTTTTCTCCACGCCAGTGGGGCATGATCAGGGATGCATGCACTGTCCTGGCACCATTTGAGGAGGCCACGAGGATGGTGAGCAGTGACAGTGCATGCATCAGTGACACTGTACCTCTTGTCCACCTGTTGGAGCACACGCTGCGTGGAATAATGGACAGGGCACTTGAGGCAGAACAGAGGCAGGAAGAGGAGGACTTCCTTGCCTCTCAAGGCCCCCTTTACCCAGACAGTGTTCCTTCTGTCCCACCCATCGCACAGGAAGAGGAGGAGGAGGAGGAGGAGGAGGAGGAGGAGGAGGAGGATTGTGTCAGCATGGAGGTGGAGGCTGGCACTCAGCATCATCAGCAGCAGTCTTTTAGGGATGATTTACAGTCCCAAGAAACCAGTGGACTTGTACGTGGCTGGGAGGAGGTGGCTGCGGATCATGTCGTCCTTAGTGACCCAGAGGACTCCGGAGCGAATGCCTCAGCAAACCTACGCTGCATGGCCTCCCTGATCCTGCAAAGTCTGCGGAAGGATCCTCGTATTCTTCGGATCAAGGAGAGGGACCATTACTGGCTGGCCACTCTCCTTGATCCACGGTACAAGGGTAAGGTTGCGGACCTTATGTTACCGTCGCAGAGGGAGCAGAGGATGAGACAACTCCGGGAGGCCTTGCAGAAAGGTCTGTGCAACGCGTTCCCAGAGACTGGGAGGTTGCAAACTCCTGGTCCTGGACAACGAGTTGCTGAGGCTTCGGCCAGTCAAAGAAGGAGCGGTGGGGAAGGTGGCCGTCTGACCGATGCGTTCAGACAATTCTTTAGTCCGCAGCCCCAAAGTATGATCGGTTCCAGCAACCATCGCCAGCGTCTGATAAACATGGTGCAGGAATATCTAGGGGCAAGGTCAGACTTGGACACCTTCCCCACCGAAAATCCTCTGGCTTACTGGGTCTTGAGGATGGATCACTGGCCAGAGCTTGCACAGTATGCAATTGAGCTACTGGCCTGTCCTGCATCCAGCGTTCTTTCGGAACGCACATTCAGTGCTGCTGGAGGATTTGTCACGGATCACAGGGTGCGCCTGTCCACCGACTCGGTTGATCGACTGACTTTCATCAAGATGAACCAGTCTTGGATCACCACCAGCTACCACACACCTGATGCTGATATAACAGACTAATTGATTTTAAAATGTCACATCCCTTCAAGACTGATGCTGATGCTGAGTGCCTGTGCTGTTATGTTGACTGGCTATCCTCCTCCTCCGAGTCCTCAATGATACGATTGATGATGATAGCTTGGAAGATCATTTTTGTTTATGGGTGCCGCCACCAGTGCCTAACGCCCAATTTTTCAGCCCCTGTTTAACAGGGGCGTGTAATTACAATTTTTGAAGCAATACTTTGCAACAGGGCTCATTGCTGTGCTCCAAGTACAGTATCTGTGAGGAGTTGCAGTGTTGTGCCACCAGTGCCTAAGGCCCAATTTTTCAGCCCCTGTTTAACAGGGGCGTGTCATTACAATTTTTGAAGCAATACTTTGCAACAGGGCTCATTGCTGTGCTCCAAGTACAGTATCTGTGAAGGGTTGCAGTGTTGTGCCACCAGTGCCTAAGGCCCAATTTTTCAGCCCCTGTTCAACAGGGGCATGTAATTACAATTCTTGATCTAATAATTCACAGCAGGGCCCATTGCTGCACCCACCAAGAGTAACTGTCAGGGCTTACAGTGTTGTGGCACCAGCACCACCATCAAAGGCCCAATTTTTACTACCACTGTTCAACAATTATATGTAATTAAAATTCCTGATATAATAGTTGACAGCAGGGCGTTCCAGCACCAACCAAGAGTAACTGTGAGTGCTTACAGTGTTGTGCCAACACCAACAACTAAGGGGCCTATTTCTGCAGAGTATATACGGCAGGTCCCTACTTTCAAACATCCAACTTACAAACGACTCCTACTTGCAAACGCAAGAAGACAACAGGAAGTGAGAGGAAATCTACCACTAGGAAGGAAAATTCTCTCCTGTAAGAATAAATATGGGAGAAAGGTGTCTCCTCTGTACTGATGCTTTATCAGCAATCCTTGTTTCAAGAAAAACACCACATTTCAAAAACAGTTGTCATTAGGACGGAAAGTGAGGTGAAATGTTCTGAACAGGGGCACAGACAGCAAAACAAATGTTACAGGGGTGATAACCCTTACCTATGTTTTCCAAAAAGTTTAAAAATAGATTTTTGGTCTGGAGCTACACTTCAACAATGTACCTGTTCAAAATTACAAACAGATTCTACATAAGAACAAACCTACAGTCCCTGTCTTGTATGCACCGCCTGTATACGGCTGTTCAGAGTATATAGGGCCTTTTTTATTTTATGTGCGGGGTTCCCCTTAATATCCATACAAGACCCAAAGGGGCTGGTAATGGGCTGGGGTAGGGGGGGGGTCATGGGGTAGCTATGCCATTTTTCTTAAAGATTTTCATCCATATTACCGGGACCAGACATTACATTAAAGCCGCAAGCAGTTTTAAATGGCTTTTTTTTCCTTTAGAAGTGTCATTTTGTGCAGGGACAGTTCTAAACACGGGAAACACGTGGCACTTCACAGGCATACTTTAGACACCCCCCAGGTACGATATTTAAAGGAATATTTGACTTTTTTTTTTTCACTTTATGCATCATTAAAATGACTGCTCCCGGAAAACGACCGTTTTTAAAACTTATTTTTGCATTGATACATGTCCCCTGGTGCAGAACCCGGGTTCCCAAACCCTTTTTAGGACAATAACATGCATAATAGTTTTTATAATTAGCACTTTAGAATTCGAACGTTCGCATCCATTGTATTTAATAGGGTTCTAATGTTCGTTCGAACTTTCGGTCCGTTCGCGGGTTCTGGTGCGAACCGAACCCGGGGGTGTTCGGCTCATCACTATTGGCGGGGATAACAGCCACCTATTCAGATTGATCTCTTTCAGGGATCAAAATTTCTGGTAAGCAGCCTGAAAGGGACAAGGTGGTGGATTTCTCTCCTGTCATATCATCACTCCTTCTATGGTGTTTCATTTTTGAAGTCACTTATGCAGTTTTGAAGAGTTTTGGAATCCTTTATTTCTTCCTTCTGGGGACTTTTTGTTACTTATGGACTATCTTTGAATTTTTTTGCATGTCAATATCAAGAAATACAGTTTAAGTACCATCTATCACCCAGAGACGTACATAGAACAATATCCTTTACTCCATAAATTATATTGTTTATTCACGTTATATACAAATGACATCATATTGTGTTTTTATAACATAATTTTGGTTTTCACTTTTTGTATTTAGTTGCGCAGCCTTAGTTCTTTATATTTCCTAGAGATACGATCGGTAGATCCTCTGCCACAGAATCTTTAAGTCCCAAACTTCTCAGCTGTTGCAACACAAGGACAGGTGCCAATGATAGCATGTTGCAAGGCCTGTGATGGATCTTTGAATCCCTCCAGAAGGTAACCAGGCCTCTCTTTCACCGTGAACTCTCACCGGTCCATCAGAAAGGTCCTCCCCCGGTCTCCTCTTCTTAGAGCGGGTCCATCCTTTCCCGGGCACCCTGGGATTCTTCTTTTGGAGGTAGGCCCCAGCTAAAGGTGCTGGGCCTACTAGTGGAGTTGCAGCCCCAGGCTAAAGGTGCCTGAGACCGATGCACGCGCGCACCCCTGGCCTGGAGGGCCGGGTGGCGCGAACCGCTCACACTCCAGACTCCTGACTTCCACCCCAAAATAATGGCATCTGGCCCTTATGTATCCTCTCCCAGCATGCACAGCAGGCCAACCACGCCCACCATACTGCTGCTGAGAGAGGACACCCTAAGGCATAGCAATGTCACCCACCGTTCAACCCTGACCTGATATGGCAGTGCCACCTACAGGCCACAGGGAACTGTGCGTCAGGCTACATCACATAGGCAGAAGCGAGTACTAACAAATCAACGTGGTCTGAGCCTGGCTACTAGCTCAGACCAACCCCTATATTTAAGTACATAGCACCCCTGAAAAGTAAAGGGGCGCTACATGTGCTTTCCCACACTTAACACAATATGTTCTCAAATGGCGGTAAGTGAATTAAAAATAGATACGTCAGACAAAAAAGAAAAAGAAAATATCCAAAAACTTAAACAATATGTGACTACGGCCTCCGAAGAGCGACCAACCTATTGATCGCCTATCACTGGCCGCACCCTAAAGCACGGAGGAATGTGCCTCCTATTATCCAATATGGTGAATCAGTGGCTGTTGGCAAATAGTGGTAGAATCTATGTGATAGACACATTTTAATCCTAAATAGTGGATAATAACATCCCTGTCTGTGACGTCTGTGACGTTGAAAATGTAATTTTTGCTGCAGCATGATTTATGCTATGCCAATTTACAGGCACATTAAAAGGACTCCCCAGGCACTATATTTAAATACATTTTTCATTTTTATTGCTGCACTTTAAGCATAATTAAAATCACTGCTCCAGAAAAAACAAACGTTTTTTATTGAAACGTGTCCTCCAGGGCAGTACCCAGACCTCCATACACCTTTTATGGCCAATTACTTGCATATAAGCCTTCAAAATGGGCACTTTTAATTTTTCCCGTTCGGCTCCTATAGACTTCAATGGGGTTCTCCATTCGGGTTAGAACATTTCCCCTGTTTGGGAGTTCTGCTGCAAACAGGGGGGTGTTTGGCCCATCCTTACTGTGCATCCCCAACATTCCTTTCCTTCTGCTCTTCTTTAAATGATCATATATTTTTTAATACAATACATAATTTGTACCTAAACCAATTTTTTGTTTTTGTTTGTTTTTTTAGGCCGAAGTAGAGAAGGGAAGGATTAGAACCCCTGTAATAATGCACCAGTTGACCTCCTTGACACGAGCATCTACAGATCACACTTGTAGTATCAGAATTACGGAGAAGCAGGCTTCAGCCCAAATTGGGTTTCCTCTTCCCACCTGTAATGCTGACAAACCAGATTTTATTTTTAACAGCCAGAAGTAAACTGTAATGTTACTCTATGCCAGGGGTCTTAAAACTTTCTACACAAAGGGCCAGTTTACTGTCCTTCAGTTTTAAAGTGATTTTATAGGAAATAATTCTGTGACAGGAGGGTCACTTTGGACACAGGGTGAGCCAGGAAATAATGGACATTAAGAAATATATCTTGGGCTACCTAAAATGGGTCTGTAATATTTATCCACCATATCCCCAAGGATATCTGTAAAGGACTATTTACTGTTTCTGAACTCAACAGGTTAATTGAGAGATACTGAGGTGTTCAGCCTCAATCACCTGTCTAGTGTAATGTTAATGAATTCCAGCTTCTAGAAGACCTGTTCATTGTTTGTGGTGATGTGGATTGGGGAAATTAAGTCTGTCCTTGTGTGTATTGTAAAGTATCAGACAGTCTGGTGAATACAAAGGTCATGCATAGTCATTCAAACATAAAGGGGATTATTAGAACCTGTTGTCTCCTAGCAGACGTCAAAATAATGTGTGGAGTCTTGTAATGTGTGGGTGGAGCTGGGTCATTGTTCATGTTAAACTACTGTGTATTAGATGTATATAAAAGTTACAATGTTTCTCAATAAAAGTCATTCGATTTAGGAAGATACAGAGCGTGCGTCTCGTTCACCCAGAAGGATTAAATCTTATGGGAAGTGATCGCCTGGCTGTGGAAGATTGGTAGCGAGTGGATGTGTGTCCAGGAGAGGGGAATATTTAAACAGCGTTTAACCCCCCTTCGTATTTGGGGTGCCGTTACAAATTCAAAGAATGGTTTTGCCCAGAGCAGCCCTGATCCTCTTCTTTTTGGGTCCCCTGTCAGCGGTCCTGCCTCTTGCTATGAGGGCACTTGAGTAGGCTTGCTCCCAAGTCATGCTCTGTGTGTCGATTCGCACACAGAGCACAGCTCAGCCCCCTGCTCCCAGCTCTCTTCTCATTGGCTTACTGGCTGTGATTGACAATGGTTCCCTCTGCTGTGTCTGCCAATGAGGAAAGAGAGATCGCTCATGCATGTTGCTGGATCAAGATGGGACTCAGGTAAGTATAAGAGGGGGGGGGGGGCGGGTGGGACCTGTACCCAGAAGGTTTTTTTACTTTAATGCATAAAATGCATTAAGCTAAAAAAAACTTGAGCCTGTAGAACCTCTTAAAGGGGGGGCAGGGCTGCCACCATTGGTAGTAGAAATGGTTCCAACATTAGTGGGATTAAAAAATGCCTCATCTTTGGTGTCAGTGAGAGGAATAGTGCCCCATCGTTGGTGTCAGTGGGAGGAATTGTGCCCCATCGTTGGTGTCATCGGTCCCCATTGTTGGTGTCATTGGGAGGAATTGTGCTCAATTGTTGGCGTCATTGGGAGGAATTCTAGCCTTTTTATTGATGTCAGTGGGGGGGAATTATGTTCCATTGTTGGTATCAGTGAATGAAAATAGTGCCCCAAGGGCCAGATAAAAGCAAGCAAAGGGCCCCATCTTGCCCCACCGGGCTGCATTTTCATGACTACTGCACTATTCCAAAATAACCAACTTGCAAGTTCATTTTAAGGGGAACTAAACTCTCAAAGCTGTGCTAAAAAGAAAGAAGGTGGAGGGTAAAGGACCAGTTACCATTATTGCTTGCGTTCCCCCGTGGTTGGTCTTTCCACATATTACTGGCTTACCATGTCTTGTTTTGCACAGTGTCTGTGTGTGGAGGTGGCCATTTTGGTGGAGGCAGGGTTTTGTTATCATGCCAGAGCTTTCTGCAATTTGGCACAATAGTGGCATTACCAGATCTCACTCCAAATCTCCTGAGGTATCAGCTAGAGGCAGCAGATCTATGGATCTCACACTACAAAATATGAACTATTAGGCTGTAGGACCAGGAGTGCCTAGACAACCTCACATATAAGAGCACGTACCTCTATTATTTAGAAGGAATTACAGAGAAAAAGTACATTTTTCAGGGCTCTACTTCTATAACATTGCAAATCTTAATTTTTTGGAGTTCGGGACCACTTTTAAGTGTATGTAAAGGCCAACCTTTTTTTTTTAGTTTTGGATAGATTGAGGAAGGGTTACATCCCCTGTTAGGTTGTCAATGATGTCTAAGTCCCCATTGGAAAAAATTGCCACTTTATTTATAAAGAGACAGAAAGTGAGAGGACATCCAACATTTTTGAGTTGTCACTCGAGGACTGGAAGTTAAGAGGAAATCCTCCACATTGGGACAAATGTTCCCATGATTACACTCTAATATGGGAATTCTATTGACTTTTTGACTCTTTTGTCTCCAAGATGGGAAAAAATCTCCCCAATGGAACACGGGTATGAAAAAATACACTGATAGGGGTTTTAATCCTTCCATACTTTATCCCCCAAAAAAACTTTAATTTTCAGCTGGTGACAGAAAGCCATTATATTCTATGGTCAAGCTCAACATGTGCAGAATATTTTAAAAGCTTCTACTAAATTGTGAATTTGCATTTAAAGTCTCTTATGATGAGGAAATGAATGGGTAGGGTGATGGGGGTGGACTATAGAATTTTTGCTAAAACTAAAGCTGTCTTTCAATTGTAGAAAAATATCTGTGAGCACAGTGACCCTGTCAGGCAAGAAAAAAATCCTATCACAAGTCTTGGCAACAGAAACGTTCTTATAATTACTTCTTCAGTGGCCCATCTCTCCTACATTCTCTCTCCCTTCCATTCCAGTGCGGCAACCTCAGTAAGACTCTGGAATTCAACACTACCAAGTTGCTCATTGTGGTTCTGTGTTCCATCAACATCAATACAGTTTACAGCACTGACACATGGTTGGAGAATGGAACCACAGTATGCAGAGGAGGACAGAGGCATATGACACTCTTGTATCTAGAGGATATATGGTTCACGCCTGAAAGTGACACTTGAAAAAAGGGAAGATAGGAGAGATAGGCCACTGTAGTGGTGACTAATATAGCTCTTCTACTGCACTTGACATACCATAGGATTTTTTTGTAGCCTGATAGGGTTGCTTTAAGGAAAAGAATACCTGGACAATAAACACCTCCATTAGCTACAGTAAAAGTCTATCTGAAATCAGCTTGGTCATTAAAAGTGGGATATCAAAAGGAAATATTTTTTAAATCAACTATATTAAAAATATTAAATAGCAATTACTTTAAATACTGTGTAAAGTGACCTTCTCATATTAGGTTGAAAACAACAAACAGTAATACCAGTAGAAAGAGGCTCTGTACTTACGTTTCTGGCGCCCGTGTCTTGAAATGCCCTCATGCTGCTGCTCCTCAACTGCCAAAAGCACTTAAGACTTCTGGGTGTATATATTTCTGATAGTGGGCAGGGCCAGGTGGTTGGCACACAAGCAGGAAAGAATGGCACTCAAAATCCAACAGAGGGTGGTAAAATTATCATTTGGTTAAGTGGAAGAAAACAGATAACAACAGAAGCAACAACCGCAATCACTGGTATTGTTACTGAAGCATCATGTACTCACATGGAGAAGATACATAGATGATGTTTTTCTCATATGGGATGCCTCTGCTGAACTTCTACATGACTTTTTGACCGCCATCAAAAAAATGAGTTTAACTTAAGTTTTACCATGTCACACAGTAAATCAGAGATCACATTTCTGGATGTACTGGTAAAAAAGCAACCAGATGGAAGTCTATTAGGTCAATTATACCGTAAGCCTACCGCAGGGAACTCATTGCTTCACGCAACCAGTTTCCACCCCAAACCCTTGCTGGCCTCCATACCCTATAGCCAGTACCTCAGGGTTCATAGAAACTGTTCAGATGACACTACATTTACACAAGAGGCTGATATCCTAAAAGAAAGACTCCTTGAGGGAGGTTATTCCAACTCCTCCCTCAAGAAGGCCTATAGAAAAACACTCAAAACATCTCGCCGTGATTTACTTAGTATAGTTAAACAACCATCTACTGAAGATGTAACTAGGATTGTTACCACATACTCGGTGCAACACAAACATTTTAGACGAATACTAAATAAATATTGGGATTTATTAACAATGAACTCTTCAATATCCCAATTTGTTCCAAGTGTACCTGCTATCACCTTTAGAAGAGCTCCATCTATAGGTGACAATGTAGTTACCAGCGAGTATCAACCCCACAGAGGTGATACTTGTAAAACGCTAGGGACCTTCTCATGAGGGGGGTGTACATACTGCCAATATATGGATAGATGTACGAATATAGTTCTACCTAATGGACAACATTTTCGTCCAAAACATTTTGTTAACTGCAGAACACCCGGCGTAGTTTACTTGCTTACATGTGAATGTGGCTGTTACTACGTCCGGAAAACTATCAACGAGTATTGGAAAATAATTTATCAGCATACCCTGACAATCCGCAAACATGATCCGGATGTACCTATTGGCCGGCATATGGCCTTGGTACACCCCAATTCACTTCCCACTGTTTTCTTTTTGGCCCTTGATCGGGTGCACTTCCATGCAAAAGGCAGTGATTTCAATAAACGCCTCCTCCAATGTGAATTACGCTGGATTTTCAACCTACAGGCCACTTCATCGCCTGGGTTGAATGAGACATTCAACTTTAGGCCATTCCTTCCTGGCTTCACATCGGGGGTATGTGAGCTGAATTTATAAATACTCTTTTATCCTCTATAGTGGGGGATCATATGTTTTGCCTTTATAATACTCCTGCTTTTTTCTCTGCTATTCTTCGTAAGAATAGGCTATTTATTTACTTTTTGCCTATCATTCTAGTACAGGGCGAAAATCCATCTATACTAGGCAAATGTATGTATGCAACCTATTTAATCACTTTTCTTTTTCAATTTTTATTTTATTTTTCAATTATTTTTCATATTGTATGTACTTGTGCTTATACACTTCTTATACATGTACTTTGTACACCCACAGCTACGATTCATCTGTGATTGTAATCTTTGTTCAAAGTTGGCCGTTATGTAATTCGTCCACTAGATGGCTCAGTGGGTTTTACACATCCTGGTTTGTCATTGCACTGACACCCGGCAGGTAAGCTCTATTAGCACTGGCCAGGCTGGTGACGGATGCCATCCGTCCTCACCCAGGCCTTGCGCTGAGATGAGCATTGTTGTGTCCCCCCTGTGGAATTTTCTCTGCTGGTGGGGAACCTCTTCCTGCCTGAGACACCGCGATGCCCGACGATGCGCCGTTCCCAGGGGCGTGGCCACGCCGCTCACCGCTCTGTCTGAGAAGCGCCATGGACTCTGTAGGCAGCTGTGTGTATTCACAGCTGACTATGCGGAGACAGCACAGCCCTGTCTCAACACACGCTGATTGGCTGTGTTCAAATTGATCAGGGTATTTAGGTGTTGCTATCTGGTCAGCTTGTGTTAGATCCTTGGCCACCGACCAGCTGCAAACACCTATGCTGCCCATATGACAAAAAAGGTAACTATGCTCTATGTGGAATGCTGAGAATTTAGATCTCTTTTCCATACACTGTTCTGCTTTGCAGATACCTTTCTTGTGGATTTATACTTATGCTCTGTCTGAGAAGCGCCATGGACTCTGCAGTCAGCTGTGTGTATTCACAGCTGACTAGGCGGAGGCAACACAGCCCTGTCTCAACACACGCTGATTGGCTGTGTTCAAATTGATTAGGGTATTTAGGTGTTGCTATCTGGTCAGCTTGTGTCAGTTCCTTGGCCACCGACCAGCTGCAAACACCTATGCTGCCAATATGACAAAAAAGGTAACTATGCTCTATGTGGAATGCTGAGAATTTAGATCACTTTTCCATACACTGTTCTGCTTTGCAGATACCTTTCTTGTGGATTTATACTTATGTTCCTCCACCATTACTACATTTTTTACAGTGCTGGTTTGCTGTTGTATTTTACACCGGGCGCTTCTTGTGAATGTGCAGTGACGCCAGCTTTCTGGACCCTTCATAGCCAGCTGCCTGTGCACGGATCCATACAGCCAACATGCTCTGCATTTTTGTATTTTTGCTTTTATCCTAAATTAATCTTCTCTGAATCTAACATATGTGAGTACCTTTGGTTACTATTGCAATTGTTAAAAATAAGTTTGTTTGTATTGTGATGAGGTTGTTTTTCCCACACATATTATACAATTGTACTTATATTTACAGACATGAACATTAGCCTCCTAAAACTACAATACCACACCTGATGAAAGAAAAGACGCACATCAGTGCAGTAAAATTCCGAAACATGTTGGGTATTTGTATGTGAATCCAACCAGCTGATCTCAAATACACTTTGAGCAACAAATTGGATTTAGTATTTTGGGCTATTTGAATATGTTCTATATATGATGATGTATGTATTGTCCTATTGTATATTCAAAAATACTTTGTGTCCTATTTAGTGCACTTTTTTTTATTCTCTTTATATTAATAAAGTAGGCACCTGTGTGCCAATTTTTTACCCTATTTGACTTTTGATACTATCTATCTCTGCCATATAAAGTCTATAGGGGCATCCTCCAATGCACTTGGTGCATAAACTTTCTTTGTTGTTACTGAAGCAGCTTCTGAGAAGGAGGTGGCTGATAGGCAGAATGCAGTGCAAACAGCAATAGAATACTGGTGAAAGTACTAGTTCTCAGAACTATGGCCCAGAAGTTTAGCAGAGTGGCCTGTAGTGTCTCTAGTCTGTCCCTCCTCATCAGGAACCTTTTCCTAGGGCTAAGTATGCTGTCCCTAAGCAGCAAGGATCCTGTCCCTACTTTATCCACTAAACAACTGAGTACCAACCACAGTGGATCACTGCTATTTATAAGAATTGCTCACACCAAAGATGCCTGGTGGCACCTAAAGAGGCTACAGAAGCTCCTCTCATCCTCCTTCCCTTCTGTATCGCGTTCTGCATGCAGCACCACCTACAGAGTGATGGGTACACCTCACCTGCCTACATGCTACCCCCACCCCACACGGTGGTTCCTCGTGCCGGCTTCTACGCCACTACAGGCCAAATGAGCTGGCAGAAGAAATCACTGTGTGTGACTGGGAAAACAGGTATTCCACAATCTGACCAGTCGAATGCTTGCATCGGCAGGGGAGCTACATCTCAGTGGTGTTTCAAAACAAAAGTTTGAAACCGGAAAGGTAAATATATAGCCTCTTACCTCTGCAGACATTATTTTTTTTGTTTTGACCCTATATGACAGGGTCACATTAAGATAAAGGCCATCTTAAAGGATTTTTTGGCCATACTTCTCCTATGGATCACAAAAGTGCAATTAGTTTTTCACTCATGTGACCCGTTTTTGTCCAACAGCGGATGTCACTCAGCCGATCCAGGCTCGGGAAAGATCCTGACCATATGGACAGTATCTGCCCAGAAGCCTGGACCTTCCACTGAGAGCCTAAGCCAGCCCCTCCCGCCATTCTACAGCCTAGCGCTCCAGTGAGCGCTGGAGGGGAGAGTAGAAAGCAGGTGATTGACAGATTGGAGGGGGAAAACTTAGCGATCAGAGGTGTTTGATCGCTCAGTTTTGACTGCAGAGCCAGTGGAGGACAGATGCAGCATCGGATCGATGCTGCATCCATCTAGGTGAGTTAATAGGTTTATTTTTTTTAAATCCCAAACTTCTCTTTTAAGTAAACCTTGTCAGCAATGATGTTTGTAGAAAAAGGAGAGCTTTGAGTGAGGCTACCACCATGTCAGATATTCAACAGAAACATAAAATTTACAGTACATAATTTATAAGATGGGGGTGACATTTTCCCTGACGGACACCGGGCCTGGCCTTGGGGCTGTGCAGTGAGTATCCCAGATTATCCCCACTTTGTTGGGACACATTCTCTCTGTCCTCCCTTATTCTAAGATTATCATTATTAATCCTTGTCCCTTTCCTTTCCAGTATAATATGTTACAACACTCCTGATGAATGGCTGTAATGCCAGGAAAGCGTTGAGTGCCCCTAGACGCCCCAAGTTATCTGTTCCTACAATGTTTATCAACCCATTTACCTTATTATGTACAGTTATTATGTTGAACTCCTTTTTGTATTGCATGCTATTTAGCAGCATATTTAGTGTAAGTCATGCGACTACCTATTTATTTGATACAATATTTTTTACAATGTAACAATAAATTATGTACTGTAAATTTTATGTTTCTGTTGAATATCTGACATGGTGGTAGCCTCACTCAAAGTCCCACAGCTCTCCTTTTTCTACAAATTAATTTAGGGATGGAGGTCGCCATGTTGTGCTATAGTGTGTGTCAGGTCACATCCAATTCACTGTTTTGTCAGCAATGATGTGATAGATTTATGCGTTGGTGGGATCATCTATTTCACAATGCAAAAATATAAGTAAGTCCACTTTGTAAAGAAAAGAGCAAACTAGCAATTTTATATTTTGTATTAAGAACAGCAAAAAGTTGTCTCAGTTTTGTTTACCTGCATGGCATTCAGCTATCCACAAAATCTTAATAGCATGAAGAAACTGGATAATGATATCTGCCAGCACTGTCAAGTTCAGACAGGATTATATTTTTCTACATGTGTTAGGGCTGTGATTATATCTCTATTCTCTGAAAAGAGGTAAACTCCTTTATTGAGTAGTTCTTAAGAATTCCGGTTATGCCCAACCCTAGATTATTTAGCTTGGTCTTCAACAAGCTAATGATTTTTATATATCAGAGAGGACCTTTTGACACTCTTCATTCTCACAGAAGTATCTTAATTTAAAGTATAAGTAAACATTAACATTTAGTTTGCCATCATAAAACATTACCGTATTTAAATAAAAGTCTTGCTTTCACCCTTTTTTCATCCTTGGTTGCCTTTCAGTGCCACAGATCTCCTGCAGCCTTTTGCAGCAACTTTCCGTCTACATTCATGCACTTCACTGATGGCTGCATGCCATTTCTCGGGGTGGGATTCCTGATGGTGACAACAGCGGACCAGGCCTGTGTATTGTGGGTTGAAACAGTCACTTGTAAGTGGTAAGGTGAATACTGTGCTAATGCAAAAGTAAAAAATAGCTTGTGGAAGCCAAGCTGCAACATATACAAAACATGTGAAACCAGAATGTAAAAGGGTAAGAATGTCGCGCTAAGTGTAATGAATAAAACCCTGTGATAATAGCCAAAAATTTATGATACATAAATGGCAAGTGATAAATCAAAATTAAACAGTGTATCCAATGACACAAATCACCTGCTAGTGACTAGTGATAATACCTAAATGGATCAAATATAATTAATTGAACCACATGAATCACACCAATAAGAAATAATATTAAAAAAATCCTGAAAAAGATTGAAATGTGAAAACATTCAATGAAACTTCAGTGGATGAACATCAAAAGGTGAATAATGTGTACACATCTAATAATGTGTGCCAAGGCTGACAACCTTGTATGAATGGACAGACATATATGGTACTCAAGCTGGAATTCACATAGGCATGACACATATGTACATACTAGATAACCACATGAGTATAAAATATGAAAACAAAGTTCAAAATGAATAGAATAAATGGAGTGGGTATAGAAAGTCCATTCCTAGTGAAAACAAGTCCAATTCCAAAGTGCTTAGGGGAGAAAAGGGGGATTGAGGTAATGGTATTAAGAATGTAGGAAGTGATAGATGTGAATCCACCAACACCGCAGGCAAGGTTTCTCCCCGTGATGAACGTCAGATGAAATGGGTGGCCTTACCAGATAAGATGGACCTCCACTAGTGGCAAGGTCAACAGCGCCTGCAGATACAACCCTCTGTGGGGTCTTGAGATGGTCCCAGGACGTTGCAGCGCTGGTGTTCAATCACCTCCTCTGCCTCTGGTATCTCTCCTCCGTCCGTTGGAAAAACAGGATCTCCCAGCCTCTGCAGGGGCCAAATAATCCTCCATTTCGATACAGCGTATGAGGAAATAAAGAAAAACTCAAATAGTGTATTACCTCAAAGGCACTTGTTGGTTTATTCCAAAATAGCAGTAAAAAAGTTACAAACATTTAAAAAAAGACGGCATAAAATTCCTAAGCATACACCTGTGCTTGCAGGGTCACGTGGGTGGGTAGTGACGTCAGGGCGTGGCACCGCCCTGACTAGTTTTGTTACACGTAACATTCTCAAAGGGCACGAGCGACGCACTGAATCGTCACTCTATATACTTATGAGGCACAACCAAGCTTCTCTTTCGTTTGGCGGCCATGATGGTGAAAACTTAACCAGCCCTCATTCTCATTATTCTCCAAGGAGGAGGAGGCGGGTACAGGACCACCATTCATCTTTGTAAGTAACTCCTCCCCAACGAAAGGGAGGGTTAGAACCAAGCCTCATTCTCCTATGGTAATTACAAACATGAATAGTGCAAGAGATATACATAGAACTAATGCAATATAAACGGTAAACAATCAGAAAATATAATATAAAAACGTCTATGATAGAATAATAATAAAAAAAAAAAGTGTCATAATTAGCACTCATGTTATTCCAAATGATGGAATCACCATTCATAAAACAGTCACTTGAAGTCTTCAAATTTTACCAGCGAAAAAGCAGGACTTTTCACCCTATAACAGGAAGTGCCTGAACTCTGATCTTCACAGCAGGATCACTAGATATTATGTAATGTAAGCTTCAGATTTTAAAAATTACTTTTGAAATTGTAATATTGTGTTAAAACGTATGTATATGAGATTTTTAGCGAGTTTGGCCCTTTCACAGTGACGGATCGATTGGGTCTGCTTGTCAAAATAAGAAGTGATCACTGCTTGAGGTTGGTCCCCACCTGTATCACCTCCACTGCATGTGGGCAGATGCTGGCCCTGTTCGCCTGTCAGGTCACCTGAGTTGCCAGATGACAGATGCACACCGTAGGTCAGAAGTGCACCACAAGGTAGTGAACCCTATGGCTGACTGCTGCGGATGGAACACTGGGTGGTAAGGATAGCAGGTCCACTGGAGCACAACAGGGATCCCAGAGGGAGCTAGAGCCCAAGATTCCCCGGGACGCAGAGTCTAAGATCCAGCAGGTGTTCACCAGAGCCTCTAGTGGTGAGGATTGCCTAAGCTGCAGCTGGATCCAGGTCCAGAGTCCCCACGCTCCGTGGGGTATAGAGAATAGAGGGAAAGCAGCAGCTCAGGATACAAGAGGTAGTGAAGTAGGGTGACCACATGTCCTGGATTAGCCGGGACAGTCCCGCATTTTGCAGGTCTGTCCCGGGCACATTCATTCCAGGACAATACAGTGTCCCTGAATGAAACTGACACAGCCACCCCCCGGGCCAATCTGATGCCCCCAAAAAAGGCCGCCACATCACCGCTTTACTCACTGACAGTACTTGTCCTGGCCGGGAATGCCTGGAGGAGCACAATCCCACCCCCTGCTTGTGATTGGAGAAATCATAAATCCCGGCTCTTGTGTCCAATCACTGTGCTGTGATTCGTTACAGCACAAGCTGAATTTTGGGAAGGGAGGGTGTCCCTGAATGGTGGTTTGGAAATATGGTCACCCTATAGTGAAGAGATAAGCCAAGGTCAGGGCAACAAGCAGACAAGGATAAACAAAGGACAAGCCAAAGGTCAAGGTCACAAGCAGACAGGGATAGTCGAGAATAAGCCAATATCGTTAACACAGAGACAGACGTAGCACACGACAAGCAGGAACCCAGACACACAATGCTTAATAAACAACGTTGATCAGCAAGGCAGACTTGCGGTGCACAGGTTAATATAGTGTTCTCTGATAGGGCCTGGGGTGGGGCCAACTAGGAGGAGAGATTATAAAAGCAGCCAGGTGAGAGTGGCTGGCCTCTAAGGTGAACACATGGAGAGGTAAGCTAAGAGACAAACATTACTGCATAACCATGACATCGTCACAGGTTTGACAGTAGAGGAAGAGTCTGGTCGGCCGCACATCTGATAAAATCACCTTGATTTGAACATACTCAAGATAAACACTCCACAATGTACAGTTGAGGGAATGTAGCACTCCATCTAAGGCATTTCACGCCAACATCAGAGCTTAGTCATAGCTTAGTCAAAAGCACTGATGTTGGCGTGAAACACATTTGCTGGAGTGCGACGTTCCCTTACAACTGTACATTGTGAAGTGTCTATTTTGAATATGTCCAAATAAAGGTGATTTTATCGGATGTGCGGCCAACTAGACTCTTTTTCACTATGGGCCGGCCTGTCAGTTTTTCAGGCGGACCCGATCAGACCATCCATAGATCTTTATGGAGGAGCAGCCAGTATCTGATCCATTCCAGGCCGCCAAAAAACAGATAAATGGGGATATGTTCCCCATCCGGCTAGCGGATCGGATCGAATGACAGTCGGATGGAAATGGATAGACGATCCGTTTCCACCCAAATGCCACATAGAGAAAAGCGGGCTCCTGTGAGGGATTGCAAGCCATCCATCCCCCCCAAGAGAAATTTAAAGCACATCTAGACCTCCTTTGTTTTGAGGGCTCTGGTAAGAAATCCTGTATGGTGGTGGCTGGAGCACTGAGGTTGGTGAAGGTGTTTTATCACAATAAATTTCACAGGTGGATGTACCTTAACCACTTAACCACCGCTCACTGTATATATACGTCGGCAGAATGGCACCGACAGGCACAATCACGTAGAGTGTACGTGATTGCCTTTGTACAGTTGGGGGGTCCAATCGGACCCCCCTCCTATACAGTGAGCGGTGGCTAAGTGTCCGGGAGCGTTCCGGGATGAGGGGGCAGCCATTCGTTTCTGGCCACCCCCTCGCGATCGCTCCCGGCGAATGGAAATGCCCCCTCTGTCTGTGTCAGACAGAGGGAGCAGGAGGAAGTGATGTCATCTCTGGTGCGGCGCTCACATATACCGAGCGCCGTACAAGAGAAGACATCAGGTCAGTGCACACAACACTACACTGACACCAGGACACATAGGGACATAAATCGCCCCCCCAGGCCCCCCCAGACACCCCAGATCACCCCCCAGATCACCCCCCCCCCAGCCCCCAGTCACAGTGTCACTGATTGCAGTTACCATTTATTTAGTGATCACTGCAATCAGTGACATTTGTGACTGTAAAAGTGTCACCAAAGTTTAGTCTTAGGTCCAGTGTAGCCCCCTAACCCCCCCTAATAAAGGTTTAACCCCCTGATGACCCCCCAGATAACCCTTTCACCCCCTATCACCACTGTCGCTAAGCGATCATTTTTCTGATCGCTGTCTTAGCGTCAGTGATGCCGATCGGCAGCCAGTAATTTTTTTTAGGTTCGCCGCATGTTTTTATCGCGTCAGGTACCCCAATATATTATCTAATAAAGGTTTAACCCCCTTGATCGCCCCCCAGGTAACCCTTTCACCCCCTATCACCACTTTCACTAAGCGATCGTTTTTCTAAACGCTGTCTTAGTGTCTGTGATGCAGATCGGTAGCCGGTAATTTTTTTTAGGTTCGCCGCAGGTTTTTATAGCGTCAGGTACCCCAATATATTATCTAATAAAGGTTTAACCCCCTTGATCGCCCCCCAGGTAACCCTTTCACCCCCTATCACCACTGTCGCTAAGCAATTGTTTTTCTAAACGCTGTCTTAGTGTCGGTGATGCAGATCGGTAGCCAGTAATTTTTTTTAGGTTCGCCGCATGTTTTTATAGCGTCAGGTACTCCAATATATTATCTAATAAAGGTTTAACCCCCTTGATCGCCCCCCAGGTAGCCCTTTCACCCCCATCACCACTGTCACTAAGCGATCGTTTTTCTAAACGCTGTCTTAGTGTCGGTGATGCAGATCGGTAGCTGGTAATTTTTTTTAGGTTCGTCGCAGGTTTTTATAGCGTCAGGTACCCCAATATATTATCTAATAAAGGTTTAACCCCCTTGATCGCCCCCCAGGTAACCCTTTCACCCCCTATCACCACTGTCGCTAAGCAATCGTTTTTCTAAACGCTGTCTTAGTGTCGGTGATGCAGATCGGTAGCCAGTAATTTTTTTTAGGTTCGCCGCATGTTTTTATAGCGTCAGGTACCCCAATATATTATCTAATAAAGGTTTAACCCCCTTGATCGCCCCCCAGGTAACCCTTTCACCCCCATCACCACTGTCACTAAGCGATCGTTTTTCTAAACGCTGTCTTAGTGTCGGTGATGCAGATCGGTAGCTGGTAATTTTTTTTAGGTTCGCCGCAGGTTTTTATAGCGTCAGGTACCCCCATATATTATCTAATAAAGGTTTTAACCCCCTGATTGCCCCTAGTTAACCCTTTCACCAGTGATCACCATATAAGTGTTACGGGTGACGCTGGTTAGTTAGTTTGCTTTTTATAGTGTCAGGGCACCCGCCGTATATAACCCAATAAAGGTTTAACCCCCTGATCGCCCGGCGGGTGATATCAATTAGGTTTTAGCGTCAGAGAGGGTCTGCGTCACACCCCAGGCAGCGTCAGGTTAGTGCCAGTAACGCTAACACCCACGCGTGAAGCATACACCCCCCTTAGTGGTATAGTATCTGAACAGATCAATATCTGATCTGATCAGATCTATACTAGCGTCCCCAGCAGTTTAAGGGTTCCCAAAAACGCAGTGTTAGCGGGATCAGCCCAGATACCTGCTGGCACCTGCGTTTTGCCCCTCCGTCCAGCCCAGGCCACCCAAGTGCAGTATCGATCGATCACTGTCACTTACAAAACAAAAACACACAAAACTGCAGCGTTCGCAGAGACAGGCCTGATCCCTGCGACTCCAGTGCTGTAGGAGGTGATTTCACCACCACAGTTAAAAAAAAAAAGCAAATATGCCGAAGCATTGGGGCAGCAGGGGCGGAGGAGCGATTTTGCTCCTAATGCCGCGTACATACGGTCGAAATTCCGACGGAGGCTTGCCCGTGGAAAAGTCCGACCATGTGTGTGCGGCATAACTTTTTTGCGGGAGGATGCCCCCATGCTTCGGCATATATAAATGGTGCGTGTATGCCCATCATTGGAAGTGGGTGGATGAAGGGCGGTATTCTAATGGTGGGCATACCCACCGATCAATCTCTTTTTTCGTTCAGCCAACTGGCTGCATGAAAAAAAAAGATTACAATACATGTCCAACAAGGACCAGCAACGTACTGGTATGTTGCTGGACTTTGAATGTTTATACCAGAATGATGCCTGTGGGTTTAGGTATCATCTTGGTATCATTCTTTTCAGCCTGCGGCCGGCTTTCATGTAAAAGCAATCCTAGTGGCTAATTAGCCTCTGGACTGCTTTTACAAGCAGTGGGAGGGAATGCCCCCCCCCGGATATAAAAAGCGCCATTGGGAAATTGGGAAAGCATTTTATCACACCGATCTTGGTGTGGCCAGATGCTTTGAGAGCAGAGGAAAAATCTAGGGTCTAGAAGACCCCAGTTTTTTCAAAAAAAGAGTACCTGTCACTACCTATTGCTATCATAGGGGATATTTACATTCCCTGAGATAACAATAAAAATGATAAAAAAAAAAATACTTGGAAGGAACAATTTAAAAATAAAATAAAAAAGCAAAATTAATAATAAAAAAAAAGAAAAAAAAAGCACCCCTGTCCTGCCCTGCTCTTGCCCAATGGCGAACGCAAGCGTCGGTCTGGCGTCATATGTAAACAGCAATTGCACCATGCATGTGAGGTATCACCGCGAAGGTCAGATCGAGGGCAATCATTTTAGCAGTAGACCTCCTCTGTAAATCTACTGGGGTAACCTGTAAAGGCTTTTAAAGGCTTTTAAAAATGTATGTAGTTTGACGCCAATGCGCGTTTGTGTGAAATTTTAAAGCATGTCGTGTTTGGTATCTATGTACTCGGCCTAAGATCATCTTTTTTATTTCATCAAACATTTGGACAATATAGTGTGTTTTAGTGCATTAAAATTAAAAAAAGTGTATTTTTTAACCCAAAAAATGCGTTTGAAAAATCGCTGCGCAAATACTGTGTAGAAAAAAAAAATGCAACACCCACCATTTTAATCTGTAGGGCCTTTGCTTTAAAAATATATATAATGTTTGGGGGTTCAACATAATTTTCTTGCAAAAAAAAAAATGTTTTCATGTAAACAAAAAGTGTCAAAAAGGGCTTTGTCTTCAAGTGGTTAGAAGAGTGGATGTAAGCTTCCTAATGTTGTGTATAAAATGCCAGAACAGTTCAAAACCCCCCCAAATGACCCCATTTTGGAAAGTAGACACCCCAAGCTATATACTGAGAGGCATGTCGAGTCCATGGAATATTTTATATGTTGACACAAGTTGCGGAAAAACGACAATTTTTTTTTTTTTATGCACAAAGTTGTCACTAAATGATATATTGCTCAAACATGCCATGGGCATATGTGGAATTACACCCCAAAATACATTCTGTTGCTTCTCCTGAGTACGGGGATACCACATGTGTGAGACTTTTTGGGAGCCTAGCCACGTACGGGACCCCAAAATCCAAGCACCGCCTTCAGGCTTTCTAAGGGTGTAAATTTTTGATTTCACTTCTCACTGCCTATCACAGTTTCGGAGGCCATGGAATGCCCAGATAGCACAAAACCCCCCCAAATGACCCCATTTTGGAAAGTAGACACCCCAAGCTATTTGCTGAGAGGTATTGTGAGTATTTTGCAGATCTCGCTTTTTGTCACAAAGTTTTGAAAATTGAAAAAAAATATATATATATATATATATTTTCTTTCTTCATTTTCAAAAACAAATGAGAGCTGTAAAATACTCGCCATTCCTCTCAGCAAATAGCTTGGGGTGTCTATATTCCAAAATGGGGTCATTTGGGGGGGTTTTGTGCGATTTTGGCATTTTATGGCCTTCAAAACTGTGATAGGTAGTGAGGAGTGAAATCAAAAATTTGTGCCTAGAAATCCTGAAGGCGGTGCCTGGTTTTCGGGGTCCCGTACGCGGCTAGGCTCCTAAAAAGTCCCACACATGTGGTATC
This sequence comes from Rana muscosa, assembly GCA_029206835.1. Lineage (NCBI taxonomy): Eukaryota > Metazoa > Chordata > Amphibia > Anura > Ranidae > Rana > Rana muscosa. Next base: position 232,896,884 of record CM055118.1, read on the forward strand.
CCCGTACTCAGGAGAAGCAGAAAAATGTATTTTGGGGTGTAATTCCACATATAACCATGGCATGTGTGAGCAATATATCATTTAGTGACAACTTTTTGTAATTTTTATTTTTTTTGTCATTATTCAATCACTTGGGACAAAAAAAATATATTCAATGGGCTCAACAGGCCTCTCAGCAATTTCCTTGGGGTGTCTACTTTCTAAAATGGGGTCATTTGGGGGGGTTTTGTGCTATTTTGGCATTTTATGGCCTTCGAAACTGTGATAGGTAGTGAGGAGTGAAATCAAAAATTTGCGCCCTTAGAAATCCTGAAGGCGGTGCTTGGTTTCCGGGGTCCCGTACGCGGCTAGGCTCCCAAAAAGTCCCACACATGTGGTATCCCCGTACTCAGGAGAAGCAGCAAAATGTATTTTGGGGTGAAATTCCACATATAACCATGGCATGTGTGAGCAATATATCATTTAGTGACAACTTTTTGTAATTTTTTTTTTTTTTTTTTGTCATTATTCAATCACTTGGGACAAAAAAAATAAAAATTCAATGGGCTCAACATGCCTCTCAGCAATTTCCTTGGGGTGTCTACTTTCCAAAATGGGGTCATTTGGGGGGGTTTTGTACTGCCCTGTCATTTTAGCACCTCAAGAAATGAGATAGGCAGTCATAAATTTAAAGCTGTGTAAATTTCAGAAAATGTACCCTAGTTTGTAAACTCTATAACTTTTGCGCAAACCAATAAATATACGCTTATTGACATTTTTTTTTACTAAAAACATGTGGCTGAATACATTTTGGCCTAAATGTATGACTACAATTGAGTTTATTCGATTTTTCTTATAACAAAAAGTAGAAAATATCATTTTTTTTCAAAATTTTCGGTCTTTTTCCGTTTATATCGCAAAAAATAAAAATCGCAGAGGCAATCAAATACCATTAAAAGAAAGCTCTATTTGTGGGAAGAAAAGGACGCAAATTTCGTTTGGGTACAACATTGCATGTCCGCACAATTTACAGTTAAAGCAGCGCAGTGCAAAATTCTGAATTCACTTCTGGTCCTTTAGCTACCAAATGGTCCGGGGCTTAAGTGGTTAAAGATTATTGTGGGAGTTTTTTTTGCGGACTTGTTTTTTATTTTAATTTACATTTGATTGTATGATTTGGGCACACAACAGCATAAAATATATTCCTGGTATCCAAGTATTCTGATATCCGTGAATGCTGCTGTTTCTTCATTTTATTTATTTGTTTTGCACTGACTTTTGTGTCAGCATTAAAGTGGTTGTACACCCTGTACAACCACTTTTACCTACAGGTAAGCCTAGATTAAGGCTTACCTGTAGGTGCAGGAAATATCTCCTAAACCTCCACGGTTTAGGAGATATTTTCAATAGAGACGTGCGCCGTGCTTTTATTTATTTATGTAAAACCTTTATCCCAAAAGGAACAAAACTGTTTCTGTAACTGCTTATAAAGTGTGAGCTGAAGTTTTGTTAGTATATCTAAATCTTCTAATACATTTAACACTACCCCCCCCCCCCCCCACAGTGCTGCTGTCCAAGGGTGTCTCTGTGCTCCTTCACCCAGAGTAGAGGCTCTCTAAGGCTTTATGTATACTACAGTTCCTAAACTTGAGTTTAGGAGCTTTTGGAGTTTTTTTGCCAAAGCTCCTGAACTCAACTCCATGTTCATGTACACATAGGCTTTTAGGATTATTTAGGAGCTGCTGCAGTTAGGGGATGTTCAACCTCCCTCCTGAATGCGGAAGAATCAAATTCAGCATAGGAATGTTATGCCTGCTGACCGCGGGAAACCACAAAATGCAGCAAAAACGCGCCAAAATCACGATTTTGACACATTTTGCGTATTTCTGCAGCTGCAGTGCATAACAGCCAAGTGTACATAAAGCCTAATACAGGAGGTGTGTTACTGGTCAGATCACCAAATAAAATCAGATGGAAAAAAGCCTAAAAAAATAAAACGAATGCAGCCATTACATCTAATGATTAGTAAGCTGCAATATATAAAAAACAATTGTGTTTTAACAAATCAATCTAATTATTAATATACCATTTAGGCCCCTTTCACACTGGGGCGGGAGGTGCGCTGTGGGTATAGCGGCGCTATTTTTAGCGCCGCTATACCTTCGTTTTTACCGCGGTATGCGGCCGCAAGCGGGGTGAATTTAACCCCCGCTAGCGGCCGAAAAAGGGTTAATACCGCCCGCAATGCGCCTCTGCAGAGGCGCATTGCGGGCAGTATTACCGCGGTCTCCCATTGCTTTCAATGGGCAGCAGCGGTAAAGGAGCGCTGAACACACCGCTCCTTCACCGCTGTAAAGATGCGGCTAGCAGGACTTTTGGAGTGGTCCTGCTAGCGCACCGCTTCAGTGTGAAAGCCTTTGGGCTTTCACACTGAAGACTGCAGGGCACGATTTTTTCAGGCGGTATAGCAGCGCTATTATTAGCGCTAAACCGCCTGAAAAACGTGTCAGTGTGAAAGGGGCCTTATACATTACAGTTCTAAGAACACAAAAATGTTTTATATGGGAGCTACTTGGGAAATCTATATGTCTTGAACCTTCCTAGTTTGTTTTAAAGGAATCTTTTTTTTAGAAGCATGTAAGTTATTGCTGCTGACCTCTTCCGACCTGTAAACATGCATTGCGCTCAGAATCGTAAAGCAAAATTCAAAATGTTCATAATAACTTATGCAGTGACGGCTGGTGTTTTTTTTGGGTTGGTGTTAAACAATGCACCCACAGTCACACCCCCGGTCGGTTGGCTCACCCGCACCTCTCAACTCCCCCTCCCCGGTCGGTCGGCCCCGCACTTACCCCATCTATGGCAAGGGGCGGCAGATTCTCCTGTGTCTCCTCACGGCGGCTGTGCGTCTCCTCCCTCCTCCTCCTAGACCTATGGCAGTGATGGCGAACCTTGGCACCCCAGATGTTTTGGAACTACATTTCCCATGATGCTCATGCACTCTGCAGTGTAGTTGGGCATCATTGGAAATGTAGTTACAAAACATCTCTGACCTATGGGATCGCTTCTCCTTTCGGCCAATCAGGGAACGGGTCTCAAGTCACACAACTGGTTGGGCTCGGGTGCAGAGCACTTTTTTTGAAGCCTATTAGAGCCTCTAAAAAAAAAAACACATTGGAATCCATGCATCCAGCGCCCCGCATGTAGATTAGGGGGCTGGACGTATGGATAGGGGGGTGGGGCCCCTGCGTCCTGCATTACGGGCCGCCACTGCACTTATGCCTCTGAAAAAAGAACAGGACCATTTTTATGCTAAAAAACCCCCAGATATTTAATGATCATTAACGCAGGAACTTTTGTTCCTTGCTTAATCAGTGAAATTTTTACAGCTATGCTACGGCCATGTGAGTCTTTATTGAAGTATAAACTAAAAAAACTTTATCATCTATCATCTAGTTACATTTCTTAAGTTTTTTTAATTTTCCAGAGTTACAAATACAGCACTCAGCTTTTACAGACAAAAAAATGTCAACAGTGCTGATGAGACACACATAATGGGGAAGAGTTCATTGATCGTTCCCACTTTAACATCTATCTGTGTCTACCTCACAGAAAGGTTTGGAGAGCCATATGTGGCCCCAAGATTTTGAGTGAAGCATCACTGCTGTACACATACATTATGTTATGGGCCCTTGAAAAAGCTTGCAACTGAAGGATAACTATATCAACTACATGTGAAGCCCAGTAAGTTATTCTGGAAACAAAAAAAAAAAAGACATATCGAGCATTCACATTCCATTTAGCTGTTCCATGAAACACAAGGGAATTGATTTTTATCATAGCTAAAGTAAGGTGACCAGACATGGGCGTCCGCTCCATAGGGTAAGGGGGGTCAACTGCCCCCCCCTGGAAGTCAGAGTGAAGACACACACTTGCCCCCTGTGTTGCAATGGCCTCCGTGGATTTTTTTTTCTAAGTCTGCAGACTGCTGATGTCCTGGGGGCTGAGGCTGCTCTCAGTCTTTTTCGACTGTCCGTCCCTCTCTCCTCACCCCCGGCCTGAGCATCGGATTGGCTTAACATCACCGTGACCCTGACCCGGCTGTTCCGTGATTGGCTGCTGCCTCAGCCTGCCTCTGCCTGTGTAAATGTGCCTATGTCGATCCGGCCGGCGCGGCTACAGCTCCTCCCACAGGTGCGTGGCATGCAGTGGCCGAGACAAGAGACTGAATACGCTGCCAGTGCCTGCCCTATCGCTGAAGAACTACAGGTAACAGCAGTGCCAGTGCCACGACACCACTGTGTACATCTTTTTGTATTGCAATGTATTGCAATACATCTGTGTTGTGGGCGGCCATATTTTGATCTTGATGAAAACAACCTATACATACAGTATAGGCTGTTTTCATCAAGATCAAAATATGGCCACAACAGATGTATTGCAATACATGGCAATATAGAAAGATGTACATTCTCTAGGCTATATTTATATGGACATGGAGTGAAGCGGAATTATCCTCCAGATCTATTTCACACTGCCAGCTGGCCGCATTATCGGTAAAGCGCCGCTAGTTTTAGCGGCGCTTTACCATCGTTTTAGTGGCACTATTCGGCCACTAGAGGGGGGGGGGTTTAAAAAAAATAGAAATTGCTAATCAGACAATGGCAGCTTGATCCTTCTATTAAGCTTTTGCATCAGGTTTCTCAAACCTTTGCATGCCTGCGCTTTATGTCATAATGACTAAGCCCCTCCCCTTCATGACATTGTCAAAAAGGGACCGAGCATGGACCTTAAAATGATGCCCCCCCCCTGAAAAAAGTTCAGAGGACGCCCATGTGACCAGATTTTTAAAATGAAATCCGGGGACATTTTTTTTTTTTAATAGTAATGGTGGCAATCAGCGACTCTCTGCCCGTCGCCACTGCTGCCCGCCTCACAGCCTGTCAAGTCTCAATTCTCTGGGCCCCGGCTACTACTGGGTGGGAGCAGAGGAAGATCACTTTGCCAGGGAAGGCAAGGAGATAAACAGGCAGGCGGCTGGCTGGGACTTGAGCCAAGGCAGAAAGAACATGCGAGCGGAGCTGAATGGGCATGCGCCATAAACTGAAGAACTTTTCTCTCCGCTCCGACCAGCACATGATCATCAGAAAGGGGCACAGAAAATGGAAAAAATACACCCCCCTAAGCTAGTAGGAGCGGCACTGACTGTCTTTGAAATTGCCCCAGCCCCTGTTCAAATCCAATCCGGGGACAAAACCAGGGACAGACTTGATCCGGGGACAGTGTCCTCAATCCGGGGACTGTCCCCTGAAACCGGGGATGTCTGGTCACCCTAAGCTAAAGAATGTGGCTGTTACAATGAGTCAATAATAACAATAATTGTCACTATTATCTATTTGAAGTATGCAGCATCCCAGCATGATCCTCTAAATATTACTTATAATTATTGATTAAAATGTCAATCTAGTCTAAGAGCACCACAGAAAAAAGGATTAACATGACTGGTGTAATGCTAGTATGCATGCTGCCTAAACAAACTTACAAACCCTTACTACTTAAAGGGGTGTTCCAGGCAACCCCGGGCAAAAAAATAATAATTAAAAGCCAGCAGTAGGGATGAGCTTCGAGTTCGAGTCGAACTCATATTCGACTCGAACATTGCCTGTTCGCCCGTTCGCCAAACAACGAACAATTTGGGGTGTTCGCAGCAAATTCGAAAAGTCTATGGGAGAAATCTAAAGTGCTAATTATAAAGGCTTATATGCAAGTTATTGTCCTAAAAAGTGTTTGGGGACCCGGGTCCTGCCCCAGGGGACAAGTATCAATGCAAAAAAAAGTTTAAAAAACTGCAGTTTTTTTAGGAGCAGTGATTTTAATAATGCATAAAGTGAAACAATAAAAGTGAAATATTCCTTTAAATTTCGTACCTGGGGGGTGTGTATGATATGCATGTAAAGTGGCGCATGTTTCCCGTGCTTAGAACTGTCTCATGACAAAGTGTAATTTCTGAAGGAAAAAAAGTCATTTAAAACTCACTCGCGGCTATTAAAGCGGAGTTCCACCCTTTTTTTATGTTTATTAAAAGTCAGCAGCTACAAAAAGTGTAGCTGCTGGCTTTTAATAAACATACACTTACCTGCTCCACTGTCCAGCGACGCGCCGCCTGGAGCTCCGCTCCTCTCCCCCCTCCTCCGCCGGCGCGTCCATTCACAGTGTGGGCACCCGGCCGTGACAGCTTTCGGCTTCACGGCCCAGCACTCACTGCGCATGCGCGAACGGCGCAGCGCTCTGTGAGTGGACAGGCAATCGCCTGGGACCTGTCACTTCCCAGGTGATCGCCTACAGGGAGGAGCCGCCACAAGGCGATATGACGTATCGCCTAGGCGGCTCCAGGGCGGAAGGAGGAAGTGGGACAGGAAGTCCCACTCCTACTGAAGCCCCCACTCCCCCCCAAAAAAATTACATGCCAAATGTGGCATGTAAGGGGGTGAGGAGTGGAATAAAAAAAAGTAAAAAAATTGGGTGGAACTCCGCTTTAATGAATTGTCGGCTTTTATCAATACATACAAAAGTCATTGATAAAAAAAAAAAAAAAAAGCGTGGGGGTTCCCCCAAATTCAATTACCAGGCCCTTCAGGTCTGGAATGGATATTAAGGGGAACCCCGCCGCAAATTTAAAAAAAAATGGCGTGGGCTTCCCCCTAAATATCCATACCAGGCCCTTCAGATCTGGCATGGATTTTAAGGGGAACTCCACCCCAAATTTAAAAAAAAAATGGCGTGGAGTCCCCCCAAAAATCCATACCAGACCCTTATCCGAGCAAGCAACCTGGCCGGCCGCAGGGGAAGAGGGGGGGACGAGAGAGCGGCCCCCCCTCCCTCCTGAACCGTACCAGGCCACATGCCCTCAACATGGGGAGGATGTCCCCATGTTGATGGGGACAAGGGCCTCATCCCCACAACCCTTGCCCGGTGGTTGTGGGGGTCTGCGGGCGGGGAGCTTATCGGAATCTGGAAGACCCCTTTAACAAAGGGGACCCCCAGATCCCGGCCCCCCTACTATTTCACGAAGAAAGTGTAAAAAAATGTAAAAAAAAAAACACACCAACACCTTGGAAAAGTCCTTAATTAAAAAAAAAAAAAAAACATTCCAGCGATGAAATCCAGTGTCCCGCGGCGATCCCGATGTCCAGCGCTGTCCCTCATTGGTTGTGCCTGAGCGGACCTGATGGGGAACTTCCTCCGCAGTGTTTTAAATGTATAGACCCGCCCCTTCTAAAGTTCCCCATCAGGTCCGCTCAGCGGACCAGATGCGGAACGCAAGAAGGGGCGGGTCTATTCATGTATTACACAGTGAAGGAAGTTCCCCATCAGGTCCGTTCTACGAGGGGGCGGAAAAGGGGTTAAAGGGGTCTTCCAGATTCCGATAAGCCCCCCGCCCGCAGACCCCCAAAACCACCGGGCAAGGGTTGTGGGGATGAGGCCCTTGTCCCCATCAACATGGGGACACCCTCCCCATGTTGAGGGCATGTGGCCTGGTACGGTTCAGGAGGGAGGGGGGGCCGCTCTCTCGTCCCCCCCTCTTCCCCTGCAGCCGGCCAGGTTGCGTGCTCGGATAAGGGTCTGGTATGGATTTTTGGGGGGACTCCACGCCATTTTTTTTTATTTGGGGTGGAGTTCCCCTTAAAATCCATGCCAGATCTGAAGGGCCTGGTATGGATATTTAGGGGGAACCACACGCCATTTTTTTTTAAATTTGCGGCGGGGTTCCCCTTAATATCCATTCCAGACCTGAAGGGCCTGGTAATTGAATTTGGGGGAACCCCCACGCTTTTTTTGTTTTATCAATGACTTTTCTATGTATTGATAAAAGCCGACAATTCATTAATAGCCGCGAGTGAGTTTTAAATGACGTTTTTTCCTTCAAAAATGACATTTTATGCAGGGACAGTTCTAAGCACGGGAAACATGCGCCACTTTACATGCATATCATACACACCCCCCAGGTACGAAATTTAAAGGAATATTTCACTTTTATTTTTTCATTTTAAGCATTAAAATGGGTTAGCTAACCCGGCCCTGTGTCCAAGGAATACTGCACCCACTCCTACATCACTTCCTGGAGCAGCCTGAAACAGCGTACCCCCAGTCATGCGGACCCTCCGCTGAGGTTCCCTTTGCTCCGGGGCGTTCTTGACTGGCGTAATGCTAGCATGCATGCTGCCTAAACAAACCCACAAACCCTTGCTACTTAAACTTACTTATCTAATTAAACACATGACATCTTCTGGATTAAATGGCCAACAAAGGCCCCTTTATTAACTCCAAAAGATAACATATAAAAATAACTTACAAAAATAACCATTTTAATAAATATATATATATCTTTACATAAATATATATATTTAACATATAACATTTTCCCAATAGATTTCTCTTAACTGCTGCGCCTGGGTTCCTGAAAGAAGGTACCAACTGCTATCTAATCGGCTGTCCACGATCTCCACAGTATCCTGGCCTCTAGCCGCGATCCCACCAGCTCAGAGACAATGACTCGATCCTTCTTCCACCATTTAGCCCGATGACCAATAGCCCATAACCAGATAGGGGAGGTGCCCATACCGAAACAGGCCCCCAGCCCCTACCAACAATATCTGATATATACATAGAAATATATATATATATATATATATATATATATATATATATATATATATACCATCACCATCCGACCTTCAGGAACCCGAGACCCCTGCCACAGACACCCACCAGTGACCCCTTACGCGTGGGCGGCCCGCCACAGCCGTAAGGAACGTTGGAGCCCGTACTGGAGCCCCAGGACCCACATGTCGATGCCCACCGCGGACAAATGCACTCCATCACCCCTTAAATAGAGGCCATACTCCCCTTCCAGTTCGCAATGACGAACAACCAACCCCCCATTCCGGGACACAAATTTTGCCACCGCCTTGTTGACCTTCATCCTCACCTTGTTGGTCTTGTCAACGGACCGGGCCCCCCGCCAAGCCAACCTCCCAATGATATCGGACCACACTACAATGGTATCCGGGAAGGCCGACCGTAGCCGGAGAAAATCCCATTTCACATCTCTGATGAGGTCCCGGGATGCCCTAAGACAGAGGTCATTGCCCCCGACGTGCAACAGGAGCACATCCGGCGGCCTGTCCAAGCGAGCATAATGCTGAATCTCCGGCATGACCCTGGACCAGAGCATGCCTGGGAACCCAATCCAACACACCGTGGCCTCCCCCCGGGGAAAACCCATCTGCCTGCCCTCTGGCCTGACCAAAGCCCGTTTTGCCCCCCAGTGCACGTATGAATGGCCCAGGATCCACATCAAACACGCCGGGCCTAAAATAAAAGAACATAAAAGACATAGATACAGAAACTAGGCACCACACATATGTCCCACAACGCACACCCCCGGACAAAACCCCACATAACACAAACATGGAGGAGTAACACAGAGGGAAGGACCCCCCCTCCCCCCCTACAGCAGGTGAGAGCGAACATATAGCCTGAATCGTTGGGATTCCCAGTGACCAATCCGCTGCAGGATCTCATCGCTCGGACCCCATCGGGAAGCCTCAGTCGCTGCCCCAATTCTGAACGAATGGGAGGAATACTCAGCAGCATTGAACCCCCCGGTCCCCAGGCAACGTTTGAACACAGCCCCAAACTGATACCTGGACAAGAGCAACCTATTTTCGTGAACCAGGAGAGGACCTGCCCCAAGAGGCCGTAACACAGACCACTCCCGAAGTACCTGCACCGGGCATAGACCCAGCCCGGGCACCCTGCCCAACACCACGTTAGTCCCTTTACCCAACTGGTCAGTTTTTGACTTCCAAATAACCAACATAAAAGAGTCCCCTTGCCCCCTTACATCCAAGACATCCAAACCTCCCGCCACTGACTTAAACGGGCTAACCAATTCGCCCACCCTCAATGCCCCAAAAAAAGCCACCACTAACGCCGTCCGAAATAACTGAACCTCAAACGGAGAACTACACACCCGAGGTAACACCCCTACTAACACTTGCAACATCGCCAAGGACACCGGCCGCCTCCTGCACCCTTTCCGATAACCCTGCAACGCCTTGCGCACCACAAACGCCTTTGTCACATCCTCAACCCCCTCCAAGCGAAACAAGAATGCTAAACCAGCCATTTTGACAATCAAAGACGCAACAGATACTCCTTGGTCGAAATTACGACCCAGAAAATACAACACATGGAGCCTGTCCTCCGAAGAGGGATCAACCCCAAGATCACTCACCAGCTCAGTCCACTCCCGCCACGTAGATTCCGCAACAGACCGCCAAACCAACGACATCACCGTTCCAACATTAGTTCCCACAAGCCACCTGGGCACGGAACCCCGAACTGCTACGCCTCCGGAGCCAGCCGCCGGAATCTGTCCCACTGCAAACGAGAGAGCGCATCAGCCACCTCATTAACCACCCCAGGGATATGCACAGCACACACCACAATGTTCAATTCCAAACACTTTAACACCAAATAACGTAACAAACGCACCACTGGCAATGACGATGCCGTCAAAGAGTTGATTGCCTGCACCACCCCCAGGTTATCACAATGGAAACAAACCCTCCGGTTCCGAAACTCCGCCCCCCAAAGTTCCACCGCTAACACTATGGGGAAAAAATCCAACAGCATCAAATTCCTGATCAAGGCCGACTCCGCCAATACCTCCAGCCACCGGTCAGCACACCAACGTCCTTGGAAATAGGCCGCAAACCCCACCGACCCTGCCGCATCAGTAAAGAGCTCCAAGTCTCTCGCCTGCACCACAGGCTCCAGCCAAAACTACCTCCCGTTATACCTCTCCAGAAACGTCTCCCAAACTCGCAAATCTTCCCTGTGCTCCCGACCCAAACTAATAAAATGGTGCGGGGCCCTCACCCCAGCCGTGGCAGCCGCTAAACGTCTGCAGAATACCCTCCCCATAGGCATAATGCGGCGAGCAAAGTTGAGCTTTCCCAACACTCATTGCAAGTCCTTCAACTGCACCTTCGAACTACGGGCCACGGACACCAACGACTCCCGAAGATCTACCAGCTTGTCACCTAGAAGCCTGCATTCCATCTTCTCAGTATCAATAACGATAGCAAAAAACTTTAACACCGCCACAGGCCCCTCCGTCTTGTCCTGTGCAAGCGGAACACCAAAAACCTTGAAAATATGCTGAATAGTGGACAACAAAATAAGACAGGTCCGGTCATCCGACGGACCTATCACCAGGAAATCATCCAAATAATGCAAAATCGAGCCAAGGCCCGACAAATTCTTGACCACCCATTCCAAAAAAGAACTGAACAACTCAAAATAAGAACAGGAAATCGCGCAACCCATGGGCAAGTATCTATCCACAAAATATTCCCCTTCCCAACAGCACTCCAACAACCTGACACTATCCGGATGCACCGGCAGCAAACAAAATGCCTACTCAATGTCGGTCTTTGCCATAAGTGCCCCCCTCCTGAACCGCTGAACCCAGCGCACGGCCTCATCAAAAGATGCATACGACACTGTGCACAGGGCAGGATTGATCGCGTCATTCACCGAACCACCCTTCGGGTGAGACAGGTGATGAATGAGCCGAAACTGATTTGGCTCACGCTTGGGCACCACTCCCAACGGCGAAACCACCAAGTCCCCCATTGGCAGCTCCGAAAATGGACCCGCCATCCTGCCCAAACTCACCTCTTTCTGCAGTTTTCCTGAAACTACGTCCGGATTCTCATACGCCGATCGTAGGTTGGCAGCAATGGGGGGGTCGTAGTCAATTCACTGGGAATCAGGAACACTTCCTTAAAGCCCAACCACAACGCACACGCCGACCCCCTATTCGGATACCTTCTTAGATAAGGTGCCATATTTTCCACTCTCACCGGCGTCCTCCCTCTTTCCAGCGTCGCTCTGCTTTTTTCCTTTCTTGAAACACTTGGACAATGGATGGCCCCCCCACAGCCAGAACACTCGTGTTGGAAACAACAGGAGCGCCCAAACTTACACGTGCCCTCGTTGAATTGCCAGCAGAACCCTTTTCGCTTTCCGGCCGACGTTGAAGAGGCTCGGGCATCCCCGGCCCCCCCCCTGAAAGGGCTGCGGGCCGGCCCTGGCCTGCATCATGAGCCTCATCCACAAACCAATATCCTTATGATTCCATCGCAAGGATGGTCTCACCACTTTCCGTTGCCTGAACTGCTCGTCATAGTGCAGCCACGCTACCCCCCATACACCCTCTGTGCCTCGCTAATGGAGTCAATATAACAAAATAACCTCAAACAATTCTCAGGAGCCTTTTCCCCAATAACACTAGCCAAGATGTAGAACGCCTGTGCCCAGTTGACAAACGTACGCGGTATAAGGCGATACCGCCGTTTCTCCTCCTCCTCCTTTTTGCTCTCCTCCGGCTTAACCTTGTCCAAATTAAACTTCTCGAGCAGCAGTAACGAGAAGATCTCCACGTAGTCTCCCTTCCAAATCTGCTCCCTCACTTACGACTTCATGTGTGAACCCAATGGTCCCTCGTAGCAGACGTAGACCTCACACTGTACCGCGTCCGCTAAACGAACACGTCCGCCATCAACCCTGATGCAGAACCTCCGCCCGAACTTACCTGAGAAACTCCCGCCACTACCGGGGGAACGACACTCGGCCCCGCACTCACTGGGGACGCCTGCACGGGGGGAGCAGACAACCCAGGGGCACCCGTACTCACCTGAGAAGCACCCACCGCAGAGGTCACGGGCAGGGCGACAGCCCCGGGAGCCCCCGGAGGCTGCTGAAGTCCAACCTGCACCCCCCGGAGTGACCGGCAGGGACGGAGCACCTGCTCGCCCACTATCCCCCACCAGTCAGGCCGCCACCGGCGGTACCGCGGCAGATCCCCCGCTCGCCATATCCCGACAACCCTGTAACAGAGATGCCACCAGCTGCTGCAGCAACGCCGCACCCACACCAGGGGCCCCTAAATGGTGGCTCACCCTGGAGGAGACCTACGGACTATAGCGCGCCGGAGGCCGCGACCTCTGCACGTGCTGCGGTGTGGGGGGCGGGGGGGTCAGCAGACCTACCTTCCCCTGTCCCCGGCAGCATCTTCGCAAGCTGCTCTGAGAACCATTGTGGCCCATGCTCAAGGGCTTCAGAGCGCAACCGCTCGAGCAGGCCGTCTAGGATCCATAGCAGGGGTAACCACACAGAAATTGAGTACTGCGTGTTACTTCTCCTGCTTTCCGCACCCGAATGAAAGGCTCCACCCCCCCCGTACTAGTTAATGGACACAGCGTGGGTTAGCTAACCCTGCCCTGTGTCCAAGGAATACTGCACCCGCTCCTACATCACTTCCTGGAGCAGACTGAAACAGCGTACCCCCAGTCATGCGGACCCTCCGCTGAGGTTCCCTTTGCTCCGGGGCATTCTTTACTGGCAAAACAGACATTTTAGGTAAGTATGACAGAAGACAGGATATCAGTTACACAGAGAATTTGCTGTATGAAGTCACAAAATGAAACTTTACAATAATAAAAGAAAAAAACAGGATTAATGCATTTGTTGATTTGCATAAACATATTACGCAGATTCATAATTGCTGTGAAGGCATCTTGTTAGCTTCTGCCAGTAAGACCACATAAGTCACATATCACATCCTAAAATCAATGGAAGAAATGCACTCCATGCACTAGAGATATAGGAGTTTATTTACAGCGACTGCACTTCCAAGTGGACTTTCAGTGCAATTTCAAGTGCACTTTGCACTTGTAGTTTGGACTTGTAGTGCAAAGTGGATTTGCCTTTCGTAAATAACCCCCATAGAGATTTAAAGTGTATGCCAGAACAACAAAAAAAATACGCAGTACATACAGTTGTGCTCATAAGTTTACATACCCTGGTAGAATTTATGATTTCTCTGTCATTTTTCAGAGAATATGAATGATAACACAAAAACATTTATTTCACTCATGGTTAGGGTTTGGCTGAAGCCATTTATTATCAATCAACTGTGTTTACTCTTTTTAAATCATAATCACAACAGAAACTACCCAAATAACCCTGATCAAAGGTTTAAATACCCTGGTGATTTTGGCCTGATTACATGAAGGGGTTTGAATGGCTATTAAAGGTAACCATCCTCACCTGTGATCTGTTTGCTTGTAGATAGTGTGTGTGTATAAGGCTGGGTTCACACTAGTGCTACACGACATCTGTCCTACTTTGGATCCGACTTTGCCCTGCGACATGAAGCCGACATATGTCCGACTTTCAATGAACGGGGATCCGACTTGGATCCCCGCCAATATCAGGCACTGTGTTTGGTATGAATCTTGAGGGGGAACTCCAGGCCAAATTTTAAATAAAAAACCGGCATGGGTTCCCCCTCCAGAGGCATACCAGGCCCTTGGGTCTGGTCTGGATTTGAAGGGGCGCCCCTACGCCGAAAAAACGGCGTGGGGGTCCCCCCAAGATCCAAACCAGACCCTTATCCGAGCACACAACCTGGCCGGCCGCAGGGGAAGAGGGGGGGACGAGAGAGCGGCCCCCCTCCCTCCTGAACCGTACCAGGCCACATGCCCTCAACATGGGGGGTTTGGTGCTCTGGGGCAGGGGGGCGACCTGCGGCCCCCCCACCCCAGAGCACCCTGCCCCCATGTTGATGAGGACAGGGCCTCTTCCCGACAACCCTGGCCGTTGGTTGTCGGGGTCTGCGGGTGGGGGGCTTATCGGAATCCGGGAGCCCCCTTTAATAAAGGGGCCCCTGGATCCCGGCCCCCCCACCCTATGTGAATGAGTATGGGGTACATCGTACCCCTACCCATTCACCTGGTGGAAAAAAATTGCAATAAAAAAACCACACAGCTTTTTAAAGTATTTTATTGCACAGCTCCGGGGGTCTTCTTCCGAATTCGGGGGTCTCCGGTGTCGTCGCCGCGCTCTCCGGTTCTTTCTTCCACCGGGCCTCCGCTAACTTCTTTTTAGCTCTTTTGCTAACGGAGGCCCGGTCTTCTCCGTCGTCTCGTTGTCCTTCTGCCGGCCCCTCCACTAACTTCTTTAGTTCTTTTGCTAGTGGAGGGGCCGGTCTTCCCGTCGTGGCCGTCGGCGTCTTCTTCCCTCTTCTCCTCGATGTTGACGCGCCGCTTCCTCCCGCTGTAATACTGGCTCTCCGCTCCGCTCCGCATTAATATAGGCTTCCCATGACGTCACAGTCACATGTTCCCATGACGTCACAGTCACATGCTCCGGTGCCATGTGCCCCGGAACATGTGACTGTGACGTCATGGGAAGCCTATATTAATGCGGAGCGGAGTGGAGAGCCAGTATTACAGCGGGAGGAAGCGACGCGTCAACATCGAGAAGGAGAAGAGGGAAGAAGACGCCGACGGCGCCGACGGGAAGACCGGCCCCTCCACTAGCAAAAGAGCTAAAGAAGTTAGTGGAGGGGCCGGCAGAAGGACAACGAGACGACGGAGAAGACCGGGCCTCCGTTAGCAAAAGAGCTAAAAAGAAGTTAGCGGAGGCCCGGCAGAAGAAAGAACCGGAGAGCGCGGCGACGACACCGGAGACCCCCGAATTCGGAAGAAGACCCCCGGAGCTGTGCAATAAAATACTTTAAAAAGCTGTGTGGTTTTTTTATTGCAATTTTTTTTCCACCAGGTGAATGGGTAGGGGTACGATGTACCCCATACTCATTCACATAGGGTGGGGGGGCCGGGATCCAGGGGCCCCTTTATTAAAGGGGGCTCCCGGATTCCGATAAGCCCCCCACCCGCAGACCCCGACAACCAACGGCCAGGGTTGTCGGGAAGAGGCCCTGTCCTCATCAACATGGGGCAGGGTGCTCTGGGGTGGGGGGGCCGCAGGTCGCCCCCCTGCCCCAGAGCACCAAACCCCCCATGTTGAGGGCATGCGGCCTGGTACGGTTCAGGAGGGAGGGGGGCGCTCTCTCGTCCCCCCCTCTTCCCCTGCGGCCTGCCAGGTTGTGTGCTCGGATAAGGGTCTGGTTTGGATCTTGGGGGGACCCCCACGCCGTTTTTTCGGCGTAGGGGCGCCCCTTCAAATCCAGACCAGACCCAAGGGCCTGGTATGCCCCTGGAGGGGGAACCCATGCCGGTTTTTTATTTAAAATTTGGCCTGGAGTTCCCCCTCAAGAGCAGTACAGCTCAAGTCGCATGCCAAAGTCGGATCATGCAAGACTGCGGTCCGACTTTGATCCGACTTCAATGATAGTCAATGGGCTGAAGTCGGATCAAAGTCGGACCAAAGTAGTACAGGGAGCATTTTCAAAGTCGGACCGACATGTGTCGGACCAGTTAAGACGGCTCCCATAGGGAAACATTGATTTTCACACGTCATGCGACATGAGCTCCCAATGTCGGAGCGTTTGTCGCCCCAGTGTGAACCAGGCCTAAAAGGTCACTGAGTTTCTGGACTCCTGACAGACCCTTGCATCTTTCATCCAGTGCTGCACTGACCTTTCTGTATTCTGAGTCATGGGGAAAGCAAAAGAATTGTCATAGGATCTGCGTGAAAAGGTAGTTGAACTGTATAAAACAGGAAAAGGATATAAAAAGATATCCAAGGAATTGAGAATGTCAATCAGCAGTGTTCAAACTCTAATCAAGAAGTGGAAAATGAGGGGTTCTGTTGAAACCAAACCATGGTCAGATAGACCAACTAAAATTTCAGGCACAACTGCCAGGAAAATTGTTGGTGATGCAAAGAAAAACCCACAAATAACTTCAGGTGAAATACAGGACTCTCTGAAAACATGTGGTGTGGCTGTTTCAAGATGCACAATAAGGAGGCACTTGAAGAAAAATGGGCTGTATGGCCGTGTCGCCAGAAGAAAGACATTACTACGCAAATGCCACAAAGTATCCTGCTTACAATACGCCAAACAGCACAGAGACAAGCCTAAAACCTTCTGGCACAAAGAGTGATGAGACCAAAATTTTGCTTTTTGGCCACAACCATAAACACTACATTTGGAGAGGAGTCAACAAGGCCTATGATGAAAGGTACACCATTCCTACTGTGAAACACAGAGGTGGATTGCTGATATTTTGGGGATGTATGAGCTACAAAGGCACAGGAAATTTTGTGAAAATTTATGGCAAGAAGAATGCAGTATGTTATCAAAAAATACTGGAGGAACATTTGCATTTGTAGCGGGTAGGTACTATTTAGGGGCAGCATCTGGGTGGTAGTATGACCCAGATGCACTATTGGTAGAGCAGGGCTATGTTTTATTCGTGTGAGGACATCAATGGAGTTGAGTTCCCTGCGGCTCAGTAGGTGGCGTTGTCATTCTGAGCTGGGGTTGAACCACTACTGCAGTGCCGTACCCTTTGTGACCTCTCGCAGCAGCTGTACTGCGGGGCGGGGAACCCGCTGTGCTTGCTGGGAGAGGGTATAAAGGGGGCGGACATCATCACCACGAGGTCCGAGTCCCAGGCACCTTCAGCCTGAGGGCTGCTGTCCGTGATCGGTGTCCAGGCGCCCTTGGCCTGTACACGTGGAGTTCGTGTTCCATCCCAGACACCTTCAGTCTGGGGTGAGGTACTCAACCGGAGGCCTGGGGCCCAGTACCTTCCACTGGGTCCCGCAAGGGAGGGATTGTCCTTGGGTGCCCCAGGTGTTGGGCACCTGAATCCAGAGGCGTAAGGGACCAGAGGAGGGATTCAACCGAAGATCTGGTGCAGCATATTGCCAGTGCCGGGTGAACCTCTGGAGACCGTCCGGATGGATATCTTTCCCGAACAAGGGCCAATTCATCAGGGAAGGTGATTCATGTTCTATGACCGGTGGCAGCGGTTCATCTAGTCAACTCAGGTCCGTGGCAGAGACCTGCTATTAGGCCTGTGGCAAGGGTCTCAACAGTTCACCCGGTCGGTGGCAACGGCCAATCTCACGGTCGGTGGCAGAGACCGTGCGCCAAGCCTATTCGCAAGAAAAAGGAATAGGAGTGTTCACTCTGCCTGGGCCTATTTGTATCCACACCCTGTTTGTTCGTTTAGAAAGTTCAACTGATGCTGTTCATGTAAAAGAAGAATAAAGGAGTGTTGGACTTTTTATGGTGTGGGGCTCCATTACTGACAGTCAAACTTCCCCTCTGCAGGAGGGCCAGAGGCTCCGTCTAGAACACAGACCCGAAGGTAACATAAGTGTTGGCTTTCACCTCTACATACTAGAGGACATGGGCCGTAGTGAACCTCATCCTCCTCCTGCATACCCCTAGACAAGCCAGCCATTTTATTTACAAGGGGGACGGGGGGTGAGGCTGCTACACATGGGGGCTCGTCCGGGATTGTGTTATGGAGCCGAAGCTAACGGAGTTTGAGCGTGTCTGCCCAATGGAGTTCCAAGTAGGTCTGCAATATTGGCCAAATCGCCACGAGGCACAACCTCCTTGCACAGTTCGTGGGCGTGACTTGGAGAAAGCCCGCGAGCTGAAGTGTCAAAGGGGAGGAGTCCAGCCATGTGAGGAGGATCACAAGGGGACTGTGGCGCGAACTACGCAGTGCGCGATCGAGCAACAAGCCGTGACCATGTTTGAAAATGCCTCGTGGTTTCCAGTTTCAACCACCACGAGGATGGCTTTGACTAATGCTCTGGTTACGGATACGGAGATCCGGGGAAGATTCGCCCTGTATTCCTGCAGAGACGTTGAGGCCCTGGGTGTGATTTGTCCCGGCTGTTCGGTACTAGTGGTGCAGTTGAAGCCATTCGGGCGCTGGGAAGCCTGCGGAGAGTTTTCATTCGAGGTGGAACCGTCCTTTGAAAAGCCAAGAGCTATCTACCTCGACCGTACAGGCGCCACTACTCAAGGAGGAGGAATCACTGCTTGGACAGCCGTTCCCACGTGCACTGCCGGGACCCTGGAGGAGGTCTCCATCAAAGAAGAGAAATCCGAGGATGCTGCTTCGGTCACCACAGGGCCCTTGCTCCCACCGTCGAAACGGAAGGTCGGCCTGGTCAAAGCTTCCTGTGGCCGTGGAGGAGCTTCGCCCCGCTGCTTGCCTGGCCTGGATGGATCTGGAGGGAAGAGTCCTGGACATTGCGATACTACTACAGGCCCAGGTGAGCCAGGGGTTGGGACTGTCGGTGTGGTTGGAGGTGTCGGGAGTCCGCAGTTGGTGGAGCCCGCTGAGGGGGGTGACTCCGAGTCTACAAGGGGTTACCTGCCTGACGAAATGTATGACACCTCCGACCTGGAGTCGCTCTCCGACATTGGAGACGATGCAGAGATCGACAAGATTTTCTGTCAGAAGGGCTGGGACAAGATACCTCTGTCCTCATCCCGTGCAAAAAGGGACTCACCTATGTCCGCAGGGGATAGTGCACCCCAGGTGGAGGCACCAGCGCCTGAGGAGGGGTCCCATCCCCAGTCTGCCCTTCGATTCCTGGTGCCACCCGCATCTAACACCGGGGGGTCAGAGACTGTCACGTACCTGGTAGGAGTCTGATATGATGAGGTCGGCCTCTCTTGTATCTCCAGTCCAAGCCCCACTGAGGGTGGAACAGATGGTGGCTAGGGCCAGGAGGAACACGAGTGCCTGAGGAAGTTGCTTGCAGGACTTGCTGGAACAGATGAGGCTTGGAGACCCAGACAGCCGGACAGGCACCGGACACAGGAACACTTGGAGGATGGGTAGAGGTTTGAGGGGAACTCCAACCCACTTGCAGGTTCTGGGAACGAAGCTCACAGGAACAGAGGTCAGGAGGATAGCCAGGGTTCAGCAACAGACAGGCAGCACGGTACAAAGGATCAATCAGAAGCAGGGTCAGTGGAAGCTGGGATCAGAAGCCAGTAATCAGGAAGTGTTTCAGAGTCCAAAGACAGAGTCAGGGAAAGCCACAGTCAGCAACGGTTATCAAGCAGCATAACAGGAACCAGGAAGTTTTCAGGACACAGCTGAAGACCAGTCAGCACTTGCTTGAGAGTCAGGACTTCCTTAAATAGATAGGAAGTCTTGTAATCAGGCTTCAGGTCACAGCTGAGGGCAGGAAGTGCTGCCTGTCCCACACTGCCGGAATACACCCGCTGGTGGACACCGGTACTACAGTCCGTGGAACATGTATTACCACCAGCAGGTGAGATCCTCGCAGACTGGCGCCAAAGGAGATTAGGTGCGCGCACCCGCGCGTGCATGTCGTCCCCGCGCACGCGCATGTGTACTAGCACTCTGGAAGGGCTGCTGCAGCCCGGGGGTGCGCGCGCCAGTATTCCGAGACTGCTGGCGAACGCGCGCCTGCGCAGGAGAGTTCCTAACAGTTCCCTTACATTGCCCCCCCCTTAGGGGCAGCCTCCGGCTGCCCCTCAGGTCTCTCTTTTCCGGGTGGCGTTGAAAGAAGGCTTGTACCAGTCTTGGGGCATGAACATCAGAAGCTGGTTCCCAAGAATTTTCCTCAGGGCCGTAGCCCTTCCATTTAACAAGGAACTGCATCTGGTTACTCCTACGTCTACAGTCCAGCACGGCCTCCACTTCAAATTCCTCATTACCTTCGATGAGAATCGGAGGAGGGGTTCCAGACACCCGATCAGGGAAGGGATTAGGTGTGGTGGGTTTCAACAAAGAAACGTGGAATACTGGATGTATCTTCATGCTTTTGGGTAGCACCAATTCAAAAGCTACTGCATTGATCCTCCGCTTGACAGGAAAAGGGCCCAAAAATTTTGGACCGAGTTTCTTAGAAGGACAGCTTAACTTTAGATTTGCCGTGGACAGCCAGACTTTGTCCCCAGGTTTTAAATCCAGGTTACCCCTCTTCTTTCTGTCAAAAAACTTCTTGTTGCTAGCCTGGGTCTTGGAGATCGTCTCCTGTAAAACCTGATTGTTGGTACTGAAGAAGTCTAATCGGTCTTGCACAGCAGGTAAAGAAGACTCAACAGGTATTTCTGGCAGAAAAGAAGGATGGTACCCAAAATTGGCAAAAAAGGGGGACTGTTTGGTTGCTGAGTGGATGGTATTATTATATGAGAACTCCGCAAGCGGAAGGAGGGATAACCAATCATCTTGAGCAAAAGAGGAAAAACACTGTAGATACTGTTCAAGGGTTTGATTCATCCTCTCAGTCTGTCCATTGGTTTGTGGGTGGTAAGCTGTAGAGAGGCAGAGCTCAATATTAAGTGCTTCGCATAGGGCCCTCCAGAATCTAGAGGTGAACTGCACCCCATGGTCGGAGATAATGCTATCAGGAATACCGTGCAATCTAACGACCTCTTTGATGAAGGCTGAGGCAGTCTCAGTAGCGGAAGGAGTTCCTTGTAAGGGTACAAAGTGCACCATCTTGGTCAGGCTGTCTACCACGACAAAGATGGTAGTGAAGTCTTCAGACGGAGGGAGTTCTACAATAAAGTCCATTGAGATCATACTCCATGGTTTCTGAGGTATGGGAAGAGGCTCCAAGAGACCCCAAGTTTTAGTTCTGTCGGTTTTGTTTTGAAGGCATGTAATACAGGATCTAACGTAATTTTTACAGTCCTGCATTAAATCGGGCCACCAGAAGGTACGGGAGACCAGATCGGCAGTCTTGCGGATCCCGTAATGTCCTGCTAGAGGGGGGTCATGACAGTGACTCAGAATGGACACTCGAAACTGCTCCGGGACAAAGATTTGTTCCTTATGGAAGAAAAGGCCATTCCTTGATTGAAGAGCCAAGTCCTGGGAGGGTGGTTGGTTAACCACACTGGTCTTAATTTGAGATAACAGATCAGCTTGAAGAAACAAAAAATTCTTGGCCGGGAGAATGGTATCAGGCTCCAAGGGACTCACAGGATCATTAAACATACGGGACAGGGCATCTGGTTTTCCATTCTTAGAACCAGGACGAAAAGTAATATGAAATGAGAAACGGGAGAAGAACAGCGCCCATTAGACTTGTGCACAACGGAAAAATTTGTTCCGTTTCGGTTCGTTTCTTTCCGGTCCTGTTGATTCGTAATCATTCGTAATTTTGCTAGACGGGATTTTTCGTGTTCGGACTCATTCGTATTTTTGCAAGCGACATTTTTCGTTGAATTTTTTGTTGCTTTATAATTCGTACTTTCGGTAGAGTACGTTGTTTTTCGTTGATTCTGGACACAACTCCTACTTTCGTAACTTTTTTTGGGTTCGTTGATTCGTAATTTTCCGTGTCTCTCTCACAACGACGCTGACTATTATGCCTAATGTGCTTCGAATGGATTTGTACTTTTCTAAATACATAGCGGTTATTTGTAACGATTCGAAATCTCGTATTTTACTTTCGTTTTTTACATGCGGCTATAGGCTCCGCCCCTGTACACCATTTTGAGAGGGTTCAGCACGGTGAGGGAGAAGCAGAGAGCAGAGCAGAGTGAGTGTTATTGTGCTTCGAATGGATTTGAAATCTCGTATTTTACTTTCGTTTTTTCATGCGGCTATAGCCTCCGCCCCTGTACACCATTTTGAGAGGGAGTTCAGCATGGTGAGGGAGAAGCAGAGAGCAGAGTGAGTGTTATTGTGCTTCGAATGGATTTGTACATTCGTAACTTTTTTCATAACGAATTATGCCAAAGACCTTCGGGCATTCGCTATTTTGCGGTATAATTTATTTCGGATTCGGTTTTATTCGTAATTGCTCTGTTCGGAAATTCGAATGCTTCCGAATGTCCGAAAGTTGCTAAATTCGGACGAATTTTGATTCGTTACGAAACGAATTGCACAAGCCTAGCGCCCATCTTGCTTGTCGAGGTCTTAATCGCTTAGATGTTCTCAAGTACTCTAGGTTCTTGTGATCCGTGAATATGAGGATTGGGTGGGCAGCACCCTCCAAGAGGTACCGCCACTCTTCAAGTGCGGCCTTGATGGCCAGCAGTTCCCGGTCTCCCACATCATAGTTCCTCGCGGAAGGATTTAATTTCTTGGAGAAAAAAGCCACAGGGTAGAGTAAGGATTTCGGGCCCTGACGTTGGGACAATATAGCCCCGACTGCACTTTCAGAAGCATCAACCTCCAATACATAGGCCAAGGATGGATCAGGGTGCTTCAGGATGGGAGCTGAGGTAAATAAAAGTTTTATGTTTCAATCTTTTTATTCAAGTTTTGTCATACAAAATGTATAAAAGTCGCCACATAACATTGTACAGTCACAATCAACATTTGGGGTAACACAATGAAGATCACCAAGTGTAGGGGTCCTTGGAGTAGTCCGAAGCTCCGTAGAGCCGTTAACCCCTATTAGCATCGCAGATCATATCTGAACCGTCCACCCAGATGAGCCGCCCCCCCATCCATCTATCGGGGGGGGGGTGCAACTCAGCCGGCCGTGTGGGCAGCCCAGAGGTCTGATCAGACTGACAATGGTCCCGTAGGAGCTGAGAAAACAGGGAGCAGCACAAACCTCTAAGGTCTGGATCTGACTCCAAAAATAAACAATAAACAAATTTCAAAAGAGAGGAAAGAGGACAGTGACAAAGAATAGAAGGAAGGAGACAGAGTAAGGAAAGGACAGTTGAGGAGGGGGGAATGGGGGGAGGAGCCCCGATTCAGCATCCAGACATCTCAACCTAATCCCCTAGGCTATGCTGTAAACATCCCCGGGTCATTAGTTAGGTAACGAAGCCATGGGTCCCAAACTCCATGAAACAGTTTCATTTTATCTTGGGCCAGAGCGGTCAAGCGTTCGTTTAGCATCAACCAAGACAATTTGCCTTTAAGCTGATCGAATGGTAGAGCTGCCGATTTCCAGTTCCTAGCAATAGTG
This sequence comes from Rana muscosa, assembly GCA_029206835.1. Taxonomy (NCBI): domain Eukaryota; kingdom Metazoa; phylum Chordata; class Amphibia; order Anura; family Ranidae; genus Rana; species Rana muscosa. The sequence goes on from CM055118.1 coordinate 232,920,635, forward strand.
ATTTTGGCTGAAATAAAAATAAATGTCAAGAGCCTCTTGCAGGACTTGGAGGCTTCCACATCTCCTCCCCCCAGTAGTGCTTGCTTAGCTGATTTAGTTAGGTTTAGTTGGGTAAGGGAGTAAACTAAATTATACACCCTGATCCAAAACCTCCGGACCTTTGGGCATGTCCACCAAATATGATAGGTGGTGCCCATCTGGCCACATCCTCTAAAGCACAACGGAGTAGCTCCTGAGACAAAAGTTGCCAGTCTGACCGGCACCATATACCACCTCAGTAGAACCTTATAATTGGCCTCAATTATTGAAGTATTAACGAGCGAACGAGATGCTGTCTCGGCTATCCTATGCCATTCGTCCAGATCCAGGGTTTCCTGCAAGTCGGTCTCCCATTGGACCATATAAGTCAGCTTTGTCGATACACTCAGCAATATCGAATATATAGCAGATAAATGTCCTTTAATTTTATCATAATTTTTGCATAGATGTTCCATGGGAGTTTGGGTTGCTAGGTTGCTCTTGCGAGCCAGGGTTTGTACATAATGTGAGATTTGGGCGAACCTATAACCCTCCGCTGGAGGCATTTGATGCCTGTCAGCCATAGTCCGTTCGGTCAGCATACCTCTATGATCGCACAAGTCAGCAATACACTTAAAACCCTTATTAGTCCACCATTCGAACGCTAGTGGAGTGAGACCCGGGGTGAATGCTTTATTTTGAAGCAGAGGTGTCAGTGGAGAATGAGGAGATTTGAATTTGTGAGATCTGGAGAGTCTGTCCCATAGTTCCAGTGACATGGATAAAGTAGGGCAAAGTATAGGAGGTCGCTCCTTGATAGGGAGCCATAAAATATAAGAAATAGGTTTGGGACGGCAGGAATAAGATTCCATAGCCATCCAAATGGCCTGTGCCTGTTGGGAGTGAAACCTTGTAAGTTGTGCTATCTGGGCAGCATAAAAATATTTTAATAAGTCTGGAAGACCAAGTCCTCCTCTCCGCTTCAACGTGTATAGAGTGCTCCTATTCACCCTGGGTCTCTTATCACCCCAAATAAACTGTAGTACTTTATTCTGGAATCGTTTAAGGTCATCACGGGCCAATGAAACTGGCAAGGTACGGAAGAAATACAATAATCGAGGTAGAACATTCATTTTAATTGAGTGAAGTCTGCCAAACCACGATGGCGGGTGAACCTGCCACTTAGCCATGTCAGCTGTTAGCCGTTTGAAAAGGGCTGGATAATTCTCTTTGTACAACTCACCAATAGATGAGGTCAGCTGTATGCCTAAATAAGGGAGAGCTGTGGATTCCCATCGGAATTGAAATGATTTTTCAAGCGTAGCCTGAGTGGAGCTTAGCAAAGATAAGTTCAGTGCTCTTGACTTACTATGATTAATTGCCAACCCGGAAATGTTGGAGAAAGGCTGCAAAATAGCATACAAGTTAGGTAGGGATGTGATCGGTGAGGTCAAGGTCAGCAACAAGTCGTCCGCAAAGAGTAAACATTTGTGTTCATAGTCTCCGCAATAAATGCCCTGTATATCTCTGCAGGCGCGAATTTTGAGCGCTAGTGGTTCAATCGCCAGGGCGAATAATAGTGGCGACAACGGGCAGCCCTGTCTAGTTCCTCTCCTGATAGGAAATGTTTGGGATGTATATCCTCTGAGCATTAGCGAGGCACTGGGGGAATCATATAATATGTGAAGGAGATCCAGAAAGCGTCTCCCAAATCCAAAGCGTGTGAGAACATCAAAAAGATAGTCCCAGGAGATAGAATCGAACGCCTTCTGGATATCCAATGAAAGTAACATTCCCCTCCTAGTCCCCTTTCCATCCCAATCAGACCGAACTGCCGAGATAAGGTTAATTATCCGGCGGGTTTGGTCCGATGCCTGTCTTGTCGGGACAAAACCTGCTTGGTCAGGATGGATATAACACTGAAGAAAAGTATTAAGTCTCTGGGCCAGTATTTTGGTTAGAATCTTAAGATCCGTATTGATCAGAGAAATTGGGCGATAATTGGAACAGTCTGTATGGTCCTTTCCTGGTTTCGGGATAACACTTATATAGGCTACATTTTCATGGCTGGGGAGCTTGCTGCCGCTTCTCAGGTCATTAAAGTAAGTACAGAGATGTGGGGCCAGAAGATCGTGATATTTCCTATAGTAGTGACCCGGGAATCCATCTGGCCCAGGGGCCTTGGTAGGGTGTAGGGTTTTGATTGCAGCCCTGACTTCAGGCTCTGTAAGAGCACCGTCCATCAGTTCCGCATGGGCTTGTGTCAATTTAGGCAGCTGTAAGTCGCGAAAGAATGTGCTCGCTTCAGATGAATCGAACTTGTCCTGCACTCCATACAGCTTAGCATAAAATTTGTGAAATTCTCCAATTATCCGTTCGGGGTTCTGGGAGGTTAGGCCCGTGGATAGTCGTAGTTTAGGCAAAGTCGGTGTGTACGGTCGAGGAACCAGTTTTCTAGCTAACATTGTGGTAGGTTTATCACCCATCGTATAGAACCTGTGCTTAGACCAACTAATATGTTTCTCCGCTTGAGTAGTCAAGCTAAGATTTAGTGCTAGTCGAGCCTCGTCAATTTTATGCCTTATATCTACCAGGGGATTTCTGTGCTGTTCACTAAGTAAGTTATCTAAGTTAGTTTCCAGAATCTTATTTGCCTGTTCCCTATTGCGTTTAATCCTGGCTGCCACTTGTAACAATATGCCCCTAATCGCTGCTTTATGAGCTACCCAGTTAATTGCGGGGGATGTGTCCGATGCCTTATTAAGTCTAAAGTATTCCTGTATTTCCTTTTGAATCTCTAAAAAGATTGTAGGGTCATTCAGCAAGCTCACATTAAGTCTCCACGGGGAGGGTCTAGATTTAGTCCATAGCCCTGAAGTAGAGAGTTTTATCGGGGAATGATCAGACCAAGGGGTAGATAAAATCTTAACCGACTTAATAAATGGTAGCAAAGGCGTACGTACTAGAACGTGGTCTATCCTCGAGTAAGTATGATGGGCTTGTGAAAAGTGTGTAAAGTCTCTGACCGTAGGGTTATTTTCTCGCCAGGCGTCGATGAGGTCATAGAAATGAAACAGACGTGCAACCTTGCTGCTTCCAGTCGGTGGGCGTTTCAATGTTGGTCTAGAGGAGTCCGATTTATCCATAATTCTGTCCAAGGGAATATTACTATCGCCTCCCATAATGACCTGACCCTGGACTTTGGGCATAAGAATCTTCAGCATTTTGCTAAAGAATTCCGGCTGTCCAGTATTCGGGGCATAGTATGATATAAAGGACACCTCCTGGTCATGGAGCCGCCCCACTGCCATAATATATCTACCTCTCTTGTCCTTAACGATAGCGATGGGGGTAAAGGGGGTCCGTTTCGAAAAGCAGATGGCTACACCGCCCTTCTTTTCCCGACCCCCTGCCAAGTAAAACTGTGGATACTTCCCATTGAGGTAACGGGGCGCTGAGACATTGGAGAAATGAGTTTCCTGCAATAGCAGGACTTCAGCCTTCTGTTTATGATAAAACTGGAAAGCCTTAGTTCTTTTAGTAGGGGAGTTAAATCCATGTACATTGTGGCTAACTATCGAATAGTCTGTGTTATATGTGGTGGCCATCGTGGTAGGGCAGAGCACTCTTACCTTGCATAATGAATGAAGCGAGAAGGGTCCCGATGATGATGACTGTTTGGCTATGTGACCTCTCAGACCATGACATAAGGGAAGGGCGCTGAACCGAGGCTCCGAAGAAAGAGGGGGAAGGGAGAGAAGGAAAAGGCATTAGAGAAGAAGAGAAACAAAAATAAAAGCAAAAAAACATATACATAGGCCTTAGGCCCAAACAACCAATATAACTCAATCCTAGCTGATGAATGAAGGAATGGGGAATAACCCCTGCCGGAGACAACATCCGGCAAATTAGGTGCAAGGGTACCATCCTTGTCGTAGGATAGGTAGTCTTGCAGTTGGGTGGCAAGCATGACCACCCCGACCCAAATATGATTACACTCTGTACGAGCAGGCTATTCGAGGTCATATCGGAAATGACAAAATCAATCAATACAGTTTTAACATAACAGGCTGTCTATAGGAACATGCATTCCCAAGGCCAGTGGCGCCGGGGCCGGAAGGGTCCCCATCGGTCGTTCCGGCCCCCGAGCCACAGCCCAACAGGGGAACACATTGCGGTCCGACTAAGGCCCCCAGACTGCTAAAAAGCAAAAAGCAAAATTTCTTCGACCAGGTTGGGCCCGTCGGGGTTGTAAAATATTCGGCTGGCAGCCAGTCCGAAGAACCAGGAACTCCAGTAACTTTGTAACCCGTGACTTTGTAACCTGTGAACTGTGAACGGTAACGATGGCCCCATCAGGCCCATAGTCCACCATGGGCCCAGGCCATATCCGTGCAATCAAGCACTAACAGTTCCCAAAAGGGGGCAAAAAAGCAAAAAGAGAGAAGAGCAATAATACTCAGGTATTCCGGCGAGCATTTCTGGCCTGTGAGCGTGTGCGATCCTGCCATATCGGGGAGAGGGGACGATGATCCAGACAAGGGGGAGATGAAATCGGAGTCGGAGAGTCCCGTGCAATGATGCCGAGACTAAGCAGTAGGTCTTCGCCTGCTTGGAACGTGGAAAAGGAGTGGGACTTTCCGTTGTAAGTGAATGATAACTTAAAAGGGAACGACCATCGATACTTAATCTGTTTGGCCATAAGTTGCTGGAGTAATGGCCGTAGGTTTCTGCGTTTCTGGACCGTTGATGGCGCCAAATCTGTAAAGAGCTGTATTGGTGTTCCAAATAGCGACAGGTCCGGCCTGTTGCGAGCCGCAAGCATCATCTTATCCTTAATGCGGTAGTGATGTGGCTTAACAATAATGTCTCGTGGTAGGCCGTCGGCCCTTGGGGCTGTCAGTGCTCGGTGAACGCGATCAACTTCCATGTGGTGGTTGGCTATATCAGGGATAAGGGTTTTCATCAGGTCTTTTACAGCCCCCTCTAGATCTGTGTGAGTTTCAGGGAGGCCACGCACGCGGACATTGTACCTACGAGAACGATTCTCCAAATCTTCAATTTTTGTGAATGCCTCTTCTAATCTATCCTGGAGGTCTGTCACCATGGCTGAGTTCTGGTTGACCCTTTTGATGGCTCCATCCACTTTGGTTTCAATTAGCTCAAAACGCTCTCCCAAGCTATGGATGTCTTTTTTCAGGTCAGTGGTGATTAATGTGCAGGCCTTAGAGAGCTCCTGCTGCAGCATGGTGGAGAATCTGCCCAACAGTACAGCATCAGGGGAATAGTGTGAGAGCTGGGGAATTGGCATATCCTGGCTGGATTGGCTGGATTGGCTAATGAGGACTTCTGCTAAGTCTGCCATGTTCCTATCCATGGAGGAGGCAGGGGAGGCAGGGGAGTTTGGAGAGTCATGTCTATCAGCGTATATGGCTGGGGATGGGGGATGTGATAGTGACTCACCCCGCTGTCCGGTCTCCACCTCTCCCGAGGATTGTGAGGAGAATGGATCCCTAGTTGGCTCCAGATTTAGCTGCCTGTCTCCTCTCTGTGTAGCGCCGTCGGATCTGGCTGCTGCCGTGCTGCCTCGTGTGTCTGGCTTACCCGGCGCCATCTTGGATCGCGGCTGTGCTGTAGGGGAAGGCCCTGCTCTCTTCTGGGCTGTAGTTTGCGTATCGTGTCCTTTCCGCGGCTGCCCCTGTGCCCTACGGTTCATCGCCACTTCGGGGCTGGTGTGGGATCGGTCCTGGCTCACGGACCTCAGTGCCTGCGCTATCGTTAGCTCTGGTGGGTCGGGGTGCCGGGAGCTCGGTCAGCACACGTCCTTCTCCGAGTCCCCGCGCATGCGCACGGTAAATAAAAGTTTTAACTGTTCAAAGGCCTCTTGAGCTTTTGGTGTCCAACAGAAAGGGATGTGTTGCTTAGTTAGTTGTGTGATGGGAGCGATGATACCAGAGAAGTTCTTGATGAATTTTCTGTAAAAATTAGCAAACCCCACAAACCTCTGAACAGCTTTTCTGTCTGTAGGGGCAGGCCATTCCAGAACGGAAGTAACTTTCTGCGGATCCATGGAGATACCGTCGGCAGAGATGACAAGTCCCAAGAAATTAACAGTTTGTTTCTCAAAGTCACACTTTTCGGCTTTGGCATAAAGACAGTGTTTTCGGAGTCGGGCCAGCACTTTCTTAACATGAGCTTGATGAGATTCCATGGATTCAGAGAATATCAAGATGTCATCCAAGTAGATTATGACGAATAGATCAAGATAATCCCGAAAAACGTCATTCACTAGGTGTTGAAACGTAGCTGGGGCGCTGCAGAGCCCGAATGGCATGACCAAGTACTCGAAGTGGCCAAAGCGAGTTCGAAAAGCCGTCTTCCACTCGTCCCCTTCCCTGATTCTGACGAGATTATATGCACCCCTTAGGTCTAGCTTGGAGAATATCCGTGCCCCCCGCAGCCTCTGGAAAAGTTCAGGAATTAACGGAAGGGGGTACCGGTTCTTGACTGTAACTTTGTTAAGGTCCCGGTAGTCAATGCAAGGTCTTAAGGAGTGGTCCTTTTTCTCTACAAAGAAGATACCGGCACCTGCTGGTGACGTGGAGGGCCGAATGAACTTCTTTTTCAAACTCTCGTCAATATAGACACGTAAGGCTTCCAGTTCAGGTTCGGAGAGGGGATAGATCCGACCAAAAGGAATTTCCGCCCCAGGTAAGAGATCAATAGGGCAATCATAAGTCCTATGGGGTGGAAGGGTGTCCGCACCCTTCTTGTTAAATACGTCCAGGTATTCGTGGTAAGCAGCAGGAACCAGATTAATGGTTTCTGGGTCAGGCTGTAGACTCAGGAGAGGAGTGGTACTAGCAGTCCTTTCAGGGAAACAGTGCGTCTGGCAATAGCTGGAGGAAAAGGTGACGTCTCCTGTAAGCCAATCAATGTGTGGATTATGTGCCTTTAGCCAGGGAATGCCAAGAATGATGGGGAACATAGGTGAGGTTATGACATCCAACCAAAGGAATTCATGGTGACCAGAGGAGGCTTGACAGGAAATAGGTGCAGTCTCTTGTGTGACCGGGCCTGATTTAATACCAGAGCCATCGGCCAAGTGAACCCGGAATCCCTGTTTCTTGGGGCACACGGGAAGCTGGTGTAAAGAAACAAATGAGGAATCCACAAAACAGCTGCAGGCCCCTGAGTCTATTATGGCGGATACTAAGAGTGTCCTTCCAGCAACAAAAAGATTAACTGGGAGAGAGATGTGAGACCGAACTTCTCCAGAAGGATGCTCCACAGGAAGCTGACGAAGGCAGGTTCTACTGGTTTTTGCCGGGCAAGTCTGTATGAAGTGACCTGCTTCTCCACAATAGAGGCATAGATTGGCACGTAATCGTCTGAGACGTTCTGCCGGGGAAAGAGGCGATCTGGGGAAACTCCTGTGGCATGTCTTATGCTGAGCCTTCTTTCCAAAAGATGTGCTCAACGGGGCAGCAGATATGCTGGGTGTAGAAGTCACAGAAAGGATTCCTTGAGTCTTTTCGTATTGCCTCTCACGTAGTCGCCGGTCGATCTGGGTGGCTGAGCTAATCAGTCTTTCCAAGGATGTAGGAACTTCAATTCTGGCCAGTTCATCTTTGAGAGTGTCGGAAAGACCAAGCCGAAACTGATGGCGAAGAGCAGGATCGTTCCATCGAGTGTCAGCACTCAGGACACGGAAGTCAGTGATATACTCCTCAACAGGCCTTGACCCCTGTTGTAACCTGCCACGCTTGGATTCTGCAGACTGCTGGCGGAAGGGGTCAGCATATAGCTGAGCCATAGCCGAGAAAAACGAAACTGTGGTTGCCAGAACTGGGTCATGCTGCTCCCGGAGGTGATGAGCCCAGGAGAGTGGTTCGTTCACGAGAAGGGTGATCACAAATCCCACTTTAATGTCTTCAGATCTAAAGGTCCGGGGCAGCAGGGAGAAGTAGAGCTCGCAGGAGTTCCGGAAGGTTCTGAACATCGTACGATCTCCGGAAAATCGTTCGGGAATAGGCACTCTGCGTTCCGGGAGAGGAATAATTCCATGGAAGGAACTTGAATCGGTTTGAGCGGAGGGATCTGCGACAGAGGGAGAAACGCTAGCTGATGCGACTCCTATCTTGTCAGAGCGTCGCTCCTCCATGCGACTGAGATCGCTCTGTAAACTCTGCACGACATGTGTGAGTGTAGAGATTGTCTCAAACAAGTCCTCTGGTGGAGAGACCTCCCTTTCAGACTCCATCCCTGGCTGACTGGTACTGTCACGTACCTGGTAGGAGTCTGATATGATGAGGTCGGCCTCTCTTGTATCTTCAGTCCAAGCCCCACTGAGGGTGGAACAGATGGTGGCTAGGGCCAGGAGGAACACGAATGCCTGAGGAAGTTGCTTGCAGGACTTGCTGGAACAGATGTGGCTTGGAGACCCAGACAGCCGGACAGGCACCGGACACAGGAACACTTGGAGGATGGGTAGAGGTTTGAGGGGAACTCCAACCCACTTGCAGGTTCTGGGAACGAAGCTCACAGGAACAGAGGTCAGGAGGATAGCCAGGGTTCAGCAACAGACAGGCGGCACGGTACAAAGGATCAATCAGAAGCAGGGTCAGTGGAAGCCGGGATCAGAAGCCAGTAATCAGGAAGTGTTTCAGAGTCCAAAGACAGAGTCAGGGAAAGCCACAGTCAGCAACGGTTATCAAGCAGCATAACAGGAACCAGGAAGTTTTCAGGACACAGCTGAAGACCAGTCAGCACTTGCTTGAGAGTCAGGACTTCCTTAAATAGATAGGAAGTCTTGTAATCAGGCTTCAGGTCACAGCTGAGGGCAGGAAGTGCTGCCTGTCCCACACTGCCGGAATACACCCGCTGGTGGACACCGGTACTACAGTCCGTGGAACATGCATTACCACCAGCAGGTGAGATCCTTGCAGACTGGCGCCAAAGGAGATTAGGGGCGCGCACCCGCGCGTGCACGTCGTCCCCGCGCACGCGCATGTGTACTAGCACTCTGGAAGGGCTTCTGCAGCCCGGGGGTGTGCGCGCCAGTATTCCGAGACTGCTGGCGAACGCGCGCCTGCGCAGGAGAGTTCCTATCAGTTCTCTTACAGAGACTGTTGCTGCGGGCGCTGAAGGGAATTTGGTTACAAAATTCAAAGAGAATGCTAGGGTGTTAAATGCATTCTTCTCCTTAGTTTTCACAAAGGAAACAGGGGTATATAGTAACCAAGACTGTAATGTTAGCAACACGTCACAGAATGTACCCTCATGGCTAACAGAAGACAGTATCAGAAATAGACTTGAAAAACTTAACATAAATAAGTCACCAGGACCAGATGGCTTACACCGAGGGTCCTTCAGAAACTCAGCCAGGTGATAGCTAGACAATTGTTCCTAATTTTTATTAGTTTACTGACTGGAATGGTACCAGCTGATTGGAGAAAAGCCATCATGGTACCAATATTTAAAAAAGGGCAGAGATATATCCCTGGAAACTACAGACCAGTCAGCCTAACATCGATAGTATGTAAGCTAATGGAGGGGATGTTAAGGGACTATATCCAAGATTTTAGTAATAAAAACGGTTTAATCGATGGTAATCAGCATGGATTCATGAAGAACCATTCTTGCAAGACCAATCTATTAACGTTCTATGAAGAAGTGAGCTGCCGTGTAGATAAAGGAAGGCCTGTGGACGTGGTGTATCTGGATTTTGCAAAGGTATTTGATACAGTTCCCCACAAATGTTGACTTTACAAACTGAAGTCTGTCAGCATGGACCAAAGGGTAAGTACTTGAATCTGGCTACAGGGGAGGGTCCAAAGGGTGGTGATTAATAGCGAGTACTCGGAATGGTCCGGTGTGGTAAATGGGGTCCCCGAAAGGATCTGTCCTGGGACCAATTCTGTTTAATTTATTCATAAACGATATGCAGTACAGGATGGAATAAACAGCTCAATCTCGAAATTTGCAGATGATACAGAGTTAAGCAGGGCAATAAGTAATGCATTTGGGTGCTAAAAATACTAATGCAAGTTACTCGCTAGTGGGAGAACCTCTAGGGGAATCTAGGATGGAAAAGGACCTGGGGGTCCTGATAGACTCAGCAATGGCATGCAATGTCAAGCTGCTGCAAGCAAAGCCAACAGAATATTGGCATGCATTAAAAAGTGATTCACTCCAGCAATAAAACAATAATTCTCCCACTCTACAAGAGTCTGGGCCGGCCACATCTTGAGTATGCCGTTTAGTTCTTGACACCAGTCCTCAGGAAGGATGTGCTGGAACTGTTGAAAGTGCAGAGACAGGCAACAAAGCTAATAAAGGGACTGGAGGATCTCAGCTATGGGGAAAGACTACAAACATTGAACTTATTCTCTATGGAGAGGAGACGCTTAAGAGGGGATATGATAGCGATGTACAAAAAACGTACTAGTGACCTTAGCAAAGGGAAAAAACTTTTAAGTGAAAGGGAATTTAGAAATTTAGAAAGACATACGGCCATTCACTAAAATTAGAAGAGAAACGGTTTAACCTTAAACTGCGTATGGGGGTTCTTTACTGTCAGAGCGGTAAGGATGTGGAATTCTCTTCCACAAGCAGTGGTATCAGAAGGGAGCGTTGATAGTTTAAAAAAACTATTAGATGGGCACCTTAACGATCACAACATATAGGGAAATACAAAATACACTCACACACCGCAACTGAACTGGATTGACTGGTGTCCTTTTTCAACCTTGCCGACTATGCAACTATGACACTATGTAACTATGAGCAAGACATTCTCTTTTTATTTTCTTTGGGCTTCTAACAGGGTATGATTGTTGTTATCCTTTTTTACAACTACAATTTTGTGTGTATTTTTGTATATGTAATTTTTTTAAATTTTTTTTTAAATGCCAGGTTGCCATTGTTCCTGGATGTGTGGTTAAGCAACTACTATTATAACTTGATTTTGTATTTGTTTGAACAATTTTGTGGTTTGTTTTTTGTTGTATTATATGGTTTGGTCTTTTTTATTTATTGCGGTATATAGCGCATATTTTTGTTTGTACTTACAATTGTTGTTATTTACTTTAGATAAATATAACATTTAACTTCAGAAAAAAAAAACTTTCACACTGCTCCTGAAGAAACAGACAAGCTCCGTGAAACGAGCTGGCTTGTGTCTATGAAATGGTGTAAATAATATGTCAAAAATCCAGAGATTGTTGCACATTAAATTTTGTTGAACTGATTGTTCAAACAAATACAAAGCGTTACATAATGTAGCGTTCCATGATTTCCGTTTCAGGGTTACAAGCTCACGCCCTTCATCATGTGCTCTGATTTGATGGAGGGCGTGTGCTTGTAAGCCTGAAACGGAAATCATGGAGCGCTACATTATGTAACGCTTTGTATTTGTTTGAACAATCGGTTTAATAAAATTTTATGTGCAGCAATCCTCTGGATTTTTCTTTATATATGGTCAGTGGGAGGGCCAGATTTCATTGCACCTACTGCTGATCGGTCGCTGCTTTCCTCAACTACGGTGTACCCTGTATATGATTTTTTTTTTATGTGATTTGGTTTTTGAGTGCTTTGTTTTTAATTCTTATGCTAACCACTATTCCATTTTTCCTAAAAACAAGAATGCTACGGAAAGCGATTCTGTAGCTACTAACAACCGCTGTCACAAAACTGCTTTTGTGACATGGCCCTAACATAATATGAATGGCATCTAAATGGAAAAAGTATCATCTCTACATTGAGCCTATCACAAAATCTACAAGTTGAAGAAGATTCACAGCTTAGCACCAATTTCCATTATTTTGATTAGGTTCAGTGCCCCATGCTTCTCAGGGCTCCTTTTTTGAATGTTTTTGTAATAAAACATTTACTTAAAATGCAGTTCCCTGATGATCTTTACAGTGTGGCCTGTCAATTGCTGTACAGAGACACTTCAAAATCTCCCCAGTCCAGTACCTTTTCCCCAGCGCATGTGTGAACTAAACTCAATTTACTTTAATAATGAGCTGCTAATGGCCTCATTGGAGTGGATTAAATTTGAGCTGTACATGCGCCAGGGACAAAATGTACAAGTAGGAACACTTTAAAGTGTTGCTATATGGTGTCAGGTGAGGCCACACTGTGGAGATTGCTGAGAGGTTGCATTTTGGATAAGAGCTTTTATAACAAAATCCTGGAGGAAGAGCAATGGGCCCGAGAAAGATAAATGCACTAAAATACATTTATCCATTAATGATTTATCAAAAGGGTTGTGTGAATAACTAGGCAACGTGAATGGAGTTTCAAATCTTTCAGCAGATAAAAGAAATCACATAAAGAAATATGCATCAAGAAACAACTCATCAGACATTACAGCAGCCATAACCCTGGCACAGATTGTCAAAAGCATTGAAGAGCTAACACAAAATGATATCTAAGGGAGGTAGTCCAAAACCTAAACCATAGCATTCTACTCCTCCCCAAAACATAAGCAGAACATAATGCAGATTTTCCTTTCATTTACTAAGTGTACCGATAAGTCATAAAAACCTACTACAGGGCTCCAATTACTAAGAAAAGAAAATGCCAGGGTTCTTAACCTTATCAGATTGCAGGGCAGTGCTCTGGTTACAGAAAAACAGAAAGGACCAGGAAAGAAGAAAATCAAAGGCAAAATAACAGGAGAGAGCTAAACCCAGAGAGAAAAGAACTGTGGAGACCTCCTAGAGGATTAAGCTCAATGAGACCAAGAACCCTAGAGTTTGACATGACAATAGTTGGCCCAAGGACTCCACACTAGACTTGTGCACAACGGAAAAATTCGTTCCGTTTCGGTTCGTTTCTTTCCGGTCCTGTTGATTCGTAATCATTCGTAATTTTGCTAGACGGGATTTTTCGTGTTCGGACTCATTCGTATTTTTGCAAGCGACATTTTTCGTTGAATTTTTTGTTGCTTTATAATTCGTACTTTCGGTAGAGTACGTTGTTTTTCGTTGATTCTGGACACAACTCCTACTTTCGTAACTTTTTTTGGGTTCGTACTTTCGGTAGAGTACGTTGTTTTTCGTTGATTCTGGACACAACTCCTACTTTCGTAACTTTTTTTGGGTTCGTTGATTCGTAATTTTCCGTGTCTCTCTCACAACGACGCTGCCTATTATGCCTAATGTGCTTCGAATGGATTTGTACTTTTCTAAATACATTGCGGTTATTTGTAACGATTCGAAATCTCGTATTTTACTTTTGTTTTTAACATGCGGCTATAGGCTCCGCCCCTGTACACCATTTTGAGAGGGTTCAGCACGGTGAGGGAGAAGCAGAGAGCAGAGCAGAGTGAGTGTTATTGTGCTTCGAATGGATTCGAAATCTCGTATTTTACTTTCGTTTTTTACATGCGGCTATAACCTCCGCCCCTGTACACCATTTTGAGAGGGAGTTCAGCACGGTGTGGGAGAAGCAGAGAGCAGAGCAGAGTGAGTGTTATTGTGCTTCGTATGGATTCGTACATTCGTAACTTTTTCATAACGAATTATGCCGAAGACATTCGGGCATTCGCTATTTGCGGTATAATTTATTTCGGATTCGGTCTTATTCGTAATTGCTTTGTTCGGAAATTCGAATGCTTCCGAATGTCCGAAAGTTGCTAAATTCGGACGAATTTCAATTCGTTATGAAACGAATTGCACAAGCCTACTCCACACTGCCTTGCATTGTTTAGTCGGGTCATTAACCACACTAGTAAGTTGTTCATTAAGCATAATTCAAGACACCTTTCGTCTATACAGAGATATACACACAGAAGATTTCTTCCACGAATAGTAAGTTTAGCAGCCAAAAATATGAAGAAGATCAGTCTTTGTTTAGACCAAGGCAGGTTCTCTACTGGTTTGTTAAATAAAGCAATACAACGTTGTGGGGAATCTCTGTGACTTTTCGTAACAAAGCAAATACCTTATTCCAAAAACCTTGAAGCTTCGGACACTCCCACCACATATGATACATATTACCAAATGATTGTCAGCCACAGAAACACAAGGGTGAGAAAGTCGGGTACTGCCTTGAGAGGCAGAAGGGACCCACATACCATCTGCTCATTACCTTTACATTTTCATCCACTAGAGAAATATTTAGTAAACCCTTATATGCCGAGTGGAAGGAAGAATGGCATTACTCCACATCTCTCTCAGAGGCCAAATCCGAGTCCCACGCTCGCATGTAAAGGAATTTGTCGGCGGAGTAAAGCAGCAGCCTGTAGATAACAGATCCCCCCCCCCTTATGCCCTGTATCTTGGGTACACCATGTTTTATAAGGAGTGACTTTAGGATCTTAAGTAACTGACGGGCCCAAGGAATGCAGAAAGTGGGAAATTTGATAAAATCTGAATGTTTCAAAGGGAGGAATTTTCAACTTTGACCAACAGTGCGCTAAGGTAGAAGGACCTTGAGGGGTTAGGAAGTGACTGATTCTGTACAGACCTTTATTCAGCCACCAACGAAAGGCCTCTAGGTCCTGACCTGGGGGGAAAGCGGGATTGTTAAATAGGTGAGATAATGGGTGAAAGGACGACACTAACTTGTAGATATTTCGTACTTGATCCCAAACAGCTAGAGCGTTGGATCAAGTAGGAGCCAAAATAGGCACCCTCTGCTTTGCACCTCCAGCGTAACCATATTAACCTCCCCTCCTTTTCAAAGCTATCCAATCTGGTTTCTCTGAGTGGGCATAGACTGCTGACAGCTGGGCAACCTGAGTGGCCTGATAGTATCAAGCCGAATGAGGAAGACCCAACCCTCCCACTGTTTTTTGGGTGAAAAGAACCTGTGAGCATATGACCCTTTCCACCCCACACATATCGTAACAGCTTAGAGTGAAATTTATAAAGATCTGAATAAATGATCGCTATAGTAGGGAGTGAAAATAAGATACTTGGCAACAGCGTCATTTTGATAGAGTGGATGAGTTGCCCACCCCTGATGGTCCCCTTCTAATTTCTTATTAGGAGGAGGGTAATTTTCCTTGTATAGGGAAGCTAGGGAAGGCGTCAGATGAATCTCTAAGTATGGAACAAAGTCAGTTCTCCAGGTGAAAAGAAACATGTCCTATAATCTAGATACTAAGAGCGAAGGGAGATTGACATTCATCACGACTGACTTGTGTTCATTCACCCGGAGGCCTGAGACCTGTCCAAAAGTATGTAAAAGCAGGTCAGGTTAGGAAGACAGATCAGAGGCGAGGTAATGAAAATAAGTAAATCATCTGCAAATAATGCACATTTGTGAATTTGTCCGTCGCAATCTACCCCGTGAATATTCGGATCTGATCCGATCGCAATAGCTAATGTTTCAAATGCTATGGTAAATATCAGGGGAGAGAGGGGGCACCCCTGTCTAGTGCCCCTACCGATCAGGATATGGTCGGATTGGAAGCCCTGGAGCTGCACCCTCGCCACCAGGGTTGTGTAAAGCATCCATAAGCGAGTAAGAAAGCCGACCCCATGCCTCCAGATGATCAAAGAGGTATGGCCAGGAAACTGAATCGAACACCTTTTGAAGATCAACAGAAAGCAACATACCTGTTTGAGGCTGTCCTCCGACCCATCCCAATTGTAGTAACGAAATAAGGTTAACAGCACGTCGAACTTGACCAGGGCCCTCAGAAATATTTATTATGTAAATAGTGCAGCGCTACCGACTCTCATGTGACTATTTAAAAAAATGAATCAATCTCAACACAGTGAAAAATATATAAACATTAAATTATCATAAATCAAATAAAATCAAATAAAAGTTCATATATATCTTTATCAACTGTGATTTCTTGATTGCTGTGAACAAATATTCCACAACTACCAAACTTCTTGGATATAATAAGCTGTGCACACCTCCACCAGCTGTTATGCCTGCTCACCTCAAAAATGAGCCAAAAAAGCTCTGAATGAAATCTCCCTCCTTTCCCTCCACTCTGATATCACTTCTCCTGCTCCAGCCTGTTGTTCAATACTGATATCTCTCTTAGACAACACAGAGACAAGATATTTTCTCTCGGGATATGGTTTTGTGATCATGCAAATACAAATGCAAGAAACATAGTGCTCTCCATTTCACTCATTTATTCCAAATTCCCCTTAAAACATTGCACTTACAAGAGTAAATAGATAAAATCGCTTATCACAGTATTACAAGACGTCAGCTCGCTCACCACTCTGATGGCGTGACATCACTGGCTCGGCTCCTCCCCTGTACACGCGTATCGCCTTACGATTGGGCTTTCTCAATAGATGATCAGGGCCCTGTCTGCCAGGGGGGAATCCCACTTGGTCCTTATGGACATAGGTATTTATAAAAGCCTATATGTCAAAATTTTGGTCAACAACTTAAGATTAATCAAAAAGATCGGCCTATAATTCTCAACATCCCCGGGGTCTTTCCCTGGTTTAGGGATTACTGAGATAAATGCGATTAGTATCTGAATCAAGATTATGTCCAGCCCACAGGGAATTAACCAGTTGCCGACCGCCGCACGACGATGTACGTCGACAGAATGGCACGGACAGGCACATTGGCGTACAGGTACGTCCCTGCCTCCCAGCGGGTGGGGGGCTTGATCGAGCCCCCCCAGTGCCCGCAGCGTTCGGTATCACTTCAAGAGCGATCCGTGATGAGGGGGCGGCCATTGGTTTCTGGCCACCCCCTCACGATTGCTTCTGGCGAATGAGAAGCTTCCCCTGCTTCTGTAAATGTAAACAGAAGCAGAGGAAGTGATGTTACCTCTCCTCGCGGCGGTCTTTTCGTCCGGAGCATCCAGGAGAGAAGACATCAAGTAAGTGCACCAACACTACACTAACACCAGTACCTGTAGGCACACTTTTCACCCCCCAGATCACCCCCTGCACCCCCAGTCACAGTGTTACTGATTGCAGTGGTAATTTCTTTACTGATCACTGCTTGCAGTGTCATTTGTGACTGTAAAAAGTGTCAGGGATATTAGTGTTAGGCCTCTTTAGGTCCAGGGTACCCCCTAACCCCCCTAATAAAGGTTTAACCCCTTGATCACACCCCAGGTAACCCTTTCACCCCCTTTCGCCAGTGTCACTAAGCAATCTTTTTTCTGATCACCGTATTAGTGTCGCTGGTGACGCTAGTTAGCCAGTTAGTTATTTAGGTTCACCGCCAGGTTTTTATAGCGTCAGGTACCCCCATATACAACCTAATAAAGGTTTTAACCCCCTGATCGCCCCTTAGTTAACCCTTTCACCAGTGATCACCGTATAAGTGTTACGGTGACGCTGGTTAGTTAGTTTGCTTTTTATAGTGTCAGGGCACCTGCCGTTTATTACCCAATAAAGGTTTAACCCCCTGATCACCCAGCAGGTGATATCAGTAAGGTTTTAGCGTCAGATAGGGTCTGCATCACCCCAGGCAGCATCAGGTTAGTGCCAGTAGCACTAATACCCACACACGCCATCTCTGCCACAGACCGTGAGGTTGGTCTCTGCCACAGACCGGGTGAATAAGAAGTCACTGCCACTGACTTGGAGAACAGGTCACTGCCACTGACCAGGTGAATAGAGTCACTGCCACTGACTGGGTGAATAGGGCACGGCCCTATTAGGCCACTGTCACTGACCTGTAAGCGAACTTCCTTCTAGAGAGTACTTGGCTCGTGTAAAGGAGAAGACATCCCTCCGGAGAGTTACCAGAGGTCCTCACCGTCACCACGACTCTGCGCTGGGTCTTCGGTACAGGTAACCAATGGCGTCCCTAGGGGGGGACCAGAGGGGGCCCTGGCCCCCCAACATTATGCTGTGCCCCACCATGTGCCCCCCCAAAAAAAAATTTTTTTTTTGCATTTTTTTTTACGCTCGGGCTGCTGCTGGGGTAACATAGTCTCTCCTGAGAGGGAGAGCGTCCCAAGTCAGCTCCTGTGGGGGATTCCTCCCCCCTCTCTCTGCTCGCTGACACTGCATAATGCGAGCGCTTACACAACCACAGCCGCCCGATCTGCTCATTTCCTGCATCCTCATTGGCACGGAGAAGAGCGAGTTGCAGGAAGGACTCCACGAGCACTGTGGGAGGGGGGCCCAAGCCTTCATCTCAGTTACTGAAAAAACAGACTGATTTCTCCTGTCCTTAGGACAGGAGAACCAGCCTGTAAATTCCGAGAGTGGTGACTGCAAGCTGAGCCGAGTGTCAGTCTATGACACTCTTTCACAGCCCAGCGAGTCCAGCCACCCCCCTCACTCTCCTCACATTCGAGCAGGGAGGAATACAGCTCCTCCTCCTCCTTCCAGTCCCGCCCACACTATCCCGGCGTGCTGTATCTGAAGAGAGGGGATGTGTGGGCGGGAAATATGAAAATCAGCAGCATTCCTGGCTGTGTGTGAATGATGCCTGAGATTCTAGCCTGGACCGTGGGTAAGCGTGTGCACTGCAGACTGCAGTACACTGTAATCACTGAACTGCATTATCTCCATCCCTTCTCTCCCCCATCTGTCTCCCTTCCCCTCTCCTGTTCTTTCAAGACATTCACAATTTACTTTCAGTTAGGCAGGTAATATACAGTGCACATTTCTTTCCTGCATCCACAGATTGCAGGAAAGAAACTTGCATAATTCCCCCATCAACACAGACAGTGCTGACAGGGGAATATCCCCCCTGCCCAGCAATTGTATTCTCCCGACAAACGGTGATTATCACTAGTGGCTATTGCAACCACTAGTGATAATCATAAGAGAATCTGCTCATTAATGGTTCGAATCTCAGCCAGTTCCTGCTGAACCAGCTGAGATTTAAACTGTCTATGGCTGGTCTTGGCTCTTAGGCAGCCCATACATTGATCACTTTTTTTCATTCAACTATTAGGTTGAATGAAAAAAAAAAGGAAATTATCCAATTCCCCCATCTACACATTATAGGTGGATGGGGGAATCCTCCCAGTGTGGACCAGTGCTGGAACAACCAGAGTTGCTGTCCTGTTCCGGCTATTCACAGCGCTGGTCTCTGTCTCCATGGTAGCGGCGGCAGCACATTGGAACCCAGTGCTGGTTACTTTATGGGTCTGATGTACAGGAGGGCCAGCACAATTTGTTAGAGATGGGCTGGGCATGTTCAAAATTCCACATGCCAGAGCCTGCAAGGAAGCCCACACTGCACAGCGCTAATCACAGGTAGTGAGACATTTCCCGGTCCGCAGCTCCACAGATCAGGAAATGTCTCACTGGCTGTGATTAGCACTGTCTGTGGAGTGTCGGCTTCCTGGCGGGATCAGGCATGTGGGATTTCAAACACACCCGAGCCCATCTCTATTGGTTGTAGACAGTTCAGCTCCCTGCAGGTTGCTTAGCAGCAGTGGAGCCTTCTCTGACATGCTGATCATGATGAAATCCAGATGATGCTCCTAGTCAAATCCTAGTGTTAAATATCAGTGATTTTATTGATCAAAGCCCACACTTTACAGGCATAGAGCCAACATGGCTGCTGAACATATGGTTGATTATATATATGTGGTTGTACTCTTGATGCTAATAAATACTAGACATGTGCATTCGTTTTCGTCCGAATGCATTTTCGTCCGAATTTCAGCTATTTTCGTTATCGTTTTAACAAACGAAAACGAAAGCACAGAATCCAAAAACCGAAAGATCCGACATAAACAAATGCTTTATTTTCGTTTTCGTTGCTACAATAGTTCGATATAGATAGGAGATTCGACGTGACGCTGACAATAACAATCTGTGTCTATCGAACCTGTGGTCGAATGTGCCTAACCTTAACTCTATTAGTCCAAGATTATTCTACATAGGAGAGAAAAGATTCGACATTATAGAGAGAAAAGATTCGACATAGGAGAGGAAAGATTCGACATAGGAGAGGAAAGATTCGACATAGGAGAGGAAAGATTCGACATAAACAAATGCTTTATTTTCGTGTTCGTTGCTACAACAGTTCGATATAGATAGGAGATTCGACGTGACGCTGACAATAACAATCTGTGTCTATCGAACCTGTGGTCGAATGTGCCTAACCTTAACTCTATTAGTCCAAGATTATTCTACATAGGAGAGAAAAGATTCGACATTATAGAGAGAAAAGATTCGACATAGGAGAGGAAAGATTCGACATAGGAGAGGAAAGATTCGACATAGGAGAGGAAAGATTCGACATAGGAGAGAAAAGATTCGACATAGGAGAGAAAAGATTCGACATAGGAGAGGAAAGATTCGACATAGGAGAGAAAAGATTCGACATAGGAGAGGAAAGATTCGACATAGGAGAGGAAAGATTCGACATAGGAGAGAAAAGATTCGACATAGGAGAGGAAAGATTCGACATAGGAGAGAAAAGATTCGACATAGGAGAGAAAAGATTTGACATTATAGAGAGAAAAGATTCGACATGGGAGAGAAAAGATTTGACATTATAGAGAGAAAAGATTCGACATAGGAGAGAAAAGATTTGACATTATAGAGAGAAAAGATTTGACATTATAGAGAGAAAAGATTCGACATAGGAGAGAAAAGATTCGACATAGGAGAGAAAAGATTCGACATTATAGAGAGAAAAGATTCGACATAGGAGAGAAAAGATTCAACATTATAGAGAGAAAAGATTCGACATAGAGAGAAAAGATCACTGCTTGTAGGCGGAACATTCGACCGGAAATGTATGATTGCAGAGTCGTACAGTTTCGCTGCTCCGTCGAATCTTCTTTGAACATTCGACAGACACCATAAGCCTTCAATGACAGATTCGACCTTAATTAATTCAGATTTTCGGACGAATGCAATTTTTAACGAAAAACGAAATAAATAAAAACGAATTTCGGGAGTAACTAAATAAATTTATTTTTTGGACGAAAACGAAATTCCGAAACGAAATATTTCAGTGTGCACATGTCTAATAAATACTGTGTTTATTAGATCTGACTGGGAGCATCACTAGGATCACATCCCGATCAGCATGTCAACAGAGGAGGTTATACAGCATTACTGCTGCTAGGTGACCAGCTGGGGACTCGGCTCTCTATAACCAATAGTGCCAGCCTTCCCCTACATGCACGTATAATGTCACCGGCACAAAGTCCTAATAGACTGCCACCGGTGCCAAGGAGACAGATGCCAGACCAGCTCTGTCAATAACAGGACAGCTGGGGATAAAGGCCTGATGGCAAGACAACCTTTGCAACCCTGATAGTTTTCCCACTGCTTTGGACCCTTATATTTTCTTGGTGTGCTGGTGACATATATCTCTTGTTTTCTGCCACCCTGGTGGGGCCCCAGTATAGTAGGAAGGGAGCTCACTGCAGAACATGTGAAAGGGCCTGTTGTGGGATCGTAGTAAAGGGCCCCAGGATATATATATATATATATATATATATATATATATATATATATATATATATAAATAATTGCATTTTATAGTTGGCCCCCCTACTTTTGTCCCTGTCCCCCCATGTGCCCCCCTAAATATGAAAGCTGGAGACGCCACTGCAGGTAACCTCCCTGGCCTCCTCATCCCAGATCCGGGTCCCCTCGTAAGGCGGCACTCTGGGAGTCCTCGATCCCCGGCGGAACCCAGCCGAAGGTGCTGGGCTCCGGGCCTCCAAATTAGTACCTCACCCCAGACTGAAGGTGTCTGGGATGGAACAGGAACTAGGCCTCCTGGCCTAGGGCACCCAGAGATGACACACACACACACCCAGGCCGAAGGTGCCTGGGCGCGCACGTCACACACACCCAGGCTGAAGGTGCCTGGGCGTGGATGAACCACACACCCAGGCTGAAGGTGCCTGGGCGCGGACAAACCCCCATCGAAGGTGGCCGCCCCTTTTTATACCCTCTCCCGACAGGCACAGCAGGCTGGCACGTACAGGCACGTACTGCTACCGAGAGGGGACAAGAAAAGGCACAACCTTGTACTGTGGTTCAACCTGGACCTATGGCGACAGCGCCACCTGTAGGCCCCAGGGAACTATACACCAATAGTAGCTCCCATGGCACAGAAATGGTCCATTAACCCTAACAATAATGTGTCTGAGCCTAACTACCACTCAGACACTCCCCTAAATTTAACACCCCGCTACAATTAAATATTCCATGGACTCAACATGCCTCTCAGCAAATAGCTTGGGGTATCTACTTTCCAAAATGGGGTCATTTGGGGGGGTTTTGTGCTATTTTGGCATTTTATGGCCTTCAATACTGTGATAGGTAGTGAGGAGTGAAATCAATAATTTGCGCCCTTAGAAATCCTGAAGGCGGTGCTTGGTTTTCGGGCCCCGTACGCGGCTAGGCTCCCAAAAAGTCCCACATATGTGGTATCCCCGTACTCAGGAGAAGCAACAAAATGTATTTTGGGGTGCAATTCCACATATAACCATGGCATGTGTGAGCAATATATCATTTAGTGACAGCTGTGTGCAAAAAAAAAAAAGTTTGTAATTTTCCCGCAACTTGTGGCAAAATATAAAATATTCCATGGACTTAACATGCCTCTTAGCAAATAGCTTGGGGTGTCTTCTTTCCAAAATGGGGTAATTTTGGGGGTTTTTGTGCTATTTTGGCATTTTATGGCCTTCAATACTGTGATAGGTAGTGAGGAGTGAAATCAATAATTTGCGCCCTTAGAAATCCTGAAGGCGGTGCTTGATTTTCGGGCCCCGTACGTGGCTAGGCTCCCAAAAAGTCCCACACATGTGGTATCCCCGTACTCAGGAGAAGCAGCAAAATGTATTTTGGGGTGCAATTCCACATATAACCATGGCATGTGTGAGCAATATATCATTTAGTGACAACTTTTTGTAAAAAAATTATTTTTTTTGTCATTATTCAATCACTTTGGACAAAAAAAAAAATATTCAATGGGCTCAACATACCTCTCAGCAATTTCCTTGGGGTGTCTACTTTCCAAAATGGGGTCATTTGGGGGGGGTTTTGTACTGCCCTGCCATTTTAGCACCTCAAGAATTGATAAATTAAAAGCTGTGTAAATTCCAGAAAATGTACCCTAGTTTGTAGACGCTATAACTTTTGCGCAAACCAATAAATATACGCTTATTGACATTTTTTTTTACTAAAGACATGTGGCTGAATACATTTTGGTCTAAATGTATGACTAAAATTGTGTTTATTAGATTTTTCCTATAACAATAAGTAGAAAATATATATTTTAACAAAATTTTTGTTTATATCGCAAAAAATAAAAATCGCAGAGACAATCAAATACCATCAAAGGAAAGCTCTATTTGTGGGGAAAAAAGGATGCAAATTTTGTTTGGGTACAACATTGCATGACCGCGCAATTATCAGTTAAAGCAGTTATCAGTTAAAGCAGTAAAAAGACCTCTGGTCTTTAACTGCTTGTCCACCGCCCACCGTCAAATGACGGTGGGCGGAAGACTCTATTGTTCTGATCGGACCTCATATGACGTTGCGCCTTCAGAAGCCACTAGGGGGCGCGCGCGCGCCCGCCGTGTCGCTGGGGACCCGATGCGTGTGCCCGGCGGCCGCGATGGCCGCCGGGCACCTGCGATTGCCCAGTAACTGAGCAGGACCGTGGATCTCTGTGTGTAAACACAGAGATCCACGTCCTGTCAGGGAGAGGAGACCGATGGTGTGTCCCTCCCTTGTACATAGGGACAACCATTGGTCACCTCCCCCAGTCAGTCCCCTCCCCCCCACAGTAAGAATCACTCCCAGGCAACACATTTAACCCCTTCCCCTAGTGTTAACCCCTTCCCTGCCAGTCACATATATACAGTAATTAATACATTTTTATAGCAGGGATCGCTGTATAAATGTGAATGGTCCCAAAAATGTGTCAAAAGTGTCCGCCTCAATATCGCAGTCACGATAAAAATCGCAGATCGCCGCCATTACTAGTAAAAAAAAAAAAAATGCTATAAATCTATCCCCTATTTTGTAGATGCTATAACCTTTGCGCAAACCAATCAATATACGCCTATTGCGATTTTTCTTTACCAAAAATATGTAGAAGAATACGTATCGGCCTAAACTGAGGAAATAAAAAAAAAAAAAAAATAATAAAATGGATATTTATTATAGCAAAAAGTTAAAAATATTGTGTTTTTTTCAACTTGTCCCTCTTCTTTTGTTTATAGCGCAATAAATAAAAACCGCAGAGGTGATCAAATACCACCAAAAGAAAGCTCTATTTGTGGGACAAACATGATGAAAATTACATTTCGGTACAGTGTTACATGACTGCGCAATTGTCATTCAAAGTGTGACAGTGCTGAAAGCTGAAAAAGGCTTGGGCAGGAAGGGGGTGAAAGTGCCCTGTAGGTAAGTGGTTAAGCTGACAAATGGGACGGGGCTGAAGTGGTTAAAGAACTTCTCCAAATGGGGGCTAGAGTCTTTGACAGACCTAACCAACATAGGGGCTTCTGGAGAGGACTAGGATCAAGCCTCTTACCCACTGACTATGGCCCTGGGAGAGAGCAGATCATTCTCTAATGATGGACCACCACATAATAGACACTGAGAATGTGGTGGATTACTTCAGATAGGACAGTAATATTTTACACAATATCTCCTAGGAAATATATACAGACTATTGCTGGTTTGTTTGATTCTGAACTATACATGTTAATTGAAAGAACTGGTCACATTGGCCTCTGGAACTGTGTAGGAGCTAGACAGCCTACTACTGAGGTCTCCTGCTATTGTCTGAATGTGTTCTGTGTTTATACTTATGTTAATGTGTATTGTACCTTCTGAGCTTGAAGCCAGCAAGTCTGACCTGCAATCAGACATCTCAGTCATCAAGGTGGCTCATTAACGTAATGTTTATAGTATGTCAGTTGTTGTAATTATGTTTCTGGTTACAGTTTGTGTTGTTTGAGTAAAATAAGAACAGAAGGGGGGATGTCCTCCTGTGGGATATAAATGTATCTGTCTGAGATTCAAATAAAGTGTTCCAGTTTTGCAACTGAGCTAGTCTTGCCTGGTTCTTGGTTGCAATATGTGGCTGTAACAGGGCTGGCCCAAGACATTGTGCTGCCTGGGCCCAAGAATGAAATGCTGCCCCCCCCCCCAAAAAAAAATCCTACGCCCATCCAGTAAAGAGACATTTTCATAAAGCAAAGAGACATGCCCCTCCTGCAAAGAGACATGCCCCCTCCTGCAAAGAGACATGCCCCCTCCTGCAAAGAGACATGCCCCCTCCTGCAAAGGGAATTGTGTAGCACCACGAAAGCTCCCCCTTTCTCTCCACTGCCACCGACCAGTTACGCTCTGATCCCAGCTCAGTGATGCAACATGCTGCATGCAACAGCAGCGCTGCAGTGGCGGCTAGGGTGACCACATTCCCAAACTGTCATTCAGGGATACCCCCCTTCCTTCCCAAAAAAAGATGTATTAGCACTTAAATCATCCTAACATTATGATTGATATGGTGTCAGGATGATCAAATCACATTATTTCTATTATCATTACATTGTAATATATAATGAAATAGTTCAACTCACCATAATGCAGAATCAGTGGGAGCCCTGAGCTTGTCACTTGCCACCATTCCACCAGATGCAGCTTGTTACTTGCCACCGTTGCCTGCCACCAGATGCACTGTGCCAATTGCCTTCCAAAGCTGTGTCACTTGCCACCTATAGCCTGCCACCAGTTGCAGCTGTGCCACTTGCCACCCATAGCCTGCCACAAGATGCAGCGTGTCACTTGTCACCATTGCCTGTCACCAGATGCAGCGTGTCACTTGTCACCAATGCCTGTCACCAGATGCAGCGTGTCACTTGTCACCATTGCCTGTCACCAGATGCAGCGTGTCACTTGTCACCATTGCCTGTCACCAGATGCAGCGTGTCACTTGTCACCAATGCCTGTCACCAGATGCAGCGTGTCACTTGTCACCATTGCCTGTCACCAGATGCAGCGTGTCACTTGTCACCAATGCCTGTCACCAGATGCAGCGTGTCACTTGTCACCAATGCCTGTCACCAGATGCAGCGTGTCACTTGTCACCATTGCCTGTCACCAGATGCAGCGTGTCACTTGTCATTATTGCCTGTCACCAGATGCAGCGTGTCAATTGTCACCAATGCCTGTCACCAGATGCAGCGTGTCACTTGTCACCATTGCCTGTCACCAGATGCAGCGTGTCACTTGTCACCATTGCCTGTCACCAAATGCAGTGTGTCACTTGTCACCATTGCCTGTCACCAAATGCGTGTCACTTGTCACCAATGCCTGTCACCAAATGCAGTGTGTCACTTGTCACCATTACCTGTCACCAAATGCGTGTCACCAATGCCTGTCACCAGATGCAGCGTGTCACTTGTTACCATTGCCTGTCACCAAATGCATTATGTCACTTGTCACCAATGCCTGTCACCAGATGCAGCGTGTCACTTGTCACCATTGCCTGTCACCAAATGTGTGTCACTTGTCACCAATGCCTGTCACCAGATGCAGTGTGTCACTTGTCACCAATGCCTGTCACCAGATGCAGCGTGTCACTTGTTACCATTGCCTGTCACCAAATGCAGTGTGTCACTTGTCACCATTGCCTGTCACCAGATGCAGCGTGTCACTTGTCACCATTGCCTGTCACCAGATGCAGCGTGTCACTTGTCACCATTGCCTGTCACCAAATGCAGTGTGTCACTTGTCACCATTGCCTGTCACCAAATGCGTGTCACTTGTCACCAATGCCTGTCACCAAATGCAGTGTGTCACTTGTCACCATTACCTGTCACCAAATGCGTGTCACCAATGCCTGTCACCAGATGCAGCGTGTCACTTGTTACCATTGCCTGTCACCAAATGCATTATGTCACTTGTCACCAATGCCTGTCACCAGATGCAGCGTGTCACTTGTCACCATTGCCTGTCACCAAATGTGTGTCACTTGTCACCAATGCCTGTCACCAGATGCAGTGTGTCACTTGTCACCAATGCCTGTCACCAGATGCAGCGTGTCACTTGTTACCATTGCCTGTCACCAAATGCAGTGTGTCACTTGTCACCATTGCCTGTCACCAAATGCAGCATGTCGTTGTCACCAATGCCTGTCACCAGATGCAGCCTGTCACTCATAGCCTGGCTCTCTCTCCCTCCCTCCCCTTCAGCTTTGCATGCTGGGGGCTGCAGTTTCCCCCCTAGAATTGCAATGGGCCAGCCAGTTATTGGGACTACAATAATTTTTCCCTGGCCAATAGGAGGAAAAGGGGGAAGAAACATAGCAGGGAACAGCAGCATGAGGAGGAGGAGGGGGGGAGAAGAGCCCGCAGCTGCTCTCTCCACACACACACAGCTGCTCCGATCTCATGCTGTTCTGCTGCCCGTGCCCGCTAATAGAAGGTTGAATGGGCAGGAAACAACTGACCTCTTCTGATAGCAGCGCCTGGGGGGAGGGGTTGGGGGGGAGTAGGCTGCACAGTTTCTGATCCTCGGACCGCTCGGCGCTTGCCGCTTAGATTTGCTGAGAGGAACACATGCAGGGAGGAGGTGGGTGGAGCTAGCGGAGGAGGAGGAAGTTAATTCCTCCTCCGCAATGAATGGTGGGCCTCTCTCTCCTTCTCTGCTGATGTCACTGGTTGCTAGACACAAAGCGGACCGCGGCTAGCAACCAGTTTGGTCAGGCAAGCAGGGGCCGCTGGTGAGACCCTTGAAGTGGGTCTTGCCACTGCGGCCAGTGACAGCGACAGTGACACACTAGATGGATCATGGAGGGAACCCCAGGTCCTCAGGCAGTGCGCCCCTGTTGCCGCCCCTTGTAAAGTGCCGCCTGGGACCATGGTCCCACCGGGTCCCATGGTAGGGCCGGCCCTGGGCTGTAATATCTGATATCTGAAGGTCCAGACTGGAAGAAGCAGTGTACTGATGGAAGCACTCAAGCAGAGTGTGAAGGGGTTCCGTTACAGAGTCACAACAAATGTTTGATAGTACACCACCAAAAACCCATCTGGGCCAGGCACCGAAAAGTGCTTTATCTGCTTAATGGCTTGGAGAGTTTCCTTTATTGAAACAGGTAAGTCAATCAGCTCTCTGTGGGCTGCGGCCAATCTAGGGAACTTAACCGAGCCAAGAAAGGACAATGAATACTCTGGGTCCTCAGGAACTGCTATGTAAAAAAAAGTTTGGTATAAAACCTGTGGAATGCTGACAAGGCCTTTTACAGGTCCTGAGTGTACACGCTGGACGAGCAGTGAATTTTAGGGGGTGCCAAGCGCAGTATTTTAGGGCTAAGTTTAACAGCCAACATAGACCCAATTCAGTGTTTCTGCATGTAGAATTTTGCCGTTGATCAATGTAGACTTTTTTCAGCAAGGGTAGCAGTGGCAGTCTGGCAATGCAGGGCGAAGGGGTGCCACACCCCCGTAATCCAAACGCCCGGCCCCTAATCTACATGCAGGGCCCTGGATGCATATATTCCAATGGGAGTCTTTTTTTTTTTAAGCACATGATTAAAGCCTGAGGCTCTAATTGGCTTAAAAAGGGTGGGCTCTGGGCGCAGAGCACTGCGCCCAGAGCCCACTTAGTTATTTGACAATAGCGAATTAATATTTGCCATTGTCTTTCTGATTCTCCTCCTGGCCAATCAGGATGGAGGTCCTGAGACCCGATTGGCCAGGGAGTCTCAGCACCCACTTCCTGTTCGGCCAGGAGGTGAAGCATTGCAGTCCTAGCCCTCTCTGTGCCTCTGCTGGAAGAGGAGGTTCTCCACGATGTGCCTCCACAACTCATTCTTCATCCCCCAGAAGTCTCCCTCCAGGAACCGGGACAGGGAAGTGGGTGTGATCAGCGAGATGGAGACTGGACTCTTCTCTGGGAAAATGTTGCCTCCTCTGCACTGCTTTCAGATTTGTTTGGCCCCGGCTCTTCCTTCCCCTTGCCTCCTAAGGTAAGGAGGACTCTGACTGCCGCCTTCCCGTCCGTCTCCCGCGCGCGGGTGGGGGGGATATTGCCGCCTTCCCATCCATCTACCGCGGGGCTATGGGGGTTGTCGATCAGCGCTTTCCCATCCGTCTTCCGCGGGGTGGGGGATTGATGACTTGGGGGGTAGAGTTAGTTTGCCGCTCCCACCAATATATTGAGAACCAGCCGCCACTGGTGGGTAGTCAATAACAGATAAGAGATACCCTAGTTTCAATGCGAGTGAGAAACGCACCATGCACGCATCAGGATGCCGCTTATGAGCCGCACAGGGAGATTAGAGTTTCTTATCTAACCATTCTATATCCACTCTGAATTCCCGTTTGATCTGTGACAGAATTTGAATAGATTTATCGTGGAGAGTCGCTTTATGCGAGGCCCATAGGGTGTCTGGTGAGATCGCGTTGGACTGGTTCAGCTGAAAATTTTCCACAATACGGACCAGATCACTCAAGAGGGATTTGTTCAAGCGTCAGTTAAAGGGGCAGTCCCTAGATGCAAGGCTCGTAAACAAGACCGTCACGATAGCGTGATCGGACCAAACAACTTCCCTAATAAAGGCTTTAGGTTTACACATATACGGTATCTCACGAAAGAGAGTACACCCCTCACATTTTTGTAAATATTTTATTATATCTTTTCATGTGACAACACTGAAGAAATGACACTTTGCTACAATGTAAAGTAATGAGTGTACAACTTGTATACCAGTGTAAATTAACTCAACACAGCCATTAATGTCTAAACTTCTGGCAACAAAAGTGAGTACACCCCTAAGTGAAAATGTCCAAATTGGGCCAATTTAGCCATTTTCTCTCCTCGGTGTCACGTGACTCGTTAGTGTTACAAGGTCTCAGGTGTGAATGGGAAGCAGGTGTGTTAAATTTGGTGTTATTGCTCTCAATCTCTCATACTGGTCACTGGAAGTTCAACGTGGCACCTCAAGGCAAATAACTCTCTGAGGATCTGAAAAAAAGAATTGTTGCTCTACATGAAGATGACCTAGACTATAAAAAGATTGTCAAGACCCTGAAACTGAGCTGCAGCGCGGTGGCCAAGACCATACAGCAGTTTAACAGGACAGGTTCCACTCAGAACAGGCCTCGCAATGGTCGACCAAAGAAGTTAGGGGTGAAACATGGGTGGGGCTAATACCCACAGAGTGCAGGGATCAGGGGTAAGCAATGCACAGAGTGCCTCCTAAACCTCCCAATACAATACAACCCTCCTGACCCTCCATGGAAAAAAAACACACCTCCAAACACAAACTTTCCCTTCCTTCCCTGAATTATTATCACCGGACCCTGGTATTGCATCTGGTGATAATCCCCCGGTCCTAACCTTATGATGACTGCTCACATTTTTTAATTATATATGTAACTTTTGCTGCCATAGTTAGAATACATGGGTAACAAATGGGTTTTAATGAAAATACATGAGCAATAAAGGGGCAATAGTGACAATATGTAGTCATATACAGGAGATTGAGGGCAGGGGTCAGTAGCAAGTAATGCAGAGTCTGGAGGTCAGTAGTAGGCAGTGCAGAGTGCAGGGGTAAGAAGTAGGTAACACAGACTTCAGAGGTCAGTAGTATGTATTGCAAAGCGCAGGGATAGGGGTAAGTAATGCAGAATTCAGAGGTCAATAGTAAGTAACACAGAGGTCAGAAGTAAGTAACGCAAAGTGCAGGGGCTAGAAGTACTTAATGCAGAGTTCAGGGGTCAGTAGTAGGCAAAGCACAGTGCAGAGGTGAGTAGTAAACAATGTAAAATGTAGGAGGCAGTGCTAAGTAATGCACTGTTTAGGAGTGAGCAAGAGTTACAGTACTAACACAGAATACAGGTTTCAGTAGTAAATAAAACAGAGTTCAGAGGTTAGTAGTAACACAGCGTGCAGGGATCAGTAGTAAAGCAGCTTGTAGAGGTCAGTAGTAACGCAGCATACAGGAGTCAGTAGTAACACAGAGTGCAGAGGTCAGTAGTAATGCAGTTTGCCTGGGTAATTGGTAAAGCAGCATACAGGGGTCAATAGTAACCAAAAATAAAGTTGCAAAATAATTTTTATTACCTCAGTCACCCTGTATAACTTAAATAACTACATACTTACTGTATATAGCATAAATAACGGCCCAGATGTGCCTTTAGTCTGTGCTGCAGAAGCAAGATGGCATCTTCCCCTCTATTTGTAGAATGTACAAGTTGTGGGTGACGTCATAATGAGACCAGGACACATCTAAAAAGCACCCACCCCTCCCTTCTCCCCCTCCTCCCTCCTCCTCCTCTTGCTGTTCCTGCCTCCTCTTCCTTTACGTACAGGCTGTGAATTAGAAAAAAAACTGACAAAATGTTGCAAGGCAGATTATCCCACAGCCCATAGGCCTGGGATGCCATTGGAGAAACTGAGACAACTTTTTTGCCAGGGACAGACACCTGAAATCAGAAAAAGAGGATGTCTGGTCACCCTACTGTATCAGAGACTTACAGGTGTTACTATCAGCATATGTGTAAAAGGACCATGGACTATACATACTGTAAATCACTGATCAATCACCAATACAAAACTATTTTTCAGTAACATTCACCAGCTGTCTTGTGGGCAAGGCCGGGATTGGGTACTCAAGGAGAAGAAATAACACACAGAGCCTAGCACAGGGTACAACGATTATTGTGTTGTAGATGAACAGTCAACAGAACAACAGTAATCTGCAATCACTAGCACTGGTACAATGGCTGTTGCAACTGTGGCACACAATTGATGTAACAGTTTCAAACAATACGGTAGCCACAAGCACAGCGACACCAGCAACATGGTTGAAAAGCTAGTATTATAGCGCTCAAAGATGTTTATAATTCCTTGACAGAGTCCAGCAGCATGGAAATTCTTAGGTATAAGTTACGTTACCAGGGTGGCATCTGCATAAGGGTGGCTGACAGGCAGGGTAGCTGTGAAAGTCCTACATAGTTACATAGCAGGTGAAGTTGAAAAAAGACACAATTCCATCAAGTCCAACCTATGTGTGTGATTATATGTCAGTATTACCTTGTATATTCCTGTATGTTGTGGTCGTTCGGGTGCCTAAAAGTTTCTTTAAACCATCAATGCCCCCCGCTGAGACCACCGCCTGTGGTAATACACAATATTGAAGATCAGAGAATAATGAAGCAGGCAGTGGTTCTTAAAGTGGTTGTAAATCCCAGTCATGAAATATGAACAAAGTACATATATCTGTAGAGTTTACTTGTCTCTCTCCAAAGCTATAATGCCGTGTACACACGACTGTTTTTAATGACGAGAAAAATTACATTTTTTAAAATGGTCATTAAAAATTATCGTGTGTGGGCTTCCGAGCATTTTTCACAACGTGAAAAACGGCCATGAAAAAATTGGAACATGCTCTAATTTTTCACGTCGTTTTTCTCGTCATGAAAAACGGCCGTGTGTAGGCTTTAACAACGTGAAAAAAAATGCGCATGCTTAGAATCAAGTATGAGACGGGAGCGCTCATTCTGGTAAAACTAGCGTTCGTAATGGAGATAGCACATTCGTCACGCTGTAACGGACTGAAAAGCACGGGGCTGAAAAGCGCGAATCGTCGCTCAACAAACTTTACTAAGATGAAGGGTGGCGCCATCCGAATGGAACTTCCCCTTTATAGTGCCATCGTACGTGTTGTACGTCACTCACAGCGCTTTACTACAATAGTGTGTAGGCAAGGCAGGCTTGAGAAGAATCATGTCGAGAAAAATGCTGTTTTTTTCAATGACATTAAAAACGGTCGTGTGTACGCGGCATGAGTTTCATTTCTCTCTAGTGCTTCGTTCCTCTGTTATCAGCATGAGTTCTGAGAAGTTTTCCCGAAACACAAGATACATTTTGACTGGGAGCACACAGCTTGTCTATTCAGAATACAGCTCTGCATGTACCTTCGTTCCTCTGCCTATGTGGAGGGGGTTGTCCCTTTCCTCCATACAGCTCTCACACTGTGTATAAGAGCCATAACTGCAGCTCTCCACCCCCTCCTCTGTACTCTTCCAGATGCAGAAGGATTTTATCACAATTGTGCTCTTTTGAAGGGTTGTAGACAAGAGAAGACTGCAGATAAACAAGTAAAACTTATGTAGGAGGATTTGTTTCATCTCTGTGTATAATCTGAGGTCAGTCACTTCACTGCATACATGAGAGGGTGTACAACCACTTTCATCTATTCCTCCTCAAGCAGAAACCTTTCCATAGGGCTAATTGTCTGTCACTCACCAGTGTGGTTCCTTTCCCTACTATAGCCACCCGCAAAATGTGCACCAACCCCAGCAGGGCACTGCTGTTTATTAGCACTGCCCATGCAAAGAATGGTTGCCGAGGTCACTCAGGGCTGCTGTGTCCAATCAGACCACAGCTCCCTTGATGACACCTACAGGGGCTGCAGTGGAACAATGCTCCTCTTAGTCTCCACTTCTCCCTGCCCAGTGGCACAGCACACAGCGCCACCTGTAGCATTGAGGATATACTACACCTGCCTACAGGCTAATTTGTAATGTGGAAATGTCAAGTTTTCTAAAACAAAGATAAAGCGTAGTTTCACTAAAAACATAGGTAGCAGTGATGAAGGCATATTGTTATGTATTTAGTCATTCAGAAAGAAAAATCATTGTAAAGTTACAAGGTGGATCTGGAAGTACACAAATACTATCATGAGCTTTCTGTGTGTTCCTGTGCACTGCCAGAGACTAAGCATTGAAGCAAGTCCTGACAGTGATGCTGATTTCCAGAAGCTTAGACTGAGAAAGGCATTCAGCTCCAGCTGTTTATTCCCATCTCACTGAAGCCTTGTCATATCCAGACAAGTGAATGCCTTCAACTCCACTTGCTACTTCTGTGACTATAGCAGCAAACAGCTGTGTGCATAATCCAGCACACTCAACAAGAAGGATGCCAAGCCTGCAAAGCTTCTAGGTCTCTCCCAACAAATGGTTAACAGACATGAGCTATAAAAGGAGGCCATACTTCTTAGGCGCAGGGAGGTAAGCTGGAACAGCAGTTCATAATTTTACCATTTGTCTATGCTCTCATAATTGAAAGTGATGAAAGACAGAGGATGGTCTGGTCCCTTTTACATATGCTAATTTACGAGCTCTGATTGAAAGCATGCACTGAGATTCGATGTTGGAAGTCCTTCGCCAATCCTCTCCCATTGAAGTATGAGCATGTATTTACTTTGTATGATTGCATATAAGTGCTATGCTTTTTGCAGAGCCTCTGTGTTGTATTATAATGAAAACAAAAATAAGTAGACTCTCAACCAGCAGTGTGAAAAGAAGCCATCTTGTGAGCTTTTAGACTGGCCACCCCATGCTGTGACAACAGATAATGGACAAAACACTGTGGGAGTGGCTAAAATGTGTGTTACGAAGCACCGTCAAGCAAGAAGGGTAATCAACCAGTTATGGTCTCTTCACACCAGTGGCCGGGCAGGCATTATGCTCCAGTAATTAACACTGCACATGTATGGCGTGAACAAGGCACATAAAAAATAACTGTTTTCTATGTGCCCTTGTGTTGATCAATACTGATCAATGCACCTGAATGAGCCCTTAAGGCAGTGATTCTCAACCAGGGTTCCGTGGAACCTTGGGGTTCCTCCAGAGGTTGCTAGGGGTTCCTTCAGCATTGGGCAATTTCTGCCTCTCAGATAAGTTCTCACTGACACCAGTGATCTTTTTATCTATCTGTAAGGGGGTAATTCTTCCCAATGACCACAAGTGTAAGGACCATTCTTCCCTCTGACCACCACACTAATGTATCATGAGTTGTAGATTTACATTTTTTAGCAGGGGTTCCCCGAGACCGGAGAACTATTTCAAGGGTTCCTCTGTTGAAAAGGTTAAGAAAGGCTGCCTTAAGGGGTAAGTTCACCTTTACAAGGAAACTGAAAAGGCTCCAAATATCCCAGCCACTGTGCTGGTGTAGTGATCTATTCACATACATAGAAATACACAGCTCCTGAAGTAAGTACCCATCTTAATGCAAGTGCTAATTGGTCAGTGCAACCATGTGACCAATGAGAAGTGCTTCTTTCTTTTGGGACTTCTTACCAAAAGAAGTAGCCCGAGATGCACGTCTCATTGGCTGCATGGAGCATCAAGGCCACTATGTGCAGTGAGGTCCAGAGGGATAGCCAGGATATTTGGAGTTCAATTACCTTTTCCTCATTTGTGAAAAGGTGAACTTACCTTTTTAAAGGCCAATTGAACTTTCAGTTTAAATTAGCTAAATACATTTCCAGGTGCATCAAAACAAAAGTTGAGCTAAGTCTTAAAGTTCACTTTCTTTATAAATCAATGCTTTAGAGTGGGATCCATGCACTCTGTGGAGAAGCAGGGATCTCTGCAGAGGTTTTAAACGCCCCCTGCTGAGATCTCCAATCAACAGAGACCATGAGTTTTGCCAATTGCAGAGCTATAGGTCTGAATCAGTAGAGGGGAGTGGAGGCAGACCTATTAAAAGAGACCACTGCTTCCCCACAGAGAGCAAAGGTTCCACAGACATTGCTCACCTTTTGTTTTGGTGTACTTTATTAGGACCTCATTCACAGGGGTGCTGTAGGCCCATACAGTATGAATCAGCTGTTTGTTTATGCAGCTGGAGCCCCCAGGAGCATGTGCACAGGCAGCCTATGTATAGACACAGCTGCTTGCTCTAATTTGACAGACATGCATGGGTGGGTGAGCACCTCTGAATGCAGAGAGGGTGCATTCAGGGCCTCACACCTGCCCCTTTATGCCTGTTAAATCAAAAAGAGTGGCTGTGTCCATACAGCCGCTGCGCCCCCACAGAGTTTCATGCAGCATGCAGCTTCTGGTGGCTCCAGATGCATAAACAAACAGCCATTTCATGCTGTACAGGCCAGAATGCATTTGTAAATGAGACCTAAAACTGAAGGTTCAACTGGGCTTTAAATACTAATGATATCCAGGAAGTAAGTGAAAATATCCACTCAATATTAGGGTGACCAGACATCCCCGGTTTCCGGGGACAGTCCCCGGATTGAGGACACTGTCCCTGGACCAAGTCTGTCCCCGGTTTTGTCCCCGGATTGGATTTGAACAGGGGCTGGGGAAATTTCAAAGGCAGTCAGTGCAGAATAAAAAAAACCTGAATTACACACCCCCACTCCGCCGCTCCTACTAGCTTAGGGGGGTGTATTTTTCTATTATCTGTGCCCCTTTCTGATGATCATGTGCTGGTCGGAGCGGAGGGAATATTTCTTCAGTTTCGGGCGCATACCCATCCAGCTCCACTCGCATGTACTTCTGCCTTGGCTTAAGTCCCGGCCAGCCGCCTGCCTTGCCTTCCTTGGTGGAGTGATCTTCTTCCACTCCTCACCCAGTAGTATCCGGGGCTGTAAGCCGGGCGGCAGCAGCGACGAGCAGAGAGTCGCTGATTGCCGCCATTACTAGTATAAAAAAAATATGTCCCTGGATTTCATTTTAAAAATCTGGTCACCTTACTCAATATTCCTTATTCAAAGTTTAAAAAAAAGGCAGACAGGTTTAACAAGCTGCTTAATGGCTTCTATCTTGGTAGCTTTTTCACATGGTTTAGTATTTTGTGACCTCCTTACTGCCATGCGTGTAGGTGAGGCTGTAGCTGTGGTGTTTCATGGTGTCTGATTTTAGGGCCAGCCAGAGATCCAAACAGAGTGCTGGGTATAGGTTGGGGTATAGGCAGACACAAATGCAGAGGATTAAGGACACTGAAATACCAGATTATGATGATCAGCCAGCCTCTAAGCCAGGGGTCTCAACCTGGCGGCCCTCCAGCTGTTGCAGAACTACAAGTCCAATCATGCCTCTGCCTATGGGAGTCATGCTTGTAACTGTCAGCCTTGCAATGCCTCATGGGAATTGTAGTTCTGCAACAGCTGGAGGGCCACCAGTTTGGGACCCCTGCTTCTAAGCAACAGAAAAAACATTCAGCCAACTGTCCAACATAGGACACTACCACAAATGGATGATCAATGTAAAAAAGTGACCAGAAGATGGTTGGCCAAATGGCTGACAGACAAATTCCCAAAGCTTGTCACACATGTTACAATCTCATCGTACAACCTCCTATATATCCACTAACAGGCATGTAGTGCTAATACCTGCTTAGTTCTAATTGGATGGATAACTTGGAAAAATACTTATATTACACAGTTTTGGCAAATATTAAAAGGAGATTGTATAAAGATTGTGCAGCCAGGCTGTAATATGTATGGCAAGCTGAACACCAATAATTTTCTTAGCTGGAAGTCCTAAATATGCTTGCCTACATAAAATTAATAAATGAGACATAAGCTCTAGATGTGTGCCACTCATTGTCTTTGTACGCAGCAGGAACCCAGCACCCAGCATGCCCACAGCAGGGGGAAGCTGTTGGAGTTTAGGAGCAGCAAGATTCCTGGATCTTCTAATTATAATCTCTAAATACGTTTGAATGTGGAATTACTCTCTCCAGCCATAAACCTTTTAGGAAATGATCACTCCCCCCATATACTATGTGGGGGACATGCTAGGTGACAACGTCAGAGAAAAAAAATTACAATTATTTTGGGTTTATCTGCACAATTTGGATACACTATGCTAATTTTTCCATTGTAGTACTATTAAAATATGTTAAATGAAGACCATATTTAAAAAAATCTAGGCTCAAACAAAAATTTGATTTTAGCAAGTATAATTAGATTGAATGAGTACATCTGGGATTCTGCAAGACTTGTACTTCCCTATGAAGCAGTATTAGAGGGTTATGCTTATTCTGCATTACTTTACTACAAAGGTATAATTATTGTGATCTCATCGCCGCATCTTACACATTTAACACAGGAATGCAACAGCTTTTGGAAAACATTATGATTTTGGGTTTGTGCAGTTGTCCTATTTCCAATTACTTGATTGACAAAAAAATGTTTTTATTATTACAAGATATCCTTGAACTCTGAGGCAAACCATGCACAAACGTAATGAAGGGCGCTGAGGATTGATGCATGCTTTTACTCTAATGCATTTTCAGAGCTTATTAGTAAATGGTCTTTCCTGCCCGAGTTGACAATGCAAGGAATAATAAAAGCTGACATCACTCCGTCTAGACACAGCTTATCAATGATATTGCAGGGCTTCTAGAGTCAGCAGAAATAGTTTTAGTCAGGAATAAAGGAAATATCTCAAGGTGCACAATCGTTTTTTTTTTTTTTTTCCTTAAGCTTCAAGTATTAGGAAGCTATTTACAGTTAGAAGCAAAGTGGGCCTGTTCCAGAACAGAGAAGTCTGTGGAGCGGACCTGATTATCCTTGACCTTGAGTGAGCATAGTGCAGCATGTAGGGTGCAAGTGTCTGGGGACAGAGACAACAGAGAAGACATTTGTGGAGGAGAGTGGAGCATGCAGGTGGTAGGGAACTAGGGTGACCACATTTTCAAACTGCCATTCAGGGACATCCCCCCCACCTTCCCCAAAAAAAGATGAGGGGGTCGGGGGGAAATGTAGTTTTGGGGTTGATGGGGAATTTGGCGGCGGGTTATTTGTCAGGTGAATGTGCCATATGTCACCAGATGCAGTGCCGCTTGCCACCCATAGCCTGCCGCCAGATGCAGTGCTGCTGTCACTCCCTCTGCATGAGCCACGTGCATTGAAAGAAAGGAGTGGAGTCGCTATCTGGAGAGTGAAGATCACACCAGTCCCTGCTGCTTGCTGCCAGAGAAGGAGGAGGTGTCGAGGTGGGTGGGGACAGCAGCGCTGCACTAGGCGCAGGCCTCGCTCCCGGCTTCACGTGCAAAAGGTGTTAACATGAGAACCAAAGCAGGTTAACGAACGCAAGTTTAACACACCACAGCAGACCAGGCTGGTGTAAACAGGCCCTTACTTATTCTTATTTTATATATGTAAACTTTAAGCTTTAGCTTTTGGTCCTTCTTTGACAACATACCGGTAATTAGTAAATAATAGAGGGAGTAAACTGACCAGCAACTATCCTGGCACAGACAATGGAGAACAATCCTCAGAATAAATGTTGGTTTTGTCTACTCAGAATAAAAGAAAACACCTGCAGTACAGTTAATTTTCTCAGCACAATGAGTGGTCAGGTGCTAAGGAATGGCACTGCTTTCCTAGGATAATGTGTCCATTGCCACACAAGATGTGACAACAGATGAAATGCTCAATTGTATAGTCAATCACATGTAATTACACCCAGCATTTCCTCCCTTTCTTTTCAGCAGATCACATTTCAAGACAGATAAACATTTCACATAATTTCACACAATGTACACAAATTTGGTGACAGACCGCTCCTGAAGGAGACTTATATTAGCGTACCAGATGCCTCAGCAGTATCATTAGAGGATTCATGGAGGAAGCTGTCAACAAATTATCATACAAAATAAGTGCATGCCATTGTGCAAGTTCTATTACTTTTTTTAATTTATGTCTAACATAATACAACAGAAAGTAATCAACTAACTGCATTTATGTGGCTCCAATGTAATCTTAGTACCTTACATTAAAATGATCCCAGTCTTCTACAGTGACTCTCAACCCTCGGGTTCCTCCAGAGGTTGTTAGGGATAAGCTGTGGCTGATTGATCTTATGGTGTACCCATGGTTCCAGGTCCAACGTCACTGGGCAGAACCAATGGTATGACACCAATAAACATTTAGCTGTCTGTGTCATTCTAACCTTCACTGTAAGAATTGAATTTTTACTGCCCACCAATGTCAGAGGCGTTGTTTCTACTGACCCCTCATGAATTCATTTTTACAGGGATTCCCTGAGACTAGAGAAAAACCTGAACGAGGAGCTGGCACCACTGGATATAACATCTGTGATCTTTATTGTATCATAAGTATAAAAAGGACAAGCAGACACGTTTCGGCACAAGCCTGCTTGTCCTTTTTATACTTGTCATGATACAATAAAGATCACAGTTGCTATATCCAGTGGTGCCAGCTCTTCCTTCAGTTTCTCTCAAGTTTGCCTATTTGGAGAAGGACATCCTGAGCCCTAGAGCACCTGGATTCTGGGTGTGCCGAGGTTACCAGTTACCTGTTATCCGGATATTGTAGCTCAGAGCGGTGTTATTTTTGTGTTGATTTCCTGAGACCTAAAAATTACATCAAGTGTTCCTCTGGGGTAAAATGATTGAGAAAGGATGGCCT
This sequence comes from Rana muscosa, assembly GCA_029206835.1. Lineage (NCBI taxonomy): Eukaryota > Metazoa > Chordata > Amphibia > Anura > Ranidae > Rana > Rana muscosa. The sequence goes on from CM055118.1 coordinate 232,960,754, forward strand.
ATTATTACATTGTTATTAGGCATTTACAGGCAGCAGCTTTGTAATATGCCATTTCTAATTTTAATTTATGTCAAACACAATGAAACAGAAAATAACCAGCTAACTCAATATATGTGGCCACAATTTCAAGGAAAAAGTACCTTACAATAAAAAGTTCACAGTCCATTAGATTGTTATTAGGCATGTAAGTGTAGCGGTACCCCCGTAGGAGCTGCTGGTCTAGTTGTGGGTCTTTGCATGTTAACTTACTGTTCCAAATCTTTGGCTCAGGGGTTCTCCTTGAAGAGTCTATCCATAAGAAATGTCTGCACCGACACAAAGTCTCTTTCAAGAGTTTTATTTGTAACAACGTTCCAACAGAGGGGGTAGAGGAATGGGGAGGACTCAGGTATCTTACTTGTCAATCACGGAAACTTCCTAGGCCCAGAGGAGCGACTGTCTCCATGCTGGACTCAGCCACCACCGGATAAGCCCAATCACACTGCCCCAGTAAACGTTGCGAAGCTCGATTAATAGAATAGTCTCTGCCAAAGACTTGGTATTGGAATTTGTTCAATAGAATAGTCTCTGCCACAGACCTGTATAACCCCTCACTGGGTTCGCTCCCTCAGAAAAAACACAGCTCTCAGTGCCAGGATCTTTCAGCCGCTCCGGCAGCATCTCAGTTGCGAGGCCTCGGGCCAACGTGGCCCCGAGGCGGGAACTTCCAACACATCCCTGAGGCCAGGTGAGGATCGAAGAAGACGACCCCCAACTTTCCTTCACCCTAATGGCGTCTGTCACTTAAGTATCCTCTCCCAGCATGCACAGTGGGTTCACCACGCCCCCTGGGCTTCTGCTGGGAAAGAGGTACCCAATACGTCCAGCCTGTTGCCTTTCCAACCCTGACCAGTGGTGACAGCGACACCCACCGGTGGGGGGAAAATCATGCAACCAACCGAACTGAAACAGCGCCACAATTTAAATAAACAATCTCTCTGGGCTAAACTAATGCCCAGACAACTAAATTTCAACATATAGCGCCCACTCATTGGGAGCAGGGTGCTACATAAGTGCAGCAGCTTTGCAATATTATAATTACTATTATTACAGATCAATATCCTTGTGTATAGATCACCCTGGACAACCAGTGAATTTAAAAACATTGGAGGGGGCACAGGGACACTGCAAATGACGCATTTTTAAAAGGGGCACAGAAAGGTGAATTACAAAGAGGGGGCTAACATTGTGCAAGCTAGAGGAGGATCAGATTTTATAGAGCCTATGCAGTATGTGGTTGATTTACTAAAAGCCAAAAAGACTGTGCACTTTGCAGAGTGCAGTTGCTCCAGAGCTTAGTAAATGAGCAGAAGCTCTGCTGACTTCCATCATCCAATCATGTGCAATCAAAAATGCAGTTTTTCTTTATTTTCCTTGCACGTGATTGGGTACTATTTGCAAAGCGAAGCTTTACCTCATTTACTAAGCTCTGGAGCAACTGCACTTGCACAATGTAACTGCGCTTGCAAAAGTGCACAGTCTATTTGCCTTTAGTAAATCAACCCCAATGGGGTTGATTTATTAAAATTGAAGAGTGCAAAATCTTGGTGCAGCTCTGCATAGAAACCAATCAGTTCCCAGGGTATTTTTGTCAAGGTTTAATTGAACAAGCTGAAGTTAGAAGTTGATTGGATAGCATGCACAGCTGCACCAGATTTTTCACTTTCCAGTTTTAGCAAATCAATTCCCCGTGTGAGCTGGAGGGAAATCAGATTTCCTGGTGCCTCCATGGCAGAATACCTGTGATAGAGCTCCACCTCGACTCCTCCTTCAGGACTAGTGAATAGCATAAATTAAAGGCATAGTCCCTCCCCCAACATTCTCCTTTTTTTCCTCATACCTTCTTGTGCTGGTGAAGAGTAGCAGTATGTCCGTACCTCTGCAGTCGGCAGCGTCTGCCGGGTTTAGCCTTTCCCGTGCGCAGTCCCTGTTCTTGGGCCGCTCACAGCGCTAATAAGACTGGGAACCCCTCTGTGGATCTGTTGGGGTCATTTCGCAGAGTTTCCTCACAGGAACGCAGTCTGCTATCACATCCATGATGAATGCAGTGGAAGTCGCAAAAGGATCAGCTCCATCTTCCCAGGCTGGTGGTTTCCATTTTTTATTACAGGCATTTGTGTTTTTCCCCTTTCTTTTCCTCTCTTCCCCTCCCCTCCCCTTTCCTTTGCTTGTTAGGCGCCTTCAAAATGATTATTGTCTTACTTTTTTGTTCCTTTAAAACTGTGCAACTGGATATGACAGGTGTCTCTCTGTGCAACAACATTCTGGTGCTTATTTCCGGGTTCGGGGGGGGGCTACAGGTGCTTTGTACGTCCCGCCAGGTAGGAGAGTGTCATGGCACGGTGTCCTCGCCACCGTCTGCGCATGCGCGATTCGGGAGTGATACAGAGTCGTAGTTTCTCGGCTCTCTGTACTGGGCGACGCTGGATCTTCTGCGCATGCGCATGCACGGTCGCTTGGTTCAGTGGGGGCCATCTTGGATTCTGGAAAGAAGGCTAGATTTGACCTTTTTTTTTCAATCAATTCCAAATGGTGGTTTATGGGATTAGCCCACGCACCTTGAGCCTATTATGGTTCAGATTCAGGGATTGCTGTCAGAGTCTCCTCAGCTGTGCCCTGCTAGGTCTTTCTGATGCTGCTTTGTGGTAGGTACTTTTTATTTTCTCAAAAAAAAAAAAAAAAATGTCGCCGATCAAAAATGTTTATGTTTAAAAAAAAAAAAAAAAAAAAAAAAGATGACTATATAAAAATGTTTATGTTTAAAAAATAAAGTAAAAAATAAAAAAAGATGACGATATAAAAATGTTTGTTTAAAAAAAAAAAAAAAAAGTGTCGCCAAAAACTCCTGATTCTTTTCCCCTTTCTTACTATATTTCCAGAGCTGATCCTTGTGCCCAACTCCGCAATGAGTCATTCATCTCGCAGCAAAGATCCTCACACTTCTATTAGGTATGTGACCAACTATACGTGAGTATAAAAAAAAAAAAGTGTGCTCACTGGTCTAGCGTGAGTTCCTTACATCGTAGTCCTACCCACTCCAAGGGGTCCCGCTCATCAGGGCGTAGGTCCCATTCTTCACGTCGTAGATCAGAGAGGTCAAGATCCAGAGGACATGATCAGTCCCCCTCTCCTAGGACCTATAGAAAGAGAAATGCTGGACATGTGGGGCTACACCGCTACCAGACAGAGTGGTCTGTAAGGACTGTTTTACGGACTATGCGTCCAACCGCGAGCTAGAAAATCAGCACGCTGTAGATCTGCTCAAGCGAACAATGAAAGACTCCTTCTCTGAGCTTTTGGCTTCGGTCCCCGCTCAACCACTTCAGCAGATATCCCAGGTTCAGGATATAGAACCTAATCTCCCTAGTCCGTCAGCAGTCAGTACACCTCTGCCGCCGTCAGGCCGACCAGCTAGAGATTCACCACCTGAAGACTCTTCAGGGGACTCTTGAGAAGAGTCAGAACCTTCTGGCTTCAGTCTCTCCTTGGTAAAGCCATTCGTCCAGGCAGTCAAAACTGCAATCGCCTGGAAAGACGCAGAATAGCCTCCCCAAGAGTCTACAAGCTACTTCCCATTCCTCAAAAGGAAGCAGGTTCTTTTCCCGTTGATTAGTCAGTCAAGTCATTCAGAAGGAATGGTCAAAGACTGATAAAAAAAAAAAAAAAAAAAAATATTTTTGGGTCGGTTCAATAAACTATATACCCCTTACCAGAGTCGGGAACGCAGTCACCAAACTCCATGCTAGTGGTAGACGCGTCGGTGGTGCGACTCGCAAAAAATATAACTTTGCCAATGGAGGATTCCGCTTCCTTCAAAGACCCTCTAGACAGGCGAATCGACCTGGAGCTGAAGAGGAGCTACTTAGCCGCGGAAGCAGCATGTAAGCCAGCTATTGCCCTCACATCAGTATCAAATGCCATAAGATCTTGGACAGATAATATTGAGACGGCTTTGCGTCAGGATGTCCCCATGGAGGATATAATTAAGGCCTTAGAAGAGCTTAGATTGTCGGCAGACTTTGTCTGCGTAGCGGCCATTGACACGATCAGGTGTTCGGCAAGATCCATGTTGCATTCAGTGATGGCGAAGAGGGCCTTGTGGCTGAAACCCTGGATGGCTGACTTATCCAAACAAAATTGGTGCAAAATCCCGTTTGATGAGAAAGCACTATTCGGAGACAAATTTGATGAAGCTATCTCCAGGCTGTCAGGAGGGAAGTCTGGTATGCTTCCACAGGACAGAAGTATGTGAAGATTCAGAGGTGGTTCCTCTAGGTTCCGCCAGTCAAACCCAAGGGATTTTAGGCAGTCGAGACAGCCCAGAGACAACAAAAGACCTTGGAAAGGTACTCAGGGATCCTTTTTGAACAGGAAGATGAAAGCCCTTCCGGCTCCACAGGAGCAGAAGCAGTCTTTTTTTTTTTTTTTTTTACGCCAGAGTAGCCCAGGCACTCCCGGTGGGAGCCAGGCTAAAGTTTTTTACCCCAGTCTGGGCCACCCGCTGCCACGACCCCTAGGTTCTGTCAACAATTCAATGGGGGCACTTTTGGAATTTCTCACCCCCCACCTTGGAACTCTTTCAAAGGAACAGAAATTCCATCCTCTCCACTGAAGGCTCAAGCTCTGAAAAACTTCCTAACGTCACTCCAGCTTCAGGGGGTGGCTGTTCCGGTTCCCTTGGCAGAGCGCTTCGCAGGCTTTTACTCCACCCTATTTCTGGTCCCAAAGAGGACAGGTGGGTGGAGGCCTGTGATAGACCTAAAGAGGCTCAACCGGTATATCCGCCCCGAAAGCTTCAAAATGGAGTCCCTGCAGACGATTATTCAGACAGTCCAGCCATCAGATTGGATGATTTCGGTCGATCTGCAGGATGCGTACCTACATGTTCCAATTCTACCTGCATTTCAAAAATACCTGAGATTTGCAGTGGGACGGACCCACCTACAGTTTCAAGCCCTGCCTTTCGGTCTGTGCACCTCTCCCAGGGTGTTCACTAAGATACTAATATCTGCTTTGGTTCCCCTGCGGGAGAGGGGCTTGAGGATATACCACTACTTGGACGACATCCTACTCCTAGCAAGCAATCCGGATCAGTTGGTATGTCACCGGGACATTCTTCTACAGTCCCTAAAAAGAGCTAGGGTGGCTGGTGAATTCCGACAAGAGTCAACTAACGCCAACACAGCAGATAATCTACGCGCAATGTTCGACACTCAGGAGGGGACAGTGTCATTACCACTGCCGAAGGCAAGGATTGTCATCCAGAGAATGATCAAAGTCATCCGGAGCCCGTATCTGACGGCTTCACAATGCCTGAGCCTCATTGGCACAATGTCTTCCTGTATACCCATGGTTCCTTGGGCACATTGGCACTTGAGGTATTTCCAGACTGGTTTCATGGCGCAGTGGAAGAAACAACGACTATCTCAGATGATCCTGCTGACGGGAAAAATGCGCAGGAGCCTTCACTGGTGGACAGTTTCGGAAAACCTCTCCAAGCCTCATCACCTGGGCTCCCTTCCTTGGATCACAATTACATCCGATGCAAGCAGACAGGGCTGGGGAGCCCATTGTGGGCAAACCAGAATACAGGGGAGATGGTCATGCACCACCCAGGGAGTGGTATCAAACATCTTGGAGATGAAGGCAGCCTTCTTGGCACTGACCTCTTTGGCACCCCAAATCAGAGGCCAGAGAATACTCCTACGCCTAGACAACAGGGCAGCTGTTGCTTATCTGTAAAAGCAGGGAGGCACTTGCAGCAGGTCACTCCTCAAGGAGGTAGAGCCGATCATGCTCCGGGCAGAGCAGAACCTACTGGACCTCAGAGCGATGTATCTGCCAGGCAGGTTGAACACGGAACCAGACACGTTATCCAGAAACTTCCTGGACAACAACGAGTGGGCTCTCCACCCCCATGTCTTCCTTTAGATTGCCAACATATGGGATCCCCCTCAGGTAGATCTGTTCACCTCCCCGAAGAACGCCAAGCTGGACAGGTTCTTCTCTCGGCTGCCGCATCCACAAGCCGAGGCAGTGGATGCCCTGTCATGTCCCTGGAGGTTCACCACGGCATATGCCTTTCCTCCCAGGCCATTAATATTCAAATTCCTCCTGAGGCTCCTCAGGGAGCCAGTCTAGGTGGTGGCAGTACTTCCGTATTGTGCCTCAGTGTGGGCTCTCCAATCAAGATCCCTCCTTTCCCTCAACTTCTGTCGCAGGGCAGTCTAGTTCATCCAAACCCTCAGAAGTTGAATCTTCGAATCTGGAGGTTGAGAGGCGAAGGTTCGAGTCCCTAGGGTGTTCTCCAGGAGTCATATCAACCCTTCTAAAAGCTAGGAAGCCAGCAACTAATGCCATATATTCAAAAATATGGGACAAGTTCTTGTAATTTGTTTCCGGAAATGGATTTGATCCAATCCTTCCTTCTACATCTCATGTTCTAGGATTCCTTCAGACAGGACTTGATCTGGGACTTGGTCTGAGCTCTCTCAAAGTGCAGGTAGCAGCAATCTCTGCTGCAACAAATAAGAGATGGGCGAAGGATCCTTCAGTAGTCACTTTCCTCAGAGGTATATTGAAGATTCGCCCTCCTGTCAGACGATCATTTCCTAAGTGGGATCTGTCCCTAGTCCTGGAAGTTCTATCTGACCATCCCTTTGCTCCAGTGGAACAAGTAACAATATGGAACCTGACACTAAAGACAGCTTTCCTGCTAGCCATTACATCTGGCAGAAGAATCTCGGAACTTCACTCTTTAGGGATAGGTGACAACTACATCTCCTTCTTCCCAGACAGAGTGGAACTTCGTCCCCTTCGGGGGTTCACACCAAAGGTTGCTACTCCAAGCCACCAGTTGGAACCCTGGGCACTACCAGTGTTTACAGACACGGATTCAGAGTCTTGTCACGAACTGGATGTATCCAGAGTGCTCAGGGCCTACCTAGAAGCCACCGGCCCCTTCGTACCGTTCGGTAAATACAGGGGCAAAGAAGCTTCCATCGGAACTCTGGCATCTTGGGTTGTAAAGTTAATCCAGAAGGCCTACAGGGTGAAGAATATGGAGCCTCCATCCCGAGTGAATGCTCACTCTACAAGGGCAGTCTCAGCTTCCTGGGCAGCAAGGGCTAATGTTTCGTTGGAGATGGTGTGCAGGGCCGCCACCTGGTCTTCTCACCATACGTTCCTCAGACACTACCATATTGATCCAGGAGCGCTCACGACTGTTGAGTTTGGAAGGAGGGCAGTTTAGGGTGCTATGTCCTCTTCTAATTAAACATTTATTGTTAAGCAATTATCCCACCCATGTCAGCTAGTTATTTATCACAGGTATGCTGCCATGGAGGCACCAGGAAAACGGAAAATTGTATCATACTTACCAGTAATTTTCCTTTCCTGGTGCCTATCCATGGCAGCATACGCTCCCACCCTTGGTATTCTATATTACAGAGAATGTTGGGGGAGGGACTATGCCTTTAATTTATGCTATTTACTAGTCCTGAAGGAGGAGTCGAGGCGGAGCTCTATCACAGGTATGCTGCCATGGATAGGCACCAGGAAAGGAAAATTACTGGTAAGTATGATACAATTTTCCATTTTTATATAGCCTGTTTAGGTCTGGTTCTCACCTATGCATATTTTAGTGCTTTTTCAGTTTTGCAGAAACACACTACAGTCCATTTAACATGGTTTTCTATGGATGTAGCTCACATCTGTGCATTTTATGGAAAGGGCCAGGAACTTTTCTCTGGCTTTTGGTTCCATAGACTTCAATCGATCAAAAGCGTGTATTGAAAGAAGCAAAATGCACCTGAAATATGCAAACTGCAACCTGCATAGGTGTGAACCAGGCTGATTTACTAAAGGCAAATCCACTCTGCACTACAAGTGCACTTGAAAGTGCAGTTGCTGTAGATCTGAGGGGAAGATCTGAAAGGAGGGGAAGCTCTCCTGATTTTATCATCCAATCAGGTGCAAGCTAAAATGCTGTTTTTTATTTTCCTTGCATGTCCCCCTCGGATCTACAGCCACTGCACTTCGAAGTGCACTTGTAGTGCAAAGTGGATTTATCCTTAGTAAATAACCCCCTCTGTTTACCTTGGTTAGGCCTCAATATACTAATCTGCTCTGATAAATAATTTTGTGTGTATCTACCAAGACTCCTCAATACTCATTATTAGTGATGAGCCGAACACCCCCGGGTTCGGTTCGCACCAGAACCCGCGAACGGACCGAAAGTTCGAACGAACATTAGAACCCTATTAAATACAATGGATGCGAACGTTCGAATTCTAAAGTGCTAATTATAACAACTATTATGCATGTTATTGTCATAAATAGGGTTTGGGAACCCGGGTTGTGCACCAGGGGACATGTATCAATGCAAAAAGAAGTTTTAAAAACGGTCGTTTTTCGGGAGCAGTCATTTTAATGATGCATAAAGTGAAAAAAAAAAAGTCAAATATTCCTTTAAATATCGTACCTGGGGGGTGTCTAAAGTATGCCTGTGAAGTGCCACGTGTTTCCCGTGTTTAGAACTGTCCCTGCACAAAATGACACTTCTAAAGGAAAAAAAAGCCATTTAAAACTGCTTGCGGCTTTAATGTAATGTCTGGTCCCGGTAATATGGATGAAATTCTTTAAGAAAAATGGCATAGCTACCCCATGACCCCCCCCTACCCCAGCCCATTACCAGCCCCTTTGGGTCTTGTATGGATATTAAGGGGAACCCCGCACATAAAATAAAAAAGGCCCTATATACTCTGAACAGCCGTATACAGGCGGTGCATACAAGACAGGGACTGTAGGTTTGTTCTTATGTAGAATCTGTTTGTAATTTTGAACAGGTACATTGTTGAAGTGTAGCTCCAGCCCAAAAATCTATTTTTAAACTTTTTGGGAAACATAGGTAAGGGTTATCACCCCTGTAACATTTGTTTTGCTGTCTGTGCCCCTGTTCAGAACATTTCACCTCACTTTCCGTCCCAATGACAACTGTTTTTGAAATGTGGTGTTTTTCTTGAAACAAGGATTGCTGATAAAGCATCAGTACAGATGAGACCCCTTTCTCCCATATTTATTCTTACAGGAGAGAATTTTCCTTTCTAGGGGTAGATTTCCTCTCACTTCCTGTTGTCTTCTTTCGTTTGCAAGTAGGAGTCGTTTGTAAGTTGGATGTTTGAAAGTAGGGACCTGCCGTATATACTCTGCAGAAATAGGCCCCTTAGTTGTTGGTGTTGGCACAACACTGTAAGCACTCAGTTACTCTTGGTTGGTGCTGGAACGCCCTGCTGTCAACTATTATATCAGGAATTTTAATTACATATAATTGTTGAACAGTGGTAGTAAAAATTGGGGCTTTGATGGTGGTGCTGGTGCCACAACACTGTAAGCCCTGACAGTTACTCTTGGTGGGTGCAGCAATGGGCCCTGCTGTGAATTATTAGATCAAGAATTGTAATTACATGCCCCTTTTGAACAGGGGCTGAAAAATTGGGCCTTTCGTGGTGGTGGTGGTGGTGGCGTTGCCACAAGACTGTAAGCCCTCAGAGTTACTCTTGGTGGGTGCAGCAATGGACCCTGCTGTGAATTATTAGATCAAGAATTGTAATTGCATGCCCCTGTTGAACAGGGGCTGAAAAATTGGGCCTTAGGCACTGGTGGCACAACACTACAACCCCTCACAGATACTGTACTTGGAGCACAGCAATGAGCCCTGTTGCAAAGTATTGCTTCAAAAATTGTAATGACACGCCCCTGTTAAACAGGGGCTGAAAAATTGGGCCTTAGGCACTGGTGCCACAACACTCCAACCCCTCACAGATACTGTACTTGGAGCACAGCAATGAGCCCTATGGCAAATTATTGCTAAAAAAATTGTAATTACACGCCCCTGTAAAACAGGGGCTGAAAAATTGGGCCTTAGCCACTGGTGGCGGCACCCATAAACAAAAATGATCTTCCAAGCTATCATCATCAATCGTATCATTGAGGACTCGGAGGAGGAGGATAGCCAGTCAACATAACAGCACAGGCACTCAGCATCAGCATCAGTCTTGAAGGGATGTGACATGTTAAAATCAATTAGTCTGTTATATCAGCATCAGGTGTGTGGTAGCTGGTGGTGATCCAAGACTGGTTCATCTTGATGAAAGTCAGTCGATCAACCGAGTCGGTGGACAGGCGCACCCTGTGATCCGTGACAAATCCTCCAGCAGCACTGAATGTGCGTTCCGAAAGAACGCTGGATGCAGGACAGGCCAGTAGCTCAATTGCATACTGTGCAAGCTCTGGCCAGTGATCCATCCTCAAGACCCAGTAAGCCAGAGGATTTTCGGTGGGGAAGGTGTCCAAGTCTGACCTTGCCCCTAGATATTCCTGCACCATGTTTATCAGACGCTGGCGATGGTTGCTGGAACCGATCATACTTTGGGGATGCGGACTAAAGAATTGTCTGAACGCATCGGTCAGACGGCCACCTTCCCCACCGCTCCTTCTTTGACTGGCCGAAGCCTCAGCAACTCGTTGTCCAGGACCAGGAGTTTGTAACCTCCCAGTCTCTGGGAACGCGTTGCACAGACCTTTCTGCAAGGCCTCCCGGAGTTGTCTCATCCTCTGCTCCCTCTGCGACGGTAACATAAGGTCCGCAACCTTACCCTTGTACCGTGGATCAAGGAGAGTGGCCAGCCAGTAATGGTCCCTCTCCTTGATCCGAAGAATACGAGGATCCTTCCGCAGACTTTGCAGGATCAGGGAGGCCATGCAGCGTAGGTTTGCTGAGGCATTCGCTCCGGAGTCCTCTGGGTCACTAAGGACGACATGATCCGCAGCCACCTCCTCCCAGCCACGTACAAGTCCACTGGTTTCTTGGGACTGTAAATCATCCCTAAAAGACTGCTGCTGATGATGCTGAGTGCCAGCCTCCACCTCCATGCTGACACAATCCTCCTCCTCCTCCTCCTCCTCCTCCTCCTCTTCCTGTGCGATGGGTGGGACAGAAGGAACACTGTCTGGGTAAAGGGGGCCTTGAGAGGCAAGGAAGTCCTCCTCTTCCTGCCTCTGTTCTGCCTCAAGTGCCCTGTCCATTATTCCACGCAGCGTGTGCTCCAACAGGTGGACAAGAGGTACAGTGTCACTGATGCATGCACTGTCACTGCTCACCATCCTCGTGGCCTCCTCAAATGGTGCCAGGACAGTGCATGCATCCCTGATCATGCCCCACTGGCGTGGAGAAAAAAAACCAAGCTCCCCTGACCCTGTCCTGGTGCCGTAGTCGCACAGGTACTCATTGATGGCCTTCTGCTGCGTGTGCAGCTGCTGCAGCATGGCCAACGTTGAGTTCCACCTGGTGGGCATGTCACATATAAGGCGGTTCTTGGGCAGGTTCAACTCCTTTTGCAGCTCAGCCAGGCGAGCACTGGCATTATAAGATCTGCGGAAATGCACACAGACTTTCCTGGCCTGCCTCAGGACATCCTGTAAGCCCGGGTACCTGCCCAAGAACCGCTGCACCACCAGGTTAAGGACGTGAGCCACACAGGGCACATGGGTCAGTTGTCCCTGTCGGAGGGCGGAGAGGAGGTTGGTGCCATTGTCGCAAACCACCATTCCTGGCTTAAGCTGGCGTGGCGTCAACCACCTCTCGGCCTGGCCCTGCAGAGCAGACAGGACCTCTGCCCCAGTGTGGCTTCTGTCCCCCAAACACACCAGCGCAAGCACGGCATGGCATCTTTTTGCCTGCGTACTTGCGTAGCCCCGTGAACGGCTACGGAGCACCGCTGGTTCATAGGACAAACCACAGGAAGAGGCCATGGAGGAAGAAGAAGAGGAGGGGGTGGAGGAGAGAGGTGTGTCACAACCAGTAGTAGCATTTTGGAGGCGTGGCGGTGGGACAACCTCCAACACTACTGCACCTTGTCCTGCATCCTTCCCAGCTGCCAAAAGAGTGACCCAATGGGCCGTGAAAGAAAGGTAACGTCCCTGTCCATGCCTGCTGGACCATGAGTCAGCGGTAATATGCACCTTACCGCTGACCGCCCTGTCCAGCGAGGCCAAGATATTGCCTTCCACATGCCGGTAGAGAGCCGGAATAGCCTTCCGTGAGAAAAAGTGGCGTTTGGGAACCTGCCACTGAGGAACCGCACATTGCACAAACTCACGGAAGGGGGCCGAGTCTACCAACTGAAAAGGCAGCAGTTGAAGCGCTAGCAATTTAGCCAAGCTAGCATTCAACCGCTGGGCATGTGGATGGCTGGGAGTGAACTTCTTTCGACGGTCCAGCAGCTGGGGCAGGGAAATTTGCCTGCTAGAATCGGACGTCGGTGTACTGCTAGCAGAGTGGCCGCAAGTACTTGGCTGTGACACACCTAATTCTACACCTTCATTCCTCTCAGTGCATGTTTCAGAGAGGACTGAAGTTATAGTGGGGTTGGAGATCCCAGCTGATGCGGTGCAAGGAGAGGTCCGCTTTGTTCTTTGGTGTGGGTCTTTGAGGTAGGCTTGCCAACGAGCTGCATGGCAGGTCAACATATGTCTGGTCAGGCATGTGGTACCCAAGCGGCTGATGTTTTGGCCACGCGATATACGCTTGAGACATATGTTGCAAACAGCAGCTGTGCGATCTGATGCACTAGCCTCAAAAAAGGCCCACACCAAAGAACTTTTTGAATGACGGGCAGAGGCAGCGCCCTGCACAGGCGGAGCTCTGCGGTGTGATTCCGTCGGTGTACTGCCCTTACGCTGGCCACCAAAGGGCATCCTGCCTCGTTGGAGATGTGCCTCCTCCTCATCCTCCTCCTCCTCCTCTCTCCTATTAGGCACCCACGTGGAGTCAGTGACCTCATCATCACCTCCCTCCTCATCACTGGAGGCAATCTGGCAGTATGCTGCAGCTGCTGGAACATGACTGCCAGATTGGTGTCCTTCTTGAGCATCCCCTCTGTCTGCTCTCACGCTACTGCCTTCCTCTAGCTGGGTTTCATCATCAGACCCTTCGAAACGCTGGGCATCCTCCTGGAGCATGTACCCAACACTGTGCTGAAACAGTTCGGGGGACTCCTCAGGAGGAGGACATGGTGGGTCTAGGGAAGGAGTGACTGATGATGAGTCTGACATTGATACCAGGGAAGAGGACGCTTTGGCAGCTGCTTTTCCAGTACCCTGAGCCTGGGTGAGAGAGGATGAGGAGGAGGAGGAGGGCTTGGTCATCCACTCTACCAAGTCTTCGGCATGATGTGGCTCAACATGTCCAGCTGCCGAAAAGAAGGACAAGCGTGTCCCATGGCCATGTGCTGATGACAATGCACCGCGTCCACGACCAGCACTGTTGCCCCCAGACACAGAGCCTGCTTGCCCTCTTTTATTGCCTCCTGACTGTCTGCCTCTCCTTGTTTGCCTTCCAGACATTCTAATAGATGGCCTGCAGGGAGATGGGAAAAAAGCAATAAGGGCTACCTTCAGGTGTCCTTCTCTGTCCCTTGAAACAAGGACTTTGACAGTGAAAGAAACTGACACACTCTCCCTACCTACAGTTTTCTGTCCCTAGAAAAAAAAATTTTTTAAAGCACAATTTAGCACAAGGAGAATTCACTCACTGTCCTTCCAGGTCCCTGGAAACAAGGACTTTGACAGTGAAAGAAACTGACACACTCTCCCTACCTACAGTTTTCTGTCCCTAGAAAAAATGTTTTTTTTAAGCACAATTTAGCACAAGGAGAATTCACTCACTGTCCTTCCAGGTCCCTGGAAACAAGGACTTTGACAGTGAAAGAAACTGACACACTCTCCCTACCTACAGTTTTCTGTCCCTAGAAAAAATGTTTTTTTTAAGCACAATTTAGCACAAGGAGAATTACCTCACTGTCCTTCCAGGTCCCTGGAAACAAGGACTTTGACAGTGAAAGAAACTGACACACTCTCCCTACCTACAGTTTTCTGTCCCTAGAAAAAATGATTTTTTTAAGCACAATTTAGCACAAGGAGAATTACCTCACTGTCCTTCCAGGTCCCTGGAAACAAGGACTTTGACAGTGAAAGAAACTGACACACTCTCCCTACCTACAGTTTTCTGTCCCTAGAAAAAATGTTTTTTTAAGCACAATTTAGCACAAGGAGAATTACCTCACTGTCCTTCCAGGTCCCTGGAAACAAGGACTTTGACAGTGAAAGAAACTGACACACTCTCCCTACCTACAGTTTTCTGTCCCTAGAAAAAATGTTTTTTTTAAGCACAATTTAGCACAAGGAGAATTACCTCACTGTCCTTCCAGGTCCCTGGAAACAAGGACTTTGACAGTGAAAGAAACTGACACACTCTCCCTACCTACAGTTTTCTGTCCCTAGAAAAAATGTTTTTTTTAAGCACAATATAGCACAAGGAGAATTCACTCACTGTCCTTCCAGGTCCCTGGAAACAAGGACTTTGACAGTGAAAGAAACTGACACACTCTCCCTACCTACAGTTTTCTGTCCCTAGAAAAAATGTTTTTTTTAAGCACAATTTAGCACAAGGAGAATTAACTCACTGTCCTTCCAGGTCCCTGGAAACAAGGACTTTGACAGTGAAAGAAACTGACACACTCTCCCTACCTACAGTTTTCTGTCCCTAGAAAAAATGTTTTTTTTAAGCACAATTTAGCACAAGGAGAATTACCTCACTGTCCTTCCAGGTCCCTGGAAACAAGGACTTTGACAGTGAAAGAAACTGACACACTCTCCCTACCTACAGTTTTCTGTCCCTAGAAAAAATGTTTTTTTTAAGCACAATTTAGCACAAGGAGAATTACCTCACTGTCCTTCCAGGTCCCTGGAAACAAGGACTTTGACAGTGAAAGAAACTGACACACTCTCCCTACCTACAGTTTTCTGTCCCTAGAAAAAATGTTTTTTTTAAGCACAATTTAGCACAAGGAGAATTACCTCACTGTCCTTCCAGGTCCCTGGAAACAAGGACTTTGACAGTGAAAGAAACTGACACACTCTCCCTACCTACAGTTTTCTGTCCCTAGAAAAAATGTTTTTTTTAAGCACAATTTAGCACAAGGAGAATTACCTCACTGTCCTTCCAGGTCCCTGGAAACAAGGACTTTGACAGTGAAAGAAACTGACACACTCTCCCTACCTACAGTTTTCTGTCCCTAGAAAAAATGTTTTTTTTAAGCACAATATAGCACAAGGAGAATTCACTCACTGTCCTTCCAGGTCCCTGGAAACAAGGACTTTGACAGTGAAAGAAACTGACACACTCTCCCTACCTACAGTTTTCTGTCCCTAGAAAAAATGTTTTTTTTAAGCACAATTTAGCACAAGGAGAATTACCTCACTGTCCTTCCAGGTCCCTGGAAACAAGGACTTTGACAGTGAAAGAAACTGACACACTCTCCCTACCTACAGTTTTCTGTCCCTAGAAAAAATGTTTTTTTAAGCACAATTTAGCACAAGGAGAATTACCTCACTGTCCTTCCAGGTCCCTGGAAACAAGGACTTTGACAGTGAAAGAAACTGACACACTCTCCCTACCTACAGTTTTCTGTCCCTAGAAAAAATGTTTTTTTTAAGCACAATTTAGCACAAGGAGAATTACCTCACTGTCCTTCCAGGTCCCTGGAAACAAGGACTTTGACAGTGAAAGAAACTGACACACTCTCCCTACCTACAGTTTTCTGTCCCTAGAAAAAATGTTTTTTTTAAGCACAATTTAGCACAAGGAGAATTACCTCACTGTCCTTCCAGGTCCCTGGAAACAAGGACTTTGACAGTGAAAGAAACTGACACACTCTCCCTACCTACAGTTTTCTGTCCCTAGAAAAAATGTTTTTTTTAAGCACAATTTAGCACAAGGAGAATTACCTCACTGTCCTTCCAGGTCCCTGGAAACAAGGACTTTGACAGTGAAAGAAAATGACACACTCTCCCTACCTACAGTTTTCTGTCCCTAGAAAAAATGTTTTTTTTAAGCACAATTTAGCACAAGGAGAATTACCTCACTGTCCTTCCAGGTCCCTGGAAACAAGGACTTTGACAGTGAAAGAAACTGACACACTCTCCCTACCTACAGTTTTCTGTCCCTAGAAAAAATGTTTTTTTTAAGCACAATATAGCACAAGGAGAATTCACTCACTGTCCTTCCAGGTCCCTGGAAACAAGGACTTTGACAGTGAAAGAAACTGACACACTCTCCCTACCTACAGTTTTCTGTCCCTAGAAAAAATGTTTTTTTTAAGCACAATTTAGCACAAGGAGAATTACCTCACTGTCCTTCCAGGTCCCTGGAAACAAGGACTTTGACAGTGAAAGAAACTGACACACTCTCCCTACCTACAGTTTTCTGTCCCTAGAAAAAATGTTTTTTTTAAGCACAATTTAGCACAAGGAGAATTACCTCACTGTCCTTCCAGGTCCCTGGAAACAAGGACTTTGACAGTGAAAGAAACTGACACACTCTCCCTACCTACAGTTTTCTGTCCCTAGAAAAAATGTTTTTTTTAAGCACAATTTAGCACAAGGAGAATTACCTCACTGTCCTTCCAGGTCCCTGGAAACAAGGACTTTGACAGTGAAAGAAACTGACACACTCTCCCTACCTACAGTTTTCTGTCCCTAGAAAAAATGTTTTTTTTAAGCACAATTTAGCACAAGGAGAATTACCTCACTGTCCTTCCAGGTCCCTGGAAACAAGGACTTTGACAGTGAAAGAAACTGACACACTCTCCCTACCTACAGTTTTCTGTCCCTAGAAAAAATGTTTTTTTTAAGCACAATTTAGCACAAGGTGAATTACCTCACTGTCCTTCCAGGTCCCTGGAAACAAGGACTTTGACAGTGAAAGAAACTGACACACTCTCCCTACCTACAGTTTTCTGTCCCTAGAAAAAATGTTTTTTTTAAGCACAATTTAGCACAAGGAGAATTACCTCACTGTCCTTCCAGGTCCCTGGAAACAAGGACTTTGACAGTGAAAGAAACTGACACACTCTCCCTACCTACAGTTTTCTGTCCCTAGAAAAAATGTTTTTTTTAAGCACAATTTAGCACAAGGAGAATTACCTCACTGTCCTTCCAGGTCCCTGGAAACAAGGACTTTGGCAGTGAAAGAAACT
Source organism: Rana muscosa (assembly GCA_029206835.1). Classification (NCBI taxonomy): domain Eukaryota; kingdom Metazoa; phylum Chordata; class Amphibia; order Anura; family Ranidae; genus Rana; species Rana muscosa. The sequence goes on from CM055118.1 coordinate 232,977,889, forward strand.
GACACACTCTCCCTACCTACAGTTTTCTGTCCCTAGAAAAAATGTTTTTTTTAAGCACAATTTAGCACAAGGAGAATTACCTCACTGTCCTTCCAGGTCCCTGGAAACAAGGACTTTGACAGTGAAAGAAACTGACACACTCTCCCTACCTACAGTTTTCTGTCCCTAGAAAAAATGTTTTTTTTAAGCACAATTTAGCACAAGGAGAATTACCTCACTGTCCTTCCAGGTCCCTGGAAACAAGGACTTTGACAGTGAAAGAAACTGACACACTCTCCCTACCTACAGTTTTCTGTCCCTAGAAAAAATGTTTTTTTTAAGCACAATTTAGCACAAGGAGAATTACCTCACTGTCCTTCCAGGTCCCTGGAAACAAGGACTTTGACAGTGAAAGAAACTGACACACTCTCCCTACCTACAGTTTTCTGTCCCTAGAAAAAATGTTTTTTTTAAGCACAATTTAGCACAAGGAGAATTACCTCACTGTCCTTCCAGGTCCCTGGAAACAAGGACTTTGACAGTGAAAGAAACTGACACACTCTCCCTACCTACAGTTTTCTGTCCCTAGAAAAAATGTTTTTTTTAAGCACAATATAGCACAAGGAGAATTCACTCACTGTCCTTCCAGGTCCCTGGAAACAAGGACTTTGACAGTGAAAGAAACTGACACACTCTCCCTACCTACAGTTTTCTGTCCCTAGAAAAAATGTTTTTTTTAAGCACAATATAGCACAAGCACAAAACACACTGACACTCTCCCTACCTATCCTTCTCTTTCCCTAAACTAAAGGAATCCAGGTTAAGCAAGAAAGAAATAAAAGTCACTGTCCCTGCCTATGCTGCTCTATCCCTGCTCCGGAACACACTACACTAGGCCGCCGTGCTGGCGGCCTTTTATAGTGTGGGGCGTGTACTAAACCCCCTCAGCAATAATTGGCCACAGGCATCCTGCCTGTGGCCAATCATTGCTCTCCTCGCTGCCGGCGCTGTGATTGGCCAAGCATGCGGGGTCACAGTGCATGCTTGGCCAATCACAGCGCCTGGATGACACTGCGATGGCGTAGTGCATTGTGGGCCGTTCGCGTCACTCGAATTTGGCGCGAACGGCCCAAATCGTTCGATCTTCGTCGAACGATCGAACAGCCGATGTTCGAGTCGAACGTATGTTCGACTCGAACACGAAGCTCATCCCTACTCATTATACCCTGCAAGCATTATAGTAATGCTTATTGTCAAATTGTTTTACAAGTTAAAATTTGTATTCAACTATCTCAAATACCTTTAAGCAAAAGGATGATACAAATATAATTTCCTTCACTGTATTTTATAATTTCAACTGTATAGATATTATTAGGAACCACAGCCTAGCTTCTTTATCTGTCTTTTGGATGAAGCCATGGGGAAATATTTATTCTACTGCTAGGCCAGCATGACATTTTATTAGCACATTACGTTTGCATAAACAAGTACACCCAGTATTCTTCCTGATATTTCCTACAATAGCATATATTTTTTACCAAAGGATAAACTCAGCAGCAGCCAAAACAGTTTAATTAATTCAACCACGGATTCAGCTATTCAAAAATAAAAGGTAAAACCGGAATCAACAAGGACCAAATAGAGATAAGTGTCAGGATATTAAATCTGCACATATAGAGTGGGCACCTTTTACTATATAAGGAGAGAAAAAAAAAACAGACGTTGTTTACTGTAGACTTGAACCTTGTAATCAAGAACTTCCTGAAGGCCAGCTGAAGAATTGCTGCCCTTTTCTTCACAGTTGCAAACAATTAGTGATAATGATAGCACAAAAAAGGCAGTCTGAGGGATGTGACTGCATATTTTGTAAATTTAGTGGGTCATCTGAATTGTACATAGTTCAGAACGTAATGTTTATGGCTAAATTAGCCTCTGTTCCAGCTTTGGCTGTGTTGAAAGCATTTCCCACTGTTGCCAGTTGGTGTCGTTGTTACCACCGGCCAGTGTTGGAAATACAACAGGCTGGAGTGTATTTGGTGTCCTTTCCCCAGAAACAGCCCAGTGGGAGTGGTTCTCCGCTGTGCATTCTGGGAGAGGATACTTAAGGGGCAGAAACCATTTTTCTCACTCCCTGACCTCATGGCCTGCCTGGCCTAAGGTATGTGACAACGCCTCTTCTGCCTCGGGGCCCTGCTGGCTACGTTACTTTAGGTAGGCCCAGAAGTCTGTCTGGGGCCTACTGGTTCGGGAATGGTCCTGTGCTGTCTTGCCTGCGGGAAGAAGCCGAGCAATTGGAGGATCCAGGGGAGGACTCTTCTTGGAGAGGACCGAGCAAAAGGCTGGTATCTCAAAAAGAGCTTGGGGACTCAATTGGAGGATGCATCATAACCAATCTACCTCACAGTACTGCCGGATGGGCTTAAAGGACTTTGGTACTGTGTAGCTGTGTTCGCTCAAGCAATTACTGATTTCCAAATCCTGTGGCAGAGGATTGTTCAACAGTTATTACTATCATCAAGTCTGTGGCAGAGACTTTTGTCCGTGCATCATTCCGGCTGCTAGGCCGGTGAGAGAGGCCTATCCGGGGGAGCAAGATCCATTGACAGCAAGTGTACTTGTCTCCAGGATCTCAAGTTCCTCAGTGATCTACACAAGGTATCTGAATTCCCCTAACTCTCCATCCCTCTACTGCTGCAAGTTGTGTTTAATAAAAAGCATTGGAAAAAGACTAAGTGACTGGTGCATGCAACTGTGGGCACATTGCCCAATTTAGAGCCAAGCAAGTTTTGATAAGTTGAACTGTGGGGTAACGGCAGGACCAAAAATAACCAGCAGCTCCTACGGGGGTAGTGCTACATGTGGGGGCTCGTCCGGGATTTGCCATTGCCCCATGCAACTCAAGACATTCACCGAGTCTAAGTTAAAGAGGGCCCTGGACTGTGTTATTTGTTACGGGATGATAAGGGGTTAAGTGTGGATCATTTTCTAAGTGCGCAGGCTACAGGTGGAGCCAAGAAAGCCCGGGAGCTACGTGACTGAAAGAACAAGTGGGAGGAGTTCCCGCCTGCTGCTGCGCGAGACGTGTGTGTGTGTCTGGAGCTGAAGAGAAGAAGCTGCGTAGTTACATTGAGAAGATCAGAGTGCAGCCATGTCTTCATTTTCGCTCATGCAATCTGCCTCGGGGCCTAAGATGCTTCCTACTAGCCCCGCTGCAGGTGCCAAGCTACCCGGAACCCTGTTGACGGATACCAGAATCGGTCTGAAGCCGCATGGGCAGTTCGTGTTGTACACTATTGCGGACATTGAAGTGCTGGGTATGATATGCCACAAGTGTGAGGGACTGGCCATACATCCCCGTCCATTTGTCCGGTGCTTACATTGCGGGATGTACCTGTTCGTAGTGGAGCAACCTACCGTGTCACCCCGTGCCTACTGAGTTGACTGGGCCACGGATATTGCTACGGTGGAAGCTGCGACCCTCGCTCCTGCGGTGAAATCTGCATCCATCACATCTGCTACAGTGAGTGTTCCTGAGGGAGATGTTACTGTTACCAAAGAGCCATCAGCGGACATTGTTTCTGTTACCGCCTCCGCTGCACCTGCCTCCGCTACACCTGCCTCTGCTACACCTGTTCCCGCAGCACCTGTCCAAAAAAAGGTGGGATATGTGAATACCTCCCGCGGTCGAGGCCTACCCCAAAGACTACCTGAACCAGAGCCAGAGGAAGGCCTGACCCCTGGAAAGTCCACGACAGGAAAGGGTGAGAGATCAGGGGAAAACATGTCTGGGACTTTATGTAAATACTTGCCTGCAGAGGAATTGGGGGATTCAGAGTTAGACTCCCTGTCAGATGTTTCTGGGGATGATGACTTATTTGAGACTATGTCACAGGAACTGTTATGGGCCAATGGTGATGATGTTGCCGCGGCTTGTACCTTCTCGAGATGGGCAGCACTAGATTCGGGGAAGACATCACCCAGTGTGGAACCCCCCAGCGTTATTAGAGAGACTTTGTCAGACCCTATCAGCCCGATTAAATCTGAGAAGTTCTATGCCAGATCAATGGTGCGGAAGTTACCACACCCATGTCTGTTGCCTGGACTGGGAAGCACTAGAGCTCTGCCAAAACTCGCCCGTTTGCAAAGGGTACTCATTAAGAAAGTTGCTGCAGAGTATGGTCTAGAATTCCCCTATGTCTCCAAAGAGCTCATACAGGAAATTGAATCCAAAACGAGAGCAGTGGTACAGTGAAGCTGTTTGGGATCACCTGTCTGTGCCAAAACCTTTCAGGAAAGTTGGATACTCTTTTTCTATGGATGAGCGTATCAAAGGATGCTTGCTACAGTGGAACTATGGCAGGCACATTTATGCTGATAAGGTGGTCATCCGCAGACCAGGGAAAGACGATAATGTTTATTTCATTACCACCCTGGACAAGCAAGGAAAGTCAGTGATCCTGCCGGATCCCTGATTTTTATTGGTGATCATTTAAAAGGAAAAATTACTGCTCTAACTTTGGTTTGAAAAGAGACTGAAAGGAAAATTCTCTTGCTAAAAATGGACTATGGAGTTACATAACCAGGTAGTGTTAGGTGAGAGAACTTTGCGGTCAAGAGTTTTCCTACCTGCTCCAGTACTTGCTATTAAGGACTTTCCTTTGTGCCATACTGATTTCTGCCACTAGGTGGTGGAAGTTGCTCATAGTGAGGGCTGGACTTTCAAGCTTACAGTTTAGTTCCTTTTATATTTAAAGCGTGAAGGAAAGTTTCATTTCTTAGGAAGTGCAGCTTTGCTTCCTAAATGTACAGTAATGCTGTTTTATATATTTTTTTATTTTTGCCTGTGTATCTTTGTTTTTTTTAGGTGAATCGGATCTTCTGTCAAGCTGCCGGAGAGTGGGTGGTTTAGATAGAGAGTGAGGTGTTGATAAATATGTGTTAATGTGATCATACTGTGTGTTCATGTTTTAAATCTGTGACTTTCTTCTTTCTTACCCTCCCCTCTCCCATCCAAGTTTTGCGGTTCAGATATCTGCTCTTAGAATTGAGAGACATTTTTTTTTCCAGACGCTGAGGACATCGTCTATTGTAGTGGGGGAAGTATGTAGCGCCCTGCTCCTGTTGACCAGGCGCTATTGTGTAAATTTAGTGGGTCATCTGAATTGTACATAGTTCAGAACGTAATGTTTATGGCTAAATTAGCCTCTGTTCCAGTTTTGGCTGTGTTGAGAGCATTTCCCAATTTAGAGCCAAGCAAGTTTTGATAAGTTGAACTGTGGGGTAACCGCAGGACCAAAAATAACCAACAGCTCCTACGGGGGTAGTGCTACACTTGTTTCCCTCCTTCTTCCTTGAAGACTCATTTTTGTTTCTTCCCTAAACCGCAGTTCCACCATATGGACATGTCATCTTTCAATCTTTCAACTGTTCAATCTTGTTCATGTGCAGGCATGAATAGGCTGAGCCTCGCTATGAATGCAGAGTTGCAATGGTGCTGTGACATGTAGTAGCTTCACATCAAGAAAAGTGAACAACGCCTGTGGTGTTAAGCTCTGGTTCACATTGGTGCGATTTGGCATGCGATTTCCAAAAGTAGTTTCTGTACTACTTTTGGTGATTTCGGGGTGTGATTTCCATTGCAGAAACCGCACAGATGTCTCTGAAATCGTCCCCGAAATCGGGACTTACATGCGGGAATGAAATCGTGCGAGTTCAGCTGAACTCGCACAATTTTATTCCCGCACTCAGTGTGAACCTAGGCTAATAGTCAAACAGAGTTTCAGGAAGTAGGGAACTGTCCAGAGGCTACCAAGTTCGAGTACCCGTGCTGGGGACAGCGCAATATTGTCAACACAGCAAGGCAAATACAAACAAAACTTATGTAGGGAGATTTGTTCCATCTCTGTGTATCATCTGAGGCTGTTCACTTCACTGGGTATATGTGAGGGTTTGATGATGTTAATCACTTGTGCCTAGGTAATAAATGGCAATATATTTGAGATGCTGCTGTCAGTACTGTGCCCACTGAGGGGCAGGTTGAGAATGGGTTAATGATAGACAGCACCTGCTCCACCTTAAAATATACTAGATCCCAATGTGATACTCCGAGTCTGTTACTTGTACCTTATCTATATCATACCAGGACACCATCTGCCTGGAGTTTGCATGTTCTCCCTGTGCATGCGTGGGTTTCCTCTGGGTACACCGGTCTCCTCCCACACTCGCTGGTAGGTTAATTGGATCCTGTCTAAATTGGCCCTAGTATGTATGAATGTGTGTTAGGGACCTTAGGTTGTAAGGTCCTTGAGGGCAGGGACTGATGTGAATGTACAATGTATATGTAAATTGACAGTGCTATATAAGTACTTGCGACGTTATCAAAAGCAGGAACCTCCCTTGCGTTCCAGTCTCTTAAATAGGCTCGTCATTGTAAATAGCACTCCTCCCCCCTGCCCTCATTTATTGGATACAGAGTAGATCACCAGGAAGTACATCCCACTAGATAAAAGTTCCATTATTTCCCCACCTGTGTCAGTGGTTTCATTTTAGATGGCCTGAATGGGGACATCTTGTGTCCAAACTTACCAATTACACCCTTCATATGCTTATATGATCTTTTTTAATTAGTGTTAATTGATACAACTACAGTGAAATGTAGTATGGTTAATGATATTTGTGACGTCCAGTTCTGTCACATTGACAGTTTTCTTAATAACATTTGCTTGAATTTTTTATTATGTATGCTGCTGTTTTATAATAAATCATCTGGGAATTTTTCTCTGAGGAGTTTCTTTTCCACATACCGCACATTGCATAAATTTTGTCCTGGGAGCACCAGAACCACCATCGGAAGTAACCTACCATAGAGGGAGCAACCAGAGGACATTGTATTGAGATTGGTCTCCATTAATGACTTACAAACACAGAAGACTAATTTTGCTATTTACTTTGACATTTCGTCCCCCATATATGCACTTTATATGGAATTACACTGTTGTATCATTTATGTGTCACATCGAATAGGATATAAATATCTATATGATATAGATAAGGTACAAGTTACAGACACAGAGGGGGTTGTTTGCTACACTTGAAAGTGCACTTGGAAGTGCAGTCGCTGTAAATCTGAGGGGTAGATCTGAAATGAGGGGAAGCTCTGCTGATTTTATTATCCAATAATTTGCCATCTACAATGCTGTTTTTTATTTTCCTTGTGTAGCGCCCCCCCCCAATATTTGGGGGCGCTATATGGAAATTTAAGGGCAGTCTGAGCCAGTGGTTGGGCTCAGACCAATTATAGTTCAAATTGTTTGCTCTGCTCTGGGTGTGATATTGCCCGGCGGCGTTATTCTCCTTTGCCTGCGGGTGGCACTGTCACCACCGGCACAGGCTGGATCACGGGGGGTATCCCAGCACCTTGGGTGTCCTTTCTCGGCAGCCGTGCAGTGGGCGTGGTCAACCCGCTGTGCATGCTGGGAGAGGGTACAAAAGGGGCGGACATCATTTGGCGTGAGGCGATTCCAGGGGGACCCCAAGGCATTCAGGGGGGACCTCTGGTCCAGTGAGCGTGCTTCGTGGCCCACATGGCACGGGGTGCGCGGGTGTGTTTAGGCCTCGGGCACCTTTAGCCCGAGGCTCTGCTGCTGCACAGTACGCCCAGCTCTCCTAACGAGGGCCTACGCTTCGGAGAAGGACCCCAGGTTGCCCAGTTGAAGGGGGCCCATCTTTAGGAAAGGAGTTCCAGGGGAAGATCAGTCCCGGCGGAGATAGCGACGGTACTGCTATCTCGAGGAGAGGCCTGGAGGCCTGTCTAAAGGGGGATCCATCATCTCTGACATCCATGCTCCATCCCGGCTGCTAGGACTGCTCTTATAGGGACTATCCGGGTGAGCAATACCCACTCAGGCTTGAGTGGCGACAAGTGTATATATATATTTGGGATTTAAGTGTTGCGTGCCTGAACCTTCACCTACATCTTCAACTTTCCTGCCTTCGCTTTCTTCAAGTTAACTCAAAAGTAAGAAAAAGAATAAAGCCTTGCTGATTGGGTTTTACTCGTGTGTGGACATTGGCCTTATTCCTGAATACACTGGTGTACATAGACAACGGAGCTGAAGGGTCCACTCGTGAGAGGTATTTTGCTGCAGACCCAAAAGGTAATTAAACAATGGATTTCAATACTTAAAGCGGTGTCACGTTTGACACATTTTAGGGGGAGGGGGGTGCAGATACCTGTCTAAGACAGGTATTTGCACCCACTTCCGGGAGTCCTCTCTGCAGGTATTCTGCGGGTAGTACGTCACTTCCCACAGAATACCCGTTGTGTTCTGAGAGACACTCGGCTCCCAGAACACAACAGGGACTAGTGAGAACGGCGCAGCGCGACTCGCGCATGCGCCGTAGGGAACCGGGCAATGAAGCCGCAAGGCTTCACTTCCTGGTTCCCTCACCGAGGATGGCGGTGGGGGCAGCAGAGTGACGAGCAATCGCTCGTCTTCTGCTGCCGACGTCGCTGGACTCCAGGACAGGTAAGTGTCCTAGTATTAAAAGTCAGCAGCTGCAGTATTTGTAGCTGCTGGCTTTTAATATTTTTTTTCAGGGGAAACTCCGCTTTAACAAAGTGGGGGGGGGATGAGGGGTGAGGGAAGCCCCCTCAACACCATAAGTGAGAAAGGAAGAGAAAACACAACCCACCCTGGGAGCTACGCTTGCATGTCCCCTTCGGATCTACAGCGACTGCACTTCCAAGTGCACTTTCAGTGCAATTTCAAGTGCACTTGTAGTTTGCACTTGTAGTGCAAAGTGGATTTGCCTTTCGTAAATAACCCCCAGAGTATCACATTGGGATCTAGTATATTTTTAGGTGGAGCAGGCGCTGTCTATCATTAACACATATGTGAGGGTTTACATCCACTTTAAAACAAGCAAATCTGATATACTTTCCTATCTATTTATTAATGCTAGCAGCATAAGGATTAAAATTGTTAATGTTGATTGAGAGAGTTTAATTCTGCTTCAATAAAGTGCTTGCCAAATCCCAAACCTCCGCCCAGCATTATAAATCAGATCACTGCCATTCTATTGCATTATATACAGAGGCAGGAATATCCTAGAACATGATGACATCACTTCTCCCTGCCCAATATTTGGGGGAAAACTGTCCCATATGTTTTCAGCCTGTGCTGGCAGACTAACAGATCTGAGACTTGTATGAGCCTTTACACATACCCAAATCATATGTTTTCTTGCAGGTGCGTGCAAAGAAGACATATTACAACAATTTTCTAAGAAATGCTCAACAGGATTCACAATGCATTCATCACATACTATTTGAAGCTTAGAAATTGCACACATTTTAGGTTTGCTTCCCAAGTACAAATTATGCACAGCAAGCATATTTTTGAGCACAAATTAATTTGTCACTGCAGGATTTACAGCTTTATATTTCTATAATTGAGGCTTTTTCACAGAAACATGTACTTATCGCTAGCACTGATCCTACCTCCCACTCTAAATCTTCCTGCATCATCTCATTGTGCCTGCTGCCTGTGTGCCCTTGGTCCAGCTGTTGTTTCAAAGCGCATGGTTCAATATCCTTGAACAACTGGCAGAGGAAAGACAGCTGGGCAAGATAATGAAAACAATGGGGACTTAGATACTGGGTTTGCCAATATTACACTAAGAAAGCTTGTTTTCAGGCCCTGTGAATGACAGGGTGTGTGTGTGCAAAGTAAGTAGAAAGAGCAAATGAGTCGCCCCACAAGGTAAACCCACAAGACAGCTGTGTTTAATTTTTTATCCAGTACTATCAGATTACACGCATTAATGTGGCCACATAGTGCAGAAACTGCTCTGGCGTCACCAGACTTTTGTAAACTCCCTATATTTTTGTAGCGACCTCACCCCTCTCACCCCTTCTCATTCTCGGCTTGTTGGTCTTGTCTAGGGGTTTAGTACTGGGGGGAGGGATGCGATACACCACGGCCCATGTCCTCCAGAGGGACTGGAGGTGAAAGCCAGAACTATCGGGTTTTGTGTGTGTGTCCCAGAGTCAAATCCTTTCTTCGAGATGACTCCCTTTGCTCCTAGTAACCAGAGTTCCACACACTGAAAAGGTCCAAATCGTATTTATTCTCTTCCAGCGATCGTCATACAGCACAGACAGGTTGAGACCCATAGAACACTTCAGTATTTGTGGGGAGTAGGTCAAGGCACAATTCTCTAAGTAGAGCTAACCACTGTGGTGTCACCAATGGTTATGATGTATAGTCACTGCCACCGACTATATAGAACAAGAGCATGAATTACCTTCGCTATCACAGCCCCTGTCAGAGGGAAGACATCCGTCCAAGAGAGTTACCAGAGGCCTCTCCGTCACCGGCAAACGCTGCGCCAGACTTTCCGGAGAAGTTCCGCTCACCGGCCTCCTCAATCTCAGACACGGGCACCCAAGGCGTTAGGGCCCCCTCAGATTCCTCCACCCTCGCATTAGTACCTCACCCCAGGCTAAAGGTGCCTGGGATGGACTCCATCTCCCGCTCTGGCCAGGTCAGGGGCACCTGGGCCCGGAACTCCGGAACGCCAGCACCCAGGCTGAAGGCGCCTGGGCGCGGCCGCGTCCTCTGACTCTGAACCCCCAGGTCAGGGCGTCCGCCCCTTTTATCTCCTCTCCCTTTGCGTCACAGCAGGTTCCCCGCCCCGCTGTACCAGCGCCAGGAAAGGACAAAAAGGATGCAGTCTCGCGGTGAGTGTTCAGCTCCGGCCCAGGGCGACAGCGCCACCTGCAGGCTGCAGGGAACCTCACACCACCAGAGTCCTCCAAGAACCACAAAAGGGTCTCAGATTCCCTAACAATCAGTGCATCTGGGTTACACTACCACCCAGATGCCTCCCCTAAATTCAAATACCCGCTACATTTTATTTTTGTAAACTGTTTTGATAGATTGATAGACACGGAGCAGAAAATAACCAAATGGATCTGAATCTGATTTACTTACATTCAGGTTTTATTAACAACGTGATTCTAGGAAAGTTCAAGAAAACATGCAAACCTGCCCGCTGGCCTGTTTAATTTTATCACATAACGCTTTTTGCAGAGAATGTATGCCAGAAAGATGAACAATGTATATTTTCATAAAACTGGTAATAAACAGGAAGAATGTGGGTCTGCTCAGAACAACCACACTGCTACACTGGATGTAGTAAAAAAAGTTGAAATTAAGGAATCCAAGTAAAAAAGTCCCTTCAATCACTAATAATTTAAATTTTTGTTTAAATATATATAATGTTTTTTTTTCTTTTTTCAGACAGTCTTGTTTTACAGGAGACAGCCACTCTATGTAGTTGTCCAACCTGGAGATTGTGGCTTTATCAATACCATTATTTTTTTTATTCTCATCCCAAGACATCCTACTAAACAGTACTATAGAGCGCTCTCAGATTCAAAACAGAAAAAGTCTCTCCTGCGCTTAGTTGTGGTGCACAGTGTACTGCTGCTAGGGAGAGCCCAACAACAGTATTCTAGTTTATGGGATGCTTCCTTATTGCAGGAATAGTTCCTATTCTGACCCTACTCACCAGGAGCCTATCCCTGTGTTAATCTCTTTCCCTAGCCAGCAGGTATCTGCCCCTGAACTACCACTCGCTCCAGGTTCTCTTAAATGACGCAGGAGACTCTATATATAACGTTAACTGTCAAGGTGACTTATGCTGGCCATACACGGGTCGAATTTCGAAAGAACTTTCTTTCGAAAATCTTATCTAAGAATTTTCGTTCGTATTTCGCACCATTAGTGGGCTGCAGCAACAGCCGATTTTCGGACGGCCATCGAATTTTAATAATCCAACATGTTGGATATTTTTTGAAAAAACAAACGATTTTCTAATCAATGATGGGAGAATCGTGTGAGAAATGTAATCAAAAAAGAAATGCGCATGTGCAAGAAAAGAAAATTCCCGGAAAGAAACAAAGGTTCCCGGAAAGAAAGAAGATTCCCAGACGCAAAATTATTTTCTGTAGGAACATGAGGTGAAATTGAAGGTTTGGTCGGTCGAATTTCGAAATCAATGGTGGCACCATGGGTTTACAAAACGCACAAATTTTCTGATTTTTAAAAGAAAGTTTTTTCGAAATTCGACCCGTGACTGAGATCGCGAGAGATTGCAGTGTCCAATTGGACAGCTGGCTTCTCTGACAGAATTCATAAGGGTGACGATAACAATGGCACATACAAAACCTTCACCTGCCTACATACAGTCATCAACCACTTTATTAGGTACACCTTGCTAGTACCATATTGGACCCTTTTTGCCTTTAGAACTGCCTTAATTCTTCATGGCATAGATTCAACAGTGTTGGAAACATTCCTTAGAGATTTTGGTCCAATTACGCAGTTGGTGCAGATTTGTTGGCTGCACATCCATGATGCGAATCCATGATGCGAATCTCCTGCTCCACCACATCTCAAAGGTGCTCTATTGGATTGAGATGCCCAACTGAAAACCAGCTATAACCATCCGCCAGTGGGGGGAGCCAGAGGAGTTGCCATTAAGCTATCCAGGGCTGGATGCCCTAATGTAAGAGCACATGACTTCTCTTTAATTAGGGGGTCACACTCCTGCTGGTAAGTGTGTACTTCTCCCATTTGGTGGTGGCTTCATGAGTCAAATGACCTTTGTTGGTGATGGAGATTTTTTGCACATCTACAAGTAATTGGATATAAAAGAGGAGGATAGTTCTTATTTTTCTTATTTTTCCCATTTTGAACATTGGACTTTTTCTTTTTTCCAATCTGTTTATATCGTTATTTTTTTAGCGTGACTCCTTTTGGCATAATAATCTTAGGCTTTGTTCTCATCTGCAAATTTAAGTTGTGTTGCGGGTGTGAAGTTGGAAAAAAGTACTTTTTGCCACATCTTTGATGTAGTTTCCAGCAAAAACAAAGTTGAACGACAACATGCAAATTGTGGCTACAAACGCTCTACACCATTGCTTACCTACAACATGTAGAACAGAATCTAAAAAGGGTTATGTGAGGTACTGGTTTTGCTAAAAGTACACTTATATAGCAATAATTACGGTACTTTATCTTACATGAAGGACTCTCTTTAAGTTATTACACAGCATCTCAATAAGAGGTTTGGCCATCTAGAAAGCAATTTTTTTCTGTCTGTGATTTACTCATGTGTTTTGAGTCAATGTCTTGTTGCATCACTTCTTTATCCTTCACATAACAGGCCATTACCCTTAAATTCTTCTGTCAAACTTCTTGACACAGTGGCTATTTAATATTCCCTTTGTCTGTCCAGGCCATGGACGAGCAATGCACCCCCAAACCACGATGTGCCTTCCACCTTGATTCACATTTTTGCAAATTTCTACTAGAGAATATAATGTTTTGCTCATTCTATAACACGTCTTTTGAAAGCTTTGTGGCATGCAGCAATTTTCTTTATGTAAAACAGTATTTCCCTGAAATGCCTTACTGATTAGTGTCTGATGACACATGAACACCTTAGCAGATTCAATAAATTTGTCAAGGTTCTCTACTGTTACTTTTCACCAACTGCAATCTTTGAAGTATGGCTCATTGATGACTCTCTTTTTGGGATGTTATAATACATACAGTTCATATAGCCATATGGTAATGTAAAATGGCATGACCAGTGCAGATAAGATGTCCCACCTTGTTTTGTGTCTGCCTGACCATGAGTACTCACCACCCCCCTTGCTATTAACTAAATTAATGAGACCACACATGAATTGGAGTACAAATGGCCACAGCAGCCTTTTTATTAACCACTTAACGACCGCCCCATGTACAGCAGAACGGCACGGACAGGCACAATCACGTACCTGTACGTGCCTGCCTTCGTGCGATCGGACCCCCTCCCGGTACATGGGGTGGTCTGTATCGCTTAAAGATCGATCCGTGATGAGGGGGCGGCCATTTGTTTCTGGCCACCCCCTCGCGATCGCTCCCGGCGAAATAAATGCTTCCGCTGCCTGTGTAATGTATACACAGGCAGGAGGAAGTGATGTCATCTCTCCATGCGGCGCTCTATTCGTCCAGAGCTCCAAGGAGAGAAGACATCAGGTTAGTGCACCAACAGTACACTGACACCAGGACATATAGGCAAATAAATAACCCCCCCCATTCATTTCCCAGATCGCCCCCCAGATCACCCCCCAGCCCCCATTCACAGTGTCACTGATTGCAGTGATCATTTATTTACTGATCACTGCAATCAGTGACATTTGTGATAGTAATAGTGTCAGGGCAGTTAGTGTTAGGTCCCCCCCTAATAAAGGTTTAACCCCTTGATCACCCCCCAGGTAACCCTTTCACCCCCTATCACCAGTGTCACTAAGCAATCATTTTTCTGATCGCTGTATTAGTGTCGCTGGTGCCGCTAGGTAGCCAGTTATTTTTTTAGGTTCGCCGCCAGGTTTTTATAGCGTCGGGTACCCCCATATATTATCTAATAAAGGTTTTAACCCCCTGATTGCCCCTAGAGTTTCACCAGTGATCACCATATAAGTGTCACTGGTGACACTGGTTAGCCAGTTAGTTATTTCGTTATTTAGGTTCCCCCTCAGGTTTTTATATAGCGCCAAGTACCCCCATATATTACCTAATAAAGGTTTAACCCCTTGATCGCCCCCCAGGTAACACTTTCACCCCCTATCACCAGTGTCACTAAGTGATCGTTTTTCTGATCGCTGTATTAGTGTCGCTGGTGCCGCTAGGTTGCCAGTTATTTTTTTAGGTTCGCCTCCAGGTTTTTATAGCATCAGGTACCCCCATATATTATTTTAATAAAGGTTTAATCCCTTGATCGCCCCCCCAGGGTAACCCTTTCACCCCCTATCACCAGTGTAGTTTGCTTTTTATAGCATCAGGGCACCCGCCGTATATAACCCAATAAAGGTTTAACCCCCTGATCGCCCGGCGGGTGATATCAATTAGGTTTTAGGGTCAGTTAGGGTCTGCGTCGCCCCAGGCAGCGTCAGGTTAGTGCCAGTAGCGCTAACACCCACGCACAAAGCATACACCTCCCTTAGTGGTATAGTAGCTGAACAGATCAATATCTGATCAGATCTATACTAGTTAGCGGGATCAGCCCAGATACCTTCTAGCACCTGCGTTTTGCCCCTCCGTCCAGCCCAGGCCACCCAAGTGCAGTATAGATCGATCACTATCACTTATAAAACACAACACACATAACTGCAGCGTTCGCAGAGACAGGCCTGATCCCTGCGACTCCAATGCTGTAGGAGGTGATTTCACTACCACAGTTAAAAAAAAAGAGCATATATGCTGAAGCATGGGGGCAGCAGGGGCAGTGGAGCGATTTTGCTCCTAATGCCGCGTACATACGGTCAAAATTCCGACGGAGGCTTGCCCGTGGAAAAGTCAGACGTGTGTACGCGGCATAACTTTTGTGGGAGGATGCCCCCATGCTTCCGCATAGATAAATGGTGCATGTATGCCCATCATTAGAAGTGGGTGAATGAAGGGAGGTATTCTAATGGTGGGCATACCCACCGATCAATCAATTTTTTTCGTTCAGCCAACAGCATGAAAAAAAAAGATTACAATACATGTCAAACAAGGACCAGCAACGTACTGGTATGTTGCTGGACTTTGAGTGGTTATACCAGAATGATGCCTGCGGGTTTAGGTATCATCTTGGTATCATTCTTTTCAGCCAGCGGCCGGATTCATGTAAAAGCAATCCTATCGGCTAATTAGCCTCTGGACTGCTTTTACAAGCAGTGGGAGGGAATGTCCCCCCCCTGGATATAAAAAGCGCCATTAAGAAATTGGGAAAGCATTTTATCACACCGATCTTGGTCTGGTCAGATGATTTGAGGGCAGAGGAAAGATCTAGGGTCTAATAGACCCCAATTTTTTTTTTTTAAATAGTACCTATTGCTATCATAGGGGATATTTACATTCCCTGAGATAACAATAAAAATGATAAAAAAAAAAAAAAAATGGAAGGAACAGTTTAAAAAAAAATAAAAAAGCAAAAAAAAAAACACCCCTGTCCCGCCCTGCTCTTGCGCAAAAGCATCGTTCTGACGTCATATTTAAACAGCAATTGCACCATGCACGTGAGGTATCACTGCGAAGGTCAGATTGAGGGCAGTAATATTAGCAGTAGACCTCCTCTGTTAATCTAATGTGGTAACCTGTAAAGGCTTTTAAAGGCTTTTAAAAATGTATGTAGTTTGTCGCCACTGCACGTTTTTGCGAAATTTTAAAGCATGTCGTATTTGGTATCCATGTACTCGGCCTAAGATCATCTTTTTTATTTCATCAAACATTTGGGCAATATAGTGTGTTTTAGTGCATTAAAATTAAAAAAAGTGTATTTTTTCCCCAAAAAATGCGTTTGAAAAATCGCTGCGCAAATACTGTGTGGTAAAAAAAAATGCAACACCCACTATTTTAATCTGTAGGGCCTTTGCTTTAAAAAAATATCTAATTATTGGGGGTTCAACGTAATTTTCTTGCAAAAAAATTTTTTTTCATGTAAACAAAAAGTGTCAGAAAGGGCTTTGTCTTCAAATGGTTAGAAGAGTGGATGATGTGTGACATAAGCTTCCTAAAGTTGTGCATAAAATGCCAGGACAGTTCAAAACACCCCATTTTGGAAAGTAGACACCCCAAGCTATTTGCTGAGAGGCATGTCGAGTCCATGGAATATTTTATATTTTGACACAAGTTGCGGGAAAAATATATATTTTTTTTTTTTGCACTAAGTTGTCACTAAATGATATATTGCTCAAACATGCCATGGTTATATGTGAAATTACACCCCAAAATACATTCTGTTGCTTCTCCTGAGTACGGGGATACCACATGTGTGAGACTTTTTGGGAGCCTAGCCGCGTACGGGACCCCAAAACCCAAGCACCGCCTTCAGGATTTCTAAGGGTGTAAATTTTTGATTTCACTCCTCACTGCCTATCACAGTTTCGGAGGCCATGGAATGCCCAGATGGCACAAACCCCCCCCCCCCAATGACCCCATTTTGGAAAGTAGACACCCCAAGCTATTTGCTGAGAGGTATGGTGAGTATTTTGCAGATCTCGCTTTTTGTCACAAAGTTTTGAAAATTGAAAAAAGAAAATATATATATATATATTTTCTTTCTTCATTTTCAAAAACAATTGAGAGCTGTAAAATACTCACCCTGCCTCTCAGCAAATAGCTTGGGGTGTCTACTTTCCAAAATTGGGTTATTTGGGGGGGTATTGTGATATCTTGGCATTTTATGGCCTTCAAAACTGTGATGGGTAGTGAGGAGTGAAATCAAAAATTTGCGCCCTTAGAAATCCTGAAGGAAATTGGTTTCCGGGGTCCCGTACGTGGCTAGGCTCCTAAAAAGTCCCACACATGTGGTATCCCCGTACTCAGGAGAAGCAGAAAAATGTATTTTGGGGGGTAATTCCACATATAACCATGGCATGTGTGAGCAATATATCATTTAGTGACAACTTTTTGTAAAAAAATTTTTTTGTCATTATTCAATCACTTGGGACAAAAACAAATGATATTCAATGGGTTCAACATGCCTCTCAGCAATTTCCTTGGGGTGTCTACTTTCCAAAATGGGTTCATTCGGGAGGGTTTTGTACTGTCCTGCCATTTTAGCACCTCAAGAAATGAGATAGGCAGTCATAAAAAGCTGTGTAAATTCCAGAAAATGTACCCTAGTTTGTAGACACTATAACTTTTGCGAAAACCAATAAATATACGCTTATTGACATTTTTTTTACTAAAGACATGTGGCTGAATACATTTTGGCCTAAATGTATGACTAAAATTCAGTTTATTCGATTTTTCTTATAACAAAAAGTAGAAAATATCATTTTTTTTCAAAATTTTCGGTCCTTTTCCGTTTATATCGTAAAAAATAAAAATAGCAGAGACAATCAAATACCATTAAAATAAAGCTCTATTTGTGGGAAAAAAAGGACGAAAATTTCGTTTGGGTACAACATTGCATGACCACGCAATTACCAGTTAAAGCAGCGCAGTGCCAAAGTGTAAAAACACCTCTGGTCTTTATGCTGCGTATTGGTCTGGGGCTTAAGTGGTTAACAAAAACAACTTATCGGCCTGTTGGTCTTATGACGGCACCCAGAATTCCAACTTGTTCCACTTGTAACACTGCGGGACCTTTTACCATACCAGGCCTCCAGCCGTGATACACCAGCTCGGAGACAACCCACCCCCCGCAGTGCAACCATAACCGTATTCCAGTTAACCTTAGTAACTGGAATACACCAGAGGGGCACATACCACCGATGAGCCTCCCACACTTCCATCTCAACCGTATTTTCTTCCACCGTCAAAAGACCAACCACCGTCACACGATCAGCTGCCATGACGTTCTTTGCTCATATTGCACCCGCAAAGAGATAAAGCAAACCAACCAAACAAAACAAAACACAGGGAGGGTGGGTGGCAAACTGCCTGATTGTCATCTGTCCCTTCTCTGCTGTCCAGGAGACCCCAGCTATTCCTTAACTAACTACCACAAACCCCTCCTCATCCTGTTGCTCCAACCAATCCACCTCTCCCCCATTCCCCACCTACAATCCTTAACCCCATAGTTGCTTCCCCTTCTAACACTGTCATGCCGGCCCTGCACTATCTTTAATTTTTTTTTTCTCGATCCGGGCCTTATTTGCATGTTGCACATCTTTATTATTATGGCCTATATGAAGATTAGATCACATTTTAGGGAGCTATACTGTATATTAGGGATGAGCTTCGTGTTCGAGTCGAACATACGTTCGACTCGAACATCGGCTGTTCGATCGTTCGACGAAGATCGAACGATTTGGGCCGTTCGCGCCAAATTCGAGTGACGCGAACGGCCCACAATGCACTACGCCATCGCAGTGTCATCCAGGCGCTGTGATTGGCCAAGCATGCACTGTGACCCCGCATGCTTGGCCAATCACAGCGCCGGCAGCGAGGAGAGCAATGATTGGCCACAGGCAGGATGCCTGTGGCCAATTATTGCTGAGGGTGTTTAGTACACGCCCCACACTATAAAAGCCCGCCAGCACGGCGGCCTAGTGTAGTGTGTTCCGGAGCAGGGAAAGAGAAGCATAGGCAGGGACAGTGACATTTATTTTTTTCTTGCTTAACCTGGATTCCTTTAGTTTAGGGAAAGAGAAGGATAGGTAGGGAGAGTGTCAGTGTGTTTTACTGTGCGAATCCTTGTTTCTTGGGACAGGGAAGGACAGTGAGGGAATTCTCCTTGTGCTATAGTGTGCTTTAAAAAAACATTTTTTCTAGGGACAGAAAACTATAGGTAGGGAGAGTGTCAGTGTGTTTTACTGTGCGAATCCTTGTTTCTAGGGACAGGGAAGGACAGTGAGGGAATTCTCCTTGTGCTATAGTGTGCTTTAAAAAAACATTTTTTCAAGGAACAGAAAACTATAGGTAGGAAGAGTGTCAGTTTCTTTCACTGTGATAATCCTTGTTTCTAGGGACAAAGAAGGAAAGTGAGGGAAATTCTCCTTGTGCTATAGTGTGCTTTAAAAAAACATTTTTTCTAGGGACAGAAAACTATAGGTAGGAAGAGTGTCAGTTTCTTTCACTGTGATAATCCTTGTTTCTAGGGACAAAGAAGGAAAGTGAGGGAAATTCTCCTTGTGCTATAGTGTGCTTTAAAAAAACATTTTTTCTAGGGACAGAAAACTATAGGTAGTGTGACAGCAGGAAGGTAAAGTCACCTGGGTGCATCCAGGGGGGTAGATATATTTCTCCCAGATTCAGGCTTTATGCCGACTTATACAACTAGGGAGTTGATGAAGCCCAGCTGAGGCTAGTGGGCTCATGAATGACTCATACCTCTAGGGAGAGTGCTGGGCGTCGTGAGACAGGGAGTTGATGAGACCAGCTGAACCTTGTCAGCTCATTTAGGCCTCTATAAGAACTCCCAGCTTCATTAGATGTTAGCTCATGCCTGGAACCAGACCTGTGTGGACTGTCTAGGGAGAGTGAACCCCTGTGCGGTGAGGCAAAGCCTGTGTGGCTATTTGATTGGACTTTTACTAAACCAGGGACTTAGGGACTAGGACAGCACCAGGCTGATCCCAGTTGTTAGTTTAGGAAACCTGCATGTTTAGTCAGAGGTCAAACTGACCAGGATTTATTTTGTTTGTTTCTTTTTGGCTTTGCTGTGTTTTTGTCTCTGTACATAGAGAAATAAACCGCACCTTTTGATTTTGAAAACCACAACCTCCGTCTGCTGGCCCTGTTTTTGTGTGGGGAGCCCAACCAGGGGGTCACACACACCCGCTACCGAGTTAACCCCCTCACAGTTGGTGGAGAATGCAGGCAGTTTTTTTTAAGCCAGCATGGAGGAGATACTGAAACAGCTGGCTCTAGCAAATGCCAATCAACAGCAGACAAATGCAGGTTTGCAAAGGAGCCTTGCAGCCCAGCAGCAAGCTCATCAACAAGCCCAGCAGCAATCTGAGGCCCGCTTCATAGACCTGTTACAGAAGCAAGAGCAGAGACTACAACAAATGGAAACAGTAATGCAGCAACGTCCGCAGACCAGTGAGGAAAGCCGTCCCACTAATACCGCGTCCTTTGGGGTGAGTCGTTTATTGACAAAAATGACTGGAGAGGATGATCCAGAGGTATTTTTGACCACATTTGAAAGGACTGCTGAAAGAGAAAAGTGGCCTGAGGAGCAGTGGGCTGGACTGGTGGCTCCTCTGTTAACTGGTGAATCGCAGAAGGCTTACTATGACCTAGAGCCTGACCAAGCAAAAGACTATGTGATGCTAAAAGCTGAAATATTGGCAAGGCTGGGTGTCACCCTGGCTGTCCGGGCTCAGCGTGTGCATAACTGGACTTTCCAGCTTGGAAAACCCCCCAGGTCTCAAATGTATGATCTCATTCACCTGAGCAGGAAGTGGCTACAGCCAGAGACTTTGTCCGCACCAAAGATTGTGGAACGTGTTGTAATGGATCGGTTTTTGAGAGCTCTTCCTACTGCCATCCAAAAGTGGGTAAGCCATGGAGACCCAGAGACGGCCGGTGGTCTTGTGGATCGTGTAGAGAAATACTTGGCTACAGAGAACCTGACGGCCTCTTCCAGAGACACTCGGACTTTCCACCCTAAGACCAGACCATCCCCAGGGGCGGATAAGAGGATTCCAAGGGGTGAGGGTGGAGAGAGTGAGAGGGTGGGAGCTCTACCCCAAGTTTGGCGAGAACAGCCTGGGAAATCAGCGGCTCAAGAGGCCGCAAGAAGGATCGTTTGCTACCGCTGCCGGCAAGCGGGACATATTGCAGCCAATTGCCCGGTTGTGGAGGAACCCATGCAGTGTGACTTTCTGACGGGCAGACGTCAGTCGCTGTGTGCGACAGTCGCATGCACTGCCATTCGAGGAACTGAGAAACATTTATGCAAAATGTGTATTAATGGTAGAAATGTTGTGGTATTACTGGATTCAGGTAGCCTTGTGACCCTGATAAAGGCTGAATTAGTTAAAACAGAGGTCTCTGGGAATAGCAAGGTAGCTGTTATTTGTGTGCATGGGGACACCCGAGAGTATCCAGTGACTACAGTGTGTTTCGAGACCCCCAAAGGTACCCTCTCTCATCCAGTGGGCTTAGTATCTCAGTTACCGCATGACGCCATTGTGGGAAGGGATTTTCCGAAGTTCTGGGAACTGTGGGATGATCCTGAGCCCCCCACTGGTGCCCCTATGTACCAGGAATGTGATAGCCAGAACTCCTCTGAGAGTGGTGAGGACTCTCCAGAATTTCCCTTGTCAGTATTTGCAGGGGAGACTCAAGAAACTGGAGAGGAGCCCACCTCCTCAGACGAAAACCTACCGTCTGTGGAGTTTTCTGATCTGGAGGTTCACAGGGAAAATTTTGCCACAGAACAGTTAAAAGACCCCGCCCTAATAAAGGCACGGGAAAACGTAGTGGAAATAGATGGCGAGTTAGTGAACCCAGATAATACCTGCACTTACCCATACTTCAGCGTAGAGAAGGACCTACTGTATCGGGTGGCAAAAAGGGCAGAAGAAACCATTGAGCAGCTGGTGGTGCCCAAACCTTACAGGAAGTTGGTGTTGGAGTTGGCCCATGGGCACATTCTTGGAGGTCATCTGGGGACAGAGAAAACCCGAGAGAGGGTATTACAGAGATTCTATTGGCCTGGGGTGATGAAGGACATAGAAAATTATTGTTCCTCCTGCCCTGTGTGTCAGAGGTCGGCCCGATGCCACATTTCCGTAGCCCGCTGGTCCCTCTACCCATCATTGAGGTCCCGTTTGAGAGAATCGCAATGGATTTGGTAGGTCCTATAATCAAGTCCGCTAGGGGGCACCAGTACATATTGGTTATAATGGACTATGCCACCCGTTATCCAGAAGCGATCCCTCTCAGAAATACCTCGGCCAAAACCATAGCCAAAGAGCTATCTCTTGTTTTTAGCCGGGTGGGTATTTGTAAAGAACTGCTTACAGACCAAGGTACACCCTTTATGTCCCGGGTTATGAAAGAGCTGTGTAAATTGCTCAAAGTGACGCAATTGCGTACATCTGTGTATCACCCCCAAACCGATGGGCTGGTTGAAAGATTCAACAAAACCCTAAAACAAATGTTGAAGAAAGTGGTGGATAGAGATGGAAAGGATTGGGACTGTCTACTTCCTTATTTGATGTTTGCTATTAGGGAGGTGCCCCAATCCTCTACGGGATTCTCCCCCTTTGAGTTACTGTATGGGAGACACCCAAGAGGGCTGTTGGATATTGCCAAGGAAACTTGGGAAAGTGAGAGTTCTCCCCACAGGAGTGTGATTGAGCATGTCGCCCTGATGCAAGATCGAATTGCACAGGTAATGCCCATCGTGAAGGAACATTTGGCCCAAGCGCAGTTGGCACAGCAGAGAGTGTACAACCGTGGAGCAAAGACCCGTACCTTTTCCCCGGGGGATAGGATATTGGTACTTGTCCCTACGGTTGAAAGTAAATTCCTTGCCAAATGGCAAATTCCCCTGGCCAAGTCGGCCAAAGAGAAAACCGCATTTGTAACCCCAGACGGGGCGTTCCAATATAAGAGAATGCCGTTCGGGTTACAGAATGCGCCGGCCACATTCCAGCGGAAAATGGACCAGATACTGAGGCCCCATCGGAAGTATGCTGCGGCTTACCTGGATGACGTAATTGTCCATAGCACAGATTGGGCCTCACATCTGCCAAAAGTGCAAGCAGTCCTAGACTCTATCCGGGAAGCGGGGTTTACGGCTAACCCCAAGAAGTGTACCATTGGGCAGGAGGAGGCCAGATATCTTGGGTACACCATTGGCAGGGGAGTAATAAAACCCCAACTCAACAAAGTCGAGGCCATCCAGAGTTGGCCACGTCCCAACAGCAAGAAGCAGGTACGAGCCTTTCTGGGAATCGCGGGTTATTATCGGCGCTTCATTCCCCACTTTGCTTCTAAGGCTGTGCCCCTAACCAACCTGACGAAAGGGAAAGGGTCGGTCATGATTAAATGGACCCCCGAGGCTGAGGCAGCATTCCAATTCTTGAAACAAGCCTTATGTAGCCAGCCAGTGTTGTACTCACCCGACTTCTCTAAAGACTTTGTCGTACAAAGTGATGCGTCAGATGTGGGGTTAGGAGCAGTATTGTCCCAGGTCTGGAACGGGGAAGAGCACCCAGTCATTTACCTCAGCAGGAAGTTGAAGTCCCATGAGGTAAATTACGCCACGGTTGAAAAGGAGTGTTTAGCGGTGAAGTGGGCTCTAGATTCCCTTCGGTACTATCTGCTAGGTAGGCACTTTGACATGGTTACGGATCACGCTCCGTTAAAGTGGATGGCTCAAAACAAGGAGACAAATAGAAGAGTGAATAGGTGGTTCCTGGCCCTACAGGAATTCAACTTCACAGTAAAGCATCGCCCTGGCGTTCAAATGGGGAATGTGGATGCTTTGTCTCGAGTACATGAATGCCTGATTGCTGGTGTTCCAACCCCGAGGTTAAAACAAGAGGGGGGGGTATGTGACAGCAGGAAGGTAAAGTCACCTGGGTGCATCCAGGGGGGTAGATATATTTCTCCCAGATTCAGGCTTTATGCCGACTTATACAACTAGGGAGTTGATGAAGCCCAGCTGAGGCTAGTGGGCTCATGAATGACTCATACCTCTAGGGAGAGTGCTGGGCGTCGTGAGACAGGGAGTTGATGAGACCAGCTGAACCTTGTCAGCTCATTTAGGCCTCTATAAGAACTCCCAGCTTCATTAGATGTTAGCTCATGCCTGGAACCAGACCTGTGTGGACTGTCTAGGGAGAGTGAACCCCTGTGCGGTGAGGCAAAGCCTGTGTGGCTATTTGATTGGACTTTTACTAAACCAGGGACTTAGGGACTAGGACAGCACCAGGCTGATCCCAGTTGTTAGTTTAGGAAACCTGCATGTTTAGTCAGAGGTCAAACTGACCAGGATTTATTTTGTTTGTTTCTTTTTGGCTTTGCTGTGTTTTTGTCTCTGTACATAGAGAAATAAACCGCACCTTTTGATTTTGAAAACCACAACCTCCGTCTGCTGGCCCTGTTTTTGTGTGGGGAGCCCAACCAGGGGGTCACACACACCCGCTACCGAGTTAACCCCCTCACAGTAGGAAGAGTGTCAGTGTGTTTTACTGTGCGAATCCTTGTTTCTAGGGACAGGGAAGGACAGTGAGGGAATTCTCCTTGTGCTATAGTGTGCTTTAAAAAAACATTTTTTCTAGGGACAGAAAACTATAGGTAGGGAGAGTGTCAGTGTGTTTTACTGTGCGAATCCTTGTTTCTAGGGACAGGGAAGGACAGTGAGGGAATTCTCCTTGTGCTATAGTGTGCTTTAAAAAAACATTTTTTCTAGGGACAGAAAACTATAGGTAGGGAGAGTGTCAGTGTGTTTTACTGTGCGAATCCTTGTTTCTAGGGACAGGGAAGGACAGTGAGGGAATTCTCCTTGTGCTATAGTGTGCTTTAAAAAAACATTTTTTCTAGGGACAGAAAACTATAGGTAGGAAGAGTGTCAGTTTCTTTCACTGTGATAATCCTTGTTTCTAGGGACAAAGAAGGAAAGTGAGGGAAATTCTCCTTGTGCTATAGTGTGCTTTAAAAAAACATTTTTTCTAGGGACAGAAAACTATAGGTAGGGAGAGTGTCAGTGTGTTTTACTGTGCGAATCCTTGTTTCTAGGGACAGGGAAGGACAGTGAGGGAATTCTCCTTGTGCTATAGTGTGCTTTAAAAAAACATTTTTTCTAGGGACAGAAAACTATAGGAAGGAAGAGTGTCAGTTTCTTTCACTGTGATAATCCTTGTTTCTAGGGACAAAGAAGGAAAGTGAGGGAAATTCTCCTTGTGCTATAGTGTGCTTTAAAAAAAAAAATTTCTAGGGACAGAAAACTATAGTTAGGGAGAGTGTCAGTGTCTTTTACTGTGCGAATCCTTGTTTCTAGGGACAGGGAAGGACAGTTAGGGAATTCTCCTTGTGCTATAGTGTGCTTTAAAAAAACATTTTTTCTAGGGACAGAAAACTATAGGAAGGAAGAGTGTCAGTTTCTTTCACTGTGATAATCCTTGTTTCTAGGGACAAAGAAGGAAAGTGAGGGAAATTCTCCTTGTGCTATAGTGTGCTTTAAAAAAACATTTTTTCTAGGGACAGAAAACTATAGGTAGGGAGAGTGTCAGTGTCTTTTACTGTGCGAATCCTTGTTTCTAGGGACAGGGAAGGACAGTGAGGGAATTCTCCTTGTGCTATAGTGTGCTTTAAAAAAACATTTTTTCTAGGGACAGAAAACTATAGGAAGGAAGAGTGTCAGTTTCTTTCACTGTGATAATCCTTGTTTCTAGGGACAAAGAAGGAAAGTCAGGGAAATTCTCCTTGTGCTATAGTGTGCTTTAAAAAAACATTTTTTCTAGGAACAGAAAACTATAGGTAGGGAGAGTGTCAGTGTCTTTTACTGTGCGAATCCTTGTTTCTAGGGACAGGGAAGGACAGTGAGGGAATTCTCCTTGTGCTATAGTGTGCTTTAAAAAAACATTTTTTCTAGGGACAGAAAACTATAGGAAGGAAGAGTGTCAGTTTCTTTCACTGTGATAATCCTTGTTTCTAGGGACAAAGAAGGAAAGTGAGGGAAATTCTCCTTGTGCTATAGTGTGCTTTAAAAAAACATTTTTTCTAGGGACAGAAAACTATAGGTAGGAAGAGTGTCAGTTTCTTTCACTGTGATAATCCTTGTTTCTAGGGACAGGGAAGGAAAGTGAGGGAAATTCTCCTGTGCTATAGTGTGCTTTAAAAAAACATTTTTTCTAGGGACAGAAAACTATAGGTAGGGAGAGTGTCAGTGTGTTTTACTGTGTGAATCCTTGTTTCTAGGGACAGGGAAGGACAGTGAGGGAATTCTCCTTGTGCTATAGTGTGCTTTAAAAAAACATTTTTTCAAGGGACAGAAAACTATAGGTAGGAAGAGTGTCAGTTTCTTTCACTGTGATAATCCTTGTTTCTAGGGACAAAGAAGGAAAGTGAGGGAAATTCTCCTTGTGCTATAGTGTGCTTTAAAAAAACATTTTTTCTAGGGACAGAAAACTATAGGAAGGAAGAGTGTCAGTTTCTTTCACTGTGATAATCCTTGTTTCTAGGGACAAAGAAGGAAAGTGAGGGAAATTCTCCTTGTGCTATAGTGTGCTTTAAAAAAACATTTTTTCTAGGGACAGAAAACTATAGGTAGGGAGAGTGTCAGTGTCTTTTACTGTGCGAATCCTTGTTTCTAGGGACAGGGAAGGACAGTGAGGGAATTCTCCTTGTGCTATAGCGTGCTTTAAAAAAACATTTTTTCTAGGGACAGAAAACTATAGGAAGGAAGAGTGTCAGTTTCTTTCACTGTGATAATCCTTGTTTCTAGGGACAAAGAAGATAAGTGAGGGAAATTCTCCTTGTGCTATAGTGTGCTTTAAAAAAACATTTTTTCTAGGGACAGAAAACTATAGGTAGGGAGAGTGTCAGTGTCTTTTACTGTGCGAATCCTTGTTTCTAGGGACAGGGAAGGACAGTGAGGGAATTCTCCTTGTGCTATAGTGTGCTTTAAAAAAACATTTTTTCTAGGGACAGAAAACTATAGGAAGGAAGAGTGTCAGTTTCTTTCACTGTGATAATCCTTGTTTCTAGGGACAAAGAAGGAAAGTGAGGGAAATTCTCCTTGTGCTATAGTGTGCTTTAAAAAAACATTTTTTCTAGGGACAGAAAACTATAGGTAGGAAGAGTGTCAGTTTCTTTCACTGTGATAATCCTTGTTTCTAGGGACAGGGAAGGACAGTGAGGGAAATTCTCCTTGTGCTATAGTGTGCTAAAGCATTCCTCATCAACCATCTTTGAAATCCTTGTTTTTTTGGACAGTCAGGGAAATTGTCGTTGTGATATTCTGTGCAAAAGCAATCATCCTCAACCATATTTAGAAATCCTTAAGTAAAGGGACAGAGAAGGACACCTGAAGGTAGCCCTTATTGCTTTTTTCCCATCTCCCTGCAGGCCATCTATTAGAATGTCTGGAAGGCAAACAAGGAGAGGCAGACAGTCAGGAGGCAATAAAAGAGGGCAAGCAGGCTCTGTGTCTGGGGGCAACAGTGCTGGTCGTGGACGCGGTGCATTGTCATCAGCACATGGCCATGGGACACGCTTGTCCTTCTTTTCGGCAGCTGGACATGTTGAGCCACATCATGCCGAAGACTTGGTAGAGTGGATGACCAAGCCCTCCTCCTCCTCCTCATCCTCTCTCACCCAGGCTCAGGGTACTGGAAAAGCAGCTGCCAAAGCGTCCTCTTCCCTGGTATCAATGTCAGACTCATCATCAGTCACTCCTTCCCTAGACCCACCATGTCCTCCTCCTGAGGAGTCCCCCGAACTGTTTGAGCACAGTGTTGGGTACATGCTCCAGGAGGATGCCCAGCGTTTCGAAGGGTCTGATGATGAAACCCAGCTACAGGAAGGCAGTAGCGTGAGAGCAGACAGAGGGGATGCTCAAGAAGGACACCAATCTGGCAGTCATGTTCCAGCAGCTGCAGCATACTGCCAGATTTGCTCCAGTGATGAGGAGGGAGGGGATGATGAGGTCACCGACTCCACGTGGGTGCCTAATAGGAGAGAGGAGGAGGAGGAGGATGAGGAGGAGGCACATCTCCAACGAGGCAGGATGCCCTTTGGTGGCCAGCGTAAGGGCAGTACACCGACGGAATCACACCGCAGAGCTCCGCCTGTGCAGGGCGCTGCCTCTGCCCGTCATTCAAAAAGTTCTTTGGTGTGGGCCTTTTTTGAGGCTAGTGCATCAGATCGCACAGCTGCTGTTTGCAACATATGTCTCAAGCGTATATCGCGTGGCCAAAACATCAGCCGCTTGGGTACCACATGCCTGACCAGACATATGTTGACCTGCCATGCAGCTCGTTGGCAAGCCTACCTCAAAGACCCACACCAAAGAACAAAGCGGACCTCTCCTTGCACCGCATCAGCTGGGATCTCCAACCCCACTATAACTTCAGTCCTCTCTGAAACATGCACTGAGAGGAATGAAGGTGTAGAATTAGGTGTGTCACAGCCAAGTACTTGCGGCCACTCTGTTAGCAGTACACCAACGTCCGATTCTAGCAGGCAAATTTCCCTGCCCCAGCTGCTGGACCGTCGAAAGAAGTTCACTCCCAGCCATCCACATGCCCAGCGGTTGAATGCTAGCTTGGCTAAATTGCTAGCGCTTCAACTGCTGCCTTTTCAGTTGGTAGACTCGGCCCCCATCCGTGAGTTTGTGCAATGTGCGGTTCCTCAGTGGCAGGTTCCCAAACGCCACTTTTTCTCACGGAAGGCTATTCCGGCTCTCTACCGGCATGTGGAAGGCAATGTCTTGGCCTCGCTGGACAGGGCGGTCAGTGGTAAGGTGCATATTACCGCTGACTCATGGTCCAGCAGGCATGGACAGGGACGTTACCTTTCTTTCACGGCCCATTGGGTCACTCTTTTGGCAGCTGGGAAGGATGCAGGACAAGGTGCAGTAGTGTTGGAGGTTGTTCCACCGCCACGCCTCCAAAATGCTACTACTGGTTGTGACACACCTCTCTCCTCCACCCCCTCCTCTTCTTCTTCCTCCATGGCCTCTTCCTGTGGTTTGTCCTCGGAACCAGCGGTGCTCCGTAGGCGTTCAAGGGGCTACGCAAGTACGCAGGCAAAAAGATGCCATGCCGTGCTTGCGCTGGTGTGTTTGGGGGACAGAAGCCACACTGGGGCAGAGGTCCTGTCTGCTCTGCAGGGCCAGGCCGAGAGGTGGTTGACGCCACGCCAGCTTAAGCCAGGAATGGTGGTTTGCGACAATGGCACCAACCTCCTCTCCGCCCTCCGACAGGGACAACTGACCCATGTGCCCTGTGTGGCTCACGTCCTTAACCTGGTGGTGCAGCGGTTCTTGGGCAGGTACCCGGGCTTACAGGATGTCCTGAGGCAGGCCAGGAAAGTCTGTGTGCATTTCCGCAGATCTTATAATGCCAGTGCTCGCCTGGCTGAGCTGCAAAAGGAGTTGAACCTGCCCAAGAACCGCCTTATATGTGACATGCCCACCAGGTGGAACTCAACGTTGGCCATGCTGCAGCAGCTGCACACGCAGCAGAGGGCCATCAATGAGTACCTGTGCGACTACGGCACCAGGACAGGGTCAGGGGAGCTTGTTTTTTTTTCTCCACGCCAGTCGGGCATGATCAGGGATGCATGCACTGTCCTGGCACCATTTGAGGAGGCCACGAGGATGGTGAGCAGTGACAGTGCATGCATCAGTGACACTGTACCTCTTGTCCACCTGTTGGAGCACACGCTGCGTGGAATAATGGACAGGGCACTTGAGGCAGAACAGAGGCAGGAAGAGGAGGACTTCCTTGCCTCTCAAGGCCCCCTTTACCCAGACAGTGTTCCTTCTGTCCCACCCATCGCACAGGAAGAGGAGGAGGAGGAGGAGGAGGAGGAGGAGGATTGTGTCAGCATGGAGGTGGAGGCTGGCACTCAGCATCATCAGCAGCAGTCTTTTAGGGATGATTTACAGTCCCAAGAAACCAGTGGACTTGTACGTGGCTGGGAGGAGGTGGCTGCGGATCATGTCGTCCTTAGTGACCCAGAGGACTCCGGAGCGAATGCCTCAGCAAACCTACGCTGCATGGCCTCCCTGATCCTGCAAAGTCTGCGGAAGGATCCTCGTATTCTTCGGATCAAGGAGAGGGACCATTACTGGCTGGCCACTCTCCTTGATCCACGGTACAAGGGTAAGGTTGCGGACCTTATGTTACCGTCGCAGAGGGAGCAGAGGATGAGACAACTCCGGGAGGCCTTGCAGAAAGGTCTGTGCAACGCGTTCCCAGAGACTGGGAGGTTACAAACTCCTGGTCCTGGACAACGAGTTGCTGAGGCTTCGGCCAGTCAAAGAAGGAGCGGTGGGGAAGGTGGCCGTCTGACCGATGCGTTCAGACAATTCTTTAGTCCGCAGCCCCAAAGTATGATCGGTTCCAGCAACCATCGCCAGCGTCTGATAAACATGGTGCAGGAATATCTAGGGGCAAGGTCAGACTTGGACACCTTCCCCACCGAAAATCCTCTGGCTTACTGGGTCTTGAGGATGGATCACTGGCCAGAGCTTGCACAGTATGCAATTGAGCTACTGGCCTGTCCTGCATCCAGCGTTCTTTCGGAACGCACATTCAGTGCTGCTGGAGGATTTGTCACGGGTCACAGGGTGCGCCTGTCCACCGACTCGGTTGATCGACTGACTTTCATCAAGATGAACCAGTCTTGGATCACCACCAGCTACCACACACCTGATGCTGATATAACAGACTAATTGATTTTAACATGTCACATCCCTTCAAGACTGATGCTGATGCTGAGTGCCTGTGCTGTTATGTTGACTGGCTATCCTCCTCCTCCGAGTCCTCAATGATACGATTGATGATGATAGCTTGGAAGATCATTTTTGTTTATGGGTGCCGCCACCAGTGGCTAAGGCCCAATTTTTCAGCCCCTGTTTTACAGGGGCGTGTAATTACAATTTTTTTTGCAATAATTTGCCATAGGGCTCATTGCTGTGCTCCAAGTACAGTATCTGTGAGGGGTTGGAGTGTTGTGGCACCAGTGCCTAAGGCCCAATTTTTCAGCCCCTGTTTAACAGGGGCGTGTCATTACAATTTTTGAAGCAATACTTTGCAACAGGGCTCATTGCTGTGCTCCAAGTACAGTATCTGTGAGGGGTTGTAGTGTTGTGCCACCAGTGCCTAAGGCCCAATTTTTCAGCCCCTGTTCAACAGGGGCATGCAATTACAATTCTTGATCTAATAATTCACAGCAGGGCCCATTGCTGCACCCACCAAGAGTAACTCTGAGGGCTTACAGTGTTGTGGCAACGCCACCACCACCACCACCACCACGAAAGGCCCAATTTTTCAGCCCCTGTTCAAAAGGGGCATGTAATTACAATTCTTGATCTAATACTTCACAGCAGGGCCCATTGCTGCACCCACCAAGAGTAACTCTGAGGGCTTACAGTGTTGTGGCAACACCACCACCACCACCACCACCACCACCACCACGAAAGGCCCAATTTTTCAGCCCCTGTTCAACAGGGGCATGCAATTACAATTCTTGATCTAATAATTCACAGCAGGGCCCATTGCTGCACCCACCAAGAGTAACTCTGAGGGCTTACAGTGTTGTGGCAACGCCACCACCACCACCACCACGAAAGGCCCAATTTTTCAGACCCTGTTCAAAAGGGGCATGTAATTACAATTCTTGATCTAATAATTCACAGCAGGGCCCATTGCTGCACCCACCAAGAGTAACTGTCAGGGCTTACAGTGTTGTGGCACCAGCACCACCATCAAAGGCCCAATTTTTACTACCACTGTTCAACAATTATATGTAATTAAAATTCCTGATATAATAGTTGACAGCAGGGCGTTCCAGCACCAACCAAGAGTAACTGTGAGTGCTTACAGTGTTGTGCCAACACCAACAACTAAGGGGCCTATTTCTGCAGAGTATATACGGCAGGTCCCTACTTTCAAACATCCAACTTACAAACGACTCCTACTTGCAAACGCAAGAAGACAACAGGAAGTGAGAGGAAATCTACCACTAGGAAGGAAAATTCTCTCCTGTAAGAATAAATATGGGA
Organism: Rana muscosa; assembly: GCA_029206835.1. Lineage (NCBI taxonomy): Eukaryota > Metazoa > Chordata > Amphibia > Anura > Ranidae > Rana > Rana muscosa. The sequence goes on from CM055118.1 coordinate 233,010,118, forward strand.
GAAAGGTGTCTCCTCTGTACTGATGCTTTATCAGCAATCCTTGTTTCAAGAAAAACACCACATTTCAAAAACAGTTGTCATTGGGACGGAAAGTGAGGTGAAATGTTCTGAACAGGGGCACAGACAGCAAAACAAATGTTACAGGGGTGATAACCCTTACCTATGTTTTCCAAAAAGTTTAAAAATAGATTTTTGGGCTGGAGCTACACTTCAACAATGTACCTGTTCAAAATTACAAACAGATTCTACATAAGAACAAACCTACAGTCCCTGTCTTGTATGCACCGCCTGTATACGGCTGTTCAGAGTATATAGTGCCTTTTTTATTTTATGTGCGGGGTTCCCCTTAATATCCATACAAGACCCAAAGGGGCTGGTAATGGGCTGGGGTAGGGGGGGGGGGTCATGGGGTAGCTATGCCATTTTTCTTAAAGATTTTCATCCATATTACCGGGACCAGACATTACATTAAAGCCGCAAGCAGTTTTAAATGGCTTTTTTTTCCTTTAGAAGTGTCATTTTGTGCAGGGACAGTTCTAAACACGGGAAACACGTGGCACTTCACAGGCATACTTTAGACACCCCCCCAGGTACGATATTTAAAGGAATATTTGACTTTTTTTTTTCACTTTATGCATTATTAAAATGACTGCTCCCGAAAAACGACCGTTTTTAAAACTTATTTTTGCATTGATACATGTGCCCTGGTGCACAACCCGGGTTCCCAAACCCTTTTTAGGACAATAACATGCATAATAGTTGTTATAATTAGCACTTTAGAATTCGAACGTTCGCATCCATTGTATTTAATAGGGTTCTAATGTTCGTACGAACTTTCGGTCCGTTCGCGGGTTCTGGTGCGAACCGAACCCGGGGGTGTTCGGCTCATCACTACTGTATATGCAAAAAAATTATGTCTTTCCAAAGGGTTCACAAAATTGGTGTAATTCCAAAGGGTTTCCAAAATTCATATCATTCCAAAGGGCTTTCTTGCAATTGTATTTTGCATTCTCTGTATAATGTCCTTGTTAGGGTCCTTTCACACGGGGCGGATCCGTGCAGATCCGCCCCGTGAAGCTCCGCTTGCTCAGCGGGGATCGCTCCATTGATCCCCGCTGAGCCGGCGGATGACTGGGCGGTCCCCGCACACTGTGCAGGGACCGCCCTGTCAGAGCGCCGCTCTCCCCTATGGGGAATCGGATGACGACGGACCGTAGAGTCCGTTGTCATCCGATCCGCTCCGCCGACGGAAGGAAAAATAGGGTTTTCCTCCGTCACACTTTGGCGGAGCGGATGTCAGCGGACATGTCTCCGCTGACATCCGTGCTTCCATAGGGCTACATGAAGGATCCGTTTCAGGTCCGCCTAAAAAACTGACAGGCGGACCTGAACGGACCTCCGTGTGAAAGAGCCCTTACACTGTAGCATTCAAAAAGTCAACAAAGTTACAGTGAGAAAAACCTACCTTCATAAGAAATAACAGTGTAACTAAAAGGCTATCTCTATAGACAACACATCACGACTGGGCCACACCTGAGCTTATCTACAGATCTGTCTTAAGTCCTTTCTACGTAATGCTTTGATGTTTATGTAATATGTCATTTTTAAATGCCACTTAATAGTTCCATGCTAGATCCTTTTTACCATGTGGCAGCAAAGAAGCAAACAGCATAATAGAAAAAAAAAAAAAAAAACATTTTACAGTATAGTAAAGATTTAGTCTACACAAAATATTACTGACTTACTGAAAAATAAATGCATGCCATGTTTAAAACTGAACTCTATGCGTTTATAAAAACGCCAATCAGTGCAATACATGGATTGATTAGAAACGAATAAAGACATAAAAAAGAAAAAAAATATCTAGACTGCCGTTTTACTGCAAGACCATAAGTTTCTGTGGTCACTAGCCCTGACCTGCCTTCTCTTGCCTTATGTGTCTTTCTAATGACTAGGGTTGCCACCTTTTCTTCAAGCCAAATCCGAACACTTTAGCGATGCACAGTACATTTATTTTTGTTTTTTTATACACTATGGGATTCTAATAGACCTGGGACACCTTTGGGTGCTCCAAAGAGAACAGTAATGCCACGCACATAGTGCCCCCTCACCCTCCTGAAAAGCCCTGTTCCGAGCCACATTCCTGTCTGAACAACATGTCCAGGTTTCAGGTAGACTGAAACCCGGACACATACTTCAAAACCCGGACTGTCCGGTTGAATTGAATTCCGGACAGATGGCAACCCTAGGATGGGTGGCTTCAGTAACCAAAAGTAAAATAAATGTGGTGTTAGTGAGCAGCCCAGAAACAATGACCTCAGAAGCTGGTCAGTATTTGAATTACAAAAGCACTGAAGAGTTTACGATACTGGTCTTTTCTAGAGTGAATTAGAGACAGCATGTATTAATTCACAGTAATCGGTTGTTTCAACCTTTCATATAGATGTAGTTTAAATTTAGAGCTAGAACCTGTATTTGTTTTTATTTTGTTTTTTTAATAATTTCTTGTACAGCAGTAATCAAAGTGGGAAAGAGGGGGCTGCCACCAAACCCTGCTGCAGTGCATAGTGCTGTCAATCTAACACTGTGAACATGCACAGAGGAAAAGAAAACAGAATGTTGACTCATTATTCCATTCCTTCACTGCCCAAACAGTGGACCTGGAGTGTGTCCAGGACCAAGCTGTGCCACTGACAGCCACATGGAAACTATGCATTTACCCCCAGTGCATGAGGCTCTGGTGTTTAGGTACAGGTGGAAGGCACATGTGAACCACCCAGCCCTGCTGCTGGGAGCCTGACAGCAGTGACTGGACAGGGCTGGATAGTGCACCTAGGGGTACTTGTGTTTAAAGCAGAATTTGCTCAGGGATGGATGCTCAGAAAACAAGCAGTCTGCAGGGTTGAACAATAAACTTGTGCCCTCTGTCTGCACCGGAATCTGGGAGTTAAATGCCCAGTGTGCTTGGGGCCTATGTGTGGTCAAGGTATTGGTTCTGCTGCCTGACAGGGATGCCCAGATCACAAAACTGTCTAATCAGAATAACAAATCCCCTGGCAGTTAACACAGTTAACACAGTTCACATATACATAGTATTTATGTTTATAATAATGTGTATTTCCTAAAGTTAATCTTTTACTATACATTTCGAATTTAAAAGAGAAGTATGACCAAAGTATGACCAAACCGGTCATACTTTCGTCATATCAAAGTATGACCAAAGCGGCCATACATCTCTTTTGGGTCACAGGAGTGCACTTACTTTTGTTACCCTGTGACCCAGAGCCCCCTGATAGGTGGAGCTGCTCCTGGCCCTGGAAAGATCCCAACAATATTGTCAGGATCCACATGGCTGCCTGATTGACAGATCACTCAGCCTCCAAGGGCATAGATGAGAGCTGGAGCCAGCTGCACCTGTCCCCTCCCTAGTCCAGCACTCCAGTGAGTGCTGGAGGGGCACAGTGGAGAGCGGTGACTGACAGTCACTGCTCTCTGCTCCAAGCAGACTGAGACCTGTGTAATTAATGATCACTTTGGTCTTGGTCTTGAAGGAACCGTGGGACAGCTGCAGCTCCAGCTCCAGCATAGAGGTGAGTATGGAGGTTTTTTCTTTCATCACCTCATACCTCTCCTTTAACAAAAGATGTAACAATATTTACAAGATATCCACTGATATTCTCATATTATTGCTACAGCACCAGGGCATTCAAAACATAAATTAGGCTGAAGTAGATAAATACAGTATACTATAGTGTCCATGCTGGAACCCTACAATCAGTGGCATTGCTAGGGGGTGGCTATTGGGGCTATAGCCCAGAGTCTCTTACCGGGTGGGTGCAGTCCCGCAATTAGCAGGTATCTCCTGGTCCGGAATGCAGGGGACAGGGGCAGACTGAGCCGTGGTAGCGCTGGCTCCGACTCCGTCCCTGCCTCCACCTAACTCTACTCTTGGCCACTGGTTGCTAGAGCCACTTAGCGTCTAGCAACCAGTGACGTCACGGCCGCAACTCCCTCCCTGCCCAGCATTTAAAGCGGTGGAGGATTCCACTTCCTCCTCCTCCACGTTAGTGCTTGTGGGGCCTAAAGAGTTGAGCCCAGCCCCCTTGTCATGGTTCTGGACTGGAGCATCTCGCCGCTGGTCCAGTGGTGGTGGGGTGCAGGGCAGCTGCATCAAACAGGAAGGGGGAGGCCCGGGCAGCCGGGAAGAGCCCAGGAAGGAGTGAGAGAGAGAAGACGAGGCCTCACTGCCACCCTGAGCAGCATGCCCAGCGCCTTCCAGAGCCTGCACTCCTTCCTCAAGCTCCCCTCCTGGCTCGCCATGACTGTCATGGAGCAGGAAGAAAACAGGCTGACCAAGGACAGGCGGGAGGTAGGTGGATCATACACTCCTACCCACACATACAGGGGCTCCCTGTGGACCCTGATGTATGGAGAGGCTCTCTGGGGACCCTGATGTATTGGGGGGCTCTCTGTGGATCCTGATGTATGGGAGGCTCTCTGTGGACCCTGATGTATGGGGAGGCTCTCTGGGGACCCTGATGTATAGCGAGGCTCTCTGGGGACCCTAAAGTAAGGGGAGGCTCTCTGGGGACCCTGATGTAAGGGGAGGCTCTCTAGGGACCCTTATGTAAGGGGGGGCTCTCTGAGGAGGCTCTCTGTGGACCCTGATGTATGGGGAGGCTCTCTGGGGACCCTGATGTATTGGGGGCTCTCTGTGGACCCTGATGTATGGGGAGGCTCTCTGGGGACCCTGATGTAAGGGAGGGGCTCTCTGGGGATCCTGATATATAGGGAGGATCTTTGGGGATCCTGATGTATGGTGAGGCTCTCTGGGGACCCTGATGTAAGGGGAGGCTCTCTGGGGACCCTGATGTAAGGGGAGGCTCTCTGGGGACCCTGATGTAAGGGGAGGCTCTCTAGGGACCCTGATGTAAGGAAGGGGCTCTTTGGGGACCCTTATGTAAAGAAGGGGCTCTCTAGGGAGTCTGATGTAAGGAAGGGGATCTCTGGGGAGTCTGATGTAAGGGGGCTCTCTGGGGACCATGATGTAAGGGGGGAAACGCACTCAGATATGTAACGATATCATTATATATATACTGTATATACACACACACACACACGTATATTATAAACATGTGTATGCCCTCCCAAGCGTATGACTTTCTGCTATGGGCTCTAGCCCCAGATCTTTTTGTAGACCTAGCAATGCCACTACTTTCCAACAGAGCAATGCTGAGACAAGGGGAGAAGCGAATGCAGGCTGTCAGTTCATGTCAACCGCTCGCTTCCCCTTCTTTTGTCAAAAAGCGCGTGCGGGAAGAGGACAGAGCCGTGCTCACACGGGTCACTGCCCGCTCAGCAGACAAGAGGGGAGCATCATGGGACATGAAGCCCCAGAGTCAGTGCAGCCCATAGGACTTAATGGGGCATAAACTACAGTCCCCAGTATGCCCAGAAAAAAAGAGGAGGGATAGTCGGGAGCCCGGGAAAAAATACATCTGAGGAGAGTAGAGAGACATCTGAGGAGAGTGGAGAGACATCTGAGGAAAGTAGAGAGACACCTGAGAAGAGTGGAGAGACAACTGAGGAGAGTGAAGAGACATCTGAGGAGAGTGGAGAGACATCTGAGGGAAGAGAGAGGAGTGTGTGTGTGTGAAGAGAAGGAGCGGAGGTGCCAGAGTGAGGGGAGAGACACATGTTGACTGTGTGACCCAACAGAGGGAGAGAAAGCCACGCTTCTCTTGACACTACCAGGTAGAGTTACCATGAGGAGAGTGGATAGAGGACAGGAGTGGTGAGGTGATGGGACTGTGTGGTGGAACTCCATCTAAGAGAGAGGAGACACATTTTTCCTGAGACTGCTGCCACAAGACTGAAGAGAAAGTAGCCAGGAATAGTGTCACCTACACGGTCCTCCACCATTCAGCTCAGGGACCCTGCACAGCAACTCAGCACCATCTAGCCCAGCGGAGACGACCCACCCCGCTTCAGGGACCACAAGACCCATCCAGGTGTCCGGTTGGCCGATCACCCTGCCAGTTCAGCTACCAGCCATCCTGATCGGCCAACAGGAGGTGATCCGTGCCTTACAACATTGCCAGGAGCCTGAACCACCATTTGGGACTTCCGTTGTGTCATCACCCAGAGGATTGGTGAGTGGGTGTAAACCCAACATCTTTCTTAGCACAGTACAGACACTGCATGCAGACACCTATTCCCCTTTCTACTGTCAGAGGATGCTTGTTTGGAGCTGCCACTTTTAGCCATTCTGTTCTACAATCTACTACTTAACGGGATTACTTTTAATTGACTAAACCTACTCTCTTTACAAAGGGCCCCAATGTTTGCTAGCAGAAGACACTAGTACCTGTCAACTCAGGACCTGTAATGTTACAGAACTGTGCTTACTGTACTTGTTAACCCATTTCTTTTTTTTTTCTATTGTTACTTGTGGCCCAGAAGGAGCTGAGAAGTTGATAGGTCTTCTCTTCTCCCTCTCTGCGCCAGTGTTAAGGGCATATAGATTACTGGCTTTTCTATACTTTCAGTTGCTAAGCATCGAAGGTTGTCTTTTCTAATATATTAATTCTTTGTAGCAAGGTTTAAACATATTGTAAGTTTCCATATGCTTTAAACCGTGATAATATATTCAGCTCATTTATAATTACCAGTTGTGTCTGTCTGTTTCTGATATCAATCCACAGCCAGGATATTGGTACTTTCTTCATTTGCATTATTGAAAGTGTTTGCAAAAATGTTATAACTAACCAGGTGTGCCAGAGGGGCTGAGGCCATTCTTGGAGTTGAGGCCTAGAAAAGAGAACCCAAAATCACCTAGCGGCTCCTTCGGGGGTGGCTCTACACATGCTAAAAATAAATGTAGTTATTTAATGTATCAAATATCATTCCAAAAGTGCCTGTTTATGCTGAATCTGATGTTTAATAGGCCACGACGAAGATTGGAACAGCTCGGACAAGAATGACATAAACTACAATATTTCATTTTATATTTGAAAAAAAAAACTACAATATTTCATCCTATACCCTTGTTGAGACATGCCTGAAACTAGATCTTTAAAGCGTGGTTAGAAACTATGTGTGATTATTAACCTAGATGTATAAAAAAGAGCCTGTACTAACTAGAACAATTTTATTTTCTTTTAGTATGAAATTAAGAGCTTAACTACATCAAAGTTTGCTGCAAGTATGTGCAATACGCTCTCCAACAAACAAGTATTAAAATGATAAACTTAGGAGGATTCCTCCATTAAACACAATGAAGAATAAGAACACTTAAAAATGTATAATGTTAGAAGTGGAGATAAAAAAAAATTATATTCTCCAATTTTGTTAATGGAAACCTGCCACTTCTTTGCGCGTTCAAAAGCAGGTACCTAGAGGTTGCTTTATTTATTTCAATCAACATGCAAATTGAAGCTTCCCGCAAAATAATTGAAGCTCTGCCATATCTCATAACAACAATTAACGCAATGTGCCATGCCTGTCTGACCTACAGAGAGGCATGCATTGCAAGGGGAATAGCATAGCTTTACTATGTGCAAATAGAATCCTGGCACCCAACGCATGACTCAAGGGCTGCATGCTGACCGCCAGCACACGTAGAATTTTCCCTTACCCGAGGAGTCCAAGGAGGGATGTACAGCCGACCATAGAAGTGAATGGCTATATGCCCCTGTACTCATGTATACACATACACTGTATTTTCCCAAACGCAGAAGAACAGAGGCATACATCCCCTCACTTCTATGGTCAGCTGCACGCCCCATCTGCGGCTCCCTAGGTGCAGAAAAACATCCTGTTTTTCATACTAGGCAAATTTTATGCCTTAAAGCAGAAGTAAACCCATCCATATAACAGTTTCATTTCCGGCAATTGCCAGAAATGTAACACTTCCATTGGTTGTGCTCTCAACCAAACTGTCAAACCATCCAATGGCTGGTGTCATAACTGATCATATGTGCAGCATCATGGCAGTTGTAGATTAAACAGAGGCAAAGATGGCACTTTCCTTGGCTGAAAACGATAAGGGGGGGGGGGGGGGGTTACTTACACTTTAAGTTCTAGCAATGTTTTTAAAAGGTGCTGGCATAGCAGCTATTGGTAAAAAATATAGTAAAATAGCTAACTTTTATTTTGAGCTTTACTAGAGTTTATCTGTATTTAAAATACAGATGCAATCGTGTGGCCCTTTAGACATATTGGGAGGTGCACTTAACCACTTGCTTACTGGGCACTTAAACCCCCTTCCTGCCCAGGCCAATTTTCAGCTTTCAGCGCTGTCACGATTTGAATGACAATTGCGCGGTCGTGCGACGTGGCTCCCAAACAAAATTGACGTCCTTTTTTTCCCACAAATAGAGCTTTCTTTTGGTGGTATTTGATCATCTCTGCGGTTTTTATTTTTTGCGCTATAAACAAAAAAAGAGCGACGATTTTGAAAAAAACACAATATTTTTTATTTTTTGCTATAATAATATCCCAATTTAAAAAAAAAAAAAAAAAAATTTCCCTCAGTTTAGTCCGATACGTATTCTTCTACATATTTTTGGTAAAAAAAATGGCAATAAGCGTTTATTGATTGGTTTACGCAAAAGTTATAGCGTCTACAAAATAGGGCATAGTTTTATTGCATTTTTATTAATAATTTTTTTTTTACTAGTAATGGCGGCGATCAGCGATTTTTATTGTGACTGCGACATTATGGCAGACACATCGGACACTTTTGACACCATTTTGGGACCATTGTCATTTTTACAGCGACCAGTGCTATAAAAATGCACTGGTTACTGTAAAAATGACACTGGCAGGGAAGGGGTTAACACTAGGGGGCGAGGAAGGGGTTAAATGTATTCCCTAGGAGTGAATACTACTGTGTGGGGGAGGGGACTGACTGGGGGAGGTGACCGAGCTGTGTCCCTATGTACAAGGGACACAGCATCGGTCCCTCTCCCTGACAGGACGTGGATCTCTGTGTTTACACACAGAGATCCACATCCCTGCTCTGTGTACACGCTGATCGCGGGTACCTGGCGGACATCGCGGCCGCCAGGCACGCGCATCGGCATCTCAGTGATGCGCCGGGCGCGCGCGCGGCTCGCGGCGCACGCGCGCCCCCTAGTGGCCAGAATACCCGAGGCCGTATAATGACGGCCTCCCGGATTTCTAGATCTGCATTGAGGCCGTCATTCGTCAATGGTCCGGGTCTCAAGGGGTTAAAGGGTAACTCCACTTTTGTGGGGAAAAAAAATAGCAAATAAAGAAAAAATAATATGGCGTGTACAATTGCGATACAAGTCATATTGTAACTGAATGTTATTAAAAATTACCTTTCCTTTTCAATCTGCAGCCGCTGTAATTTTCTATAAATGCAAAGCAATATGGCTACATGAAGTTGTTCTGTACACAGAATGTGTACTGACCACTCCCCAGAAACATCTTTTCTAGCTTGAGTGATTGGCTCACTGATTTTCCCAGAAATCTGCCTAAGATACAAGTCAGATTTCAGGCATGACCTGCAACAAAAATGTCATTTTTGGTGAGATATTTTCAATGGGAACACGTCTAAAGGGATGCAGGCCCAGCAGATTTCCTTATTGGTGCCCTGCAGCTGCCACAGCTGACTAATAATTATGAAACCACTCCCATTATACTCACTCAGGCAAGAGACACAGACAAACACACACGGATTTCTTCAGAATAACAAAAGGTAAGGAATCTGCAACAAAGGCTGTTATAATCCTTGCAATGTACATAGATCACACAGAGGGAAATGTTTTTTTCTCAATGTAGCGGGGTCTCCTTTAAGGCCCCGGGACTACGTTACCCAGAACCCCATTCGGCACCCAGAGTGCAGTTAGCCACCGCAGAAACTCATGGGAGGGGTTATTTAAGGAGGAGGGGAGGCGGAGCTCGGCCTCTTTGGACACCGCGCTGCAAGCAAGAGTTTCTTCCTGTGCGGATCTGCTGCAGTGCAAGGTCTGAAGCCTGGGCCTTGCGCAACTTCCAAAGAGCCTTCCACGCCACCGCGGAGCCTGGGTGGCATCTGACTTGTCGAGTGAGGACATCAGTTGGATCGGGGACCCGATCGTTGCAGACGCTGTGTGCGGAGACACAGCAGGTGGAAGTCCCGGGCTGGGATCGCGCCCGGAGTGGTGAGCGAGCACTTGCTCAATCCAATAGACTTTACTGATTCTAGGCCTATAGACTGCCGTGGCTCACCGATTGTTTGCTTGTTGTTCCACTGCTGGGGACCGGTAGCAGGACAGAGTTGAAGTGTCCCCCCCCCATCATAGTGTTCTTAGTGATTGCCAGTTGTGGATTACAAATACCATTCATCAAGTGCACTACCGAAAGTTTGCATGCGAAGAAATCCCTATAGAAAGGACTGAGATTTATTCTGGGTCAGGTCTGGCCAGGGTGGGGATATAGGGTATTGTTTAGTGCGCCACAGGGCGTGTATACCATAATAGCTACTAGACATGTGCAATTCGTTTCGTTCCGAATTAGTTTTTTAACGAATTTCGACAAATTCGTTAATTCGGAAATATCCGAATTAACGAAAACTCATTTAACGAATTTTAACGAATATTCGTAAATTCAAATGTACGAATTTACGAATATACGAATTTACCAATGCACGAATTTACGAATGTACAACTATCCGGAAATTCGTAAATTTGAATTTACGAATTTCCGAATATTCGTACATTCGTAAATTTGTACATTCGTACAATCGTAAATTAGTAAATTCGGAAATCTGAAATAATAATTAACTAATAACTTAACTATTACTAACTATTCAATTATAGGTATTGTAATTTCCTTTCAAATTTGGCTGTTAGTGAACTTAACGAAGTTACGAATTGTTTTCCGACATAATGAATGCCGTATCTAAACGAATGGAACGTAATGAATTAATAATAATAATAAATAACAATAATAATAATAAAAACGTTTTATTATTATTATTATTAATTTGTTCCGTTCCATTTGTTTAGATGCGGCATTTGTTATTTCAGGTTATGCGTAACTTCAGATAAATTTGTATTCGTTACGTTCGCTAACAGCCAAATTTGAAAGGAAATTACAACTATAATTTAATAGTTATTTTTTCAGATTTTCAAATTTTCGGGTTTTCGAAAATATCGAATTTCCAAATTTCCGAAATTACGAATGTATAAATTTACGAATGTATAAATTTACGAATGTACGAATTTACGAATGTATAAATTTCCGAATGTACAAATTTACGAATGTACAAATTTACGAATGTACAAATTTACGAATGTATAAATTTACGAATGTACAAATTTACGAATGTACAAATTTACGAATGTATAAATTTACGAATGTACAAATTTACGAATTTACGAATTGCGATCATAACGAATGACCCGAAAAACGAAAAAAATAAAAAAACGAATGAAACGAAAACGAAAACTAACAAATTTTTTGGCAGTGCACATGTCTAATAGCTACGTGTGGTGGATTACCGCGCAGCGCCATTATTGTGTGCTATATTGATTGTTGCAGGGCTCTGCAAGTCAGTTGTGTGTGTATTATATCCTGTTTAAACCTTTTCTTTTACAACCAAAGTAAACCGTTATACTTAATCTTTAACATTGGTGTGTTGTCTTACTGTAATGAGAGTGCCTTTACCATACCCATTGATTATGATAAAAATATAACCCCTAGACTAGCTGTGCCAGAGTGGGTCGAGCAGATTGCCGGGAGTTGGTGGTGCTGTACACAGGGCCCGAAAACAAAATCCAACGGCTCTCTTAACTGGGGGTAGCGCTACACTAGGGGGCTCTTGAGTCCGGGATCCTGTTGCAGCAAGTAACGCACCAAAAGTACCAGCATGGACCCACTAGAAGTAGGACAGTGGGGTAAAACGGTCGGCACAGATCCAGCCGGAATAGTAGTCATAGAACTCCCAGGGATCTGCCAAGAAGAAGCGGTGAAGCAGCTAGTGATGTCACTGTCACCGTATCAGAAGGCATGGGTGGTGGATGTCAGGACGAATTCCTCACTGACCCACGCATTAATAGAGTGGAAGGACGGAGTCCCAGAACATTTCAAGAATCCAAGTGTAGAAGCTATAGATGATCAGACTTATAGCCTAATACACGCGCTGCCGCTCAAGCCAGGAGGACGGTTTCAGACACCGAAACTATCCCCATCACCCACCCCAAAAGCAGAAAAACAGGTGAAAAGGGAAAGTCCTGGGTCGCCATCTGCCACCCTCGGCGCAGAGTTGTGCGCGGTCCTGGGGGAACTTGTGGCCCAGTGTAAGAAAGATCCTACAGATTACCAGATGTCAGGATACAGAAAACTTAGAATATTCTCAGGAAGGAAACCTGTACCTTCGGGTGAAGAGGGGTTTGAGGAGTGGTTAGACGGTGCCACTCAGGCCCTAGAAGAATGGGAAGTCCCAAACCACAGAAAGAAGCAGAGAATTGCTGAGAGCTTGAAGGGGCCTGCTCTAGAGGCCATACACAACCTCAAGATGAGTAAGACAGACTGTAATGCACAGGACTATCTGGACATTCTGCAGAATGTGTTCGGTGGAACAGAGAAAATCACTTAGCTCACTTATCAGCTGGAGCACTGCTACCAGAAGACAGGAGAGAAGCTGTCAGAGTTCATGAGGCGCCTGGATAAGATCCTGCATAAGATGATTCTTAAGAAGGGGATTGACCCACGGAAGGTGGATGAGGCCCGTGTTCAACAGGTGATGAGAGGATCTCAGCCCCTGGACCCCATCGCATTGGCGCTACGCACAAGACAGGACGGGAAGAGCCTGGAGTACCCTGACTTGATTCGAGTGGTCAGAGAGGAAGAAGCTATGCTGGAGGAGAAGAAGAGGAGCCTACCAGTAAATCCTCCTCCAGTGATGGTCAGGACGGCCATGATCCTGGAAAGAGACTCAGAGGTGGATACCTTGAAGTCACAGATGTCCCAAGTATTGGGGATGCTGACCTCCCTGATGGAAACGAAGTCAAGGGAACCAGAGAGGGAAAGTCAGAGGAAGGAGCTGTTTCCCAACACCTCAGCGCCCGCATCCCTGGAAGATTGGGGGGATGTGATTTGTTTCAATTGTGGAGGAGCTGGCCATTTCGCCAAAGTGTGTGCCAGCCCAAAGAAAAAAAAGATGAATAACTGGAAGCCGCCGGAAAACTTCAGCGGGCCCCGGTGAAGGAGTCAACCGGGTGCCCATCAACTCCAGTGAGCTCCAAACTGAATGAGAAGCACATGAAAAGAGTGGAGAAGACCCTTCAGAAGAAACGCAAGGTTCCTCAGAAGGAACGCACCCCAAAGAAAGAGAGTAGTGTCCCTCAGCGAGTAGTTACACCCATAAAAAGGAGGGCGATTAATGCATACCAGGCCCAAGAGAGACTTAAGTCCAAAAAGAAATGGAAGAAAGAAAGTCAAAAGGGAAAATGCAAAGATCAAACGAGAGAGACCCCCTTGAAGCGATATCCAGAGAAGCTGGTGGGTCCCTCCCCGATAGTACCAGTTCAAGTGGAAGGAGTCTACACAAGAGCCATATTGGATACTGGGGCCCAAGTGACCCTGTTGTACTGGGACTTTTATGACAAGCATTTAAGTCACCTACCCATCCAGAAGATTGAAGAGTTGGAGATATGGGGAATTGGGACAGAGAGTTTCCCTTATGATGGCTATCTGCCTATAAAACTGACTTTTGACCCGTCCATAGCCGGAAAGGCTGAAGTGTTCGACACCTTAGCTATGGTGTGCCCCCGACCGCCTGGAGCTAACAAGAGTTCCCTGATAATAGGGACGAACACGGATCCGGTCTGAAGACTCTTGGCCCCTCTGACAAGAAGGAAAGACCCCACAGTCACTGAGATCCACCCAAAGTTGAAGACAGCCTACCAACGACTGATCTTGGAACAGAAGGCCCCGGAAGAGAGGGTAGGGAAGGTCTGGAGGCTGGGAAGAAGGGGAATAGTGCTGCAGCCCGGTGAAGTAACCTGCTTGAAAGCCACAGTGAAACTCACTTGGGAGCAGCCTGGCCCTTTTGTCATGTTGGAACCCGACCCAAGGGAAGAACATTCAGGCTTAGAAGTAGTCCCAGAAGTGGTCCCGGTGAGGGCCCTGAAGAAGGCTCATTGTAAAGTGCCTATGAGCGTCAGAAATACCACGGATGGTCCCATGGAAATCCCAGCTAGGCTGTTACTGGGCCGGGTGAGCCCAGCTACCCCAGTTGCTTCACCAGATGTGGAGAGGACAGATGGAGAAAGTACTGTGTGGGAGAAACTTTCCATTGAGAATCCAAATCTGCCCAAGGCTTGGAAGGAGAGAGCCAAGGCCCAGTTGACCAGGTGGGAAAGGATCTTTTCTCAAGATGAATTCGATGTGGGGTGTGCTAGGAGTGCCACCCATCGAATCCGCCTCCAGGAAGACAAGCCCTTCAGGGAGAGGGTTAGGCGGGTTCCGTTAGCAGACCTCGAAGACTTGAGGGAGCAGCTCAACGAGCTCAAGCGAACAGGGGTAAATCGAGAATCTAGAAGTCCCTATGCCTCCTCTATAGTGGTGGTCCGGAAGAAGAATGGGTCACTGAGGCTGTGCATAGACTATAGGACCCTCAACAGGAGAACCATACCGGATCAATATACCACTCCAAGGATAGAGGATGCCCTACAGAGCTTGTCTGGAGCCAAGTGGTTCAGTGTTATGGACCACAAGAGCGGGTACTATCAGATCCCGATGCATCCAGTAGACAAAGAGAAGACGGCTTTCATAACCCCGGTAGGGTTCTTTGAATTCAACCGAATGCCTCAAGGTCTGTCTGGAGCTCCAGCAACCTTCCAACGTCTCATGGAGAAGACTGTGGGAGATATGAACCTCATCGAAGTCCTCGTATACTTGGATGACATCATTGTCTTCGGAAGAACCTTGGAAGAGCATGAAGAGAGGCTGGAGAAAGTTTTGAAGAGACTGAGTGAGGAAGGACTCAAGCTCTCACCTGAAAAATGCCAATTCTATCAGTCATCAGTTAACTATCTGAGGCACATAGTGTCTGAAGATGGGGTAGCCACAGACCCCGAAAAATTGGAGGCAGTCACCTCCTGGCCCAGGTCCACCACTGTGACAGAGCTCAGATCCTTTCTGGGGTTCTGTTCCTATTACAGGAGGTTTGTGGATGGGTTTTCTCGGATAGCCAGGCCTCTGAATGAGCTGCTAAAGACGGAGGGGGAAGAGGATGACACAGGCCCCAGAAAGCCAGGGGAGTCAGTCAAGGACCAGTGGAACGAGAAGTGTGAGAATGCCTTCCAGATGTTGAAGAAGACATTAATCACTGCCCCTGTCCTGGCCTACGCAGACCCTAAGAAGCCTTATGAATTTCATGTAGATGCCAGTCATGATGGTTTGGGTGGAGTGCTGTACCAGGAGCATGAAGAGCAACTGAGGCCTGTTGCGTATGTAAGCAGAAGTCTGACTCCCTTCGAAAAGAACTACCCCCCCATAAGTTGGAGTTTCTGGCCCTTAAATGGGCGGTAGTTGACAAACTTAGAGACTATTTGTATGGGGCGGAATTCACAGTGAAAACAGACAACAACCCCCTCACCTATCTCTTCACCACAGCAAAGTTGGATGCCACAGGACATAGGTGGCTGGCGGCGCTTTCTGCCTTCAATTTCGGCCTGAAGTACAGACCTGGGGCTGGACACCGAGATGCAGACGCTTTGTCTAGAAGATCTCACGTCCCCACTTGCAGTACAGAAGACTGGGCCCAAGTGGCACCCGACGGCGTCTGGGCCCTCTGCCAAGGGGCTGAACTCCAAGCCAGTGGCGGCTCAAGAGCAGAAGAGATAGGGGTTACCATAGTAGGAGTTCCCAAGCAATACTGTGGAGTAACCCAACTGGGGGAAGATAACTTGCCAAAACTGTCCAAGAAGGAGCTGAGATCCGACCAATTGGAAGACCCCATGGGGAGATTGGTCCTAGAGGCCCTGGAGAATCAGGACCCGAATAGACTCTTATGCCACCCTTCAAAGGAAGTTTGCCTGTTGAGGAAAGAGTGGGACAAGTTACAGGTGCATCAGGGAGTGGTCTACAGAAAAGGGGCCCCTCTGATGACCTAGAAGACAAATGGCAATTGTTCTTGCCTGATAAGTACAGAGAGACAGTCCTGGTTGCTCTGCACGACAACCATGGTCACCTAGGGGCGGAAAGGACCTTCCAACTCGTAAGGGACCGTTTCTATTGGCCCTGCATGAGGGCTGAAGTTGAAGAATACTGCCACTCATGTGCACGATGCATCCAGAGAAAGACTTTACCTCATCAAGCTGCCCCAATGGGCCATCTGCAAAGTCAAAGCCCACTTGATCTGGTATGCATTGATTTTCTCTGCCTCGAACCCGACCTGGGTGGACTAGGAAATGTTCTGGTAGTAACCGACCATTTCACCCGGTATGCCCAGGCCTTTCCAACCAAGGACCAGAAGGCTTCCACCGTGGCCAAAGTGCTGATGGAGAAATACTTTGTACATTATGGGCTACCACAACGGCTCCATTCAGATCAGGGAAGGGATTTTGAAAGTCGATTGATCCGGAAACTCCTGGATTCTTTGGGGATCAAGAAGACAAGAACTACCCCCTATCATCCACAAGGTGATGCTCAGCCGGAGAGGTTCAACCGAACCCTGCTTGACATGCTGGGGACCCTAAGTAGTGAAAAGAAGCAGCACTGGAGCAACCACATAGCGGCAGTTGTGCATGCATACAACAGCACCACCAGTGATGCTACAGGGTACTCACCCTATCGACTTATGTTCGGGAGAGAAGCAAGACTACCCATAGATCTGGCCTTTGGCACTTCCATAGATCATTGTTCTGCTACTTCCAATAAGGGATATGTCGATAGGCTCAGGCGTAATTTGAAATTGGCCTATGAACAGGCCCAGGCAGCCTCGGAGCAAAGGGGGGCCCGCAACAAGAAAAATTTTGACCTGAAAGTTAGGATTCAGGATTTGCAACCAGGAGACAAAGTGTTGCTACGGAACTTGGGGGTCCCTGGAAAACACAAGCTTGCAGATAGATGGAGACCTGAACCCTATGTTGTTTGCAAAAGACTACCGGGCCTGCCCGTTTACAGACTTAAACCAGAAGGGAAGGTGGGACCTTTGAAGACCTGGCATCGGAACCACCTACTCCCACTAGCGGAGGCAGTTCGGATACCCCCTGTGACGGATTCCCCTGAGCCAACTTCCATCCTGGATACTCCCAGACCGAACACTCGGTCCCAGACCCCTCAGATTGGGGATACAGAGACCTCGGAGATGAGTGAAGATGAGGGAGGAGAACTTGACTTGCTTTGGCCTTCACAGGCCCCAGGAACCTCTGCTATTGATCTTCCACCTGAAGAAGACACCATAGATCAGACGCTGAATGCAGAAGCTACTGAGTTCATTCCGTCCAGTCCTTGGTCAGATTCTTGGGAGAGTGCCTGTGACTTACTCCCAGAAGAAGATCCAAGGGAGTCTCTGTACCTCCCTGCCCCGGAGTCCAGTGCTCCCGAACCAGAAGTAATTCCTAAGTTGGTTCCAGAGGAGGAGCCTGTTCTAACAGAGAGCCCAAGAGGACAGAGGAAGCAAAGAGCCAGAAAGCCTCCCAGAAGATTAACTTACCCACAGATGGGGAGAAGTGCGGAAGACACTGTGGTTACTGCCAGAAGGAGTACGGAAGAGCCTGACCCTCCCACTGTTCATTTAGTGGGGGGGCAACCCCAGCTCACTCTCTGGCACAGTTAGGCAGGACACTAGTGATGGTGTGACCTGTGGGCAGGGGAGTTCACCGCCTCGGTTTTGGTGGGAATTTCCTCTGCCAACATCATATGAAACTTTGATTGATGTTGTACGTTCTGTGATTTAAGTTTATGTTATCTTTGGGGACCAAAGAGTTTAAGTGGGGGGAGTGTGTAGTGGGGTCTCCTTTAAGGCCCCGGGACTACGTTACTCAGAACCCCGTTCGACACCCAGAGTGCAGTTAGCCACCGCAGAGACTCATGGGAGGGGTTATTTAAGGAGGAGGGGAGGCGGAGCTCGGCCTCTTTGGACACCGCGCTGCAAGCAAGAGTTTCTTCCTGTGCGGATCTGCTGCAGTGCAAGGCCTGAAGCCTGGGCCTTGCGCAACTTCCAAAGAGCCTTCCACCCCACCTTGGAGCCTGGGTGGCATCCGACTTGTCGAGTGAGGACATCAGTTGGATCGGGGACCCGATCGTTGCAGACGCTGTGTGCGGAGACACAGCAGGTGGAAGTCCCGGGCTGGGATCGCGCCCGGAGTGGTGAGCGAGCACTTGCTCAATCCAATAGACTTTACTGATTCTAGGCCTATAGACTGCAGTGGCTCACCGATTGTTTGCTTGTTGTTCCACTGGGGGGGACCGGTAGCAGGACAGAGTTGAAGTGTCCCCCCTCCATCATAGTGTTCTTAGTGATTGCCAGTTGTGGATTACAAATACCATTCATCAAGTGCACCACCGAAAGTTTGCATGCAAAGAAATCCCTAAAGAAAGGACTGAGATTTATTCTGGGTCAGGCCTGGCCAGGGTGGGGATATAGGGTATTGTTTAGTGCGCCACAGGGCGTGTATATCATAATAGCTACGCGTGGTGGAGTACCGCGCAGCGCCATTATTGTGTGCTATATTGATTGCTGCAGGGCTCTGCAAGTCAGTTGTGTGTGTATTATATCCTGTTTAAACCTTTTCTTTTACAACCAATGTAAACAGTTATACTTAATCTTTAACATTGGTGTGTTGTCTTACTGTAAGGAGAGTGCCTTTACCATACCCATTGATTATGATAAAAATATAACCCCTAGACTAGCTGTGCCAGAGTGGGTCGAGCAGATTGCCGGGGCTTGGTGGTGCTGTACACAGGGCCCGAAAACAAAATCCAGCGGCTCTCTTAACTGGGGGTAGCGCTACATCAACAAAAGTGGAGTTACACTTTAGGGTTTATTTAGCAAATTGTTCGCCACAAATATAGACCAGTGTGCATTCTACAGTTCCCAGGATGCTCACAAACATAAAGAGATGTATCTACAGTCAATCTCTAGAGGCCTGGTTTTTAAGTGTCTATGTCTGTGCTTCCCCCTTTAATGACTCCAATCTGGTATATTTTACCTTTCAAGGCTGCACTGTCATTCTGTGTTTCTGTTCCTTTCATATGTTTCTCATCTGTTCTGTGTTTATGGCTATTTAAGGCTCTACCATCACCAGCCACGTCTGGTGTATCCCTCGGAGTTTGTCTATGCTAACCCTCATGATTCAGCTATCATTATTTTCAACATTTAGGCTAGGTCCTTCTATTTTGTATATTCGGGTCTGACTCTGTATTTGAATTCTGTTCTTGGTTGATTGAATGTATATATCATTGCTTCTGGTTATGACTCTGTCTGTCTGCCTGTCTGTGTACTAGCGTTCTGTCCATTCCTGTCTACCTGCAGTTGCCCAGAGAGGCAGTTCCCTAGATTGTATGTTGTGAGCTGTCCTGCTTCAAAAGTTCTATCTGTACTTTCAATGACTCAGATGAAGATCAGACGTGCCTGGTCCTTGCATTCTAGTGAGAGTCACACCCCATCACGTCATTACCTGGTAACACTCTATACTCCTGTCTGTCTTGCCATACCTGCGCTCAGATTTTTCCTTTTGCAATGCCCTGGGTTTCCATTATGTTCCTTTTATCCGGGTCTTTTTACTGTGTCTGAAGGACAGAGTGATCACAGAGCTCGCCTAGCATGGTTGTCTAGTTCTGGGAGGGCTTCCATAGACGTCCTCCCAGAACCCTGCCCCCTGTGCAGGAGGCGCGCAGGGGGCAGGCGTAATAGATCGGTTCTGGCCCAATACCAGAACTATTCCCTTATTCTGCCGCTGGTTTGTATCTATGGTGATATGAGGGCATGCTTCAAGAATTACAAACTGAGAGCAGATGCATCAGTGTGTTTTCTTCCCCATAAGTGGCTCAACAGGAAGCTCTTTTATTCAAACTCGGCTTATATAGACAATGTGACATAGGCAATCGTCATCACAAACCTGTACGTATGATTGGCTGCTTCCTTATATGCTGCTTCTTCTTTTGTGACGTCTGCTTCTTCTACGTGTCTACATTCCAGGAAATTCTTCATCTCAGCGCCATTTTAGCTTTACACGCTGGGAGGGGCATTGAAGAGTGAGTTGAAAGGACTTCACAGGACATCTGTTCCTCATCTTCACACCGGGATCAATATCTCCGTTACGACTTTCAATCAAGGAAAATACTACTAATGTTTTCTCATCTTGCTACATGAATATTAGAACACACACACATGATAATACTTCTAACTTATATCCTTAGTTAGCATACATTAACTTTCTAGTTCCCAATATGAACATCAATAAGTTTCGTATTGTATAACTATATCTTGGTGTGTGTGTTCTTTACCAACACAGCTCATCTCAGAAGTGTGGCTAATTACTCTTAAATTCCTGAAGGTGGGCAGTGAAACATGTGAACAGCCGAACACAAAAGTCATTTAACCCACACTAAACTTCTAACCCATATTTGAATAGATAATAGAGAGAAAGATCATTCATATAAAATAATCATTTTATAAACTCCATTACACAGGGTTCTGGGAGGACGTCTATGGATGCCCTCCCAGAACTAGTCAACCACGCTGTAGCCGTCTTTATCTAAGGAAGTGGTTAAACTTCATATTAATGTATTAGTAAATACAATGTGACAATGCATTGTTACACTATATTATTCTGACTTTTCTGCAATTTGCAATGTAATATCATAATAGATTAGTGCCACTCCAAGCCTGCAATATTACTCTCTCAGATTTACACTTGTAGCGGACCCCCAAAATTGGGGTCGCTGTGCCTTAAATTTAAGATTAGCCTGAGAAATAGTTTGGCTCAGGTTTTCTGACTCTTTAGATTGGACTCTGCTGTGGTGTTACCTGGGTGTATAGTTCCCCTTGACCTGCAGGTGGCGCTGTTGCCCAGGTCTCGGGTCAAACCACAGGTGGCATTGTAGCGTGATTGGGTGTTCTCTCTCGGTGATCTGCAGTAGGCGTGGTCTACCTGCTGTGCATGCCGGGGGGATTTGGCGGGGGGATTCCAAGGCGGACCCCTGGTGGCGAAAGTCACGCCCTTTGGCCCTGCTGGCCAGGAGTGCGTGAATTGGTCGAGAAGTTTCGAGCACCTTCAGCCCGAGGCTAGAGTGTTTCAGGTAGTACCTTCAACTGTGTCTACAACCAAACCATCAGAGTCCCAGGGTACCCGAGGGAGGGTGGCCCGCTCTGAAAGTGAGGAAACCAGGGGAGGACCTGTCCGGAGGATCGGTGAAGGAAGTCACTGTCTCAGGGGAGGCCTGGTTGCCTATCAGAGGGAAGGATTCCGTGAGTTGCAGGATAGCTCCTGTAATGTGCCCCACTGGCACTTATGGTCTCTAAAAGTTGCAGGCGCTAGAGAGTTCTAGACTCAGGAACTAAAGGATTCTGTGGCATAGGATCTCCTGAACTTGTCCTTGAAGGGGACAAAATCAAAAGTAACTGTTCGTGTTTCACTCCGGCTAATGGGACCGTGAGAGGGGACTATCCGGGTGAGCAAGGCTCAGGCTTGAGTGGCGACGTGTAACGATAGGTGTTGCGTGCCTGAACCTATCTCCCTATTCAACTTCTTTCTTTCTTCAATTTCCCCTGTTAATGTCAAGCAAAGGAAAAATAAACTCTTTTGTTGGAGTTGACACTGTCTGGACATTGGCCTATTTAAGGAGAAAAGATAGACTCTTCCCTACACTCTAGAGACGAGAACCAGCAGAAGGAGGACACAAAAATTGTATGAACACCGCTCAACCTCTTATACCAGGAGGATACGGGCATGTGGCATGGTGTGCCCTACTCTGCAGGTGGAGGTAAGCAGGAGAAAAAGGGTCTGTGTGCTACACTCATATAAAATATAGAGTAAGGCTGGCCATACATTCTTTTGAAAATCAGCATTTTGTGATCCAATGGTGCCACCATTGATTTCGAAATTCGATCAACCAAGCCTTCATTTTCACCTCCTGTTGCTACATGAAATAATTTTCGTAGCTGGGACTCTTCTTTTTTTTTCAGGAATTTGCTTTTCTTGCACAAGCACATTTATTTTTCGATTTCATTGCTTGCACGATTCTCCCATCATTGATTAGAAAATCGTTTTTTTTTTCAAACAATTTCCAACATGTCTCAAACTACGGCCTACGGGCCGCATATGGCCCGCCAAGGTGATTTACCCGGCCCACGGCACGGACTGCCCCTTTCATAAGATCGCAGCACTTCCCCTCCCCTCTGCTACATTATTCACACAAGACATGAAGCATGACAGGTCCAGACAAAGGGTGGGACTTTTCGAGTTAAGAAGCGGGTAATTGGTTACTAAGCAGCGGGGGCGGTCCCAGCAATCAATTATCTGCCTTTCACTTGAAAAGTCCAGCACTTTGTCCGGACCTGTCATGCTTTGCGTCTTGTGTGAATAAGGTAGGGGAGGGGGGAGTGCTGCGATCTTATGGAAGGGACACTGTAATATCGCTGGAGGGATCTGTGATGGGGGACTCTGTGATATGAGGGGGATCTGTGATGGGTGGCTTTGTGATTGGGGGGCATGTTTGATGGGGGATCTGTGATTGGGGGGGATCTGTGATGGGGGCTTTGTGATGGGGGGATCTGTTATGGGGCTTTATGATTGGGGGATCTATGATGGGGGGGCTTTGTAATGGGGAAGTCTGTGGTGGGAGGGATCTGTGATGGGGGCTCTGTGATGGGGAGCTTTGTGATTTGGGGGAGCTTTGTGATTGGGGGGAGTCTGTGATGGAGAGGAGTCTGTGATGGAGAGGAGTCTGTGATGGGGGGGATCTGTGATGGAGGCGTCTGATGGAGGGATCTGTGATGGGGAGAGTCTGTCATGGAGAGGAATCTGTGAAGGGGGATCTGTGATGGAGAGGAGTCTGTGATGGGGGATTTGTGCTGGAGGGATTTGTGATGGAGAGGAGTCTATGATGGGGGATCTGTGATGGGGGGCTTTGTGATGGAGAGTAATCTGTGATGGGGGGATCTGTGATGGAGAGGAGTCTGTGATGGAGAGGAGTCTGTGATGGGGGGCTCTGTGATGGAAAGGAGTTTGATGGAGGGGTCTGTGATGGAGAGGAGTCTGTGATGGGGGGATCTGTGATGGAAAGGAGTCTGTGATGGGGGAGAGTCTGTCATGGAGAGGAAATCTGTGAAGGGGGATCTGTGATAGAGAGGAGTCTGTGATGGGGGGATCTGTGATGGGGGATCTGTGACGGAGGGATCTGTGATGGAGGGGAATTTGTGATGGAGGGATCTGTGATGGTGAGGAGTCTGTGATGGGGGGATCTGTGATGGAGAGGAGTCTGTGATGGGGGGGATCTGTGATGGAGAGATCTGTGATGGAGAGGAGTCTGATGGAGAGGAGTCTGTGATGGGGGGGGGATCTGTGATGGAGAGGAGTCTGTAATGGGGGGCTCTGTGATGGAGAGGAGTCGGTGATGAAGAGGAGTCTGTGATGGGGGGGTCTTTCATGAAGAGGAGTCTGTGATGGGGGGGGGATCTGTGACGGGGAGGGGGGGAGTCTGTGATGAAGGGATTCTGTGAAATACTAATAAGTTTATGTTGATTACAACTGTTTTTTGTGCACTACAAAAAAAATATGTGCAGTGTGCAAAGGAATTTGTTTATATTTTTTTCAAACTATAGTCCGGCCCCCCCACAGTCTGAGGGACCGTGAACTGGCCCCCTGTTTAAAAAGTTTGAGGACCCCTGCTCTATATTCAGGTGCTGGCAGACATAGCGCACATCTCGCTCCATAATTAATTATGGCGTGCAGGTACCGCTGCACACTGTTTTCAACTCCAATGTAAGGTAAATGAAAGACAGGCTTCAGCTCATATCCCAGCCCATTGGTCACGCTCCTCTGACATGTTTCACCCACATTGGTATTAGCAATAATGGGGAAGAGCAGCTGAACGTAGGAGAGATGCCAAAGAAACTTTTTGGGCATATCTCCTATGTTTAAAATGTTCTAATCAAATGCAATAATGATATTGGTGAATACCTCAAAATATAAATGAACAATAAACACAGTGCTTCCTTTTTTTAAACTGTACAAAAAATTATTCGTCTCAGTGACTAACACAAATCACTGATATTATGTTTTCGGTGTTCAAATGACAAACTTTATTTGATGCTCGGTTTGCTTTATACTGTAAAGCAGGCCATACATGGATCGAATTTTGAAATAATTTTCTTTCAAAAATCTTATCTAAGAATTTCCGTTCGAATTTCGCACCATTAGTGGGCTGCAGCAACAGCTGATTTTCGTGCGGCAAGCGAATATGAGTAATCGGACATGTTGGAAATTGTTTAAAAAACAAACGATTTTCTAATCAATGATGGGAGAATCGTGCAAGCAATAAAATCGAAAAATAAATGTGCTTGTGCAAGAAAAGTAAATTCCTGAAAAAAAAAGAAGAGTCCCAGCTACGAAAATTATTTTATGTAGCAACAGGAGGTGAAAATGAAGGCTTGGTTGATCGAATTTCGAAATCAATGGTGGCACCATTGGATCACAAAATGCTGATTTTCAAAAGAATGTATGGTCAGCCTTATGCCGCGTACACACGACCGCTTTTCTCGACGAGAAAAACTGCATTTTTTTTTTCGCCGAGAAAAACGATCGTCTGTGGGCTTTATGTCGTTTTTCTCGTCGAGAAAAACGGCATAAAAAACGACGTGAAAATTTAGAACATGTTCTAAATTTTCTCGTCGTTTTTTCAAGCATTTTTTTCCGCGGCAGTTTTCCCATAGGGAAACACTGCCGCGGAGCCCACAGACGGTCGTTTTTCTCGTCAAGAGAAAAAATGACGGGAAAAACGACCGTGTGTAGGGAACCAAGCGGTTCCCTCGTTTTTCCTGTCATTATTCACGGCGTTTTTTTAACCGCCGTGAATAATGATCGTGTGTACGCGGCATTACTCTATCTTTTATATGAGTGTAGCACACAGACCCTTTTTCTCCTGCTCACCTCCACCTGCAGAGTAGAGCACACCATGCCACATGCCCGTATCCTCCTGGTATAAGAGGTTGAGCGGTGTTCATACAATTTTTGGTTCCTGCAGCGAGTTACCTCCTTCCGTTGGTTCTCGTCCCTAGAGTGTAGGGAAAAGTCTATTCTCTTTCCTAAAAGAAGGCCAATGTCCAGACTGTTTTAAACTCCAACAGACGAGTTTATTTTTCTTGCTTGGAACTTAGTAGGAAAACTGAGGATAGAGATAGAGTTGGGTAAGGAAGTAGGTTCAGGCACGCGGCACTTATCTACCCTCGTCGCCACTCAAGCCTGAGTGGGTATTGCTCACCCGGATAGATCCCTCTCACGGTTCTAGCAGCTGGAGTGAAGCACAAACAGTTACTTTAGAGTTTTGTCCTCTCCAGGGACAGGTTCAGGAGATCCTCTGCCACAGAATCTCCCGGTCTTTAAATCCGGAACTCCTAAGCACCTGTAACTTTTAGAGACCATAGGTGCCAATGGGGCACGTTACAGGAGCTGTTTCATAGATCACAGAATCCTTCCCTCTGACAGGCAACCAGGCCTCTCCCGAGACAGTGACTTCCTTCACCGATTCCCCGGACATGTCCTCCCCTGGTTTCCTCTCCTTCAGAGCAGGCCACCCTCCAACGGGCACCCTGGGCACTCTGTGGTTTGGTTTAGTTGTAGGCCTCAGTTAAAGGTACTGGGCCCACCCGGAACGATGCAGCCTCCGGCCAAAGGCGCCCGGGACTGACCACACACACGCACCCCTGGCCTGTAGGGCCAAAGGGCGCGAACCGAACTCCTCAGATCATGGCGTCTGCCCCTTATGTATCCCCTCCCGGCATGCACAGCAGGTAGACCACACACACTGCACAGCCACCGAGAGAGGACACCCAATCACACCGCAACGCCACCTGTGGTTCGACCCAAGACCTGGGCAACAATGCCACCTGCAGGTCAAAGGGAACTATACAACCAGGCAGTATTCCAGCAGAGCAGAGTCCAATTTAGGCAAATCAAATAGCCTGAGCCAAACTTTTGCTCAGGCTGCCCTCTAAATCTCAGGCATAGTGACCCCAAATTTGGGGGTCAGCTACATGAGGATCATAAATGAGACCACATTTGCAGAGAAAAAGAGCAATTATTAATATTGTGAATATAAGCCTGCCCTACAAAGCATTGCAACCATGAACAGTGGATCACTTTTGCAAAGCAAAGGCTCCTGTAGTCTCTTCCTCCATATCTGTATCGAGGCACAGAATTTCAGTCACAGAGCTGGAGAAAGTATAATTTAACTAGTAATGGGGAAGCACCACACTTGTGTTCCATTGACACCTACAAGCCTGCCATAGTGGTTTATTCATTCACAAATACCTGTAAATGAATGACACAGCTATGCGGGAGGAGCCACACACAGACGTGTCAAATTCTGAAACATTTAAAAATTAACAAATGTAAACAGTACCATGGAGAAGAACCATCATAATCCTGTAAGTGTGGGGCAGTTTTAAGGTGGGGGAGCATCCGGGTGTCATGTTACACCCTATATGGGTATACCATGTAACATGCTATAAAAGGTTTTGGTTTTAAAGTTGAAATCAGTATTTTTGGCAAAAAATTTTTTTTTAGCACCCCCAAACGTTATAGATTTTTTTTTAGCAGAGACCCTAGAGCAGCCATTCTCAACCAGGGTTCCGTGGAACCCTAGGGTTCCCCCAGAGGTGGCTAGGGGTTCCTTGAGCTGTGGCTGATTTACCTCCTGTTTGATGGTGCCTACATCGTTCTGAGCCAATTCCACTTGGAGGAGCCAGTGATATGACACCAATGATCTTTATAGCTCTCTGTAAAGGGGACCATTCTTGACACCACTGTAAAAAAGGGCATTCTTCTCACTGACCACCAAAGTAAGGGGCATTGTTCCCACTGACCCCCCTAATAAATAAGTTTTATCAGGGGTTCCCCAAGATCTGAAAATTATTTTAAGGGTTCCCCTGGGGTAAAAAGGTTGAGAAAGGCTGCCCTAGAGAATAAAATGGTGATTGTTGCAATATTTTATGCCACACGGTATTGGTGCAGTGGTCTTTCAAATTTTGGGGGGAAAAGATACACTTTAATGAATTTTAATGTGAAAAAACACAATAGATAACCCATTTTTTTGTAAATTATAAAAGATAGTGTTACGTTGAGTAAATAGATACCTAACATGTCATGCTTCAAAATTGCACACGCTCGTGGAATGGCGACAAACCACGGTACATAAAAATCTTCATAGGCGACAATTTTAAAATGTTTACAGGTTACCAGTTTAGAGTTACAGAGGAGGTCTTGTGCTAGAATTATTGCTCTCACTTTAATGTTGTTACCTCATGTGTGGTTTGAACACCGCTTACATATGCTTATGTGATTTACGTATGCTCTTCTTCGCACGAGTATGGAGGAATTGGGCGCTTACTTTTTTTTTTACACTATCCCTTTTTTTTATAACTTTTATTCCTAATACAAGGAATGTAAACATCTCTTGTAATAGAAATAAGGAAAACAGGTCCTCTTTATTGAGAGATTTGGGGTCAAAAATGTTTTTTTTACTTTAAAAAAAATAATATTTACTATGGCCCGGTAAACGGAAGTGACCTCATGACGTCGCTTTGGTCCTCCAAGGGCATAGAGATGAGTGGCGGGCATCTTGGCCTTACTGTTCTCCATACCCAGCTACTGACAGTATCAGATCGCCCCTGGGCTTCACCAATCGGTCAGGTAAGCCTGGGAACAACTGGGAAGTAGGGGGAGGGAGGGGGCCACCCCTCCCACTGCTTTCAAGGGTGATCCCGCAGTGAATCCGCCCATGGGACCACTTTTATCTGAAAGAGAATCGCCTGTAGTAAAAAACAATATCAGGGGGTATAGCAGCTAGCTTCTGCTATAACCCTAGTATTTAATGTCAAACAAATGATGTATTTTTACTATAGGCCGTTCGGCAAGTGGTTAAAACATAGTGAGTACAGTCAAAAATATTGAGGGTGTATGGTTTAGGAGAGCAACATTTTATATCACCAGCTCTTCTATTAACAAAACCTGAGGCAAAAAAAATATAAGTTGTAGTTGAGGTCAATGTTTTGTTCACTTCAGAATTTCTTTTCTTCCCATAGAGGTCAATAGGAATGCAAAAGTGGCTTGACACAAGATGATGCAAATGCAGGTTAGAAGGTATAAACTGCAGGTCTAATGCAACTATGAAGGAACTCAGAATTACCCAAGAAGCATCTCAAACTGATGTCAAAGGCAAGAGGAATGGATCTGAATGCAAGCTCCTTTTCCTGAAACAAACCTTTGAAGATCTAAATGAAAAATAATGCTGGAAGAACAGAGCGTTGATATACTCTATCACTTTTAAAGATAGTATTCAGCAAATACCTACACTCAAATAAATCATTTCAGCTATATTCAAAATGTACCTCAAGGGGAATACAGAAAAGACAAAAGTGATTGTCTGTACAATTACAGTTTGATGATCGGAATGCTGGAGCAGGCGTGAGTTGCTGATTTATTGTCTGCATTTACTGTAAATATTATAGCATGTCATAAAACACTTAAATGCACAACAAAATTGAATATAAGTCTGTCAATTTAGTTCTAGCTGTCATGTTCAAGGTTGAAAAAATGTATTCAATATTTTTGTGTTGAAATGATTTCAACAATTACCTTCTTTAAGTTAAAATTCTGACATGTCAATGTCTCTCATTTTTAAACATCCACTTTAGGAAGTATCTTCTATCTGTGTACTGTAAAAAGTCCCATCGTCATTACTATAATCTCTTTATTCCATAGGTGTGCACAGCCAAAGCTCAAACCTACATGTGCGTGTGACGTGCATGTGTATATATACACTGACCATGTCAGTAGAGCAGTTAACGGTGTCATTAGGGCAGTGGACAGTGTTTGTAGTTTTTATTTTTATTATTTTATTTTTTACAATTTTATTTTTTTAATTATTTTTTCACTTTTTTTTAGAAGCCCCATCCAAATTCAAGTCTTCTCTCTTCTGCGTATAGGAGGCACGGTCCTTCATCTGGTGAAATTGGCTGCCCATACCTCTATGCCTAATGTGAAAACAGTAAAAACACACAAATAAAATTCCTCCACCCGCACAACAGGTGTATTTCACTCTGTAGGGCCATACACCCTAATGTACAGCTGTGTGCAGTAGCCCAGGGGCTATTCATTTTTTATCTTGTTGTATTTCGTTATCTTTGGCTTTAACCCTTAAATACACTTGGATGAAGCTCAGGCATATTTATTATATACCCACCATAACCCATCGAGGCATGGATTCCACTAGACCTCTGAAGGTATACTGTGGTATCTGGCATCAAGCCATCAGTAGCAGATACTTTAAGTCCTGTAAATTGGGAAGTGTGGCCTCCATGGACTTGTTTAACAGCACATCCCACAGATGCTCAATTGGATTGAGATCTGGATTATTTGGAGGCCAAGTCAACACCCCCAACTTGTTGTTGTGTTCCTCAAACCATTCTTTAACTTTAAAGTGGTAGTAAACTCTGTTACACCACTTATACCTACAGGTAAGCCTATAATAAGGCTTACCTGTAGGTACTGTAAATTTCTGCTAAACTTGCACTGTTTAGGAGTGCATTCAGAGTGCATGCAGTCGATGACATCACTGACACATGCGCTCTGAAGGTCCAGCATACAGTGCCAGACCTTCAGAGCCTGTGCCGTAAATGGCCATTCCCGTGTGCATTTGCAGGAGTGACATAATTGCTGTGTCACTCATGTAGCCGGAGGCCGTGAACCCGGAAGGAACACCGGGGGAAGATGGAAGCGGTGACAGCACAGCACTGGAGGGCTTTATTTTAAAGTACGTTTCTCATAATGTGTTAGTATGCGATGTATACAAGCACATTATGATATTGCTTTGCAGCAAATTATTTAAAACATTTTTTTTGATAGGGCGCATTATCCTGCTGAAGGAGGTCACTGCCATCAAGAAATATAGATTTTTTTATGAAAGCGTGTACATGTCAAGTAACAGCCACATAAATGGCAGGACCCAAGGTTTCCAAGCAAAACATTGGCCAAAGCATCACACTGCTTCTGCTGGCTTGCCTGCTTCTCATACTGCATCCCGGTGCCATCTCTTCTCCAGGTAAGCAATGCACACGCACCCAGCCATTAACATGATGTAAAAAACACATGATTCAATGACCAGGCTACCTTCTTTCATTGCTCTATGGTCCAGTTTTGCCCATTGTAGGGGTCAGCATGGGTACCGTGGCTGGTCTGCGGCTACATAGCTCCATAGACAAACTGTAATGTCCAGCTTTTAACACATCAACTTCAGGGAGAACATGTTTTCTTGCTGTCCTATATATCCCACCATTTCCAGGGGCCATTGTACCAATATAATCAATGTTATTCATTTAACCTACCAGTAGCCATGAAGTTATGGCTGATTGGTGTATATACTTAGATGTTTTTTCAACTGTCTTTCATGTTCTTCATATAAGCATTGTAAGCACTATGCACATGGTTCATCTGAATGAAGCATGCATACTGTACCTATCCATGCCAAGGTAATGTGGGACAACTAAGCCCACCTCATCGAGTTAGGCATGCAATGTCTTAGCAAGCAAATAATGCTTGTGGACCCAAAGTAACAGAATTTGAGGAGACAGCAAGTAAAATGAGATTGTACTCACCAACAACCCATAATCTGTTTTATGTGTAATGAGTCTGACAACCGTATTATTTATGTGCAGTGGAGATAGTTGTACTAGCTTGTGGATGGGTGCAGCTTGGTGCAGCGGCAATAACACACACTTAGTCCAGATGCAAATAATGGAACTTGTATTGAAGTTCCCCAAGACAACGTCAATCTGTGACGAAACGTACGTCGGGAGGTTGACGTGCTGATGTCATCGCGAGTGGATGGGTGTCTGCATGCCGGCTGGCTTTACAACAATTTTATGGACGTTTTTTTGTTTCCTTGGTTGCCTGGAGAATTGAGCCTATCCGATCCGTTCTCTCTGCTTACCCCTGCGAGTTGGTGTTTGATGCAGATCCGGAGTGAGATCACCATACAGGCTTTACATAACTTGCCTTCTGGTAAGCAGGAAATTTATATGGTGGTGGTACATGTGTGTTGGTGGTGTCAATATTGAGTTTCACCCTTCTATCATTTACCATCTATATTGATAAGTGGTGGCCTACACCGAGTCTTCATATTCATCTATATGGACTTTTGGATTACTTTTTAGAGATTATTTACATATTTATTTATCAAGTGGTGTATGCAATAATTTATCACTGTCACTGTTTTTTATTTATTATTTTGAGCGCAGCTCCTTTTATTTACTATAAAGTAAAAAGTTCACAATCGGTAACACTCACAGCGTTTAGCGGTGCAGGTTTCAGCTAAACTGACAGTGTCTGTCTGGAGGGGTGTAATGTGTCCTTGCTGGTCTGAGCCCAAATGGGAAAGTGCCCAAGGAGAGTGGCAGAGCCCTAAGCTTTTTCTACTTGTCTCAAACCTTTGCCTACCACTAATACTGTCCCTGACAGACATGTAACCTGTCCCTACACTACCCACAAGTAAATGTGTGCCACACCCAGGAGCCAGGGTCCAAAATAGACTCAGCCACACCCAAGATGGCCACGAGAGTCACATGGTTGGCCAGCATTCAACCAAATCCCTGCCCCTTGTTCCTCTGGACTTCCTCCCCCTCTGCACTGCCGCTGTGGATGAGCGCCACCTGCAGTGGAGAAAACAGACTGCACCTGCCTACAAGCTGCTAGTCCAAGATTATGATTATGTTAAAATGCAAGATTTTATTTGGAAAAAAATGTGCCGTGCTGCCGTAGGACACACTTTAATACCAGTTCAGCTTATGAAAAAGGCAAATTCTTTTAATGACTAAAGCTACATACAGACGACCAGATTGCCACAGCAAGGGGCAGTGCTGACCTGCACTGGAACATGACCCCAGAATACTGGGGGTTCACAAACTTCTTATTTGTTAGTCTGAAACGAGGACCATCATTTCAGTCCCTAGGCATAGACAATGCTCATCAACTGTATCATAATGAAGTTCATGCAAGAAGCAGTTCATCATAACAGGACAACACAGCTGTGGAGAATGTGTCATTGACAGCAAGGTTAAAATGGGCCACATTTTAGTAGTACTGTTTTCATATCAGTGAAGTAAAACATGACAAACAGTAAAAATGTATTATATAGTCAAAGAAAGAGACCAATAAAAGTCTCTGGAGTTTATAAGAATCAGGGAGATGGCATAACCCCAGTACTAGATGACAGAATTATCTCTATTAGCAGACCTTCCTGAAACAGCAGCTGCCATTATGATGTTGCTGGACAGAAGTGAAGGAGAGGTTATAAAGGAGGGGATTCATGAATAACATCCTCATCCTCTCTGAGAAAGGATATGGCTTGTTTACATAGAGCAGTGCTGATAATAATAAGAAATTACTTACAAAAAGGTTCCTCATTTCACTCTTTACTTATCGGTCGAATGATTCACAAGTGATCATCTGGCCAAGCTCTGAATGTGTCCTGTGTTCCATACCATATACCTGGGAGAGATTCTGACTCCACTAGTCATACATCCTGACCTGTTTTAAAGGTTTATCTGTATGATTACTCTCTACACATTCAGCTTACCATCATCTATGACAACCTACCAGAGGCGTTGCTAGGGGGGTGCGTTGGGTGCGGTCCGCCCCCGGGTGACACCCGCTAGAGGGGTGACACCCTCCCTTTTTTATTTTTTTATTTTTTATTTTTATTTTTTTAAAAATTTTTTTAATTTTTTTTTTACAGCTGACCCATTCATTGATTAATTTCACCCCGCTGGGCTGGAAGCCTGGAACAACACCTCCAGCGCCGCGGCCGCGCCTGGTGTGTGTCCTCCGGCTCCTTATTCTTCCTATTCCTAAATTCCAATCCTCCTCCCTACCCTACAGAGCCAGCGAGCGACTCAGCCTGTCACATCATCACACTGCACTGTGATGATGTGACGACACGCACTAGCGTTGCTAGCCAGGTGCGGGGGGGGCGGGCCGCACCCGGGTGACACCCACCAGAGGGGTGACACCCGTGGGTAGCGCAGCGGCACCACACTGACATTGCCCGCTGCCCTGTGCCTTAGGCTCACGCTGCGGCTGTGTCCCTCAGCGGAGCGGAAGGAAGCCGCCGCCCCCTCTGCCTCCTCTCTGTTTACATCCACAGAGGAGGAGGAGGAGCCCGCGCTCGAGAGACACACCGCTGTGTGTATCTGCCGCTCTGTTCTGAGGTCTGTAAGGTAAGGGGGGCATCTTTACTGATGGGGGGAGGGGGTGTCTGTACTGCTGGGGTCTGCACTAGGGGGAGTTTGCACCAGGGGGGCTGTAACTGAGGGGGTGTCTGTACTGAGGGGGGTCTGGTACCAAGGGGGTGTCTGTACTGAGGGGGGTGTCTGTACAAGGGGTGTCTGTAACTGAGGGGGTGTCTGTAACTGAGGGGTGGTCTGTACGAGGGGGAGTCTGTACGAGGGGGAGTCTGTACGACGGGGTGTCTGTTACTGAGGGGGGTGTCTGTACTGAGGGGGGCGTCTGTACTGAGGGGGGTGTCTGTATGAGGGGTGTCTGTAACTGAGGGGGGGTGTCTGTAACTGAGGGGGTCTGCACTGAGGTGGGGGTGTCTGTACTGATGGAGCGGTCTGCACTGAGGTGGGGGTTCATACTGAGGGAGGCGGGTCTATATTGATGGCGGAGAGTCTGTACTTAGTGGAGCGGGTTTGTACTGAGGGAAGGGATCTATACTGTGGGAGTGGGGTCTGTAGTTAGTGGAGGGGGGTCTGTACTGAGGGGGGACTATAGTTGTTGGGGGGTGACACCATTTTTTTTCGCACCGGGTAACACCAACCCTAGTGACGCCACTGCAACCTACCGTACCATATTATATTTTGATTGTTCGTTGTGTGTGTACCTCTTGATCAAAGTAAACAGATGGGTTCAGTTAGCGCAAACCCACAATAACAATCCTATCGTAAGCAGCTGAACACTCAAGGCCAATATATAGCAATCCTTGAATAAGCACATAGAATAAAAAATAGTGCTGCGCTAAAAACAAAAAATCATAACACTAAAGCCCTGTACACACGATCGGATTTCCTATGGATTCAAATCCGATGGGTTTTTCCATCGGAAAACCGATGAAGCTGACTTCCATCAGTCTTGCCTACACACCATCAGTCAAAAATCCGACCGTCCCAAACGCCGTGACATCAAACACTCCGATGAGCCGAGAAAAATTAAGTTCAATGCTTCTGAGCATGCGTCGACTTGATTCTGAGCATGCTTGGGTTTTTTCTCCGGTTTTTTCTCCGATGGAGTTCCACGCAGACGATCGGAATTTGCTATAATTTTTTTTTTCCATCAGGTAAATTTAAAACATGTTCTATTTTTTCTCACCGATGGAAAAAAGACCGATGGGGCCCATACACGAT
Source organism: Rana muscosa (assembly GCA_029206835.1). NCBI lineage: Eukaryota > Metazoa > Chordata > Amphibia > Anura > Ranidae > Rana > Rana muscosa. Next base: position 233,044,763 of record CM055118.1, read on the forward strand.
CGGTTTGTCCGATGAAAAAAGTCCATCGGACTGTTTTCATCGGTAAAACCGATCATGTGTACAGGGCATAAGAATATATTGGGTTAATATCTGACAAATCAGAAACATATAAACAGTCCCAGTTCCCTGTGGGCATAATTCATTGAGGAAGTCCCACCCACAGGGACGATACGCGTGCGGGAGGACTCCGTGACGTCCTAGTCTCAATGAGACGTTTGACACACGTTATGCATTCCAGCACTGGGGATACAGTGCTGTGTTTGTGAGTGATATAATGCACACCAATTGGAATATTTTCCGAGCACCCTGAATGAGGAGATCATTCTGACCTGTTGGTGTAATTTTTTACGTCATTCTTGGCTCTCATACTATATGAACTGGGACTGTTTATATGTTTCTGATTTGTCAGATATTACCCCAACATATTTTTAGTGTTGTGTTTTTTTGTTTTTAGCGCTGCACTATTTTTTTATTTTATGTGTGTATCTCTTGCCTTTAATTTTGTAAATGAGACAGCTGTACGTTTTAGGGCAATATGGCTGATCTCATATACAGTCCACTTGGTATGTCATACATAACGAACAGATTTACTCACCTTGTAAAAAAGGCCTCATTGTATGTAAAATACCAGTTTGGAGAATCTTATAGGAAAGCTGGAACACTTTTAGTAAAAATAAATTAAAAAAAACATAATTTTGTGTTGCTCCCCTAGGCGTAGGCCAGGAGGAATAATTAATCTGTTTGTTCCAATGTGTGTTAATTGCTCCTTCTCTATGGCCATACTTGAAACCAGGAAAAACCTCAGCTTCATGATATAAGATGAGCCTTTCTTTGTCCACCCAATGCAAGCTTTGCTGTTAATTAGCTTGATGCAGTGGAGGAGTGTATGTCGGTGTCAGGTAATGCTTATGGCCTGGTTCACATCTGTGAGGTGCATTTCAGGTGCATTACCATTAAACTCTATATAACATGCATTGTAATGAAAGCGTATCAAAGATGCAGAAAGTAGGAAACCACTTGTGGTCCGCACAGGCACAGCAGCGTCAGTGGCGGCTCATGCCCCCGCGACACCTCAAAGCCCCCACAACCCCCCCCTACTCTCACTGTCTGCCGGCGGTCCACTTAACCCATCTCAGCGGCGGGGATCAGGTAGCAGTGGACAACAAGGAGCGGCGGGAACGGGGCATCGGTGGACATCAGGTTGCGGCGGACATCGGGTAGCGGCTCCTGTGTCTTCTCCTCCTCCTCGCTTCTGCCGTACATCTCCTCACCTCCTCTTAGGCGTCCAATAGGATTGCCTGTCCTTTCAGCCAATCAGGTGATGGGTATCAGACCCACTTCCCGATTGGCCGGGAGGAGGATCAGTGTTGCCACAGCGACTATTCATTTGCTGTTGTAACACCTGGGTGAGCTTGTGGCGCAATGCTCTGCGCCATGAGCCCACCCTTTTTTGAAGCCTATTAGAGCCTCTGGCTCTAATTAGGTGTTTCAAAAAAATACCCTCCCCCCGCTGTAATTTAGGAGGTGGTGGCGGCGAAGGATAGAGCACTGCATCGCTAGAAGGTGGATAGGGTGGCGGCCGTGGATAAAGGAGGCGGCGCTCGTGCGCCCCTAATAGATGGCCACCACTGAGCAGCATACTGGTACATCACTGCCTGTTTCCGGGTTTAGGGCGCAATCTCCCACCCAACCCTGCTGACACCCGCTGTGATTGTACACAGCGGGAGTTTGCTGATCAGCTGTGTCCAATCACAGCCCAGAGCCCTGTGTTGACTGATTGTCACACAGGACTCTGTCCAGGGGGAACTACAGTATCTCTCTGTTTCTTATCCCTCCAAAGCAGGGATAAGAAACAAAGAGACGTTTAGTAAAAATCAGCACACATTACACAAATTAACATTTGTTAGGCACACATTTAACCCCTTGGATTACCCGAGATGTTAACCCCTTCCCAGCCAGTGTCATTAGTACAGTGACAGTGTATAGTATTATCATTGATTACTGTATTAGTGTCACTGGTGATGTCAGTGGCAGTTAGTCAGTTTTCACCCAGTGTAAAATAGTGTCAGATTGACCGCCGCATTATCAAAGTCCCACTATAAGTCGCTGATCACTGGCATTAGTAGTATAAAAAATAAAAATGAATAAAAATTCCAGTATACTGTACATCCGATAGTTTGTAGATGCTATAACTTGCACGCAAACCAATCAATATACACTTACTGGGACATGTAGCAGAATATATTTTGGCCTAAATTTAAAAAATAAATTTAATTTTTTTATTATATATGTTTTATAGCAGAAAGTAAAATAAATAAATATATATATATAGATATATATATTTCAAAATTGTCAGTTAATATATTAAAAAATAAAAAACCTAGTGGTGGTCAAATACCACCAGGGGCAGCACAGTAGTGTAGTGGTTAGCACTTTCACCTAGCAGCAAAAGGGTTGCTGGTTTGAATCCCGACCACGACACCATCTGCCTGGAGTTTGCTTGTTCTCCCTTTGTCTGCGTGGGTTTCCTCCAGGTACTCCGGTTTCCTCCCACTTCAAAGACATGCTGGTAGGTTAATTGGATCTTGTCCAAATTGGCCCAGTATATATGTGTACAAATGTGTGTCCCAAGCTCGTTGTGATCCTACGGGGTTAATGACCGCACCAGCCAAGCAGACACTGGCTGCAAAAAGTGCCTTGAGGCGATTCAGTTTGCTAGCGCTATACAAGTCATTCATTCAAAGCTCTATTTGTATGAAAAAATTATATAAATTTTGTTTGGGTACAGAGTTGCATGACTGCGCAATTACCAGTTAAAAACAAAGGGGTTCTGGGACTTTAAATGTGGTGCATGATAACAAACATCCCGAAATCAGAAATAAGAAGGGGGTTTTTACTCAAAGTCCCAAAAACCCTTCTTATTTCCAATTATCAGTTAAAGCAGCTAAGGTGCTTAAACAAACCGTACATGTGTGAACAGGAGACCTAACAGCTGCTCTTCTATTGCAAGAAACATAGTTAAAAGTGCAAGGGTCCTTTCACATGGACTTTCCGATCAGGTCTGTCCACCTGATTGGAAGTTCCATATAGGCAGGCTGATGTAAACGGATGAGTGAGCTGCTGTAGGGGAACTCTTTTTAGTACCAAAATCACTAGGTGGACAATGTTGTGAATTTTTTTCCATTCACATTTAAATATCACAGTCCTCTTAATACATAATAAAGCAAAGATTTTCTGATATAGCTTCCTAAGATAATGAGTGTGCCATTCTGAAATGTTTTCCAACAATGAGCATCTGTTTGAGGGCCGCCATAAGCTGTCCTACCAAACTGATGTCCAAGCTGATTTGATTTGGATGATGTTTAAAAGTTCCAGGCCTAAGAAGCAGTGGGGCTTCCAAGGACATACAATGTCAGAAACTGTGGAGGAAAGCAGAAAGGAGGGGAGGCTCATACCCTTTGGGGACACGTGCGTCACGCAGCATCTTTATAAATACATTCAAGGCTTTGAGAGGTGAGAAGAGTAAAAACTTAACAAGGGCTGGGCCTTCCGCTTAGGATTGCACCTCATCTCTAGAGCAAGGAAAGTGTCAAGAGAGGACTTCCTTCTATTCTTATTCAGCAGGAAGACATTTACAGTCAGCAAAACTTCTGAAAATAAGATTATGCAACAAAAATTACCCACACAAAACAAATATACACTAATGAGAAAACCTGGTGTATGTAATTCCCCTCATTTAAAAAGTGAGCATGATTTTCAGAAAAGATTTCAAAGTAATGGGAATTACTTTTTATAAATAGTCATAGATTTCCGTTACCTGTGAATTTTTTTTTTTTTTTACTATTTTTATTAGATACGTAAATGGATATGATTAGCTTTTTTTCCATATTATATTTCTTTATTATAGGTTTTCATCGTTACAGACCAGATTACATTCTTATTGGAAACTATAGTACTAATCTCATTATTAAACTAAAACATAAATTCCTTATTCCTAAAACATCACATAAGGTCAATCCAAAGCAAGTTCTAAAATGTTCTTTTTCTTACACATATCATCTATACAACATAACAAGCAAATAGACATCTACAAATAATAACAACATATACACAAACAGACAAAAACAAAACAACACAAAAAAAACACACAAATAAATAAATAAATAAGTAAATAAATCAAGCGACTAATCCGAACATTGCCTAATGTAATGAGCTGTATGTCTATATCTATAAGAAAAGTTACCACTGCTGGTGGCTTATTTCACTACTTTCTTTTCTACCCACCGGTATGAACCTCCATCCCCATTTTCCTTCTGGAACCGTACTTACTATCACAAACTACAATTGACCACCCTGCAAAGGAACAACAAGAGCCAATGAAGATGGGGCCAACCGTGGGACCGATATCCATGGTTTCCACAGTTTATTTAGGTTATTAGGTATGCCCCTATTACAATAGATTTGTTGTTCTTTCAGAAGGTTATCATTTACTTGAAGATTAGCTTAATGTCACCATTAAAAAAAAGCAAAGTTCTTATTAATTGGCATACTGTACACTGGGAATTGTGCATGGCCCCATCCACAAAAAGGCCCCATTGTAACCCTTTTTTCTCCCACCTCCTGTACTGTATCTGAATAGTTAATCAAGCATTAAGTTCCCATAGGCAGCAGAGGTAAATGTTCTTCAGTGCTGGACGCTTGTGTTTTTTATGACTGTGCAGTCATACACACAGTATAGCAGAACTGAGATTTATTTTTTATTTTTTAGCAAACACTATATATATATATATATATATATATATATATATATATATATATGTAGCGGGGTGTTCCCCTTTAATGCAGAGAGACAAGAAGTTTCAGGTGAGAGGTGAGTCGGGAGGAAGTAAAGAGACATTATGGAAGTGAAAGCAGAGGAGAGAGAGACTACATCTCCCAGTACATCTTGCAGCACCCAGGGTGCATTGCTCCAGAACAGAGACTGCTGGGGCAGACTTTATAAAGGGGAGGCGGAGTTTTGGTCGGCCTCTTTGGACACCCCTCTCCTAGCAAGAGGATCTCTGTGCTGAACTGCTGTGTGCACAAGGCCTGAAGCCTGGGCCGTGTGCTCCTTTCCAAAGAGCCCTCTGCCAGCCTAGCAGAGCCTTAGAGACATCTAATCCTCCTTGCTGCAGTACACCAGAAGGATTGAAGACTTGGATGTCGGTGGATTCCTGTTCCCAGACGAATCGATGGAGGAAACGGATTTGGACTTGTCCGGGTGGTGAGAGCTGTTTAAAGACAGATCCTTTATCTTTACTATTCGTTGGGATTACAAAGTTGTTCTTCAAGTGCACCACCGAAAAGATTGCTAGCGAATATTGTTTCACTGAACTTCCATTTAGATCAGTCAGGCCTGACTGCATAGGTAGACATTGCTGGGTGTTAGTCTACCCATGAGGGGAAGTAGCTGTAAAAGGGCAGCGCTAGAGTTGCATAGCAATACTTTATTATTCTGATTACTCTGTTTATCTTTATTACTGTTTATTGCAGGGATCTGCAACTTGTTATACTGTTGTTTATTACTTGCCCATTAGCCTCAGTAAAATATCTGGGTAAAGTACATTTGGTGTCAGTTCCGCTTACTTTAATAGGAGTTTTAAAGTATATTCTGTGTATGTTTGTTATAGGACTGCGTCACCAACAGTTACGGTCACGCGGTCCTATCCCTCTATCACCAGCTGTGCCACGGGAGGTTAGAGCCGATTGCCAGGGGTTGACAGCAGTGCACTACAGGGCCCAAATCAATATCAGCGGCTCTCTTAACTGGGGGTAGCGCTACACGTGGGGGCTCGTCCGGGATCCTTGTACGTTGCACGCTGCAATCAAGCCGGTCAGAAGTACCAGCATGGACCCGCTGGCAATGTCACAGTGGTGCGCAGCGATTGGCGCCGATCCAACCGCGGCGGTAGTCATTGTACTCCCGGGGGAAAGATGGAAGGAAGAGGAGATAAAACAGCTCGTATTGTTACTGTCTCCGAGCCACAAAGCATGGGTGATGGATTTTAGGCCAGATCCAGTGATCTCGTTTACATACGCACTGGTAAAATGGAAAAACGAAATCCCAGAGCATTTTAAAAGTCAGAGTATACAAGCCATAGATAATCAGATCTATCACTTGATACATACGCTGCCAGTGAAGGAAGAATGGTTTCAGACACCAAAGCCATCACTCCCACAATTATCTCCACCACTATCCCCTAAAGCAGAAAAGCTTAAGGAACTATTAAGCCCGGGATCACCGCTGGCCGCTATAGGGCCTGAATTGTTGAATGCTCTAGGAGACCTTGTAATTAAGTGCCAGAAAAGCAGTACGGTGCATGTGGGGCCGGTTACCGGAAGCTTAGCACCTTCTCAGGGAAGCTCCCCGTCCCTGCGGGGGAGGAAGATTTTGACACTTGGGTGGAACAGGCATTGCAGGCAGTAGAAGCATGGGAGGTGCCTGAGGCACAGAAGAGACAGCGAGTCTTAGAAAGTCTGAAAGGTGCCGCGGCAGAAGCGGTGAAGAGCTTCCGGTTTGGAAATGAAAACTGTACAGCTCAAGATTGCCTGGCCATGCTGCAGGAAGAGTTTGGTCAGCTGGAGAAGGTGTCAGAGATGATTTATCAAATTGAACACACTCTCCAGCAGCCGAATGAGAAACTGTCAGAATATGTTAGAAGGCTGAACAGGCAGTTATGCAAGATTGTACTGAAGAAGGGAATGCTGCCCAAAGATGCAGATGAAGCACGCATGAAGCAGATCATGAGGGGAGCGCGGCGCTCAGACCCGGTCTGGCTGCACCTGAAAACCTCAGGAGGAGGAATGTCACTAACCTACTCTGATCTAATAAAAATTATTAGGGACGAAGAGGCACTGCAGGAAGATCAGCAGGTGGCCAAGGCGAATGTCACACCTGTACCAGTGTTGGTCCATTCGGTCAAGAGCCCAGAAAGAGATGCGGAGGTTGACACTCTGAAATCGCAAATGGCCCAAGTGTTGGAGATGCTGACCTCTTTGATGGAGAAAGATCAGAGAAGACGAGAGAAACCAAGCCCAAGAAAGGAGTTGTTCCCGAACACCTCAGCACCGGCCTCCCTACAGGACCGAGAAGAGGTGATTTGCTATAACTGCGGAGGGAGTGGCCACTTTGCTAACGTATGCTCCAGCCCAAAGAAGAAGAGAACAGATAATTGCAAGCCGGCGGGAAACTCCAAAGGGCCCCGGTGAAGGAGTCAACCGGGTGCCCATCATCTTCAGTGCGCTCCAAACTAAAAAAAAAGGCCAAGAATGGAGGAGACAAAACTCCTAGGAGGAGGTATAGTACACCCCCACCAAGATGTACCCCAGAGGGAGGGGGCAAGACCCCTCAGTGGAAGTACAGCACCCCAAAGAAGGAACATCCACCTAAAAGGAACAATAACATCCCTCAGCGGGTTTGTGCCCCCATTGAGAGGGAGAAAGTCAATGCATGCCAGGCTCAGGAAAAATTAAAGTCCAAAAGGAGCAGGGCAAGGGTCGAAAGCCAAAAAAAAGAGGTGACCCCAGTCCGGCCATACCCAAAGGAACTGGTGGGCCCGTCTCCTACTGTGCCCATTCAAGTGGAAGGAGTCTATACTAAAGCTCTTTTGGACACCGGAGCACAGGTGACTTTACTATACCGGGACTTCTATGATAGGCACTTGAGTCATCTGCCTATCCAGAAGATAGAAGAGCTGGAGATATGGGGACTTGGAACCCAGAGTTTCCCTTATGATGGGTACCTGCCCATAAAGATGACTTTCGACCCATCCGTGGCTGGGAAGGCTGAAGTGTTTGACACCCTGGCAGTTGTGTGTCCCCGGCCGCCTGGAGCCAGCAAGATTTCCCTGATCATTGGGACAAACACGGATCTAGTCAGGAGACTCCTGACCCCTCTAGTGAAAGAGAGAAACCATTCAGCCACCAAAATCCATCCCATGCTAAAGACGGCCTACCAACGACTGGTCTTAGAGCAGAAGACCCCGGGAGAGGGGATAGGGAAGGTGTGGAGACTTGGCAGAGAAGGAGTAGTGCTACAGCCCGGAGAAGTAACCTGTCTTAGGGCCACTGTGAAGTTTTCGTGGGAACAACCTGGCCCCTTTGTCATGCTGGAATCAGACCCAAGGGAAGAGTCCTCAGGCCTGGAAGTGATACCAGAAGTGATTCCGTTCAAGGCCCTGAAGAAGGCCCATGGCAGAGTTCCGGTGAGTGTTAGGAACACTACGGGAGGACCCATGGAGATCCCTGCCAGAGTGTTGCTTGGTCAGGTGAGCCCTGCTGCCCCGGTCACTTGGTCCGAAGTCAAGGGGACGGGTGACGGAGGAGATGTTTGGGAGAAACTGTCCGTGGAAAACCCGAACCTACCCAGGGCTTGGAAAGAAAGAGCCAAGGCCCAGCTGACCAGGTGGGAGAAGATCTTTTCCGAAGATGAATTCGATGTGGGGTGTGCAAGAAGTGCCACCCATCGGATCCGCCTCCAAGAAGATAAGCCCTTCCGAGAAAGGGTCAGGCGGGTCCCCCTGGCAGATCTGGAGGATCTGAGGGAACAACTTGTAGAACTAAAGAAGACTGGTGTGATCCGGGAGTCTAGAAGTCCCTATGCCTCCCCAATCGTGGTGGTCAGAAAGAAGAATGGGTCGTTGAGGCTTTGTATCGATTACAGGACTCTCAACAGGAGAACCATCCCTGACCAATACACCACGCCAAGGATAGAAGATGCCCTACAAAGTTTGTCTGGAGCCAAATGGTTCAGTGTGATGGACCTCAAGAGTGGGTACTATCAAATCCCTATGCACCCAGAAGACAGGGAGAAGACAGCCTTCATAACCCCGGTGGGATTCTTCTAATTCAATAGGATGCCTCAGGGTCTGTCTGGAGCTCCTGCTACCTTTCAACGCCTTATGGAGAAGACTGTTGGAGACATGAATCTTATAGAAGTCCTTGTGTACTTGGACGATGTCATTGTCTTTGGAAGAACCTTGGAAGAACATGAAGCCAGGTTGGAGAAAGTATTGAGAAGACTCAGCGAAGAGGGACTTAAGCTTTCCCCCGAGAAGTGTCGGTTCTACCAGTCTTCTGTGAACTATCTGGGGCACATAGTGTCTGAAGAAGGGGTGGCCACAGATCCTGAGAAGTTGGAAGCAGTCACTTCCTGGCCACGACCCACCACAGTAACAGCTCAGATCCTTCCTGGGGTTCTGCTCCTATTATAGGAGGTTTGTGGAGGGGTTTGCTTGGATTGCCCGCCCGTTGAATGAATTGCTAAAGGCAGAAGGGGAAGAGGATGACTCAGGGCCCAGGAGGCCTGGTGAGTCAGTTCAAGATCAGTGGAACCCAAGGTGTGAAGAGGCCTTTCATGCTCTGAAGAGGAGCTTAACCACTGCCCCAGTCCTGGCCTACGCCGACCCTACCAGACCTTATGAATTACATGTGGATGCCAGCCATGAGGGTCTAGGTGGTGTACTCTACCAAGAACATGAAGGACAACTGCGACCAGTGGCCTATGTGAGCAGGAGCCTGACCCCCTCAGAAAAGAATTACCCCACTCATAAGCTGGAATTCCTGTCCCTCAAATGGGCGGTAGTAGACAAGCTAAAAGACTACTTGTATGGGGCAGAGTTTACTGTGAAGACAGACAACAACCCCCTGACCTACCTCTTCACCACCGCAAAACTAGATGCCACCGGACACAGGTGGTTGGCCGCATTGTCTGGATTCAACTTCAGTCTGAAGTACAGACCAGGAGCCGGAAATAGGGATGCAGATGCCCTGTCCCGGAGGTCTCATGCCACGACAAATGACTGGGAAGATTGGACCCAAGTGGCACCGGACGGGGTGCGGGCCCTTTGTCAAGGGGCTGAATTCCAAGCCAGAGGAGGACTCTAGAGATTCCATACGTCAGTCGACTTCTGAATCAGAGGTTCCAGAACCAGCAATGTTACCTGAACTTACTCCTGAAGAAGAGCCTGTGGTGCCAGAGTCAGAAGCACCAAGAGAGCAGAGGGCTCGCAGAGTCATCAGGCCTCCCAAGAAACTAACTTACCCCCAAATGGGGACGAGCTCAGAGGACTCTGTTGTAACGGCTAGGAGAAGTGTTGAACAACCTGATCCTTCCACCGTCCATTTGGTGGAGGGCAACCCCAGCTCACTCTCTGGCACAGTTAGGCAGGCCACTCATGGTAGTGTGACCTGTGGGCAAGAGAGTTCCATCCCAAAGTTTTGGTGGGAATTCCCTATGCCAACATCATGCTCGACATTGTCCAAAATGGTAAACAGTATTTGTTGAAGTTTATCTTTGGGGACCAAAGAGTTCAAGTGGGGGGAGTGTGTAGCGGGGTGTTCCCCTTTAATGCAGAGAGACAAGAAGTTCCAGGTGAGAGGTGAGTCGAGAGGAAGTAAAGAGACATTATGGAAGTGAAAGCAGAGGAGAGAGAGACTACATCTCCCAGTACATCTTGCAGCACCCAGGGTGCATTGCTCCAGAACAGAGACTGCTGGGGCAGACTTTATAAAGGGGAGGCGGAGTTTTGGTCGGCCTCTTTGGACACCCCTCTCCTAGCAAGAGGATCTCTGTGCTGAACTGGTGTGTGCACAAGGCCTGAAGCCTGGGCCGTGTGCTCCTTTCCAAAGAGCCCTCTGCCAGCCTAGCAGAGCCTTAGAGACATCTAATCCTCCTTGCTGCAGTACACCAGAAGGATTGAAGACTTGGATGTCGGTGGATTCCTGTTCCCAGACGAATCGATGGAGGAAACGGATTTGGACTTGTCCGGGTGGTGAGAGCTGTTTAAAGACAGATCCTTTATCTTTACTATTCGTTGGGATTACAAAGTTGTTCTTCAAGTGCACCACCGAAAAGATTGCTAGCGAATATTGTTTCACTGAACTTCCATTTAGATCAGTCAGGCCTGACTGCATAGGTAGACATTGCTGGGTGTTAGTCTACCCATGAGGGGAAGTAGCTGTAAAAGGGCAGCGCTAGAGTTGCATAGCAATACTTTATTATTCTGATTACTCTGTTTATCTTTATTACTGTTTATTGCAGGGATCTGCAACTTGTTATACTGTTGTTTATTACTTGCCCATTAGCCTCAGTAAAATATCTGGGTAAAGTACATTTGGTGTCAGTTCCGCTTACTTTAATAGGAGTTTTAAAGTATATTCTGTGTATGTTTGTTATAGGACTGCGTCACCAACAGTTACGGTCACGCGGTCCTATCCCTCTATCACCAGCTGTGCCACGGGAGGTTAGAGCCGATTGCCAGGGGTTGACAGCAGTGCACTACAGGGCCCAAATCAATATCAGCGGCTCTCTTAACTGGGGGTAGCGCTACATATGTATATATTTATATTAATATATAGTACATGACAACACGAGTATCTGTTGATTCGTTATTTAACTTGGTCAACTTGGTTGGCTTTGGTTCAAAAGTCCTTATTTGTTTACACAAAAATATCACCTATCAATGTACTGTGCATTGCAAGGATCTAAGGCCCCTTTCACACTGGGGCGTTTTTCATGCGGTTTAGCGCTAATAATAGCGCTATTATACCGCATGAAAAATTCCTGCCCTGTAGCCTTCAATGTGAAAGCCCGAAGGCTTTCACACTGAAGCGGTGCGCTAGCAGGACCGCTCCAAAAGTCCTGCTAGCCGCTTCTTTACAGCGGTAAAGGAGCGGTGTGTTCACCGCTCCTTTACCGCGGGTGCCCATTGAAATCAATGGGACACCGCGGTAATACCGCCCGCAAACCGCGGCAATAGCCGTGGTTTGCGGGCAGTATTAACCCCTTTTCGGCCGCTAGCGGGGGTTAAATTCACCCCCCTAGCGACCGCATACCGCGGTAAAAACGACGGTATAGCAGCGCTACAAATCGCGCTGCCACCGCTCCTGCCCGCCCCAGTGTGAAAGGGGCCTTAATAAACTTTGTAGCAAAGTCCTATCTGTACTCTTTTTTTAATGTTCTACTATGTCCTTGGAAAATTGAGTACTGAATGGGAACGTCTGTGTTGTAATCAGCTGATGCCCTAGCACAGTTCTAATGAAAAAAGTTGCAGTGTCTGCATCCCTTAACCACTTAAGCTCATTTTGTTGCTAAAGAACCAGGCCCCTTTTTGCGATTCGGCACTGCGTCGCTTTAACTGACAATTGCGCGGTCGTGCGACGTGGCTCCCAAACAAAATTGACGTCCTTTTTTTCCCACAAATAGAGCTTTCTTTTGGTGGTATTTGATCACCTCTGTGGTTTTTCTTTTTTGTGCTATAAACAAAAATAGAGCGACAATTTTGAAAAAAATTACATATTTTTTACTTTTTGCTATAATAAATATCCCCCAAAAATATATAAAAAAACATTTTTTTCCTCAGTTTAGGCCGATACGTATTCTTCTACATATTTTTGGTAAAAAAAATTGCAATAAGCGTTTATTGATTGGTTTGCGCAAAAGTTATAGCGTCTACAAAATAGGGGTTAGTTTTATGGCATTTTTATTAATATTTTTTTTTTTTACTAGTAATGGCGGTGATCAGCGATTTTTATCGTGACTGTGACATTATGGCGGACACATCGGACACATTTTTGGGACCATTGTCATTTTTACAGCGATCAGTGCTATAAATATGCACTGATTACTGTGAAAATGACACTGGCAGTGAAGGGGTTAACCTCTAGGTGGCGCTGTAGGGGTTAAGTGTGCCCTAGTGAGTGATTCTTACTGTAGGGGGCGTGGCTTGGCATGTGACGTCACTGATCGTCGTTCCCTATGACAGGGAACAGACGATCACTGACATGCCACTAGGAAGAACGGGGAAAGGTTTGTTTACACTTACCTCTCCCCGTTCTTCAGCTCTGTGACCCGATCGCGGGACACCGGCGGCGATCGGGTCCGCGGGTCCCACGGGCGCGGTCATGGACCTTCGGACCGTGTCGTGAGCTTGCCGGCGGCGGCACGCGCGCGACCCACGGCTGGGATCTTAAAGGGGGCGTACCTGTATGCCCTTGTGCCCAGCCGTGCCATTCTGTCGACATATATCGTCACGTGGCGGTCCTTATGTAGTTAAGAAGTATAAGTAAAAAATATGTAGCGCCACTCAAAAAATGTGTACAAACAAAAGAGTCCATAAATTTGTGATTCTAAAACATATTAAAGTCCAAAAATTCTCAATAAGTAGTGAATAAAAGAAGGAAAGTTAGTAGAAACGACCATTCACCACAACAAATATACTTGATGATGTCTCATTGTTTCATTTGTGTTAACCATTAATGAGTTAATTGAAAACTTCTGTGACTTATGAAAGGAGGGGCAATGATTTTACACTATATATTTTGTGCTGTATTTGTACATATCTGTTGTGAACAAGGCCATTATAGCTGAAACACATTAACATCTGCTGTACCTACTTGTCTTTTATGGAGCATCAATGAATTTGGATATATTTAAGAGCATGTATGGAGTTGTGTATCATCTTCTAGGAAATACTTGATGGTGTCCAAGTGCTCAGAAAGTCAACCACTGACTTCTTGTGAATGCAACACTCACCAGAGCAATAGGCTGTCATTACAACAGCAAAACTGCCTGTGCCTCATGAGAATATCCTCTGAAATCAGTGCAGCGATCCACATTTCATGGCACCTTCTGGCAAACTCCAACTACAGACAATTAAAGCTTGCTACGAGCCAGAAATGTCCAATAGTGTTGTATGTTTATTAAAATGATCTAAAATACAAGTAAACAAACTCAATGATAGAAAAAACTCACATAGAAAGCCGCTGCTGACCCAGGATCATGCAGTGGCGTGACATCAGCACTAGAAACTCCGTCTCGATGCGTTTCGTCCAATCGGATATTATCAAGGGGTCCTGGTCCAGGGCTACTACCTTTTCTTTTTTGATTCACTACATATTAAGAATTATTAGACTTTATTACATATTATTATCACTAAATTATGGACTCTTGTGCACATTTTTTGGGTGGCACTACACATGTTTTACTTATATATTGCTTTCTATGTTTCACAGTACAGATATTTATTTAATCCCTTTAGAAGTGATTAACCCCCAGGGAGTATCTCACCCAAAAATCTAATTCCTATTACAGAGTATGCCTAAAATATTATTTGTATCTTAGTGCAGACTTCTGGGAAAATCAGAAGCAGGAAATTACATTTTTGGGGATGCTTTGCAAACAAACTGTGTGCAGAAGACTTCCAGGCTGCCACATTGCATTGCATTTTAGTAAAAATGACAGCAGCTACACATTGAAAAGGAAAGATAATTTTAAATAACAATTAATTACAATATGACTTGTGTAGCAATTTGCTATATATTTTTTTTATTTGCTATTTTTTATTTCATGAAAGTGGAGTTGATCTTTCAACATCCACAGTGAAAGAGGTCTATTATCAAGGTTATTGGCTCAATGCCTTAATTACCAAGACTTGTCAGTTACTGTATATAAGTTCAGTAGTTGATTAGACCCTGTCAGTGCCTTCCCACAATATCAGCCAAACCATGTAATGCATATGTGTCAATGTGTCAGCAAAAAAAGAATGAGCTAGCATTTCTAACTGTAGCGCTACCCCCAGTTAAGAGAGCCGCTGATTTGATTTCGGGCCCTGCGCACAGTACCGCCAACCCCCGGCAATCTTACTCGACCCACTCTGGCACAGTCAGTCTAGGGTTAAACTCCTATCACTCTCAGGTGTATTATACTTAATAATCTCTAAACAGTCAGACAACACGCTGAGGCAAGAATATAAAATATATATATATCAGATTTACTGGTAACGAAAGATTCAAGGTATAACATGCAACATATACATGGGCCTGCAGAGCCCTGCATCAATCAATGTACTAGGTGCAGCACAATAATATGGCGCCGCGCAGTGTCCACCACGCGGAGCTATTATGGCTTGCGCTCGCCTATGGCGTAGTAACACAAACTTTCTAACTCCCCGCCTAAGTCAGGCCCGACATGGGATGGAACTGAGTCTCTTTTCCCTAAGGAAGGAAGGTTTCTTAACCGGCCAGCTTTCGTTGGTGCACTTGAAGAAATAACCATTTGTAATCCACATTGGGTGTTAACTTGAGATAACAGGGCAAACCCGGGGGGGTAGGTACTTCAACTCTGTCCCACTACCGGACCCCCCAAGAAACACTAGTGAGCGAACAACGGGCCTAGGCAGTCTACAGGCCTGAATACAATTCAGTCTATTGATATGGGCAGGTGCCCGCTCACCACTCCAGGCGCGATCCCAGCCTGGGTCTTCCACCTCGTGTGTGTCGCACACAGCGTCTGTTCCGATCGAGTCCCGATCCAACTCACGTCCTATCACGACGGGTCAGGATCCACCCAGGATCCGCAGTATGGTGGAAGGCTCTTCGGACTTCAAGCAAGGCCTCAGGCTTCAGGCCTTGCCCCACAGCCGATCCGCATTGGATGACTTGTTGCTTGAAGCGCCGTGTCCCAAGAGAGCGAGCTCCGCCTTGCCTCTCACTTAAGTAACCCCTCCCATGAGTCTCTGCGGTGGAACCTCCGCCCTGGAGCCGAATGGGGTTCTGGGCAACGTAGTCCTGGGGCCTTAAAAGAGACCCCGCTACACAACTAATATTCTATAGCACGATACTAAATAAAGTAGATCCAAACCCAATCACTAAAATTTCATATATGTTTTACCATGTTCATCTGACTCTTATCAGTGGAAATTCAGAGAATGTGACATAAATCATTGATAACATTGATCGTATTGACATACTGCCCAACTTTTTGAGATGGGAACAAGGAACACCTATTAGCAACAGTATGTAGGCACAGGACACACACCCTGCCACACCCTCTTAAAGGCAAATTATACCAAAAAAAGATTAGTTAAACCCACAAGTCCTTTTTTAAAGTGGTTGTCAACCCTTTACAACAACTTTTACCTACAGGTAAGCCTAGGTTAAGGCTTACCTGTAGGTGCTTGAAATATCTCCTAAACCTCCACGGTTTAGGAGATATTTACAAAAGAGACGGGTGTCGATGTCTACAGCGCATGCGCCGTAGACAGCGGCGCAGGCGCACTTTAGAAACCTTTAGAAACAGCGATCGTGACATTTCTAAAGGAGATCGTGCCGTGACTGGCGGCTCCTGCGCGCATGTGCGGGAGTGACGTCATCGCGGCTCCGGTCAATCACAGCGCCGGCGCCGCGATACCCAGAAGGAAGAGAGTGAAAGATGGACGCTTCATGGAACAGGGGACAGTGGTGACATCGCAGGCTTCGGTTTCTGGTAAGTGACACATAATGGGCTACTATGCGATGCATAGTAGCCCATTATGCTTTACCTTTGCAGGGAAACAAAGAGGAAGTAAAACCCATCAGGGTTTACTTCCTCTTTAACCACTAATATTCCTTTATACTGGCTTTCCAAATTAACAAATGCAGCAATTTAGAAATTGGATGAAAGCTTTGACACTGGGAAACACTTTTTGAAAGATAAATATTGAATTTTATATACATCTATATAGATCAGACTAAAATGAGGGACAAATGAGGAGGAAAGAGGGACAGAGGGACATTGTTCCAAATCAGGGACAGTTGGGAGCTATGCATCGATTGCTCAGATTGGCTTCTGAAAAGAACATGGGCAAATAAAGCAACCTTAATAGGTTATCTGTATCTGTCAGCCTTCACTAAAAGTACATTTCATATACAGGATGAATATAAGAAAAAAGGGCTTTATATGTACAGTATATTGTATATAGTCAATTAATAAACACTTTTATAGTGTCAGTATGAACTTGTTTGCATAGGCTTTTCCATCAAAACTATTGCAAAAATTAAAATGCTGTGGAAATTGAAGTCCACTTTTCCTGTAAAGAGCAAGGGGTTAAACGGTGGCGGAATTACAACACAAAAACCCTGGATGTGGACGATTAAAAAAAACAAATATGAACCAAAATAGGGAGCCCAGATGCATTACATGGAAGCACGTTTCCTGCCTTGTTATCATCTGAGGCTCATTATACACTGAAGCCTGAGCATCCGGCTGATAATTTCCCAGTGAACAGTGAGCTCAGTGTTACAAGAACATTGCCTGCACACAAATGTGGGGTGGAATACTTAAAGAGGATTTACAACTTTTTGTTTTAATATATTCAAATTTAACAACCACAGCTCTCTTTAGTGACTTGCACTCCAAAGTACTTGGTTATCTGTAAATACATTGGCAGGCCCCTTACAAAAAGGTGAGGAACTATTTAAGAGCAACCTAAGTGTATGTCATGGTGCAATATAAAATTATGCTGCACGTCCCTTCAACACATGCTCATTTCCCCAGGTTTTGTCTCTTTATATACACTGCAAGAACAGATAAATGCCTGCTGATCTGCCAGAAAACAGATACTGTAACTGTTTTTTTTTTTGCCACCAGATGCCAGTTAAAATATCTTCCATATTTTTTAAAACACCTTTGCCTGTATAGTTGCCCAATAATAAGCCATATTTTGCCACAGACCTAAATTACATATGCCCTGCTTTCAGAAACACTAGCTATAGCTAATATACATTTGTAGCGGCCTTACCCACTCTCTCCCTTCTTCTTCTCAGCTGGTCAACTCGTCTAGGGGGACCGGAGAGAGGGGTGAGGTGCTGCCACCAGCTCGCACCTCGTATGTATGTAGAGGTTTGAGCTAAGATCTTTACCTTCGGGTCTGTGTCCCTGTCCAGAGATTCCACTTCAAATGTGACAGGTAGATAGGTGAATGTAGAACACTTTGCTCCCAGAAAAGAAAGCCCACACCAGGTGACAGTACAACATCTATATTTATTTCCGCAGAGATAAATATGCCTCTTTACAAGCAGACAGGTTGATACAAACACGAACTTGGTGGGGAGAGGGTTCAGGCACAATCCTTTCGGATCAGAGAAGCTGTTAGAAGTTCACAACAACTTTTGGCGCACGGTCACTGCCACCGACCGTGAGGTTGGTCCCTGTCACAGACCGGGTGAACGATGAGCAGTGGCGGCTGGTGCTCCAATTTTTTTGGGGGGGCGCAAACAAACTGAAAAAAAAAAATCATCAATTGCCGCCACTGTGCCCATTAAAACGCAGCCACTGTGCCCAAACGCCACTAGTTTGTCCCCAAATGCAGCCAGTTCTCCCCCAATAATACAGCCAGTTTCTCCCCCAATAATACGGCCAGTTTCTCCCCCAATAATACAGCCAGTTTCTCCCCCAATAATACAGCCAGTTTCTCCCCAATAATACAGCCAGTTTCTCCCCCATAATACAGCCAGTTTCTCCCCCATAATACAGCCAGTTTCTCCCCCATATGCAGCCAGTTTCTCCCCCATATGCAGACAGTTTCTCCCCCATAATACAGCCAGTTTCTCCCCCATATGCAGCCAGTTTCTCCCCCATATGCAGCCAGTTTCTCCCCCATATGCAGACAGTTTCTCCCCCATAATACAGCCAGTTTCTCCCCCATATGCAGCCAGTTTCTCCCCCATATGCAGCCAGGTTCTCCCCCATAATACAGCCAGTTTCTCCTCCATAATACAGCCAGTTTCTCCCCCATATGCAGCCAGTTTCTCCCCCATAATACAGCCAGTTTCTCCCCCATATACAGCCAGTTTCTCCCCCATAATACAGCCAGTTTCTCCCCCATATGCAGCCAGTTTCTCCCCCATATGCAGCCAATTTCTCCCCCAATAATACAGCCAGTTTCTCCCCCATAATACAGCCAGTTTCTCCCCCATATGCAGCCAGTTTCTCCCCCATATGCAGCCAGTTTCTCCCCCAAATGCAGCCAGTTTCTCCCCCATATGCAGCCAGTTTCTTCCCCATATGCAGCCAGTTTCTCCCCCATATGCAGCCAGTTAATCCCCCATATGCAGCCAGTTAATCCCCCGTAATGCAGCCAGTTTCTCCCCCATAATGCAGCCAGTTTCTCCCCCATATGCAGCCAGTTTCTCCCCCATATGCAGCCAGTTTCTTCCCCATATGCAGCCAGTTAATCCCCCATATGCAGCCAGTTAATCCCCCATAATGCAGCCAGTTTCTCCCCCATATGCAGCCAGTTTCTCCCCCATATGCAGCCAGTTTCTCCCCCATATGCAGCCAGTTTCTCCCCCAAATGCAGCCAGTTTCTCCCCCATATGCAGCCAGTTTCTCCCCCATATGCAGCCAGTTTCTCCCCCAAATGCAGCCAGTTTCTCCCCCAATAATACAGCCAGTTTCTCCCCCATAATACAGCCAGTTTCTCCCCCATATGCAGCCAGTTTCTCCCCCAATAATACAGCCAGTTTCTCCCCCATATGCAGCCAGTTTCTCCCCCATATGCAGCCAGTTTCTTCCCCATATACAGCCAGTTTCTCCCCCATAATACAGCCAGTTTCTCTCCCATAATACAGCCAGTTTCTCCCCCATATGCAGCCAGCTTCTTCCCCATATACAGCCAGTTTCTCCCTCATAATACAGCCAGTTTATCCCCCATAATACAGCCAGTTTCTCCGCCATATGCAGCCAGTTTCTCCCCCACAATACAGCCAGTTTCTCCCCCATAATACAGCCAGTTTCTCCCCCATAATACAGGCAGTTTCTCCCCCATTATACAGCCAGTTTCTCCCCCATATGCAGCCAGTTTCTCCCCCATAATACAGGCAGTTTCTTCCCCATAATACAGCCAGTTTCTCCCCCATATGCAGCCAGTTTCTCCCCCAATAATACAGCCAGTTTCTTCCCCAATAATACAGCCAGTTTCTCCCCCATAATACAGCCAGTTTCTCCCCCATATGCAGCCAGTTTTTCCCCCAATAATACAGCCAGTTTCTCCCCCAATAATACAGCCAGTTTCTCCCCCATAATACAGCCAGTTTCTCCCCCATATGCAGCCAGTTTCTCCCCCATATGCAGCCAGTTTCTCCCCCATATGCAGCCAGTTTCTCCCCCATAATACAGCTAGTTTCTCCCCCATAATACAGCCAGTTTCTCCCCCATATGCAGCCAGTTTCTCCCCCAATAATACAGCCAGTTTCTCCCCCAATAATACAGCCAGTTTCTCCCCCATAATACAACCAGTTTCTCCCCCATATGCAGCCAGTTTCTCCCCCATATGCAGCCAGTTTCTCCCCCATATACAGCCAGTTTCTCCCCCATAATACAGCCAGTTTCTCCCCCATATGCAGCCAGTTTCTCCCCCATATGCAGCCAGTTTCTCCCCCATATGCAGCCAGATTCTCCCCCATATGCAGCCATTTTCTCCCCCAATAATACAGCCAGTTTCTCCCCCATAATACAGCCAGTTTCTCCCCCAAATGCAGCCAGTTTCTCCCCCATAATACAGCCAGTTTCTCCCCATAATACAGCCAGTTTCTCCCCCATATGCAGCCAGTTTCTCCCCCATAATGCAGCCAGTTAATCCCCCATAATGCAGCCAGTTAATCCCCCATAATGCAGCCAGTTTCTCCCCCATATGCAGCCAGTTTCTCCCCCATATGCAGCCAGTTTCTCCCCCAAATGCAGCCAGTTTCTCCCCCATATGCAGCCAGTTTCTCCCCCATATGCAGCCAGTTTCTCCCCCATATGCAGCCAGTTTCTCCCCTAAATGCAGCCAGTTTCTCCCCCAATAATACAGCCAGTTTCTCCCCCATAATACAGCCAGTTTCTCCCCCATATGCAGCCAGTTTCTCCCCCATATGCAGCCAGTTTCTCCCCCAATAATACAGCCAGTTTCTCCCCCATAATACAGCCAGTTTCTCCCCCATAATACAGCCAGTTTCTCCCCCATATGCAGCCAGTTTCTCCCCCATAATACAGCCAGTTTCTCCCCCATAATACAGCCAGTTTCTCCCCCATATGCAGCCAGTTTCTCCCCCATATGCAGCCAGTTTCTCCCCCAATAATACAGCCAGTTTCTCCCCCAATAATACAGCCAGTTTCTCCCCCATAATACAGCCAGTTTCTCCCCCATATGCAGCCAGTTTCTCCCCCATATGCAGCCAGTTTCTCCCCCAAATGCAGCCAATTTCTCCCCCATAATACAGCCAGTTTCTCCCCCATAATACAGCCAGTTTCTCCCCCATAATACAGCCAGTTTCTCCCCCATATGCAGCCAGTTTCTCCCCCATAATACAGCCAGTTTCTCCCCCATAATACAGCCAGTTTCTCCCCCATAATACAGCCAGTTTCTCCCCCATATGCAGCCAGTTTCTCCCCCAATAATACAGCCAGTTTCTCCCCCAATAATACAGCCAGTTTCTCCCCCAATAATACAGCCAGTTTCTCCCCCATATGCAGCCATTTTCTCCCCCAATAATACAGCCAGTTTCTCCCCCATAATACAGCCAGTTTCTCCCCCATATGCAGCCAGTTTCTCCCCCATATGCAGCCAGTTTCTCCCCCAAATGCAGCCAGTTTCTCCCCCATATGCAGCCAGTTTCTCCCCCATATGCAGCCAGTTTCTCCCCCAAATGCAGCCAGTTTCTCCCCCATAATACAGCCAGTTTCTCCCCCATAATACAGCCAGTTTCTCCCCCATATGCAGCCAGTTTCTCCCCCATAATGCAGCCAGTTAATCCCCCATAATGCAGCCAGTTAATCCCCCATAATGCAGCCAGTTTCTCCCCCATATGCAGCCAGTTTCTCCCCCATATGCAGCCAGTTTCTCCCCCAAATGCAGCCAGTTTCTCCCCCATATGCAGCCAGTTTCTCCCCCATATGCAGCCAGTTTCTCCCCCATATGCAGCCAGTTTCTCCCCCAAATGCAGCCAGTTTCTCCCCCAATAATACAGCCAGTTTCTCCCCCATAATACAGCCAGTTTCTCCCCCATATGCAGCCAGTTTCTCCCCCATATGCAGCCAGTTTCTCCCCCAATAATACAGCTAGTTTCTCCCCCATAATACAGCCAGTTTCTCCCCCATAATACAGCCAGTTTCTCCCCCATATGCAGCCAGTTTCTCCCCCATAATACAGCCAGTTTCTCCCCCATAATACAGCCAGTTTCTCCCCCATATGCAGCCAGTTTCTCCCCCATATGCAGCCAGTTTCTCCCCCAATAATACAGCCAGTTTCTCCCCCAATAATACAGCCAGTTTCTCCCCCATAATACAGCCAGTTTCTCCCCCATATGCAGCCAGTTTCTCCCCCATATGCAGCCAGTTTCTCCCCCAAATGCAGCCAGTTTCTCCCCCATAATACAGCCAGTTTCTCCCCCATAATACAGCCAGTTTCTCCCCCATAATACAGCCAGTTTCTCCCCCATATGCAGCCAGTTTCTCCCCCATAATACAGCCAGTTTCTCCCCCATAATACAGCCAGTTTCTCCCCCATAATACAGCCAGTTTCTCCCCCATATGCAGCCAGTTTCTCCCCCAATAATACAGCCAGTTTCTCCCCCAGTAATACAGCCAGTTTCTCCCCCAATAATACAGCCAGTTTCTCCCCCATATGCAGCCATTTTCTCCCCCAATAATACAGCCAGTTTCTCCCCCATAATACAGCCAGTTTCTCCCCCATATGCAGCCAGTTTCTCCCCCATATGCAGCCAGTTTCTCCCCCAAATGCAGCCAGTTTCTCCCCCATATGCAGCCAGTTTCTCCCCCATATGCAGCCAGTTTCTCCCCCAAATGCAGCCAGTTTCTCCCCCATAATACAGCCAGTTTCTCCCCCATAATACAGCCAGTTTCTCCCCCATAATGCAGCCAGTTAATCCCCCATAATTCAGCCAGTTAATCCCCCATAATGCAGCCAGTTTCTCCCCCATATGCAGCCAGTTTCTCCCCCATATGCAGCCAGTTTCTCCCCCATATGCAACCAGTTTCTCCCCCAATAATACAGCCAGTTTCTCCCCCATAATACAGCCAGTTTCTCCCCCATATGCAGCCAGTTTCTCCCCCATATGCAGCCAGTTTCTCCCCCAATAAAACAGCCAGTTTCTCCCCCATATGCAGCCAGTTTCTTCCCCATATACAGCCAGTTTCTCCCCCATAATACAGCCAGTTTCTCCCCCATAATACAGCCAGTTTCTCCCCCATATGCAGCCAGTTTCTCCCCCATATGCAGCCAGTTTCTCCCCCAATAATACAGCCAGTTTCTCCCCCAATAATACAGCCAGTTTCTCCCCCATAATACAGCCAGTTTCTCCCCCATAATACAGCTAGTTTCTCCCCCATATGCAGCCAGTTTCTCCCCCATATGCAGCCAGTTTCTCCCCCATATTCAGCCAGTTTTTCCCCCTTATGCAGCCAGTTTCTCCCCCAAATGCAGCCAGTTTCTCCCCCATAATACAGCCAGTTTCTCCCCCATAATACAGCCAGTTTCTCCCCCATAATACAGCCAGTTTCTCCCCCATATGCAGCCAGTTTCTCCCCCATAATACAGCCAGTTTCTCCCCCATAATACAGCCAGTTTCTCCCCCAATAATACAGCCAGTTTCTCCCCCAATAATACAGCCAGTTTCTCCCCCATAATACAGCCAGTTTCTTCCCCATATACAGCCAGTTTCTCCCCCATAATACAGCCAGTTTCTCCCTCATATGCAGCCAGTTTCTCCCCCATATGCAGCCAGTTTCTCCCCCAATAATACAGCCAGTTTCTCCCCCAATAATACAGCCAGTTTCTCCCCCATAATTGTCATGTACCTGGCTGTATTTGAACCGGGATCTTCCTGGTCCCAATGCTGCAGCCTTACCTGTTGCGCTACTGAGCAGATCTAGACTTTTGGAAATGTCCTCTCAGTATTAAACATTACCTTGGACTCACTAGCCCCACATACTGCCAGCTGTGGACAATTTTCAATCAAAGCAGCCCTTAAAAAGGAAGTGATGCTATCTCTCAGCGCCCGTTTGTGTGGAATAGCTCCCTGGGTGTTGTGACTGCTTTTTGTTCCTGATTTTCGTGTTGAACTTCTGCCTGAATTCCTGACTACTCTCCAGCCTGCTGATTTTGTACTTCACTGCCAGCTCGTGTATGACCTTTGCCTGCCTGACCACTCTCTGGATTTCGATCGTGTACCATTTTGCCTGATCTGTTGCCAACCTAATCTGCCTGACTACGTTTTCGCCTGAATCCTCAGCACACAAGTTCCACTTCGGACACTACCTATCACAGGTACCTTACATTACAAACGGGCCACAATGACAGTGGACCCTGCTGAGATTGTTAAGGCGATTTCACGTCAGGGACAATTGATTGGAGCTCATGAACAGCATCTTTCTTCCCTGGACGCCAAGTTAGATGAACTTTGTACTATGCTTAAATCTTGTTTGCCTGCTTCCTCTGCAACGGTCCAGACTCTGGATCCTACTCCTGCTACGATCCAACCCACCTCTTCTGTACCACCCAAACTTCCTATGCCTGACAAATTTGGTGGTGATACTGAGGACTGCAGAGGCTTTTTAAATGTTTGCCGTTTGCATTTCCGCAACAACCCTGGGACCTTTAGCACTTCTTCTGCCAAAGTGACTTTTGTAATTTCCTTGTTAAAGGGGAAGGCCCTGGCCTGGGTCTCTCCTTATCTGGAACGCAATGATCCTGTGCTGCAAGACACTGACAAATTTCTGGCTTCTCTCCAGACTGTATTTGACAAGCCAGATAGAGCTTCTGCAGCTGAGTACTCACTCTTGGACATGCAACAAGGCACCAGGTCTGTGGCACAATATGCTATTGAGTTTCGTACCCTTGCTGCTGAGACTACTTGGGACTCAAGGGCATTACGTGCAGCCTTCCGAAAAGGTCTTGCAGATCGCATCAAAGACGAATTAGTCTATAAGGATTCCCCAGAAGACCTAGAGAAATTCATAGAGCTCTGTGTTCGTCTGGATGTCCGGTATCATGAAAGGTGCCAAGAGAGACTTAGAACTCGCAAGTTTCCTCGGCCAGTCTACCGTTTGGCCCCTAACTTCCAAGCACCACCTCAGCCAGAACCTGAAATCTCAGTTGAACCCCAGACACCTGTGGAACCCATGGATGTAAGCCGTCTCCACCTAACTGAGTCTGAGAAACAAAGGAGGCGTGCATTGGGCCTATGCCTATACTGTGGACTTAAAGGACATTTATTATCTGTCTGCCCTTCCCATCCAGTAAAAGGCAGGGTCTAACCAGTGTTGGAGGAGCTGGCTTAGACCTTACAGGTATATCCACCAAGACCAAGATTACCATTCCTGCAATTATCCATTTACCCTCTAAACTTGTCTCCTGTGAGGCTTTTGTGGATTCTGGAGCTGCTGGCATATTCTTGGACTACACTTTTGCTAAAAAAAATAATATCCCATTTGTTCCAAAATCTAGACCCCTGAACATTACCACCGTGAATGGACACCCCTTGGGAGATGGCATTGTAAAATTTGAGACTATGACAATCACCCTTCAGGTAGGCGTACTCCACAAAGAGGAAGTTGTCTTGTCTCTTATTGATTCTCCACTTCTGCCTGTTATCCTTGGTTACCCATGGTTACAACAACATAACCCTTCTTTTGATTGAGAAAATGGAGAACTAACCTCTTGGGGGTCGTTCTGTCATTCAAACTGTTTGTCTCAACCCAAAAGACTTCCTGCTTGTATGTTGGCTTCCGTGGCCGTCCCACCTACCTTGCCTCATGAATACCATGCGTTTGCAGACGTATTTTGCAAGCAAAAGGCAGAGGTTTTACCTCCACATCGTTCTTTTAACTGTGCAATTAAATTGATTCCTGGAGCACCTCTTCCCAAAGGAAGGACCTATCCCCTGTCTTTGCCTGAACAAAAATCCATGGAGGAATACGTAAAAGACAACTTGGAAAGAGGTTTTATCCGACCCTCTTCTTCTCCAGTAGGGGCAGGTTTTTTCTTTGTTGAAAAAAAAAGATGGGGGTCTTCGACCATGCATAGACTATCGAGGGTTAAATCAAATCACTGTAAAAGACTCCTACCCTTTGCCTCTCATTCTTGAACTGTTTGATGTACTTAAGGGGGCTGTTATCTTCTCCAAGCTAGACCTACGAGGGGCTTATAATCTAATTTGAATTAAAGACGGGGACGAGTGGAAGACAGCATTCAACACTCGTAATGGACATTTTGAATATCTGGTTATGCCATTTGGGTTGTGTAACGCCCCTGCTGTCTTCCAACGTTTCATGAATAAAATTTTTCATGATTTCAGCAACAGTTTTGTGATCATCTACTTGGACGACATTTTAATCTTTTCCAAGACTCATCTAGAGCACATCTCGCATGTAAAGCAGGTATTGCAACGACTGAGAGAAAACCATCTTTACGCGAAGATTGAGAAATGCAGTTTCCATCAAAGCCGTATTCCTTTCCTTGGATACATTATAAGTGCTGCCGGTTTCCAAATGGACCCTCAAAAACTTTCCGCTGTCTTGCAATGGCCCCAACCGACCACTTTAAGAGGGCTCCAAAGCTTTCTAGGGTTCGCAAATTACTACAGACGCTTCATCAAAGGTTTTGCCTCCATTGCGGCCCCCCTTACTGCTATGACTAAGAAAGGTACAAATTGCAAGGTATGGTCCTCAGAAGCAGAATCGGCTTTCCAGCAATTAAAAGACATGTTCAGCAAAGTTCCAATTCTTCAGCATCCAAATCCCGATCTCCAGTACATAGTTGAGGTTGATGCCTCTGAGGTAGGAGCAGGTGCCGTGCTCTCCCAGAGACAGCCTAAGTCTGGTAGAATCCATCCAGTAGCATTTTTTTCTAGAAAGTTTTCTCCAGCGGAGATGAATTACGATGTTGGGAATCGAGAACTACTGGCCATCAAATTGGCATTGTCTGAATGGCGACATCTTCTGGAAGGGGCTCCCAAACCTTTTTCTATCCTCACTGACCATAAAAACCTACTGTACCTTCAGACTGCAAGACGTTTGAACTCACGTCAGGCTCGATGGGCTCTGTTTTTCTCCCGTTTTAATTTTGTTCTTTCTTATGTTCCTGGGCATAAAAACAAGAAAGCCGATGCTCTTTCCAGACAGTTTGCTACCTCTGAAGAAGACCAACCTACCGAGCAGTATATAATCCCACCTCACAAAATTGTCGCACAGATCTCTACGGCTCTTTCCCAACAGTTACAAGAAACCCAGAATTGTGTTCCCCAAGGCTTGAAGATACCACCAGGTCGCCTGTTCGTAGCCCCTAGCCTCAGAAAACCTGTACTCCTCTGGGCACATGATGGTGTTTTATCTGGTCATCCTGGTGTCACCATCACTCTTAAGACCTTGCAGCGTCATGTCTGGTGGCCTCATATGAAAAGGGATGTTACTGACTATGTGGCTGCCTGTCCAACTTGTGCTGCTAATAAAGTACCCCGTACATTGCCTACTGGACTGTTACAACCACTTTCAGCACCTCGTCAGCCTTGGACCCATTTGACTATGGACTTCATTACAGACTTACCCAAGTCCGAGGGCATGACTGCTATATGGGTCATAGTGGATCGCTTTTCAAAAATGTCTCATTTTGTGTCGCTCCCGGGATTACCTACAGCGGAAGCACTGTCTACTCTCTTCCTTTCCCATATTGTGAGATATCATGGCATACCTACCAATGTCGTCTCAGACCGCGGATCCCAGTTTGTTTCCCGATTCTGGAGAGCGTTCTGCAAGAAACTGGGAGTAACGCTTTCACTCTCTACCTCACATCACCCTCAAACAGATGGCCAAACCGAACGCATGAACCAGACCCTAGAAACCTATCTTCGACATTATGTCAATGCCTTACACTCCAACTGGTCTGAGTATTTGCCTTTAGCTGAGTTCGCCATTAATTCCCGTTGGCACAGTGCTCTTCATACCACACCATTCTACGCAGCCCTAGGCTATCACCCTCAGACTTTTCCCCTACTTCAGCCTTCTTCTGGTGTACCAGCAGCAGATCAGCGGGTTAAAAATATTCTGCTACATTGGAAAAAGATCCGCTTATTACTACGGAAGTCAGCAGGCAAGTATGCACTTTTTTCCAACAAACGAAGACGCCATATACCTCCATATGTGGTGGGGGACAGAGTTTGGCTATCAACCAAATATGTGAGACTGAAACAACCTTCTACCAAATTGGGCCCTCGATTCATTGGTCCTTACAGAATTATTGCTCGAGTCGGGCCAGTCTCCTATCGGTTGAAATTACCCTCCTCTCTCCGGATTCATCCTGTGTTCCACGTTTCCCTCCTCAAAAAAGCAATTTTCAATCGCTACTCCAGAACGCAACAGCTACCTCCTCCTGTTCTTGTTGATGGACAAAATGAGTTTGAAGTCTCCAAGATTCTTGATTCTAGAAAACAGGGTCGTGGCCTTCGGTATCTGGTTCATTGGAAGGGATATCCTGTCACAGACCGTTCCTGGGTTCCAGCCAAAGATCTGCATGCCCCTTCTCTTATTCGAGACTTCCATGCCTCCTTTCCCACTAAGCCCCGCTAGGTCCCCTGGGGAGGGGGCCCTGTCATGTACCTGGCTGTATTTGAACCGGGATCTTCCTGGTCGCAAAGCTGCAGCCTTACCTGTTGCGCTACTGAGCAGATCTAGACTTTTGGAAATGTCCTCTCAGTATTAAACATTACCTTGGACTCACTAGCCCCACCTACTGCCAGCTGTGGACAATTTTCAATCAAAGCAGCCCTTAAAAAGGAAGTGATGCTATCTCTCAGCGCCTGTTTGTGTGGAATAGCTCCCTGGGTGTTGTGACTGCTTTTTGATCCTGATTTTCGTGTTGAACTTCTGCCTGAATTCCTGACTACTCTCCAGCCTGCTGATTTTGTACTTCACTGCCAGCTCGTGTATGACCTTTGCTTGCCTGACCACTCTCTGGATTTCGATCGTGTACCATTTTGCCTGATCTGTTGCCAACCTAATCTGCCTGACTACGTTTTCGCCTGAATCCTCAGCACACAAGTTCCACTTCGGACACTACCTATCACAGGTACCTTACAATAATACAGCCAGTTTCTCCCCCAAATGCAGGCAGTTTCTCCCCCAAATGCAGGCAGTTTCTCCCCCATAATACAGGCAGTTTCTCCCCCATAATACAGGCAGTTTCTCCCCCATAATACAGGCAGTTTCTCCCCCATAATACAGGCAGTTTCTCCCCCATATGCAGCCAGTTTCTCCCCCATAATACAGCCAGTTTCTCCCCCATAATATGGGGGTGCCTGGGGCTCGGAACTTGTGCGCAAGATGCCCGCCCCCTTTATATCCTCCCCCAGCAGGCACAGCGGGTTCCCCCGCCCCACTGTACTACTGCCACAAGAGGACACAAAGGGCACGGCCCTACAATGGTGGTTCAACCTTGGCCCCAGGCGACAGCGCCACCCAGGGGCCGCAGGGAACAGGACACCATCATTATCCTCCACGAACCAAATTGGCCATAAATCCCTAATAATTAGTGTATCTGGGCCATGCTACCACCCAGATACTCCCCCTAAATGTTGATACCTGCTACACACTATACTAACAAGTATTGGGACGCCTGCCTTTACACGCACATAAACTTTAATGGCATCCCAGTCTTAGTTTGTAGGGTACAATATTGAGTTGGCCCACCCTTTGCAGCTATAACAGCTTCAACTCTTCTGGGAAGGCCGTCCACAAGGTTTAGAAGTGTGTCTATGGGAATGTTTGACAATTTTACTAGAAGCACTTTTGTGATGTCAGGCACTGATGTTGGACAAGAAGGCCTGGCTCACAGTCTCTACTCTAATTTATCCCAAAGGTGTTCTATCGGGTTGAGGTCAGGACTCTGTGCAGGCCAGTGAAGTTCCTCCACCCCAAACTCGCTCATCCATGTCTTTATGGACCTTGCTTTGTGCACTGGTCCAAATCATTTGGTGGAGGGGGGATTATGGTGTGGGGTTTCTTTTCAGGGGTTGGGCTTGGCCCCCTAGTTCCAGTGAAGGGAACTCTTAAGGCACAGGTGTCATACTGGCAGCCCTCCAGTTGTTGCGGAACTACAAATCCCATGAGGCATTGCAAAGCATGACTCCCACAGGCAGAGGCATAATGGGACTTGTAGCTTTGCAACCGCTGGAGGGTTGGCAGTTTGACACTCCTGTCTTAAGGTGTCAACATACCAAGACATTTTGGACAATTTAATTTCCCTACTTTGTGGGAACAGTTTGGGGATAACCCTTTTCTGTTCACACATGACAGTGCACAAAGCAAGGTCCATAAAGACATGCATGAGTTTGGGGCAGAGGAACTTGATGGGGTCGCGGAGACTGCAAGCCAGGCTTTCTCATCCAACATCAGTGCCTAACCTCACAAATGCGCTTCTGGAAGAATGGTCAAAGTTTCCTATAGACACACTCCTAAACCTTGTGGACAGCCTTCCCAGAAGAGTTTAAGCTGTTATCGCTGCAAAGGGCAGGCCAATTCAATATTGAACCCTACGGACTAAGACTGGGATGCCATTAAATTTCATGTGCGTGTAAAGGCAAGTGTCCCAATACTTTTGACAATATACTGTATTTCCAGTAAAATTGATGATGCCAAGTGGCCATCGGGCATAGACAAGAATAAACCTGGATTTGCCAACTTTTTGAAAATCAACGCCCACTTGACAAATGCAGTTGTGAAGATTTTGGTATTGAATAATGAGCTTGTAATGGACCTGGTTGATAATGGGTGTTCATATATGTAAGATTACAGATGTCACTGTAAAACAGGGGTCTCCAAACTCGAAACAAAGGGCCAATTTACTGTCCTTCAGACTTTAGGGGGGCCAGACTGAGGCCATTGAGCCTAGAAAGGTCCAGATGGCAGTGGTAAAAAACAATGCCCCATTGTTGGTGTCAGTGGGAGCATATGAATGCGCACAGGGTGTGCCGAATGTACCTGGGCACACCCTAAACTCCCCATGTAGCGCAGATACCCCATGTAATTTCCTGGCCCCCTCATTTTGTGAATGAACAAATTTCACTCACTGTGTTCATACATAACTGAATCATAGTAAACTTTGTTTTATATATAAACACACACACACGTGGATGTGTGTTTGAGCTTTGGGGTGCACACCCTAATGCAATAAGCTGCACACACATATGAGTTGAAATAATTGTGCCCCATTATTGGTGTGAGTGGGAGAAATTGTGTCCCATCATTGGTGTCGTTGGGCCTCATTGTTGGTGTCATTGGGAGAAATTGTGTCCCATCATTGGTGTCATTGGACTGCTCTGCTGGTGTAATTGGGAGGAATTGTGTCCCATCATTGGCATCATTGGGAGGAATTGTGCCGCATTGTTGGTATCATTGGGAGGAATTTTGCCCCTTCATTGGTGTCAGGCCTCGTACACACGACCGATTTTCTCGTCGTAAACAGTCAAGAAAAGTGCCGCGAGAGTTTTTTTGTCTAGAAAAACGTTCGTGTGTATGGTTTTACGACGAGAAACTTGACGAGAATCTCGACGAGAAAATAGAGAACCTGCTCTCTATTTTCTCGTCAGGATTCCAGATTTCCTCGTCGTGTTTCTCGTCGGCCTGTTTTGTGACGAGAAAATGGTTCGTGTGTATGCTTTTACGACTCTTCCAAAAGCGCGCATGCTCACAAGCAACTATGAGACGGGAGCGCATCTTCTGGTAAAACAAGCCTTCATAATGGAGAGAGCACATTCGTCACGCTCATAAATATTTCATCGTTTAAATGTTCTGCATTGAATTCTTCGTTAGAATGTTACATTAATCAAAACGAGAGACCTTATTTTGCTGCTGATATTCACACAGAGTTCTGCCTTATTTTTAACCTTTTTCATGCTGCTCTTTATAAGATTTATGTGTATTATATCGTGCAAGTTTTTAGGAATAATTTAAATGGTTAGATTTTTCAAAATGATGTTAATTATAATTTCTCAATGTTTTGATAGCGATCTCACATTTAATTTTCTAATCTATATTTTTAAAATTTCACACCATGTTTTTGAGCTAATCAGATTTAGTTATTCTTTTGGGGGGGTGATATCTGTGCCTTTTATTGTCAGTCAAATGTATCTGCTTACTCCAAAGCTTTTTTTTTTTTTATTTAAAAATACACATAGTCAAGTATGAACTTAAACAAAAAACACATTTATTCATGTTTATAAATTAAATAAAGAGAAGGCAGCGCTGGAGAAGCTGCTGCCATTTGTGCATCCCAGGGACCCCAGAGCACACACCAACCCTGTGTGGACACTAAAATTGGGAGCTTGAGAAGGCCCACATTTCAGAACACAATCTGATGCTGGCCTCCCAGAGGTCAGGAACAGCAGCAGGTGAGATATATGTCCCAAGTGTGTGGTACTACAACAGGCTGCCTTCTGTCCGACCAGTGCGACCACAATGAAGCAAGGCCATCACTTCCTCTTCTTCCTGGCAACCTTCCCTGCAGCCTTTCCTGAAGCCTTTCCTGAAGCCTTTCCTGAAGCCTTTCCTGAAGCCTTTCCTGCAGCCTTCCTTCTTCGTTTAGCTGGAGGCTGGCCCACTGGAGGGGTACTCCTGTCAGGAGGAGGAGGTGGAGGTGTAGCAGAAGGGGGTGGGGCAGAAGAAGAAGGTGGAGGTGTAGCAGAAGGGGGTGGGGCAGAAGGTGGAGGTGTAGCAGAAGGGGGTGGGGCAGAAGGTGGAGGTGTAGCAGAAGGGGGTGGGGCAGAAGGTGGAGGTGTAGCAGAAGGGGGTGGGGCAGAAGGTGGAGGGGTAGCAGAAGGGGGTGGGGCAGAAGAGGAAGGTGGAGGTTGAGGTTGGGTCAGTTGGGCCACCTCACATATGGCGGTATTGGGGGTAATTTGCTCCATCACCCCCTTGTTGAGCAAGGTGATGAGCAGGGGTTCGCATAGGAGGCGTTGCTCCATGCTCATCACCTTGAACTTAGCCTCCACTAGGCCGGCAATGGCCTCTTCAGGGGATGTGGGCTCCTTGAGGGTGGCATGGGCCTCTTTAATAAGGGCCATTGCTGCGTCACTGGTGGTCCTGTCCCTCCTGCCTCTTTTGTGAAGCCTGATGGGAGGCACCTGGGATCTGGTGCTTCTCCTTTGCCCTGCCACCTCCTGGCTGCCACTGGGCCCTGCCACCTCCTGGCTGCCACTGGGCCCTGCCACCTCCTGGCTGCCACTGGGCCCTGCCACCTCCTGGCTGCCACTGGGCCCTTCCTCCTCCTGCCTGACAGTTTCCAGACCCTCCTCCTGGCTGATTTCATCCTGTGTATGAAAAAGAAACATAGTTTAATATGTTGGTTTAATCTTTGCCTCAAACTTTGTAATCCTGATGGAAGCAATTAGAATGTAAATGCATAAATCCTTGCTTTAAATTTACCACTACATCAGCTTGACTATTTACCACACAATTAAGTGCAGAATAATGTCTACAGATCATGATTTCACTTGTGGAATACAAAATAATGTATGTTTCTCATCCTGACATATTTGGGAAACATTAATTTTATCCCACTACATTTTCAGTTAATACTATACCTGGCTCCAGATGAACAAATCAGGATCATCCAGGATGGCTGCCTCCTCTTGCTCCAGAGAAGGCTCAGGTTGGCTGCAGGGAAGTCTGGGGGGAAGAGTGGAGAGTGATGGCCTTGGCTCAATGTGGTCATCCAGGAAGGACATCCTGCTGTAGTACCACAAAACCGGGACATAAACATCATCTGCTGCTGCTCCTGACCTCTGAGAAGCCAGCACCTTAGAGCGTTCAGTCCTGTAGGTACCTCTCAAGCTCCCAATTTTAGTGTCCACTTGTTTTGCTGTGGCTGTGGGCACCTTGGTATGCACAAATGGGAGCAGCTTCTCCAGCGCTGCTTTTCTCACCCCTTTTTTTTTTATGGATGGGGTTTTTGGTCTCCCACAGAGCCGGCAGCTCCCTTACCCGGTCAATAAATTCCGCCAGGAACTCTTTGTCGCTAATAAAGACATTCATATTGTATCTGCAAGTAAAATAATTTATATTTAAATAATGTGAGGCAAACAGTCTAACCTCCTTCACATCCTAGTCACCATATATATCCTCCACCAATCTCAAGACAGTATAGGCCCACAATTTTTACAAGTCTCACAAAATCACATACCTTCGTTCGCACGTCCGTCACTTGAACTCCTCTCTCCGCACACCGAACGTACTATAGTCACATGTGTGTTTGCTATATACACACCACGCATGCGTCCAAATTCGAACACGTCGCTCCGCACACGTCGCCCGCCCATGACGTTCTAACTAACATCTTTTCCCCGCCCCTTCTCTTTCGGCGCGCAGACAGATATGGCGGAGTTACAGCAGGTGTCTGATAATTCCGCAACTAGCGAGGAGACAAGCCCGGAGACCGAGGACACGTCACGATCAAGGAGGAGATTCAAGGCATCGAATATGTCTTTGGCGGAGATGGTGGACATCTTGGTCAAGGCTGATTATGATGCCAAGCATGGGCCGTATAGCAAACCAAATAGAAGGAAGGCCAAAATCCTCACTAAAGTTGTGAAGAGTCTGAGGGCGAAGTTCGGGGTGAAACGCTCAAATGAGCAGCTCAGAAAGAGGTGGTCAGACCTCAAACTGAGGGAGCCAGACCAGTTGAGGAGCATAAAGAGGATGCTCGCTAAAAGGAAGTAAAATGACGACCTTTCTGCTATTAATCTTTTTAGAAACTGACTTTTTTTTTTTTTTTTTCATATTGGACTCCCTTCCAAAATGTAATATTTTGAACTAGGTTGGGCACAGTAATCGTTCGTTACGTTACCGACACTTCGTTCGGCCACTATCCGCGGTTTTGGCTTATTTAAGACCCCCAAAAGTAATTGGACATCTGCCATTTTTGATCAAGTATTGTGGCTAATTTTTAAGTCTAGATGATGTGTTTGTAAGGAGAATGAAATGCAAACTTTAATCAGTGTAAAGGAGAGGACACTCAGCAGCTGCTTCCACATCTGTACTTTGGAGCACTATAGTGTGGGCCACCAGACCCGCCTTTTTTGGGTGTCCCACACAGGTGCATCAGAGTTTATTTGTGGTGCCTCCATGTCCAAAAAATTACATCCAAATGTGAATACTAAACATATTTGGGGTCATAAATAATGCATTTTTCTTTAAATTCCGCACAAACACACACTTGTACCCCACTTCCAAACAATTTAGCCTGTTTTAAGTTTAAAAATGAGATTTTTACAGTGTGATAAATAGACCTTTGGTTTTATTCTCATAGGGGAGAGAAGACTGGGAGGAGGACACTCCAGGGAGCACATGCACCCCACAACTTCCAAGCAACCCCAAACTCCCAAAGATCCACAACCGAAAGATGTGCAGGAAGTTGAGGTGGAGGAAGGAGAAGTGCAGGAAGGAGAGGTGGATGACGTTGTGGATCTGGTCACCACAACAGGTCAGTATCTGACACCACAGCTTAAGGTAAGCGAGGTAGGCCTGCAGAGTTTTATTTTATTTTTTTATGGTTTTTAGGGGATGGAAATGTTGTGAAGGATAGCACACCGTTCTCTGCTGACAGTGCCCTCCGCCTCATCCAGCAAGTGATGGAATGTAGCACGGAACTGGACCTAATTAAACAAAGAATCCATGTGATGGAACAAACATTTAAAGACATTCTCGATGTTTTGGGGAGAATTCAATAAGCCATCCAAACACATTTGTTTTTACATGTTTGTTTTTATATTTTTACTAATTTTTTGAGTAACAAAGCAGCCAAAAATTGAATATGCACACAGTGTGTGAACATGTGCTATCTGCCATCAGGGGATATCCATGTACGTCTTTTGTGGGTGCAACCCCTTCCTCGTATCAAAAGTCGGTGAACTGAGGAAGGGGATGCACCCCCAAAACACGTCCATTGATCACCCCTGATGGCAGATAGCACATGTTGACAATAGGGATCAGGATTGTAAACTTCCTATTTGCAAAAAATTAAAAATGTGTGCATATTGAATTTTTGGCTGGGCAAGGGGTGGCAGGACCCCATATTAGGACGGGCACATAGAGACATAGTTTGTGTAACTGAATGTCTCAGATTGCTCAGAGGTATCCAATGTTGTCATTTTAGAAATGCAAGTGGTATTTTTGTATTTTCATAAGCCAAAATTTGCCGGGTTGTGGCCAGGCCAACCCCAAAGTAAAAAAAAAAAAAAAAGTGCAGAGAGTAAAATATTTGACCACAAACAACGTGTAGCTTCTTTTTATAATACTCTCTAAGCTTATTTGGTTCTTTTGTAAGGTAACATAGTGAAATTGGTTGTTATTTACTAAAGTAAAATACACTTGCCACTACAAATGCACAAAGACAAACTAGGAGACAGGAAAGAACAAATAATTAAAGGTTTAAACAAGATTTTTATTGGGATACTTAGACATAGGCTGGCATAGGAATTGCCCCCCTACCCGTGAAATACTCCATGTATTTGTCCCGAACCACACGGGCATTTTGGGGGGGCAAGCCAAGACGGGCAGATTCCAGGCCCGGAAGGGGATTTGCAGGGGAAAGTCCAGCCTCTGGCAAAACTGAGGCCATATAGGAATGTGATTTTTGGCTCAGAAAGTTGTGTAGCACACAGCAGCATAACACTACATAGTTTATTTTGTAGTCCGCCAAGTGGATGGAAGTCATAAAAAGGCGGAACCGGCTGGCCATTATGCCGAAGGCATTTTCAACGACTCTTCGGGCCCTGGCCAGCCGGTAATTGAACACACTCTTCTCTGGGGTCAGGGTCCTCTGTGGAAATGGCCTCATAAGATGCCGTCCGAGTCCGAAGGCTTCATCAGCCAAGAAAACAAAGGGGAGTCCTTCAATATTCCCTGCATCCGGTGGCAATGCAAGGTCGTCACTCTGGAGACGGAGGGCAAACTCTGTCTGGATGAAGGATCCCCCATCGGACATCCGGCCATTCTTCCCTACATCAACATAGAGGAATTCATACCGTGCTGACACCACCGCCATCAGCACAATGCTATGAAACCCTTGTAGTTGTAGTAGTAGGACCCAGAACGGGGTGGCGGCACGATGCGGACGTGCTTCCCGTCTATGGCACCACCGCAGTTGGGGAAGTCCCACCGCGTGGCAAACTCTGATGCCACAGTCTGCCATTCCTGTGGCGTGGAAGGAAGCTGTGGAGTGAAACAAGATGAAATAATATTAGAAAAACAAAGGCATACATTACAAGCAAATTCTAAACCAAAAAATTAGAGACCAACATCAATCTAATTATACGTTTATTAAGGTGTGTAAAAAAAGTATAATGGAAGGCTCATTTATCATATTCATCACCACCTCTGATGGGCCATTACTAAATTATTTTGGGGGGGGGGGAGATGTGTTTGGCCACAGGATAGCATTGCAGTGGCGGTGCGTCCAGAGTGGGCGCTGGAGCACTGTCCCCTCTCTCCTGTGCCCATCACTCAGAACAATACATAGGTTCATGCGTTGCATGAACCTATGTATTGTCTATGCCGCACACTATTCAGGTGGATGGCCTCTTGTAAAGCGACCGACATATGAATAATTGCGTCATTTAGGGGGTTAAAATTGCAGAGCAGAAACAGGTATTAAAAAAGTCTTGCAAATTACAACCTGAGGGATGTAATTGGCTTCCTCAAAGAAAAATCGGGGACGCAAGGAGGGGGCATTCCTTGTGTAAACACTGACAGGCTGCTCTGGCAATCATGTTCACCAAGTCTGTTTAATGGTAACATGATTGGCTGATGCAACATGAAGGGAAGGAGAAGACATCAAGGACAGAAGAAGGATGGCGCTGACCACAAGAAGGTAAGTGCAGGGCTGGGGGGAAACTGGCTGCATTAGAGGGGACTAAATGGCTGCATTGGAGGGGACAACTGGGGGCGTTTATTAGGCAACAGAGCAAAAAAGGAGGAAGTTTATTTCCGAAATTGGGGTTGGAACCCCCCAACATTTGGAGCAACAGGCGCCCCTGCTGGAAAAGTTAGTGAGGGGAAATATTTAGGGAGGATAAAAAAGGGGCAATCTAAAGCTTCCAACATGCATGGGGACAAAGGGGACATTCTCAGCATATTACAATCATGGTAATTAGGGAAGGATGAAAGAAATACAATACATTAGCATACATGTAATACATAAAATGTGATGTTAAGGGAGAAAACTTACCCTAATATAGTCCTCCTGCAGGACTTGTATAATAGCAGAACAGGTGTCTGGGATTATGAGGCCCAGAGCCTGGGGGGAGATGCCTGTGGTGAACTTCAAGTCCTGAAGACTTCTCCCTTTCGCCAGGTAACGCAACGTGGCGATGAGCCTCTGCTCAGCACTGATGGCTTCCCGCATAACGGTGTCCTTCCTGGTAATATAGGGGGACACCAAAGCCAACAGTTCCTGAAAAACGGGGTCAGACATCCTCAGAAAATTCCTGTAGTCCTCAGGATTATTCTCGACGATCTCCCGCAGCAGAGGCATGTGGCAGAATTGGTCCCGCTGGAGCAACCAATTCTTGGTCCATGAACTCCTCCTCACACCATTCATGGATTGGTCTTGGTCCAAAACAAGCAGACCAACACCAAGCGCACGCACAGCACGAACTCGACGACGAGAACGTCCAGGCGACATGGCTAGGAAACGGTCGTCTAATCAGAACGTACAGAACAGAACGCACTTTAGAACAGCAAGGCCTATGAATAACGAACTGAAATTCAGAAACGAACAGGCAATAACGCACTGTAAAACAGATACGACCTGCCTAGACGCCCTGAAAGTCAAGATACGAACCCACAAGCACAAACTGAACCGCAGAAAACGATCTGAAAAGTACGAAGACTGAAAAGCGCGAATCGTCTCTTCCCAAACTTTTACTTCACACGCGGTAACACGAGATCAGCAAAAGCAGCCCAAGGGGTGGCGCCAAGAAAAAAGATCTTCCCCTTTATAGTGCCGTCGTACGTGCTGGACGTGAGCGCAGAGAACCACGAGGAAATTGGAAAATGACAGTGTGTACGCATAGAAAGCTTGACGAGAAAATCGACAAGCTTAACAAGAATCTCGTCGAAAAAAACGACGTGTTTTTTACGACGAGAAAATCGGTCGTGTGTACGAGGCCTCAGTGAGGGGAAATATACCCGATTGTTGGTATCAGTTAATGAAATAGTACTCCAAGGGCCAGATAAATGCAACCAAAGGGCCCCCGGACTGTAGTTTGGAGACAACTGCTCTAAAGGAATGGGGTTGAAAATCAGGTAGAAATCCAGTTTTCATTCCATAACTTTTACATGACATGATTGTCTCGGGTGATAATGGCAAATTTGTTCATGAAATGATAATATTAATACAAACGGTCCTCTCAAACATAAAAATAACTATTCAAAACATAATCAGCTGCTATAAATTCAAAGAGATGTATATATGACTAATTTTGCTAGCATTATACACATAAAGATAAATACTAATTAAAAAGGTGTGAAGGCATTTGCTGTTATACTGATACATAATTAGGCATTAATCCAAGGATACTGGGACACTGAGCTGGCAACCCAGAGAAAATAAAGCCACCAATCTGTCACATTTTGCAGCAAGATAAAAATAAGTTTATTCAAGTTCTCCAGGGGAGTAGGAAGAAGAAATTGCAAACTCATCCTTTATTGATCAGGATTTCCTTCAGCCTGTGCTGCAAACAATAAAATACTTTTATTGATTGTATTCAAAAAGTAAATTAGATATCCTGTTATTCTGAATGGAACAGGACAACTCATCTTGGCTAATAAACATCATGTGTTTACAGAGCAGATGCCAACATTTCACTTCTGCTGCATGTTATGGATCAGAAATAAAAAAACAATGACATTTCTAATTAAAGCGGAGTTCCGCCAAAATTTTTTTTTTTTTTTAATCGATCCCAGCATTAGTACTACTTACATACAATAACCTTTATTATTGGGGCATACACACGATCATTTTTAATGTCATTTTTAAAACTGACGTTTTTCTCGTCATTTTTTTTTCTTGTTTCCTCTCCGTACACACGATCATTAAAAAAAACGCTCGAGCAAAGCCCAGTGACGTACAACACGTACGACGGCACTATAAAGGGGAAGTTCCGTTCGGATGGCGCCACCCTTCATGTTAGTAAAGTTTGTTGAGAGACGATTCGCTCTTTTCAGTCTCGTGCTTTTCAGTCCGTTACAGCGTGACGAATTTGCTATCTCCATTACGAACGCTAGTTTTACCAGAACGAGCGCTCCCGTCTCATACTTGATTCTGAGCATGCGCGTTTTTTTTCACGTCGTTAAAAAAAACAACATGAAAAACGACGTGAAAAAAGAGAGCATGTTCGAAATTTTTAATGCCCGTTTTTCATGTCGTTAAAAATGCTCTGGAGCATACACACGATCGGTTTTAATGGCCATTTTAAAAAATTGCATTTTTAACGGCATGAAAAATGATCGTGTGTATGGGGCATTAGACATAGTTCCTGATGTATTTATTAACAATATAAATGACTTATTGAATATGTTCTCCCTCTTGTTGTGGCCGTTTCCATCTTTATTGTGGTCATGTGAAGCCCAATCAATATCTGATCCTGGTTTGCTATGGAGAGGTACATGCTGGGTAACCAGCATGCACCTCTCGATCTCGCACATGCGCTATTTAACAGCGGCCATAGCACCGATTGTTTCTAAAGTTGCCATAAAAACGGGCAGCGACGGAGAAAGGTCCCGCCCCGTTGTTATGGCAACATAGATAAACACATCTCAGGGCTGTGATCCGCCCTAAATCGTATGATTTCCTGTCAGGAAATAACGCGATTTTTGATCACAGTACTGCCCACAGACTCCTGGGAAATGATGTGTCATCATTTCCCAGGAGCACAGGCGAGAGAGGACGTGACCTAGGAGCTCCGCGGTCCAGAAAGTGACAGATTAGGGCGCGTACATAGCAACAGGGCCATTCTGGCAAGTAAAAAACATTTTTTTTCCTCTAAATGTTTTTTTATATGTTTCCATGAGTATGTTAATGAAGAAAAAAAAATTCAGGGTGGAACTCCGCTTTAAGTAACCTCTCTTATTATGCAGCAAAGATATTAACTGCAATTGTCAATATATAGATAGGAACAAAGAGGAGATAATGATTCTGTACAGTGGGTCAAAAAAGTATTTAGTCAGCCACCAATTGTGCAAGTTCTCCCACTTAAAAATATGAGAGAGGCCTGTAATTGTCATCATAGGTATACCTCAACTATGAGTTACAAAATGTTGAAAAAAATCCAGACAATCACATTGTCTGATTTGGAAATAAATTTTTTTGCAAATTATGGCGGAAAATAAGTATTTGGTCACCTACAAACAAGCAAGATTTCTGTCTCTCACAGACCTGTATCTTCTTCTTTAAGAGGCTCCTCTGTCCTCCACTCATTACCTGTATTAATGGCACCTGTTTGAACTTGTTATCAGTATAAAAGACACCTGTCCACAACCTCAAACAGCCACACACAAAACTCCACTATGGTGAAGACCAAAGAGCTGTCGAAGGACACCAGAAACAAAATTGTAGACCTGCACCAGGCTGGGAAGACTGAATCTGCAATAGGCAAGCAGCTTGGTGTGAAGAAATCAACTGTGGGAGCAATAATTAGAAAATGGAAAACATACAAGATCACTGATAATCTCCCTCGATCTGGGGCTCCACGCAAGATCTCGCCCCCTGGGGTCAAAATGATCACAAGAACGGTGAGCAAAAATCCCAGAACCACACGGGGGGACCTAGTGAATGACCTGTAGAGAGCTGGGACCAACGTAACAAAGGCTACCATCAGTAACACACTACGCCGCCAGGGACTCAGATCCTGCAGTGCCAGACGTGTCCCCCTGCTTAAGCCAGTACATGTCCGGGCCCG
Organism: Rana muscosa; assembly: GCA_029206835.1. Taxonomy (NCBI): domain Eukaryota; kingdom Metazoa; phylum Chordata; class Amphibia; order Anura; family Ranidae; genus Rana; species Rana muscosa. The sequence goes on from CM055118.1 coordinate 233,086,568, forward strand.
TCTGAGGTTTGCTAGAGAGCATTTGGATGATCCAGAAGAGGATTGGGAGAATGTCATATGGTCAGATGAAACCAAAGTAGAACTGTTTGGTAGAAACAAAACTCGTCGTGTTTGGAGGAGAGAGAATTCTGAGTTGCAACCAAAGAACACCATACCTACTGTGAAGCATGGGGGTGGCAACATCATGCTTTGGGGCAGTTTCTCTGCAAAGGGAACAGGACGACTGATATGTGTACATAAAATAATGAATGGGGCCATGTATCGTGAGATTTTGAGTGCAAACCTCCTCCCATCAGCAAGGGCATTGAAGATGAAACGTGGCTGGGTCTTTCAGCATGACAATGATCCCAAACACACCGCCCGGGCAACGAAGGAGTGGCTTCGTAAGAAGCATTTCAAGGTCCTGGAGAGGCCTAGCCAGTCTCCAGATCTCAACACCATAGAAAACCTTTGGAGGGAGTTGAAAGTCCGTGTTGCCCAGTGACAGCCCCAAAACATCACTGCTCTAGAGAAGATCTGCATGGAGGAATGGGCCAACATACCAGCAACAGTGTGTGACAACCTTGTGAAGACTTAGAAAAAAAACGTTTGACCTCTGTCATTGCCAACAAAGGATATATAACAAAGCATTGAGATGAACTTTTGATATTGACCAAATACTTATTTTCCACCATAATTTGCAAAAAAAAGTCTTTCCAAATCAGACAATGTGATTGTCTGGATTTGTTTCCACATGTTGTCTCTCATAGTTAAGGTATACCTATGATGACAATTACAGGCCTCTCTCATCTTTTTAAGTGGGAGAACTTGCACAATTGGTGGCTGACTAAATACTTTTTTGCCCCACTGTAAGTATTTGGTCAATATCAAAAGTTCATCTCAATACTTTGTTATATATCCTTTGTTGGCAATGACAGAGGTCAAACGTTTTCTGTAAGTCTTCACAAGGTTGTCACACACTGTTGCTGGTATGTTGGCCCATTCCTCCATGCAGATCTCCTCTAAATGTTGTCACGTACCTGACTGGATTCTGAAGTGACGAGGTCAGCCTCTCTTGTATCTCCGGCCCTGGCTCCGCTGGAGGTGAGGACAGGAGAAACCAAGGGACCGGAGGAACACGAGTGCCTGCAGAAGCAGCCCTGGAAGCCTGGAACAGATGATGCGACTCTGGGATGGCAGAAGGTCGCAGCAGATCGCAGGACCGAAGTTGCAGAGACCCGGGAAACGGAATTGAGCCAAACAGGAAACAGGAGCGTAGTCACATGGATAGCCGGGTTCAGCAGCAGGCGGACAGCAGGGTACATAGACATTAGGCAGGAGCGAGGTCAACAGGAAGCCGGGTTCAGAAACTGGTAATCAGAGAAGTAGCGAAGTCCAGCAACAAGGTCAGGGGAAGCCAAGGTTCGGTAACAGGTATCAGGCAGATTCAGGTAATAGCAGGTAGGGGTACTGGAAGGCTGAAGATCCGTCAGCGCTAGACTGGTGTCAGTGCGCCCCTTAAATAGGCCAACTGGCGCCAGAGGAAAGCGTGGATGCGCCCGGAGCGCGCTGACAGTTCTCTTACAGATGTTTTGGGGCTGTCGCTGGGCAACACAGACTTTCAACTCCCTCCAAAGGTCTTCTATGGGGTTGAGATTTGGAGACTGGCTAGGCCACTCCAGGACCTTGAAATGCTTCTAACGAAGCCACTCCTTCATTGCCCGGGCGGTGTGTTTGGGATCATTGTCATGCTGAAAGACCCAGCCACATTTCATCTTCAATGCCCTTGCTGATGGGAGGAGGATTGCACTCAAAATCTCACGATACATGGCCCCATTCATTCTTTCATGTACACGGATCACTCGTCCTGTTCCATTTGCAGAGAAACAGCCCCAAAGCATGATGTTGCCACCGCATGCTTCACAGTAGGTATGGTGTTCTTTGGTTGCAACTCAGCATTCTCTCTCCTCCAAACACGACGAGTTGTGTTTCTACCAAACAGTTCTACTTCTCATCCAAATGCTCTCTAGCAAACCTCAGACGGGCCCAGACATGTACTGGCTTAAGCAGGGGGACACGTCTGGCACTGCAGGATCTGAGTCCCTAGCGGCGTAGTGTGTTACTGATGGTAGTCTTTGTTACGTTGGTCCCAGCTCTCTGCAGGTCATTCACTAGGTCCCCCGGTGTGGTTCTGGGATTTTTGCTCACCGTTCTTGTGATCATTTTGACCCCACGGGGTGAGATCTTGCGTGGAGCCCCAGATCGAGGGAGATTATCAGTGGTCTTGTATGTCTTCCATTTTCTAATTATTGCTCCCACAGTTGATTTCTTCACACCAAGCTGCTTGCCTATTGCAGATTCAGTCTTCCCAGCCTCGTGCAGGTCTACAATTTTGTTTCTGGTGTCCTTTGACAGCTCTTTGGTCTTCACCATAGTGGAGTTTGGAGTGTGACTGTTTGAGGTTGTGGACAGGTGTCTTTTATACTGATAACAAGTTCAAACAGGTGCCATTAATACAGGTAATGAGTGGAGGACAGAGGAGCCTCTTAAAGAAGAAGATACAGGTCTGTGAGAGCCAAAAATCTTGCTTGTTTGTAGGGGACCAAATACTTATTATTTTACACCAAAATTTGCAAATAAATTCTTTCCAAATCAGACAATGTGATTGTCTGGATTTGTTTCCACATGTTGTCTCTCATAGTTGAGGTATACCTATGATGACAATTACAGGCCTCTCTCATCTTAAGTGGGAGAACTTGCACAATTGGTGGCTGACTAAATACTTTTTTGCCCCACTGTATATCAAATACTGAGCATGCAAGAAAAATGTGGAACTGATATGAAAAAATTAGTTTTTGGTAAATTTTATAATAACAACTGACTGGAAAGACTAATTGTTAGGTAATGGTCATTGTGGGCCTCCATCAGGGCACACTATGGCCTGATAAACCAGATCTCTTCTGCCATTGTCCCAGATTAGAGACTGAAGCCTCGTACACACGACCGAGTTTCTCGTCCAAAACCGGCAAGAAAAGTGCCACGTGAGCTTTTTTGTCGAGAAAACCGTTCGTGTGTATGGTTTTACGACGAGAAAATTGCCGTGAATCTCGACGAGAAAATAGAGAACCTGCTCTCTATTTTCTCGTCAGGATTCCAGATTTCCTCGTCGTGTTTCTCGTCGGCCTGTTTTGTGACGAGAAAATGGTTCGTGTGTATGCTTTTACGACTCTTCCAAAAGCGCGCATGCTCACAAGCAACTATGAGACGGGAGCGCATCTTCTGGTAAAACAAGCCTTCGTAATGGAGATAGCACATTCGTCACGCTCAAAATTTTTGCATCGTTTAAATGTTGTGCATTGAAATCTTCGTTAGAATGTGACATTAATCCAAACGAATGAACTTCTTTTGCTGCTGATATTCACACAGAGTTATGACTATCTTTTTTTAACCTTTTTCATGCTGCTCTTAAGAAGATTTATGTGTATTATATTGTGCAAGTTTTTAGGAATATTTAAAAATTAGTTATTTTTCTAACTGATGTTAATTGTAATTTCGCAATGTTTTGGTAGTGATCTCCCATTGAATCTTTTAATATATATGATTTAAATTTTACACACTTTTGGGAAACACGATTTAGTTATTTTTTTGGGGGGTTGTTATCTGTCCCTTTTTTTTTGTCAGTCAAATGTATCTGCTTACTCCAAAGCTAGATTTTACATTTTTACAAATACACATAGTCAAGTATGAACTTAAAGAAAATAACATTTATTCATGTTTGAACTAAAATAAAGAGAAGGCAGCGCTGGAGAAGCTGCTGCCATTTGTGCATCCCAGGGACCCCAGACCACACAGCAACCCTGTGTGGACACTAAAATTGCGAGCTTGAGAAGGCCAACATTTCTGAACACAATCTGATGCTGGCCTCCCAGAGGTCAGGAACAGCAGCAGGTGATATATATGTCCCAAGTGTGTGGTACTACAACAGGCTGCCTTCTGTCCGACCACAATGAAGCAAGGCCATCACTTCCTCGTCTTCCTGGCAACCTTTCCTGAAGCCTTCCCTGCAGCCTTCCTTCTTCATTTGGCTGGAGGCTGGGCCACTGGAGGGGTACTCCTGTCAGGAGGAGGAGGTGGAGGAGAAGGGGGTGGCGCAGAAGAACAAGGTGGAGGTGGAGGAGAAGGGGGTGGCGCGGAAGAACAAGGTGGAGGAGAAGGGGGTGGGGCGGAAGAACAAGGTGGAGGAGAAGGGGGTGGGGCGGAAGAACAAGGTGGAGGAGAAGGGGGTGATGGGAAGAAGAATGTGGAGGAGGAGGTTGAGGTTGGGACAGTTGTGCAACCTCACAAATGGCGGAATTGGGGGTAATTTTTTCCATCACCCCCTTGTTGAGCAAGGTGATGAGCAGGGGCTCACATAGGAGGCGTTGCTCCATGCTCATCACCTTGAACTTTGCCTCCACTAGGCCGGCAATGGCCTCTTCAGGGGATGTGGGCTCTTTGAGGGTAGCATGGGCCTCTTTAATAAGGGCCATTGCTGCCTCACTGGTGGTCCTGTCCCTCCTGCCTCTTTTGGGAAGCCGGATGGGAGGCACCTGGGATCTGGTGCTTCTCCTTTGCCCTGCCACCTCCTGGCTGCCACTGGGCCCTGCCACCTCCTGGCTGCCACTGGGCCCTTCCTCCTCCTGCCTGACAGTTTCCAGACCCTCCTCCTGGCTGATTTCATCCTGTGTATGAAAAAGGGACATAGTTTAATATGTTTTAATCTTTGCATCAAACTTTATAAACATGATTGAAGCAATTAGAATGTAAATCCAGAAATCATTTTTTATAATTTACACCTACATCAGATTGACTATTTAGCACCCAATTAAGTGCAGACTAATGTCTCGATCTTGATTTCACTTGTGGAACCCAAAATATTGTATGTTTCTCATCTTGACATATTTGTCAAACATTAATTTTATCCCAATACATTTTCATTTAATACTATACCTGGCTCCAGATGGCCAAATCAGGATCATCCAGGATGGCTGCCTCCTCTTGCTCCAGAGAAGGCTCAGGTTGGCTGCAGGGAAGTCTGGGGGGAAGAGTGGAGAGTGATGGCCTTGCCTCAATGTGGTCATCCAGAAAGGACATCCTGCTGTAGTACCACAAAATCGGGACATACAAATCATCTGCTGCTGCTCCTGACCTCTGAGAAGCCAGGACCTTAGAGCGTTCAGTCCTGTAGGTGCCTCTCAAGCTCCCAATTTTAGTGTCCACTTGTTTTGCTGTGGCTGTGGGCACCTTGGTCTGCACAAATGGGAGCAGCTTCTCCAGCGCTGCTTTTCTCACCCCTCTTTTTATGGATGGGGTTTTTCGTCTCCCACAGAGCGGGCAGCTCCCTTACCCGGTCAATAAATTCCGCCAGGAACTCTTTGTCGCTAATAAAGACATTCATATTGTATCTGCAAGTTTAAGAAATAATATATAACTAATGTGAGGCAAACAGTCTAACCTCCTTAACATCGTAGTCACCATATATATCCTACAACATTCTCAAAACAGTATAGGCCAACAATTTGTACAAGCCACAAAATCACATACCTTCGTTCGCACGTCCGTCACTTGAACTCCTCTCTCCGCACACCGAACGTACTATAGTCACATGTGTGTTTGCTATATACACACCACGCATGCGTCAAAATTAGAACACGTCGCCCGCCCATGACGTTCTAACTAACATCTTTTCCCCGCCCCTTCTCTTTCGGCGCGCAGACAGATATTGCGGAGTTACAGCAGGTGTCTGATAATTCCGCAACTAACGAGGAGGAGACAAGCCCGGAGACCGAGGAAACGTCACGATCAAGGAGGAGATTCAAGGCATTGAATATGTCTTTTGCGGAGATGGTGGATATCTTGCTCAAGTCTGATTATGACGCAAAGCATGGGCCGTATAGCAAACCAAATAGAAGGAAGGCCAAAATCCTCACTAAAGTCGTGAAGAGTCTGAAGACGAATTTCGGGGTGAAATGCTCAAATGAGCAGCTCAGAAAGAGGTGGTCAGACCTCAAACTGAGGGAGCCAGAGCAGTTAAGGAGCATTAAGAGAATGCTCGCTAAAAGTAAGTAAAATGTACACTTTTATGCTATTAATCCTTTTCTAAACTGACATGTTGCTGTTTTTTTTTTTTTGTTTTTCTTATTGGACTCCCTTCCAAAATGTTATATTTTGAACTTGGTTGGGCACAGTAATCGTTCGTTACGTTACAGACACTTCTTTCGGCCACTATCCGCTGTTTTGGATTATTTTACAGCCACAAAAGTAATTAGACATCTGCCATTTTTTCGCAAATTTGGGGCACAAAGTTTTAGGCTAGATGATGTGTTTGTAAAGAGAATGAAATGCAAACTTTTGTCAGTGTAAAGGAGAGGACACTCAGCAGCTGCTTCCACATCTGTACTTTGGAGCACTATAGTGTGGGCCACCAGACCCGCCTTTTTTGGGTGTCCCACACAGGTGCTTCAGAGAATTTTTGTGTTGCCTACATGTCTAAAAAATGACAGACAAAGGTGAATACTAAGCATATTCTTGGTCAGAAATAATGCATTCATCTTTAACTTCCGCCCAAACGCACACTTGTACCCCACTTCCAAGCAATTTAGCCTGTTTTTTTGTTTAACATAGAGAATTTCTGTGCGATAACTCTACCTTTTTGTTTGATTCTCATAGGGGAGAGAAGACTGGGAGGAGGACACTCCAGGGAGCACAAGAACCCCACAGCTTCACAACAAGCCCAAACTCCCAAAGACCCACAAACGAAGGATGTAGAGGAAGTTGAGGTGGAGGAAGGAGAAGTGCAGGAAGGAGAGGTGGATGACGTTGTGGAACTGGTCACCACAACAGGTCAGTATCTGTCACCACAGCTTCAGGTAAGAGAGTAGGCCTGCAGAGTTATAATACCTTTTTATTTTGTTTTTAGGGGATGTGAATGTTGGGGTGAAGGATAGTACAGGTTTCTCTGCTGACAGTGCCCTCCGCCTCATCCAGCAAGTGATGGAATGTAGCACGGAACTGGACAAAATTAAAGAAAGAATACATGTGATGGATCAAACATTTAAAGACATTCTCGATGTTTTGGGGAGAATTCAATAAGGCATCCCAACCCCCTTTTTTCTCATGTTTGTTCTTCAACTTTTAAAAAACTTTTTGACAATCAAACCAGCCAAAAATTGAATCTGCACACAGTGTGTCAACATGTGCTATCTGCCATCAGGGGATATCCATGTACGTCTTTTGGGGGTGCAACCCCTTCCTCGTATCTAAAGTAGGTGAACTGAGGAAGGGGTTGCACCCCCAAAACACGTCCATTGATCACCCCTGATGGCAGATAGCACATGTTGACAATAGGGATCAGGAGTCTAAAATCCCTATAGGAAAATAATCCCAATTGTGTGCATATTCAATTTTTGGCTGGGCAAGGGGTGTCAGGACCCCATATTAGGACGGGCACATAGAGACATATAGTTTGTGTAAGTGAATGTCTCAGATTGCTCCGAGGTATCCAATTTTGTAATTTTTGGAATGCAACTGTTTTTGTATTTTCCTAAGAAAACAATTGCCGGTTTGTGGCCAGGCAAACAAAAAATGTAAAAAAAAAAAAAAAAGTGTGTGAATTTGCACATAGTAAAAGATTTGAACACAAACAACGTGTAGCTTCTTTTTCTAATATGCTCTAACCTTATTTGGTACATTTTTTTTTAAGGTTACATAGTGAAATGGTTGGTATTTACTAAAGGAAAATACACTTGGCACTACAAATGCACTAAGACAAACTAGGAGACAGGAAACCAAGAAAAGTTAGAAGTTTACACAAGATTTTTATTTGGATCGTTAGACAGCAATCTTTAGACATAGCCTGGCATAGGAATTGCCCCCCTACCCGTAAAATAGTCCATGTATTTGTCCCGAACATCACGGGCATTTTGGGGGGGCAAGCCAGCACGGGCAGATTCCAGGCCCGGCAGGGGATTATCAGGGGAAAGTCTAGCCTCAGGCAAAACTGAGGCCATATATGAATTCGATTTGCGGCAAAGAAAATTGTGTAGCACACAGCAGCATAACACTACATAGTTTATTTTGTAGTCCGCCAAGTGGATGGGAGTCCTAAAAAGGCGGAACCGGCTGGCCATTATGCCGAAGGCATTTTCAACGACTCTTCGGCCCCTGGCCAGCCGGTAATTGAACACCCTCTTCTCTGGGGTCAGGGTCCTCTGAGGAAATGGCCTCATAAGATGTGGTCCGAGCCCGAAGGCTTCATCAGCCAAAAAAACAAAGGGGAGTCCTTCAATATTCCCTGCATCCGGTGGCAATGCAAGGTCGTCACTCTGGAGACGGAGGGCAAACTCCGTCTGGATGAAGGATCCCCCATCGGACATCCGGCCATTCTTCCCTACATCAACATAGAGGAATTCATACCGTGCTGACACCACCGCCATCAGCACAATGCTATGAAACCCCTTGTAATTGAAGTAGTAGGACCCAGAACGGGGTGGCGGCACGATGCGGATGTGCTTCCCGTCTATAGCACCACCGCAGTTGGGGAAGTCCCACCGCGTGGAAAACTCCGATGCCACAGTCTGCCATTCCTATGGCGTGGAAGGAAGCTGTGGAGTCAAACAAGATGAAAAAATATTAGAATACACAAATCCAACATTACAAGTATATTCTAAGAAAATACATTAGAGGCCAACATCAAGCAAAGTCTACGTTTATTAAGGTGTTTTAAATAAGTATAATGGAAGGCTCATGTATCATATTCATCACCCCCTATGATGGTCCATTAATAAATTATAATGGGGAGGGGGGGGGGGGAGATGTGTTTGGCCACAGGATAGCATTGCAGTGGCGGTGCGTCCAGAGTGGGCGCTGGAGCACTGCCCCCTCTCTCCTGTGCCCGTCACTCAGAACAATACATAGGTTTATGCCTTGCATTAACCTATGTATTATCTATGCCGCCCACTATTCAGGTGGATGGCCCCCTGTTAAGCGACCGACATATGAAGAACTGCGGCATTTATGGGCTTAAAATTGCATAGCAGAAACAGTAAGGAAAATTGTCTTGCACATTACAGCCTGAGGGATGTAATTGGCTGCAGAAAAGTTAAATAGGGGACGCAGGGGGGGGGGCATTCCTTGGGTAAACACTGACAGGCTGATCTGCCAATCATGTTCACCAAGTCTGTTTAATGGTAACATGATTGGCTGATGCAACATCAAGGGAAGGAGAAGACATCAAGGACAGAAGAAGGATGGCGCTGACCACAAGAAGGTAAGTGCAGGGCTGGGGGGGAACTGGCTGCATTGGAGGGGACAAAATGGCTGCATTAGAGGGAACAAAATGGCTGCATTGGAGGGGACAAAATGGCTGCATTGGAGGGAACAAATGGGGGCGTTTAATAGGCACCAGAGCAAAAAAGGAGGAAGTTTATTTCCTAAATTGGGGTTTGAACCCCCAAACATTTGGAGCAACAGGCGCCCCTGCTGGAAAGGTTAGTGAAGGAAAATATGCATGGAGGAGAAAAAAGAGGCAATCTAAAGCATCAGGCATACATGAGGACAAAGGGGACATTCTCAGCATATTACAATCATGGTAATTAGGGAAGGATGAAAGAAATACATACATTAGCATACATGTAATACATAAAATGTGATGTTAATGGAGAAAACTTACCCTAATATAGTCCTCCTGCAGGACTTGTATAATAGCAGAACAGGTGTCTGGGATTATGAGGCCCAGAGCCTGGGGGGAGATGCCTGTGGTAAACTTCAAGTCCTGAAGACTTCTCCCTGTCGCCAGATAACGTAACGTGGCGATGAGCCTCTGCTCAGCACTGATGGCTTCCCGCATAACGGTGTCCTTCCTGGTAATATAGGGGGACACCAAAGCCAACAGTTCCTGAAAAACGGGGTCAGACATCCGCAGAAAATTCCTGTAGTCCTCAGGATTATTCTCGACGATCTCCCGCAGCAGAGGCATGTGGCAGAATTGGTCCCGCTGGAGCAACCAATTCTTGGTCCATGAACTCCTCCTCACACCATTCATGGACTGGTCTTGGTCCAAAACAAGCAGACCAACACCAAGCGCACGCACAGCACGAACTCGACGACGAGAACGTCCAGGCGACATGGCTAGGAAACGGTCGTCTAATCAGAACGTACAGAACAGAACGCACTTTAGAACAGCAAGGCCTATGAATAACGAACTGAAATTCAGAAACAAACAGGCAAGAACGCACTGTAAAACAGATACGACCTGCCTAGACGCCCTGAAAGTCAAGATACGAACCCACAAGCACAAACTGAACCGCAGAAAACGATCTGAAAAGTACGAAGACTGAAAAGCGCAAATCGTCTCTTCCCAAACTTTTACTTCACACGCGGTAACACGAGATCAGCAAAAGCAGCCCAAGGGGTGGCGCCAAGAAAAAAGATCTTCCCCTTTATAGTGCCGTCGTACGTGCTGGACGTGAGCGCAGAGAACAACGAGGAAATTGGGAAATGTCAGTGTGTGTACGCATGGAAAGCTTGACGAGAAAATCGACAAGCTTAACAAGAATCTCGTCGAAAAAAACGACGTGTTTTTTACGACGAGAAACTCGGTCGTGTGTACGAGGCTTAACATCTTCCTTTCTGGACTGTATGAAGAAAACTATCCCCATAGCTCCTGTGGGAGGTTCACTTAAACCAGTGGTTCTCAACTCCTGTCCTCAGGACCCACTAACAGTCCAGATTTTAAGTATTACCTTGGGAGATGCAGACTTATGCCCCGTACACACGATCAGATTATCGTACGACAGATCGTCCGACTTTAGTTGCATAAAACTAATATCGAATACAACAATGCAAAATGTGCTCTATTAAGTTAAGATTTTGCCGTCCGATTCCGGAAAAACCTTCCGGTGTGCGTAGCTACGTATCGGAAATGATGTCAAAATACGTGTGACCCCTGTGTCTGCCATGCCTTTCGGCTATCCGTTCGTAGTGTACAGGCACATTCGTGTATTTGCTCTGAGGTTTTTCTTGTTCAGTTTTAGATGAAACACTTTAATAAACATGATCTGATTTTAAAAAAATCTTTAAAGCTTTATTTTTTTTTATGTGGGTAACAATTATTACAGTGCAATCAATAAATATAATTATATACTCTTTTCAAGTAATATCATGATAAATAATTAACTACAATATTTTCATCTGTTGATTGATTCTTGGGGAATATTGTGATCGGCTATGGGCGAGTTTCTGTTTGCATATAGGAGCATTTTCGCGGTACGAATAACCCTTCTGGGTTATTTTTGTGTTTCCGATCATGCGTGGTGTTTGTCTATCAACTTTTAGCGGATGCATACTGTACTGATTACACGATTGTCGTACGATGGGCTGTCATTCGAGTAAAGTTTTTGTGTTTGCCCCTTTGGATTTGGTTGGACGGACTGTCGTGATCGGCTGTCGAAAGCTGTGTACTAACGATCAGATAGATTATCGAACAATCTATCCGAAAGCGATTTTTATCATCCGATAATCTGATCGTGTGTACGGGGCATAAAATACTAAAATCACTGAGCAGCAAATGATATCACCTGTGATATATTTCAGTTATCTTGCAAACCTGGGCTGTTAGTGGGTCCTGAGGACAGGAGTTGAGAACCACTGACTTAAACAAAGCACTTTCATTCATTTCTGTTCAGTCGTTGAAGTACTTTTCAGGGCTTTTTGCTTACTTTTATTTGAAAATAAAGTAAAAAAAACTCACACAGGTTACCCTCACAACAGCATCACAACAAAACAGAAACTTTCCACCCTGCTGGCTTACCATGTTATCACATCCAGCTTGGTGACAAACAAACTGTCTAAATTGGGCTGCATAGGCTCCTGCCTAATCACAAGGGGTAATTTATTAAAACTGGAGCACTCAGAAACTGGTACAGCTGTACATGGTAGCCAATCAGCTTCTAACTTCAGCTTGTTCAGTTAAAGTTTTACTAAACCCAGGACCCTGCATTCACTATAACTGGTCTCCCATAGTACACAGAACATGGACATGCAAAATGCTAAATACCTTTTCTCATTAGCAGTATACAGCAGTCTTGTGACTTCTATCAGTGTCTGGCTAAAGCTTGTAGGAGGAGTTTTCATTCTACTCTGATTGTTCTGTAAGGATGCAGGACCCTCTGTCTGGAGAGTGCCGATTGGCCCTGTGCTGATCACATGCACCCTCCCAAGAAAAAAAAAAAACTCTCTAGCAATACACACCAATCTGAGAATGTGCAGCTTGTCCCCCAACCTTTGTTCTATCAGGAGATGGATTGGGGACACTGGAAAAAGGGGAGCACAATAGAAGACGGGATTAAACAGCCTTTTTACACAATGCGTATGCTTTACTGCATATACAGACTGATTTTACTGTTGTGGGTTTAGTAACACTTTAAGTTTTGATAATAAAACCTGGAAGCTGGTTGGTTTTTATGTAGAGCTACACCAGATTTTGCACTCTCCAGTTTTTGTAAATAACCCCCATAGTCTCTTAGTACCTCTTCATGTGATGGCCTGGTCAGATTAGATAACTTCTCCTTGAGGCCAAGGTAGACACTCTCCCAGGGTCTGTTCACACACACACGCTGGCGCTGCTCTTGTCTGCAGGGGAAGGGGCCCTAAACCATAGGTAGTGCCTTGACTAAAAGGGTCGTGCATGTTGGCAGGTGTAGTGGCAGGTGTAGTGCACCTCAACCACCTCAATAATTGATACTTTTACCCCTTTTCTGTCGAGGCACATTTTCAGGTTTCAGCACTGTCACATTTTGAATGACAATGACTCAGTCAAGCAACACTGTACCCAAATGAAATATTTATCATTTTTTCGAGACAGATAGCTTTCTTTAGGTAGCATTTATTCGCCACTGGAATTACATTTTTTTGGTATATATAAACAAACCAAAAAACTATTTTTTTTTTTTTTTTTTTTTTTTAGTTTCTCTTATAAAAAATTTGCAAATAAATAATCTTTTTTATAAATTAAGGCCAAATGTATTATGCTACATTTCTTTGGTAAAATTAGCCCAAGTCAGTGTATATTATTTAGTCTGTGTGAAAATCTACAAACTATGGTGTGTGTGTGTGTGTGTGTATGTATGTGTGTATATATATATATATATATATATATATATATAGAGAGATATGTATATCGATAGATCTATAGATATATATTAGAACATTAATCAGTGCTGAGTTCATTTCTTGAGGCCCTAAAACACCAGGACAGTACATATACCCCCCAAAAGACCCTTTTTGGAAAGCTGACAGTCCAAGGTATTTAGTAAGAGGCGTGTGAGTGTTTTGAAGTTGCAATTTTTTTGTCACAATTTTTGGGAAAATTAAAAAAGTAAATAGAATTTGTTTTATTTTCACAAGTTGCCATTTTAAAAAGTAAATTCTCACTTAAAGCATGGGCATACTTAGAATTACACCCCAAAACACATTCTGCTATGCCTCCCAAGTATGGGGATATCACATGTGTGAGACTTTCACAGCCTAGATGCACAGAGCATAAATTACGCATTCAATTTCATGACTAGCTATTACATTTTTTGCAGGTCCTGGAGCACAAGGACGGTGGAAACACCCACAAAATGACCAGATTGTGGGAAGCAAACACTCCAAGGTATTTTCTGAAAGACATAGCAAATCTTTTGCTATCATTTTTCACCACAAGTTGTTGGAAAATGCAGGAAAGTATATGAAAATTAATTTTTTACACAAAGTTGTCAACTAATAAGATATTTCTAAAACACATCATGTGCATACTTAGAATTACACCCCAAAACACATTCTGCTACAAGTATGGTGATACCACATGTGTGAGACTTTTTCAAAATCCAAGGAAGCACCTTTAGGTGTTCTAAGGGCCTAAATGACACATCCAATTTCCTGGCTACATATCACATTTTTGGAGCACCAGGACAGTAGAAACACCCACAAAATGTCCACATTTTGGAGAGTAAACACCCCAGGGTATTTTATTTAAGAGGCATGGTGATCCTTTTGAAGAATTCATTTTATTGCTACAAGTTTTTGGAAAATGAGGAAAGAAAATGAAAAAAAAATGTTTTATACAAAGTTGTCAATTTTATTAAGATATTTCTCACATGCAGCATGGGCATACTTAGAGTTACACCATAAAACACATTCCGCTACACCTTACAGGTATGGCGATACCACCTGTGTGACACTTTTTTACTGTCTTGACTGATTATGTACCGGACTTTGTATCTCGTGTATAACACAAATCAACCAATTGTGTCAAAGCCAATGTACCGTAATAGTCACTTCTGTATGAGTGATCACAGAATATAGCTGTAGCGTTACCCATAGCAGTTGCAGTTTACTATAAGCCAAGCAAGCCTGGCCTACTAGTACATGACTTCCCCCAGGAATGCCCAAGCAGGCAAAGATTCGGTCCAGGCAGCAGGCAGAAACGTATATAGACATAGAGGTTCCCCAGTTGTGGGACTTCATAGGCACTTCAAACACATAACAGATTAATTGATAAAACCAGATATTTATTATGAATCATCAGTAAAAGACAGGAAACATGACATATACATGATATGAACAACTGAAAATACAGCAAATGAAACAGGATCTACCAACTGTTATATGAATCCACTGTGAATTTATACTGTTTCTGACATATGTACTTATATTATAGACAAGCTTACCTCTTATACCCTTGATGAAGGAGCCACGTAGTCTCTAAAACGCATTGGGTGGAGGATAACAGATTGTATCATCATCATCTTGCTGTTTCAGTTGGTGTATTTTCAGTTGTTCATATCATGTATATTTCATGTTTCCTGTCTTTTACTGATGACTCATAATAAATATCTGTTTATATCAATTTATCTGTTATATGTTTTGAAGTGCCTGTAAAGTCCCACAACTGGGGAACCTCTATGTCTATAATCGTATTTAGGGATGTGGCACACTCTGGAGTCTAATCACTGATACCCCCATAGCAGGCAGAAACGTGGTAAAAAAACAAGCCAGGGTTAGTACAGGCAGTAGGCAACACTGCACTGGCGTGGTGGTGAACAGGAACACTGTAAATGGAGTGGCGATGAACAGGGACACTGTAATGTCCTATTACATTATAAAGAGAAAAGTGCAGCGCTGAAATATCAATGTGCCCTAGATATACACTAGGGAAAAAAGTGAGCACAGTGCATAATTGTGCTAAGAAGTGCAGCGAAAAATACTCAAAAATATTTTGATGTGAGTGTTAAGCCCCATACACACGGTCGGACTTCCATCTGACTTTTCCGTGGTTTTTTTTGTCCGAACGGAGTTGGTCGGGAACACCCATAGCATACACACGCTCAGACTTTTCTGCAAACTTTCCCAAAACTTTTTGCAACATCACGTGGTTTTTCTGCACTTTTCTGCTCTTTACCGCCACCCTTTGGTCAACTTCTGCTATTGTTGGTTAATTTTAACATTAGTTGTTTTGTCCATCGGCCAAAAGTCCGATGGTTTTCTGTACACACGCTCGGACTTTGCTCCATCGGACTTTTGATGGGCAAAAGTTTGTCCGTTTGCAGACCCAACTTTTGTCTGATGAAAACAAGAAAAAAGCAAAAAAAGTTTGTCCGATGGAGCGTACACACGGTCGGATTGTTGGTCCAACTTGCTCAAAATGAAGTTTGTTGGCCAAAAGTACGACCGTGTGTACGGGGCTTTATGTGCACTAGACCAAAACCAAAAAAGATCACAATATGTCAAAAGGTCAAATGACACCATATGATCTATTAATACTTGCATATAGCTACATATTCTATTAATACTTTTGTATAACAAATATGTACAATGGCCAGTGCCAAATGTGTATGTTATACAAAAAAAAATGCATATAAACTTGAACTTAATAGAACAGTGCAAAGTCCATCAAAAAGTATAGTGAATTCCTCCAACACGGCCCCAGGATGGCATAGATCCCAAAGGTTGGTAAGTCTCTAAGGCCTGCAAGGTGACATTCACACATGACACCCAGGACAGTGCTTCCAACTCCCAATGGAGAGGGGTGGGTACTCTTACCTTAAGATGTGGACCCACACACCAGCTGAGGTGGGTCAAACAGGCATGGACAGTAGTCAGGATCACGAGCCATGGACTCCTATGGATGGACTGGTGTGAACACACACCTGCAGCGATCCAACAGAGCGGCAATCCAGAAAACAGGGACTCAGCCACGATATTTCTGGTACATGTTGTTCTCCTTCCGTCAATAATAAATGAAGATTATAAAAGAAAAAAGGAGAAAGGCTTCCACATAGCGCAGATCAAAACAAAGTAAGAAATTTAATAAAATAAAAAAATTGGTACAAACATCACTCAAGATTAGTGATGAGCCGAACACCCCCGGGTTCGGTTCGCACCAGAACCCGCGAACGGACCGAAAGTTCGCACGAACGTTAGAACCATATTAAATACAATGGATGCGAACGTTCGAAATCTAAAGTGCTAATTATAACGACTATTATGCATGTTATTGTCCTAAAAAGGGTTTGGGAACCCGGGTTCTGCACCAGGGGACATGTATCAATGCAAAAAGAAGTTTTAAAAACGGCCGTTTTTCGGGAGCAGTAATTTTAATGATGCATAAAGTGAAAAAAAAGTCAAATATTCCTTTAAATATCGTACCTGGGGGGTGTCTAAAGTATGCCTGTGAAGTGCCACGTGTTTCCCGTGTTTAGAACTGTCCCTGCACAAAATTACATTTCTAAAGGGAAAAAAGCCATTTAAAACTGCTTGAGGCTTTAATGTAATGTCTGGTCCCGGTAATATGGATGAAAATCTTTAAGAAAAATGGCATAGCTACCCCATCACACCCCCCCCCCTACCCCAGCCCATTACCAGCCCCTTTGGGTCTTGTATGGATATTAAGGGGAACCCCGCACACAAAATAAAAAAGGCCCTATATACTCTGAACAGCCATATACAGGCGGTGCATACAAGACAGGGACTGTAGGTTTGTTCCTATGTAGAATCTGTTTGTAATTTTGAACAGGTACATTGTTTAAGTGTAGCTCCAGCCAAAAAATCTATTTTTAAGCTTTTTGGAAAACATAGGGAAGGGTTATCACCCCTGTAACATTTGTTTTGCTGTCTGTGCAGTGTGCACCTGTTCAGAACCGTTCACCTCACTTTCCGTCCTAATAACAGATGTTTTTTGAAAATTTGGGGTTTTTATTGAAACAAGAATTGGTGATAAAGCATCAGTGGAGAGGAGACACTTTTTTTCCCATATTAACTCTTACAGGAGAGAATTTGCCTTCCTAGGGGTAGATTTCCTCTCACTTCCTGTTGTATCCTTCCGTTTGCAAGGAGGAGTCGTTTGTAAGTTGGATGTTTGAAAGTAGGGGCCTGCCGTATATACTCAGCTGAAATTTGCCCCTTACATGTTGGTGTTGCCACAACACTGTGAGCCCTCAAAGTTACTCTTGGTGGGCGCAGGAATGGGCCCTGCTGTGAATTAGTAGATCAAGAATTGTAATTGGAATTGTTAAACAGGGGCAGAAAAATTGGGCCTTAGGCACTGGTGCCACAACACTACAACCCCTCACAGATACTGTACTTGGAGCACAGCAATGAGCCCTGTTGCAAAGTATTGCATCAAAAATTGTAATTACACGCCCCTGTTAAACAGGGGCTGAAAAATTGGGCCTTAGGCACTGGTGCTGGTGCCACGACACTGCAACCTCTCCCAGATACTCTAGTTGGAGTGCAGGAATGAGCCCTGCTGCAAAGCATTGCATAAAAAATTGTAATTACATGCCCCTGTTAAACAGGGGCTGAAAAATTGGGCCTTAGCCACTGGTGGCGGCACCCAGAAACAAAAATGTTCTTCCAAGCTATCATCATCAATCGGATCATTGAGGAGGAGGAGGAGGATAGTCAGTCAACGTAACAGGACAGTCTCTCAGCATCAGTCTTGAAGGGATGTGACATTTGAAAATAAATTAGTCTGTTATATCAGCTTCAGGTGTTTGGTAGCTGGTGGTGATCCAAGACTGGTTCATCTTTATGAAGGTCAGTCGATCAACCGAGTCGGTAGACAGGCGCACCCTGTGATCCGTGACAAATCCTCCAGCAGCACTGAATGTGCGTTCTGAAAGAACACTCGATGCAGGACAGGCCAGTAGCTCAATTGCATACTGTGCAAGCTCTGGCCAGTGATCCATCCTCAAGACCCAGTAAGCCAGAGGATTTTTGGTGGGGAAGGTGTCCAAGTCTGACCTTGCCCCTAGGTATTCCTGCACCATGTATATCAGACGCTGGCGATGGTTGCTGGAACCGATCATACCTTGGGGCTGCGGACTAAAGAATTGTCTGAACGCATCGGTCAGACGGCCACCTTCCCCACCGCTCCTTCTTTGACTGACCGAAGCCTCAGCAACTCGTTGTCCAGGACCAGGAGTTTGTAACCTCCCAGTCTCTGGGAACGCGTTGCACAGACCTTTCTGCAAGGCCTCCCGGAGTTGTCTCATCCTCTGCGACGGTAAGATAAGGTTTGCAACCTTACCCTTGTACCGTGGATCAAGGAGAGTGGCCAGCCAGTAATGGTCCCTCTCCTTGATCCGAAGAATACGAGGATCCTTCCGCAGACTTTGCAGGATCAGGGAGGCCATGCAGCGTAGGTTAGCTGAGGCATTCGGTCCGGAGTCCTCTGGGTCACTAAGGACGACATGATCCGCAGCCACCTCCTCCCAGCCACGTACAAGTCCACTGGTTTCTTGGGACTGTAAATCCTCCCTAAAAGACTGCTGCTGATGATGCTGAGTGCCAGGCTCCACCTCCATGCTGACACAATCCTCCTCCTCCTCCTCTTCCTGTGCGATGGGTGGGACAGAAGGAACACTGTCTGGGTAAAGGGGGCCTTGAGAGGCAAGGAAGTCCTCCTCTTCCTGCCTCTGTTCTGCCTCAAGTGCCCTGTCCATTATTCCACGCAGCGTATGTTCCAACAGGTGGACAAGAGGTACAGTGTCACTGATGCATGCACTGTCGCTGCTCACCATCCTCGTGGCCTCCTCAAATGGTGCCAGGACAGTGCATGCATCCCTGATCATGCCCCACTGGCGTGGTGAAAAAAAACCGAGCTCCCCTGACCCTGTCCTGGTGCCGTAGTCGCACAGGTACTCATTGATGGCCCTCTGCTGCGTGTGCAGCCACTGCAGCATGGCCAACGTTGAGTTCCACCTGGTGGGCATGTCACATATAAGGCGGTTCTTGGGCAGGTTCAACTCCTTTTGCAGCTCAGCCAGGCGAGCACTGGCATTATAAGATCTGCGGAAATGCACACAAACTTTCCTGGCCTGCCTCAGGACATCCTGTAAGCCCGGGTACCTGCCCAAGAACCGCTGCACCACCAGGTTAAGGACGTGAGCCACACAGGGCACATGGGTCAGTTGTCCCTGTCAGAGGGCGGAGAGGAGGTTGGTGCCATTGTCGCAAACCACCATTCCTGGCTTAAGCCGGCGTGGCGTCAACCACCTCTCGGCCTGCCCCTGCAGAGCAGACAGAACCTCTGCCCCAGTGTGGCTCCTGTCCCCCAAACACACCAGCGCAAGCACGGCATGGCATCTTTTTGCCTGCGTACTTGCGTAGCCCCTTGAACGCCTACGGAGCACCGCTGGTTCCGAGGACAAAGCACAGGAAGAGGCCATTAAGGAAGAAGAAGAGGAGGGAGTGAAGGAGAGAGGTGTGTCACAACCAGTAGTAGCATTTTGGAGGCGTGGCGGCGGAACAACCTCCAACACTACTGCACCTTGTCCTGCATCCTTCCCAGATGCCAAAAGAGTGACCCAATGTGCCGTGAAAGAAAGGTAACGTCCCTGTCCTCGCCTGCTGGACCATGAGTCAGCGGTAATATGCACCTTACCGCTGACCGCCCTGTCCAGCGAGGCCAAGACATTGCCTTCCACATGCCGGTAGAGCCGGAATCGCCTTCCGTGAGAAAAAGTGGCGTTTGGGAACCTGCCACTGAGGAACCGCACATTGCACAAACTCACGGAAGGGGGCCGAGTCTACCAACTGAAAAGGCAGCAGTTGAAGCGCTAGCAATTTAGCCAAGCTAGCATTCAACCGCTGGGCATGTGGATGGCTGGGAGTGAACTTCTTTCGACGGTCCAGCAGCTGGGGCAGGGAAATTTGCCTGCTAGAATCGGATGTCGGTGTACTGCTAGCAGAGTGCCCGCAAGTACTTGGCTGTGACACACCTAATTCTACACCTTCATTCCTCTCAGTGCAGGTTTCAGAGAGGACTGAAGGTATAGTGGGGTTGGAGATCCCAGCTGATGCGGTGCAAGGAGAGGTCCGCTTTGTTCTTTGGTGTGGATCTTTAAGGTAGGCTTGCCAACAAGCTTTATGGCAGGTCAACATATGTCTGGTCAAGCATGTGGTGCCCAAGCGGGTGATGTTTTGGCCACACGATATACGCTTGAGACATATGTTGCAAACAGCAGCTGTGCGATCTGATGCACTCGACTCAAAAAAGCCCACACCAAAGAACTTTTTGAATAACGGGCAGAGGCAGCGCCCTGCACAGGCGGAGCTCTGCGGTGTGATTCCGCCGGTGTGCTCCTCTTACGCTGGCCCCCCGAGGGCATCCTGCCTCGTTGGAGATGTGCCTCCTCCTCCTCCTCCTCTCTCCTATTAGGCACCCACGTGGAGTCAGTGACCTCATCATCCCCTCCCTCCTCATCACTGGAGCCAATCTGGCAGTATGCTGCAGCTGCTGGAACATGACTGCCAGATTGGTGTCCTTCTTGAGCATTCCCTCTCTCTGCTCTCACGCTACTGCCTTCCTTTAGCTGGGTATCATGATCAGACCCTTCGAAACGCTGGGCATCCTCCTGGAGCATGTACCCAACACTGTGCTCAAACAGTTCGGGGGACTCCTCAGGAGGACATGGTTGGTCTAGGGAAGGAGTGACTGATGATGACATTGATACCAGGGAAGAGGACGCTTTGCCAGTACCCTGAGCCTGGGTGAGAGAGGATGAGGAGGGCTTGGTCATCCACTCTACCAAGTCTTCGGCATGATGCGGCTCAACACGTCCAGCTGCCGAAAAGAAGGACAAGCGTGTCCCATGGCCACGTGCTGATGGCGATGCACCGCGTCCACGACCAGCACTGTTGTCTCTAGACACAGAGCCTGCTTGCCCTCTTTTATTGGCTCCTGGCTGTCTGTTCTCCTTGTTTGCCTTCCAGACATTCTAATGGCCTGCAGGGAGATGGGAAAACCAGCAATAAGGCCTAGCTTCAGGAGTATATTTTGCAGGAATCACACTACGCCTGCTGTAAGTGCTGCAAATGCCTGTTGGTGTAACACACCAGGAAAACACAGCAATACGGGCTAACTTCAGGTGTATAATGTGCAGGAGGCACACTCCGCCCGCTGTATGTGCTGCAAATGCCTGTTGGTGTAACACACCAGGAAAACACAGCAATACGGGCTAACTTCAGGTGTATAATGTGCAGGAGGCACACTCCGCCCGCTGTATGTGCTGCAAATGCTTGTTGGTGTAACACACCAGGAAAACACAGCAATACGGGCTAACTTCAGGTGTATAATGTGCAGGAGGCACACTCCGCCCGCTGTAAGTGCTGCAAATGCCTGTTGGTGTAACACACCAGGAAAACACAGCAATACGGGCTAACTTCAGGTGTGTAATGTTCAGGAGGCACACTCCGCCCGCTGTAAGTGCTGCAAATGCCTGTTGGTGTAACACACCAGGAAAACACAGCAATACGGGCTAACTTCAGGTGTATAATGTGCAGGAGGCTTAGCAACAATGACACTGTCCCCTGCCTATCCTTCTCTCTCCCTGCACACAAGGTTTATCAAAGAATATGACACTGACACTCTCCCTGCCTATCCTTCTCTCTCCCTGCACACAAGGTTTAGTAAAGAATATGACACTGACACTGTCCCCTGCCTATCCTTCTATCTCCCTGCACACAAGGTTTAGCAAAGAATATGACACTGACACTCTCCCTGCCTATCCTTCTCTCCCTGCACACAAGGTTTAGCAAAGAATATGACACTGACACTGTCCCCTGCCTATCCTTCTCTCTCCCTGCACACAAGGTTTAGCAAAGAATATGACACTGACACTCTCCCTGCCTATCCTTCTCTCTCCCTGCACACAAGAATAGCACAAAGAATATCAACACTGTCCCTGCCTATCCTTCTCTTTCCCTGCGCCGGAACACACTACACAAGGCCGCCGCGCTGGCGGCCTTTTATAGTGTGGGGCGTGTGCTAAACCCCCTGAGCTATAATTGGCCACAGGCAACCTGCCTGTGGCCAATTATGGCTCTCCTAGCTGCCGGCGCTGTGATTGGCCAAGCATGCGGGGTCACAGTGCATGCTTGGCCAATCACAGCACCGGGATTGCACTGCGATGGCGCAGTGTTTTGTGGGCCGTTCGCGTCACTCGAATTTGGCGCGAACGGCCCAAATCTTTCGATGTTCGCCGAACGGTCGAACAGCCGATGTTCGAGTTGAACGTATGTTCGACTCGAACACCGAGCTCATCCCTACTCAAGATGCGTATGTAGCACTACCCCGTAAGAGCTGCTGGTTTAAAGTTTTGGGCCGACCGTTACCTTTTCTGTTCACTGCACTTATGTCCTTGAAAAGCTGTATGTTCTTCAAGATACTTTATTTTACCATTTCCAACAGAGGGATAGTGGGAGAGGGGAGTTTCAGGCACTTTGCTTTGCGGATCACGGGCACAATCCTATATCCAGAGGACCACTCAGTTCCACGCTGGATTCAGCAACCACCGGATAGGCCTACTCTCACTGGCCTAGCAACCGGTGCGAAGCTCGCTCAAAGTCTCTGCCACAGACTTGATGAGTGCCGTCGCGTCGTTCCACAACCTTCCGCCACAAGATCGTGTAACCTGACACTTTGCAAAAGTTCCTTCAAACGTACACAGCTCACGGTGCCAGAATTTTTCAGCCGTCCGGCAGCACCGTGAGGCAAACTGGCCAGGATGCGTCTGTCAATTGAGTCCCCAATTGTTCAGCTTCTTCCTGCAGGCAAGTAGGACCATCCCTGGACTAGTAGGCCCCAGCAACTCCTGGGCCTACTTCTCAGTTGCAGAGCCTCAGGCCAGCAGGCCCCGAAGCCAAAAATGGCTCGCACATCCCTGAGGCCAGGAGGGCCCTCAGGTCAGGATCGGGCAACGACCCCCGGCAACGAACCCAAAAAGACCGACCTCTGTCTCTTAAGTACCCCCTCCCAGAATGCACAGCGGGTTGACCACGCCCCCTGAGCCAGTTCTAGGAAAGGAATACCCAATACACCTAGCCTGCTGCATTTCCAACCCTGACCTGTGATGACAGTGACACCTACTGTCAGGTGGAAAATTTGCAGCCCAGCTAGACTGAAACAGAGCCAACAATTTACATAATTCTTCCTGAGCTGAACTACAGCTCAGATAACTAAATTTAACATATAGCATCTACCCAACAGGAGTAGGGCGCTACACGTACATAAAATGTGATCACAGGAACTCGTTAAACAGGCGCAGTGTATGGTGCCTAGCAGGCTATGAACCCGAAGCGTTTCGTCCGATAGGACTTCGACTGGAGTATAAGCCTGCTGTTACACACTGCGCTATTTTTAAAGGAACAATAATAATTTAATTAAACAAAAAATCCAAATACTTGATTACCTAATTACATGCCGATCATGGCAAATGGCGTGCATTACTCCCTTCACATTAACTCACCAATCATAGGACTGATGTTAACCCCTCCTCATCTGGATTCAGCAGTGGTATCGTTTGTACACATTTTTATACCAGTATCATACTTAGCTACATGTTTTTATGACTGCTTTTGCTACCGTTTGGTATTACTCGCACCATTTTTACAGTTTATGTAGCTACATTGATTTTATCTCCAGTGCAATATTTATTTTGTTACCTACTTGAAGACTATAAAAGTTTTAATGCTATTCCCATTGAGCGCTGCCTTTTGTGTGTTTTTTGTATCCTGCTATCCATTTTTCCAGTAGTTGGTAGCTGCACTGGAAATTGGCCTGCAAGAAGACCAGCTAAAAGTAGTTGGATCTGTATGTGCGTTATAATTAATCGAAATTAGTCGATTAATCAATTTTTTTTAATCGATTAATCGAACGCGAAAATTTTAATCAGTAACAGCCCTACTTAAAAATAAAAAAAATGCCAATAGATAAAAAATGCATGCATGGATAAAGGACTAAAGGACAGTGTTACATTACTGTCAATATAATTACTCTAAATCTTTCCTACATTACAATCTTTCCATCACTGAAACCAAAAAAACTGTAAGGTTGGGGATTGTACAACATACCATAAGCTAATGAGCACTTTTGTCACTGCAAGCACAATGACCTAAACATTGAGGAATTGATCTTTCACAATGTAATCAGTAGGCTGGAGACAGAGTGGTGATCAAGAATGCAAAATGTCAAAAAATGTCCTTATTGTGAGACGGTTGACTACCGTTTGTATAGTTTGGAGGGAGTCAGTGAGAGTGCTGAAACGTTTAGCTTTAAAGTGTATATATACTTAGATCTTTTTTCCTGTAGTTTTGGATAAAGTAGGGTATGGTTAAAACCCCTATTGGTCTTTCACTCTCATGCTGACACCGCATCTTCATCGATGGTGATATGGAAAACTCACAAATGCATCATTCATGGGCTCCTTCTTTTTGAGCACGGCAAACCATGAGAAATCAGAACATCAAACAGATAGAGTCCCTACCTACGGAGATTCAGCGATTGGAAATGGTACATAAGAAATCGCAAGCCAGAACGATTCTTAAGTCTTGTACACACATTCAACCCAGATCGCCGTACCAACACAAGCTTTCAACTCCGCTGTGCTTTTGTGTTCTGACTAGCCCCCCAGATAACACTGATAAGCACTTGCAGGTTGCTGGTTTTCGGAAAGAGAGCTGCACACACTAACCGAATGCCAGCGGGTTCCTGTTGAACAAGTAGATACTGGCCAATATAAAGCCCATGTGCACCCAGCCTTACCAAACTTTAAATACTACAGGGCAGATAAAATGAAGTCCTGCTACACAACATTAAGATTAATTTCACCAAAGTTTATCAGAGGTTTATGAATGGGAGATAAGCCCAGAAGGTTATTAGTGGCTTAAGGGCAAAGATATATGTCCTGTGTTTTCACTCTGGCAGGGGGACTGGTACATGCTTCCGAAGCAGTAGCAAGCAGATTCCAAGATTTCTTCACAGAGCTCTCCTACTCAGCCCCCTACATGCTTATTAATCCTCCACAAAACAAGTTAAACAGTATCAACCAGTATTTGGTTTGGAAGGCGTTGTGCTCTAAAGATGATGGTGCTCCCCAGGCTTTTATACTTGTTTCACACTCCCCCGAATCACATCCCAGGGACCTTTCTTAAACAACTCAGGAGGGAATTCGGGAACCTTGTATGATTAAGCAATCCTAGGATTTACCAAGAACTGTTGACCAGGCCTAAGACATTAGGCGGAATTTGATCAGATATAGGCAAATACTACAGGACAACACTCCCCATTCCCCTACACAAACATTTGATAAATTGTGTTACCTTACAACTGGTGAGCACACTCACAGGCCCAATGTTATCGGCTTCATGTCCCTCACATATGACTCCAATAAATACTCATCCATTCCTCACATCAAGAGTTTTGGACAGGACATTCCTCACTACCCTTTGAAAAGAATGATTCCAAGCTTACAATTTCGGGATGAGAGGCCATTGGCGGTCGCTCTAAGGCACCAGAAACATGTTTGATCACTTGAAAGTGATGCAACTTTCAAAAATCGGAAGCATTGAATGTTTTTCTATCTCAGTCTGTAGTTGATTCTTTTGGATACCTTTTCCATTTAGATGGGTGTCAGGAAAGGCTTCACCCGCTGGTGGTGCTGTTGGTCCTATGGACTGCAGTACTAGTGTCCGCCAGTGTCCACTAGTGTCCTCTTGCAGCCAATATCTTTGTTGGAGGATCTCACCTGCTGGTGGTAATGCATGATCCATGGACTGTAGTACCGGCGTCCACCAGCGGGTGTATTCCAGCAGTGTGGGATAGGCAGCACTTCCTGCGCTCAGCTGTGACCTGAAGCCTGATTACAGACTTCCTATAAATACCCGGCAAATACAAACACTCCTTGCCCTGGTATCTCTCTCCCTGATCTTGGACCTGTGACCTGGACTTGAGCCTGCATCCTGCATCCTGCTTGACCCGATCCGACCTGATCCCTACCTTGCATCTGCATCCTGCTTGAACCGATCCGACCTGATCCCTACCTTAAAACCCATCCTACATCTGTCCCTCCTGTTACCTGGATCCCTGCTCTGGAGCCAATCCACCCGTCCCCTCCCTGTTCCTGTTTGATTCCCATCCATACCCATCTGCTTCGATCCCCTTGTGTATGACCTCGGCCTGGCTTTCACTAAGATTCCGGTATTCCCCCTTATTGTATATATTTTCTATAAGTCACTGTTATTTGGTTAGGTTACTGCACTATGTTCTGTTGGAGGTGTTTATTTGTCTGTTTACTCTCCTTAATAAATTGTTACACTTTCACCTACACCTGTTTAGTCTCCTCTGTGCAGTCACACAGTCTGGTTTGCTAGCATTCTATGACAGTATACCAGGGCCATCCCTAAACCAGACGTGGCTGCATTGAGGGACCATCCTGGTTTGTTAAACCCGGTTGAGATGGATAATAACGAAATAATTTATTATTCTCTGCTGGCAGCAGAGGATAACGAATATTGTCGTCAGATTCTAAAAGATTGGACCTGTGACCAGCTGATAGAAACCATCCGATCAGCTTATTCCCTATTGGGGCAGGGTTATATATCTTTTGAAGATATTCAGCCGTTAGTTTGGTTATGTGAAAAGCCAGCCCTGTCATCTATTCCCGATGGGAGTGACGATTTTTCACACCCTTTCAGTTTTGACCAGGTTGAATCCTTAGTGTGGTTGTTAGAGGATTATCCAGCCTATTTATGGGAACATTATTCCTCCTGTTCCCAGCAGGTGTTGTCCGATTGCATCCATTCAGTGCAATCCCTGGTCAGACAGGCTGTGTGTAAGACAGTTTTTGCTCAACCTGTGCTACAGGCATGGTCAGATCTCCTGAACTTAGCCAAGCCACAACATTCCAGCCCTGCCATTAATCACCTGCCTCCCCAAGAATGTATCCGCCCATCGCCTATGGCAACCCTAGCTACAGCCCAGTTTGCTCAGCCCCCCGCCAAATATTACTACCCAGTCTCTACCTGTCGCACGTACCCTGCCTTCAATCCACCTGCTTCTTACCTTCTACCTGTAGCCAATCCACAAGAACCTCCTCCAGCCACTATCCTAATGATGTATCCTGGCCTAGGCCAACAAGGCCCAGGCCTAGGGCAGCACTTTGCAGGGGGGCAGCATGGAAAGAGTCCCCGCCAGCTTGCGCTATACTGTTAGTGTAGCGTCAGTCTTATGGGGTGGACTGGGCTGAGAGGCAAATTAGTCTAGCGCCCCCATAAAGCGGCCGCACTGCTTCCGGTATGCGGGCGGCCGGCATTCCGCAACTGTGGGGGAGGGCGCTTCTTCTAATTTTGACTGTCCTATCATCCTGGATCACAAACCTTCCTCACTGTGCTATATGTTTTCTGCTGCACCATTAGCATGGTTATATCTTCTTAGTCCTCTCCATAAAATTATCAGAAATGTGTGCTTAAAGTAGAACTATGGGCAACACTTTTTTTTTCATTTTGGATAGAGTACGGGGGGGGGGGGTTAAAGCCCCTGTCAGTTTATTTTTTGCCATCCCTGTCCCATTGCAGAGATTTCCCTTCACTTCCTGCCCCATAGCCAAACAGGAAGTGAGAGGAAATCTATGTAAATTAAGGGAATTCATTGCCCCCCCAGGCCCTCAGAACTAGTGTCCCCACTCGAAAATTTCAGAGCGGATCTTAAACATCAAGGGGCGTGGCCTTGACATAAAGGGGTGGGTCCTATTTAAATTAGGGGGTGCACGAGTTTAGTCAGGCCTAGGGCAGCACAAAACCTGAATACACTACTGCACTATCCCCGTATCTTTGCCGCATTCTAGTCTTTCCACTTACCCGATTCCATCTTTTTCATACATTGTTATTTGCATGCCTGCAGTGACTAAGTCTAAGAAGAAGCAGAAGTACTTCCCGGCCCCCACAATCTAGCCAGTAACCCAACCTACCTCCACACCCACCAATCTTCTCCAGCCTGCAGAACTTGACGACCCACCTAAATCTGACGTCCCCGTGCCCTTTACCCAGCCTGAAGTTCCTGTACTGGCCTGCCAGCCTGAAGTTCCTGTACCAGCCTGCCAGCCTGAGGTTCCTGTGCCAGTCTGCCAGCCTGAGGTTCCTGTGCCAGCCTGAAGTTCCTGTGCCAGTTTGCCAGCCTGAAGTTCCTGAGCCAGTGTTCCAGCCTGATGTTCCAGTGCCTGCCTTCCCACCAGAAGTCCTGATGCCGGTGTCCCAGTCTGAAGATCCGGTGTCCCCGCCGGAAGATTCAGTGCCTGTGTCCTTGCCTGAAGATCCAGTGCCCGTTTCCCTGTTTGAGGTTGTGGTGCCTGTTTCCCAGCTTGAGGTTGTGGTGCCCGTTTCCCGGCCTGAGGAGCCTGCTGCCAAGCCTGAGATGTTCCTGACTGCTGCCCTGCCTGGTGTGCCTGGGTGTATTTGAACCAGGATCTTCCTGGTCCCACAGCTACAGCCTTACCTGTTGTGCTACAGAGCAGATCTAGACTTTTGGAAATGTCCTCTCAGTATTAAGCATTACCTTGGACTCACTAGCCCCACCTGCTGCCAGCTGTGGACAATTTTCTATCAAAGCAGCCCATAAAAAGGAAGTGATGCTATCTCTCAGCGCCCGTTTGTGTGGAATAGCTCCCTGGGTGTTGTGTCTGCTTTTTGATCTTGATTTTCATTTTGAACTTCTTCTGCCTGAATTCCTGACTACTCTCTAGCCTGCTGATTTTTTACTTCACTGCCAGCTTGTGTATGACCTTTGCCTGCCTGACCACTCTCTGGATTTCGATCGTGGACCGTTTTGCCTGATCTGTTGCCAACCTAATCTGCCTGACTACGTTTTCGCCTGAATCCTCAGCACACAAGTTCCACTTCGGACACTACCTATCACAGGTACATTACATTACAAACAGGCCACAATGACAGTGGACCCTGCTGAGATTGTTAAGGCGATTTCACGTCAGGGACAATTGATTGGAGCTCATGAACAGCATCTTTCTTCCCTGGACGCCAAGCTAGATGAACTTTGTACTATGCCTAAATCTTGTTTGCCTGCTTCCTCTGCAACGGTCCAGACTCCGGATCCTACTCCTGCTACGATCCAACCCGCCTCTTCTGTAACACCCAAACTTCCCTTGCCTGACAAATTTGCTGGTGATACTGAGGACTGCAGAGGCTTTTTAAATGTTTGCCATTTGCATTTCCGCAACAACCCTGGGACCTTTAGCACTTCGTCTGCCAAAGTGACTTTTGTAATTTCCTTGTTAAAGGGGAAGGCCCTGGCCTGGTTCTCTCCTTATCTGGAACACAATGATCCTGTGCTGCAAGATGCTGACAAATTTCTGGCTTCTCTCCAGACTGTATTTGACAAGCCAGATAGAGCTTCTGCAGCTGAGTACTCACTCTTGGACATGCAACAAGACACACCAGGTCTGTGGCACAATATGCTATTGAGTTTCGTACCCTTGCCGCTGAGACTACTTGGGACTCAAGGGCATTACGTGCAGCCTTCCAAAAAGGTCTTGCGGATCGCATCAAAGACGAATTAGTCTATAAGGATTCCCCAGAAGACCTAGAGAAATTCATAGAGCTCTGTGTTCGTCTGGATGTCCGGTATCATGAAAGGTGCCAAGAGAGACTTAGAACTCGCAAGTTTCCTAGGCCAGTTTACCGAAATCTCTGTTGAACCCCAGGCACCTGTGGAACCCATGGATGTAAGCCGTCTCCACCTACAGTAACTGAGTCTGAGAAACAAAGGAGGCGTGCATTGGGCCTATGCCTATACTGTGGACTTAAAGGACATTTATTATCTGTCTGCCCTTCCCGTCCAGTAAAAGGCAGGGTCTAACCATTGTTGGAGGAGCTGGCTTAGACCTTACAGGTATATCCTCCAAGACCAAGATTACCATTCCTGCAATTATCCATTTACCCTCTAAACTTGTCTCCTGTGAGGCTTTTGTGGATTCTGGAGCTGCTGGCATATTCTTGGACTACACTTTTGCTAAAAAAAATAATATCCCATTTGTTCCAAAATCTAGACCCCTGAACATTACCACCGTGAATGGACAACCCTTGGGAGATGGCATTGTAAAATTTGAGACTATGACAATCACCCTTCAGGTAGGCGTACTCCACAAAGAGGAAGTTGTCTTTTCTCTTATTGATAATCCACTTCTGCCTGTTATCCTTGGTTACCCATGGTTACAACAACATAACCCTTCTTTTGATTGAGAAAATGGAGAACTAACCTCTTGGGGGCCGTTCTGTCATTCAAACTGTTTGTCTCAACCCAAAAGACTTTCTGCTTGTATGTTGGCTTCCGTGGCCGTCCCACCTACCTTGCCTCATGAATACCATGCGTTTGCAGACGTTTTTTGCAAGCAAAAGGCAGAGGTTTTACCTCCACATCGTTCTTTTGACTGTGCAATTAAATTGATTCCTGGAGCACCTCTTCCCAAAGGAAGGACCTATCCCCTGTCTTTGCCTGAACAAAAATCCATGGAGGAATACGTAAAAGACAACTTGGAAAGAGGTTTTATCCGACCCTCTTCTTCTCCAGTAGGGGCAGGTTTTTTCTTTGTTGAAAAAAAAGATGGGGGTCTTCGACCATGCATAGACTATCGAGGGTTAAATCAAATCACCGTAAAAGACTCCTACCCTTTGCCTCTCATTCTTGAACTGTTTGATGTACTTAAGGGGGCTCTTATCTTCTCCAAGCTAGACCTACGAGGGGCTTATAATCTGATTCGAATTAAAGACGGGGACGAGTGGAAGACAGCATTCAACACTCGTAATGGACATTTTGAATATCTGGTTATGCCATTTGGGTTGTGTAATGCCCCTGCTGTCTTCCAACGTTTCATGAATGAAATTTTTCATGATTTTAGCAACAGTTTTGTGATCATCTACTTGGACGACATTTTAATCTTTTCCAAGACTCATCTAGAGCACATCTCGCATGTAAAGCAGGTATTGCAACGACTGAGAGAAAACCATCTTTACGCGAAGATTGAGAAATGCAGTTTCCATCAAAGCCATATTCCTTTCCTTTGATACATTTATAAGTGCTAACGGTTTCCAAATGGACCCTCAAAAACTTTCTGCGGTCTTGCAATGGCCCCAACCGACCACTTTAAGAGGGCTCCAAAGCTTTCTAGGGTTCGCAAATTACTACAGACACTTCATCAAAGGTTTTGCCTCCATTGCGGCCCCCCTTACTGCTATGACTAAGAAAGGTACAAATTGCAAGGTATGGTCCTCAGAAGCAGAATCGGCTTTCCAGCAATTAAAAGACATGTTCAGCAAAGCTCCAATTCTTCAGCATCCAAATCCCGATATCCAGTACATAGTTGAGGTCGATGCCTCTGAGGTAGGAGCAGGTGCCCTGCTTTCCCAGAGACAGCCTAAGTCCGGTAGAATCCATCCAGTAGCATTTTTTTCTAGAAAGTTTTCTCCAGCGGAGATGAATTACGATGTTGGGAATCGAGAACTACTGGCCATCAAATTGGCATTGTCTGAATGGCGACATCTTCTGGAAGGGGCTCCCAAACCTTTTTCTATCCTCACTGACCATAAAAACCTACTGTATCTTCAGACTGCAAGACGTTTGAACTCACGTCAGGCTCGATGGGCTCTGTTTTTCTCCCGTTTTAATTTCGTTCTTTCTTATGTTCCTGGGCATAAAAACAAGAAAGCCGATGCTCTTTCCAGACAGTTCGCTACCTCTGAAGAAGACCAACCTACCGAGCAGTATATAATTCCACCTCACAAAATTGTCACACAGATCTCTACGGCTCTTTCCCAACAGTTACAAGAAACCCAGAATCGTGTTCCCCAAGGCTTTAAGATACCACCAGGTCGCCTGTTCATAGCCCCTAGCCTCAGAAAACCTGTACTCCTCTGGGCACATGATGGTGTGTTATCTGGTCATCCTGGTGTCACCATCACTCTTAAGACCTTGCAGCGTCATGTCTGGTGGCCTCATATGAAAAGGGATGTTACTGACTATGTGGCTGCCTGTCCAACTTGTGCTGCTAATAAAGTACCCCGTACATTGCCTACTGGACTGTTACAACCACTTTCGGCACCTCGTCAGCCTTGGACCCATTTGACTATGGACTTCATTACAGACTTACCCAAGTCCGAGGGCATGACTGCTATATGGGTCATAGTGGATCGCTTTTCCAAAATGTCTCATTTTGTGCCGCTCCCGGGATTACCTACAGCGGAAGCACTGTCTACTCTCTTCCTTTCCCATATTGTGAGATATCATGGCATACCTACCAATGTCGTCTCAGACCGCGGATCCCAGTTTGTTTCCCGATTCTGGATAGCGTTCTGCAAGAAACTGGGAGTAACGCTTTCACTTTCTACCTCACATCACCCTCAAACAGATGGTCAAACCGAACGCATGAACCAGACCCTAGAAACCTATCTTCGACATTATGTCAATGCCTTACACTCCAACTGGTCTGAGTATTTGCCTTTAGCTGAGTTCGCTATTAATTCCCGTTGGCACAGTGCTCTTCATACCACACCATTCTACGCAGCCCTAGGCTATCACCCTCAGACTTTTCCCCTACTTCAGCCTTCTGGTGTACCAGCAGCAGATCAGCGGGTGAAAAATATTCTGCTACATTGGAAAAAGATTCGCTTATTACTGCGGAAGTCAGCAGGCAAGTATGCACTTTTTTCCAACAAACGAAGATGCCATATACCTCCATATGTGGTGGGGGACAGAAATTGGCTATCAACCAAATATGTGAGACTGAAACAACCTTCTACCAAATTGGGCCCTCGATTCATTGGTCCTTACAGAATTATTGCTCGAGTCGGGCCAGTCTCCTATCGGATGAAATTACCCTCCTCTCTCCGAATTCATCCTGTGTTCCACGTTTCCCTCCTCCAAAAAAGCAATTTTCAATCGCTACTCCAGAACGCAACAGCTACCTCCTCCTGTTCTTGTTGGACAAAATGAGTTTGAAATCTCCAAGATTCTTGATTCTAGAAGACAGGGTCGTGGCCTTCGGTATCTGGTTCATTAGAAGGGATATCCTGTCACAGACTGTTCCTGGGTTCCAGCCAAAGATCTGCATGCCCCTTCTCTTATTTGAGACTTCCATGCCTCCTTTCCCACTAAGCCCCGCTAGGCCCCCGGAGTGGTCCACTGGGGAGGGGGCCCTGTCATGTACCTGGGTGTATTTGAACCGGGATCTTCCTGGTCCCACAGCTACAGCCTTACCTGTTGTGCTACAGAGCAGATCTAGACTTTTGGAAATGTCCTCTCAGTATTAAGCATTACCTTGGACTCACTAGCCCCACCTGCTGCCAGCTGTGGACAATTTTCTATCAAAGCAGCACATAAAAAGGAAGTGATGCTATCACTCAGCTCTCGTTTGTGTGGAATAGCTCCCTGGGTGTTGTGACTGCTTTTTGATCTTGATTTTCGTTTTGAACTTCTGCCTGAATTCCTGACTACTCTCTAGCCTGCTGATTTTGTACTTCACTGCCAGCTTGTGTATGACCTTTGCCTGCCTGACCACTCTCTGGATTTCGATCGTGGACCGTTTTGCCTAGGGTTGCCACCTCATCCCTTTAAACCCGAACACCTTTGAATTGCACAGATTCTGAGGCTAATTAAATCCAGATAAGGCACTAAGGGAGTTTAATTACCACCGTAATCAGCCACAAAACCTGTGTAATTAATATGTGTTCGGGTTTAAAGGGATGAGGTGGCAACTCTAGTTTTGCCTGATCTGTTGCCAACCTAATCTGCCTGACTACGTTTTCGCCTGAATCCTCAGCACACAAGTTCCACTTCGGACACTACCTATCACAGGTACATTACAGTGCCCCTGTCTGCTGCCCAGCTTGATGTGACTGTCTCCTGCCCGGATGTGCCTGCTTCCCAGTTGGATGTGCCTACTGTTTGCCCGGATGTGCCTGCTGTCTGCCCGGATGTGACCGCTGTCTGCCCGGATGTGACCTTGCCTGTTGCCCAGCTTGTTGCCATGAACTTTCCCCAGCAACAGTTAGTTGGAGGGTCCGGAGGCCGCTCCTTTGAGGGTGGGTACCTTTAGGAAAGGCTTCACCCGCTGGTGGTGCTGTTGGTCCTATGGACTGCAGTACTAGTATCCGCCAGCAGGTGTCCTCTTGCAGCCAATATCTTTGTTGGAGGATCTCACCTGCTGGTGGTAATGCATGATCCATGGACTGTACCACTGGCATCCACCAGCGGGTGTATTCCGGCAGTGTGGGACAGACAGCACTTCCTGCGCTCAGCTGTGACCTGAAGCCTGATTACAGACTTCCTATAAATACCCGGCAAATACAAACACTCCTTGCCCTGGTATCTCTCTCCCTGATCTTGGACCTGTGACCTGAACTTGAACCTGCATCCTCCTTAACCCGATCCGACCTTATCCCTACCTTGAACCTGCATCCTGCTTGACCCGATCCGACCTGATCCCTACCTTGAGCCCATCCTGCATCTGTCCCTCCTGTTACCTGGATCCCTGCTCTGCAGCCAATCCACCCGTCCCCTCCCTGTTCCTGTTTGATTCCCATCCATACCCATCTGCTTCGATCCCCTTGTGTATGACCTTGGCTGGCTTTCACTACGATTGCGGTATTCCCCCTTATTGTATATATTTTGTATATATTTTCTATAAGTCACTGTTATTTGGTTAGGTTACTGCACTGTGTTCTGTTGGAGGTGTTTATTTGTCTGTTTACTCTCCTTAATAAATTGTTAAACTTTCACCTACACCTGTAGGGTCTCCTCTGTGCAGTCACACAGTCTTGTTTGCTAGCATTCTATGACAATGGGCTTTGCAACATCTTAAATATTTAGGGATCTTCTTCTTTAATCTGGCTATTGAAAAATAAAAGTTTTAAGGGGATAAAGCACTATTGCACTTTTTTACTCCTTACATGTAGCGGAGAGGACTGAAGAGTGCCCTGAGGAAAAAATACTGTACTTTTTAATAAAGAATTACCAAAACAGGGGGTCCAGGTGAAGTTGCACTTGGTGGAGGGGGCATGGTCTCATAGCACTTATGCATGATATAAATGCATGTGTTCAACTTTGCTTGTGAGTAAAAGTCTGCACAGTTGTATTACCTGTTAGTGGTGAAGCATATGACACTGAATTTTTCTTTGTATTCTAACTGAGAGGAAGTGGAAGAGGATATAACATTACAGTACATTGAATATAAGATCGTACAATGAATCCCAGAACATGATTAACCACTTAAGCCCCGGACCATTTCGGGCCATTAGGACCAAGCCTGTTTTTGGGATTCGGCACTGCGCTGCTTTAACTGTAAATTGTGCGGACATGCAATGTTGTACCCAAATGAAATTTGCGTCCTTTTCTTCCCACAAATAGAGCTTTCTTTTAATGGTATTTGATTGCCTCTGCGATTTTTATTTTTTGCGATATAAACAGAAAAAGACCGAAAATTTTGAAAAAAAATGATATTTTCTACTTTTTGTTATAAGAAAAATCGAATAAACTCAATTTTAGTCATACATTTAGGCCAAAATGTATTCAGCCACATGTCTTTAGTAAAAAAAATGTCAATAAGCGTATATTTATTGGTTTGCGCAAAAGTTATAGCGTTTACAAACTAGGGTACATTTTCTGAAATTTACACAGCTTTAAATTTATGACTGCCTATCTCATTTCTTGAGGTGCTAAAATGGCAGGGCAGTACAAAACCCCCCCCAAATGACCCCATTTTGGAAAGTAGACACCCCAAGGAAATTGCTGAGAGGCATGTTGACCCCATTGAATATTTTTTTTTTTGTCCCAAATGATTGAATAATGACAAAAAGAAAAAAAAAATGTACAAAAAGTTGTCACTAAATGATATATTGCTCACACATGCCATGGTTATATGTGGAATTGCACCCCAAAATACATTCTGCTGCTTTTCCTGAGTACGGGGATACCACATGTGTGGGACTTTTTGGGAGCCTAGCCGCGTACGGGACCCCAAAAACCAAGCACCGCCTTCAAGGTTTCTAAGGGCATACATTTTTGATTTCACTCCTCACTACCTATCACAGTTTTGAAGGCCATAAAATGCCAAGATGGCACAAAACCCCCCCAAATGACCCCATTTTGGAAAGTAGACACCCCAAGCTATTTGCTGAGAGGCATGTTGACCCCATTGAATATTTTTTTTTTGTCCCAAATGATTGAATAATGACAAAAAGAAAAAAATAAAATGTACAAAAAGTTGTCACTAAATGATATATTGCTCACACATGCCATGGGCATATGTGGAATTGCACCCCAAAATACATTCTGCTGCTTCTCCTGAGTACGGGGATACCACATGTGTGGGACTTTTTGGGAGCCTAGCCGCGTACAGGGCCCCAAAAACCAAGCACCGCCTTCAGGATTTCTAAGGGCGTAAATTTTTTATTTCACTCCTCACTACCTATCACAGTTTCGAAGGCCATAAAATGCCAAAATAGCACAAAACCCCCCCAAATTACCCCATTTTGGAAAGTAGACACCCCAAGCTATTTGCTGAGAGGCATGGTGAGTATTTTACAGCTCTCATTTGTTTTTGAAAATTAAGAAAGACATTTTTTTTTCTTTTTTTACATTTTCAAAACTTTGTGACAAAAAGCGAGATCTGCAAAATACTCAACATACCTCTCAGCAAATAGCTTGGGGTGTCTACTTTCCAAAATGGGGTCATTTGGGGGGGTTTTGTGCCATCTGGGCATTCCATGGCCTCCGAAACTGTGATAGGCAGTGAGGAGTGAAATCAAAAATTTACACCCATAGAAATCCTGAAGGCGGTGCTTGGTTTTTGGGGTCCCGTACGCGACTAGGCTCCCAAAAAGTCCCACACATGTGGTATCCCCGTACTCAGGAGAAGCAACAGAATGTATTTTGGGGTGTAATTCCACATATGCCCATGGCATGTTTGAGCAATATATAATTTAGTGACAACTTTTTGTAAATTTTTATTTTTTTTGGTCATTATTCAATCACTTGGGACAAAAAAAAAAAATATTCAATGGGCTCAACATGCCTCTCAGCAAATAGCTTGAGGTGTCTACTTTACAAAATGGGGTCATTTGGGGGGGTTTTGAACTGTCCTGGCATTTTATGCACAACATTAGGAAGCTTATGTCACACATCATCCACTCTTCTAACCACTTGAAGACAAAGCCCTTTCTGACACTTTTTGTTTACATGAAAAAATATTTTTTTTTGCAAGAAAATTATGTTGAACCCCCAAACATTATATATTTTTTTAAAGCAAAGGCCCTACAGATTAAAATAGTGGGTGTTGCATTTTTTTTTCCACACAGTATTTGCGCAGCGTTTTTTCAAACGCATTTTTTGGGGGAAAAACACACTTTTTTTATTTTTAATACACTAAAAAACACTATATTGCCCAAATGTTTGATGAAATAAAAAAGATGATCATAGGCCGAGTACATGGATACCAAACACGACATGCTTTAAAATTGCGCACAAACGCGCAGCGGCGACAAACTACATTCATTTTTAAAAGCATTTAAAAGCCTTTACAGGTTACCACGTTAGATTTACAGAGGAGGTCTACTGCTAAAATGACTGCCCTCGATCTGACCTTCGCGGTGATACCTCACATGCATGATGCAATTGCTGTTTACATATGACGCTAGACCGACGCTTGCGTTCGCCTTTGCGCAATAGCAGGGGGGGACAGCGGTGCTTTTTTTTTTTTTTTTTTTATTATTTATTTGGCTTTTTTATTTTATTTTTAAACTGTGCCTTCCATATTTTATTTTTTTACCATTTTTATCGTTATCTCAGGGAATGTAAATATCCCCTATGATAGCAATAGGTAGTGACAGGTACTCTTTTTTTGAAAAAAATTGGGGGGGTTAGACCCTAGATCTTTCCTCTGCCCTCAAAGCATCTGACCACACCAAGATCGGTGTGATAAAATGCTTTCCCAATTTCCCAATGGCGCTTTTTATATCCGGGGGGGGGGACATTCCCTCCCACTGCTTGTAAAAGCAGTCTAGAGGCTAATTATCTGCTAGAATTGCTTTTACATGAAAGCCGGCTGCTGGCTGAAAAGAATGATACCAAGATGATACCTAAACCCGCAGGCATCATTCTGGTATAAACATTCAAAGTCCAGCAACATACCAGTACGTTGCTGGTCCTTGTTGGACATGTATTGCAATCTTTTTTTTCATACAGCCTATTGGCTGAACGAAAAAAAGAGATTGATTGGTGGGTATGCCCACCATTAGAATACCTCCCTTCATCCACCCACTTCTAATGATGGGCATATATGCCGAAGCATGGGGGCATCCTCCCGCAAAAAAGTTATGCCGCGTACACACGGTCAAGCCTTCGTCGGAATTTCAACCGTATGTACGCGGCATAAAAGGTTATGCCGCGTACACACGGTCGGACTTTTCCACGGATAAGCCTCCGTTGGAATTTCGACCGTATATACACGGCATTAGGAGCAAAATCGCTCCTCCGCCCCTGCTGCCCCCATGCTTCGGCATATATGCTCTTTTTTTTAACTGTGGTGGTGAAATCACCTCCTACAGCGTTGGAGTCACGGCTTTATGTATCGTGGGAGCAAACGCTGTTGCTGTCAAGATAAATAGATCCGTGCTGCAACTGAATGGTGTACCTGCTAAGCAAATGGTGGTTAACATTAAAACAAAGTAACATTACAGTACAACAGTAAGACCTTACCATGCCATACCTGCAAAGCAAATACCAAAACAAAACCTAGTAAAAAATAAAAAAATGTTTTAACGCAACCTGTGCCTAAAATATATATATGCCGAAGCATGGGGACATCCTCCCGCAAAAAAGTTATGCCGCGTACACACGGTCGGAATTTCGACCATATGTACGCGGCATTAGGAGCAAAATCGCTCCTCCGCCCCTGCTGCCCCCATGCTTCGGCATATATGCTCTTTTTTTTAACTGTGGTGGTGAAATCACCTCCTACAGCACTGGAGTCACGGCTTTATGTATCGTGGGAGCAAACGCTGTTGCTGTCAAGATAAATAATTCCGCGCTGCAGTTGAATGGCGCACCTGAAAACAAAAAATTACATACCTGAAAAGCAAGCATGATAAAACATTGCAGAATAGAATACAGTAAAAAAGAGCAGAACAATAGAGAGAAAATAGAGAGAGAGAGAACAATAAAACGACAACTATTTTTGGTTTTTTTATTTTATATTTTTTTTGTGTTTTGTTTTTTACGTTTTTTTTTTCTTTTTTACACTTTTTTTTGTAACTTTACAACTGTAATGGTTCGGGTCTCTCAAAATGTAATGGCATCTTGGGAGACCCTGTGTAAGTGTGTCCTTGTCTGTGAAATGCTGTACCCTACGCTAAAACTTCACTTTTGAGTGGTAGCGTTCAAAACATTCACCTTGGCAAAGACCAGGCTTGTCAGGACAGAGTGGACAAAAACTACGGGTGTCACGCCTAAATCCGCGCTTGCTACAGACACGACATCTTTTTTGGGGGTGGCTTTGGGTAGGGGTACTCGGGAGGACATACGAATAATGCCTCTCATGCAGCCGGCTTACTGCATTTGGTTGGGGATGGTGAGGTGCAGAACCGCCTGGATACAGGAGTTCTGTGACTATCTCATTCTGGAATTTTAGAAGAGATAACGTCCCGCCTGAAGCTCTGTATAGCACATGAGCGTTCAGCAAAGCCAATTGGAATAATGATAGAGACACTTTTTTGTACCAGCGTCTCGCCTTACGGTCAATTAGATACGGCGCCATCAACTGGTCGTTGAGGTCCACCCCTCCCATATTTTGGTTATATTCGTGGACACAGAGGGGTTTCTCCACAACACCAGTCGCCGTACGAATTTGGACTGTCGTGTCTGCATGAAGGGAGGTAAGAAGGAAAACATTCTTATTGTCCCTCCACTTCATAGCGAGCAAGTTATTACACTTCAAGCAGGCTCTCTCCCCCAGCCTAAGACGGGCATCTACAAGCCGCTGGGGAAAGCCCCGGCAATTAGGTCGCACGGTGCCACATGCTCCAATCTTATGATCAAACAAGTGACTAAACAGTGGCACGCTCGTGTAATAATTGTCCACATACAAGTGGTACCCCTTTCCGAATAAGGGTGACACCAAGTTCCACACTATCTTGCCAGCGCTCCCTATGTAATCCGGGCAGTTGACCGACTCAATCTGACTGTCTTTTCCCTCATAAACCGTAAAGTTCACTACATAGCCTGTTGCCCTGTCACAGAACTTGTAGAGCTTGACCCCGTATCTGGCACGCTTGCTGGGAAGGTACTGCTTGAAAGACAAGCGGCCAGAAAATTCAATCAGGGACTCATCAACGCAGACAACTTGATCGGGAGTAAACAAGGCTGCAAAACGTTCGTTGAAGTGGTTTATGAGGGGCCGAATTTTATAGAGCCGGTCGTATTCAGGGTCCCCACGTGGACGACAAAGTTCATTGTCGTTGAAGTGCATGAACCTTAAAATCTGCTCGTATCGTGCCCTGGACATGGAGGCAGAGAACACGGGCATGTGGTCAATTGGGTGCGTGGACCAATAAGCACGCAATGACGGAAATTTATGTGTGCCCATGTTGAGGGAAAGGCCCAGAAAGGTCTTAAATTCGGAAACCGTAATTGGTTTCCAATTTCTGGCAATTTTAGGCAACTGGGGGTTAGCGGCGATAAATTGACCAGCATATAAATTACTCTGGTCCACAATAGATCTATAGAGATCTTCCGTGAAAAACAGCGAATAAAAATCAATTGGAATAAAATCAGCTGTTTCCACCTGAATACCGGGTTGGGCAGTGAATGGGGGAAGTACGGGTTCTGCAGAAGTGGTGGGGACCCAATCAGGATAGGCGAATTCTGCAGGAAGGGCAGTATGGGCACGACGGGCCTGCCTTTGTCTTCTTGGTGGCAGCGGGACACTACTTGTGCTTGCCACCTCGCCAGCTTGAACTGCACTTATGGGACTCGCCACGTCACCAAGTGTTACTGCAGTGCTGGATGTACGTCCAGGCTGTACTAGGCCGCTGGTGCTTGCCAGTTCACCAGAAGGAATAGCGGCGCTAGTACTACTCTGCTCCATGATACGAGAGACCTGCGGTTCTTGCTCCTCAACAACCTCAGAAGATCGGGATCGGGTACGCCTGACCTTAGCAGGGACCTCAACTTCGTCGTCAGAGCTATCTGACGTGGGGCCGCTGACGTCACTGTCTTCTACGGGAAGATATTCTGAGCCTGAATCTGACAGATACGTGACCTCCTCTTCACTATCTGTCATGCTCAGAATCTCGTAGGCCTCTTTACTAGTGTACCTTCGTCTTGCCATTTTGGGCTCTAAATTTAGGGGTACACTAGTAAGATTCACAGGAAAAAAAGCACCTGACTGTCGTCAGCAAATATATCAAACGCTACAAAAAAACTGTTAGCGATCGCAGGGATCAGGCCTGTCTCTGCGAACGCTGCAGTTATGTGTGTTGTGTTTGGTAAGTGACAGTGATCGATCGATACTGCACTTGGGTGGGCTGGGCTGGGCTGGGCGGAGGGGCTAAACGCAGGCGCTAGCAGGTACCTGGGCTGATCCCGCTAACACTGCGTTTTTGGGAACCCTAAACCGCTGGGGATGCTAGTATAGATCTGATCAGATACTATACCACTAAGGGGGGTGTATGCTTTGCGCGTGGGTGTTAGCGTTACTGGCACTAACCTAACACTGCCTGGGGCGACGCAGACCCTCTCTGGCGCTAAAACCTAATTGATCTCACCCGCCGGGCGATCAGGGGGGTTAAACCTTTATTGGGTTATATACGGCGGGTGCCCTGATGCTATAAAAAGCAAACTAATCAACCAGCGTCACCCGTAACCTTTATATGGTGATCACTGGTGAAAGGGTTAACTAGGGGCAATCAGGGGGTTAAAACCTTTATTAGGTTAAATATGGGGGTACCTGACACTATATAAAAACCTGACGGGTAACCTAAATAACTAAATAACTTACTGGCTAACCAGTGACACCAGTGACGCTTATACGGCGATCACTGGTGAAAGGGTTAACTCTAGGGGCAATCAGGGGGTTAAAATAATATATGGGGGTACCTGACACCAATAAAAACCTGCGGCGAACCTAAAAAAAAAATAACTGCCTATCTAAAACACCAGCGACACGAATACAGCGATCGGAAAAATAATCGCTTAGTGACGCTGAAGTTAGGGGGTGAAAGGGTTACCTGGGGGGTGATCAAGGGGTTAAACCTTTATTAGGGGGGGTTAGGGGGCTACCCTGGACCTAAAGGGGCCTAATCCTAACTGCCCTGCAACTTTTTACAATCACAGATGACACTAAATGCAGTGATCAGTAAAATAAATGATCACTGCAATCAGTGACACTGTGATTGGGGGCTTTGGGGTGACCTGGGGGGTGATCTGGGGGTGACTGGGGGGTGATTTGTGTGCCTATGTGTACCTACGTGTCAGTGGACTGTTACAGCACTAACCTCTGTCTTCACTCCTCGGCGCCGGGAACGAAAAGACCGCGGCGAGGGAGATGACATCACTTCCTCCAGCCTGTGTTTACATCACATGGCGGAGGAAGCAATTTCATTGGCCGGGAGCGATCGCGAGGGGGGGGGGCGGAATCGAGCGGCCGCCCCCTCATGCCTGATCGCTCCCGAACACTTAACGGCCGCTCACTGCAGTGAAGGGGGGTCCGGATGGACCCCCCAACTGCACAAAGGCGATCACGTAGATCTACGTGATTCTGCCTGTCCGTGCCATTCTGCCGACGTAAATCGGCGGTGGGCGGTCGTTAAGTGGTTAAGGAGCATCTTGTGTTAATTGGAGCTGTTAAATAAAGGCGCCAGGTGAGAGCACATCTGATGAAGGTAGCACACACTGCACGAGTATTTAGTATTGATCACAAATAAAGGCATGAGTGATGTATCATAGTAGTGAGTAGTGTAATTGGCATAAGTATAAAGTTGTTGCACTAAGACTAATGCCCCATACACACGATCGTTTTTCATGCCGTTAAAAATGCCATTTTAAAAAATGGTCATTAAAAATGATCGTGTGTATGCTCCAGAGCATTTTTAACGACGTGAAAAACGGGCATTAAAAATTTCAAACATGCTCTCTTTTTTCACGTCGTTTTTCATGTCGTTTTTTTTAACGACGTGAAAAACGATAGTGTGTATGCTTTCACGAAGTGAAAAAAAACGCGCATGCTCAGAAGCAACTATGAGACGGGAGCGCTCGTTTTGGTAAAGCTAGCGTTGGAAATGGAGATGGCACATTCGTCATGGTGGAATTAATAGCATTGTTTTAATGCTGCGCATTCCGTTCTGCTTTTGATAATGCTTAATACAATTCTTTTGCTAATGACATTGAGAGTTATGCCAAACTTGTTTCTAAAGTAATTCCTAATTGATTTAATGATA
Source organism: Rana muscosa (assembly GCA_029206835.1). Taxonomy (NCBI): domain Eukaryota; kingdom Metazoa; phylum Chordata; class Amphibia; order Anura; family Ranidae; genus Rana; species Rana muscosa. Next base: position 233,130,401 of record CM055118.1, read on the forward strand.
GCAAAGTTTTATTTTTAAGCCGCATCTCCCTCATAAATTCATGAATAAATGTAAATATCCTTTTTTTTTTTTTTCTTAAAGTCTATATTTATAATTTTTTGTTTTTTTGTGGCCTTTTTTTTTTTTTCCCTTAAATTATTCTTGTGTAAAGTTACCACACCAACCTTCAAAATTTGTCTTATTTTGCCTCATGGAGGTTTGTGTCCCTTGTTAATAACAATAATATTATTTGAGATGTCCCTGCCTGCTCCCTAGCAAACTGTCTTTTGAAATACAAATCACATAGTCAAGTATTTTAAGGCAAAATCAAAAAACCTTTATTTAGGAATATAAGAAATTAAAGGGAAAGGCAGCACTGGAGAGCCTGCTTGCATTTGTGCATCCCTTTGACCCCACAACAACCATCCAAGATGTGAAAACCAAACTATAGATTAGATCAAAAACAAAAAGGAGCCCAATCTTGGCTTGAACTTCCAGAGGTCAGGAGCCACAGCAGATAAGTCCTATATGTCCCCAGTCTGTGGTACTACAGCAGGCATTATTTTTTCCTCTAACTTGTAGCCTTCTCTCCAGCCTTCTCTGCAGCCTTGGTTGGTTTCTTCCTCGGAGGCTGGGGATCAGGAGGAGAGGTTGTGGCAGGAGGAGTAGTAGGAGGAGGAGGAGGAGGAGGAGGTGGAGGAGTAGGGACAACCCCTGTGATGTCAGTGTACTTGGTGAGCTCCCCCAGCAATCCCTTGTTGATGACTTTTAAAAGAAGGCTCTCGCTGTAGAGCTTTTGCCGCAAGTCCATTTGGCCTAGCTTCTGCGCGAGGACTGCGGCAAAGCCCTCCTCAGCAGAGGGTGCCTCCCTGAGGGCCGCTGTTGCCTCTCTGATGAAGTCTCTTGTTTCCTCCTCCACCTGCCTACCTCTCCTTGGCCCTCGTGGTTTAACTATCAGGGGAGGCATCTGGGCTCTTGTGCTGGGCCCAGCCTCCTCCTGGGTGCCACTGGGCCCTGCCTCCTCCTGATCCCCAACATCACCCTCTTCCTGGCTCTGCTCTGGCTGTAAAAAAAGAAAGGCACATTATGTATTTTTTCACACCATCAATCACACACATTGTTCACCTCTAGACATTGTTGAATTGAATGTGAAAATGTATGTCATTTTCCTTGATTCCGCATCCTGATTTTGTTGCCTTGTCCACATTAAATTAGACCACTACTGTATCTTGCTCTTTAATAGTGATGAGCCGAACACCCCCGGGTTCGGTTCGCACCAGAACCCGCGAACGGACCGAAAGTTCGCACGAACATTAGAACCCTATTAAATACAATGGATGCGAACGTTCGGATTCTAAAGTGCTAATTATAACGACTATTATCCATGTTATTGTCCTAAACAGAGTTTGGGAACCCGGGTTCTGCACCAGGGGACATGTATCAATGCAAAAAGAAGTTTTAAAAACGGCCGTTTTCCGGGAGCAGTCATTTTAATGATGCATAAAGTGAAAAAAAAAAAGTCCAATTTTCCTTTAAATATTGTACCTGGGGGGTGTCTAAAGTATGCCTGTGAAGTGCCACGTTTTTCCCGTGTTTAGAACTGTCCCTGCACAAAATAAAATTTCTAAAGGGAAAAAAAAGCCATTTAAAACTGCTTGCGGCTTTAATGTAATGTCTGGTCCCGGTAATATGGATGAAAATCTTTAAGAAAAATGGCATAGCTACCCCATCAACCCCCCCCCCCCCACCCCAGCCCATTACCAGCCCCTTTGGGTCTTGTATGGATATTAAGGGGAACCCCGCACACAAAATAAAAAAGGCCCTATATACTCTGAACAGCCGTATACAAGACAGGGACTGTAGGTTTGTTCTTATGTAGAATCTGTTTGTAATTTTGAACAGCTACATTGTTTAAGTGTAGCTCCAGCCCAAATACCTATTTTTAAGCTTTTTGGGAAACATAGGTAAGGGTTATCACCCCTGTAACATTTGTTTTGCTGTCTGTGCCCCTGTTCAGAACATTTCACCTCACTTTCCGTCCCAATGACAACTGTTTTTGAAATGTGGTGTTTTTCTTGAAACAAGGATTGGTGATAAAGCATCAGTACAGAGGAGACACCTTTCTCCCATATTAATTCTTACAGGAGAGAATTTTCCTTCCTAGGGGTAGATTTCCTCTCACTTCCTGTTGTCTTCTTCCGTTTGCAAGTAGGAGTCGTTTGTAAGTTGGATGTTTGAAAGTAGGGACCTGCCGTATATACTCTGCAGAAATAGGCCCCTTAGTTGTTGGTGTTGGCACAACACTGTAAGCACTCACAGTTACTCTTGGTGGGTGCTGGAACGCCCTGCTGTCAACTATTATATCAGGAATTGTAATTACATATAATTGTTGAACAGTGGTAGTAAAAATTGGGCCTTTGATGGTGGTGCTGGTGCCACAACACTGTAAGCCCTGACAGTTACTCTTGGTGGGCGCAGCAATGGGCCCTGCTGTGAATTATTAGATCAATAATTATAATTGCATGCCCCTGTTGAACAGGGGCTGAAAAATTGGGCCTTAGGCACTGGAGGAGGAGGAGGAGGAGGAGGAGGAGGAGGAGGACTAAAGAATTGTCTGAACGCATCGGTCAGACGGCCACCTTCCCCACCGCTCCTTCTTTGACTGCCCGAAGCCTCAGCAACATAAGGTCCGCAATCTTTCCCTTGTACCGTGGATCAAGGAGAGTGGCCAGCCAGTAATGGTCCCTCTCCTTGATCCGAAGAATACGAGGATCCTTCCGCAGACTTTGCAGGATCAGGGAGGCCATGCAGCGTAGGTTAGCTGAGGCATTCAGTCCGGAGTCCTCTGGGTCACTAAGGACGACATGATCCGCAGCCACCTCCTCCCAGCCACGTACAAGTACACTGGTTTCTTGGGACTGTAAATCATCCCTAAAAGACTGCTGCTGATGATGCTGAGTGCCAGCCTCCACCTCCATGCTGACACAATCCTCCTCCTCCTCCTCTTCATGTGCGATGGGTGGGACAGAAGGAACACTGTCTGGGTAAAGGGGGCCTTGAGAGGCAAGGAAGTCCTCCTCTTCCTGCCTCTGTTCTGCCTCAAGTGCCCTGTCCATTATTCCACGCAGCGTGTGCTCCAACAGGTGGACAAGAGGTACAGTGTCACTGATGCATGCACTGTCACTGCTCACCATCCTCGTGGCCTCCTCAAATGGTGCCAGGACAGTGCATGCATCCCTGATCATGCCCCACTGGCGTGGTGAAAAAAACCCGAGCTCCCCTGACCCTGTCCTGGTGCCATAGTCGCACAGGTACTCATTGATGGCCCTCTGCTGCGTGTGCAGCCGCTGCAGCATGGCCAACGTTGAGTTCCACCTGGTGGGCATGTCACATATAAGGCGGTTCTTGGGCAGGTTCAACTCCTTTTGCAGCTCAGCCAGGCGAGCACTGGCATTATAAGATCTGCGGAAATGCACACAGACTTTCCTGGCCTGCCTCAGGACATCCTGTAAGCCCGGGTACCTGCCCAAGAACCGCTGCACCACCAGGTTAAGGACGTGAGCCATACAGGGCACATGGGTCAGTTGTCCCTGTCAGAGGGCGGAGAGGAGGTTGGTGCCATTGTCGCAAACCACCATTCCTGGCTTAAGCTGGTGTGGCGTCAACCACCTCTCGGCCTGCCCCTGCAGAGCAGACAGGACCTCTGCCCCAGTGTGGCTCCTGTCCCCCAAACACACCAGCGCAAGCACGGCATGGCATCTTTTTGCCTGCGTACTTGCGTAGCCCCTTGAACGCCTACGGAGCACCGCTGGTTCCGAGGACAAACCACAGGAAGAGGCCATGGAGGAAGAAGAAGAGGAGGGGGTGGAGGACAGAGGTGTGTCACAACCAGTAGTAGCATTTTGGAGGCGTGGCAGTGGAACAACCTCCAACAGTACTGCACCTTGTACTGCATCCTTCCCAGCTGCCAAAAGAGTGACCCAATGGGCCGTGAAAGAAAGGTAACGTCCCTGTCCATGCCTGCTGGACCATGAGTCAGCGGTAATATGCACCTTACCGCTGACCGCCCTGTCCAGCGAGGCCAAGACATTGCCTTCCACATGCCTGTAGAGAGCCGGAATCGCCTTCCGTGAGAAAAAGTGGCGTTTGGGAACCTGCCACTGAGGAACCGCACATTGCACAAACTCACGGAAGGGGCCGAGTCTACCAACTGAAAAGGCAGCAGTTGAAGCGCTAGCAATTTAGCCAAGCTAGCATTCAACCGCTGGGCATGTGGATGGCTGGGAGTGAACTTCTTTCGACGGTCCAGCAGCTGGGGCAGGGAAATTTGCCTGCTAGAATCGGACGTCGGTGTACTGCTAGCAGAGTGGCCGCAAGTACTGGGCTGTGACACACCTAATTCTACACCTTCATTCCTCTCAGTGCAGGTTTCAGAGAGGACTGAAGGTATAGTGGGTTTTGAGATCCCAGCTGATGCGGTGCAAGGAGAGGTCCGCTTTGTTCTTTGGTGTGGGTCTTTAAGGTAGGCTTGCCAACGAGCTGCATGGCAGGTCAACATATGTCTGATCAAGCATGTGGTGCCCAAGCGGCTGATGTTTTGGCCACGCGATATACGCTTGAGACATATGTTGCAAACAGCAGCTGTGCGATCTGATGCACTCGCCTCAAAAAAGGCCCACACCAAAGAACTTTTTGAATGACGGGCAGAGGCAGCGCCCTGCACAGGCGGAGCTCTGCGGTGTGATTCCGTCGGTGTGCTGCCCATACGCTGGCCACTCAAGGGCATCCTGCCTCGTTGGAGATGTGCCTCCTCCTCATCCTCCTCCTCCTCCTCCTCTCTCCTATTAGGCACCCACGTGGAGTCAGTGACCTCATCATCCCCTCCCTCCTCATCACTGGAGCCAATCTGGCAGTATGCTGCAGCTGCTGGAGCATGACTGCCAGATTGGTGTCCTTCTTGAGCATCCCCTCTCTCTGCTCTCACGCTACTGCCTTCCTCTAGCTGGGTATCATCATCAGATCCTTCGAAACGCTGGGCATCCTCCTGGAGCATGTACCCAACACTGTGCTCAAACAGTTTGGGGGACTCCTCAGGAGGAGGACATGGTGGGTCTAGGGAAGGATTGACTAATGAAGATAATGATACCAGAGAAGAGGACGCTTTGGCAGCTGCTTTGCCAGTACCCTGAGCCTGGGTGAGAGAGGATGAGGAGGATGAGGTGGGCTTGGTCATCCACTCTACCAAGTCTTCGGCATGATGTGGCTCAACATGTCCAGCTGCCGAAAAGAAGGACAAGCGTGTCCCATGGCCATGTGCTGATGACAATGCACTGCGTCCACGACCAGCACTGCTGCCCCCAGACACAGAGCCTGCTTGCCCTCTTTTTTTGCCTCCTGACTGTCTGCCTCTCCTTGTTTGCCTTCCAGACATTTTAATGGATGGCCTGCAGGGAGATGGGAAAAACAGCAATAAGGGCTACCTTCAGGTGTATACTGTGCAGGAGGCTTAGCAACAATGACACTGACACTGTCCCCTGCCTATCCTTCTCTGTCCCTAAACACAAGGATTTCAAATATGGTTCAGCAAGATTGGTTTAGAACAGAATAGCACACTGACACTTTCCCTCACTGTACCTCTCTGTCCCTAAACTCAAGGATTTCAAATATGGTTCAGCAAGATTGGTTTAGAACAGAATAGCACACTGACACTTTCACTCACTGTCCTTCTCTGTCCCTACAAACAAGGTTTAGCACAGAATAACACACTGACACTCTCCCTACCTATCCTTCTCTGTCCCTAAACACAAGGAATCCAGGATTAGTAAAGGAAAAAAATGACACTGTCCCTGCCTATGCTTCTCTTTCCCTGCTCCGGAACACACTACACAAGGCCGCCGCGCTGGCGGCCTTTTATAGTGTGGGGCGTGTACTAAACCCCCTCAGCAATAATTGGCCACAGGCATCCTGTCTGTGGCCAATCATTGCTCTCCTCGCTGCCGGCGCTGTGATTGGGTAAGCATGCGGGGTCACAGTGCATGCTTGGCCAATCACAGCGCCTGGATGACACTGCGATGGCGTAGTGCATTGTGGGCTGTTCGCGTCACTCGAATTTGGCGCGAACGGCCCAAATCGTTCGATCTTCGTCGAACGATCGAACAGCCGATGTTCGAGTCGAACATATGTTCGACTCGAACACGAAGCTCATCCCTACTCTTTAACTATTTATTTTGTAGTACATTAAATACCTAACAATACTAACATCATTTTTAATTCATCAATTTTGTAAGATATAAATATAGATATCAATACTTTACCTGGCTCCATATATCCAAATCTGCCTCCTCAAGGACCTCATCTTGATCCTCAGAGGAAGCCAGAGCAGGGTTGCCAGGAAGGCTGGAGGGCTGGCTGCAGGGAAGGCTGGAGGGTTGGCTATAAGGAAGGCTGGATTGACCTCTGGGGGGAAGGGTGGAGAGAGATTCCCGCACTTCCAGCTGGTCATCCAGAAAAGAAAGCTTGCTGTAGTACCACAGACTGGGTTTATAAACCTTATCTGCTGCAGCACCTGACCTCTAGGACCTCAGGACCATAGTTCTCTGGGTCCTGTATGTCCCTCTGATGGTCGCAATTTTGGTTTTCACATCTTGGAGAGTTGTTGTGGGTATCTTGGTTTGCACAAATGTAAGCAGGCTCTCCAGTGCTGCTGTCCTGGCCACTTTATTTTTATTTCTGCCACTTTTTGTTTGCCATAGGATAGGTAGTTCTTTCCATTTATCAATGAACTCCCCCATGAACTCCGGGTTCTTAAATGAATTCATTCTCTCTGTAAAATCAAGAAACAACAAAATACATATGTTTCAGGCAACATTCATCAAATCTGCATTTTTAACATATTTAGAAGCCCCAAATCTCCTCTGATGAAACTCAAATCCTTAAATTGTTATGTACCTTCGTCAACACGTTCGTTGCTAACTCCCTCTCCCGCCAAATGAACGTTTTTGCGACACATGGTTCTTCACTTGATATACACTGCGCATGCGTGAAACTACGCACGCTTTGCCCGCCCCTGATGTTCAATATTGTACTTTCCCCGCCCCTTCTCACTCGTCGTAGTGCATATCAACATGGCGGAGCCACAGGTGACAGAGATTACCTCGACAGAGGATGAAATTCCTGAGGAGCCCAAATCCCGACCCAGGAGATATAAGGCATCCAACATGTCATTCGAGGAAATGGTGGAGATGGTCGCCATTTTGAAGAGGGAGGATTATGATGCCAAGCATGGTCCTTATGAAAGGCCTAATCTTGTCAAGACAAAAATTATGGGCAAAGTGGTCCAAACTCTTCGCAAGAAATTCGGAGTGTGCAGAATGAAGGAACAGCTCAGAAAACGTTGGTCTGATCTGAAGTTGTGGGAGCCCGACCAATACAAAAGAATCAAGAAAGTTTTAGGAAAAAGTAAAGTATTTATTTTCTATTTTCCCTGCTAAAGATTATTACTTGAATTATGTCGTGTATTTTTGTCTTTGATATAGTACAGTGAAAGATACCATCTTTCTGGTTCGTCCGCACAGTAAACGGACGTATTAAACCTCCTTCTCCGTACAGTTCATAAAACGATGTTTTGGGTTCATCCAGTGTGAGCACACATGTATTTAATTTTATTTGGGGGAGCAAATTTGGTAACCATTTTTTTTTTTGGGATAAAATCCAAAGGACAATTTTTTGGAAAAAATAAGGATATGCATGGTAATGTTTAGGGGTGTGAATGCTCAGCAGCTGATTAAACAACAGAACGCAGTAGTACAAGTGTGGGCCAAAAGCCAAAAACCTTGAGGGTGTCGCACACAGGTGATCGTGTGTATATACTTTGGGGTGTTACAATGTGTCAAATATTTTTTTAAAAGGATATGCTATGTTTTTGGCTATGTATCCAATCATGTGTTCCGGTTGTCACTGGGGGTACATTTAAAAATGGAACACACTTCAAAATTATGTTTACCAATTATTTAACCACTTAACGACCGCCCACCGCCGATTTACGTCGGCAGAATGGCACGGACAGGCAGAATCACGTAGATCTACGTGATCGCCTTTGTGCAGTTGGGGGGTCCATCCGGACCCCCCTTCACTGCAGTGAGCGGCCGTTAAGTGTTCGGGAGCGATCAGGCATGAGGGGGCGGCCGCTCGATTCCGCCCCCCCCCCCTCGCGATCGCTCCCGGCCAATGAAAATGCTTCCTCCGCCATGTGATGTAAACACAGGCTGGAGGAAGTGATGTCATCTCCCTCGCTGCGGTCTTTTCGTTCCCGGCGCCGAGGAGAGAAGACAGAGGTTAGTGCACCAACAGTCCACTGACACGTAGGTACACATAGGCACACAAATCACCCCCCAGTCACCCCCAGATCACCCCCCAGGTCACCCCAAAGCCCCCAATCACAGTGTCACTGATTGCAGTGATCATTTATTTTACTGATCACTGCATTTAGTGTCATCTGTGATTGTAAAAAGTTGCAGGGCAGTTAGGATTAGGCCCCTTTAGGTCCAGGGTAGCCCCCTAACCCCCCCTAATAAAGGTTTAACCCCTTGATCACCCCCCAGGTAACCCTTTCACCCCCTAACTTCAGCGTCACTAAGCGATTGTTTTTCCGATCGCTGTATTTGTGTCGCTGGTGTTTTAGATTATTAGTTATTTTTTTTTAGGTTCGCCGCAGGTTTTTATTAGTGTCAGGTACCCCCATATATTATTTTAACCCCCTGATTGCCCCTAGAGTTAACCCTTTCACCAGTGATCGCCGTATAAGCGTCACTGGTGTCACTGGTTAGCCAGTAAGTTATTTAGTTATTTAGGTTACCCGTCAGGTTTTTATATAGTGTCAGGTACCCCCATATTTAACCTAATAAAGGTTTTAACCCCCTGATTGCCCCTAGTTAACCCTTTCACCAGTGATCACCATATAAAGGTTACGGGTGACGCTGGTTGATTAGTTTGCTTTTTATAGCATCAGGGCACCCGCCGTATATAACCCAATAAAGGTTTAACCCCCCTGATCGCCCGGCGGGTGAGATCAATTAGGTTTTAGCGCCAGAGAGGGTCTGCGTCGCCCCAGGCAGTGTTAGGTTAGTGCCAGTAACGCTAACACCCACGCGCAAAGCATACACCCCCCTTAGTGGTATAGTATCTGATCAGATCTATACTAGCATCCCCAGCGGTTTAGGGTTCCCAAAAACGCAGTGTTAGCGGGATCAGCCCAGATACCTGCTAACGCCTGCGTTTAGCCCCTCCGCCCAGCCCAGCCCAGCCCACCCAAGTGCAGTATCGATCGATCACTGTCACTTACCAAACACAACACACATAACTGCAGCGTTCGCAGAGACAGGCCTGATCCATATCAACCAGTCCATAGCAAACGTCCATAGCAACCAGTCCATAGCAACCGTCCATAGCAACCATCCATAGCAACCAGTCTATAGCAACTGTCCATAGCAACCATCCATAGCAACCGTCCATAGCAACTGTCCATAGCAACCATCCATAGCAACTATCCATAGCATCCAGTCCATAGCAACTGTCCATGGCAACCAATCCATAGCAACCGTCCATAACAACCAATCCGTAGCAACCGTCCATAGCAACTGTCCATAGCAACCGTCCATAGCAACCAGTCCATAGCAACCATCAATATCAACCAGTCCAAGGTGAATGTTTTGAACGCTACCACTCAAAAGTGAAGTTTTAGCGTAGGGTACAGCATTTCACAGACAAGGACACACTTACACAGGGTCTCCCAAGATGCCATTACATTTTGAGAGACCCGAACCATTACAGTTGTAAAGTTACAAAAAAAGTGTAAAAAAGAAAAAAAAAAACGTAAAAAACAAAACACAAAAAAAATATAAAATAAAAAAAACAAAAATAGTTGTCGTTTTATTGTTCTCTCTCTCTCTCTATTTTCTCTCTATTGTTCTGCTCTTTTTTACTGTATTCTATTCTGCAATGTTTTATCATGCTTGCTTTTCAGGTATGTAATTTTTTGTTTTCAGGTGCGCCATTCAACTGCAGCGCGGAATTATTTATCTTGACAGCAACAGCGTTTGCTCCCACGATACATAAAGCCATGACACCACAGTTAAAAAAAAGAGCATATATGCCGAAGCATGGGGGCAGCAGGGGCGGAGGAGCGATTTTGCTCCTAATGCCGTGTATATACGGTCGAAATTCCAACGGAGGCTTGCCCGTGGAAAAGTCCGACCGTGTGTACGCGGCATAACCTTTTATGCCGCGTACATACGGTTGAAATTCCGACGAAGGCTTGACCGTGTGTACGCGGCATAACTTTTTTGCGGGAGGATGCCCCCATGCTTTGGCATATATGCCCATCATTAGAAGTGGGTGGATGAAGGGAGGTATTCTAATGGTGGGCATACCCACCAATCAATCTCTTTTTTTCGTTCAGCCAATAGGCTGTATGAAAAAAAAGATTACAATACATGTCCAACAAGGACCAGCAACGTACTGGTATGTTGCTGGAATTTGAATGTTTATACCAGAATGATGCCTGCGGGTTTAGGTATCATCTTGGTATCATTCTTTTCAGCCAGCAGCCGGCTTTCATGTAAAAGCAATTCTAGCAGATAATTAGCCTCTAGACTGCTTTTACAAGCAGTGGGAGGGAATGTCCCCCCCCCCAGATATAAAAAGCGCCATTGGGAAATTGGGAAAGCATTTTATCACACCGATCTTGGTGTGGTCAGATGCTTTGAGGGCAGAGGAAAGATCTAGGGTCTAACCCCCCAATTTTTTTCAAAAAAAGAGTACCTGTCACTACTTATTGCTATCATAGGGGATATTTACATTCCCTGAGATAATGATAAAAATGGTAAAAAAATAAAATATGGAAGGCACAGTTTAAAAATAAAATAAAAAAGCCAAATAAATAATAAAAAAAAAAAAAAAAAAAAAAAGCACCGCTGTCCCCCCCTGCTCTTGCGCAAAGGCGAACGCAAGCGTCGGTCTAGCGTCATATGTAAACAGCAATTGCATCATGCATGTGAGGTATCACCGCGAAGGTCAGATCGAGGGCAGTCATTTTAGCAGTAGACCTCCTCTGTAAATCTAACGTGGTAACCTGTAAAGGCTTTTAAATGCTTTTAAAAATGAATGTAGTTTGTCGCCGCTGCGCGTTTGTGCGCAATTTTAAAGCATGTCGTGTTTGGTATCCATGTACTCGGCCTATGATCATCTTTTTTATTTCATCAAACATTTGGGCAATATAGTGCTTTTTAGTGCATTAAAAATAAAAAAGTGTGTTTTTCCCCCAAAAAATGTGTTTGAAAAATCGCTGCGCAAATACTGTGTGGAAAAAAAAAATGCAACACCCACTATTTTAATCTGTAGGGCCTTTGCTTTAAAAAAATATATAATGTTTGGGGGTTCAACATAATTTTCTTGCAAAAAATTTTTTTTTTCATGTAAACAAAAAGTGTCAGAAAGGGCTTTGTCTTCAAGTGGTTAGAAGAGTGGATGATGTGTGACATAAGCTTCCTAATGTTGTGCATAAAATGCCAGGACAGTTCAAAACCCCCCCAAATGACCCCATTTTGGAAAGTAGACACCCCAAGCTATTTGCTGAGAGGCATGTTGAGCCCATTGAATATTTTTTTTTTTGTCCCAAGTGATTGAATAATGACCAAAAAAATAAAAAAAAATAAAAATGTACAAAAAGTTGTCACTAAATTATATATTGCTCAAACATGCCATGGGCATATGTGGAATTACACCCCAAAATACATTCTGTTGCTTCTCCTGAGTACGGGGATACCACATGTGTGGGACTTTTTGGGAGCCTAGTCGCGTACGGGACCCCAAAAACCAAGCACCGCCTTCAGGATTTCTATGGGTGTAAATTTTGGATTTCACTCCTCACTGCCTATCACAGTTTCGGAGGCCATGGAATGCCCAGATGGCACAAAAACCCCCCAAATGACCCCATTTTGGAAAGTAGACACCCCAAGCTATTTGCTGAGAGGTATGTTGAGTATTTTGCAGATCTCGCTTTTTGTCACAAAGTTTTGAAAATGTAAAAAAAGAAAAAAAAAAAGAAAAAAAAATGTCTTTCTTAATTTTCAAAAACAAATGAGAGCTGTAAAATACTCACCATGCCTCTCAGCAAATAGCTTGGGGTGTCTACTTTCCAAAATGGGGTCATTTGTGGGGGTTTTGGGCTATTTTGACATTTTATGGCCTTCAAAACTGTGATAGGTAGTGAGGAGTGAAATCAAAAATTTATGCCCTTAGAAACCTTGAAGGCGGTGCTTGGTTTTTGGGGTCCCGTACGTGGCTAGGCTCCCAAAAAGTCCCACACATGTGGTATCCCCGTACTCAGGAGAAGCAGCAGAATGTATTTTGGGGTGTAATTTCACATATGCCCATGGCATGTGTGAGCAATATATCATTTAGTGACAACTTTGTGCAAAAAAAAAAAAGTTTGTCATATTCCCGCAACCTGTGGCAAAATATAAAATATTCCATGGACTCAACATGCCTCTCAGCAAATAGCTTGGGGTGTCTACTTTCCAAAATGGGGTCATTTGGGGGGGTTTGTGCTATTTTGGCATTTTATGGCCTTCGAAACTGTGATAGGTAGTGAGGAGTGAAATCAAAAATTTGCGCCCTTAGAAATCCTGAAGGCGGTGCTTGGTTTCCGGGGTCCCGTACGTGGCTAGGCTCCTAAAAAGTCCCACACATGTGGTATCCCCGTACTCAGGAGAAGCAGCAGAATGTATTTTGGGGTGCAATTCCACATATAACCATGGCATGTGTGAGCAATATATCATTTAGTGACAACTTTTTGTAATTTTTTTTTTTTTTTTTTGTCATTATTCAATCACTTGGGACAAAAAAAAAAAAAATATTCAATGGGCTCAACATGCCTCTCAGCAATTTCCTTGGGGTGTCTACTTTCCAAAATGGGGTCATTTGGGGGGGTTTTGTACTGCCCTGCCATTTTAGCACCTCAAGAAATGAGATAGGCAGTCATAAATTTAAAGCTGTGTAAATTTCAGAAAATGTACCCTAGTTTGTAAACGCTATAACTTTTGCGCAAACCAATAAATATACGCTTATTGACATTTTTTTTACTAAAGACATGTGGCTGAATACATTTTGGCCTAAATGTATGACTAAAATTGAGTTTATTCGATTTTTCTTATAACAAAAAGTAGAAAATATCATTTTTTTTCAAAATTTTCGGTCTTTTTCTGTTTATATCGCAAAAAATAAAAATCGCAGAGGCAATCAAATACCATTAAAAGAAAGCTCTATTTGTGGGAAGAAAAGGACGCAAATTTCATTTGGGTACAACATTGCATGTCCGCACAATTTACAGTTAAAGCAGCGCAGTGCCGAATCCCAAAAACAGGCCTGGTCCTAATGGCCCGAAATGGTCCGGGGCTTAAGTGGTTAATCATGCTTTAAATTTCACTCAAATATATTCACTACTAATGAAACTATACCTTTTCGTGCAATCTCCATAGGGATTCAAAAAGCTACGTCAGATGTGTCCAAAATGCCAACACCTTCAACAATACCCCCAGAACCACATGATGGAGAGGAACGTGAGGTTGTGGAAGTGGAAAGTGGCACCACAACAGGTCAGTGTCAAACCAGACAGATGCAGGTTAATAGATGTAGGCCTACATATAATATACTACATGTTTTTTTAATATTAGAAGCAGTTCTGGCCAAAGACCCCGATAAGTTGACACATCATAGTGCCCAGATCCTGATCCAATACCTCATGGTCTGCTGTCGTGACGTCGAAAAAATAAAGGGAGACTTGACAGAGATCAGGCAAAATACAAAGCGGCTGGAGGAAAGGCTACAAAAGATCATGGCTGTGCTTGGGCGTGTTTAATTTATTTTAACAAAAGAAGGTTGAAGTTGCTGTGTTTTGGCAGGTTTGTTTTTGTTTTCACCTTTAAAGGACTAGTGTATGTTTATTTTTAACCAATATTTGTTAAGATATTTTGTTTATGCATGGCTGGTCATGCGTTTTAAAAACCCAAAAATTAAGGGGACATCTACATTTCAAAGGAAGTTTCCCCCCAAAAAAAACAATGGTATTTTGATCCTCAAAAACGTGGCTTCATTATGTAAATGTTGTGCTAAGTGAACTGCTCGATGTTTTGTGTTTACACTGACAATGAAGGCAAATTAAGAATGCTAAATACACATGGCAATACAAGTGCACTAGGTAAACCTACGAGAAACATAAAACATTAGTAAATTAAAACACCAAACCAATCTTTAATCCAAAAAAATATTTATTTTGCTAAATGATAAGGTTAAAATTGTTCAGGCATTTCAATGGCCCCCCTACCCACAAAATAATCGACATATTTGTCACGGACCTCACGTCCGGTTTGGGGGGCCAAGCCTGGCCGGTCAGGTTCCAGGGCCACTAAAGTTTCATTATTCAATAAAGAGGCCTCAGGCCCACTCAAAGCCAGATAACTGGTGGAATGCACCCGTAGGAAATTATGGAGCACACAGCAAGTCATTACCACATGGTTCCATTTGTATGGGGCAAGGTGGATGGAGGTCAGGAAGAGGCGGAATCGGCTGGCCATGATGCCAAAGGCATTTTCCACCACCCTTCTGGCTCTGGCCAGCTGATAGTTGAACACCCTCCTCTCAGGGTTGAGGGTGCGTTGCGGGAATGGCCTCATCAAATGGGGTCCCAGGCCAAACGCCTCATCCGCCACAAACACAAACGGAAGTCCCTCCACATTCTGCTCCGCTGGTGGCAAGGCCAGCAGATCCAAAAGGAGCCGTTCCCCAAACTCCATCTGGGCAAATACTCCTCCATCAGACATCCTGCCATTCTTGCCAACGTCCACATAGAGGAACTCGTAGGTGGCCGACACCACTGCCATCATCACGATGCTGTGGAACCCCTTATAGTTGTAATAAAAGGATCCCGAATGGGGCGGTGGGACGACCCGAACATGTTTGCCGTCGATGGCTCCTCCACAGTTCGGAAAGTTCCATCGGTGGGCAAACTCGGAAGCCACATTCTGCCATTCATGTGGCGAAGAAGGGAACTGTGGAAAAAAAGCAAAAATAAATTAATAATTTGAGAAAGAAACATTGAAAGCAGATTTCATTAAAACATTCAGGGCCAACATTGGTAGAAAAATAAAAAACAAAATATTAGTAAGCAACAACAAACCAAGAACAAACCCTTAAAAAAAAGTTGGGGGGGGGGGGTTGAAGATGAGTTGGGGATATCACAAAATGAAGGCTGTAGCACTCTGTATGAAGTAAACCAAAAAAAAAACATTCCTAGCCCAAATTTTGTGTGCGTTTTGGGTAAAGCACTACGATGGAGCATAGAATAAAATACATGGAAATGACTAGGCAAGGTAGGTATGGCTCCGGGATAGCATGCTGGAGAGGTTAAGTAAGGCATATTTAAAAGGTAGGCCTCAAACCACACACTTTTACAATAAATACATGGGGAGAAAGGGGACATTCCCTGCAGCTAAGAATCATGTGAATTAGGGACTGATAATTAAGCCAAAAATAAAGTATACAACACCCAAAAAAAAAAAGTGAGCTTTTTAAGAAGAAAACTTACCTTAATATAGTCCTCCTGCAAAACTTGAAGGATGGCAGAACAAGTCTCTGGTATAATGATACCCAGAGCCTGGGGGGATATGCCTGTGGAGAACTTAAGGTCCTGCAGGCTTCTCCCAGTCGCCAGGTATCGCAACGTGGCAATGAGCCTCTGCTCAGCACTGATGGCTTCCCGCATAACGGTGTCCTGCCTGGTAATGTAGGGGGACACCAAAGCCAACAGATGCTGAAATACGGGGTCAGACATCCTGAGAAAATTCCTGAAATCATCAGGATTATTCTCCCTGATCTCCCGCAACAAAGGCATGTGACAGAATTGGTGCCGCTGGAGCAACCAATTCTTGGTCCATGAACTCCTCCTGACCCTGCTCATGGCATGGAGTCGGGATACAGCATGAACCCCTGCACCAACTACAGCACGAACTCTACGACAAGCACGTAGCCGCAACATGGCTAGATAACGGTCGGCTGAACAGAACGAACTAGAAGAACGCACGGAAGAACAGCAAGGCCAATGAAGAACAAGCTGAAAAACAGGAACGAGCAGAGCAGACCGCACTGAATAAACAGATACGAACTGACTACAAGCACTGCCAAACAGATACAAACCCACAGGCACAAACTGAACTCCACAAAACGATCATCAAAGCACGAAGACTGAAAAGCGCGAATCGTCTCTCACCAAACTTTTACTAACACGCGGTAACACGGAATTAGCAAAAGCGTCCCAAAGGGTGGCGTCATTAGAACGGAACTTCCCCTTTATAGTGCCGTCGTACGTGGTATACGTCACTGCGCTTTGCTTCATCGTTTTTTAAAATGATCGTGTGTACGCAAGACAGGCTTGAGAGGAAACATGAAAAAAACGACGTGAAAAACGGCAAGAAAAAAAATGGCAAGAAAATCGATCGTGTGTACGCGGCATAAGGCACTATGTAGCTTATCATTTTACATGCATTTTGAGTGAAAAAGAAGATTTTGACGTATTGTTTGAAGCACATGTCACAGCATGGCTGCTATTGGAGGAGTATAGTACGCAAGAGTGATTAATAGCATAAGCGCCATTTGACCACACTTGATTGTAAGGTCAATCGATCCAGGTGAGAGCACATCTAGACTTTTGAGGAAATTGAATGCAGGAATTCACACAAGCACATAGGGATTCAAAATACATTTATAGTTGAAAGCGCACAGAAATGTGATTTTGGGTTATTCTTCCACACAAACAGTCTTCAAATCTTAAAGGTTACATGGGCCTCTTCTACAAACTCTAAACTTTTTATCCAAACCATTCACACAGGTATTTGAAAATGCCATTTACCTTCTTTCCTTTTTCTTTATCCTTCTTTCAGACACGCACACTCACTTTTATTCACACATACGATTTAACACATAGACTCCAATATACACACACACACACACACACACACACACACACATCTACATTTCAGCACACACTTATACACACACTTATACACACACATATATTCATACGTTCATAGGTACAGACATCCATTCCCCACTCATTAACCTTTTAATTTTAGTTTTATTTATTTTTTCTTTCTCACCATGCTTGTTCCTCACCATACATATTCCTACCTTTTATGCTCTATCACTCATTAACAGGATACTTCCAGCACTCACACCTATTTCTAGGTGTGCATATAAGTGTATTTAATTACACTCGTCCACACACCACTTCACAGTCATTCATTCATACATTCATTTACTTCCACCCCTTCATCCTTTCACATCCTCTTCATCTCCTTTTTGCATCCCCTCTTTTAATTCTCTTTTTTCGCCATTATGTCACACAGATTCCGGTTAATGCGAACCCTGCATCTAGCATGCATAATACATACACATTCAGTGAGCAGCGACCAGCGCCTGCATGTCTTCCCTGGATATCATCTGGCGATTCCCCGCCTCAGTCCCGGGTGAGACTACTCTCACCAGACCCTTGTTCAATCCCATCCCTGGAGCTGATCTCCATCCATGGGCTACTATGTAAGTAATAAATTAACCATCCTTATTTTCCATCCTCAGGGGTAAATACCTAGATAACCATTAAAAATTACTTCATATCTCATTATTCTATAGTAATACACACGCATCCAACTCCTGACGATTGGCAAAAGGCCATGAAATGCATAGAGCGTCCATCCAGCGATGCCAAGCCACGCTTGCTCCAATAACCTCAATTTATTATGTTCTTTGTTTGTATTTATTATGTATACATCATATATGTTTAAATTATATATACTTTTTATCTGCTATGAATTTTACTGTTTGTCACATATCATGTTTTAGTGATCAATTCCCTTATCAATAAATGTATATGATTATATCAACTTTTGTTGAATTTTATGACTGTATTTTTACATCATAAATGCCTGATTATATTGCTCACTTATGTTTACTTATATCATTACCATGAATCACCCCTAGGGGTTTGTGACACTCAGGTTATTTTCATGCTACAAACTTATTATTACAAACACCCACAGGCCTCACTCAAAGTCCCAACCCAACCCCTTGTTGGTTTTCCATATACAAACTCTAAACTTTAGTTCTTTCCATAGATTGATTATCTATTGGATTCAAGTCAGGTGATTGGCTGGGCCATTGTATCAGCTTTATTTTCTTTCTTTGAAGCCAATTGAGAGTTTCCCTGGCTTTGGATTGGGATCATTGTCTTGCTGAATTGTCCACACTCGTTTTATCTTCATCATCCTAGTAGATGGCAGCAGATTTTTATCATGAATGTCTTGGTACATTTTCCATTCATCCTTCCTGCAATAATATAAAGTTTGCCAGTACCTTATGCTGAAAAACAGCCCCACACCATGATTTTCCCATCTCCAAACTTCACTGTTGGTATTGGGGTGTTTTTGAGGTGATGTGCAGTGCCATTTGACCTCCAAACATGGTGTGTATTATGGCATCCAAAGAGTTCAATTTTGGTCTAATCTGACCAGACTATATTCACCCAGTATTTCACAGGCTTGTCTAAATGTTGCGTAGCAAACTTTAAATGAGCTTCAACATGCTTTTTCTTCAGCAATGGAGTTATGCGTAGTGAGTGTCTATAGAAGCCATGGCAGTTGAGTGCATTACTGTTTTCTTTGAAAAAATTTTACCTGCTAATTCCAGGTTTTTATGAAGCTCTCCACAAGTGGTCCTTGACTCTTGGACAACTCTTGTGATAATTCTTTTAACTCTTGTGAGGAGCACCTGGTCATGGCCGGTTTATGGTGAAATAATGCTCTATCCACTCCTGGGTTATGGCCCCAACAGTGCTTACTGGAACATTCCCACTGTAATAATCACATCTCTCCCACTGTAATATCCACATCTCTCCCACTGTAATATCCACATCTCCCCCCCTGTAATATCCACATCTCCTCCCCTGTAATATCCACATCTCCCCCCCCCTGTAATATCCACATCTCCCCCCCCTGTAATATCCACATCTCCCCCCCCTGTAATATCCACATCTCCCCCCCCTGTAATATCCACATCTCCCCCCACTGTAATATCCACATCTCCCCCCCACTGTAATATCCACATCTCCCCCACTGTAATATCCACATCTCCCCCACTGTAATATCCACATCTCCCCCACAGTAATATCCACATCTCTCCACATCTCCACCACTGTAATATCCACATCTCCCCCACTGTAATATCCACATCCCCCCCACTGTAATATCCACATCCCCCCCCACTGTAATATCCACATCTCACCCACAGTAATATCCACATCTCTCCACATGTCCCCCACTGTAATGTCCACATCTCCCCCCACTGTAATATCCACATCTCCCCTTCAATTGTCTGTTTGCTTACCACTACAAGCAGGCAGATCCAGTTGAGGCGGGTGATGGTGACGTCAGCACGCCGCTCACCTAGGGCGCCGCAGGGTTACCAAGATGGCCGCCACTCCGGAGATAGGCCGAAGCCGCGGCCTTTCCTATGGGCTCAATCCGCGGATCGGCACACCACGCGATCCGCGGATTGAGAGGCGAGAGCCAGATGTAGCCTTCAAAAGAGCCACATCTGGCTCGCGAGCCATAGGTTCCCGACCCTGTTCTATTGGATGGAATTCACCTGTTTCTCTGAATCCTGTAATATTCTGGGGTTACAGAGTTAGTGTTGAGCACAGTTCATTCTGAATGCCCTGGGGTACCCAGGACAGGACTTCCCCTTTGTGGAGACCCAGACATTGCACCATCCCCCCTCCCTACTCTTTCTGACTCCCTCTGTTCTCCTTTTCCCTTACTGTGTTTTTTTTCTTCTTCTATCTTCATCTGCTGCTTCCTTTCATTTCTCCAGTTAGTTTTTGTTGTTTTTATTGTTTGAATGGGAAGGTCCCAACTAGGTACCTATGTCTTGATAGCAGGGTATTGAAATCATGCGCTGGAAGCTTCTTGTTTGCAGCAATAGCTTTGCTTTTATGGAGAAATAGCAATGCATGTCTTTACAGAATGAGAAACAGGAACAAGATACGAACAAGTGCACACAGAGGAAAAACAGTACTTCCTCCCATTACATCATATCATAGATACACACTATAATACTGCAATGGGGTTTTTTCAACATGTCTTACCAGCGATTGTGCTCCGTAGGAGATTCTCTGTTCAAATTACCTCATGTACAGAACTAAATATCACAATCTTTTTATGCCAGTGCTTAAAATGTCATTGGTTTGCGAGATGATGGCTGTATAGAGCTGTGAAGCACTGGTATTGATGGTTCTTACAAAGGAAGTATTTGTAATGGAATCGCTTCCAACACTCCGCTTGAGTGCTTCCGTCATATATCACTTCCTCCCAGTCTCAATATAGATATCAGATTTTCCAACCGCTTGCAACCAAGAAATAGACAATATTAATCTTGGTTGCCGAACATGAACTGTTTATTGAAACACAGGTACACAGAGGAGAGCAATTGCGGGACTTTAGATGTGGGAATGGGGCTCTGACATGCACTGGCGATTGTCGATGGCGCACTAGGGCTGCGCGGTGTGCAGACCTAAGTTCTTTCACTGAAATACCCCCCTCCCTCCCCGCAACTTTCCAAGTCTCAATAATTATTATCATCAATATTTTTCATTTTCCACTTTTTAAGTTAAAATATCCAAGATTACTTAGACATGCATTTTTTCATTTTAGACTAAAATTCCATGGTTTATTCTCCTGATGAGCGGCTATAAGGCCGCAAAACACGTCGAGCCAGTTTATTATCACCACCATTCTTTACCATGGACCCTATTATATTCTCTATGATCTCATTCATATTTTTAACTGCAAACCAGTTTAACCATGTCATTCCCTTCTTTTTTTTTTTCTTTATTTCTGTATTCAAATGTATATCAGATTGTGGATTACTATGTATTTTGTGCTGAAAATATTTGAATGTTTATTGTTTAGAGGCTTACGCCCAATATATGCTTTATGTGAATGTACAATACAAAATAAACATATTTTTCCTACTCACTTGACCATTTTACTGCTGTGTGCTTCATCTAAAGTCCCGCAATTGCTCTCCCCTTTTAAACAAAATATGATAGGGTTGGAGGCAGTTACCCCTTTGGTCCTGCCTCATTTAAAGTCCCAAACTCCCCTTTTCTTTTTCCTTTTCCAATTTTACCACAGGTACACAGAGGTAACACTCGGGACAATCCTTCATCCCTTTGCATTCAGGACGGGGTAGACTGTCCAATCAGCAGGGAGAACTGTTGGAGGAATTCCTCCTCCCTCCTCACAGATAATCCACATCACATATACATCCCATAATACTTTTCCCCCCAAGGCAGACAGACACAATAGAACAATGGGATACAGCCACATCTCAAATGATCTAGTAAAGAGTCTACAACAATATGAGGAAAATATACAATATATATAGATATATATCTATATCTATATATATATTATTAAATATATTTCAGTGTGGTTGTACAGTGAGTCTGATTAGTACAGATCAAACTAGGGTTCTTGGTCACCCTGTGCTCCTAATAGACACAGGGTAACTTACACATAGGAGGGAGATGAACAAGGAGTCTCCAGTGCTCTCCAAGGTAAGCTGGGTTCCACAAGCCCCCTGCCCAAAGTGACTCCCGTCACACTATTTACACCTACCCGTTGAAAAATGTTCTTTCCTGTATGTAAAAACTAAAAAAATAACCTATTGGTATATATTAAGTTGCCTGTATACTGATGGGGAGTTTTCTCTTCAATTCATGTCTTGGAAAAACAACAGGAGGTGAGTGGCAATCTCTCCAAAGTGAGGAGGAATCCCATCTCGGA
This sequence comes from Rana muscosa, assembly GCA_029206835.1. NCBI lineage: Eukaryota > Metazoa > Chordata > Amphibia > Anura > Ranidae > Rana > Rana muscosa. Next base: position 233,152,330 of record CM055118.1, read on the forward strand.
AAGTTGTCTCCACAACATTTTTCCTCTTTGAGAGATCTCTCCTTACTTCTTACTTTCATGACAACTCCTAAATGTAAGATTTTCCCTAATTCCTGTCTTGGTGAGAAAGGTCACCAGGACATACAGATAGTTGAACATCACTAGCAGGTTTAAATTACATGAACTTAACAGTAATATAGGACACAAGACAGAAAAAACTGAGTGTGATCTTCTGCCCTGGTAATTTAAATGTGAGGGGATTACTTGTTTTTGGAATCTAGAACTGTTTAGTGTCAGAGCAGGGTCATGGTGACATTAACATGAATTACACTCTACAATCACTTCACTTTCGTCCATCTACAATGAGCTAGGGACACTTTTAACTTACAAAACAACACTTTCTTATGCTTTCAACAATATACTAGAATTACCTACACAGGGACCACTTTATATAAAGCACTTAATTCAGCGTATTATTCTTGTTATACTTTGCTCTAACTCCAATCCATTAATAAGCTGGGCTTTTTTCATTTACTGTTGGCTCACGGAAAGGTTGCACAGTTAAATCCTAGAGAGCAGTGTGGATCTATTCATTAGTGCATGCTGTGATAGCTCTATTCCCTGTGAAGGGCCTCTAAGCTGAGTGTTATGAGCCTGAAGGATTGAGGCAGGAACCAGGTCTGGCTTGCCTAGGTCATCATTTCTGAAAAATAGTCAGTCTGTTGATGGAAGCAGTTCAGTAAACTAAAGTTACTGGCCTAGGGCAGAGGAAATGAAGGTCAGACTGAAGCGATTGTGTCTGAGTGGTGGGCTGATGATTATTACTTGTGACCGTGCTGTAGCGGCAACTGTAAGTCTGCAAAATACAAAACCCTTACCATTCAGCTATAGTAATGTGATCTTCTACATATGCATCTATTTTTAACTAGTTCTGATAAATTGTTACTACTGACAACTAAATACCTGCTAGTGGCTAATCGTTCTAAGAGCTTACTTCCTGCCATATGTAACCACAATTTGATTACATTTGAATACAACCTGGAGTAAATAGATCCATTAGACCATATTTACACCTCTGTTTTTAAGCACATGCATTTTACATTGAAATCACAAAAAACTTGTATCAACATGCTTATGTCTAAACCATCACTGTGATGCACGTTGCATTGAACATCATGCATTTTCATTGATTTCAATGGAAAGATGTGTGTTAAACAGTTTTGACATCAAATTTCGATTTAGTTTTAGTCTTTTAATTAAAATGCCATTTTAGTTTTAGGCGTATTTTAATCTTTTGAATTGTTTTAGTTATAGTCGTATTTGAGTCCAGTACATTTTAGTCAACTAAAATCTCCAGTACAATTTTATTCAACTAAAAACAAATTAGTTTATTTAAATTGTAATGCATTTTTTAAGGATTTCTCTAGAATTTCCAAGCTCATTATATAATCCTGTAGAAAAAAATCTAATAACATGTTATTATTTATGGTATTAAGGTTTGAACATGCACTACAGACACAGATTTAGCTGTTGTGATATATAACCAGTGTTAATTTTGACATCAAATTTCTATTTCATTTTAGTCATAGTCTTTTGACTAAAATGCCGTTTTAGTCATATTTTAGTCATCTGAATTGTTTTAGTTTTGGTCATATTTTAGTTGACTAAAATAGTCATAATTTAGTAGACGAAAATATTTTCGTATATGAAATTAACACTGGTGTTAAAACATGTAGATGTATCTGCACTATAAACCAGCTGCCCACTTAGACAAAATAAATCATTTTCATGATTTATCCTTTTCATTAAAAGGAAAAAAGTAAAGGAGTTACAATTTTTAAGGCCATAGGTGGGTCAGAGGAGACTTGAAGTCCAAATCTTTGTTTTAAGAACAATTGTTACATTTCTTAAAGGCTAAGTTCACCTTTTTTTTTTTTCATTTTTAAATTCCAGCTCTTTATGTACCAATATAGCATTAATGTACTTATTTTGCAAAAATAAAACAGCTTTCCATTTATTGCACACACGGTTACCTCACTCTCTTCATGGATGTTCAAAAACACTTATCTTTTTCCTTCTGTCTTACTTCCTGAACAGACTTTTGGTCATGACACAGGAAGGAGTTGACCAGCTGACCTCATTAGCACACACCCTGCATCATCTACCCTTAACTGGTCAACTCCTTCCTATGTCATGACCTAAAGTCTGTCCAGGAAGTAAGGCAGAAGTAATGGATAAGTGTGTTGAACAGCTATGAAGGAAGTGAGATAAGAGTGTGTAGTAATAGAAATCTGTTTTATTTTTTACAAAAGAAGTACATTAATGCTATATTGGTACATAGGGGAGCTGGAGGTGTGTTTGAGGTCGTCTTGGAGGTGTGTTTGTGGTCACTATCATGTTGGAATATTGCCCTGCGACCCAGTCTCCAAAGGAAGAGGATCGTGCTCTGATTCAGTATGTCACAGTACATGATGGCATTCATGGTTCCCTCAATGAACTTTAGCTCCCCTGTTCCGGCAGCACTCATGCAGCCCCAGACCATGACACTCCCATCACCATGCTTGACTGTAGGCAAGACACACTTGTCTTTGTACTACTCACCTTGTTGCCGTCACACACGCTTGACACCATCTGAACCAAATAAGTTTATCTTGGTCTCATCAGACCACAGGATATGGTTCCAGTAATCCATGTCCTTAGTCTGCTTGTCTACGGCAAACTGTTTGCAGGCTTTCTTGTGCATCATCTTTAGAAGAGGCTTCCTTCTGGCACGACAGCCATGCAGACCAATTTGATGCAGTGTGCGGTGTATGTATGGTCTGAGCACTGACAGGCTGACCCCCACCCCTTCAACCTCTGCAGCAATGCTGGCAGCACTCATACATCTATTTCCCCAAGACATCCTCTGGTATGACGCTGAGCATGTGCACTCAACTTCTTTGGTCAACCATGGCAAGGCCTGTTCTGAGTGGAACCTGTCCTGTTAAACCACTGTATGGTCTTGGCCACCGTGCTGCAGCTCAGTTTCAGGCTCTTGGCAATCTTCTTATAGCAAAGGTCATCTTTATGTAGAGCAACAATTATTTTTTTCAGATCCTTCAGAAAGTTTTTTTGCCATGAGGTGCCATGTTGAACTTCCAGTGACCAGTATGAGAGAGTGAGAGCGATAACACCAAATTTAACACATCTGCTCCCCATTCACACCTGAGACCTTGTAACACTAATGAGTCACATGACACTGGTAGGAAAAATGGCTAATTGTGCCCAATTTGGACATTTTCACTTAGGGGTGTACTCACTTTTGTTGGCAGCGGTTTAGACATTAATGGCTGTGTGAGTTATTTTGAGGGGACAACAAATTTACACTGTTATACAAGCTGTACACTCACTACTTTACATTGTAGCAAAGTGTAATCTCTTCAGTGTTGTCACATGAAAAGATATAATAAAATATTTACAAAAATGTGAGGGTTTTTCTCACTTTTGTGAGATATTGTATTTATATATAAATTTTTCCGTGATTTATTGCCAATTTTCAAAAATTTTCAAAATTATTTTTAATTCAAGTAAATAACATATATTGAGTATGCATATTTGGTATTTACATTTAGGAGCCAGCAAGAGGTGCTTTAGGCATCCTTTTCATATGTTTTTCATCCTGTCATTACCTGCTTTGCTAAAAATAAAAAGCCTGTTTTTTTACGGAGCTCAATAGCTCATGCTACCATGAAACTGAATGATGCAGAGTGATTAGTTCCACCCCTCCCTACCTGCCCTATTTAAATATGTGACACTTCTGCTGTGTTCTCTATTTGAAATCATAATCCACTGTCTTAAATACACCTTGTATTAAATGTTTATTTGTAAAACAAATATTTCTTTATAACTAGTAATAAAAATGCATAATTACATACATATAACTATACACAATTAAAATAAATCAAAATATCTTAAAGTCGGTCAGTCACTTAAAAACAGAAGAGCTAATATACTTACCTCTCCAGTGTCCCTTGTCACCTACTGTATCTTCCCTCTATTCCAGCATTGCAGCCTCCACAGCATGTGCTGTAGTTTCTTCTTCCTCAACCCCGAGATCGCTTCAGGACACAAGAAGTTATGAAGGGATTGGAAGATATAGCCAGCCACAGCACACAGTGGGGAATACAGGCATCAGGCACTCCCAAAAAATATAGAATGCTGAAAAGTCTGAAAAAGCCTGCAACGCTGGGACAGAGAGAATGTAGGAGAAACTCACCGCCAACAGTACTCTTCTGTTGCAAGAGACTTTCATCAGTTTTTTTTTAACCACTTCAGCCCCAGAAGATTTGGCTGCTCAATGACCAGGCCATTTTTTGCGACACGGCACTTCGTCAGTTTAACTGACGATCGCACGGTCGTGCGACGCTGTACCCAAACACAATTTACGTCCTTTTTTCCCCCACAAATAGAGCTTTCTTTTGGTGTTATTTGATCATCTCTGCGTTTTTTATTTTTTGCACTATAAACAAAAAAAGAGCGACAATTTTGAAAAAAAACACAATATTTTGTTTTTTTTTCTATAATAAATATCCCAATTTTTTTAAAAAAAAAGCAATTTTTTTCCTCAGTTTAAGCCGATATGTATACTTCTACTTATTTTTGGTTAATTAAAATCGCAATAAGCGTATATTGGTTGGTTTGCGCAAAAGTTATAGCATCTACAAAATAGATAGATTTATGGCATTTTTTTTTTTTTTACTAGTAATGTAATAGCGGTGAACTGCGACAATATGGCGGACAGATCGGACACTTTTGACATATTTTTGGGACCATTGACAATTATACAGCGATCAGTGCTATAAAAATGCACTGATTACTGTGTAAATGTCACTGGCAGGGAAAGGGGGGCGATCAAGGGGTTAACTGTGTTCCCTCAGTGTGTGTTCTAACTGTGGGGGGAGGGGACTAGCTATAGGAGATGATAGATTGGGGTTCCTAGCTAGTAGGAACTCACGATCTGCCTCTCCTCTCCTCACAGAACAGGGCTTTGTGTTTACACACACACACGTTCCTGTTCTGCCTCTCATGCCCGCGATCGCGCGTGGCCAGCGGTCATCGCGACCGCCGGCCACGAGCATCGGTACCCCCGCAGTGCAGCGGGCGTGCGTGCGCCTGCTATCCCGCATAAAGGAGCCGATGTACAGCTACGACGGCTCGTGGGATCCTGCCACAGTATAGTGACGGCGGCTGGTCGGCACGTGGTTAAAGTATATGTAAACCCTAACAGTGAGCTCTTATTTGGTCCCTTTTAGTCTGATAAATATAATATTGAAAGGGTTTTTAATATTGTTTAACCACTTAACGACCGCCCACCGCCGATTTACGTCGGCAGAATGGCACGGACAGGCAGAATCACGTAGATCTACGTGATCGCCTTTGTGCAGTTGGGGGGTCCATCCGGACCCCCCTTCACTGCAGTGAGCGGCCGTTAAGTGTTCGGGAGCGATCAGGCATGAGGGGGCGGCCACTCGATTCCGCCCCCCCCCCCTCGCGATCGCTCCCGGCCAATGAAAATGCTTCCTCCGCCATGTGATGTAAACAAGGCTGGAGGAAGTGATGTCATCTCCCTCGCCGCGGTCTTTTCGTTCCCGGCGCCGAGGAGTGAAGACAGAGGTTAGTGCACCAACAGTCCACTGACACGTAGGTACACATAGGCACACAAATCACCCCCCAGTCACCCCCAGATCACCCCCCAGGTCACCCCAAAGCCCCCAATCACAGTGTCACTGATTGCAGTGATCATTTATTTTACTGATCACTGCATTTAGTGTCATCTGTGATTGTAAAAAGTTGCAGGGCAGTTAGGATTAGGCCCCTTTAGGTCCAGGGTAGCCCCCTAACCCCCCCTAATAAAGGTTTAACCCCTTGATCACCCCCCAGGTAACCCTTTCACCCCCTAACTTCAGCGTCACTAAGCGATTGTTTTTCCGATCGCTGTATTTGTGTCGCTGGTGTTTTAGATTATTAGTTTTTTTTTTTTTTAGGTTCGCTGCAGGTTTTTATTAGTGTCAGGTACCCCCATATATTATTTTAACCCCCTGATTGCCCCTAGAGTTAACCCTTTCACCAGTGATCGCCGTATAAGCGTCACTGGTGTCACTGGTTAGCCAGTAAGTTATTTAGTTATTTAGGTTACCCGTCAGGTTTTTATATAGTGTCAGGTACCCCCATATTTAACCTAATAAAGGTTTTAACCCCCTGATTGCCCCTAGTTAACCCTTTCACCAGTGATCACCATATAAAGGTTACGGGTGACGCTGGTTGATTAGTTTGCTTTTTATAGCATCAGGGCACCCGCCGTATATAACCCAATAAAGGTTTAACCCCCCTGATCGCCCGGCGGGTGAGATCAATTAGGTTTTAGCGCCAGAGAGGGTCTGCGTCGCCCCAGGCAGTGTTAGGTTAGTGCCAGTAACGCTAACACCCACGCGCAAAGCATACACCCCCCTTAGTGGTATAGTATCTGATCAGATCTATACTAGCATCCCCAGCGGTTTAGGGTTCCCAAAAACGCAGTGTTAGCGGGATCAGCCCAGATACCTGCTAGCGCCTGCGTTTAGCCCCTCCGCCCAGCCCAGCCCAGCCCAGCCCACCCAAGTGCAGTATCGATCGATCACTGTCACTTACCAAACACAACACACATAACTGCAGCGTTCGCAGAGACAGGCCTGATCCATATCAACCAGTCCATAGCAACCGTCCATAGCAACCAGTCCATAGCAACCGTCCATAGCAACCATCCATAGCAACCAGTCTATAGCAACTGTCCATAGCAACCATCCATTGCAACCAGTCCATAGCAACCGTCCATAGCAACTGTCCATAGCAACCATCCATAGCAACTATCCATAGCATCCAGTCCATAGCAACTGTCCATGGCAACCAATCCATAGCAACCGTCCATAACAACCAATCCGTAGCAACCGTCCATAGCAACTGTCCATAGCAACCGTCCATAGCAACCAGTCCATAGCAACAATCAATATCAACCAGTCCAAGGTGAATGTTTTGAACGCTACCACTCAAAAGTGAAGTTTTAGCGTAGGGTACAGCATTTCACAGACAAGGACACACTTACACAGGGTCTCCCAAGATGCCATTACATTTTGAGAGACCCGAACCATTACAGTTGTAAAGTTACAAAAAAAGTGTAAAAAAGAAAAAAAAAAAACGTAAAAAACAAAACACAAAAAATATATAAAATAAAAAAAACAAAAATAGTTGTCGTTTTATTGTTCTCTCTCTCTCTCTATTTTCTCTCTATTGTTCTGCTCTTTTTTACTGTATTCTATTCTGCAATGTTTTATCATGCTTGCTTTTCAGGTATGTAATTTTTTGTTTTCAGGTGCGCCATTCAACTGCAGCGCGGAATTATTTATCTTGACAGCAACAGCGTTTGCTCCCACGATACATAAAGCCGTGACACCACAGTTAAAAAAAAGAGCATATATGCCAAAGCATGGGGGCAGCAGGGGCGGAGGAGCGATTTTGCTCCTAATGCCGCGTACATACGGTCGAAATTCCGACGGAGGCCTGCCCGTGGAAAATTCCGACCGTGTGTACGCGGCATAACTTTTTTGCGGGAGGATGCCCCCATGCTTCGGCATATATATATTTTAGGCACAGGTTGCGTTAAAACATTTTTTTATTTTTTACTAGGTTTTGTTTTGGTATTTGCTTTGCAGGTATGGCATGGTAAGGTCTTACTGTTGTACTGTAATGTTACTTTGTTTTAATGTTAACCACCATTTGCTTAGCAGGTACGCCATTCAGTTGCAGCGCGGATCTATTTATCTTGACAGCCGTGACTCCAACGCTGTAGGAGGTGATTTCACCACCACAGTTAAAAAAAAGAGCATATATGCCGAAGCATGGGGGCAGCAGGGGCGGAGGAGCGATTTTGCTCCTAATGCCGCGTATATACGGTCGAAATTCCAACGGAGGCTTGCCCGTGGAAAAGTCCGACCGTGTGTACGCGGCATAACCTTTTATGCCGCGTACATACGGTCGAAATTCCGACGAAGGCTTGACCGTGTGTATGCGGCATAACTTTTTTGCGGGAGGATGCCCCCATGCTTCGGCATATATGCCCATCATTAGAAGTGGGTGGATGAAGGGAGGTATTCTAATGGTGGGCATACCCACCAATCAATCTCTTTTTATCGTTCAGCCAATAGGCTGTATGAAAAAAAAGATTACAATACATGTCCAACAAGGACCAGCAACGTACTGGTATGTTGCTGGACTTTGAATGTTTATACCAGAATGATGCCTGCGGGTTTAGGTATCATCTTGGTATCATTCTTTTCAGCCAGCAGCCGGCTTTCATGTAAAAGCAATTCTAGCAGATAATTAGCCTCTAGACTGCTTTTACAAGCAGTGGGAGGGAATGTCCCCCCCCCCCCGGATATAAAAAGCACCATTGGGAAATTGGGAAAGCATTTTATCACACCGATCTTGGTGTGGTCAGATGCTTTGAGGGCAGAGGAAAGATCTAGGGTCTAACCCCCCAATTTTTTTCAAAAAAAGAGTACCTGTCACTACTTATTGCTATCATAGGGGATATTTACATTCCCTGAGATAACGATAAAAATGGTAAAAAAATAAAATATGGAAGGCACAGTTTAAAAATAAAATAAAAAAGCCAAATAAATAATAAAAAAAAAAAAAAAAAAAAAAAAAAAAAAGCACCGCTGTCCCCCCCTGCTCTTGCGCAAAGGCGAACGCAAGCGTCGGTCTAGCGTCATATGTAAACAGCAATTGCATCATGCATGTGAGGTATCACCGCGAAGGTCAGATCGAGGGCAGTCATTTTAGCAGTAGACCTCCTCTGTAAATCTAACGTGGTAACCTGTAAAGGCTTTTAAATGCTTTTAAAAATGAATGTAGTTTGTCGCCGCTGCGCGTTTGTGCGCAATTTTAAAGCATGTCGTGTTTGGTATCCATGTACTCGGCCTATGATCATCTTTTTTATTTCATCAAACATTTGGGCAATATAGTGTTTTTTAGTGCATTAAAAATAAAAAAAGTGTGTTTTTCCCCCAAAAAATGTGTTTGAAAAATCGCTGCGCAAATACTGTGTGGAAAAAAAAAATGCAACACCCACTATTTTAATCTGTAGGGCCTTTGCTTTAAAAAAATATATAATGTTTGGGGGTTCAACATAATTTTCTTGCAAAAAAAATTTTTTTTTCATGTAAACAAAAAGTGTCAGAAAGGGCTTTGTCTTCAAGTGGTTAGAAGAGTGGATGATGTGTGACATAAGCTTCCTAATGTTGTGCATAAAATGCCAGGACAGTTCAAAACCCCCCCAAATGACCCCATTTTGGAAAGTAGACACCCCAAGCTATTTGCTGAGAGGCATGTTGAGCCCATTGAATTTTTTTTTTTTTGTCCCAAGTGATTGAATAATGACCAAAAAAATAAAAAAAAATAAAAATGTACAAAAAGTTGTCACTAAATTATATATTGCTCAAACATGCCATGGGCATATGTGGAATTACACCCCAAAATACATTCTGTTGCTTCTCCTGAGTACGGGGATACCACATGTGTGGGACTTTTTGGGAGCCTAGTCGCGTACGGGACCCCAAAAACCAAGCACCGCCTTCAGGATTTCTATGGGTGTAAATTTTTGATTTCACTCCTCACTGCCTATCACAGTTTCGGAGGCCATGGAATGCCCAGATGGCACAAAACCCCCCCAAATTACCCCATTTTGGAAAGTAGACACCCCAAGCTATTTGCTGAGAGGTATGTTGAGTATTTTGCAGATCTCGCTTTTTGTCACAAAGTTTTGAAAATGTAAAAAAAGAAAAAAAAAAAGAAAAAAAAATGTCTTTCTTAATTTTCAAAAACAAATGAGAGCTGTAAAATACTCCCCATGCCTCTCAGCAAATAGCTTGGGGTGTCTACTTTCCAAAATGGGGTCATTTGTGGGGGTTTTGGGCTATTTTGACATTTTATGGCCTTCAAAACTGTGATAGGTAGTGAGGAGTGAAATCAAAAATTTATGCCCTTAGAAACCTTGAAGGCGGTGCTTGGTTTTTGGGGTCCCGTACGCGGCTAGGCTCCCAAAAAGTCCCACACATGTGGTATCCCCGTACTCAGGAGAAGCAGCAGAATGTATTTTGGGGTGTAATTTCACATATAACCATGGCATGTGTGAGCAATATATCATTTAGTGACAACTTTTTGTACATTTTTTTTTCTTTTTGTCATTATTCAATCATTTGGGACAAAAAAAAAAAATATTCAATGGGCTCAACATGCCTCTCAGCAAATAGCTTGGGGTGTCTACTTTCCAAAATGGGGTCATTTGGGGGGGTTTTGTGCCATCTTGGCATTTTATGGCCTTCAAAACTGTGATAGGTAGTGAGGAGCGAAATCAAAAATTTATGCCCTTAGAAACCTTGAAGGCGGTGCTTGGTTTTTGGGGTCCTGTACGCGGCTAGGCTCCCAAAAAGTCCCACACATGTGGTATCCCCGTACTCAGGAGAAGCAGCAGAATGTATTTTGGGGTGTAATTTCACATATAACCATGGCATGTGTGAGCAATATATCATTTAGTGACAACTTTTTGTAATTTTTTTTTTTGTCATTATTCAATCACTTGGGACAAAAAAAAAAAATATTCAATGGGCTCAACATGCCTCTCAGCAATTTCCTTGGGGTGTCTACTTTCCAAAATGGGGTCATTTGGGGGGGTTTTGTACTGCCCTGCCATTTTAGCACCTCAAGAAATGAGATAGGCAGTCATAAATTTAAAGCTGTGTAAATTTCAGAAAATGTACCCTAGTTTGTAAACGCTATAACTTTTGCGCAAACCAATAAATATACGCTTATTGACATTTTTTTTACTAAAGACATGTGGCTGAATACATTTTGGCCTAAATGTATGACTAAAATTGAGTTTATTCGATTTTTCTTATAACAAAAAGTAGAAAATATCATTTTTTTTCAAAATTTTCGGTCTTTTTCTGTTTATATCGCAAAAAATAAAAATCGCAGAGGCAATCAAATACCATTAAAAGAAAGCTCTATTTGTGGGAAGAAAAGGACGCAAATTTCATTTGGGTACAACATTGCATGTCCGCACAATTTACAGTTAAAGCAGTGCAGTGCCGAATCCCAAAAACAGGCCTGGTCCTAATGGCCCGAAATGGTCCGTGGCTTAAGTGGTTAATATTATTAACAGATGAATATAAAGAAAAAAATAAGAAATAAAAGAACTAAAACAGCAACTACATATAAGTACTGTACTGGGTAGCTGCAATATTTGACATTTTTGATCATAGGTTTACACGTGCTTTAAATGACTTACAAGCAATAACCCCAAGGAACCAGTCAACAAAAAATGACAAACCAATCAACTTTTTATATGACAGCCTTTAATGAAAGTTAGAAACTGACTGGCTGTCATATGTTACAACCTACACCATAGCATTGGCCTTGGACCTGCCTTATTATATTCAGGTTACTGGCTCAGAGATTGCAGTCAGCAGCAGTCCTTTAGTTAATAATTTGGCCATTCCCAAAGGCAATGTTTATTTCCCTGCTATGTAATACTTAATATAAAAATTTTATGATGTGTTGTAATACTAATTATATACCTAAAATAACACAAATATGCTTTCCTTCTATGGTAAAAAAAAAAGTAAGAACAAGTGCTACAAGGATGTAGCAAGCATTTAAATTCCATCTGAGATTTAGCATATTACTGATGACTGCAGCTCATTGAATGGATATAAACCAAAGCAATTGTTTCATGCAGTCTAAAAATACCAAGGCATTTCTTCCTGAAGAACCATGGCCTATTTCCATCGACATAAAGGCTAATTTTCTGCTGAAGCGTTACAAGCTGTATTGAAAATGTAATAATAACCTAATTATGTACCATTGATAATAATAATCCTCTTTGGGTAATGAGTATTGGTGTATAAATTTGCTTTACATCACAGTCTGTTTGAAGACAAGTAAAATATACTTTTGACTTAATTGCAGATGGAAAAAGTAAGATAAGGAAGGAGAAAAGAGACAATACCACCTACCAGAAACACTAAGAAAAGGTGAATAAAAGAAAAATGATGCTACAATATAAGACATAAATACTAACTTTTACAGCAGATTATGAAATCCTTTGCAGCCACTCCAGAAACATTCGCTGTTACCTGTGTAGGTAGGACTAGCAATTGTTTTCTATCTCACACAGACTGTTTCCTGCCACTAGAGGTCACTATGTTCATAACAGCTTGCCAGCAATGATGCTCAATGGACTCTGAACCAACCCAAAATGGCCACCACACTTTGCCTCTGTGGTTTAGCGTACAGAAATTAGGCACATGTACTAGCTTACATAGTGGATGTGGCATCAAAGGGGGAAATTCTCTGCAGCTCAGCATGGGAAGAAGATCAAGGAGAGAAGTTTCTGAAGACTGAAAGCAGCTGAAAGAGCTCTGTACCGGGGAAGGGGGTGAGGGGAAAGCTCTGTAGTTGGAGGGATGAGGGAAGAGCTTTGTAGTGGGGAGGGTAAGGGGAAGAGCTCTGTACTGAGAGGGACGGAGGAAGAAATTTGTTGTAATGGGTGGGGTTTAAGGGAAGAGTTCTGTACTGGAAATGGAGGTTGAGGGAAGAGCTCTGTATTGGGTGGTTGAGGGAAAAGCTCTACAGTGGGAAGAAGGGTTTGGGTTGGATGGTAATTTTTGGTTTTCTACAGGCCTGTGAGTTTGTTTCCCACTTCTGAACCCTACATCTTGGGCATCCTGCGCACTACTGAGCTCTGCACAATACTCACTCCTGAGCCCGGCGCCCTGTGTAATACCCACCCCTGCACACTGAAAAATATTCACTTTTGAGCCCTCTGTGATACACACTCCTGAGCCCTACACGATACACACTCTTGAACCCTGCACAATATATGTTTCTTTTTTTTTTTACCACTGACACTAATGCAGCACCATTTTAGCTCTTAGCAACACCACTGACACATGGAACATTTTCTTCTGTCCAGTGAAACCACAGATGCAGGGACATTTTTTCTTCCAGTAACACCACTTACAGAGGGACATTTTTCCTTCCAGTAACACCACTGACACAGGGACATTTTTTTTAGCCACACCACCAACATGGGGGAACTTGTTCCATCCATTCACACTGCAGAAATTATCTTCCTTTTAGTTCTGTATGGGAGCAAAAGTAATGTGATTCTAGATACTCCCAAGGAATGATCACAAGGAATTCTTTGCAGAGCCCATGTGGCACTTTTAATATTGCAGTCAGCTCTTCTCAGTCTCCTTAGGCAGACAGCAAAAATAGCGGAAATCTGCTAAAGCCTCTCTGTACTAAACAACAGGGGTTTGACTAAAGAATTCACAGGATGTCCCCCTGAAACTCTGCTTGGGCAAGGTCATCCAGTGCCCAAGAAGAAAATGGGAAACTGTGCCCCCCCCACACACACACCTTTCCCGATTGAGAAGAAGAAGGGGATGGAGCTAAGAGTGGCATGCACCAAAATGTATGTAATATTTGGAATATATTTGGTAATATTTGATGAAATAGTGTCAATGTTTGTGGTGCACTGCTGCAAAATGAGTTTAATATTGGTGCACAAATATGAGGGATATTTTTCCTTTAGATGACACCACTGACTTAGGACTATTTTTGCCTTCACCACTGTTGGTCCCATATTTGTGCACTGATTTTAAACTCGGCAGTTCGTTGAAGTGTATCAAAAACATTGGTACTATTTCATCACTTGCTACAAATATTACATACAATTTGATGTTTGCCGTTATTGTCCCTGTCCCCTTCTCCACCTGGGAGGGGTGGGCAGTTTCTCATGTTTGCCCTGGGCTCTGCACTGCTTCAGGGGGATATCCTATATAATGTTTAGTCAAATTCCTGTTGTTCATTACTTAGAGGAGAGGGCAGAGAGGCTGGAGCCAATTCCAGCTATTTCTGCTGTCTGCCTAAGACTGAGAAGAGCTGACTGCCATATTGTAAGTGCCACGTGGTCTCTGTAAAGAATCCCTTGTGATCTTTTGTGATTCTGCTTTGGGGATATCTAGAATTACATTTCTTTGGTCCCATAAAGAACTGATATGTCTTCTGCTACCTGATCACTTCATCGGGAGATAGTGTCACATGCTGTATTGAATATTCAGGAAAAGATTGTTCAGCTACATATGGATGCATATAGACAATTGTTTTACAGTAGCATCTGCTGGATGAAGTAGAAATTTCCAGGCTCAGCTTACCGACCAACCTGCGACCAACCAAATTGGCCTGTCTAACAATATGCGTTAAAAACAGGGGTTTAGTCTGCACACATTTGCAAACACATGCGTAAGCTACAGGCCCCGTCAAGGCACCCCATTTTCTGCTACTGAGAAATGACCCAGGACTCTCTTACCTTTTCAGAGTCTGCTAGACCCAGACATAAGTTCCAAGCACCCCAACAAACACAGGCTCAGACTAAGGGATGTCTTTTTGTAGATTTATTGCAATGCTTAAACAGGAGAGAGGGACGAGGGCTCAGGATACTCCAAAACACAAAACAGGTACAGGAGGACAGATTATCATGCACAAATACTTTAGCAGCAGCCTTTGCTGGAGGTAGAGCTAGCTGGGATAGCCAGCTAATATGCATAAGTGGTCCCAGACCTTGCAGCAACCTCTGGCATTAAACCCTCATAGCACATGAACACCTAGAGTCCTAGGCAAAGGTGCTACTTAGGCCTCATGCCCACGGACATTTTAAAAAACAGTCTGTAAAGCTAGTATACACGCCAGAAAAAAAGCGTTGTTTTTAACGCGATTTTTACCGTGTTTTGCATTGAATTCAATGCACGTTTCCCCGCGCTAGCTTTCAGCCGCGTTTTTCTTTCTCTATTCCAAATCAATGGTTCCCTATGGGAGCCCATTGATTTTAATAGAGGCTGCACTAGAAGTCGGATCAAGATGATCCGACTTGCGGGGCGACTGATGACCGGAAAATCTTGAAGGGGAACCCCGCGAAAATTTTAAAAAAAATTGCGTGAGGTTCCCCCTCAGGACGATACCAGACCCTTTGGTCTGGTATGGATCTTGAGGGGAACCCCCAAACCAAAAAAAATGGCGCGGGGGTTCCCCCCAGGATCCATACCAGACCCTTATCCGAGCACGCCGCCCGGCCGGTCCGGAAGGGGGGGGCGAGCGAGCGCCCCCGCCTCCTGAACCATACCAGGCTGCATGCCCTCAACATGGGGGGTGGGTGTTTTGGGGCAGGGGGGCGCCCTGCGGCCGCCCCCCCAAAGCACCTTGTCCCCATGTTAATAGGGACAAGGGCCTCTTCCCGACAACCCTGCCTGTTGGTTGTCGGGGTCTGCGGGCGGGGGGCTTATTGGAATCTGGGAGCCCCTTTTAATAAGGGGGCCCCCAGATCCCGGCCCCCCACCCTATGTGAATGAGTATGGGGTATCGTACCCCTACCCATTCACCTGGGGGAAAAGTGTCAATAAAAAAAACACACTAAACAACTTTTTAAAGTAATTTATTAGGCAGCTCCGGGGGTCTTCTTCCGACTTCTGGGGTCTTCTACCGACTTTGGGGTCTTCTTTCGACTTTGGGGGGTCTTCTACCGACTTCGGGGGTCTTCTTCCGACTTCGGGGGTCTCTCTGGTTCTTCTCCCGCTCTCCGGTGATTTCTGCCTTCTACCGGGCACCTCCGTTATCTTCTGCCAGCTCTTTTGCTAGCGGGGTCCCGGTCTTCATCGTCGTCTTCTTCCCTCTTCTCTTCTTGAGATGTTGACACAACGCGGTCTGCCGCTGTAATGCCGTGTGCCTGGCGCGCAACCACTTATATAGGCATGGGGCGTGGTCACTGGGTGATGTCACCCGGTGACCCCGCCCCTTATGACGTCACAGTCCCATTATGCCCCGGGACTGCCCCGGTGACCACGCCCCATGCCTATATAAGTGGTGGCGCGCCGGGCACATGGCATTACAGCGGCAGACCTTGTCGTGTCAACATCTCAAGAAGAGAAGAGGGAAGAAGACGACGATGAAGACCGGGCCCCCGCTAGCAAAAGAGCTGGCAGAAGATAGCGGAGGTGCCCGGCAGTAGGCAGAAAGCACCGGAGAGCGGGAGAAGAACCGGAGAGAGCTGAGAAGTCGGAAGAAGACCCCCAAAGATGGTAGAAGACCCCAGAAGTCGGTAGAAGACCCCAGAAGTTGGAAGAAGACCCCTGGAGCTGCCTAATAAATTACTTTAAAAAGCTGTCTAGTGTGTTTTTTTTATTGACACTTTTCCCCCAGGTGAATGGGTAGGGGTACCCCACGGTGGGGTGCCGGGATCTGGGGGCCCCTTATTAAAAGGGGCTCCCAGATTCCGATAAGCCCCCCGCCCGCAGACCCCGACAACCAACGGCCAGGGTTGTCGGGAAGAGGCCCTTGTCCCCATCAACATGGGGACAAGGTGCTTTGGGGTGGGGGGGCCGAAGGGCGCCCCCCCTGCCCCAAATTACCCACCCCCCATGTTGAGGGCATGCGGCCTGGTACGGTTCAGGAGGCGAGGGGCGCTCGCTCGCCCTCTCTTCCTGACCGACCGAGCTGCGTGCTCGGATAAGGGTCTGGTATGGATCCTGGGTGGAACCCTGCGCCATTTTTTGGTGTGGGGGTTCCCCCTCAAGATCCATACTAGACCGAAGGGTCTGGTATCATCCTGAGGGGGAACCTCACGCAAATTTTTGCGGGGTTCTCCTTCAAGATTCTCCGCACATGAGTCGCACCGCAAGTCAGATCATCTTGATCCGACTTCTGGTGCGACCTCTATTCAAATCAATGGGCTCCCATAGGGAACCATTGATTTGAAATAGAGAAATAAACGCTGGACGAGGCTTAACACAGCGTTAAGCCTCGTTACATTGCGTTTTTACACCCTTTACCGGCGTCTGACGTCTTTACAGCTCTAACGCTGGAGCTTCAGAACGCACTGGTCCTGGGGGTTTTTTTTGCAGCTTAAAAAGGCCTATGCCATTTACAGCTCAAAAACGTCATGGTGGGCATGAGGTTATAGGCTAACATGGAGAGCCGTTTTGAGGCTGCAAAAAATGCTCATAAAAGTGGCTGTAAAAACGTCCGTGGGCATGAGGCCTTACAATGACAGCTGTCGCCAACCATCTTTCATGCAACACTCTTCAGTGATAAAGAGGTATTTCTCCATCCCAACTTCTTAAGGTAGTGTCCTCTAGCAAATGTCTTTTAGTTCAAGTTCTTCCCTTTCCTCAGCCAAGCACATGCTGAGGCCTAGTAACAGCTCTTCAGCACACAGGCTGCCTCCCGAAGACAGCAGCCCCAGGAGATGATACCTTTGAACAGATTACCCAAAAATGTATCTTCTTTCCAGGCCTATTATAGGCACCAGCTTACAGGGATTAGCTGAGGTCAGATAAATATTCATAACTCAGTGGCTAACTCTCCTACTCTGTTTCTGAAAGCTTCTTCCAGAGGCAGACAGGAGCAATCAACCAACACGCTTAGGAAAACCTAGGCAGACCTAGAAAATAGATTGTTGCTCCACTGAGTACAGCAGAGCCAAAATTAAAAAATTGCCAGACTGGGGCAGGGCGCTACACCTGTTGCTCTGTTTGCATTAACTATTTATTTTATTTTCAGAGCGTAGCAACTGCTAAATCAGTTTCCATGCTTTTTACCATTGTGTGTCCCACAGTGTGATGGGAATTTGAGGGTATAACCAGATTCAGGTAAGAGCTGTGCCTACATACCTATCAAAGCCAACACCTACGGGTGCACTACACCTTATACTCTGTAGGTATAAGAGACTGGTCCTAGGTTCTGTCTGATCCAAGCAATGCACTAGTAATCATTACTAGGGAATGAGCTCGATGTTCGAGTCAAACATAATGGAACGTTCGCGGGAAATTTGAGTGCCCCATAATGCACTGCGAGATCGCATACTGTATGATGATTGGCCAAAGCATACACCTGACCTGCATGCTTTGGCCAATAACAGCACGCTCTGCTGTGAGAGCCATAATTGGCTAAAGGCAGGGTGCCTTTGGCCAATCATGGCTCAGGGGGACTAAGTCCACGCCCCACACTATATAAGGCTGCTTACATAGTGGCCGCATGTAGTGTTGGTGGCGGGGACAGAGAGATAGCTTGAGTTAGATTAAGCAGGCAGGTTATTTAGTTAGTGGCAGTGTATTTTATATATATGTATATATTTATATATATATATATATACTCTGCATTCAGTGTAGCCTATATATACACAGTATACTCTGCATTCAGTGTAGTGTATATATACAGTGCATTTGGGCGGTGTACAGTATATAATACACTTCAGGCGGTGTATCAATTTATATATACAGTCTAGTATATATATATATATATATGTCAACTCTACATTCAGTGTAGCATATATATATACACAGTGCATTCAGCGGTGTACAGTATATAATACACTTCAGGCGGTGTATTAATATATATATATATATACATGTAGCGGGTATATACTTTTCTATTATGTTTGAAACTGGCAGAGACACCAGTGATGCATAGTTCCCTGCGGCACAGCAGGTGGCGCTGTCCCTGTGGGCTGGGGTTGAACCATCACTGCAGTGCCGTACCCTTTGTGGCCTCTCGCAGCACCTGTACGGTGGGGCGGAGAACCCGCTGTGCTTGCTGGGGGAGGGTATAAGGGGGGCGGACATCTTTGTCGGAGAGGAGAGTCCCAGGCACCTTTAGCCTGAGGGCTGCGGTCCGTGGTCGGTGTCCAGGCGGCCTAGGCCTGGACACCAGGAGTTCGGGAGCCACCTCAGACACCTTCAGTCTGGGGTGAGGTACTTTGTCCAAGGCCTGGGGCCCAGCTACTTCCACTGGGTTCCGCCCGGGAGGGATCGTCCTAAGGTGCCCGACGGACTGGGTACCTGAATCTAAGACGCAATGGACCGCGCAGGTGACCTTCCCGTAGATCTGGTGCAGCAGATTGCCAGTGCCGGGACAGGGCCTCCGGAGACCGTCTGGAGGGATGCCTTCACCAAATAGGGGCCTTATTCACGCGGAAGGTGGTTCGTGTGCTAAAGTCTGTGCAGAGACATTTTGCAAAGGTCGCATCTGAAGACCATTACTTTAAGGCCTGTGGCAGAGGCTGTAACAGTTCACACGGTAGGTGGCAGCTACCAATTCACGGTCGGTGGCAGAGACCGTGCGCCAAGCCTATTCGCACGCAAACAAAAGGAATAGGAGAGTTCATTGTGCCTGGGCCTACTCGTATCCACACCCCCTGTATGTCTGTTGAGGGAGTCCAACTGATTGTGTTTCATCCTGACATTGAAAAATAAAGGAGTGTTGGACTTTTATTGGTGTGGGGCTCAATTACTGGCAGACACTGTTCCACAGGAGAAGCGGAGGCTCCAAACACCGAACAGCGACCCGAAGGTAAAGAAAATTTGCTCACACCACACAAACATCTGCGGTGAAAGTATTGGCGTGGTGACCCCGCACTCTCTCCTCCAAGGTACCCCTAGACTGCAACCAAAGATAACCGATAAACAAGAGAGAGAGAGTGGAGGCCGCTACATACAGTCTAGTATGTGTGTATATATGTATATATGTATATATATATATATATATATATATATATATATACTCTGCATTTAGTGTAGCCTATATATATATATATATATATATACAGTGCATTCAGTGGTGTATAGTTTCTAATACACTTCAGGTGGTGTACACAGTATAAAATACAGGGTGTACATTTTCTAATACACTTCTGGTGGTGTACACAGTATATAATACAGTGCAGCCATTGTACAGTTTCTAATACAGTGCAGTCAGTGTACACAGTATCTAATACAGTGTGTATAGCTTCTAATACACTTCAGGCTGTGTATTAATATATATATACAGTCTAGTGTATATATATATATATATACTCTGCATTCAGTGTAGTCTATATATACAGTATATATTACATAGCGGCCGCATGTAGTGTTGGTGGCGTGGACAGAGAGATAGCTTGAGTTAGATTAAGCAGGCAGGTTATTTAGTTAGTGGCAGTTTATTTTATATATATATTGTGAGGGGGTTAGCTCGGCAGCGGGTGTGTGTGACCCCCGGGATGGGCTCCCCACACAAAAACAGGCCCAGCAAACGGAGGTTGTGGTTTTCAAAATCAAAAAGGTGCGGTTTATTTTCTATTTACAGTGACAAAACACAGCAAAGCAAAAGAAACATAAATAAAATAAATCCTGGTCAACTTGACCTCTGACTAAACATACAGGTTTCCTAACTAACAACTGGGATCAGCCTAGTGCTGTCCTAGTCCCTAAGTCCCTGATTTTAAATGTCCAAGCAAATAGCCACACAGGCTTTGTCTCACCGCACAGGGGTTCACTCTCCCTAGACAGTCCACACAGGTCTGGGTCCAGGCATGAGCAAACACCTAATGAATCTGGGAGTTCTTATAGAGGCCTAAATGAGCTGACAAGCTTCAGCTGGTCTCATCAACTCCCTGTCTGCACGACGCCCCACACTCTCCCTAGAGGTATGAGTCATCCATGAGCCCACTAGCCTCAGCTGGGCTTATACAACTCTCCACCTAGTTGTATAAGTCGGCGTAAAGCCTGAATCTGGGCGAAATATATCTACCCCCCTGGATGCAACCAGGTGACTTTACCTTCCTGCTGTCACATACCCCCCCCTCTTGTTTTAACCTCGGGGTTGGAACACCAGCAATCAGGCATTCATGTACTCGAGACAAAGCATCCACATTCCCCATTTGAACACCAGGGCGATGCTTTACTGTGAAGTTGAATTCCTGGAGGGCCAGGAACCACCTATTCACTCTTCTATTTGTTTCCTTGTTTTGAGCCATCCACTTTAACGGAGCGTGATCCGTAACCATGTCAAAGTGCCTACCTAGCAGGTAGTACCGAAGGGAATCTAGAGCCCACTTCACCGCTAAACACTCCTTTTCAACGGTGGCGTAATTTACCTCATGGGACTTCAACTTCCTGCTGAGGTAAATGACTGGGTGCTCTTCCCTGTTCCAGACCTGGGACAATACTGCTCCTAACCCCACATCTGACGCATCACTTTGTACGACAAAGTCTTTAGAGAAGTCGGGTGAGTACAACACTGGCTGGCTACATAAGGCTTGTTTCAAGAATTGGAATGCTGCCTCAGCCTCGGGGGTCCATTTAATCATGACCGACCCTTTCCCCTTCGTCAGGTTGGTTAGGGGCACAGCCTTAGAAGCAAAGTGGGGAATGAATTGCCGATAATACCCAGCGATTCCCAGAAAGGCTCGTACCTGCTTCTTGCTGTTGGGACGTGGCCAACTCTGGATGGCCTCGACTTTGTTGAGTTGGGGTTTTATTACTCCCCTCCCAATGGTGTACCCAAGATATTTGGCCTCCTCCTGCCCAATGGTACACTTCTTGGGGTTAGCCGTAAACCCCGCTTCCCGAACAGAGTCCAGGACTGCTTGCACTTTTGGCAGATGTGAGGCCCAATCTGTGCTATGGACAATTACGTCATCCAGGTAAGCCGCAGCATACTTCCGATGGGGCCTCAGCATCTGGTCCATTTTCCGCTGGAATGTGGCCGGCGCATTCTGTAACCCGAACGGCATTCTTTTATATTGGAACGCCCCGTCTGGGGTTACAAATGCGGTTTTCTCTTTGGCCGACTTGGCCAGGGGGATTTGCCAATACCCTTTTGTGAGGTCAAGAGTCGTCATGTATCGGGCTGTTCCCAGCCGGTCGATCAACTCATCTATACGTGGCATGGGGTAGGTGTCAAATTTTGTAACTTTGTTCAACTGACGAAAATCGTTACAAAATCGCCAGCTCCCATCCGGTTTAGGCACCAACCCAATGGGACTAGACCAATCACTTTGGGACTCCTCTATCACCCCTAAGTTCAGCATTTTCTGTACTTCCTCCCGTATTGCCTCCCGTCGGGCCTCTGGGATCCGATAGGGTTTTAACTTCACCCTTTCACCGGGCGGGGTAATGATGTCATGCTCTACCCCAGATGTTTGTCCCGGCAGCTCAGAGAATACCTCCTTGTTGCGAAGCACAAACTCCTTAACCTCCTGTTGTTGGGGTTGTGACAAGGTGGCTGCTATTCCAACCTCAGGAATCACGCAACCAGTTTGAGCTGGTGACCAAGTGTCTGCGACTAGGGACTCTCTATCCCTCCAGGCTTTCAACAGATTAACGTGATAGATCTGTTCGGGCTTTCGCCTTCCTGGTTGTCTGACCTTGTAATTCACTTCGCTCACTTTTTCCATTATCTCATAGGGGCCTTGCCATTTGGCAAGGAATTTACTTTCAACCGTAGGGACAAGTACCAGTATCCTATCCCCCGGGGAAAAGGTACGGGTCTTGGCTCCACGGTTGTACACTCTCTGCTGTGCTAACTGCGCTTGGGCCAAATGTTCCTTCACGATGGGCATTACCTGTGCAATTCGGTCTTGCATCAGGGCGACATGCTCAATCACACTCCTGTGGGGAGAACTCTCACTTTCCCAAGTTTCCTTGGCAATATCCAACAGCCCTCTTGGGTGTCTCCCATACAGTAACTCAAAGGGGGAGAATCCCGTAGAGGATTGGGGCACCTCCCTAATAGCAAACATCAGATAAGGAAGTAGACAGTCCCAATCCTTTCCATCTCTATCCACCACTTTCTTCAACATTTGTTTTAGGGTTTTGTTGAATCTTTCAACCAGCCCATCGGTTTGGGGGTGATACACAGATGTACGTAATTGCGTCACTTTGAACAATTTACACAGCTCCTTCATAACCCGGGACATAAAGGGTGTACCTTGGTCCGTAAGCAGTTCTTTACAAATACCCACCCGGCTAAACACAAGAGATAGCTCTTTGGCTATGGTTTTGGCCGAGGTATTTCGGAGAGGGATCGCTTCTGGATAACGGGTGGCATAGTCCATTATAACTAATATGTACTGGTGCCCCCTAGCGGACTTGATTATAGGCCCTACCAAATCCATGGCGATCCTCTCAAACGGGACCTCAATGATGGGTAGAGGGACCAGCGGGCTACGGAAATGTGGCATCGGGGCCGACCTCTGACACACAGGGCAGGAGGAACAATAATTTTCTATGTCCCTCATCACCCCCGGCCAATAGAATCTCTGTAATACCCTCTCTCGGGTTTTCTCTGTCCCCAGATGACCTCCAAGAATGTGCCCATGGGCCAACTCCAACACCAACTTCCTGTAAGGTTTGGGCACCACAAGCTGCTCAACGGTTTCTTCTGCCCTTTTTGCCACCCGATACAGTAGGTCCTTCTCTACGCTGAAGTATGGGTAAGTGCAGGTATTATCTGGGTTCACTAACTCGCCATCTATTTTCACTACGTTTTCCCGTGCCTTTATTAGGGCGGGGTCTTTCAACTGTTCTGTGGCAAAGTTTTCCCTGTGAACCTCAAGATCAGAAAACTCCACAGACGGTAGGTTTTCGTCTGAGGAGGTGGGCTCCTCTCCAGTTTCTTGAGTCTCCCCTGCCAATACTGATAAGGGAAATTCCGGAGAGTCCTCACCACTCTCAGGGGAGTTCTGGCTATCACATTCCTGGTACATAGGGGCACCAGTGGGGGGCTCAGGATCATCCCACAGTTCCCAGAACTTCGGAAAATCCCTTCCCACAATGGCGTCATGCGGTAACTGAGATACTAAGCCCACTGGATGAGAGAGGGTACCTTTGGGGGTCTCGAAACACACTGTAGTCACTGGATACTCTCGGGTGTCCCCATGCACACAAATAACAGCTACCTTGCTATTCCCAAAGACCTCTGTTTTAACTAACTCAGCCTTTATCAGGGTCACAAGGCTACCTGAATCCAGCAATACCACAACATTTCTACCATTAACACACATTTTGCATAAATGTTTCTCAGTTCCTCGAATGGCAGTGCATGCGACTGTCGCACACAGCGACTGACGTCTGCCCGTCAGAAAGTCACACTGCATGGGTTCCTCCACAACCGGGCAATTGGCTGCAATATGTCCCGCTTGCCGGCAGCGGTAGCAAACGATCCTTCTTGCCGCCTCTTGAGCCGCTGATTTCCCAGGCTGTTCTCGCCAAACTTGGGGTAGAGCTCCCACCCTCTCACTCTCTCCACCCTCACCCCTTGGAATCCTCTTATCCTCCCCTGGGGATGGTCTGGTCTTAGGGTGGAAAGTCCGAGTGTCTCTGGAAGAGGCCGTCAGGTTCTCTGTAGCCAAGTATTTCTCCACACGATCCACAAGACCATCGGCCGTCTCTGGGTCTCCATGGCTTACCCACTTTTGGATGGCAGTAGGAAGAGCTCTCAAAAACCGATCCATTACAACACGTTCCACAATCTTTGGTGCGGACAAAGTCTCTGGCTGTAGCCACTTTCTGCTCAGGTGAATGAGATCATACATTTGAGACCTGGGGGGTTTTCCAAGCTGGAAAGTCCAGTTATGCACACGCTGAGCCCGGACAGCCTGGGTGACACCCAGCCTTGCCAAAATTTCAGCTTTTAGCATCACATAGTCTTTTGCTTGGTTAGGCTCTAGGTCATAGTAAGCTTTCTGCGATTCACCAGTTAACAGAGGAGCCACCAGTCCAGCCCACTGCTCCTCAGGCCACTTTTCTCTTTCAGCGGTCCTTTCAAATGTGGTCAAAAATACCTCTGGATCATCCTCTCCAGTCATTTTTGTCAATAAACGACTCACCCCAAAGGACGCGGTATTAGTGGGACGGCTTTCCTCACTGGTCTGCGGACGTTGCTGCATTACTGCTTCCATCTGTTGTTGTAGTCTCTGCTCTTGCTTCTGCAACAGGTCTATGAAGCGGGCCTCAGATTGCTGCTGGGCTTGTTGCTGAGCCTCCAGACTCTGTTGCAAAGTTGCGTTTGTCTGCTGCTGGGCTGCAAGGCTCTGTTGATGAGCTTGCTGCTGGGCTGCGAAGTTCTGTTGTTGAGCTGCAAGGCTCTGTTGATGAGCTGCAAGGCTCTTTTGCAAACCTGCATTTGTCTGCTGTTGATTGGCATTTGCTAGAGCCAGCTGCTTCAGTATCTCCTCCATGCTGGCTTAAAAAAAAACTGCCACTGGTTCTCCACCAACTGTGAGGGGGTTAGCTCGGCAGCGGGTGTGTGTGACCCCCGGGATGGGCTCCCCACACAAAAACAGGCCCAGCAAACGGAGGTTGTGGTTTTCAAAATCAAAAAGGTGCGGTTTATTTTCTATTTACAGTGACAAAACACAGCAAAGCAAAAGAAACATAAATAAAATAAATCCTGGTCAACTTGACCTCTGACTAAACATACAGGTTTCCTAACTAACAACTGGGATCAGCCTAGTGCTGTCCTAGTCCCTAAGTCCCTGATTTTAAATGTCCAAGCAAATAGCCACACAGGCTTTGTCTCACCGCACAGGGGTTCACTCTCCCTAGACAGTCCACACAGGTCTGGGTCCAGGCATGAGCAAACACCTAATGAATCTGGGAGTTCTTATAGAGGCCTAAATGAGCTGACAAGCTTCAGCTGGTCTCATCAACTCCCTGTCTGCACGACGCCCCACACTCTCCCTAGAGGTATGAGTCATCCATGAGCCCACTAGCCTCAGCTGGGCTTATACAACTCTCCACCTAGTTGTATAAGTCGGCGTAAAGCCTGAATCTGGGAGAAATATATCTACCCCCCTGGATGCAACCAGGTGACTTTACCTTCCTGCTGTCACAATATATATATATATATATATATATATATATATATATATATATATATACTTTCCAGAAAGTATTCAGACCCCCTTACATTTTTCACTCTTTGTTATATTGCAGCCATTTGCTAAAATCATTTAAGTACATTTTTTTCCTCTTTTTTTCCTCATTAATGTACACACAGCACCCCATAATGACAGAAAAACACAGAATTGTTGACATTTTTGCAGATTTATTAAAAAAGAAAAACTGAAATATCACATGGTCCTAAGTATTCAGACCCTTTGCTGTGACACTCATATATTTAACTACTGTCCATTTCTTCTGATCATCCTTGAGATGGTTCTACACCTTCATTTGAGTCCAGCTGTGTTTGATTATACTGATTGGACTTGATTAGAAAAGCCACACACCTGTCTATATAAGACCTTACAGCTCACAGTGCATGTCAGAGCAAATGAGAATCATGAGGTTAAAGGAACTGCCTGAAGAGCTCAGAGACAGAATTGTGGCAAGGCACAGATCTGGCCAAGGTTAAAAAAAAAATTCTGCTGCACTTAAGGTTCCTAAGAGCACAGTGGCCACCATAATCCTTAAATGGAAGACGTTTTGGACGACCAGAACCCTTCCTAGAGCTGGCCGTCCGGCCAAACTGAGCTATCGGTGGAGAAGAGCCTTGGTGAGAGAGGTAAAGAAGAACCCAAAGATCACTGTGGCTGAGCTCCAGAGATGCAGTCGGGAGATGGGAGAAAGTTGTAGAAAGTCAACCATCATGCAGCCCTCCACCAGTCGGGGCTTTATGGCAGAGTGGCCTGACGGAAGCCTCTCCTCAGTGCAAGACACATGAAAGCCAGCATGGAGTTTGCTAAAAAAACACCTGAAGGACTCCAAGATGGTGACAAATAAGATTCTCTGGTCTGATGAGACCAAGATAGAACTTTTTGGCCTTAATTCAAAGCGGTATGTGTGGAGAAAACCAGGCACTGCTCATCACCTATCCAATACAGTCCCAACAGTGAAGCATGGTGGTGGCAGCATCATGCTGTAGGGGTGTTTTTCAGCTGCAGGGACAGGAGGACTGGTTGCAATCGAGGTAATGAATGCAGCCAGATACAGGGATATCCTGGACGAAAACCTTCTCCAGAGTGCTCAGGACCTCAGACTGGGCCGAAGGTTTACCTTCCAACAAGACAATGACCCTAAGCACACAGCTAAAATAATGAAGGAGTGGCTTCACAACAACTCCGTGACTGTTCTTGAATGGCCCAGCCAGAGCCCTGACTTAAACCCAATTGAGCATCTCTGGAGAGACCTAAAAATGGCTGTCCACCAACTTTTACCATCCATCCTGATAGAACTGGAGAGGATCTGCAAGGAGGAATGGCAGAGGATCCCCAAATCCAGGTATGAAAAACTTGTTGCATCTTTCCCAAAAAGACTCATGGCTGTATTAGATCAAAAGGGTGCTTCTACTAAATACTGAGCAAAGGGTCTGAATACTTAGGACCATGTGATATTTCAGTCTTTCTTTTTTAATAACTCTGCAAAAATGTCAACAATTCTGTGTTTTTCTGTCAATATGGGGTGCTGTGTGTACATTAATGAGGAAAAAAAATAAACTTAAAAGATTTTAGCAAATGGCTGAAATATAACAAAGAGTGAAAAATGTAAGGGGGTCTGAATACTTTCCATAACCACTGTATATACAGTCTAGTATATATAGTGTAGCCTATATATATACAGTGCATTCAGTGGTGTACTGTTTCTAATATACTTCAGGCGGTGTACACAGTATATAATACAGTGTAGTGTGGTGTTACAAAAAAAAAAACATAATGCCCGGAAGGCCACCAAGGAGAGGCAGATGCTCACAGGCCATTAAAAGAGGGCAAGTAGCCTCTGTGTTTACAGTCAACAGTGGTGGTCGTGGACATGGTGCATCCTCTGCAGGTGGCCATGGGGCACGCTTGTCCGTTTTTTTTGCTGCTGGCCGTGTTATTGAGCCACAACATGCAGAAGAGTTGTCCTGTGGATAAGAGCTGGTGGAGTGGATAACATAGCCGTCCTTATCCTCCTCATCCTGTTACCCAGGCCCAGAGTAGTTTGCCTTCCAACGCAGCTGCCAAAGCGGCTTATTCCACCAGCTCCTTGTCCACAGTCACTCCTCCCATAGCCCCACCATCATGCACGGAGGAGACCCCAGAATTATTCGACCACAGTGTTGGTTACATGCTGCTGGAGGATGCGCAGCGATTTGAAGGCTTCAATGTTGGTTCCCAGGTTGAGGAAGGTAGAAATGTGAACCTAGAGAGAGGGGGTGCCACAGAAGGACAAGAAACTGGCAGTCCTGTTCCCCCAGCTGCAGCATAGTGCCAAAAATTTGCTCCAGTGGCGAGGAGGGAGGGGATGATGAGGTCACTGACTGTACTTGGGTGCCTGAGAGAAGAGAGGAGGAAAGTGAGGAGGAGGCACAACTCCAACGAGGCAGGATGTCCTCCAGGGAGCAGCTTAAAGGCAGCCACCCTATTGCATCACACTGTAGAGCTCCGCAGGTGCAGGGCGCTGCTGACTCCCCACTGACTTTTCAAAGTTCCTTGGTGTGGGCCTTTTTTGACACGAGTGCATCAGATTGCACCGTTGCAATTTGCAACCTGTGTCTGAAGCGGATCAAGCGTGGCCAGAACAGCAACCGCTTGGACACCACATGCTTGACCAGACATATTACGACCTGCCATGCAGTCCATTGGCAAAAGCACTTGAAAGATCACATCATAGAAAAAAGCGGACTTCTCCTTGCTCCTCATCTGGGATCTCCAACCCTACTATACCTCCAGTCCTCTCAAAAATCTGCACTGAGAGAAATGAAGATATAGCAATAGGTGTCACACACACTTCACAATCTGCTAGCAGTACACCACCAATTTATTTCCGCAGGTAAATTTCCCTACCCCAGTTGCTGAACCGTAAAAAGAAATTCAGTCCCAGCCATCCACATGCTCAGCATCTAAATGCCAACAGAGCATCCAATGGGTTACTGGGTCTTGAGGATGGACCACTGGCCAGAACTTGCGCAATATGCATTCAAGCTACTGGCCTGTCCTGCATCCAACGGGCTTTCTGAACGCACAATCAGTGCTGCTGGAGGGTTTGTAACGCATCAAAGAGTGTGCCTGTCCACAGACTCCATTGATAGCCTCACTTTTATAAAAATGAATGAGACCTGGATCAGTAGCTATCAAGCACCTGATGCTGATGTAACTGATTGAATTTGCTATGAATCTGGGATCCCTTGAAGACTGCATATGCTGCCTATACAATTCCTCCTCAATCATGGTGATGCTAGCTTCCAACATAATTTTTGGTTTAGGGCACCACCACCACCTAAGGCCCAATTTTTATGCCCCATGTAATTACAATTTTTGAAATGATATTTAACAGTAGGGCCCGTTCCTGCGCCAAACAAGAGTAACTGTGAGGGGTTACAGTGTTCTGCACCACCAACACCTAAGGCCAAATTTTTATGCAGAGTATATAGTGAATCCGTATAGTATATATACTGCAGTTCAAAGTATATAGTGCCTGGGGGCCCCCCACGCCATTTAAAAAAAAAAAATTGGCATGCCATTTTTTTCAATGATTTTTTATGTACCGTATATACTTGAGTATAAGCCGACCCGAATATAAGCCGAGGCACCTAATTTTACCACAAAAAAATGGGAAAACTTATTGACTCTAGTATAAGCCTAGGGTGTCCATCTGCATGCCTCACTGTGCCTCACTTTGCCTCACTGTGTCCATGTGCATGCCTCACTGTGTCCATGCCTCACTGTGCCTTACTGTACCTATGCCTCACTGTGCCCATGCCTCACTGTGTCCATGCCTCACTGTGCCCATGCCTCACTGTGCCCATGCCTCACTGTGCCCATGCCGCACTGTCACTGTGCCCATGCCTCACTGTGCCCAATCTCCCTACCTGACCTCCGGCGCTGTGTGACTAGACTGACATTTAACATGGGAGTCTATGGAAGGGGTGCCCGGATTTGAAAAATCGTTGCTCCCCGGCCGTAGGTCCCCTGGACAACAAACTTTGCACACTTGTAGAGGAAGAGTGGGGCTACATGTGTGCCAAGTTTGGAGTCCATGGGATCAGGCGCACAAAGTTTAAGATGGACACAGATTTGAGTATAAGCCGAGGGGGGCATTTTCAGCACACAAAAAAATGTGCTGAAAAACTCGCTTTATACTCGAGTATATACGGTATATTGCCGGGATCCGGCAATACATTACAGCCGCGAGCAATTTTAAATGCAATTTTTTCCTTTAGAAATGTCATTTTGCTGCGGGACTGTTATGAACATGGGAACAATGTGCTACTTTACAGGCAGACTAAGGGGACCCCCCCAGGCACAATATTTAAAGGAAATTTGTATTTCCTTTAAATATGTGACCCCGCCCCCTTATGACGTCACAGTCCCGTAATGCCCCGGGCTGTGACGTCATAGGGGGGCGGGGTCACAGGGTGACATCACCCGGTGACCACGCCCCATGCCTATATAAATTATTGCGTGCCGCACACACTGCATTACAGCGGGAGACCTCGTCATGTCAACATCTCCAGGAGAGAAGAGGGAAGAAGATGACGATGAAGACCGTGCCCCTGCTAGCAAAAGAGCTGGAAGAAGATGGCCGGCAGAAGGCAGAAAGCACCGGAGAGTGGGAGAAGAACCGGAGAGCGCGGAGAAGGCACCGGAGAGTCAGAAGAGACCCCCGAAGTCGGAAGAAGACCCCCGAAGTCAGAAGAGACCTCCGAAGACGGAAGAAGACTCCCGTAGCTGCCTAATAAATGACGGTAAAAAGCTGTCTAGTGTGTTTTTTTTATTGACACTTTTCCCCCAGGTGAATGGGTAGGGGTACGATGTACCCCATACTCATTCACATAGGGTGGGGGGGCCGGGATCTGGGGGCCCCCTTATTAAAGGGGGCTCTCGGATTCCGATAAGCCCCCCCACCCGCAGACCCTGACAACCAACTGCCAGGGTTGTCGGGAAGAGGCCCTTGTCCCCATCAACATGGGGGCAGGGTGCTTTGGGGTGGGGGGCCGCAGGGCGCCCTCCTGCCCCAAAGCACCCACCCCCCATGTTAAGGGCATGCGGCCTGGTACGGTTCAGGAGGGGGGGGGGCGCTCGCTCGTCCCCACCCCCTTTCCTGACTGGCCGGGCTGCGTGCTCAGTTAAGGGTCTGGTATGGATTTTGGGGGGACCCCCACACCGTTTTTTTCGGCGTAGGGGGTTCCCCTTAAAATCCATGCCAGACCTAAGGGCCTGGTATGCTCTTGGAGGGGAACCCATGCCGGTTTTTTATTTAAAATTTGGCGTGGAGTTCCCCCTCATGATTCATACCAAACACAGGGGGCAGCCTGTCCTGGAGGCAACTTCAAGTTGCTCCAGGTCGCGCTGTGGTTCAGGCGCAAGTCGTGTCCAAGTTGCCTCTCAGAGTCGCGCTCAAAGTCGTGTTGCCCCTGTGTGAACCGGCACTTAGCCCAGGTTCACACTGGGCTGCGGGAGCGAAGCCGTGCGAGTTCAGCTGAACTCGCACGATTTCACTCTCGCTGGCAGTCCCGATTTCAGCCGCGATTACAAAGAAATCTGTGCGGGTTTCTGCACAGATGTCAATGTAAATCGCAGGCCGAAATCGCAAAAAGTAGTACAGAAACTACTTTTTGAAATCGGTGCAACGCCGCAAATGCGGCGTCGCACCGATTAGGACGGTGCCATTGCCGGCAATTTGCGGCAAATATCGCCGTTTTGACATGCGATTTGACATGCCAAATCTCATGTCAAAACGCACCAGTGTGAACCAGGGCTTAGGGGCATATTTATAAAGCAGTACATGTGGCTTTCATCAAACATTTACAAGTGGTAAATGAATCACTGTCATTATGCCCTTCTGTGTTTACACAATATTTTCACATTATAGGTTCCCAAAGACTTTAAATATATATGATCCCTTACTTTGTAAAACAACCCATTCTGTTTAAAATAGAAATGCAAGACAAACATTTGTGTATATACAATATAAAAACATTATGCGTTTTTTATAAGTGATCACATGATTTCTGTTCTTGGCTGCATAAGAAACTTAGAGAGTTGGGGGTAAAGACTGCAGGGGGGATGTCAGCAGGCAGGGCCGTCGGAACAGGACAGGCAAACCAAGCAACTGCTTGGGGCCCCCAGCTGGCCTGGGGCCCCAGCAGAGCTGCCTCCCCTCCCGCGATTTGGCGGCCCCCTCCTCCCGCAATTGGCGGCCCCCCCCACCCGCGATTGGCGGCCCCCTCCTCCCGCGATTTGGATTTGGCGGCTCCCCCTCCCGCGATTGGTGGCCCCCCCACCCGCGATTGGCGG
This sequence comes from Rana muscosa, assembly GCA_029206835.1. NCBI lineage: Eukaryota > Metazoa > Chordata > Amphibia > Anura > Ranidae > Rana > Rana muscosa. The sequence continues at coordinate 233,184,476 of CM055118.1, forward strand.
CCCCCTCCTCCCGCGATTTGGCGGCCCCCCCTCCCGCGATTGGCGGCCCCCCACCCGCAATTGGCGGCCCCCTCCTCCCGCGATTTGGCGGCCCCCCTCCCGCGATTGGCGGCCCCCCTCCTACGATTGGCGGCCCCACTCCCACGATATTGGCGGCCCCCCCTCCCACGATTGGCGCCCCCCCTCCCGCGATTGGTGCCCCCTCTCGCAATCGGCGTCGATGTCCCGCTTGGGGGCCCCAAATTCTCAATCTGCTTGGGGCCCCCAAATTCCTTCAAATGGCTCTGTCAGCAGGAGGCAGAAAACAGCAGCATACTGATCTTCCCAATGAATGGCCCTGGAGAGGGGTGCGTCAGCACAAGTCTGACCATTGGAGGACAGACAGACTGTGCTCCCAAGTAGAATACAAAGAAGCAAACTGAACACACTGGGAGGGATATGCTTCCATGAACCTGAAAGTGTACCTGCAGTGATATTTGTGGTAATAAAGTGCAAGTCAGACTTTATCATGGGTGCCTTCAGTTTAATTATAAAGCCAACTCTACTATAATGTACATTTCAGGCTCTGCTGGGAACAAATGTTGACACTTCTACCTGCTCCTTTTATCCCTTAAGTTGGCCATACACATGGCAATTTGATGAAGTGATCAAACCTTCAATACATTTTTTTTGCCAAAATTGCAAAGCAATGGTAAATATAAAATGGTGGCTTTGATCGATTGCAAAGAGATGGAAAACTGTCCTGATCAAACCCAGCAGAAAATACCAGTAGCTTTTGATGAAACTGTTGACACTTTTTTAACTTTTTCGATTCAACAAACTGTAATGCAGTTACCAATTAATTGCCTGGTTTAATTCAACTTCATAATCAATGGAATTCTGGTGGTCAATGGAACTCATGGGTGGAAGACTACAGGAATTATGGCCACGTGCATGGACAACATTGGCATTGAAGGGGCCAGGATTCCCCACAGTAGTTTATCTACTCCTTAAAAGACATAATGAAGGTATTACTGTCTCAAAGAAGGACCCAAAATTATTTGATTGTTTTGGAAAGGAAAACAAGTTTTAACTTTCCCAAGCCGTATCCGAATAAGAACATGAGAAAATTGCAGGCTAACTAACTCAAACAAAAGAATAATACAAACATCAATACCAGAGCATGTGTATACCAAAAATGCCAATAATTATATGAAAATGCTCACATCAATATGGAAGACTCACAGGGCATCGTTCATGTGCCCCTTTTGCCTGACCCAGGCTTTACTAATGGATGCTTTGTGATCCACTATATTGATGTGAGCATTTTCATATAATTATTGATATTATTGTTATACACCATGCTCTGTTAGACCCCTTTCACACTGGGGCGGGCAGGTGCGGTGGCGGTATAGCAGCGCGATTTTCAGCGCTGCTATACTGTCGTTCTTACCGCGGTATGCGGTCGCTAGGGGGGTTAATTTAACCCCCGCTAGCGCCCGAAAAAGGGTTAATACCGCCCGCAAACCGCGGCTATTGCCGCGGTTTGCGGGCGGTATTACCGCGCTGTCCCATTGATTTCAATGGGAGACCGCGGTAAAGGAGCGGTGAACACACCGCTCCTTTACCGCTGTAAAGAAGCGGCTAGCAGGACTTTTGGAGCGGTCCTGCTAGCGCACCGCTTCAGTGTGAAAGCCTTCGGGCTTTCACATTGAAGACACAGGGCAGGATTTTTTCATGCGGTATAACAGCGCTATTATTAGCGCTAAACCGCATGAAAAACGCCCCAGTGTGAAAGGGGCCTTATTGATGTTTGTATTATTCTTCATATATAGTGCTTTCCTACTATTATATCGGGTCCTGAGGAAGCCTTGAACTGGCGAAATGTTGACCTGGTGGCCGAATGCACAAAGACTCTACATCTACATTTATTATCTTGCTGTATATGCTATTTATGTATAGACTTCCGGTATCTCTAGTCGGGCAATTTATTTTCGATTCTGTCAATATTTGGATCCTTTAGAGGCAGTTCATGCCGATGTATTAACTCAAGTATTTTAACCCGCCTAGCGGTATTCCCGAGTCTGGCTCGGGGTAAGATTTCAGTACCTAAAGCGGTAATCCCGAGCCAGACTCGGGATCGCATGGCAGGATACAGGGGAGGATACAGGGGAAGTTACTTACCTTGTCCCTGGATCCTGCGATGTGTCCCTGCTGTGTGAGCAAGCCGTCATCTCGCTCGATCCACACTGCCGAGTGCTGCCGAGCTCCGTTCCCTGCGACGTTGCGGCGCATGGGGGCGGAGATCGGCGCCAAATTCAAAAAGTGAAACACACAATACACATACAGTATACTGTAATCTTACAGATTACAGTACTGTATCAAATATTAACACAACCCCATTGTCCCTAGTGGTCTGCCCAGTGCCCTGCATGCACTTTTATATAATAAAAACTGTTCTTTCTGCCTGGAAACTGGAGATTGTCCATAGCAACCAAAAAGTGTCCCTTTACATCAAAAGTGGTTTTAGACCAGCTAGAAAACAGCGATAATAAATTAGAATCACTTGCAAAATTGAGCGATAGTGATTTGTGGGGAAATTCGTCATCAAACACTGAAAAACACTTTTATTATTATTATATTATTATTTGTTATAATTATTTTATAGTTATTTATTATATTATAATTTATGATTTTGTTTTTTGAACTTTATCATACCCGGGATGTCTACTAGACTCTGGTTTGGACAGATTTAAGTGAGTTATTCCTAAGAATTACAGGCCTACAACCTACAATATAAAACACCAAATTTCCATGCAGAATAATGGTACCGCTTTCAGCACCTAAAATCTGACAGAATCATACCGCCAGGGAGGTAATGTTTATTAATAAATGTATGTTTTATATTTCTTTGGGTTGTCTACCATATTGAGCCTATAAAGACCCTTTATTCTAGGCGGTGTTTGAGTTAGTCAGCCCGCACTTTTTTCATATTTCTTTGTTTTACATTGTGGAGACTTGATTGAAGTGCAAGGCACCATCCATAAGATTACTGTTGGATCTCATTGCTGAAGTCATTAGATGTGTGAGATATAAAGAGTCATTATACAGGATCTATCTTGCCAGTAACCACAGAAAGCTTAAATAACACTCTTGGATGGCCTTTAATATTTCTTCTGTCCTGTATAGAATGAGCCCGATCAACAAATCCTAGTGTACAAAAGAAAAGAAAGGTTTATAAAAATGCTTTTTTTAAAGTAAAAAGTAGTAAATTAAAAGGAAAAGGGCACAAAAGTATCTAGATTACACACCACTTTCTTCCCCGCCTGATCAAAGACAACTTTGTATGACACAGCCAGATATTTAGATCACCAAGTTCTGCATCCACATCATTAAAAAAAACTAGTAAGTAAAGATAGCTTTTTATCTTAATTCTAACTGTATTTGATTGGTGTTGTTGTATGAAGTACCAGAGGGCTATGGCACTGCAGCTTCAAAGCTTTGAGTAGATAAAGCAAGCAGCACTAGCTAGCGTGCCCAGATGATGTAATGTGAGAGGAAATGAATCACGGGTCACATCACCCACAGGGAAACTTAAGGAAAATTAATCCATAAGGGGTGTCTCATGACTATTATCACAAGCAGTTTGTCCTGGACAGGGAAATGTAGCTATTTTAATCTCCCTTTATATTAGCAGTGTGGATAAAGAGTAATGCACCAGAGATTGCTACCACATTGATGGACCTTACAGAAAGCAAGAAGAACTCAGATTTGAGCTCTTCAGTGCTTGGGCCTCCTGCCTACTCATTTTCTTTGCCCGTGCAGAGCTACTTCTGTTCCTTATTAAAACCTCACCCCTAATCCCAGTTCACATGAACATCTGGGCATACATGCTGAGCAGAGAGGACAGGAATAAAAAGCCATTACAACTGGCGGTAATGAAAAGACAAGACTGGCAGAAAGACTTTCCTTCTAAACGGAATAAACAAACATGCATGACTGAGGTAGAACTGTGCATGACTTTTAACTGTAGGAACAAAATTCAGCTAATGGATTCTATGTCAACGTGTCTGCTGATGTATAGTAAAAAATGACTGGCTCAAATAACAGAAAATAAATAGTAATTTTGTCACCAAATGTCCCATAGTACCCATGGAATGTTCATGCAAGTAAATAACAAAATAAAAGCGCGATACTCGAGAAAGTTAAAAAAAAATAGTTTGTTTCTTGAAGTACAACTCTTGATTCAATTAATGTACCTGGAAGGTAAGTCTTCTGTCATTTTGGATGCTGTAGTTAACTTAAATCAGGAATGATGTACTGCTGTATTAAATGGCCACTAAAATTGAAACTACAGTTTTATTGATATAGCGATACCCCCAGTTAAGAGGGCTGCTGGAATGATTATTTTGGGCCCCTGTAATGCACCCTGTCAACCCCCGGCAGTTGGCTCTAACCTCCCCTGGCACAGCTAGTAGGGGATGATAGGATTGTGTAGCCTGCGACTCACGGAGACACAATCCTATATTAGAACACATACAACAATGCACTTTATCTGTCCTTACCCGTCTCCTCTGCAAGTAAATGACACAACACCAGTATACTTAACCCTTGCACTTTTACTTAGTTGGTTTGGTAAGAATATAATCACAGTTTACATATCATGTGCAGAGCCCTGCAATAAAAGAGTATCTCAGCAAACAGACAGATATACAGTATGATGCATAAATCTAACAGTCCCTGCTGCAGCTATTCTCCCTCGTGGCAAAAATGGCGCCCAGTAATATCTACGCTAAGTCAGGTCCGACTGTACTATGTAGAAGTTCTGTAGGGGAAATTCTTCGCTAGCAAACGGTGGTGCACTTGCTGAAGAAACAACTGTAATCCACAGGGTAAAAAGGGTTTTGATAACTTGGTGAATAAAGGAAATCTCTAAAGCTGCTCTGATGCACTGTCCCTCTGGTGCGCAGCACAACACTAATGAAAGCTCCGGTTAACAGTTATTGGGCCTAGAGATCCTATGTAGTTCTCTGAGCAGGTGCTCTCTCACCCAACCGGACCAGTCCGTGTCCGTATCTTCCACTGCTGTGTCTTGGTACACAGGTCTCACGACATCCAAGTCTTCGGTCCTCCGGGAAGCGATGCGGCAACGGTATGCAGAACGTCCCTCAGGATCCTCGGTGAGAGCCGAAGGCTCTTTGGAGAAATGCCCAGGCTTCAGGCCTTGTAGCACCGCAGGCTCGGAAAGGAGTTCCTTTTGCTGGGCGGGCGATGTCCAAAGAGACTGAAGCCGGCTCAGCCTCCTACTTATAATGTCCACCCCAGCAGTCTTTGCGCCGGGCAATGCACCCTGGGTGGCCAGTGGGGTTATGGGTACAGTAGTCTCTGAGGCCTTAAAGGAAACCCCCGCTACATTGAAATGACCCAATAAAATATAGTATGTACATGCAGTACATGGCAAGAAAATCAGAAAACTTTATTGCACATTCCTATTTGCTTTTTGTTTAGTGATGTAACTCCTATCATGTCCTCAGACTTACTCACATGTTGGTGAGGCTGTCTTCATTATAACCGTGTGAGTGATTTCAGTATTGTAAAAAGAAAGGAGTATTCACAACATCTTTTCATGCCTCTCTCCAACCAAATAGCTTTTTTAGTTTAGTTTTGGAAAGCTGGGGAAAAGTTACAGTTTCCGTGGAGGGTGCGGTGGACAATAGACAGCAAGACACAGCAGTAAAAATAATAATAAAAGAGCAAGCAGACAAGCGCCATCTAAGTGCAGTGATGAATAAAAATACAGGATTTTTTTGCGCTTACATTAAAGTGATTGGTAACACACTTCTATACAATGCTCCTACCCCCCTTGTATTATAACAATAAGTTCCCGTGTCTGTGTTATATCATAAATATGATTATCTGTAGTGATAACACAGCGTCTTCCTGCGATCAGTTGCCTCCTTTCTCCTGTACTCTGCCTAGCAGACAATTCAAGTGGGTGGCGGGGCCGGGCACTGCAGCTGAAGTCAGCCGGGGAGGAGAGAGAGAGCCGAGGAGTTGCATGATCGCAGGAAGATGCTGTGTTATCAGTACATATAAGCAAATATATGATATAGCACAGACACAGGGGAACTTCTTGTTCTAATACAGAGGGGATGGGGGCTTTTCATGTTAAATATGAGAGCAGCAGGAGCGGGGGGTGGGCGGCACTGACACGAGAGGGCACTCAAAGAGGGGAGGGGGAAGAGATATGAGACATGAGATACAGAACAGGGCTGCGTATGACAGAGGAACGTACTGACAGTACAGGGGAAGGGTAGAAACTGGCAGGATCGGACAGGTATTACAGGTGCTCAGTGGCGGTGCGTTCATAAGGACTAGTGATGAGCCGAACACCCCCGGGTTCGGTTCGCACCAGAACCCGCGAACGGACCGAAAGTTCGTACGAACATTAGAACCCTATTAAATACAATGGATGCGAACGTTCGAATTCTAAAGTGCTAATTATAACAACTATTATGCATGTTATTGTCCTAAAAAGGGTTTGGGAACCCGGGTTGTGCACCAGGGGACATGTATCAATGCAAAAAGAAGTTTTAAAAACGGTCGTTTTTCGGGAGCAGTCATTTTAATGATGCATAAAGTGAAAAAAAAAAAGTCAAATATTCCTTTAAATATCGTACCTGGGGGGTGTCTAAAGTATGCCTGTGAAGTGCCACGTGTTTCCCGTGTTTAGAACTGTCCCTGCACAAAATGACACTTCTAAAGGAAAAAAAAGCCATTTAAAACTGCTTGCGGCTTTAATGTAATGTCTGGTCCCGGTAATATGGATGAAAATCTTTAAGAAAAATGGCATAGCTACCCCATGACCCCCCCCCCCTACCCCAGCCCATTACCAGCCCCTTTGGGTCTTGTATGGATATTAAGGGGAACCCCGCACATAAAATAAAAAAGGCCCTATATACTCTGAACAGCCGTATACAGGCGGTGCATACAAGACAGGGACTGTAGGTTTGTTCTTATGTAGAATGTGTTTGTAATTTTGAACAGGTACATTGTTTAAGTGTAGCTCCAGCCCAAAAATCTATTTTTAAACTTTTTGGAAAACATAGGTAAGGGTTATCACCCCTGTAACATTTGTTTTGCTGTCTGTGCCCCTGTTCAGAACATTTCACCTCACTTTCCGTCCCAATGACAACTGTTTTTGAAATGTGGTGTTTTTCTTGAAACAAGGATTGCTGATAAAGCATCAGTACAGAGGAGACACCTTTCTCCCATATTAATTCTTACAGGAGAGAATTTTCCTTCCAAGGGGTAGATTTCCTCTCACTTCCTGTTGTCTTCTTGCGTTTGCAAGTAGGAGTCGTTTGTAAGTTGGATGTTTGAAAGTAGGGACCTGCCGTATATACTCTGCAGAAATAGGCCCCTTAGTTGTTGGTGTTGGCACAACACTGTAAGCACTCACAGTTACTCTTGGTTGGTGCTGGAACGCCCTGCTGTCAACTATTATATCAGGAATTGTAATTACATATAATTGTTAAACAGTGGTAGTAAAAATTGGGCCTTTGATGGTGGTGCTGGTGCCACAACACTGTAAGCCCTGACAGTTACTCTTGGTGGGTGCAGCAATGGGCCCTGCTGTGAATTATTAGATCAAGAATTGTAATTGCATGCCCCTGTTGAACAGGGGCTGAAAAATTGGGCCTTTCGTGGTGGTGGTGGCGTTGCCACAACACTGTAAGCCCTCAGAGTTACTCTTGGTGGGTGCAGGAATGGGCCCTGCTGTGAATTATTAGATCAAGAATTGTAATTACATGCCCCTTTTGAACAGGGGCTGAAAAATTGGGCCTTTCGTGGTGGTGGTGGTGGTGGCGTTGCCACAACACTGTAAGCCCTCAGAGTTACTCTTGGTGGGTGCAGCAATGGGCCCTGCTGTGAATTATTAGATCAAGAATTGTAATTACATGCCCCTGTTGAACAGGGGCTGAAAAATTGGGCCTTAGGCACTGGTGGCACAACACTACAACCCCTCACAGATACTGTACTTGGAGCACAGCAATGAGCCCTGTTGCAAAGTATTGCTTCAAAAATTGTAATGACACGCCCCTGTTAAACAGGGGCTGAAAAATTGGGCCTTAGGCACTGGTGCCACAACACTCCAACCCCTCACAGATACTGTACTTGGAGCACAGCAATGAGCCCTATGGCAAATTATTGCTAAAAAAATTGTAATTACACGCCCCTGTAAAACAGGGGCTGAAAAATTGGGCCTTAGCCACTGGTGGCGGCACCCATAAACAAAAATGATCTTCCAAGCTATCATCATCAATCGTATCATTGAGGACTCGGAGGAGGAGGATAGCCAGTCAACATAACAGCACAGGCACTCAGCATCAGCATCAGTCTTGAAGGGATGTGACATGTTAAAATCAATTAGTCTGTTATATCAGCATCAGGTGTGTGGTAGCTGGTGGTGATCCAAGACTGGTTCATCTTGATGAAAGTCAGTCGATCAACCGAGTCGGTGGACAGGCGCACCCTGTGATCCGTGACAAATCCTCCAGCAGCACTGAATGTGCGTTCCGAAAGAACGCTGGATGCAGGACAGGCCAGTAGCTCAATTGCATACTGTGCAAGCTCTGGCCAGTGATCCATCCTCAAGACCCAGTAAGCCAGAGGATTTTCGGTGGGGAAGGTGTCCAAGTCTGACCTTGCCCCTAGATATTCCTGCACCATGTTTATCAGACGCTGGCGATGGTTGCTGGAACCGATCATACTTTGGGGCTGCGGACTAAAGAATTGTCTGAACGCATCGGTCAGACGGCCACCTTCCCCACCGCTCCTTCTTTGACTGGCCGAAGCCTCAGCAACTCGTTGTCCAGGACCAGGAGTTTGTAACCTCCCAGTCTCTGGGAACGCGTTGCACAGACCTTTCTGCAAGGCCTCCCGGAGTTGTCTCATCCTCTGCTCCCTCTGCGACGGTAACATAAGGTCCGCAACCTTACCCTTGTACCGTGGATCAAGGAGAGTGGCCAGCCAGTAATGGTCCCTCTCCTTGATCCGAAGAATACGAGGATCCTTCCGCAGACTTTGCAGGATCAGGGAGGCCATGCAGCGTAGGTTTGCTGAGGCATTCGCTCCGGAGTCCTCTGGGTCACTAAGGACGACATGATCCGCAGCCACCTCCTCCCAGCCACGTACAAGTCCACTGGTTTCTTGGGACTGTAAATCATCCCTAAAAGACTGCTGCTGATGATGCTGAGTGGCAGCCTCCACCTCCATGCTGACACAATCCTCCTCCTCCTCCTCCTCCTCCTCTTCCTGTGCGATGGGTGGGACAGAAGGAACACTGTCTGGGTAAAGGGGGCCTTGAGAGGCAAGGAAGTCCTCCTCTTCCTGCCTCTGTTCTGCCTCAAGTGCCCTGTCCATTATTCCACGCAGCGTGTGCTCCAACAGGTGGACAAGAGGTACAGTGTCACTGATGCATGCACTGTCACTGCTCACCATCCTCGTGGCCTCCTCAAATGGTGCCAGGACAGTGCATGCATCCCTGATCATGCCCCACTGGCGTGGAGAAAAAAAACCAAGCTCCCCTGACCCTGTCCTGGTGCCGTAGTCGCACAGGTACTCATTGATGGCCCTCTGCTGCGTGTGCAGCCGCTGCAGCATGGCCAACGTTGAGTTCCACCTGGTGGGCATGTCACATATAAGGCGGTTCTTGGGCAGGTTCAACTCCTTTTGCAGCTCAGCCAGGCGAGCACTGGCATTATAAGATCTGCGGAAATGCACACAGACTTTCCTGGCCTGCCTCAGGACATCCTGTAAGCCCGGGTACCTGCCCAAGAACCGCTGCACCACCAGGTTAAGGACGTGAGCCACACAGGGCACATGGGTCAGTTGTCCCTGTCGGAGGGCGGAGAGGAGGTTGGTGCCATTGTCGCAAACCACCATTCCTGGCTTAAGCTGGCGTGGCGTCAACCACCTCTCGGCCTGGCCCTGCAGAGCAGACAGGACCTCTGCCCCAGTGTGGCTTCTGTCCCCCAAACACACCAGCGCAAGCACGGCATGGCATCTTTTTGCCTGCGTACTTGCGTAGCCCCTTGAACGCCTACGGAGCACCGCTGGTTCCGAGGACAAACCACAGGAAGAGGCCATGGAGGAAGAAGAAGAGGAGGGGGTGGAGGAGAGAGGTGTGTCACAACCAGTAGTAGCATTTTGGAGGCGTGGCGGTGGAACAACCTCCAACACTACTGCACCTTGTCCTGCATCCTTCCCAGCTGCCAAAAGAGTGACCCAATGGGCCGTGAAAGAAAGGTAACGTCCCTGTCCATGCCTGCTGGACCATGAGTCAGCGGTAATATGCACCTTACCGCTGACCGCCCTGTCCAGCGAGGCCAAGACATTGCCTTCCACATGCCGGTAGAGAGCCGGAATAGCCTTCCGTGAGAAAAAGTGGCGTTTGGGAACCTGCCACTGAGGAACCGCACATTGCACAAACTCACGGAAGGGGGCCGAGTCTACCAACTGAAAAGGCAGCAGTTGAAGCGCTAGCAATTTAGCCAAGCTAGCATTCAACCGCTGGGCATGTGGATGGCTGGGAGTGAACTTCTTTCGACGGTCCAGCAGCTGGGGCAGGGAAATTTGCCTGCTAAAATCGGACGTCGGTGTACTGCTAGCAGAGTGGCCGCAAGTACTTGGCTGTGACACACCTAATTCTACACCTTCATTCCTCTCAGTGCATGTTTCAGAGAGGACTGAAGTTATAGTGGGGTTGGAGATCCCAGCTGATGCGGTGCAAGGAGAGGTCCGCTTTGTTCTTTGGTGTGGGTCTTTGAGGTAGGCTTGCCAACGAGCTGCATGGCAGGTCAACATATGTCTGGTCAGGCATGTGGTACCCAAGCGGCTGATGTTTTGGCCACGCGATATACGCTTGAGACATATGTTGCAAACAGCAGCTGTGCGATCTGATGCACTAGCCTCAAAAAAGGCCCACACCAAAGAACTTTTTGAATGACGGGCAGAGGCAGCGCCCTGCACAGGCGGAGCTCTGCGGTGTGATTCCGTCGGTGTACTGCCCTTACGCTGGCCACCAAAGGGCATCCTGCCTCGTTGGAGATGTGCCTCCTCCTCATCCTCCTCCTCCTCCTCTCTCCTATTAGGCACCCACGTGGAGTCAGTGACCTCATCATCCCCTCCCTCCTCATCACTGGAGCCAATCTGGCAGTATGCTGCAGCTGCTGGAACATGACTGCCAGATTGGTGTCCTTCTTGAGCATCCCCTCTGTCTGCTCTCACGCTACTGCCTTCCTGTAGCTGGGTTTCATCATCAGACCCTTCGAAACGCTGGGCATCCTCCTGGAGCATGTACCCAACACTGTGCTCAAACAGTTCGGGGGACTCCTCAGGAGGAGGACATGGTGGGTCTAGGGAAGGAGTGACTGATGATGAGTCTGACATTGATACCAGGGAAGAGGACGCTTTGGCAGCTGCTTTTCCAGTACCCTGAGCCTGGGTGAGAGAGGATGAGGAGGAGGAGGAGGGCTTGGTCATCCACTCTACCAAGTCTTCGGCATGATGTGGCTCAACATGTCCAGCTGCCGAAAAGAAGGACAAGCGTGTCCCATGGCCATGTGCTGATGACAATGCACCGCGTCCACGACCAGCACTGTTGCCCCCAGACACAGAGCCTGCTTGCCCTCTTTTATTGCCTCCTGACTGTCTGCCTCTCCTTGTTTGCCTTCCAGACATTCTAATAGATGGCCTGCAGGGAGATGGGAAAAAAGCAATAAGGGCTACCTTCAGGTGTCCTTCTCTGTCCCTTTACTTAAGGATTTCTAAATATGGTTGAGGATGATTGCTTTTGCACAGAATAGCACAACGACAATTTCCCTGACTGTCCAAAAAAACAAGGATTTCAAAGATGGTTGATGAGGAATGCTTTAGCACACTATAGCACAAGGAGAATTTCCCTCACTGTCCTTCCCTGTCCCTAGAAACAAGGATTATCACAGTGAAAGAAACTGACACTCTTCCTACCTATAGTTTTCTGTCCCTAGAAAAAATGTTTTTTTAAAGCACACTATAGCACAAGGAGAATTTTCCTCACTGTCCTTCCCTGTCCCTAGAAACAAGGATTATCACAGTGAAAGAAACTGACACTCTCCCTACCTATAGTTTTCTGTCCCTAGAAAAAATGTTTTTTTAAAGCACACTATAGCACAAGGAGAATTTCCCTCACTTTCCTTCTTTGTCCCTAGAAACAAGGATTATCACAGTGAAAGAAACTGACACTCTTCCTACCTATAGTTTTCTGTCCCTAGAAAAAATGTTTTTTTAAAGCACACTATAGCACAAGGAGAATTCCCTCACTGTCCTTTCCTGTCCCTAGAAACAAGGATTCGCACAGTAAAACACACTGACACTCTCCCTACCTATAGTTTTCTGTCCCTAGAAAAAATGTTTTTTAAAGCACACTATAGCACAAGGAGAATTTCCCTCACTTTCCTTCTTTGTCCCTAGAAACAAGGATTATCACAGTGAAAGAAACTGACACTCTTCCTACCTATAGTTTTCTGTCCCTAGAAAAAATGTTTTTTTAAAGCACACTATAGCACAAGGAGAATTTCCCTCACTTTCCTTCTTTGTCCCTAGAAACAAGGATTATCACAGTGAAAGAAACTGACACTCTTCCTTCCTATAGTTTTCTGTCCCTAGAAAAAATGTTTTTTTAAAGCACACTATAGCACAAGGAGAATTCCCTCACTGTCCTTTCCTGTCCCTAGAAACAAGGATTCGCACAGTAAAACACACTGACACTCTCCCTACCTATAGTTTTCTGTCCCTAGAAAAAATGTTTTTTTTAAAGCACACTATAGCACAAGGAGAATTTCCCTCACTTTCCTTCTTTGTCCCTAGAAACAAGGATTATCACAGTGAAAGAAACTGACACTCTTCCTTCCTATAGTTTTCTGTCCCTAGAAAAAATTTTTTTTAAAGCACACTATAGCACTAGGAGAATTCCCTCACTGTCCTTCCCTGTCCCTAGAAACAAGGATTCGCACAGTAAAACACACTGACACTCTCCCTACCTATAGTTTTCTGTCCCTAGAAAAAATGTTTTTTTAAAGCACACTATAGCACAAGGAGAATTTCCCTCACTTTCCTTCTTTGTCCCTAGAAACAAGGATTATCACAGTGAAAGAAACTGACACTCTTCCTACCTATAGTTTTCTGTCCCTAGAAAAAATGTTTTTTTAAAGCACACTATAGCACAAGGAGAATTCCCTCACTGTCCTTTCCTGTCCCTAGAAACAAGGATTCGCACAGTAAAACACACTGACACTCTCCCTACCTATAGTTTTCTGTCCCTAGAAAAAATGTTTTTTTAAAGCACACTATAGCACTAGGAGAATTTCCCTCACTTTCCTTCTTTGTCCCTAGAAACAAGGATTATCACAGTGAAAGAAACTGACACTCTTCCTACCTATAGTTTTCTGTCCCTTGAAAAAATGCTTTTTTAAAGCACACTATAGCACAAGGAGAATTCCCTCACTGTCCTTCCCTGTCCCTAGAAACAAGGATTCGCACAGTAAAACACACTGACACTCTCCCTACCTATAGTTTTCTGTCCCTAGAAAAAATTTTTTTTAAAGCACACTATAGCACAAGGAGAATTTCCCTCACTTTCCTTCCCTGTCCCTAGAAACAAGGATTATCACAGTGAAAGAAACTGACACTCTTCCTACCTATAGTTTTCTGTCCCTAGAAATTTTTTTTTTTTAAAGCACACTATAGTACAAGGAGAATTTCCCTCACTTTCCTTCTTTGTCCCTAGAAACAAGGATTATCACAGTGAAAGAAACTGACACTCTTCCTTCCTATAGTTTTCTGTCCCTAGAAAAAATGTTTTTTTAAAGCACACTATAGCACAAGGAGAATTCCCTCACTGTCCTTCCCTGTCCCTAGAAACAAGGATTCGCACAGTAAAAGACACTGACACTCTCCCTACCTATAGTTTTATGTCCCTAGAAAAAATGTTTTTTTAAAGCACACTATAGCACAAGGAGAATTTCCCTCACTTTCCTTCTTTGTCCCTAGAAACAAGGATTATCACAGTGAAAGAAACTGACACTCTTCCTACCTATAGTTTTCTGTCCCTAGAAAAAATGTTTTTTTAAAGCACACTATAGCACAAGGAGAATTTCCCTCACTTTCCTTCTTTGTCCCTAGAAACAAGGATTATCACAGTGAAAGAAACTGACACTCTTCCTTCCTATAGTTTTCTGTCCCTAGAAAAAATGTTTTTTTAAAGCACACTATAGCACAAGGAGAATTCCCTCACTGTCCTTCCCTGTCCCTAGAAACAAGGATTCGCACAGTAAAAGACACTGACACTCTCCCTACCTATAGTTTTCTGTCCCTAGAAAAAATGTTTTTTTAAAGCACACTATAGCACAAGGAGAATTTCCCTCACTTTCCTTCTTTGTCCCTAGAAACAAGGATTATCACAGTGAAAGAAACTGACACTCTTCCTACCTATAGTTTTCTGTCCCTAGAAAAAATGTTTTTTTAAAGCACACTATAGCACAAGGAGAATTTCCCTCACTTTCCTTCTTTGTCCCTAGAAACAAGGATTATCACAGTGAAAGAAACTGACACTCTTCCTTCCTATAGTTTTCTGTCCCTAGAAAAAATGTTTTTTTAAAGCACACTATAGCACAAGGAGAATTTCCCTCACTTTCCTTCTTTGTCCCTAGAAACAAGGATTATCACAGTGAAAGAAACTGACACTCTTCCTACCTATAGTTTTCTGTCCCTTGAAAAAATGCTTTTTTAAAGCACACTATAGCACAAGGAGAATTCCCTCACTGTCCTTCCCTGTCCCTAGAAACAAGGATTCGCACAGTAAAACACACTGACACTCTCCCTACCTATAGTTTTCTGTCCCTAGAAAAAATGTTTTTTTAAAGCACACTATAGCACAAGGAGAATTTCCCTCACTTTCCTTCCCTGTCCCTAGAAACAAGGATTATCACAGTGAAAGAAACTGACACTCTTCCTACCTATAGTTTTCTGTCCCTAGAAAAAATGTTTTTTTAAAGCACACTATAGCACAAGGAGAATTTCCCTCACTTTCCTTCTTTGTCCCTAGAAACAAGGATTATCACAGTGAAAGAAACTGACACTCTTCCTACGTATAGTTTTCTGTCCCTAGAAAAAATGTTTTTTTAAAGCACACTATAGCACAAGGAGAATTTCCCTCACTTTCCTTCCCTGTCCCTAGAAACAAGGATTCGCACAGTGAAAGAAACTGACACTCTTCCTACCTATAGTTTTCTGTCCCTAGAAAAAATGTTTTTTTAAAGCACACTATAGCACAAGGAGAATTTCCCTCACTTTCCTTCTTTGTCCCTAGAAACAAGGATTATCACAGTGAAAGAAACTGACACTCTTCCTTCCTATAGTTTTCTGTCCCTAGAAAAAATGTTTTTTTAAAGCACACTATAGCACAAGGAGAATTCCCTCACTGTCCTTCCCTGTCCCTAGAAACAAGGATTCACACAGTAAAAGACACTGACACTCTCCCTACCTATAGTTTTATGTCCCTAGAAAAAATGTTTTTTTAAAGCACACTATAGCACAAGGAGAATTTCCCTCACTTTCCTTCTTTGTCCCTAGAAACAAGGATTATCACAGTGAAAGAAACTGACACTCTTCCTACCTATAGTTTTCTGTCCCTAGAAATTTTTTTTTTTTTAAAGCACACTATAGCACAAGGAGAATTCCCTCACTGTCCTTTCCTGTCCCTAGAAACAAGGATTCGCACAGTAAAACACACTGACACTCTCCCTACCTATAGTTTTCTGTCCCTAGAAAAAATGTTTTTTTAAAGCACACTATAGCACAAGGAGAATTTCCCTCACTTTCCTTCTTTGTCCCTAGAAACAAGGATTATCACAGTGAAAGAAACTGACACTCTTCCTTCCTATAGTTTTCTGTCCCTAGAAAAAATGTTTTTTTAAAGCACACTATAGCACAAGGAGAATTCCCTCACTGTCCTTCCCTGTCCCTAGAAACAAGGATTCGCACAGTAAAAGACACTGACACTCTCCCTACCTATAGTTTTCTGTCCCTAGAAAAAATGTTTTTTTAAAGCACACTATAGCACAAGGAGAATTTCCCTCACTTTCCTTCTTTGTCCCTAGAAATAAGGATTATCACAGTGAAAGAAACTGACACTCTTCCTTCCTATAGTTTTCTGTCCCTAGAAAAAATGTTTTTTTAAAGCACACTATAGCACAAGGAGAATTCCCTCACTGTCCTTTCCTGTCCCTAGAAACAAGGATTCGCACAGTAAAAGACACTGACACTCTCCCTACCTATAGTTTTCTGTCCCTAGAAAAAATGTTTTTTTAAAGCACACTATAGCACAAGGAGAATTTCCCTCACTTTCCTTCTTTGTCCCTAGAAACAAGGATTATCACAGTGAAAGAAACTGACACTCTTCCTACCTATAGTTTTCTGTCCCTAGAAAAAATGTTTTTTTAAAGCACACTATAGCACAAGGAGAATTTCCCTCACTTTCCTTCTTTGTCCCTAGAAACAAGGATTATCACAGTGAAAGAAACTGACACTCTTCCTTCCTATAGTTTTCTGTCCCTAGAAAAAATGTTTTTTTAAAGCACACTATAGCACAAGGAGAATTCCCTCACTGTCCTTCCCTGTCCCTAGAAACAAGGATTCGCACAGTAAAAGACACTGACACTCTCCCTACCTATAGTTTTCTGTCCCTAGAAAAAATGTTTTTTTAAAGCACACTATAGCACAAGGAGAATTTCCCTCACTTTCCTTCTTTGTCCCTAGAAACAAGGATTATCACAGTGAAAGAAACTGACACTCTTCCTACCTATAGTTTTCTGTCCCTAGAAAAAATGTTTTTTTAAAGCACACTATAGCACAAGGAGAATTTCCCTCACTTTCCTTCTTTGTCCCTAGAAACAAGGATTATCACAGTGAAAGAAACTGACACTCTTCCTTCCTATAGTTTTCTGTCCCTAGAAAAAATGTTTTTTTAAAGCACACTATAGCACAAGGAGAATTTCCCTCACTTTCCTTCTTTGTCCCTAGAAACAAGGATTATCACAGTGAAAGAAACTGACACTCTTCCTACCTATAGTTTTCTGTCCCTTGAAAAAATGCTTTTTTAAAGCACACTATAGCACAAGGAGAATTCCCTCACTGTCCTTCCCTGTCCCTAGAAACAAGGATTCGCACAGTAAAACACACTGACACTCTCCCTACCTATAGTTTTCTGTCCCTAGAAAAAATGTTTTTTTAAAGCACACTATAGCACAAGGAGAATTTCCCTCACTTTCCTTCCCTGTCCCTAGAAACAAGGATTATCACAGTGAAAGAAACTGACACTCTTCCTACCTATAGTTTTCTGTCCCTAGAAAAAATGTTTTTTTAAAGCACACTATAGCACAAGGAGAATTTCCCTCACTTTCCTTCTTTGTCCCTAGAAACAAGGATTATCACAGTGAAAGAAACTGACACTCTTCCTACGTATAGTTTTCTGTCCCTAGAAAAAATGTTTTTTTAAAGCACACTATAGCACAAGGAGAATTTCCCTCACTTTCCTTCCCTGTCCCTAGAAACAAGGATTCGCACAGTGAAAGAAACTGACACTCTTCCTACCTATAGTTTTCTGTCCCTAGAAAAAATGTTTTTTTAAAGCACACTATAGCACAAGGAGAATTTCCCTCACTTTCCTTCTTTGTCCCTAGAAACAAGGATTATCACAGTGAAAGAAACTGACACTCTTCCTTCCTATAGTTTTCTGTCCCTAGAAAAAATGTTTTTTTAAAGCACACTATAGCACAAGGAGAATTCCCTCACTGTCCTTCCCTGTCCCTAGAAACAAGGATTCACACAGTAAAAGACACTGACACTCTCCCTACCTATAGTTTTCTGTCCCTAGAAAAAATGTTTTTTTAAAGCACACTATAGCACAAGGAGAATTTCCCTCACTTTCCTTCCCTGTCCCTAGAAACAAGGATTCGCACAGTGAAAGAAACTGACACTCTTCCTACCTATAGTTTTCTGTCCCTAGAAAAAATGTTTTTTTAAAGCACACTATAGCACAAGGAGAATTTCCCTCACTTTCCTTCTTTGTCCCTAGAAACAAGGATTATCACAGTGAAAGAAACTGACACTCTTCCTACCTATAGTTTTCTGTCCCTAGAAATTTTTTTTTTTTTAAAGCACACTATAGCACAAGGAGAATTCCCTCACTGTCCTTTCCTGTCCCTAGAAACAAGGATTCGCACAGTAAAACACACTGACACTCTCCCTACCTATAGTTTTCTGTCCCTAGAAAAAATGTTTTTTTAAAGCACACTATAGCACAAGGAGAATTTCCCTCACTTTCCTTCTTTGTCCCTAGAAACAAGGATTATCACAGTGAAAGAAACTGACACTCTTCCTTCCTATAGTTTTCTGTCCCTAGAAAAAATGTTTTTTTAAAGCACACTATAGCACAAGGAGAATTTCCCTCACTTTCCTTCTTTGTCCCTAGAAACAAGGATTATCACAGTGAAAGAAACTGACATTCTTCCTTCCTATAGTTTTCTGTCCCTAGAAAAAATGTTTTTTTAAAGCACACTATAGCACAAGGAGAATTCCCTCACTGTCCTTCCCTGTCCCTAGAAACAAGGATTCGCACAGTAAAAGACACTGACACTCTCCCTACCTATAGTTTTCTGTCCCTAGAAAAAATGTTTTTTTAAAGCACACTATAGCACAAGGAGAATTTCCCTCACTTTCCTTCTTTGTCCCTAGAAACAAGGATTATCACAGTGAAAGAAACTGACACTCTTCCTTCCTATAGTTTTCTGTCCCTAGAAAAAATGTTTTTTTAAAGCACACTATAGCACAAGGAGAATTCCCTCACTGTCCTTTCCTGTCCCTAGAAACAAGGATTCGCACAGTAAAACACACTGACACTCTCCCTACCTATAGTTTTCTGTCCCTAGAAAAAATGTTTTTTTAAAGCACACTATAGCACAAGGAGAATTTCCCTCACTTTCCTTCTTTGTCCCTAGAAACAAGGATTATCACAGTGAAAGAAACTGACACTCTTCCTACCTATAGTTTTCTGTCCCTAGAAAAAATGTTTTTTTAAAGCACACTATAGCACAAGGAGAATTTCCCTCACTTTCCTTCCCTGTCCCTAGAAACAAGGATTATCACAGTGAAAGAAACTGACACTCTTCCTACCTATAGTTTTCTGTCCCTAGAAAAAATGTTTTTTTAAAGCACATTACAGCACAAGGAGAATTTCCCTCACTTTCCTTCTTTGTCCCTAGAAACAAGGATTATCACAGTGAAAGAAACTGACACTCTTCCTTCCTATAGTTTTCTGTCCCTAGAAAAAATGTTTTTTTAAAGCACACTATAGCACAAGGAGAATTCCCTCACTGTCCTTCCCTGTCCCTAGAAACAAGGATTCGCACAGTAAAAGACACTGACACTCTCCCTACCTATAGTTTTCTGTCCCTAGAAAAAATGTTTTTTTAAAGCACACTATAGCACAAGGAGAATTCCCTCACTGTCCTTTCCTGTCCCTAGAAACAAGGATTCGCACAGTAAAACACACTGACACTCTCCCTACCTATAGTTTTCTGTCCCTAGAAAAAATGTTTTTTTAAAGCACACTATAGCACAAGGAGAATTTCCCTCACTTTCCTTCTTTGTCCCTAGAAACAAGGATTATCACAGTGAAAGAAACTGACACTCTTCCTACCTATAGTTTTCTGTCCCTTGAAAAAATGTTTTTTTAAAGCACACTATAGCACAAGGAGAATTCCCTCACTGTCCTTCCCTGTCCCTAGAAACAAGGATTCGCACAGTAAAACACACTGGCACTCTCCCTACCTATCCTTCTCTTTCCCTAAACTAAAGGAATCCAGGTTAAGCAAGAAAAAAATAAATGTCACTGTCCCTGCCTATGCTTCTCTTTCCCTGCTCCGGAACACACTACACTAGGCCGCCGTGCTGGCGGCCTTTTATAGTGTGGGGCGTGTACTAAACACCCTCAGCAATAATTGGCCACAGGCATCCTGCCTGTGGCCAATCATTGCTCTCCTCGCTGCCGGCGCTGTGATTGGCCAAGCATGCGGGGTCACAGTGCATGCTTGGCCAATCACAGCGCCTGGATGACACTGCGATGGCGTAGTGCATTGTGGGCCGTTCGCGTCACTCGAATTTGGCGCGAACGGCCCAAATCGTTCGATCTTCGTCGAACGATCGAACAGCCGATGTTCGAGTCGAACGTATGTTCGACTCGAACACGAAGCTCATCCCTAATAAGGACGCACGGGCGCCGCCCCCTCTCTCCAGCCACCCCCTCTATGACCAATGAATAGATTCATGCATAGCATAAATCTATCCATGGCCGCAGCTGACACCCCCTATTCAGGCGCCCGACCCCTTTTCGGGCAACAGAATTACTGTGGCGGGGGGTGTTTTTGAAGCGCCATGCTTGCGCTCGCAGTTGAATATTCACTTTTCTAACACTGAACCACCTCTCTGCCAATCAGGTGCTCGGGTCTGTTTTTTTTTGTTTAATCTCTCTGTATTAAATTTTTCTTTACATATAACATTTAATATTTAACATGCCTTGACACTAAAAGGTCGCTCCATAATACCTTCCTTTACTAGATGGTGGTTTCTCCGATTCCTCCCCAAAAAAAGAGGGGGGGGCAAGGGCGAGAAAAAGTGTTTGTGACTATAAAGGATATATTAATATATGTATATTCCTAGTGCTATATAAATGTGGTATTTATTGTGTTTCCTTTGTGCCTTCTTATACTCGTTTATCCTTGATTCAGATTTACCTCCCTTATTGAGGGGGGAAGAAGAAAAAAAAATCTTCTTTCTCTTTTTCCCCCTTTTCCTTTCTTTCCCTTTTGTGTTTTAAGTGTTGTATTTATATGTGTATTCTTATTTCTTGTTGTCATGTTCCCTTCTAAATTATACGTGTTTTCGGATCTTCCCCCTCCCAAAAGGGGATAAAGAAAAAGAGAGAAGGAGAAGAAAAAAAAAGAAAAAAAACATTCTCCCCTTTCCTCCCCCCTCCCTTAAGATAGGTGAGGAGGATCGTTAGCCACCTTCCCATATTCTTCTAGTGTCACATTCTCTAGTTATCTTTAACTTATTAACAAAACATCCATAAATACATACACATTAAAAATAAAAGCTGTAGATTGTTCCCCATCTTTCTTTTTATAGTTCCTTTTCAGAGCTTCATAAAGGCTTTTGATTTTATCCATCTATTTCTTGGTTATGATTTTCCCAGATTTCCCAAACTTTTTTAAATTTCTCCTGTTCATGCCTGATGTCATGTATCCATTTTTCTGCTCCCATTATTGTAACTACTTCCCTTTTCCATTCTTGAAGGGTGGGGCATGTAACTTGCTTCCAATACCTTGGTATTAATCTTTTGGCCGCATTTAATAAATGCGGTACAATACTAGTGATGAGCCGAACACCCCCGGGTTCGGTTCGCACCAGAACCCGCGAACGGACCGAAAGTTCGCACGAACATTAGAACCCTATTAAATACAATGGATGCGAACGTTCGGATTCTAAAGTGCTAATTATAACGACTATTACCCATGTTATTGTCCGAAACAGAGTTTGGGAACCCGGGTTCTGCACCAGGGGACATGTATCAATGCAAAAAGAAGTTTTAAAAACGGACGTTTTCCGGGAGCAGTCATTTTAATGATGCATAAAGTGAAAAAAAAAAGTCAAATATTCCTTTAAATATTGTACCTGGGGGGTGTCTAAAGTATGCCTGTGAAGTGCCACGTGTTTCCCGTGTTTAGAACTGTCCCTGCACAAAATAGCATTTCTAAAGGGAAAAAAGCCATTTAAAACTGCTTGCGGCTTTAATGCAATGTCTGGTCCCGGTAATATGGATGAAAATCTTTAGGAAAAATGGCATAGCTACCCCATCAACCCCCCCCCCCTACCCCAGCCCATTACCAGCCCCTTTGGGTCTTGTATGGATATTAAGGGGAACCCCGCACACAAAATAAAAAAGGCCCTATATACTCTGAACAGCCGTATACAGGCGGTGCATACAAGACAGGGACTGTAGGTTTGTTCTTATGTATAATCTGTTTGTAATTTTGAACAGCTGCATTGTTTAAGTGTGGCTCCATGCCAAATTCCTTTTTTTTAGCTTTTTGGAAAACATAGGGAACGGTTATCACCCCTGTCACATTTTTTTTGCTGTCTGTGCCCCTGTTCAGAACATTTCACCTCACTTTGCGTCCCAATGACAACTGTTTTTGAAATGTGGTGTTTTTATTGAAACAAGGATTGGTGATAAAGCATCAGTAGAGAGGAGACACCTTTCTCCCATATTAATTCTTACAGGAGAGAATTTTCCTTCCAAGGGGCAGATTTCCTCTCACTTCCTGTTGTCTTCTTCCGTTTGCAAGTAGTAGTCGTTTGTAAGTTGGATGTTTGAAAGTAGGGACCTGCCGTATATACTCTGCAGAAATTGGCCCCTTAGGTGTTGGTGTTGGCACAACACTGAAAGCACTCACAGTTATTCTTGGTGGGTGCTGGAACGCCCTGCTGTCAACTATTATATCAGGAATTGTAATAACATATAATTGTTGATCAGTGGTAGTAAAAATTGGGCCTTTGATGGTGGTGCTGGTGCCACAACACTTTAAGGCCTGACAGTTACTCTTGGTGGGCGCAGCAATGGGCCCTGCTGTGAATTATTAGATCAATAATTATAATTGCATGCCCCTGTTGAACAGGGGCTGAAAAATTGGGCCTTTGGTGGTGGTGGTGGTGGTGTTGACACAACACTGTAATGCCTGACAGTTACTCTTGGTGGGCACAGCAATGGGCCCTGCTGTGAATTATTAGATCAATAATTATAATTGCATGCCCCTGTTGAACAGGGGCTGAAAAATTGGGCCTTTGGTGGTGGTGGTGGTGGTGTTGACACAACACTGTAAGGCCTGACAGTTACTCTTGGTGGGCGCAGCAATGGGCCCTGCTGTGAATTATTAGATCAATAATTATAATTGCATGTCCCTGTTGAACAGGGGCTGAAAAATTGGGCCTTAGGCACTGGCGGCACAACACTGCAACCCCTCACAGATACTGTACTTGGAACACAGCAATGAGGCCTGTTGCAAAGTATTGCATCAAAAATTGTAATTACACGCCCCTGTTAAACAGGGGCTGAAAAATTGGGCCTTAGGCACTGGTGGCACAACACTGCAACCCCTCACAGATACTGTACTTGGAACACAGCAATGAGGCCTGTTGCAAAGTATTGCATCAAAAATTGTAATTACACGCCCCTGTTAAACAGGGGCTGAAAAATTGGGCCTTAGGCACTGGTGGCACAACACTGCAACCCCTCACAGATACTGTACTTGGAGCACAGCAATGAGGCCTGTTGCAAAGTATTGCATCAAAAATTGTAATTACACGCCCCTGTTAAACAGGGGCTGAAAAATTGGGCCTTAGCCACTGGTGGCGGCACCCATAAACCAAAATGATCTTCCAAGCTATCATCATTAATCGGATCATTGAGGAGGAGGAGGAGGATAGCTAGTCAACATAACAGCACAGGAACTCAGCATCAGCATCAGTCTTGAAGGGATGTGACATTTTAAAATCAATTAGTCTGTTATATCAGCATCAGGTGTGTGGTAGCTGGTGGTGATCCAAGACTGGTTCATCTTGATGAAAGTCAGTCGATCAACCGAGTCGGTGGACAGGCGCACCCTGTGATCCGTGACAAATCCTCCAGCAGCACTGAATGTGCGTTCTGAAAGAACGCTGGATGCAGGACAGGCCAGTAGCTCAATTGCATACTGTGCAAGCTCTGGCCAGTGATCCATCCTCAAGACCCAGTAAGCCAGAGGATTTTCGGTGGGGAAGGTGTCCAAGTCTGACCTTGCCCCTAGGTATTCCTGCACCATGTATATCAGACGCTGGCGATGGTTGCTGGAACCGATCATACTTTGGGGCTGCGGACTAAAGAATTGTCTGAACGCATCGGTCAGACGGCCACCTTCCCCACCGCTCCTTCTTTGACTGGCCGAAGCCTCAGCAACTCGTTGTCCAGGACCAGGAGTTTGTAACCTCCCAGTCTCTGGGAACGCGTTGCACAGACCTTTCTGCAAGGCCTCCCGGAGTTGTCTCATCCTCTGCTCCCTCTGCGACGGTAAGATAAGGTCCGCAACCTTACCCTTGTACCGTGGATCAAGGAGAGTGGCTAGCCAGTAATGGTCCCTCTCCTTGATCCGAAGAATACGAGGATCCTTCCGCAGACTTTGCAGGATCAGGGAGGCCATGCAGCGTAGGTTAGCTGAGGCATTCAGTCCGGAGTCCTCTGGGTCACTAAGGACGACATGATCCGCAGCCACCTCCTCCCAGCCACGTACAAGTCCACTGGTTTCTTGGGACTGTAAATCATCCCTAAAAGACTGCTGCTGATGATGCTGAGTGCCAGCCTCCACCTCCATGCTGACACAATCCTCCTCCTCCTCCTCCTCCTCTTCCTGTGCGATGGGTGGGACAGAAGGAACACTGTCTGGGTAAAGGGGGCCTTGAGAGGCAAGGAAGTCCTCCTCTTCCTGCCTCTGTTCTGCCTCAAGTGCCCTGTCCATTATTCCACGCAGCGTGTGCTCCAACAGGTGGACAAGAGGTACAGTGTCACTGATGCATGCACTGTCACTGCTCACCATCCTCGTGGCCTCCTCAAATGGTGCCAGGACAGTGCATGCATCCCTGATCATGCCCCACTGGCGTGGTGAAAAAAACCCGAGCTCCCCTGATCCTGTCCTGGTGCCGTAGTCGCACAGGTACTCATTGATGGCCCTCTGCTGCGTGTGCAGCCGCTGCAGCATGGCCAACGTTGAGTTCCACCTGGTGGGCATGTCACATATAAGCCGGTTCTTGGGCAGGTTCAACTCCTTTTGCAGCTCAGCCAGTCGAGCACTGGCATTATAAGATCTGCGGAAATGCACACAGACTTTCCTGGCCTGCCTCAGGACATCCTGTAAGCCCGGGTACCTGCCCAAGAACCGCTGCACCACCAGGTTAAGGACGTGAGCCATACAGGGCACATGGGTCAGTTGTCCCTGTCGGAGGGCGGAGAGGAGGTTGGTGCCATTGTCGCAAACCACCATTCCTGGCTTAAGCTGGCGTGGCGTCAACCACCTCTCGGCCTGCCCCTGCAGAGCAGACAGGACCACTGCCCCAGTGTGGCTCCTGTCCCCCAAACACACCAGCGCAAGCACGGCATGGCATCTTTTTGCCTGCGTACTTGCGTAGCCCCTTGAACGCCTACGGAGCACCGCTGGTTCCGAGGACAAACCACAGGAAGAGGCCATGGAGGAAGAAGAAGAGGAGGGGGTGGAGGAGAGAGGTGTGTCACAACCAGTAGTAGCATTTTGGAGGCGTGGCGGTGGAACAACCTCCAACACTACTGCACCTTGTCCTGCATCCTTCCCAGCTGCCAAAAGAGTGACCCAATGGGCCGTGAAAGAAAGGTAACCTCCCTGTCCATGCCTGCTGGACCATGAGTCAGCGGTAATATGCACCTTACCGCTGACCGCCCTGTCCAGCGAGGCCAAGACATTGCCTTCCACATGCCGGTAGAGAGCCGGAATCGCCTTCCGTGCGAAAAAGTGGCGTTTGCGAACCTGCCACTGAGGAACCGCACATTGCACAAACTCACGAAAGGGGGCCGAGTCTACCAACTGAAAAGGCAGCAGTTGAAGCGCTAGCAATTTAGCCAAGCTAGCATTCAACCGCTGGGCATGTGGATGGCTGGGAGTGAACTTCTTTCGACGGTCCAGCAGCTGGGGCAGGGAAATTTGCCTGCTAGAATCGGACGTTGGTGTACTGCTAGCAGAGTGCCCGCAAGTACTTGGCTGTGACACACCTAATTCTACACCTTCATTCCTCTCAGAGCAGGTTTCAGAGAGGACTGAAGGTATAGTGGGGTTGGAGATCCCAGCTGATGCGGTGCAAGAAGAGGTCAGCTTTGTTCTTTGGTGTGGGTCTTTAAGGTAGGCTTGCCAACGAGCTGCATGGCAGGTCAACATATGTCTGATCAAGCATGTGGTGCCCAAGCGGCTGATGTTTTGGCCACGCGATATACGCTTGAGACATATGTTGCAAACAGCAGCTGTGCGATCTGATGCACTCGCCTCAAAAAAGGCCCACACCAAAGAACTTTTTGAATGACGGGCAGAGGCAGCGCCCTGCACAGGCGGAGCTCTGCGGTGTGATTCCGTCGGTGTGCTGCCCATACGCTGGCCACTCAAGGGCATCCTGCCTCGTTGGAGATGTGCCTCCTCCTCATCCTCCTCCTCCTCCTCTCTCCTATTAGGCACCCACGTGAAGTCAGTGACCTCATCATCCCCTCCCTCCTCATCACTGGAGCCAATCTGGCAGTATGCTGCAGCTGCTGGAGCATGACTGCCAGATTGGTGTCCTTCTTGAGCATCCCCTCTCTCTGCTCTCACGCTACTGCCTTCCTCTAGCTGGGTATCATCATCAGATCCTTCGAAACGCTGGGCATCCTCCTGGAGCATGTACCCAACACTGTGCTCAAACAGTTCGGGGGACTCCTCAGGAGGAGGACATGGTGGGTCTAGGGAAGGATTGACTAATGAAGATAATGATACCAGAGAAGAGGACGCTTTGGCAGCTGCTTTGCCAGTACCCTGAGCCTGGGTGAGAGAGGATGAGGAGGATGAGGTGGGCTTGGTCATCCACTCTACCAAGTCTTCGGCATGATGTGGCTCAACATGTCCAGCTGCCGAAAAGAAGGACAAGCGTGTCCCATGGCCATGTGCTGATGACAATACACCGCGTCCACGACCAGCACTGTTGCCCCCAGACACAGAGCCTGCTTGCCCTCTTTTTTTGCCTCCTGACTGTCTGCCTCTCCTTGTTTGCCTTCCAGACATTTTAATGGATGGCCTGCAGGGAGATGGGAAAAACAGCAATAAGGGCTACCTTCAGGTGTATACTGTGCAGGAGGCTTAGCAACAATGACACTGACACTGTCCCCTGCCTATCCTTCTCTGTCCCTAAACTCAAGGATTTCAAATATGGAACAGCAAAATTGGTTTAGAACAGAATAGCACACTGACACTTTCCCTCACTGTCCTACTCTGTCCCTCCCTACAAACAAGATTTAGCACAGAATAGCACACTGATAGTTTACACGAGTGTCCTTCTCTGTCCCTAAACTCAAGGATTTCAAATATGGAACAGCAAAATTGGTTTAGAACAGAATAGCACACTGACACTTTCCCTCACTGTCCTACTCTGTCCCTCCCTTCAAACAAGATTTAGCACAGAATAGCACACTGATAGTTTACACGAGTGTCCTTCTCTGTCCCTAAACTCAAGGATTTCAAATATGGAACAGCAAAATTGGTTTAGAACAGAATAGCACACTGACACTTTCCCTCACTGTCCTACTCTGTCCCTCCCTTCAAACAAGATTTAGCACAGAATAGCACACTGATAGTTTACACGAGTGTCCTTCTCTGTCCCTAAACTCAAGGATTTCAAATATGGAACAGCAAAATTGGTTTAGAACAGAATAGCACACTGACACTTTCCCTCACTATCCTACTCTGTCCCTCCCTACAAACAAGATTTAGCACAGAATAGCACACTGATAGTTTACACGAGTGTCCTTCTCTGTCCCTAAACTCAAAGATTTCAAATATGGAACAGCAAAATTGGTTTAGAACAGAATAGCACACTGACACTTTCCCTCACTGTCCTACTCTGTCCCTCCCTACAAACAAGATTTAGCACAGAATAGCACACTGATAGTTTACACGAGTGTCCTTCTATGTCCCTAAACTCAAGGATTTCAAATATGGAACAGCAAAATTGGTTTAGAACAGAATAGCACACTGACACTTTCCCTCACTGTCCTACTCTGTCCCTCCCTACAAACAAGATTTAGCACAGAATAGCACACTGATAGTTTACACGAGTGTCCTTCTCTGTCCCTAAACTCAAGGATTTCAAATATGGAACAGCAAAATTGGTTTAGAACAGAATAGCACACTGACACTTTCCCTCACTGTCCTACTCTGTCCCTCCCTTCAAACAAGATTTAGCACAGAATAGCACACTGATAGTTTACACGAGTGTCCTTCTCTGTCCCTAAACTCAAGGATTTCAAATATGGAACAGCAAAATTGGTTTAGAACAGAATAGCACACTGACACTTTCCCTCACTGTCCTACTCTGTCCCTCCCTACAAACAAGATTTAGCACAGAATAGCACACTGATAGTTTACACGAATGTCCTTCTCTGTCCCTAAACTCAAGGATTTCAAATATGGAACAGCAAAATTGGTTTAGAACAGAATAGCACACTGACACTTTCCCTCACTGTCCTACTCTGTCCCTCCCTACAAACAAGATTTAGCACAGAATAGCACACTGATAGTTTACACGAGTGTCCTTCTCTGTCCCTAAACTCAAGGATTTCAAATATGGAACAGCAAAATTGGTTTAGAACAGAATAGCACACTGACACTTTCCCTCACTGTCCTACTCTGTCCCTCCCTACAAACAAGATTTAGCACAGAATAGAACACTGATAGTTTACACGAGTGTCGTTCTCTGTCCCTAAACTCAAGGATTTCAAATATGGAACAGCAAAATTGGTTTAGAACAGAATAGCACACTGACACTTTCCCTCACTGTCCTACTCTGTCCCTCCCTACAAACAAGATTTAGCACAGAATAGCACACTGATAGTTTACACGAGTGTCCTTCTCTGTCCCTAAACTCAAGGATTTCAAATATGGAACAGCAAAATTGGTTTAGAACAGAATAGCACACTGACACTTTCCCTCACTGTCCTACTCTGTCCCTCCCTACAAACAAGATTTAGCACAGAATAGCACACTGATAGTTTACACGAGTGTCCTTCTCTGTCCCTAAACTCAAGGATTTCAAATATGGAACAGCAAAATTGGTTTAGAACAGAATAGCACACTGACACTTTCCCTCACTGTCCTACTCTGTCCCTCCCTTCAAACAAGATTTAGCACAGAATAGCACACTGATAGTTTACACGAGTGTCCTTCTCTGTCCCTAAACTCAAGAATTTCAAATATGGAACAGCAAAATTGGTTTAGAACAGAATAGCACACTGACACTTTCCCTCACTGTCCTACTCTGTCCCTCCCTACAAACAAGATTTAGCACAGAATAGCACACTGATAGTTTACACGAGTGTCCTTCTCTGTCCCTAAACTCAAGGATTTCAAATATGGAACAGCAAAATTGGTTTAGAACAGAATAGCACACTGACACTTTCCCTCACTGTCCTACTCTGTCCCTCCCTACAAACAAGATTTAGCACAGAATAGCACACTGATAGTTTACACGAGTGTCCTTCTCTGTCCCTAAACTCAAGGTTTTCAAATATGGAACAGCAAAATTGGTTTAGAACAGAATAGCACACTGACACTTTCCCTCACTGTCCTACTCTGTCCCTCCCTTCAAACAAGATTTAGCACAGAATAGCACACTGATAGTTTACACGAGTGTCCTTCTCTGTCCCTAAACTCAAGGATTTCAAATATGGAACAGCAAAATTGGTTTAGAACTGAATAGCACACTGACACTTTCCCTCACTGTCCTACTCTGTCCCTCCCTTCAAACAAGATTTAGCACAGAATAGCACACTGATAGTTTACACGAGTGTCCTTCTCTGTCCCTAAACTCAAGGATTTCAAATATGGAACAGCAAAATTGGTTTAGAACAGAATAGCACACTGACACTTTCCCTCACTGTCCTACTCTGTCCCTCCCTACAAACAAGATTTAGCACAGAATAGCACACTGATAGTTTACACGAGTGTCCTTCTCTGTCCCTAAACTCAAGGATTTCAAATATGGAACAGCAAAATTGGTTTAGAACAGAATAGCACACTGACACTTTCCCTCACTGTCCTACTCTGTCCCTCCCTACAAACAAGATTTAGCACAGAATAGCACACTGATAGTTTACACGAGTGTCCTTCTCTGTCCCTAAACTCAAGGATTTCAAATATGGAACAGCAAAATTGGTTTAGAACAGAATAGCACACTGACACTTTCCCTCACTGTCCTACTCTGTCCCTCCCTACAAACAAGATTTAGCACAGAATAGCACACTGATAGTTTACACGAGTGTCCTTCTCTGTCCCTAAACTCAAGGATTTCAAATATGGAACAGCAAAATTGGTTTAGAACAGAATAGCACACTGACACTTTCCCTCACTGTCCTACTCTGTCCCTCCCTTCAAACAAGATTTAGCACAGAATAGCACACTGATAGTTTACACGAGTGTCCTTCTCTGTCCCTAAACTCAAGGATTTCAAATATGGAACAGCAAAATTGGTTTAGAACAGAATAGCACACTGACACTTTCCCTCACTGTCCTACTCTGTCCCTCCCTACAAACAAGATTTAGCACAGAATAGCACACTGATAGTTTACATGAGTGTCCTTCTCTGTCCCTAAACTCAAGGATTTCAAATATGGAACAGCAAAATTGGTTTAGAACAGAATAGCACACTGACACTTTCCCTCACTGTCCTACTCTGTCCCTCCCTACAAACAAGATTTAGCACAGAATAGCACACTGATAGTTTACACGAGTGTCCTTCTCTGTCCCTAAACTCAAGGATTTCAAATATGGTTCAGCAAAATTGGTTTAGAACAGAATAGCACACTGACACTTTCCCTCACTGTCCTACTCTGTCCCTACAAACAAGATTTAGCACAGAATAGCACACTGACACTTTCCCTCACTGTACCTCTCTGTCCCTAATCTCAAGGATTGAAAATATGGTTCAGCAAGATTGGTTTAGAACAGAATAGCACACTGACACTTTCCCTCACTGTACCTCTCTGTCCCTACAAACAAGGATTAGCACAGAATAGCACACTGACACTTTCCCTCACTGTACCTCTCTGTCCCTACAAACAAGGTTTAGCACAGAATAACACACTGACACTCTCCCTACCTATCCTTATTTGTCCCTAAACACAAGGAATCCAGGATTAGTAAAGGAAAAAAAATGACACTGTCCCTGCCTATGCTTCTCTTTCCCTGCTCCGGAACACACTACACAAGGCCGCCGCGCTGGCGGCCTTTTATAGTGTGGGGCGTGTACTAAACCCCCTTAGC
Organism: Rana muscosa; assembly: GCA_029206835.1. Taxonomy (NCBI): domain Eukaryota; kingdom Metazoa; phylum Chordata; class Amphibia; order Anura; family Ranidae; genus Rana; species Rana muscosa. The sequence continues at coordinate 233,215,729 of CM055118.1, forward strand.
AATAATTGGCCACAGGCATCCTGCCTGTGGCCAATCATTGCTCTCCTCGCTGCCGGCGCTGTGATTGGCCAAGCATGCGGGGTCACAGTGCATGCTTGGCCAATCACAGGGCCTGGATGACACTGCGATGGCGTAGTGCATTGTGGGCCGTTCGCGTCACTCGAATTTGGCGCGAACGGCCCAAATCGTTCGATCTTCGTCGAACGATCGAACAGCCGATGTTCGAGTCGAACGTATGTTCGACTCGAACACGAAGCTCATCCCTATACAATACTATTTTTATAAGTTTATATAGCTCTTGTGGTTCCATGGAACAGGAATTGTAATGGTGTAAACTCTATTGTTTCCTCAGACATTTTCCTGATCCATGGCGCCACTTCCTCCCTGGGTATGCCCACCAAATGGGTATGCTCACCAAATGTGGAGGTATGTTCCCCTCTCCCCACATCCCCTCCAACATCGGTCATCTCTTGTTGGATATATTTGAGCTAATCGCACCGGGGTGCGGTACCATCTAACCAAGAACTTATATACCATTTCCTGGATGGCTGAGCTTGTGGATGTGGCATGTATAATTGTAATTCATTTTTTTAATTGTAATGGAGGGAATCTGCATCCTAGTTCTGTTTACCAGGAATTATTTTATTTTGTTCGCTACGTATTATTTTATACATGTGTGACAGTAGATGGTCCGGTTTTGATATCTTTCTACATGTTTTTTCGAATATAGTTAGGGAATTCAGAGTTCTTACTTGAGGGTCTAATCGTCTAAAGAAGCTTTGCATCGGGGTATATCTCCATCCTGCCATTACCATATCTCCTTGTGATGATACTAAATCTGCCTGAGGCATCAGGACCCCCAGTGGTGCATACCTCAGGCACATTGTGTTACCTTTCCGATTCCCATGGGCCTAATGCTCCTTTTTCCTCTCCTGGAGGGAACCATGGGTTGGCAGTGGTGCCAATGGGGATGTTTTTGGGGCGTATTTGCCAAGTTGATTTGTCCTATCCCATACTGCCAGTGTGTTCCGGGTTAATGGGGATGTCCATTTTGATAATCCCCTGGCCTTTGTTGGTATGCATGGTGCCCCTGCCAGGTTTCTCCCCGCCATATTTGCCTCTATTAGTACCCATGCTCTATTACCTTCATCATGGCACCAGTGCAGTATACGCACCAGGGTCATCGCTTTATAATAGGATACAATATCTGGGAGCCCAACTCCTCCCTCTCCCTTACTTTTACATAGAATTTCATATGCTATGCTAGCATTTCCCTCCTTCCATATAAATGATATAAATGCTTTCCGTATCTTTTTAAACGTGTCTGTTATCCGTCACCTGATTGGCTGAAACGTCAGGTGCTGTGATTAGACGCCTAGTACCTGGTGTCCAATCGTCTATAGGAGAGAACGGGAGGAGAGGAGGGGAGAAGACCCTTGCCATGGAGGACACCGCTCGCCATCACCCGCTGCCCCACGAGACAGGATAAGTGCCGGGCAGACAGCTAGCGGGCGGGGGGGATTACAATGGCGGCATTCGATAGACACAGTGGTAGCATTCAATGGGCACAGTGGGAGCATTTGATGGCATAGTGGCAGCATTTGATGGCACAGTGGCAGCATTTGATGGGCACAGTGGGAGCATTCGATGGTACAGTGACAGCATTCGATGGGCACAGTGGGAGCATAAGTGCCGGGCAGACGGCGAGCGGGTGGGGGGGATCACAGTGGCGGCATTTGATGGACACAGTGGCTGCGTTTGATGGGCACAGTGGCAGCATTTGATGGCACAGTGGCAGCGTTTGATGGCACAGTGGCAGCGTTTGATGGCACAGTGGCTGCGTTTGGTGGGGCACAGTGGCTGCGTTTAATGGGCACAGTGGCTGCGTTTGATGGGCACAGTGGCTGCGTTTGATGGGCACAGTGGCTGCGTTTGATGGGCACAGTGGCTGCAATTAATGGTCACAGTGGCTGCAATTGATGGGCACAGTGGCTACGTTTCATGGGCACAGTGAGGCTGCAATTGATGTTTTTTTTTCAGAATTCTTTAGTTTGTTTGCGCCCCCCCAAAAAGTTTGAGCACCAGCCCCACTGCAGGTGATACAGGGGGCCAAATGACACAGCACAAGCACTGTGCTGTATTACATGCTTTAAAGGAACAGGATCTGTTTTTTTTTTTTTTGGGGGGGTTAACAAACGCTTTAAGCAACTCATAGGATAACTGTACAAATGCAGCTCATTTATCCTCTGCTTTCCGAGCGTCCAGGCAGCATGACTCCCACTGAGATTGAAAGGAGGAACGCTCGTACGTGCGCTCCTGGAGAGGTTCCCCCAGCAAGAATCCGGAGTCTTATGGATACAGGACTGAAGGCGGACAGGAGGCGGATGTGACGTCATGTGGGCGTGGGTGTGTCATGTGGGCGTGGCTACGCATTTCTGGAGCATTCATGCTCCTTCCTTAGGCCTCTAAAAATAATAAAAATATTCTCAGAAGTTCTAACCCTTCCCTAAGCCAGTTCGAATCTTGGCTGGTTTAGCAGGGACCGTGCAAGATCCGAATCACGAATGGGCAGGCTAAATGTATCCAAGTTGATCAATCGATCAATCAACTTGGGTACAGGTACAACCAGCCTGTCGGAGATTTCATGCAATTATTGCCAGCGACAATATGTGTGACGGACTGGGGTTTATATGGTCACAAAACAGACACCCCAAAGCAAAGTACATGCTCATTTATTTTATTTTATTTCTAGCAAAGAAATACCTTCCTGCTATTCTATCAAGAACCAGTAGTTGGCAGAGAAGGTACACAAACAGAGTTTATATAAGGCCACCCACCATGTGACTGGAGTCAAACGATTTCCAGCCATAAAACCCAGTGGTCCTGTCTTATGCTGTTGTGTGATTCTTTGCAGGTATGTACTCTAAATCGTTCCTAATCTGCATTAAACTATGATAGAAAGATTCTTAAACATCTGTAGCAGATGCAGGGAAAGTTACAGCAGACTGTATGTTATAGTTTTACTGCTATTAGAAGTTAGAACAGCATGTGTGAGAAACAAGTGAAAAGGGCATAAAAACATGAAAATACTGCATTAGTCAGAACAAATGTCTATTAGAAGCACTAAACCGTTCTAAATAAGTATATTGAAACTTGGTTTATACAAGTTCCATAAAGTTAGAAAAGCACATGTTGAACACTGATATTCTTAAGAAAAACCTATATGTAAAGCTATGCATTGCTTCATGTGCACCATCTAGTGGTTAAAAAAGAGAACTACCAAAATAATGTTTGTATTAATCCATTATTGCACAGTGTACATCATCATCTATAACACGGAATAACAGGAATATATATGTTATTAAAATATAACAATGTTTTTTTGTGTAACTACGTTTTAAAATACTTCAGTTAAAATCTGTATTATATATTGTTAATAGTTATAAACATGTGATTATAAAAATGTAAAAGATGTATTGTTATGTAAAAGTCAAACGATTTCCAGCCATAAAACCCAGTGGTCCTGTCTTATGCTGTTGTGTGATTCTTTGCAGTCCATGCCAAGCTGATCACCTTATCTCATCACGTCTACAATTATCGGCTCTCTTAATTCACATTTTGAGGCCGGTAACATTTTGGGGGCTCGTGCCGGGATTCGTTGTGTTATCAGTGTGAGGGAAGCACGAGACAAGCGTGAGCCTACTACAGAGCTACAAGGAGAGTCATGAGTGTCGTCTGCCTTGTGAGTGCAAGTCTTCAGAGTGCAACAGATATGGCGTCTCCTCGTCGTGCGCTGATGTGGGATATCCGGAAACAACTTCATCTGCTTCGTGAAGAACAGCTGCATAGCCTCGCTATTACGCTGGAAGATGAAAGAGATGTGGACGTTCCATCAGTGACTGGTACCAATGAAATGGAACTCGTTGAATTTATTGAAGACTACTTGAGAAGTGATCAGCTGGAAAAGTTAGAAGATCAAGGCATGTCTTACCTACTCATCATCCAAGACAAGATCAATGAACTAAAACTTAACAAGGAAAGTACACCAACTGTGGACATTGCAACCGCTGCAAAAAAAATAAGTAGTGGGACTGCAAGGACTGAACAGGTATCGGAGGTGGTGAGATTAACTGACGTTGTTGCTTTATTGCCACGTAGAGAATTCAAAATGCATGGTGATTTTAGATCATGGTTCGGACATGAGTTACAGTAGCGCGTGCAGACAAATTGACGAGGGTCTAACAGAAAAATTCCCTGAATCTGAAATTATACGCACCGTGTTGAGAATAATCAAACCTGGTCATTTTAAAGATATGTTGACTGACAAAGATGATCTTACTGTTGCTGAATTGAAGAGGTTTTTGAAGTCACATATGAGAGAACGAAGTGGTAATGAGTTATTTCAGGACCTTAGTAATGCTACCCAGCAAGAAAGAGAAACAGCACAACAATTGGTTTACAGGCTAGTGGGGTTAAAACAAAAAGTTCTGTCCACATCACAACATGATAGGCGAGAGCTTAACTATGACAAAAAACTGGTGCAAGGCATATTCCTTCATACACTGTATCAGGGACTAAACGAAAAAAACTCTAATGTTAGACGAGATATCAAGCCTTACGTGTCTGATTTGACAGTAACGGATGACTTTATCATAGAGCAGGTCACCAGATCAGTTGATGAGGAAACAGAAAGACAGAGACGCTTAAACAGTGCACCTAAACATAAACCTCTTACTGTTCATTCATCACAGACACCAGGTAATAGTGAAAAAGACACCTTGCAAAAGAGAGTTGAGGAAGATGCTAGAGCAAATCACACTGCATTAAAGGAACTAACAACACAGGTTTCTGCTCTCACAAAGAACCTGGAAAAGACGATGAAGCAAACTCCTGTTGTTGGAAACCAAAGGACTAAGCCACTAACCAATGTTCAAGTTCCAGATACAGCTCACTGCAAACCCAGGTGTGATAATTGCATTAAACGAGAGAGTCAGAACTGCTACCACTGTTTCTACTGTGGTTGGACAGGACACAGAGCGGTTGATTGCTTGAAGAAAAGAAGGCAGTCGGGAAACGACAGACGGTCACTGGGAAGGGACAACCAGTGACCACCTCAAATGATCTGTCCCGTGCAAAGGTAAACAGGGTATTCACCCACCGGTCAACTAGAACACTCCCAAAAGAGAAGGGATTCTCCAAACAACACGTAGCACAATTAATTGGAGGAAAATGCCTACTGTCATGTCGGATGAATGGTGTTCCGGTTGACATGTTGATGGACACAGGAGCTCAGGTCAGCATTGTTGGGAAGGCATGGTTAGAAGAGTTTCTACCCAGTGTCTCCATTAGGCACATACAAGATTTACTTTGTGATGACAACTTATCTATTACAGCTGCAAATGGTTCTATCATTCCATTTATCGGATGGATTGAAGTCTGCCTGGAATTCGAAAGTAGTGGACATGGAAACTCAGCCATCTATGTGTCAATGCTGGTGAGTGACTGCTGTAATGGCAATCCAATTCTTGGGTTTAATGTGATCGGAGAATTGATCAGAGAAAACCGTGACCGACCAAACAGCACCCAAAACCTGACTATCTTGCTGAGTGAAGCTATGAAAGTAAGACAGAGTGTAGCGAATAACATTGTCAATGCTGTCAGTCAAGCAAATGTCCCAGGAGAAATATACGATAGTCGTATGGTCAAAGTGGGGAAGAAGGGACTCCAGATTAAAGGAGGCGAGATCTGTGAAGTCAAATGCAGAATTAGAGCATGGCCAAAAGGAGGAATCATGCCATTTGAACCACTTCCAGAATATCCAGTTGAGGACTTGAACTATTTCCTTCAGTGGTAGATGTGCCAAATGGGTTCTCTAAACTGGTGAAGATACCTATACTGAACCGTGCTCAACATGACATCTACCTTCCGCCCAGAACAGTATTGGGTACCATTTCTCCAGCAGCTGAAATTCTACCATTGTCTCCAAACAAAGACGATGGAAAGGGAATTGACCAGAAGAAAAGGGTGTTTCATGTAAACCAGTTGAATCAAGTGGACACTGGAAATCAGCTATCCACTAACAAATCTGTTAAGTGGCACCCACCTGTCAATTTGGAAGATCTCTCAGAAGAAGAACAGGAGATAGCGAGACAAATGTTATATGACGAATCAGATGTCTTTGCTCGAGATGAGGGAGACATAGGATGCATTCCTAACCTGAAATTGAGGATAAATCTGAAAGATGAAACTCCTGTCCAGAAACGCTACAATTCGATACCGAAACCCCTATACAGGTCCTTCTCAAAAAATTATTCATTACACACAACTGAAGTAGTTCAAGCCTTTTCTTGTTTTAATATTGATGATTTTGGCATACAGCTCATGACAACCCAAAATTCCTATCTCAAAAAATTAGCATATCATGAAAAGGTTCTCTAAACGAGCTATTAACCTAATCATCTGAATCAACTAATTAACTCTAAACACCTGCAAAAGATTCCTGAGGCTTTTAAAAACTCCCAGCCTGGTTCATTACTCAAAACCGCAATCATGGGTAAGACTGCCGACCTGACTGCTGTCCAGAAGGCCATCATTGACACCCTCAAGCAAGAGGGTAAGACACAGAAAGAAATTTCTGAACGAATAGGCTGTTCCCAGAGTGCTGTATCAAGGCACCTCAGTGGGAAGTCTGTGGGAAGGAAAAAGTGTGGCAGAAAACGCTGCACAACGAGAAGAGGTGGCCGGACCCTGAAGAAGATTGTGGAGAAGGACCGATTCCAGACCTTGGAGGACCTGCGGAAGCAGTGGACTGAGTCTGGAGTAGAAACATCCAGAGCCACAGTGAACAGGCGTGTGCAGGAAATGGGCTACAGGTGCCGCATTCCCCAGGTCAAGCCACTTTTTAACCAGAAACAGCGGCAGAAGCGCCTGACCTGGGCTACAGAGAAGCAGCACTTGACTGTTGCTCAGTGGTCCAAAGTACTTTTTTCGGATGAAAGCAAATTTTGCATGTCATTCGGAAATCAAGGTGCCAGAGTCTGGAGGAAGACTGGGGAGAGGGAAATGCCAAAATGCCTGAAGTCCAGTGTCAAGTACCCACAGTCAGTGATGGTCTGGGGTGCCATGTCAGCTGCTGGTGTTGGTCCGCTGTGTTTTATCAAGGGCAGGGTCAATGCAGCTAGCTATCAGGAGATTTTGGAGCACTTCATGCTTCCATCTGCTGAAAAGCTTTATGGAGATGAAGATTTCATTTTTCAGCACGACCTGGCACCTGCTCACAGTGCCAAAACCACTGGTAAATGGTTTACTGACCATGGTATTACTGTGCTCAATTGGCCTGCCAACTCTCCTGACCTGAACCCCATAGAGAATCTGTGGGATATTGGGAAGAGAAAGTTGAGAGACGCAAGACCCAACACTCTGGATGAGCTTAAGGCCGCTATCGAAGCATCCTGGGCCTCCATAACACCTCAGCAGTGCCACAGGCTGGTTGCCTCCATGCCACGCCGCATTGAAGCAGTCATTTCTGCAAAAGGATTCCCGACCAAGTATTGAGTGCATAACTGAACATAATTATTTGAAGGTTGACTTTTTTTGTATTAAAAACACTTTTCTTTTATTGGTCGGATGAAATATGCTAATTTTTTGAGATAGGATTTTGGGGTTTTCATGAGCTGTATGCCAAAATCATCAATATTAAAACAAGAAAAGGCTTGAACTACTTCAGTTGTGTGTAATGAATCTAAAATATATGAAAGTCTAATGTTTATCAGTACATTACAGAAAATAATGAACTTTATCACAATATGCTAATTTTTTGAGAAGGACCTGTACAAGGAAGTGAAAGAATATATCCAAAACCTTCTTGACCGAGGTTGGGTAACAAAATCTTCTTCAGCATACTCATCACCGGTTGTCTGTGTTCGAAAGAAGGACAGTAGCCTACGACTATGTGTTGACTTTAGGGAGTTAAACCGAAAGACTATCCCAGATAGACATCCACTACCCAGAATACAAGATCTGCTGGATAGCTTAGGAGGATTTACATGGTTCTCAATCCTGGACCAGGGTAGTGTGTATCATCAAGGCTTTGTGCATGAAGACTCCAGACATCTGACGGCTTTTAGCACCCCCTGGGGACTCCTGGAGTGGAATCGTATTCCGTTCGGATTAACTAATGCCCCAGCAGCTTTTCAGAGATGCATGGAAAATTTACTAGAGGGCATCAGAGACAAATGTTGTTCTCCAAACCTGGATGACGTACTTTGCTACTCCAAAACTTTTCAGGAGCATGTCAATGATATTAGGCAAGTGCTTAGTCGAATGCGCGAGCATGGTATCAAACTTAGACCGCAGAAGTGTGAACTCTTTAAACGACAGATTCGATACCTTGGACGAATGGTGTCAGAAGAAGGCATAAAAATTGACCCAAAAGATCTTGAAGCGGTATTACATTTGAAAAGGAAAGAACCAAAAACAGTGGGAGGAGTCAGATCTTTGTTAGGATTCCTGAGCTACTACAGGTCCTTCATTCAAGATTTCTCTTGACTTGCTAAACCACTGTATGAACTTTTGCAGAACACTGAGAAAGAATCTGCTACATCCATTACCAAAAACAATCAAGGGAAACCTACAAAGAAAAATGGGAACAAAACACAAGTGCCATCTAAAACACCGATTCAATGGACACCCAAACATCAAGCTGTAGTATCCAGACTGGTGGACATGCTAACCAATCCACCAATACTAGTGTAGCAGGATGTCCATATGTAAGAAGGAATCCAGCTCCCTCCGGTGGTATAAGTGTTACAATGCAACTAATGCACTTTGGGACAGATATCAGCTAGGAGAAAAGACTTTGTTGCTTTTAGTAAAAGACAGACTACATTACCCAGGGTGCATTGCAACACCGCAAAGCATTCTGGGCAGACTACTTAAACCAGGGGAGGGGCCAGCGTCTCTCTCTCTCTGGATCCAGCTCTCAATCAAGCAGGAAGTTGGCATGGAGGCCTGCTTCCTAAGGATTAGGCCAGAAGCCTGGGCCTAAATTACGGGAGTGCCTGAGTGATTTCCAGCAGAGGATCGTCCACAGCGTCCTGTGATTGCCCAGCAGAGACCGGAGTCATCCATCACCATATGCTGTTAGTGACGGAGTCCGGAGACTGCAGCTGAAGCAGAAGCGTGGAGATCGAGTGACCGGGACAAGCCAGAGGAGACTATCTGAAAGTCGGGCCTGTTTGGTGAGAAGGGCACCTGCCCAGAATTGACTACTACCTTAGAGGAAAGTGATTTAGTTAGTGCCAGCCACACTTCACCTATCACGCCACAGCTTGCGGCCTAGTGTATCTCACTGGAGACTATGTGATCAGAGATTGGTGCATCCGTCATTAGTGGGTGGCAGGCACACGAGTACTCAGGTATATTGCGGATAACTACAGCATCTTGTTGAAACCCTGTGGATTACAATTTAACTTGTGCACCGACGGTGGCTAGCGAAGACTTCATTGGAGAAAGGAACTTTGAGTGGGACGCAGATAGGCCTTGCTTACCTATTATAGGGAATGAACACGTGCAAGGTATTGCAACAAAGGGGGAGCTCGTGAGCAACCAGTTAGCCGTGCAGAGACACATATAGATACTTGTACATATATATAGCTGATGTTATTTCCTGTTATTACCTAATCTCAGTGATACCTATCCTTATTGGTTTATTGACTCTGCAATGCGCATGCAGAGTCAACTGTGTGTATTAATGTGATTCTTTACCCTTCCCTTTTATACTCAGTAAAGGTACCTTTGATTAAGCATATAACTTGTGTGAAGTATCTCTGTCACTTAGAAGGACTAGTGACCAGCAAAGGTAATAACATTTACAGGTTATTGTGTGATGTATGCAGGATTGTGTCTCCTAATACTCAATAGGTCTCACACTCCTTATTCATATCAGTTGTGCTAAGGGAAGGCTTGAGCCACTTCCAGGGGTTGATAGGCAGGACGTAGACCCAAATCAAAGAAACAGCAGCTCCTACGGGGGTAGTGCTACACGTGGGGGCTCGTCCGGGATATTCTACGGTTCTGCAATCAACTTTCCCCCTAGACAGAACCCTTACAGCACAGAAAAAGGGATTTTTATAACAGCTTACCTGTAAAATCCTTTTCTTGGAGTACATCACGGGACACAGAGCGACTTAGTCATTACTAATGGGTTATATAGATTACCTTCAGGTGCTGGCACTGGCCAATTCCAAACCGGAAGTACCCTCCCCTATATAAGCCCCTCCCATCCGGGAGCACCTCAGTTTTGTAGCCAAGCAATAAGTGTCCCAAAAAGAGGGGTGGGAGCTCTGTGTCCCGTGATGTACTCCAAGAAAAGGATTTTACAGGTAAGCTGTTATAAAAATCCCTTTTTCTTTTTCGTACATCACGGGACACAGAGCAACTTAGTCATTACTAATGGGACGTCCCAAAGCAATGCCAAATGAGGGGAGGGATACATAAGCTGGGTGCCATCAGGCATGAGGATCTTTTGCGGCCTGCAACACACTGCGCCCAAAGGCGACATCCTCCTGACTTCTAACGTCTACCTGGTAGAATCTAGTAAACGTGTGTACCGAAGACCATGTTGCGGCCTTACATACTTGAGCCAGGGAGGCCTGGTGATGCACTGCCCATGAAGTTCCAACTGCTCTTGTGGAGTGCGCCCTAACTTTGAACGGAGGCGGTCTCTTTCTCAAGCCATAGGCTTGTATTATGACCTGTCGAATCCACTTGGCTAAAGTGGATTTTGATGCTGCCTGACCCTTTTTAGGGCCTTCCGGCAGAATAAACAAAGTATCCGTTCTGCGAATCTGAGCAGTGGCTTTTAGATAAGCTTTAACTGCTCTTACTACATCCAAAGAATGTAATAACTTTTCCTCTACCGAGCTAGGTTTGGGGAAAAAAGAAGGAAGAACCACATCTTGGTTCAAATGAAACCTCGATACCACCTTGGGAAGAAAGGCTGGATGAGGACGTAATACTACTCTGTCCTTATGGACAACCAGATATGGCTCCTTACAGGACAAGGCGGCTAATTCCGATACTCTTTTAGCCGAACAAACGGCTACTAAGAAAATCAATTTCCTGGTGAGAAGAACCAAGGAAATGTGTTGCAATGGTTCAAACGGTTGTTTCTGTAGAACTGACAGAACCAGGTTTAAGTCCCAAGGACATATGGGAATACTAACCGGAGGGCTAATACGCATCACTCCTTGTATGAAAGCTTTGACTAGTGAATGCGAAGCCAAGGGCCTTTGAAAAAATATTGACAAGGCCGAAATCTGACCCTTGATAGTACTCAAGGCTAGCTTCCTATCTACAGCCCACTGTAGGAAGTCCAAAATCCTCCCTATCACGTACTTACGTGGATGCCATTTCTTGGCCTCACACCACGTAATGTACGCTTTCCAGATCCTATAATAGATCTGCCTGGATACCGGCTTCCTGGCATTGATCATGGTAGATACCACAGAATTAGAGAGCCCTCTCTTTTTCAGAATGTGGGCTTCAATAGCCAGGCCGTCAAACCTAGGGCTGGTAAGGAAGGGTGGTATATCGGTCCCTGCGACAGCAGGTCCGGACGATGTGGGAGGGTCCAAGGACTCCTCACTGACATTTTTACAATCTCCGCGTACCATGCCCTTCGGGGCCACGCTGGAGCCACCAGAATCACTGGTTTCTTTTCTACCCTGATTCTGCGGAGTAATCGCGGTAACAATTGTTGCGGTGGGAATGCATATATCAGCTTGAACTGATCCCAAGGGAACACTAGGGCATCCGAGCCGCAAGCTAGAGGATCCCTTGTGTGAGACACAAATCTGTCCACCTTTGCGTTGAATCTGGATGCTAGCAGATCTACATCCGGTGTTCCCCACCGCTGGCATATTGCCTGGAAAACCTCGGGGTGAAGAGACCATTCCCCCGGGCATAATTGTTGGCGACTTAAAAAGTCCGCTCTCCAATTTTCCACTCCTGGGATGAAAACCGCGGATATGGCTGGGACATATTTTTCTGCCCACTCCAGGATGCAATTTGCTTCCCTCTGGGCTGCACGACTCCTGGTGCCACCCTGGTGATTGATATATGCCACTGCTGTGGCATTGTCTGATTGAATTCTGACAGGGGACCCTTGGAGTTTGGATGTCCATGCTACTAGGGCATACCGGGCTGCTCGTATCTCTAAGAGATTGATGGGCAGGGCCTTTTCTGCTTCTGACCACTTGCCCTGGAGAGACCATTGCTCCAGTACTGCCCCCCAGCCTATGAGGCTGGCATCTGTAGTGACTATCTTCCAAGAAACCGGACTGAAGGGTTTCCCTTTTTCCAGATTCTGGGGCACCAACCACCAATGGAGGCTCTTGCGAACGGAAGGGGACAGGGACATTGGTAAGTCTAAAGCCTGAACTTTTTTGTTCCAGGCTGACAGTATGGCCCTTTGCAAATTCCTTGAATGGAATTGACCGTAGGGTACCGCTTCGAATGAAGCCACCATTTTTCCCAGCAGCCTCATGCAGAGGCGTATGGATGGTTTTCTTTTTGTACCCACTAAGTGGGTCAAATCTTTTAAAGACGACACCTTCTCTGGAGGTAAGAAAATCTTTCTCTGATTTGAATCCAGCCTTAGCCCTAAGTATTCCAGACTTTTGACTGGTCTTAGAGCTGACTTGTCCCGGTTGATAATCCAACCGTGATATTCCAGATACTTGATTGTCTTGTGAATAGCTACTTCCAGCTTTTCCACTGAGTGGTCAATTAGTAGCAGGTCGTCTAGATATGCCATTATCGTTACACTCTGTGTTCTTAGATTGGCCAATAATGGGGCCAGAATTTTTGTGAACACTCGTGGTGCTGTGGCCAGACCGAAAGGTAAGGCTCTGAACTGAAAATGGCGCCCTTCTACTGCAAAGCGTTGAAATTTCTGGTGGGCCGGAAAGATGGGAATATGCAGATAAGCATCCCTTATGTCGATCGAGGCTAACCATTCCTGCCCTTGTAGGGCGGTGGCCACCGATCGGATCGACTCCATCCGAAAAGTCCTGATATTTAGGAACTTGTTTAGCCCTTTTAGATTTAATATGGGCCTCACGTCCCCATTTGGTTTGGGGACTGTGAAAAGGTTCGAGTAAAACCCGAATCCGCTTTCTTCCAGGGGAACCTTCATGATTACACCTTGGAGCAATAGTTGTTCTAGTGCCAGAAGGAGGGATCCTCTCTTCTGGGGATCTCTTGGCACGTTTGACCTCATAAATTGGGCAGGAGGAGTGCCTTTTAACTCCAGCTTGTATCCCAGACTTACTGCGGAGAGCACCCATCTGTCTCTGATGGTGTCCCGCCAGGTCTCTGTGAACAACTGAAGTCTTCCCCCCACCCGATTGAGTGGGGGCAACGCTTCATGCCTTGGGGGGAGGTTTTGTACCTCTCTTGATCCAGGGCTTCTTGTTACCCTGTGATTGTCCCTGATTTCTGCCCCCTGAATTTGACCGCGGAGGCCGTCGGAACTGCTTCACAGCCGATGTGCCCGGGACTGGAGAAGTAGGCCTCTTAAAAGAAGGACTTCTACCCTTGTTCTTAACCGGTAAGAGTGAACTTTTACCGGCAGAAATTTTCTGGATATATTTGTCCAGATCTTCTCCAAATAAGCGTTCTCCATGAAATGGGAAGCTAACCAGCAGTTTTTTACAGGGAGCTTCAGCAGACCAGTTTTTGAGCCACAGAAGCCTACGCATATGTACTATAGACAGCGTAAAGCGGGAGGCCTGTTGGATTGTATCCTTTATGGCGTCCACCGCAAAACACAAGGCTCTAGGCAGGTCAGCTAGGGCAAGAGCCTGCTGATCTGGTAAGTCCCTTAAGACTTGTTTCAACTGATCTTTCACTGCTTGGCAGACTCCAATCGCTGCTACCGCAGGTTGTGTCACCATGCTTGCTGTAGAGAAAGCAGATTTTAGTAAAGACTCCAATTTTTTATCTATTGGGTCTTTGAACATTGGAACATTATCTACTGGACATGTCAGTGATTTGTTCACAGAAGAGATGGCTGCGTCCACTGTAGGGACCCTCCATTTTTTTATGAACTTATCCTCCATGGGATAGATCACCGGAAATCTCTTGGGGGGAGCAAATATTTTATCAGGATGCTCCCAATCCTGGTAAATAAGCCCTTCTAATAAAGGGTGGATTGGGAAGGAACAGACAGCCTGGGGAGCTTTTAGCGACCCCAGTGAGGAAACCGTAGTGGATGGTGGTTCCGCCAGAGGCATTTTAAATGCTGATCGGACCATGTTAGTCAGAGACTGAACCCATAATCTTTCAGCCTGAGATGCTGAGAAAGGTTCTTCCACTGTTGATTCCTCCATAACTGAATCAACCTCATCCTGATCCCCTTCAGGTAGGTCGATCTCTGTGTGGGACTGTTCCTCCACTAACAGGCACTCTGAAGGAGGAGACGGAGATCGGACGCGCTTTCCCTGTGACAGGGAAGCAGCGATCAATGCTGTTAATCTCTCTTCCAATCCTCCCAGAGTTGAGGATAAAACCTCCTCTGTTATATATACAGGAGCAGGTGGACTGGGGACAGCCGCAGCACCAGGCACTCCTGCGGGGTTTCTACGGCTACTGACCTCTGAATTCTCAGGGGAGATTGGTGCAGTACAAGCATGCCCAATATCCTCAGAGCCCGATGGAGACCCCTTTGGCTTCCTGGAAGACCTATTTCCGGAGCGTCTGGACGACATATCCTTTAAGCACAAAGCTGAGGTATTCCCGTCGTCATACACCAATTTTTGCTGGTAATAGTCTAACACAGTTGCTGCTATATACCAGCTGGTGTCCACTAAAGTGCCTTTCTATGGGGATGCCTGCATCAACCGCCTCTGTGTGCCACTGTTTGTTGCTAGCTCTGTTTTCATCCAGCTGACACTTTTACTGTGTCTTTATACAAGCTGGGACGCCTGCACATGCGCAGAAGCGCCGTGGCGCGCATCGAGCGTCATCCACCCGCCCCGCCCCTTTTTTTTCATAGGAGGCGCGTGCACACGCCCGCGCGCGCGCCCGTGCGCCATTGGCGCCCTTTTCGAAATCAAACAGGGACTAGGAGCCAGGGCCCTTTTTGCCGGAGGGCCTGTGCGGTGGATGAGCGCAGCAACAGGGCAGAGGAAGTGGATTCCCACAGAGAAACTTACCAACTGCCTGGATCTTTTGACTTGAGAAAACCAAAGATCCACATGACAAGAAAAATGGACTACAGCGGCCTCTAGTGGTTTAACACAGGTACCGCGGTCCTTTTTTTTTTTTTTTTCTTGACTACTATTAAAATTTTACATTTTCAGTAGTTACAGGCATACACAGATATTAGCGGGAATACCGTTAGGTAACAGACAGAAAGACAAATTAGGCTTGGGGGTCCCCCAATAGAACCAAGTTCCTGGGGGCCCCCACTTACCTGATCCCCGCCGCAGGACTTTGTTTGGTCCACAGAAGCCCAAACTTCACCTATCACGGCAGGCATTGTAATTAAACCTTCAGGGACCGGGTTCCCAAGGATTCCACTCCCCTGGACCTGTATAGCACCCTGCACAGACAACATCTTCCGTTTAGCTATGAAGCTTTTTTGGTGGGATCCGGAACAGCTTACTAAGGCCCAAAAGAACCTGTACGCAAGCCCAGTGAAAACACATGTTACTCTTTGGCCAACACCTTAGACACTGGCAAAAAACTGAGGTGCTCCCGGATGGGAGGGGCTTATATAGGGGAGGGTACTTCCGGTTTGGAATTGGCCAGTGCCAGCACCTGAAGGTAATCTATATAACCCATTAGTAATGACTAAGTCGCTCTGTGTCCCGTGATGTACGAAAAAGAAATGGACCCTGCTGCCGTAGCCCGGTGGTGCAGGGATGAAGGCATCCTACCCGGAAATGGCCTGGTGGTTGAAATCCAGAGAGAGGCCTGGGTAGAGGAGCAGCTAACTCCAGTCTTGAGAGCATTGTCCACGAACAGGAAGCCATGGGTGATTGACATAAAGACAGATACTGTAAATCCCCACACCTATGCATTATGTGAGTGGAGGAACGGAATCTCTGACTACTTCAAGGGTGCCAGCATAAAAACTACAAACCAAGTAGAACTCCTCCTGATACACCCAGAAGAGAATAAAGATGGCCCCACTTCCACTACTTCAGGAGGCCCCAGCACAGGAGGGAGCGCCCAACAAAAGGGTCCCTGTTCACCACCATTGACCACCCTTAGCTCAGAATTGTGCGCTGTCCTGGGGGAGATTGTGACCAAGTGTAAAAAGGACCCTCCAGACTACCTGATGTCAGGATACAGGAAACTCAGGACCTTTTCTGGGAAGAAACCTGTACCTTCAGTGGAAGATGGATTTGAAGAGTGGCTAGATGGCGCCACTCAGGCCCTAGAAGAATGGGAGGTGCCAGAACAACAAAAAAAACAACGGATTGTGGAAAGCTTAAAGGGGCCTGCTCTGGAGGCCATACGTAACCTCAAGTTAAGCAAGAAGGACTGCAATGCACAGGATTATCTGGATATTCTGCAGAATGTGTTCGGCGGGACGGAAAACGTCACTGAACTCACTTACCAGCTGGGGCATTGCTACCAAAAAGAGGGAGAGAAGCTGTCAGAATTCATAGGACGCCTGGATAAGATCCTGCATCGGATCCTACTGAAGAAAGGGATCGATCCAAGAAAAGTGGATGAGGCCCGTGCCCAGCAGGTGTTGAGGGGAGCTCAACCCTTGGACCCCATCGCATTATTGCTACGCACCCGGCGGGACGGGAGCAGCCTGGAATACCCCGACTTGATCCGGATAGTCAGGGAGGAGGAGGCCATGTTGGAAGACAAAAGGAGGAGTCAACACACCGAACCAACTGCCCGAGTCAGAATGTTAAGTGCAGAAGAAGGTGATTCAGAAGTTGAACTCCTAAAGACCCAGGTGTCACAACTAGTAGAAATGGTGTCCATGCTGACTAGCCAGGTCTCTGTGCCACACAACAAGAACACGTCAGAGGAACCAAAAAAACCTCCTAGCTCCAATATGGAACTAGTACAGAAGCCTAAGAGATTGATAACATGCTTCAATTGTGGGGGAATCGGGCATATTAGAGCAGTGTGTCCCAGCCCAGATGAAGTTGCATCCAGATATCGCAAGCCGGCGGAAAACTTCAGAGGGCCCCGGTGAAGGAGTCAGCCGGGCGCCCACCAGTTTCCACGAACTCCTTCAAGAAGTCCAATGATCCAAAACATCAGAGTCAGGGACCTAAACCTCTGCCAATTAGGCCCCGTCCCACAACTCAGGCTGCTGTTGAACAGAAGGCCAGTGCACACCAGACCCAGAAGGGACTGAGACCCACCGGAAACTCAAGAAAAAAAGAAGTGAGGGTACAGGTAACTGAACCCAGCAAGAAGTCTGTGTTGAAGGAGTTCCCTGCCAAGTTAGTGGGGCCTTCTCCAGTAGTCTCCATACAAGTAGAAGGGATCTACACCAAGGCTCTTCTTGACACTGGGGCTCAAGTGACTCTTCTGTATAGGGATTTCTATGATAAACATCTTAAACATCTGCCCCTACAGAAATTACAGGAACTGGAAATATGGGGTATTGGAACTCAGAGCTTTCCCTATGACGGTTACCTGCCAATCAAGTTGACTTTTGATCCCTCAGTGGCTGGGGAGACAGAGACCTTCGATACTCTGGCAGTAGTGTGCCCTCGCCCACCAGGGGCCAGCAGGAGCTCACTCATCATAGGGACCAACACTGATCTAGTCAGGCGACTGCTGACACCGTTGGCCCAACAGGGAGAAGCCCCGACCACAAGAGTCCACCCCATGTTAAGGCAAGCCTACCAGCGCCTGGTACTGGAGCAGAAGGCCCCGGCTGAGGGAGTTGGCAAGATTTGGAAGCTAGACAAGACGGAGAAGGTATTACAACCGGGAGAGGTGACTTGCCTGAGGGCTTCTGTCAAGCTCACATGGAAACAGCCAGGCCCCTTCATTGTCTTCGAACCAGGCCCACAGGAAAGACAGAAAGGGATTGAAGTAATCCCCGAAGTGATCCCATTGAAGGCCCTACAGAAAAGCCATGGGAGGGTTTCAGTGAGTATAAGGAACACTGCTAATACACCAGTGAAGGTGCCGGCCAGAATGCTGTTGGGCCAGGTGAATCCAGCCATCCCCATTGCCCCGTGTGAATTGAAGAAAGAAGAAAGGGGTGAAGTCACCATAGAGAAGCTCT
Organism: Rana muscosa; assembly: GCA_029206835.1. NCBI lineage: Eukaryota > Metazoa > Chordata > Amphibia > Anura > Ranidae > Rana > Rana muscosa. Next base: position 233,234,009 of record CM055118.1, read on the forward strand.
GTTCTGAAGACACGGCCCTCCCACCAGAATGGAGAAAAAGGGCCAAAGCTCAACTTGCAAGGTGGGAAAAGATCTTCTCTAAAGATGAGTTCGATGTGGGGTGCGCAAGGAGTGCCACTCACAAGATACGCTTACAAGAAGATAAGCCCTTTAGAGAGAGAGTTCGACGGGTCCCACTGGGTGACTTAGAAGACTTGCGGGAACAGTTGGCTGAGCTGAAGAGGACGGGGATTATTCGAGAATCCAGGAGCCCTTACGCTTCTCCAATAGTGGTAGTCCGAAAGAAGAACGGGTCGCTGAGACTGTGTATCGACTACAGAACACTAAACAGAAATACCACCCCAGATCAATACACCACTCCCCGAATTGAAGACGCCCTGCAGAGTCTGTCAGGGGCCAAGTGGTTCAGTGTAATGGATCTAAAAAGTGGATATTACCAAATCCCCATGCACCCTGAGGATCGGGAGAAGACAGCCTTCATCACCCCTGTGGGGTTCTTTGAGTTCAACCGTATGCCTCAAGGGTTATCAGGAGCCCCCGCCACTTTCCAAAGGCTAATGGAGAGAACCGTCGGGGACATGAATCTAATAGAGGTACTGGTATATTTGGACGACGTCATCGTGTTCGGGAGAACCCTAGAAGAGCATGAAGAGAGACTGGAGAAGGTCCTGAAGAGGCTCAGTGAAGAGGGCCTGAAACTCTCCCCAGAGAAGTGTCAATTTTACCAGTCCTCAGTCCATTACCTGGGCCATATCGTTTCTGCAGAAGGGGTGGCCACGGACCCAGAGAAGCTGGATGCCGTCACCTCTTGGCCGAGACCTACCAACGTGACTGAGCTTCGGTCATTCCTGGGGTTCTGTTCTTACTACAGAAGATTTGTAGAAGGATTCGCCAAGATTGCCAGACCCCTGAACGAGTTACTCAGAAACGAAGGGGAAGATGATGTTCCAGAGCTGGTCAAACCAGTGAAACTCACCATGGGACCCCGAAGGCCCAAAGAGTCGATTCAAGACCAGTGGACAGGGGAGTGCGAGGAAGCCTTCCAGATGTTAAAGAAGAGTCTTACCACTGCACCAGTCCTGGCCTATGCTGATCCAAAGAAGCCTTATGAACTGCATGTAGATGCCAGCCGAGATGGGCTGGGTGGGGTGCTGTACCAGGAACATGATGGTTACCTAAGACCCGTCGCATATGTGAGCAGGAGTCTGATACCTGCTGAGAAGAATTACCCCACCCACAAGCTTGAATTCCTGGCCTTGAAATGGGCAGTGGTAGACAAACTGAGAGACTACCTATATGGGGCGGAGTTTGTGGTGAAGACAGATAATAACCCGCTCACCTACCTTCTGACCACTGCCAAGTTGGATGCAACGGGACACCGGTGGTTGGCTGCCCTTTCAAGCTTCACCTTCAGCTTGAAGTACCGACCCGGAGTGGGAAATAGGGATGCAGATGCCCTGTCCAGGAGGTCTCATGCCCCCACCGACCCTACTGAAGAATGGGCCCAACTAGACCCAGAGGGAGTGCGAGCCCTATATCAGGGGACAGAACTTCAAGCCAGAGGTGGGTCAAGAGCCGAAGAAATTGGGGTCTCAGCTGTTGGAGTACCGAAGTGCTATTGCAGTGTGACCCAAGTCGAAGGGGAGGGCTTGCCCAAGCTGACAAAAAGGGATTTGAGAAAGGAGCAAGAAGAAGACTCTTTAGGGAAACTCCTGATAAAGGCCCTGGAAAGCCAGCATCCCGAGATGCTTGAAACAGACTCCCCAAGAGAAGCCCGATTGTTGCGCAGGGAGTGGGATCGGCTACACATACGTCAAGGGGTGGTCTACCGAAGGGGCCCCTCTGACGACTCAGAAGAGAAGTGGCAGCTGTTTCTACCAGCCAAATATCGAGAAGCGGTCCTAGCTGCCCTCCATGACAACCATGGTCACCTAGGGTCCGAACGGACTTTTCACCTTGTACGGGATAGGTTCTATTGGCCCTGCATGCGGGCTGAAGTGGAAGGATATTGCCATTCCTGTGTCCGATGCATTCAAAGGAAGACCTTGCCACGTCAAGCAGCCCCAATGGGCCATCTGCAAAGTCAGGGACCTATGGAACTGGTGTGCATTGACTTCCTTTGCCTGGAGCCTGATCTGAGTGGTCAAGGGAATGTCTTGGTGATAACAGATCACTTTACCAGATATGCTCAAGCATTCCCAACAAAAGACCAGAAGGCCTCAACAGTAGCCAAAGTACTGGTAGAAAAATTCTTTGTGCACTATGGTCTACCCCAACGCCTTCATTCAGATCAGGGCAGAGACTTTGAAAGCAAATTAATAAAGAAGTTATTAGACCTGTTAGGCATCCAGAAGACCAGGACAACCCCTTATCACCCACAAGGAGATGCTCAGCCTGAACGGTTTAACCGGACTCTCTTGGATATGTTGGGGACTCTGAGTTCAGAGAAAAAGCAGCATTGGAGCAAGCATGTAGCTGCCATAGTGCATGCCTACAATAGCACTGCCAGTGATGTCACCGGGTATTCCCCATACCGTTTGATGTTCGGGCGGGAGGCTCGGTTGCCAGTGGACTTGGCCTTTGGCATATCGCTGGATCATACCTCAGCAGCATCCCACAAGGGGTATGTAGACCGATTGAGAAAGAGTCTGAAGACAGCTTTTGAAAAGGCCCAAGCAGCATCTGACCAACGGGGGCTGAGAAATAAAAGAAACTTTGACCTAAGAGTCAGAATTCAAGATTTACAGCCAGAAGATAGAGTGCTGTTGAGGAACTTGGGAATTCCGGGAAAACATAAGTTGGCTGACCGTTGGAAATCCCAACCTTATGTTATCTGCAAGAAGCTGGAAAACCTTCCTGTGTACCAAATTAGGCCAGAAGGAAGCGTGGGACCGTTAAAGACCTGGCACAGGAATCACTTGTTGCCCCTCTCCGAGGCAGTTCGCATGCCTCCTGCATCTGACTCACAAGAAACCCCTTCAACTTCTCAAGGTTCCAGACCCATCACCCGATCTCAAACAGTGCTTCCAGATGTGAGAGATGGAGACTCTGACAATGAAGGTCAAGAGGATGAAGAAGCAGAATCTGACTGGTTGTGGTCATCCCAATTGCCAGAACCCATGACCACCTCCCAAACCTCACCCAAAACAGTTGACAATGGAACTCTTCGGGCAGAAGCTCCTGAATTCGTGCCTTCAAACATTCTCATTGAGGAGGTAGCTGATGACTCAGACTCTTTGTAAATGGAAGACCCAGAAGAAGGGTCGTTGTCTCTATGTGAAGGAGAGCGGGACGCTCCTGAAGTTCTGGAGCCCAACATGCCTGAACTAGATGAGGAATAGGGATGAGCTTCGTGTTCGAGTCGAACATACGTTCGACTCGAACATCGGCTGTTCGATCGTTCGACGAAGATCGAACGATTTGGGCCGTTCGCGCCAAATTCGAGTGACGCGAACGGCCCACAATGCACTACGCCATCGCAGTGTCATCCAGGCGCTGTGATTGGCCAAGCATGCACTGTGACCCCGCATGCTTGGCCAATCACAGCGCCGGCAGCGAGGAGAGCAATGATTGGCCACAGGCAGGATGCCTGTGGCCAATTATTGCTGAGGGTGTTTAGTACACGCCCCACACTATAAAAGGCCGCCAGCACGGCGGCCTAGTGTAGTGTGTTCCGGAGCAGGGATAGAGCAGCATAGGCAGGGACAGTGACTTTTATTTCTTTCTTGCTTAACCTGGATTCCTTTAGTTTAGGGAAAGAGAAGGATAGGTAGGGAGAGTGTCAGTGTGTTTTGTGCTTGTGCTATAGTGTGCTTAAAAAAAACATTTTTTCTAGGGACAGAAAACTGTAGGTAGGGAGAGTGTCAGTTTCTTTCACTGTGCAAGTCCTTGTTTCTAGGGACCTGGAAGGACAGTGAGTGAATTCTCCTTGTGCTATATTGTGCTTAAAAAAAACATTTTTTCTAGGGACAGAAAACTGTAGGTAGGGAGAGTGTCAGTTTCTTTCACTGTGCAAGTCCTTGTTTCCAGGGACCTGGAAGGACAGTGAGTGAATTCTCCTTGTGCTATATTGTGCTTAAAAAAAACATTTTTTCTAGGGACAGAAAACTGTAGGTAGGGAGAGTGTCAGTTTCTTTCACTGTGCAAGTCCTTGTTTCTAGGGACCTGGAAGGACAGTGAGTGAATTCTCCTTGTGCTATATTGTGCTTAAAAAAAACATTTTTTCTAGGGACAGAAAACTGTAGGTAGGGAGAGTGTCAGTTTCTTTCACTGTGCAAGTCCTTGTTTCCAGGGACCTGGAAGGACAGTGAGTGAATTCTCCTTGTGCTATATTGTGCTTAAAAAAAACATTTTTTCTAGGGACAGAAAACTGTAGGTAGGGAGAGTGTCAGTTTCTTTCACTGTGCAAGTCCTTGTTTCCAGGGACCTGGAAGGACAGTGAGTGAATTCTCCTTGTGCTATATTGTGCTTAAAAAAAACATTTTTTCTAGGGACAGAAAACTGTAGGTAGGGAGAGTGTCAGTTTCTTTCACTGTGCAAGTCCTTGTTTCTAGGGACCTGGAAGGACAGTGAGTGAATTCTCCTTGTGCTATATTGTGCTTAAAAAAAACATTTTTTCTAGGGACAGAAAACTGTAGGTAGGGAGAGTGTCAGTTTCTTTCACTGTGCAAGTCCTTGTTTCCAGGGACCTGGAAGGACAGTGAGTGAATTCTCCTTGTGCTATATTGTGCTTAAAAAAAACATTTTTTCTAGGGACAGAAAACTGTAGGTAGGGAGAGTGTCAGTTTCTTTCACTGTGCAAGTCCTTGTTTCCAGGGACCTGGAAGGACAGTGAGTGAATTCTCCTTGTGCTATATTGTGCTTAAAAAAAACATTTTTTCTAGGGACAGAAAACTGTAGGTAGGGAGAGTGTCAGTTTCTTTCACTGTGCAAGTCCTTGTCTCCAGGGACCTGGAAGGACAGTGAGTGAATTCTCCTTGTGCTATATTGTGCTTAAAAAAAACATTTTTTCTAGGGACAGAAAACTGTAGGTAGGGAGAGTGTCAGTTTCTTTCACTGTGCAAGTCCTTGTTTCTAGGGACCTGGAAGGACAGTGAGTGAATTCTCCTTGTGCTATATTGTGCTTAAAAAAAACATTTTTTCTAGGGACAGAAAACTGTAGGTAGGGAGAGTGTCAGTTTCTTTCACTGTGCAAGTCCTTGTTTCCAGGGACCTGGAAGGACAGTGAGTGAATTCTCCTTGTGCTATATTGTGCTTAAAAAAAACATTTTTTCTAGGGACAGAAAACTGTAGGTAGGGAGAGTGTCAGTTTCTTTCACTGTGCAAGTCCTTGTTTCTAGGGACCTGGAAGGACAGTGAGTGAATTCTCCTTGTGCTATATTGTGCTTAAAAAAAACATTTTTTCTAGGGACAGAAAACTGTAGGTAGGGAGAGTGTCAGTTTCTTTCACTGTGCAAGTCCTTGTTTCTAGGGAACTGGAAGGACAGTGAGTGAATTCTCCTTGTGCTATATTGTGCTTAAAAAAAACATTTTTTCTAGGGACAGAAAACTGTAGGTAGGGAGAGTGTCAGTTTCTTTCACTGTGCAAGTCCTTGTTTCTAGGGACCTGGAAGGACAGTGAGTGAATTCTCCTTGTGCTATATTGTGCTTAAAAAAAACATTTTTTCTAGGGACAGAAAACTGTAGGAACGGAGAGTGTCAGTTTCTTTCACTGTGCAAGTCCTTGTTTCCAGGGACCTGGAAGGACAGTGAGTGAATTCTCCTTGTGCTATATTGTGCTTAAAAAAAAACATTTTTTCTAGGGACAGAAAACTGTAGGTAGGGAGAGTGTCAGTTTCTTTCACTGTGCAAGTCCTTGTTTCCAGGGACCTGGAAGGACAGTGAGTGAATTCTCCTTGTGCTATATTGTGCTTAAAAAAAACATTTTTTCTAGGGACAGAAAACTGTAGGTAGGGAGAGTGTCAGTTTCTTTCACTGTGCAAGTCCTTGTTTCCAGGGACCTGGAAGGACAGTGAGGGAATTCTCCTTGTGCTATATTGTGCTTAAAAAAAACATTTTTTCTAGGGACAGAAAACTGTAGGTAGGGAGAGTGTCAGTTTCTTTCACTGTGCAAGTCCTTGTTTCTAGGGACCTGGAAGGACAGTGAGTGAATTCTCCTTGTGCTATATTGTGCTTAAAAAAAACATTTTTTCTAGGGACAGAAAACTGTAGGTAGGGAGAGTGTCAGTTTCCTTCACTGTGCAAGTCCTTGTTTCCAGGGACCTGGAAGGACAGTGAGTGAATTCTCCTTGTGCTATATTGTGCTTAAAAAAAACATTTTTTTCTAGGGACAGAAAACTGTAGGTAGGGAGAGTGTCAGTTTCTTTCACTGTGCAAGTCCTTGTTTCCAGGGACCTGGAAGGACAGTGAGTGAATTCTCCTTGTGCTATATTGTGCTTAAAAAAAACATTTTTTCTAGGGACAGAAAACTGTAGGTAGGGAGAGTGTCAGTTTCTTTCACTGTGCAAGTCCTTGTTTCCAGGGACCTGGAAGGACAGTGAGTGAATGCTCCTTGTGCTATAGTGTGCTTAAAAAAAACATTTTTTCTAGGGACAGAAAACTGTAGGTAGGGAGAGTGTCAGTTTCTTTCACTGTGCAAGTCCTTGTTTCTAGGGACTGGGAAGGACAGTGAGTGAATTCTCCTTGTGCTATAGTGTGCTTAAAAAAAACATTTTTTCTAGGGACAGAAAACTGTAGGTAGGGAGAGTGTCAGTTTCTTTCACTGTGCAAGTCCTTGTTTCTAGGGACTGGGAAGGACAGTGAGTGAATTCTCCTTGTGCTATAGTGTGCTTAAAAAAAACATTTTTTCTAGGGACAGAAAACTGTAGGTAGGGAGAGTGTCAGTTTCTTTCACTGTGCAAGTCCTTGTTTCAAGGGACAGAGAAGGACACCTGAAGGTAGCCCTTATTGCTTTTTTCCCATCTCCCTGCAGGCCATCTATTAGAATGTCTGGAAGGCAAACAAGGAGAGGCAGACAGTCAGGAGGCAATAAAAGAGGGCAAGCAGGCTCTGTGTCTGGGGGCAACAGTGCTGGTCGTGGACGCGGTGCATTGTCATCAGCACATGGCCATGGGACACGCTTGTCCTTCTTTTCCGCAGCTGGACATGTTGAGCCACATCATGCCGAAGACTTGGTAGAGTGGATGACCAAGCCCTCCTCCTCCTCCTCATCCTCTCTCACCCAGGCTCAGGGTACTGGCAAAGCAGCTGCCAAAGCGTCCTCTTCCCTGGTATCAATGTCAGACTCATCATCAGTCACTCCTTCCCTAGACCCACCATGTCCTCCTCCTGAGGAGTCCCCCGAACTGTTTGAGCACAGTGTTGGGTACATGCTCCAGGAGGATGCCCAGCGTTTCGAAGGGTCTGATGATGAAACCCAGCTACAGGAAGGCAGTAGGGTGAGAGCAGACAGAGGGGATGCTCAAGAAGGACACCAATCTGGCAGTCATGTTCCAGCAGCTGCAGCATACTGCCAGATTGGCTCCAGTGATGAGGAGGGAGGGGATGATGAGGTCACTGACTCCACGTGGGTGCCTAATAGGAGAGAGGAGGAGGAGGATGAGGAGGAGGCACATCTCCAACGAGACAGGATGCCCTTTGGTGGCCAGCGTAAGGGCAGTACACCGACGGAATCACACCGCAGAGCTCCGCCTGTGCAGGGCGCTGCCTCTGCCCGTCATTCAAAAAGTTCCTTGGTGTGGGCCTTTTTTGAGGCTAGTGCATCAGATCGCACAGCTGCTGTTTGCAACATATGTCTCAAGCGTATATCGCGTGGCCAAAACATCAGCCGCTTGGGTACCACATGCCTGACCAGACATATGTTGACCTGCCATGCAGCTCGTTGGCAAGCCTACCTCAAAGACCCACACCAAAGAACAAAGCGGACCTCTCCTTGCACCGCATCAGCTGGGATCTCCAACCCCACTATAACTTCAGTCCTCTCTGAAACATGCACTGAGAGGAATGAAGGTGTAGAATTAGGTGTGTCACAGCCAAGTACTTGCGGCCACTCTGCTAGCAGTACACCGACGTCCGATTCTAGCAGGCAAATTTCCCTGCCCCAGCTGCTGGACCATCGAAAGAAGTTCACTCCCAGCCATCCACATGCCCAGCGGTTGAATGCTAGCTTGGCTAAATTGCTAGCGCTTCAACTGCTGCCTTTTCAGTTGGTAGACTCGGCCCCCTTCCGTGAGTTTGTGCAATGTGCGGTTCCTCAGTGGCAGGTTCCCAAACGCCACTTTTTCTCACGGAAGGCTATTCCGGCTCTCTACCAGCATGTGGAAGGCAATGTCTTGGCCTCGCTGGACAGGGCGGTCAGCGGTAAGGTGCATATTACCGCTGACTCATGGTCCAGCAGGCATGGACAGGGACGTTACCTTTCTTTCACGGCCCATTGGGTCACTCTTTTGGCAGCTGGGAAGGATGCAGGACAAGGTGCAGTAGTGTTGGAGGTTGTCCCACCGCCACGCCTCCAAAATGCTACTACTGGTTGTGACACACCTCTCTCCTCCACCCCCTCCTCTTCTTCTTCCTCCATGGCCTCTTCCTGTGGTTTGTCCTATGAACCAGCGGTGCTCCGTAGCCGTTCACGGGGCTACGCAAGTACGCAGGCAAAAAGATGCCATGCCTTGCTTGCGCTGGTGTGTTTGGGGGACAGAAGCCACACTGGGGCAGAGGTCCTGTCTGCTCTGCAGGGCCAGGCCAAGAGGTGGTTGACGCCACGCCAGCTTAAGCCAGGAATGGTGGTTTGCGACAATGGCACCAACCTCCTCTCCGCCCTCCGACAGGGACAACTGACCCATGTGCCCTGTGTGGCTCACGTCCTTAACCTGGTGGTGCAGCGGTTCTTGGGCAGGTACCCGGGCTTACAGGATGTCCTGAGGCAGGCCAGGAAAGTCTGTGTGCATTTCCGCAGATCTTATAATGCCAGTGCTCGCCTGGCTGAGCTGCAAAAGGAGTTGAACCTGCCCAAGAACCGCCTTATATGTGACATGCCCACCAGGTGGAACTCAACGTTGGCCATGCTGCAGCAGCTGCACACGCAGCAGAGGGCCATCAATGAGTACCTGTGCGACTACGGCACCAGGACAGGGTCAGGGGAGCTTGGTTTTTTTTCTCCACGCCAGTGGGGCATGATCAGGGATGCATGCACTGTCCTGGCACCATTTGAGGAGGCCACGAGGATGGTGAGCAGTGACAGTGCATGCATCAGTGACACTGTACCTCTTGTCCACCTGTTGGAGCACACGCTGCGTGGAATAATGGACAGGGCACTTGAGGCAGAACAGAGGCAGGAAGAGGAGGACTTCCTTGCCTCTCAAGGCCCCCTTTACCCAGACAGTGTTCCTTCTGTCCCACCCATCGCACAGGAAGAGGAAGAGGAGGAGGAGGAGGAGGAGGAGGAGGATTGTGTCAGCATGGAGGTGGAGGCTGGCACTCAGCATCATCAGCAGCAGTCTTTTAGGGATGATTTACAGTCCCAAGAAACCAGTGGACTTGTACGTGGCTGGGAGGAGGTGACTGCGGATCATGTCGTCCTTAGTGACCCAGAGGACTCCGGAGCGAATGCCTCAGCAAACCTACGCTGCATGGCCTCCCTGATCCTGCAAAGTCTGCGGAAGGATCCTCGTATTCTTCGGATCAAGGAGAGGGACCATTACTGGCTGGCCACTCTCCTTGATCCACGGTACAAGGGTAAGGTTGCGGACCTTATGTTACCGTCGCAGAGGGAGCAGAGGATGAGACAACTCCGGGAGGCCTTGCAGAAAGGTCTGTGCAACGCGTTCCCAGAGACTGGGAGGTTACAAACTCCTGGTCCAGGACAACGAGTTGCTGAGGCTTTGGCCAGTCAAAGAAGGAGCGGTGGGGAAGGTGGCCGTCTGACCGATGCGTTCAGACAATTCTTTAGTCCGCAGCCCCAAAGTATGATTGGTTCCAGCAACCATCGCCAGCGTCTGATAAACATGGTGCAGGAATATCTAGGGGCAAGGTCAGACTTGGACACCTTCCCCACCGAAAATCCTCTGGCTTACTGGGTCTTGAGGATGGATCACTGGCCAGAGCTTGCACAGTATGCAATTGAGCTACTGGCCTGTCCTGCATCCAGCGTTCTTTCGGAACGCACATTCAGTGCTGCTGGAGGATTTGTCACGGATCACAGGGTGCGCCTGTCCACCGACTCGGTTGATCGACTGACTTTCATCAAGATGAACCAGTCTTGGATCACCACCAGCTACCACACACCTGATGCTGATATAACAGACTAATTGATTTTAACATGTCACGTCCCTTCAAGACTGATGCTGATGCTGATGCTGAGTGCCTGTGCTGTTATGTTGACTGGCTATCCTCCTCCTCCGAGTCCTCAATGATACGATTGATGATGATAGCTTGGAAGATCATTTTTGTTTATGGGTGCCGCCACCAGTGGCTAAGGCCCAATTTTTCAGCCCCTGTTTTACAGGGGCGTGTACTTACAATTTTTTTAGCAATAATTTGCCATAGGGCTCATTGCTGTGCTCCAAGTACAGTATCTGTGAGGGGTTGTAGTGTTGTGCCACCAGTGCCTAAGGCCCAATTTTTCAGCCCCTGTTTAACAGGGGCGTGTCATTACAATTTTTGAAGCAATACTTTGCAACAGGGCTCATTGCTGTGCTCCAAGTACAGTATCTGTGAGGGGTTGTAGTGTTGTGCCACCAGTGCCTAAGGCCCAATTTTTCAGCCCCTGTTCAACAGGGGCATGCAATTACAATTCTTGATGTAATAATTCACAGCAGGGCCCATTCCTGCACCCACCAAGAGTAAGTCTGAGGGCTTACAGTGTTGTGGCAACGCCACCACCACCACCACCACGAAAGGCCCAATTTTTCAGCCACTGTTCAAAAGGGGCATGTAATTACAATTCTTGATCTAATAATTCACAGCAGGGCCCATTCCTGCACCCACCAAGAGTAACTCTGAGGGCTTACAGTGTTGTGGCAACACCACCACCACCACCACCACCACGAAAAGCCCAATTTTTCAGCCCCTGTTCAACAGGGGCATGCAATTACAATTCTTGATCTAATAATTCACAGCAGGGCCCATTGCTGCACCCACCAAGAGTAACTGTCAGGGCTTACAGTGTTGTGGCACCAGCACCACCATCAAAGCCCCAATTTTTACTACCACTGTTCAACAATTATATGTAATTAAAATTCCTGATATAATAGTTGACAGCAGGGCGTTCCAGCACCAACCAAGAGTAACTGTGAGTGCTTACAGTGTTGTGCCAACACCAACAACTAAGGGGCCTATTTCTGCAGAGTATATACGGCAGGTCCCTACTTTCAAACATCCAACTTACAAACGACTCCTACTTGCAAACGAAAGAAGACAACAGGAAGTGAGAGGAAATCTACCCCTAGGAAGGAAAATTCTCTCCTGTAAGAATAAATATGGGAGAAAGGTGTCTCCTCTGTACTGATGCTTTATCAGCAATCCTTGTTTCAAGAAAAACACCACATTTCAAAAACAGTTGTCATTGGGACGGAAAGTGAGGTGAAATGTTCTGAACAGGGGCACAGACAGCAAAACAAATGTTACAGGGGTGATAACCCTTACCTATGTTTCCCAAAAAGTTTAAAAATAGATTTTTGGGCTGGAGCTACACTTCAACAATGTACCTGTTCAAAATTACAAACACATTCTACATAAGAACAAACCTACAGTCCCTGTCTTGTATGCACCGCCTGTATACGGCTGTTCAGAGTATATAGGGCCTTTTTTATTTTATGTGCGGGGTTCCCCTTAATATCCATACAAGACCCAAAGGGGCTGGTAATGGGCTGGGGTAGGGGGGGGGGGTCATGGGGTAGCTATGCCATTTTTCTTAAAGATTTTCATCCATATTACCGGGACCAGACATTACATTAAAGCCGCAAGAAGTTTTAAATGGCTTTTTTTTCCTTTAGAAGTGTCATTTTGTGCAGGGACAGTTCTAAACACGGGAAACACGTGGCACTTCACAGGCATACTTTAGACACCCCCCAGGTACGATATTTAAAGGAATATTTGACTTTTTTTTTCACTTTATGCATCATTAAAATGACTGCTCCCGAAAAACGACCGTTTTTAAAACTTCTTTTTGCATTGATACATGTCCCCTGGTGCAGAACCCGGGTTCCAAAACCCTTTTTAGGACAATAACATGCATAATAGTTGTTATAATTAGCACTTTAGAATTCGAACGTTCGCATCCATTGTATTTAATAGGGTTCTAATGTTCGTACGAACTTTCGGTCCGTTCGCGGGTTCTGGTGCGAACCGAACCCGGGGGTGTTCGGCTCATCACTAATGAGGAAGCCCCTGAAGAGCTTCTAGAAACAGCCAGCCCCAATGTCCTTGAGAATATGATACCTAAAGAGCAGAGGGAAAGAAGAGTAATTCACCCCCCAAAAAGACTGACGTACGACCAATTGGGTGAATGCTCCAAAGGAGGCCATCATCACTTCTAAGAGAACCATTGATCAGTCTAGCTCTTCCACTCCAGATTCAGATTCAGTGGAAGACAACCCCAGCTCACTCCCTAGCACATCTGAAACAGACACCCAAGTGTCGGTGGTCCGTATACAGGACAACCTCCCTCCTTGTGATAATTGGTGGGAGGTTCCTCTGTCGGCTCTGTGTTATGATATGAGCTGTTTAAGTTTAAATCCTGCTTATGAAAAGGCAAGTGGTTTATTGTCATGCATAAACTAACAAATTTCCCTGCAGGTAATGCCAAAGTATGTATTAGGTTACATACTGTTGTCCTCTTTGGGGACCAAAGACTTTAAGTGGGGGGAGTGTGTAGCAGGATGTCCATATGTAAGAAGGAATCCGGCTCCCTCCGGTGGTATAAGTGTTACAATGCAACTAATGCACTTTGGGACAGATATCAGCTAGGAGAAAAGACTTTGTTGCTTTTAGTAAAAGACAGACTACATTACCCAGGGTGCATTGCAACACCGCAAAGCATTCTGGGCAGACTACTTAAACCAGGGGAGGGGCCAGCGTCTCTCTCTCTGGATCCAGCTCTCAATCAAGCAGGAAGTTGGCACGGAGGCCTGCTTCTTAAGGATTAGGCCAGAAGCCTGGGCCTAAATTACGGGAGTGCCTGAGTGATTTCCAGCAGAGGATCGTCCACAGCGTCCTGTGATTGCCCAGCAGAGACCGGAGTCATCCATCACCATATGCTGTTAGTGACGGAGTCCGGAGACTGCAGCTGAAGCAGAAGCGTGGAGATCGAGTGACCGGGACAAGCCAGAGGAGACTATCTGAAAGTCGGCCTGTTTGGTGAGAAGGGCACCTGCCCAGAATTGACTACTACCTTAGAGGAAAGTGATTTAGTTAGTGCCAGCCACACTTCACCTATCACGCCACAGCTTGCGGCCTAGTGTATCTCACTGGAGACTATGTGATCAGAGATTGGTGCATCCGTCATTAGTGGGTGGCAGGCACACGAGTACTCAGGTATATTGCGGATAATTACAGCATCTTGTTGAAACCCTGTGGATTACAATTTAACGTGTGCACCGACGGTGGCTAGCGAAGACTTCATTGGAGAAAGGAACTTTGAGTGGGACGCAGATAGGCCTTGCTTACCTATTATAGGGAATGAACACGTGCAAGGTATTGCAACAAAGGGGGAGCTCGTGAGCAACCAGTTAGCCGTGCAGAGACACATATAGATACATGTACATATATATAGCTGATGTTATTTCCTGTTATTACCTAATCTCAGTGATACCTATCCTTATTGGTTTATTGTCTCTGCAATGCGCATGCAGAGTCAACTGTGTGTATTAATGTGATTCTTTACCCTTCCCTTTTATACTGAGTAAAGGTACCTTTGATTAAGCATATAACTTGTGTGAAGTATCTCTGTCACTTAGAAGGACTAGTGACCAGCAAAGGTAATAACATTTACAGGTTATTGTGTGATGTATGCAGGATTGTGTCTCCTAATACTCAATAGGTCTCACACTCCTTATTCATATCAGTTGTGCTAAGGGAAGGCTTGAGCCACTTCCAGGGGTTGATAGGCAGGACGTAGACCCAAATCAAACAAACAGCAGCTCCTACGGGGGTAGTGCTACACTAGCATACCCTGATTTTGACCTACCCTTCGTATTACACACTGATGCTTCCAATGAAGGCCTAGGTGCTGTACTGTACCAACGACAAGGAGAAAAACTTTGTGTTATCGGGTTTGGCTCCAGAACATTGACTCCAGCAGAGCGCAATTACCATCTTTACTCTGGTAAACTTGAGTTTTTAGCTCTCAAGTGGGCAGTCTGTGACAAATTCAGAGATTACTTGTACTACGCTCCAACATTCACAGTCTACACAGACAACAACCCATTGACATATGTATTGAGTACTGCCAGACTGAATGCTGTGGGTCATCGCTGGGTTGGCGAGTTGGCCGATTTCCACTTTGATATCAAGTACAGGCCAGGTAAACAGAATGCAGACGCGGATACACTGTCACGATTTCCGGTGGAACTCACAAAGAATTTGAGTGAGTACACAGAGCTTGTACCATCTGAGGTTGTGTCAGCTATGTGGCAAGGGAGCAAAGCTGTCGACGAAGAAGAGGCACTATGGGTGGCTTCATTGACTTTTCACTCAGAAAGTGATGTGGCCGAAAAATTGCTGAAAGGACAGACAATCTGCCCAATGACTCAGGAGAATATCAGAGCATTACAACAAGATGATACCAACATTAGAGAAGTTGTCTGGCTTAAGGAGAACGACTGGATTCCAAACCACAAAGAGAAGGAGAGTATGACCAGTAAAACAAGACGTTTGATACATGAATGGAACAAACTCAGAGTTGATGAAGGAATCCTCTACCGAGACGCTGGAACCCGAAAACAGCTAGTCCTACCAGAAAAGCTAAAACCATTGGTCTTAAAAAATCTTCATGATGACATGGGTCACATTGGTACAGACAAGGTAACCCACCTAGCACGTGAACGATTTTACTGGCCATTTATGCAAAGAGACATTGATGAATATGTGCTGAAGAAGTGCAACTGCATCAAACAAAAGCGTCCAAATATCACCGAAAGAGCACCTATGGGTTTGATTACTACCAGTTCACCCTTGGAGTTAGTATCCATTGATTATCTTCACTTGGAAAAAAGCAAAGGAGGATATGAGTATATACTTGTAATAGTTGACCACTTCACACGCTTTGCACAAGCGTATCCCACTAAGAACAAATCTGGAAAAACGGCGGCAGAAAAGATCTTTCAAGATTTCATACCACGTTTTGGCTATCCAGAGAAACTCCACCATGACCAAGGAAGAGAATTTGAAAACAACTTGTTTCAGACATTGCAACAATTGGCAGGAATTTCTCATTCAATAACTACTCCGTACCATCCACAGGGTAACCCAGTGGAGAGACTGAACCGTACTTTGTTACAGATGCTTCGCACCTTAGAGGAAGAGAAAAAGTCAGATTGGAAAGAATATCTTCCACATATGGTTCATGCATACAATTGCACCAGGCATGAAGCCACAGGATACTCGCCATTCTTTCTATTGTATGGAAGAGGAGGAATGTTCAGATGAAGAAAGATGGTATTTTCCTTATATACCAGAGACTACAGAAAGTCATGATCGTGTTGTGTCTCAACAAAACTCTCAAAACGTACAGAAAATCCCTTTAAGAGTTTCTGCAGAAGAGTTCTATCCTACAACTACCACACCCAATCTTGAACAAGAACAAAATGATGGAACATTAGTTGGCGACCAAATCTGGGCTACAGATATGGTGAGACTAGACACTGCAGAATTACCCTCATTAAATCAAGACTTACCTGTGAGCCAAGATATGCAAATGGAGAATGATGTTGATGGAGATGACTCAACTCCTGTCAGAAGATCTACCAGACAAGCTAAGCCTAAAGGGATCTTTACATATGACACACTAGGTCAACCAAGATACATACCAAGTCAGATTCACACCGTACAGACTCCTACAATGCTAGCTACTCCCATGACATGCCAGGTAGTTAACATAGCTCCTTGGTGGCAACAAGTACCTATCTGGGTTACTTAAATGACTAAACAGTGTTCAGATAACCATTGAGTTTAATGTCGGGAGCCATTAACTGAAGGAGGGGAGAGTGTGACGGACTGGGGTTTATATGGTCACAAAACAGACACCCCAAAGCAAAGTACATACTCATTTATTTTATTTCTAGCAAAGAAATACCTTCCTGCTATTCTATCAAGAACCAGTAGATGGCAGAGAAGGTACACAAACAGAGTTTATATAAGGCCACCCACCATGTGACTGGAGTCAAACGATTTCCAGCCATAAAACCCAGTGGTCCTGTCTTATGCTGTTGTGTGATTCTTTGCAGGTATGTACTCTAAATCGTTCCTAATCTGCATTAAACTATGATAGAAAGATTCTTAAACATCTGTAGCAGATGCAGGGAAAGTTACAGCAGACTGTATGTTATAGTTTTACTGCTATTAGAAGTTAGAACAGCATGTGTGAGAAACAAGTGAAAAGGGCATAAAAACATGAAAATACTGCATTAGTCAGAACAAATGTCTATTAGAAGCACTAAACCGTTCTAAATAAGTATATTGAAACTTGGTTTATACAAGTTCCATAAAGTTAGAAAAGCACATGTTGAAAACTGATATTCTTAAGAAAAACCTATATGTAAAGCTATGCATTGCTTGATGTGCACCATCTAGTGGTTAAAAAAGAGAACTACAGAAATAATGTTTGTATTAAACCATTATTGCACAGTTAAAGTGTACATCATCATCTATAACACGGAATAACAGGAATATATATGTTATTAAAATATAACAATGTTTTTTTGTGTAACTACGTTTTAAAATACTTCAGTTAAAATCTGTATTATATATTGTTAATAGTTATAAACATGTGATTATAAAAATGTAAAAGATGTATTGTTATGTAAAAGTCAAACGATTTCCAGCCATAAAACCCAGTGGTCCTGTCTTATGCTGTTGTGTGATTCTTTGCAGTCCATGCCAAGCTGATCACCTTATCTCATCACGTCTACAATTATCGGGTCTCTTAATTCACATCTTGAGGCCGGTAACATTTGCGCTAGCAAAAATCACTGTATGTTCTCCTGGCCTGGACACAATAGCTCCATGGGGGGATTGCCCGTCAACACTAACTGAGATAATGGGGAAATCAAGCGACTTTCTTTCCCGCAACCCATAGCCAGCTTCAATCTACAGTACTAAAATTTGCTTTTGCATTTCCGAACACTTCCTGTGGTGAACCTGTAATACCCATCTCCTGCTCCATTTAGACTGATCTAAAGTGTTTTGCCTAGATTTGGGCTTCCAGTTTAAAAATCTCTTTGGATGAATTTCACCAAGAAGGCAGTTCGCTTGTAATTTGACTTGATGCAGCCTTTTGTAGAAATAAGGAACTAGGAAATTACACTTCTGGTGGACATCTGTACTCAGACAGTTGATAGAACACAATGAGGCTGATTAACTTAAGAAGTTGAGAATCTTCATTCAAAAGTTTGTGTAAAGATTCAATTCTATTATCCAGTCACTATAAAAGCAAGTTCCTGTACACAATTATAGGTAGATGCTTTTCACATGATTGGATATTTAGGCCTCATGCCCACGGACGTTTTTACAGCCGCGTTTTTGAGCGTTTTTTACAGCTTAAAAACGCCTGTCCATGTTATTGTATACATTTTTCGACTGTATTTTTTTCTAAAAAAAGCTAAAACGCTGCCGCGGCGTTTTTGCGAATTTTTTAACGCTTCGCGTTTTTTATGCCTGGCGCCGACGCCGCGGAACGCACTGGTTCTGGGTTTTTTTACAGCTTAAAAACGCCTATGCTATTTGCAGCTCAAAAACGCCTAGGTGGGCATGAAGCTATAGACTAACATGGACAGGCGTTTTTAAGCTGTAAAAAACGTGTCTGTAAAAACGTCAGTGGGCATGAGGCCAATATTTAATGAATTTTTAAGTGAAGATTGTCGAATTTTTTTTATGTATAAATTGTTTATTTAAACAAGTTTTAGGAAAAGTACAACAGTAAATAGTGCATTATACAATGGAAGTAGGTATAATATAAGTTGTTTCAGAACATTTGATAGAACTTAAGTAGATAATTTAATGAGTTAGTATGTACAAATACGTTAAACGCAAAAATGAAATAAAAATAAAAATACTCCTAAATGTCTGTAGCTGTACCCCCGTAGGGGCTACTGAGTGTAGTAATCCGTCTGTTACCTTGCCCAGCCAGGCACACATTTTTCAAGCATCCAGAGGCATGAAAGCAGTCCTTGCACTTGTTTTTTTGTTTTTTATTGAGGGGAATTTAACTTGGATAGGGATAGGAAACTTATGAGATGCCCAGAGAATTGACAGTCAAAATTGGGACCAACTATATACACCACTGTATATACAATCTCCTTTCTCTCTCTCCAGCACTTCACTTGCTTGCAGACTATCTCTCCTTAACACCTCCAGCACATCACTTGCTTGCACTTCCTGGACCAGCTAGCACTGATTGGTAGGCCTGACACTGGCTCAGCCAGGCCTAAAGAAGATGCCCTTTGCAGGCAGGGACCATGGGCCCCTATGGTCTAGAAAAAAATAGAAAGTCCCAGTGCTAACTGTCCCTGTGTCTACTGCTCCCAGTACCACTTCTTCAGGCACCGCGAGCCCTCCTGGCTGCAGCTGCCTCTTTCTACTGCCCGTGCCACCACAATCCTCCCAGACTGCTGCATCTCAGTCCTCTCAGGAGTGCCTCCCAGTCCCCCCGACTGTGTGAACACTCACCAGCTCTCTTGGCTGCCTCTTTGGAACTCCTGGAAACTTGCCCGGCAGTGTTCTCCCTCTGTCCTCTCTTGTTCCTCCTGTGTCTTCTGGTCAGGACACCTCTGTGGGTTGTAATAATGACAATAAAATAGCCACTCTCTCTACATTTTGCTTTTTACCTTCCTGGTCTTGAAGAGCCTTGTGTTGATGTAGGAAACATGCCTCGTGCCAAGCCACTTAGCCCTGAACAGGTGGGATTGATTTACTTGTAGCGGGGTCTTTAAATTTAGTTGGGGTACACCTGGGTGGTAGTATGACCCAGGTGTGTAATTGTGAGAGGTTTTGGACCCCTTTGTATTCGTCGAGGATTGGGTGGTGTATTATTCTCCTTGGCCTGTGGGTGGCGGGGTACCCGCAGGCTCAGGGTAGAATCACTGCCACAGTGCTACCCTTTTTGTCCCTTTCCGGAGACGGTACGGCGAGGGCGGGGAACCTGCTGTGGTGTCGATGGGAGGAGATAAAAGGGGGAGACGCCCTTACCACGAGGTCTTCGAGGATCTTCTCTTCACGCACCCAGGCACCTTTAGCCTGGGTGCGGGTGGTCCGGAGTTCTGGCCCAGGCGCCCTAGGCCTGGCCGGAATGGAGTTGGAGTCCATCCCAGGCACCTTTAGCCTGGGGTGAGGTACTAGATCGGAGGCCTGGGGCCCAGTAACTTCGACTGGGTTCCACAAGGGCGAAGTGATCCGAGGGTCCCCGAGGTGGACAGGACCCGCATCTAAGGTAAGGAGGCCGGGGAGGTCACCCGTCCGGAGATTCCGGAGCAGCATCAACCCGGTGACGGATGGGCCTCCGGTAACTCCCTTAGAGGGACATCTTCCCCTGATAGGGGCCACAGCGCAGCGAAGGTACTCCTAACTACCTTCTTTTGAGTTGCTGGTAGAGACTCACAAGTTCTATGTTCTGTGCTAATCAAGGCTACTATAACCGCTGGTGAAACCACAGTGGTTTAGATTTGAAATCAGGATAGTGCCTCGACCTGCTCACCCCACCGTATCAGGCTGTTGAAACGTTCCAACCAGTTGGATGCTGAAGTACTGTTTATTGTGGAGCTTACAATAAAGCAAGAGTTGGACTGTGATCGGTGTGTGGACTCTGGTTAATGGGAGCAAAGGAGGGTGCCAGCATAGCAGGACTGAGTTTCATAACTAAAGCACATTGGCCTGAGGAAGATACTGATACTGGCCTTCACCTCACCCACAGCTATGGGGAGGACATGGGCCGTAGCGCATCTCACCCTGTCGTGTGACATACCCCTAGACAAAAGAGATGGGGTGAGGCCGCTACATACTGAAGGCAGGTAGACTGTTCACTTTGCAGGGGAAGTTGCACTTTGCAAAGGGAACTATCCCTAGAGCTTCCATTTGTTTTCCTTGCACATGATTGAAAATGTTTTGCAAAGTGAAATTTCACCACATTCACTAAGCTCTGGGAAGGAATTCCTTTGGAAAATGCAACTTCCTTCGCAATGTGAACAACCTATTTGCTTTAAGTAAATCAGTCCCAGTAAGAGAATTCCGCAACACATACAAGATGCTTCAAAACTAGTCTTGCACGTTAACAGAGGGCATGAAATCTGTGACTTCAGGTAGAAATAATGACAATAAAAGAGCCACTCTCTCTGCAATGTGCTTTTTACCTTCCTGGTCTTGAAGAGCCTCGGTGCTGTTTTTCATGCTGATATCCCAAAGTGACTTAAAGGAATAATGGGATACACTACTGGCACTGTATGACAGGAGCTGTAAATGAAAAAGAAAGCTTCCAGTGACAAAAGCGACAACACTGTTTCAGAGCGGATATGCTAATCATCAATACACAAACTGAAAGGTATTATAATAACGCAAAAAGCACTTTCATATCAAACCACTGACAGTCATAAAAACAATTTGCAATGTTTTACCTATTTATTACCTTTATTGAGCTAAATAAAACATCAATCGGCTGTAGAAGTACCTTTCATATTATACCAGCAAATGTGTTCCTGTCATTTAAGAGTTAGAAGGAATCACAGTGATATAATCCTTTATACATGTTTGTTTCCCACCAAGAAAAGATGTCTGCACCCGAGCCCAGGCCCAAGGTCACCCCCACCAGACTGGGGAGCTCCCTCAAAGGCCCAGACAGCCTAACACTCCATCTCCATCTTACACCCGATCAACTCCTCCCCAGCTGGGCTGACCCTGGGTATTTAAGAGGGCCTGCCCCCTGCCATCCAGATTGGGGATTGGTCAGGGCTCCTCAGAACACCCCAGGCAGCTCCACCTTCCCTCTCCAGCTCTCTTTTCAGAAAACACCAGAACATTCTGGAAAGAAGTGGAAGGTCCTGGTGATGCTACCTGTGAGTCACCCAGCACTACCCTGAGCCACTCCCAACCCAGGTTAAAATGTACCGCGCCAAGCCTGGAAATTTACCTACTCTTACTGTACTAGCACTCCTAGCACACTAGAGGGTGCTACACGTCCATGAAATGAGTTCTCAAGGAATTATGGATGTGAGGAGAGGTAATATCACAGGAAGGTATGAACAAAATAGTAGAACACTAGGTTAAAGGCTTCCCAACTTTTTTAGTACATCATCCTCATTGCCTCTTGTTTCTGTAGATAAGGACTTCTGACATCATTTTGACTCTCCAGATCTGCAAACTTTTTCAGGTTTGTCACTCATAAAGTATTAAAGCCAATGTGTCTTCATACCAGCTAGGTCAGTAGCATATTATGGAGGTCAGCAATGGCAGCTGTCATATTTATTTTAGAAAAGATGTACTTTAAAGCCCAACTACTGGATGTAAGTGAGCCTCCTCCCACCCCTTTCTCCTCTATCTTATCATTGGGTTAAGAATAAAAAACCTATGTAAACTCCCTTTTTCACTTTCTTTAAGCCATGGTCATGGGGTCAAGTGATCATCCAGCACTGCTTTCTTCTCTTCTCCATTTACTTCCCAGATGGACCCTTTGTCTGGGTCACTGGGTGTGCACAATGCTGTCTGCATGATGTGGACAATTCCTATTGGCTGGTCAGCGGCGGGGTCCTCTTAGGATCCAGAAGAGGAACGAAGTTAGACCAAAGGGAGTGAAGAGGAGGGGTGCGAAGCTGGATTAGCGGTCCCTGCAGGTAGAACCAACTTCAATGAGGGACCTGGATGAGGGGCTCAGATGATTATATCTGACTTCACAAGGTAAGGACAACTAAAAGCCAGGTAAGATATGTTAAAGGTGTATGAAAAGGCAAGGATGGGGAAAAAATTGATTTTGGGTGGAGTTGGGCTTTAAGCGGAATGATTACAGGGTCATGACTCCCTAAGGCAGCCATACACAGACAGATTTATTACTTTGAATAGCATTAGCAGGCATTGAGAGATCTGTGCACCTCCTTGAAATCATCCCACCATGAGGATCTACACATTATTTTCCATCTGACACTCATTAGATCCAAAGAAGCTACTTGGATGAGCAGTGAAATGCCTTTGATGCTAGAGAACAAGTTCAGCTGAATATGGCCAACTACAGTACTTGTAGATAAACCATGACCTGAATAAGTGAGAACCTTCAGAAAGTTTTCCCTTATAATGGCTTATTTCCGAGAATCAGCACGTGCTTGGATAAACATTCCTTTTTTTGAAGGGGGAAAATAAACACTAATTAGAGAGATCCAGAGAATTTTCATGCTAGAAAATATCTTTGTATGTTTCCAAGCAAATATAATGGGCATCAATTCTCTATATCAGTAGTAATCATCTCTTCTCAAAAACAAGGCAAGTGATTCATAGATTGGTCACATTGCGTGCAACATTTGAACCTTGTATGGGCATCAAAAACACAAACTAAGAGGCACTAGGCTTGGTGACCTCAGTCTCATAGTTGCCAATAGTCCCGGATTTCCCGGGACATTCACGGATTTGTGTGTCTTGTCCCGTACATATTGTTTCCCGTTTTTTTCCCCGAATTTTTAGGATAGTCCCGGCCATCTGAAATTTGTCCCGGCCATCTAAAATACGATGTCCCGCCCATCGCTAAGCGCTGCGGTTAGTCATTCCCCTATCCTCTCAGAATATCCTCCCCCGCCTCATTTTTGTCCTCCTGTTGTCTTCTATTGGACAAGGAGGACACATGCTCTCGCTCTGTATTCTTATTTGCATAGTACTATTGCAAGGGGGCGTGGCTAGTTAACTTACCACGCAGCCCGCGCAAATCAGAGCCCAGTCCGTTGGATAGAGAGAGAGGAGGAGGACGTGTGTTCAGGACGTGCGTACTGCAGCTGCGTAGGAGGACTTTTAGGAGGAGGACTTTTAGGAGGAGGACTGGAGGACTGTTCCGGACTGCCTAGGAGGAACCGAGCCTCGGAAGCCAAGTAAGTACTCGGAACTGAGTCCCCCTTTTTTTTTTTTTTCTGGGGGGGGTGTTATCCTGGGGTGTGTTTTTTTTTTTTTTTTGGGGGGGAGTTCGAGATTGGAAGTGGGTGACGACCCCCTGGGGACAAATAGGGCCGCGGACACTCTTCAGCCGAGCCGGCGCCACGTGGAGGGTTGACTGGACTGAGTCACTGAGTAGGCCGCAAATAGTAAAGTGCTCCTTTTTCGTTTTTTGCTGTCGGGGTTTTTTTTTTTTCTGTTGTTTTTTTGGGTGGGGCGGTTATTTTTATCGTGTGTGTGTGTGTGGGTTTTTTATTTATTTATTTTTTTTTCGTTTATTTTTCGTTTAATTTTTTATTTTTTTTGGGGGGGGGGTTGGGGTTGGAGATGGCCATAGGAAGTGGCAGTGGGTGACCCCCTTATGGTGACAAATAGCTTATGGTGGCCCTGTTATTTTTTTTTTAAATGCACAAAAATCTAACGGGGGGCCACCATCAGCTATTTGTCTCCATAAGGGGGTCACCCACTGCCACTTTTTATCCCTCCCCCCCAAAAAAAGGGGGAAAAAAACCCCATCAAGGCCGTGTTCACTGTTGCTTCCTATTACTGCCCCCACCCCTAATTTTTATTTTTTAAATGCTCACTTTCACTTCCTATCACACCCCCCAAAATAGGGAAAGAGGGGTTCCACCTTCAGGCATCCGTCCCCATAAAGGTCACCCACTTCCGCTTACTATTATTATTATTACCGCCCCCACCCTCTTATTTATTTATTTTTTTACAATGGGACACACTACCCTATATGCTACGGGCCTCGTGTACACTGCCCTACAGATTAGACTTGCTGTACATACTTGCCAACTGTCCTGAATTTCCCGGGATTTAGACCTTTGTCCCGATTATATTGTTTCCTGGGAAATTCGGTTTTATGATTTTTGTCCGCCATTTTCAAGAAGACCAGAAGAAATAGGGTGGCTACAATAGATATTGAGCTGCGGCGCCACCCATCCTCCGCCCCGCTGCCAGTCTCTGTGACCTGTTATAGAAAAGGGCGGGGGATGGGTGGCACCTCAGCTCAATATCTATTGTAACCACATGGCCGGTGTTCTGCCGAGCTGGTTCCTCATATCGATATGGTTCTTCCGAGCTCGACTGCGCAGGCGCAATCCAAGGCAACGGAAATCTCCGAGCTTTAACAGCTGTTTGGCAGCGCCTGCGCAGTCAAGGGGGGAACCATATCGATAGGACAAGCTCGCTCCCGTTGCTTAGATACACACGCCGCTTTCTTCTTCTGTATACAGCAAGGGGCGGATAAAATGTGATATTGAGCAGTGCGATTTGCTTGTTTATACACGGCGCTCTATCCAGCAAGGGACTGTATAGAGCGTCGTGTATAAAACAAATTGCACTGCTCAATATCACATCTGAGCCACCCCTTGCTGTATGAAGAGGAAAGCGGCGTGTGTAATGAAGCATTGGGGGTGAGCGCGTCCATAACTGCCGAGCCTATGGTTCCTCCTATCAATCTGGTTCCCTCTTGACTGCGCAGGCGCAAGCCAAGCCAACGGAAATCTCAGAGCTTCAACAGCTGTTCAGCAGCGCCTGCGCAGTCTAGCTCGGAACCATATCGATAGGGGAACCAGCTCGACAAGACACCGGCTATATTTTGTTCCCCCTCGGCTTCTCTTCTGTAATGGCGGCGGAGACACTGCTAGAATTCATGACAGATGTAAGGAGGGACTACGCTGGGGGCACTGATGTAAGGACGGATTGCGCTGGGGACACCTGATTGCATCTGGTGGCAGGTGACACACTCAGGGCTTCCACTGATTCTGCATTATGGTGAGTTGAATAATTTCATTCTATATTACAATGTAATAGAAATAATGCGCTTCAATCATCCTGACACCATAAAGATAGTGCCAGGATGATTGAAGCGCTAACACCAGGTGTTTGGAGTATCTTTATCTGCTGATTTTGTTAAACTTTCTGGAATACACAGATTCTATTGTGGTGTAGGATCCTCTCTCTCTCTCTCTCTCTCTCTCTCTCTGTGTGTCTGGGTCTCTCTCTCTGTGTCTGGGTGTCTGTCTGTCTCTCTCTCTCTCTCTCTCTGGGTCTCTCTCTCTCTCTCTGGGTCTCTCTCTCTCTCTCTGGGTCTCTCTCTCTCTCGCTGGGTCTCTCTCTCTCTCGCTGGGTCTCTCTCGCTGGGTCTCTCTCTCTCTCTCTCTCGCTGGGTCTCTCTCTCTCGCTGGGTCTCTCTCTCTCTCTCTCGCTGGGTCTCTCTCGCTCTCTCTCGCTGGGTCTCTCTCGCTCTCTCTCGCTGGGTCTCTCTCGCTCTCTCTCGCTGGGTCTCTCTCGCTCTCTCTCGCTGGGTCTCTCGGTCTCTCTCTCGCGCTGGGTCTCTCTCTCTCTCTCGCGCTGGGTCTCTCTCTCTCTCTCTCGCGCTGGGTCTCTCTCTCGCGCTGGGTCTCTCTCTCTCTCTCTCGCTGGGTCTCTGTGTGTGTGTGTGTCCTTAACCACGCCCCTTCTTAAACACGCCCATTTAAGCCACGCCCACGATACAACGTAAACCACGCCCATTTTTTGACGCGGCGCGCTGCGCGCGTCGCATTTTTCTCACAGCCTCTCATCCACAAATGCATGCCCCCGCCCCCTAATTAAATCAAGGCTCCGCCCACTTGCAGAAAAGTGTCCCCGATTTCTTTTTTCCAATGTTGGCAACTATGCAGTCTGTGTTGATGTAGCAAGCCACTTAGCCCTGCACAGAACTCTGTACTATTCACAGTGGGATTGATTTACTGAAGGCAGGTAGACTGTTCACTTTGTAGGGGAAGTTGACCTTTGCAAAGAGAACTATCACCAGAGCTTAGTGAATGAGGTGAAGCTCTGCAGACTTCCATTTATTTTCCTTGCACATGATTAAATATTTTTTGCAAAGTGAAATTTCACCACATTCACTAAGCTCTGGGAGGGAATTCCTTTGCAAAGTGCAACTTCCCTTGCAATGTGGACAGCCTATTTGCTTTTAGTTAATCAGTCCCAGTGAGAGAATTCAGCAACACATACAAGATGCTTCAAAACTAGTCTTGCACGTTAACAGAGGGCATGAAATCGGTGACTTCAGGCAGAAATAATGACAATAAAAGAGCCACTCTCTCTACATTGTGCTTTTTACCTTCCTGGTCTTGAAGAGCCTCGGTGCTGTTTTTCATGCTGATATCCCAAAGTGACTTAAAGGAATAATGGGATCCACTACTGGCACTGTATGACAGGAGATGTAAATGAAGTAAGAAAGCTTCCAGTGACAAAAGTGACAACACTGTTTCAGAGCGGATATGCTAATCATCAATACACAAACCAAAAGGTATTATAATAACGCAAAAAGCACTTTCATATCAAACCACTGACAGTCATAAAAACAATTTGCAATGTTTTACCTATTTATTACCTTTATTGAGCTATTATTGAGCTTTATTGGGCTGTAGAAGTACCTTTCATATTATACCAGCAAATGTGTTCCTGTCATTTGAGAGTTAGAAGGAAGCACAGTGATATAATCCTTCATAAACGTTTGTTTCCCACTAAGAAAAGGTGTCAAGAAGCAACGAGATAGTAATTTTTATAAACAAATATGAATAAAGAACAGTAAGAGCCGGTTCACACAGGGGCGACTCGGGAGGCGACTTCAAGTCGCCCCAAGTCGCGCTGTTTTTAAAAGTAATGGAAGTGAATGGAGCCGTCTTAATGTACACGACTGCAGTCGCTCCGACTTCAAAAAAGGTTCCTGTACGACTTCAATCCAACTTCTAGGCGACTTCTAGGCAACTTGTAGACATTGATTTCAATGGAAGTTGCCTCAGAAGTCGGATCACTGTCTTAACAAAAGCAACTTTCCAGGAAGAGAACATACATTTCTCAGGCAAACCCCTCCCTCCCCCCTCCCTCCCACAGAGCTGATTCAAGGTTGATTGGCCACTGGAATGTCTCCTGTTCTGGAGGCGACTTGTAAGTCGCCCCTTTGTCGCGCTGTGGTGCAGGCTCAGGTCGCTTCCAGGTCGCCTCCAAAGAGTCGTGTTGCCCCTGTGTGAACCGGCTCTAACCCTTAGCATCCAGAAACCATGCATTAGGTGTTGCTAGTAGGCAGAAATCTGATTGGTTATAAATGGTATTGCCTTATACACATCCTTTTTTTTTTTTTTTTTTTTTT
This sequence comes from Rana muscosa, assembly GCA_029206835.1. Classification (NCBI taxonomy): domain Eukaryota; kingdom Metazoa; phylum Chordata; class Amphibia; order Anura; family Ranidae; genus Rana; species Rana muscosa. The sequence goes on from CM055118.1 coordinate 233,261,484, forward strand.
TTTTTTTTTTACTGTGAGAAAGTGCAATAAACCAAATTTGATCTACAGGACATTTTGAAGCGTTTTCTGGTCTGTATGGTATGGGTATGATGTATGGCAGCCTTTTTCAACCAGGGTGCCCATGCACCATGGGGTCCTTCGAAGTTTCTTCAGGGGTGCCATGGTAAAATGCCTACAAATTGATTAAAAATTGTATACAAGCCAGCAATTGGATCAAACCTGCCCTTTGGGTTTTATTATGCACCATTATGACTTCCTAGACTGGCATCCTAACAACCAATGATGTCATCAGTTGATATGGAGGATGTCTGTCGCCTCCACAGCATCTTTGTTTGACCCTCCTCTGCCTCTCTCCCTCAGCAGCACTGGGATCACATTAGCCGACTGATGGAGAGAAATTGAGGGAGAAGAGAAACATAGGGATACTAGTCAGTGCCAGTATGCAAAAGTGTATTTGTTTTGTAAGAATAAATCACCTCTAACGTTGGGTGTCCTACATGTGAATGTTGCTGCATTATGCTGCATTATGCAAACCTATTAGAATCGTTTTTTACATTTTAGAATAGGGTGCCTCGACACTGTCTATCATTTTAAAGGGTGCCTTAATTTAAAAAAGGTTCAGAAACACTAGTGTATGGTATTGGGAAGTTACTATAACCGCTTGCCGACTGCATAACTTAGGTATATGGCGGCAGAGCTCTCCTAGTACGTGATCTGGCACATCCGGGTAGGGGGCGCACGCACACGCCGCCAGCACCACAGCTGCGATTAGACAAAGCACAAGCCGATCAGCTGGCGCTGGCCAATGGATGTCCGCTGGCACCCACTGATCAGTGAGGAGAGACACAGAACAAGGCAGAGCTCGGTTCTGCCAGCAGAGATGTTATGGATTTTCTTTCCCTGCGATGCAGGGAAAGAAAATTCATCAGATCCCTTAGTAAAAGCAGCACATATAGTACACAAAAACTCTAGTTAGGCACACATTTAACCCTCTGATCACTCTAGATATTTAACCCCTTCCCAGCCAGTGTCATTAGTACAGTGACAGTGCATATTTTTAGCACTAATCACTGTATTAGTATCACTGGTTCCCACAAAGAGTCAAAAGTGTCAGTTAGTGTCAGACTGGCCGCCACAATATCGCAGTTCCGCTATAAGTTGCGGATAGAAATAAATAAATAGAAATTACAGTATATATACCATAGTTTGTGGACGCTATAACTTTTGCACAAAACAATCAATATACACTTATTGGGATTTTTTTTTACCAAAAATATGTAGCAATATACATTTTGGCCTAAATTTATGAAGACATTTTTTATGGGGTATGTTTTATAGCAGAAGTAAAAAAATATATATTTTTTTAAATTGTCTGTCTTTTTTTGTTTATAGCGCAAAAGAAATAAAAAACCCAGAGGTGATCAAATATCACCAAAAGAAATGTGTGGGGAATTTTTTTTCATTTGGGTACAGCATTGCATGACAGTGCAATTGTCAGTTAAAGTAATGCAGTGCTGTATCGCAAAAAATGGCCTGGTCATGAAGGGGGGTAAATCTTACAGAAGTCAAGTGGAAAAGGGAAAGATGTTACTAAATACCAAGGGAAAGGGAGCACAATTTGCTCATAAATAAATACATGGGCAATGATTACAGTATTTATCGGCGTATAACACGCACAGGCATATAACACGCACCCTAACTTTAAGAGGGAAGTTTCAGGAAAAAAACTTTCCACCGCCCCCTGCGTATAACACGCAGGCACAGTTTACCCTCTATTTTCAAGGTAAAAAAGTGAGTGTTATACGCCAATAAATACAGTATGTGTTTTTATAATTTTTATTATAACATTACCAATAGCTAATGCATAAAGCTCAACTCCAGCCACAAATTGTGGATGGTGTGGAAAAGAGCCTTTGTCAGGTTATTATTGCCATTTGTATACCTGTTCTAGAGAGTTTCCCTCACTTCCTATGGAATATTTCAAACGAGGACAAGGATAAAAATATAAATATTTTTAGTAGTGTGAGGAAGTGTTAGAGCCTCTGACAATATTTTAATTGCTGGCCTTACCTGCCTGTCTTTGTGAAGCCCATGGGCGTAGCATAAGGGGTTGCAGGGGTCACAATCGCAACCCCGCCCCTAGCTCCAGGGGGACCCCCCTGTCATATTATCATATCCTCCACAAAGTCCAGCTCTGAGTCCAGTACTGGGCTTCTACTTTGCCTTCCACAGTCCACACCCCTCCAATCTCATTGGCTGGGGAGAAGCTGTGAGGCATTTCCTGAATGGAGAGGAGCACGAGGTGAGAACAGCCCAGGATGGGGAAGTGTCTGTACTGTGTGCTGGCAACATGAAATGGTAACCATGCTTAGCGAGACAAGAGGAGGAGAGTGCCGTCCTGTAGCCACGATGGGACCGATGTCACTGGTGAGGTAAGACACCGTTCAGTGTCTCCTAGTCACCAGCTGGGATTCTCTTTACCGACCTGGGGATGTCCACTTACCCCACTTCCCTGACAACTTGGAAAAAGACACACACCTCCGGGAGGTGACCCTACCCCAACACCTGCCAACACTGACAGAGAAACCTTCAGAAATTGCTAAAACAAATCCCTTTACACCTCCTCAGGGGGCCCCTGAAGGGCTGAAGGCTCCAGATTTTGTGTCACATGGCTTTGCCCTCCCAGATCTAAGTTGCACCCCCCCCAAAGCCCCCTGACCACCCCCTCTGCCCTGGATGCTATGCCCGGCTGCTGAGCTCCTTTCCTATTACAGCACTCTATACTGCTCCTCCCCCGCAGGGCTGAAATCACATTCCTTTACAACACAGCCAGTCAGCCATGATCTGCACAGGTTGTATCTGCCTACTGCAACTACACTGCCCCTTCCGACTAATTTCACAGGTCAGAAGGGCAACATAAAAGCCAGAAACAGCCTGTGAAGACTGACAGACTGTGCGTAAAGGAATGTGATTTCAGCCCTATGTAGTGTGGGGGGGGGAGGAGCTGTATCCTCTGATTCTCCAACGGTGATCCCTGTCCTCTGATTCTCCAGCGGTGATCCCTGTCCTCTGATTCTCCAGCGGTGATCCCTGTCCTCTGATTCTCCAGCGGTGATCCCTGTCCTCTGATTCTCCAGCGGTGATCCCTGTCCTCTGATTCTCCAGCGGTGATCCCTGTCCTCTGATTCTCCAGCGGTGATCCCTGTCCTCTGATTCCCCAGCATTGATCCCTGTCCTCTGATTCTCCAGCAGTGATCCCTGTCCCTGTCCTCTGATTCTCCAGCAGTGATCCCTGTCCTCTGATTCTCCAGTAGTGATCCCTGTCCTCTGATTCTCCAGCGGTGATCCCTGTCTTCTGATTCTCCAGCGGTGATCCCTGTCCTCTGATTCTCCAGCGGTGATCCATGTCCTCTGATTCTCCAGCATTGATCCCTGTCCTCTGATTCTCCAGCAGTGATCCCTGTCCCTGTCCTCTGATTCTCCAGCAGTGATCCCTGTCCTCTGATTCTCCAGTAGTGATCCCTGTCCTCTGATTCTCCAGCGGTGATCCCTGTCTTCTGATTCTCCAGCGGTGATCCCTGTCCTCTGATTCTCCAGCGGTGATCCATGTCCTCTGATTCTCCAGCAGTGATCCCTGTCCTCTGATTCTCCAGTAGTGATCCCTGTCCTCTGATGTAAAGAGGAACTCTGTGAACTCAAAACTCTTAAGCCACTTTGAGTGTCTTGGAGTGCAGTGGATGTATCTGCACGCACGTTGGAAGTGGTGGGTGGTAATGGGAGGCCCAGATCAACATTTGCATCAGGGCCCACAAGCTTCAAGCTACGCCTCTGGTGAAGCCCATACCTTTCACTTCTTGTACCATGTCATAGAGTTACATTTTCCACATTAGAGTCACAAACAGAAATATAAATCTGTAATAATCAAAGAAAGAAAAGGTCAACAGGAAAAAAATCTCAGGTTAGTGTATGCAAAAAGTATTCCATTCCAACAAAAAAGCCAACAGTGCGTTTAATGTCCCTTTGACAACCTTGTCAAACACACAGCGGAGAGCAATACCATCCTAGAATTCAAATGAGCAAAACGAACATAAATTGTACAACATAAACAAGCATAGTGCTAGATATCAGCCTGGCTAATTCCATCAACTCTCCAGGACAATCAAATAGAAAGGCAACACAGCCATCAGGTCCTTTAATGACTACATTCTAGCTGCTGTGTAGTGAGTTTTGCCCAGTGTGTGGATTGCAGGTACCTATATATGTATATTTAACTACATTCATTGCACAATAAAGTGGACCTGAACTTATAAAGTGAAGATCTACTATGTTATAGGGAAAATCCAGAAATATTAATTGTGATACACAAATTACTTGAACCCTTTGTCTGGCATTCCTCCTAAGAAATACCAATGTACTTCTTGGTATGTGATTATGCCTGGCAGTGGCGTAGCATGGGTTGTCAGCGCCCGGGGCAAGGCAAGAAATTTGCGCCCTCAAACCTGCAGACTTTCCACCACACAATGACCACAAACCCGCACACTGACCACAAACCCGCACACTGACCACAAACCCGCACACTGACCACAAACCCGCACACTGACCACAAACCCGCACACTGACCACAAACCCGCACACTGACCACTACACACTGCACACCACTACACTGCACACTGACCACTACCCTGCACACTGACCCACCTGACCTACCTGACACCTACACTGACCCACCTGACACCTACACTAACCCACCTGACACCTACACTAACCCACCTGACACCTACACTAACCCACCTGACACCTACACTAACCCACCTCACTCCTACACTAACCCACCTCACTCCTACACTAACCCACCTCACTCCTACACTAACCCACCTCACTCCTACTTAATGCACTACTCACATTACACTGACCCACCTGACACCAACACTGACTATTACACTGACTGACACACACTGACCCCCGACACCTACCTGACACATACACTGACCCACCGACCTTACACCTACACTGAAATATGTAAAATGAGGTACAGCGCTAAATGAATAAATAAATGAATGTCAATAGGTGTAATGTAAAAAATTGGTGAAAAGGAAAACGAATGCAGAGTCTCCAATTTCTTAAATTCATATGAGTCTAAGTAATTTTCAATTGAATGAAATTAAGACATAAAAATTAGTGAAGGAGGAAAAATATTGCACTGCGGGACAAAAGGACAGGTTGAAGTTGAAACACAAGTGGAGGCAGCTCCTCTAATAGGCCCTGAATACCTATATGAAGTGAATGCGAGTAGAGCAAGAGGGTGCCAGCCTTCTGGAGGTAAAAGAACAGATATGCGTAGAGAAACACCACTATAAAAAATGATTGGGGGGAAAAAAAAAAACTCACTTTAGGATGTGAAGAAGGTGCTTATTATCGTCTGAGGAGCAGTGGGTCTTGCTCGGGCTCTGTGGTGGAGGACGGTGTGGTGGCTACACTGGCGGATATGAGTGAGACAGATGCCTGTGGTGTGATGGTATGGAGTCTGCAGGAGGGATGTCCAGCTGCTCAGATGGATATTGGTGGCTGCCGATAAGATGCCGGCGGCTGCAGATGGAGTGTACCAGCGGTTCCATCCTTGGATACTACTGTCACCATAGTATCCAAGGATGGAGCCGCTGGTTACACTCAATCTGCAGCTGTCAACATCTCAGATGGGCATATTTAATGTTAAGGGGCACACTGATGGGCACATTTTATGTTAAGGGACACGCTGATTGGCATATTTTCAGTGTGCCCCTTTACATTAGGTGTGCTCGTCAGAGTGATGCTTTACATCAGGTGTGCGTGCCCATCAGAGTGCTCCTTTACATTAGGTGCCCCCATCACTGTGCCACCTTACATCAGCTGTCCCCATCAGCATGCCCCCTTAACAAAATAAGGGGCATGCTGATGGGCACATTTTATGTTAAGGGCCACACCAAAATATGCCAATCAGCGTGTCCCTAAACATCAAATATTCACATCTGAGATGTTGACAGCTGCAGATTGAGTGTAACCAGCGGCTCCATCCTTGGATACTATGGTGACAGTAGTATCCAAGGATGGAACCGCTGGTACACTCCATCTGCAGCCGCCGACATCTTATCGGCAGCCACCAATATCCACCTGAGCAGCTGGACATCCCTCCTGCAGACTCCATACCATCACACCACAGGCATCTGTCTCACTCATATCCGCCAGTGTAGCCACCACACCGTCCTCCGCCACAGAGCCCGAGCAAGACCCACTGCTCCTCAGACGATAATAAGCACCTTCTTCACATCATACAGTGAGTTTTTTTTTTTTCCACCATCATTTTTTTATTGTGGTGTTTTTTTCTCTACGCATATCTGTTCTTTTACCTCCAGAAGGCTGGCGCCCTCTTGCTCTACTCGCACTCACTTCATATAGGCATTCAGGGCCTATTAGAGGAGCTGCCTCCAACTTCAAAATTTTCTGGCGTAACCGTGATAGCACCCTGCAACCTCCCCCCGCGCAACAATTTTTTTTAGCAGCACCAACCAGCCCCCCTGCTTAACAACCTGCCCTGCTCCCCAGGTGTCCCGCAGCTCAATGTTGAAAAGTTGGGAGGTATGTATGTAATGTATCCCCTCAGGGCATTCGACGTGTAAGGGGTTAAATGATTATTCCTGCTATGTAATGCTTCCCCTCAGGGCATTCGAAATGCTAAATACCTCATCATTTAACCCCTTACATGCTGAAAGTCTGAGGGGATACATTACATAGCAGGAATAATCATTTAACCCCTTACATGTCGAATGCCCTGAGGGGATAGGATACATCATGAAGCTGAGCTCAGTAAATTAATTATCAGGTTCTTGCAGGGGGGGGAGCATGAGGCATGTAACTGTCTGTACTTAGGCACGCAGGCATGCTGCGTGTGAGCTGACTGGCTGGCTGGCAATGCTGCTAACATGTGGCATGGCGGTGTACAGACAGTAACATCCCCCCCCCCCCCCCTTCACCGGGTGGCGTGACTCTCACTCCGGCCAAACTAACTGCTGCTGCTGACCCGGCCGCGGCTGCTCCGAGTCCCATCTGAGCTGGCTCTCTGCCTCCCTCGCAGACTCGGTCACTCACCTCCCTATTTGTAGTCAGCAGTGCCGACTGCCGAGTTCCCAGTCAGTCCCAGATGAAGTCCACTGCCAGATCCGGCGCGGTAAGGAGGGAGGGTGATGGCGGCGGCTAACAGAAGCGCGGGCGGGACTCCTCCAGGGGGAGCCTTCGCGCGCGTTCAAGGACTGGCCAGCCCTGCCACAGCACATGACTGCATTTGCCCAATCACAGGGCGCCAGCTGCCGCAACATGGCGGTCGGGACACAGTAGATGGAATCTTACAGAGTTAAGAAAAGTGACACACTGGTGCGGGATTTCGTGCCCCCCCCAATGTTGCGCCCGGTGCGGCGGCCCCCCTGCCCCCCCACGCTACGCCTCTGATGCCTGGGCACTCCCGTACCTACAGCCTCACAACCTGAATATCCACAGTGTGAGATCTAAGAATTTGTTGCCTCTGATTGTTAAGCCTCGTACACACGATCGGATTTTCCGCGGACTGGATGTAGGACTTTTGTCCGAAGGGCGTTGGCCGTGAACTTGTCTTGCATATGTAGCGGGCGCTCAATCGGTCGGCTCCCACACTCCCAATCCCCTCTTATTAAAGTTCTCGCTCAAAATGTCTCTGGTCTAGGGGTATGATAGGAAAGGGAGTGCGTCTGCTACGCCAGACCTCCACCACAGGTGTATAAGTGGTGTTAGCAAAAGTTCTTTACCTTCGGGCCTGTATTGTGTATCGAACCCTCCCTCCAGGAGTCATCTGCCAGGAAACGAGTCTCACACCGTTGCAAGTCCAACACTCCTTTATTTGAACGAAACATGGACTTACTTGCTTTGCAACCAGAACAGGAGGTGTGAATGTGTATATAGGCCCAGACACAAGTTCTTTCCTCCACTCTCCTCCCTAGAGTGAGCAATGGTCTCCGCATGAGGGAAATTCACCTTCCGGACGGTCTCCGACAAGAGGCTCACCCGTCACCGGCAGTATGCTGCACCGGGTTTCAGATGAGGAGCTCTTCCCGGTCCATTACGTCCACCTCAGATTCAGGCGTCCATCTCCAGAGCACCCTAGGATCCTTCCCTCGCGGAACTCAGTGTTGGGCACTGAGCTCCGGACCGCCAACTTAGTACCTCACCTCAGGCTAAAGGTGCCTGAGGTGGAACACGACCTCCGGTGGTCCTCTAGGCCTAGTCCGCCCGGAGGACAAACACAAACTCCATCCGCAGGCTGAAGGTGCCTGGGACAACGAACCCCGTGACAAAATGGCCGGCCCCCTTTATACCTTCCCCGGCATGCGCAGCGGGTTCGCCGCCCCACCACACGGCTGCCGAAGAAAGACAAAAAGGGATTCGACACAGCAATGACTCGTCCGTTGGCCCAAAGTGACAGCGCCAACCGGTGGACCGCCGGAGATACACCACCGGTGTCACCGTAGAATTCAAAAGTTTTCCCGGGAAAGTAAATACCCGCTACACATACAAATGGCACACAACTGTTAGCCAACAAACATGAAACAACGTGATTTTTCAGCTCTTTAGCGCCACCCTTTGGGCACCTTCTGCTAATGTTGTGTTTGGTGAGCATTGCTTCCAGGCATGCGTGTTTGTACTTTGGACTTTTGTATGATGAACTTGTGTACACACGATCGGAAAATCTGACAACAGACAATTGTCCAGGGAAAATTTTAAAGCATGCTATCCAACATTTGTCCGCGGAAAATCCGACAGCAATTGTCCGATGGAGCATACAAACGGTCAGATTTTCCGCCAACAGCCTGTCATCACACAATTCCCGTCGGAAAATCCGATCGTGTGTACGAGGCTTTAGTCTCACAAGACTTGGAGTAAGATTTGGTGATGTCGCTACTGCTCTGCTCACTGTTTTCCTTGTTGGAGGTTCTGAAATGAGTAAGGAAAGCCCTGACTCTACCAAGATGGCTGCCTCCACAACGAGAGAAGGTTCACAACAATGCTCGGGATAAAGAATAACTAGTGCCGGACCTTAGGGCTGTCACATTGATAAAAATTAGAATGGTGTTAGTACAGGTTGTCTGGTTACTAGGAAGGCAGATTCTACAGCCCAGAGGATTCCCATGGGTTTGTTGGTTTGTATTGCAAAAATAGCAGATTTAAGATTAAGGTGCCATTGATTAATAGTCCAGAAACAATTTTATTGCAGTATAGGGTCAAATCAAAGATCCCTATACTGCAATTGTTGTGTTACACTATGTGATTATTCTTGCTCTGTGTCTTTAAGATCTGTCCCCTTCTTTCTAGCTGAACTCTCTCTCTCACCGTAGTTCTTTATATATCTCCTCCACTTCCTGATTCTGGTCATTACTCCTGTATTTCTTCCATGCTAAACATCTTACATGTGGCTTACAACTGCAACGTTTTTCTACCTATGAATATCCATCATTAAACGGAACATTCGAAAGGATTCATCGTCTGTCGTCCTAACTGTGCGTTTATTCATTGAGTTAAACTGCCTGTATCGATGCAAGGGATGAATATCAAACCAGCTTGAGTAAGGCCTACTTAAACCTGGAGATGAACTTTATCGCTTTGTAGTTGAGACAGAACAGTAGAAAAACGGAGTTTCACAGCCTAATTACAAGATTTCTGCATGTCAGTACTGAAACAGACAAGATTTACTGCCCTCATAGCAAGACAGAAGGGACAGAGCAGCACATGGCAGCCTTATAGCCTGAGACAATCTGCTTGGTGTCATATTTCAGCACACAGATCCTGCCTGCTTTCACAGTCAGTCTGCTATCATGAGTGACCAAGCTTCTGCATGTGAACTCACATCTACCTCCCCACAAGTTCCTGAAGAAACTGAGTTACCCAAACACTCAGTTAAACCCACTTGGAAAGTAATGGAGAATTATGAAGCTTCAAGGACTGAATTGTCAAATAGCTTGGAATTAGTCTGGGAGAAAATCCTTGCTGAAGCCAATACAGTGTCTGTTGAATGTGAACTACTGACACTAGAGGGCGCCATTAAACAACTTTCTGCCTCATATGAGCTTTATCAGCTTACCAGCAGCAAATTCACTAATGTCTTACAAAGCATGAATACAGAAAGTGCGATGAGGCAGTTAAAGCGTGTCAACATTCTTAATATTGAAAGAGACAGTTTTATCCAGCAAACCAGATTAAAGGCAGAAGCAAAAATAAAGCTGTTACAGGACACTGCATCTCACAGATCTGTTTCCACCAGACGTTCTAAAAACTCGTCAAGATTACATAGTTCAAGATACTCAACACTCAGTGAGCGACTTATTAATGCCCGCGCTGAAGTGGAAGCCAGCAAAGTGCAGGTGACATATGCAGAAAAAAGAGCAGAGTTGGAAGCGCAGTCAGCACGTCAAAGGGCAACAATGGAAATCTTAAATGAACAGTGTAAACATGACGCAGCTATGGCAAAGCTAAGGGTCCTACAGCAAGCTATCAGTGCAGACGAAGGTGCAAGTGAGAAAGACAGCATTAACCTAAACATAGCAGATATGGAAGACCCCCTCAAACGCACTAAAGACTATGTCCTAAGCCACTGCAGTACACACTCCATTGTCTCCAATGCTCCCGACTACATAGAGACTCCTTCACAGCTTCAAGTTAAAGAGGTTCCAGCAACTTCCTGCACTCAAAATCACTCCACTGCATTTCCTACCTGTCTACCTTGCCTGCCTTTATACGTCACAGAGCATCAGCGCAAGCTTCAGGCAAGTCATCAATCTCCAGTCATCGGTACAGCCTTGAATCAACGTACCATTGGAACAACTGACTTCAAGCAAGCAACTCACCTGGATGCATCTGCTGCACCATATTTCCCTGTGTCCTTTAACAACAATGTCAAAGATAACGCAATCAGCACCATACAGCCAACAGCATCTCACATAAAGGCGGAGACAACTGAGACAGAAGAGTTTGTGAGGTACATGCTTCGCAGAGAGCTCACAAAGACTGGTCTTACAAGTTTTGATGACCAACCTGAGAACTACAGAAGTTGGAAATGTGCCTTCAGAACTACAATCAGCAATATTGGCATTACAGCTGATCAAGAATTGAATCTGCTGATCAAATGGCTTGGTCCTCTATCTGCTGCACGTGTTAAGCCATTAAGATCGGTTTTCATGGACAATCCTACTGCAGGCCTCACAGCTACATGGGAGCGACTAGAGCAAAGTTATGGCAGTCCAGAAGCTATAGAAAATGCTTTGTTCATGCGTCTAGAAACTTTCCCAAAGATATCCGGTAAGGACAACAAGGAGTTCCAGAGACTGAGTGACCTTCTCCTTGAGCTTCAGCTAGCCAAGACAGACCCAAAACTACCTGGACTCAGTTACCTTGACACTCCAAGAGGGGTAAACCCAATTGTCTCCAAGCTCCCGTATGGTTTGCAAGAGAAATGGACTGAACTAGGGTCATCATACAAAAGAGAGAACAAGGTTTCCTTCCCTCCATTCTCTTTCTTCTGTGAATTCATCTGGAAAATTGCAGAGACCAAGAACGATCCAAGTTTTTCCTACGGTGAGTACAGCCTATTCTCACCCTTTCCTAAGAGTACCAGTCTTCAGGGCAACTATAGAAACCATAGAGGCCCAGTGTCCGTGAAAAAGACTGACATCCTTCCCACTCCTACCACAGTTCTGGCCACGAACAAACAGAGTAGGAAGATTGAAAACCCTAACAGAGAGTGTCCCATACACAAGAAGCCACACCCCCTCAATAAATGTATCGGCTTTAGAAAAAAGCCTCTGGAAGAGCGCAAGGAGCTTTTAAAGACATTTAGGGTATGTTTCAGGTGCTGTGCTTCTACAGAACATTTTGCAAGGGACTGTAATGTGTCCATCAAGTGCATAGAGTGTGGCTCTGAAGAACATGTGCAAGCCCTCCATCCTCATGAGCCCAGCTCTGCACAACCTGGCAACACTCCTCCCAGGTTAACGCATGGCGGGGAGAATACAGACCAAGTGCCTAATTCTACCATCATTTCTTCATCCTGCACTGAAGTTTGTGGAGAAGACCGCTGTGGTAAGTCCTGTGCTAAGATATGCTTGGTGAACATATACCACAAGGATCAACCAGAAAAGTCTCTAAAGGCATATGCTATCTTAGACGATCAGAGCAATTGATTACTTGCAAAATCGGAATTGTTCAATCTATTTGAAATAAAAGGCGAAGCTCATCCTTACACCTTGGGTACCTGTAGTGGAACTATAGAGGTTTCTGGAAGAAGGGCTCATGGACTCATGGTATCTTCTCTCAAAGGTAACTTACAATTACCCTTACCTACACTTGTTGAGTGCAATCAGATACCTGCTAACAGGGAAGAAATCCCTACTCCAGCTGCTGCTTTCCATCACCCTCACCTCAAGGTAATAGCAAATGAGATACCGCCGCTTGACAAAGATGCTCAGATCCTTCTTCTGTTAGGAAGAGACATTCTAAGAGTTCACAAGGTACACAGACAAGTCAGTGGACCCCCAGATGCCCCATTTGCCCAGCGCACGGATCTAGGGTGGGTCATCATAGGCAATGTCTGCATAGGCAAAATGAAAAGACCTACCAACATTTCGTCATTCAAGACAAATGTTCTGCCAAATGGCCAAAACACTTACTTTGAGCCATGCCCACATCACTACTGGGTGAAAGAGAAGATAGCCAGCCACGAATGGCAACATGGTATCTCAGGTGACACAAGCCCTTTCTCCTGCCATGATGGCGACTTCGGCTCTACAGTGTTCAAAGCAACCAGTGAAGATGACATACTGGCTCCTTCAATGGAAGACAAAGAAATCATCAAGGTAATGGACAATAAGTTCTTTCAAGATGACTCCAATAACTGGGTAGCACCCCTACCCTTTCGTCTCCCAAGAGAGAGATTGCCCAACAACTTACAGCAGGCCATCAGTAGATTCTCCTCCTTAAAGCGAAACTTAAGCAGGAAACCAGAGATGCAAAAGCACTTTGTGGACTTTATGCAAAATGTATTTGACAGAGATCATGCAGAGCCTGCTCCCCCACTAAAGGAGGGAGAAGAATGCTGGTACCTTCCATCCTTTGGCGTGTATCACCCACGCAAACCAGACCAAATCAGAGTTGTCTTTGATTCCAGTGCTCAGCACGAAGGTGTTCTCTTAACAACATGCTCCTTACTGGACCCAACTTGAACAACAGTCTAATAGGAGTCTTGATTTGTTTCAGACAAGCGCCTGTAGCAGTAATGGCCGACATTCAACAGATGTTTCACTGCTTCATCGTCAGAGAAGACAACAGAAACTACCTCAGGTTTCTATGGCACAAGGACAATGACCTCAACAAGGAAGTTATAGATTATCGCATGAAGGTACATGTCTTCGGTAACAGTCCTTCCCCAGCAGTGGCAACTTATGGGCTAAGGAAAACAGCTCAGACTGGAGAAGTTGAATATGGATCTGATGCCCGTCAATTTGTTGAAAGAAACTTCTACGTTGACGACGCACTTAAGTCCTTACCAACTGCTAAAGAAGCAATTGATCTTCTCACCAGAACAAAGGAGATGCTGTCTGTAGCAAACCTTAGACTGCACAAGATTATATCCAACAGCCAGGAACTTATGAATGCCTTTCACTCTGAGGACTATGCCACTAGTCTAAAAAACCTTGACTTTGGTACAGATGTGCCTCCTGTACAGCGAAGTCTGGGTTTGTTGTGGAACATCAAGCAAGACAAATTCACCTTCCAAGTGTCAACTTGTGACAAACCCTTCACTAAGAGAGGAGTCCTGTCCGTGGTGAATAGCATCTATGACCCACTGGGTTTCCTTGCTCCAGTTACCATTCAAGGTAAGATTTTACTAAGACAGTTGTCTACTGAGACTGGGATACTCCCTTGCCTAGTGAGAATCAACACAAGTGGGAAAGGTGGAGATATTCTTTGAAGTCACTAGAAAAACTTCAGATTCCCCGTTGCTATGTTCCAGGATCCACTTCAACTGCTAACCGAAGAGAGATTCATATTTTCCCTGATGCATCAGTTGAAGCTATTGCTGCAGTAGCCTATTTGAAGACCTCTGAACTGAATGGAGAATCACACTGTAGTTTTGTCCTAGGCAAGGCAAAACTCACTCCCAAGCCTGCACATACCATACCAAGACTTGAACTTTGTGCAGCCGTGCTAGCAGTAGAAATTGCCGAGGTCATACGAAGTGAAATGGACACTACAATTGATTCTTTCACCTTCTATACAGACAGTAAGGTAGTACTTGGTTACATAAACAACCAAACAAAACAATTTTATGTGTACGTCAGCAACAGGGTTGAATGTATCAAGAGATTCTCTCTACCAAGTCAATGGCATCACGTTCCCACTGAACTCAACCCAGCTGACTGTGGGACCAGAGCTGTGTCACCTGCTGCTCTTCAGGACAGCTTATGGCTGTCACCTCCAAGGTTTCTGTGTGAGGACTCTTACTTACTCCCTATTGACACCACCTATGGGCTAGTAAACCCTGAAGATGATAAGGAAATAAGAACTGTGAACATCTCACTACACACTTCTGTAAGTACAAAACAGAAGCTGCGGTCACACCATTACGAGCATCAATGGAAGCAGGTGCAGCATCTAGCCAATGTGTTCTGGCATCGCTGGAAGAAAAAGTATCTTCACCACCTTCAAGGTCGTAACAAATGGCAAGCATCTAAGCCGAATCTTAAGGTTGGAGACCTCATCCTTCTAAAAGACAAGGAAGTTTGTCGGAATGAGTGGCCTATGGGTCTTATTACTAAAGTTATGCCCAGCGACGATAACAAAGTCCGGAAGGTAGAAGTCAAGGTAACCAAGGGAGGATCGACACGAACCTTTAGTCGACCAATTACAGAGTTAGTACTCCTTTTGCCAGGTGAGTGACTTGTGCAAGGACTAGCCATGCTGTTGGCACGGCGGGGAGTACATTGCTGCCATCTACAGGTTCTACTCAGAACTTTGGAATTATTTGAAGACATCATACTGTGACTTTATGTTCTTCATCCTGTTGAACTTTCGTTTATTATTTGCTTGTTGCATGTTTTTCATTACAGGTTCCAGGACATTCGTCAGTATTGGACTTTTTGAAAATATATATTTTAGTTTAAGGTTATGAAATCTAAAGATTTCAGATGGGGAGTGTTGTGTTACACTATGTGATTATTCTTGCTCTGTGTCTTTAAGATCTGTCCCCTTCTTTCTAGCTGAACTCTCTCTCTCACCGTAGTTCTTTATATATCTCCTCCACTTCCTGATTCTGGTCATTACTCCTGTATTTCTTCCATGCTAAACATCTTACATGTGGCTTACAACTGCAACGTTTTTCTACCTATGAATATCCATCATTAAACGGAACATTCGAAAGGATTCATCGTCTGTCGTCCTAACTGTGCGTTTATTCATTGAGTTAAACTGCCTGTATCGATGCAAGGGATGAATATCAAACCAGCTTGAGTAAGGCCTACTTAAACCTGGAGATGAACTTTATCGCTTTGTAGTTGAGACAGATGAGTAGAAAAACGGAGTTTCACAGCCTAATTACAAGATTTCTGCATGTCAGTACTGAAACAGACAAGATTTACTGCCCTCATAGCAAGACAGAAGGGACAGAGCAGCACATGGCAGCCTTATAGCCTGAGACAATCTGCACGGTGTCATATTTCAGCACACAGATCCTGCCTGCTTTCACAGTCAGTCTGCTATCATGAGTGACCAAGCTTCTGCATGTGAACTCACATCTACCTCCCCACAAGTTCCTGAAGAAACTGAGTTACCCAAACACTCAGTTAAACCCACTTGGAAAGTAATGGAGAATTATGAAGCTTCAAGGACTGAATTGTCAAATAGCTTGGAATTAGTCTGGGAGAAAATCCTTGCTGAAGCCAATACAGTGTCTGTTGAATGTGAACTACTGACACTAGAGGGCGCCATTAAACAACTTTCTGCCTCATATGAGCTTTATCAGCTTACCAGCAGCAAATTCACTAATGTCTTACAAAACATGAATACAGAAAGTGCGATGAGGCAGTTAAAGCGTGTCAACATTCTTAATATTGAAAGAGACAGTTTTATCCAGCAAACCAGATTAAAGGCAGAAGCAAAAATAAAGCTGTTACAGGACACAGCATCTCACAGATCTGTTTCCACCAGACGTTCTAAAAACTCGTCAAGATTACATAGTTCAAGATACTCAACACTCAGTGAGCGACTTATTAATGCCCGCGCTGAAGTGGAAGTCAGCAAAGTGCAGGTGACATATGCAGAAAAAAGAGCAGAGTTGGAAGCGCAGTCAGCACGTCAAAGGGCAACAATGGAAATCTTAAATGAACAGTGTAAAGATGACGCAGCTATGGCAAAGCTAAGGGTCCTACAGCAAGCTATCAGTGCAGACGAAGGTGCAAGTGAGAAAGACAGCATTAACCTAAACATAGCAGATATGGAAGACCCCCTCAAACGCACTAAAGACTATGTCCTAAGCCACTGCAGTGCACACTCCATTGTCTCCAATGCTCCCGACTACATAGAGACTCCTTCACAGCTTCAAGTTAAAGAGGTTCCAGCAACTTCCTGCACTCAAAATCACTCCACTGCATTTCCTACCTGTCTACCTTGCCTGCCTTCATACGTCACAGAGCATCAGCGCAAGCTTCAGGCAAGTCATCAATCTCCAGTCATCGGTACAGCCTTGAATCAACGTACCATTGGAACAACTGACTTCAAGCAAGCAACTCACCTGGATGCATCTGCTGCACCATATTTCCCTGTGTCCTTTAACAACAATGTCAAAGATAACGCAATCAGCACCATACAGCCAACAGCATCTCACATAAAGGCGGAGACAACTGAGACAGAAGAGTTTGTGAGGTACATGCTTCGCAGAGAGCTCACAAAGACTGGTCTTACAAGTTTTGATGACCAACCTGAGAACTAAAGAAGTTGGAAATGTGCCTTCAGAACTACAATCAGCAATATTGGCATTACAGCTGATCAAGAATTGAATCTGCTGATCAAATGGCTTGGTCCTCTATCTGCTGCACGTGTTAAGCCATTAAGATCGGTTTTCATGGACAATCCTACTGCAGGCCTCACAGCTACATGGGAGCGACTAGAGCAAAGTTATGGCAGTCCAGAAGCTATAGAAAATGCTTTGTTCATACGTCTGGAAACTTTCCCAAAGATATCCGGTAAGGACAACAAGGAGTTCCAGAGACTGAGTGACCTTCTCCTTGAGCTTCAGCTAGCCAAGACAGACCCAAAACTACCTGGACTCAGTTACCTTGACACTCCAAGAGGGGTAAACCCAATTGTCTCCAAGCTCCCGTATGGTTTGCAAGAGAAATGGACTGAACTAGGGTCATCATACAAAAGAGAGAACAAGGTTTCCTTCCCTCCATTCTCTTTCTTCTGTGAATTCATCTGGAAAATTGCAGAGACCAAGAACGATCCAAGTTTTTCCTACGGTGAGTACAGCCTATTCTCACCCTTTCCTAAGAGTACCAGTCTTCAGGGCAACTATAGAAACCATAGAGGCCCAGTGTCCGTGAAAAAGACTGACATCCTTCCCACTCCTACCACAGTTCTGGCCACGAACAAACAGAGTAGGAAGATTGAAAACCCTAACAGAGAGTGTCCCATACACAAGAAGCCACACCCCCTCAATAAATGTATCGGCTTTAGAAAAAAGCCTCTGGAAGAGCGCAAGGAGCTTTTAAAGACATTTAGGGTATGTTTCAGGTGCTGTGCTTCTACAGAACATTTTGCAAGGGACTGTAATGTGTCCATCAAGTGCTTAGAGTGTGGCTCTGAAGAACATGTGCAAGCCCTCCATCCTCTTGAGCCCAGCTCTGCACAACCTGGCAACACTCATCCCAGGTTAACGCATGGCGGGGAGAATACAGACCAAGTGCCTAATTCTACCATCATTTCTTCATCCTGCACTGAAGTTTGTGGAGAAGACCGCTGTGGTAAGTCCTGTGCTAAGATATGCTTGGTGAACATATACCACAAGGATCAACCAGAAAAGTCTCTAAAGGCATATGCTATCTTAGACGATCAGAGCAATTGATTACTTGCAAAATCGGAATTGTTCAATCTATTTGAAATAAAAGGCGAAGCTCATCCTTACACCTTGGGTACCTGTAGTGGAACTATAGAGGTTTCTGGAAGAAGGGCTCATGGACTCATGGTATCTTCTCTCAAAGGTAACTTACAATTACCCTTACCTACACTTGTTGAGTGCAATCAGATACCTGCTAACAGGGAAGAAATCCCTACTCCAGCTGCTGCTTTCCATCACCCTCACCTCAAGGTAATAGCAAATGAGATACCGCCGCTTGACAAAGATGCTCAGATCCTTCTTCTGTTAGGAAGAGACATTCTAAGAGTTCACAAGGTACACAGACAAGTCAGTGGACCCCCAGATGCCCCATTTGCCCAGCGCACGGATCTAGGGTGGGTCATCATAGGCAATGTCTGCATAGGCAAAATGAAAAGACCTACCAACATTTCGTCATTCAAGACAAATGTTCTGCCAAATGGCCAAAACACTTACTTTGAGCCATGCCCACATCACTACTGGGTGAAAGAGAAGATAGCCAGCCACGAATGGCAACATGGTATCTCAGGTGACACAAGCCCTTTCTCCTGCCATGATGGCGACTTCGGCTCTACAGTGTTCAAAGCAACCAGTGAAGATGACATACTGGCTCCTTCAATGGAAGACAAAGAAATCATCAAGGTAATGGACAATAAGTTCTTTCAAGATGACTCCAATAACTGGGTAGCACCCCTACCCTTTCGTCTCCCAAGAGAGAGATTGCCCAACAACTTACAGCAGGCCATCAGTAGATTCTCCTCCTTAAAGCAAAACTTAAGCAGGAAACCAGAGATGCATAAGCACTTTGTGGACTTTATGCAAAATGTATTTGACAGAGATCATGCAGAGCCTGCTCCCCCACTAAAGGAGGGAGAAGAATGCTGGTACCTTCCATCCTTTGGCGTGTATCACCCACGCAAACCAGACCAAATCAGAGTTGTCTTTGATTCCAGTGCTCAGCACGAAGGTGTTTCTCTTAACAACATGCTCCTTACTGGACCCAACTTGAACAACAGTCTAATAGGAGTCTTGATTTGTTTCAGACAAGCGCCTGTAGCAGTAATGGCCGACATTCAACAGATGTTTCACTGCTTCATCGTCAGAGAAGACAACAGAAACTACCTCAGGTTTCTATGGCACAAGGACAATGACCTCAACAAGGAAGTTATAGATTATCGCATGAAGGTACATGTCTTCGGTAACAGTCCTTCCCCAGCAGTGGCAACTTATGGGCTAAGGAAAACAGCTCAGACTGGAGAAGTTGAATATGGATCTGATGCCCGTCAATTTGTTGAAAGAAACTTCTACGTTGACGACGCACTTAAGTCCTTTCCAACTGCTAAAGAAGCAATTGATCTTCTCACCAGAACAAAGGAGATGCTGTCTGTAGCAAACCTTAGACTGCACAAGATTATATCCAACAGCCAGGAACTTATGAATGCCTTTCACTCTGAGGACTATGCCACTAGTCTAAAAAACCTTGACTTAGGTACAGATGTGCCTCCTGTACAGCGAAGTCTGGGTTTGTTGTGGAACATCAAGCAAGACAAATTCACCTTCCAAGTGTCAACTTGTGACAAACCCTTCACTAAGAGAGGAGTCCTGTCCGTGGTGAATAGCATCTATGACCCACTGGGTTTCCTTGCTCCAGTTACCATTCAAGGTAAGATTTTACTAAGACAGTTGTCTACTGAGAACATAGACTGGGATACTCCCTTGCCTAGTGAGAATCAACACAAGTGGGAAAGGTGGAGATATTCTTTGAAGTCACTAGAAAAACTTCAGATTCCCCGTTGCTATGTTCCAGGATCCACTTCAACTGCTAACCGAAGAGAGATTCATATTTTCTCTGATGCATCAGTTGAAGCTATTGCTGCAGTAGCCTATTTGAAGACCTCTGAACTGAATGGAGAATCACACTGTAGTTTTGTCCTAGGCAAGGCAAAACTCAACTCCCAAGCCTGCACATACCATACCAAGACTTGAACTTTGTGCAGCCGTGCTAGCAGTAGAAATTGCCGAGGTCATACGAAGTGAAATGGACACTACAATTGATTCTTTCACCTTCTATACAGACAGTAAGGTAGTACTTGGTTACATAAACAACCAAACAAAACAATTTTATGTGTACGTCAGCAACAGGGTTGAATGTATCAAGAGATTCTCTCTACCAAGTCAATGGCATCACGTTCCCACTGAACTCAACCCAGCTGACTGTGGGACCAGAGCTGTGTCACCTGCTGCTCTTCAGGACAGCTTATGGCTGTCACCTCCAAGGTTTCTGTGTGAGGACTCTTACTTACTCCCTATTGACACCACCTATGGGCTAGTAAACCCTGAAGATGATAAGGAAATAAGAACTGTGAACATCTCACTACACACTTCTGTAAGTACAAAACAGAAGCTGCGGTCACACCATTACGAGCATCAATGGAAGCAGGTGCAGCATCTAGCCAATGTGTTCTGGCATCGCTGGAAGAAAAAGTATCTTCACCACCTTCAAGGTCGTAACAAATGGCAAGCATCTAAGCCGAATCTTAAGGTTGGAGACCTCATCCTTCTAAAAGACAAGGAAGTTTGTCGGAATGAGTGGCCTATGGGTCTTATTACTAAAGTTATGCCCAGCGACGATAACAAAGTCCGGAAGGTAGAAGTCAAGGTAACCAAGGGAGGATCGACACGAACCTTTAGTCGACCAATTACAGAGTTAGTACTCCTTTTGCCAGGTGAGTGACTTGTGCAAGGACTAGCCATGCTGTTGGCACGGCGGGGAGTACATTGCTGCCATCTACAGGTTCTACTCAGAACTTTGGAATTATTTGAAGACATCATACTGTGACTTTATGTTCTTCATCCTGTTGAACTTTCGTTTATTATTTGCTTGTTGCATGTTTTTCATTACAGGTTCCAGGACATTCGTCAGTATTGGACTTTTTGAAAATATATATTTTAGTTTAAGGTTATGAAATCTAAAGATTTCAGACGGGGAGTGTTGTGTTACACTATGTGATTATTCTTGCTCTGTGTCTTTAAGATCTGTCCCCTTCTTTCTAGCTGAACTCTCTCTCTCACCGTAGTTCTTTATATATCTCCTCCACTTTCTGATTCTGGTCATTACTCCTGTATTTCTTCCATGCTAACATCTTACATGTGGCTTACAACTGCAACGTTTTTCTACCTATGAATATCCATCATTAAACGGAACATTCGAAAGGATTCATCGTCTGTCGTCCTAACTGTGAGTTTATTCATTGAGTTAAACTGCCTGTATCGATGCAAGGGATGAATATCAAACCAGCTTGAGTAAGGCCTACTTAAACCTGGAGATGAACTTTATCGCTTTGTAGTTGAGACAGAACAGCAATATATAGGTCATTAAATGGGAAACTGTCTCTAAATACTGAAACAGAGATTAAACTGTGTTTATTTTTAACCAATGTAATTACAGACACAGGTCTTGTCAGCAACTGGTTTAGCAAATTAGCAGAAATGTTATTTGGGCTCATTTACCTAAGCATCCATGGTGGATCATTTTTCAGAGGGCGCTTCGGAAGCTCGGCCCTATTGACTTGACGGGGGGTATAATTCTTGCTGCATGGTGAAACAAAGTACAGCAGCCACAGCAAGTATTCAACTCTGTCCTGCCTTTGTAGCTTAAAGGGGTTGTAAACCCTTGTGTTATTTCACCTTAATGCATCCTTTGCATTAAGGTAAAAAAACTTCTGACACTGACCGGCCCCCCAGCCCCCCTGTTTTACTCACCTGAGTCCAATCATTCCCTCGCCGGAGACGCACTCACCCTCTCTGCCCGTTGTCTCGGCTCTTGATTGGATAGATTGATAGCAGCGCAGCCATTGGCTCCCGCTGCTGTCAAGCAAATCCAATGATGCGGGCTCCGGGGACAGGGCCGAGTCCAGCATTCTGTGTCTACGGATGCAAATTCTGGACTCAGGAGCATGCCCGCAAGGTAACCCCCAGGGAGAGCATTTCTCCCAGGGGGTTTACTGATGCGAGGAGGAGCCGTGAGCACCACCAGGGGACCCCAGAAGATGAGGTACGGGGCCACATTGTGCAAAATGAACTGCACAGAGGAGGTAAGTATGATATGTTTGTTATTTAAAAAACAAACAAAAAGGAGGGTTTACAACCCCTGTAAGGATGGCCGGTTGGGATGTGGTGAAAACTGAGCTCAACTGCCTGTTTTCACCACCCTCCAACCACGAGAGAACATGCTGGTGTAGTGCTTCAGTCTTAAAAGTGCAGAACAAAACATTGTAAGTTACTAATCAATGATGGGGAAAGAACATCTGCAGAGAGACCACAGGTAATACTGATGACCAGTACCACCTTAACAGCATCATGGGCCCCTGGGCAAAGTAATGCACTGGGGCCCCTACCAGGGAGATGGTGACCTGAGGCGCCTGTAGCAAACAGTATGTGTTGCTAAATTATGCTACATATTGGGCACTGATTTTTCGTCTAATTAGAAACTTTAGTCAGATTTAAAAAAAAACAACAATTATTTTATTAATTTTAATTTAATAATTTTATACATTTTCATAATCCTTTTAGGGGTCTTTGGTGAGATTTCAGGGGTCTAAACAGACCCCTGAAGTCTCACTTTTGAGATAGAGAAAGGGACTGAGGAAACACATTCCCCAGTTCCTTCCTGCAGCCTCAGCTACACTGCAGATGAATGAACAGGAGACAAAGGCTCCTGTACATCCATAAACTGAAGCATAGTAAACACAGTTTACCATCCTGACGATTCCCCAGCTGCTGCAGGCGGGAGAGGAGAGCAGAGAAGTCAGCAACAATGGAGGGGGGGGGGGGCACACATGGGGCATGGCAGAAAGGGAAATATAGTAGTGATCAGTGCAGCCAGTGGAGGAAATAACTGGAAATGATCTTTTGTGGCTCACCCTTCAGCTGGCTTTCAACTGCTGCAGGGGGAACCACAAAAGAGCAGTTCCAGTTATTTCCTCCCATCCGCACACTGATCACCCACTCACATGCCCCTAGGGGGAGGGACTGCAGACAGCCCTGCTGATGACTAGTAGTCCTCTGCCTACCATTTTCAGGCTTAAGCCACGTACACACGGCCGGTTTTCTCGGCAAGAACCGACAAGAAAACTGCTTGCAGAGCTTTCTTGCCGAGAAAACCGGTCGTGTGTACGAGGCTTTCAGGTTTCTCGTCAGGAAAACTGACCAGAATCTCGACGAGAAAAAAAGAAGACCTGCTTTCTTTTTTCTCGCCGGGATTCTAGTCGGCCTGTTTCCCAATGAGAAACCCGAGTGTGTGTACAATTACCTGTCACCGTGGAAACCCGCGCATGCTCGAAATGACTTTGACGCATGCGCGGTAGCTTCCTAGGCATAGGTAGGGTGTAGCAAGATGGCGGCGACGGCATTGAATGTGACGAGCGCACGCTCGTCGTAGCCGATGACGTCACCGCGTTCGTGCCATTCAAAAGAACGGCGGTTCTTTTGAAAGGTACGTGTGTACACTCGGCCGGGACAAGATTCTTGTCAAAAATCTCGTCAGAAAAAACAACAGGTTTTTTCCTGACGAGATTCTCGGCCGTGTGTACAGGGCTAAAGTGTTCAGTTTCTCGTTAATTCTGTGAATGAAATAATATGCACAAAAGCTGGAACTGGGAGTCTGATGGTTCTGTTGCTTCATTATTTGATAGTCTGGGAGAAACAACAGTATGCTGTTAAAAGTAACAAATATAATAATTTAATTAAAAAAAAAAAATGAATCAGACTATTTCCATATCTGTAAACTGATAGCATGGGAATATGTTAATCCAGGAAAAATATCCAATTTCTATTGTTGGGGTCAGAACGAATAGGGTAACTGCTGCCCAGGGGGGAGTTCTTCTGTCATTCCTCTTGAAAAATGCTGCAAAATCCAAAGCATGTTTCATAAAATAAACCATTGCTCTGGTGAATGGATCACGTGGAAATTCAGTAAACAAATCTTCTTAGAGTTAAGGATTTCAGTGAAGTAAATGCCACCGGCAAAGTGACAGGAAAGCCGTTAAATTATTAATCAGAGTGTCCCATCCTGGGAGCCGTGAAACCGTTTCAGAAGACAATCAAGCAGCTCTATGCTGACAGCTCTGTACTGATCTGTGACAGAACGTACTTTGCAAAACAATCCTACTTTCACTAAACAACCTTCTGCCCTCAAATGTTATTAATAGAAGCGACACTGTGCAAATGATTTTTCTATGTTTATCTGAAGCAGATATGAAGACATAGTTGCTATGGTGCCAGAATCAAGTTACGTATAAATGATACTTTTCTGTGCTGGCATTTAAGAAAAGCCAAGCTAAATCACGTGCAAAAATTGAATGGGGTGATAAAGCCTTCTGTCATATGCTGATATTTGAATCATCTGTTGATAGATAAACATTGCTTAAAGGCACACTAAGCCTCTAGAATACCTTTCACAATGAGAGACTGTAGAATGCGTCATGTACAATTTTACTGTTGTTTTCTAGTAAAGTTAGGCCCGGAGTAAAAAGCAGAGACACAGACGTAAGCACTACATGACTCAGTTAATTAAAGTAAATATGGAGTCGGGGGTGGATACTTGACTGGTGGGTCAGACAGGAACAAGGAGAGTTTCAGGGGAAGTGTTGTATTACACTATGTGATTTATTATCATTTCATCTGTGTTGCACTATTTGGCTTATTATTGCTCTGTATCGTTAAGCTGTTTTCTCTTGTCTAAGCTGAACTCTCTTTTCCACCGTACTTGTCAGGAACTTGGTAGGAGGCCGAGATGCTGAGAGGGCTCCCCTTGCGGCCGACTGCAGCACACCACTGAAGATGACACAGCAGGTGTAGTGTCCACAGAAGCACGGGTGCCTGGTAGCTGAAGACAGACGTGCTTGGAAGGTCCAGGAGACAGAGACCAGTGGAGCAACTAAAAAGCTGAGCCAGGAGCCAGGCCAAGGATCATTCACAGGAAGACAGTCCGTAATCAGAATGACCAGGGGTGAGCCGTGTCTTAGTACAGGGAGCAGGATATGCAGAGTTCAATAGACAAGCCGGGTTCAGATGCAGGGAACAGGCAGAAGGAGGTCAGGTGCAAGCCAAGAGTCGAGCCAGAGGATCAGGAAGAGCGGATCAGAACAAGCCGGGTCGGTACACAGGAGATCAGATCAACAGGTGATTCAGGATACAGGAACACAGGGGGAGCTGAAGATAAACCAGCAAATGCAGACACTAGCAGACTTCCTTATATAGGCCCATATGACCTGCTGGTAGAGATACTGGGTCGTAAGGTCCTTCTCCTGCCAGAGATACTGGATCCTAAAGTCCCTCTCCTGCTGTTGGTTCCCTGACAGTGCCTTTGCCTATGCAGGTTTGCCAACCCTGCACCATTACGCACAGGGATGCGCCTATTTCCCTGACAGTGCCCCCCTCCCCCAACGGGCAGCCTCCGGATGCCCAGTTGCGCCCATTTTGCGGGATGACTGGTGCGAAATCTTTGTATAAGCCTAGGGGCGTGTACATGACTCGCAGGTTCCCAAGAGCTCTCTTCTGCAGGGTATCCTTTCCACTTAATTAAAAACTGAATTGTCCTACCTCTCCGATGACAGTCAAGGATGGACTCCACTTCGAATTCAGTCTCGTCTCCAACCAGGACCGGAGGTGGGGGTATTTCTTCTCTCCCTGAAAAAGGACTGGAAATTACATGTTTAAGAAGTGCAACATGAAATACAGGGTGGATTTTATACGATTCAGGCAAGGCAAGTTCGAAGGCTACTGGATTTATTTCCCGTTTTATTTCAAAAGGGCCAATAAACTTTGGTCCCAATTTTCGGGAAGGACAAGGCAGTTTGAGGTTTGCAGATGAGAGCCACACCTTGTCCCCCACCTTAAAGGCAGGGTTCCCTCTCTTCTTCTTGCCATACTGTCTCTTATATCCTTCTTGGGCTTTCCGCATTGTGTCCTGGAGAATCTGATAATTGGTTTGGATGGAATTTATTCTGTCCTGGACTGCCGGGACTGAGGATTCGGGAATGACATTGGGTAAAAATGAAAGGTGGTAGCCATAGTTTGCCCAAAAGGGTAACTGGTTGGTAGCAGTGTGCACAGAGTTGTTTTATGCAAGCCGGGTTCAGATGCAGGGAGCAGGCAGAAGGAGGTCAGGTGCAAGCCAAGAGTCGAGCCAGAGGATCAGGAAGAGCGGGTCAGAACAAGCCGGGTCGGTACACAGGAGATCAGATCAACAGGTGATTCAGGATACAGGAACACAGGGGGAGCTGAAGATAAACCAGCAAATGCAGGCACTAGCAGACTTCCTTATATAGGCCCATGTGACCTGCTGGTAGAGATACTGGGTCCTAAGGTCCTTCTCCTGCCAGAGATACTGGGTCCTAAAGTCCTTCTCCTGCTGTTGGTTCCCTGACAGTGCCTTTGCCTATGCAGGTTTGCCAACCCTGCACCATTACGCACAGGGATGCGCCTATTTCCCTGACAGTACTTCTGTATATCCCCTCCCCTTCCTTCTCTCTGGTATCATTGCTCAATTTTCCACCATGCTGTAATCATCTTTCCATGTGGCTAACAACATCAACGTTTTTTTATCTGTGAGTATCTTTCATTAAACTGAACATTCTAAAGGCTTCATCGTCTGTCTCCTCAACATGTGAGTTTATTCACTGAGTTAAACTGTCTGAATTGATGCAAAAGATAAATAGATCACCAGGTTGTGTAAGCCCCTATATGTCGCTGGAGATAAAGCTTATGGCCTTGTAGTTGTGTCAGAACAGGAAGGCAACAGGAAGGTCCCTGGAAAGATTTCAGCGGGATCATAGATGCCATCAGGAAATCTTCCCACCCTCTCTCCCCTTTTATTTTTATTCAATAGTTATTGTCCTTCTGGTGTGAATTGTTTCAGGATGATATGTATAGTCATAGTAGCTGGTAGGGTTAAAGGTCCTTGAAGGTGGTCGGTACAGTAAAATGTAAATTGATGGGGACCTGTCCTAGGTATGGCACCCTTACTTTGTATGGTTCAGCGACAGTGAACATGACAGTATCTGCAATTACTGGTGCAATTGTCTCTAAGTCAGTTTTGGGTGGCTGGAGCATTACTTTACAGGACCTGGACCTTACAGGTTTACACAGGTACTCAGCTAAGTATATGCCTACAAGGACCTAAGGACTCTATTTATATTGTATTGAATGTTATTCTGTTATTTACTCTATATATTTTGTTAATAAAGGGCTGCTGTGTCCAATAAACTCCAATTAGTGTCTTGTGTGGGTTATTCGGGTATTAATATGTGGTAGAGTGATGGTTAGGCAGCATGGGAGGAAAATGTATCCTTAATACTCTAGTAATGTTGCTGACAAGTGATAACATTTCAAGGGATACCGGTTTCGGTTTTTAAGGTTTTTATGCACATGGGTGCATTCACTCATGCAATGTTAATGTTACATATTTCTGATGCCCATGATGTCTTGGAGCTCCACAGAGCCCCCCATGGATATGAATGGGCGAAGGTGGCTGTACGCAGTAAGTGGCGCTGTTACTGTTTTAAGTTTGTAAAGCCTTGAACACAGGTAGTGTGCATTCAGGACATTATGTCTGTGCACATGCACTACTTTATGCTAATAGCAGTGCATAACTGTAGGGATGAGCTTCGAGTTCGAGTCAAACTCATGTTCGACTCGAACATTGCCTGTTCGCCCGTTCGCCGAACAGCGAACAATTTGGGGTGTTTGCGGCAAATTCGAAAAACTGCGGAACACCCTGTAAAAGTCTATGGGAGAAATCTAAAGTGCTAATTTTAAAGGCTTATATGCAAGTTATTGTCATAAAAAGTGTTTGGGGACCCGGGTCCTGCTCCAGGGGACATGTATCAATGCAAAAAAAAGTTTTAAAAAATGACGTTTTTTTCGGGAGCAGTGATTTTAATAATGCTTAAAGTGAAACAATAAAACTGAAATATTCCTTTAAATTTCGTACCTGGGGGGTGTCTAGGGTATGCCTGTAAAGCAGCGCTTTTTTCCCGTGCTTAGAACTGTCCCTGCACAAAGTGTCATTTCTGAAGGAAAAAAAGTCATTTAAAAGCACTCGCGGCTATAATGAATTGTCGGCTCCCGGCAATACAGAGAAAAGTCATTGATAAAAAAAAAAAAAAATGGGTGGGGGTCCCCCCAAATTCAATTACCAGGCCCTTCAGGTCTGGTATGGATATTAAGGGGAACCCTGCATCAAATTGAAAAAAAAAATGACGTGGGGTTCCCCCCAAATATCCATACTAGACCCTTCAGGTCTGGTATGGATTTTAAGGGGAACTCCACCCCAAATTAAAAAAAATGGCGTGGAGTTCCCCCCAAAAATCCATACCAGACCCTTTATCCGAGCACGCAACCTGGCAGGCCGCAGGAAAAGATGGGGGGGACGAGAGAGCGCTCTCCCCCCGCTGAACCATACCAGGCCACATGCCCTCAACATAGGAAGGATGCTTTGGGGGTCTGTGACCCCTCAAAGCACCATGTCCCCATGTTGATGCGGACAAGGGCCTCATCCCCACAACCCTTGCCTGGTGGTTGTGGGGGTCTGCAGGCGGGGGGCTGATCGGAATCTGGAAGCCCCCTTTAACAAAGGGGACCTCTAGATCCCGCCCCATTTCACAAAAAAAGTGTAATTTTTTTTTTTTAAAAAACACACAGACACCGTTGGGAAAAGTCCTTTATTAAAAAAATTTATAAAAATTCCAGCGGGGGTAATCCACTCTCGGTATCCTGCGATGGGTGGTCTCCCCTCCGGGGTCCAGCGATGGATGATCTCTCCTCTCCGGGGTCCAGGCTCCAACGATGATGTCCAGCACAGCAGTCTTCACTGGAGCGGAGACACCCCGGGAATGACACCGCCAAAGCCAGTGACAGCTCTTAAATAGCTGAGGGCAGAGCCACCCGTCACGTGACCCCATCCCCCTCTGACGCAAGGGAAAACCCGGGCTTCCCCAGTGACGTACGTGTGACCCCACCCGCACGTCACTGGGGAAGCCCGGGTTTCCCCTTGCGTCAGAGGGTAACGGGGTCACGTGACGGGTGGCCCCGCCCTCAGATATTTAAGAGCTGTCACTGGCTTCGGCGGCGTCATTCCCGGGGGGGGCACAGACCCCCAAAGCATCCTCCCCATGTTGAGGGCATGTTGCCTGGTACGGTTCAGGAGGGGGGGGGGGGCGCTCTCTCGTCCCCCCTCTTTTCCTGCGGCCTGCCAGGTTGCGTGCTCAGATAAAGGGTCTGGTATGGATATTTGGGGGGAACCCCATGTCATTTTTTTTTTAATTTGACGCAGGATTCCCCTTAATATCCATTTTTTTTTTTTATCAATGACTTTTCTCTGTATTGCCGGGAGTCGACAATTCATTATAGCCGCGAGTGCTTTTAAATGACTTTTTTTCCTTCAGAAATGACACTTTGTGCAGGGACAGTTCTAAGCACGGGAAAAAGGGATTTTTATAACAGCTTGCCTGTAAAATCCTTTTCTTGGAGTACATCACGGGACACAGAGCGACTTAGTCATTACTAATGGGTTATATAGTTTACCTTCAGGTGCTGGCACTGGCAATTTCCAAACCGGAAGTACCCTCCCCTATATAAGCCCCTCCCATCTGGGAGCACCTCAGTTTTGTAGCAAAGCAATAAGTGTCCCAAAAAGAGGGGTGGGAGCTCTGTGTCCCGTGATGTACTCCAAGAAAAGGATTTTACAGGCAAGCTGTTATAAAAATCCCTTTTTCTTTTTCGTACATCACGGGACACAGAGCGACTTAGTCATTACTAATGGGACGTCCCAAAGCAATGCCAAATGAGGGGAGGGATACACTATACATAAGCTGGGCACCATCAGGCATGAGGATCTTTTGCGGCCTGCAACACACTGCGCCCAAAGGCGACATCCTCCTGACTTCTAACGTCTACCTGGTAGAATCTAGTAAACGTGTGTACTGAAGACCATGTTGCGGCCTTACAGACTTGAGCCAGGGAGGCCTGGTGATGCACTGCCCATGAAGTTCCAACTGCTCTTGTGGAGTGCGCCCTAACTTTGAATGGAGGCGGTCTCTTTCTCAAGCCATAGGCTTGTATTATGACCTGTCGAATCCACTTGGCTAAAGTAGATTTTGATGCTGCCTGACCCTTTATGGGGCCTTCCGGCAGAATAAACAAAGTATCCGTTCTGCGAATCTGAGCAGTGGCTTTTAGATAAGCCTTAACTGCTCTTACTACATCCAAAGAATGCAATAACTTTTCCTCTACCGAGCTAGGTTTGGGGAAAAAAGAAGGAAGAACCACATCTTGGTTCAAATGAAACCTCGATACCACCTTAGGAAGAAAGGCTGGATGAGGACGTAATACTACTCTGTCCTTATGGACAACCAGATATGGCTCCTTACAGGACAAGGCGGCTAATTCCGATACTCTTTTAGCCGAACAAATGGCTACTAAGAAAATCAATTTCCTGGTGAGAAGAACCAAGGAAATGTGTTGCAATGGTTCAAACGGTTGTTTCTGTAGAACCGACAGAACCAGGTTTAAGTCCCATGGACATATGGGAATACTAACCGGAGGGCTAATACGCATCACTCCTTGTATGAAAGCTTTGACTAGTGAATGCGAAGCCAAGGGCCTTTGAAAAAATATTGACAAGGCCGAAATCTGACCCTTGATAGTACTCAAGGCCAGCTTCCTATCTACAGCCCACTGTAGGAAGTCCAAAATCCTACCTATTACGTACTTACGTGGATGCCATTTCTTGGCCTCACACCATGTAATGTACGCCTTCCAGATCCTATAATAGATCTGCCTGGATACCGGCTTCCTGGCATTGATCATGGTAGATACCACAGGATTAGAGAGCCCTCTCTTTTTCAGAATGTGGGCTTCAATAGCCAGGCCGTCAAACCTAGGGCTGGTAAGGAAGGGTGGTATATCGGTCCTTGCGACAGCAGGTCCGGACAATGTGGGAGGGTCCAAGGACTCCTCACTGACATTTTTACAATCTCCGCGTACCATGCCCTTCGGGGCCACGCTGGAGCCACCAGAATCACTGGTTTCTTTTCTACCCTGATTCTGCGGATTAATCGCGGTAACAATTGAGGCGGTGGGAATGCATATATCAGCTTGAACTGATCCCAAGGGAACACTAGGGCATCCGAGCCGCAAGCTAGGGGATCCCTTGTGCAAGACACAAATCTGTCCACCTTTGCGTTGAATCTGGATGCTAGCAGATCTACATCCGGTGTTCCCCACCGCTGGCATATTGCCTGGAAAACCTCGGGGTGAAGAGACCATTCCCCCGGGCATAATTGCTGGCGACTTAAAAAGTCCGCTTTCCAATTTTCCACTCCTGGGATGAAAACTGCGGATATGGCTGGGACATATCTTTCTGCCCATTCCAGGATGCAATTCGCTTCCCTCTGGGCTGCACGACTCCTGGTGCCACCCTGGTGATTGATATATGCCACTGCTGTGGCATTGTTTGATTGAATTCTGACAGGGGACCCTTGGAGTTTGGATGTCCATGCTACTAGGGCATACCGGGCTGCTCGTATCTCTAAGAGATTGATGGGCAGGGCCTTCTCTGCTTCTGACCACTTGCCCTGGAGAGACCATTGCTCCAGTACTGCCCCCCAGCCTATGAGGCTGGCATCTGTAGTGACCACCTTCCAAGAAACCGGACTGAAGGGTTTCCCTTTTTCCAGATTCTGGGGCACCAACCACCAATGGAGGCTCTTGCGAACGGAAGGGGACAGGGACATTGGTAAGTCTAAAGCCTGAACTTTTTTGTTCCAGGCTGACAGTATGGCCCTCTGCAAGTTCCTTGAATGGAATTGACCGTAGGGTACTGCTTCGAATGAAGCCACCATTTTTCCTAGCAGCCTCATGCACAGGCGTATGGATGGTTTTCTTTTTGTACCCACTAAGTGGGTCAAATCTTTTAAAGACGACACCTTTTCTGGAGGTAAGAAAATCTTTCTCTGATTTGAATCCAGCCTTAGCCCTAAGTATTCCAGACTTCTGACTGGTCTTAGAGCTGACTTGTCCCGGTTGATAATCCAACCGTGATATTCCAGATACTTGATTGTCTTGTGAATAGCTACTTCCAGCTTTTCCACTGAGTGGTCTATTAGTAGCAGGTCGTCTAGATATGCCATTATCGTTGCACCTTGTGTTTTTAGATTGGCCAATAGTGGGGCCAGAATTTTTGTGAACACTCGTGGTGCTGTGGCCAGACCGAAAGGTAAGGCTCTGAACTGAAAATGGCGCCCTTCTACTGCAAAGCGTAGAAATTTCTGGTGGGCCGGAAAGATGGGAATATGCAGATAAGCATCCCTTATGTCGATCGAGGCTAACCTTTCCTGCCCTTGTAGGGCGGTGGCCACCGATCGGATCGACTCCATCCGAAAAGTCCTGATATTTAGGAACTTGTTTAGCCCTTTTATATTTAATATGGACCTCACGTCCCCATTTGGTTTGGGGACTGTGAAAAGGTTAGAGTAAAACCCGAACCCACTTTCTTCCAGGGGAACCTTCATGATTACACCTTGGAGCAATAGTTGTTCTAGTGCCAGAAAGAGGGATCCTCTCTTCTGGGGATCACTTGGCACGTTTGACCTCATAAATTGGGCAGGAGGAGTGTCTTTTAACTCCAGCTTGTATCCCAGACTTACTGCGGAGAGCACCCATCTGTCTCTGATGGTGTCCCGCCAGGTCTCTGTGAACAACTGAAGTCTTCCCCCCACCCGATTGAGTGGGGGCAACCCTTCATGACTTAGGGGGAGGTTTTGTACCTCTCTTGACCCAGGGTTTCTTGTTACCCTGTGACTGTCCCTGATTTCTGCCCCCTGAATTTGACCGCGGAGGCCGTCGGAACTGTTTCACAGCCGATGTGCCAGGGACTGGAGAAGTAGGCCTCTTAAAAGAAGGACTTCTACTCTTGTTCTTAACCGGTAAGAGTGAACTTTTACCGGCACAAATTTTCTGGATATATTTGTCCAGATCTTCTCCAAATAAGCATTCTCCATGAAATGGGAAGCTAACCAGCAATTTCTTACAGGGAGCTTCAGCAGACCAGTTTTTGAGCCATAGAAGCCTACGTATATGTACTACAGACAGCGTAAAGCGGGAGGCCTGTTGGATTGTATCCTTTATGGCGTCCACCGCAAAACACAAGGCTCTAGGTAGGTCAGCTAGGGCAAGAGCCTGCTGATCTGGTAAGTCCCTTAAGACTTGTTTCAACTGATCTTTCACCGCTTGGCAGACTCCAATCGCTGCTACCGCAGGTTGTGTCACCATGCTTGCTGTAGAGAAAGCAGATTTTAGTAAAGACTCCAATTTTTTATCTATTGGGTCTTTGAACATTGGAACATTATCTACTGGACATGTCAGTGATTTGTTCACAGAAGAGATGGCTGCGTCCACTGTAGGGACCCTCCATTTTTTTATGAACTTATCCTCCATGGGATAGATCACCGGAAATCTCTTGGGGGGAGTAAATATTTTATCAGGATGCTCCCAATCCTGGTAAATAAGCCCTTCCAATAAAGGGTGGATTGGGAAGGAACAGACAGCCTGGGGAGCTTTCAGCGACCCCAGCGAGGAAACCGTAGTGGTTGATGGTTCCGCCAGAGGCATTTTAAATGCTGATCGGACCATGTTAGTCAGAGACTGAACCCATAATCTTTCAGCCTGAGATGCTGAGAAAGGTTCTTCCACTGTTGATTCCTCCATAACTGAATCAACCTCATCCTGATCCCCTTCAGGTAGGTCGATCTCTGTGTGGGGCTGTTCCTCCACTAACAGGCACTCTGAAGGAGGAGACGGAGATCGGACGCGCTTCTCCTGTGACAGGGAAGCAGCGATCAATGCTGTTAATCTCTCTTCCAATCCTCCCAGAGTTGAGGATAAAACCTCCTCTGTTATATATACAGGAGCAGGTGGACTGGGGACAGCCGCAGCACCAGGCACTCCTGCGGGGTTCCTACGGCTACTGACCTCTGAATTCTCAGGGGAGATTGGTGCAGTACAAGCATGCCCAATATCCTCAGAGCCCGATGGAGAACCCTTTGGCTTCCTGGAAGACTTATTTCCGGAGCGTCTGGACGACATATCCTTTAAGCACAAAGCTGAGGTATTCCCGTCGTCATACACCAATTTTTGCAGGTAATTGTCTAACACAGTTGCTGCTATATACCAGCTGGTGTCCACTAAAGTGCCTTTCTATGGGGATGCCTGCATCAACCGCCTCTGTGTGCCACTGTTTGTTGCTAGCTCTGTTTGAATCCAGCTGACACTTGTACTGTGTCTTTTATACATGCTGGGACGCCTGCACATGCGCAGAAGCGCCGCGGCGCGCATCGAGCGTCATCCACCCGCCCCGTCCCTTTTTTTCATATGAGGCGCGTGCACGCGCCCGCGCGCGCGCCGTGCGCCATTGGCGCCCTTTTCGAAAACCAAGCAGGGACTAGGAGCCAGGGCCCTTTTTGCCGGAGGGCCTGTGCGGTGGATGAGCGCAGCAACAGGGCAGAGGAAGTGGATTCCCACAGAGAACTTACCAACTGCCTGGATCTTTTGACTTGAGAAAACCAAAGATCCACATGACAAGAAAAAATGGACCACAGCGGCCTCTAGTGGTTTAACACAGGTACAGCGGTCCTCTTTTTTTTTTTTCTTGATTACTATTAAAATGTTACATTTTTCAGTAGTTACAGGCATACACAGATATTAGCGGGAATACCGTTAGGTAACAGACAGAAAGACAAATTAGGCTTGGGGGTCCCCCAATAGAACCAAGTTCCTGGGGGCCCCCACTTACCTGTTCCCCGCCGCAGGACTCTGTTTGGTCCACAGAAGCCCAAACTTCACCTATCACGGCAGGTATTGTAATTAAACCTTCAGGGACCGGGTTCCCAAGGATTCCACTCCCCTGGACCTGTATAGCACCCTGCACAGAAAACATCTTGGTCGTGGGTATGACCAGAGCTCTGGATCCCAGGTTCCAGCCCTCCTAAGAGAGGCATTACAGGCAAAACCTTGCTCTTCTGCTGCAAGGCCCGGGTACCGACCGTTTAGCTATGAAGCTTTTTTGGTGGGATCCGGAACAGCTTACTAAGGCCCGTAAAAGAACCTGTACGCAAGCCCAGTGAAAACACATGTTACTCTTTGGCCAACACCTTAGACACTGGCAAAAAACTGAGGTGCTCCCGGATGGGAGGGGCTTATATAGGGGAGGGTACTTCCGGTTTGGAAGTTGCCAGTGCCAGCACCTGAAGGTAAACTATATAACCCATTAGTAATGACTAAGTCGCTCTGTGTCCCGTGATGTACGAAAAAGAAACAAGCGCTGCTTTACAGGCATACTCTAGCCACCCCCCAGGTACGAAATTTAAAGGAATATGAACTTACACATTATTAAAATCACTGCTCCCGAAAAAACTGCAGTTTTTAAAACTTTTTTTGCATTGATACATGTCCCCTGGGGCAGGACCCGGGTCCCCAAACACTTTTTCTGACAATATCTTGCATATTAGCCTTTAAAATTAGCACTTTAGATTTTTCATGTTCGAGTCCCATAGACTTTAGCGGTGTTCGGATGTTCGAACAAATTTATTGCCTGTTCGCAAGTTCTGGTGCGAACCGAACTGGGGGGTGTTCGGCTCATCCCTACATAACTGTGTAAAGCCTCCTTTACTCATTCATGTCTTGGGTGGCTGTACACAGCTCCAGGACTTCACCTACATGAGAAAGGTATTCACTCTGCACTCTGCACAGGCAAATGCACCCATGTGCATGAAGGCTAAGCCAGCATTTTCTAACCAGCATTTTCTAACCTACTGTAATTGGTACAAGCCCAGTAGTGTCTGTGTTAAATCAGTTGACAGAAACATTTGTAGAGCTTTTTAATACATTGTAGATTGAGCCAAGAGTTCTTTTCTGTAGGGATAAGAAGCTCAACATGCACCGGATTCGGTCCTCCACTTACATGGCCATTATTGACAGAAATGGCTCTTATCAAAACCCTCTCATCCAAACTTTGTCAACTCTTTCCTACCCTTAATTCCTTACTTCACCTCCCACTGCCTTCACCCACTACTTGCTTACTGCACAGGAGATAGCCAATCATTTCAAAAACAAAAATCGACACAGTAAGTGATAAGATATCCAGCGCCCAGCTTCCTACACAAACCAACACACCAGGTCCAACACCACACTCAATACTTTCCCCCTTCAACCCTGTTACCACTGAGGAAGTTGCCAAACTCTTTTCCTCAGCCCCCCTCACCACCTGTCTGAATAATTTAAGACCCATCTCCCTGCTGCCATTTTGCACCAACTTCTTGAAGGCCTTGTCCACAACCGTATGAGCTCATACCTGACAGCAACCTTCTTCTGGACCCAGAGCGAACAATTTGTGGTGTTCGTGTCAAATTCGAAAGCCGCAGAACACCCTTTAAAAGTCTATGGGAGAAATCAAAAGTGCTAATTTTAAAGGTTAATATACAAGTTATTGTCATAAAAAGTGTTTGGGGACCTGGGTCCTGCCCCAGGGGACATGTATCAATGCAAAAAGAAAGTTTTAAAAACGGCAGTTTTTTCGGGAGCAGTAATTTTAATAATGCTTAAAGTGAAACAATAAAAGTGAAATATTCCTTTAAATTTCGTACCTGGGGTGTGTCTATAGGCCCTTCAGATCTGGTATGGATATTAAGGGGAACCCTGCGCCAATTTAAAAAAAAATGGCATGGGGTTCCCCCCAAAATCCATACCAGACCCTTCACGTCTGGTATGGATTTTAAGGGGAACCCCGCACGAAAATAAAAAAAATGGCGTGGGGTTCCCCCCAAAAATCCATACCAGACCCTTATCCGAGCACGCAACCTGGCAGGTCGCAGGAAAAGAGGGGGGGACGAGAGAGCGCCCCCCCTCCTGAACCGTACCAGGCCACATGCCCTCAACATGGGGAGGATGTCCCCATGTTGATGAGGACAAGGGCCTCATCCCCACAACCCTTGCCTGGTGGTTGTGGGGGTCTGCGGGTGGGGGGCTTATCGGAATCTGGAAGCCCCCTTTAACATAGGGGACCTCCAGATCCCGCCCCCCCCATGTGAATTGGTAATGGGATATTTTGTACCCCTACCACTTCACCCAAAAAAAAGTGTCAAAATTTGAAAAAAACAAAGGAGACGCCTAATGACTAGTCCTTTATTAAAAAGAAAAAAAGAAAAAAAACGATTTTTTTTAATGAAATGGTAGGGGTACAATGTACCCGCTACCAATTCACATAGGGGGGGTGGGATCTGGAGGTCCCCTTTGTTGACATCCTCCCCATGTTGAGGGCATGTGGCCTGGTACGGTTCAGGAGGGGAGCCGCTCTCTTGTTCCCCCCTCTTTTCCTGTGGCCTGCCAGGTTGCGTGCTCGGATAAGGGTCTGGTATGGATGTTTGGGGGGAACTCCACTCCATTTTTTTTTTTTTTTGGTGCGGAGTTCCCCTTAAAATTCATACCAGACCTGAAGGGTCTGGTATGGATTTTTAGGGGGAACCCCACGCCATTTTTTTAAAAAAAATTGGCGCAGGGTTCCCCTTAATTTCCATACCAGACCTGAAGGGCCTGATATGGAATTTGGGGGGGACCCCCACGCATTTTTTTTTATTTTGTTCAGGGTTCCCCTTAATATTCATACCAGTCCCAAAGGGCCTGGTAATGGACTAAGGGAGGAACTCATGCTGTTTTTTTTTCAATGACTTTTATCTGTATTGCCGGGACCCGACAATTCATTATAGCCGCGAGTAGTTTAAATGACTTTTTTTCCTTTCGAAATTTCATTTTGTGCAGGGACTTTTCTAAGCACGGGGAAACATGCACTACTTTACAGGCATACTATAGACACCCCCCAGGTATGAAATTTAAAGGAATATTTCACTTTTTATGTTTCACTTTAAGCATTATTAAAATCACTGCTCCCGAAAAAACTGCAGTTTTTAAAACTTTTTTTGCATTGATACATGTCCCCTGGGGCAGGACCCAGGTCCCCAAACACTTTTTATGACAATAACTTGTATATTAACCTTTAAAATTAGCACTTTTGATTTTTCATAGACTTTTAGATTTTTCTATTGTGTCCCATAGACTTTAACGGTGTTCTCGTGTTCGAACAATTTTTTGGCCTGTTCGCATGTTCTGCTGCGAACCGAACCGGGGGGTGTTCGGCTCATCCCTAAAGACCAGTACTCCATACCCATACTCTTGGACCTTTCTGCTGTCTTTGACACATTTATTTATTGTAAATGCTGCTGCAACACTAATACACCTTACTAACTGATCCATGACTTCTGGTCCTCTCTGCCAATCTCTTCACTGGCTTCCCCTACCCCATTGTATAAAATTCAAAATACTAATTACAACATACAAGGCCATCCACAACATTACCCACATCTACATGACCATTCTCATCTGCAGATAGCGCCTAAATCGTCCTCTCTGGCTCCTCCGAAGACCTCTTGCTCTCTAGCTCCCTTGTTACTTCCTCCCATGCTCACTTCAAGGACTTTTCCAGAGCCTCTCCCATCCTCTGGAACTCCCTTCCCCAGTATATTTGGTCAGCCCCTACCCTGTCTGCATTTAGGCGATCCTTGAAAACTCACTTATTCAGGGAAGCCTACCCCACCTAAAAACCGTATATGATTCACCTGCATCAGATCATGCCCCGCAGCTATTACCTCTTGTACCACATCCCCCTCCATTTAGATTGTAAACTCTATGAGCAGGGCCTCCTATTCCTTCTGTAATGAACTGTATTGTAATCGTACTGTCCCCCTCTACATTGTAAAGTGCTGTGTAAATTGTTGGCACTATATAAATAGTGTATAATAATAATAATAATAAAAGAACATTTTGGGTTGACATCAGACCAGGAATAGAGGGGAAATCTTCCAGTGGGGACCGTTCTGGCGACTCTGGTGACACTGCTGACAACCGGATTTCCTCTCACTCCCTGATTTAGCTATGGGGCCAGAAGTGAAGGCAAATTACCCCAATGGGATGGCAAAAAAATTATATGGGCTATAATCCTTCTTTACTCTATTCAAAATGAAAAAAAGTTGTGTCTTTATTGTCACTTTAATGTCCCTGTAATCTATTTTCTAAAAACTTGTTCCTTCTCTCCTTTTCTCCTCACTTTTTTTTGTTTAGAACGAGCAGTGCAGGTTAGTGGTGGTCATGTGCACTGCTCTATGCACTCTACAAATCCCATAGTTCCTAGCAGCGGCGGCCCGTCCATTTCGGGCGCCCGGGCGGCTCCCCCTTTCTCCTCTCCATCCTGAATGAATCTATCCACCGCTGCCGCCCCCTATTCATGTGTCCGGCCCCTTTCGGGGCACTGGGCACATGAATTACAGCAGCCTTTTTTTTTTTTAAGCACCTGATTAAAATCATAGGCTCTAATAGGCTTCAAAATCGGATGGGCTCGGGTCACAGAGGATACGTCCAGAGCCCACCCAGGTGTGTTGCAACAGCGAATGATCCTCCTCCTGACCAATCGGGAAGCAGGTATGAAACCCATTTCCTGATTGGCCAAAACGTCAGGCGATCCTATTGGAGGCCTAGCGCTAGGAGGAGCAGAGAGGAGACACCCAGCGGAGAGGACTCCAGGAGAGGACACTGGAGCCAGCCACACTGGAAGATGGCCACAGCAGCTCCGACTGCTGCTCTCACCGCCCGCATCCACAGTAAGGA
Organism: Rana muscosa; assembly: GCA_029206835.1. NCBI lineage: Eukaryota > Metazoa > Chordata > Amphibia > Anura > Ranidae > Rana > Rana muscosa. Next base: position 233,301,454 of record CM055118.1, read on the forward strand.
CAGCGGGTGGTGGAGGTGGAGTGTTAGAGCAGCGCCGCGTGCGGGGGGGGAGTAGCTGGCAGTTGTGCTAGTGCCGGCCCAGGGGGGAGCTTATTTGCCGCCCCGCCCCCCCCCCAAAAAAAAAAACACCAGCCACCACTGGTCCCTAGTCCATCTCTGGAGCAGGCAAGAGAGGGTGGCTATGTTGCAACATACAATGGGACTATGGAGAACGAACGTTGCACCCTCTAACAGGAAGTCAAATTACAGCAGCAAAAAAAATGAATTTGGATGATGCTGAGAGCAATAGAAGGGACTTGGTTCAGTTAACAATGCATACCTTAATAGATTTTTTTTTTTTTAACCAGTTTGCCACCTTAAGGTAGACCTTGCAGTACAGAATCTGGGTATGTGAGGACAGCACATATTTGCTTAGTGGACTGATCTTACGTACCGTATATACTCGAGTATAAGCCGACTCGAGTATAAGCCGAGGTACCTAATGTTGCCCAAAAAAACTGGGTAACCTTACTGACTCGAGTATAAGCCGATGCCCCACTGTTCCCTAGCTCGCTGTTCCCTGTAAATAGAAATTTTTACATTGTAAATATTACCTGTAAAGAAGTTGCGGCTGTGGCGTCCATCGTTCGAATTCCGCGGCGTCCATCGTTCAAAATTCCGCGGTCTCTTCCTGTTCCTTACTTGATAGGCGAGTCTCAGCAGACACTCTCCGCCTATCACGATCATTCTCTCATCCTTAGTTTTCCCAGCAGACACTGTGTTGGGTGTTCCGCCAATCACAGACGTCTGCTGGAAAACTGAGGATGAGAGAACGTTCGTGATAGGCGGAGAGTGTCTGCTGAGACTCGCCTATCAAGTAAGGAACAGGAAGAGACCGCGGAATTTGAACGATGGACGCCGCGGAATTCGAACGATGGACGCCGCAGCCGCAACTTCTTTACAGGTAATATTTACAATGTAAAAATTTCTATGACTCGAGTATAAGCCGAGGGGGGGACTTTCAGCCCCAAAAAAAGGGCTGAAAATCTCGGCTTATACTCGAGTATATACGGTAGGTGTCTCCCTAAGAAATATAAGTGTGGATCTGCTTGTTAATTTAATGATCATTCATATAAGTTCTGAACAGCATCAGAAATATACAGATCATCATCTGCCACTTTCAGTTGTCACAACATTTGATAGCCTTCATTCATCTCTACAATGAATGGAGCTGTCATTCACATGCGGCACAACACAATGGTATTGCATTCGAAATAGGAGACTACAAAAATACAATTTGTTTCCTATTAAACCATAAATAATAAACCTTGCAGATACAGAGCCTTGAAAAAGTATTCATACCCCTTGAAATTGTCCACATTTTGTCATGTTACAACCAAAAATGTAAATGTATTTTATTGGGATTTGATATGATAGACCAACACAAAGTGGCAAATAATTGTGAAGTGGAAGGGAAATTATAAATAGTTTTCAGAATGTTTTAGAAATAAATATCTGAAAAGTGTGGCGTGCATTAGCATTCAGCCCCCTTTACTCTGATGCCCCTAACTAAAATCTAGTGCAACCAATTGCCTTCAGAAGTCACCTAATTATTAAATAGAGTCCACCTGTGTGTAATTTCACCTCAGTATGAATACAACTGTTCTGTGAAGCCCTCAGAGGTTTGTTAAAGAACCTTAGTGAACAAACAGCATCACGAAGGCCAAGGAACACACCAGACAGGTCTGAGATAAAGTTGTGGAGATGTTTAAAACAGGGTTAGGTTATAAAAAAAATATCCCAAGCTTTGAACATCTCATGGAGCACTGTTCAGTCTATCATCTGAAAATGGAAAGAGTTTGGCATAACTGAAAACCTACCAAGACATGGCCATCCACCTAAACTAACAGGCCGTGAAAAGAGAGCATTAATCAGAGAAGCAGACAAGAGGCCCATGGTAACTCTGGGAGCTGCAAAGATCCACAGCTAAGGTGGGTGAGATTCACAGGACAACTATTAGTCGTGCACTTCACAAATCTGGCCTTCATGGAAGAGTGGCAAGAAGAAAGCCATTGTTGAAAGAAATCCATAAGAAGTCCCGTTTGCAGTTTGCGAGAAGCAGTGTGCAAGACACAGCAAACATGTGGAAGAAGGTGCTCTGGTCAGATGAGACCAAAGTTGAACTTTTTGGCCTAAAAGCAAAATGCTGTGTGGCAGAAAACTAACACAGCACATCAGCCTGAACACACTATCTGTTCTGTCTCAACTACAAAGCGATAAAGTTCATCTCCAGGTTTAAGTAGGCCTTACTCAAGCTGGTTTGATATTCATCCCTTGCATCGATACAGGCAGTTTAACTCAATGAATAAACTCACAGTTAGGACGACAGACGATGAATCCTTTCGAATGTTCCGTTTAATGATGGATATTCATAGGTAGAAAAACGTTGCAGTTGTAAGCCACATGTAAGATGTTAGCATTGAAGAAATACAGGAGTAATAAGAGAGAGTCAGGAAGTGGAGCAGAAATATAAAGAACTACGGTGAGAGAGAGAGTTCAGCTGAAAAGAAGGGGACAGATCTTAAAGACACAGAGCAAAAATAATCACATAGTGTAACACAACACTCCCCGTCTGAAATCTTTAGATTTCATAACCTCAAACTAAAATATATATTTTCAAAAGTCCAATACTGACGAATGTCCTGGAACCTGTAATGAAAAACATGCAACAAGCAAATAATAAATGTAAGTTCAACAGGATGAAGAACATAAAGTCACAGTATGATGTCTTCAAATAATTCCAAAGTTCTGAGTAGAACCTGTATATGGCAGCAATGTACTCCCCCGCCGTGCCGACAGCATGGCTAGTCCTTGCACAAGTCACTCACCTGGCAAAAGGAGTACTAACTCTGTAAATGGTCGACTAAAGGTTCGTGTCGATCCTCCCTTGGTTACCTTGACTTCTCCCTTCCGGACTTTGTTATCGTCGCTGGGCATAACTTTAGTAATAAGACCCATAGGCCACTCATTCCGACAAACTTCCTTGTCTTTTAGAAGGATGAGGTCTCCAACCTTAAGATTCGGCTTAGATGCTTGCCATTTGTTACGACCTTGAAGGTGGTGAAGATACTTCTTCCTCCAGCAATGCCAGAACACATTGGCTAGATGCTGCACCTGCTTCCATTGATGCCTGTAATGGTGTGACCGCAGCTTCTGTTTTGTACTTACAGAAGTGTGTAGTGAGATGTTCACAGTTCTTATTTCCTTATCATCTTCAGGGTTTACTAGCCCATAGGTGGTGTCAATAGGGAGTAAGTAAGAGTCCTCACACAGAAACCTTGGAGGTGACAGCCATAAGCTGTCCTGAAGAGCGGCAGGTGACACGGCTCTGGTCCCACAGTCAGCTGGGTTGAGTTCAGTGGGAACGTGATGCCATTGACTTGGTAGAGAGAATCTCTTGATACGTTCAACCCTGTTGCTGACGTACACATAAAATTGTTTTGTTTGGTTGTTTATGTAACCAAGTACTACCTTACTGTCTGTATAGAAGGTGAAAGAATCAATTGTAGTGTCCATTTCACTTCGTATGACCTCGGCAATTTCTACTGCTAGCACGGCTGTACAAAGTTCAAGTCTTGGTATGGTATGTGCAGGCTTGGGAGTGAGTTTTGCCTTGCCTAGGACAAAACTACAGTGTGATTCTCCATTTAGTTCAGAGGTCTTCAAATAGGCTACTGCAGCAATAGCTTCAACTGATGCATCAGAGAAAATATGAATCTCTCTCCGGTTAGCAGTTGAAATGGAACCCGGAACATAGCAACGGGGAATCTGAAGTTTTTCTAGTGACTTCAAAGAATATCTCCACCTTTCCCACTTGTGTTTATTCTCACTAGGGAAGGGAGTATCCCAGTCTATGTTCTCAGTAGACAACTGTCTTAGTAAAATCTTACCTTGAATGGTAACTGGATCAAGGAAACCCAGTGGGTCATAGATACTATTCACCACGGACAGGACTCCTCTCTTAGTGAAGGGTTTGTCACAAATTGACACTTGGAAGGTGAATTTGTCTTGCTTGATGTTCCACAACAAACCCAGACTTCGCTGTACAGGAGGCACATCTGTACCTAAGTCAAGGTTTTTTAGACTAGTGACATAGTCCTCAGAGTGAAAGGCATTCATAAGTTCCTGGCTGTTGGATATAATCTTGTGTAGTCCAATGCCCCATACACACGATCGTTTTTCTTGCCATTTTTTTTCTTGCCGTTTTTCACGTCGTTTTTTTTCATGTTTCCTCTCAAGCCTGTCTTGCGTACACACGATTATTTAAAAAAATGATCAAGCAAAGCGCAGTGACGTATACCACGTACAACGGCACTATAAAGGGGAAGTTCCGCTCGTATGGCGCCACCCTTCATGTTAGTAAAGTTTGTTGAGCAACGATTCGCGCTTTTCAGCCTCGTGCTTTTCAGTCCGTTACTGCGTGACGAATGTGCTATCTCCATTACGAACGCTAATTTTACCAGAACGAGCGCTCCCGTCTCATACTTGATTCTGAACATGCGCGTTTTTTTCACGTCGTTAAAGCATACACACTATCGTTTTTCACGTCGTTAAAAAAAACGACATGAAAAACGACATGAAAAAAGAGAGCATGTTCGAAATTTTTAATGGCCGTTTTTCACGTCGTTAAAAATGCTCTGGAGCATACACACAATCATTTTTAATGGCCATTTTTAAAAACGGCATGAAAAACGATCGTGTGTATGGGGCATTAGGTTTGCTACAGACAGCATCTCCTTTGTTCTGGTGAGAAGATCAATTTCTTCTTTAGCAGTTGGAAAGGACTTAAGTGCGTCGTCAACGTAGAAGTTTCTTTCAACAAATTGACGGGCATCAGATCCATATTCAACTTCTCCAGTCTGAGCTGTTCTCCTTAGCCCATAAGTTGCCACTGCTGGGGAAGGACTGTTACCGAAGACATGTACCTTCATGCGATAATCTATAACTTCCTTGTTGAGGTCATTGTCCTTGTGCCATAGAAACCTGAGGTAGTTTCTGTTGTCTTCTCTGACGATGAAGCAGTGAAACATCTGTTGAATGTCGGCCATTACTGCTACAGGCTCTTGTCTGAAACAAATCAAGACTCCTATTAGACTGTTGTTCAAGTTGGGTCCAGTAAGGAGCATGTTGTTAAGAGAAACACCTTCGTGCTGAGCACTGGAATCAAAGACAACTCTGATTTGCTCTGGTTTGCGTGGGTGATACACGCCAAAGGATGGAAGGTACCAGCATTCTTCTCCCTCCTTTAGTGGGGGAGCAGGCTCTGCATGATCTCTGTCAAATACATTTTGCATAAAGTCCACAAAGTGCTTTTGCATCTCTGGTTTCCTGCTTAAGTTTCGCTTTAAGGAGGAGAATCTACTGATGGCCTGCTGTAAGTTGTTGGGCAATCTCTCTCTTGGGAGAACTCATTGTCCATTACCTTGATGAATTCCTTGTCTTCCATTGAAGGAGCCAGTATGTCATCTTCACTGGTTGCATTAAACACTGTAGAGCCGAAGTCGCCATCATGGCAGGAGAAAGGGCTTGTGTCACCTGAGATACCATGTTGCCATTCGTGGCTGGCTATCGTCTCTTTCACCCAGTAGTGATGTGGGCATGGCTCAAAGTAAGTGTTTCGGCCATTTGGCAGAACATTTGTCTTGAATGACGAAATGTTGGTAGGTCTTTTCATTTTGCCTATGCAGACATTGCCTATGATGACCCACCCTAGATCCGTGCGCTGGGCAAATGGGGCATCTGGGGGTCCACTGACTTGTCTGTGTACCTTGTGAACTCTTAGAATGTCTCTTACTAACAGAAGAAGGATCTGAGCATCTTTGTCAAGCGGCGGTATCTCATTTGCTATTACCTTGAGGTGAGGGTGATGGAAAGCAGCAGCTGGAGTAGGGATTTCTTCCCTGTTAGCAGGTATCTGATTGCACTCAACAAGTGTAGGTAAGGGTAATTGCAAGTTACCTCTGAGAGAAGATACCACGAGTCCATGAGCCCTTCTTCCAGAAACCTCTATAGTTCCACTACAGGTACCCAAGGTGTAAGGATGAGCTTTGCCTTTTATTTCAAATAGATTGAACAATTCCGATTTTGCAAGTGATCGATTGCGCTGATCGTCTAAGATAGCATATGCCTTTAGAGACTTTTCTGGTTGATCCTTGTGGTATATGTTCACCAAGCATATCTTAGCACAGGACTTACCACAGCGGTCTTCTCCACAAACTTCAGTGCAGGATGAAGAAATGATGGTAGAATTAGGCACTTGGTCTGTATTCTCCCCGCCATGCGTTAACCTGGGAGGAGTGTTGGCAGGTTGTGCAGGGCTGGGCTCAAGAGGATGGAGGGCTTGCACATGTTCTTCAGAGCCACACTCTATGCACTTGATGGACACATTACAGTCCCTTGCAAAATGTTCTGTAGAAGCACAGCACCTGAAACATACCCTAAATGTCTTTAAAAGCTCCTTGCGCTCTTCCAGAGGCTTTTTCCTAAAGCCGATACATTTATTGAGGGGGTGTGGCTTCTTGTGTATGGGACACTCTCTGTTAGGGTTTTCAATCTTCCTATTCTGTTCGTGGCCAGAACTGTGGTAGGAGTGGGAAGGATGTCAGTCTTTTTCACGGACACTGGGCCTCTATGGTTTCTATAGTTGCCCTGAAGACTGGTACTCTTAGGAAAGGGTGAGAAGAGACTGTACTCACTGTAGGAAAAACTTGGATCGTTCTTGGTCTCTGCAATTTTCCTGATGAATTCACAGAAGAAAGAGAATGGAGGGAAGGAAACCTTGTTCTCTCTTTTGTATGATGACCCTAGTGCAGTCCATTTCTCTTGCAAACCATACGGGAGCTTGGAGACAATTGGGTTTACCCCTCTTGGAGTGTCAAGGTAACTGAGTCCAGGTAGTTTTGGGTCTGTCTTGGCTAGCTGAAGCTCAAGGAGAAGGTCACTCAGTCTCTGGAACTCCTTGTTGTCCTTACCGGATATCTTTGGGAAAGTTTCCAGACGCATGAACAAAGCATTTTCTATAGCTTCTGGACTGCCATAACTTTGCTCTAGTCACTCCCATGCAGCTGTGAGGCCTGCAGTAGGATTGTCCATGAAAACCGATCTTAATGGCTTAACACGTTCAGCAGATAGAGGACCAAGCCATTTGATCAGCAGATTCAATTCTTGATCAGCTGTAATGCCAATATTGCTGATTGTAGTTCTGAAGGCACATTTCCAACTTCTGTAGTTGTCAGGTTGGTCATCAAAACTTGTAAGACCAGTCTTTGTGAGCTCTCTGCAAAGCATGTACCTCACAAACTCTTCTGTCTCAGTTGTCTCCGCCTTTATGTGAGATGCTGTTGGCTGTATGGTGCTGATTGCGTTATCTTTGACATTGTTGTTAAAGGACACAGGGAAATATGGTGCAGCAGATGCATCCAGGTGAGTTGCTTGCTTGAAGTCAGTTGTTCCAATGGTACGTTGATTCAAGGCTGTACCGATGACTGGAGATTGATGACTTGCTTGAAGCTTGCGCTGATGCTCTGTGACGTATGAAGGCAGGCAAGGTAGGCAGGTAGGAAATGCAGTGGAGTGATTTTGAGTGCAGGAAGTTGCTGGAACCTCTTTAACTTGAAGCTGTGAAGGAGTCTCTATGTAGTCTGGAGCATTGGAGACAATGGAGTGTGCACTGCAGTGGCTTAGGACATAGTCTTTAGTGCGTTTGAGGGGGTCTTCCATATCTGCTATGTTTAGGTTAATGCTGTCTTTCTCACTTGCACCTTCGTCTGCACTGATAGCTTGCTGTAGGACCCTTAGCTTTGCCATAGCTGCGTCATGTTTACACTGTTCATTTAAGGTTTCCATTGTTGCTCTTTGACGTGCTGACTGAGCTTCCGACTCTGCTCTCTGAGCTTCCAACTCTGCTCTTTGACGTGCTGACTGCGCTTCCGACTCTGCTCTTTGACGTGCTGACTGCGCTTCCAACTCTGCTCTTTGATGTGCTGACTGCGCTTCCGACTCTGCTCTCTGAGCTTCCAACTCTGCTCTTTGACGTGCTGACTGTGCTTCCGACTCTGCTCTTTGACGTGCTGACTGCGCTTCCAACTCTGCTCTTTGACGTGCTGACTGCGCTTCCAACTCTGCCTTTTGAGCTTCCAACGCTGCTCTTTTTTCTGCATATGCCACCTGCACTTTGCTGGCTTCCACTTCAGCGCGGGCATTAATAAGTCGCTCACTGAGTGTTGAGTATCTTGAACTATGGGATCTTGACGAGTTTTTAGAACGTCTGGTGGAAACAGATCTGTGAGATGCAGTGTCCTGTAACAGCTTTATTTTTGCTTCTGCCTTTAATCTGGTTTGCTGGATAAAACTGTCTCTTTCAATATTGAGAGCATTGACGCGCTTTAATTGCATCATCGCATTTTCTGACTTCATGTTTTGTAAGACATTAGTGAATTTGATGCTGGTAAGCTGATAAAGCTCATATGAGGCAGAAAGTTGTTTAATGGCGCCCTCTAGTGTCAGTAGTTCACGTTCAACAGACACTGTATTGGCTTCAGCAAGGATTTTCTCCCAGACTAATTCCAAGCTATTTGACAATTCAGTCCTTGAAGCTTCATAATTCTCCATTACTTTCCAAGTGGGTTTAACTGAGCGTTTGGGTAACTCAGTTTCTTCAGGAACTTGTGAGGAAGGAGATGTGAGTTCACATGCAGAAGCTTGGTCACTCATGATAGCAGACTGACTGTGAAAGCAGGCAGGATCTGTGTGCTGAAATATGACACCGTGCAGATTGTCTCAGGCTATAAGGCTGCCATGTGCTGCTCTGTCCCTTCTGTCTTGCTATGAGGGCAGTAAATCTTGTCTGTTTCAGTACTGACATGCAGAAATCTTGTAATTAGGCTGTGAAACTCCGTTTTTCTACTGTTCTGTCTCAACTACAAAGTGATAAAGTTCATCTCCAGGTTTAAGTAGGCCTTACTCAAGCTGGTTTGATATTCATCCCTTGCATCGATACAGGCAGTTTAACTCAATGAATAAACTCACAGTTAGGACGACAGACGATGAATCCTTTCGAATGTTCCGTTTAATGATGGATATTCATAGGTAGAAAAACGTTGCAGTTGTAAGCCACATGTAAGATGTTAGCATTGAAGAAATACAGGAGTAATGAGAGAGAGTCAGGAAGTGGAGCAGAAATATAAAGAACTACGGTGAGAGGGAGAGTCCAGCTGAAAAGAAGGGGACAGATCTTAAAGATACAGAGCAAGAATAATCACATAGTGTAACACAACACTATCCCCACTGTGAAACATGGTGTTGGCAGCATCATTTTGTGGGGATCCTTTTCTTCAACAGGGAAGCTGGTCAGAGTTGGTGGGAAGATGGATGGAGCCAAATACTAGGCAATCTTAATAGAAAGCCTGTTAGAGTCTGCAAAGACTTGAGACTGGGGCGGAGGTTCACCTTCCAGCAGGACAACGACCCTAAACATACAGCCAGAGCTATAATAGAATTGTTTGGATCAAAGCATATTCATGTGTTACAATGGCCCAGTCAAAGTCTAGACCTAAATCCAATTGAGAATCTGTGGCAAGACTTGAAAAGTGCTGTTCACAGACACCCTCCATCCAATCTGACAGAGCTTGAGCTATTTTGCAAAGAAGAATGGGCAAAAATGTCTCTAAATGTGCAAAGCTGGTAGAGACATACCCAAAAAGTCTTGAAGCTGTAATTGCGTTGACAGGTGGTTCTACAAAGTATTGACTCGGGGGGGGGGGGGCTGAATACAAATGCATGTCACACTTTTCACATACTTATTTGTAGGGATGAGCTTCGTGTTCGAGTCGAACCCATGTTCGACTCGAACATCGGCAGTACGGATGTTCGCCGAATTGCAAACATTATGGGCCGTTCGTGCCAAATTCGAGTGGTGGGTCACGGCCCATAATTCACTGCGGCATCGCAGTGCATTGCTGGCTGATGATTGGCCAAGCATGCACTATGACCCGCATGCTTTGGCCAATCACAGCGCGGTAAGAACGGAGAGCCGTAATTGGCCAAAGCCAGGGTGGCTTTGGCCAATTATGTCTCAGGGGGTTTAGCACACGCCCCACCCTATATAAGGCCGCCTCCTGCCAGGCGATTCCGGCTCCCTACCGGCATGCGGATGGCAATGTCTTGGCCTCGCTGGACAGGGCAGTCAGCGGTAAGGTGCATATTACTGCTGACTCATGGTCCAGCAGGCATGGACAGGGACGTTACCTATCTTTCACAGCGCATTGGGTGACTCTGCTGGCAGCTGGGAAGGATGCAGGACAAGGTGCAGTAGTGTTGGAGGTTTTCCGCCACCACGCCTCCAAAATGTTACTACTGGTGATTCTGACACACCTCTCTCCTCCACCCCCTCATCTTCTTCTTCCTACATGGCCTCTACCTGTGCTTTGTCATCGGAACCAGCGGTGCTCTATAGGCGTTCAAGGGGCTACGCAAGTACGCAGGCAAAAAGATGCCATGCGGTGCTTGAGCTGGTGTGCTTGGGGGACAGAAGCCACACTGGGGCAGAGATACTGTCAGCTCTGCAGGGGCAGGCTCAAAGGTAGTTGACGCCACGCCAGCTTAAGCCAGGAAAGGTGGTTTGCGACAATGGCACCAACCTCCTCTCCGCCCTCTGACAGGGACAACTGACCTATGTGCCCTGTTTGGCTCATGTCCTTAACTTGGTGGTACAGCGGTTCTTGGGCAGGTACCCGGGCTTACAGGAGGTTCTGAAGCAGGCCAGGAAACTCTGTGGGCATTTCTGCCGGTCATATAATGCCAGTGCTCGGCTGGCTGACCTCCAAAAGGAATACAACTGCCCAAGAACCGCCTAATCTGTGACATGCCCACCAGGTGGAACTCTACGTTGGCCATGCTGCAGCGGCTGCACACGCAGCAGAGGGCCATCAATGAGTATCTGTTGCAATATGGCACCAGGACAGGGTCAGGGGAGCTTGGATTTTTTTTCCCCACGCCAGTGGGCCATGATCAGGGATGCATGCACTGTCCTGGCACCATTTGAGGAGGCCAAGAGGATGGTGAGCAGTGACAGTGCATGCATCAGTGACACTTTCCCTCTTGTCCACCTGTTGGAGCACACGCTGCGTGGAATAATGGACAGGGCACTTGAGGCAGAAGAGAGGCAGGAAGAGTAGGACTTCCTTACATCTCAAGGCCCCCTTTATCCAGACAGTGTTCCTGCTGGCCGGCCTATCACACAGGAAGAGGAGGAGGATTGTGTCAGCATGGAGGTGGAGCCTAGCACTCAGCATCAGCAGCAGTCTTCAAGGGATCAATTACAGTCCCAAGACACCCATGGACTTGTACGTGGCTGGGAGGAGGTGGCTGCGGATCATGTCGTCCTGAGTGACCCAGAGGACTCCGGACCAAATGCCTCAGCAAACCTACGCTGCATGGCCTCCCTGATCCTGCAAAGCCTGCGGAGGGATCCTCGTATTCGTGCGATCAAGGAGAGGGATCATTACTGGCTGGCAACCCTCCATGATCCATGTTACAAGGGTAAGGTTGCGGACCTTATTTTGCCGTCACAGAGGGAGCAGAGGATGAAGCATCTTCGGGAGGCCTTGCAAAAAGGTCTGTGCAACGCGTTCCCAGAGACTGGGAGGTTACAAATTCCTGGTCCTGGACAACGTGTTGCTGAGGCTTCGGTTAGTCAAAGAAGGAGCGGTGGAGAAGGTGGCCGTCTGACCGATGCGTTCAGACAATTTTTTAATACGCAGCCCCAAGGTATGATCGGTTCCAGCAACCATCGCCAGCGCCTGGTTTACATGGTGCAGAAACACCTAGGGGCAAGTTCAGACTTGGACACCTTTCCCACCGAAAATTCTCTGGGTTACTGGGTCTTGAGGATGGATCACTGGCCAGAGCATGCACAGTATGCAATTGAGCTACTGGCCTGTCCTGCATCCAGCATTCTTTTGGAACGCACAATCAGTGCTGCCGGAGGCTTTGTAACCGATCACAGGGTGCGCCTGTCCACCGACTCGGTCGATCGACTGACCTTCATAAAAATGAATCAGTCTTGGATCACCACCAGCTACTAAGCACCTGATGCTGATGTAACAGAATAATTTTCTTTGAAATGTCAGATCCCTTCAAGACTGCCTATGCTGATGCAGAGTGACTATCCTGTTATGCTGAGTGCCTATCCTCTCCCTCCTCAATGATCATGCTGATAGCATGTAAGAACATTTTTGTTTCTGGGCACCATCACCAGTGGCTAAGGCCCAAATTTTCTACCCCTGTTTATCAGGGGTGTGTAATTACAATTTTTGATGCAATACTTTGCAGCAGGGCTCATTGCTGCGCTCCAACTACAGTATCTGTGAGGGGTTGCAGTGTTGTAGCACCAGTGCCTAAGGCCCAATTTTTATGCCCCTGTTTAACAGGGGCATGTAATTACAATTCTTGATCTAATATTTCACAGCGGGCCCATTCCTGCACCCACCAGGAGTAACTGTGAGGACTTACAGTGTTGTGGCACCAGCACCACCACCAAAGGCCCAATTTTTCCTACCACTGTTCAACAATGGCATGTAATTACAATTCTTGATATAATAGTTCACAGCAGGGCGTTCCAGCACCCACCAAGAGTAACTGTGAGGGCTTACAGTGTTGTGGCAACACCAACACCTAAGGGCCAAATTTCTGCAGAGTATATACGGCAGGCCCCTACTATCAAACATCCAACTTACAAACGACTCCTACTTGAAAATGGAAGGAGACAACAGGAAGGGAAATTCTCTCCTGTGAAGCCCTGTACACACGATCGGATAACCTATGGATTTTCGTCCGATGGATTTGACCATCGGAAATCCGATGAAACTGTTTTTCATCAGTCTTGGCCACACACCATCAGTTTAAAAACCGACGGCAACAAAACGACGGCACGTACAAAACGTACGACGCGCTATAAAAGGGCCGAACAAATCTAATGGCGCCACCCCTTGGGCTGCTTTTGCTGATTTCGTGTTACCGCGTGTTAGTAAAAGTTTGGTGAGAGCCGATTCGCGCTTTTCAGTCTCCGTGCTTTGCAGATCGTTTCCTGTTGTTCATCTCCCCCCAGGCTCTCGGGATCATTATCCCTGAGACGTGTTCGGCCATCATTCAGGTCCTGCAGAAGGACTATATGAAGGTAATTATGCTCCTTTAACCTCACATTATCTTTTTTTATTCTTTTTGTTTATTTATTTTTTTCCTCCTAACACAAATATGCCTGTTTGTAATATCCTGGTAATGTCCCCATTTTCCACATGCCTTTTTTTACCTGTAAATCCCTTTTTGGGCCCTACATGCCTATTTCCCTTCACTAACCTCTCCAGCATGCTATCGTGGGCGCAAACCCAGCTAGCCTTCTATTTTCCTTTTCATTTTTGGGGGGTCATTGCCCTCGTAGTTTGACAACCTTCCCTCCCCCCTCCCCTAAAGATGTTAAAAAATTAGTAGTTCTCAATCAAGCTCAGCAAAGTGGTAGAGCCTTTTTTGGGATCCCCCACAATCACCTTAGGCCCCCCCCCTTAGATTATTTTAGAATGTCCACTCAGCGGGGGTGAGGCATCTGCTAAGTGGGCCTTTGTTTATTGTTCGGAAAAACTCCCTTAAATAATAATGTTACTCAACAATGTTTTTTTGTGTGTAATCTGCTTGCACTGTAACCATAAACCGTACTAATGTCTTCTTTATGTTTGACTCCACAGTTCCCTAGCACACCACAGGAATGGCTGACTGTGGCATCCCAATTTGCCCAGCGGTGGGATTTCCCCAACTGTGGACGGGCAATTGATGGGAAGCACGTCCACATAGTGCCGCCACCCCGTTCGGGGTCATACTATTTCAACTATAAAGGTTTTAATAGCATAGTGTTAATGGCGGTGGTGTCGGCACGGTACGAGTTCCTGTATGTGGACGTGGGGAAGAACGGCCGGATGTCCGATGGCGGATCATTCGCCGAGACGGAGTTCGCTTACCGTCTGCAGGCTGGGGGTCTTGCACTGCCTCCAGATGCAGAGAACGTTGAAGGGCTCCCGTTCGTTTTCATTGCGGATGAGGCTTTTGGACTAAGACCACACCTGATGCAGCCGTTTCCCCAACGCACCCTCACCCCGGAGAGGAGGGTTTTTAATTACCAGCTGGCCAGAGCCCGGAGAGTTGTGGAGAATGCCTTCGGGATAATGGCCAGCCGGTTCCGCCTGTTCCAGACAGCGATACATTTGGCGGATTATAAACTGAACCACATCGTCTACTGCTGCTGCATATTGCACAATTTTCTACGCAAATTTGCAACCAATTATGTATCATCGTTTGGGCCTGAGGCCGGTCCATCTGAACTGATTAATCTGACCGGCCTCAGCACTGCCTGTACTGACTTGGCCCCCCAAAGTGCCCGTGAAGTACGCCAGAAATACGTAGAGTACTTCACGGGTAGGGGGGCCATCGCAATGCCAGACCACATCTGACCAAGTATTAAACCTTTTAAAAATAAAAAAAAACATGGAATTCCTACAAACTTGTGTTGTCATTCTTGTATTTTGGGTTTATGTGTCACCCAGGTTCTAGTAGTGCCAAGTGTAATTGTCCTTAGTAAATAGCCTCAAAACTCAGAGCGAAAAACACGGTTTTTGCATCTTCAGAACTGCTCTTGAGCATAGAAAGAACAAGGCACACCTTTTTTAGACTTCCCAAATGTTTTTATTGTTTGCACCGCATTTTTTTTTGGTTTTTAGAAATACTAGCCTTTTTTTTTATGTGCAGCTTTTTTTGCAGAAACATGCATGGGTCGTAAGCCATTTTTTTTAGTCTGAAAAAGTAATAAAATAACACTGTGAAAAATACCAACTGGAGATGGGGTGATGGTACCCCTGATCCATCCCAAATGTTAACAAACACACTTTCTTTTGGGGCTCAAATGGGTATCTTCAACAAGATCCCATGGCTAGGGTAAACATGTGCTATCTGCCATCATGGGGGATCAATGGTCGTGCTTTGGGGATGTAAACCCTTCCTCTCACCTACTTGAGGAGGGAGGAAGAGGTTGCACCCCCAAAACAGGGACATAGATATCCTGTGACGGCAGATAGCACATGTTGAGTCTTCAGTGTGTGCATCTTCACATTTGGGATGTTGGAAATCCCTGAGATAATTTCAGACGCATAACAAAAAACACAAAAAGGGGGGCGGTTCACACTATTCTCCCCAAAATATCTATCATGTTTTTATATTTTTGCTCAATCACAATCATTCTCTTTCTCATAATGTCCATTTCGCTACTGCATTCCATGATTTCCTGAATGATTATTTTGGCGCTGGCACTCGAGAATGACGTATTTGGACTTCCTGACACACCCCCACGTTCAGTCCCTAAAACAAAAAAAAAGGTTTTACACTAGGCAGTCCTACATCTGTATTTACCTTGAAGTTGTGGTGACAGACACTGACGTGTTGTGCTGATAAGCTCCACCTCTCCTTCACCTCCGCTTCCTCCACCTCCGCTTCCTGAACCTGCTGATCTTGGTCTGCTTTGGGAGCTTCGGGGATTTTCTGTGGTGTTGGGTTCCTCGTCTCATGAGCATGGTGTCCTCCCACTCTCCTCTCCCCTATGGGAATTTACAACAAAATGTATACTTTAGCACACAGACTTTTTTAAGGCCTGAAAAGGGATCCTCAATGTTTTGAAGTGGGGTACAATTGATATTTGGCCCTGAGTTCCAACATGAACATATGTGATCTTGCAAACTCAACAAAGCAACATGTTATTTTTGAGGACATTCACAAATACACTTGGATAACCACCAAGATATCCACTGGACCACCTGTGTGTGACACCGTTAAGAAATTTGGTCATGTGGCCCAGAGTATAGTATCTTGCTGAAGAACAAAAAAGAGTACACAACTGCTGGAGTGTCATCTCCTTTACCCAGTATACAGTTTCTTCTTTCAGTCACATTCTAAATTTCCTTACAACACATCATCTAGCCAACAATGTGTAGATAAACATTGTTGAAGTAAAATGAGGCATGGCCACATGTAGTTTACGTGTATATGTGCCAAACATGTTTGGGGGAAGAGCAGCAAGTTATTGGTCAAAACATTGGGCAAATAAGTGGACTCTCCACTTAACCTAAAAGATGAGATTTCAAAATGTGAACCCAGTCAAGCCAAGCACATGGTGCAAAACATGGAAGAATACATATTACAATGTGAAAGAACACAGTAAAAAAAAACTTACTTTTTTGTATGCTTTTTATAAGCTTCCTATAATGCTCCGGCTCCCTGAGCTTCAGGTCTGACCACCTTTTACGGAGTTGTTCCTTGGATCTCCTGACCTCATATTTTTTATAAAGAGTCTTCGCCACTTTATCCATAATTTGTGACTTCCGGAGATTAGGGGTGTCGTATGGGCCATGCTTGCTGTCGTAATCCTTCCTCCGCAGAATGTCCACCATCTCCACCATCTCAAAAAAAGACATATTAGTCGCCTTGTATCTTTTTTTACAGGATCGGGACGTTTCCGCCTCCGGGCTTTCCTCGTCGGTAATTTCAAGTAAAGAAGCCACCTGTGTCTGCGACATGTCGCCGTCTCACACTGTGCGCCGATCGTTAGGGGGCGGGGAAATGCAGAAAAAGTCCATCATGGGCGGGCGACGAGGGCGGAGTTACACGCATGCGCAGGGTATAAAAAGGGGAAAGAAGTTATTAGGGATGCGCGGAGTAAGGACGACTGGAAGTGAACCCACGAAGTGAACTAAGGTAAGAAGGGAACTCGGGCCTGCAGTGGCATATTAATGGGTCATGATTGGAAAGGGCAATATTGTGATAAGTTGAGGAGAATCAATTCTGATCCTTTTTTTTTGTACTTGCTGATCCTAATAGATGCATAAACTAAGAGAGCCGGAGGTGATGCTTGTTTTTATTGAAAAGTATAAGGAACAGCGCAACCTTTGGGAGCTCAAACACTCTGCGTATCACAAAAGTGATGTACGATGGGCAACTATTACCAAATTAGCCAAGGATATGAAGCCATGGATCCCAGATGCAGACTACACTATGATCAATAATAAAATCAACAACCTGCGCAATTCTTATAAAAAAAAATTCAAGGAAGTGCGCCAGTCCAAGAGATCAGGAGCAGCAGCCGACAATGTAGTAAAGCCCAAGCTGTGGTACTACAGACATCTTCAATTCCTGGATGACCAGATCGAGGCCAGGGAATCTATTTCCAGCCTTCCCTCAACCCTTCCTTCCACCCTTCCCTCCAGCGTTCCTTCCACCCTTCCCTCCACCCCTGCAGAGGCGGAGGAGGAGCCTCCCGAGCTAGAAGAGCCAGATCTTCACATCTTCAGCCCGGTATAGTATTTTTGATGCTAATTATTGTCCACTAAGTAATATGGAGTTGAACTGTTTGGCTTAGCCATAAATGATCCCACCCCCCCCCCCCCTCCAAAATAAACCAGTAATGAGATCAAAATTGTGTGTGATTGATTCCTCAAATAATAGAAATCTACATTTTATTTTATAAACAGGATGAGGCAAGCCAGGAGGAAGAGGGTCAGTGTGTGACAGGCAGGAGGAGGCAGGGCCCAGTGGGACTCAGCAGGTCCCCAGGCCTAGTGGCAGCACCGTCACCCAAGTGGCTCCCCTCCACGTCAGACCGCCAAAACAACGGCGGATGACACAAGTGGAGGAGGAGTCACTAAAGATGATTCAGGAGGCTGCTGCCATTATGAGGGCCCCCCTCAACCCTACGGAGGGGTTTAGCACCTATCTGGCGGATAAGCTGCTCAGAATGGAGGCGGGACAACGGGCCCTCTGTGAGCATCTCATCTATATGGCCGTACACATGGGGGCGAGGGGGCTGCTGACTGAGGCCACCCATATCTCACATCAGCCCAATCCCTCTCCTCCTTCTCCTCCTCCTCCTGCCACATCACCACCCACAGTGGCCCAGCCTGCAAGGGTGCGTGGACGGGGCCGTGGAGAGAACGCTGCAGAGAGGCATGGAAGGAAGGCTACAAGGAAGAGCAGGAGGTGATTCCCTGGCCTCGAGCTGCTCATCCAGAAATTGAAGGTTGATGGAGTACCACAGCTTGGGATGATGTATGTCTTTGGCTGCTGCTCCTGATTCCATGCTGTTGTTGATTTTATTATTGATCATAGTCAGGTCTGCATTTGGGATCTAATGACTTTATATTCTCTGCTAATTTGGGAATAGTTGCCCTTCGGTTTTTGATTTGTTTTTTCCAAAATAAAGGGAAATTTGATTTCAGCCAACCTACATGCCTGATGTGTTTTTTTGAGAAGTAGCAATAAGATTGCATAAATACAATGTGTAATTAAGAACAAGGGACACCAACCTCCATGATTTTTCTAAAATTAAATATTATGTTGTTCTGAGAAATTGACACACCAAAAAATGCACAACAAATTTTAAGAGTCAAAAAACATAAAGGTGTAATTTGGGAGGTCGGCCTTGCAGAATTTTAATAATTATTCCGAAGATCACTAGAAAAAAGAAAGACATACATTTGTCAGAACTCAGGAGAAAGTTCTGCTGCCAAAATGACATTTTAAAGACCGTTCGAAAGCAAAAAACATGCGCTGCATTAAACGAAGCAATAACTTGCAGAATGACGAATGTGCTCTCTCCATTAGGAACGCTAGTTTTACAAGAACGAGCGCTCCCGTCTCCTAATTCAGTCTGAGCATGCGTGGGTTTTTTAACCGATGGACTTGCCCATAGACGATCGGAAATTCCCATCGGTTTTTTATCCATCGGAAAATTTTAAAACAAGTTCTATTTTTTCCATCCGATGGAAAAAAGACCGATGGGTACCATACACGATCGGTTGGTCTGATGAAAACCATCCATCGGACGGTTTTCATCAGTTAAACCGATCGTGTGTACGGGGCTTGAGAGTTAATATGGGAAAAACGTGTCTCCTCTCCACTGATGCTTTATCACCAATCCTTGTTTCAATAAAAACCCCAAATTTTCAAAAAACATTTGTCATTGGGATGGAAAGTGAGGTGAAATGTTCTGAACAGGTGCACACTGCACAGACAGCAAAACAAATGTTACAGGGGTGATAACCCTTCCTTATGTTTTCCAAAAAGTTTAAAAATAGATTTTTGGGCTGGAGCTACACTTAAAAAATGTACCTGTTCCAAATTACAAACAGAGTCTACTTAAGAACAAACCTAAAGTCCCTGTCTTGTTTGCACCGCCTGTATACTGCTGTTCAGAGTATACAGGGCCTTTTTTAATTTGGGTACGGGGTTCCCCTTAATATCCATACAAGACCCAAAGGGGCTGGTAGTGGGCTGGGTGGGGGGGGGAGGTACCCATGCCATTTTTCTCAATGATTTTCATCCATATTACCAGGACCAGACATTACATTAAAGCCGCAAGCAGTTTTAAATGACTTTTTTTCCTTTAGAAATTTAATTTTGTGCAGGGACAGTTCTAAACATGGGAAACACATGCCACTTCACAGGCATACTTTAGACACCCCCCAGGTATGATGTTTAAAGGAATATTTCCCTTTTTATTCACTTTAAGCATCATTAAAATCACTGCTCCCAAAAAACCGGCCATTTTTAAAACTTTATTTTGCATTGATACATGTCCCCTGGGGCAGGATCCGGGTCCCCAAACCCTTTTTAGGACAATAACTTGCATATTAGCCTTTATAATTAGCACTTTTGATTTTGAACGTTCGAGTCCATTGTATTTAATAGTGTTCTAAAGTTCGCCCAAATTTTCGGTCCGTTCGCAGGTTCTGGTGCGAACCGAACCGGGGGGTGTTGGGCTCATCCCTATTTATTTGTAAAAAAAAATTGAAAACCATTTATCATTTCCCTTCCCCTTTACAGTTGTGTGCCACTTTGTGTTGGTCTATCACATAAAATCCCAATAAAATACATTTACGTTTCTGGTTATAACATGACTAAATGTGGAAAATTTCAAGGGGTATGAATACTTTTTCAAGGCACTGTATAGGCTTAATCAACTTTAGGGTCCAGAAAACAGCTACAAATGGCTTTCTCTCTGGTAGTGGACACCAGATCATCAGCATAAAATATTTTTAATGTTGGTGAAAGGAACATTATTACACCTGTTGTGGTCTTGCCTATGATTGAAGCCCCTACACCCTACCTCTATTTTAATACTTTTTTCCTCTTTAACCACTTGCTTACTGGGCACATATACCCCCTTCCTGCCCAGGCGAATTTATAGCTTTCGGCACTGTCACGCTTTGAATGAAAATTGCGCGGTCGTGCGACATGGCTCCCAAACAAAATTAACGTCCTTTTTTTCCCACAAATAGAGCTTTATTTTGGTGGTATTTGATAATCTCTGTGGTTTTTATCTTTTGCGCTATAAACAAAAAAGAGCGACAATTTTGAAAAAAACACAATATTTTTTGATTTTTGCTATAATAAATATCCCATTTTTTTTAAAAATAAATATTTTTTTCCTCAATTTAGTCCGATACGTATTCTTCTACATATTTTTGGTAAAAAAAAAACGCATTCTGCGTTTATTGATTGGTTTGCGCAAAAGTTATAGCGTTTACAAAATAGGGGGTAGTTTTATGGCATTTTTATAAAAAAAATGTTTTACTAGTAATGGCAGCGATAAGTGATTTTTTTCATTTTTTCATTACTGCGACATTATGGCGGACACATCGGACACTTTTGACACTATTTTGGGACCATTGTCATTTATACAGCGAACAGTGCTATAAAAATGCACTGATTACTGTATAGATGTGACTGGCAGGGAAGGGGTTAACACTAGGGGGCGAGGAAGGGGTTAAATGTGTGCCCTATTAGTGATTACTACTGTGGGGGGAGGGGACTGACAGGGGGAGGTGACCGATCTGTGTCCCTATGTACAAGGGACACAGCATCGGTCTCCTCTCCCTGACAGGACATGGATCTCTGTGTTTACACACAGAGATCCATGTCCTTGGCTGTGTACCGGCCGATCGCGGGTACCTGGCGGACATCGCGGCCGCCAGGCACGCGCATCGGCATGTCAGTGACACGCCTGTGGCCGGAGGAGCGGAGGCCGTAAAAAGACGGCCTCCCGGATTTCTAGAGCCACCTTGTGGCCGTATTTTGTACATGGCCCAGGTCTGAAGAAGTTAAAAGTCAAAACCTTCAAATAGTTACAGAGAAACAATTGATTCCTGATTATTGGAAAAATAGCTCCCTTTTCCTGATCTTACTGGTTAGGATGCATTAATGTAATTTCTAAAATGAAATAATCAATTCACATATAAGCCAAGAGCACATTCATCATTATATTTCCACATGGTCTCTCTGACATGATTTCCAATGCTTGGAAGAGTATACAAATTACTTACAGCTGAACGCTAGTCAAACAGCTACGCATTCTGTTCATATATATAAAAACAGATTTTTGGACGGAGGTAGCCTGATAGACAGCCGCCCATAGAGCTATCACAGGTCCGCGTGTCCACCAGACACAAAATGAATGGGCACAGATGTAAAAAAACTGATATACTTGCTGTTCAGCTCTGATTCAGCAGGGGATACACTCACGCATTGCATGCTGCACGGAGCAAAGCAGCTCCATTTAAAGCGGCAGTAAACCGCTGGGTCAGGGTGACAAGGTAAAGCCATAATGTGCTAGAATGCATTGCATACTAGCACATTATGTGAAACTTACCTGAAAATTAAGCTTTCCAGCAATGCGCCGTCACAGCTGGAGGCAGCTTCCATCTTTACCCGTCTTCTTTCCGGGTCTGCAAACTCCAGCTGTGTGACTGGCCAGAGCTGCGATGATGTCACTCCCCTGCATGTGCGGGGGAGCCACCATTTACGGCACAGGACTCTGAAGGAACGACCACTCAGGTAATGGTCATCTGCTGCATATACAGTAAATATCTCTTAAACGGTGCATATTTAGGAGATATCTACAGTACCCATAGGCGTGCGCACATGGTGTGCCAGGTGTGCCCAGGCACACCGCAATATCTCTGTGCAGCACAGATTCCCCCTACTGCCCTGCTCCCCCCCCCTATTTCCCCCACAGCGCTGCCAGCTTTCCTCCTCTCCTCTCCGACTGGCTGCTGTGGGCACACACAGGGGGATGGTATTGGATGAGGGAAGGGGCCGGTAAATATGTAATTTACCGACCCCTTCCTTTTCTAAATTAACACAGTGAGTGATCAGTAACGTGTTTTTGAGCTTTGGGGTGCACACCCTAATGCTATAGGCTGCACACACCTATGACAGTACCTATTACCTTATTGTAGGCTTACCTGTAGGTACAAGTCAGAGATTGGAGTTTACAACCACTTTAAAGGGGTTGTAAGGGTTAAAAAAAAAAAAAAATAACAAACACACCATACTTACCTCCACTGTGCAGTTCGTTTTGCACAGAGTGGCCCCGATCCTCGTCTTCCGGGGTCCCTCTGCAGCTGTATCGGCTCCTCCCCGCAAGAGCTAACCCCATTCTGGGAAGCGCTCTCCCAAGGGGGTTAGCTTGCGGGCGCGCTCCGGTGTGATACAGTGGCGGCCATAGCCGCCAAGTGTATCACTCGGCCCCGCCCCCGGCGCCCTGCGTCATTGATTTGATTGACAGCAGCGGGAGCCAATGGCTGCACTGCTATCAATCTCCAATGAAGAGCCACCTCAAGCTGGGGGAAAGCATCGCGGGATCGCGCCCATGGAGTTTTGGGGCTCAGGTAAGTAAAACGGGGGGGGCTGGGGGGCCCGAGAGTGCAAGGTGTTTTTTCACCTTAATGCATAGGATGCATTAAGGTGATAAAACACAAAGCTTTACAGCCCCTTTAAGGACACATCTGATTCTTTTCACATCTGATTCTTTTAGGCAAATATGTTTTTACTGGCTCCAATGCAAAGTTTTCTTTTGTTTTCCACTGAATATACTTCAGCAATTCAGTGTAGTTCTACCAGCACAACGTAACCCACCAATTAGTTCTCTATGGTATTGAAAATAGATTGAATGGTTTTTGGTCTTGGGGTTCTTCCTTATTACTCCCTGCAGGGAGTGGGGTATTGCGTGGGCTGGGGGCACATTGGGGTTGATTTACTAAAACTGGAGAGTGCAAAGTCTGGTGCAGCTCTGCAAAGAAACCAATCACCTTCCAGTTTTTTTTTTAAAAGCTTAATTGAACAAGCTGAAGTTAGAAGATGATTTGTTACCATGCACAGTTACACCAGATTTTGCACTCTCCAGTTTTAGTATATCAACCCCAATGAGTCTGGCTCCATTCCAAGCCCCCATACTCTATTTTCCTTCCATACCCATTCTCATCTTCCCTCCTTCCCTCTCATCTCTAACTCCACTTCTCTCTTAACTGCTCCGTTCCCTTCTTACATTCCTAATCATATTCTTCCTTCTTTGTTACATTCTTTTACAATAAAAAAAAAAAAAAAACTTCTGCAATGGACATATACAAGGATACACTCTTAATTTTTTCAACATATAACCTTGACAACAAAGTTTGAGATGAAACTCCTCCAACCACCTGGTTTGAGAGGATGGTGAATGTTTAGTTTCATTAAGCCTGCTAGTCAGCTTTATCCGATCCTCTGCTCCCATGCCAGCCAGCACCTTTCACTACTCCCCTACGCTCCAGCAGTGAACTGTCTCTCAGCACCCCCATGTCCAGTGTAGGACTATGGGCTCTGCATTGGACTTTATGACATTAGAGGACCTGCAATCGACAGAGCATAGGGAAAAAGCGGCCTTTTTTAGAGGGAGCCTGTGAGAATCGAGGATTTCATGGCCCCCTAGAACAAGACGAGCATTTAACGTTTGTAGGGCAGGGGCAGCCTCACTGCAAGGTAGCATTTTTTTTTGCTTTCCCTGGAGTTCAGCTTTAATGAGTAACCAGGAAATTCTACAAAAAGAAAATGTTTCTACTACAGGTATGAGCATGAAAGAATTTGATTGGTTGCTATAATCCCTGCACTTCACAGAACTTCCCTCTCAATGCACCCCCATAGAGAGTTGTAAATCACCGGTCTCCCAACAAAAGAGTAAATGGTATACTAATACTATAGAACGTTATTCTTTCCGCTGGTAAAATACTGAGTTATTTTTGTTAACAGAGATGCAGAACTATGAAATTAAAGTGCTTGCATAAGCTGAAAGTTACTGAAAAGACCACAATACTGTCCAACTAACACAAATTCGATTGCTAAACACCAAAAATATAGAAGGAGTATAATTATAAATCAATTACCACAGCAGTCTTTGAAGGGAACACAGCGTTCTACCATTCAGAATCAGTTGACTTGCATTTCATTGCACTCATCATTTCTGCTCAGTATATAACGGTTACAGTGGTGATAATCTCAGCCTTTCAACTAAACGACATGTATGCATAGGTCATTCTGACTGTCAGTCCAATTATTTCAGCCACCTTAACTCATTTGCATGCTTTTAAGGTCTGCCATTCAAAGCGCTCGCTCTATGCAGCCATTTTGAGTTCAGGCAACGCATTCAACATAGATTCTCATCAAGTGAAGCGATTGTTGATTAAATCATAAGGACACTCAGCCCGTCTGCCTAGTCTTAAATGGTAACACAATAAATAAGCCAAACAGGTCTGGAGCATCTGCTGTCACTGGTACATGAATAATCACTTGGCATATTATCCCATTTACAGTTTACTTGAATTGTGCCTATTGTCCGTGGATTGGAATACTGAAGGGTCATCCATGGCCATAAACGATTTCAGATACAGTGAATAAAGCTTTCTTTGTCCTCTAGGGCAGATTACTGCATTACATATGTAGCATATATGAGCTAGACTGTCACATAATGCTTTTGTCTAAGGATGCTGTATTTGGTGAAAAATAACAGGCAAGACTGTGCAAGTCAGCCCTCTCTGACCACATCAATGTACTTTATACAGTGAAGGCTTCATTGTGAAGAATTATACAGAGCAAAGTTTATCATTATGCAGACACCAAGCTCCAGAATGTGTTGCCTGTGCTTTAATTTAATGACTTAATTTCAGTGGCTGTCAGTTTGCGTTTTGCTTCCTTATACTGCTCACAAAGCACCCAATAATTTATTGGAAATTTCTGTGCAAGGCAGAAACACACATAATAAATCAGACACTTCACAAAAGAGTAGTGTTTGCGAGCAATACATGTAATACAAAATCCCCTGTAGAGCTGAAGGTAGAAAGAATGATTCATGGCGATGGAATTGGGGTTTTTCTGGTCGGGTCCAGACTAGACCTAAAATTCATGTGACAGCAGCATTTGTGAGTCCTCACATCACAACTGTTCACATTTTAAGTGCAGCTACACCAGGGGCCAACTGGAGCCATTGTTTGTGGAAGTATCAATTATTACATCTCAAATGTATAACCTAAATGCATGCGGAAGACAGATTTACAGACAGAAGTAGACAAATTAAAGTATGACTAAAGGCAAAAGTCCTTTTTTCAGTTTTGGATAGGATAGAGAGGAATTAGAACACCTGAGAAGTTTGTATTGCTGTGACCCCATTGGGGAGATTCAACCTCTCTATTTGTTCTGCTTTCTGTTGTCATTGAGAATGAAGGTGAAAGAAAACCTTAATTTGGGTTGTCCCAGAAAAGGAATAAAGGGATAATTCTCCAATATGAATACTAGTTCTGTTCACCCTGAGGAGAACCAGGGATTCCTTCACTTTGCAGGGGTTTCCTCTTCCTCTTCCTGTTTTGGCCTGATTTTGAGAAATCGCCCCAATGGGACACCGATGCCAAAAAGTTCAACTGACAGGGGTTATAACCCTCTGTTAATCTATCAAAAATTCAACTTTCTGAAAATGCTACTTTAAAGGTGCTTTCACACTTATGAATGCACAATGCAGCTGTTTTTATCCACCTATATGTAGCAATAAAGATGATTAATTTTACTGGATTCTGGAGTTGCCGGCTACTTTTTCTTCTGAATACTTATGAATGCACCATGCCTATGATTACCAGATAGAACCCCATTGGGGGTTGACACAGTGATCACATTCGGGTTTTAGGCCCTGCACAGCTTCATATGTCATCTATCTGCTCAACAGACAATGACTCATATTAACAGATTTACTGCCAGACGAGCAGACCAAAAGTAGAAAAGTAACATTAGAAATGGCAAGGCTCAACCCAAAAAATAAGGGCATATCATGTGTTGATGCTTTTGGGTTCAACACTTGGAACCATTTCATTATGCACAGTGCTAGTAGCATTTGGCACTCATCAGTGTTGATGAGAACAATTCAGTATATTAAGGATTAAAGGGACCTTCTTGTTAGATAAAATAGGTTGCAATTAGACATGTGCACACTGAAATATTTCGTTTCGGAATTTCGTTTTCGTCCAAAAAATAAATTTATTTAGTTACTCCCGAGATTCGTTTTTATTTATTTCGTTTTTCGTTAGAAATTGCATTCGTCCGAAAATCTGAATTAATTAAGGTCGAATCTGTCATTGAAGGCTTATGGTGTCTGTCGAATGTTTAAAGAAGATTCGACGGAGCAGCGAAACTGTATGACGCTACAATCATACATTTCCGGTCGAATGTTCCGCCTACAAGCTATAGTAGTATTCTAATGTTGTACGACTAGTAATAATTATATTTATTAATTACTATTGTAGCGGCCTCACCCCATCTCTTTTTTCTAGGGGTATGTCACGTGACAGGGTGAGATGCGCTACGGCCCATGTCCTCCCCATAGCTGTGGGTGAGGTGAAGGCCAGTACCAGTACATTCCTCGGGCCAATGTGTGTTAGTTATGAAGCTCAGTCCTGCTATGCTGAAACCTCCCTTGCTCCCATTAACCAGAGTCCATACACCGATGCAGGGTCCAACACTTGTTTATTATACTTCCACAACAAACAGTTCTTTCACAGCCGATTAGTTGCGACCCATAACATAATTGCAAACGGTGGGATGAGCAGGCCGAGGCACTATCCTGATTTCAATCTAAACCCCTGTGGTTTCACCAGAGGTTATAGCAGCTTTGCTTAGCACAGAACATAGAACTTGTGAGTCTCTACCAGCAACTCCATAGAACACAGATGGGAGTACCTTCGCTGCGTTGCGGCCCCTATCAGGGGAAGATGTCCCTCTAAGGGAGTTACCAGAGGCCCATCCATCACCGGGTTGATGCTGCTCCGGAATCTCCGGACGGGTGACCTCCCCGGCCTCCTCACCTCAGATGCGGGTCCCCTCGCAAGGCGGCACCCTCGGATCACTTCGCCCTCGCGGGACCCAGTCGAAGTTACTGGGCCCCAGGCCTACGATATAGTACCTCACCCCAGGCTGAAGGTGCCTGGGATGGACCCCAACTTCATTCCGGCCAGGCCTAGGGCGCCTGGGCCAGAACCTTTAACCGCCCGCACCCAGGCCTAAGGTGCCTGGGTGCGTGAAGAGAAAATCCTCAAAGACCTCGTGGCGAGGGCGTCTCCCCCTTTTATCTCCTCCCTTCAACACCACGGCGGGTTCCCCGCCCCGGCCGTACCATCTCTGGAAAGGGACAAAAAGGGTAGCACTGCGGCAGTGATTCTACCTTGAGCCTGTAGGTACCCCGCCACCCACAGGCCAAGGAGAATAATACACCACCCAATCCTCCACGAATTACAAAAAGGGGTCCAGAACCTTCACAATTACACACCTGGGTCACACTACCCCCAGGTGTACCCCAACTAAATTTAAAGACCCAGCTACACTATTACTAGTCAACCAACATTAGAATTCTTCTATAGCCTATGGGCGGATGCATTTGACCGGAAATGTACGATTGCAGCGTCGAATCTTATAACTTTCGACAGACACCATATGCCTTCAATGACAGATTTGTATGTTTTTCGATGCTTTGTCGAATCTTCGTCGTTCATGTTGAATTGTCAAGTTAGTTCTAGCTATTTTACTGTTCCTCCTCTTTGGTTACAATCAGCCAATAACATTCATCATCATCATTATTTTTATTTTACTTCCCCTACCCAATTCCAGCAGCGATCTTATGTCGAATCTTTTCTCTCTATAATGTCGAATCTTTTCTCTCTATGTCGAATCTTTTCTCTCTATGTAGAATAATTTTGGACTAATAGAGTTAAGGTTAGGCACATTCGACCACAGGTTCGATAGACACAGATTGTTATTGTCAGCATCACGTCGAATCTCCTATTTATATCGAACTGTTATCGCAACGTAAATGAAAACAAAGCATTTGTTTACGTCGGATCTTTCGGTTTTCGGATTCTGTGCTTTCGTTTTTGTTTGTTAAAACGATAACGAAAATACCTGAAATTCGGACGAAAATGCATTGCACATGTCTAGCTGCAATACATTGCACATGTCTAGTTGCAATGCACATGTCTAGTTGCAATACAAGGCCCCTGTAGAAGTAGAAGAAAAATCTTTCAGGGTGCAGGACTCCATATCTCTGTTGCAGATATATGACCATTTACCTGACACAAGCGGTAACTCACCACGTGATGTGGTTTTATCTGCTGGCCCCTACATCAAAACTGTGTCCTGAAATGATGTAGATGTTGGCAAATGGACAACAGTGTGCAGCAGGTGACAGGAGTTCAAAACTCCCAAAAGTGTCAGATACCAACATAGCAAAGACTTGGAGTCACTACCTGCCAGGCAGGTAAGTATTCTTCTTATACATTAAAATTTGCTGAAGCACAGGTATGTGAATGCCTACTGTACTTGTACATAGGGTGCTAAATGAATTGCATCGCTACACACCCCACAGAGTGTTATGCTTCTTTAGCCTTTTGGACCTGCAAAACCATCAAGTGCTGAGAACCCAAGCACAAGATTTTCAGCACCAAAAACGTATACAACGTCACTTGTTTGACTATGCAGTGCGTGAATTACAACCTGAAAATATTACAACCATTAAAAAAGTTCACATACTGTATACAGTATGTATATAAATGGGATATTTAGTTGTTTTTCTGTATTTCTGTTTAATGCAGCATTCAGTATTCAGTCCAATGAATAAGAAAGCAAACACTTTTGAGGGGCTAGAAAACATATTCATGTAGAAGGCCATCTTAATATTTCCAGCTATAACAGCAAAAGGGTATCTTTTATAAAAAGACATGGAAAATATGAATAATGCTAATACTGCATTTTAGTTACAATGCTGGCTTTTAGCTACAAGACAATGCTTACCTTATCCAGAGAAATGAAAGGGCAGTGTTAAAAGTGAAAGCTGTATCGCCAGAATGATAACAATGCAGAACAATGTGAAAATTGTTTGTGATAAAACTCAACAAAAACTATTTAGTGTGTACAGACTTGTTGTGCTTAGAATGCTTTTATCAAAATAATAATACAGTAAAACCTTGGATTGCGAGCATAATTTGTTCCGGAAGCATGCTTGTAATCCAAAGCACTTGTATATCAAAGCACATTTTCCCATAAGAAATAATGGAAACTCGAATGATTCATTCCACAACCATTTATTCATAAATACTTCAGTTTATAGTCCATATAAAAAGATTGTGTAACCATAAAATGTCCATCCACAAATGGCAGCCTCCCCAAGAGGATTAGAAGCAAAATCCAGCAGGAGCTACAGAGTATAAAAGAGAAGAGAGGCGCCTCTAAGTGTAGCAATATGGTTACATTTAATGAAGGTACAATATTTAGCAACTCAAATGGTTGATGATAAAAAGAGGCACATCTAAGTATGCAAGTATCTTGGGTAAAGCGATCCACATAGACCGTCCTCCTCACCGCCGGCTTTCACCGATATCAGTCTGCAATCGTGACCGGGAAGATTACTCTGACGTACAGCGATCTGAAAGCGAGGCTTGAACCACTCGTGGAAGGGACGACATCAATGGTGGTGAGGAGAATGGTCTATGTGGACAGTTTTACCCTGGATGCCTGCATACTTAAATGTGCCTGTTTTAATCATCAACCATGTGAGTTTCTAAATGTTGTACCTTCATTAAATGTAACCATATTGCTACACTTTGAGGCGCCTCTCTTCTCTTTTATACTCAGTTGTGACATGATGCTACTCTTATATCAAGACATTGCTTGTATATCAAGTCAAAATGTATTAAAAAGTGTAGCTTGTCTTGCAAAACACACTAAAACCAAGGGTTTTACTGTATGCTGTTTTACAGTACATAACAGAGCTCCTACTTTATTAAGGGAGATTTATGCTGCGTGTTCCCTCTGGTGTAAGACATCTGTTGTTTACAGAGTTAATAGCTCAAGCCGAAATGTATACACACAAGTGAATGTGTCACAGCAGAGCCACCTCCTTTATCAGACAGCTCCTTCTAACGTTTCAATTGGACAAAGCACCAAAAAATCATAGAGCTTCCCATATTGCTCTTTGAATCCTTTCTCATCTGTTAAATGTGTACTAAAGGATTTAGAGAACATCTGTAAAGAAGAAAGGACCAAAATCCCTCCCGAGATGTGTGAAAACCTGGTAACCAACTACAATAATTGTCTTACCTCTGTGCTTGCCAACAAGGGTTTCTCCACCAAGTACTAAGTCATGTTTTGTTTGGGGATCAAATACTTATTTTACTCACTGACCTGCAACTCAATTTATAACATTTGTATCATGTGTTTTTCCTGTATTTTTGGTTAATATTCTGTCTCTATCATTTTACACCTATGATAAAAATTATAGACCCTTCATTCTTTGGAAGTGGGCAAACTTACAAAATCTGCAGGGGATCAAATAACTATTTTCCCCACTGTACATATATTTTTTTTAATAAGGGTTACACTCGGCAGGCACACGATCTGGGACAACATGATCTTGTGCATCATTGCATTAATAAAACAAAGATATGTCAATCCTTCAGAACAGTTCTTATAAGCTAAAATTACAATCAATATGAATGTGCAATATCACCTGTTCATCCAAATCATCTGTAATGTGCTAACCACTGTTTCCTGTGGGCAAGAAAGCTTCCCAAGAGAAGTGAAAACTAGGGATAAGCCCGCGGTTCCAGTCGAACGTAAATTTGACTCGAACATCCGGTGTTTGTTTGTTGTAAAATGAACATATGGGGCGTTCGCGGGAAATTCAAGCGCCGCGGAACACCCCTATAATGCACTACGAGATGGCAGTGCATTGCTGTATGATGTTTGGCCAAAGCATGCACCTGACCTGCATGTTTTGGCCAATCACAGCGCGCTCTGCTGAGAAAGCCATAATTGGCCAAAGGCAGTGTATTTGTTACATATATACAGTCATACAGTCTAGTGTATATATATATATATATATATATTGTGAGGGGGTTAGCTCGGCAGCGGGTGTGTGTGACCCCCGGGATGGGCTCCCCACACAAAAACAGGCCCAGCAAACGGAGGTTGTGGTTTTTCAAAATCAAAAAGGTGCGGTTTATTTTCTATTTACAGTGACAAAACACAGCAAAGCAAAAGAAACATAAATAAAATAAATCCTGGTCAACTTGACCTCTGAGTAAACATACAGGTTTCCTAACTAACAACTGGGATCAGCCTAGTGCTGTCCTAGTCCCTAAGTCCCTGGTTTTAAATGTCCAAGCAAATAGCCACACAGGCTTTGTCTCACCGCACAGGGGTTCACTCTCCCTAGACAGTCCACACAGGTCTGGTTCCAGGCATGAGCAAACACCTAATGAATCTGGGAGTTCTTATAGAGGCCTAAATGAGCTGACAAGCTTCAGCTGGTCTCATCAACTCCCTGTCTGCACGACGCCCCACACTCTCCCTAGAGGTATGAGTCATCCATGAGCCCACTAGCCTCAGCTGGGCTTATACAACTCTCCACCTAGTTGTATAAGTCGGCGTAAAGCCTGAATCTGAGCGAAATATATCTACCCCCCTGGATGCAACCAGGTGACTTTACCTTCCTGCTGTCACATACCCCCCCCTCTTGTTTTAACCTCGGGGTTGGAACACCAGCAATCAGGCATTCATGTACTCGAGACAAAGCATCCACATTCCCCATTTGAACGCCAGGGCGATGCTTTACTGTGAAGTTGAATTCCTGGAGGGCCAGGAACCACCTATTCACTCTTCTATTTGTTTCCTTGTTTTGAGCCATCCACTTTAACGGAGCGTGATCCGTAACCATGTCAAAGTGCCTACCTAGCAGGTAGTACCGAAGGGAATCTAGAGCCCACTTCACCGCTAAACACTCCTTTTCAACGGTGGCGTAATTTACCTCATGGGACTTCAGGTAAATGACTGGGTGCTCTTCCCCGTTCCAGACCTGGGACAATACTGCTCCTAACCCCACATCTGACGCATCACTTTGTACGACAAAGTCTTTAGAGAAGTCGGGTGAGTACAACACTGGCTGGCTACATAAGGCTTGTTTCAAGAATTGGAATGCTGCCTCAGCCTCGGGGGTCCATTTAATCATGACCGACCCTTTCCCCTTCGTCAGGTTGGTTAGGGGCACAGCCTTAGAAGCAAAGTGGGGAATGAATCGCCGATAATACCCAGCGATTCCCAGAAAGGCTCGTACCTGCTTCTTGCTGTTGGGACGTGGCCAACTCTGGATGGCCTCGACTTTGTTGAGTTGGGGTTTTATTACTCCCCTCCCAATGGTGTACCCAAGATATTTGGCCTCCTCCTGCCCAATGGTACACTTCTTGGGGTTAGCCGTAAACCCCGCTTCCCGAACAGAGTCCAGGATTGCTTGCACTTTAGGCAGATGTGAGGCCCAATCTGTGCTATGGACAATTACGTCATCCAGGTAAGCCGCAGCATACTTCCGATGGGGCCTCAGCATCTGGTCCATTTTCCACTGGAATGTGGCCGGCGCATTCTGTAACCCGAACGGCATTCTTTTATATTGGAACGCCCCGTCTGGGGTTACAAATGCGGTTTTCTCTTTGGCCGACTTGGC
The DNA here is from genome assembly GCA_029206835.1 of Rana muscosa. Taxonomy (NCBI): domain Eukaryota; kingdom Metazoa; phylum Chordata; class Amphibia; order Anura; family Ranidae; genus Rana; species Rana muscosa. The sequence goes on from CM055118.1 coordinate 233,334,413, forward strand.
CAGGGGGATTTGCCAATACCCTTTTGTGAGGTCAAGAGTCGTCATGTATCGGGCTGTTCCCAGCCGGTCGATCAACTCATCTATACGTGGCATGGGGTAGGTGTCAAATTTTGTAACTTTGTTCAACTGACGAAAATCGTTACAAAATCGCCAGCTCCCATCCGGTTTAGGCACCAACACAATGGGACTAGACCAATCACTTTGGGACTCCTCTATCACCCCTAAGTTCAGCATTTTCTGTACTTCCTCCCGTATTGCCTCCCGTCGGGCCTCTGGGATCCGATAGGGTTTTAACTTCACCCTTTCACCGGGCGGGGTAATGATGTCATGCTCTACCCCAGATGTTTGTCCCGGCAGCTCAGAGAATACCTCCTTGTTGCGAAGCACAAACTCCTTAACCTCCTGTTGTTGGGGTGGTGACAAGGTGGCTGCTATTCCAACCTCAGGAATCACGCAACCAGTTTGAGCTGGTGACCAAGTGTCTGCGACTAGGGACTCTCTATCCCTCCAGGCTTTCAACAGATTAACGTGATAGATCTGTTCGGGCTTTCGCCTTCCTGGTTGTCTGACCTTGTAATTCACTTCGCTCACTTTTTCCATTATCTCATAGGGGCCTTGCCATTTGGCAAGGAATTTACTTTCAACCGTAGGGACAAGTACCAGTATCCTATCCCCCGGGGAAAAGGTACGGGTCTTGGCTCCACGGTTGTACACTCTCTGCTGTGCTAACTGCGCTTGGGCCAAATGTTCCTTCACGATGGGCATTACCTGTGCAATTCGGTCTTGCATCAGGGTGACATGCTCAATCACACTCCTGTGGGGAGAACTCTCACTTTCCCAAGTTTCCTTGGCAATATCCAACAGCCCTCTTGGGTGTCTCCCATACAGTAACTCAAAGGGGGAGAATCCCGTAGAGGATTGGGGCACCTCCCTAATAGCAAACATCAGATAAGGAAGTAGACAGTCCCAATCCTTTCCATCTCTATCCACCACTTTCTTCAACATTTGTTTTAGGGTTTTGTTGAATCTTTCAACCAGCCCATCGGTTTGGGGGTGATACACAGATGTACGTAATTGCGTCACTTTGAACAATTTACACAGCTCCTTCATAACCCGGGACATAAAGGGTGTACCTTGGTCCGTAAGCAGTTCTTTACAAATACCCACCCGGCTAAACACAAGAGATAGCTCTTTGGCTATGGTTTTGGCCGAGGTATTTCGGAGAGGGATCGCTTCTGGATAACGGGTGGCATAGTCCATTATAACTAATATGTACTGGTGCCCCCTAGCGGACTTGATTATAGGCCCTACCAAATCCATGGCGATCCTCTCAAACGGGACCTCAATGATGGGTAGAGGGACCAGCGGGCTACGGAAATGTGGCATCGGGGCCGACCTCTGACACACAGGGCAGGAGGAACAATAATTTTCTATGTCCTTCATCACCCCGGCCAATAGAATCTCTGTAATACCCTCTCTCGGGTTTTCTCTGTCCCCAGATGACCTCCAAGAATGTGCCCATGGGCCAACTCCAACACCAACTTCCTGTAAGGTTTGGGCACCACAAGCTGCTCAACGGTTTCTTCTGCCCTTTTTGCCACCCGATACAGTAGGTCCTTCTCTACGCTGAAGTATGGGTAAGTGCAGGTATTATCTGGGTTCACTAACTCGCCATCTATTTTCACTACGTTTTCCCGTGCCTTTATTAGGGCGGGGTCTTTCAACTGTTCTGTGGCAAAGTTTTCCCTGTGAACCTCAAGATCAGAAAACTCCACAGACGGTAGGTTTTCGTCTGAGGAGGTGGGCTCCTCTCCAGTTTCTTGAGTCTCCCCTGCCAATACTGATAAGGGAAATTCCGGAGAGTCCTCACCACTCTCAGGGGAGTTCTGGCTATCACATTCCTGGTACATAGGGGCACCAGTGGGGGGCTCAGGATCATCCCACAGTTCCCAGAACTTCGGAAAATCCCTTCCCACAATGGCGTCATGCGGTAACTGAGATACTAAGCCCACTGGATGAGAGAGGGTACCTTTGGGGGTTTCGAAACACACTGTAGTCACTGGATACTCTCGGGTGTCCCCATGCACACAAATAACAGCTACCTTGCTATTCCCAAAGACCTCTGTTTTAACTAACTCAGCCTTTATCAGGGTCACAAGGCTACCTGAATCCAGCAATACCACAACATTTCTACCATTAACACACATTTTGCATAAATGTTTCTCAGTTCCTCGAATGGCAGCGCATGCGACTGTCGCACACAGCGACTGACGTCTGCCCGTCAGAAAGTCACACTGCATGGGTTCCTCCACAACCGGGCAATTGGCTGCAATATGTCCCGCTTGCCGGCAGCGGTAGCAAACGATCCTTCTTGCCGCCTCTTGAGCCGCTGATTTCCCAGGCTGTTCTCGCCAAACTTGGGGTAGAGCTCCCACCCTCTCACTCTCTCCACCCTCACCCCTTGGAATCCTCTTATCCGCCCCTGGGGATGGTCTGGTCTTAGGGTGGAAAGTCCGAGTGTCTCTGGAAGAGGCCGTCAGGTTCTCTGTAGCCAAGTATTTCTCCACACGATCCACAAGACCATCGGCCGTCTCTGGGTCTCCATGGCTTACCCACTTTTGGATGGCAGTAGGAAGAGCTCTCAAAAACCGATCCATTACAACACGTTCCACAATCTTTGGTGCGGACAAAGTCTCTGGCTGTAGCCACTTTCTGCTCAGGTGAATGAGATCATACATTTGAGACCTGGGGGGTTTTCCAAGCTGGAAAGTCCAGTTATGCACACGCTGAGCCCGGACAGCCTGGGTGACACCCAGCCTTGCCAAAATTTCAGCTTTTAGCATCACATAGTCTTTTGCTTGGTTAGGCTCTAGGTCATAGTAAGCTTTCTGCGATTCACCAGTTAACAGAGGAGCCACCAGTCCAGCCCACTGCTCCTCAGGCCACTTTTCTCTTTCAGCGGTCCTTTCAAATGTGGTCAAAAATACCTCTGGATCATCCTCTCCAGTCATTTTTGTCAATAAACGACTCACCCCAAAGGACGCGGTATTAGTGGGACGGCTTTCCTCACTGGTCTGCGGACGTTGCTGCATTACTGCTTCCATTTGTTGTAGTCTCTGCTCTTGCTTCTGTAACAGGTCTATGAAGCGGGCCTCAGATTGCTGCTGGGCTTGTTGCTGAGCTTCCAGACTCTGTTGGTGAGCTTGCTGCTGGGCTGCAAGGCTCTGTTGATGAGCTTGCTGCTGGGCTGCAAGGCTCCTTTGCAAACCTGCATTTGTCTGCTGTTGATTGGCATTTGCTAGAGCCAGCTGTTTCAGTATCTCCTCCATGCTGGCTTAAAAAAAACTGCCCGCATTCTCCACCAACTGTGAGGGGGTTAGCTCGGCAGCAGGTGTGTGTGACCCCCGGGATGGGCTCCCCACACAAAAACAGGCCCAGCAAACGGAGGTTGTGGTTTTTCAAAATCAAAAAGGTGCGGTTTATTTTCTATTTACAGTGACAAAACACAGCAAAGCAAAAGAAACATAAATAAAATAAATCCTGGTCAACTTGACCTCTGAGTAAACATACAGGTTTCCTAACTAACAACTGGGATCAGCCTAGTGCTGTCCTAGTCCCTAAGTCCCTGGTTTTAAATGTCCAAGCAAATAGCCACACAGGCTTTGTCTCACCGCACAGGGGTTCACTCTCCCTAGACAGTCCACACAGGTCTGGTTCCAGGCATGAGCAAACACCTAATGAATCTGGGAGTTCTTATAGAGGCCTAAATGAGCTGACAAGCTTCAGCTGGTCTCATCAACTCCCTGTCTGCACGACGCCCCACACTCTCCCTAGAGGTATGAGTCATCCATGAGCCCACTAGCCTCAGCTGGGCTTATACAACTCTCCACCTAGTTGTATAAGTCGGCGTAAAGCCTGAATCTGGGCGAAATATATCTACCCCCCTGGATGCAACCAGGTGACTTTACCTTCCTGCTGTCACAATATATATATATATATATATATATGTAGCGCCCCTCTACTTTGAGGGGTGCTATGTGCCTAAATTTAGGGGTTGGTCTAGTAGCCAGGCTCAGACTGCTTTTATTGATAGGTTCTGTTACGTTGTTTCTTCAGGTGTTGTACTGGTGTGCAGTTCCCAGTGGCCTGTAGGTGGCACTGCCATGACAGGTCAGGGTTGAACCACTGGTGACAGTGCTGTGCCTTAGGGTGTCCTCTCTCGGCAGTAGTACAATGGGCGTGGCCAACCTGCTGTGCATGCCGGGAGGGGATACATAAGGGGCAGGCGCCGCCTGGAGCGTAGTTGGGGAGTTCCGGAGTTCGGGTCGCGTGACCTGGCCCTGCGCATATGCATTGGTCCCAGGCACCTTTAGCCTGGGGATGCAACTTCGCCATTGGGCCCAGCACCTTTAGCTGGGGCTTAGCTCTAAGGGGAGGAATCCCAGGGTGCCCCTGAGAGGGGACCCGCTCTAAGAAAAGGAGACCGGGGGAGGACCTTTCTGAGGGACCGGTGAGAGTTTCACGGTGAAAGAGAGGCCCGGTAAACTTCTGGAGGGATTCCACTATTTATCTAAGGCCTTGTAATGTGCAGAAACTTGCACCTGTTCTTGAATTACAAGCGCTGAGAGTTTCGGGGCTCAGAGATTCTGTGGCAGAGGATCTCCTGATCGTATCTCCAAAGAAACTTAAGTGAAGTAAAGTTTGTGCATCACTCCAGCTGCTAGGACCGTGGGAGGGGACTATCCGGGTGAGCAGAGTCCACTCGGGATTGAGTGGTGATACCAAGTGCCTGAACCTGCCTCCCTGTTCCTTTATTCTTCAACTCCAACTTTCCTATCCAGTTTTCAGCATAAAGAAAATAAACCTTCCTTCATTAAGGTTTAACCTTGTCTGGACATTGGCCTTATTGGTGCACCTACAACAGACTCTTCCCTACACTTTAGGGGTGAGAACCAGCTGAGGGAAGGTAACTCGCTGCGGGACCCAACAATTTCTTAACACCGCTCACCCTCTTATTCAAGAAGCAACCTGGGCATTGTGGTACGGTGTGTCCCGCCTTGAGGAGGTAAGGCCAGGGATCTTTGTGCTACATGTGGGGGCTTGAGTCTGGGATTCTGCAGCTACCCCCCCCCCCAGAGGTTGGACTGTTTTTTGGCCATTGTGAAAGTTGGACTGGGCCACGTTTTTATTGAAGAAAATGGAGCTACAGGACTGTGTTTGAGTTTTTTTCTAGGTGCGTAGTTCGTGGGCGTGTCCAGAACTAGGAAAAGCCTCTGAGCTGCGCGCAGAAAAGGAAAAGGGGGAGGAGCCCCCGCCAAGTGTGTGTTGCACGTGATGTCTTTGGCGCCAAAGGGACAGTACGAGCCAAACCAGTGAAGAAGAAGCAACATGTCCGCTAGTACTCCATGGATTCCAATTGCACTGGGACCCCGAATATTCCCGACTACTTCAACCATGGATGTCGCTTCTCTCACTGCCCCCCCTGACGGATACAGGGATCCGGCTCAAAGCCCGAGGCTGCTTTGTGCTCTATACCTGCCGGGATGCGGAGGGCCTGGGCGTGCTCTGTCCGAGTTGCCAAGGACTGGCCGTGCAGATACGGCCATTCGGAAGATGCCTGACCTGTGGAGAGTTCTTGTTTGAAGTGGAACAACCCACGAGTCACCCCGAGTTTTCCAGGTCAACTTCCTTACGGGGATGGTTACTTCTGAGGAAGGGAAACACGCCCCAGTGGCCGGCCCACGCGCAGCACTATGGCTGTAGCGGATGTAAAGGATGAAGTCCCAGCCACCGCAGAGCCAGCGACGGAGGCTACAGCGGATGCTGCCTCTGTCACTACTGAGACGTCCATCCCGCCTGCCAAGAGAAAGGTAGGCTACGTGAAAGCCTCCCGCGGCCGCGGTCGAGGTCCACCCCAGCGCCTGCCTGAACCGGAGATCCAACCCGCAGGGACCTTCAGGAGATCCACGTCAGGGGACAGTAAGGAGGCTGGGGACATTGTGGTGATAAGTTTGCCGGGGAAGGGGAAGAAGCTCAGTGTCCGTACCATTGGGAATGCTTGGATACCCGACCCGCAGAAACTTTTAAAAGACAGTAAGTCTGTGCCTACTAGAGACTACCTGCCAGCGGAGGAGTACGACACTTCCGACCTGGACTCATCCTCAGACGTGGGGGATGATTTTGAGGTGGATGAGTTGTTTGCCAAGAAGGGTTGGGACAGAATTCCATTAACCTCACCCGAAGCGTTATAGAGGGATCAACCATGGACTCTGGGGAAACTTGCCCCCGGGTGGAGGCCCCTACACGTGAGGAAGGAAGTGTTCCCACACCTGCATTGCCTGCACCTGCATTGCCAGCGCCTACAGTTGAGGCTGGACATATGCCACTGCGGGCGCCTTTGCAAAAACTTGAGGCAGTGAAAGTGCCTAGATCCCCGGACGCTATTGTTTTACCCGGAAGAGGAGACCGTGCAACCCTCCCTCACATTTTTAAGGTTGCAGCGGCTCCTCAGCAAGAAAGTGGCTGCCGAATACGGCTGGGAATACCCCTATATTCCCAGGGAACTTTTGTTTGAAATTGAGGCCTACTGTGAGAGGTGGTATGCTGACTTTGTTTGGGACCGCCTGAAAGTACCTAATGCCCGTAGATACTTTGTGTGCTCAGGTGCTATGGCCGATCGTTTCAAAGGATGCCGGCAAGAATGGACTCACTACATGCAGACCGAGTGGTAGTTTGCAACAAGGAGCGAGAAGACGCTGTTTACTCTATTGAGACTTTTGACACAAAATGGAAACTCCTTGTTTTGCCGGATCCTCAGTTCTACACTTAAAAGACAGGACTTTGTTTGCTGTGTTTTTTTCCTGTCTTTGGAACTCAATAACTTTGCCCTTTACTACTTGGGGTAATCTACTCTGCTGAGGATTAGGAGAGCTGTTTCTGTTTCTCTCCATCTGCAGCACCACAAAGAACTTTGGGGTAGATAAGTTAGGGCAAAGGCTGGAGACCCGTCGTGTTCAAAATAGGAAATGCCGGAATTTCTACGGAACTGTTGGTTGTAATGACTTTGCACTGCCACCAGATGGGGGTGATTTGCAGAACTCTTTTATGCACTTCCATTGAGAAAAGTTTTATAACATATGCTAGGCTTAGTATATGCAACTTCTGTTGAAGGGAGTTGTCCCTTTTCAGAGGGGCAGCTCACTTCTTGTAGATAGTATAAAGATAGGATGTTTTATTGTGTGAATTGTTTTCTCTCCCTCTACAGGTGAAACTGCAAGCAACTCTACTGAGAATGGGGTGGAGTAGTTAGTCAGGAGGGGGTGGATTGTATAATGTGTATTTTATAAGTATGGCATTGAGAATGGGATGTCAAAAAAAAAAATTTTTTGTACTCTTTGTTCTTCTATCCTTTCTTTTCTGTCCCTCCCCTTTATATTGGTTCAGGCACCAATGTTCAAATTTGTATATAGGTTCGGAAATAAATTCTTACCTACTCAGGCTTGAGATGGGTTGAATTTATTTCAGACACTGGGGACAGTGTCTACTTTAGGAGGGGGTGTGTGTAGCGCCCCTCTACTTTGAGGGGTGCTATGTGCCTAAATTTAGGGGTTGGTCTGAGCTAGTAGCCAGGCTCAGACCGCTTTTATTGATAGGTTCTGTTACGTTGTTTCTTCAGGTGTTGTACTGGTGTGCAGTTCTCGGTGGCATGTAGGTGGCACTGCCATGACAGGTCAGGGTTGAACCACTGGTGACAGTGCTGTGCCTTAGGGTGTCCTCTCTCGGCAGTAGTACAGTGGGCGTGGTTAACCTGCTGTGCATGCTGGGAGGGGATACATAAGGGGCAGACGCCGCCTGGAGCGTAGTTGGAGAGTTCCGGAGTTCTGGAGTTCGGGTCGAGTTACCTGGCCCTCCAGGCCAGGGGTGCGCATGTGCATCGGTCCCAGGCACCTTTAGCCTGGGGATGCAACTTCGCCATTGGGCCCAGCACCTTTAGCTGGGGCTCAGCTCTAAGAGGAGGAATCCCAGGGTGCCCCTGAGAGGGGACCCGCTCTAAGAAGAGGAGACCAGGGGAGGACCTTTCTGAGGGACCGGTGAGAGTTTCACGGTGAAAGAAAAGCCTGGTAAACTTCTGGAGGGATTCCACTATTCATCTAAGGCCTTGTAATGTGCAGCAACTTGCACCTGTTCTTGAATTACAAGCGCTGAGGGGTTCGGGGCTCAGAGATTCTGTGACAGAGGATCTCCCGATCGTATCTCCAAAGAAACTTAAGTGAAGTAAAGTTCGTGCATCACTCCGGCTGCTAGGACCGTGAGAGGGGACTATCCGGGTGAGCAGAGTCCACTCGGGATTGAGTGGTGATACCAAGTGCCTGAACCTGTCTCCCTGTTCCTTTATTCTTCAACTCCAACTTTCTTATCCAGTTTTCAGCATAAAGAAAATAAACCTACCTTCATTAAGGTTTAACCTTGTCTGGACATTGGCCTTATTGGCGCACCTACAACAGACTCTTCCCTAATCCCTACACTCTATGGGTGAGAACCAGCCGAGGGAAGGTAACTCGCTGCGGGACCCAACATTTTCTGAACACCGCTCACCCTCTTATTCAACAAGGAACCTGGGCATTGTGGTACGTAAGGCCAGGGATCTGTGTGCTACATATATATATACATATATATATATATATATATATATACTGTAAATTCAGTAAATGCAGACAGTGTAGTTTATATAACACAGTGTATTGAAGTGGTTAAGGGGAACCCTGCGCCAATTTTTTTTAAATATGGTGTGGAGGTCCGCCCAAAATTCATTCCAGGCCCGTCAGGTCTGGTATGGATTTTAAGGGGAACCCTGCATCAAAATAAAAAAAAATTTGCATGAGGTCCCCCCAAAATCCAAACCAGGCCCTTATCCGAGCATGCAACCTGGCAGGCCACAGGAAAAGGGGGGGATGAGAGAGTGCCCCCCCTCCTGAACCGTACCAGGCCACATGCCCTCAACATGGGGAGGGTGCTTTGGAGTGACCCCACCCACTCTGATGTCATGTAATGTCAGAGGGGGTGGGGTCACCCGTTTACGTCACCGGGTGGCCCCACCCATGGCTATATAACAGCTGTCACCACGAAAAGGCTGCAGTCGGCGGGACGCCTTCCATGGAGGCAGAGTTTTTCCCTTTTTTTTTCTTGGGACCATCGGCGCCGTGATTGAAGATGGATAAAGGAATTGTCAAAAACTGTCTGCTGTCGTTTTTACTTTTTTGGTGAATGGGTAGGGGTACAATGTACCCCATACCCATTCACATAGGAGGGCCAGGATCTGCGGGCCCCCTTGTTAAAGGGGGCTTCAAGATTCCAATAAGCCCCCCCGCCCGCAGACCCCCACAACCACTGGGCACTGGGTTGTGGGGATGAGGCCCTTGTCAACATGGGGACAAGGTGCTTTGGGGGGACCCCAAAACACCCTCCCCATATTGAGGGCATGTAGCCTGGTACAGTACAGGAGGAGGGGGTGCTCTCTCGCCCCCCTTTTCCTGCGGCCTGCCAGGTTGCATGCTCGGATAAAGGTCTGATATGGATTTTGGGGGACCCCTACGCCATTTTTTTTTATTTGGCACAGGGTTACCCTTAAAATCAATAGCAGACCTGAAGGGCCTGGTATGGACTTTGAGGGGGACCCCCATACCATTTTTTTTTTAATTTTGGTGTGGAGTCTCCCTTAATGGATAGGGTTAGCGAGTAGAAGTGGCGCTAATTTAATAAATTCATAAAATCCTGAGTGTTGAAATATGTTGTGATAGTGAGAATATAAATAATATTAAACCTATTGGAACCAACTGGACATATGACACCTAAAAAATAGTGTCTGTGCAAAGTGCATACGTGCCTATGCAAATGTGCAGTCCTAGAGAGATTGCGTGCAATTAAACACAAAATAAAGAATGATAAAAAAATATACAAAAAAAATCCTACTTATGTAATGGTCCAAAGACCCAAAATGTCCGATGATATACAAAATTAATTAGTGCATAAATTAAAAATCCATATTTAAAAGGTGAATCAATGTGATCTTTGTATCTCAAGTGCTGGGTTTTCAACGTGCTCAGTGCCAGGTGAAAAAGCTGTTGCTATATTCCACAATGTGACCACAGCAATCCGTGCTCTTATAAAGCCTGCACTCACGAATCCTCCACCCCCTCTGGGTGTAAAGCGTTCACAGTGTATGCCACTATACGGCACTCTGTGGGTATCTCGTCCCCCTGTGCTCCTGGTGATGCTTTCAATGTTAGCCCATATGCAGGAGAAAAGGAATCCCAAATAGTGTAATATCGTTTAAAAAATTGTTTGTTTATTAGTTAAAAGTGGGTACTCACATTTGAGCAGAATCAATAAAGCATTTCATGCTGACAATGCAATTTCGGAAGTGTTGTGACGTTCTGTCTGTTTGCTCGACCAGTTTCATCGACCTGACGTCATCTGGAGCGTGCAGAGCGTCACCTCCACTTCCTATTTATAACAAATCGCGTCCTTTCCCTCTTACGGTTTATTATTATTTATATTCTCACTATCGCAACATATTTCAACACTCAGGATTTTATGAATTTAATAAATTAGCGCCACTTCTACTCTCTAACCCTATCCATTAAATTACTCCACTTAGGTGGAACTAATCATGTAGAGGCAGCTGTTTTCTTAATTAATTGCTGGGCGTCATTTTTATATATATATATTTCCCACTGGCATTGTAGTTTTCCTTTCCATTGCGCGGATTCATACACACACTTCTCATACCTTCGAGTTCCCCATACCAGACTAGAAGGGCTTGATAATGGACTGGGGGGGAACCCACGCCGTTGTTTTCAATGATTTTGTATGCATATTCCCGGGATCCAACAATCCATTACAGCCGCAAGCAATTTTAAATGATATTTTTTCGTTTAGAAATGTAATTTTGCTGCGGTACTGTTATTAACATGGGAAAGATGTGCTACTTTACAGGCATACTAAGGGGACCCCCAGGAATAACATTTAAAGGAATATTTAATTTTTATTGTTGACTTTAAGCATTATTAAAATCACTGCTCCTGAAAAAACTGCAGTTTTAAAACTTTTTTTTTGCATTGATACATGTCCCCTGGGGCAGTACCTGGGTCCCCAAACACATTTTATGGCAATAACTTGCATATAAGCCTTTAAAATTAACACTTTGGATTTTTCATGTTCGTGTACCATAGACTTTAACAGTGTTCCCATGTTCACACACATTTTTTGTCTGTTCGCATGTTATGGTGTGAACCGAACCGGGGGGTGTTCGGCTCATCCCTATTCAAAACCAGTTGATATCAGAACTCCTAGCAAGCATTTCTCTTATGTACATTTTCTGAACAAAAGCCCTGAATTGAACCAGAGCTACAGCAACAGAAAGATAAAAATAAAATAGCTGTAGCTATAAGTTCTGAATTAAGATTTTATAAAAAGGATTGCTTGGTCTGTTCAGTAAAGATAGCCAGCTAGTGGCTTCTGAGGTACAAGTGGCTCTGCATAGCAGATGGGTTTTGGATGTGCGTGTTAATAACCATCATACAATGAGGGAAGGAAGTATTTGATCCCCTGTTGATTTTGTATGTTTGCCCACTGACAAAGAAATGATCAGTCTATCCAGAAAAAACACATTTCAAAAAGTTATAAATTGATTTACATTTTAATGAGTGAAATAAGTATTTTACCACTTCACACAACATGACTTAAGCCCTGTACACACGATCGGATTTCCTATGGTTTTTAAACCGATGGATTTTTCCATCGGAAAACCGATGAAGCTGACTTCCATCAGTCTTGCCTACACACCATCAGTCAAAAAACCGACCGTTCCAAACGCGGTGACGTAAAACACTCCGATGAGCCGAGAAAAACGAAGTTCAATGCTTCTGCGCATGCGTCGACTTGATTCTGAGCATGTGTGGGTTTTTTATCCAATGGAGTTCCCCACAGACGATAGTAATTTGCTATCAGTTTTTTAACCATCGGATAAATTTAAAACATGTTCTATTTTTAAACACCGATGAAAAAAAGTGTTTTCATCTGTAAAACCTATCGTGTGTACACGGCTTATGTACATGGTGGCAAAACCCTTGTTGGCAATCACAGAGGTCAGACATTTCTTGTAGTTGGCCACCAGGTTTGCACACATCTCAGGAGGGATTTTGTCCCACTCCTCTTTGCAGATCCTCTCCAAGGCATTAAGGTTTTAAGGCTGAAGTTTGGTAACGCAAACCTTCAGCTATATTCACATATTTTCCATGGGATTAGGGTCTGGAGACTGGCTAGGCCATTTCAGGACCTTAATGTGCTTCTTCTTGAGCCACTCCTTTGTTGCCTTGGCCGTGTGATTTGGGTCATTGTCATGCTGGAATACCCATCCATGACCCATTTTCAATGCCCTGGCTGAGGGAAGGAGGTTCTCACCCAAAATTTGACGGTACATGGCCCCCTTCATCATCCAATTGATGCAGTGAAGTTGTCCTGTCCCCTTAGCAGAAAAACACCCCTAATGCATAATGTTTACTCCTCCATGTTTGACAGTGGGGGATGGTGTTCTTGGGGTCATAGGCAGCATTCCTCCTCCTACAAACACGGCGAGTAGAGTTGATGCCAAAGAGCTTGATTTTGGTATCATCTGACCACAACATTTTCACCCAGTTCTTCTCTGAATTATTCAGATGTTCATTAGCAAACTTCAGCCAGGCCTGTACATGTGCTTTCTTGAGTAGGGGGATCTTGCGGGCGCTGCAGGATTTCAGACCTTCAAGGCCTAGTGTGTTACCAATTGTTTTCTTGGTGACTATGGTCCCAGCTGCCTTGAGATCATTAACAATATTCTCCTGTATAGTTCTGGGCAGATTCCTCAACTTTCTCATTATCATTGAAACTCCACAAGGTGGGATCTTGCATCCCAGACCGAGGGAGATTGAAATTTTTTTTTGTTTCTTTCATTTGTGAATTATCGCACCAACTGTTGTCACCCTCTGACCAAGCTGCTTGGCATTGGTCTTGTAGCCTATTCCAGCCTTGTGTAGGTCTACAATCTTGTCCCTGACATCCATGAACAGCTCTTTGGTCTTGGCCATGGTGGAAAGATTAGTATGTGATTGATTGCTTCTGTGGACAGGTGTCTTTTTTAAAGGTAACAAGCTGAGATTAGGAGCAATCCCTTTAAGAGAGTGCTCCTAATCTCAGCTCGTTTTAGAAGACACATGGGAGCCAGAAATCTTCTTTGTTGTTATTCTGTCTCTCATTGTTAAAATAAACCTACCGTTAAAATTATAGACTGATCATTTATTTGTCAGTGGGCAAACATACAAAATCAGCAGGGGCTCAAATACCTTTCCCCCTCACTATACGTGTGCCTAAAAAACTAAAGTTTAAAGTGAAGTTAACCAATGCTTAGTTCAAGCATTCTACAAGAAGTAGGAAACTTTTTATATTCCCTTCCATATGATGACATGTTCATACAGGTTTATTTCACTTTAGACATTTTTTAAATCACTCCCAAACAATCGAAGTTTGAGCATTAAAGAAAAAGATATTGCAACACAGAATTGATGCTAATTTCCTCTGAATTTTTTTTTTTTTTCACCACACACTGCTTTCCCATTGTGATTTCCTCACAGCTAGGGATGAGCCGAACACCCCCCGGTTCGGTTCGCACCAGAACCTGCGAACGGACCGAAAGTTCGCGCGAACGTTAGAACCCTATTAAATACAATGGACGCGAACGTTCAAAATCTAAAGTGCTAATTATAACGGCTAATATGCATGTTATTGTCCTAAAAAGAGTTTGGGGACCCGGGTTCTGCCCCAGGGGACATGTATCAATGCAAAAATAAGTTTTAAAAATGGCAGTTTTTTTCTGGAGCAGTCATTTTAATGATGCATAAAGTAAAAAAAAAAAAAGTGAAATATTCCTTTAAATATCGCACCTGGGGGGTGTCTAAAGTATGCCTGTGAAGTGGCATGTGTTTCCCGTGTTTAGAACTGTCCCTGCACAAAATGACATGTGTAAAGGAAAAAAAGCCATTTAAAACTGCTTGCGGCTTTAATGTCATGTCTTGTCCTGGCAATATGGATGAAAATCTTTGAGAAAAATGGCATGGCTACCCCATCACCCCCCCCCTACCCCATCCCATTACTAGCCCCTTTGGATCTTGTATGGATATTAAGGGGAACCCTGCACCCAAAATAAAACCCTATCCCTAAAACCCTATATACTCAGAACAGCAGTATACAGGCGGTGCAAACAAGACAGGGACTGTAGGTTTGTTCTTAAGTAGAATCTGTTTGTAATTTGGAACAGGTATATTTTTAAGTGTACCTGCAGCCAAAAAAATCAATTTTTAAGCTTTTTGGAGAACATAGGGAAGGGTTATCACCCCTGTAACATTTGTTTTGCTGTCTGTGCACCTGTTTAGAACATTTCACCTCACTTTCCGTCCCAATGACAAATGTTTTTGGAAAAGTGGTGTTTTTATTGAAACAAGGATTGGTGATAAAGCATCAGTAGAGAGGAGACACCTTTTTCCCATATTAACTCTTACAGGAGAGAATTTCCCTTCCTAGGGGTAGATTTCCTCTCACTTCCTGTTGTCTCCTTCCGTTTGCAAGTAGGAGTCGTTTGTAAGTTGGATGTTTGAAAGTAGGGGCCTGCGGAATATACTCTGCAGAAATTTGCCCCTTAGATGTTGGTGTTGCCACAACACTGTAAGTCCTCACAGTTACTCTTGGTGGGCGCTGGAACGCCCTGCTGTGAACTATTATATCAGGAATTGTAATTACATGCCATTGTTGAACAGTGGTAGGAAAAATTGGGCCTTTGGTGGTGGTGCTGGTGCTACAACACTGTAAGCCCTCACAGTTACTCTTGGTGGGTGCATGAATGGGCACTGCTGTGAATTATTAGATCAAGAATTGTAATTGCATACCCCTGTTGAAGAGGGGCAGAAAAATTGGGCCTTTGGTGGTGGTGGTGGTGGTGGTGGACGGTGTTGCCACAACACTGTAAGCCCTCACAGTTACTCTTGGTGGGTGCAGGAATGGGCCCTGCTGTGAATTATTAGATCAAGAATTGTAAATACACGCCCCTGCTAAACAGGGGCTGAAAAATTGGGCCTTAGACACTGGTGCTGGTCCCACAACACTGCAACCCCTCACAGATACTGTACTTGGAGCACAGCAATGAGCCCTGTTGCAAAGTATTGCATCAAAAATTGTAATTACACGCCCCTGTTAAACAGGGGCTGAAAAATTGGGCCTTAGGCACTGGTGCTGGTGCCACGACACTGCAACCTCTCCCAGATACTCTAGTTGGAGTGCAGGAATGAGCCCTGCTGCAAAGCATTGCATAAAAAATTGTAATTACATGCCCCTGAAAAATTGGGCCTTAGCCACTGGTGGCGGCACCCAGAAACAAAAATGTTCTTCCAAGCTATCATCAGGATCATTGAGGAGGAAGAGGATAGTCAGTCAACATAACAGGACAGTCAGTCAGCAGCAGCATAGGCAGTCTTGAAGGGATGTGACATTTCAAAATAAATTATTCTGTTACATCAGCTTCAGGTGCCTGGTAGCTGGTGGTGATCCAAGACTGATTCATCTTTATGAAGGTCAGTCGATCAACAGAGTCGGTGGACAGGCGCACCCTGTGATCGGTGACAAAGCCTCCAGCAGCACTTAATGTGCGTTCCGAAAGAACGCTGGATGCAGGAGAGGCCAGTAGCTCAATTGCATACTGTGCAAGCTCTGGCCAGTGATCCATCCTCAAGACCCAGTAAGCCAGAGGATTTTCGGTGGGAAAGGTGTCAAAGTCTGACCTTGCCCCTAGGTATTCCTGCACCATGTATATCAGACGCTGGCGATGGTTGCTGGAACCGATCATACCTTGGGGCTGCGGACTAAAAAATTGTCTGAACGCATCGATCAGACGGCCACCTTCTCCACCGCTCCTTCTGCTACTGGCCGAAGCCTCAGCAACTCGTTGTCCAGGACCAGGAGTTTGTAATCTCCCAGTTTCTGGGAACGCGTTGCACAGACCTTTCTGCAAGGCCTCCCGGAGATGTCTCATCCTCTGCTCCCTCTGCGACGGCAAGATAAGGTCCACAACCTTACCCTTGTACCGTGGATCAAGGAGAGTGGCCAGCCAGTAATGGTCCCTCTACTTGATCCGAAGAATACGAGGATCCTTCCGCAGACTTTGCAGGATCAGGGAGGCCATGAAGCGTAGGTTAGCTGAGGCATTCAGTCCAGAGTCCTCTGGGTCACTAAGAACGACATGATCCGCAGCCACCTCCTCCCAGCCACGTACAAGTCCACGGGTTTCTTGGAACTGTAAATCATCCCTAAAAGACTGCTGCTGTTGATGCTGAGTGCCAGGCTCCACCTCCATGCTGACACAATCCTCCTCCTCCTCCTCCTCCTCCTCCTCTTCCTGTGTGATGGGTGGGACAGAAGGAACACTGTCTGGGTAAAGGGGGCCTTGAGAGGCAAGGAAGTCCTCCTCTTCCTGCCTCTGTTCTGCCTCAAGTGCCCTGTCCATTATTCCACGCAGAGTATGCTCCAACAGGTGGACAAGAGGTACAGTGTCACTGATGCATGCACTGTCACTGCTCACCATCCTCGTGGCCTCCTCAAATGGTGACAGGACAGTGCATGCATATCTGATCATGCCCCACTGGCGTGGGGAAAATAATTGAGCTCCCCTGACCCTGTCCTGGTGCCGTAGTCGCACAGGTTCTCATTGTAGGCCCTCTGCTGCATGTGCAGCCGCTGCAGCATGGCCAACGTTGAGTTCCACCTGGTGGGCATGTCACATATAAGGCGGTTCTTGGGCAGGTTCAACTCCTTTTGCAGCTCAGCCAGCCGAGCACTGGCATTATATGATCTGCGGAAATGCACACAGCCTTTCCTGCCTGCCTCAGGATATCTTGTAAGCCCGGGTACCTGCCCAAGAACCGCTGCACCACCAGGTTAAGGACGTGAGCCACACAGGGCACATGGGTCAGTTGTCCCTGTCGGAGGGCGGAGAGGAGGTTGGTGCCATGGTCGCAAACTACCATTCCTGGCTTAAGCTGGCGTGGCGTCAACCACCTCTCGACCTGCCAGTGCAGAGCTGACAGAACCTCTGCCCCAGTGTGGCTCCTGTCCCCCAAACACACCAGCGCAAGCACGGCATGGCATCTTTTTGCCTGCCTACTTGCGTAGCCCCTTGAACGCCTACGGAGCACCGCTGGTTCAGAGGACAAAGCACAGAAAGAGGCCATGGAGGAAGAAGAAGAGGAGGGGGTGGAGGAGAGAGGTGTGTCACAACCAGTAGTAGCATTTTGGAGGCTTGGCAGCGGAACAACCTCCAACACTACTGCACCTTGTGCTGCATCCTTCCCAGCTGCCAAAAGAGTGACCCAATGGGCTGTGAAAGAAAGGTAACGTCCCTGTCCATTCCTGCTGGACCATGAGTTAGCGGTAATATGCACCTTACCGCTGACCGCCCTGTCCAGCGAGGCATGGACATTGCCTTCCACATGCCGGTAGAGAGCCGGAATCGCCTTCCGTGAGAAAAAGTTGCGTTTGGGAACCTGCCACTGAGGAATCGCACATTGCACAAACTCACGGAAGGGGGCCGAGTCTACCAACTGAAAAGGCAGCAGTTGAAGTGCTAGCAATTTAGCCAAGCTAGCATTCAACCGCTGGGCATGTGGATGGCTGGGAGTGAACTTCTTTCGACGGTCCAGCAGCTGGGGCAGGGAAATTTGCCTTCTACAATCGGACGTCGGTGTACTGCTAGCAGAGTGCCCACAAGTACTTGGCTGTGGCACACCTAATTCTACACCTTCATTCCTCTCAGTGCAGGTTTCAGAGAGAACTGAAGGTATAGAGGGGTTGGAGATCCCAGCTGATGAGGAGCAAGGAGAGGTCCACTTTGTTTGTTGGTGTGGGTTTTTAAGGTACGCTTGCCAACGAGCTGCATGGCAGGTCAACATATGTCATCCACTCTACCAAGTCTTCAGCATGATACGGCTCAACACGTCCAGCTGCCGAAAATAAGGACAAGCGCGTCCCATGGCCACGTGCTGATGATGATGCACCGCGTCCACGACCAGCACTGTTGTCTCTAGACACAGAGCCTGCTTGCCCTCTTTTATTGGCTCGTGACTGCCTGCCTCTCCTTGTTGGCCTTCCAGACATAGTAATGGCCTGCAGGGAGATGGGAAAACCAGCAATTGGGTAGTGTATATTGTGCTGGAGGCACACAACACCCACTGTAAAGGCTGCAGATGCCTGTATTAGAGAACACCAGCAATAAAATGTAGATACAGGTGTATACTGTGCTGTGCTGGAGGCACACAACACCCACTAACTCCTGCAGATGCCTGTATTAAAGAACACCAGCAATAAAGGGTAGATACAGGTGTATATTGTGCTGGAGGCACACAACACCCACTAACTCCTGCAGATGCCTTTATTAGAGAACACCAGCAAAAAAGGGTAGATACAGGTGTATACTGTGCTGTGCTGGAGGCACACAACACCCACTAACTCCTGCAGATGCTTGTATTAGAGAACACCAGCAATAAAGGGTAGATACAGGTGTATATTGTGCTGGAGGCACACAACACCCACTAACTCCTGCAGATGCCTTTATTAGAGAACACCAGCAAAAAAGGGTAGATACAGGTGTATACTGTACTGTGCTGGAGGCACACAACACCCACTAACTCCTGCAGATGCCTGTATTAGAGAACATCAGCAATAAAGGGTAGATACAGGTGTATATTTTGCTGAAGGGACACAACACCCACTAACTCCTGCAGATGCCTTTATTAGAGAACACCTTTATTGGGTTATATACGGCGGGTGCCCTGACACTATAAAAAGCAAACTAACTAACCAGCGTCACCCGTAACACTTATATGATGATCACTGGTGAAAGGGTTAACTAGGGGCAATTAGGGGGTTAAAACCTTTATTAGATAATATATGGGGGTACCTGACGCTATAAAAACCTGTGGCGAACCTAAAAAAATTACTGGCTACCGATCTGCATCACCAACGCTAAGACAGCGATCAGAAAAATGATCGCTTAGAGCCAGTGGTGATAGGGGGTGAAAGGGTTACCTGGGGGGCGATCAAGGGGGTTAAACCTTTATTCGATAATTTATGGGGGTACCTGACGCTATAAAAACCTGCGGCGAACCTAAAAAAAATTACTGGCTACCGATCTGCATCACCGACGCTAAGACAGCGATCAGAAAAATGATCGCTTAGCAACAGTGGTGATAGGGGGTGAAAGGGTTACCTGGGGGGCGATCAAGGGGGTTAAACCTTTATTAGATAATTTATGGGGGTACCTGACACTATAAAAACCTGCGGCGAACCTAAAAAAAAAATACTGGCTACCGATCTGCATCACCGACGCTAAGACATCGATCAGAAAAATGATCGCTTAGCGACGGTGGTGCTAGGGGGTGAAAGGGTTATCTGGAGGGTGATCAAGGGGTTAAACCTTTATTAGGGGGGTTAGGGGGCTACACTGGACCTAAAACTAAACTGTAGTGACACTTTTACAGTCACAAATGTCACTGATTGCAGTGATCAGTAAATAAATGGTCACTGCAATCAGTGACACTGTGACTGGGGGCTGGGGGGTGATCTGGGGGGCCTCTGGGGGCGATTTATGTGCCTATGTGTGCTGGTGTTAGTGTAGTGTTTGTGCACTAACCTTGATGTCTTCTCTTGTACGGCGCTCGGTATAAGTGAGTGCCGCACAAGAGATGACATCACTTCCTCCTGCTTCCTCTGCCTGTGTAAACATTACACAGACAGAGGGGGCATTTCCATTCGCCGGGAGCGATCGCGGGGGGGTGGCCGGAATCGAACGGCCGTCCCCTCATGTCGGATCGCTCCCCAACGAATACCGACCGCTCACTGTACAGAAGGGGGGTCCAATTGGACCCCCCTAACTGTACAAAGGCAATCACGTACACTCTACGTGATTGTGCCTGTCGGTGCCATTGTGCCGACGTATATATACAGTGAGCGGTCGTTAAGTGGTTAATGCCCACAAATGTAAGGAACGTTCTTCCTACTGGGCTGGCCATCACACTATTGTACCGTTAGCTGTAAATATAGTCATTATTAGCAGGGGTTCCCTAAGGCCAGAAAGTTATTTTAAAGGTTCCTCTGTGTTTCAAAAGTTGAGAAAGACTGTCTTAACAAGTATACTGTTTCTCAGACTTTCTGCTGTACAACAGCATGGAACTTTGGATCAATATTGGATGGAAGGTAAAGATTCTGTAACATCAATGTCTTTTCCCCTGTGCAACTTCAAACCATCTCATTACGCTTCCAGAAAAAGCTTCTGTTAAGATTTGACATCACTGACAGAGTGCAGTAAAAGTACAAATAACACATCTACTTCTTGCTTCCTTGTATGGCTGCTTCCTTTTCCGAAAGAGTGAACATCTAATATGGTAACTGTTTCTCTTCCATCAAAATAAAGCAGCAGTATGTTCCCTGGTAACAAATTCCTTCAGTACTAATTCCCCAAACACTGATTGCGATGTGCTCATTTGGTATTCATGAGCTGGCTTTGTGTGTCCCTCAAGGCTGCCTGCACTCTTATTAGCATTTCTAATGACAAGATCTCCACAGGAAGAAACACAGATGATCCTTCCCTTCAGTCCTTCATTACTAAGCAGTAAAAGGGAATCACCTAGCTGTGCACCAACAAGCACCCTGATGCTAACTATTTCAAAGAGGTTCTGCTGTGTCAGAAATGGATTGTTCTCAAAGGCTTTCAGATTGAGATTAAGAAGTCTGCCTAAAAAGGCCATTTATTTCAATAATAATTAAAAGAGTCACCTCTTAAAGAAAAAAATCATTATGCTTAATTGTTACTCAATAATATATAGTTTTGCTTATCACTGTTGTCACAGAAACAATACAAGACATCTACACTTCTTTACAAAATCACTCCATTAGACCAACTGTTCTGCTTTGATTCTATGAACTCTTGTATAGGTAACACCTTTAAGGTCATTGTTAAAATATGCACTGCAAACAGTGATCTCGCTAACAAAACCAAGCAAGTATTTCACTGTACAGTATACGTAATGTTTTATGTTACTAAATGCATGGGATCAGCCATTGACAAACGACAGTGCTTATTAGACCTATATAGAATTCCACAACACCATAATACTCCTAGGAAAAATGCCTGCATATGGGGTACAGTTGTCCGCTTGTTGTGAGATGGCAAAATAAGCAAAAATGTGAATTGATAGTACATTTGGCCTATATTGCTTGATATGGACACAATATTAAGCTTTGTAATAAAATTCATTTTTTTATATATCTACAGTATGTGTTTGTCCTCTCTGGTACCATTACAGTCCGACATACATGTTTTTTTGAGGTGGCAAGAACAAGGGATGTGGTTCGCCCAAAATAGCCAATTTTCTTTTTTTATAGTATGATAGAAAAACTAAAATGTAAATCTATTAAAATAATTTGTAATGGAAAAAAAGCTTAAAAAGCAATGAGGATGCTCCTGTCATGAAAACATCAAAATAGGACCAATAACTCATCCCACCTTCCATTTACTGTGTTCCAAACCTCTCTGCCAATGCATTCGTACAAATGCTTGAAACCTATTTTGTATTCGAAATACACATGTTTTTGCTATTCGAATGTAAATCTAATACTTTTTTTGTAAAAGAAAAGAAGAAAATATTATATTCTTAACTTATTGATTTTTCTGGAGAAGCAAATTTATTAGGATTACTACTCATGGCCGTTCGTATATGAATATACAACTGTTTTAAACTCTCCCGATTCTCAGAGTATATCTAAAGTAACAGTTTTTCTGTATCCTGTTGGGAGGGGGGGGGGGGGTTTGCTTTTGTATGCATATCAATCAGTGAGAGGGCAGTTGTCAATGGAACAAGTCTTCCCATTGCAAGTTTTCACCTCTATTACTCTTCTGGTGACAGCTCAAAACTTTGGATTTTTCTATAACATTTGGTTCCAGTGGCAATGGTCATCAGAAAACTAGTGATACTGAATCCCCCTTACTTGTACACAGAGGAAGATGAAAGATAAATGCCATGATTTTCTATTAGAATTTTCAGAATTATTGTAGTAGCCACATTATTGTAGTAGACATATAACCAATGTTTCTTAATAGTTGCCAACATTTAAAAACAATTAGGAGGGACACCTCAAAGGGAAGAAATATGCAAAGCATGAAGCGTGATACCCACTGGACACATAGGAGCATGGTCAAAAATGCATGTGTCCAATAAAGTGGATGTGGCTTTATGATGTAGGTTTGTGTCACACCTTTCCCCCTATGATATGATTTGCTATGTTCTTGATAAAATAAGGCCTGTGGATACACTAAAGAGAAGGCGTCAGTAAACTAAGTCCCACTGTTGGGGTCATTGGGAGTAAAAGTGGGTCCCTTTGTTGGTGTCAATGAGATAAAATGCATCTTATCATTTTGTGAAAATAGGAATATTATTAAGCCCCATCATTTATGTTAGTTGGATAAAATAAACCCCATTATTGGTGTCAGTGGGAGGAAAAACCCATATCTTTGGTGTCAGTGGGAAGAAAAATAGCTCAATATTGTTGATGTCAGTGGGATGAATTAAGTCCCTTCATTCGTGTCAATTGGAGGAAAATAAGTCCCATCATTGGTGTCAGTTGGTGAAAATGATGTCCCATATTTGTGTCAGGGAAAGAAAAATAATTCCCATCTTTGTTATTAGTGAGAGGAAAATAAGTCCCATATCATTGGTGTTGGGGGGGAGAAAACTAAGCTCAAACTGTTGGTGTCAGTAGGAAGAAAATAAGCCCCATATAGTTAGTGTCAGTAGGTTAAAATAAGTGCCATCAATTATTCTAGTGGGAGTAAAATTAGCCCCAAATTATAGGTGTAAATTGTCTGGAATAAATATAGTGCTAGTTTCACTGTCATCCAGCTTGAGGGATGCGGACACTGCAGGGCAACGTCCTGTAGAATTCGGGACTCTTGGAAAAATGATGGTTTCTTCTCAGTGCTTTAACATAGGGAGAGATAAAGAAATTGATATTAAAATTAGGTTTCCAGATATGTCTTCTGAAGAGACAGTGTTCCAGAAAGTTTTTTTTTTTTACATAAATTACTGCACAAGAAAACTGAAATGAAAAGCAAGGAAATGTATTTCACATAAAGTTTATATCAACTGACAAACCATACTTTTGCAATAGTGTTTTTATTCATGCTTAAATGATATGGTGCATTTTAAGAAAACCCATATTATAAAAATTCTTGTAGAAATAATTGTTCAGATTATATTTAGCTGTGAATTGTTCTCAAACCCTCAGGGCAGAGATGTCAAAACGGCATTATATGTGAATGTGAGATGGTGTCGAAGGCAAACACCCCTGTTTAGGCAGAGCTGTTCCAGGTTAATGAAGACCGTCTCACTCATGTCTCTTGTGAACCAGTTGTCCTCAAAGTCAAGTGTCCAAAATGTGCACCTCACTGCCATCAAAACAATGTCCCTTTTCCTTAAGAATGACCAGTTCATCTCCCTTCCATTGTGATTTATCCAGTGTGGCTATAAAGGCTGGGG
This sequence comes from Rana muscosa, assembly GCA_029206835.1. Lineage (NCBI taxonomy): Eukaryota > Metazoa > Chordata > Amphibia > Anura > Ranidae > Rana > Rana muscosa. Next base: position 233,358,079 of record CM055118.1, read on the forward strand.
TATGTTCTATATGCTCATCATATCTGATGAAGTTACTTGGGTCAGTGATGAAACAAAACGGATCAGCGCTGTGATTGGCCGGAACGGCGATACCCGGAAGGTATCTGTGGAGTGATGGCTGCGGCTGAAGGGGGAGACGAGGACGGCTTTGGGGGCCCCGATCTAAGGTAAGTGATGCATAATGAGCTAGTATGCTAGTCATACTAGCTCATTATGGCTTTGTCTTGCAGGTGTTTTTTTTTTTTTTTAAACGGGTTTACAACCACTTTAAAGAACATGTCCAGTTAAAGTGGTAATAAATCTCTGAAATTAAAAATGAACAGAGTATATCCCTTCTATATTGTGTAATAGCCTTAATCCAAAGCACCAAGTATGATTTCTCTTTCCTCCCCCTTCCCTCTGCTATCAGCATTACTAATTTCTGACAGGTTATCCAGACACCACAGAATCTCAGGACTTTCCCACCACCACCACCACCACCACACAGAATGTGATTTGTTTCATCTCTGTGAAAGAGGTCACCTGAGGTTTGCCACCTCAATGGGTATATGTAAGGGCTTCCAACCACTTTACATGTAACTAACTAGTACTAGGCATACCATGATGTGCATAAATGAGAACATTCACAGACAATCCAAAGATTATTCATAATCCATATTCTGCAAGGAAGTAATGAGTGCACCAGTGCATCAATATAAATAAAAATGTCAATATAAAGCACAATTGTAAATTGATATTTCCATGCAGTCCCTGCTTCCTTTGTAATATGTTCCTTGAGTAGACAAAAACATGATATTCCCAGCTGTTCTCTTATTGGCTACAGCTGTATGGTGGTTGAGTTTACAGTTTGAAGTAAATTAAGATGTCTTCCACAAAAGAAATAATAATGAGGACGATCATTAAAGACAAAGGGAAATCAATAACAAAGGAAAGGAACAGCTGCAGAAAACCTGTGTCAATAGCCAGGAAATAAACTTGGAAGCAGAAAACCACAGTATAAAATTACGAATGAATGATAAATGCTCAAATACCTTCTAAAATTATCATAAAAAAGGTCAGTCCCTACTCATAGGAGGAAAGGACTCCAATGTTGGCCATACACTTCATTTTTGAAGTTTCCATTTGTATAAGAATTTCATTTGGTATAGCTACATATGTGATCCAATTTACATTTAAAATTATTAATTTGGGTATTCAATGAGCTCCGTTTTTCAAAACAATTTACCATTCTCTAAAACAATCACATTCAAAATGGAAACGTTTAGTATGCCATGTGTAGCCCTCTTTATTTCGTTTTTTTTTTTGGGTGGAGGGGGAGCTATGAGAAATGGCCTCTGTAAATAGAGGGGGATTCACTTTCTGGGAAATCAACCAGTAATCTAATCAAAATAATTGGAAGCAGTAGACTACTGCAACCAGCATATACAATTAACCATAAGCATATAGATGCACACCAATATAGAAATAATACAAGCTTTATATAACCACTTAACGACCGCTCACTGTATATATACGTCGGCACAATGGCACCGACAGGCACAATCACGTACAGTGTACGTGATTGCCTTTGTACAGTTGGGGGGTCCGATCGGACCCCCCTTCTGTACAGTGAGCGGTCGGAATTCGTTGGGGAGCGATCCGACATGAGGGGACGGCCGTTCGATTCCGGCCACCCCCCGCGATCGCTCCCGGCGAATGGAAATGCCCCCTCTGTCTGTCGAATGTTTACACAGACAGAGGAAGCAGGAGGAAGTGATGTCATCTCCTGTGCGGCGCTCACATATACCGAGCGCCGTACAAGAGAAGACATCAAGGTTAGTGCACAAACACTACACTAACACCAGCACACATAGGCACATAAATCGCCCCCCCAGGCCCCCCCAGATCACCCCCCAGCCCCCCAGTCACAGTGTCACTGATTGCAGTGACCATTTATTTACTGATCACTGCAATCAGTGACATTTGTGACTGTAAAAGTGTCACTACATTTAGTTTTAGGTCCAGTGTAGCCCCTAACCCCCCCTAATAAAGGTTTAACCCCTTGATCACCCCCCAGATAACCCTTTCACCCCCTAGCACCGCCGTCTCTAAGCGATCATTTTTCTGATCGATGTCTTAGCGTCGGTGATGCAGATCGGTAGCCAGTATTTTTTTTAGGTTCGCCGCAGGTTTTTATAGCGTCAGGTACCCCCATAAATTATCTAATAAAGGTTTAACCCCCTTGATCGCCCCCCAGGTAACCCTTTCACCCCCTATCACCACTGTCGCTAAGCGATAATTTTTCTGATCGCTGTCTTAGCGTCGGTGATGCAGATCAGTAGCCAGTATTTTTTTTTAGGTTCGCTGCAGGTTTTTATAGCGTCAGGTACCCCCATAAATTATCTAATAAACGTTTAACCCCCTTGATCGCCCCCCAGGTAACCCTTTCACCCCCTATCACCACTGTCGCTAAGCAATAATTTTTCTGATCGCTGTCTTAGCGTCGGTGATGCAGATCGGTAGCCAGTAATTTTTTTTAGGTTTGCCGCAGGTTTTTATAGCGTCAGGTACCCCCATAAATTATCTAATAAAGGTTTAACCCCCTTGATCGCCCCCCAGGTAACCCTTTCACCCCCTATCACCACTGTCGCTAAGCGATCATTTTTCTGATCGCTGTCTTAGCATCGGTGATGCAGATCGGTAGCCAGTCATTTTTTTTAGGTTCGCCGCAGGTTTTTATAGCGTCAGGTACCCCCATATATTATCTAATAAAGGTTTTAACCCCCTAATTGCCCCTAGTTAACCCTTTCACCAGTGATCATCATATAAGTGTTACGGGTGACGCTGGTTAGTTAGTTTGCTTTTTATAGTGTCAGGGCACCCGCCGTATATAACCCAATAAAGGTTTAACCCCCTGATCGCCCGGCGGGTGATATCAATTAGGTTTTAGCGTCAGAGAGGGTCTGCGTCACACCCCAGGCAGCGTCAGGTTAGTGCCAGTAACGCTAACACCCACGCGTGAAGCATACACCTCCCTTAGTGGTATAGTATCTGAACAGATCAATATCTGATCTGATCAGATCTATACTAGCGTCCCCAGCAGTTTAGGGTTCCCAAAAACGCAGTGTTAGCGGGATCATCCCAGATACCTGCTAGCACCTGCGTTTTGCCCCTCCGTCCAGCCCAGGCCACCCAAGTGCAGTATCGTTCGATCACTGTCACTTACAAAGCACAACACACATAACTGCAGCGTTCGCAGAGACAGGCCTGATCCCTGCGACTCCAGTGCTGTAGGAGGTGATTTCACCACCACAGTTAAAAAAAAAAAGCATATATGCCGAAGCATTGGGGCAGCAGGGGCGGAGGAGCGGAGGAGTGATTTTTCTCCTAATGCCGCGTACATACGGTTGAAATTCCGACGGAGGCTTGCCCGTGGAAAAGTCCGACCATGTGTGTGCGGCATAACTTTTTTGTGGGAGGATGCCCCCATGCTTCGGCATATATAAATGGTGCATGTATGCCCATTATTAGAAGTGGGTGAATGAAGGGCGGTATTCTAATGGTGGGCATACCCACCGATCAATCTCTTTTTTCGTTCAGCCACCTGGCTGCATGAAAAAAAAAGATTACAATACATGTCCAACAAGGACCAGCAACGTACTGGTATGTTGCTGGACTTTGATTGGTTATACCAGATTGATGCCTGCGGGTTTAGGTATCATCTTGGTATCATTCTTTTCAGCCAGCGGCCGGCTTTCATGTAAAAGCAATCCTAGTGGCTAATTAGCCTCTGGACTGCTTTTACAAGCAGTGGGAGGGAATGTCCCCCCCCCCGGATATAAAAAGCGCCATTGGGAAATTGGGAAAGCATTTTATCACACCGATCTTGGTGTGGTCAGATGCTTTGAGGGCAGAGGAAAGATCTAGGGTCTAGACCCCATTTTTTTTCAAAAAAAGAGTACCTGTCACTACCTATTGCTATCATAGGGGATATTTACATTCCCTGAGATAACAATAATAAAAAAAAAAAATATATGGAAGGAACAATTTAAAAATAAAATAAAAAAGCAAAATTAATAATAAAAGAAAAAAAAAAAAAAGCACCCCTGTCCTGCCCTGCTCTTGCCCAATGGCGAACGCAAGCGTCGGTCTGGAGTCATATGTAAACAGCAATTGCACCATGCATGTGAGGTATCACCGCGAAGGTCCTCTGTAAATCTAATGGGGTAACCTGTAAAGGCTTTTAAAGGCTTTTAAAAATGTATGTAGTTTGTCGCTAATGCGCGTTTGTGCGAAATTTTAAAGCATGTCGTGTTTGGTATCTATGTACTCAGCCTAAGATCATCTTTTTTATTTCATCAAACATTTGGGCAATATAGTGTGTTTTAGTGCATTAAAATTAAAAAAAGTGTATTTTTTCCCCAAAAATGCGTTTGAAAAATCGCTGCGCAAATACTGTGTAGAAAAAAAAATGCAACACCCACCATTTTATTCTGTAGGGCCTTTGCTTTAAAAATATATATAATGTTTGGGGGTTCAACATAATTTTCTTGCAAAAAAAAAAAATGTTTTCATGTAAACAAAAAGTGTCAAAAAGGGCTTTGTCTTCAAGTGGTTAGAAGAGTGGATGTAAGCTTCCTAATGTTGTGTATAAAATGCCAGAACAGTTCAAAACCCCCCCAAATGACCCCATTTTGGAAAGTAGACACCCCAAGCTATATACTGAGAGGCATGTCGAGTCCATGGAATATTTTATATGTTGACACCAGTTGCGGAAAAAAGACAATTTTTTATTTTTTTTTGCACAAAGTTGTCACTAAATGATATATTGCTCAAACATGCCATGGGCATATGTGGAATTACACCCCAAAATACATTCTGTTGCTTCTCCTGAGTACGGGGATACCACATGTGTGAGACTTTTTGGGAGCCTAGCCGCGTACGGGACCCCAAAAACCAATCACCGCCTTCAGGCTTTCTAAGGGTGTCAATTTTTGATTTCACTTTTCACTGCCTATCACAGTTTCGGAGGCCATGGAATGCCCAGATGGCACAAACCCCCCCCCCCCCCAAATGACCCCATTTTGGAAAGTAGACACCCCAAGCTATTTGCTGAGAGGTATTGTGAGTATTTTGCAGATCTCGCTTTTTGTCACAAAGTTTTGAAAATTGAAAAAAAAAAGAAAAAAAAATGTTCTTTCTTCATTTTCAAAAACAAATGAGAGCTGTAAAATACTCACCATGCCTCACAGCAAACAGCTTGGGGTGTCTACTTTCCAAAATGGGGTCATTTGGGGGGGGTTTTGTGCTATTTTGGCATTTTATGGCCTTCGAAACTGTGATAGGTAGTGAGGAGTCAAATCAAAAATTTGTGCCTAGAAATCCTGAAGGCGGTGATTGGTTTTCGGGGTCCCGTACGCGGCTAGGCTCCTAAAAAGTCTCACACATGTGGTATCCCCGTACTCAGGAGAAGCAGCAAAATTTCTTTTGGGGTGCAATTCCACATATAACCATGGCATGTGTGAGCAATATATCATTTAGTGACAACTTTTTGTATTTTTTTTATTTTTAGTCATTATTCAATCACTTGGGACAAAAAAAAAAATATTCAATGGGCTCAACAGGCCTCTCAGCAATTTCCTTGGGGTGTCTACTTTCTAAAATGGGGTCATTTGGGGGGGGTTTGTGCTATTTTGGCATTTTATGGCCTTCAAAACTGTGATAGGTAGTGAGGAGTGAAATCAAAAATTTGCGCCCTTAGAAATCCTGAAGGCGGTGCTTGGTTTCCGGGGTCCCGTACGTGGCTAGGCTCCTAAAAAGTCCCACACATGTGGTATCCCCGTACTCAGGAGAAGCAGCAGAATGTATTTTGGGGTGCAATTCCACATATAACCATGGCATGTGTGAGCAATATATCATTTAGTGACAACTTTTTGTAATTTTTTTTTTTTTTTGTCATTATTCAATCACTTGGGACCAAAAAAAAAATATTCAATGGGCTCAACATGCCTCTCAGCAATTTCCTTGGGGTGTCTACTTTCTAAAATGGGGTCATTTGGGGGGGGTTTGTACTGCCCTGCCATTTTAGCACCTCAAGAAATGAGATAGGCAGTCATAAATTTTTGTAATTTTTTTTTTTTTTTTTTTTTTTTTGTCATTATTCAATCACTTGGGACAAAAAAAAAATATTCAATGGGCTCAACATGCCTCTCAGCAATTTCCTTGGGGTGTCTACTTTCTAAAATGGGGTCATTTGGGGGGTTTTGTACTGCCCTGCCATTTTAGCACCTCAAGAAATGAGATAGGCAGTCATAAATTTAAAGCTGTGTAAATTCCAGAAAATGTACCCTAGTTTGTAAACGCTATAACTTTTGCGCAAACCAATAAATATACGCTTATTGAAATTTTTTCTACTAAAGACATGTGGCTGAATACATTTTGGCCTAAATGTATGACTAAAATTGAGTTTATTCGATTTTTCTTATAATAAAAAGTAGAAAATATCATTTTTTTTCAAAATTTTCGGTCTTTTTCCATTTATATCGCAAAAAATAAAAATCACAGAGGCAATGAAATACCATTAAAAGAAAGCACTATTTGTGGGAAGAAAAGGACGCAAATTTCGTTTGGGTACAACATTGCATGTCCGCACAATTTACAGTTAAAGCAGCACAGTGCAAAATTCTGAATTCACCTCTGGTCCTTTAGCTACCAAATGGTCCGGGGCTTAAGTGGATAAGTAAAGATAAATAACAATGCATACATTCAATGTATAAACAGATATTATCAGCAAAGGGTCCAATAGGAGTCCTGATAGAATTGTGTACATATACCTGGGTCTATATAGATATTTATAGAGAGGCCTCCAGATGAATGTTGTAGCAAAATCCCATTGCAGGGATGATGCAGTGTCTGTCTTTGTGTTGAAGACCTGAAGACAAAATCTGCAGTGATAAGGAGACCCTCCAGCTTTTAACCCAAATAGTCTGGAATGCAGTCTTAATTATCTGACACTGTGCATGTGAGATAGTAATAGGACATAGATAATTAGTTTGTCACAAGGATTCAGCAAAACACTCAAGGAACTATGGGCTGCTGCAGTTAAACTATTGTAACATAGAAATACTTGCATAATGATCTCTTCTGATCTGGAGTTAGTAGCATGGACAGGACATGTGGCTGAGACCTTCTCTTTCTCCACTTCCTCCTTCCAGGATCTTGTCCCAACAACCCCCAAGTCAGGAAGTGACATACATAATTTTACATCACAGTTTGATACTAGCAGCTGACAGTAGAGCGCAGTGGATCCCCACAAATGTAAAACGAAAACTTCATGAATGATCTTTTATCTGCCCTGGTAATTATCTCCAATGGAACACACTAGGGATGTCCCCTTTCCCCACTGTTCTATATCATTGCCATGGAACATCTAGCAAACACTTTAAGGCCCAACGACATGATCCGTGGCATTAAAATCAAGGGCAAGCAATACAAACTCAGCCTGTTTGCAGATGATCTGTTATTCTATGTCTCCAATCCTCAAATCACATTCCCTTCTGTACTGCAGGAACTGGAGCAATTTGGTTTCTTCAGCAATTTTAAAATCAATGCCTCTAAGTCTCAATGCCTCCAGATCTCATTGCCCCTCAACACCTAGACGCTCCTCAAAGTTTTCCTTTTCACTGGTTTCAATGCTTAATCAAATATCCAAAGGTACAGATTCCAACACAACTTGGCAAATTATACGATTTAAACTACCTACCCATTTTACCAGCTACCCAACCCAGACCCTAGAGCTGGTCAACCCTAAAACATTCCTCACTAGGAAGGATGTCCATCCTCAAAATGAACATCCTCCCACGGTTCCTTTACACTTTTCAAACCCTACCAATCTGTTTCCCAATCTCTTCTTCCGCTCATCATGATTACTATTACTGAAATAGCCATGCTTTCTAGCTTGATTGCTTTACGAGATGTTGGTTAAATGTAAAGCTGATGGGGGAGCCGCTTGCCACTTCTTGAACTATACCTCAAAGCAGCAGGTTTACATAGAGTTCTAGAATAGTTCCATTATGCTCAATCCAAACTATGAGTTAGTTTAGAATAATAGGATTTTTATAACAGCTTACCTGTAAAATCCTTTTCTTGGAGTACATCACGGGACACAGAGCGACATAGTCATTACTAATGGGTTATATAGATACCGTCAGGTGCTGGCACTGGCAACTTCCAAAACCGGAAGTACCCTCCCCTATATAAGCCCCTCCCATCCGGGAGCACCTCAGTTTTGTAGCAAAGCAATAAGTGTCCCTAAAGAGGGGCGGGAGCTCTGTGTCCCGTGATGTACTCCAAGAAAAGGATTTTACAGGTAAGCTGTTATAAAAATCCTATTTTCTTTCTCGTACATCACGGGACACAGAGCGACATAGTCATTACTAATGGGATGTCCTAAAGCAATGCCAAATGAGGGGGGGGATACACCATATATAAGCTGAGCGCTATCAGACATGAGGATCTTTTGCGGCCTGCAACACACTGCGCCCAAAGGCGACATCCTCCTGACTTCTAACGTCCACCTGGTAGAACCTAGTAAACGTGTGTACCGAAGACCATGTTGCGGCCTTACAGATTTGAGCCAGGGAGGCCTGGTGATGCACTGCCCATGAAGTTCCAACTGCTCTCGTGGAGTGCGCCCTAACTTTGAACGGAGGCGGTCTACTTCTCAAGCCATAGGCTTGTATTATGACCTGTCGAATCCACTTGGCTAAAGTAGATTTTGACGCTGCCTGACCCTTTCTGGGGCCTTCCGGCAGAATAAACAAAGTATCCGTTCTGCGAATCTGAGCAGTGGCTTTTAGATAAGCTTTAACTGCTCTTACTACATCCAAAGAATGCAATAACTTTTCCTCTACCGAAGTAGGTTTGGGGAAAAAAGAAGGAAGAACCACATCTTGGTTCAAATGAAAACTCGATACCACCTTAGGAAGAAAGGCTGGATGAGGACGTAACACTACTCTGTCCTTATGGATAACCAGATATGGCTCCTTACAGGACATAGCTGCTAATTCCGATACTCTTTTAGCCGAACAAATGGCTACTAGAAAAATCAATTTCCTGGTGAGAAGCACCAAGGAAATATGCTGTAGTGGTTCAAATGGTTGTTTCTGTAGAACCGACAAAACCAAGTTTAGATCCCATGGACATATGGGAATATTAACCGGAGGACTAATACGCATCACTCCTTGTATAAAGGCTTTGACTAGTGAATGCGAAGCCAAGGGCCTTTGAAAAAATATTGACAAGGCCGAAATCTGACCCTTGATAGTACTCAAGGCAAGCTTCCTATCTACAGCCCATTGTAGGTAGTCCAGAATCCTACCTATTACGTATTTACGTGGATGCCATTTCCTGGCCTCACACCAGGCGATGTACGCCTTCCAGATTCTATAGTAGATCTGCCTGGATACCGGTTTCCTGGCATTGATCATGGTAGACACCACAGCATTAGAGAGCCCTCTCTTTTTTAGAATGTGGGCTTCAATAGCCAGGCCGTCAAACCTAGGGCTGGTAAGGAAGGGTGGTATATTGGTCCCTGCGAAAGCAGGTCCGGACGATGTGGGAGGGTCCAAGGACTCCCCACAGACATTTTTACAATCTCCGCGTACCATACTCTTCGGGGCCACGCTGGAGCCACCAGAATCACTGGTTTCTTTTCTACCCTGATTCTGCGGAGTAATCGAGGTAACAATTGTGCGGATGGGAATGCATATATCAGCTTGAACTGATCCCAAGGGAACACTAGGGCATCCGAGCCGCAAGCTAGGGGATCCCTTGTCCAAGAGACAAACCTGTCCACTTTTGCGTTGAATCTGGATGCTAGCAGATCTACATCCGGTGTTCCCCACCGCTGACATATTGTCCGGAAAACCTCGGGATGAAGGGACCATTCCCCTGGGCATAATTGTTGGCGACTTAGAAAGTCCGCCTTCCAATTCTCCACCCCTGGAATGAATACTGCAGATATGGCTGGGACATATCTTTCTGCCCATCTCAGGATGTAATTTACTTCCCTTTGGGCTGCACGACTCCTGGTGCCCCCCTGACGATTGATATATGCCACTGCTGTGGCATTGTCTGATTGAACTCTGACAGGGGACCCTTGGAGTTTGGATGTCCATGCTACTAGGGCATACCGGGCTGCTCGTATCTCTAAGAGATTGATGGGCAGGGCCTTTTCTGCTTCTGACCACTTGCCCTGGAGAGACCATTGCTCCAGTACTGCTCCCCAGCCTATAAGGCTGGCATCTGTAGTGACCACCTTCCAGGAAATCGGACTGAAGGATTTCCCTCTTTCCAGATTCTGGGGAACCAACCACCAGTGGAGGCTCTTGCGAACGGAAGGGGACAAGGACATTGGTAAGTCCAGGGCCTGAACTTTTTTGTTCCAGGCTGACAGTATGGCCCTTTGCAATTTCCTTGAATGGAATTGACCGTAGGGTACTGCTTCGAATGATGCCACCATTTTTCCCAGCAGCCTCATGCACAGGCGTATGGATGGCTGTCTTTTTGAGCCCACTAAGTGGATCAAATCTCTCAAAGACGACCCCTTTTCTTGAGGCAAGAAAATTTTTCTCTGGTCTGAATCCAGCCTTAGCCCCAAGTATTCCAGACTTTTGACTGGTTTTAGGGCTGACTTGTCTCGGTTGATAATCCAACCGTGATATTCCAGATACTTGATTGTCTCGTGAACAACCACTTCTAGTTTTTCCACTGAGTGGTCTATCAGCAACAAGTCGTCTAGATATGCCATTATCGTTACACCTCGTGTTCTTAGATTGGCCAATAATGGGGCCAAAATTTTTGTGAACACTCTTGGTGCTGTGGCCAGACCGAAGGGTAAGGCTCTGAACTGAAAATGACGGCCTTCTACCGCAAAGCGTAGAAATTTTTGGTGGGCTGGAAAGATGGGAATGTGCAAATAAGCATCCTTGATGTCGATCGAGGCTAACCATTCCTCCCCTTGTAGGGCAGTGGCTACCGATCGGATCGACTCCATCCGGAAAGTCCTGATATGCAGGAATTTGTTTAGCCCTTTTAGATTTAGTATGGGCCTCACGTCCCCGTTTGGCTTCGGAACTGTAAAGAGGTTTGAGTAAAACCCGAACCCCCACTCTTCCAGGGGAACCTCTATAATTACTGCTTGAAGCAATAATTGTTCTAGTGCCAACAGGAGGGATCCTCTCTTCTGGGGATCCCTTGGCACGTTTGACCTTATAAAGCGGGAAGAAGGGGAGTTTTTTAACTCCAATTTGTATCCCAGATTTACTGCGGAGAGCACCCATCTGTCTCGGATCGTGTCCCGCCAGGTCTCTGTGAACAACTGAAGTCTTCCCCCCACCCGATTGGGTGGGGGCAACCCTTCATGCATTTGACTTTGGGGGAGGTTTTGTACCTCTCCTGCTCCAGGGCTTTTTGTTACCCTGCAACTGTCCCTGATTTCTACCTCCGGGATTTGACCGAGGAGGCCGTCGGAACTGTTTCACAGCCGATGTCCTAGGGACTGGAGAGGCCGGCCTTTTAAAAGAGGGACCTCTAACTCTATTTTTAACCAGCAAAAGTGTACTTTTACCGCTGGAAATTCTCTGGATATACTTGTCCAGGTCTTCCCCGAATAAGCGCTCCCCATGAAATGGGAAGCTGACCAGCAATTTTTTACAGGGAGCTTCAGCAGACCAGTTCTTGAGCCATAGAAGCCTGCGCATATGTACTACAGACAGCGTAAGGCGGGAGGCCTGATGGATTGAATCCTTTATAGCGTCCACCGCAAAGCATAAGGCTCTAGGTAGATCAGCTAGGGCAAGAGCCTGCTGATCCGGCAAGTCCCTTAAGACCTGTTTCAACTGATCCTTCACTGCTTGGCAGACCCCAATAGCTGCCACTGCTGGTTGTGTCACCAATCCTGCTGTAGAAAAAGCAGATTTTAATAAGGACTCCAATTTTTTATCTATTGGGTCCTTGAACATTTGGACATTTTCCACCGGACATGTCAGTGATTTATTCACACAAGAGATGGCTGCGTCCACTGTAGGGACCCTCCATTTTCTGATGAACTTATCCTCCATGGGATAGACCACCGGAAATCTCTTGGGGGGAGTAAATATTTTGTCAGGATGCTCCCAATCCTGGTAAATGAGCCCCTCCAGTAAAGGATGGATCGGAAAGGAACAAACAGTCTGGGGAGCTTTTAGCGACCCCAACGAGGAGACAGAAGTGGAGGATGGCTCCGCAAGTGGCATTTTAAATGCTGATCAGACCATATTAGTCAGGGACTGAACCCATAACCTTTCAGCATGTGATGCTGAGAACGGCTCTTCCACTGTTGATTCCTCTGCAACCGAATCGACCTCATCCTGATCCCCCTCAGGTAGGTCGACCTCTGTATGGGACTGTTGCTCCGTTAACAGGCACTCTGAGGGGGGAGACGGAGATCGAGCGCTTTTCTCCTGTGACAGGGAAGCAGCGATCAATGCTGACAATCTCTCTTCCAGCCCTCCCAGAGCTGAGGAAAAAACCTCCTCTGTTACATACACAGGAGCAGGTGAACTGAGGACAGCCACAGTACCAGGTACTCCTGAGGGTGCTCTACGGTCACTAACCTCTGATTCTTCAGGGGAGACTGGTGCAGCCAAAGCATGCCCAAGATCCTCAGAGCCCGATGGAGACCCCCTATTCCTCCTGGAATTTCTAGTCCCGGAGTTTTTAGACGGCATATTCCTAAGCCACAAAGCCGAGGTAATCCAGCCGAAATACACCAGTTACTGATAATAGTCTAGCATAAATGCTGCTATAAGAAACAGTTGGTGTCTACTAATGTGCCTTTCTAGGGGATGCCTGTATCAACCGCTTGCTGTATGCCTTTAAATGTTGCCAGCTCTGTCTCTGTACTTCATAGCCAGCTTACTACAATATTGTGGTTTTTTTAAACTGCTGGGACGCCCGCACATGCGCAGAAGCGCTGCGGCGCGCACAGAGCGTCATCCCCCAGGCTCCGCCCCCTTTCCCGGCTCACCTCTATATATAGAGGCGCGTGCACGCGCACGCGCGCGGCCACGTGCGCCTTCGGCGCTAATTTCAAAAATGGAAACAAGGGACAGGAGCCAGGGCCCCTCTTTGCCGCAGGCCGGGGGATGGACGAGCACTGCAACATGGCAGAGGAAGCAGTTTCCTATAAGAGAACTCACCATCTGCCTGGACTTTGCTCTGCTGAGAAGAAACTAGTCCACATGACAAGAAAACATTCCACAGTGGCCTCTAGTGGACAAACACAGGTACCGCAGTCTAATATATTAAATATATATATATAAAAAAAATTTTTTTTTTTTTTTTTCTTGACCACCATTAAAAAATTATTACATTTTTTTAGTAGTTACAGGCATGCACAGAATTTTGCGGGAATACCATTAGGTAACAGACAGAAAGACAAATTAGGCTTGGGGGTCCCCCAATAGAACCAAGTTCCTGGGGGCCCCCACTTACCTGTTCCCCGCCGCAGGACTTTGTTTGGTCCACAAAAGCCCAAACTTCACCTATCACGGCAGGCATTGTAATCAAACCTTCAGGGACCGGGTTCCCAAGGATTCCACTCCCCTGGACCTGTATAGCACCCTGCACAGAAAACATCTTGGTCGTGGGTATGACCAGAGCTCTGGATCCCAGGGTCCAGCTCTCCTAAGAGAAGCATTACAGGCAAAACCTTGCTCTTCCCTGCAAGGCCCGGGTACCGACCGTTTAGCTATGAAGCTTTTTTGGTCGGATCCGGAATAGCTTACTGAGGCCCAAAAGAACCTGTACGCAAGCTCAGTGAAAAACACATGTTTCTTCTTGGCCAACACCTTAGACACTGGCAAAAAACTGAGGTGCTCCCAGATGGGAGGGGCTTATATAGGGGAGGGTACTTCCGGTTTTGGAAGTTGCCAGTGCCAGCACCTGACGGTATCTATATAACCCATTAGTAATGACTATGTCGCTCTGTGTCCCGTGATGTACGAGAAAGAAAACACACTGATACCACTATATTCACTTCCATTGATTCACCCAATCAACTGCCTACCCCATCAACAATAACACCGCTGATCGCTTTAACACACTTGGGAATCAGCACTTAGAAGCTACAGCATGTCCTCCCGTCCTGGCCTACTGATTCCGATCATGGGAAACCAGGAGCTCCCAACTGGGACACATTGCAAAAGCTTTTTATAATGGTAGGGTGCGAGACCCTCTCCATCCGACAAGCCATTGGCCCCAAGGAAATCAAAACCTTGCAAGAAATTACAACATCTTCCTTGCCTCGTCATGGACAGTGGCTCCTATTTTCAACTTCTACACTTCTATGAAAAACTGAAACCAACAAGACCTGACCTGGGCTTATGCCTCTCCAAAACAGACTGCCCCCACGTTATTTCAAAATTTACAGCATCCTTCTCTTGGGTGCTTTCCTGAAACCCCCGCCATGTTTCAAAAGATAATGCCGTCAATTCTGAATTGATGTCGGTGATGTGTTATGCATCTCAGCTTATGGTGGTTCTGTCCCAGGATCAGACCATTTTGGAAGTCTATATTTCAACTGAACCATGTGATCACGAGCAGAACATGGCCAGAAACTTCTGTCAATGATACCAGGGTCAATTACAAAACGAAAGAAAGGCCTGTTTCGCTTTTTAATTCTAGCAGGTCATGCCTCGATCCCTAGGTATTAGAATTCTACCACTATCCCTCCAATTAATGAGTGGGTGGCTGAATTAAACAGCATTATGAGAATAGGGGAGCTACTTGCTGATGCTAACAACAGTTTAAGGAATTTCCAGGACGTGTGGTTTGCTTATATTTACTTCTCAACCTCCCCCCGCACTCCTACTTTTCTGCTAAAAATTTGTGACTTTAACAGTCACAGTTTGAAGTCAGGCTCGGAGGCCAGTAGTTATAGCAGTACAAATAATAAATATAAAAACGTAATAAAAATAATAAAAACGTTTTATTATTATTATTATAATTATTTTTTATTATTTATTTGTTCCATTCCATTTGTTTAGATGCAGCATTTGTTATTTCAGATAATTCGTAACTTCGGATAAATTCGTATTTGTTATGTTCACTAACAGCCAAATTTTAAAGGAAATTACAATACCTATAATTTAATAGTTATTATTATTTTAGAATTTTCGGGTTTTCAGATTTTCGAATTTCCAAATTTCTGAATTTTCTAATTTACGTATGTACGAATGTACGAATTTATGATTGTTCGAATTTACGAATTTACGAATTTAAGAATGTGCGAATTGCAATCATAACGAATGAATCAAAAAAACAAACAAAAAAAAACAAACAAATGAAACGAAAACGAACACATTTTTTGGCAGTGCACATGTCTAGAAAATACTAACAAAAGTGATGGCAAATAGATTATCACGGGTCATTTCCACATTGGTAGACATTGATCAAACGGGAATCATGCCTTACTGATTCATGCCTAAGAAGTCTACTGACACTAATTAAAAACAACTTTTTACACATTTGCAGGCAGAACATGAAAGTTCTGGGACAAGAGTTGTGCTTTCTCTTGACATGGAGAAAGCATTTGACTCTGTGGATTAGAAATTTATGGCTGCGGTGCTGGATAGGATGGGATTTGGACCCAGGTTTTTAACGTGGATCTCTTTATTATATAGTAGGCGGGTGGCGGCACTTTGTATTGGAGCGGCAATGTCTGATTTTTTTGTCGGTGGGCAGGGGCACAAGACAAGGGTGCCCTTTGTCTCCCTCCTTTTTTGGTTTGATGATCGAGCCCCTGGCGATAGCTCTGCACACCTCTCCGGAGGTCAGAGCACTTGAGGTTGGAGGAATCCGTGAATGCACTGCTCTTTATGCGGATGACATGTTACTCTTTCTGCAAGATTCTGGCCCATCTCTACGAGCGGTCTTTGATAAACTGACAACGTTTGCAAGGTTTTCAGGTCTAGTGTATAGAGGTTCCCGGGGGCAGTAATCAGTGGCGTCTCCAGCTTTCATATTTAGGGGGGGCACATGGGGGGACAGGGACAAAAGTAGGGGGGCCAACTATAAAATGCAATTTTATATATATATATATATATATATATATATATATATACGTGTAGCGCTACCCCCAGTTAAGAGAGCCGCTGATATTGATTTGGGCCCTGTAGTGCACTGCTGTCAACCCCTGGCAATCGGCTCTAACCTCCCGTGGCACAGCTGGTGATAGAGGGATAGGACCGCGTGACCGCAACTGTTGGTGACGCAGTCCTATAACAAACATACACAGAATATACTTTAAAACTCCTATTAAAGTAAGCGGAACTGACACCAAATGTACTTTACCCAGATATTTTACTGAGGCTAATGGGCAAGTAATAAACAACAGTATAACAAGTTGCAGATCCCTGCAATAAACAGTAATAAAGATAAACAGAGTAATCAGAATAATAAAGTATTGCTATGCAACTCTAGCGCTGCCCTTTTACAGCTACTTCCCCTCATGGGTAGACTAACACCCAGCAATGTCTACCTATGCAGTCAGGCCTGACTGATCTAAATGGAAGTTCAGTGAAACAATATTCGCTAGCAATCTTTTCGGTGGTGCACTTGAAGAACAACTTTGTAATCCCAACGAATAGTAAAGATAAAGGATCTGTCTTTAAACAGCTCTCACCACCCGGACAAGTCCAAATCCGTTTCCTCCATCGATTCGTCTGGGAACAGGAATCCACCGACATCCAAGTCTTCAATCCTTCTGGTGTACTGCAGCAAGGAGGATTAGATGTCTCTAAGGCTCTGCTAGGCTGGCAGAGGGCTCTTTGGAAAGGAGCACACGGCCCAGGCTTCAGGCCTTGTGCACACAGCAGTTCAGCACAGAGATCCTCTTGCTAGGAGAGGGGTGTCCAAAGAGGCCGACCAAAACTCCGCCTCCCCTTTATAAAGTCTGCCCCAGCAGTCTCTGTTCTGGAGCAATGCACCCTGGGTGCTGCAAGATGTACTGGGAGATGTAGTCTCTCTCTCCTCTGCTTTCACTTCCATAATGTCTCTTTACTTCCTCCCGACTCACCTCTCACCTGGAACTTCTTGTCTCTCTGCATTAAAGGGGAACACCCCGCTACATATATATATACATATATATATATATCCTGGGGCCCTTTACTACGATCCCACAACGGGCCCTTTCACATGTTCTGCAGTGAGCTCCCTTCCTACTATACTGGGGCCCCACCAGGGTGGCAGAAAACAAGAGATATATGTCACCAGCACACCAAGAAAATATAAGGGTCTAAAGCAGTGAGAGAACTATCAGGGTTGCAAAGGTTGTCTTGCCACCGGGCCCTGGTGTTCTGCCACTGTGGGGTTCCCCAGCTGTCCTGTCCCTGTTATTGACAGCGCTGGTCTGGCATCTGTCTCCTTGGCACCGGCGGCAGTCTATTAGGACTTTGTGCTGGTGACATTATGCGTGCATGTAGGGGAAGGCTGGCACTATTGGTTATAGAGAGCCGAGCCCCCAGCTGGTCACCTAGCAGCAGTAATGCTGTATAACCTTCTCTGTTGACATGTTGATTGGGATGTGATCCTAGTGATGCTCCCAGTCAGATCTAATAAACACAGTATTTATTAGCATCAAGAGTACAACCACATATATATAATCAACCGTATGTTCAGCAGCCATGTGGGCTCTATGCCCGTGAAGTGTGGGCTTTGATCAATAAAATCACTGATATTTAACACTAGGATTTGACTAGGAGCATCACCTGGATTGCATCACGATCAGCATGTCAGAGAAGGCTCCACTGCTGCTAAGCAACCTGCAGGGAGCTCAACTGTCTACAACCAATAGAGATGGGCTCGGGTGTGTTTGAAATCCCACATGCCCGATCCCGCCAAGAAGCCGACACTCCACAGTGCTAATCACAGCCAGTGAGACATTTCCTGATCTGTGGAGCTGCGGACCGGGAAATGTCTCACTGCCTGTGATTAGCGCTGTGCAGTGTGGGCTTCCTGGCAGGCTCTGGCATGTGGAATTTTGAACATGCCCAGCCCATCTCTAACAACAAATTGTGCTGGCCCTCCTGTACATCAGCCCCATAAAGTAACCAGCACTGGGGGTTCCAATGTGCTGCCGCCGCTACCATGGAGACAAAGGACAGCAACTCTGGTTGTTCCAGCACTGGTCCACACTGGGAGGATTCCCCCATCCACCTATAATGTGTAGATGGGGGAATTGGATAATTTTCTTTTTTTTTTTTATTCAACCTAATAGTTGAATGAAAAAAAGTGATCAATGTATGGGCTGCCTAAGAGCCAAGACCAGCCATAGACAGTTTAAATCTCAGCTGGTTCAGCAGGAACTGGCTGAGATTTGAACCATTAATCAGCAGATTCTCTTATGATTATCACTAGTGGTTGCTATAGCCACTAGTGATAATCACTGTTTGTCGGGAGAATACAATTGCTGGGCAGGAGGGATATTCCCCTGTCAGCACTGTCTGTGTTGATGGGGGAATTATGCAAGTTTCTTTCCTGCAATCTGTGGATGCAGGAAAGAAATGTGCACCGTCTATTACCTGCCTAACTGAAAGTGAAAGTAAATTGTGAATGTCTTGAAAGAACAGAAGAGGGGGAGGGAGACAGATGGGGGAGAGAAGGGATGGAGATAATGCAGTTCAGTGATTACAATGTACTGCAGTCTGCAGTGCACACACTTACCTACGGTCCAGGCTAGAATCTCAGGCATCATTCACACACAGCCAGGAATGCTGCTGATTTTCATATTTCCCGCCCACACTATCCCGGCGTGCTGTATCTGAAGAGAGGGGATGTGTGGGCGGGAAATATGAAAATCAGCAGCAGGGACTGGAAGGAGGAGGAGGAGCTGTATTCCTCCCTGCTCGTATGTGAGGAGAGTGAGGGGGTGGCTGGACTCGCTGGGCTGTGAAAGAGTGTCATAGACTGACACTCGGCTCAGCTTGCAGTCACCCCTCTCGGAATTTACAGGCTGGTTCTCCTGTCCTAACGACGGGAGAAATCAGTCTGTTTTTTCAGTAACTGAGATGAAGGCTTGGGGCCCCCTCCCCCCTCCTACAGTGCTCATGGTATCCTTCCTGCAACTCGCTCTTCTCCGTGCCAATGAGGATGCAGGGAAAGGAGCAGATCGGGCGGCTGTGGTTGTGTGAGCGCTTGCATTATGCAGTGTCAGCGAGCAGAGGGAGGGGGAGGAATCCCCCACAGGAGCTGACTGGGGACGTTCTCCCTCTCAGGAGAGACTATGTTACCCCAGCAGCAGCCCGAGCGAAAAAAAAATGCAAAAAAAAAATGTTTTTTTCTTTTTTTGGGGGGGGGGGGGGCACATGGTGGGGCACAGCATAATGTTGGGGGGGCCAGGGCCCCCTCTGGTCCCCCCTAGGGACGCCATTGGCAGTAATCCATAACAGGATCCATGAGAGTAACAATTAAAGCATGGGATAAAGTACAGGCGATCATGAATCCTGGGATGCAATCCGTCCCTCCTGTCATTTGGGCAGGGGTTGGAATCAAGAGGTTACAGGATGTAGTAGAAAGGGGGAAGCTACGTATGTACCTTTGATCAGCTCAAGACCAGATATCAGTTGCCAAACTGGCATCTGTTTAGATATCTGCAGCTGAGGCATGCCTTTGTGTCTCAATTTGGCTCTGATACCCTGGATCTTCAGTCGTCGGCATTAGAACTTCTTTTACATGAGGATTCTTTGGCCAAGCCTATGTCAACAATGATAAATTAACTATTTACTGTAAGGCCAAGGGCATTAGATAAATGTAGAGATGTTTGGATGCAACTCATTCCGAATTTTCAGGGAGAAGACTGGGACGACATTTGGGAGGTTCCTTTTAAAGCGCTCATGTACGTTAGAGATTGCCTCATCCAATTTAAGCTGATCCACAGAATTTATTATACCCCAGCCAGACTAGCCTCTATTTATAGATCCACCTCGGCAGAATGCTGGAGATGTACAGCCTTGCCGGCTGACTATGATCATATTTTTTGGCATTGTAAGGAAATACCAAATTTTTGGTCGCACTTTACGCACGCACTTTACAGGAACTTTTGTTGGTGCCTTTAACCATCCCAGTCTGCCTTCTGGGGTTGGTGGAAGATTTGGTACCAAAAAGGGCACAGAGGAAATTTTTATCTATTACCTTATTTTATGCACAGAAATCAATTGTATTATACTGGAAAAAAAACAGAAGCACCATCACTTGCATTTTGGAAGGGTATAGTCAATAAATCATTACCTTTCTACAAAGCAACTTATGCGACTTGGGGATGTCAGAACAAATTTGACAAGATCTGGCAGGGGTGGCTGGCAGATTCGTCCACTGTTGGATGAGGTGCTCTATAGCTCATATAAGTTGTTTTGACTAGAGGGGATGCTGGTTAAAAGGTACATCTGATAGATGATGTGGGGGGAGGTTGGGGTATCACCTTCATGTTGATATTGATGGTCAGTGGGAATGTGTGGATAGGCACTTTGCACAAGAGAGAGGGAGGAGGGTTGGCGGGGGGTGGGGGGGTGGATCGATCGCTAGATGTTTATGTATAGTTAGTTTGGTCCCTGTGACCTGTTGAGCCTGGGCATGCCCAATTGGCTCTGTGTTGTATGTTTTATTATTTTTTTTTTTTCAAATCTAATAAAAAGAATTTTCAAAAAAAAAGGTACACAGTGAGTTCAGAGACATTAGGAGCTTGGGCAGTTCGCCAGAGTCTAGTTCTGAGAGTTTTGGCCCTGGTGACCATTTTAATGAGACAGAAATTGAGGGGAAATCTAAAAATATTGTCCCCAGAGCAAAAGATGAGATTACATCATCGGATAGAGATAAATGTTACAATTACAGCAGTCTAAAATGGGAATTTCCTTTTCCATGTCCAGAAAGCAAAGTTATATCTCCCCAGTGGAGAGATTAAAAAATAACTTGATATAGGTTTTAACCATTTCCTGTTCTATTAAAAAAAGGCTACACATACATTTTAAGTATACATACAGTACAGTCGGCGTAACAAAGAGTGCTATCTCTGCTGGGATTTGCCAACATGATATTTTTTATCTACTTCCCTCTTCCAGCTTCTTGAACTGAAAATTGTTTGGCTATAAAACCTGTTAGAAAACTTTTCAGTCTATCATTTCAAAGAAGTCCTTTATTAAATTGGATATAATATAGACTGTATATATACACATTGGTATCCACACAATCCATTTTGTAATTTTGCCCCATCAACCTAATTTACCTACATTCTACACACTGCAGATACTTGCATACCTTCATCTACTAAGTTGACCAGTCCCTGTCAGTCCTGGTGCCGTAATAATAAAAATAATTGCTGGGAAAATTCAATCTCACATTAGCAGAACAGTTCTGGGGTCATTTGGCACATATACACCATACAGGACACCCTCTATAGCCTTAAATACAAAAAAGCAATATTTTTGGGGGGTTTAAAAAAAATGATGATTGCAAAATTGCGTGAAAATTTAAATTACAAATGGGTTTGTAAAACAGTAATGTATATTTTCATTTTTTAATTTACCATTTCTAAATAAAATTGCACTGGTATTAAAAAAAATTAAAACATCACCTCCCCATCCTGGCCACTGCAATAAAAAATGTGGCCAAGCATTAAGGTAAAACAGCAACTGACATTATTTTTTATATCTAAATCCGTCATAAGCCCAGTGCATGCAATAGATTCTTACTTAAAAAAAATCCCCAGAGATTAGAAAATCTGAGCTGGCTTCACTCAGACCAGGAAATGAACAGAACTGTTTCTACACAATATAGGTACTATGGTCAACAGACTATTCTGGTGTAGAAGCTGGGAACTTGCTGTTTATTTAAAAGCCTTTATATGTTTAGTTAAAAAAAAAAGGTTTCAGTTCTTCCCTCCTCCCACCCCTCTCATAGGAACAACCATGAACATTGGATCCTGATGGGCTGTACCCACTGCCTATTTTGTCAGCGGCTGTGGCAGTGGAGAGATGATTTACAGCTCATCTCCGGTGTGGTGTCCAATGTATTTACTATGAGGGAGGGCTGGTACAGCATGCATGCTAAAGCAGCTATTGTTTTAAAAACCAAGCCGCTAAAAAAAAACAGTTAATACTTACCGTATATACTCGAGTATAAGCCGAGATTTTCAGCCCTTTTTTTTGGGCTGAAAGTCCCCCCCCCCTCAGCTTCTACTCGAGTCAGCGAAATTTTTACATTGGAAATAGTACCTGTAAAGAAGTTGCGGCTGCGGCGTCCATCGTTCAAATTCCGCGGTCTCTTCCTGTTCCTTCCGTGATAGGCGATTCTCATCAGACACTCTCCGCCTATCACGAACGGTCTCTCATCCTCAGTTTCCCAGCAGACGTCTGTGATTGGCGGAACACCCAACACAGTGTCTGCTGGGAAACTGAGGATGAGAGAATGTTCGTGATAGGCGGAGAGTGTCTGATGAGAATCGCCTATCACGGAAGGAACAGGAAGAGACCGTGGAATTTGAACGATGGACGCCGCAGCCACAACTTCTTTACAGGTACTATTTACAATGTAAAAATTATAGGAAACAGTGAGGATAGGAAACAGTGAGCTAGGGAACAGTGAGGATAGGAGAACAGTGAGGATAGGAGAACAGTGATGATAGGAACAGTGAGGATAGGAACAGTGAGGATAGGGAACAGTGAGGATAGGAACAGTAAGGATGGGAACAGTAAGGATGGGAACAGTGAGGCATTGTTGACCCTCGGCTTATACTCGAGTCAGTACGTTTTCCCAGTTTTTTGTGGCAACATTAGGTACCTCGGCTTATACTCGAGTTGGCTTATACTCGAGTATATACGGTACCTATCCTGCTGCCTGTGCTGTGATCTCTTTTGCAGAGCTAAGTTGGCTGAAAAAAACTTCTGAATCAGGCACACTTCCAAAATTGTCAGATGCGCTGTGTGCTGTGGTTCTATCCGCTGCCCTCTTTGCCACTACTGTTTTTTTATCTAGCTTTAAGGCAGACATATCAAAGTAATGTTTCCTGAGCTGCATGAAGCCATATCACTCTTTATTTTTGGCCCTAAACTTGTTTAAGTATTTAAACTAAATGAAGCCCCAGCTGTTCTCAAATTGATAATGGTTACATTTCATCACTTTGCAGTTTAATATTCCAGGAAATATTTTACGGCCCTTTTCTCTGGGACACAATGTTGTCAAGTTTAATTATTAATACCATAATTACACCAAAGTGATATAATCTTTTTTTCTGGAATTGAGTAGGAGTGGCTTCAAGAGACATAATGTGGCCCTTTTGAAGATTAATTTCACAGATTTTGTCCCTCTGCTTCATTTGAGTTTGACATGCGTCCTTTAAAGGATTAAGTGCGCTTTTAACTAAACAGTTTTAAACATTAACCTGAAAAAGGTTTTTGAACGTGTTCACTTTAAGCTGCGTGCTTTTTGTATTTTGGAGTGGTTCATGTTGAAAGATCTTTATCAAGAAAATTCCTATTAAGGCCCAACTTCACCTTCTACTCAACGATAGAAATAAGCTGCCTAACGTTGTTAAAAAAATAATTTAAGCCGGCAGCCCTTGCCAAAACTGATTTCAGACCATCCCACGGTGGGGGTGACAGTACAGACGGCTTGGAAGGTTTTCCGCGACCTCTCGGTCGCGCCGCTCCCGTCCCCACTCACCCCGGTAGTGGGCAACCCGGCCTTCAGTCGGGAAACAATGACCCTAGATTCCTGGAATTGAAACTGGTTGAGAGGTCACAGGCACGACTCTTCCTCACCAATGGACAATGTAGAAATAGACAACAAATCTTGGACGACCCTGCCCTGAGAGGGCTCTCTTTCTGGCAAAAGGTACAGCTGTCCCACTACATTTGCTCATTGCCCTCTCCGGCCGCCTTTGAGTTACTATGCCTGGACCAGTCCCCGTTGAGACATGCAATCTCGCTAATATACCAAATACTAGTTTCTCCGTCTCGGACTATAGGCCTCCCTATGTTACCAAGTGGGAGCGGGAACTGGGTTTGCAACTTACGGAGAAACAAGTAGACTGGATCATTCTTTTCACTCACAAGACCTCTATTTGTGCAAGACACGGGATATAAAATCCTGTCCCGTTGGTACTACACTCCGGAAAAGATACACAGGATGTTCCCTCAGAGCATGGACTTATGCTGGAGATCAGGGGAGGAGATTGGAATGCTCCTTCACGTCTTTGGTCTTGCCGCATCTTACAGCCCTTCTAGACAGAGGTACATCGCATTGTCCAGAAATTCACAGATCGGGAGTTACCGATGTCCCCGAGCTCTTCCTTTTGCACCATCACAAGATCCCGAGTAAGAGCTATAGAAAATCAATATTGCCACTCCTGATCACTGCGGCAAAGGGCTGCATCCCTCTGAACTGGAAACAGACTCAGCCTCCATCGGTGGCCGGTTGGTTCAAAAGAGTGGCGGATATACATGCAATGAAGGACTTGGTAGCCACGGAGAAAGGCCTAAATGAGAAATTTTCCAAAACATTGTTCCACTGGCACGAATTCTACTACTCTGAGGAGTACGGACAGCTAGTGGCTCGGTCCCCCTGAAGGGGATCGACTCTGAATTCTCCCCAGACGGAGTGGATGTGACTGGAGGGTGGTACCAATCCCCCCCCCCTTTTTTTTTTTTTTCTTCTTCCTCTTTCTCTTCCTCCCCTTCCCTGTGCACCCTGTTTAATTTCCTTTTTCTTTTTCCGATCTGCCTTTATTGTCAGCACTAAAGTGCTGTGCCTTTTAGAGCCGGTCACCAACGGGCTGGAATTTCTATCTCAAACAATAAACGGCAATTGCCGCAAAAAATGGTCATGTGGGTTACGGAGGACTCCTGTTCCCTCGATACGCGATGCAATTCCCCTCTGATAGCAGACTCCTCCTCTTTACAGTGTGATCTATGTATGGGATTTTGGGAAACGTCTAATTTACTGTGATATGCATCAGTGTGTTCTCTGTATTTCCGCATGCTCTTTTCTTTTAAATAAAGAATTTATAAAAAAAAAAAAATCATTTGAAAAAAAGCAGCTTAACCATACCTGCATCTCCTTTACTGCTTGTTAAGAATATTTCAATTTTTGAATATCTATAACCTGGACACAGGTTCACTTTAAATTACAGAACAGTAATAGCTAGATGTAAAAGTCAAAGCTTGTCAAGGACTAAAAAAGTAATTACCTCCCTTTATTACTCATTCCAGACAGGAATTATAAAGCTGACACACAACCCATACAAAGAAACTTTAACATTCTCACCTGACATTACCTACTAATATAATATCAGTTGCTTCGTTTAGGCCGAGGAGCCTATTTGCAAAATACATCATTTAAAAAGTCCAAACTATTAACATAGCTAAACCTATACCATTGCAACTATATTTATTAGTACAATAAAACAAAAATGGTAATTCCTTTAGGCAAGGGCACACAAACAGATTTTAATGTGTCTGATTTTTATTTTATTACCTGACGGGAAACCTGTCAGAAAAGATATGTGGTAGGTGCAAATGCTGAGGGAATCATTTGTCTGAGGTTACCTGGAGTCTGAGACTTTTTTGGGCTCTTCAGCTGCTTGATCCTACACACTGGGGTTGATTTACAAAAGGCTAACGCCATGGGCGAATGCAGTTCACAGGCGCATAGTTATACGAATAGGAAATTTTGACATCTACTACAGCACGCTTTGGAGAGAGGCTTAAGACACACACACAAAGGAGCCTCTGGGTTTAGCTACTACTCCAGGTGGAACGCACGCTGCTTGTCACAGAGCGGACGGTTTGGACTCTATCGGTCTAGAGCTGCATATTACTTGATGCCTAATTGTTACTGCAAACATGTGCATGCAATAACTATTGCTTTTAACTATGCTTTATGAATAAAAATGGTATTACACAATCACCTGCCTCTTTGTGGCTCATTGGTGGAGCCGTCTTTATAAAGCCTGGTACTGAGAAAGGAGACAGGAGTTCGATTGGATTAAGTCTGGCATATCGATTGATTGGAGAGGTTCACATTTATATATCCATGCTTGATGGTCACACTGTGGCCGAATGTTTTTTGGTGAGCACATTTGAATATGTCACTTTGGGCGGAGCACTTTGTTTTTGTCACATTGGAGCACAATACTTTATAGACACAATGGTGTTAAAGGTATAATTGGACTGAACTGTTTTTTCATTTATTTTTATTTTCATTTCTATTTTTACTATTTAAATTGTGTTGAATTTTTTTCAAATTTTTGATGAATGGACACAATTTTTTATATATCTTTTTTGAATATACTGTATATCATCTGATGTTCACAGTCACTTGTTGATAATCCTATTGATTAAAGTGGATGTAAACCCGATTTTTTTTTTTTTGCTGTCACAATGTAGAGTATAAGATTTCCTATCATTTGTGCCAGGTCTTGCCACAAAGAGTTAATCCAGCTCTGAGCAATCCTCTTTTATTGTTCAGTGAGATAAAACAGACAAACAGAGAAAAACCTTTGTCTGTTCCGCCCCCTTGCTTTGAGTGACAGGTTATTTACATATCTTGTGCACTAGCTTTAGAAGGCATTCTTTTTTATTTACCACCCCCACTCCTTTTCTGAAGTCATGTGGTTACTTTTCTGGATTTTGACTGGATGTTAGTGATCATAGCAGAAGGAATACACAGGAGAAAATGCATGTTACAAGGGGAGTGTAGAGGTGGGCAGGGAGTCTACTGACATCAAAACTCCACCCACCGAGCTCCAGACAACAGATCCACCCACAGAATCTGCAGTTTTTCAGTTCTTATAACAGACAGATGGGAGACATTTGACAGATAAGGATACATGCAGGGGTCATGTATATCCTTATAAATCAGCACTATGGCAGTAGTTTAGAAAGGATGAGAGTGGGTTTACATCCACTTTAATATTTTTTATTATTATTATTATCTTTTGGATTTTTTTGGGTTATTTGTTAATTGGATTTTAATTTATAC
Organism: Rana muscosa; assembly: GCA_029206835.1. NCBI lineage: Eukaryota > Metazoa > Chordata > Amphibia > Anura > Ranidae > Rana > Rana muscosa. The sequence continues at coordinate 233,385,130 of CM055118.1, forward strand.
AGCAGAACAACAGTGGCAGGCCGACAGGAGGATCAGTCCAAAGGAAGGCAATGGTGATGAATATTCTCAGGAAAAATAAAAGATTGCTCCATATGGTGCAGATCAACCAAATAGGTTTATTTTAAATTAAATGTCATAAATCAAATGACAAATATAAGTAAAAGTGATCACAGGATAAATATATATGTAGCGGCCTCACCCCTCTCTCCCTTTCTCATACTCAGCTTGTCTTTCTTCGTCTAGGGGTTTCAGTGCTGGGGAGAGGGATGAGATACACCACGGCCCATGTCCTCCATAGCTGAGAGGTGAAGGCCAGAAAGATTGGGCCTTGTGTAGGTGTCCTAGAGTCAAGTCCAGTACTTCGTCCCTGACCCCTTTGCTCCTAGTAACCAGAGTTCCACACAGCGAATAGGTCCAACTCAGTTTTATTCTTCTTGGCGTACAAACATACAGTTTCTTTATTGAGTAATAATAGGGATAGATCGAGGCACAATCCTTTCCCTTCTGTTGCTAACCACTGTGGTATCACCAGTGGTAAATAGTCACTGCCACTGACTATGTGAGGTAGAACGTGAATTACCTTCGCTAGCACGGCCCCTGTCAGGGGAAGGAAATCCGTCCAAGGGAGAAACCGGAGGCCTCTCTGTCACCAGCGATGCTGCGCCGGACTCTCCAGAGAAGTTCCGCACATCAGTCCTCACGAACTCAGACACGGGCACCCAAGGAGTTAGGGCCCCCTCGGATTCCTTCACCCTCGCGGAACTCAGTCGAAGGTACTGAGCCCCAGGCGTCCGCCATAGTACCTCACCCCAGGCTAAAGGTGCCTGAGATGGACTCCATCTCCGCTCTGGCTAGGTCAAGGGCACCTAGGCCTGGAACACTGGAACGCCAGCACCCAAGCTGAAGGTGCCTGGGTGCGGCCGAGTCCTCTGACTCCCACTCCGGACTCCGAACTCTGAACCCCGTGGTAAGGGCGTCCGCCCCTTTTATCCCCTCTCCCTTTGCGTCACAGCGGGTTCCCCGCCCCGCTGTACCAGCTCCAGGGAAGGACAAAAAGGCACAGTCTTGTGTACACTACCACCCAGATGCTTCCCCTAAATTCAAATACCCGCTACACTCTCCCCCTGGTGATTTGGCACTGGTCCCCAGTGTCTGGTGCAAACTCATGTCTCCAAAAGAGTGGCAACATAAGTTCAACCCAGAGACAAAATACAAGCAGCTTGTCCCCCCCAGCCCTGCACTTACCTTCCTCGAGTCAGCACCGTCCTTCTTCCGTCCTCGATGTCTTCTCCCGCCCTCGATGTCACTTCAGCCAATCAGGTTACCGGTAACCAGACCCGGTGAACCTGATTGGCCAGGGAACGCACCCCTGTGCGTCCTCTCATTAGGTATTTAGAAGCCGATTACAGCCCTCAGGCATCTTCGGATTTTTCTCTTTTAACTTCTGTTTTGGGCAGTCACTTCGCCCGGATCAGTGCGCACAGGAAACGCACAGGCATCGATCTCTCCCTCCGGAGTGGCAGTCCCAGTAAGGTAGTTGAGGTGGAAAGCACGAGGCTTTTCTGTGGATGGTTCCACCTTGAAGAGAAACTCCTTGCAGACCTCACATCGCCCCAAATGGCTTCAGCTGGACCACCAGTCCCGAACAGCCGGGACAGATCACACTGAGGGCCTCCATGTCTCTGCAGGTGTACAGAGCCAATCGCCCCCCGAGGCCTTAGTCTTATGCCCGTATCCATGATCGGAGCAGCCAGAGAAGACATGTCCATGAAAGGAGAAGCTGAAATCCATGGAGTGGTTGAAGTCATCTTCTCTCTTCGCTGCTCCATTGCGCACTGACCCACCCGCGCCGGAATCTCCACGTGCGTACGTCCACATGGCCAGACTCCTCCCACCTTCTGCACTTGTTCGCGGGCTTTTCCTTCTCCCCGCCCACGAACTACGCAGCTATGGGTTGCCTCGTGGCGCATTGACCAATATGGCCGACCTACTCGGAACTCCTCCGGGCAGCAAAGTTCAAATTCAGACACCATACACATCCCGGATACGATGCCCCCACGTGTAGCGGCCTCACCCCTCTCTTCCTTTCTCATACTTGTCTTTCTTCATCTAGGGGTTTCAGTGCTGGGGAGAGGGATGAGATACACCACGGCCCATGTCCTCTATAGCTGAGAGGTGAAGGCCAGAAAGATTGGGCCTTGTGTAGGTGTCCTAGAGTCAAGTCCAGTACTTCGTCCCTGACTCCTTTGCTCTTAGTAACCAGAGTTCCACACAGTGAATAGGTCCAACTCAGTTTTATTCTTCTTGGCGTACAAACATACAGTTTCTTTACTGAGTAATAATGGGGATAGATCGAGGCACAATCCTTTCCCTTCTGTTGCTAACCACTGTGGTATCACCAGTGGTAAATAGTCACTGCCACTGACTATGTGAGGTAGAACGTGAATTACCTTCGCTAGCACGGCCCCTGTCAGGGGAAGGAAATCCGTCCAAGGGAGAAACCGGAGGCCTCTCTGTCACCAGCGATGCTGCGCCGGACTCTCCAGAGAAGTTCCCCACACCAGTCCTTACGAACTCAGACACGGGCACCCAAGGAGTTAGGGCCCCCTCGGATTCCTCCACCCTCGCGGAACTCAGTTGAAGGTACTGAGCCCCAGGCGTCCGCCATAGTACCTCACCCCAGGCTAAAGGTGCCTGAGATGGACTCCATCTCCGCTCCGGCTAGGTCAAGGGCACCTAGGCCTGGAACACTGGAATGCCAGCACCCAAGCTGAAGGTGCCTGGGTGCGGCCGAGTCCTCTGACTCCCACTCCGGACTCCAAACTCTGAACCCCGTGGTAAGGGCGTCCGCCCATTTTATCCCCTCTCCCTTTGCATCACAGCGGGTTCCCCGCCCCGCTGTACCAGCTCCAGGGAAGGACAAAAAGGCACAGTCTTGCGGTGTGAGTTCAGCTCCGGCCCAGGGCAACAGCGCCACCTGTGGACCACAAGGAACCTCACACCACCAGAGTCCTCCAAGAACCAGAAAAAGGTCCCGGATCCCCTAGCAATTAGTGCATCTGGGTTACACTACCACCCAGATGCTTCCCTAAATTCAAATACCCGCTACATATATAAAAAGCAATGTAAGAAGCAGAAAATGCTAGCCCGACGCATTTCAACTCTAGGGGTCTTCAACAGGGCCATATGCCTTCCTTTGGACTAATCCTCCTGTTGGCCTGCCACCATTGTTCTGCTGTCCTGTTGGAAATCTAGGATTCACCGTTCGGTCCAGCTCGGCCTTTCCATCCATACAGCATTGGAGGAACCAGGGGTTCAAAGCCTTTCTGACTCACTGCTGTATGGCATGTGCGTCCACCACATCTGGTAAGAGTATCCAACTTTTTCCATATTGAGAACTCTCAGAAGTAACCACAAGCATTGTACTATCCACTTTGAATGTTTGGTGTCTTCTGCATCTGGAAGTAAATGTCCCTCCTTGCCTCTGTGGACTTTATGTTTTGTGGACTTATACCACTCTGTTTCTGTTTTCAGTGGATTCATATCCATTCACATATTTGTTTGTCACTGTGAATTAGTGGTTCACATTGTTGCTTTGTGGACCTTCATCACTTTGTTTTTAGTGGATTTATATCTGTAGCGGGGTCTCTAAATTTAGGTGGGACACTCAGGTGTGTAAGTATGGGAATAGTGGACCATTTGTGTTCGTGGAGGATTGGATGGTGTAATAATCTCCTTGGCCTCTGGGTAGCGGGGTACCTGGAGGCTCAAGGTAGATTTGCCATTACAGTGCTACCCTTTTTGTCCCTTTACGGAGATGGTACGGCGAGGGCGGGGAACCTGCCGTGGTGTCGATGGGAGGAGATAAAAGGGGGAGACGCCCTAACCACGAGGTCTTCAGGAGGATCTTCTTCACGCGCCTAGGCACCTTAGGCCTGGGTGTGGGCTGTTCCGGATTCCGGCCCAGGCGCCCTACGCCTGATCGGGATAGAGTTGGAGTCCATCCCAGGCACCTTCAGCCTGGGGTGAGGTACTAAACTAGGAGGCCTGGGGTCCAGTGACTTCGACTGGATTCCGCGAGGGTGGAGAAGTCCGAGGGTCCCTGAGGTGGATGGGGCCCATGTCTGAGGTGAGGAGGCCGGGGAGGTTACCCATCCGGAGAGTCTGGAGCAGCATCAACCCAGTGACGGATGGGCCTCTGGTGACTCCCTTGGAGGGACATCTTCCCCTGATAGGGGCCGCAGCTCAGCGAAGGTACTCCTATCTACGTTCTCTTGAGTCGCTGGTAGAGACTCTCAAATTCTAAGTCCTTTCTAGCTAATGCTATAGTAACCGCTGGCGAGATCGCAGTGGTTTAGCTAATAATCAGGATAGTGCCTCGACCTGCTCATTCCCCGTATCAAAATGTTATCAAGTCGCAACCAGTTGGCTACTGAAGCACTGTTTATTGTGAGATGTACAATAAAGCAAGAGTTGGACTGTGATCGGTGTGTGGAACTCTGGTTAATGGGAGCAGAGGGAAGTGTTGACACAGCAGGACTTGATTCTAGACAAAAGCACATAGGCCCGAGGAAATATCTGGTACTGGCCTTCACCTCACCCACAGCTATGGGGAGAACATGGGCCGTAGCGCATCTCACCCTGTCGTGTGACATACCCCTAGACAAAGGAGATGGGGTGAGGCCGCTACACGTGGGGGCTCGTGAGTCCGGGATGATATGTGTTTTAACTTTGGAAGAAAGAATGGCTGTGTCTGGACTTTGCTGCCCGGAGGAGTTCCGAGCAGGTCGGCCATGTGATTGGCCAAAGTGCATCCCTGTTCAAAGTCGTGGAAATGACCCTAGGACGGGAAAGGCCCATGCAGAGGAGCGAGAAGAGGGAGGAGTCCAGCCGTGTGAAGTACTACATGTGGGGGCTTTTATTGCACTGCGCCACGAGGCACCCCGTGACTGTACAGACTGTGGGTGGAGCTTGAAGGAAGCTCGCGAAAACGTGCAAGTCATGGGAGGAGTCTGGCCATGTGGAGGAACTCACGTGGAGACTTCGGCGCATGGTCAGTGCGTGATGGAGCAGCAGACAGTCGGGATGGCCTCAAGCTCCCCGTGGATTCCGGTTCCCTACCCCACGAAGATGACTACGTTCGCTGCTCCCCTTACAGACACGGGGATAAGACTCAGGCCCCGAGGACAGTTGGCTTTGTACTCATGCAGAGACACGGAGGCCCTCGGCGTGATCTGTCCCGGATGCTCGGGACTGGTGGTCCACCTGAAGCCAATCGGGCGTTGCGAGGCATGCAAAGAGTTCTTGTTCGAGGTGGAGCCATCCACAGTAAGGCCCCGGGCCCTTCGCCTCAACAGCCTCACAGGTACCGCTACTCTAGAAGGAGAGATCCAGGCCTTTGCGGAGGTTCCCGTATGCACTGACCAGGGCGATGTGACTGCCCGAACAGAGACTGAGAGAGAAAAATCAGAGGATGCTGCTTCGGTCACCACAGATTCTCTGCTCCCACCTCCAAAGAGGAAAGTTGGCCTGGTGCAGGCCTCCTGTGGTCGTGGTCAAGCTTCACCCCTTCGCTTGCCTGGCCTGGATGGATCCGGTTGGAAGAGTCCTGGACATCCCAGTTCTACAAAAGGTCAAGGTGAGCCAGGGGCTGGGACTGTGGTGGTGGTTGGAGGTGTCTGGGGTCCACAGTCAGTGGAGCCCGCAAGGGAGGGTAGTACCACGTCTACCAGAGACTACCTTCCCGCCGAGATGTATGACACTTCCGACCTAGAGTCGCTGTCAGATTGTGGAGATGACGGGGAGATTGATGAACTGTTTCATCGGAAGGGCTGGGACAAACGCCCATTGCCTGTGTTACGGGCACCGCAGGATTCCCCTATGTCAATAGGAGACAGCACGCCCCGGGTACAAGCCCCGGAGTCTACGAGGAAGTCTAGTCCTCAAAGTGCCTTCCCACAATCTACAACATCGCCCGTTTTGGTGGCGGGGATGCAGCGAGCCTCACTACGAGCACCGAGAGAAAAGCCATCAGAGGTAGTGAAAGTACCTCGGCACCCGGAGGCCATCGTTCAATCCGGAGAAGGTAAGCGGGAAGCCATGCCTCCTTTGGCCAGATTGCAACGACTTTTCTCACAGAGAGTCGCCCGTGAGTATGGGTGGGAATATCCCTACTTGCCTCGGGACTTACTTTTTGAAGTTGAGGTCATACGCCAGGGATGGTATGACGAATTTGTTTGGGAAAGGCTCAAAGTACCCCATGCACGAAGATATTTGTCCTGATCGCCACCCGTGTCGAAAAAGTTTCGGGACTGCAGAGCAGACTGGACGTGGGGCCGCCATATCCACGCAGACAAGGTGCGCATCTGCAGGAAAGATGGAGAGGATGCTGACTATTCAATTGAGGTTTTTGATAAACATCTGAAGCCCTTGTTCTTGCCTGACCCGAAGTTCTATTTGTGAGTAGAGACTCACTTGTTGTTTCCTTTCCTACAGAAGTGTTCCTGCCGGAGCATCCGAACTGTACCCTAGTTTTTTATTTGGGTTTTTTGTTTTCTACTCTTCAGGAAGAATGAGAGCAGTTTTTGTTTGTTCTCTCGTTCTCACGGCTCAAAGACAGACTTTGGAGGTAGAATTAGTGTAGGGACGCAGGAAGAATGAAGATTGCACCAAGTGTCATTACCGCGGCACTGTCACCAGGTGGCAGTGTTGTGCAACGGCTGTTTGTTTTTTTTACAGGCGCATCACTTTACTCATTGGAGCGAGTGGGTCTATTGGTTGATGGACCCATTCATTCCAAATTAACACAAAATTGTCAGGATGTGGCTTTTCTTGTGTGTTGTTTTTTTTTTCCCTTCTGCAGGAGATTCGTCTGTCAAGACTGCTGAGTATGGGGTGGTTCTTAGACAGTGAAGGGAGGGATTGTATATGTGTATATGATAGATGTTTTTAGGGAAAAGTTTTATTGTTTTATGTTCCCTTTCCCCTTTGAGCAGGTCCTGGTATGGTTGAGGTTCAAAAAATGTAGGGATAGCCTCTGGGGCTAGGCTTGTGTCATCACTCCATGGGAGACATGGGTTTGCACCAGACACTGGGGACCAGCGTCAAATCACAGGGGGGAGTATGTAGCGGGGTCTCTAAATTTAGGTGGGACACTCAGGTGTGTAAGTATGGGAATAGTGGACCATTTGTGTTTGTGGAGGATTGGATGGTGTAATAATCTCCTTGGCCTCTGGGTGGCGGGGTACCTGGAGGCTCAAGGTAGATTTGCCATTACAGTGCTACCCTTTTTGTCCCTTTCCGGAGATGGTACGGCGAGGGCGGGGAACCTGCCGTGGTGTCGATGGGAGGAGATAAAAGGGGGAGATGCCCTAACCACGAGGTCTTCAGGAGGATCTTCTTCACGCGCCCAGGCACCTTAGGCCTGGGTGCGGGCGGTTCCGGATTCCGGCCCAGGCGCCCTAGGCCTGATCGAAATGGAGTTGGAGTCCATACCAGGAACCTTCAGCCTGGGGTGAGGTACTAAACTAGGAGGCCTGGGGTCCAGTGACTTCGACTGGATCCCGTGAGGGTGGAGAAGTCCGAGGGTCCCTGAGGTGGATGGGGCCCATGTCTGAGGTGAGGAGGCCGGGGAAGTTACCTGTCCGGAGAGTCTGGAGCAGCATCAACCCAGTGACGGATGGGCCTCTGGTGACTCCCTTGGAGGGACATCTTCCCCTGATAGGGGCCGCAGCGCAGCAAAGGTACTCCTATCTACGTTCTCTTGAGTCGCTGGTAGAGACTCTCAAATTCTAAGTCCTTTCTAGCTAATGCTATAGTAACCGCTGGCGAGATCGTAGTGGTTTAGCTAATAACCAGGATAGTGCCTCGACCTGCTCATTCCCCGTATCAAAATGTTATCAAGTCGCAACCAGTTGGCTACTGAAGCACTGTTTATTGTGAGATGTACAATAAAGCAAGAGTTGGACTGTGATCGGTGTGTGGAACTCTGGTTAATAGGAGCAGAGGGAAGTGTTGACATAGCAGGACTTGATTCTAGACAAAAGCACATAGGCCTGAGGAAATATCTGGTACTGGCCTTCACCTCACCCACAGCTATGGGGAGGACATGGGCCGTAGCGCATCTCACCCTGTCGTGTGACATACCCCTAGACAAAGGAGATGGGGTGAGGCCGCTACATATCCATTTACACATTCACTCTTTTGTGTATACTTTGCCCCAGTGGTTTTATCATTATTTTTCACATATACCATCTGTGTGCACTTCACAACATACACATGTATACAATTACTGTGTTTTTCACTTAGCGCTACACTAATTTTTCCATATAAAACAATCATTGGCTGCTGCATTGTTTGTGAGACAGCACAACAGGAATCTATCTCCCTCACTGACATTTGTTATGTGCAGGCACAACAAAATTCTAAAGAGTGTCCTAGACACTCTATGAAGTCCCCTGTTTGTTATCTTTTAGGATGAATTACTTCACAGTACAAGCAGCTAGAAAGGTCAGGAATAGCTTTCTTTTTTTTTTTTTTTTAAGATCCTTTACTGCTTGTTAAGAATATGTAAATAATTCAATATCCAAAGTCTGGACACATTTTAAGGACTCGTGATTGAAACGAGTTGAGCACCACAATGCAGTATGGAGTGTTGTCCTGCAAATAAAATTAAGACTGCAGTCTAATTTGTACAATGCCCACCCCAAAAAAAATTGTTCTTGGTGGCCTTAGCTAGCAGTGCACCATCAAATATTTTTCATTTCTTTAAACATAAGTCCTTTTTAGTGCAATAATTAATTAGCACTGCACGTACTGTACCAATAAATTTTTACAACTTCTTGACCTGCTACTTCGTTCAGAAATAAGTCATTTTAAACTGTGATTGAGAGCAAGACTGTGGATTTACAGAACAAATAACTATGACTGCCCTGGGAATCTCTCCAAACTGTTATCTTTTAAGAAAGAAATACGTGTTACAGTGGCGTGCATTATTTTCAATTTTGGAATGTGCTGTGGAGGAAGTGAATTTAAACCACATCAGCAATGGATGCGTTATAACTCTGCAGCGGGGGAAGAAAAGGCGTATACTTATTGGCACCAATCAAAGGGCCTTTGTTTAATTTCAAAGCAGCATCTTGTGCAGAAAATCGATACTCCAACTTTTTTTTTCTCTTAGCCTATTAAAATGCTTTGTGTGGGACTGAAATGTTATGCACCTTGATTTACACTGCAGAGGAGAGAACGCATCATGCAAATTCTGCACAGCACAAAAGCCCTATTTGTATGTTACTTCAACCCTAAAATTCTGAAAAAAAAGCCTTGTATGTCTCTCTGGAATAAAATGTGCTCCAAAGACATTTGGGGCATTGTGATACATTTTCTTCAGTAACTGGAGCTGCAGACGTTGTGTTATTCAGGCCCCTTTCACACTGAGGCGCTTTGCAGGCGCTATTGCGCTAAAAATAGCGCCTGCAATGCGCCCCAAAAAATCTGCTTAATTGTATCCAATGTGAAAGCCCGAGGGCTTTCACACTCGAGCGTTGCGCTTGCAGGAGGGTCAAAAAACTCCTGCAAGCCGCATCTTTGAGGCGCGATAGGAGCGGTAAATATACCGCTCCTATAGCGCCCCTGCCCATTGAAATGGGGTAGCGCCCCAAAACGCCCGCAAAACGGCGTTATTGCGGGCGTTTTAACCCTTTTTCGGCCGCTAGCGGGGTTAAAATCCCCCCGCTAGCGCCCGCAAATAGCGGCAAAAAATACGGTATAGCGGCGCTAAAAATAGCGTCGCTTTACCGCCAGCGCATCCAGCGCCTCAGTGTGAAAGTAGCCTAAGTTAAAGTTATATTAAAGGCTAATGTTTTTTTTTTTTTTATAAAAAATATGTTATACATGCCTGCTCTGTGCAATGATAGAGAATGTCTCTTATCTCCTCTTTGGCAGCCCCTCACCGGCATTGTCTGCAGCTTCTTCTTCCAAGTGCCCCTCAGCAACCCGGGTGCTAGAGGAACACCCATGCAGGCACACTAATGAGCTGGGCTGTGTGTGTGTGTATATAGTGGAGGGCTGGAGTGAGCTGGGGTGGTGAGATGCAGTGGCGGCTGGTGGTAATTTTTATAGGGGGGGCGGCAGACAGTGCACCCACAGCCAACCACCCCTCCCCCCTCCAGTATGGTCCGGAGCGCTTACCCCATACCCCATCTACGGCAGGCAGCGCTTCACCCGGGCGACAGGCGGCGGGCATCATGGGCGGCTTTGGCTTTCCCTTCCTCTGCTCTCCTCCACGGGCATCTGGCGGCTTCCGTCTCCTCCCTACTCCTCGTCGGCCAATCGGAACGCTTCTCTTTTCGGCCAATGGGGAAATGGGTCTCACACCCGCTTCCTGATTGGACGGGAGGAGAATCAGTGTGAAAATTGTGAATATTTAATCGCTATTGTTACACAACTGGGTGGGCTCGGTTAGCAGTGCTCTGCGACCCGAGCCCACCCTTTTTTGAAGCCTATTAGAGCCCGTGGCTCTAATCACATGCTTCAAACCCACCCCCCCATTGGAACTCATGCATCCGGCGTCCTGCATGGGGGCCATACGCATGGATGGGGGCCCGGCCGCACCTAATGGATGGTCCGCGCCTGGTGAAATGTGTTTACGGAGGGGGGGCAGTTAGTAGTGTTTTATTTTATTTTTTTAAATAACAAACAGATTTATACTTACCCGCTCTGTAGAATTGCACAGAGCAGCCCTGAGCCTTCTCTTCTGAAGTTCCCTAACAGTGCTCCTGACTCCTCCTCTTCTTAAGGCTTTAAAAACACTTTCAAGTAAAAAACATTGGAGTTTAAAAGCACTTTATATATGGCAATGAGAGTGAACACAAAACAAAAGAACGTAGAAATATGTGAGATATACTGTATATAACAAAGATGTGATAAGATGTTTTCACACTGGGGCTATAAAAAGCACATTTGAAAAAAAAATATGAAAAATAATTACATTGAAAAATACTTTTTTTAAATCTAGCAGTAGACCTTTAGTGACAACTGTCTGCAGATCTAAGGCCTAAGGTGTTATAGCACTATCCCCATAGGAGCTGCTGGTTTAATTTTGGGTCTGCCATTACCTGACTGTTCACCATATCCGCCATAGGGGTCCCATTGGAGAGTTGTTCACAGATGTCCGCACCAAACACTAGAGCCCTGTACACACGATCGGATATCTTATGGATTCTAATCCGATGTTTTTTTCCATCGGAAATTCGATGAAACTGTCTTCCATCAGTCTTGCCCACACACCATCAGTCAAAAAACGGACCGTTTCAAACGCGGTGACGTAAAACACTCAGATGAGCCGAGAAAAATTAAGTTCAATGCTTCTGAGCATGCGTCGACTTGATTCTGAACATGCGTGGGTTTTTTATCCGATGGATTTCCACACAGACGATCGGATTTTGCTATCGTTTTTTTTCCCATCGGATAAATTTAAAACATGTTCTATTTTTTCACACCGATGGAAAAAAGATCGATGGGGCCCATACACAATCGGTTCGTCCGATGAAAACAGTCCATCGGACTGTTTTCATTGGTAAAACCGATCGTGTGTACACGGCTTTAGTCTCTTTTTCCAATGCTTTTATTAACAAACGTCTGGTAGAGGGATGGAGGGTTAGGGGAGATTCAGGTACCTTGTTTTGCGGATCACGGGTACTTCTTTGATCCAGAGGACAAACAGCTCCACAACTGGATCTAGCAACCACCGGATAGGCCTCTCTCACTGACCTAGCAGCCGGTGCGGTGCTCGGTCATAGCCTCTGCCACAGACTTGATGAATATAACTTGAGTCGTTGTACAATTCTCTGCCACAGGATTGTATAACCAAAAACTTTTGTAAAGTCAAAGTACAAACTCACAGTACCAGTATCTTTCAGCCATCCGGTGATACTGTGAGGTAGATTTGGCCGGGATGCGTCCTCCAATTGAGTCTCCAATGGCTCAGTTTCTCCCCGCAGGCAAGACAGCTCAGGACCACCCCCGGACCAGTAGGCCCCAGAAACTCCTGGGCCTACTTCCAGTAACGAGGCCTCGGGTCAGCAGGCCCCGAGGTAGAAGAACTGCTACGACACACCTTAGGCCAGGAGGGCCATCAGATCAGAGAGAGTGCGAAAACGGTGTCTGTCCCTTAAGTACCATCTCCCAGAATGCACAGCTGGTAAACCACTCGCACTGGTCTGTTTCTGGGTAAAGAGGTACTCAATGCATCCAGCCTGCTGTATTTTCAACACTGACCGAGGGTGACAGCGACACCCACGGCCAAGTGGAAAACGCACAACACAGCTGAACTGGAACAGAAACCAGAAATTTAACATAATACTCTGAGCTAAACTACAGCTCAGATAACTTAAATTTACATATAGCGCCTAGTCAATAGAAGCAGGGAGCTACAGTGTGTTGCTGCAAAAATGCTCTAGACCAGTGGTTCTCAACCTGGGGGTCGGGACCCCCTCGGGGGTCGAATGATGATTTGCCAGGGGTCACCGAATCCTGGGCTTTTCTCCCAGCCTTTTTGCGGCTGCCCAGTAGGGCTGTCTCTGGAGCCTGTGGCAGCCCAGCTGGGCTGTTCCTGAAGCCTGCGGCCACCCACTCAGCCTCCTCGCAGCCGCCCATTCAGTTCACGGCATGGCTGGGGGGCAGAGACTAGAGGAATGTGCAGTGGGTGGGGCTGGAGGAGACCCTATCTGCTGATTTCGGCATAGGTGTCACTGCTACGAGACACCACAAAGTCGGAGACACAGGGAAGCCGGAGACACAGTGAGTAACACTACCTGTGATTAGAGTTGCCATTAAAAGTCCCCACTACAGTTCTCAGATCAGCAGATGACCTTGATCAAGAGCACCTAAGTTGGCTGATCAGAATTCCCCGCCAGCATTGTCACTCATCCCAACTTCCTGCCAGCACTGCCACTCATCCCATTCCAAGGAGTAAGAGGAGGAATAAAAATAGAGAATACATGGAAGAGAGAGGAAAAGAGGGGGAGGAACAAAGAAAAAGGGAGAGAAAGAATAAGAAAAAGAACAAGAAAGACGGCTAGAGAGAAGGATGGGGGAAAAAAATAAAAGAAATTAAGATGGAGAGAGATAAAAGGGAAAGAAAGGAGAACAAAGAGAAAGACTGGTACATCCTAAAATGTACCATAAGGGGTTTAATACTGTATGAGTGGAAGGGACTCGGGGAGCGCTAAATGTCCTTGGGTTAGGGGTGCAAATTACTTGTCTTGCCTTGGGTGCTGACAACCCACGCTACGAAAATAATTTTACTGTTAGGGGTCCCTACAACTTGGGAAATTTTATCAAGGGGTCACAGCACTAGAAAGGTTGAGAACCACTGCTCTAGACAGTCATAAGCCCACCACACGTTACAATATGATTGTACAATCTCCTTTATATCTACCAACAACTATGTAGTACAAGGGCCTGCCTATTTGGATACAAATTGTTAGGATAGTTTAGGCAGGTCCTCATATTACATAGTTTTGGTAAAGCAAAAGTTGATTGTAAAAACTGTAGAACCCTCTAGCTCTGGGGTCGGCAGCCCATCGATCGCAATCTACCTGTTGATCGCGAGAAGCCAACAGGGGCCGAGCTGTTCCCCTGGTCTCCGCCGGCGACGTTCTCCCTTCACTTGCAGAACTGAGTGAGAGGCAGCACAGTGCTGGATGGAGGGCGGGACTGGGAGCTGCTGTAGTTAACTTTGCAAGTTAACCAGCAGGTGATTGGTTGCTAGGCGGTACTAGCAACCAATCATCAACTTGTTAACATGAAAAGTTAACTAAAGCACCTCCCGGTCCCACCCTCCATCCAGTACTGTGCTGCCTCTCTCTCCTCTGTGATGTAGAGCCGCTGTATGGTAGGAGAGAGCTACCTAAAGCTGTGTGTTGTGAACACTTCTTTCTTTGGGAGTGACAGAGGAAACAGCAATAGAGGGGCAGAGCACACTACTGGGAGGGGGGAGAAGCGGAGGATAGTGCTATGCAGGGGGGCAGAGGAGAGAACACTACTTTAAGGGGGGGTTGCAGAGGACACTACTGTGTCGAGGGGGGGTTTGGTGCAGAGGACACTGCTATGAGAGGGGGGCAGGGGACACTACTGTGTGGGGATGTATAAGAGAGGACACTGCTAAGGGGTGGCAGATGTCACTACAGAGGGGAGTGGCAGAGGACACTACTGTGGGGAGGGGGGATTTGGTGCAGAGGACACTGCTATGGGGGACAGGGGACACAACTGTGGGGGGGGGGGTGGATGGCAGAGGACACTGCTATGGGGTGGCGTAGGGCACTACAGAGGGGGGCAGAGGACACTACTGTGGGGGGGAGGGGGTTGCAGAGGACACTGCTATGGGGGGCATTACAATGAGGGAGGCAGAGAACACTACTGTGTGGGGGGGGTGCAGAGCACACTGCTATGGGGGGGCAGAGGGCACTACAGAGGGGGGACAGAGGACACTACTGTGTGTGGGGGGGATGCAAAGGACAGTTCTATTGGGGGGCAGAGGGCATTAAAAGGGGGGGCAGAGGGCACTACAGTGGAGGGGGATGTCAGAGGACACTGCTATGGGGTGTGAGAGAGAGGCTCTGTCGCTATAAGTTTATAGGAACAGGAGACTAAGAAGTCTCATTAAGGGTTAATGCAATGTTCAGAACTAACATCTTTCCAGATTCTGTAGTTCTGAATCAGAACATTCAATCCTGGGTCCAGATTTTGCTAGATGCCTGCAACCTGACTCACTACACAGGTGTGCAGGGTCATTATATAGTCAGGTCTGAGAATTGCTCAAGGCTCTCATTTTGGGAGACAGCTTCCAGTTTGGTGTCTGGAAAGTCTCAACCGGGGGGCCGGAGGTTCTCAGCCAGAAGCAACGAGACAGCAAGTCTCGGTCCCAGGAGTCAGATCGGGTTCTATCAGGGGTGTCGGGAGAACCCCAATCCTTTGGCCAGAGGTGGGCCACACAGCAGGACACTGCAACTGAAGGCTAGAGAGCCAAGTGTCCGAGAGCTGAATGACACAGTCAAAGGACTGGTAAGAGGAGCATCAGTGCTGCCAACACATAAGCCAGGTGGCTTGGTATTTTCGTTAATTCTTGTTTTGTGGAAGAAACCCCTGCGTGGGCAACTGGTGTATAAGTGAATTTTTCCTTTACCCTATAAAAGTGGGCTGCCACACGCTAAAACTACAGTTTGAACTGGCACAGCTCATTGTGAATGCACCTACTACTTGATTTTAAATACCCCAATCCCACAGGGGGGCAGAGGACACTGCTTTAGTGAGGCACAGGACACTACTGTTTGAGGGGGTCAGAGGACACTACCATGTGTGTGTGTGGGGAGGAAGGAAGAGAAGACACTACAGTGGGGAAAGCATAGTTCATGTGTGGAACCAAGTAGGGGGGGTGATGTAAGGGGAGGCAGAGGACACAACTGCTGGGGTGGGTGTCAGAGCATACTACTGGGGGGGGGGGGGAGCCAGGCATAAGATACTACTGTGACAGAATATGTTTTTATTGGAGGCTTTTTTAAAAGAGCAATGATGAATTTTTGAATTACTGCTTTCACTCCAATGTTCACATGTGCAATCCCATCTTCATACATGGGTGTACCTCCTGCGTGTGTTTATATATCGTGGGGGACTTTAAAAAAATGTTTTGTTTTTTTATGTGATATGTGCTACCATTTTGGTGTGATGCTTCTCTTTACTGAGACATCAGGGGCCTATTAAATCCCTGATGTCTTAACTGCTGTCCACTGAAGCTATAGGAGCACAGGTTGTGCTCCATTAGCTTCTTTTCTGGCCACAGCAGCTGGGGAAAGTGACAGCCGGACCTGGAAGCAATGTACAGTAATACCCATCAATCAAAGGAAATCAGTAAATGAACACTCACTGGTCTCCCTCTTTTCCTCCCACAGACACCCACCATTTTGGTCTGGGCTCTGCAGGTGGGACAGCGAAGCCTGGAGTGCATAGTTGGGGCAGTTAGGTGGGGAGAGGGCAGTACCTTCAGTGGGCTGTGGAAGTGATCATTGCCTGCTCTATAAATGTAAACAGGTGCCTGGCTGCTATATTAGTAACATAGTAATTATGTAAGGCCTAAAATGGACATCCTTTGCTCTGAATATAATTTGGCTTGTGCTGCTCCTGAAATGTGGAAACTGAGGGTTCTGCAATACCTAGCTTTTATTCTGTCAGTGCCTTTGGACTTTGAAGTATGATTTTTTTTATTATTCTTCTGTCAATATTTTGTTCTGTGAATCCATCAGTGCTGGAATGTTTAGGATCTGAGGCCAAAATCGATGTATCTGTCATTGGCCCACAATAGGATGCACCATTAAGGAATGTCTGAGAGTCTGAAAGGTTTTGTTCTCTTGGAAGTCACATCTGTCATTTTTTTCCGTGCAGTTAACATGAAAGAAATGGGTATCTAGACATAAAACCTGAGCCCAGTCCGTTTGCTTTGCCTTTTTACATGTATTTTGAACCTTCAATTTGAGTGATGAAACCTGATCTGTTCCTTGTAACTGTATATCCCAATGACCTGGAGTGTTCTCAGCAGCAGATGATAGTTGTTTCAGCCCTTGATGTGCTATCAGAAGACTGTGCTGATTTAAATATTGCATTAGACTTTAAATGCTTTGTTGTGTTGTAATCATTTCTTTTCAGCAATGTGCCCTGAATTTCTTTCTTTGTTTATGACATAAATGTATCTTTGCTGATCTCCAAGATACCATTATTTACTGAGAAGGCCAGTGGTGTCCTCGCGGCCTGATGTATCAAACATTGTGATACTTTAAAACAAGACCTCATTCATCTCTGTATCTTAGGCATTGTGGAGAAAATTGTTTCAATGTTGACAACAGACACTAAAATCTTAGAGCGGTAGGTCCCCACTTAGAAGTCTTTGCTGGGATCTTTGAGGGTGTTTGAGAATTAATTATTTCATTAAAATACAAGCAACTAAAGGACTAAGCGATGGCTGGTTTAAAAAGCCAGTTTACTGTTTGTTACGAATATGTAACTATCTTAGGGCTCATTCACACCATGAATGTGCTGACAGACACAGTGCCAAAGCGTCAATCCTTTTCTCTTTACAGAACTTTATTGAAATGTTATGAGTAACATTTCAAAACAGTTCTATTCTCTATGGTGTCTTTGTTATTCACAGCCCACTGTGTGGAAAAAAAGTACTTTTCCATAGGAAACAAGGCATTTGGCATGTCTATGTGCTAGGGTTGAGCTGGAAATAGCTGCCAGCATAGCCCCAAGAGGGTGAAGAGGGTCTGAACAGCAGAGGCCATGTAGTACACTGGACTACAGCTTTACCTTCTGGAGAATGTTGGACTTCTCCCTACCTCTGAGTGGGCCAGATCAGGGGAGTTGGGGGACATTTGTTAAAGGAAGCATGGGCAGGGGACTGAATTTTATACAACCAAGAAAAGATTACTGTGCGTTCAACTAAGCGCCCTCCATGAAGAGTTTTCTTTATGATCAATTATGCTGAATTATGCTGGTTCACATTTCGAACAGAACAAAAAAGAACATGGATTCAGTCTCTTCCTTGCTCACTAAGGTGGGTGGCTTATACCTGGGAAACCTTGTTCTCAGTGAGAGACACTGATCCCCTTGTGAGTTGGGTCAGCCATGTTGATAGAGATAGGTCTCCTGTCTGCACCATGTACTTAGTAGCGGCCTTGAGTCCAAGTGGTTGGCCCTACCTTGAAGGGACCAGGTTGTCAACCACTGGAGATGGAACCCTGTTAGTTTTTTGTATCTACCAGACAAGTAGCCAGCGCTTGGAATGAATATCTCCTAAGTTCTCAGCAAGAGAAGATGTAGGTCCCCTAGTATGGGAAATTACTTATCAATAGCTGCTTGGAGGCAGCTACAAACACAAAAAGTGTCAGCAGAATATTTTGAGATGATAATATAAGTGAACAATTGCTGTTTTCTGGGATATTATCTACTTCAGAAACCTAAGTTGCCTCCACTGTATCACTGTTATCTACTGGCTTTTTAGGAATACACATATTTAAAATCAGCTCCAGGGGGACTCCAGTCTTCTGGAATTACAGTACATAGACGGAAATTCCCTTTCCTTTCTTTGTTTGACTCTGAGATTTTGTGTTGTATTTTTTTTTTTTTTTTAATGGGTCAGGGTGAGAATAGAAATGTGCAACTTTTAGCACAGGCAATGTTGGTAACGTCTATGCTATTTTTTCTTATCTGTCTCTATTGACTCCATAGAGCAGGGGTCTCAAACTGGTGGCCCTCCAGCTGTTGCGAAACTACAAGTCCCATGAGGCATTGCAAGGCTGACAGTTACAAGCATGACTCCCCACAGGCAGAGGCATGATGGGACTTGTAGTTTCGCAACAGCTGGAGGGCCGCCAGTTTGAGACCCCTGCCATAGAGGAATCCTTCTTCTGTTGTTTAGTTTTATCCAGTCAGTGAACAGAAATTTCTTGTGCTGTGACAGTATTTCTAGGCAAGAGATAGGATTTCCATTTGCTTTTCTGAATATATGGTAATGGTTTTTAATACCTTTGTTTTGACCTTGGATTTCTGAGAACTTTCATTCCATTTACTGTGATGTAATCTAGTTTAGCCATAGGGGCCAAAACGTTGAAAAAAATGTAACGTGTTCATTTTTCCAAGGACCATTCCAAGGCCTCAGTCTGTTCCTAGGGGTATGCCAATACAAAAAAGCTTGGTGACTGTGATTTTTCTCAATGGTTTCTTGTAGCATTGTGAGCAAAGATAACTAGTATGCAAGCACTGAAACAACACTGATGATGATGTTGGTGTTAATATTTCTTGTGTCTTCTTCCCTTGGCTCTGTTGTTTAGCACTGAGTTTGTACAGTATGTGTTATATCACAGGGTTTGCTAACTAGTGTCATACTGTTTAAATATTTGCACTGCAGGAATGCATACATTACAGTCATAGGCATGCGCAGGGGGTGTGCCAGGTGTGCCTGGGCACACCCTAATCATTTACTGCTGTCCTGATTCCCCCTACTGCCAGGGCTTTCCCCGTGTTGGCTCCCCTGCCCCGCAGTGCTGATGGCTTCCCTCCTCTCTCCCCAGCTGATGTAGGGGCTGTTTCAGGATAGAGAGTGAGGGAAGAGGGTAATAAAATTGTCATTTACCAGTGCCTTCCTTGTTCATTCCTAACTGAAGCATAGTAAACTGTGTTTACCATGCTTCAGTTTGTGAATAAACAGAAAGACGCTCAGCACAGGGCACTTTACATTCATTTACTGTCACATGCAACTGAGGCTGTGGAGAAAGGCATATGTGTTTGAGCTTTGGGGTGCACACCCTAATGCAATAGGCTGCGCACACCTATGATTACAGTAATGTGCGTGTTGCATGTTCTGATGCTGTGTAGTACCATTAATTCATATTGGCAACCCAACATACCATGCGCTGTGATGCCCTGCTTTAAAAGAAAAAAAAAAACAAGATATATGCACCTTTTTTTGTATGTTTTAGTGCACTAGGGAGTCCATTCGCTGCCCTAATGCAATGCATGTTAACTACTACAATCTGACCCCATACAAAGAAATGAAGGGTGCTGCTTCAGGCTCTAATAGGTCCTTATATGCTGACAACCACTAGGAATGCAGGCAGGGAAAGAGCTTGTCTAAGTTCCATAGAAGTCAATGGGGAAGGAAAAAAAAGTCCCAGGAGCTGCACTCATAGCTCCCAAATGTGCCTGATTTCGAGGGACTGTCCCTGATTCGGGAAAAAAGTCCCTCTGTCCCTCTCTCCTCCTCATTTGTCCCTCATTTTGTCCTGATCTATAAAGTTGTATATAAAATGCACTTGTAATCTTTCAAAAAGTGTTTCACAGAGCTAAACCATTCATCCAATTTCTAAATTGCTGCATTTGTAAATTTCCAAAGCCAGTATAGAGGAATAGAAGTGGTAAAAAAACGAATGTGGCAAACTGAACAAACAAAATAAAAATCTTTATCAAATTATTACAATGACTCTTTAAATCACCTTTGGCTTAAAAAAAAAGAAAAGCATTATTTGGAAATGGTACTCTAATAAAACACACAGCCTTTGATTTCATAAATATGTTTACAGTTCGAATTCGACTGGGATTCTATGTAAAATTCGATTCGAATTTCAGGAATTTGGACGATTTTCGTTTCGTTATTCGGAGCATTCAGTAGACTTTGTTTATACTTTAATTTGTGTATTCGTATATATCCAAATAACGAAAAACCAAAAATTTGTTTGAATATTTATTAGGGACTAAATGAACCACACATGTCTACACAGAGAGAAACAGCACAGAACAATGGTAAGTCAGTAATAAAGTAAAATCATCAGCTGGGAGAGTCTTTTGCCCTCTATCTTCCTTCTTTTTCTTGGCTTTCAGAGTTCCTCTTTAACTGACTATAGGTAGGTATGCTGGCATCAAAAGACTATGGGCCCATTCACACCAGAGCACTGTGGTAACAAGAACTTTGCAAACTTCTCATTTTTGATGCATAGCATTCAAGTACTTGTACTTGGAAACATACTGAAGCTTCAAATCAAATGGTCTCAACCTGGCTGGCCTTTTTTAACTTTGTTTCTAATAAACTGATAAATTGTTACTTGGCTGGCTTAGGTGTACTGCCTACAGTAGTGTGTTACTCTTGAATAATCCTGCTGTTGCTACACAACAATGGAAACGTCTTAGCAAACTTGATTTCAGCTTCACTGGTAGGAACAAAAATGACACTTTATTACAGCAGGCATTTCATTACCTCAATAATTTAGTTTATGTGAGGGCTTGGATGAAGGTCCACATGCAGACTAGGTATCAAAGACAATCCCCTGGCATGTGGGGCTGCAGAAGCATCTGCTTCACTTTCAGCTGGAAAACAAAAGCTGACCTTATGTCATCCATAAAGACGGCAGGTTAATAGCTTTTCAAGACAGCATGTGAAAGGCGTATATTAGTAAAACACAATGTTCTGACATAAAAAAGACAAGTATGCACCCACCTGAAAATGATTTAATATTCTTAGGCGACTCAAACAGAAAAGCAATCTAGATTCAACATGGACATCTAAATGATTATATTCAAAGGTTACTGGGTATTTTATCAATTTGCTCTAACAACTGGGGTAACAACCTGTAAGGATTATTATTGCCACCTGTCCAGGATTGACCGCCCGGGTTTTGAATCATGTGCCCGGGTTTCAGACTGCCTGGTACCCGGGCACATTATTCAGCCCAGACAGTGGCTCCCAGGCAGGGTTGCTCACTACAGTTGTAAGCCGAGAGTGTCTGTTACACTTTCTCTCACACTGCCCGGAACCAGCACTGACAGTCTCCCCCCCTCGCCTGGGTGGGCTTTGGTGAGCAGAGACCCCCTTACATCAGAGTCCTTCTTTACACCAAAGTCCACAGCGTTCCCCCTTATATCAGAGACCCCTTTTAATCAGGGTTCCCAGAGCACCCCTGTAATGTACCTGGAGATGGAGTCTGAAATGCAGAGGTAGGCCTCTCTTACAGCTCTGGCTCAATAGCCCTGGTAATGTAAGAGGGAATCGCCAGAGCACAGAGGGGCATGGGTGCCTGTAAAGTCTTCTGCCAGCAGGTGAGGTGTGCGTTGTGACATGCAGAGGAGGCTGGATAGACGCACACAGGTGGAAGGACCAGGCTGGGGACAGGCACAGGTCAGAAGGTGCAGATGCAGGTATGCAGGTCAAGACAAGGTTTGACAGTCCAGGTTGGCAACATCTGAGCAGATCAAGATACAGACAACAGGCAGTGGGATAGTCAGGAGCCAGGCCAGGTTCGATAACAGCAAGGCAGATAATCCAGGGGAGCAGACAGAAGAATAGTCCAAAGCAAGCCAAGGGTCAGTATGGGCAGTGTTCAGGCAGAGTCAGGTTCAGCAAGGGTTGGCAACAGAGGATCAGATACAAGAACAGATGCACAGTCGCATGCACACCAGCTACACGGCCACAGCCAGGGGAATTCTGGTTTCTTTCCATATGAGGATTCCCATGTCTTTCCTGACAATCCCTTACATCAGAGTTTCCATTTACATTAGACTCCACAGAACTCCCCTTACAGTGTAAGTGAAAATTCTGAAAACTCAGATGTAAAGGAGAACACTGTGGATTCAGATGTAAAGGGGGAACTCTGGAAACCCTAATTAAAGGGGAATGCTGGGAACTATGATGTAAGAAGGGGCTCTGGTTTCCAGAGTCTGCAGTGTTTGACCTTACATCAGAGTCCCCTCTGTACATCAGAGTTCTCAGTGTTCCTGCTTAAATCAGAGTTCCCAAAATTATTCCTTATATCAGCGTCTGCAGAGTCCCCCCTTAGGCCGGTTTCACACTGGGGCGGTGGGGGCGGTGGCGGTATAGCGCCGCTATTTTTGGCGGCGCTATACCGTCGCGATTGCAGAGGTATTCGGCCGCTAGCGGTGCGGTTTTAACCCCTGCTAGCAGCCGAAAAAGGGTTAATACCACCCGCAAACCGCGGCCATTTCAATGGGAAGGAGCGGTGGAGGAGCGGTAAACACACCGCTCCTCTCACCGCTCTAAAGATGCGGCTAGCAGGACTTTTTTTTAAGTCCTGTTAGCGCAACGCTCCAGTGTGAAAGCCCTCGGGGCTTTCACATTGGAGAGAAAGGAGCCGCTGTTTAGGCTCGGTTTGCAGGCGCTATTTTTAGCAAAATAGCGCCTGCAAACCGCCCCAGTGTGAAAGGGGCCTTATAGTCTAAGGGAAGTTTGTGGATTCAGATGCAAAGGGGAAATCTGCGGATTCAAATGCAAAGGGGATGTCTGCAGATTCAGATCTAACGGGAAACTCTGCAGATTCAGATCTAAAGGGGAATTCTGCAGATTCAGATCTAAAGGGGAATTCTGCAGATTCAGATCTAAAGGGGAATTCTGCAGATTCAGATCTAAAGGGGAATTCTGCAGATTTGGATGTAAGGGGAAAATGCAGATTCAGCTGTAAAGGGGAACAAACTCTACGGAATCTGATGTAAAGCGGAACTCTGTAGATTCAGATTTAAAGGGAAACTCTGTTGACTCTGATGTAAGGGGGACTCCATATGATTAGAAATGTTATTTAAAAAAAAAAAATGTTATTTAATCATAAAAATACATGTATAGAGTATGCTACATAAGAAAAAAAAATGCCGTACATTGCATTGTACAAAGGTAATGAATTTAATGTACTACAAAAAAACATGCTGTGCCCTGCTAAAGTTTTTGGGTTTGGCTTGAAGAAAAGGTGGCAACCCTAATAAGGAATACAGCTGTAAACTCCTACAGCTGCACAGTCATGTAGTGGCATAGAGGAGATGTGCAGACATATGCAGTAATCCTACCTCCATCATATTGTCATATAACATATTAGTTGGACTGCTCTAAGTATGTGCTTGCAGGCATAAGTATCTATTATGTTATCTAAAAGTACTGTGTTTACCATGGAACTTTGGACATTGCTTCTGCTATGATCAAATTAGCCCTGCATATAAGATCAAAAACCACTGTTCTAACTTTGGTTAAAGAGGCCTTGTCAGAATTAACCACTTCAGCTCTGGAAGGTTCACCCCCCTTCCTGACCAGGCCATTTTTTGCAATACGGCACTGCGTTGCTTTAACTGACAATTGCGCGGTGGTGCACCACTGTACCCAAATAAAATGGATGTCCTTTTTTTCCCACAAACATTGGTGGTATTTTCTCACCTCTGCGGTTTAAATTTTTTGCGCTATAAACAAAAAAAGACCGACAATTTAAAAAAAAAAAGCTTTTTTTACTTTCTGCAATAAAAAACATCCAAAAATAATATATGTATTCTGCTACATGTGTTTGGTAAAAAAAAAAAATACCCACGAGCGTATATAGATTGGTTTGTGCAAAAGTTATAGCGTCTACAAACTATCGTATATATTTATATATTTTAATTTTGTTTTACTAGTAATGGCGGCGATTTTTAGCGGGACTGCGACATTGCGGCGGACAAATCTGACACTAAGTGACACTTTTTTGGGGACCAGTGACACCAATACAATGATCAGTGCTAAATAAAATGCACTCTCACTGTACTAATGACACTGGCTGGGAAGGGGTTAACATCAGGGGCAATCAAAGGGTTAAATGTGTTCCCTGGGAGTGCTTTCTTACTGTGTGAGGGATGGTTTAACTGTAGGAAAACAGAGATCCATGTTCCTGCTTAGCAGAAAAACAAGATCTTTGTCTTCCTTACTAGCAGAACGGTGATCTGCTATGTTTACATAGGCAGACCGCCGTTCTGACTCTCTCCGGCCAGACCCGCTGATTGGCTCCCGCTGTGTCCAATCACAGTGGAAGCAGGTCGCCAGCGGCACGCCTGTGCGCCCCAGACCCGTAGAAAAAAATCGCATACAGGTACCTGATTTTGCACTTAAAGGCCGCCCAGCCGCAGTATATGTACATGTGGTGGTCCTTAAGCGGTTAAAGAAAACCCTAAAAGAAGATGCCTTTTAATAGATAGATAGAATCTTATACTCGCCTCCTTTGCTCTATTTTGCCGTCACCGTCAGTCTCGACACCACTCGACACTTCTGGGTGTGTCGAATACCTGTGCCCCGGCTGGAGAAACTGAGGGAGATTGCAATGCTGAAACAGAGTGATGATAAGAGGCACAGGCCACCAGAGAGGGAAGTATAAGAGCTCTCTAGTGCAGGCCACCTTCTTTTCGGGTTTTCTTTATATCCTTACTAGGCCTCTGTAACCAAAGTTACATCATTTAAAGGGTCATTTTAAAGGAACACTAAAGCTAAGAACAAAGACGTTATATATTGTAGCTTCCCAGTCCTTGGGAGATGTGGTGGCTGCAATCCTTTTTTTTCAGGCTAAGAACATTTTTAGCAAGTACAGATACAGAACAACTTTACCTGTAGATATTGCCAGAAATGCAGTGTATTTGATACTTTCTGTGAGACAAAAAAAGCAAAACAAATGTTGTTATCTTCCTTTTGTAAATTACTGATCCCATACTGTATACAGTATATAAAAACTAGTAATGGACCTATTGGTGGATGGCGTACATGTACACTGACTCATTACAGACTGTTATGACCAGTAAGTATTTCTTCTTGCTAAAGTCCTACGGAATTTTTTCAGCGGATATTCCGACGGTGTGTATGCCCCATCTGACTTTTTCCGTCGGAAATTCCGACGAAGTTAGAAAGAGAACATGTTCTCTTTTTTTCCGCCGGAAAAAATTTCTATTGGAAATTCCGTTCGTCTGTATGGAACTCCGATGGAGAAAAAAACATGCATGCTCAGAATCAAGTCGACGCATGCTCGGAAGCATTGAAATTTTTCTCGGCTCGTCGTAGTTTTGTACGTCGCCACGTTCTTGACGGTCGGAATTTGGTGTGACAGTGTGTATGCAAGACAGCTTGAACGGAATTCCGTTGAAAAAATCTGTCGGAGTTTAGTACGACGGAAAATTGGACCGTGTGTACAAGGCATAAGACTGACATGTGTATTTGGTCCTCAGAAGGCTATTTAAAGCGTATCTAAAAAAAAAATATATATACATTGCACTATTCTAGTTCCAAAATCTGAAGTCTGCTTTATTTTTCTTTAAAAACAATGTTAGTGTGTTTATATAAAAATAATAATGACCATAATATAATAATAATAGGATCATGTGATAAATGAGAATTCCACCTTTTGCCGAAAAAACAATTCACCAATATTGCAAAAAATAATAACTGTGCATTTATTTATATCAGTAGATCACATGTGCAATGCTCTGGTACCTGTTGACCCTTCTTCCAGCTCAGGTGAGTACTGATGAGACAGTGTGCATGTACACCATGTCACAAGAAGTGCTCCATTAGGACCCATGAGTCCCTCTGCTGCAGTGGCAGATGGAACTTGTCGTTTTTTAATTAAAGAGGAGTTCCAACTGGTGTATATATCTTTTTTTATAATGAATATCTTTTGATTATAACTGTTATATATAGCACTCACATTTTTAGTATAAATCGCCACTTGATTTCCGATTTCTAACCAAAAAATAACTTTGATTCCCATATTTCTTGTGGGCATGTGAAGCCCACAAGCACTATCTTCCGGGATACGGTGCAGCTGAGCGTCCAGCATGCACCGCCCGTTCTCTCGCAGTATGTTAGGCTTGCAGCGCCATAAACTTCTGATGTTGCCATCACAACGGGCGGCATCGGCGCAAGTGCCCGCCCCGTTGTGATGGCAACGAAGATATCTCGCAATGGAATCTCACTATGCTGAGCTGTGGCGATCCACACTGACTCCTGGGAATTATGACACCAAGCTCCCAGGAGACAGTGCGCCGCCAGGAAATTATGTTATTAGCCGCGGGTGGGAGAAGGAGGAAGTGAAATGAAACACCTTTGAAACATGGTAAGCTGACGGAAAAAAAAAAAATGATCGATGAGGAAATTATTGCCATTGATAGATTGAATAAGATAAAGTTAAAAAAAGTAGGTGGAACTCCACTTTAATAACTCTCTATAAATGAATGGCACAGTTGTGTGAGTGGAGCCACGCCAAATTCAAGGTTGACAGGAGCTGGTGGGTATAAAAACTCTAAACATATTTTCACGTAACACCTTAAATATGGGTGTAACATGATGAGACATGGCCTGAAAGCTGGCGTTAGATTTTAACTGTGATGCTACTGTACCTGCATATTGGCAGTCAGTTGGTAATAATCCATATAATCTTTAGGTGTCTTGGTTTATAAATTTTATAATATAACTTACTTACCTGCTTGAGCCACCTGCCATCATTTCTGGGTAGGTGCCGTGTTCATTCTTCCATTGGGATAATGTATTCTTAGCTCCAGGCACAACTTGAGTGGGCTCAGTTTAGGTAAAGGGTTTTCACTACCTATTCAAACACAAGTTTTCTCCTCTAAATAGAACATGCTCAAACATCTTATTACCTCAATCAAACCTTTTTCATGTTATAAAAGAACGCTCTCAAGCATTTTAAAAATCCATTTACACAAACGTCTGTTTGTTTTTGTAGGCTTTGTGTGCCTGCTTCCACAAAAAGCTTTCATTCACACATAAGGACCACATAAGGACCATGTTTCTGCACTCTTCCACTTTCTGTTTCCTCCTGGCTGCTATAGGAAGAAGGCGGAACTCAAAATTACCTTTGTGCAAGACATTAGACAACATATTAACATTTCAGATTTAGCAGATTTCCATATAATAAGAAGTACAATCCAGGAGTATGACATAGATTTGATACTAATTATGATTATTACTCTCCAGAAGACATTTTTGACAAATGTTAACAAATGTTAAGAGAAAGAGACATTTATATAGGGTGGGCCAAAAGTAGCTAC
Organism: Rana muscosa; assembly: GCA_029206835.1. Lineage (NCBI taxonomy): Eukaryota > Metazoa > Chordata > Amphibia > Anura > Ranidae > Rana > Rana muscosa. The sequence goes on from CM055118.1 coordinate 233,412,526, forward strand.
ACAATACTGATCGGATCATGGTATTTCTTTTAATTTTAATAATTAATTTTTCCTTTTGTGAGCATTTATTTTGCTTTACAGGTATTGAGAACACAGCAAAAATTAAGTATAGAGTGCTGATCACGTTATGTTTAGTATCTTGGTGCAACATCCCTAAAACCCAAAAAAAAAAAAAAAACAGAGTTGCATTCTCAATCCTTACTACTAACAAACTCTTTGGTGGTATGAACCTTCCAGACGTTAAAAACTACTATTTCGCTTCTATCCTAGATCAAATTAAATATTGGTTTACCCCCACAAAAGATAAACTATGGCTAAACATTGAACGTGTATCCACAAAAAATTCTGACCTTTATGCCCTAGCAATAGCTAATGCCATACTCCCTAAGATTATAATCCCCAATCTAATAAACATAAAAACTACACTATTTGCTTGGAAACACATTCTTTCAAAAACCAGACATATGGAAAAAAAAATTGAAATTATCTCTACCTACAGAAGTCATTAACTATTGCAGAATCAGACTATCAGTAGACTAATGGATTAATAAGGGGTATACTATGTACGAGAACCTACCCTCAAACGTCAAAAATATCAGCGAGAGTAAGATTGGCAAGTGTACTCGATTAAAAGATTTGAATCCTAATAATCTGATCTATCTATTTTATGGGAATAGATCTCTCTTCAGAAGGATGATAATGAGAAAGGTATCTCTTTCTTCTATAATATGTTATCTTCACAACCGTTTACCAAAAATGCTCATATGTTGAAATGGGAGAGAAACCTGGATCTAAATTTCTCCCCAAATCAGTGGATAAAATCATTCCAAACAATAAATAAATCATCCTCTTGTATTGAACACTAGGATAACGCCCAAAAAATAACTAACAGATGGTATTTAACCCCATACAGATTATCCAAAATCTTCCCATCCACTTCCGACATTTGTTGGAAATGTAACGAGCAAACGGGAAATCTCCTACACACACTTTGGAGTTGCAAGACCCTAAAAAGTTTCTGGAACTCTATTTCTTCCTTTATCGCAGACATTATGGGTACCCTTTCCAAGCTTACTCCTGCCTCCACACTATTAGGTATAGATCTTGATAAATACCCCACATTGTACAGAATCATAGTGTTACATATATTGATAGCCTCAAGACTTACTATTGCCTCTTTATGGAAATCCACGGAAACCCCAAATCTATCTATGGTCATCACCAGGTTGAACACTCAAGCCCAACTAGAACTAATGTTAGCCTACAAGAATCACTCTATAACCTCCTTTGACAGAAAATGGAAAATGTGGTTATCTCACCCTAGAGCTTCCAAATATTTAAAAGATAGCATACTATAGTATCTTCCCTACAGTTTGAATTATTACGGTCAAACAATATAGAAAATTTGGTGTGGAAAACTACTTATGGCAGCCTTTATTTGTGTTTACTCCCCTCCCTTACCCCTCCTTTACAAGTATTTACCCCAGTTGTATAGGTTATACCAAGGAATATCTAGGTGACCTCCCAGTCCTACAGTATGTTCCCATTAGGGGTAGGCTGGCCTAGGTCATCAAGTACTAAACACTTTCTTTTTTGGTTTATTGTTTACCTGTACAAGGTGAATGTACTATATATGATGTTTAATGTATTCAACGATCTCATTTGTTATATACTATTAAACCCAATAAAAATTTATTGAAAAAAAAAAAAATCCCTAAAACCCATCCCTGACACTGAATGTTTAATCTCTTAGGTACTTGAAATGCCCTTGACTTACAGCAAAACGATAAATTCCGGCTAGCTTCAATTTACATAAATTCTTGTGAGATGAACTCCTTTAATCAGCCCACTGTGTTGGGGCTTCCTCTTAGAAACCATATCTTTTACTACGCCCCAAAGCAAGAAGTCCATAGGTGTCGAGTCAGGTAAATGTGCTGACCTGTCAATGCTGACACGTTGCCTGATTTAACACTGTGGGAAGGTGTCAAGGTAGCCCTGTACTGAAAAAACAAAATGAGGAGGGGTTCCATGTAGAAGGGTGGTGGGGGTTAAATAATATTATTTATTATTGTCATCAAAACCAATGCTGGGGATTTCTTGCTCCACCTAATGACACCATTGCTCAGGGATATTATTGCAGTCATTGAAACCATTGCTTGGAGGTCCTTACTACACCCACGGACACCAGTGCTGGGAGTTATTATTGCAGTCATTGACACCAATGTTATGGGAAATATTGCAGTCATTGAAAACAATGCTGGGGGTTTCCTGCTGCACCTGTAGGTGGATACAGTCTATTTTCTCCACTGTATGTGGCACCTGTCCACAGCGGCGATGCAGGAATAGGAGGAAGTCCAGGGGAACCTAGTTCCTCGACTGTTTCCTTGGTCACAGGGAGGCAGCTATCCTATTGGCTGCTTGCCGCCCCTTGTGATTTTGTGCATCTTGGGTCAGGCAGAGTCTATTTAAAACCCTGGCTCCCGGGTTTGGCAAACATTTTGCGAGTGGCTAGAGTAGGGACAGGTCACCCGTCTGTCAGGAACAGTGCTTAGCATCAGGGAAAGTTCCCGAAGGATTAGAGAAAGTGCAGGGACACATCATCCTTCCTGAAAGCCTTCCCATTTGGGTGCAGACTGGCAAGGCTGCATTCCGCTCCTCCAGGCAGATGCTGTTAGCACCTTTGGTCCACCACTCTACTGATGCTTTGCTGTTACAGCTTGTGAGTGCTCCCGGTCGGGTTGCTTTTCTGCTGGGCCTGTTTGTATTGCTGGACTTCTGTCATAACATATGTGTTATTGCACCAGGACTCTATGTGTTTTTTGCTGCCGCATCACGCTGCACCTTCCCACACATTTACTGACACCAGCGCTGGGAGTTACTATTACTGCCACTGATACCAACAATGGGGCTATTTTTTTTCCCAATTTCTCTTCTCTGTCTGTTGTGTTGAACTGCACAAAATACAGCAGTGCCAACATTTGAGTGTTGAGGTGTGAGGTGCCCTCTGGAAGTGTCAGGGTTCACACTTAAAGCGGAGTTCCACTCAAAAGTGGAACTTCTGAATATCCGCCTCCTCCCCCGCTCCTCCTTCCTCCGCCGCCGGACCAATCAGCGTGTTCGCGCATGCGCATTGGGGAATGAATCAGCTGTGAAGCCATAAGGCTTCACTGCCGGGTTCCCTTACCAGGAATGGCGGCGACATCGTGGGCTCCCTTGACAGGTAAGTGTCCGTATATTAAAAGTCAGCAGCTGCAGTATTTGTAGCTGCTGAATTTTAATTTTTCGTGGGGTGACTGGGCTTCCTCTTTAAGGCTCTAAATATTTTTCAAGTTAAGAACCTTTGATGGAAAAGAACTGCACAGAGTTTCCCTTAGAGTTCAGCAGCTTTTGCTGCAGACGTGTAGGCTAGACAATGAAAGCAGAAAACACAATGGCTGCTGTGAGCCATGCCTGTACTTTTCCCCACCTCCAGGTTTAATTCATGAGGCTCAACATTATCAAACAAAAATTAACCTGTCCTTGCCATGCCTAGCTGTGCAGATTACATTCAGTAAGGCGCACATTGCCCTCTTCTGGCCTTACAGAGGCATTACAGAAAATCAATTGCCAAAGTTTGACAACAGATGTCATGAACACATTAAAATAAACAGGACTACAATATTTAAAGACTCTATTTATTAAACTAGGGTAATAAAACAGAATGAAATATGGAGCTGTTTCCCAAAGTGACCAATCATATTGCTTATTTGCAGAGGATAACAAATGAAACCTGACTGATCAATAACTACTTTTCTTCTTCCCATTTACATTTTTTCTCCAGGTTTGGAAATTATATTCCTATATCAGCTTAAAAATGATAGTCAATAAATATTTTTACCTCTTTACTTGGCTTCAGGAGTTTCTGACATGATAATGAAAAAAAAAAAAATTATGCAAATATAGGAAATATATAAATGAGATCAGATATATCACAATACAAAAACACATTAATATGGCCCTTTACTTTGTCTCCCCTCTACCCCAACGCAATGCTTGTAACCTAAATTGTCAATCACCAGGCCCTAGTGCTATCACATAGGGGCATGATTGTGTAATTTTTACCAATAATAATTACAGTTGGTGAATGACAGTGACATTTTTAGGGTGTCATTTGGGATCAGAAAGGTGCTAAAGGTTACTTTGGGCATTGAAGGGTATAAAAAAATATTGGGTATTGGTCAGGATTTAAGATTGTATAGCTGTTTTGGTTACAGGCCCAACTTTTAACACTTTGGACACAAAGTTACCTCCAACCCCAGGACTTCCATTTTCTCATGTAATGATGTGTAAGAACTTCTCAGTATAGCAGTAAAGTGAACCAGCCCAGCAGCAGCAGGAGGGTGCAGTGAGTATATGTCCCTCATTCCCGGGTGTGGAGGACCATCAATCCATCAATGCAGATGTGCCTGCACCAGCTGTCTGATGCCACTGCTGACCAGTGACATACTTATGGGTGTGCTGGCCAGCTGCCTGGCAATTTTGGGTTGCACCATACAACTATTGCTGTTCAGCAAGCAGGCAGGCAGAAGGGGTGCTATAGTGCTAGTATCATAGGCATTGCATCACTGCTTCTGCCTGTCTGACAGTGACAGTTCAGAGCAAAGAGGAGGCTCCTCCTCAGCTCTGGTCACAGGACACAGCCAAAGGGAGGACTCCCCTTCACTGAACCATCTGCACTAAAGGGGGTCTGTACTGTGGGGTTAGGATGGGAGGGTCTGTACTGAGGGGACTGAACTGAAAGGTTAGGCTGGGCTAGAGGTTCTATATGGCTGTACTGAAGGGTTAGCCTGGGGGGGGGGGGACTGAACTTAAAGGTTAGGCTGGGAGGGAGGATCTATATTGGGGGGGGGGGGGTCTGTCATGAAAGGTTAGGCTGGGAAGGGGTCTGTACTGGCAGGATCTGTACTGGGGGGCCTGAACTGAAAGGTTAGACTGGGAGGGAGGATCTACAGTATATTGGGGGACGTCTGTACTAAAAGGTTAGGCTGAGAGGGGGTCTTTACTCGGAGGGTCTGTACTGAGGGGACTGAACGGTTAGGCTTGGAGGGAGGGTCTGTATTGGGGGGGTCGGTACAGAAAGGTTAGGCTGGGAGGGGGGTTTCTACTAAGGAAGGTCTGTACTCAGAGATTAAGCTGGGAAGGAGGAGATTAGGGTTGTTTTTGTACTGGCAGGTGGGGTAATTTTTGATTGCATTGTGTGAAGTGGTCTGTAAGTTACGCATTCCTGAGCTCTGCACCCTGTGCATTATTCGTTCTGGAGAGTGTAGGTACACGTACGTTGCATAATATGTGTGATGTACTGTATATACAATGAGTAGGCTCAGGTTTTATTTAACTTTGCCCAGCATGCCACATGACCGTAGATTTAGGTGCATTTGTGGGGGCAGCACCAAGAAAAGCTTAAAAGTGGAGTTGGGCATTAAGGATGACACACAAAACAATGCAGATTATAGCTTTTCAATAGTTCTGCATTTCAGTATAATTGAAGTGTATTTGTAGCACCCTCTACCATAGGTAGGTGCTAGATGTGTAGTGTTTGAGGTTCTGTCATCGCAGGTAAATTTAAACAGGCCTAATGCTGCGAGCTAGGCCTGTTTGTTTTTGATCTGGGGGCAGGGAGTGGTTAGTGTAGCAGTGGGTGTGACTGATATGTACTTCAGCTCTTTGGGCTTTCAGTGAGAATGTTCTGGAAGAGGGGCAGGGCTGAGAGTTGGAGTGGCATGGAGTACATGTGAGAAGCCCTGACCAATCCTCAACTAGGATTGGCAGGGGGCAGGCCTCCTACATATACTCACAGTCAGCCTGCTGGGGAGGAGTTGTCGGCTGGGTGAAGTGAAAGATGAAGTGCTAGACTGCGTGCTGAAGAGACACCCCCATCTGGGGGGGGTGGATTCGGCGGAGGAGCTCGGGAACCTCTCCTTACACGGTCATGGAGAGGTGTCCTGGAACAGGAGCTGGAGAAGCAGTTGGTACGCACGGTCCGGGTAAATCTTTCAAGAAGGACTCAGGACAGGAGTCGGTGAGTGAGGCACAGTGGAGATCTGGAAGAGGCATGCCAGGGGAGCTGGGTGCAGAGCCAGAGGAGAAACTGTGGGGTTTTGTGCCAAGTCGCTGCAGTCTGAGGTTTTAGGATTTGCAAGTCGGGCTTGCTCGGATCAGTAGTCCATTATCAAGTATGCTTTATGAACTAAATGTTCAGGACCATCGAGAAGGGGTACTGCAGGCCCCTAGCCCTTTATTCATCAAGTGAAGTTTCAGCTAGGAATTATTCAGAGTGAGGCCTAGTCTGCTCAAAATGGTGGGACAGGATGTCTAATGCTGTGACAGGGAAGTGTTGCGCAGGAGGTGAAGAGTCCTGGAGGTAGAAGTCTGCAGGGAGAGTGCAGAGGTGGGAGAAGTTCTGAGGTGAAAAAGACTGTCAAGATTAGAGTCCACCATTTTTGTTCTGTGAAGATAATGAGTAACCATTTGCCAATGTGAAGCCGGTGTCTTGTCGAGCTAGTTCCCCTATCGGATAGGGTCCGGCCTATCCGATAGGGGAATCTGATCTTCAGGTGTACACGGCGCATGCGCGGCTCGGGGCGGCATCCAGGCTCATTCCTTACCATCCCCGTGGACTTGGAGCATGTTAAAAAAAGATCCAGGAGGCCGAGCAAGCGAAGCGAGCCGTCCGAGCGAACCGAGGACGTGAGGCCGACCGGCCACTTACAGCGAGGTCCACGTTGCCCTGGACCTGTTGCAATAACAACTAAGGGGCGGGTACACCTGAAAACAGCTGATCAAGTTCGATGATTTCCGTTGGCTCGGATTGCGCCTGCGCAGTCAAGGGGGAACCATATCGATAGGAGGAACCATATCGGCAGAACACCAGATCAGCTCCAGCATTGCAAATACCAATCGTTCTTTGGGCATCCCATATCCCTTCCCCCAACCAAGTTCAATCCGCCAAATAAAACAACAAAACAAAGCAAAAGACTTTTCATTGTCTACAAGTGTGATGTATGGATGTCTGGCAGTGGCAGCAGGGTGAATATGCGTGGATGTTAGTAACTAGTGGCAACACACCGCTACATATTTTTATTGCAGTAAATAAATATAAAGAAAATATTAAATATTGCCTTCAAATTATTTGAGTTTTACTGATTATATAAAATGCAAACAGAAGCCATCAGTATCCAATCCTCCTTTTTATGTGTAGCACTACCCCCGCAGGGCCTGCTGGTTGCTGGTTTCCCTACTCCTGTACAGCCAGGCAATAATAATTTTTTCACTCACATCCAAACACAAGAAACAGTCTTTGCGCTTATTTTTGTTGTTTTATTAGGGGAGGGGTTATGGGATGCCCAATATGACTGAAACAATGGATGGGGACAACTTCCTTCCTATGTACAAGATCCTAGACTGTTCTCCCTCTTTAATAGTCAAAAGCAAAAGTCCCTTGAGGACTAGGAGCTCTCAGCCCCTTAGAAAATAGCACAATATGTTGTAAGCTGCAGATAGGAGTATCTCCCCTCCTCTGTAGAACTCCTCCCAGCTCTACTGTCTGCAGGAACTACCAGACCTCATGGCCGCTTGTCCACCAGCCCACCTGGCTGCCCTGAAGATCTCCTAGAGCAAGGGATAGGAAGGGATAAGCACAATGCTGTCTCCCTGAAAGCTTGCTACATGTGGCAGTCTTTCCCCTTTGTAAATCCCTGATTATGTGCTGATGTACTCACTCTGTCTTCTTTGCTCCCTGCTGCTCGTTAGGCAAAATTCCTCTCCAAACCGTAATGCTGTCAGGATCTTCCCAAGCCAACTCGAGCCCAGCCTGGAGATGTAGCCCCTACTCCCCTAACCCAGGAGTCCCTCCTAGGCCTCTGTCAGACTCCTCAGCACTCCATCTTCCACCTGGCTCCCCTGCTCACAAGGCCCGACACTGGGCCGGTGCTAGACCATTTTGCACCCTAGGCAAGACCAGCTACTTGGCTTTGTGCAGTGGAATGGCTTTGTGCAATGTCATTAAATAATAGCACAATACACTCTTTTGCCACGTACACACGATCGTTTTTAATGTCATTTTCAAAAACGAAGTTTTTCTCGACGTGATTTTTCTTGTTTCCTCTCAAGCCTGTCTTACATACACACGTTCATTAAAAAAAACGCTTGAGCAAAGCGCAGTGACGTACAACACGTACGACGGCACTATAAAGGGGAAGTTCCGTTCGAATGGCGCCACTCTTCATGTTAGTAAAGGTTGTTGAGCGACGATTCGCGCTTTTCAGCCTCGTGCTTTTCAGTCCGTTACAGCGTGACGAATGTGCTATCTCCATTACGAACGCTAGTTTTACCAGAACGAGCGCTCCCGTCTCATACTTGATTCTGATCATGTGCGTTTTTTTTCCCCTCGTAAAAGCATACACACTACCATTTTTCACGTCGTTAAAAAAAACGACGTGAAAAAATAGAGCAGGTTCTCAATTTTTTAGGCCATTTTTCACGTCGTTAAAAATGCTCTGGAGCCTACACACAATCGTTTTTAATGCCCAATTAAAAAAATGGCATTTTTAACGACGTGAAAAACGATCGTGTGTACGCGGCATATGATTGATCACAGATACCAGTGTGTATTGTGTGACAATCTGTCACAGTGTTTTTTTTTAATAATAGCATTTTAATTATTTAACTGTGTGCCATTATAAAAAATATATTAGTGGCGGAACACTAGGGCCCGATTGCAAGTGCGACCTTTGCGGCCTGGTCATTTGGCCTGGATTAGGAGCATCATAGGCCTGGTGCTGAGGATTTTGGTCGGCCCTGGATTATGAAGCCCCTTGCCCTGTATGCTACATTTAAATTTTCTCTACAGCCTTGCCTTTATTAACCACCACTTGTGCCTAGGCATTCTTTTCATCACCACCAACTGCACCTGGGACCCCTTTCCTCATTATCTACTATGCCTGCAGCCTCCCTTGCCTTACCACCCACTGCACCTACAGCCCTCTTTCCTCACCACCCAATGCCTGGGCCCCCCCATACCTCAAAACCACCATGCATAGGTACACCTTCCCTCACCACCTACTGTGTCTGTAGCCCCCTTTATTGCAGAAATACTACAGAAGATGGTCAGAGACTGAAAAACATACTACAGGAGATGGTCAGAGACTGCAGACATGGTACAGGAGATGGTCAGAAACTGCAGACATACTACAGGAGATGGTCAGAGACTTCAGATATGGTACAGGAGATGGTCAGAGACCACAGACTTCCTACAGGAGATGGTCAGAGACTGCAGAAATGATACAGGAGATGATCAGAGACTGCAGACATGATACGGGAGATGATCAGAGACTGCAGACATGGTACAGGAGATGGTCAGAGACTGCAGACATGATACAGGAGATGATCAGAGCAGTGGCGGCCCATCCATAGGGGGCGCCCGGGCGCCGCCCCCCTCCTGTGGTCACCAAAAAAGAAAAAAAGAAAAAAAAAAACGGGCCCTTTAAGATATATTTTTTTTTTTTTAATGTCTTTTTTTTTACACATGGCGGCGCGACCATAGTGGGCACAGAAGCGCCGCTACCGCTCGCTTCTGCGCCCGGCCGTCACTCACCACAACAATACATAGGTTCATGCATTGCATGAACCTATGTATTGCTGCCGCCCACTATTCAGATGGCCGGCCCCTTGAGCGCCGGCCATCTGAGTCACAGCGTCTGATTGGCCTTTAGAAGTGCCTATCAGAGCCAGCAGGCTCTGATAGGCTTCCCGACTACAGCCTGAGGGCTGTAATCGGCTTCTACATACCTAATGAGAGGACGCACAGGGGTGCGTTCCCTGGCCAATCAGGTTCACCGGGTCTGGTTACCGGTAACCTGATTGGCTGAAGTGACATCGAGGGCGGGAGAAGATATCGAGGACGGAAGAAGGACGGCGCTGACTCGAGGAAGGTAAGTGCAGGGCTGGGGGGGGAGAAACTGGCTGTATTATGAGGTCAAACTGGCTGCATTATGGGGGAAAAACTGGCTGAATTATGGGGGAGAAACTGGCTGTATTATGAGGACAAACTGGCTGTATTATGGGGGAGAAACTGGCTGAATTATGGGGTAGAAACTGGCTGCATATTGGGGACAAACTGGCTGTATATTGGGGTAGAAACTGGCTGCATATGGGGTAGAAACTGGCTGCATATAGGGGAGAAACTGGCTGTATATTGGGGGAGAAACTGGCTGCATATGGGGGAGAAACTGGCTGTATATTGGGGTAGAAACTGGCTGCATATAGGGGAGAAACTGGCTGCATATAGGGGAGAAACTGGCTGCATTATGGGGGAGAAACTGGCTGTATATTGGGGGAGAAACTGGCTGCATTATAGGGGAGAAACTGGCTGCATATGGGGGAGAAACTGGCTGCATTATGGGGGAGAAACTGGCTGCATTATGGGGGAGAAACTGGCTGTATATTGGGGGAGAAACTGGCTGCATTATGGGGGAGAAACTGGCTGCATTATGGGGGAGAAACTGGCTGTATATTGGGGGAGAAACTGGCTGCATTATGGGGGAGAAACTGGCTGCATTATGGGGGAGAAACTGGCTGTATATTGGGGGAGAAACTGGCTGCATTATGGGGGAGAAACTGGCTGCATTATGGGGGAGAAACTGGCTGTATATTGGGGGAGAAACTGGCTGTATTATGGGGGAGAAACTGGCTGCATTATGGGGGAGAAACTGGCTGTATATTGGGGGAGAAACTGGCTGCATTATGGGGGAGAAACTGGCTGCATTATGGGGGAGAAACTGGCTGTATTATGGGGGAGAAACTGGCTGTATTATGGGGGAGAAACTGGCTGTATTATGTGGGAGAAACTGGCTGCATTATGGGGGAGAAACTGGCTGCATTATGGGGGAGAAACTGGCTGCATTATGGGGGAGAAACTGGCTGTATATTGGGGGAGAAACTGGCTGCATTATGGGGGAGAAACTGGCTGTATTATGGGGGAGAAACTGGCTGTATTATGGGGGAGAAACTGGCTGTATTATGGGGGAGAAACTGGCTGTATTATAGGGGAGAAACTGGCTGCATATAGGGGACAAACTGGCTGCATATAGGGGACAAACTGGCTGCATATAGGGGACAAACTGGCTGCATATAGGGGACAAACTGGCTGCATATAGGGGACAAACTGGCTGCATATAGGGGACAAACTGGCTGCATTTGGGGGAGAAACTGGCTGTATTATGGGGGACAAACTGGCTGTATTATGAGGACAAACTGGCTGCATTATGGGGGAGAAACTGGCTGCATTATGGGGGGAAACTGGCTGCATTATGGGGGATTAACTGGCTGCATTATGGGGGAGAAACTGGCTGCATTATGGGGGAGAAACTGGCTGCATTATGGGGGAGAAACTGGCTGCATTATGGGGGAGAAACTGGCTGCATATGGGGGGAAAACTGGCTGCATTTGGGGACAAACTAGTGGCGTTTGGGCACAGTGGCTGCGTTTAATGGGCACAGTGGCGGCAATTGATGATATTTTTTTTTTTCAGTTTTTTTGCGCCCCCCAAAAAATTTGAGCACCAGCCGCCACTGGTATTGAGAGGCTTTTTTGGGGCGCATTGCAGGCGCTATTTAGAGCGCAATAGCGCCTGCAAAGCGCCTCAGTGTGAAAGGGGCCTTAGTGCCGAAAAAAAATGGGCGGAGTGTTAGATTAGAAGGCGGTGGAATGTGTATATTATGCCATGTAAAATGTGACATTGAGAAAGCGATGTCAATGTTTGTATTCTATGTTATCTATCCCATCCTCTCTTTTATTCCTGCCCTTCCCCATTTTATTGGTTCCGGCACAACAATTCTAAATTTTGTACATAATTCGGAAATAAATCTGCGCTTGCTCAGGATTGAGGAGCGTGAATTTATTTCAGACACTGGGGACAGTGTCTATTTCAGAGGGGGGTGTATGTAGCGCCCCTTTACTTTTCAGGGGTGCTATGTACTTAAATTTAGGGGTTGGTCTGAGCTAGTAGCCAGGCTCAGACCGCTTTGATTTATTAGTACCCACTTCTGCCTATGTGATGTAACCTGATGCACAGTTCCCTGTGGCCTGTAGGTGGCACTGCCATATCATATATATGTGTTGCAACAGCTGAGAAGTTTGGGATTTAAAGATTCTGTGGCAGAGGATCTCCCGATCGTAGCTCAAGGAAAACCTAAAGTGAACGTTCGAGCATCACTCCAGCTGCTAGGATCCGCTCTTACAGGGGACTATCCGGGTGAGCTAAACCTACTCGGGATCGAGTAGCGACTATTGTACCCGTTTGTGCCTGGACCCATCTCCCAAACCTTACTGTCCTTTCTCTCATCCACCTTTCCTGTCTGCTGAACTTGAACTTGCTTATAAAATAAACTCAGCGTTGGAGTTAAAGTGGGGAGGACATTGGCCTTCCTGGGGGAACAATGGAGACTTGTCCCTATACTCTAGGAGACGAGAACTAGTCTGATGGGAAACCTTGCTGCAGGACCCAAATTTTTTAACACCGCTCAACCTCCTCAACCAGGAGGGTACGGGCATATAGCGCGGTGTGCCTTGACCTGCAAGTGAGCCGAAGGCAGGAAAAGGTCCGTGTGCTACAGACATATTTTCTAACAGTCATTTCTCAAGCACAGGAGGACAGTAAATGGTTAACAGGTCTGTGAACAGTGGCGGTGCGTCCATAGTGGGCGCAGGATCTCCGCCCCCCCTCGCTCCTGCGCCCGGCCGTCACTCACAACAATACATAGGTTCATGCATTGCATGAACCTATGTATTGTCGCCGCCGCTGCCACTATTCAGATGGCCAGCCCCCTGTTGAGCGCCGGCCATCTGAATAACAGCGACTGGTTGGTCTTTAGAAGTGCCTATCAGAGCCAGCGGCTCTGATAGGCTTCCCGACTACAGCCTGAGGGCTGTAATTAGCTTCTAAATAGCTAACGAGAGGACGCACTGGGGGTGCGTTCCCTGGTTGCGTTTCAGCCAATCAGGTTCACCGGGTCTGGTTACCGGTAACCTGATTGGCTGAAGCGACATCGAGGGCGGGAGAAGACATCGAGGATGGCGTTGAACCGAGGAAGGTAAGTGCAGGGCTGGGGGGGACAAAGTGGCTGCATTTGGGGGACAAAGTGGCTGCATTTGGGGGACAAAGTGGCTGCATTTGGGGGACAAAGTGGCTGCTATTGGGGGACAAACTGGCTGCTATTGGGGGACAAACTGGCTGCTATTGGGGGACAAGCTGGCTGTATTATGGGGAGAAACTGGCTGTATATGGGGGAAACTGGCTATATATGGGGGACAAACTGGCTATATATGGGGGACAAACTGGCTATATATGGGGGACAACCTGGCTGTATTATGGGCACAAACTGGCTGCATTTGGGGGACAAACTGGCTGCATTTGGGGGACAAACTGGCTGCATTTGGGGGACAAACTGGCTGCATTTGGGGGACAAACTGGCTGTATATGGGGGACAAACTGGCTGTATATGGGGGACAAACTGGCTGTATATGGGGGACAAACTGGCTGTATATGGGGGACAAACTGGCTGCATATGGGGGACAAACTGGCTGCATATGGGGGACAAACTGGCTGCATATGGGGGACAAACTGGCTGCATATGGGGGACAAACTGGCTGCATATGGGGGGAAATTGGCTGTATATGGGGGGAAACTGGCTGCATTTGGGGACAAACTAGTGGCGTTTGGGCACAGTGGCTGTGTTTAATGGGCACAGTGGCGGCAATTGATGTTTTTTTTTTCAGTTTGTTTGCGCCCCCCCCAAAAATTTTGAGCACCAGCCGCCACTGTCTGTGAAGCTCCCAGCAGCCTGACCAGCTAATTCCTTTAAAGATAACAAGGAAAGTTAGATAAATCAGGGATAGCTTACACCAACTCTGGCACAAATAGCTATAGAAACAGTTTACCTTATATACTCGAGTATAAGCCGAGTTTTTCAGCACATTTTTTTGTGCTGAAAATGCCCCCCTCGGCTTATACTCGAGTCACCAAACTTGGCACACATGTAGCCCCACTCTTCCTCTATAAGTGTGCAAAGTTTTTTGTCTGGGAAACTTACAGCCGGGGAGCACTGATTTTTCAAAGCCGGGCACCCCTTATATAGACTCCCATGTTAAACGGTAATTTCTCCGGGGAATTTGGGGACCTGGTCAGTGGCGGTGTGTCCATAGAGGGCGCCGGAGCGCTGCTCCCTCTCGCTCCCGCACCGCCACTGAAAGACAATACACAGATTCATGCATTGCATGAATCTTTGTATTGTCACCGCTGCCGCGCTGCCCACTATTCATATGGCCGGCCTCCTGGTGAGCGCCGGCCATATGAATTAGAGCGGCGGCCGGCGGTGGGTGTGTTCTGGAAGTGTCTATCAGAGCCAGTGGCTCTGATAGGCTTTCTGAATACAGCTCTCACGCTGTATTCGGCTTCCAAAAACTCCTCCCAGGTATGCACGGGGGTGCGTTCATTGGAGAAGACTGTGGAGGTTTCAGCCAATCAGGTTCACCGGATCTGGTTACCGGTAACCTAATTGGCTGAAGCGACATCGAGGGCGGGAGAACACATCGAGGACGGCGCGGACCGAGGAAGGTAAGTGCAGGGCTGGGGGGGGGGGGGGACAGGCTGCATTTGGGGGGAACTGGCTGTATATGGGGGACAAACTGGCTGCATTTGGGGGGAACTGGCTGTATATGGGGGACAAACTGGCTGCATTTGGGGAGGAACTGGCTGTATATGGGGGAGAAACTGGCTGCATTTGGGGGGAACTGGCTGTATATGGGGGCACACTGGCTATTTATATGGGGGCACACTGGCTATTTATATGGGGGCACACTGGCTATATATATGGGGGCACACTGGCTGTATATGGGGGCACACTGGCTATATATGGGGGCACACTGGCTATATATGGGGACAAACTGGTTGTATATGGGGACAAACTGGTTGTATATGGGGGCACACTGGCTGTATATGGGGGGCACACTGGCTGTATATGGGGGGCACACTGGCTGTATATGGGGGGCACACTGGCTGTATATGGGGGGCACACTGGCTGTATATATGGGGGCACACTGGTTATATATATATATATATATATGGGGGCACACTGGCTGTATATGGGGACAAACTGGCTGTATATGGAAACAAACTGGCTCTATTTGAGGAGGCAAACTGGTGGCGTTTGGGCACAGTGGCTGCGTTTAATGGGCACAGTGGCGGCAATTGATTTTTTTTTTTTTTTCAGTTTGTTTGTGCCCCCCCAAAAATTTTGAGCACCAGCCGCCACTGGACCTGGTACTGGCCGGTCGTAAGTCCCCTGGACCCGGAACTTGGCACACATGTAGCCCAATTTCTCCTCTACAAGTGTGCCAAGTTTGTTGTCTGGGGGACCTACGGGGGGGGGGGGGGAAGTCATCCCTGGATCATTGTCTAATCTACACACAGGACAGGAGAACACACCAATTATTAAACTTCTGCATTACCAGTGAGTGTGAAACATGATCATACCTTCTTCATTCTCAGGTATGTCGGATCCTCTCTATCCCGCCCTGCTCTGGTCACTAGCATCTTCTGATCAAATGTGGCAGGCTGGGCAATCTGATTGGCTAAGGGAGTGGTGGGAGGCGGAGCAAAATAGCAGTCACGCCCTCCCACTCAGAAGAGCAGCGCTATTGGCTGCCTGTCACACTGGTCTGTCCCTCTCCCTCCAGCATGTGAAAGCGTGGAAGGGAGGGGGGGAAAGCTAGCTGCACACTGCTCTGCAATTAATAACACCCGCCCGCCAGCCGCACTGAGCGCCTTGCTGTCCGGGCCCCTCTATCAGCGACCCTGCTGGGAGCCTGGGGAGCAACAAGGAGGAGGAAGAGGCGAGGCAAGGGTCAGCAGTGCCTCTAGGTGGCAGTGCGCCCTAGGCGGCTGCCTAATCCGCCTAGTGGTAGCACCGGCCCTGGCCCCACCATATTTTAATGTGAAAGTGAAAAAACTGCGCTATAACCCAAAATAACCCTAGCTGCTAGCACTCAAACAAACAAAGTGAAAGGACAAATATAAACAAATAGTACAGCGCTAAAAAAATATTAGAGTTGCTACTGACAGCAACTACAAACAACATAAATTACATATATAATAATCTGAAATTCAATATGTGCTAATGAATGAACAAATGTAAAAATGAAATCCATAGGAAATCCACTCCAATGGGCAGCCTAGCGAATAAACTGTCCTTCATGGAGGTTATAGAAGTGTGGCCCCTATGGACTACACAAAACTAGAGTGAAAAAAACAATGAAAAAAGTCCAAACAATATGTGCCGAATTGGATGGGTGTCTTCTCATGGATATCACTACCACAACATAGACTAGCAGCGGAACCCCAATGTTGATGGTGGGTCTCTCAATACAAGATATAAATGATGTAGTTGGGTACTAAACCACTACCCTCAACTAGACATGTGCGCCATCAATAAATTTGTTTTGTTCCATTTTGTATTAGCCGTTAATTTGTATTTTGTAATTCGTGGCTCCCACCATCCCTGTGCTGTGCTGACTTCCTCCTGGGTCTTTACCCCTGCTGTGCTCATTATGAGGGGCTCCCACCATCCCTGTGCTGTGCTGACTTCCTGGGTTAGTACCCCTGCTGTGCTCATTATGAGGGGCTCCCACCATCCCTGTGCTGTGCTGACTTCCTCCTGGGTCTTTACCCCTGCTGTGCTCATTATGAGGGGCTCCCACCATCCCTGTGCTGTGCTGACTTCCTGGGTTAGTACCTCTGCTGTGCTCATTATGAGGGGCTCCCACCATCCCTGTGCTGTGCTGACTTCCTCCTGGGTCTTTACCCCTGCTGTGCTCATTATGAGGGGCTCCCACCATCCCTGTGCTGTGCTGACTTCCTGGGTTAGTACCCCTGCTGTGCTCATTATGAGGGGCTCCCACCATCCCTGTGCTGTGCTGACTTCCTCCTGGGTCTTTACCCCTGCTGTGCTCATTATGAGGGGCTCCCACCATCCCTGTGCTGTGCTGACTTCCTGGGTTAGTACCTCTGCTGTGCTCATTATGAGGGGCTCCCACCATCCCTGTGCTGTGCTGACTTCCTGGGTTAGTACCTCTGCTGTGCTCATTATGAGGGGCTCCCACCATCCCTGTGCTGTGCTGACTTCCTCCTGGGTCTTTACCCCTGCTGTGCTCATTATGAGGGGCTCCCACCATCCCTGTGCTGTGCTGACTTCCTGGGTTAGTACCCCTGCTGTGCCCATTATGAGGGGCTCCCACCATCCCTGTGCTGTGCTGACTTCCTCCTGGGTCTTTACCCCTGCTGTGCTCATTATGAGGGGCTCCCACCATCCCTGTGCTGTGCTGACTTCCTGGGTTAGTACCTCTGCTGTGCTCATTATGAGGGGCTCCCACCATCCCTGTGCTGTGCTGACTTCCTGGGTTAGTACCTCTGCTGTGCTCATTATGAGGGGCTCCCACCATCCCTGTGCTGTGCTGACTTCCTCCTGGGTCTTTACCCCTGCTGTGCTCATTATGAGGGGCTCGCACCATCCCTGTGCTGTGCTGACTTCCTGGGTTAGTACCTCTGCTGTGCTCATTATGAGGGGCTCGCACCATCCCTGTGCTGTGCTGACTTCCTGGGTTAGTACCTCTGCTGTGCTCATTATGAGGGGCTCCCACCATCCCTGTGCTGTGCTGACTTCCTCCTGGGTCTTTACCCCTGCTGTGCTCATTATGAGGGGCTCCCACCATCCCTGTGCTGTGCTGACTTCCTCCTGGGTCTTTACCCCTGCTGTGCTCATTATGAGGGGCTCGCACCATCCCTGTGCTGTGCTGACTTCCTGGGTTAGTACCTCTGCTGTGCTCATTATGAGGGGCTCCCACCATTCCTGTGCTGTGCTGACTTCCTCCTGGGGCTGTACCCCTGCTGTGCTCATTATGAGGGGCTCCCACCATCCCTGTGCTGTGCTGACTTCCTCCTGGGGCTGTACCCCTGCTGTGCTCATTATGAGGGGCTCCCACCATCCCTGTGATGTGCTGACTTCCTGGGTTTTTAACTTCATCATAACGAATAATCGTAATTATTATGACAATAATAAAACGATATTAACGAACATTCTTATTTTGTCCGATTCTGAATCTCCCATCGACTACCAGTACCAGTCTCCCATTCCCATATTAAAAAATATAATTTTCCCAACCCTCACTCAGCAGAAAAAGAAAACCTCTGATTGGTCAACAAAGCACCAATCACGTTTCCGTTGTAACGGAATTTGGATCCGAAATTCGTCAACGAAATTTCGTATTTCGTATACAATTCGGAAGCATAGCAATTCGCATTTCGGATGCTTCCGAATGTACGAATTTTCGATTCGTACGAAACGAGCCGCACATGTCTACCCTCAACTCTATCCAAGTTCTCCAAAAATAAAAACCACGAAAACAACATACCTTAGACTGGTTATTGAAGAAATGTGCGAATGAGACTTTTTTCCTGGCTGTGGGGAGAAGCCTGTGGGGAAGACTTGGACAGTAATCCTGCGGCTCCTACATAAATTTTAGCGCTACATAAATTTTAATACCATTTTAAAAGCTCATCTTAATTTTCTTGTACAAAGGGTTTTATTGAAAATACACATCAACAGGATAGTACAAAAACAGTGGTGGACACATCATGGACTAACAGGCATAAAACTGCAGGCATTGGAAAGATTAGTCTGTAATCCTTAGAAGTCCGAGGGCGGGCACAGGCGACCAGCAAAAGGAAGTCTGTAGCGCGTGAATCCTGGTGAAGTGACAGTATGCTGATATAGATTACATATCAGCTGTCTCACCGGGACATATGTGAAACTTATGGCGAGGCGACGATATGAGCGAACAAAGAGAAAAGTCGCTCAGGTGTGGTCGTCTTCAAACGTGATGGTACTCACAGAAACCACGGGTGCAGGCAATGCACATGCAAGACAAAAGAAAAGGAATTCCTTCTGGACAGCCGCACTCTGAATAAAATTGCCTTAATTGTAAATCCAACACAGCACTACAAGTCACAGCACACTTGGTCAAGCTGACTCGTTTCACACTATACTAGTGTTTAGTCTTAGCTATGACTAAACACTAGTATAGTGTGAAACGCGTTAGCTTGACCAAGTGTGCTGTGACTTGTAGTGCTGTGTTGGATTTACAATTAAGGCAATTTTATTCGGAGTGCGGCTGTCCAGAAGGAATTCCTTTTCTTTTGTGAGACGACGATATAACATGTAACCTTACAAAAGGAGACTACACTAGAAAAGTTATTTAAAGCATGGTAACATTCACCAATATGCAAAATAAACAGCGTCACATCATGTGTCCGATCCCAGCACGACAAAGCCTGAGGGCCAGAGCAACAAAGAGAAGAGAAAGAGAAACGGTGAGAAGAAAGAGAACCAGAAAGAACAATAGCGTAAGCATTTAAAGCTAAAAAGAAGAAAGAAAAGAGGGGGAGAAGTAATGAAAGGGGGATATGAGAGGGGGGAAAAAAAAGGGGGGGAGGGGGTCCACGGGGTGGTGGGAACAGAGGCTCATTAAAGTTAAAGGAGCACTGGGTTCAATCGTGAAGGGTGGTTGTGGGCCACCCAGGGTTGCCATACCCGGAGGAACTTGTCATGAGTGTCCGATAATATAGCAGTAAGTTTCTCATTTACCATGATGTCATTCACGCAGTTTTTGACTGCTACAAAACCGAGGGCCGGGGTCTTCCAGGCCCTCGCTATAGTCAACTTAGTTGCAGTAAAGATATGCGCTGTCAATTGGCATTCAGGGCGAAGAAGCTCAGTAAATTGGTTTCCACAATAGGGCCTCAAAAGGGTCCCCCTTTAGATTGGAGTTGAAAAGGTTGCGGAGCACCGCGTAGACTCTGACCCATAGTCTGCATACCCTGGGGCAGGTCCACCAGATCTGCGCCATTGTGCCCTCTTGAGAGCACCCACGGAAGCATAGAGGGGAATAGGATGGAATAAAACTCGCCAGTCTGGCCGGGGTGTAATACCACATATAGAACACCTTGTATGCGTTTTCCAGAAAGAGAACATTCTTGGAGCATTTGGACAGTGCAATGGTCATGATCTGCCAGTCCTCCGGATCAAGTTGTTTCCCAAGTTCAGCCTCCCACTGGAGGTGATAAGGTCTCAATGGGGATTTCTTGGAATTAATTATAGCTGCATAGATCAAACATATTAGACCTGGGGATTGGGGGTGCGATCTACATAAACTTTCGAAGGGGGTCATGGTATAAGGGGTAGGTTGGGATCTTATCAGTTGTTGAAGAAAATGTCACAGTTGCAGATAACTGTAGTGCTCCCTAAAGGGGATATCGTGAGAGGACAGTAGGACCGTGAATGGGATAATCTTAGTTGGGGTGAACATAGAATGGACCTCTACAAAACCATGGTCCGTCCACCATGAGAACTGTAATGGGTTGTCACAACCTGGCGGGAATAATGGGCAGTGAAGGAGGCGGAGCAGTGGAAGGTGAGGGGAGATCAGGCCTGCCGAGTATTTGACCGCATCCCATAACCAAAGGGAATGGGCCAGACAAGGACCTATGGTAGGTGGGCGGTGTGCCCGGGGGAACCAAGGGAGGGAAGCCAGTGGCGTCAGGTGAGAATCCACTAAATCAATGGTGGCTCACAGTGGCATTTGCTGCTTCTCATGAAGGTGAGACAGTGGGGCGATACCTGCTGCCATGTAATAAGCTTGTAGATTAGGGACTGAGAATCCACCATTGATTCTGCGGGCATATAGAACTTGCCTCTTGATCCTGGGTCTCATTGAGCCCCAGACAAACTGCATGATTTTACGTTGGTGTATTCGAAGGATGTGAGAGGGTACCTGGACCGGCAAAACACGGAAATAATAGAGCAATTTCGAGAGATAAGTCATGCGCACCGTCGCCACTCTTCCAAACCAGGAAAGTGGAAGAGTGGACCAAGAGGCGAGCATAGCCGCCAACTTCCCAAAAAGGGAAGGAAAGTTGGCTTGGTATAAATCCAAGTGCTTCCAAGTAAGCTTGATCCCCAGGTAGGGTAATGAGTTTAACCACTGAAAGGAGAATGCAGATTGTAGGGACTCCAGTTCCGAAAGCAGGAGATTAATAGACATCACTTTAGATTTTGCCGGGTTGACTGATAAGCATGAGAACAAGGCAAAAGTATCTAAAAGAGACAGCAAGTTGGGGAGATTCTGGGTTTGGTGACGGTCAACAAAATATCATCCGCAAACAATGATAATTTGTGCGGGGTACCTGCCATTTCTACCCCTGAAATGTCTGGATGGGATCGAATGGCCTCCGCCAGAGGTTCTAGAGCTAGGATGAATAGAAGTGGGGAGAGTGGGCATCCTTGGCGGGTTTCACTTCTAATGGGGAAAGTGGGTGACTCGAAACCATAGTATCGTACCTTGCCCTGGGGGGAGTCATAAATAGCTGAAACCCAGCTCAAGAAGGAGGTGCCAAAACCATAGTGACGAAGCACATGTGTTAAATAGGGCCAAGACAAAGTGTCAAAGGCTTTATTGACGTCTAGGGACAAAAACATAGTTTTCAGGGATCTATTATGTACTATATGTTGGATTTGGAGGAGCCGTCTAATGGCATCCCCTGCCTGTCTACGAGGGACAAAGCCCACCTGATCTTTCTTTATCAGGCGTGGAAGAAAGGAGTTCAGGTGGTTGGCCAAAATCTTTGTCAGAATTTTCATATCAATATTAATTAGAGAGATTGGCCGTAAATTAGCCCAAGAAGAGTGGTCCTTATCTGGCTTAGGAATCATTACAATGTTGGCGGTCAGCAAATTTGGTGTGAATGAATGACCCTTCTTTACCGAGTTATACATAGTCGCCAGATGCGCTGCAAGAACATCTGCTAGTTTCCAGTAGTACAAGGCCGTGAAGCCGTCCGGGCCTGGTCTCTTAGCGACCTTCAGTTCCTTAATGCACTGAAGAACTTCCGAGACCTGTATGTCTCGGTCTATGAGAGACATGTGAGTGTCGGATAGGGAGGGAAGGGGTAAATCCTTCAAGAACGTATCCAGGCCCTGGGTAAAGGAGTAAGTAGGGGCGGAATAGAGCCTAGTAAGACGATGACGAAATTCGTCTAAGACCCGCTGAGGGTATGGGCCCCATCGGTCTTTTTTCCATCGGTGTTTAAAAATAGAACATGTTTTAAATTTATCCGATGGTTAAAAAACCGATAGCAAATTACTATCGTCTGTGGGGAACTTCATTGGATAAAAAACCCACGCATGCTCAGAATCAAGTCGACGCATGCTCAGAAGCATTGAACTTCATTTTTCTCGGCTCATCGGAGTGTTTTACGTCACCGCGTTTGGAACGGTCGGTTTTTTGACTGATGGTGCGTAGGCAAGACTGATGAAAGTCAGCTTCATCGGTTTTCCGATGGAAAAATCCATCGGTTAAAAAACCATAGGAAATCCGATCGTGTGTACAGGGCTTAAGTCGGTACGGGCCTCATCTTAATTTTCAATAGGATTAGTAGGTTTTTGTTTTTTTATATATGTGATGGGTGCAGGAGGGCATTCAGTGTTATCTACAGGGAAGGAAACTGTGCCTCTTGTGCCCTAGCAGGGTGCTATATGAAAATGCCAACCTCATCTCCAAACTGGAGTTCAAGCATCCTCCTCTTTCTGCAATTCAATGTATGTTCCCATGGCACTGTGCAATAAATATGGGAGCTGAAGTTAAGATCTTTATTCACCATATTTTGTGATTCAGGGATCTCTGGGGGGTGGGGGTTTAATTAGTTAGGGCATGGACAGGTACCTTGCAGTATCTGCTATTACAAGGTTATACTAGGTTTTATATTTTCCATAATAACATCTATTTATTTCAAAGTTTGCACCACCTGTTCTTATATGGCACATCGCAGACCTAGTCTTCCTCTACCTCATTATAAACTTTCACATTTGACATGGCTCTTGCACTACATTGATACAGTAACTGTCAAGTTTTGCACATGCTCAGTGACAGCTGGCATCAAGCAAGCATATTAAATAAAAATGAACAAAAAAAAGGCAAGAATAAATGTATGGCTTATACAAATACATATTAAAGTCCAAATCCGGGGAAAAAAAGATATTTCTATTTTGCACTGCAGCTGTATCCCCAATGCAAGGGTTAACTGCTGATTTAGGTCTAGGGGAGAGTAAAAGGGGTTTTACTTACCTGATCCTCTGCTCCTTTGGAAGATAGCACTCCCCCACACTCTGGTGATGAACTGTCCCTCTGTGTCCTCACATCCAATGCAGGGTTATTAAGCCTGCATTGGTTTTGATATCATCAGGGGGACCTTAGGCCACTGGAACATGGGGTAGAAGATATTGTAGGGACTAGCAGCATTAAAGAGGAAGTAAACCCTTGATTTAAAAAAAAAAAAAACCCTGAAAAAGAAAGGCATAATGAGCTAGTAAGCATACTAGCTCATTATGAATGACTTACCTGAGATCGAAGCCCCCGAACTGCTCCTCGTTCCCCTCCGCCGCCATCTTGCCTCGATGTCCCTTCCTGTTATCGCCGCTCCGGCGCTGTGGTTGGCCGGAGCGGCGATGACGTCACACGCATGCGCGCTCAGGCCGGCAACTTGCCTCGATGTCCCTTCCTGTTATCGCCGCTCCGGCGATGTGATTGGCCGGAGCGGCAATGACACGCATGAGCACTCGGGCCGGGCCGGCAAGATCCCATTCAGAAACCCGTCAAGAAGCCGGCCCTCTAGTGCGCCTGCGCCGTTGTCTATGGCGCGCATGCGCCGTAGACATTGGTGCCTTGTAGGTTAAGGAGATATTTCTTGCACCTACAGGTAAGCCTTAATCTAGGCTTACATGTAGGTGCAAGTTGTCAAAGTGGGTTTACAACCACTTTAAGGAGTGGAGATTTACTTACCCAATCTAGTAGCGTGAAGGAGTGGGGGATTGGGTAACTGAATCTACTTTTCCATGCCCCCTAGACCAAAACAGGCACTTAAGCCTCGGAGTGTGGGCACATCCTCACTTCACGGGAGAATTTTCTACTTACCTAGAGTTGGGTTTTAAAGATCTTATTTTACCTGCACTAACTTTAAAGTAATTGTAAAGGTTTTTTTTTTTTTTTTAAATAACAAACATGTTATACTTACCTCCTCTGTGCAAGGATTTTTCACAGAGTGGCCCCGATCCTCCTTTTCTGGGGGCACCCCGCAGCGCTCCTGGATCCGCCTCTTCTTGAGTGCCCCCTCGGAGAGCCTCTTTCCAAGGGGGTACTCGTGCGGGCGTGCTCCCGAGTCCTGCTCCTGCGTTTATTGACACAGACAGCAGGACTTGGCCCCAACCCCGGCTCCCATGTCACTGGATTTGATTGACAGCAGCGGGAGCCAATGGCTCCTGCTGCTATCAATCTATCCAATGAGGACCTGAGACAGCGGCTGGAGCTGCTTTGCTCGTCCCTGTTGCTGGAGCGATTGGCTCAGGTAAGAAAAATGGGGGGTCTGGGGGGGGGGGATTGCTGCAGCACAAAGGTTTTTTTTTTACAACCCCTTTAAGCTGTCTTTTTGTATATTTGGGAAGCAAAAGGTAAATATTTTCTAGTATTCAAATAAAACTGTGGAAATACATTGTCATTTGAAGTGCCAGTGACATCTTGTGGTGAAAATAGAATCATGTAAGTGAAGAAAATGTGTACATATTAGGAAGACAAAAAAAGATATTCTAGAGCTGGTCAGTCTATTCAATGGTCGAAAATAAGTTGGGGGAACATTTACAGTGCCTTGAAAAAGTATTCATACCCCTTGAAATTTTCCACATTTTGTCATATTACAATCAAAAAGGTAAATGACTTTTATTGGGATTTTATGTGATAGACCGACACAAAGTGGCACATAATTGTGAAGTGGAAGGAAAATGATAAATGGTTTTCAGATTTTTTTACAAATAAATATATGAAAAATGTGGCGTGCATTTGTATTCAACCCCCTTTACTCTGATACCCCTAACTAAAATCTAGTGGAACCAATTGCCTTCAGAAGTCACCTAATTAGTGATTAGAGTCCAAATGTGTGTAATTTAATCTCACTATAAATACAGCTGTTCTGTGAAGCCCTCAGAGGTTTGTTAGAGGACCTTAGTGAACAAACAGCATCATGAATGCTAAGGAACACACCAGACTGGTCAGGAATAAAGTTGTGTAGAAGTTTGAAGCAAGGTTAGGTTATAAAAAAAATATCCCAAGCTTTGAACATCTCACGGAGCACTGTTCAATCCATCATCCAAAAATGGAAAGAGTATGGAGCGACTGCAAACCTACCAAGACATGGCCGTCCACCTAAACTGACAGGCCGGGCAAGGAGAGCATTAATCAAAGAAGCAGCCAAGAGGCCCATGGTAACTCTGGAGGAGCTGCAGAGATCCACAGCTCAGGTGGAAGATCCTGTCCACAGGACAACTATTAGTCGTGCACTCCACAAATCTGGCCTTTATGGAAGAGTGGCAAGAAGAAGCCATTGTTGAAGAAGGCCATAAGAAATCCCATTTGCAGTTTGCGAGAAGACATGTGGGGGACACAGCAAACATGTGGAAGAAGGTGCTCTGGTCAGATGGGACCAAAATTTAACATTTTGGCCTAAAAGCAAGACGCTTTGGGTGGCGGAAAACGAACACTGCACATCACCCTTAACACACCATCCCCACCGTGAAACATGGTGGTGGCAGCATCATGTTGTGGGGATGCTTTTCTTCATCAGGGACAGGGAAGCTGGTCAGAGTTGATGGGAAGATGGATGGAGCCAAATACAGGGCAATTTTAGAAGAAAACCTGTTAGAGTCTGCAAAAGACTTGAGACTGGGAGTGGGATGGAGGTTCTCCTTCCAGCAGGACAACGACCCTAAACATACAGCCAGAGCTACAATGGAATGGTTTATATCAAAGCATATTCATGTGTTAGAATGGCCCAGTCAAAGTCCAGACCTAAATCCAATTGAGAATCTGTGGCAAGACTTGAAAATTGCTGTTCATAGACGCTCTCCATCCAATCTGACAGAGCTTGAGCTCTTTTGCAAAGAATAATGGGCAAAAATGTCACTCTCTAGATGTGCAAAGCTGGTAGAGACATACCCTAAAAGACTTGCAGCTGTAATTGCAGTGAAAGGTGTTTCTACAAAGACTCAGGGGGGCTGAATACAAATGCACGCAACACTTTTCACATATTTTTTTTTTTTAAATGTTGAAAACCATTTATCATTTTCCTTCCACTTCACAATTATGTGCCACTTTGTGTTGGTTTTATCGCATAAAAACCCAATAAAATTCATTCATGTTTTTGGTTGTAACGTGACAAAATGTGGAAAATTTTCGAGGGGTATGAATACTTTTTCAAGGCACTGTAAAAGGGACCTGTCAGGTATATCAACCAGACATGGGAGTAAGTCACACATGTACAAGTCACAAGCAAGTCTCAAGTCTTAACCTTCAAGTCTCAAGCAAGTCCCAAGTTACTGTAACGAAAAGCAAGCAAGTCAAGTCGAGTCCCTGCTAGGAGTCAAGCAAGTCAAGTCATTTATTTTGGTCAAGTCACAAATCAAGTCAAAATACTGATCTACCCCATACTGTATAAAAATAATAGGAGGGATAACAATAAATAATATTGGTTATGTGCCCATGCCTCACTGTGCCTCACTGTGCCCATGCCTCACTGTGCCCATGCCTCACTGTGCCCGTGCTTCACTGTGCCCGTGCCTCACTGTGCCCGTGTCTCACTGTGCCCGTGCCTCACTGTGCCCAATGCCTTACTGTGCCTGTGTCTCACTGTGCCCATGCTTCACTGTGCCCAATGCCTCACTGTGCCCGTGTCTCACTGTGCCCAATGCCTCGCTGTGCCCGTGTCTCACTGTGCCCATGTCTCACTGTGCCTCACTGTGCCCATGCCTCACTGTGCCCATGCCTCACTGTGCCCGTGCTTCACTGTGCCCGTGCCTCACTGTGCCCGTGTCTCACTGTGCCCGAGCCTCACTGTGCCCAATGCCTTACTGTGCCCAATGCCTTACTGTGCCTGTGTCTCACTGTGCCCATGCTTCACTGTGCCCAATGCCTCACTGTGCCCGTGTCTCACTGTGCCCAATGCCTCGCTGTGCCCGTGTCTCACTGTGCCCATGTCTCACTGTGCCCGTCAGCCATGTACCTGATCGGCGGCATCCCGGCGGCCATTCCAGTATTCAAAAGCCGCGCCTCCTCCTCGTCTGTGATAGGCGGAACACTCAATTTCCCAGCAATCAGTGTTCCGCCTATCACGGACATCCGCTCATCCACATAACACAGACGAGGATAAGAGGATGTCCATGATAGGCTGAACACTGCCTGCTGTGAAATTGAGTGTTCCGCCTATCACAGACGAGGAGGCACAGCTTTTGAACACTGCAATGGCCGCCGTCTGTCTGCATGACATGCTGATCAGGTAGGCAGATGGCGGCTTGCGGTTAGTGTTAGTGGTGCCAAGTCATTGCAAGTCATATAGCCCAAGTCAAAGTCAAGTCGCAAGTCATTAGTGACAAGTCAAAGTCAAGTCGAGTCATTTATTGAATTCTGTCAAGCAAGTCGCAAGTCCTCAAACAGGTGACTCAAGTCTGACTTGAGTCAAGTCATGTGACTCAAGTCCCCCACCTCTGATATCAACCTACTCAAAAATACTGACAAATACATGCATTTATGCCCTACATCAGCCAATCGATAGGTAAACACCATGCCAACTATAGAGAGGGAGAAGAAAGAAAATACCATTGAAGCCAAGGAAGGGTATAAATACAAAATCATACTTGGGGGGGCACACCCTAAAAAATGCGTTTACATTCAAGATGGTGCTGCTATAAGACCAACAAACAGTACAAAATAGTTTACAGCGCACACATACAAAAATGACATTTAAATCCTGCAAGGCTATTTAAAAACACCTGAACATATTAAAAAAATATGGGGATTTGGTCACAATATATGGTCATAAAGTGCTAAGCACACTTACTGCGTCCAAATACCCATTTACAGTGGGGATAAGACATTCGGAGTCTAAGAAATGGCTACTTCATAAAATCCAACATACCTATCAAGGGGAACATCTAGACAACAGACCGCCACTCCAGGACCATCCAACGATAATAGTGGTGGCTCAGGATGCTGAAACAGCATCCATTTGTATGCACATCCCACCGGAGACATCCAATTGGCAAAAGCCGATTTGCTCCACTCATGAAATTCCTGATTTAAGCCATGTCTCTGCACTTTCTGTTTGCCAGATTATTGTGCTATCTCCAGCCAGTATTTCGCTTCTGTCTTCCCTGCTGCCATCCATATTTTGATACCATTCGTTATCGACCTTTGTTTCTTGGCTACGCTTCTGCTTGATCCCAACCCGGAACTACTCGTTATCGACCTTGTTTTGGCTTGTTTACTAACTATGCCTCTGTTTGATCCCTACCTGCTACTGGACAACAGCTTGCTCACCTCCTGGTGACCTGGTACTAACACATACCCCCCAACTTTTAAAAGTCCACCCGCGGGACATTCAGTGCAACATTTTACCTGGACAGAAAAGTTGTTGAGCGGGGGGGCCGGGTTGGGGGAGGTTCGTGGGACATTTAAAAAAAAAATCATCGTCTGGCAGTAAAGTTGTTGAGCGGGGGGGGGGGCTGGACGATACATTTGGGGGGTTTCCCGGTACATTGCTTTAGTAGACTATCGTGGGGGGGGGGGTCTTTACCTGTTCCGTCTGGCTCGTTCATCATCCCACGCGCCGCGCGTTCCTCCACTTCCTGCTCTGCGGGAAAAAATGAAGTCTCGCGGGTCTGCGGCGGAGGGGCCTGTGCGCGAAAAAACCGCAGGATCCATTTGGGAGGTATGCTAACATGCAGCAAAATTCATCTCCACCATCAGGAGCTCAGATGAACACCAGTTAGTACTTAGACCCCGCACCTCAGCTGAGCCCACGTCATTCACCAGGATGACTGCCTGTTTACCTATCCTGCTGGTCAGTGGTAGTTCCACTACTGCTATAGCAACTGGTCTTCAAATCTGACCCCTGATCGTGACACTGGTTTTATTTTGTTTCATTTGTGTTATAGCTGCCCTGCTCCTGGGAATAATTGTAAATCAAATCCTGTAGCATTTAGACCAGGAAATATATTTTAAAAGTGTAGCGGGGTCTCTAAATTTATGTGGGACACCCAGGTGTGTAAGTATAGGGATAGTGGACCCCTTGTGTTCGTGGAGGATTGGATGGTGTAATAATCTCCTTGGCCTCTGGGTGGCGGGGTATCTGGAGGCTCAAGGTAGATTTGCAATTACAGTGCTAGCCTTTTTGTCCCTTTCCGGAGATGGTACGGCGAGGGCGGGGAACCTGCCGTGGTGTCGATGGGAGGAGATAAAAGGGGGAGACGCCCTAACCACGAGGTCTTCTGGAGGAAGTTCTTCATGCGCCCAGGCACCTAGGTCTGACCGGAATGGAGTTGGAGTCCATCCCAGGCACCTTCAGCCTGGGGTGAGGTACTGAACTAGGAGGCCTGGGGTCCAGTGACTTTGACTGGATCCCGCGAGGGTGGAGACATCCGAGGGTCCCTGAGGTGGACGGGGCCAATGTCTGAGGTGAGGAGGCCGGGGAGGTTACCCGTCCGGAGAGTCTGGAGCAGCATCAACCCAGTGACGGATGGGCCTCTGGTAACTCCCTTGGAGGGATATCTTCCCCTGATAGGGGCCGCAACGCAGCGAAGGTACTCCTATCTACGTTCTCTTGAGTCGCTGGTAGAGACTCTCAGATTCTAAGTCCTTTCTAGCTGAATGCTATAGTAACCGCTGGCGAGATCGCAGTGGTTTAGTGATAACCAGGATAGTGCCTCGACCTGCTCACCCCCGTATCAAAATGTTATCAAGTCGCAACCAAATGGATACTGAAGCACTGTTTATTGTGAGATGTACAATAAAGCAAGAGTTGGACTGTGATCGGTGTGTGGAACTCTGGTTAATGGGAGCAGAGGGAAGTGTTGATGCAGCAGGACTGTATTCTAGAACAAAGCACATAGGCCCGAGGAAATATCTGGTGCTGGCCTTCACCTCACCCACAGCTATGGGGAGGACATGGGCCGTAGCGCATCTCACCCTGTCATGTGACATACCCCTAGACAAAGGAGATGGGGTGAGGCCGCTACAAAAGTAAATCCATAGTGTATTTTAGTGAGTATGTATTTTGAGTTACATTACTTTTACAGTAAAGAGAACCAGTCACCAGTGAACTTATGCAAGAATCTGAATTTTTGGATGATGTTTGGAAAAAGTCAATGTGGTAGTCCATACATAATCCGCAGAGTTTATTTATTAAAAATAAAGTGCTCCAGTTTACAGCAGAAAGTTAATTCTGAGCTATGAGTAAGGCTTCGTAAACCAAAATGCAGTAGCTTTCTGTTGTATAATGGACCACTTGATTTTTAATAAATAAACTCTGTGTATTATGTATGGACTCCAGCATTTACTTTTTCAAACATCAGGAGGTAGATGGAGCTGACAGGAGCCCAGCTAGGAGACAAACACCTGCTGCATGACAATAATAGCCAGGGGGTAGAGCTAAGCTAATTTTTTTGGTGAATCTGAATATTATTACATTCAAGGAAAAGAGACAGGTTCTCTTGAAAGGACAATTCGCCTTCCAAGCACTTCCCTACCACTACAATCTTTTAGGGATGCTGGCCGTGAGACTAGAGGCTCTGTCCATTTCCTTATCCCACCGTGCACTCTTGGGAGCCAAGAAGCACTGTAAGGAGAAGAGGGCAAAATAACCATAACAAAAATGGTGGTCATGGCCACATTATCCCAGAAATGGGATCCAGTTAGGGTGACCACGTGTCCCAGATTGCCCGGGACAGTCCCACATTTTGCAGGTCTGTCCCGGGCACATTCATTCCAGGACAATACAGTGTCCCGGAATGAAACTGACACAGCCACCCCCCGGGCAAATCTGATGCCCCCAAAAAAGGCCGCCACATCACCGCTTTACTCACTGACAGTACTTGTCCTGGCCGGGAATGCCTGAAGGAGCACAATCCCCGCCCCCTGCTTGTGATTGGAGAAATCATAAATCCCGCCTCTTGTGTCCAATCACTGTGCTGTGATTCGTTACAGCACAAGCTGATTTTTGGGAAGGGAGGGTGTCCCTGAATGGTAGTTTGGAAATGTGGTCACCCTAGATCCAGTGCAGGGTTTATGGTGATCCATTCTCCCAGTACTAAGGCAACACAGGGCATGAGGGATCCAGAGATCTGCAAAGCAGCCCCAGAGACAGCAATAGGAACGCAAACATGGGATAGGGAATTCACCCAAAGCAGCACAGCCCTATATCTGATTAGGCACAGATAAAGAGCATGGAACCTGATAACAGACATAGTACACCAGTGTTCTGCGGCCTGAAACTTGAGCACTGTGGCAGACAGTTCATAACCATCTGTCGTGTAGTTCCCAGCACAGTGAGTAGGAAGCACTGTTCAGGTTTACCACTGTTATGAGAAAGCATGACTGTCATGGTGAATTATAATCTATGCCACGAGGATGAACTGAGGAGACTACAAGGATTTAGGATATCCCATCTGTCTTCCAGACAGCTACAGTACATGAGAAAAGATCTAACAACAAGGTCTTTCAAACACACAAGTTGGGTAAGATAGATTCTTCCTCTTTGGATGCTAGGCAGTTGAGGGGTTGGGCCACTAGATGGAGTCATCCCCTTGATTGCTTGTACCTAGAGTCCTCTTCCTACAGATGGCACTGTAACCCACTAGTTCCTATTTATCAAAGTTAGAAGAGAAGTATGGACCTGTAAAAAAAAATAAACACAGTCACCTCAATAATTACAGTATTAGGAATCAGCAGCTGGGAGAACAGATATATGTAGCTACACCAAGAAACTGGGACAAGACCATATGTATATATCTTCAACCACTTGACCTCCGGAAGATTTACCCCCTTCCTGATCAGGCCATTTTTTGCGATATGGCACTGCATTATTTTATCTGACAATTGTGACACCGATCGTCTGTGGGGAACTCCATCGGAGAAAAAACACACGCATTCTCAGAATCAAGTTGCCGCATGCTCAGAAGCATTGAACTTCATTTTTCTCGGCTCTTCTGAGTGTTTTACATCACGGCGTTTGGGACGGTCGGATTTTTGACTGATGGTGTGTAGGCAAGACTGATGGAAGTCAGCTTCATCGGATTTCCGATGGAAAAATCCATCAGATTTTATTCCATCGGAAATCCGATCGTGTGTACAGGGCATAACTGACACTTTGGACACTTTTTTTGGGACCAGTGTCACTAATACAGTGATCAGTGCTTAAAATATACACTGTGGCTGCACTAATGACACTGGCTGGGAATGGATTAACATCAGGGGTGATCAAAGGGTTAACTGTGTGCCTAACCAGTGTTTTCTCACTGTGAGGGAAGTGCTTTTTACTATGGAAAGTCTTTAATCAATGTTCTTGCTTAGCAGGAACACAGGATCAATACCTTACCTACTGACAGAACAGTACTCTGCCTTGTTTACATAGGAAGATCGCTGTTCTGGCTCTCTGCCTAATGATCGGCGTTGGCCAGCGGACATGGAGTCCTGCAGATCAGCTCCTGCTTTGTCTAATTACAATGGGAGCGGGTCAGCGGTGGCGCGCACACTCACACAAGACCCGAGAGTGCAGGATCACGTACTTGGTACGTGATCCTGCGCAGGAGAGCTGCCTTGCCACCGCATATGTGCAGTATACAGTCAGAAAACAGTTAAAATTAGATTTATTTACAGTGGATGTAAGATAACTATATGCCAGCAAACAATGAACATGGCAATGCATGAAAAGCAAAACTAAATAACAAAATGCCTAACCAGCAATCCTAACTAAACGATATACAGTATATATATATATATATATATTGTGAGGGGGTTAGCTCGGCAGCGGGTGTGTGTGACCCCCGGGATGGGCTCCCCACACAAAAACAGGCCCAGCAAACGGAGGTTGTGGTTTTCAAAATCAAAAAGGTGCGGTTTATTTTCAATTTACAGTGACAAAACACAGCAAAGCAAAAGAAACATAAACAAAATAAATCCTGGTCAACTTGACCTCTGACTAAACATACAGGTTTCCTAACTAACAACTGGGATCAGCCTAGTGCTGTCCTAGTCCCTAAGTCCCTGGTTTTAAATGTCCAAGCAAATAGCCACACAGGCTTTGTCTCACCGCACAGGGGTTCACTCTCCCTAGACAGTCCACACAGGTCTGGGTCCAGGCATGAGCTAACATCTAATGAAGCTGGGAGTTCTTATAGAGGCCTAAATGAGCTGACAAGCTTCAGCTGGTCTCATCAACTCCCTGTCTGCACGACGCCCCACACTCTCCCTAGAGGTATGAGTCATCCATGAGCCCACTAGCCCCAGCTGGGCTTATACAACTCTCCACCTAGTTGTATAAGTCGGCGTAAAGCCTGAATCTGGGCGAAATATATCTACCCCCCTGGATGCAACCAGGTGACTTTACCTTCCTGCTGTCACATACCCCCCCCTCTTGTTTTAACCTCGGGGTTGGAACACCAGCAATCAGGCATTCATGTACTCGAGACAAAGCATCCACATTCCCCATTTGAACGCCAGGGCGATGCTTTACTGTGAAGTTGAATTCCTGGAGGGCCAGGAACCACCTATTCACTCTTCTATTTGTTTCCTTGTTTTGAGCCATCCACTTTAACGGAGCGTGATCCGTAACCAAGTCAAAGTGCCTACCTAGCAGGTAGTACCGAAGGGAATCTAGAGCCCACTTCACCGCTAAACACTCCTTTTCAACGGTGGCGTAATTTACCTCATGGGACTTCAACTTCCTGCTGAGGTAAATGACTGGGTGCTCTTCCCCGTTCCAGACCTGGGACAATACTGCTCCTAACCCCACATCTGACGCATCACTTTGTACGACAAAGTCTTTAGAGAAGTCGGGTGAGTACAACACTGGCTGGCTACATAAGGCTTGTTTCAAGAATTGGAATGCTGCCTCAGCCTCGGGGGTCCATTTAATCATGACCGACCCTTTCCCCTTCGTCAGGTTGGTTAGGGGCACAGCCTTAGAAGCAAAGTGGGGAATGAATCGCCGATAATACCCAGCGATTCCCAGAAAGGCTCGTACCTGCTTCTTGCTGTTGGGACGTGGCCAACTCTGGATCGCCTCGACTTTGTTAAGTTGGGGTTTTATTACTCCCCTCCCAATGGTGTACCCAAGATATTTGGCCTCTTCCTGCCCAATGGTACACTTCTTGGGGTTAGCCGTAAACCCCGCTTCCCGAACAGAGTCCAGGACTGCTTGCACTTTTGGCAGATGTGAGGCCCAATCTGTGCTATGGACAATTACGTCATCCAGGTAAGCCGCAGCATACTTCCGATGGGGCCTCAGCATCTGGTCCATTTTCCGCTGGAATGTGGCCGGCGCATTCTGTAACCCGAACGGCATTCTTTTATATTGGAACGCCCCGTCTGGGGTTACAAATGCGGTTTTCTCTTTGGCCGACTTGGCCAGGGGGATTTGCCAATACCCTTTTGTGAGGTCAAGAGTCGTCATGTATCGGGCTGTTCCCAGCCGGTCGATCAACTCATCTATACGTGGCATGGGGTAGGTGTCAAATTTTGTAACTTTGTTCAACTGACGAAAATCGTTACAAAATCGCCAGCTCCCATCCGGTTTAGGCACCAACACAATGGGACTAGACCAATCACTTTGGGACTCCTCTATCACCCCTAAGTTCAGCATTTTCTGTACTTCCTCCCGTATTGCCTCCCGTCGGGCCTCTGGGATCCGATAGGGTTTTAACTTCACCCTTTCACCGGGCGGGGTAATGATGTCATGCTCTACCCCAGATGTTTGTCCCGGCAGCTCAGAGAATACCTCCTTGTTGCGAAGCACAAACTCCTTAACCTCCTGTTGGGGTTGTGACAAGGTGGCTGCTATTCCAACCTCAGGAATCACGCAACCAGTTTGAGCTGGTGACCAAGTGTCTGCGACTAGGGACTCTCTATCCCTCCAGGCTTTCAACAGATTAACGTGATAGATCTGTTCGGGCTTTCGCCTTCCTGGTTGTCTGACCTTGTAATTCACTTCGCTCACTTTTTCCATTATCTCGTAGGGGCCTTGCCATTTGGCAAGGAATTTACTTTCAACCGTAGGGACAAGTACCAGTATCCTATCCCCCGGGGAAAAGGTACGGGTCTTGGCTCCACGGTTGTACACTCTCTGCTGTGCTAACTGCGCTTGGGCCAAATGTTCCTTCACGATGGGCATTACCTGTGCAATTCGGTCTTGCATCAGGGCGACATGCTCAATCACACTCCTGTGGGGAGAACTCTCACTTTCCCAAGTTTCCTTGGCAATATCCAACAGCCCTCTTGGGTGTCTCCCATACAGTAACTCAAAGGGGGAGAATCCCGTAGAGGATTGGGGCACCTCCCTAATAGCAAACATCAGATAAGGAAGTAGACAGTCCCAATCCTTTCCATCTCTATCCACCACTTTCTTCAACATTTGTTTTAGGGTTTTGTTGAATCTTTCAACCAGCCCATCGGTTTGGGGGTGATACACAGATGTACGTAATTGCGTCACTTTGAACAATTTACACAGCTCCTTCATAACCCGGGACATAAAGGGTGTACCTTGGTCCGTAAGCAGTTCTTTACAAATACCCACCCGGCTAAACACAAGAGATAGCTCTTTGGCTATGGTTTTGGCCGAGGTATTTCGGAGAGGGATCGCTTCTGGATAACGGGTGGCATAGTCCATTATAACTAATATGTACTGGTGCCCCCTAGCGGACTTGATTATAGGACCTACCAAATCCATGGCGATCCTCTCAAACGGGACCTCAATGATGGGTAGAGGGACCAGCGGGCTACGGAAATGTGGCATCGGGGCCGACCTCTGACACACAGGGCAGGAGGAACAATAATTTTCTATGTCCTTCATCACCCCCGGCCAATAGAATCTCTGTAATACCCTCTCTCGGGTTTTCTCTGTCCCCAGATGACCTCCAAGAATGTGCCCATGGGCCAACTTCAACACCAACTTCCTGTAAGGTTTGGGCACCACAAGCTGCTCAACGGTTTCTTCTGCCCTTTTTGCCACCCGATACAGTAGGTCCTTCTCTACGCTGAAGTATGGGTAAGTGCAGGTATTATCTGGGTTCACTAACTCGCCATCTATTTTCACTACGTTTTCCCGTGCCTTTATTAGGGCGGGGTCTTTCAACTGTTCTGTGGCAAAGTTTTCCCTGTGAACCTCAAGATCAGAAAACTCCACAGACGGTAGGTTTTCGTCTGAGGAGGTGGGCTCCTCTCCAGTTTCTTGAGTCTCCCCTGCCAATACTGATAAGGGAAATTCCGGAGAGTCCTCACCACTCTCAGGGGAGTTCTGGCTATCACATTCCTGGTACATAGGGGCACCAGTGGGGGGCTCAGGATCATCCCACAGTTCCCAGAACTTCGGAAAATCCCTTCCCACAATGGCGTCATGCGGTAACTGAGATACTAAGCCCACTGGATGAAAGAGGGTACCTTTGGGGGTCTCGAAACACACTGTAGTCACTGGATACTCTCGGGTGTCCCCATGCACACAAATAACAGCTACCTTGCTATTCCCAGAGACCTCTGTTTTAACTAACTCAGCCTTTATAAGGGTCACAAGGCTACCTGAATCCAGCAATACCACAACATTTCTACCATTAACACACATTTTGCATAAATGTTTCTCAGTTCCTCGAATGGCAGTGCATGCGACTGTCGCACACAGCGACTGACGTCTGCCCGTCAGAAAGTCACACTGCATGGGTTCCTCCACAACCGGGCAATTGGCTGCAATATGTCCCGCTTGCCGGCAGCGGTAGCAAACGATCCTTCTTGCCGCCTCTTGAGCCGCTGATTTCCCAGGCTGTTCTCGCCAAACTTGGGGTAGAGCTCCCACCCTCTCACTCTCTCCACCCTCACCCCTTGGAATCCTCTTATCCGCCCCTGGGGATGGTCTGGTCTTAGGGTGGAAAGTCCGAGTGTCTCTGGAAGAGGCCGTCAGGTTCTCTGTAGCCAAGTATTTCTCCACACGATCCACAAGACCATCGGCCGTCTCTGGGTCTCCATGGCTTACCCACTTTTGGATGGCAGTAGGAAGAGCTCTCAAAAACCGATCCATTACAACACGTTCCACAATCTTTGGTGCGGACAAAGTCTCTGGCTGTAGCCACTTTCTGCTCAGGTGAATGAGATCATACATTTGAGACCTGGGGGGTTTTCCAAGCTGGAAAGTCCAGTTATGCACACGCTGAGCCCGGACAGCCAGGGTGACACCCAGCCTTGCCAATATTTCAGCTTTTAGCATCACATAGTCTTTTGCTTGGTTAGGCTCTAGGTCATAGTAAGCTTTCTGCGATTCACCAGTTAACAGAGGAGCCACCAGTCCAGCCCACTGCTCCTCAGGCCACTTTTCTCTTTCAGCGGTCCTTTCAAATGTGGTCAAAAATACCTCTGGATCATCCTCTCCAGTCATTTTTGTCAATAAACGACTCACCCCAAAGGACGCGGTATTAGTGGGACGGCTTTCCTCACTGGTCTGCGGACGTTGCTGCATTACTGCTTCCATCTGTTGTTGTAGTCTCTGCTCTTGCTTCTGCAACAGGTCTATGAAGCGGGCCTCAGATTGCTGCTGGGCTTGTTGCTGAGCCTCCAGACTCTGTTGCAAAGTTGCGTTTGTCTGCTGCTGGGCTGCAAGGCTCTGTTGATGAGCTTGCTGCTGGGCTGCAAGGCTCTGTTGATGAGCTTGCTGCTGGGCTGCAAAGTTCTGTTGTTGAGCTGCAAGGCTCTGTTGATGAGCTGCAAGGCTCTTTTGCAAACCTGCATTTGTCTGCTGTTGATTGGCATTTGCTAGAGCCAGCTGTTTCAGTATCTCCTCCATGCTGGCTTAAAAAAAAACTGCCACTGGTTCTCCACCAACTGTGAGGGGGTTAGCTCGGCAGCGGGTGTGTGTGACCCCCGGGATGGGCTCCCCACACAAAAACAGGCCCAGCAAACGGAGGTTGTGGTTTTCAAAATCAAAAAGGTGCGGTTTATTTTCTATTTACAGTGACAAAACACAGCAAAGCAAAAGAAACATAAACAAAATAAATCCTGGTCAACTTGACCTCTGACTAAACATACAGGTTTCCTAACTAACAACTGGGATCAGCCTAGTGCTGTCCTAGTCCCTAAGTCCCTGGTTTTAAATGTCCAAGCAAATAGCCACACAGGCTTTGTCTCACCGCACAGGGGTTCACTCTCCCTAGACAGTCCACACAGGTCTGGGTCCAGGCATGAGCTAACATCTAATGAAGCTGGGAGTTCTTATAGAGGCCTAAATGAGCTGACAAGCTTCAGCTGGTCTCATCAACTCCCTGTCTGCACGACGCCCCACACTCTCCCTAGAGGTATGAGTCATCCATGAGCCCACTAGCCCCAGCTGGGCTTATACAACTCTCCACCTAGTTGTATAAGTCGGCGTAAAGCCTGAATCTGGGCGAAATATATCTACCCCCCTGGATGCAACCAGGTGACTTTACCTTCCTGCTGTCACAATATATATATATATACATACACATATACATACATACGTGTAGCAATACCTTCAGTTAAGAGGGCCGCAAATGTAGTTTGGGCCCTGAAGACAGCTCCGCCAACCCACGGCAATTTACTCGACCCCCTTCTGGCACAGTTAGTCTAGGGTAATATATATATCTTATGCTCTATGGTTAAATTCAGACACCAATGCAAGGATAAAAGAATAACGAGTTTACTTTCTACTGGCAGTAAAATCAACAGTTGTAACAGATCACATGAATATATCTGCAGAGCCCTGCAGTAATAGCCACACTATAACTAGTAAGATATGGCGCACACGCGCCACGTGTAACAGTACTTCACTATGCGCCCTATGGCGCAGCGACTAAATAAACTATCTGGATGGCCAGGCCTGACCATATAACTCAGTCCCTAGGGGATGAATTCTTCGCATGCAAGTCTTTAAACGGTGGTGCACATTTCAGGAACACAATTGTAATCCAAAGGGTAAAAGTGCCAACACAGAACACTCCACTAGAGATCCGTTTGACTCAGTTCTGCTATGGATCTCCAGTGGGGATTTAAATATGAACTGGTGGGCCACAGCAGTCTGTAGGCCTAACAATATTGTACAGTGTATGGATTGAGCAGGTGCTCGCTCACCCCTCCGGACGCGATCCCAGTCCGGGAACTTCCACCTGCTGTGTCTCCACACACAGCGTCTGCAGCGGTCTGGTCTCCGGCTCAGCAGCGGTTGAGGAAACCGAGTCAGATGCCACCCTGGCTCGCGATGGGGTGGAAGGCTCTTTTGGGTAACAGCGCAAGGCCCCAGGCTTCAGGCCTTGCACCACAGCGGATCCGCACAGGAAGATCTCTCCACTGAAGTCTCGTGTCCCAAAGAGACCGAGCGCAGCCTCGCCTCCTCCTTATATAACCCCACCCATGAGTCTCTGGGGTGGAAACGTTGCATCCTGGGTGCCGAATGGGGTTCTGGGTAAGGTAGTCCTGAGAGTCTTAAAGGAGACCCCGCTACATACATATACAAACGAGATACACACAAGGCAGGGGAGAGCAGGGAGCATATGAAAAGGGGGAAAACATAACTGGGATGGGAACTAAGCAGCAGGATACTGGATACAGGGCAAGGGCAAGACAAGATCTGGAGTAAATGGCTACAGAGTCAGGCAGTAGCATGACTAACAGGGTACAAAACAGGAGCAGCCAAAACACTGAGTGAGTGAGTGAGTGAGTGAGTGAGTGAGTGAGTGAGTAACTTATATAGCGCTACAAATGCGAACTAAATCGCCTCAAGGCGCTTTGTATCCAGTGTCGTCCTGATCCTTCAGAAGAGGTGGGTCTTTCGTTTTTCCTGAAGGCCCGATGGTTTTCTTCCATGCGGATGTCCGTGGGTAGCGCGCTCCATAGCCATGGTCCTTGGACTGCAAATCTTCGTTCTCCTTTAGATTTGTAGTGGGTCTTGGGGATGTGAAGGAGGTTTTGGTTAGTTGACCGGAGGGCGCGACTAGGATTGCAATGTTTTATTTTCTCGCATAGGTATTGAGGAGCGTTTCCTTGTGTACATTTGTGAGTGAGGCAGAGGGTCTTGAATGTAACCCGATCCTTTATGTCTTGCCAATGTAGGGACCTCAGGGACGGGGTGATTGATTCCCAAGGTTTTTTTCCCCGTTACCAGTCTGGCTACTGTGTTCTGGACGACTTGTAGGCGCGAAATCTGGTATTTGGGTAGTCCGAGGTAGAGGGAGTTTGCGTAGTCGAGTCGGGAATTGATGATTGTTCCAACTACTACTGCTGTATCCTCTTCCGGGATGAAGGGGGATGAGTCTACGTAGCAGGCGGAGAAGATGGTGAGATCCGCTGAGGGGCCGTGTGCTAGTAAAGAAACATTATACTCCTAGCAGCCAAGTGATTACTAGGGCCTGCTGGCCTCTAGGAGACACCTACTGGTGGACACTGGAACTGCAACAATCAGCCCAGAGCATCACAGCGCCACCAACAGGCGAACTCGTTCCTAGCAATGCTGCAGCTTCGGTGTGATGCTGCAGCTGTCCCATGTCGTCTCTAAGACCGAGAACTGAGCAATCACATGACTGCGGATTGCTTCGTTCTCTGCCTTCTCAGAGTAGAGAACAATGACTGTCAGCTTTCGCTCTTCACTCTGCCCCTTCAGCACTCACTGGAACACCGGGCGCAGCTGGCTTCGGCACTCAGCCACACACTGATAGCCGGAGCCAGCTGTTAATCAGGCAACTGGGTGGATTCCAGCAATATGGTCAGGATCATTCCAGAGCCTGAAGGGGCTCCACCACATCTGGTGAAAGCAGGCTAGATTCCGCTGTCAGCTGATTTTGGGTCACAGAAGAAAAAAAGTAAGTACACTCCTGTGACCCACAAGAGAAGTATGGCCAAAAAATCTTTGAAGTACGGTAATCCAAAAAATAGATTTTGTTCTTTTACTTAAAGTGTGTATAAACTCTAATGCCACGTACACACGATCGGATTTTCCGTCGGAAAAACCTTGGATGGTTTTTCCGACGGAATTCCGCTCAAGCTTGGCTTGCATACACACGGTCACACAAAAGTTCTCTGAACTTTCGACCGTCAAGAACGCGGTGACGTACAACACTACGATGAGCCGAGAAAATAAAGATTCAATGCTTCCGAGCATGCGTCAAGTTGTTTCCGAGCATGCGTAGGATTTTTGCGCGTCGGAATTGCTACAGACGATCGGAATTTCCGATTGGAATTTTTTTGGTTGGATAATTTGACTAGCTCTCAAATTTTTCTTGGCGGAAATTCCGACCAGAAAAATTCCGATGGAGCCTACACATGGTCGGAATTTCTGACCAAAAGCTCACATCGGACTTTTCTTGTCGGAATTTTCGATCGTGTGTACGTGGTATCACAATTCCTCTCATAAATAAAATTCATAAAAATATAAAAAATATAAAAATAAAAAATATATATAAAAACTAATAAAAATAAAATAAAGAAGAGGCGCATGTGCGGAGCCCAGAAGATGGCTGCTTAAGCCAGGAGCTC
Organism: Rana muscosa; assembly: GCA_029206835.1. Classification (NCBI taxonomy): domain Eukaryota; kingdom Metazoa; phylum Chordata; class Amphibia; order Anura; family Ranidae; genus Rana; species Rana muscosa. The sequence continues at coordinate 233,454,283 of CM055118.1, forward strand.
CTCACCACCCCAGCCCAGCGGCGCCTGTAAGTTAAGATAAAACGGTCGTGTGTGAAACCACCGATACCAGAGGCACCCCCAGACACCTGGGCACCACCCCACCTACTCAGTGCCTTTTCAGAATTTATTTTAAGCCGCATATTACAGTTTTAAAATTCGGCCGAAAATCCAAGATGGCGCAGCCTATTGTCAGTAGAGCTGAGGTGATTGCAGTGGATGGGAGCCTGACAGGACAAGTGACTTTACAATATCCCCCACAGACACTTGAAAGCTCTCAGCTGAACTTGTCCTCCTCTATAATATCCACAGAACCTCTGAGGGAAATTACTATTGAGAACTATGCCATACCCCCCATGGGACCTATTACTGTTAGTCAGGATGGCTCTTTTCCTGTCAGTGCAGTGGCTGCAGCCTCTTCATTTTCTGTGACTGACTTATATCAGGCTCTGGCTGAACTCCTTGATAGGGGGCTCTCACAAACAGCTGCTAAAATTACAGGAGAATTAAAAGCTGATTTTCAGAATTTAGGGACCAGAATTGAAAATATTGAAAGTAAGCTGGACCAAACAGTGTTCGCCACGAACCAGAATTCAGAACATATTCACTTTGTGCAAGACCAATTGGATGTGGCTATGAATAGGATAGACGATTTAGAAAATAGGTCCAGGAGATATAACGTCCGTATCAGAGGTCTTCCAGAAACCATAACTGACATCCCAGCTGCGGTACAAAATGTGATTCAATCCCTGATCCCAGATATTCCACAACACCGCTTAGAAATGGGGCTTTTGGACCTCTATGAAAGGATGGATTACCAAGAGACATAATAGCTAAACCCCACTTGTATGCTGTTAAGGAAGAAGTTATGAGGAAGGCGCGTACTATGTCTAATGTTCAGTGTCTGGGACACCCAGTCCAAATATACGCGGACCTTTCTCCTTCTACAATGCAACGCAGACGATCCTTGAAGCCTCTTCTCCTAGCCCTAATACAAAAGGACATAAAATATAAGTGGGCATTTCCATTTGCAGTGAAATTCACAGATAAAGGAAAGAATTATTATTTTTCCACTTTTCCTGATGGTGAAAGACTATTATTGAATCTCAAGATAATTTCCCAGGAAGCTGACATGGACACTTCTCGTAGTGTTCCGAATTCTTCAAAGAGACCGAATCCTACCAGCCCTCAATTTCCGCTGTGGACCAGGTCAAGGTCCAAGAAGGCTAAGGACAATGGTCCCACTTGATAGAGTCCCAGATGTTATACTTTATCTCTTACACCTTGAACCTTCAGGGTGCCTGGAAGGATCTATTTTAGGAGACTAGATTGACTGTCAAATTTAGTATCAATTATTCGGTTGCTTTTATAAAAAAAAATATTTCATTTTCTTTTTATCCCCCGGGAGGATCTAATTCCTATGGGGTACTTTCCCCACTTTTGAATGACAGGGCCCTCACTCCTCTGTCTCCTTTGGGAGAGAGGACTGAGGGACCCTCTTGACAGACCTGGTTCCGGTGGGTCTGGACAACAAAATTTAATGTCTTTTTTTTTATGTTACTGCATTGCAGTCGGGTTTTGTTTTTGAAAAATCTAAAATTTTTGTCTTGTTTTAATTTTTTTTTCAGGGGCGCCCTGGCTGGGGTGGGCCCCATGTGCTTCCACCTTTCCCTCAAGTCTCCTAGAGGGCTTTGGGGAAAGGGTAGCCTTTTTCCCTAGGGAATGGGCCTTACCTGTTCTACCTTGGTAGGGGTTCTGGGGGGGAATCTTCCCTCCCCAAGAACGTTTTTATTTTTTATGTTTTTTAAATATTTTGAGTTGTTTTTTAATTTTTTATCTAAGAGACTTTCTTTTTCTTTTTTCTACTTTTTCAAATCTTTTCTTTCCTTTTGTGTCTCTGGTCCCTATATCGTGTGCCTAACCTTCCCTTGTTTTACAGCTCCCGATGGTCAAGCGTACAATATGGTCTCCCGACAATCAGTTGTCCGGCTGGACTACCTGCAGGACCTGGAGAACATATATAGCCGAGGGGTGAGTGGAGTGGATGACAGACCCAGCACCTTCCCTGACTCCCATGGCTAATCCTATGCAGAGCTCACTCAAAATAGCCACGCATAATGTTCAGGGCCTGAATTCCCCCATTAGGAGGCATAAACTTTTTGATTTTTATAAATCTCTTGGTATTGACATACTCAATATTCAGGAAACCCATTTTCCTAGGCAGTACAATCCCAAATACATACACCCCCAATTCCCCCAATTCTTTTTGGCCAGTGCCGAAGATAAAACGAAAGGAGCTGCTATTTTTGCATCCAAGTCATGTCACTTTGACTACATATCTGAATTTAAAGATCCAGAGGGTAGATTTATCTTAATTAAGGGCACAATAGAGGGTCATTTATACTCTCTGATCTCATATTATTCCCCCAATTCAGGGCAAGATACATTTTTCCGTCTCATCCTGGACACCCTGTCTCCTCTGTTGGAAGGCACAGTAGTTTGGGGGGGAGATTCCAATGCGGCTTTTGACCAGGGGTTGGATAAATCCAAACCCCCCTCAGCCCAACTCACCAGACCCACTATGATAAGTCTGAAAATAGCCAAGCTATTACACGACAGAGGTTTAGCAGATGTCTGGCGAGAATCTAACCCTTCGCTGAGAGATTTTACTCATTATTCTCACCCACACAATACATATGCCAGGTTTGACCATATCCTGGTTCCTTCTTACTTAATTCCGTCAGTAATTAAATCGCACATCAAAGACACAGTCCTGTCTGACCACTCCATGGTGATCATGTCCATTCGCACTAAGACCGGTATGGCAAAGAAGGATCATTGGAGATTGAATGAGTCCATACTTTCCAACCCAACCACAAAGGCAGAAATTGATAAAACTCTTCAAGAATACTTCCGCTTAAATAATGTAGAGGATATTTCCATGGAAACCCTGTGGGCTGCCCATAAGGCCTTTATTAGAGGCAAGATTATTCAAATTTCCACTTGAATCAAAAAGGAACGGGAAGCAGACATTGAGAGATTGGAGAAGTCATACAGGAACCTGAGAACACAACATAAAAAGAATCCATCTCCATCCTTATTGGCTGAAAATCGATAGGATAAGACTGGAACTCAACTTAGTACTCACAACAAAAGCGGAGAGATCTCTCCGCTGGAATAGTAATACATTTTATACTCAGCTGCTGTTTTGGCCACGCGAGATACGCTTCAGACATATGTTGCAAATAGCAAAGATGCGATCTGCTGCACACGTCTCAAAAAAGGCCCACACCAAAGAACTTTTGGAATAACACGCAGAGACAGCAGCGCCCTGCACATGCGGAGCTCTGCGGTGTGATGCAGTCGGTGTGCTGCCCTTAAGCTGGCCCCTGGAGGGCATCCTGCCTCGTTGGAGATGGCCTCCTCCTCATCCTCTCTCCTATCAGGCACCCACGTAGAGTCAGTGACCTCATCATCCCCTCCCTCCTCATCACTGGAGCAAACATGGCAGTATGCTGCAGCTGGGGGAACATGACTGCCAGTTTGTCCTTCTTGGGCACCCCCTCTCTCTGGGCTCATGTTACTGCCAACCTCAAGCTGGGTACCATCATCGGAGCCTTCAAAACGCTGCGCATCTTCCTGCAGCATGGGAATAAACCCAAAAAGGGCATGAGTACCCCCCGGTAGCATGTACCCAACACTGTGGTCAAACAGTTCGGGGGACTCCTCAGGAGGACATGGTGGGGCTAGGGAAGGAGTTACTGATGCCATTGAGCCGAGGGAAGAGGCCGCTTTGGCTGACAAAGTACCCTAAGGCTGGGTGAGAGAGGATGAGGAGGATGAGAACGGTTTGGTCATCCATTCTACCAACTTTTCAGCATGTTGCGGCTTAACACGGCTAGCTGCCGAAAAAAAGGACAAGCGTGTCCCACGGCCACGTGCTGATGAGGATGTTGCCTCTAGACACAGAGCCTGCTTGCCCTCTTTTATTGGCCTGTATACAGGCTCTTTTATTGGCCTGTGTGTTTGCCTCTCCTTGTTGGCCTTCCAGACATACTTTATTTGATGTATTGGAATAGGTAGGTACACAACAAATTTTCTGCAGTCTGCTTTAGCTGCACACTGAGGCCAGTATACAGTACACCGACTGAAAATACTGCAGCTGCCTGCCTGTGGTATTAGGAAAAGAACACCAGCAATTGTCTGCAGTTAGCTTTAGTTGCACACTGTGCACAGGATACAGTACACTGACTGAAAATACTGCAGCTGCCTGCCTGTGATATTATTAAGAAGTAGGGATGAGCTGAACATGCCCCCAGTTCGATTCGCACCAGAACTTGCGAACAGGCAATAAATTTGTTCGAACATCCGAACACCGTTAAAGTCTATGGGACTCGAACATGAAAAATCTAAAGTGCTAATTTTAAAGGCTTATATGCAAGTTATTGTCAGAAAAAGTGTTTGGGGACCCGGGTCCTGCCCCAGGGGACAAGTATCAATGCAAAAAAAAGTTTTAAAAACTGAATTTTTTTCGGGAGTGATTTTAATAATGCTTAAAGTGAAACAATAAAAGTGAAATATTCCTTTAAATTTCGTACCTAACGGGTGTGTATAGGATGCCTGTAAAGTAACGCTTGTTTCCCGTGCTTAGAACTGTCCCTGCACAAAGTGTCATTTCTGAAGGAAAAAAAGTAATTTAAAAGCACTCGCGGCTATAATGAATTGTCGGCTCCCGGCAATACAGAGAAAAGTCATTGATAAAAAAATGTGTGGGGGTCCCCCCCCAAATTCAATTACCAGGCCCTTCAGGTCTGGTATGGATTTTAAGGGGAACTCCACGCCAAATTTTAAAAAAAATGGCGTGGAGTTCCCCCCAAAAATCCATACCAGACCCTTTATCCGAGCACGCAACCTGGCAGGCCGCAGGAAAACAGGGGGGGACGAGAGAGTGCCCCCCCTCCTGAACCGTACCAGGCCACATGCCCTCAACATAGGGAGGATGCTTTGGGGGTCTGTGACCCCTCAAAGCACCATGTCCCCATGTTGATGGGGACAAGGGCCTCATCCCCACAACCCTTGCCCGGTGGTTGTGGGGGTCTGCGGGCGGGGGGCTTATTGGAATCTGGAAGACCCCTTTAACAAAGGGGACCCCCAGATACCACCCCCCTTTGTGAATTGGTAAGGGGTACAATCCTACCATTTCACAAAGAAAGTGTAAAAAAAAAAACAAAAAAAACACACAGACACCTTTGGGAAAAGTCCTTTATTACAAATAAAATTTTTTTAAAAAAGATTCCAGCGGTGGTAATCCACTCTCGGTATCCTGCGATGGGTAATCTCCTCTCCGGGGTCCAGCGATGGATGATCTCTCCTCTCCGGGGTCCAGCGATGGATGATCTCTCCTCTCCGGGGTCCAGCGATGGATGATCTCTCCTCTCCAGGTCCAGGCTCCAAAGATGAGGAACAGCAAGCATCCTGTCTCCACCAGAGACACCCCGGGAATCCCGGCAGCCTGACAGGTCACTTATGTAGCTGAGGGCGGGGCCACCGCCATGTGACCCCATCCCCCTCTGACGCAAGGGGATACCACTGGTAGGTGGCACTGTTCGGCTCTGCTAAGCAGCAGTGGGTGTGGAGTGTGCGGGACCGATGTCCCGTTTACACACGCTGTCAGCAGGAGGAATTTTTTTTTTCATTACGGGCTTCTGGTTACATCACATGATCATCTGTCATTGGCTGGAAGCTGAACACATGGTAAGAGGCCAGGATCGGCCCCTTACTCCGATCTGTGATCAGCCGAGTCTCATGGACAGGGCCGGACTGGGAATAATAACCAGCCCTGGAAAAAAATTCATACCAGCCCCATAGCATTATTATACCAGCCCAACAGCATAGCGTCATTATTTTCTTGTTCATAAAAGGGAAAACCGTGCATTTTAACCACTTAAGCCCCGGACCATTTGGAAGCTAAAGGACCAGAGGTGAATTCAGAATTTTGCACTGCGCTGCTTTAACTGTAAATTGTGCGGACATGCAATGTTGTACCCAAACAAAATTTGCGTCCTTTTCTTCCCACAAATAGAGCTTTCTTTTAATGGTATTTGATTGCCTCTGCGATTTTTATTTTCTGCGATATAAACGGAAAAAGACCGAAAATTTTGAAAAAAAATGATATTTTCTATTTTTGTTATAAGAAAAATCGAATAAACTCAATTGTAGTCATACATTTAGGCCAAAATTTATTCAGCCAAATGTCAATAAGCGTATATTTATTGGTTTGCGCAAAAGTTATAGCGTCTACAAACTAGGGTACATTTTCTGGAATTTACACAGCTTTTAATTTATGACTGCCTATCTCATTTCTTGAGGTGTTAAAATGGCAGGGCAGTACAAAACCCCCCCAAATGACCCCATTTTGGAAAGTAGACACCCCAAGGAAATTGCTGAGAGGCATGTTGAGCCCATTGAATATTTTTTTTCTTTTGTCCCAAGTGATTGAATAATGACAAAATAAATAAAAAATTACAAAAAGTTGTCACTAAATGATATATTGCTCACACATGCCATGGTTATATGTGGAATTGCACCCCAAAATACATTCTGCTGCTTCTCCTGAGTACGGGGATACCACATGTGTGGGACTTTTTGGGAGCCTAGCCGGGTACGGGGCCCCAAAAACCAAGCACCGCCTTCAGGATTTCTAAGGGCGTAAATTTTTGATTTCACTCCTCACTACCTATCACAGTTTTGAAGGCCATAAAATGGCAAAATAGCACAAAACCCCCCCAAATGACCCCATTTTGGAAAGTAGACACCCCAAGCTATTTACTGAGAGGCATGTTCAGTCCATGGAATATTTTATATTTTGCCACAAGTTGCGGGAATATGACAAACTTTGTTTTTTTTGCACAAAGTTGTCATTAAATGATATATTGCTCACACATGCCATGGGCATATGTGAAATTACACCCCAAAATACATTCTGCTGCTTCTCCTGAGTACGGGGATACCACATGTGTGGGACTTTTTGGGAGCCTAGCCGCGTACGGGACCCCAAAAATCAAGCACCGCCTTCAAGGTTTCTAAGGGCATACATTTTTGATTTCACTCCTCACTACCTATCACAGTTTTGAAGGCCATAAAATGCCAATATAGCACAAAACCCCCCAAAATGACCCCATTTTGGAAAGTAGACACCCCAAGGAAATTGCTGAGAGGCATGTTGAGCCCATTGAATATTTTTTTTTTGTCCCAAGTGATTGAATAATGACAAACATGCCATGGTTATATGCGGAATTGCACCCCAAAATACATTTGGCTGCTTCTCCTGAGTACGGGGATACCACATGTGTGGGACTTTTTGAGAGCCTAGCCGCGTACGGGCCCCCGAAAACCAAGCACCGTCTTCAGGATTTCTAAGGGCACAAATTTTTGATTTCACTCCTCACTACCTATCACAGTTTTGAAGGCCATAAAATGCCAAGATAGCCCAAAACCCCCACAAATGACCCCATTTTGGAAAGTAGACACCCCAAGCTATTTGCCGAGAGGCATGGTGAGTATTTTACAGCTCTCATTTGTTTTTGAAAATGAAGAAAGACATATTTTTTTTTTTATTTTTTTTTTAATTTTTAAAACTTTGTGACAAAAAGTGAGATCTGCAAAATACTCAACATACCTCTCAGCAAATAGCTTGGGGTGTCTACTTTCCAAAATGGGGTCATTTGGGGGGGTTTTGTGCCATCTGGGCATTCCATGGCCTCCAAAACTGTGATAGGCAGTAAGGAGTGAAATCAAAAATTTACACCCATAGAAATCCTGAAGGCGGTGCTTGGTTTTCGGGGTCCTGTACGCGGCTAGGCTCCCAAAATGTCTCACACATGTGGTATCCCCGTACTCAGGAGAAGCAACAGAATGTATTTTGGGGTGCAATTCCACATATAACCATGGCATGTTTGAGCAATATATAATTTAGTGACAACTTTTTGCACATTTTATTTTTTTTTCTTTTTGTCATTATTCAATCACTTGAGACAAAAAAATAAAATATTCAATGGGCTCAACATGCCTCTCAGCAAATAGCTTGAGGTGTCTACTTTCCAAAATGGGGTCATTTGGGGGGGTTTTGAACTGTCCTGGCATTTTATGCACAACATTAGGAAGCTTATGTCACACATCATCCACTCTTCTAACCACTTGAAGACAAAGCCCTTTCTGACACTTTTTGTTTACATGAAAACATATTTTTTTTTGCAAGAAAATTATGTTGAACCCCCAAACATTATATATATTTTTAAAGCAAAGGCCCTACAGATTAAAATAGTGGGTGTTGCATTTTTTTCCACACAGTATTTGCGCAGCGATTTTTCAAACGCATTTTTTGGGGGAAAAACACACTTTTTTTTATTTTTAATGCACTAAAAAACACTATATTGCCCAAATGTTTGATGAAATAAAAAAGATGATCTTAGGCCGAGTACATGGATACCAAACACGACATGCTTTAAAATTGCGCACAAACGCGCAGCGGCGAGAAACTACATTCATTTTTAAAAGCATTTAAAAGCCTTTACAGGTTACCACGTTAGATTTACAGAGGAGGTCTACTGCTAAAATTACTGCCCTCGATCTGACCTTCGCGGTGATACCTCACATGCATGATGCAATTGCTGTTTACATATGACGCTAGACCGACGCTTGCGTTCGCCTTTGCGCAAGAGCAGGGGGGGACAGCGGTGCTTTTTATTTTTTTATTTTTTTTATTATTTATTTTGCTTTTTTATTTTATTTTTAAACTGTTCCTTCCATTTTTATTTTTTTTTATCATTTTTATTGTTATCTCAGGGAATGTAAATATCCCCTATGATAGCAATAAGTAGTGACAGGTACTCTTTTTTTGAAAAAAATGGGGGGTTAGACCCTAGATCTTTCCTCTGCCCTCAAAGCATCTGACCACACCAAGATCGGTGTGATAAAATGCTTTCCCAATTTCCCAATGGCGCTGTTTATATCCGGGGGGGGGGCATTCCCTCCCACTGCTTGTAAAAGCAGTCTAGAGGCTAATTATCTGCTAGAATTGCTTTTACATGAAAGCCGGCCACTGGCTGAAAAGAATGATACCAAGATGATACCTAAACCTGCAGGCATCATTCTGGTATAAACATTCAAAGTCCAGCAACATACCAGTACGTTGCTGGTCCTTGTTGGACATGTATTGTAATCTTTTTTTTCATGGAGCCTGTTGGCTGAACGAAAAAAAGAGATTGATCGGTGGGTATGCCCACCATTAGAATACCTCCCTTCATCCACCCACTTCTAATGATGGGCATATATGCCGAAGCATTGGGGCGTCCTCCCGCAAAAAAGTTATGCCGCGTACACACGGTCGGACTTTTCCACGGGCAAGCCTTCGTCGGAATTTTGACCGTATGTACGCGGCATAAAAGGTTATGCCGCGTACACACGGTCGAACTTTTCCACGGGCAAGCCTCCGTCGGAATTTCGACTGTATATACGCGGCATTAGGAGCAAAATCGCTCCTCCGCCCCTGCTGCCCCCATGCTTCGGCATATATGCTCTTTTTTTTAACTGTGGTGGTGAAATCACCTCCTACAGCGTTGGAGTCACGGCTTTATGTATCGTGGGAGCAAACGCTGTTGCTGTCAAGATAAATAAATCCGCGATGCAACTGAATGGCGTACCTGCTAAGCAAATGATGGTTAACATTAAAACAAAGTAACATTACAGTACAACAGTAAGACCTTACCATACCATACCTGCAAAGCAAATACCAAAACAAAACCTAGTAATAAATAAAAAAAATGTTTAACGCAACCTGTGCCTAAAATATATATATGCCGAAGCATGGGGGCATCCTCCCGCAAAAAAGTTATGCCGCGTACACACGGTCGGACTTTTCCACGGGCAAGCCTTTGTCGAAATTTCGACCGTATGTACGCGGCATAAAAGGTTATGCCGCGTACACACGGTCGAACTTTTCCACGGGCAAGCCTCCGTCGGAATTTTGACCGTATATACGCGGCATTAGGAGCAAAATCGCTCCTCCGCCCCTGCTGCCCCCATGCTTCGGCATATATGTTCTTTTTTTAACTGTGGTGGTGAAATCACCTCCTACAGCGTTGGAGTCACGGCTTTATGTATCGTGGGAGCAAACGCTGTTGCTGTCAAGATAAATAAATCCGTGATGCAACTGAATGGTGTACCTGCTAAGCAAATGATGGTTAACATTAAAACAAAGTAACATTACAGTACAACAGTAAGACCTTACCATACCATACCTGCAAAGCAAATACCAAAACAAAACCTAGTAAAAAATAAAACATTTTTTTAACGCAACCTGTGCCTAAAATATATATATGCCGAAGCATGGGGGCATCCTCCCGCAAAAAAGTTATGCCGCGTAAACACGGTCGGACTTTTCCACAGGCAAGTCTTCGTCGAAATTTCGACCGTATGTACGCGGCATAAAAGGTTATGCCGCGTACACACGGTCTGACTTTTCCACGGGCAAGCCTCCGTCGGAATTTTGACCGTATGTACGCGGCATTAGGAGCAAAATCGCTCCTCCGCCCCTGCTGCCCCCATGCTTCGGCATATATGCTCTTTTTTTTTTAACTGTGGTGGTGAAATCACCTCCTACAGCACTGGAGTCACGGCTTTATGTATCGTGGGAGCAAACGCTGTTGCTGTCAAGATAAATAATTCCGCGCTGCAGTTGAATGGCGCACCTGAAAACAAAAAATTACATACCTGAAAAGCAAGCATGATAAAACATTGCAGAATGGAATACAGTAAAAAAGAGCAGAACAATAGAGAGAAAATAGAGAGAGAGAGAGAACAATAAAACGACAACTATTTTTGGTTTTTTTATTTTATATTTTTTTTGTGTTTTTGTTTTTTACGTTTTTTTTTTTTCTTTTTTACACTTTTTTTTTGTAACTTTAACAACTGTAATGGTTCGGGTCTCTCAAAATGTAATGGCATCTTGGGAGACCCTGTGTAAGTGTGTCCTAGTCTGTGAAATGCTGTACCCTACGCTAAAGCTTCACTTTTGAGTGGTAGCGTTCAAAACATTCACCAAGGCAAAGACCAGGTTTGTCAGGACAGAGTGGACAATAATGACGGGTGTCACACCTAAATCCGCGCTTGCTACAGACACGACATCTTTTTTGGGGGGCTCGTTGGGTAGGGGTACTCGGGAGGACATGCGTATAATGCCTCTCATGCAGCCGGCTTACTGCATTTGGTAGGGGATGGTGAGGTGCAGAACCGCCTGGATACAGGAGTTCTGTGACAATCTCATTCTGGAATTTTAGAAGAGATAACGTCCCGCCTGAAGCTTTGTATAGCACATGAGCGTTCAGCAAAGCCAATTGAAATAAGGATAGAGACACTTTTTTGTACCAGCGTCTCGCCTTACGGTCAATTAGATATGGCGCCAACAACTGGTCGTTGAGGTCCACCCCTCCCATATTTTTGTTATATTCGTGGACACAGAGGGGTTTCTCCACAACACCAGTCGAATTTGGACTGTCGTGTCTGCATGAAGGAAGGAAAACATTCTTATTGTCCCTCCACTTCATAGCGAGCAAGTTATTACACTTCACGCAGGCTCTCTCCCCCAGCCTAAGACGGGCATCTACAAGCCGCTGGGGAAAGCCCCGGCGATTAGGTCGCACGGTGCCACATGCTCCAATCTGATGATCAAACAAGTGACTAAACAGTGGCACGCTCGTGTAATAATTGTCCACATACAAGTGGTACCCCTTTCCGAATAAGGGTGACACCAATTTCCACACTATCTTGCCAGCGCTCCCTATGTAATCCGGGCAGTTGACCGGCTCAACCTGACTATCTTTTCCCTCATAAACCATAAAGCTCCATACATAGCCTGTTGCCCTGTCACAGCACTTATAGAGCTTGACCCCGTATCTGGCACGCTTGCTGGGAAGGTACTGCTTGAACAGAAAATTTAATCAGGGACTCATCAACGCAGACAGCTTGATCGGGAATAAACAAGGCTGCAAAACGTTCGTTGAAGTGGTTTATGAGGGGCCGAATTTTATAGAGTCGGTCGTATTCAGGGTCCCCACGTGGACGACAAAGTTCATTGTCGTTGAAGTGCATGAACCGCAAAATCTGCTCGTATCGTTTCCTGGGCATGAAGGCAGAGAACACGGGCATGTGGTCAATTGGGTGCGTGGACCAATAAGCACGCAATGACGGGAATTTATGTGTGCCCATGTTGAGGGAAAGGCCCAGAAAGGACTTAAATTCGGAAACCGTAATTGGTTTCTAATCTTTGGCAATGGAAGGCAACTGGGGATTAGCGGCGATGAATTGACCAGCATATAAATTACTCTGGTCCACAATAGATCTATAGAGATCTTCCGTGAAAAACAGCGAATAATAGTCAATTGGCATAAAATCAGCTGTTTCCACCTGAATACCGGGTTGGGCAGTGAATGGGGGAAGTACGGGTTCTGCAGAAGTGGTGGGGACCCAATCAGGATAGGCGAATTCTGCAGGAAGGGCACTATGGGCACGACGGGCCTGCCTTTGTCTTCTTATTGGTGGCAGCGGGACACTACTTGTGCTTGCCACCTCACCAGCTTGAACTGCACTTATGGGACTCGCCACGTCACCAAGTGATACTGCAGTGCTGGATGTACGCCCAGGCTGTACTAGACCGCTGGTGCTTGCCAATTCACCAGAAGGAATAGCGGCGCTAGTACTACTCTGCTCCATGATACGAGAGCCCTGCAGTTCTTGCTCCTCAACAACCTCAGAAGATCGGGATCGGGTACGCCTGACCTTAGCAGGGACCTCAACTTCGTCGTCAGAGCTATCTGACGTGGGGCCGCTGACGTCTTCTACGGGAAGATATTCTGAGCCTGAATCTGACAGATACGTGACCTCCTCTTCACTATCTGTCATGCTCAGAATCTCGTAGGCCTCTTTACTAGTGTACCTTCGTCTTGCCATTTTGGGCTCTAAATTTAGTGGTACACTAGTAAGATTCACAGGCAAAAAAGCACCCGACTGTCATCAGCAAATATATCAAACGCTACAAAAAAACTGTTAGCGGTCGCAGGGATCAGGACTGTCTCTGCGAACGCTGCAGTTATGTGTTTTGTGTTTGGTAAGTGACAGTGATCGATCAATACTGCACTTGGGTGGGCTGGGCTGGGCGGAGGGGCTAAACGCAGGTGCTAGCAGGTATCTGGGCTGATCCCGCTAACACTGCATTTTTGGGAACCCTAAACCGCTGGGGACGCTAGTATAGATCTGATCCGATACTATACCACTAAGGGAGGTGTATGCTTTGCTGATCCCGCTAACACTGTGTTTTTGGGAACCCTAAACTGCTGGGGACGCTAGTATAGATCTGATCAGATCAGATATTGATCTGTTCAGATACTATACCACTAAGGGGGGTGTATGCTTCACGCGTGGGTGTTAGCGTTACTGGCACTAACCTGACGCTGCCTGGGGTGTGACGCAGACCATCTCTGACGCTAAAACCTAATTGATATCACCCGCCGGGCGATCAGGGGGTTAAACCTTTATTGGGTTATATACGGCGGGTGCCCTGATGCTATAAAAAGCAAACTAACCAACCAGCGTCACCCGTAACCTTTATATGGTGATCACTGGTGAAAGGGTTAACTAGGGGCAATCAGGGGGTTAAAACCTTTATTTTAGGTTAAATATGGGGGTACCCGACGCTATATAAAAACCTGACGGGTTACCTAAATAACTAAATAACTAACTGGGTAACCAGTGTCACCAATGACGCTTATACGGTGATCACTGGTGAAAGGGTTAACTCTAGGGGCAATCAGGGGGTTAAAATAATATATGGGGGTACCTGACACTCTAAAAACCTGCGGCGAAACTAAAAATAAATAACTGGCTATCTAGGGCACCACCGGCACTAAATACAGCGATCGAAAATACGATCGCTTAGTGACGCTGGCGTTAGGGGGTGAAAGGGTTACCTGGGGGGCGATCAAGGGGTTAAACCTTTATTAGGGGGGGTTAGGGGGCTACCCTGGACCTAAAGGGGCCTAAACCTAACTGCCCTGCAACTTTTTACTATCACAGATGACACTAAATGCAGTGATCAGTAAAATAAATGATCACTGCAATCAGTGACACTGTGATTGGGGGCTGGGGGGTGACCTGGGGGGTGATCTGGGGGTGACTGGGGGGTGAAATGTGTGCCTATGTGTACCTAAGTGTCAGTGGACTGTTGGTGCACTAACCTGCTTCCTCTCTCCTCGGCGCCGGAATCGAAAAGACCGCCGCGAGGGAGATGACATCACTTCCTCCTGCCTGTGTTTACATCACATGGCGGAGGAAGCATTTTCATTGGCCGGGAGCGATCGCGAGGGGGTGGCCGAAATTGAATGGTCACCCCCTCATCTCTGATCGCTCCCCAACGATAAACGGCCGCTCACTGTATAGGAGGGGGGTCCGATCGGACCCCCCAACTGTACAAAGGCGATCACGTACACTGTACGTGATTGTGCCTGTCGGTGCCATTCTGCCGACGTATATATACAGTGAGCGGTCGTTAAGTGGTTAAAGCACATTTGAAGAGTGTATTATATATAGATAAGACAGATATGAAAGCACATAGGGCTAGGTATATATAAGAGAAAATTCCAGTTAAAAGTGGTAAAAGTGTAGCAAGGGGGACCCCAGGGACTCTGTGAATGTGAGGGGGGGCGGTGGCTCTGGTGACCAGAGACCACTTTCCGCAGAAAGAATACACTAAGGTAAGAGGTGGCTGATTTAAGGGGGAAACCTTTATATCAGCGCCCCCTTACATTATTGTATTCACTCCTCCCCTTACATCACTGACCCCCCCTCAGACTGGCTTGGCGGCACTGATGCTGACCTCCTCTGAGATGCAAGAGATCAATGCAGCCTCATCAGTGCCCATAAAATGCAGCCTCACCAGTGCCCATAAAATGCAGCCTCACCAGTGCCCTTCAAATGAAACCTACCAGTGCCCATCAAATGCAACCTGCCAGTGCCCACCAAATGCAGTTTATCAGTGCACACCAAAAGCAGCCCAACTGTGCAGTGCCCACCAAATGCAGCCCACCTGTGCAATGCCCACCAAATGTAGCCCACCAGTTCAATGTCCACCAATGCAGACCACCAGTGCAGTGCCCACCAAATGCAGCCCACATGTGCAGTGCCCACCAAATGCAGACCACCAGTGCAGTGCCCACCAGATGCAGCCCACCAGTGCAATGCCAACCAAATGCAGCCCACCAGTGCAATGTCCACCAAATGCAGCCCACATGCGCAGTGCCCTCCAAATGCAGACCACCAGGCAATGCCCACCAAATGCAGACCACCAGTGCAATGCCCACCAAATGCAGACCACATGTGCAGTGCCCTCCAAATGCAGACCACCAGTGCAATGCCCACCAAATGCAACCCACATGTGCAGTGCCCACCAAATGCAGACCACCAGTGCAATGCCCACCAAATGCAGACCACATGTGCAATGCCCATCAAACGCAGCCCACCAGTGCAATGCCCACCAAATGCAGCCTACCAGTGCAATGCCCACCTGTGCAGTGCCCACCAATGCAATTCCCACCAAACACAGCCCACCTGTGCAGAGCCCACCAGATGAAGCCCACCAGTGCAATTCCAACCAAATGCAGCCCACCTGTACAGTGCCCACCCAATGCAGCCCACCAGATGCACCCCACCAGTGCAATTCCCACCAAATGCACCCCACCAGATGCAGCCCACCACCTGTACAGTGCCCAACCAATACAGCTCACCAAATGCAGCCCATCAGATGCAGCCCACCAGATGCAGCCCCCCTAGTGGCAGCCCACCAGATGAAGCCCACCAGATGCAGCCCACCTGTGCAGAGCCCACCAAATGCAGCCCACCAGTGCAATTCCCACCAAATGCAGCCCACCTGTACAGTGCCCACCCAATGTAGCCCACCAGTGCAATTTCCACCAAATGTGCAGCCCACCAGATGCAGCTCACCTGTACAGTGCCCACCAAATACAGCCCACCAAATGCAGCCCACCAGATGCAGCCCTCCAAATGCAGCCCACCAGATGCAGCCCTCCAAATGCAGCCCACCAGATGCAGAAAACCAAATGCAGTCCACCAGATGCAGAAAACCAAATGCAGCCCACCAGATGCAGAACACCAAATGCAGCCCACTAGATGCAGAACACCAAATGCAGCCCACTAGATGCAGAACACCTGTGCAAAGCCCACTAGATGCAGCCCACTGTGCAAAGCCCACTAAATGCAGCCCACCTGTACAGTGCCCACCCAATGCAGCCCACCAGGTGCAGCCCACCAGATGCAGCCCACCTGTACAGTGCCCACCCAATGCAGCCCACCAGATGCAGCCCACCTGTACAGTGCCCACCAAATACAGCCCACCAGATGCAGCCCACCTGTAGAGTGCCCACCAAATACAGCCCACCAGATGCAAAACTGTAAATGCAGCCCATAAGATACAAAACACCAAATGCAGCCCACTAGATGCAGCCCACCTCTGCAGTACCCACCAAATGCAGTGCCTATCAGTGCAGTGCCCACCAGTACCTGGATCACGATCTCCTGTGTCATGGAGCTTGGATGTAAATTGCCCCTCCTGTGACACACGTCACACTGTTGCAATGCCCCATTGGATCAGTGTTCCGTCAATCACAGAACCCGGTCTAGGAGGCGGGACTTTCCTACAGCGCCGCCGAGCAGCTCAGACGGACCCCTAGCTCCATGACACAGCGGAAGATCGCTGCTGTGTATGTGTGCCACATACGAGGACGAGGGAGGGGAGGACAACACGGATGCTTCAGTGCGCAGTGCAGCCGCGCAGGATCGGCCCTGCTTGAAGCCACAGCTCAAAGCGGCCCCAGGGCAGGCGGCCTACTGGGAAATTTACCGGTATCCCAGGAGGCCAGTCCGGCCCTGCCTGAAACAGGACCCTTGTGCAATCCCCCCCCCCCCCCCCCCCCTGGAGATATGCAAATCGGCTCCATAGAAAGGTCACAATCTCATGTCATGCGAATTGGATGAGGGGAAAGCCGCATCCAATTTTCACCAGTGTGAAGCAAGCCTTAGGTATTCACAGACAAATCAGACACAAATTATGACATCTACACCAAAAAATATAGTAAATTTTAACATGATCGAAATGGTTCCTTAGGTTGGCTCAGGGTTACTCTATTTACTCACACTGGCTGGACTGTCACACTGTCTAATAGATGAGGAGACTCCTCCACCGCAGGACCTGGTGCACTCTCCCCAAACTGACCACTGTCCCAGATAACACTACTGAAAAGCAATCCAGAGACACATCAAGTTTAGGATGATGCAAATCCTGCACATGCGCTGAGACAAAAGTTATAGTGTTACTAGAAGCCCTCCCATCTTGAGCTCAGAGTGTACATTGCTCAGTGCATGCGCATTACAATGCACACAAAAAATAAAAAAAAATTGCCTGCACACCATTGCCCTTTACACATGTCTGGTGTATCAAAATTTAGGAGGTGTTTACTCTGTCTCTTAATGCCCACCTCCTTTTTATAGGGCACACAGTGTATAGGGACGTATAATGTAAAACATGGTGGTATTTCCAGATCCAGGGGAAATACAACCGGGTGCAATGCGCTGCAGGCAAAAAAAATGAATAAATGCACCTTTTTTTTTTACCTGCAAAAAATATTCATTTATTATGATAATAAATTAGTTCACTTTTTATTATTATTTATATTATTAAAATAAATAAGTTAACTTTTTTCAAAGACATAAATAAATACACGAGAGAAAGAGAGAGAGAGAGAGAGAGAGGGGGGGTGCAATGCTCTGCAGGCCAAAACAATTATAAATGCACATTTCTTTTTACCTGAAAAAAAAAGAGAAATCCACGAGAGAGAGACAGAGAGGGGCTGCAATCGTGAGAGAGAGAGGGGGACAGGGGTGCAATCGTGAGAGAGAGGGGGGCTGCAATGGTGAGGGAGGGGGTGCAATGGTGAGAAAGAGAGGGGGTGCATTGCTCTGCAGGCCAAAACAATTATAAGAGCACATTCATTTTTACCTGGGAAAAAAAAGAGAAATCCACGAGAGAGAGACAGAGAGGGGCTGCAATGGTGAGAGTGAGAGAGAGAGGGGGCTGCAATGGTGAGAGAGGGGGGGCTGCAATTGTGAGAGAGAGCCAGAGGGGGGCTGCAATGGTGAGAGAGGGGGCTGCAATGGTGAGTGAGAGAGGGGGTGCAATGGTGAGAGAGGGGGCTGCAATGGTGAGTGAGAGAGGGGTGCAATGGTGAGAGAGGGGGCTGCAATGGTGAGTGAGAGAGGGGGGTGCAATGGTGAGAGAGAGGGGGTGCATTGCTCTGCAGGCCAAAACAATTATAAATGCACATTTATTTTTACCAGCTTTAAAGCGGTTGTATACCCTCTCTGACATGTTTTACCTACAGGTAAGCCTAGATTAAGGCTTACCTGTAGGTGTTTGCAATCTCCTAAACCTACACGGTTTTACTAGATATTTGCCACAAAAAATGCACTGATGTCTATGGAGCATGCACGCCATAGACAACGGCGCAGGCGCACTGAGAATAGCCATTAATTAAACCGGCAATGCTGGTGACGTCTTCGCCGCTCCAGAGCGGCGATACCCGGAAGTAACCTTCCGAAGAGATGTCTGCGGCCGTAGGGGGAGACGAGGACGGCTTCGATCTAAGGTAAGTATTTCATAATGAGCCAGTATGCTAGTCATACTAGCTCATTATGCCTTTGTCTTGCAGGTTTTTATAAAAAAATAAATAATAATTGGTATACAACCGCTTTAAAAAAATAAATAAAGAAATCCATGAGAGAGCCAGAGAGGGGGGGGGGTGCAATGGTGAGAGAGAGAGAGGGTGCAATGGTGAGAGAGACAGAGAGAGGGGGTGCAATGGTGAGAGAGAGAGGGGGTGCAACGATGAGAGAGGGAGAGAGAGGGGTGCAATGGTGAGAGAGAGGATGCAACGGTGAGAGAGAGAGGTGGTGCAACGGTGAGAGAGAGAGAGGGGGGCTGCAACGTTGAGAGAGAGAGGGTGTGCAACGGTGAGAGAGAGAGGGTGTGCAACAGCATACCTCCCAACTTTGTAAAGTCCCTTTGTGGGACATTCTGATGTTCCCCTCTCCCCTGCCAACCAGACTTGCAAAAAAAAAAAAAAAAGATTTAAGCGGGGAGGGGGGGGGGGGGCGCGGCGGGGGGCCGCCGAACGGGGGGGCATACTAGTGCGCCGATCGCGGGGGGGGCTCTTACCTGCTGCTGCTGCTGCTGCTGCTCCTCTTCTTCTCTTCATGTTTCCTGCTGTGCGGGAAACATGATAGTCTCGCGGGAGTGCGGGAAGGAGGAGCCTCTGCGGGTAAAACCCGCACAATCCATGCAACGGTGTGAGAGAGAGAGAGGGTGCAACAGGGAGAGAAAGAGAGGGGTGTGCAAGGGTAAGACAGAAGCAATAGATACGTTTGGAAACATGGACGGAGGACAGTAAGTGAGCCATTTTCATCCATCTATTGGGCTTGGATATCTGGTGTCATCCTTGAGTTTGGATCTCGGATACATATGTGTGCAGTGCTAGCTGGGATTTCATATGTACGGATACATACATACTAAGCCTGTTTGACCCTCTACACGTATGTGTACAGGGTCTACTCCATCCGGTAAGCCTCCCTTTCATGTGGTGGTGGTCACGTCACAAGTCACTCAATACTTTGAACATTCACCATTTTTGAACCGGACAGTTTCAATTTTATTCACGGTCTTGTCATCAAAGACTTTTCTTTTTTGTGTTTTGCATTTTCATATATCGGGACTCATTATTAGATCCATTGTGATCTAGTCACCTTGAGCACTTGGGTGTCTTATATTGTTATTACGCATAGCGCTACATTTTTGTATATTCTTTGTTGTTACTTTTTCCACAGGTATTGTAGCTGCTTACATGTGTTAGCAGCGCGAATATTGTTTGTATTTTTGCCGACGTATATATACAGTGAGCGGTCGTTAAGTGGTTAAAGCACATTTGAAGAGTGTATTATATATAGATAAGACAGATATGAAAGCACATAGGGCTAGGGATATATAAGAGAAAATTCCAGTTAAAAGTGGTAAAAGTGTAGCAAGGGTAGGGTGACCAGACATCCCCGATTTCCGGAGACAGTCCCCGGATTGAGGACACTGTCCCTGGACCAAGTCTGTCCCCAGTTTTGTCCCCGGATTGGATTTGAACAGGGACTGGGTCTATTTCAAAGACAGTCAGTGCAGAATTAAAAAAAAAATCTGAATTACACACCCCTGCCGCTCCTACTAGCTTAGGGGGGGTGTATTTTTTTCCATTATCTGTGCCCCTTTCTGATGATCATGTGCTGGTTGGAGCAGAGGGAATATTTCTTCAGTTTCGGGTGCACGCCCAATGCGCTCCGCTCGCATGTTCTTCTGCCTTGGCTCAAGTCCTGGCCAGCCGCCTGCCTGCTTATCTTCTTGCCTTCCCTGGAGTGATCTTCCTCTGCTCACCACCCAGTAGTAGCCGGGGCCCGAAGAGTAAGACTTGACAGGCTGTGTGGCGGGCGGCGACGGGCAGAGAGTCGCTGATTGCCACCATTACTAGTTAAAAAACAATATGTCCCCGGATTTCATTTAAAAAATCTGGTCACCTTAAGCAAAGGGGACCCCAGGGACTCTGTGAATGTGATTGGGGGCGGCGGCTCTGGTGACCAGAGACCACTTTCCGCAGAAAGAATACACTAAGGTAAGAGGTGGCTGATTTAAGGGGGAAACCTTTATATCAGCGCCCCCTTACATTATTGTATTCACTCCTCCCCTTACATCACTGACCCCCCCTCAGACTGGCTTGGCGGCACTGATGCTGACCTCCTCTGAGATGCAAGAGATCAATGCAGCCTCATCAGTGCCCATAAAATGCAGCCTCACCAGTGCCCATAAAATGCAGCCTCACCAGTGCCCTTCAAATGAAACCTACCAGTGCCCATCAAATGCAACCTGCCAGTGCCCACCAAATGCAGTTTATCAGTGCCCACCAAAAGCAGCCCAACTGTGCAGTGCCCACCAAATGCAGCCCACCTGTGCAATGCCCACCAAATGCAGCCCACCAGCTCAATGTCCACCAATGCAGACCACCAGTGCAGTGCCCACCAAATGCAGCCCACATGTGCAGTGCCCACCAAATGCAGACCACCAGTGCAGTGCCCACCAAATGCAGACCACCAGTGCAATGCCAACCAAATGCAGCCCACCAGTGCAATGTCCACCAAATGCAGCCCACATGCGCAGTGCCCTCCAAATGCAGACCACCAGTGCAATGCCCACCAAATGCAGACCACCAGTGCAATGCCCACCAAATGCAGACCACATGTGCAGTGCCCTCCAAATGCAGACCACCAGTGCAATGCCCACCAAATGCAACCCACATGTGCAGTGCCCACCAAATGCAGACCACCAGTGCAATGCCCACCAAATGCAGACCACATGTGCAATGCCCATCAAACGCAGCCCACCAGTGCAATGCCCACCAAATGCAGCCTACCAGTGCAATGCCCACCTGTGCAGTGCCCACCAATGCAATTCCAACCAAACACAGCCCACCTGTGCAGAGCCCACTAATTGCAGCCCACCAGATGCAGCCCACCAGTGCAATTCCAACCAAATGCAGCCCACCTGTACAGTGCCCACCCAATGCAGCCCACCAGATGCACCCCACCAGTGCAATTCCCACCAAATGCACCCCACCAGATGCAGCCCACCACCTGTACAGTGCCCAACAAATACAGTCCACCAAATGCAGCCCATCAGATGCAGCCCACCAGATGCAGCCCCCCTAGTGGCAGCCCACCAGATGCAGCCCACCTGTGCAGAGCCCACCTGTGCAGAGCCCACCAAATGCAGCCCACCAGTGCAATTCCCACCAAATGCAGCCCACCTGTACAGTGCCCACCCAATGTAGCCCACCAGTGCAATTTCCACCAAATGTGCAGCCCACCAGATGCAGCTCACCTGTACAGTGCCCACCAAATACAGCCCACCAAATGCAGCCCACCAGATGCAGCCCTCCAAATGCAGCCCACCAGATGCAGCCCTCCAAATGCAGCCCACCAGATGCAGAAAACCAAATGCAGTCCACCAGATGCAGAAAACCAAATGCAGCCCACCAGATGCAGAACACCAAATGCAGCCCACTAGATGCAGAACACCAAATGCAGCCCACTAGATGCAGAACACGCTCAAAGCGGCCCCAGGGCAGGCGGCCTACCGGAAATTTACCGGTATCCCAGGAGGCCAGTCCGGCCCTGCCTGAAACAGGACCCTTGTACAATCCCCCCCCCGGAGATATGCGAATCGGCTCCATAGAAAGGTCACAATCTCATGTCATGCGAATTGGATGAGGGGAAAGCCGCATCCAATTTTCACCAGTGTGAAGCAAGCCTTAGGTATTCACAGACAAATCAGACACAAATTATGACATCTACACCAAAAAATATAGTAAATTTTAACATGATCGAAATGGTTCCTTAGGTTGGCTCAGGGTTACTCTATTTACTCACACTGGCTGGACTGTCACACTGTCTAATAGATGAGGAGACTCCTCCACCGCAGGACCTGGTGCACTCTCCCCAAACTGACCACTGTCCCAGATAACACTACTGAAAAGCAATCCAGAGACACATCAAGTTCAGGATGATGCAAATCCTGCACATGCGCTGAGACAAAAGTTATAGTGTTACTAGAAGCCCTCCCATCTTGAGCTCAGAGTGTACATTGCTCAGTGCATGCGCATTACAATGCACACAAAAAATAAAAATAAATTGCCTGCACACCATTGCCCTTTACACATGTCTGGTGTATCAAAATTTAGGAGGTGTTTACTCTGTCTCTTAATGCCCACCTCCTTTTTATAGGGCACACAGTGTATAGGGACGTATAATGTAAAACATGGTGGTATTTCCAGATCCAGGGGAAATACAACCGGGTGCAATGCGCTGCAGGCAAAAAAAAATGAATAAATGCACCTTTTTTTTTTACCTGCAAAAAATATTCATTTATTATGATAATAAATGAGTTCACTTTTTATTATTATTTATATTATTAAAATAAATAAGTTAACTTTTTTCAAAGACATAAATAAATACACGAGAGAAAGAGAGAGAGAGAGAGAGAGAGAGAGAGAGAGGGAGAGGGGGGGTGCAATGCTCTGCAGGCCAAAACAATTATAAATGCACATTTCTTTTTACCTGAAAAAAAAAGAGAAATCCACGAGAGAGAGACAGAGAGGGGCTGCAATCGTGAGAGAGAGAGGGGGACAGGGGTGCAATCGTGAGAGAGAGGGGGGCTGCAATGGTGAGAAAGAGAGGGGGTGCATTGCTCTGCAGGCCAAAACAATTATAAGAGCACATTCATTTTTACCTGGAAAAAAAAAGAGAAATCCACGAGAGAGAGACAGAGAGGGGCTGCAATGGTGAGAGTGAGAGGGGGCTGCAATGGTGAGAGAGGGGGGGCTGCAATTGTGAGAGAGAGCCAGAGGGGGCTGCAATGGTGAGAGAGGGGGCTGCAATGGTGAGTGAGAGAGGGGGTGCAATGGTGAGAGAGGGGGCTGCAATGGTGAGTGAGAGAGGGGTGCAATGGTGAGAGAGGGGGCTGCAATGGTGAGTGAGAGAGGGGGGTGCAATGGTGAGAGAGAGGGGGTGCATTGCTCTGCAGGCCAAAACAATTATAAATGCACATTTATTTTTACCAGCTTTAAAGCGGTTGTATACCCTCTCTGACATGTTTTACCTACAGGTAAGCCTAGATTAAGGCTTACCTGTAGGTGTTTGCAATCTCCTAAACCTACACGGTTTTACTAGATATTTGCCACAAAAAATGCACTGATGTCTATGGAGCATGCACGCCATAGACAACGGCGCAGGCGCACTGAGAATAGCCATTAATTAAACCGGCAATGCTGGTGACGTCTTCGCCGCTCCGGCCAATCACAGCGCCGGAGCGGCGATACCCGAAAGTAACCTTCCGAAGAG
The DNA here is from genome assembly GCA_029206835.1 of Rana muscosa. Classification (NCBI taxonomy): domain Eukaryota; kingdom Metazoa; phylum Chordata; class Amphibia; order Anura; family Ranidae; genus Rana; species Rana muscosa. Next base: position 233,478,385 of record CM055118.1, read on the forward strand.
ATGTCTGCGGCCGTAGGGGGAGACGAGGACGGCTTCGATCTAAGGTAAGTATTTCATAATGAGCTAGTATGCTAGTCATACTAGCTCATTATGCCTTTGTCTTGCAGGTTTTTATTTAAAAAAAAAAAAATTGGTATACAACCGCTTTAAAAAAAAAGAAGAAAGAAATCCATGAGAGAGCCAGAGGGGGGGGGGTGCAATGGTGAGAGAGAGAGAGGGTGCAATGGTGAGAGAGAGAGGGGGTGCAACGATGAGAGAGGGAGAGAGAGGGGTGCAATGGTGAGAGAGAGAGAGGATGCAATGTTGAGAGAGAGAGGTGGTGCAACGGTGAGAGAGAGAGAGAGGGGGCTGCAATGTTGAGAGAGAGAGGGTGTGCAACGGTGAGAGAGAGAGGGTGTGCAACAGTGTGAGAGAGGGTGCAACGGTGTGAGAGAGAGAGAGGGTGCAACGGTGAGAGAGAGAGAGGGTGCAACAGGGAGAGAAAGAGAGGGGTGTGCAAGGGTGAGAGAGAGAGAGAGGGGCAGCAAAGGTGACAGAGAAAGGAGGGGGGTGCACCATGCAATGGTGAGAGAGAGATGATACAGATTACAATTAAATTGCAGGGGCAGCAAAGGTGACAGAGAGAGGGAGGGTGCACTATGCAATGGTGAGAGTCTCTCACCATTGCACGGTGCACCCCCCCCTCCCCTACTCTCTCTGTCACCTTTGCTGCCCCTGCAATTTAATTGTAATCTGTATAATAATAATCTCTCTCTCTCACCATTGCATGGGTGAGAGAGAGAGATTATTATTATACAGATTACAGTTAAATTGCAGGGGCAGCAAAGGTGACAGAGAGAGGAGGGGGGGGGGGGTGCACCGTGCAATGGTGAGAGAGATTCATTATACAGATTGCAATTTGGTCACCCTAATTCTTCTGCTCCAAGGGCGGCCGACGCCGTTCACTTCTCCTATGCCCTCACTCGTGACCCTGCAGACTGAGACTAGCGGTCGGTCCTGGCGCCGCACGGGCCGATGGCAGGGGAAATTACGTTCTGACGTTCTCCTGCTCGTCTCCTCCCCTCAGGCACATCATCACTCTGCAGGCGCCGGATCAGAGGGAAGCATTGCATAGATGGAAAGTGCGGCGGCGATGGCGGCTGCGGACCGCCGACCCGACGCTTCTTTTTTGAGTGACAGCCAGGCAAAAGCGGCCCAGGGCACTAAGTGCAGACGGCCTACCGGGAATTTTCCCGGTATCCCGGTAGGCCAGTCCGACCCTGCTCATGGACTCACTGATCACAGAGCGTTCAGGGTGCGCAGGCAGCGCATGCTCGGGAGGACGTACATAGATGCTCTCCAGGCAATTTAGGCCCACTCTGTAGCCATCTTTCGGCTATAGCGCGGGCACGAAGAAGTTAAGAGGTAACTGCACCTTCGTGGTATTTTTTTTTTGCAAAATCAAGTCATATTGTAATTGAATGTTATTAAAAATTAACTTTCCTTTCCAATCTATAGCGCTGTAATTTTATGTAAAACGCAATGCAATATGGCTACCTGGGGGCGTTCTGTACACAGAAAATGTAATTTCCTGCTTGTGTGATTGGCTCCCTGATTTTCCCAGAAGTCTGCACTAAGATACAATTCAGATTTTTTTGGGCATCCCCTGCACCATAAATGTAATTTTTGTGGAGATGTTTCCAAAGGGAATTCATGTCTAAGTGCCAGTTCACAGTAATGCGATGTGGGATTTGCAGCAATTCCTGTGCGTTTCCTGCACCACATCACAATCCCACTGCATTCATATGAATTGCTGCAGGTGTCTATGTTAAAGACACCCCAAAAATGGTTCTCAGAATGCAGTTCGATTGGCTGAATCGGATCTCATGAGTGTGGAAAAAGAAAGGGCCTGCACCTTTTGTGCGGGTGCGGTTCGATTTGAGCCATACAAAATAAATGGTTCAAATCACACTGCAAAGAATTGCATGTGATTTGAAAAGGAATGCGGTGTGATTCCTGTCCGAATAACATGCAGTTTCTCACACTGCAGTAGTGTGAACTGGGACTAAAGAGATGCCGACTCTGCCAATTTCCTTATTATTACCCTGCAGGTGCAGCACTGGCAGCTGACTGATAATTATAAAACCAATACCATTCAGTTCCAATCAGCACATAAACACAGACAAACAACTATTTCTTCTGAATAACAAAAGGTAGGAATCTGAAACAAAGTTTGTTAAAATCCTTGTAATGTACGTAGATCACCCAGAGGGGATCCCTTTAACCTTTCAGACTGGGTGACACTGGACATAATTCAACCCAGAAGACAAAGGTACTGCACGGAGCAGCTCCAGACTAAAGGTAAGTATTGCAGCCAGAGCTGTATTCGTTGGGGTGGAGGGAGGGAAAAAAAAAAACAATTAGCCACAAATTGGGCTTTACATAATACCTACAGGTCTTGTCCTGCCCCCTGTGATTGTACAGTGAAAGGAGAAGCAGCACATTGATGAGCTCATCTTACTGTGCTCTTTCCTACTATTACCATACTCCTAACCACATGAGAACTACAGCTGAGCTGGCTGATTGGCTTCTTGTTCTGCTTCACCGTCTCCCAGTCTAAGCTCTGCTGTACAGTGTATTGCAGGAGGTTGATATCAATTTAAACGTAGGTGCTTGCCTTGACTACATACAAAAACATACATTAAATTATGTGTTAATGATTACAGAGCTGTATTATTTTGTATCATTATGTCAACCTTTGAACAGTCTTAACCAGCCACCATCTTTGTGTTACCTCTGTTCCAGATGCCTTTTACCAGATGGCTTTTACTTTTCACGGATTGCAAAACATTTGCCTAGATCCAAGAAAGATTATAGAAGGATGTTTTAATCTCATGATTGCACCAGTCCATGCTTGGCTTATTCCCTAGTGCTGACAGTTAACATTTCCAAAGTCAATAAGGATTCTGTTGGCAGCTATAGATTAACTGTTAAACTGAAGAATTCTCAAAGTAGTGAACTGCTATAGGTTTATTCAATGGAAGTAGTGCACATCCAGGATAGAAAAGGAATTGATCGCAGCACAATGTTGATACACAAAGGTGTATTCACACAGAAGAGGTATTGACCTACTTGGGGAGCAATTCATCTGAGTGCAGGTACTGCAATCAGGGTACCTTAAAGTGACTCTGTCGTGATTGAAGAGAGCTGCCATTGCAAGTGAAAATTCGGGATGCCTGGCCTTGTTTGGCTTCGGTATGTGTCAAAGTCCTGTACATAGCATGCTGTAAACGAATGTCCCAAAACTGTCAGGATCTCAGGCAGCTCAGGCCGCATTGAAGCCAAAGCATCAAGAAGAGAGCCGGGGAACTAGCATTCCCAAAGGAGCATTTAGTAACGGCAGCCTCCTTTAACCACTTGCCGACCGCCTACTGCAGGTGTACTGTGACAGGTCGGCTCTATTGCACAAAACGACGTACCTGTACGTCATTTCGTGCAATACCCACTGGGGGCACGCACGCGGTGCCGAAGGCGTGATTGCACGCTGATTGGACAAAGGGGATGCCAAGCAGCGGGTCCGCCGGCCACCCGCGATTGTTCCCCAGAGAGGCAGAACGGCGATCTGCCTATGTAAACAAGGCAGATCGCCGTTCTGACAGGGAAGAAGACAGAGATCTTGTGTTCCTGCTAGGGAGGAACACCGATCTCTGTCTTTCCCCAGTCAGAGCAATCCTCACCAGGGGCGGCCCATCCATTAAGGGCACACAGGCAACGCCCCCCCCATCCATCGCGCCTCCCCTATCCATGCGTCCGGCCCCTTTCAGGACACCGGCGCATTGATTCCAATGTGGAGGGGCTGTTATTTTGAAGCACTGATAAGAGCCAGAGGCTCCAATAGGCTTCAATATAGGGTTGGCTCAGGTCACAGCGAGTGCGCTTCGAGCCCATCCAGGTGAGTTACAACAGTGAATCAATATTCGCTGTTGTAACACTGATCCTCCTCCTGGCCAATCAGGAAGCAGGTTTCAACACCGGTCACCCGATTGGCTGAAAGGACAGGCGATCCTATTGGACACCTGGGAGGAGCTTGAAGCCGCCATTGAGCTGAGGACTCGGTGCCGAGCCGCTGCACCACGCTGCCTGCCACCTGCCATGATGGGGTAAGTGCTGGACTGACCAGCAAGCAGCAGGGGGGTGGGTGCCCCACGGGGGGACGGGTGGCTGTTTCCCCCCCCCAAAAAAAAAAACACCAGCCGCCACTGATCCCCACACAGTTATAAAGCACCCCCTAGGTACACACTTAACCCTGTGATCACCCCTGGTGCTCACCACTTCCCTGCCAATGTCATTAGTACAGTAACAGTTCATCTTTTTAGCACTGATCACTGTAATATTGTCACTGGTTCCCAAAAAAGTGTCAAAAGTGTCAGTTAGGAGTTCGATTTGTCTGCCGCAATGTCGGAGTCCTGCTAAAAATCGCTGGTCGCCACCATTACTAGTAAAAAAAATCAAAATCAAAATATCCCATAGTTTGTAGACGCTATAACTTTTGCGCAGACCAATCAATATACACTTATTGGGATTTTTTTACCAAAAAATATGTAGCAGAATACATGTTGGCCTAAATTGATGAAGACATTTTTATTTTTTTATTTTTTTATTGAATATGTTTTATAGCAGAAAGTAAAAAATATTGTTTTATTTTCAAAATTGTTGCTTTTTTTGTTTATAGCGCAAAAAATAAAAACCGCAGAGGTGATCAAATACCACCAAAAGAAAGCTCAATTTGTGGGGAAAAAAGGGCATAAATTTAATTTTGATAGAGTGTCGCACGACCGCGCAATTGTCAGTTAAAGTAACAAAGTGCCGTATTGCAAAAAATGGCCTGTTCATCAAGGGGGTAAAACCTTCCTGGGCTGAAGTGGTTAACTATGAATCTACAGAGTACTTGTGTGTAATGAACCATTCAGGCTAATACAGCTTGTTCACCCTTGATATCAGAAAGCTCTCTTAATGCCCATTGTGTGCCATATTTAATCCATACATGTATAGAGCCATAAATAACAAAAAACATGCATTAGTAGAGTAACTCCTTAAAGCAGAGTTCCAGGCTTTTTATGTTTATTAAAAGTCAGCACCTACAAAAAGTGTAGCTGCTGACTTTTAATAAACAGACACTTATCTGTTCCACGGTCCAGCGATGCGGCCGTCCGGAGCATCGCTCCTCTCCCCCTCGTCTCCGCTGGCGCCTCCATTGCCACTTTGGGCACCCGGCCGTGACAGCTTTCGGCTTCACGGTCGGGCACGCACTGCGCATGCGTGAGTCGCGATGCGCTCTCGGAGTGGACAGGCGATCTTCTGGGACCTGTGCCAGGAGATCGCCTAGAGGGAGGGGCCTCCTAGGTGGAGAGGAGGAGTCGCCTAGGCGGCCCGTAAGCAAAAGTAGGAAGTGGGAGAGGAAGTCCCACTCCTAATAAAGCCCCCACTCCCCCACAAAAAAAATTACATACCAAATGTGGCATGTAAGGGGGTGAGGAGTACTTAAAGCGGAAGTTTCACTTTTGGGTGGAACTCTGCTTTAACATTCTTTCTTCACATTTTATGTTTAGCAGAACACGGAAGATGACTGTGGTTATTTTTTTGCAGGGGCGTTGCTAGCACTGGGCACTTGGGTCATGCGCCCGGCATCTGCTGGTGAGTGCCCTGAGTCCTAATGCCTCCACGTCCATGTTTTTTTATTTTAGTATGTCAGTTGCCATCTTCTGTCCCTGCCCTCCCCCTTTCAAATCTGTAACACAGAGCCAAGAGGAGTGTTATAAAACCTCTCCTCAGCTGTGGGTTATAGAGTTGACAGGCAGCCGTCAGGCAGGGACAGAAGCTGGAAGCTGCATAAAAAAAAAAAAAATCATGCTCACCTACAGATGCAATGTAATGCCAAAGTCCATTGAGTACATTTCAGGGAGGGAAGGGGAAATTAAAATGTTTTACATACTATTTATGTTAGGCTGATACCATAATCTGTTGGTACTATTTCAGTCACATAGTTGTCTTTGAAAATTAGAAAAATGGTCTGGCTATAAGCTTTCTGCAGACTCGTGGGTGTAGACAATCTGGTCCTAGTGATTTATTCACATTAAATTTAAACCTGCTATGGAGGTACATTCAGTATATTCTTGAATTCTGTACTCTGCGAATTCCAGGCTCCTGACCTCTGCACTATGTGAGTTACCTACTCCCAACCCCTGTATTCTGTACGTTTCTTACTCCTGATTTCTACACTCTGTATGTTACTTACTACTGAGCCCTGCAGTTTGTGAGTTACTTATTCATGACCCCTAAACTATGTACCTTTCGGACTCCTTGGCCCCGCACTCTGTGTGTTACTCCTGAGCCCTGCACTCCTGATGTTACTCCTGAGCCCTGCACTCCTGATGTTACTTACTCTTGATCTCTGCATTCTGTGTGTTACTTGTGACCTCTGCACTCTGGGGGTCATTTACTATAGCGCGAATATGTGATCGTGCGGTACATGGTAATAGCGCCCAATTAAGACTTCAACTGGGCGGACATGCAAATAAAAATTTGCGCTATTGCCGGCGAACAAGCCTGTCAAATCGGCATATGCGGGAATAGTTGAAGTCAATGGGGCTCGAACCTGCAAAGTTAAAGTCCTCATTAAAGGCTTGAATGCAAGTTGTTTTCCATAAAAAGCGACAATTTTGAAAAAAAATAAATGTACTTTCTGCTATAATACATATCCAAAAAATAAAAAAACTAATTTATTCATCAGTTTAGTTATATTCTTCTACATATTTTTGGTAAAAAAAAATGCAATAGTCGTATATTGATTGGTTTGTGCAAAAGTTATCACGTCTACAAACTATGGGATAGATTTAGGGACTTGACCCCAAATTACATGTCACAGAAATTTCGGACGGACTCTCGTTACAAGTCAAGATTTTTTATTGCATATGCAGAGAAAATGGTTAAAGTATATTTGCGGCTTCAGAGATCCATTTTCTGCCTGTCATAGATTTACATTCTGCTTTTATAACCCTTAAACCTTCCCCTTTCCTGCTCGTAACGTCCTGATCATGTGTATAATTTCAACCTTTATTCTGACGTTTTAGCAGGAAAGAGGGAAATATCCTTTTTCAGCCTACACCTTATGACAGGATATTTCATACAATGGACACATAAATTATCTCATACAATGGACACATACATTATTTCATGGTTCACAGCCCATGTTTGGCAGATGTAAGCAAAATACAGTTTTACTATAAGTCAGCACATCTTTTGCACAAATAGAATATGGTCATATGACTTATTCCAGTAATTAAGACTATTAGAGCTATTCAGCATATTTATGTATAATAGAGTTATATAAAACAAACATTTTAACTTTAGAAGATTAATATGCATCTTGATAATTGACATATAAAGTATAATTTTAAATTTATCTAACATTCCCTCCTTATTATACTTATAATGTCAATACTTCAAATATCCAGGTTCTTTATTTTACCAGGTATTATCATTTAGACAAATAGGTCTTTTGAAAGGACTGTAAGTTCATCTTCATCAGGTTCCGGGTATAGTTCAGTGTTGTTCTGGAAAAACATAGTCTTTGTTAGTGATGTGTCAATCAGTCTTTGAAGAATTCCTCTAATACAAGGAATGCAGCAACATCCACACAGCGTAAGGACCGTGGCTGCCATGACAACAGAGATGAGCAAACCTTTTGCAAGATCACCCCATTTACCAAACCATTTTTCAAAGAGTCCTGTTAAGGGGTTCTCTACACCAGAGTTCTCAGTTAGTTCCTGGGATAACATTTGTAGGCCTTGCAAAGCCTTGGTGATACTTCCATCAGGTGCCGTATTATTTGGAATAAAAGTGCAGCAGAAGGTGCCGAACATTTCGCATACCCCGCCCCTTTCTGCCAGCAACATATCCAATGCTATACGGTTCTGCCACGCTGTCAAAGAGGTGGCGTCCAATTGTGCTGCTATACCTTTGATAGCATCTCTGGTGTAATTCACAAACCTCTGCTGGTTGTAGTAAATGTAGTTTATCCAGTCGACATTCTTATTGGGCTGTACCCATAGGAAGAGTGAGGTGAGTCCTGCTGTTACTTGATTCTGTGCTTTAAATTCATCCGGAACTCCTCGTGGAACACCTATTGAGTCTATATAAACCCGGTTGTCAAAGGATCCTTGGGGTGTTTCTCGCTTAAACCGTTTAAAATAGTGTTTACCTGGTAGTTTTATCAATTTGTTAGTCATAGGAACAATATAAAAGGGAAGCAACAGGCGAGTAAGGGCACAACTACCCTCCCATCTAGGTGGCAGTCTAGGTCTTAGTTTCATGTCCCCACACAGCCACCAAACATCAGCCAGTTGCCGTTTCTGTTCCTGAAACCATTTTAGTTGGTACTTAATGTCTGTAGTTGATGTTGTGGTCGCACAGTATTCAGGAGATAGGGTGCCAACCTTTGAACCATCCTTGTCTATGTTAGAGAAACAAGAAAAATTTCCTGGTAATGCTTGTACTGAAGGGGGTATACTTCGCATTTTAGTTTTAGGGTATCTCTTTTTCTCATTTGCACATTCAGACCCAGTAATATTTTCTGAAAACAGTCTTATTATGCAAGCTAAATCTGTTTCCTCTTCAGGGAGAGGAATGGTAGCTAGTTGTGGTCTTGGGTTTGCACAAGAAATACAATCACTTAACCCCTTAGATTGAGTTGTGTATCTGACCCATTCTATCCACTCATTTTTGTCTCCAAATCCTGTTTCTATACTTAAAGCGGAGCTCCGCCGAAAAAAAAAATATTAAAAGCCAGCAGCTACAGCTACAGCAGCTGCTGGCTTTTAATATTTGGACACTTACCTGTCCTGGAGTCCAGCGACGTCCACAGCAGAGGACGAGCGATCGCTCGTCGCTCTGCTGCTCCCTCCGCCATCCTCGCTGAGGGAACCAGGAAGTGAAGCCCTGCGGCTTCATGCCCGGTTCCCTACGGCGCATGCGCGAGTCGCGCTGCGCCGTTCTGATTGGTGCTCCTGTGTTCTGGGAGCCGAGTGTCTCCCAGAACACCAAGGGAAGTCTGCGGGAAGTGACGTAACTCCCGCAGATTCCCGGAGAGAGGACTCCCGGATGTGGGTGAAAATACCTGTCTTAGACAGGTATCTTCACCCCCCTCCCCCCTGAAAGGTGTCAATTGTGACACCGGAGGGGGGGAGGGTTCCAAATAGCAAAAGTTGCTATTTAGGGTGGAGCTCCACTTTAATTGTTCCTTGTAGGTAAAATCTGTTTTAAACAAGGAGGGATTAAGTTGAAACTGAGTGGGCTCTGGGACTGGGGTGTTCTGACCAGGGATTACAACCTTAATAGTAATTCTTCCTAGTAGATCACTCAGGCTGGGCCTATATACTCCTAGACCATAAACTCCAGCATCTGATACCTGCGGGTTTTTTATTGTCAAGGAGATGGGATTACATTTATTAGGTGTAAGCCAATCACGGGACTGGCAATCACCAGTCCACCCTCTTCGACTGTATATAGATATATGTTCTACCTGATCCTTCCTTTGTTTAGGGATCACGGCAGAACTAGCAAGCCAACCATTATCATCTGTTGACCACCACACATCAGCCCACGCACTGCATTCTGGAGTAGAGCATAAGTATAAAAACATATCTTTGATACCCAATGTCTATGACTTGACTTAGATCAAATTGTATTGTGGTGGTCTTACCTTGTATAACATTTATGGTGACACCATCTGGCCCCTTCATTATCTGTCTTTCCCCTCTATGACCCATTATGTTCAGTATTGGAATGAGGTCAAAAAGCATATAAATCCCCACAACTATGCCCCCTACTATCAATGTGATCAAAAGGATTCTCCCTGTCCATGTTTTAGTAAAATACCCTGGTTCAAACATTAGTCTCTCTCTTTATTATTTTTATCCAGACCCAATCTCCAGGTTGTACAAGATCTTCTTGTTCTGTTTTAGTCTCTTGACCTGTAAGAGAATTTGGGCATAGGAGTTCTTTAGTTGTTAGCAACTTTCTCATATAATTTGCCAGTTCATAGTCCATTTCCTCATCATCTCGAGCGAATGCTCTGAGTTGTGGACTATAATAAGGTTTACCATACAACATTTCATACGGTGTTAGGCCCTTAGCAGTAGGGGTAATTCTTGTACTTAACAATGCCATTGGCAAACACTGAACCCAGTTTTTTCCTGTTTCCTCCATCAATTTTCTTAGTTTACTCTTTAAGGTACCATTATGTCTTTCCACTGTGCCTGCAGATTGTGGGTGGTAGACACAGTGGTTTTTCAGGTCAATATTATACCATTTACCAATCTGTTGTATTGTTCGGTTCACAAAATGGGAGCCATTGTCACTGTAAATTACCGAGGGGATCCCTTGTCGTGGAATCACCTCTTTGATTAGTACTTTGGCTACTGACTGCCCATCCGGGTGTGTCATAGGAAAAGCTTCCACCCACTTTGTAAACATATCAACAATAACCAGACAGTACTTTTTATTCTCACATTTGTTCAATTCAATAAAATCCATGCATATTGTGTGAAAGGGATAAGGGGGTTGTGGGAAATGACCTCGTAAGGGTCGTAGGGCACCTTGTGCATGGTATCTGTTACAAATCGGACATGTGAGACAATTTTTTTTTGAGTAGTTCGTAAATCCATATGTTGTGAATACCTTGTTGATCACCTGTACCATCCCTCCTTTTGAGGTATGGGCTTGCCCATGGCTCAATAATGCAGCATACCTAAATAATGATGTAGGTAAGATGGGTTTACCGTCTGTACTTGTATATACATCATTGACCAGTGTTGCCTCTTTTGATAACCACTTTTGTTTTTCACCTTCCGGTGATGCCTTCTGCATTTCTGATAACCATGTTTCATCAATAGCTTTCCGTACCTCACCATTTACTTGGAGATTTGTATAACATATGTACGTTATTTGCTGTCCTTCAGCAGCTGCTTTTGCTGTCTTGTCTGCTAGTGCATTCCCTAGGGTAATTGGATCTGTTCCCTTTCTATGTGCTGCACATTTACAAATAGCCACTTGTGCTGGTTTTTGTACATTTTCTAGAAGGGCAAGAATGAGATCTCTATGTGTGATCGGTTTACCTGTGGACGTAATCATACCCCTATTTTTCCATTGCTGGGCAAATATGTGTATAGTGGAGAAAGCGTATTGGCTGTCAGTATAAATATTTATTTTTTTCCCTTCCCCTAGACTGCAAGCCCTAGACAGGGCTATAATTTCAGCTTGTTGTGCAGAATAGGAATTGGGAAGAGATCTGGCTTCAATGACCTGGTCATGTGTCACTATAGCATAAGCTGTTTGATTTATCCCTTTATCGTTTTTTCTACACGACCCATCAACAAAGAAGGTAATGTCAGCATCTAGAAAGGGAACATCAGTGAGATCCTTTCTAGGGAGTACCCGTTCATCAATTTGAGCTATACAATCATGTGGATCCCCGTCACCAGGTGTTGGCATTAGTGTAGCGGGATTCAATGTAGTGCACCTCTCAATTGTAAGGTGTGGCTGTCCCAGAAGTGTAGTCATGCATGATAAATGTCTGGCTGGAGATAAATAGGAGATCTTGTCTTGTAGTAAGATCACTGAGATGGCATGTGGGACCTTAAGTACCAGGGGATGGAACAATACTATCAATGCAGAGGACCGTATGGCCAATGAGGCTGCTACTACAGCTTGTACACAGTGGGGCAAACTCCGTGCCACTGGATCTAATTTAGTTGAGTAAAATGCAATTGGTTTGTGTTTGTCCCCATAAACCTGAGTGAGAACAGAAGTCATGTACCCCTCTTTACAGTCTACAGTCTGATAAAATATTTTACTGTAATTGGGTAAGCTGAGCACAGAGGAACCCACAATGAGGTGCTTCACTTTTGTAAATGCATCCTCTGCTTGTACATTCCACTGGATGCAATCTTTCGCAGACATTTGTGTACCATAGATGAGATCAGAAAGAGGCGCCACCTCCGTAGCATAATTAGCTATCCATGCTCTACAAAAATTTGCCATACCAAGAAATTACATCATTTCTTTTTTGGTGCGTGGTTTGGGGACTTGAAGGATGGCCTCTTTTCGGATCTCATCCAGATGTCTGCCTTCTTGAGACAAAATATAACCCAAGTATGTCACCTTTTCTTTCCATAGTTGTAGTTTATGCTTGCTGACCTTGTGACCTTGTTCTGCGAGGAAATGCATCAGAGCCAAGGTGTCAAGTTTGCATTGTTGCTCCGAAGGAGCTGCTACCAAAATGTCATCCACATACAAGAGAATTTGACTCCCACAGGGAGGTACAAACCGAGACAAATTATTGGACATTTCTTGTGAGAAAATAGTTGGACTTTCACAATATCCCTGGGGTAACCTGGTGTATGTGTATTTTTTCTTTTTATGTGTAAAAGCGAACCAGAACTGACTGTCTTTGTGTAAGGCAATAGAAAAGAAAGCGTTACTGATATCAATGACAGAAAATACCTTGTTATCTGGGTGTGTCGTTCAGAAGTACATGCGGGTCTGGGACCACCGGGGCCCTCGGTAATACGGCCCTATTGACCGCCTGTAAATCCTGTACAAGTCTCCACCCATCTTCCCCTCCCTTCTGCTTCCTGACTGGGAACAGGGGCGTGTTACATGGTGAATCCGGACATTCAATGATGACACCATTTTTTAGTAATTCCATTATCAAGTGGTCTGCTCCCTCTTCGGCATCTTTCCTTAGTGGATATTGTTTTTGATGAGGCCTCATTGTACTTTTAGGGGTTATTTGGACCTCACTGGCTGTTTTAATTAGTCCAACGTCTGTTTTTCCTTTTGACCACAAGAAATCGGGGACGTCTTTTAAGGCATCCTCTTCTTCTTGGGTCAAAAGTGTCAGTCACTGTCTTTTGTCACAAACTTCAATCATGTGGATTCTGGGTGTACATTCAACAAACCATGCTAATCTGCACCTCCGAATCCCTTTGGATTCTAGTTCCTCATCTGTTAGTAGAACCCAGTCTGTGATAAGTTCTCCCAGCTCATACCATGATACCCCAGGGTTCCGGGTGACCGAAACATGAGGTACAGTATCCTGCCTGTATATTTGCAGAATTGGTTATGGTAGGAGACAAGTAGCCACACTATTTCCTTCCTTATCACAGTACAGATATCTTAAGAGCATTTCAGTGTTAGTGAGACTCATTAACTGTTTCTCATAAGACTTATCAGGCCCTGAGGTCTTTTTGTAGTACATAGTGCAATGGAGGTTCGTCTGGACCTTGTACCCGCTCCTCACAGGCTCTTCTTCAACTATTTCTGTCAGGGTTTTGGGCATCTTTAACCCCTCAGTTTGCAAATCCAAGCTATACCAGTATCGGGGCTCATTATCCACGGCTGTGATTCGTTTTTCACACAGCCGATGGGCTTTGAGGCCCCCCTCCACTGGTATGACAGAAATATCGAGAGCATGCAACATGTCTCTACCCAACAAATTAACAGGACATTTAGTTGAAATTACAATTTTACACTGAGCCTTTTTACCTGTCTGTGGATCTTCCACAGTAAGGCCTTCAGACACGGCCTCCTGGTGCATTAACCCATTTGCAGACTTTACATATACTACACCTGTTTTCTTTACCCCTGGTGGCATATCCAGTGGGTGTATTAGGGTCCTGCAAGCCCCGGTGTCACAGAGAAATGTTACCCAACTACCCTTTACAATCAATGTTATTTCTGGCTTGACTTCAGCATGCAAACAAGCTTCAACATTACACACATCCAAGATCTCAGACTCTTTCTCCTCATTTCCCTCTGTATCTCTCTCTGTGGACATACCAACATTTTCTAGTCATGCTTCTTCCTCTCTGTTTGACTCACATGCTCTCGCTAAGTGACCTCTTTTACCACACAGGAAACACTCCCCCCTCTTCTTTTTCCCCTCATAATCCTGAATGCGGGGCCTTGTTCGAGTGTTCCCCAATCTTTTGTTCCGATTCTCAACAACATACACATCATTACTTTCACCCATCATAAACACCTTCCCTTTTTTTACTTTCTTTTTTGATTGGAAGTGCCTTTCAGCATGCCTTGCATACTCAATTAGCTCCTGAAGTCTGCAAATCCTATGGTTAATCATGTGTTTGGTAACAAAACTTGATATAGGGGCTATCAGCCCCTTCAGGATTGCATTCTTTAGCTGTTGCTCATATGGGCTATCGTTCACTTGGTCTACTGGGATTTCTATCCCAGAGTGGTTATTGAAAATCTCCCTCATCCTAACAATGAAATTATCCACTGTTTCCTCTTCTCCTTGCATACACTGATTTATAATGGACCAGTCGGCCCGACGTACCCATCTATTTTCTATCCTTGCTATAAGAGCATTTCTCCTGACTTCGAGTGCTGCATCATCATGAGGCAACACCCTTCCCTTTTAATCCACTCCAATCTCCCACTACATGATGCCAGTCAGGTCCCAGTACCTGTTGGATGACCTGCTCTATTTCCCTCCGATTGAGATGATAGCTAGCAATCATTCCCATGATACCATCCCTGAATTGAGCTATGTTAACTTTGGGATGTGGTATCCCTTCAATAGCTTTCTTAACATATTCGGGGGTCCAGGGGCGATAGACCATCATAGTGTTGGGGGCTGGTACACCTCCTACATCTTGTCCTGCCCTAGGGTTGGGAACTTCAATTAATGGGAACTCTTCCTCCCGAAATTCTGTTTGTTCCCCAGCTGCGGGGGATATTAATTTATTGAGCAGGTGGCCGACGAGTTTTGTAACCTTTGCTGTAAGTGGGGTCCCTTGTGGACTTCTCTGGACAGCAAGGGTCATTTTGAGAGGGGGTTTTGCTGCAGCCGTAGGAGAAACGGTTGCATCTGGGGGTGACCCAGGTGACCACGAAGGGACAGCAAACAGTGGGGGGTCACATTGCATGGAAAAAGGGTTGTTTGCCAATAGTCGGGGGGGTCAGTCGAGGTGGCCTATTGCATGCCTCTGTCCCGTATGGTGGTGGGGAATGTAAGTCTGCAATAGGGTATAGGGATTTGGGAGTGGGAGTTGTGGTTAAAGGGGGAGCGGCAACTGTCAGTGGGTTTGGGGTATCTTCTAAAGGGTGTGTGGGGGCTGTTGGGTGCATTTGATTTGTTGAGTTTTGTTCAGTCAATACTTGCTGAACTAAGCTTCGGAGGACGGTCATATTATTGTCCTCCTCTTTGTCTAAAAACATAGTTTTTTTATGGTTTTCTGAATTTAACCTACGATTAGCCTCCTCAAGCCATTTTTTGGCCTGGGGAAGACCTAATTTCTTCTGTTTCCTTTTTTTCGGGCCGGCCTTATTTTTAAGCTTTCTACACAACATTACACAACCATCCTTATTTAAGGAAGTATCAAAATCATATTTTGTTTCCCACATCTTAAGAAATTTCACATTCTCTTTGTCTAGACTACACATATACTTAGCATCTTCATTCAAACCAACAGATTTTCCATGGATCACACCCATTTTAACGTGCACACAGAGTTTTTTTTTTTGTAAGGTCTTCTCACACTGACACAATACCTGCACACAGTATCTTATCACTTCTGCAGCTACTCACAAACTTTCTAGTCGTGACATATCACTTCTAGATTATTGATCTTGTGTGCTGCTATAATACTGGTGTCTTGTCTTCTTACTTAATGTTTTATTCATTTATAGGGAGAATGAACAGAATTACAAGGCAAACGTAAATTCACCTGACTGGTCAACCCCCCCTGATCAAAACATTAATATTTCAGTAAACTGTAGGGAGCATGAACAGAATTACAAAAGAGACTTAATTTCTCTCGACTGTTGTTCCCACACTTTATCAAAACAATAATATTTGTTGATTCAACGGTATTTATAAATGCCTGTACAGGTTTTTTACACAACATACGAGGCTGGCTGAGCGCAAGGGCTCGTCAAATTACCTCTATTTGTTACCTGGAAATCTATCAGGCCATACCTTTGTATTAACAGGGGTTCATGTTTTTGATGTAGGAATATTTATGTGTCCCCCACGGGAATTCCTGCAGTTTACAAGGCTGTCAGGACCTAGGTCCTTTGTCGACAAATTTCCTTTATCTGCACCCGGGTATTAGAATGGGACCATACTCCTATATCAAAGGGATTTAAACTATGGACGTATCTACTTATATTCCCTCAACTCGGATAAAGCAAAACATATACACAACAGATAAACATTCAATTCATCTCTATATTATATGTATTTAACAAAAATCCCTTAATTCATTAAATCCCTAATCACATTTAGGCCTAAAGGTATAATATAATAAATGAAAATATCTTACCTTGCCCCGAGAGCGGTCTCTTGTGCTGATCCGGTAAGTCGCTGCCCGGGAGGCACTAGTTCAGTGAGCCGGCCTCTGTTAACGTCAAATTTAAGATGGAGGACTTACAGTTTTTTGCCGTACGGACATCGGTTCACTGGGTTGTTGGCTAGTGCTTTCCAGGAATTTGGACTTCCGGCTCGAAGGACCAAAATGTCACAGAAATTTCGGACCGACTCTCGTTACAAGTCAAGATTTTTTATTGCATATGCAGAGAAAATGGTTAAAGTATATTTGCGGCTTCAGAGATCCATTTTCTGCCTGTCATAGATTTACATTCTGCTTTTATAACCCTTAAACCTTCCCCTTTCCTGCTCGTAACGTCCTGATCATGTGTATAATTTCAACCTTTATTCTGACGTTTTAGCAGGAAAGAGGGAAATATCCTTTTTCAGCCTACACCTTATGACAGGATATTTCATACAATGGACACATAAATTATCTCATACAATGGACACATAAATTATTTCATGGTTCACAGCCCATGTCTGGCAGATGTAAGCAAAATACAGTTTTACTATAAGTCAGCACATCTTTTGCACAAATAGAATATGGTCATATGACTTATTCCAGTAATTAAGACTATTAGAGCTATTCAGCATATTTATGTATAATAGAGTTATATAAAACAAACATTTTAACTTTAGAAGATTAATATGCATCTTGATAATTGACATATAAAGTATAATTTAAAATTTATCTAACATTACACTTTTTGGGGACCAGTGACATTATTACATTGATCAGTGTACTGTACAGGCACTGGGGAGCTACAGTTCATTGAGGGGACCATGAATGCCAACATGAACTGTGACATACTGATGCATAGAATGATCCCCTCCCTTATGAGACTGGGCAGCAGGGCAGTATTCCAACATGATAACAATCTCACCTGTACAATGTATTTTCTTTTTAGAGCATCTCCATTTTACCCCCTGAAGATGACCACCCTTGATAAGGTAGAAACGCGCCGGGGTTTTATCATGTTGATTACATTTTTTATTACCATGGTATGTTTTGTATACTGCCCCCGAGGCTTATGTACTACGGTCATTAATTATTATGTACATGTATTACTGTGATTACCTGACATTTCTGTTTCATTTAACAGACATGTTCCCTGTGAAACATCATTAATAAAATATTTTTGTACTTATCTAACACTATTTATTTTTTGCTGCAATTCAAAGCCCCCGGGGTAATTTTTCCTTTCTACAAGGTGCTGCTGGCTACCCAGCATGCACCTCCCGATATTGCGCATGTGCATTAAACACATGTTGCACCGCAGGAAACGTCTCTGGTTGCCATCACAATGCGCGGCATCACGTAATTTCCGTTTTTGCTATCTCGTGATGCTGAGAGGCGGTGATGCCCACTGACTCTCCTGGGAATCATGACACACATCACCCAGGAGCCAGTGCACCGCAGGAAATTCCATACATTGCCGCAGAGGGGAGACAAAGGAAGAGAGAAAAAAGCCTTGGAAACAAGGTAAGCTAGGAGAAAAAAAAAATTGCCCAATGCAATCATTATGGGCCAGTGGCGGCTGATGAAGTTTTAGGATGGGGGGAACCAGACCCCGCCCTTCCCTTTTGACCCCTCCCACTTTTCATAACCCCCACCCCTTATAGAATCCACCCACTCTGTCCCCTTTATTCCACTTGCTTCCACCCATAGTGTCAGGAGTATACAGCTCAGCATTACAGGACAAAGTATACAGCCCCAGAATCACAGGACAGAGTATACAGCTCAGCCTCACAGGACAGAGTATATAGCTCAGCCTCACAGATCAGGGTATATAGGTCAGCATTACAATTAGGGTATATAGCGCAGCATTACAGATACAGTATATAGCCAAGCATTACAGATAGGGTATATAGCCCAGCATTAAAGATACGGTATATAGCCCAGCATTAAAGATATGGTATATAGCCCAGCAGTACAGATATGGTATATAGCCCAGCATTAAAGATACAGTATATAGTCTAACATTACAGATACGGTATATAGCCCAGCATTACAGATAGGGTATATAGGTCAGCATTACAGATAGGGTATATAGTTCAGCATTACAGATACAGTATATAGCCCAGTATTACAGATACGGTATATAGCCCAGCATTAAAGATACGGTATATAGCTCAGCATTAAAGATATGGTATATAGCCCAGCAGTACAGATATGGTATATAGCCCAGCAGTACAGATATGGTATATAGCCCAGCATTAAAGATACAGTATATAGTCTAACATTACAGATACGGTATATAGCCCAGCATTACAGATAGGGTATATAGGTCAGCATTACAGATAGGGTATATAGTTCAGCATTACAGATACAGTATATAGCCCAGTATTACAGATACGGTATATAGCCCAGCATTAAAGATACGGTATATAGCTCAGCATTACAGATACGGTATATAGCCCAGCATTACAGATACGGTATACAGCCCAGCATTACAGATACAGTATATAGATATACATATATATCTATATAGATATATACAGATACGGTATATAGCTCAGCATTACAGATACGGTTTATATAGCTCAGCATTACAGATATAAAAAACTGGCTCACGGCACTGACAGCATCCCCCCCCCCCCCGCTGGAGGTCCGTCACTTACCAGTCTGTGGTGATCTCTCCTCCAGTGCAGGCAGCGGCGGCGGCTCCGGTGCCGGCTCCCTATGCTTCCTCCGCTCTGTGTCTCCTCTTCCACCAAAGCGCTGGGCATCCAATAGGATCACCTGATGCTTTTGGCCAATCGGTAAACAGGTCTCACTGACCTGCCCCCTTGATTGGCGGGGAGGCACTGTAGTGTGAAAATAGCGAAAATGTATTCGCTATGGTCACACAATTGGGTGGGATCGGGGCTCGCTCTCTGCACTCCGAGCCCACCCTTTTTTGAAGCCTATTAGAGCCTCTGGCTCTAATCAGGTGGTTAAAAAAAAAAACAGCGGTAGGAATCCATGCACCCAGGATCCTGAAAGGGGCCGTGCGCATAGATAGGGAGTAAGGACTGTTCAGAAGCTAATGATGAGAAGATTAAAATGTGGGTGGTACCGACCATACCATTCGAATACTGTCTAAGTGTTATTCCTAGCCCGGCTCTCGCATTTCGTTCTCCTTCTTTCTACTTTTTTAATATATTCTCCTTCATCCTTTGTTCCGTTTCTCCACGACTCAAGGGTACCTTTCTTGTTATAAAAGGTTGAAAATTATTTTTTCGAAAAGTTTACTCCTTGGTTAGACATGCCCTGGCCGGGTCCAGTTTTTTAAGGGTTTCCCTCTCTGTACCATGCCAGGAGCACCTAAGTCATCTTGGACATCTGACAGGCACAGTGTCTGCTTTTGTACTCAATGTTCGAATTTCTGTAAGGACACTGTGCTGTACCGTAAAATATAACGTTATGTTTATGCAATGTAATGTGTCCTTGGATCATGCCCTTTGACTAAATAAAAGATTTGTGTTTGTATTTGTGTATACACCGTTCCCGCACCTCCCCAAGGATGCTGGTTGCAGGACTTTTTTTCTCGTCCTGCTAGCGCACCGCTCCAGTGTGAAAACACTCGGGCTTTCATACTGGAGTGAGAGGAGAGGCGCTTTGCAGGCGCTATTTTTAGCGCTAAAACACCTGTAAAGCGCCTCAGTGTGAAAGTGGCCTAACACTAAAAAGATTCATTTTATCCAGCCCTCTGATGGAAGATGGACTGTGATAGGGACACTCATGTAAGAGGGAACTCTATTGGGGATAGGGGGGGACTTTAATAAAAACAGATTTTTTTTCAGCCTGCAAATATCTGTGGCCCTTGTACAGAAAAGAGACTCCTGCTCAACGTAGATTACATTTAGTTTGCTAAAGCATCGTGCATCATAAATAAAACTGTTTTTTTTTTTTCTTTCAGGAAATACTCTCACCTCTTTTCCATTTTTGCATCTCAGTGCTGCTGATCACTTACAGCTTGCCACTTTCTGTCTACATGCATTTGCTACAGTGACAGCTGCATATGATTGCTCAAGATGAGCATCCCTGATGGTAACAACAGCAAAACATGTCTAAAAAAAGAGCCTTGGAACGGCCGCTCATACTCTCCACCTGAAGTACGTGTGCCAGGGTGACAATCCAGGAGCATAGTTGGGAGCCAGAAACAGAGAGTTGTCACCCTTTAACAGAAAGTACCTGACACAAGGATCTTCATGAAAGGGTCATCTAGTATTGTTTTAATAAAAGCTGCAGCATTAAAAAGATTGAAATTGACTTGAATTTTGAGATTATAAAGATTGGGTTTACATCTTCTTCAAAGACTAACACCATGTTTTAGTGAACACTAAATAGTTTGTTTGGACCAAGCTGGTCCAAATGAACAACTTCCCTCACTTACACGTGCATCGGTTGTCAGCACTATATGAACCGTATGTAACCTTAGCTACATACAGGATACAGCCCTGTGTTCCGGCAGCAGGACGGAGACTTACCATCTCGCTCATGGAATAAATTCACTCATAAAATACAAAGCTTCCTGTGAATGGCTGAACAGTTGTCCCCGGAAGCAAGATGGGAAGTCTCTATCCCGCTGCTGGAACACAGCACTGTATATGGCTCATGCTACATACAGTTCATACAGCACTGACAGCTGCTGCATGTGTTAATAAAGAAGAAAGAGCATCTGTTATGCACACTCCCAACCTCAGTGTCACCCCCCACCGTGTCTCCATGTGTGCCAACTGACCTCGTTGTGTGTATAACTTCCACTGACTTGCAGTTAGGGCCGGCACAAGGGGTGGGCGGGAGGGACGGCTGCTCTGGGCACTGTGGTATCATGTGAGGTTGGGGGGGCATCACAAGGAGATGTGGGGGGAGGGGATTTGTGTTGGGAGGGGGAATTTGGGGAGCGGCAGGGTATATGAATTTTTCTAGGAGGAAAAAATTGGCGAGGTTTGCTAGGAGTGGTGATTTGAGGGGATTTGTGTTGGGAGGGAGGATAGGGGAAGAAGATTTGTGCTAGGAGGGGGAATGTTGAGGGGGTTTGTGCTAGAAAATGAAATATGGTAGGGGGGATTTCTGCTAGGAGGGGGGATAGGGGAAGAATATTTGTGCTAGGAGGGGTAATGTTAGGGGGTTTGTGCTAGAAAAGGTAAAATGGTATGGGGGATATGTGCTGGGAGGGGATTTTTTTTGGGGGGGGGGTGATTTGTGCTAGCAGGGACGATTTGGGATATTTGTGCAAGAAGGAAAAATTTGGAGGGGATTTGTGCTAGGATGGGGGATTGGGGAGAATTTGTGCTGAGAGGCTGAGAGGGCGAACATGGAGTGCTCAAAGCGGAAATATGAGGGGTTGAGGATTTGAACTAGGAAGTGGGATCAGAGGTGGATTTGTGCTGGGGGCATATAGAGAATGAGAGGATTTAAGCTGGGGGGTTGGCAGGGACCAAGATTCATGCTGGGAAGGGGATTTCAGTAGAAGGTGGACTTGTATTGGGAGGTGGGTGAATTTATGCTTAGGGAGTAAGCATACAGATTAGTGCTTGATTTTTTTTGGGGGGGAGGGGATTGCTGACACATAATGCTCATTCATCTTGGGGAGCGGGGATGAAATTTGGTATGTTTGTTATGGACTCTAGATGAACTTGTCCTGGCACTGCATGAAGCAGGGGCTTCCCAGGTGTGAGAGGGTCAGAAGCACTGCATCCCATAAAGTGTAATACATTTAGAAAACTAACAGCAGAAAGGGGATTTTTAAGTTGCTAGACATAAAAACTTTAAAAAAAGTATAATAAAATATCCGTACATTTATTACAGTATAAGAATTAAAAACATTCTTTTACATTGTTGATAATAAAACCATCATAATATATCCATGCCGCTTGAATATTTTGGCAGTAAATTCAACTCTACATGTTTCGCCAAAACTTTGGCTTCCTCAAGAGACATAGGAATCCTGCATGTAATGCCACTAAAAATAAAACATGACATTTGTAAGTGAACCAAAATTGCAATACCTACATAGACATTGTTTTTCTTTGAAATGCAACCATAGATGTTGAAATACAAAAACACATATTTGTGGGTCATTTGCGGGATCATCTTACCAAGGATGCCAAAGGTCACTGGGTGACTAAATGAATGTTGAAAGGAAGGTCATGCACCAGATAGGGTTGTCAGCAAGGACACTAGCAGTCATAAGAGGGATAAAGCCCAATTCTCTTCATTAAATAATTAACATAATAAAAATCATAAAGTAAAATGGGCCACAGTGAGACCAATTGTAGTGGTATTAATACCTAATGAGGGCTGGCAGCATGTAGAGAATCCCAATTAATAAAAGTTCAAGCACACTTTAAGCAAAGCCAAAGAACTTGCCAAACCCAATAAGTTTCCTCCGAAAATGTAGAGGGAAAGAGGGCACCATCTACTTACTACATTGACATAACACCACTGAATAAACATGGCAGTTCTTAAAAAACAATAAGAACGTAAAAAAAACATTGAAATAATCCCATATAAGACCTCTCCAACCAGGCTCGGACTGGAACAAAAAATAGGCCCAGGCATTTTAGACTGAGCAGCCCGGGTGGGTTGGTGTTTGTGTTTGTGGGGATGGTTGATAATGGGATATTGGGGTTCCGGGGTGTGTGGATTAAATTACAGTTCCTTTTTTAGCTTTTTTAGCTTAACCACTTAAGCCCCGGACCAATATGCAGCTAAAGGACCAGGCCCCTTTTTGCGATTCGGCACTGCGTCGTTTTAACTGACAATTACGCGGTCGTGCGACGTGGCCCCCAAACAAAATTGGCGTCCTTTTTTTCCCACAAATAGAGATTTCTTTTGGTGGTATTTGATCACCTCTGCAGTTTTTATTTTTTGCGCTATAAACAAAAATAGAGTGACAATTTTGAAAAAAATGCAATACTTTTTACTTTTTGCTATAATAAATATCCCCCAAAAATATATTAAAAAAAAACATTTTTTTCCTCAGTTTAGTCCGATACGTATTCTTCTACATATTTTTGCTAAAAAAAAATTGCAATAGGCGTTTATTGATTGGTTTGTGCAAAAGTTATAGCTTCTACAAAATAAGGGACTGTTTTATGGCATTTTTAATAATAATTGTTTTTTTACTAGTTATGGCTGTGATCAGCGATTTATATCGTGACTGCGACATTATGGCGGACACATCGGACACTTTTGTCACCATTTTGGGGTCATTGTCATTTTTACAGCGATCAGTGCTATAAAAATGCACTGTTACTGTGAAAATGACACTGGCAGTGAACGGTTTAACCTCTAGGTGGCGCTGTAGGGGTTAAGTGTTCCCTAGGAAGTGATTCTTACTGTAGGGGGGCATGGCTACACGTTACACGTCACTGATCATCTGTTCCGATGACAGGGAACAGACGATCACTGACATGCGACGGAGAAGAACGGGGAGAGGTTTGTTTATACTCACCTCGGTGAGGGAGCTCAGGACCAGGTCGCGGGCGCGCGCGCGACCCACGGCTGGGCTCTTAAAGGGCAACGTACCTGTACGTTGATGTGCCCAGCCGTGCTATTCTACCGACGTATATCGGCGTGAGGCGGTCCTTAAGTGGTTAAAGGGGTTGTAAATACATTTTTATTTTATTTTTTAAATAACAAACATGTTATACTTACCTCCACTGTGCAGCTCGTTTTGCACAGAGTGGCCCCGAACCTGGTCTGGGGTCCCTCAGTGGCTGTCTCGGCTCCTCCCCGCAAGAACTCACCACCTATATGCGAGCGAGCTCGCATGGTGGTGAGTGATTGCGGGCGCGCTCCAGTGATACAGCCGGCGGCAATAGCCGCTCACTGTATCACTCGGTCCCACCCCCCAGCGCGCCGCGCCATTGGATGTGATTGACAGCAGCGTGAGCCTATGGCTGCACTGCTTTCAATCCATCCAGTGTAGCCAATCAACGGCCAGGCTCAGAAACGAGGAGGATGACGGGGGCGAGCGCGGGACTTTCAAGGGCTCAGGTAAGTAAAACTGGGGCTCAGGGGGGCAGTACTGTCGGATGTTTTTTCACCTTAATGCATAGGATGCATTAAGGTGAAAAAACTTTTACCTTTACAACCCCTTTAATCTGACAGATTGGGACCAATTCAGATCAGAGCTGCCATACAATACTGTTTTTTGTCATGCTTTAACTCAGGTTTTGATGGTGGAGTCCTGAAAATAGTATGAAGCAGCACAAGAGGAGGGTTTCTCCAATCCAGAGGCAACCTTTTGGGCGTAGTGTTGAAAGTTGAGAGTGCCGGATACATAAAAAAAAAATTAAAAAATTGTCAACTTCAGCCAAAAAGGAATCTTTATAAAGTAAATGCTGTAAACCACTTGAATAATAGTAATCAAGTGACTTTTGCACCTTTAAGCCTCGTACACACGGCCGAGAATCTCGTCAAGAAAAAACACGTTGTTTTTCTTGACGAGATTCTTGGACAAGAAACTTGTCCCGGCCGAGTGTACACACAATCCATTCAAAGAACCCGCGGTTCTTTGAATGGAGCGAACGCGGTGACGTAATCGACTACGACGAGCGTGCGCTCGTCACAGTCGATGCCGTCGCCGCCATCTTGCTACACCCTACCTATGCCTAGGAAGCTACCGCGCACGTGTCAAAGTCATTTCGAGCATGCGCGGGCTTCCCGGAGGACAGGTAAGTGTACACAAACACACTTTTCTCGTCGAGAAACTTGCTGACAAGAATCTCGACGAGAAAAAAGAGAGCAGGTTCTCTATTTTTCTCGTCGAGATTCTTGTCGGTTTTCTTGACGAGAAACATGATAGCCACGTACACACGACCGATTTACTCGGCAAGAAAGTTTCTTGCTGGTTCTTGCCGAGAAACTCGGACGTGTGTACGAGGCTTTACACCTCAGATCAGCCCTGATTCCTACACTTTCAGAACACACAAAAGGCAACCACTCGCAGGTGTCAAAAACAGCCGTAGGAATCAACTATTTGCATTGTGCCTAAACACGTAGCCTTATGCCGCGTACACACGATCATTTTTCCCGTCGAGAAAAATGACATTTTTTCCTTTGGACGAGAAAAACGATCGTCTGTGGGCTTTTTGTCGTTTTTCTCAACGGGAAAAACAGCATTAATCACGACGAGAAAAATTAGAACATGCTCTAATTTTTCTCGTCGTGATTCCCGTCGTTTTTTTCCGCGGCAGTTTTCCCATAGGGAAACACTGCCGGGGAGCCCACACACGGTCGTTTTTTTCGACCAAAAAAAAAATGTCATTTAAAACGTCCGTGTGTGGGGGGAACAAGCTGTTCCTCGTTTTTCATGTCGATTTTCTCGACTGTATGTTTTCACCGTCGAAAAAATCGATCGTGTGTACACGGCATTAGAACAAGGTTTGGGAGCTACTACTTTGGAAAACAAGTTACCAAACCCTGTTATAAAGTGCAGTTCCCTTTAAAACTTCTAAAGTAGTGGTTACAAAGCCATTTATAAAGCATGTCTCACAAAGCCAAATATAATGGAGTACTCACAAAGCCAGTTATTAACCAAAATTATTTTGTAACTTGATCTGCGAGTAATGCTTAGTAACTGGCTTTGTGAATACTAAAAAAGGCAGTTATAAAACATTAAGCCTCGTACACACCGCTAAACTGACAGCTCAGGTCAGAGCCATTGTACTAACAATCCGATGTTAGTACAGCAATCTCCCTGCTGAGGTATTGTGTTCTGACAGAGGGACGGCCCCCACCAGAACGCTCCGGTCATCGCTCTCAGACATTGGCTAAGAGCGCTGATCAGGAGCCAGTCGGCAGACCGTTTTTGGTCATGAGCCTTCGACAGAATCCGGGCTGAATAGCTGGCTTCTGTCGGACGGGCTGCTGTACACACGGGCTGACATTTGGCCCGTGTTTATTAGGCTTTACTCACAGAGCACGTTATTAAGCAATATTCCTTTATAACTGGCTTTGTGATGTTTTATAACTGGCTCTTGAGTAATGCTTTACAGCTGGCTTTGTTAGTACTGTACTGTTAAATATTTTATCCACAGCCCCTTTTCTGGGTAGAATGGTCTCCACTTCAGCTTGAGCCTGGTACATGGCTGCTGGGGGAGAGGAGTGGCCAGAGACAGCAGGTGGGTGCACACTGATTAATCAGACTGCAGTTACCGAGAATTTTTTTTTTAATTACCATTAGCTTTCTGGCCTGGAGCATTTGATCAAGAGCATCAGATCCGACCCCTTCACTGGAAAGGTGGGCATACACCAGCCAAACTGCTTTCACTATAAGACCCGCCTCCCGCACATGAAAGCCAGCAAGGTTTTCGGCCGCATATAGTGCTATAAAGTGGTGGTGCACTCAGCCTCAGCTTCTCCGTTCCTCTTCCTCTCCTGGCGTCCTGGTTGCTAGGCTACTGCGCATGCGCAAACAGGGACTTTCAGCGCCAGCCTAGGTTGCCATGGAACGGCTTGGTGGGAGGGGAACGAAGAGACACTTTCCGCTCCTCCCACCACCACTTTACATATGCGAAGCATCCGCGGCCGGCCCTGTACGTCGGAACCCGTGGCCGGCCCTGTCACAGCATGTCACAGCCAGCTCTTCTTAAGACATGCAGCTAGGGTTGCCACCTTTTCTTCAAATCAAACCCGAACACTTTAGCATATATTTTGCTATTAAATAACATTCTAATGATATAACGTTAATAACGAGGGTCCCCCTTTACATCTGAATTCCCAGAGTTCCCCTTTACATCTGAACTCACAGAGTTCCCTTTCACTGTAGAGGGGACTCTGCAGACTGATGTAAGGGAGAACTCTGGGGACTCTAAGGGATGCTCTGGGAACCCTGATTTAAGGGGGAACACTGAGAACTCTGATGTACGGGGGAACATTGTGGCTTTTGGTGTAAAGGGGAACTCTGATGTAAGGGGGAATACTGTGGCTTTTGGTGTAAAGGGGAACTCTGATGTAAGGGTGCTCTGAGAACCCTGATTTACCTCAGTGTACTCACTCAGAGGCAGGAGAGAGAAGGGGGGAGACTTCAGTCACAGACAGAGATGGATGGTGAGCTCACTCACCCCTTGGCAGTCAGAACCTCTCATCCAGATGTATCTGAGGCTGGTGGGCTTCAAATTTACGGCCCCCACTTTCCTTTTCTGAGGCACAGAGCCAAGGATTGGAGTGTGGGCAGACACAGAAAGGGGGGGGGTGCAGATTGAGCCCTCTCTCCTCTCCTGTCTGTGTTTGTGTGTGTGTGGGGGAGGGGGGATTGGATTTGGGCAGTGTGAAAGAGAGAGTAACAGACACTCTCAGCTTCCACAACTGCTGCCAGCAACCCTGCAGGGAAGCCATAGTCCAGTGTGAATAATGTGTCCGGGTCTCAAACAGTCTGAAACCCGGACACATGATTCCAAACCCGAACTGTCCGGGTGAATCCTGGACAGGTGGCAACCCTACATGCAGCCCAGCCGCCCCGGCCCACCGGGCAAATGCCCGGTGTGCCCTATGGCCAGTCCGGGTCTGTCTCCAACCAATGGGAACAGTTCTCTGTCTTAATTCATACCTTATCCAAATCAGAATCTTAATCTTGATGTGCTTTGTGTATTTCTTCCAGATCTGTGCAGTAATCTAATGTGAAACTTTACCTCTGTCTGTGCAGGAGTTCTCTGTAATAAAGACCAGGCACTCTTGCTCTCTCTCCTTGTGCAGCGTGACTGGTCTTGTCTCCACCTCTTCCTCTAGTTTTCTACAGGCAGCCTGCAGTGAGTGGGGTCTGCTGGGTCTCTCCCACAGCTCTGCTCTGTGTACAGGCTATGTACAGCACAATGATGCTGTCATTGCTACTTTTACAAAATAATAACTAGGTTTGAAAACGCATATGCTGCATACAAAGTGGATTTATATAATTTGAGTAATATATTACAATTGATAGTTTTTACGTCCAGAGTTCAGCTTTAATTCCTGTGCATGAGGGACACACCAAGCTTGAAAGCGGTATTAAACCCAAAAGCAAATATTCATTATATTGCAGCTTACCAATTCTTAGATGTGATGGCTGCATTCATTTCCTTTTTTAGGCTTTTTTCTTCTATTTTCATCTAGTAATTTAGCCAGCAAGTCTGTTGTTTTTCACAGCACACTCTCTCTAGCAGAATGCATCAGTTTACATGGATGAGACAAACCACCTAAAGAATATTCCTGATATGTGCCTGCTGTACCATGTACTTGTAGGAAAAGGTATCCTGTTTTCTTTGTATTGCTTCCTTTGTGTGAAATATCTGGTGTTCCTGGTAGTCACTCTGCTTTCCTATTAAAAACTGACCACACCAGGTAGCAGCTGAGAACAGAAGATATGTGGTCACTTACAAAAAAAAGGGGGGGGAAACAGGTATTTAAAACTCACTCACTCTCTCTCTCTCTCTCTCTCTCTCTCTATGTATATATATATATGTATATGTATATATATACAGGTCCTTCTCAAAAAATTTGCATATTGTGATAAAGTTCATTATTTTCTGTAATGTACTGATAAACATTAGACTTTCATATATTTTAGATTCATTACACACAACTGAAGTAGTTCAAGCCTTTTCTTGTTTTAATATTGATGATTTTGGCATACAGCTCATGACAACCCAAAATTCCTATCTCAAAAAATTAGCATATCATGAAAAGGTTCTCTAAACGAGCTATTAACCTAATCATCTGAATCAACTAATTAACTCTAAACACCTGCAAAAGATTCCTGAGGCTTTTAAAAACTCCCAGCCTGGTTCATTACTCAAAACCGCAATCATGGGTAAGACTGCCGACCTGACTGCTGTCCAGAAGGCCATCATTGACACCCTCAAGCAAGAGGGTAAGACACAGAAAGAAATTTCTGAACGAATAGGCTGTTCCCAGAGTGCTGTATCAAGGCACCTCAGTGGGAAGTCTGTGGGAAGGAAAAAGTGTGGCAGAAAACGCTGCACAACGAGAAGAGGTGACCGGACCCTGAAGAAGATTGTGGAGAAGGACCGATTCCAGACCTTGGAGGACCTGCGGAAGCAGTGGACTGAGTCTGGAGTAGAAACATCCAGAGCCACCGTGAACAGGCGTGTGCAGGAAATGGGCTACAGGTGCCGCATTCCCCAGGTCAAGCCACTTTTGAACCAGAAACAGCGGCAGAAGCGCCTGACCTGGGCTACAGAGAAGCAGCACTGGACTGTTGCTCAGTGGTCCAAAGTACTTTTTTCGGATGAAAGCAAATTTTGCATGTCATTCGGAAATCAAGGTGCCAGAGTCTGGAGGAAGACTGGGGAGTAGGGATGAGCTTCGTGTTCGAGTCGAACATACGTTCGACTCGAACATCGGCTGTTCGATCGTTCGACGAAGATCGAACGATTTGGGCCGTTCGCGCCAAATTCGAGTGACGCGAACGGCCCACAATGCACTACGCCATCGCAGTGTCATCCAGGCGCTGTGATTGGCCAAGCATGCACTGTGACCCCGCATGCTTGGCCAATCACAGCGCCGGCAGCGAGGAGAGCAATGATTGGCCACAGGCAGGATGCCTGTGGCCAATTATTGCTGAGGGTGTTTAGTACACGCCCCACACTATAAAAGGCCGCCAGCACGGCGGCCTAGTGTAGTGTGTTCCGGAGCAGGGAAAGAGCAGCATAGGCAGGGACAGTGACATTTATTTCTTTCTTGCTTAACCTGGATTCCTTTAGTTTAGGGAAAGAGAAGGATAGGTAGGGAGAGTGTCAGTGTGTTTTACTGTTCGAGTCCTTGTTTCTAGGGACAGGGAAGGACAGTGAGTAAATTCTCCTTGTGCTATAGTGTGCTTTAAAAAAACATTTTTTCTAGGGACAGAAAACTCTAGGTAGGGAGAGTGTCAGTGTGTTTTACTGTTCGAGTCCTTGTTTCTAGGGACAGGGAAGGACAGTGAGTGAATTCTCCTTGTGCTATAGTGTGCTTTAAAAAAACATTTTTTCTAGGGACAGAAAACTCTAGGTAGGGAGAGTGTCAGTTTCTTTCACTGTGCAAGTCCTTGTTTCTAGGGACAGGGAAGGACAGTGAGTGAATTCTCCTTGTGCTATAGTGTGCTTTAAAAAAACATTTTTTCTAGGGACAGAAAACTCTAGGTAGGGAGAGTGTCAGTTTCTTTCACTGTGCAAGTCCTTGTTTCTAGGGACAGGGAAGGACAGTGAGTGAATTCTCCTTGTGCTATAGTGTGCTTTAAAAAAACATTTTTTCTAGGGACAGAAAACTCTAGGTAGGGAGAGTGTCAGTTTCTTTCACTGTGCAAGTCCTTGTTTCTAGGGACAGGGAAGGACAGTGAGTGAATTCTCCTTGTGCTATAGTGTGCTTTAAAAAAACATTTTTTCTAGGGACAGAAAACTCTAGGTAGGGAGAGTGTCAGTTTCTTTCACTGTGCAAGTCCTTGTTTCTAGGGACAGGGAAGGACAGTGAGTGAATTCTCCTTGTGCTATAGTGTGCTTTAAAAAAACATTTTTTCTAGGGACAGAAAACTCTAGGTAGGGAGAGTGTCAGTTTCTTTCACTGTGCAAGTCCTTGTTTCTAGGGACAGGGAAGGACAGTGAGTGAATTCTCCTTGTGCTATAGTGTGCTTTAAAAAAACATTTTTTCTAGGGACAGAAAACTCTAGGTAGGGAGAGTGTCAGTTTCTTTCACTGTGCAAGTCCTTGTTTCTAGGGACAGGGAAGGACAGTGAGTGAATTCTCCTTGTGCTATAGTGTGCTTTAAAAAAACATTTTTTCTAGGGACAGAAAACTCTAGGTAGGGAGAGTGTCAGTGTGTTTTACTGTTCGAGTCCTTGTTTCTAGGGACAGGGAAGGACAGTGAGTGAATTCTCCTTGTGCTATAGTGTGCTTTAAAAAAACATTTTTTCTAGGGACAGAAAACTCTAGGTAGGGAGAGTGTCAGTTTCTTTCACTGTGCAAGTCCTTGTTTCTAGGGACAGGGAAGGACAGTGAGTGAATTCTCCTTGTGCTATAGTGTGCTTTAAAAAAACATTTTTTCTAGGGACAGAAAACTCTAGGTAGGGAGAGTGTCAGTTTCTTTCACTGTGCAAGTCCTTGTTTCTAGGGACAGGGAAGGACAGTGAGTGAATTCTCCTTGTGCTATAGTGTGCTTTAAAAAAACATTTTTTCTAGGGACAGAAAACTCTAGGTAGGGAGAGTGTCAGTTTCTTTCACTGTGCAAGTCCTTGTTTCTAGGGACAGGGAAGGACAGTGAGTGAATTCTCCTTGTGCTATAGTGTGCTTTAAAAAAACATTTTTTCTAGGGACAGAAAACTCTAGGTAGGGAGAGTGTCAGTTTCTTTCACTGTGCAAGTCCTTGTTTCTAGGGACAGGGAAGGACAGTGAGTGAATTCTCCTTGTGCTATAGTGTGCTTTAAAAAAACATTTTTTCTAGGGACAGAAAACTCTAGGTAGGGAGAGTGTCAGTTTCTTTCACTGTGCAAGTCCTTGTTTCTAGGGACAGGGAAGGACAGTGAGTGAATTCTCCTTGTGCTATAGTGTGCTTTAAAAAAACATTTTTTCTAGGGACAGAAAACTCTAGGTAGGGAGAGTGTCAGTTTCTTTCACTGTGCAAGTCCTTGTTTCTAGGGACAGGGAAGGACAGTGAGTGAATTCTCCTTGTGCTATAGTGTGCTTTAAAAAAACATTTTTTCTAGGGACAGAAAACTCTAGGTAGGGAGAGTGTCAGTTTCTTTCACTGTGCAAGTCCTTGTTTCTAGGGACAGGGAAGGACAGTGAGTGAATTCTCCTTGTGCTATAGTGTGCTTTAAAAAAACATTTTTTCTAGGGACAGAAAACTCTAGGTAGGGAGAGTGTCAGTTTCTTTCACTGTGCAAGTCCTTGTTTCTAGGGACAGGGAAGGACAGTGAGTGAATTCTCCTTGTGCTATAGTGTGCTTTAAAAAAACATTTTTTCTAGGGACAGAAAACTCTAGGTAGGGAGAGTGTCAGTTTCTTTCACTGTGCAAGTCCTTGTTTCTAGGGACAGGGAAGGACAGTGAGTGAATTCTCCTTGTGCTATACTGTGCTTTAAAAAAACATTTTTTCTAGGGACAGAAAACTCTAGGTAGGGAGAGTGTCAGTTTCTTTCACTGTGCAAGTCCTTGTTTCTAGGGACAGGGAAGGACAGTGAGTGAATTCTCCTTGTGCTATAGTGTGCTTTAAAAAAACATTTTTTCTAGGGACAGAAAACTCTAGGTAGGGAGAGTGTCAGTTTCTTTCACTGTGCAAGTCCTTGTTTCTAGGGACAGGGAAGGACAGTGAGTGAATTCTCCTTGTGCTATAGTGTGCTTTAAAAAAACATTTTTTCTAGGGACAGAAAACTCTAGGTAGGGAGAGTGTCAGTTTCTTTCACTGTGCAAGTCCTTGTTTCTAGGGACAGGGAAGGACAGTGAGTGAATTCTCCTTGTGCTATAGTGTGCTTTAAAAAAACATTTTTTCTAGGGACAGAAAACTCTAGGTAGGGAGAGTGTCAGTTTCTTTCACTGTGCAAGTCCTTGTTTCTAGGGACAGGGAAGGACAGTGAGTGAATTCTCCTTGTGCTATAGTGTGCTTTAAAAAAACATTTTTTCTAGGGACAGAAAACTCTAGGTAGGGAGAGTGTCAGTTTCTTTCACTGTGCAAGTCCTTGTTTCTAGGGACAGGGAAGGACAGTGAGTGAATTCTCCTTGTGCTATAGTGTGCTTTAAAAAAACATTTTTTCTAGGGACAGAAAACTCTAGGTAGGGAGAGTGTCAGTTTCTTTCACTGTGCAAGTCCTTGTTTCTAGGGACAGGGAAGGACAGTGAGTGAATTCTCCTTGTGCTATAGTGTGCTTTAAAAAAACATTTTTTCTAGGGACAGAAAACTCTAGGTAGGGAGAGTGTCAGTTTCTTTCACTGTGCAAGTCCTTGTTTCTAGGGACAGGGAAGGACAGTGAGTGAATTCTCCTTGTGCTATAGTGTGCTTTAAAAAAACATTTTTTCTAGGGACAGAAAACTCTAGGTAGGGAGAGTGTCAGTTTCTTTCACTGTGCAAGTCCTTGTTTCTAGGGACAGGGAAGGACAGTGAGTGAATTCTCCTTGTGCTATAGTGTGCTTTAAAAAAACATTTTTTCTAGGGACAGAAAACTCTAGGTAGGGAGAGTGTCAGTTTCTTTCACTGTGCAAGTCCTTGTTTCTAGGGACAGGGAAGGACAGTGAGTGAATTCTCCTTGTGCTATAGTGTGCTTTAAAAAAACATTTTTTCTAGAGACAGAAAACTCTAGGTAGGGAGAGTGTCAGTTTCTTTCACTGTGCAAGTCCTTGTTTCTAGGGACAGGGAAGGACAGTGAGTGAATTCTCCTTGTGCTATAGTGTGCTTTAAAAAAACATTTTTTCTAGGGACAGAAAACTCTAGGTAGGGAGAGTGTCAGTTTCTTTCACTGTGCAAGTCCTTGTTTCTAGGGACAGGGAAGGACAGTGAGTGAATTCTCCTTGTGCTATAGTGTGCTTTAAAAAAACATTTTTTCTAGGGACAGAAAACTCTAGGTAGGGAGAGTGTCAGTTTATTTCACTGTGCAAGTCCTTGTTTCTAGGGACAGGGAAGGACAGTGAGTGAATTCTCCTTGTGCTATAGTGTGCTTTAAAAAAACATTTTTTCTAGGGACAGAAAACTCTAGGTAGGGAGAGTGTCAGTTTCTTTCACTGTGCAAGTCCTTGTTTCTAGGGACAGGGAAGGACAGTGAGTGAATTCTCCTTGTGCTATAGTGTGCTTTAAAAAAACATTTTTTCTAGGGACAGAAAACTCTAGGTAGGGAGAGTGTCAGTTTCTTTCACTGTGCAAGTCCTTGTTTCTAGGGACAGGGAAGGACAGTGAGTGAATTCTCCTTGTGCTATAGTGTGCTTTAAAAAAACATTTTTTCTAGGGACAGAAATCTCTAGGTAGGGAGAGTGTCAGTTTCTTTCACTGTGCAAGTCCTTGTTTCTAGGGACAGGGAAGGACAGTGAGTGAATTCTCCTTGTGCTATAGTGTGCTTTAAAAAAACTTTTTTTCTAGGGACAGAAAACTCTAGGTAGGGAGAGTGTCAGTTTCTTTCACTGTGCAAGTCCTTGTTTCTAGGGACAGGGAAGGACAGTGAGTGAATTCTCCTTGTGCTATAGTGTGCTTTAAAAAAACATTTTTTCTAGGGACAGAAAACTCTAGGTAGGGAGAGTGTCAGTTTCTTTCACTGTGCAAGTCCTTGTTTCTAGGGACAGGGAAGGACAGTGAGTGAATTCTCCTTGTGCTATAGTGTGCTTTAAAAAAACATTTTTTCTAGGGACAGAAAACTCTAGGTAGGGAGAGTGTCAGTTTTTTTCACTGTGCAAGTCCTTGTTTCTAGGGACAGGGAAGGACAGTGAGTGAATTCTCCTTGTGCTATAGTGTGCTTTAAAAAAACATTTTTTCTAGGGACAGAAAACTCTAGGTAGGGAGAGTGTCAGTTTCTTTCACTGTGCAAGTCCTTGTTTCTAGGGACAGGGAAGGACAGTGAGTGAATTCTCCTTGTGCTATAGTGTGCTTTAAAAAAACATTTTTTCTAGGGACAGAAAACTCTAGGTAGGGAGAGTGTCAGTTTCTTTCACTGTGCAAGTCCTTGTTTCTAGGGACAGGGAAGGACAGTGAGTGAATTCTCCTTGTGCTATAGTGTGCTTTAAAAAAACATTTTTTCTAGGGACAGAAAACTCTAGGTAGGGAGAGTGTCAGTTTCTTTCACTGTGCGAGTCCTTGTTTCTAGGGACAAAGAAGGAAAGTGAGGGGAATTCTCCTTGTGCTATAGTGTGCTAAAGCATTCCTCATCAACCATCTTTGAAATCCTTGTTTTTTGGACAGTCAGGGAAATTGTCGTTGTGCTATTCTGTGCAAAAGCAATCATCCTCAACCATATTTAGAAATCCTTAAGTAAAGGGACAGAGAAGGACACCTGAAGGTAGCCCTTATTGCTTTTTTCCCATCTCCCTGCAGGCCATCTATTAGAATGTCTGGAAGGCAAACAAGGAGAGGCAGACAGTCAGGAGGCAATAAAAGAGGGCAAGCAGGCTCTGTGTCTGGGGGCAACAGTGCTGGTCGTGGACGCGGTGCATTGTCATCAGCACATGGCCATGGGACACGCTTGTCCTTCTTTTCGGCAGCTGGACATGTTGAGCCACATCATGCCGAAGACTTGGTAGAGTGGATGACCAAGCCCTCCTCCTCCTCCTCATCCTCTCTCACCCAGGCTCAGGGTACTGGCAAAGCAGCTGCCAAAGCGTCCTCTTCCCTGGTATCAATGTCAGACTCATCATCAGTCACTCCTTCCCTAGACCCACCATGTCCTCCTCCTGAGGAGTCCCCCAAACTGTTTGAGCACAGTGTTGGGTACATGCTCCAGGAGGATGCCCAGCGTTTCGAAGGGTCTGATGATGAAACCCAGCTACAGGAAGGCAGTAGGGTGAGAGCAGACAGAGGGGATGCTCAAGAAGGACACCAATCTGGCAGTCATGTTCCAGCAGCTGCAGCATACTGCCAGATTGGCTGCAGTGATGAGGAGGGAGGGGATGATGAGGTCACTGACTCCACGTGGGTGCCTAATAGGAGAGAGGAGGAGGAGGAGGATGAGGAGGAGGCACATCTCCAACGAGGCAGGATGCCCTTTGGTGGCCAGCGTAAGGGCAGTACACCGACGGAATCACACCGCAGAGCTCCGCCTGTGCAGGGCGCTGCCTCTGCCCGTCATTCAAAAAGTTCCTTGGTGTGGGCCTTTTTTGAGGCTAGTGCATCAGATCGCACAGCTGCTGTTTGCAACATATGTCTCAAGCGTATATCGCGTGGCCAAAACATCAGCCGCTTGGGTACCACATGCCTGACCAGACATATGTTGACCTGCCATGCAGCTCGTTGGCAAGCCTACCTCAAAGACCCACACCAAAGAACAAAGCGGACCTCTCCTTGCACCGCATCAGCTGGGATCTCCAACCCCACTATAACTTCAGTCCTCTCTGAAACATGCACTGAGAGGAATGAAGGTGTAGAATTAGGTGTGTCACAGCCAAGTACTTGCGGCCACTCTGCTAGCAGTACACCGACGTCCGATTCTAGCAGGCAAATTTCCCTGCCCCAGCTGCTGGACCGTCGAAAGAAGTTCACTCCCAGCCATCCACATGCCCAGCGGTTGAATGCTAGCTTGGCTAAATTGCTAGCGCTTCAACTGCTGCCTTTTCAGTTGGTAGACTCGGCCCCCTTCCGTGGGTTTGTGCAATGTGCTGTTCCTCAGTGGCAGGTTCCCAAACGCCACTTTTTCTCACGGAAGGCTATTCCGGCTCTCTACCGGCATGTGGAAGGCAATGTCTTGGCCTCGCTGGACAGGGCGGTCAGCGGTAAGGTGCATATTACCGCTGACTCATGGTCCAGCAGGCATGGACAGGGACGTTACCTTTCTTTCACGGCCCATTGGGTCACTCTTTTGGCAGCTGGGAAGGATGCAGGACAAGGTGCAGTAGTGTTGGAGGTTGTCCCACCGCCACGCCTCCAAAATGCTACTACTGGTTGTGACACACCTCTCTCCTCCACCCCCTCCTCTTCTTCTTCCTCCATGGCCTCTTCCTGTGGTTTGTCCTATGAACCAGCGGTGCTCCGTAGCCGTTCACTGGGCTACGCAAGTACGCAGGCAAAAAGATGCCATGCCGTGCTTGCGCTGGTGTGTTTGGGGGACAGAAGCCACACTGGGGCAGAGGTCCTGTCTGCTCTGCAGGGCCAGGCCGAGAGGTGGTTGACGCCACGCCAGCTTAAGCCAGGAATGGTGGTTTGCGACAATGGCACCAACCTCCTCTCCGCCCTTCGACAGGGACAACTGACCCATGTGCCCTGTGTGGCTCACGTCCTTAACCTGGTGGTGCAGCGGTTCTTGGGCAGGTACCCGGGCTTACAGGATGTCCTGAGGCAGGCCAGGAAAGTCTGTGTGCATTTCCGCAGATCTTATAATGCCAGTGCTCGCCTGGCTGAGCTGCAAAAGGAGTTGAACCTGCCCAAGAACCGCCTTATATGTGACATGCCCACCAGGTGGAACTCAACGTTGGCCATGCTGCAGCGGCTGCACACGCAGCAGAGGGCCATCAATGAGTACCTGTGCGACTACGGCACCAGGACAGGGTCAGGGGAGCTTGGTTTTTTTTCTCCACGCCAGTGGGGCATGATCAGGGATGCATGCACTGTCCTGGCACCATTTGAGGAGGCCACGAGGATGGTGAGCAGTGACAGTGCATGCATCAGTGACACTGTACCTCTTGTCCACCTGTTAGAGCACACGCTGCGTGGAATAATGGACAGGGCACTTGAGGCAGAACAGAGGCAGGAAGAGGAGGACTTCCTTGCCTCTCAAGGCCCCCTTTACCCAGACAGTGTTCCTTCTGTCCCACCCATCGCACAGGAAGAGGAGGAGGAGGAGGAGGAGGAGGATTGTGTCAGCATGGAGGTGGAGGCTGGCACTCAGCATCATCAGCAGCAGTCTTTTAGGGATGATTTACAGTCCCAAGAAACCAGTGGACTTGTACGTGGCTGGGAGGAGGTGACTGCGGATCATGTCGTCCTTAGTGACCCAGAGGACTCCGGAGCGAATGCCTCAGCAAACCTACGCTGCATGGCCTCCCTGATCCTGCAAAGTCTGCGGAAGGATCCTCGTATTCTTCGGATCAAGGAGAGGGACCATTACTGGCTGGCCACTCTCCTTGATCCACGGTACAAGGGTAAGGTTGCGGACCTTATGTTACCGTCGCAGAGGGAGCAGAGGATGAGACAACTCCGGGAGGCCTTGCAGAAAGGTCTGTGCAACGCGTTCCCAGAGACTGGGAGGTTACAAACTCCTGGTCCTGGACAACGAGTTGCTGAGGCTTCGGCCAGTCAAAGAAGGAGCGGTGGGGAAGGTGGCCGTCTGACCGATGCGTTCAGACAATTCTTTAGTCCGCAGCCCCAAAGTATGATCGGTTCCAGCAACCATCGCCAGCGTCTGATAAACATGGTGCAGGAATATCTAGGGGCAAGGTCAGACTTGGACACCTTCCCCACCGAAAATCCTCTGGCTTACTGGGTCTTGAGGATGGATCACTGGCCAGAGCTTGCACAGTATGCAATTGAGCTACTGGCCTGTCCTGCATCCAGCGTTCTTTCGGAACGCACATTCAGTGCTGCTGGAGGATTTGTCACGGATCACAGGGTGCGCCTGTCCACCGACTCGGTTGATCGACTGACTTTCATCAAGATGAACCAGTCTTGGATCACCACCAGCTACCACACACCTGATGCTGATATAACAGACTAATTGATTTTAACATGTCACATCCCTTCAAGACTGATGCTGATGCTGAGTGCCTGTGCTGTTATGTTGACTGGCTAT
Organism: Rana muscosa; assembly: GCA_029206835.1. Taxonomy (NCBI): domain Eukaryota; kingdom Metazoa; phylum Chordata; class Amphibia; order Anura; family Ranidae; genus Rana; species Rana muscosa. The sequence goes on from CM055118.1 coordinate 233,517,188, forward strand.
CCTCCTCCTCCGAGTCCTCAATGATACGATTGATGATGATAGCTTGGAAGATCATTTTTGTTTATGGGTGCCGCCACCAGTGGCTAAGGCCCAATTTTTCAGCCCCTGTTTTACAGGGGCGTGTAATTACAATTTTTTTAGCAATAATTTGCCATAGGGCTCATTGCTGTGCTCCAAGTACAGTATCTGTGAGGGGTTGGAGTGTTGTGGCACCAGTGCCTAAGGCCCAATTTTTCAGCCCCTGTTTAACAGGGGCGTGTCATTACAATTTTTGAAGCAATACTTTGCAACATGGCTCATTGCTGTGCTCCAAGTACAGTATCTGTGAGGGGTTGTAGTGTTGTGCCACCAGTGCCTAAGGCCCAATTTTTCAGCCCCTGTTTAACAGGGGCGTGTCATTACAATTTTTGAAGCAATACTTTGCAACAGGGCTCATTGCTGTGCTCCAAGTACAGTATCTGTGAGGGGTTGTAGTGTTGTGCCACCAGTGCCTAAGGCCCAATTTTTCAGCCCCTGTTCAACAGGGGCATGCAATTACAATTCTTGATGTAATAATTCACAGCAGGGCCCATTGCTGCACCCACCAAGAGTAACTCTGAGGGCTTACAGTGTTGTGGCAACGCCACCACCACCACCACCACGAAAGGCCCAATTTTTCAGCCCCTGTTCAAAAGGGGCATGTAATTACAATTCTTGATCTAATAATTCACAGCAGGGCCCATTGCTGCACCCACCAAGAGTAACTCTGAGGGCTTACAGTGTTGTGGCAACGCCACCACCACCACCACCACGAAAGGCCCAATTTTTCAGCCCCTGTTCAAAAGGGGCATGTAATTACAATTCTTGATCTAATAATTCACAGCAGGGCCCATTCCTGCACCCACCAAGAGTAAGTCTGAGGGCTTACAGTGTTGTGGCAACGCCACCACCACCACCACCACCACGAAAGGCCCAATTTTTCAGCCCCTGTTCAAAAGGGGCATGTAATTACAATTCTTGATCTAATAATTCACAGCAGGGCCCATTCCTGCACCCACCAAGAGTAACTCTGAGGGCTTACAGTGTTGTGGCAACACCACCACCACCACCACCACCACGAAAGGCCCAATTTTTCAGCCCCTGTTCAACAGGGGCATGCAATTACAATTCTTGATCTAATAATTCACAGCAGGGCCCATTGCTGCACCCACCAAGAGTAACTGTCAGGGCTTACAGTGTTGTGGCACCAGCACCACCATCAAAGCCCCAATTTTTACTACCACTGTTCAACAATTATATGTAATTAAAATTCCTGATATAATAGTTGACAGCAGGGCGTTCCAGCACCAACCAAGAGTAACTGTGAGTGCTTACAGTGTTGTGCCAACACCAACAACTAAGGGGCCTATTTCTGCAGAGTATATACGGCAGGTCCCTACTTTCAAACATCCAACTTACAAACGACTCCTACTTGCAAACGCAAGAAGACAACAGGAAGTGAGAGGAAATCTACCCCTAGGAAGGAAAATTCTCTCCTGTAAGAATAAATATGGGAGAAAGGTGTCTCCTCTGTACTGATGCTTTATCAGCAATCCTTGTTTCAAGAAAAACACCACATTTCAAAAACAGTTGACATTGGGACGGAAAGTGAGGTGAAATGTTCTGAACAGGGGCACAGACAGCAAAACAAATGTTACAGGGGTGATAACCCTTACCTATGTTTTCCAAAAAGTTTAAAAATAGATTTTTGGGCTGGAGCTACACTTAAACAATGTACCTGTTCAAAATTACAAACAGATTCTACATAAGAACAAACCTACAGTCCCTGTCTTGTATGCACCGCCTGTATACGGCTGTTCAGAGTATATAGGGCCTTTTTTTATTTTATGTGCGGGGTTCCCCTTAATATCCATACAAGACCCAAAGGGGCTGGTAATGGGCTGGGGTAGGGGGGGGGGTCATGGGGTAGCTATGCCATTTTTCTTAAAGATTTTCATCCATATTACCGGGACCAGACATTACATTAAAGCCGCAAGCAGTTTTAAATGGCTTTTTTTTCCTTTAGAAGTGTCATTTTGTGCAGGGACAGTTCTAAACACGGGAAACACGTGGCACTTCACAGGCATACTTTAGACACCCCCCAGGTACGATATTTAAAGGAATATTTGACTTTTTTTTTTTCACTTTATGCATCATTAAAATGACTGCTCCCGAAAAACGACCGTTTTTAAAACTTCTTTTTGCATTGATACATGTCCCCTGGTGCAGAACCCGGGTTCCCAAACCCTTTTTAGGACAATAACATGCATAATAGTTGTTATAATTAGCACTTTAGAATTCGAACGTTCGCATCCATTGTATTTAATAGGGTTCTAATGTTCGTACGAACTTTCGGTCCGTTCGCGGGTTCTGGTGCGAACCGAACCCGGGGGTGTTCGGCTCATCACTACTGGGGAGAGGGAAATGCCAAAATGCCTGAAGTCCAGTGTCAAGTACCCACAGTCAGTGATGGTCTGGGGTGCCATGTCAGCTGCTGGTGTTGGTCCACTGTGTTTTATCAAGGGCAGGGTCAATGCAGCTAGCTATCAGGAGATTTTGGAGCACTTCATGCTTCCATCTGCTGAAAAGCTTTATGGAGATGAAGATTTCATTTTTCAGCACGACCTGGCACCTGCTCACAGTGCCAAAACCACTGGTAAATGGTTTACTGACCATGGTATTACTGTGCTCAATTGGCCTGCCAACTCTCCTGACCTGAACCCCATAGAGAATCTGTGGGATATTGGGAAGAGAAAGTTGAGAGACGCAAGACCCAACACTCTGGATGAGCTTAAGGCCGCTATCGAAGCATCCTGGGCCTCCATAACACCTCAGCAGTGCCACAGGCTGGTTGCCTCCATGCCACGCCGCATTGAAGCAGTCATTTCTGCAAAAGGATTCCCGACCAAGTATTGAGTGCATAACTGAACATAATTATTTGAAGGTTGACTTTTTTTGTAGTAAAAACACTTTTCTTTTATTGGTCGGATGAAATATGCTAATTTTTTGAGATAGGATTTTTGGGTTTTCATGAGCTGTATGCCAAAATCATCAATATTAAAACAAGAAAAGGCTTGAACTACTTCAGTTGTGTGTAATGAATCTAAAATATATGAAAGTCTAATGTTTATCAGTACATTACAGAAAATAATGAACTTTATCACAATATGCTAATTTTTTGAGAAGGACCTGTATATATATATATATATATATATATATATATATATATATATGTGTGTATATATATGTATAGTATAGTAGTTTTAGTGCTGCAGGGCCTGCTCTGAGTTAGGAGAGCGCAGCGTGCCCCTCCTGTGACCGGTGGACGCAGCGGATTACACTTACCGGTAATCGGTAACTGAGTATCATGTGATCGCTGTGATTGGTCATAGCGATCAAATGATAACAATGTAATAAGTTAAAAACATACAGTTTTACATACTGTCACCAGTCAGTATACCTGATCACCATCACACCAGTCATAGGATGTTTCTGTACCGCACTGGCGACAGTATATAAAAAGAAAAAATTGTGGGGAAAAAAAACATATTTTATTTAGTTTCTTCATTTTCCAAAACATTTTGACTAAAAAATAAAAAAATACAACTTAAAAAAACTCGTCATTGCCTCATACTAAATTCTTCTGTCTACTTTACAAGAATGGGTCATTTCGGGCAGGACCAGATTAACATAGGGGCTATTGGAGCTGCAGTTCCAGGCCCCTTCCTCAAGATAGGCCCATTTGCCCAAAAAAAAAAAAAAGATTGACTTTGAGGGTTGTAACTCGACGACCAAGTATCACAGAGACCCCATATTTGGGGGGTATGTAGACCTACTCCACAACTGGTCAAAAGGTGGGGCTCCTATCATTAATGGTTCCAGAGATACGGAGCTGCTTGCGCAGCCTGTCAGAAGCTACATACAGAGCGGCCAGTTTAAATACAAGCTGACACACTCTGCAACAGACTGAGAGGATGAGCTCACAGGGCTTATAATAATTATTTGTATATTACTTATGGTAATTAACCCCTTGCCACCCAGGCCAATTCTGACACTTCTCTCCTACATGTAAAAATCATATTTTTTTTGCTAGAAAATTACTCAGAACCCTCAAACATTATATATATTGTTTTAGCAGACACCCTATGAAATAAAATGGTGGTCTTTGCAACTTTATATGTTACACGGTATTTGCGCAGCAATTTTTCAAACATGTTTTTTTTGGAAAGAAACTGTTTCATTCATAAAAAAAAACAAAAAACACTAAAGTTAGCATGATTTTTTTGTATACTAAGCGATGCTTTACATTTTTTTTACAGGTTACATGTTTAGAGTTACAGAGGAGGTCTAGTGCTAGAATTATTGCTCTCGCTCTAACGATCGTGGCGTATGTAACCTGTGTGTATCTGACTCTGATACTAGCCAGTGCCTCACCAGCCACTGACTAGTATCTCTCCCCAGCCTTTTCCCACACACCCTCTCACCTGCTGACCTGTGGATGAGGGAATCACTCCTGCAGTGTTATTGTGTTCTGCCAGTGGATACAATGATCAGTGTTGCTAACTATAGCTGGCAGCACTGATTGTTTTGGGAAAAACCTTACAGGCTGGTTGTACTCAAGTCAATTAATAGATTGACTTGTGAAAAACCAGCTAGCCCATACATAGATCGACTATGATTGGTCTCTGCTTAATTGGCTTAATTTCAATCCATGTATGGCCCGCTTAACCACTACGCAGTCCCTAAACATCCTTCCACAAACCTTTACATTTTTCCTTCCCAGATTCCTTCATCCTTCTCACCTGTACATAATGCTCACTGTCATACTCTCCACACTTCTCTCCTGTACATACTGCTCACTGTCATACCTACACACTCCTCTCCTGTACATACCGCTCACTGTCATATCCTCCACACTCCTCTCCTATACATAGTGACCGCTGTCATACCCTACACACTCCTCTCCTGTACATAGTGCCCGCTGTCATACACTTCTCTCCTGTACATAGTGCCCACTGTCGTACCCTCCACACTCCTCTACTGTACATACTGCTCACTGTCATACCCTCCACACTTCTCTCCAATAAATAGTGCCCCCGTCATACCCTCCACACTCCTCCCCTGTACATACTGCTCACTGTCCTACCCTCCACACTTCTCTCCTGTACATAGTGCCCATTGTCATACCCTCCACACTCCTCTCCTGTGCATACTGCTCACTGTCATACCCTCCACACTCCTCTCCTATACATAGTGCTCACTGTCATACCCTCTACACTTCTCTCCTATACATAGTGCCCACTGTCATACCATCCACACTCCTCTCCTGTACATTCTGCCCACTGTCTTACCCTCCACACTCATCTCATGTACATACTGCTTGGTATCATACCATCCACACTCCTCTCCTGTACATACTGCCCACTTTATAAACTCCTCTATTGTACATAGTGCCGGCTGTCATACCCTCCACACTCCTCTCCTGTACATACTGCTCACTGTAATACCCTCCACACTCCTCTCCGGTACATACTACCCTCTGTCATACCCCCCACACTCCTCTCTTGTACATACTGCCCACTGTCATACCCTTCACACTCTTCTCCTATACATACTGCTCACTGTCTTACCCTCCACACTCATCTTATGTACATACTGCTCAGTATCATACTATCCACACTCCTCTCCTGTACATATTGCCCACTGTCATACCCTCCACACTCCTCTCCTGTACATACTGCCCACATTCATAAACTCCTCTATTGTGCATAGTGCCGGCTGTCATACCCTCCACACTCCTCTCCTGTGCCTACTGCCCACTATCATACCATCCACGCTCCTCTCCTGTACATACTGCCCACTGTCATACCCTACGCACTCCTCTCCTGTACATACTGCCCCCATCATACCCTCCACACTCCTCTCCTGTGCATACTGCCCACTATCATACCATCCAAACGCCTCTCCTGTACATACTGCCCTCTGTTATACCCTCCACACTCCTCTCCTGTACATACTATAACTCAACCTTACCCTCCACACTCCTCTCCTGTACATACTGTAACCCAACCTTTCCCTCCACACTCCTCTCCTGTGCATACTGCCAACTATCTTTCTCTACACATTCCTCTCCTGTACTTACTGCCCCCAACATACCCTCTACACTCCTCTCCTGTACATACTGCCCACTGTCATACCCTCCACACTCCTCTCCGGTACATACTATCCTCTGTCATACCACCCACACTCCTCTCCTGTACATACTGCCCACTGTCATACCCTCCACACTCCTCTCCTGTACATACTGCCCACTGTCATCCCCTTGAGCCCCCTTGATGTCATTCCCACGCATGCTCATGTGCATCCTCTCTCTCTCATTACCCCTCACCCCTCTCTCATCCCCTTTCTCTCTCTCTCTCTCTCATCCGCCCTCTCTCTATTTAATTAAATTTTTTATAACAAAAAATTGTTTGCATTTTTATTTATTTATTTATTATTTATAAAAGGCCCCTCCAAAATCCTCAGCACCAGCATGATGTTCTTAATCTGGCCCTGATTTTGAGGATTCTTGTACTATCCTAGCATTTTGAGGCCTCAAGAAATGTGATAGGTCTTCAGTACATTAGGATTGATCAATTTTCAAATATATACAGTACCATAGTTTGTAGGCGCTATAACATTCACACAAACCAATAGTTATACACTTATTGGGATTTTTAACCAAAGACATGTAGAAGCATACATATTGACATACATTTATGAAGAAATTTGATTTTATTGGATATGTTTTATAACTGAAAGTAGAAAGAATTGTTTTTTTCTCAATTTTCGTTTATATAATAAAAATAAAAAACCCAGTGGTGATCACAAACAACCAAAAGAAAGCTCTATTTATGTGAAAAGTGATAAACATTTTATTTGTGTACAGTGTTGCGATGTACACGAGAACCTCAGTTCTCCTGGAATTCTCCCTCCTCATTGGCTGAGACAGCAGCAGGAGCGATTGGCTGTCAATCACAGCCAGTGAGCCAATGAGGAGAGAGAGGGGTCAGGGCCAAGCTGTGGCTCTGTGTGTGAATGGACACACAGAGCAGTGGTTTAGGAGTGAGCCTGCCTGGGTGCTCCATAGCAAGGTGCTTGCTCTGGGGGCACAAGGTAGGAAGGAGGGGCCAGGAGTGCTGGCAGGGGACCTGAGAAGAGGAGGATCGGGGCTGCTCTGTGCAAAACCATTGCACGGAGCAGGTAAGTATAGCATGTTTGTTATTTTTAAAAATAAAAAAAGTTGCCTTTAAAATTAATATGTAAAAAAGCATAAATAATCCGCGCTAACCTTTAAAATTATGGTGATTGATAAACAGTGAACTATTATCTATATAAAAATAGTCATAGTCTTATATGAAATAATAAATTGATAGGTGCTGCAAATAAAGATAGCTGGAATAACCACTAAATAAATATGTGCAAAAAAGTAAAATATAAATGCGCAACCTTAAATACAAAGCAATCACAGTGCTAATAAATTCATATATATGCACACACACGTGTAAAAAACTGAAAGTTCTGTGCTGGAAAAATTTATAATAATGTCCTGTGCAGGGCAGGACTTAGGGTGGTGGGGGGCCCTGGGCTTGAGTCACTTTCGGGCCCTACCTTCTATACAAATACAAATACTTAAGCATGATGGGGGGTGTTTTTGCTGCTGGACACCGCTATATTATAGATATGCACGTATATATATATATATATATATATATATATATATATATATATATATATATATATATGTGTATATAGCTGTTTCCAGCAGCACCCCCCCCACTGGTTATCAGCTATATTATATACAGGTATGCCAAGCGGGGGGGGGGAGGCTGGGAGTGCTGCTGGACACAGCTATATACACAGAGAGATATATAATAAAATATAGCTGTGTCCACTCTTAGCACTCCTCCTTCTTACCACAGCAGCTCTGGTCAGCTCAGTGTGACTGGGTGGCGGGCACCATGACACCCCCTCCCCCCCATTGCAAGAGCTCACCTCGGGCTACGGCGGCGGAGGACACCCCCAGCTCGGGGCCAGGGCGGGCGGCTCAGATTAATTTGGAATACACCCAGCGGCAGCTGGTGAGGACACGCACACACACAGTGTGCAGCCGCGCTGCCCGGGAGGAGAAAGTAGTGAGAGGGGACTCAGAGGAGAAAATCGGAGACAGGAGCAGCCCCAGCACGCACAGATGTGTTCAGGATAAAAAATAAAATGCTGGACGGAGTGGGGCCCCCTATTGGGCGGGGCCCATGGGCTTGAGCCCAGTCAAGCCCAATAGTAAGCTGATCGGAGCTGTTTGATCGTGACGTCACTACGCTACAGCTGATCGGTACAGACCGCAGCTGAAAGTACTGTTTCGTTTTTGAGTTTGCCGCTCACTTCTATGAAACCCATTTGATGTCATTTTTTACCCAGGATCAATAAAGGGTATCTTACCTCTTTCAAAAAAAGTACTGCACCATGAGGATTTTATTTTTCTTCTTCTTTCATTTAATCAATTATCGTGGAGTGAGACACCATCTGATTCTGGTGTTCCTTCGCGGACTGCCTGTGGGATTACTATATGAGCTTGAGCCCCCATAGATCTCCGTAACAGAGATCCATCTGATCCGGTAAGCTGCTATTTCTTCAGTTTCTTACCTGAACAAGTGGGATGTGGATTTCTGCCTACAGTTGTCTTGAAGAGTTTTACGACCCCTAGACCATCAGATTTGGTTGTTCGTTTGGCCTATGAACTAAACCTATGGGTATTTTCCTTATATATATTCATTTTGCTTTTTAAACAAAAGTTTTTTCACCAGTGGCACTTGCACACAGGACATTATTATTAATTTTTCCAGCACAGAACTTTCAGTTTTTTACACATGTGTGTGCATATCTATGAATTTATTAGCACTGTGATTGCTTTGTATTTAAGGTTGCGCATTTATATTTTACTTTTTTGCACATATTTAAAATTAATATCACTGATCAGTTTTTATTTATGCATGTAAAACCTTTGTCCCAAAAGGAAAAAAACTGTTTGCTGTAATTGATTATAAAGTGTGATCTGGAGTTTGGCTTCAATTTGTTAGTGGTTAAAATCTGCTAATACATTTAAAGTGTTACTAAACCCAAAACTGTAAAATCAGTCTGTATATGCAGTAAAGCATGTTTGTTATACTCACTGTGAAACCCAAGGGGTTAATCCTCTGCATTGTGTAAAAAGGCTGTTTGATCCTGTTTTCTCTGATCCTCCCCTTCTTACACAGTCCTCAATCCATCTCCTGATAGAACAGAGCCTTGGGGGCAAGCTGCACATGCTCAGGTTGGTGTGTAGTGCTAGAGAGTTTTTATTTTTTTTCTTGGGAGGTTGCTTGCATAGGGCCAATCACCACTGTCCAGACAGAGGGTCAAGTGTCCTGCAGCCTCATAGGAAAATCATAGGAGAAAGAAAACTCCTCCTACAAGCTTTAACCGGTGCTCTGCTGGACACTGATAGAAGTCACAAGATTGCCCTAACTGCTATATACTGCTAATGATAAAAGGTATTTAGCTGTTTATATTTACTTATGTTTACTAAAACTATTGCATTTCCATGATCTGTGTACTGACCAGATATAGTGAATGCAGGGGCCTGGGTTTAGTAACACTTTAACACTACCCTCACCCCTTGCTGAAAATGCTGCTGCTGTCTACTCTGCCTCCTGTGTTCATTCCTCCAGAGTTAAAGTGATTATAAAGTCTCAAGGTTTTTCACCTAAATGTATTCCATGGACACAGCAGCAGGACTTGGGAGAGCGCCCACATGGGTGCCCCTATGAAAAGTGGCTTTCAATGGGGGCACCCGATGAAGGGGAGGAGCTAGGAGCGCCAGCAGGGCACCCCTTATATAGAGCAGGTAAGTATAACATGTTTGTTATTTTTATTAGGAAAAAAATGAACCTTTACAACCCCTTTAAAGTGACTGTAAAGCTCATTTTCTTTTAGTTAAAAATAGTTAACGTGTTATACTTACCTCCTCTGTGTAATGGATTTGCATAGAGCAGCCCTGATCCTCCTCTTCTCGGGTCCCTCTTCTGTGCTCCTGGCCCCTCCCTCCTGTCAAGTGCCCTCACAGCAAGCAGCTTGCTATGGGGGCACACAGGCTGAGCAACAGGTCCCTGTGTCCATTCAGACACAAAGCCATGGCCTGAAACCACCCTTTTTTCACCCTAATGGCACCGCTGGCTGCTGTGTTTCAGCCAATCAGGAGGGAGAGTCCCAGGAGGCTAAGGGACTCGTGGACATCGCTGGATAGAGATGGGGCTCAGGTAAATATTAGGGGGGCTCAGGGGGGCTTCTGCACACAGAAGGTTTTTTATCTTAACCGCTTCACGCCTGCACTATAGCCGAATGACGGCTACAGTGCGGACCCTAATTGCCGGGAGGCCGCCAACAGACGTCCTCCCATGCATGAGCTGCCTGCGGGGCGCACTCTGTAATCATCGAGCTGATCACAGGTCGGAGTAAGGGGTCTATTACAACCCCCTACCATGTGATCAGCTGTCAGCCAATGACAGCTGATCACGTGATGTAAACAAAAGATCGGTAATCTGCTTTTTTTCTGCTCGTGCTGACACCGTTAGCAGAAAAAAAAAGCCGATCACCGGCTTGTGTCAGAGGGACAGCCATCCCGAAGAGGGTGAGACATCACCCGAGTATCTGTGCCCACCAGTGCCGCCTGCCAGTGCCCACCTGTGCCACCTATGAATGCCCATCAGTGCTGACAATAAGTGCCCATCAGTGCCTCATCATCAGTGCCACCTACCAGGGCTGCCTATCAGGGTCACTTAGCAGTGCCCATCAGTGCCACCTATCAATGTCGCCAATCCGTGCCACCCATCATTTTCCATCGGTGCCGCCTTATCAGTGCCCATCAGTGCAGCCTCATCAGCGCACATTAATGAAGGAGAAAAATTACCTGTTTGCAAAATTTTATAACAAACTATAAAACTGTTTTGGTTTTTTTTTTCAAAATTTTTGATTTTTTTTTTTCATTTTTTTTAGCAAAAAAATTTAAAACCCAGCAGTGATTAAATACCACCAAAAGAAAGCCCTACTTGTGTGAAAAAAATTATAAAGAATTTAATATGGGTACAGTGTTGCATGACCGTGCAATTGTCATTCAAAGAGTGCAAGCGCTAAAAAGTGAAGGAATGGGGTATAAGTGGCCAGTGGTTAATGCATACCTACCTCCCAACCTGCACACGCATTCTGCCACTTACTTCCCGCATTCCCGCGATCTACCTGTTATAACCGCACTGTCGGGCGATCGGCGACAGACCGCGACCCCTCCCTGCTAATCCTCCCAAATGTAACGGTAAGTACAGTATGCCTTTCCCCCCGCTCATCAACTTTGTGGTTGGGAACCTTTTTAGTTTCTGTCCCGCTGTGCACACATCTCCCCCCGCTCAACAACTTTGTCCCGCAAATACTTTCTTTTAAAGTTGGGAGGTATGGTTAATGCATAGAATGTATTAAGATAAAAAAATAAAAACTTCTGCCTGTACAACCACTTTAAGTCTCCCTAATACAGGAGGTGTTTTACTAACCAGATCACCAGGTGAAAGGAGAAGGGGGGGAGGACCAAAGAAGAGAAAACCAATGCAGCCACCACAGTCCAGATCTGACCCTAGCTCTACAACTGATTTCTGAAAACTGGAGCTATTGTGGAGCTCAAAGCAACCAATCAGCTTTAATTTTCACATGTAACAAGATGCCTGGTTGGTTCCTGTGGACTACCGATCCAGTTGTGCCCACCTATCCCCCCCTCAGGGACCATCTGAGAGCAGGTACAGGTATAATGTAGGAGGACATAATGGTGTTAGAGGTGAGCCATTGAAGAGGAAGGTGCTGGAACCTCAGATGAACAGATTGCTCTTTATGCGTCTCTGTGTATTTTCTGCATGAGACTGAGCAGATTGGATAAATATGGGAGCAGGAATAGCTGCGATCCTGGAGACACAGCAATGTATGAAGAGCAGAGCAATGTGAGCAGCACAGGAGTGGAGGGTGCTGGATGCGCTCGCTGTATGCACACCCGGGAACAGCAGAAGGTGTGAGAAGGATTCGGAATAATTTGTTTTCTGTTGCTGGCAGATTCCAGATAAAAAAGAATTTGGTTTCCTAGCAACAGCAGCTGATTTCCCATAATGAGTCTGTCCGTCTGCTGAGATCTCTTCATTTCTCCCGCAGAAGCTGCGAGCTTTTCTCCAGTGAAGCCAATCTCCGGGGGCTGTTGGGGGTCTGAGCTCACACCGGGGAGCACAGTGCTGGCACACACCTATTGTTAGGGAGAGCAGCAAGCCAGGGGGAGCACAGGCTGCTAGGTAGTGTAAAAGAAAAATAGTAATAAGGGGTTAAGAGGAGAGAATGACACCATCAGATAAGGGGGAGAGGTAAAGAATAGGAGGCAGCAGAGAGATCAAGGGGTGGTGGGGGCATCCACAAGGGCAAAAGAGTGAGCTAGCTAGTAGGAGTCACCCAGCTGGTGAGCACACATCACATCTGATAGCTCTCTCCTTCCTCCTGATGCCTGGCTGCCTCTCATCCTCTTCTCTGGACACCTGATACCTACCTGCTGACTCTCCTGAATTGCACAAGTAAGTGACTCTCTTTGCCTAGTGTGTTGGTCACGATCTTGAACCCTTTCTAGTCTCCTGAGGTCCAAAGCCTGTTTTGTGGACCACTCATAATCTTCACAGCAACTGTCAGATTCCTTTCCTTCAGCATAGCCCTCCATCTCTCCTGTCTTGGACAGTTGTGTCCGCAGAGACAGGAGGTATGTGATATGGTGAGAAATGGAAGCTCAGATAGAGAAAAAAACTTGACATCTAGCTCAGATTTTCTCAACCTTTCTTTTTTGTTATCATGGAGGAACCCTTGAAACAGTTTTTAGCTCTCACGGAACCCTTACTAAAATTATCAGACCAACAGCTTATGGTACATCCAGGATCAGCAGTTCTGTAGAGACTTAAAAAATAGAATTTTAGTTAATAATTATGAAATGACATTAATAATAATAATAGTAATAATAATGGCCGAATGAGAAATATAGACAGTGAAGACTGTACTGACACTTTTGGGGAAATGTAGAGTTAACCTGTGTAGAAGTGACCCCTTACAGTGGAGTTCAGTGTAGAAATGTCCCCTTATGTTGGTGGTTAGTGTATAAATTAACCCTTACAGTAGGGTCCAGAGTAGAAGTGTCCCTTAACATTGGTGGTCAGTGTAGAAGTGACCCCTTACACTGATGGTCAGTGTAGAAGTGACCCCTTACAGTGGTGGTCAGTGTATAAATGAACCCTTACAGTAGGGTCCAGTGTAGAAGTGCCCCTTTACAGTGATGGTCAGCGTAGAAGTGACCACTTACATTGGTGGCCGGCGTAGAAGTGACCCCTTACAGTAGAGTTCAATGTAGAGGAGTCCCCTTACATTGGTGATCAGTGCAGAAGTGTCCACTTACAGTGGTGGTTGGCGTAGAAGAGACCTCTTACAGTAGAGTTCAGTGTAGAAGTGTCCCCTTACAGTAAGGTTCAGTGTAGAAGTGCCCCCTTACATTGTTGGGCAGTGTAGAAGAGACCCCTTATAATAGGTTTCAGTGTAGAAATGTCCCCTTACATTCTTGGTCAGTGTAGAAGGAACCCCTTACAGTAGGGTTCAGTGTAGTAGTGACTCCTTACATTGTTGGTCAGTGTAGAAGGAACCCCTTACAGTAGGGTTCAGTGTAGAAGTGTCCCCTTATATTGTTGGGCAGTGTAGAAGGGACCCCTTACAGTAGGGTTCAGTGTAGAAATGTCCCCTTACAATGTTGTTCAGTGTAGAAGTGACCCCACACAGAAGGGTTTAGTGCAGAAATGTCCCCTTGCAATGTGGTTCAGTGTAAAAGGGACCTCTTAAAGTAGGGTTCAGTGTAGAAGTGTCCCCTTACATTGTTGTTCAGTGTATAAGGGACCCTTGCAAACCAAGCAGCTGCTTGGGGCCCCAAGCTGTCCTGGGGCCCCAGCAAAGGGCAGCACAGCAGAAAGAGGAGCCAGAGGACTCGAGGAGGCAGCACGGGAGGAGGAGGTAAGACATTCCCCCCCCCCCGCATATCCACTGTAATATCGTGCGATCGGCGCCCCCCCCTCCTGCGAACTGCGTCAATGTCCCGCGATAGCAGCCCCCTCGCTTCTCAACTAAAAAAATGTGTTGTCCATTGTGTGCTTGGGGCCCCCAAATTCCTTCAAACGGCCCTGCCCCTTACAGTAAGTTTTAGTTTAGTAGTGACCACTTACATTGTTGGTCAGTGTAGTAGAATGAACCCCTTACAGTAGGGTTCATGTAGAAGTGCCCCCCTTACATTATCGGTCATTGTAGAAGGGACCCCTTACAGTAGGGTTCAGTGTAGAAGTGTCCCCTCGCATTGTTGGTCAGCGTAGAATGGATCCCTTACAGTAGGGTTCAGTGTAGAAATGTCCCCTTACAATGTTGGTCAGTGTAGAAGTGATCCTTTACTTTTGTGGTCAGTTTAGGAGTGTCCCCTCGCATTGTTGGTCAGTGTAGAAAGAACCCCTTACAGTAGGGTTCAGTGTAGAAGTGTCCCCTTACAATGTAGGTCAGTGTAGAAGGGTAGGGTTCAGTGTAGAAGTGACCCCTTACATTGTTGGTCAGTGTAGAAGGGTAGGGTTCAGTGTAGAAGTGACCCCTTACATTGTTGGTCAGTGTAGAAGTGACCCTTTACTTTTGTGGCCAGTTCAGAAGTGTCCCCTTGCATTAGTAGTCACTGTAGAATTTTCCCCTTACACGTTGGTTAGTGTAAAAATGACTCCTTACAGAGTAGAAGTGACCCATAATGGTGGTGGTTGGTGTGGAAGTGACCATTTACGGTGGTGGTCAGTGTAGAAATAATCTCTTACATTTGTGGTTAGAGTAGAAGTGACACTTTATGGTGGTAGTTGGTGTGGGTAAGTGAACCCTTACGGTAGTGGATGGTGTGGAAGTGACTCCAAATGGTGGTCATCAGTGTAGAAATGACCTCTTACATTTGTGGTCAGTGTAGATAGAGGAGATCAATCTGCCGCTGCTCTTTTCTCTGGAAACCCCTTGCAAATACCGGAGGGCCCCTGTGGTTCCACGCAATCCTGGTTGAGAAAAACTGGTCTAGATACTAATATTTAACCACCTACCATCTTAATTATTTGGATCGCCTTACCTGCAGCATGATTGGTAAACATCCTCTAAGCAGGTGACATCAGCCTAATTAAATGGCCAGTATATCCTAAGCTGATGTTCAGATTTTAGGTAGATGCCAGTAGTTTCAATTAGCTTTTTATGTCCTAAGCTGGCTACACATTATACAATTTTATTGTACAATTTTCCTTTAGATTTACCAAAACCATATAATATGAGATCAACCTGAACACTTTCAAATTGCAATCAGGCAGGCCCTTGCACTGCATAGTTGATGGTAAATCTAAAGGAAATTGAACAAGAAAATTGTATAATGGGTAGCCAGCTTTAGGAACTCCTGTGGTAAGATTCCCTGAGCCCGCATCTGTAACCATTAGAAGAATTGGCTTTTACTATTGTTTTTTCATGTTTTTCATATTAGAGAGAATGCAGCAGGAGGTGTAAGACTCCTTCAGTCGCAGCAGGAAGATGCTCCACAAGGGAGCAAAGCCAGAACCTCGGAGAAGGTGTTCTCTGCGATGTATAGGAATCCAGGGAGTGATTCATGCTGCTGAAATGTAGCCAAAAACGAGAACTCAAGCTTGGGTAGCTGTTAATAGGAAAAGCTGGTTGGGATCATTGAAAATGAGAATACTTATGGGTCTATAAATATTTATAGTTTATATTAATAAAAAACAAAAATTGGGACAAAATATCACTAGCATTCTAATTCCCATTGTAAATTCTTAGTATGTTGATTTCCTATTATAGTCAGCTCCATCTAGTGGCAAAAATATTATTTTCCTAATTGAGGTATTTTAGGAATAAAAAAACATGATGGCAGCTAGATGGAGCTGACAATCATAGGAAATCAATATAGTGAGCAAAATACAGTCAGAATTTGTGATGGCTTTGTGAGCGAATGCCTGTGACATACAATACGCCATAATTTTTTTTATATATATATAAATAGGCCCCATGGTGTTTGCCTGCTGTTCTGCAGCTCCTAGTTGATGTAGTGCTTTGGAGGTTAATTGCTGTACACCTCACCTATCTATTGATATGACCAGGTCAAGCTGTGTTCTCTGCCAATGATAGAACAAAAAAACAGCTTTGGATATCCTGCTTAAAATTCAATTAGCTTTAGATAAAATTACATTTAACTGTTAATAAATTATTCTGCCGAAGTACATAACTGAAGAACAGGGAGGAAAAAAGGAAAAGGAAAAAAACTAAGAAGTAAGTGTATTTTGGTAAAAGTGTGACAGTGCATGAGTACATGTACAACTTTTTTTGCTCCAGGGACCGGTGGGGGGGTTGTTCGCTGGGCAGTTGGTGATGGCATATTCACAGAGTTGGTCCTCAGTCCTCCTTCACAGCCCCCTTTACAGCACAGTCCCCCCTTTATATCAGTGTCCACAGCCCCCCTTTACATTACAATTCCCCCTTTAAAGCAGTTCCACAGTGTCCACAGTTCCCCCTGCACATCACAGCCCCCCTTTTCTTAACAGTGAAGTCCCCTGTACATCACAGTGTCCCTTTAGAGTGCAGTTCCCTTTACATTAATGCAATGCGGACTGCACTGTAAAGGGGGGGGGGGGGCTATCATGGGAAGGGGACTGCACTGTAAAAGGGCACTGTGATGTAACGGTACTGTGATGTAAAGGAGGGCTGTAATGTGAAGGGGACTGCACTGTAAAGGGCCACTGTGATATAAATGGGACTGAACTGTAAGGGCTCTTTCACACGGAGGTTCGTTCAGGTCCGCCTGTCAGTTTTTTAGGCGGACCTGAAACGGATCCTCCATGTACCCCTATGGAGGCACGGATGTCAGCGGTGACATGTCCGCTGACATCCGCTCCGCTCCGCCAAAGTGTAACGGAGGAAAACCCTATTTTTCCTTCCGTCGGCGGAGCGGATCGGATGACAACGGACTCTACGGTCCGTCGTCATCCGATTCCCCATAGGGGAGAGCAGCGCTCTGACAGGGCGGTTCCTGCACAGTGTGCGGGGACCGCCCAGTCATCCGTCGGCTCAGCGGGGATCAACGGAGCGATCCCCGCTGAGCAAGCGGAGCTTCACGGGGCGGATCTGCACGGATCCGCCCCGTGTGAAAGGACCCTAAAGTGCCCCTAGCAATCACCCCCCCCCCATCACAGCAAGCACTCATTGCAGTAATGCCCCCCCTCCCTTTTCTCTCTACTCACTGTGCCCCTTTTACTCTCTGCCTCCCCTGCATAGTCCTACCTTCGGCAGGGCCGAGGCAGGATTCAACCTGGGTGTCCTCTCCAGGGTCTCCCGCTCCACCAATGATGTCATCCTATCAGCAGAGCAGGGGGCAGGAGGATCTGCAGATCTGGACGGAGGGTGTGAGCTGCCCAACTTATCATAATAACAAGCAGGTTATTACCCGCTTGTTAATATGAAAAGACTCCCGCTCTCTCCAGCTCCTCCCGCCCAGTGGCGTTGCTAGCGGGGTGCGGGGGGTACGGTCCACACCGGGTGACACCCGCTAGAGGGGTGACACCATCCCGACTCTTCTGAGGGTGAGGAGGGCTCTGGCATTTTTTTTCAGCTGTCCCAGCCGGAACATCTCCGGCCGCGCTGCCCTGGTCTTTGTGTGTGTCCTTCCTCCTCCTACTTCCCTGCTGCGTGCTGCGTGCTGAGCCTGTCACGTGTGTGTCACTAACTATCTCTTCCCAGGCGGCGTGGCTGCACACTATTCTCTCCTCTCTGGCTGCCGCCCGGGATGTGTGTATGTATGTTCTACTGTTTGCCTAGCCACCTGCCCTGGCCCCAAGCTGGTGCTGTAACGGGCAGGAGCGCCGGGAGGGTGTCAGCTTGTGTTGAGGGGTGACTACCGCCAGCCCGAAGTGAGAGGAGGAGGGGAGGGGGATTACCATGGTGTCGGTACGCCACCCAGTTACACCTGAGACCCAGCGTTGGACTGGGAGAAGTGTATATGTCTAGCCTGTGCTGGTCTGATAACCGAGGGAGGGGGGTTGGGACCTGGTCACAGATATATAGCCTAGGGGGTGCTATGGGGGTGAAAGGGGGGGTCTGCACTGAGGGGGGTCTATGCTTATGGAGGGGGGGCTGCACCGAGGGGGGTTTATGCTTATGGAGAGGGGGGCCTGCACTGAGGGGATCTATGTTTATGGAGGGGGGCTGCACTGAGGGGGGGTCTATGCTTATGGAGAGGGAGGTCTGCACTGAGGGGGGTCTATGCTTATGGAGCGGGGGTCTGCACTGAGGGGGGTCTATGCTTATGGAGAGGGGGGCCTGCACTGAGGGGGGTCTATGCTTATGGAGGGGGGGTCTGCACTGAGGGGGGTCTATGCTTATGGAAGGGGGGGTCTGCACTGAGGGGGATCTATACTTATGGAGGGGGGTCTGCACTGAGGGGGTTCTATACTAATGGAGGGGGGGCTGCACTGAGGGGGGTCTATGCTTATGGAGAGGGGGTCTGCACTGAGGGGGATCTATACTTATGGAGGGGGGCTGCACTGAGGGGGCGCTTCACTGCGAGGGGGTCTATGCTGATGGAGGAGGGGTATGTACTTGATGGGGGGGTTTATACTGAGGAAAGGGAGTCTGTACTTAGTGGGGGGGGTCTGTACTGAGGGCGGGTGGTCTGTACTGAAGGGGGACTATAGTTGGTGGAGGGGGGTGACACCAATTTTTTTCGCACCGGGTGACACCAATTCTAGTGACGCCACTGCTCCTGCCCCCTGCCCTGCTGATAGGAAGGTGTGCGGGAGAGCCGGGAGAGGAGATACAGGCATGGCCACATAGTGGGAGGTGAGCGGCGCCTATGGTCTGTGATAGTCCTTTCCGGACCATGGTCACCACTTACCTGTGTGGCCCGGTCATCAACAGGCCACGGACCTGTACCTGTCCGTGGCCCAGGGTTGGGGACCCCTGACGTCACCTGTCTGTGGCCCGGAATTGGGGACCCCTGACGTCCAGGAAACAATATGTAATAGGAGACCTCTCAGACCTACATCTCATGACAGTTGTTATGTCAGTTGTTAACACAGAGGATCAATCAATGACTTTCATAGGAAGTGCAGAATCTATGTTCAAGGCTAACACAGGCAGAATGACTTTCACAGCTTAAGGCCCCTTTCACACTGGGGCGGGCAGGTGCGGTGGCGGTATAGCAGCGCGATTTTCAGCGCTGCTATACCGTCGTTCTTACCGCGGTATGCGGTCGCTAGGGGGGTTAATTTAACCCCCGCTAGCGGCCGAAAAAGGGTTAATACCGCCCGCAAACCGCGGCTATTGTCGCGGTTTGCGGGCGGTATTACCGCGCTGTCCCATTGATTTCAATGGGAGACCGCGGTAAAGGAGCGGTGAACACACCACTCCTTTACCGCTGTAAAGAAGCGGCTAGCAGGACTTTTGGAGCGGTCCTGCTAGCGCACCGCTTCAGTGTGAAAGCCTTCGGGCTTTCACATTGAAGGCACAGGGCAGGATTTTTTCATGCGGTATAACAGCGCTATTATTAGCGCTAAACGGCATGAAAAACGCCTCAGTGTGAAAGGTTAGAGTTTTAGTTAAAGTGGTTGTATAGTCTTTTTTTTTACTTTTACCTACAGGTAAGCCTATACTAAGGCTTACCTGTAGGTAAAAGAAATATCTCCTTAACCTTTACGGTTTAGGAGATATTCCCCTTGCACTGCGCCGCTGACTGCAGCGGCGAATGCGCACAGGGGATTCTCGGCTGAAGGCCCGGCGGACGCTGGACCTTGCCGGAAAGAAGTCTCCCGCGCGTATGCGCGGGAGTGACGAATCGCGGCTTCAGCCACTCACAGCGCTGGAGCCGCGATACCCGGAAGACACGCCGAGGCATAATGTCAGCTGCCTCGGCGTGGACCGGGAGGGACACCGACGCCTCGTTCTAAGGTAAGTATTTCATAATGAGCTTGTATACTGTGCATACAAGCTCATTATGCCTTTTCCTTTACAGGTGAAAAAAAAATAAAAAATGTGGGTATACAACCGCTTTAAGTACATATGGCTGTCCAGACATCATTTCATCTAGCTAAGGTTAAAAAAATATATATATTTTTTATGATAGTTCTTAGAAACTATTTTACAGTAATTATTGTAAATGATAAAAAAAAAAAGGAAAAATCTATGAACTGGAGGAATTCGTGTCCTGTGGCTATTTTTCACATTGGAAGTGTTCTTGAATTAGAGAGATAAACTTGTGTCCTGACCGTATAATTGATGAAAATCCTCTGGGGCAAAACTACAATCATGTGAACAAAGGCACCAATTAATCAAAGAGGACACAGTGATTAATTAGAAAGCAGCAGAGATAATCCTACATGTACATAAAAGTGAATGTAGACACCACTGAACGGTTGGACATTCATGCACGGCCCAACTGCTTCACAATAGGCTCAGATCAGGAAGCTAACAACGCAAGGATAAAGAACCTTAGTTTAACCATTTCCCCTCCGGAGCAATATTTTCATTTTTCCCACACGGTAAAATCTGTATTTGTATTTGCATTTGCAAATTTACCTAGACCGCCCTCCCCCCACACAAAGAACATTATATATTTTCTGAATGCAGAGGACCTGTAGAATAAAAAAGATGGGAGTTGCATTTTTTTTATTTTGGATAGTACTTATGCAACTGTTTATTAAATCTATATTTTCAGTACAAAAAAATACTAAAATGAATTTTATTGCACACAAACACATTTACTACCCAATTTCTCTGTATGAAATAAAAGATGAGATATTGTTGAGTTAATAGATACCAAGTACATCAAGTCTCAATACTGTACGTACCCACAAAACAGCAAAACATTTCAGTACCCAAAATTAACAATAGGTGGCTCTTTAAATGCGTTTACAGCTAATCAGTTTAGAATAAACTGTAAATGAGGGGCATAGAATTATTCTCGCACTCCAGCGTTCACGGCGATATATAACATGTGGCACAATCACTGTTTACATACACAGGTGTGTGCCCATGGCAATGTTATTGCTTTTAATTTTTTTATTTTATTTTTTAACTGTTTTTGATTTTCTTATAACTTTATTGATATCGTAAGTGGGCTAACAAGTACTCTATGTGAAATCATTGGGAAGGGGACCGCCTTTCTTTATGGAGACATCAGGGGTCTATTATATCCACAATGTCATTCTTGCCCTTCACTGCAGCTGATCAAGCACAGATCATGTTTGATTAGCTGCTTTCTTGACCACAGGCGTCAGGAATTTACAGCTCCAAATCTAGAAATGCTCAAAGCTGAGTGTTTCTGTCTTCATACACAACAAAGGAGATTTGAGAATGTATGTTCCCCAATCTCCTCTCGATCACCATCCTGAAAACAGGAGTGGGAGAGCCAGGAAACCACAGGGGAAGAGGCCAGCCCCTGCAAGTTACATACAGTGATCAGGTGGCTATACAGTATAGCAGCCCGGGACACTTTTACAGTCAAGCAAGAAGCTTGTTTTAAAAGAAAAGTATGAGTTTATTAAAAATAAAATAAATGCATATACACACCTAGGTGGAAGCAGCACCGATCCCACCTGCATCTTTCTCCCTCCGAAAATGGGTCACAGGAGTACAGAAGGAACTGCACTCCTGTGATCCATAGGAGAAGTAGGGCCAAAAGAGCTTTTACTTCACCTATAAACTTTTAGTTAAAAAAGTGAAAGTTATTTTCAGCTGAGTCTAATGGGATCTGAAAACGATGATCCTTAGCTTTGTGTTAATGCTTTGTGAGTTAAGCCTAGTCTATTTTGGGTCAGCTGTTGCCCTAAATAGGAGTACTTGTGAATGTTCCTAATTTGGCAAGGGAAGGGGTAGGTGCACACAGACAGTGAAAACTTATCTCAGAGGAACCAACCTGACTAAATTACCAGAGTAAAACTGAGGTTTAACCTGTAAATGATCAATTCTGCTGCTTTAAAAAGCAATGTAAACTGAATTTACCAGCTGTACTGTGTTGTAATTCAGGGTCCATGTAACTGTTTTTGTAGGGCGCTCTTTCTAATAAGAGAGTCAAGAAAGAGCTGTTTACTTTTGGACTGTCGTTCTTTAACCACTTCAGCCATGGAAGAATTGACCCCCTTCCAGACCAGAGCACTTTTTGCGATTCGGCACTGCGTCGCTTTAACTGACAATTGCGCGGTCGTGCGACGTTGCACCAAAACAAAATTGACGTCCTTTTTCTCCCACAAATAGAGCTTTCTTTTGGTGGTATTTGATCACCTCTACGGTTTTTATTTTTTGCGCTATAAACAAAAAAAGAGTGACAATTTTGCTTATTTTTTACTTTTTGCTATAATAAATATCGCCAAAAAATATATAAAAAAACAAATTTCTTTCTCAAGTTTAGGCAGATATGTATTCTTCTACATATTTTTGTTAAAAAAATCGCAATAAGCGTATATTGATTGGTTTGCGCAAAAGTTATAGCATCTACAAAATAGGGGATAGTTTTATGGCATTTTTATTATTAATTACATTTTTATTAGTAATGGCGGCAATCCGCGATTTTTATCTTGACTGCAACATTTTGGTGGACACATCGGACACTTTTGACACTATTTTGGGACCATTGTCAGTTATACAGTGATCAGTGCTATAAAAATGCACTGATTACTGTGTAAATGACACTAGCAGGGAAGGGGTTAAACACTAGGGGGCGATGAAGGGGTTAAGTGTGTCCTAGGGAGTGATTCTAACTGTGGGGGGGCTGGGCTACCAGTGACACGGCAGTGATCACTGCTCCCGATGACAGGGAGCAGTAGATCAGTGTCCTGTCACTAGGCAGAACAGGGAAATGCCTTGTTTACATAGACATCTCCCCGTTCTGCAGCTCCGTGACATGATTGCGGGACACCGGCGGACATCGAGTCCGCGAGTCCCACGGGCACGAAGCACACGGCGGGGAAATTCAAATTTATTTTTTACCAAAGAAACTTTTAAAATTGTAATCGCTAGTCCTAAACATAAATAAAAAAAAATTATATTGTATTAAAGCGATTTTAAATGATCACCTTGTAAAACATTATAAATATCTTTTACGAGTGCTCACATTCCCTCTAAGTTGCATAAGAGCTGGGGGGGAAGAAACAGCAGAACACTGATCTTCCCAGTGAAAGGCTGTGCAGGGGGGAGGGGGGGTGTCAGGACAAGTATTTAAAAATTTTTTAAGATAAAAGGTAAAATAAATAAGAAAAATAAATAAAAAAACTTAAATGCGCCTGTCCTGCCAAGCTCATGTGCAGAAGCGAACGCATACGTAAGTAGCGCCCGCATATGAAAACGGTGTTCAAACCACACATGTGAGGTATCCCCGCGATCGTTAGAGTGAGAGAAATAATTCTAGCCCTGGACCTCCTCTGTAACTCAAAACATACAACCAGTAGGATTTTTTAAACGTCGCCTATGGAGATTTTTAAAGGTAAAAATTTGTTGCCATTCCACGAGCGGGCGCAACTTTGAAGCATGACATGTTGGGTATCAATTTACTCGGCGTAACATCATCTTTCACAATCTAAAAAAAATTGGGCTAACTTTACTGGTGTCTTATTTTGTAATTAAAAAAACAGAATTTTTTCAAAAAAGTGCGCTTGTAAGACCGCTGCGCAAATACGGTGTGACAAAAAGTATTGCGACGACCGCCATTTTATTCTCTAGGCTGTTAGAAAAAAAATATATAATGTTTGGGGGTTCTAAGTAATTTTCTAGCAAAAAAAATGAAAATGTATTATCAAATACTTACCGTAATTTTCCTTTCCTGATGGACTCTATGGCAGACTACATGTGGGTTGACCCTGCCTCCTCTCCAATGCTATAGGACCCCATACCCATAAGTGTAAGCTCACCGCTCCGGACTGCGTTCCATAACTAGCCGACTCTTAGACCCTTTTTTTTTTTTTGGGTGGGAACTCTGTCTGCCATGGAGTCCATCAGGAAAGGAAAATTACGGTATGTATTTGATAATAAATTTTCAGTTTTCCTGACGGACTTCATGGCATACTACGTGTGGGAAATAACTAGCCAAGCCACATGGGAGGGTATGCTGAACAAAAAATAGTTTTTTTTTTTTTTTTACAAGAAGATTTTTTATTTTTTTTAGATCTTTACAGTACAAGCGATGCAAACACACAATCCTTTACATGAAGGATAATACACAGTACTTAGTAAACAGCAACCATGTTGACCACAGGATGACAAAAAAGAGTTTTAATTTGCCCCGTCAACTGACAGGATTCCTAAACCAAAGTTCACAGAGGAAAGAGAAGAAGGTTCTATGCAATAGTGTGACATAAAGGCAGTGGCGTCACTAGGGATGGTGTCACCTGGTGCGGTAAAATTTGGTGTCACCCCCCCCCGGTCACTGTTCAATCTGGGGCACTGAGCAGGCTAGAGCATAAGCACAGCTCTCCCCGTGTGTAATCCCCCTAATGGAACCCCCCGTGTAACCCCCCTAATGGAACCCCTCTGCATTCCCCCCTCTGTACAATCCCCCTAATGGAACCCCCCTGCAATCCCCCTAATGTAACCCCTGTGCAATCTCCCCAATGCATCCCCCCGTGCAATCCCCCCCAATGTAACACCCCCTCTGTGCAATCCCATTAATGTACCCCCCCCATTCTGTACAATCTCCCAGATGTAACCCCCCCTCTGTGCAATCCCCCTAATGTAACCCCCCCATTCTGTACAATCCCCCAGATGTAACCCCCCCTCTGTGTAATCCCCCTAATGTAACCCCCCCATTCTGTACAATCCCCCAGATGTAACCCCCCCTCTCTGTAAAATCCCCCAGATGTATGTAAAATCCCCCAGATGTAACCCCCCCCTCTCTGTACAATCCCTCTAATGTAGCCCCCCCCTCCCCTCCCTACAGTCACAGACCTCAGATCAGCGCGCTCTGTCCACATGGATGTTCCTCCTCCTCCTAGGCTCCTCCTCCTGATATGTACTGTCAGTGTGGAGGAGGAGCCTAGGCTCCATCGTTCTGTGGGGTTTAATTGTTGTGATAGGCAGCCAGCACCGGCGATTGCAGTGCCGGTTCCTGGAGGACATGCGGGCGCCGTGCACTATGGCACTCCAGGGCTGTCTGCCTCACAACACAATTTTTACTCCTCCTCCCTCCCCGAACATCGCGGGGAGGAAGGAGATACAGGAGCGGGAGTGCACAGGGGAAGGAGGAAGAGGAGAGAGCCGCGGCGCCTCTCTCGATCAAGCGCCGTGACGTGTCGGGTGTCACCCCTCTGGCGGGTGTCACCCTGGTGCGACCCGCACCCGCCGCTCCCCCCTGGCAACGCCTCTGCATAAAGGTATTAATTGAGGCCCATGAGGCTGCTTTACAGATGACATCAGGAGCCACGTGTCGAGCTGCTGCCCATGAAGCCGCCATGCCCCTGGTAGAATGTGCCGTCACCGCCTCTGGAGGAGCCAAGCCCTTAGCCCTGTAAGCCTGCTTAATGGACTGGACGATCCAGGTCGCAATTGTTCTGGATGAAGCTCGCTTTCCTCTGTTAATGCCGGAGTGCAAGACGAACAGGTAGTCAGAACGTCTGAAGGAAGACTTGTAGGTATTCTTTCAGTATTTTGCCTACATCCAGTGGATGCGTTTCGGTAGACTCTGGGGACCTGAATGAAGGTAGGACGATTTCTTGGTTTTCGTGGAACACTGAGGTGACTTTCAGGTTTGAGCCAAACATAGGAATGAGGACCACCCGGTCCGGGAAGAAAGTCAGAAAAGGCTCTTGACAGCCCAGAGAACTAATCTCGGAAACCCTTTTGGCCGAAGTGATGGCAACTAGGAAAGCAACTTTTGCCAAAAAATTCTTGATAGAGAGCGAAGTGAGTCCCGTGGTACTAAGAGTATTCAGAGAATCAAGGACAAGAGGAAGATCCCATTTGGGAAACCTTGGTTTTCTTTGGGGCCTAAGTCTCGTTGCCCCCCGAAAGAACTGCCGAATTAACGGGTGAACGGCCCATGACGTTCCGGAGAAGACCGACAGAGCTGAGACTTGAACCCTGAGGGAGCTGATGGATAGAGACAGATTTAGTTCGGACTGGAGGAAGCTGAAAATATCCTGGATTCCGGGATCTCTACAAGACCTGCCAGCGAAGGAAGAGAATTCAACAAATTTGGCCCATATTCTCCCATAGACTTTATTCGTGCTAGACTTTCTTGAGCTCATGAGGGTGGAAAGTACTCCTGAAGCGCACCCGAGAGATTCCAGCCTATCACTCTCAAGAACCAGACCATCAGTCTCATTACTGCCGGACAAGGGTGCAGAACTGTCCCCTGGAAAAGAAGGTCTGGCCTGAGGGGAAGAGGCACCGGGTCCCGGAAGCTCAGCTGGGTCAGGAGGGGAAACCATTGCTTGTTTCGGGCAGTGGGGCGCTATCGCCACCACCTCAACTGCTTCCGCTTGAAGTCTCTGCAGGAACTTGAGGATGATCGGAAGCGGGGGGAAAGGCATATGCCCTGTTGAAATTCTATTGATCTGTCAGGGCATCTATTCCGAAGGCCTGGCTGCAACGGCCCTTGTGTGTAATACTTGCTTATTTTGAAGTTGCAGGGGGACGCAAATAGATTCACTTCAGGATCAACTCCCAGGGACAGGATCCACTCGAACGACTGTGCATGGAGGGACCACTAACTTAACTGCTTGCAGGATAGAAAGTCCGCTTAGATGTTCTGAGTCCCGGGGATGAAGACTGCCGAGATATTTGCTAGATTTCTCTGGGCCCAGGACATAATGGGCTCAACTTCTTGGAGCAGGGTGAAGCTCTGAGTGCCCCCTTGCCTCTTCACGTAGGAGACCGCTGTGGTGTTGTCCATCTTCAATAACACTGATTTCCCTATCAGTAGATGAGTGAAGGATTGAAGGGCGCACCAGGCCGCCCGAAGTTCCAGGACATTCGAGCCTAGGTTGCATCCTATCTGCCTTGTGCAAGTTATGACCCGCATAGGGCTCTCCAGCCCGCACCGCTGGCATCGGACGTGACTGTGACCCATGTGATGGGAGCAATGGAGTGGCAGGAGAGAAGATTTATGCGTTGAAGCCACCAGAAGAGGCTGTTCCTCATTGTTGGTGTTATGTAAATTGACATCCCCTGATTTCCATTGCTGGAGATGAGAAGCCCTGATTGAAAGGGGCGTAACCTCCACAGCACCCACTTGACCATGGGGGTCGTAGAGACCATAGTGCCGACAATTTTCAGGCCTTCAGATGTGAGGAGCCCAAGGCCCGAGAGATTCTTTCCCGAATGACCAGGATCTTCTCTACTGGAAGGGAGATGGTGCCTTCCACAGTATCGAACTGGGCTCCCAAATATACCAGACACTGGACTGGATCTAGATGGCTTTTTTCCAGATTTAGGAGCCATCCGAAATTGGTTAGAGTAGAGATAACCAGCTCCCTGTGGACTATTAGCTGCCCTCTGTCCTGAGACAGCACCAGGAGGTCGTCGAGGTAATGGTACAGACATACCCCTTTTGTTCTGTTGAGAGCCACTACGGCCAGAAAACACGAGGTGAGGTTGTCAGACCGAAAGGGAGGCAAGTGAATTGCAGATGTTTTTGCCTGACCTGGAACCGAAGGTACTTGCGTAATTTCTCTGCCACAGGTACATGGAAGTACGAGTCCTTTAGGTCGATTGAGATAAGCCAATCGCCTGTCTGCACGGCTTGCTGTATGGTAGCCAAGGTCTACATTTTGAACCTCTCGTATTTTATGAATTTATTTAGGTAGGTCAAATCTATCACCGGTCGCCATGAACCGTTTTTCTTTTACACTAGGAAGAGAGGGGAATACACACCCTGGAAGGACCATGTGTGGCTTGAGGAGACCGTCTTGATTGTCCAGTAATCCGAGATTGAGGCCACCCAGACGTGCCGGAAGAAAAGCAGACGAGCCCCCACCCGACCCGCCTGGGCGGGCCCAATCTTAAAAGGACTTAGCCGGCTCGCGACCACTGGGCTCTTGTCTTTTGGCGGATTTCTAGAAGGGTGCTTGCCCTCTGCTCCAATTCCTCCTGAAATCCTGTCCGGGCTTGTAGGAGCCTGCCTCTCTCGAACGCTCAGTGCTGCATCTTCGCTGGGGCCTCTTCTGACCGAACAAAGGCCTGTCCTGGGGCAGGAACTCCGACTTCCCACGCGTAGCCCGAGTTATGGCACTGTCTAGCCTGCTACCAAACAACGAGGGCCCCTCAAAAGGGATCCTTCTACCAGGCTTGCTTGGATGCTGGGTCGGCAAGCCAAGGGCGCAACCACAAGGCCCGTTTGGCCGTAACCGAGGACAGCATAGACCGGGCCAACAGACAGATATGGTCGATCAAGGCCTCCCCCAGGAAGGCCACTGCCAGCTTTAGCTCCTGGAAGTAAAGAGTCCACATTTTCCGTCCAGGCCTCCATGGCCTTGGACATGGCCACAAGGGCCAAGGCTGGCTTGCAAGCCATCCCAGCCAGCTTATAGATCCTCTTGACGTCTTGATCTATCCTTCTCTCAAGGCCATCTTTGAAGGATACCATGTCCTCTAAGGGAAGAGTGACATGTTTGGCTAGCAGCATCAGAGCTGAATCGACGAGGGGGGCATTATCCAGATGTTTCACTTCTTCAGTCTTGAAGGGGTATAATCTGGAGGTTTTATTTGACATAGAGACCTTCTTGTCCACTTTACCCCATTCCTCATCAAAAATATCCTTTAATTCGGGAAGGAGCAGAAAATTAGAACGTTCCTTCCCCAGCTGCTTAAAGAACTTCCTCTGCTTTACTGGGGGAGCGGAAGAATCTTCTCACTTAAGGGCTTCCTTGACCGCCTTAATCAGTGGGGAAACCAGGGAGTAGTCGAAGCCTCCAATTAACGAATCTCCCACCATCTCGCTATGCAAGGAATCAGGGGAGGCATCATAGGGCTGGAATGGGCCAGGATCCTCCTGGGCCTCGTCAGCCAGGGAGCCAGATATGATGGTGGACTGGCTCCACGTCTGGGATGTACCCAGCTCCTTTAGGGGTTGTTGCACTACGCTCTTGACAAGAGACTCCATGTGTTGGTTTTCCGTCTCTTTTTCCCCGACCGCCCGGGTATAACAGGGATCACACAGGGATTTGCCCTCTGGGACGCTGGTCCCACATCCCCAACAGGCTCTTGCGATCAGAGCAGCTATCGTGGCGGTGGGAGCGGTGACTGGAGGAGGAATAGGAACATCTCCTCTGCTTGGGGGAGGAATGGGAACATCTCCCTTGATGGTGGGTCCAAAACGGAGAGTCGCATCTGGACCTAGATGATGAGTGTTGTTGTTGCGGCCTGGCAAGGTCTCTGTTGACTTCAGCCACTGATTGGCGGTCTGATCTGGCAGGGCTGCAAGAAAAAAGGGGGGTCAGCGCCTCTCTTTAAACCCAGACGAGCATAATCCTCTTCCCCTCATCTGCACATACCTTGTGCGATGGGGCTGGCCACAGGAAGGCAGTGACTTGTCCATGATCTCCGAGACAACCGACAACCCTGAGCCGGAAGCACACATGCACAACTTGACGATACCTGGGTATCAGAGGCAAGTGAGAGAAAGAAAAAATGTTTTGTTTTTTTACACTTCCCCTTTAGGAGGAAGGACATCCTGCAAGGCCTACCAAAATACAAGGCTTACCTTGCCTGGAGTGGTGCCAAACTTGGGGAGGCTGCCGCTAGCTGCATACAGGTGTCCCCACCTGGCAAGAGCTGACAGCCGTTTATAAAACGCCCGCCGGAATGACGTCACCGCCGTCCTCCGCTGCGCGCCTGCACCGAAGAGACCGGCCGAACGGCGCTTGTGCAGCCACGGGCCGCTCCACCGCTCTGTGCATGCGCGTAACCAATCCTCGATGTGGCCGATGCCCCACACATGTGCGGACGGACACATCGGCCAAGAACCCGGAAGAGAAGCGGCGATCTGGAACGCAGAAGCGCTCCAGACACCATAAATGGCCAAAAGGACAAATAAAGGAGTGGATATAGCTACTAACGAAAACAAAAACAGCTGCCATGAACTTTAAGAGAGACTTCAGACCTTTGCCAGCCGAGATGAAGCTCTGTTGTCCATCCTGGTACATGTGGGCCATCTCCCTTCCACCACAGGGGTATCATAAGCCCAATGAAACCACTCGCCCGCCCATGGCTAGGCCCTGGGATGCACTGCACAACTGGTACCAGAAAACATTTCCGACTGGACATCACACAGGCGCAACACGAGATGTATGGTCCATGGAGGAGGACAAAAAATGAACGCAGTCCGAAACGGTGAGCTTACACTTATGGGTATGGGGTCCTATAGCATTGGAGAGGAGGTGGGGTCAACCCACACGTAGTCTGCCATGGAGTCCGTCAGGAAAAACGTTTTTAACTTGTAAACACCAAATCTCAGAAAGAGGCTCGGTCCTTAAGTGGTTAAACTGGCCACTCTGTATGTAGCTTCTGACAGGCTGCGCAAGGAGCCACGTATCTCCAGAACCATAGGTCGTAGACGCCCCAAATTTTGACCAGGATGGGGTAGGACTTCAGCTACCGACCCTCCAAATGTGTCTGTGATCCCAGGTCGCTTTTTTTTTTGTTTTTGTTTTTGTTTTATGCCTCCCCTGACTGCACAACCCTGGTGTAAGGTAGGTACTACACCTTATTCCTGCACCCCCTGACTAAACAAGAATTTAACCCTTGAGGTAAAGGGGGGGGGGGTCACTGCAAGGGTAAATTTTGTATAATTCCCAGAGTTCAGATTTAAATAAAACATAAAAAAAAAAAAAAAAAGCAAGCACTGTGATGCACCATGTAGCACTTACCCTTGGAGGAGTTGCAGTTTCTCCCGTTCTCCTTTCAAAGCCAGTGACTCTACAAGCAGCATCACGCTCATTGACACATCCAGGCTGAAGAGGTACATAAAGAGTACCTGTCACCTGCCCAAAGCTATCACAAAGGGGCTTGTTCGCACCCTTGTGACAGCAATAAAGTTAAATGATTTTTTTTTTTTTTTAAAGTTAAAAAAAATATGTAAATAAAAAAATAAACACAAAAAATAAATAAAGGCACCCACATTCCCCGATGCACTCAGGAAAATGCAAAAGCATGCATAGGTCCGGAATGTGTATGTAAACAGTGTATGTAAACAGACCCCCAATTAACATTAAACTCTGAAATGAAAATCTGTAAAGCAGTGACAGCTGGCGGGATCTTCTTTTGGGGGGGCAGCAAACAAACAAACAACAACCCCCCCATGGCGGCTTGGTGGCAATGAAACAGAACCCCCATGCACCCCACGGGTGGTCCGGCACTTACCTGCTCGTGCGGGGCTGTGGTGTCCTCTCCTGGAGTGGCGGCTCCGATGTCTACTCCTCCAGCTTACTCCGCCGTGTCTCCTCTTCCGCCAAAGCGCTAGGCATCCAATAGGATCGCCTGACGCTTTGGCCAATCAGAAAACAGGTCTCACAGACCTGCCTCCTGATTGGTGGGGAGGAACTTTAGTGTGATAATAGCTAAAATGTATTTGCTTACCGTCACACAACTGCTTGGGCTCGAAGTGCAATGCTCTGCTCTCCGAGCCGACCCTTTTTTGAAGCTTATTAGAGCCTCTGGCTCTAATCAGGTGCTTCAAAAAAACACCCCACCACATTGGAATCCATGGTCCGGCGCCACTGATATGTAGATCAGGGGGCCGGACGCATGGATAGGAGAGTCCTGTGAGTCCTCTATGGGCCCTATGGAGTTTGTCACCGTTTCACAGGCATGCACAATTTTAACACATGCTTGACATGTTTGGTATCTTTTTACTCTGCGCAACATCATATTTTATACTTTACCAAAAATTGGGTATTATATTGATTTTGCATGCATTATAATTCATTTAAGTGTATTTTTTCCTAAAAATTGACATTTGATAAATGGAGAAAGCATGTGACAAAAATTGCAACAAACACCATTTTATTCTTCATGGCCTCTGCTTTCAGAAAATATATAAAGTTTGGGAGTTCTAAGTAACTTTCTTGCTGGTTTTAACATACAGTGCATCCGCAAAGAATTTACAGCACTTCACTTTTTCCACATTTTGTTATGTTACAGCCTTGTTCCAAAATGGATTAAATTCATTATTTTCCTTAAAATTCTACAAACAATACCCCATAATGACAACGTGAAAGAAGTTTGTTTGAAATCTTTGCAAATTTATAAAAAAAAAAAAATCCCATGCACATAAGTATTTACAGCCTTTACTTTGTTGAAGGATCTTTGCCACCAATTACAGCCTCAAGTCTTTTTGAATATGAGCTACAAGCTTGTCACACCTATTTTTGGCAGTTTCTCCCATTCTTCTTTGCAGGACCTCCTAAACTCTATCAGGTTGGATGGGGAGCTATGGTGCACAGCCATTTTCAGATATCTCCAGAGATGTTCAATTGGGTTCAAGTCTGGGCTCTGGCTGGGCCACTCACGGACATTCACAGAGTTGTCCCATAGCCACTCCCTTGTTATTTTGGCTGTGTGCTTAGGTTCATTGTCCTGTTGGAAGATGAACCTTTGATCTTCCCTTGATCCTGACTAGTCTCCTAGTTCCTGCCTCTGAAAAACATCCCACCACCATTATTCATTGTAGGGATGGAATTGGCCAAGTGATGAGCGGTGCCTGGTTTCCTCCAGACATGACCTTTGCCATTCAGGCCAAAGAGTTCAATCTTTGTTTCATCAGACCATGAGAATTTTGTTTCTCATGGTCTGAGAGTCCTTCAGGTACCTTTTGGCAAACTCCAGGTGGCTGTCATGTGCCTTTTACTGAGGAGTGGCTTCTGTCTGGCCATTCTACCATACAGGCCTGATTGGTGGAGTGCTGCAGAGATGGTTGTTCTTCTGGAAGGTTCTCCTCTCTCCACAGAGAAATACTGGAGCTCTGTCAGAGTTACCATCGGGTTATTGGTCACCTCCCTGACTAAGACCCTTCTCCCCCGATGGCTCAGTTTGGTCGGGCAGCCCACTTTAGTAAGATTCCTGGTGGTTCCACATGTAGCACTAACACCCAGATTAAGGGAGCTGCTGGATTTTGTTGGGTCTGTGAATTACCTCATGGCTTCTGTTGTCAGGGGTGTTAGAAAGATCTTCAGAAAAGTCAATGTCCACACCATGTAAAACCCAAACAATTAGGCTTTATTTTTATCTTTGCTTAGTGAACTTAGAGGAAGAATAGGACACGAGAGAGAAATACACAGGGGAAGGTTCAGGCACGCAACACTTAAACAGCACTCGTCGCCACTCAAGCCTGAGTGGGTATTGCTCACTCGGATAGTCCCGTTTAGTGGTCCCAGCAGCTGGAATGCAGCATGAATCAATCTTTCCTTTGTATTGTATTAAGGATACGATCGGGAACCCTCTGCCACAGGATTAAAAGTCCCGAACCTCCCAGCCAAGCAATAATGAAGAGAACCTTTTATGCCAGATTGGCGTATTGCAGGGCTTGTAATTAGGGATCTCTCCTTAGGCGAGTTTCCAGGCCTCTTCCCGAGACAGCAGTACCGTTGCTAGTCTCCTCTGGGACTGATCCTCCCCTGGACTCCTTTCCTAAGCTGTGGCTCCCCACAGGTGGGTAGCTTTGGGATCCCTTCTTGAAACATAGGCCCCAGCCAGCAGAGCTGGGCCTACGAAGCAGCGATGCGGCCTCGGGCTGAAGGTGCCCGGGACCAGAACACGCCCAACCCGTGCCATACGGGCACGAGGCGCACGTACAGGACCAATGGGTCCCCAGGAACAACAACACAACCCCAATGGCGTCTGCCCCTTATGTATCCCCTCCCAGCATGCACAGCAGGTTCACCACGCCCACTGTACGGCTGCCGAGAGAGGACACCCAAGGTGCTGTGATACCCTCTGTGGTTCAACCTATGCCGGTGGTGACAGGGCCACCTACAGGGAACAGGGAACACTACTGCCAGGCAGTATCGCACCCAGAGCAGAAGCAAGAACAAAATATCAATTGGTCTGGGCC
This sequence comes from Rana muscosa, assembly GCA_029206835.1. Lineage (NCBI taxonomy): Eukaryota > Metazoa > Chordata > Amphibia > Anura > Ranidae > Rana > Rana muscosa. Next base: position 233,551,413 of record CM055118.1, read on the forward strand.
CAACTACTGGCCCAGACTACCCCTAAATAGACACATAGCGCCCCCAAATATTAAGGGGCGCTACACACATCCACTCCTAGAAAATACACTGTCCCCCCTATTTTTTTGAACTTGGTACCTGAACCAAAAATTTTGGGAAGGGAGAAAGGAAAGAAGAGAGAAAGCACACAGAACATTACCTTCTCCAGATGAAACATTTAGATTTCACGTTAAATATACACTCCACCCATCACTAACTGTTTATCCCACCCCATTTTCCGGTTGTCTTGATAGTAGCCTCCAATACCTGCAAGAAATCACAAAACAGCACGCAAGGAGAAAAAAACAACAACATCCTAATCTATGGAAGAAGCAGACTGTTTCCCTGAGAGGAAACAGTTTCCTTCTATAAAAGTTTTTAATGCAAAGCCTAGCAAAAAAAAAAAAAATCTAAGTGCCATATAATCATTAGAGTCTTTTATTTCTGCAGACCACTGCCACCTAGTGTTAGCAGAGTCTCAACACGCTTTTTTTTTCCGCAGGGGCCTGCAACACAACACACTAAACATCCCACTGTCTTCTCACTACAACACTCTATCTGACTACCCCAAAGTTCGCTCAGAGAAAAAAACTGTCCTTTCTTCGGAGAGAGGAGAAAAAAAACAAGAACAAACATGCTTCCCGTCTTTTCCTCCTTAAGAGCAGACAACCTCTTTTAGTAGAGGGCAAAGTCACCTCGATCCAGGGCACGGTTGATCCATACAGGGACAGGATACAAAAGCAAAGAAATCAAATTCCTGTCTTAAAATGTTTAAAGGTAGAACCTTGGATCTTGGAGGGTAACTGACTTCCACTGCTTGTCCAATGTCGTAATAGTGTAGGTCACATGGATGTGCCGACCATAGTCCAGTCCCTCCGGCAGCTTTTGAACCTATCAGTCATGGGAGCTGAGCAAGCAAAGTACCTGTATGGCTTGGGTACTTCAAGGTAGTCCCAGATAGCTTCCGCGTACCATCGCTCACAACAGACCTCGATTTCAAATAGTTCTTTGGGTACGTAGGAGTACTCCAAGCCATACTCATCAGCCACTCTTTTCATAAGGATCCGCTGTAGGCGAGCAAGTTTAGGCAGGGTCGCAGGGTTTCCTGCTCCAGGCATCACATAAGAATCCAGGGATTTCTGGATCAAAGCCGTAGTAGGCTCCGATGAAAGTTTCCCATCTGTTACCACGTTAGCTTTCTCTGTTACAGTGGGGACTTCCACCCGGGGTGGGGTTTCCCCAGAGCTCATGGGCGATCCCCTTCGAAGGCTGCGGGTTGAGGCAATATTTTTCTTCTTGTCCCATCCCTTGGCAAAGAAGATCTCGTCTATCTCATATAATCCCCAACATCGGATGACGAGTCGATATCCGAGGAATCCACCTCTTCAGCAGGTAGGTAGTTCCTGGCATTTTCAGACACTTTTCCCCCAGCCTCCTTACCGTCTCCTGACGTGGACCTCTCAAGCATTTTCTCATTTTTAAAGTCTGGTTTCGGCAGGCGCTGGGGCAGGCTTTGACCGTGGCCGCGGGAGGCCTTGACATATCCCACCTTCCGTTTTGCTGGCGGGATATAAACTTTCGTAGCGGCGGAGGCAGCATCCGCTGCGGTGTCCGGTGATGGCTCTGCAGCAGCAGAGGCATCCTCCTCGATCACATCCGTGGCAACCAATGCGATGCACATGGGTTCGGCTGTAGGGGCATAGGCGTCTTCCTTCGAAGTAACAACGCCCGTAACACAATTTACCCGGTAGGCCCGGGGCGATTCCGTAGGCTGGTCCACCTCAAACAAGAACCCCCCACAGGAAGAACATCGTCCGAACGCCCGCAGCTGCACGGCCAGTCCACCGCATCTAGGGGAGAGCATGCCCAGGGCCTCCGCATCTCAGCAGTTATATAAAACGAAGCGGCCCCGGGGTTTGAGCCGGATCCCCGTATCTGTGAGCTGGGCTGTGAGGGGAGCAATGTCAATGGCGGTAGGCGCTGGGAACATCCAGGGTCCTGATAAGGTTCACCACGCCCACTGCACGGCTGCCAAGAGAGGACACCCAAGGTGCTGTGATACCTCCTGTGGTTCAACCTATGCTGGTGGTGACAGTGCCACCTACAGGCAACAGGGAACACTACTGCTAGGCAGTATCACACCCAGAGCAGAAGCAACAATGAAATATCAATTGGTCTGAGCCCAACTACTGGCCCAGACTACCCCTAAATAGACACATACCGCCCCCAAATATTGGGGGGGCGCTACACACACTTCTTCCATTTACGGATAATGGAGGCCACTGTGCTCATTGGGACCTTCAATGCTGCAGAAATGTTTCCGTTCCCTTCCCCAGATCTGTGCCTCGATACAATCCTGTCTCGGAGGTCTACAGACAATTCCTTGAACTTCATGGCTTGGTTTGTGTTCTGACATGCACTGTTACCTGTGGGACCTTATATAGACAGATGTGTGCCTTTTCAAATCATGTCCAATCAACTGAATTTACCACAGGTGTACTCCAATCAACTTGTAGAATCATCTCAGTGATGATCAGTGGAAACAGGATGCACCTGAGCTCAATTTTGAGTGTCATGGCAAAGGCTGTGAATACTTATGTACATTGGGATTTTTTTATTTATTTTTTTATAAATTTGCAAAGATTTCAAACAAACTTCTTTTACATTGTCATTATGGGGTATTGTTTGTAGAACTTTGAGGAAAATATATATATATGTGTAGCGGGTGTCAAATTTAGTGGGGTGTATCTGGGCTATAGATGGCTCAGATACATTGATTTTTAGGGATTTATGGACACTTTGGAGTGTGGGAGGTATGAATGGTGTCATGTTCCCTGTGGTCCCTGGGTGGCGCTGTCACCTGGGACCGGGGTTGAACTACCATTCTAGAGCCGTGCCCTTTTTGTCCTCTCGCGGCAGTAGTGCGGCGGGGTGGGGAACCCGCTGGGCCTGCTGGGAGAGGATATAAAGGGGGCGGACATCTTGCGCACGAGCCTGGGGGCTGCTGTGGTTCGTCTGTGCCCAGGCGCCCTTAGCCTGGGCGCGTGGAGTCGAGTTCCATCCCAGGCACCTTCGGCCTGGGGTGAGGTACTATACCAGGAGGCCTGGGGCCCAGTACCTTCGACTGGGTCCCACGAGGGCGAAGCATTTCTAAGGTGCCCCCGGTATTGAGTGCCTGAATCCTGGGCGTAAGGGACCGGAGACGTGACCTCCCTGAAGAGCCAGCGCAGCATTTGCTGGTGCCGGTGTGGGCCTCTGGTGACCGTCCGGATGGATGTCTTCCTCTGACAGGGGTCGTTTGTTCTAAAGAAGGTACTTCACGTTTCTCATGGTCTGTGGCAGAGACCCATCTTTCTCAGGTCAGTGGCAGGCCTCATCCAAGGCCTGTGGCAGGGGCCTCAACGTTCACCCAGGTCAGTGACAGTGACCAAATTCACGGTCGGTGGCAGCAACTGTGCGCCAAGCCTGTTTGCACTAAACGGAACAGGAGGAACTTTAGTTCATCAGTTGTGCCTGGACCTACTCTTCCCTACACCTTGTCTGTTCTTTTAAAAGTCAACCAGTTTCAAGTCAATAAAACACTTTTGGACTTTTCTTGGTGTGGAACTCGTGTTTCTGGGAGCTAAGTGTCCCTGTCAGTGACAGTGGCAATCATCCTCCATAGGAGAAGCTGAGGTTCCGGCCTAAAACGCAGACCCGAGGGTAAATGGTTTAGCTCATATCTCTGCATCCTACATCAGAGAGCCGAGCTGGTGGTGTGCATCTTTCCCCCTTCTCCCAGGTACCCCTAGACGAGTAAAACCAGCCGTGAAGAGAAAGGAGAAGCTGGGGGAAGATCGCTACAAATGTATAAAATACATATTTGAAAGCTATTTTAGCTGCCAAATTTATGTACATTTCTGTCCATCCAGTATTGAGATTTACACAAACTGCCACACAGCACAGTCCTGCCTGGCAGGGTAGGCAACCTGTTCTTTATCTTCTGCAGCTTTACTTACAGTTTTCCCCACCCCCACTGTGACAAGACAGTGAAAGGAAAATCGACACAGAGATAAGGTCACCTCAGTCAGTCTACCCTCTCTATCTGTCAGCATGCTTTTTGCACTGCAACATACCTGACTGTCTTTCTGTGCTGCTTTTCCCTCCCCCTCTCTAAGCATTGCTGCACGGGAACTGCAAGAAGCCCAAGCAATGTCAGGTACCGTCCTAGGCTGCTTGCATTTAAAAAAAAAACAAAATTTAAAAACAAATTAAACCCAAACACATAAATGAAATATATTGGAGCTTACTGGTTCTTAGAAGTGGTGGCTGCATTCGTTTATTTTCTTTTAGCCATTTCATCTGGTGATTTGAATGTTTTTTATTTTACAACTTCTTTTAACAGACCAAGCTGTGAAGCAAAAGTGGCCGTTAGCTGAGACAAACCATTTAAAGCAGAACTTAACCCATCGATTTGTTTCCCTAAACAGTTATTCAAGGCATGCTGTGAATAACTGTCACAGTCGTTACATGGCTTGAATGGAACTGTAAACTCTCGTGTTTTTTCACCATATTGCATCCCAAGCATTAAGGTGAAAAACCTTCTGTCATGCAGCTGCCCCCCAGAGCCCCCGTTTTACTTACTTTAACCTGTTCATTCTCGCCCAAGGGACAAGCACACCAGCTCTAGCCAGTGTCTCGTGTCCTGATTGGATAGATTGATAGCAGCGCAGCCATTGGCTCCCACTGCTGTCAATCAAATCCAATAACGTGGGCGAAGGGGGCGGGGCAGAGTCCTGCTGTCTGTGTCAATACGAGTGCCCTGAGGGAGAGCGCTTCCCCAATGGGGCTCTCGAGAAAAGAAGGAACCTGGAGTGCCGCTGAGGGACCCCAGAAGAGGAGTATCGGGCCACTCTGTGCAAAACCAACTGCACAGAGGAGGAAAGTATAACATGTTTGTTATTTTAAAAAAACAAGTGTTTAGTAACCCTTTAAATTTATAGGTTGAATTCCGCTTTAACACTGACAGGGGTGCTTACAATGGTCACCTTTTATTATTTTATGTAAATGTTAAACCTTTATCCCAAAAGGGAAAAAAAGCTGTTGCTGTAACTGCTTAAAGCAGAATTAACAAGAGTAAAAGAGAGCGCAGTCTCTTTTAACCCCCTTAGCGGTATTCCCGTGTCAGGCTCGGGGTGAGTTTTTCATGCTAAGAGCGGTAACCCCGAGCCAGACTCGGGCTGCATTGCAGGATACAGGGAGACTTACTTGCCTTGTTCCCTGGATCCTGCGATATCTCCCCGCAGTGTGTGCGAGCCGTGTCTCGCTCGATTCACACTACCAAGTGCCGAGCTCCGTTCCCTGCGACGTTGCGACGCACGGGGGCGGAGATCGGCGCCAAATTCAAAAAGTGAAAAAGACAGTATAGATACAGTACTGTAATCAGTAAGATTACAGTAAACTGTATAAAAAATTACACATCCCCTTTGTCCCTAGTGGTCTGTCCAGTGCCCTGCATGCACTTTTATATTATAAAAACTGTTCTTTCTGCCTGGAAACTGGAGATTGTCCATAGCAACCAAAAAGTGTCCCTTTATGTCAAAATTGATTTTAGACCAGCTAAAAAACAATGATAATAAATTAGAATCACTTGCAGAATTGAGCGATAGCGATTTGTGGGGGAAATTCGTCATCAAACACTAAATCTAATGACAGCGACAATTCTGCAACTGAGCAAATTTCAGTGTTTTTGATTTGATTACATTAGTGAATAATTTTTATTATAATTACATTACTATTTGTTATAATTATTTATAGGTATTTATTATATTATAATTTATGATTTTGTGTTTTAAACTTTATCATACCCGGGATGTCTACTAGACTCTTGTTTGGTCAGGATTAAGTAGGTAATTACCGTATATACCCGAGTATAAGCCGACTCGAGTATAAGCCGAGGTACCTAATGTTGCCAAAAAAACTAGGAAACCTTACTGACTCGAGTATAAGCCGATGCCTCACTGTCCACTGTTCCCTAGCTCGCTGTTCCCTATTTTACATTGTAAATATTACCTGTAAAGAAGTTGCGGCTGCGGCGTCCATTGTTCAAATTCCGCGGCGTCCATCGTTCAAATTCCGCGGTCTCTTCCTGTTCCTTCCTTGATAGGCGATTCTCAGCAGACACTCTCCGCCTATCACGATCATTCTCTCATCCTCAGTTTTCCCAGCAGACACTGTGTTGGGTGTTCCGCCAATCACAGACGTCTGCTGGAAAACTGAGGATGAGAGAACGTTCGTGATAGGCGGAGAGTGTCTGATGAGATTCGCCTATCACGGAAGGAACAGGAAGAGACCGCATAATTTGAACGATGGACGCTGCAGCCGCAACTTCTTTACAGGTAATATTTACAATGTAAAAATTTCGATGACTCGAGTATAAGCCAAGGGGGGGACATTCAGCCCCAAAAAAAGGGCTGAAAATCTCGGCTTATACTCGAGTATATACGGTACTAAGAATTGCAGGCCGACAATACATGAAACCAAATTTCCATGCAAAATAATTGTACCGCTTTTGGTACAAAATTCCAGACAGAATCATACCGCCAGGGAGGTTAATCTTGTCTTTTCAGCTGTCAGTATTCCCGCTGGTTGATGGAGCAGTACGGTTAAACCAAGGTTGCACCCTACTGATTTAACCCCTACTATTAGGATCTCAACGGTTCCTTTCCATACATACAAAACAGATTACAGCGCACACATTCAAGAGTGACATTTATCCTGCAAGGCTAGTTAAAAACACCTGAACATATTCAAAAAAATACGGGGGTTTGGTCACACTATATGGTCATATAGTGCTAAACCCACTTACTGCAACAAAGTACCACGATTAGTGGGTCCTACCCTAGTAATAGAATGAAAGATCCTGCGTCTCAACCATGGGAGCCAAACTCCTCTATGTGGGAGAACTGAAGGGATTCCTCCTATGCACTGGTGGCCACTAATATACTCTATTGACGGATTCTTGTGGAACTGTTTTGGCTTTTATAGCCATCTTGCCATCAGCTTATTGCCTTCATTGATTTTCTGTACTACAGTGCTTTGTGTTTTTTTTAATTCTTTTTATTAAAGCAGAATAAAACCTATCCATTTAAATTCCCAACATGCCAGGGATCAAAACTGTCACATTTCATGAGATAATTTATGAGGGCGTGTTTAGGGGCGGAATTAGGGGCAGGCAGAGTAGGAGATGGATGGGGCAACTGGTGGCGAGTAACTCTTGAGGCCTGGCTAGTAGCACAGGACTAGGGATGAGCTTCATGTTTGGGTCGAACATGAGTTCGACTCGAACATTGGCTGTTCGCGCCAAAATACGAACATTATGGGGCGTTCGCGCCAAATTCGAGCGGCGCGTCACACCCCATAATGCACTGCGACATCGCAGTGCATTGCTGTCTGATGATTGGCCAAGCATGCACTATGACTCGCATGCTTTGGCCAATCACAGCGCTGTTAGCAAAGAGAGCCATAATTGGCCAAAGACAGAGTGCCTTTGGCTAATTATGGCTCAGAGTGTTAAGTCCACGCCACACACTATATAAGGCCGCCTGCACGTCGGCCCTGTGTAGTGTGTTGCTGGCGTTGACAGAGAGAGAGTGTCATTTCATTTAGTTTGAGCAGGCAGGCGATTCAGTTAGCTGCAGAGAATTTAGTATATATATACATCCAGGCTTGTATATATATATATATATATATATATATATATATATATATATATATATACACAAAGTAAAGGTGCAAAATAACTGGCCCAAATTTGCACTTCTCGGCGCCTAGGTGCTAGTATGCGATACCTGTGGCTCACTCCTCCAACTGTTTAGCTGGAAAAATAACGGGGAATAAACGATATACTCAGCTCAAAAATTTATATCAGAGTTGTTATACTGTGATATAAATTATGTAAAAGGAAGCAGCTATTTAAATTTATATGAAATGAGAACCTCATACATATAAAAAATAAAATACAATAAATATCATATAAAAAGCATAAAACTTATAGAGTCCATATGATAAACAGTGCTGGTTATGGATAAATGTCCAAAAACATATAAAACACTTGAGTGATGACTTTGCAACAGTCAAACTAATAGTGGTATTTCTTCTATGGATACGGTCTGTAGTGCACCCTACACCAATCCCAAGTCTTCACCACGAGTGAGGCACGCTCCCCCTCTGGGGTACAAACTCACCACAAAGATGAAAAAGATAAGCCTTTTTAGTCTGTAGGTAGTCTCACTCCAACATCCGTCATCACCACCAGGGCAGTATGGGTTAAAATCCTCAGGCAAACATATAAGAACATAAAGGCACCAATAGTGTAATATTGCTTTAATCAAGAAATCCCCCAATACAAAGTCCCTGTTTCAAATGCACGTACATTTCAATCACTTGTAAAAAAGCACATAAAGTATAGAGTGTATTCACCGCTATCCTGTCCCAAGAGGGCGCCCGTGTTGCAAACGTAACGCTGCAGTCTTTGTTCCGGGTTTGAGACAGTTGCCGTGGAGTTCACTCTGTACTTCCTGGTTACAGAGACGCTGCGGTATCTGGGCCCTGACCGGTTTCGTCACAAGCTGACTTCAACTGAGGGCGTAGATAGCCCAGCGTCAGCGTGCGTGGTATAACCCCCCCGCTCGTCGCCTATTGGCTGGAGTGCCGCAATCCGTCCGCCCTGATTGGTGCTTGTCAGGGCGGAACTGAGATATGCTCGTCCTCAAACAGGAGCTTTTGGGGAGTGTTCCAACAGCACGTATTACTGAACAGTTTGTTATATAACAGATAACAAAACGAAAATTTGAACAAAGAGGGGCTAAAAGTTGCTATCAAACTAAGACAGCAAACATATACATAAAACCATCACGATTTTAAAACAATATCTCAGTCACTATTACATAGAAGCAAAAAGCTTGCACTATGATAATGTCCACCTATCGGTGTTTGAATGTTTCTTAAAAAAGATGATTTGTTTGCAGAAGGAAAGCTGCAGTTACTTGGTGTTAGCTGCACAATGTAGCTCAATGGGACAGGTCTAGTGAAACACCTAATCTGTCCCCTGAGAGATGCAGTGTACATCTTTACACTACATTAGACATATTCGGGCTTTGCAACCACTATGTGTATATGCGTGTATTCTAGCAGCAGAAGATGTTCAAAAAATGGGAATTTAAACCCGCTAATCCAAATATTGAAAATAAATCAATATAAGATACATGCATATAATAGATGCATATATATATATATATGTATAGTCTACACATCTACAGGTGTATATAGAACTACGTGAGGTAAGTTTTAATTAAAATTCGATCTAAATTATTAAAAATAAAAATTGGACCGTCAAAATTTATGAGTGTATAATTAATTAACCTTAGATAGGTAAAATTAGATAAATAAAATATAAATAAATATATCAACATATATGTACATAAGTCTATAAGTTTCAGAGGTTTGGGCCGAGAAAGGGTGCCATTGGAAGGCGGTATTCAAATCAATTGTTAAAAGTATAGATAAAATTGCTAAAACAGTCAATAAAAAATTAATCATAAAAAATGTTAATAAAAACAATATATCAATAATCACTAATAAAACAATTGATGTCTAGATCTATGTTTAACCCCTTCGGAGATAAAGTATCTACGGAATAAATCCATTGGGTCTCAAGCTTGGATAATTCTCTTACTAGATTGGACCCCCTCCAAGGTGGTTTTAGGTGGTCCACTCCCCAAAACTTGAGACCTGCGGGGTTTCGGTCGTGGAACAGTTTAAAATGTAAAGAAACATTGTGATCCTTATACCCAATTTTGATGTTTGCCACATGCTCAGCTACACGTATTTTCAGAGCCCTCTTAGTGCGGCCTATGTACAGTAACTTGCAGGGGCATTTTAAAACATACACTACATAGGTAGTGTTACAGGTAATAAAATCTTTAATGGTAAACTCTCTGTTATCGGACGTAGATGTAAAGTTTTCAAGTGCTCTAAGGGGTTTATTGACCTCTCTGCAAGGGCGGCACTTTCTGCAGGCATAAAAGCCATCCTTATCCCAAAAAGAAGGGGGTTTGTGTGGTACGTCTAATATCTTCTTGACGACCCTGTCTCCATAGTTTTGAAAACTGGTGGAAATGGGTTTTCAAACCAGAGCTTTGTCTTTGAGGGAGAGTAGATATTTGGTACCGAGTAGTAGTAGGATACCTACTATATATACTCTCCCTAAGATCCATAAAGACCTCAACCTTCCACCAGCAAGACCCATTGTGAATGGGATCGGATCGATTACATCACGTTTGGGCCAATATCTTGACCATTACCTCCAAAGTAGTGTGACATCAACACACGCCTATCTTAAAGACACTAAGGACCTCCTATCTCTATTACAGGAAATAGATCTGACTGGAAAAGAAGAAGTGTTCTTAGTAACCGCGGACGTTTCATCGTTATACACAATAATACAACATGACGACGCCCTCTTAGCCCTGAATTGGGCACTGTCTAAAAGAGATGACATCTCCCATTCACAGAAATTGTTCCTACGTAATGCTCTGGATTTTTGTTTAGGACACAATTACTTTTGGTTTGATGGAAGCTTTTACTCACAAAGAAGGGGAGTAGCCATGGGTGCTAAATTTGCTCCAAGCATAGCGAATTTATTTATGGCAGAGTGGGAGGACAAAACAGTATTCCACACGAAACGTAAAGAACTGATACTGTACCGACGATATATTGACGATCTATTTCTCATATGGGCAGGATCAATAGCATCACTAGAAACCTTCCTGGAAGAACTAAACCAGAACACTAACAATATTAACCTTACTTGTGAATATAATAAGGAAAGTATTCATTTTTTGGATGTTCATATATATAGGAATGGGAATAAATTGGGCACTAAAGTTTACTTTAAGCCCACAGATGCTAATAGCTTTCTTCCCACACAAAGCAGCCACCACCCCGCATGGCTAAAAAACATCCCTAAAGGCCAATTGATGCGGGTAAGACGCAATTGTACTGAGGATGCAGATTTCCTATTCCAGGCTGATGTACTAAAGAATAAATTTATGGAAAAGGGTTATAAAGAAACACAACTAATCAAAATTATTGAAGACCTCGCAGCTACTCCAAGAACCAACTATTTGAATAAAAACACTCCCCAAGGGCAAAATAATAAAAATAATCATGAATGGAGTTTTATATCAGGATACCACTCACAGTATAAAGAACTGGAACATATCTTCTTTTCTCATTGGCATATACTCCTTCTTGACAAGATCCTTCAAAACTATATACCAACAAGACCTACTTTTATTTATAGGAAAGCTCCTAACTATGGAGACAGGGTCGTCAAGAAGATATTAGACGTACCACACAAACCCCCTTCTTTTTGGGATAAGGATGGCTTTTATGCCTGCAGAAAGTGCCGCCCTTGCAGAGAGGTGAATAAACCCCTTAGAGCACTTGAAAACTTTACATCTACGTCCAATAACAGAGAGTTTACCATTAAAGATTTTATTACCTGTAACACTACCTATGTAGTGTATGTTTTAGAATGCCCCTGCAAGTTACTGTACATAGGCCGCACTAAGAGGGCTCTGAAAATACGTGTAGCTGAGCATGTGGCAAACATCAAAATTGGGTATAAGGATCACAATGTTTCCTTACATTTTAAACTGTTCCACGACCAAAACCCCGCAGGTCTCAAGTTTTGGGGAGTGGACCACCTAAAACCACCTTGGAGGGGGTCCAATCTAGTAAGAGAATTATCCAAGCTTGAGACCCAATGGATTTATTCCGTAGATACTTTATCTCCGAAGGGGTTAAACATAGATCTAGACATCAATTGTTTTATTAGTGATTATTGATATATTGTTTTTATTAACAGTTTTTATGATTAATTTTTTATTGACTGTTTTAGCAATTTTATCTATACTTTTAACAATTGATTTGAATACCGCCTTCCAATGGCACCCTTTCTCGGCCCAAACCTCTGAAACTTATAGACTTATGTACATATATGTTGATATATTTATTTATATTTTATTTATCTAATTTTACCTATCTAAGGTTAATTAATTATACACTCATAAATTTTGACGGTCCAATTTTTATTTTTAATAATTTAGATCGAATTTTAATTAAAACTTACCTCACGTAGTTCTATATACACCTGTAGATGTGTAGACTATACATATATATATATATGCATTTATTATATGCATGTATCTTATATTGATTTATTTTCAATATTTGGATTAGCGGGTTTAAATTCCCATTTTTTGAACATCTTCTGCTGCTAGAATACACGCATATACACATAGTGGTTGCAAAGCCCGAATATGTCTAATGTAGTGTAAAGATGTACACTGCATCTCTCAGGGGACAGATTAGGTGTTTCACTAGACCTGTCCCATTGAGCTACATTGTGCAGCTAACACCAAGTAACTGCAGCTTTCCTTCTGCAAACAAATCATTTTTTTTAAGAAACATTCAAACACCGATAGGTGGACATTATCATAGTGCAAGCTTTTTGCTTCTATGTAATAGTGACTGAGATATTGTTTTAAAATCGTGATGGTTTTATGTATATGTTTGCTGTCTTAGTTTGATAGCAACTTTTAGCCCCTCTTTGTTCAAATTTTCGTTTTGTTATCTGTTATATAACAAACTGTGCAGTAATACGTGCTGTTGGAACACTCCCCAAAAGCTCCTGTTTGAGGACGAGCATATCTCAGTTCCGCCCTGACAAGCACCAATCAGGGCGGACGGATTGCGGCACTCCAGCCAATAGGCGACGAGCGGGGGGGTTATATCACGCAAGCTGACGCTGGGCTATCTACGCCCTCAGTTGAAGTCAGCTTGTGACGAAACCGGTCAGGGCCCAGATACCGCAGCGTCTCTGTAACCAGGAAGTACAGAGTGAACTCCACGGCAACTGTCTCAAACCCGGAACAAAGACTGCAGCGTTACGTTTGCAACACGGGCGCCCTCTTGGGACAGGATAGCGGTGAATACACTCTATACTTTATGTGCTTTTTTACAAGTGATTGAAATGTACGAGCATTTGAAACAGGGACTTTGTATTGGGGGATTTCTTGATTAAAGCAATATTACACTATTGGTGCCTTTATGTTCTTATATGTTTGCCTGAGGATTTTAACCCATACTGCCCTGGTGGTGATGACGGATGTTGGAGTGAGACTACCTACAGACTAAAAAGGCTTATCTTTTTCATCTTTGTGGTGAGTTTGTACCCCAGAGGGGGAGCGTGCCTCACTCGTGGTGAAGACTTGGGATTGGTGTAGGGTGCACTACAGATCGTATCCATAGAAGAAATACCACTATTAGTTTGACTGTTGCAAAGTCATCACTCAAGTGTTTTATATGTTTTTGGACATTTATCCATAACCAGCGCTGTTTATCATATGGACTCTATGAGTTTTATGCTTTTTATATGATATTTATTATATATATATATATACACTGTATCCAATTTTGCTGGATCTGACTGCAGACCGTTCCTGGTGTATTGTTTCTAATATACTTCAAGCAGGCAGGTGATTCAGTTAGCTGCAGTGTATTTTGTATATATATATATATTGTGAGGGGGTTAGCTCGGCAGCGGGTGTGTGTGACCCCCGGGATGGGCTCCCCACACAAAACAGGCCCAGCAAACGGAGGTTGTGGTTTTCAAAATCAAAAAGGTGCGGTTTATTTTCTATTTACAGTGACAAAACACAGCAAAGCAAAAGAAACATAACCAAAATAAATCCTGGTCAAGTTGACCTCTGACTAAACATACAGGTTTCCTAACTAACAACTGGGATCAGCCTAGTGCTGTCCTAGTCCCTAAGTCCCTGGTTTTAAATGTCCAAGCAAATAGCCACACAGGCTTTGTCTCACCGCACAGGGGTTCACTCTCCCTAGACAGTCCACACAGGTCTGGTTCCAGGCATGAGCTAACATCTAATGAAGCTGGGAGTTCTTATAGAGGCCTAAATGAGCTGACAAGCTTCAGCTGGTCTCATCAACTCCCTGTCTGCACGACGCCCAGCCCTCTCCCTAGAGGTATGAGTCATCCATGAGCCCACTAGCCTTATACAACTCTCCACCTAGTTGTATAAGTCGGCGTAAAGCCTGAATCTGGGCGAAATATATCTACCCCCCTGGATGCAACCAGGTGACTTTACCTTCCTGCTGTCACATACCCCCCCCTCTTGTTTTAACCTCGGGGTTGGAACACCAGCAATCAGGCATTCATGTACTCGAGACAAAGCATCCACATTCCCCATTTGAACGCCCGGGCGATGCTTTACTGTGAAGTTGAATTCCTGGAGGGCCAGGAACCACCTATTCACTCTTCTATTTGTTTCCTTGTTTTGAGCCATCCACTTTAACGGAGCGTGATCCGTAACCATGTCAAAGTGCCTACCTAGCAGGTAGTACCGAAGGGAATCTAGAGCCCACTTCACCGCTAAACACTCCTTTTCAACGGTGGCGTAATTTACCTCATGGGACTTCAACTTCCTGCTGAGGTAAATGACTGGGTGCTCTTCCCCGTTCCAGACCTGGGACAATACTGCTCCTAACCCCACATCTGACGCATCACTTTGTACGACAAAGTCTTTAGAGAAGTCGGGTGAGTACAACACTGGCTGGCTACATAAGGCTTGTTTCAAGAATTGGAATGCTGCCTCAGCCTCGGGGGTCCATTTAATCATGACCGACCCTTTCCCCTTCGTCAGGTTGGTTAGGGGCACAGCCTTAGAAGCAAAGTGGGGAATGAATCGCCGATAATACCCAGCGATTCCCAGAAAGGCTCGTACCTGCTTCTTGCTGTTGGGACGTGGCCAACTCTGGATGGCCTCGACTTTGTTGAGTTGGGGTTTTATTACTCCCCTCCCAATGGTGTACCCAAGATATTTGGCCTCCTCCTGCCCAATGGTACACTTCTTGGGGTTAGCCGTAAACCCCGCTTCCCGAACAGAGTCCAGGACTGCTTGCACTTTTGGCAGATGTGAGGCCCAATCTGTGCTATGGACAATTACGTCATCCAGGTAAGCCGCAGCATACTTCCGATGGGGCCTCAGCATCTGGTCCATTTTCCGCTGGAATGTGGCCGGCGCATTCTGTAACCCGAACGGCATTCTTTTATATTGGAACGCCCCGTCTGGGGTTACAAATGCGGTTTTCTCTTTGGCCGACTTGGCCAGGGGGATTTGCCAATACCCTTTTGTGAGGTCAAGAGTCGTCATGTATCGGGCTGTTCCCAGCCGGTCGATCAACTCATCTATACGTGGCATGGGGTAGGTGTCAAATTTTGTAACTTTGTTCAACTGACGAAAATCGTTACAAAATCGCCAGCTCCCATCCGGTTTAGGCACCAACACGATGGGACTAGACCAATCACTTTGGGACTCCTCTATCACCCCTAAGTTCAGCATTTTCTGTACTTCCTCCCGTATTGCCTCCCGTCGAGCCTCTGGGATCCGATAGGGTTTTAACTTCACCCTTTCACCGGGCGGGGTAATGATGTCATGCTCTACCCCAGATGTTTGTCCCGGCAGCTCAGAGAATACCTCCTTGTTGCGAAGCACAAACTCCTTAACCTCCTGTTGTTGGGGTTGTGACAAGGTGGCTGCTATTCCAACCTCAGGAATCACGCAACCAGTTTGAGCTGGTGACCAAGTGTCTACGACTAGGGACTCTCTATCCCTCCAGGCTTTCAACAGATTAACGTGATAGATCTGTTCGGGCTTTCGCCTTCCTGGTTGTCTGACCTTGTAATTCACTTCGCTCACTTTTTCCATTATCTCGTAGGGGCCTTGCCATTTGGCAAGGAATTTACTTTCAACCGTAGGGACAAGTACCAATATCCTATCCCCCGGGGAAAAGGTACGGGTCTTGGCTCCACGGTTGTACACTCTTTGCTGTGCCAACTGCGCTTGGGCCAAATGTTCCTTCACGATGGGCATTACCTGTGCAATTCGATCTTGCATCAGGGCGACATGCTCAATCACACTCCTGTGGGGAGAACTCTCACTTTCCCAAGTTTCCTTGGCAATATCCAACAGCCCTCTTGGGTGTCTCCCATACAGTAACTCAAAGGGGGAGAATCCCGTAGAGGATTGGGGCACCTCCCTAATTGCAAACATCAAATAAGGAAGTAAACAGTCCCAATCCTTTCCATCTCTATCCACCACTTTCTTCAACATTTGTTTTAGGGTTTTGTTGAATCTTTCAACCAGCCCATCGGTTTGGGGGTGATACACAGACGTACGCAATTGCGTCACTTTGAACAATTTACACAGCTCTTTCATAACCCGGGACATAAAGGGTGTACCTTGGTCCGTAAGCAGTTCTTTACAAATACCCACCCGGCTAAAAACAAGAGATAGCTCTTTGGCTATGGTTTTGGCCGAGGTATTTCGGAGAGGGATCGCTTCTGGATAACGGGTGGCATAGTCCATTATAACTAATATGTACTGGTGCCCCCTAGCGGACTTGATTATAGGACCTACCAAATCCATGGCGATCCTCTCAAACGGGACCTCAATGATGGGTAGAGGGACCAGCGGGCTACGGAAATGTGGCATCGGGGCCAACCTCTGACACACAGGGCAGGAGGAACAATAATTTTCTACGTCCTTCATCACCCCCGGCCAATAGAATCTCTGTAATACCCTCTCTCGGGTTTTCTCTGTCCCCAGATGACCTCCAAGAATGTGCCCATGGGCCAACTCCAACACCAACTTCCTGTAAGGTTTGGGCACCACAAGCTGCTCAACGGTTTCTTCTGCCCTTTTTGCCACCCGATACAGTAGGTCCTTCTCTACGCTGAAGTATGGGTAAGTGCAGGTATTATCTGGGTTCACTAACTCGCCATCTATTTTCACTACGTTTTCCCGTGCCTTTATTAGGGCGGGGTCTTTCAACTGTTCTGTGGCAAAGTTTTCCCTGTGAACCTCAAGATCAGAAAACTCCACAGACGGTAGGTTTTCGTCTGAGGAGGTGGGCTCCTCTCCAGTTTCTTGAGTCTCCCCTGCCAATACTGATAAGGGAAATTCCGGAGAGTCCTCACCACTCTCAGGGGAGTTCTGGCTATCACATTCCTGGTACATAGGGGCACCAGTGAGGGGCTCAGGATCATCCCACAGTTCCCAGAACTTCGGAAAATCCCTTCCCACAATGGCGTCATGCGGTAACTGAGATACTAAGCCCACTGGATGAGAGAGGGTACCTTTGGGGGTCTCGAAACACACTGTAGTCACTGGATACTCTCGGGTGTCCCCATGCACACAAATAACAGCTACCTTGCTATTCCCAGAGACCTCTGTTTTAACTAACTCAGCCTTTATCAGGGTCACAAGGCTACCTGAATCCAGCAATACCACAACATTTCTACCATTAACACACATTTTGCATAAATGTTTCTCAGTTCCTCGAATGGCAGTGCATGCGACTGTCGCACACAGCGACTGACGTCTGCCCGTCAGAAAGTCACACTGCATGGGTTCCTCCACAACCGGGCAATTGGCTGCAATATGTCCCGCTTGCCGGCAGCGGTAGCAAACGATCCTTCTTGCCGCCTCTTGAGCCGCTGATTTCCTAGGCTGTTCTCGCCAAACTTGGGGTAGAGCTCCCACCCTCTCACTCTCTCCACCCTCACCCCTTGGAATCCTCTTATCCGCCCCTGGGGATGGTCTGGTCTTAGGGTGGAAAGTCCGAGTGTCTCTGGAAGAGGCCGTCAGGTTCTCTGTAGCCAAGTATTTCTCCACACGATCCACAAGACCATCGGCCGTCTCTGGGTCTCCATGGCTTACCCACTTTTGGATGGCAGTAGGAAGAGCTCTCAAAAACCGATCCATTACAACACGTTCCACAATCTTTGGTGCGGACAAAGTCTCTGGCTGTAGCCACTTTCTGCTCAGGTGAATGAGATCATACATTTGAGACCTGGGGGGTTTTCCAAGCTGGAAAGTCCAGTTATGCACACGCTGAGCCCGGACAGCCTGGGTGACACCCAGCCTTGCCAATATTTCAGCTTTTAGCATCACATAGTCTTTTGCTTGGTCAGGCTCTAGGTCATAGTAAGCCTTCTGCAATTCACCAGTTAACAGAGGAGCCACCAGTCCAGCCCACTGCTCCTCAGGCCACTTTTCTCTTTCAGCAGTCCTTTCAAATGTGGTCAAAAATACCTCTGGATCATCCTCTCCAGTCATTTTTGTCAATAAACGACTCACCCCAAAGGACGCGGTATTAGTGGGACGGCTTTCCTCACTGGTCTGCGGACGTTGCTGCATTACTGCTTCCATTTGTTGTAGTCTCTGCTCTTGCTTCTGTAACAGGTCTATGAAGCGGGCCTCAGATTGCTGCTGGGCTTGTTGATGAGCTTGCTGCTGGGCTGCAAGGCTCCTTTGCAAACCTGCATTTGTCTGCTGTTGATTGGCATTTGCTAGAGCCAGCTGTTTCAGTATCTCCTCCATGCTGGCTTAAAAAAAACTGCCACTGGTTCTCCACCAACTGTGAGGGGGTTAGCTCGGCAGCGGGTGTGTGTGACCCCCGGGATGGGCTCCCCACACAAAACAGGCCCAGCAAACGGAGGTTGTGGTTTTCAAAATCAAAAAGGTGCGGTTTATTTTCTATTTACAGTGACAAAACACAGCAAAGCAAAAGAAACATAACCAAAATAAATCCTGGTCAAGTTGACCTCTGACTAAACATACAGGTTTCCTAACTAACAACTGGGATCAGCCTAGTGCTGTCCTAGTCCCTAAGTCCCTGGTTTTAAATGTCCAAGCAAATAGCCACACAGGCTTTGTCTCACCGCACAGGGGTTCACTCTCCCTAGACAGTCCACACAGGTCTGGTTCCAGACATGAGCTAACATCTAATGAAGCTGGGAGTTCTTATAGAGGCCTAAATGAGCTGACAAGCTTCAGCTGGTCTCATCAACTCCCTGTCTGCACGACGCCCAGCCCTCTCCCTAGAGGTATGAGTCATCCATGAGCCCACTAGCCTTATACAACTCTCCACCTAGTTGTATAAGTCGGCGTAAAGCCTGAATCTGGGCGAAATATATCTACCCCCCTGGATGCAACCAGGTGACTTTACCTTCCTGCTGTCACAATATATATATATATATATACATCCCGGCTTGTGTATATATATATATATATATATATAGCGGCCTCCTCACTCCCCTCTTTGCATCAGCTCGTCTTTCTCTTGTCTAGGGGTACCTTAGAGGGGAGAGAGCATGGTCACCACGCCAAGCCTTCACCACATGTGTCCGTGCGGTGTAAGCAAAGTTCCTTCTCTACCTTCGGGTCAGTGTTGTGCACCTGGAGTTACCTTGAACAATGTCCACCAGAAAAGAGCCCCACACCATTAAAGTCCAACACTCCTTTATTCTTCTCGAGTGAACAGCATAATCAGTTAGACTCCCTTAGAGAACAGAACAAACAAGGAGGTGTGGATGCGAGTAGGCCCAGACACAATGAACTCTCCACTTTCCTTCCTGAAAGTGGGCTGAGGTCTCCTAGCGAGGGGGGATTTTCCTTCCAGGCGGTCTCCGATGGGAGGCTCACCTGTCACTGGCAATCTGCTGCACCCGGCCTTCAAGTGAGGAGCTCCCCCCGGTCCATTACGCCTTCTGAATTCGGGTACCCAATCCCTGGGTTCCCTAGGACCTCTTTCCCTCGCAGAACTCAGTGTTGGGCACTGAGCTCCAGACCTCCATCCGAGTACCTCACCCCAGGCTAAAGGTGCCTGGGATTGAACACGACCTCTAGACGTCCTCTAGGCCTAGGCCGCCTAGAGGACCGACACGAACCACACACCCTCAGGCTGAAGGTGCCTGGGACTCGACCCTGTGACAAAGATGGCCGGCCCCTTTATACCCTCTCCCAGCAAGCACGGCGGGTTCCCCGCCCCACCATACCGCTGCCGAGGGAGGACAAAAAGGAGGCACAGCACACAGCAATGGTTCAACCCCAGCCCGAGGCGACAGCACCACCCACTGGACCGCAAGGAACTGCACATCACTGGCGTCTCTGCCAGTTTGAATTACACCCGGGAAAGTACATACCCGCTATATATATATATATATATATACATTGTATCCAGTTTAGCTAGATCTGACTGCAGACCGTTCCTGGTGTACTGTTTCTAATATACTTCAGGCAGGCAGGTGATTCAGCTAGCTGCAGTGCATTTAATATATATATACAGTCTCGTATATATATATATATATATACACATCCTCTGTATCCAGTGTAGCTAAATCTGACTGCAGGCTGTTTCTGGTGTACTTTTTCTAATATACTGTTAGGCAGGCAGGTGATTCAGTGAGCTGCAGTGCATAAAATATATATACAGTCTCCTACATATATATCCACTGCATTCTAGTCTAGCCAAGCCTATACCTGACTGCAGGCCATTCCTGGTGTACGTTTTCAAATACACTTTCAGGCAGGCAGGCCAGGCAGGTGATTCAGTGATCTGCAGTACATAAAATATATATACAGTCTCCTACATATATATCCACTGCATTCTAGTCTAGCCAAGCCTATACCTGACTGCAGGCCATTCCTGGTGTACTTTTTCTAGTAAACTTCACGCAGTGTTTTGCTAATCAAATTTTACAGCATGTCTGGAAGGCCACCAAGGAGAGGCAGACGCTCACAGGCCACTAAAAGAGGGCAAGCAGGCTCTGTGTCTACAGCCAGCAGTGCTGGTCGTGGACACGGTGCATCCTCAGCACGTGGCCGTGGGGCACGCTTGTCCTTTTTTTTCGGCAACTGGTCTTGTTGAGCCACAACATGCAGAAGAGTTGATAGAGTGGATCACAAAGCTGTTCTTATCCTCCTCATTCTCTGTCACCCAGGCTCAGAGTAGCTGCCAATTCCATTGGCTCAATGTCATCAGTTACTCCTTCCCTAGCCCCACCATCATGCACGGAGGAGTCCCCCGAACTGTTTGACCACAGTGTCGGGTACATTCTGCAGGAGGATGTGCAGCGTTTTGAAGGCTCCGAAGATGGTACCCAGGTTGAGGAAGGCAGTAACATGAGCCCAGAGAGAGGGGGTGCCCAAGAAGGACAAGAAACTGGCAGTCATGTTCCCCTAGCTTCAGCATACTGCCAGGTTTGCTCCAGTGATGAGGAGGGAGGGGATGATGAGGTCACTGACTCTACGTGGGTGCCTGATAGAAGAGAGGAGGAGGAGGAGGCACATCTCCAACGAGGCAGGATGCCCTCCAGGGGCCAGCTTAAGGGCAGCCACCGACTGCATCACACCACAGAGCTACCCATGTGCAGGGCGCTGCTGACTCCTTATCCAGACAGTATTCCTGAGAGCCCGCCGATCACACAGGAAGAGGAGGAGGATGAGGATTGTGTCAGCATGGAGGTGTAGCCTAGCACTCAGCATCAGCAGCAGTCTTCAAGGGATCGTTTTCAGTCCCCAGAAACCCATGGACTTGTACGTGGCTGGGAGGAGGCGGCTGCGGATCATGTCATCCTTATTGACCCAGAGGACCCCGGACCGAATGCCTCAGCAAACCTATGCTGCATGGCCTCCCTGATCCTGCAAAGCCTGTGAAAGGACCCTCAGATTCGTGGTATCAAGGAGAGGGATCATTACTGGCTGGCAACCCTTCTTGATCCACATTACAAGGGTAAAGTTGCAGAACTTATCCGGCCTTCGCAGAGGGAGCAGAAGATGAAACATCTTCAGGAGGCCTTGCAGAAAGGTTTGTGCAATGCGTTTCCAGAGCCTGGGAGGTTTCCTGGTCCTGGACAACGTGTTGCTGAGGCTTCGGTCAGTCACAGAAGGAGCGGTGGAGAAGGTGGCCGTCTGACCGATGCGTTCAGACAATTCTTTAGTCCGCAGCCCCAAGGTTTGATCGGTTCCAGCAACCATCGCCAGCGTCTGATTTACATGGTGCAGGAATACCTAGGGGCAAGATCAGACTTGTAGACCTTTCCAATCCACTGGGTTACTGGGTCTTGAGGATGGATCACTGAACAGAGCTTGCACAATATGCAATTGAGCTACTGGTCTGTCCTGCATCCAGCGTTCTTTCTGAACGCACATTTAGTCCTGCTGGAGGCTTTGTAACCGATCACAGAGTGCGCCTGTCCACAGACTCAGTTGATCGGCTCACCTTTATAAAAATTTATCAGTCTTGGATCACCAGCTACCAAGCACCTGATGCTGATGTAACCGATTAATTTTTCTATGAATGTGAGATCCCTTGAAGACTGCCTATGCTGATGCTAAGTGACTTTCCTGTTATGCTGTGTGACTGTCCTATTCCTCCTCAATGTTCATGTTGATAGCTTCTAAGAACATTTTTGTTTCTGGGCACCACCACCACTGCCTAAGGCCCAATTTTTCTGCCCCGTTTAACAGGGACGTGTAATTACATTTTTTGCTGCAATATTTCACAGCAGGGCTCGTTCCTGTGCTCAACTAGAGTATCTGTGAGGGGTTGCAGTGTTGTGGCACCACCACCAGTGCCTAAGGTCCAATTTTTCTGCCCCTGTTTAACAGGGGCATGTAATTATAATTTTTGCTGTAATATTTTGCAGCAGTGCTCGTTCTTGCGCTCAACTAGAGTATCTGTGAGGGGTTGCAGTGTTGTGGCACCAACACCAGTGCCTAAGGCCCAATTTTTCTGCCCCTGTATAACAGGGGCGTGTAATTAAAATTTTTGATCTAATATTTCACAGCAGGGCCCGTTCCTGCGCCCACCAAGAGTAACAGTGAGGGCTTACAGTGTTGTGTTACCACCACCACCAAAGGCCCAATTTTTCTGCCCCTGTTCAACAGGGGCATGTAATTACAATTCTTGATATAATATTTCACAGCAGGGCCCTGTTCCAGTGCCCACCAAGAGTAACTGTGAGGGCTTACAGTGTTCTGGTACCACCAACACCTAAGGCCCAATTTTCTGCAGAGTATATAGGGCAGGCTGTATAGTATATACAGGCGGTCCCCTACTTTCAAACATCCGACTTACAAACGACTCCTACTTACAAACGGAGGGAGACAACAGGAAGTGAGAGGAAATCTACCCCTAGGAAGGGAAATTCTCTCTTGTAATGCCGCGTACACACAAACCGCTTTTAATGATGAGAAAAATGTCATTTTTTAAAATGGTCATTAAAAATGATCGTGTGTGGGCTTTCCAGCAGTTTTCCCGACGAGAAAAACACAGAGAATCACGACGAGAAAAATTGGAACATGCTCTAATTTTTCACGTCGTTTTTTACATTGTCGTTTTTCTCGTCATGAAAAACGGCCGTGTGTGGGCTTTAACGACGTGAAAAAAAATGCGCATGCTGAGAATCAAGTATGAGACGGGAGCGCTCGTTCTGGTAAAACTAGCGCTCGTAATGGAGATAGCACATTCGTCACGCTGTAACGGACTGAAAAGCACAAGGCTGAAAAGCGCGAATCGTCGCTCAACAAACATTAAATTATGAAGTTCAGCTATAATTTCGATATTTAAGATACTAATCCAGCACACATTTTTGGTAAATTCTTTAGCTATCATGAACAGGTTAGTTGTTTGTTCCCTCAGACCAAAAGGTCCCAGAACTCCTGTAGCAGGTCTATAAGATCCCTCACCCAGCAACTTATTTCCAGTAGAGGTGTAGCATTCTAAGGGATATAAGCAGTCTTCAGCCGTTACTATTTTTTCCTTCTCACTGAGTAAATGGGCTTTCTCACTGACTGATGTGTCATTGGAAACACTTAGTAAGCCCTGTGAGGTTTACAAGTAACAGATTGGGAGATTGGGAGCCCCTGGGTACAACTGGCAGACATGACACATTGACTTCCCACATACCACCTCTACTAGGCTTTTCTGTTCACCAGCTATTTTCTGAGAATTGGGCATTCCTACTGAATAACAAATAACTGTGATTTCACATTCAAAGAAATGAACATAAATAAAAGGGTAAAAGGTTCAATGTATATTAAAGCCTATCTCCAGTCAGAATTTTGGTTTCCTTTGCGTAGAGTGCATGTGGAACCATTACATGTTTGAGGGACAAATAATGCAGAATGAATTCTAGTGAATTTGGCTGTTTAGTAAATCAGGAATAAATGAAGCAAATCACTGGTACACAAATCAGAAAACACTAAAGCCTCGTACACACAATCGGATTTCCATCGGACAAATCCATGGAATTTTGTCCGAAGGGCGTTGGCTGTGAACTTGTTCTGCATACAGGCAGCAGAACCTTTTCAACCAACATTCACGAAACTACGTGGTTTTTCTGCTCTTTAGCGCCACCCTTTGGGCAACTTCTGCTAATGTTGTCTTATGGTTAGCATTGGTTCGGAGCATGCGTGTTTGTACTATGGATTTTAGTCCGACGGACTTGTGTACCCGCGATCGGATAATCCGATGGAACACATTTGTTGTCGGACAATTTGAGAGCATGGCTATCCAACATTTGTTGTCGGAAATTCCGACAACAATTGTCCGATGGAGCATACAGATGGTCGGATTATGCGACAAAAGCCTTCCAGCACACAATTGTCGGAATATCCGATCGTGTGTATGGGCCTTTATATAGTCATACTTAAAGTTAAGCCCTTCTGGTAAATTCGGGATTGCCAGCTTTAGGTTGTCTCCATCAGACCTAAAGCCTCGTACACACGATCGGACTTCCATCGGACAAATCCATGGATTTTTGTCTGAAGGGCGTTGGGCGTGAACTTGTTCTGCATACAGACGGCAGAACTTTTTCATCCAACATTCATGAAACTACATGGTTTTTCTTCTCTTTAGCGCCACCCTTTGGGCAACTTCTGCTAATGTTGTCTGATGGTTAGAATTGGTTTGGAGCATGCGTGTTTGTACTTTGGATTTTAGTCCAACGGATTTGTGTACACACGATCGGATAATCCGTCGGACAATTTGAGAGCATGCACAGCCAACATTTGTTGTCAGAAATTCCGACAACAATTGTCCGATGGAGCATACAGACGGTCGGATTATCCGACAAAACACGTCCGTCGGACAATTGTTGTTGGAATATCCAATCGTGTGTACGGGCCTTTACATTGTCGTAGACTTCCTGTTCCCATAACAATTGCTATGTTCACAAGCTCTCCCCCCAAAGATTATTTTTCTGTGCAGATAGTTGATTCTATCAGGAAATATAACGTACTAACACTATTGATTATGTCACTTCTTTGTTCTCATCATTGTTTGTTCTGTACATACAGTACACTATCCAGATATCACAGGAAAAGCTTGGTGTGTGGCTTGTGAAAATTGCATAGCATTTAATCAGTATTGGACTTTCAGACCTCATCTCCTGTTTGTATTTTATGGCTTATCTCTTTTTTAGTTATTGTAATATAAAAGCTATATGTTGTGTGTTTTTGTCACTATTATTTAGCTATTTTTTTTTTTTTTTAAATGTCTGCTAATGTTTTCTCTTCCACAGGTCTCCTGTAAATAATGACTCGTTCCAGAGCTTGGTCCTAATGATTTCGTAAGTATTGCCTTTTAATTGTTTCAGAAATTGGTAGGTTATATAACATTCTGCATTTCTTAAAGAGAGACACTTTTAAAACATTATTTATTAATGGGAGATTACTATTAATGAATTCCTCCTCTGAAAGTACAGGCTCCCTTCCTTGAATGTTGGTTCATTGGCTTCAGTACTTGTCACTGATCCAAAAACAAGTACTGTATGTAGATATAAAGCTGTGATTTCACTATGACCTTCCTCTGTGTGCTTCTTTTGGGTCAGTGCCTGAGAATGTATTGAAGCCAGAATGAACCAAGCATCTAGAACTTTCCCATGGAGGTCAACAGAGACAGCCTCCATATTTTGGTCAGTACAGGTTTCATTTAAAGGGTCACACCACCAAAAATGTAAATTTAGTGTCTGGTAGGTTGAGTCGCCCACTAGTTATTTCTACCCTTTGGGGTCTCCAGCAGTGGAATCTCCCTGTTTCCTGGCTCAATCTTCACCCACCTTGGAATATTGAGAGTTCCCACCTGTATCAGGTTTTTGTTATATTTGACAGTATTCGCTTGGTATCTGAAGACAAGATATGGTAAAAAGATGGTAGAAACGTGCTAGACTTTTGCCTGTAGATTTTTTCCTTATAGTTTTGTAGCGGTCTCCCCAACTCCCAAGGGCATGATGGTGACCCCCAGAGCCAGGGAGAACTGACATTCCTCCTCGGGGTGCAGGTTACTAGGCATAGTGGGTGTGGTGCAAGATGGAAAGATTGGGTGCCAGTCTTTTTTTTGTAAAAATTAACAAAGAAATTTTATTTCTCTTAACAGGAACGGTGGGAGAGAGGGTTAGGGCACAGGACACCCTTAGGCAAATGTAATAGCAATTAAGGCAAACTCCGTAGAAAAAATAGAACTAGGCAGACAGCAATACAGATAAAGGACCTTTAAGCTGAATGCAGCAATCTGTATCTTGTAGCAACTGCTGTCTCCTATAGCAACAACTTCTCTCACAGTATCCTGCTGTAGATCTTACAGTTTAACTCACAGTATCCCCCTGTAGATCTTCCTGCTTATCTCACAGTATCCCACTGTAGATCCTTACGCTCAGCTCGCCGTCTCTCACTAGACTTCTTGGGCTCTCAGCTATCTGCTGGATTCCTCGAGCTTCACTCCTAGCTAACTGCTGTACTCATCTTCAAGCTTTACTTACAGCTACCCGTCGTACTCCTTCGAGCTTTACTCACAGCTACCCGCTGTCTTCCTGGATAAATCTCCACTGAAGCTTTCCCAGTTACTTCACCGTCTCCGGCTAGTGAAGCGTCTGCTCTGGTACTCCTTCAGAACTTCATCCCTTCCAAAACTTGCCTCTGGTAACCGGAGTGGTCGTCCCTTTGTGGCAACTGCTTCTCCTTTACCTCCGGCAATGATCAGGCTCCCCTCGGGCTGAGCCTCTAACACACGCGGTTCCGCCCCAGGCTTCGGGCTTAACCTTTGCTGCTCCTCCTTTGCAGAACCTTGAATTACTGGATAGGCCTCACTTTGACCTAGCAGCCAGTAGGACTCCTGGATAGGTCTCAGGTCTCAGGTTTGATACACCTCCACCCAGGCCACAGCCCTGGGTGGGAAGAACCCCGATCACCTGACTCCTTACAAATAAATAGCCTATCCCAGCATGCACAGTGGCCAAAGAAACTCCTGCTGATTGGCTGAGACAACTTATTTACCCATCACCTGAATTCACTGCAATCTGTCATCCTAGTACCAAAGGCAACAGCGCCACCTATTGACAGAAGAGAGAGACTACCAATTAAACTCTGACTTAGGACAGAAATCAGTGGATCAAACTATCAATCAGCCAGGCAAGTTACCACCTAGCACAACTAGATTTATTAGCAGCCCTGTTTAGGACCAAGGTGCTACAGTGTTAAAACCAGACAGGTTATAGTGGGGTGGGCTTAAAGGTACCACCTCTGCCCAATATCCTAAAATTTGGTAAAAAAAAAACTATTTTTTATTCTTATATTAAGGGGCACAGTATGAAGTAATTGAGAAATATTGGGTTATGCTGCTGCCTCAGGAGATTGGACATGGGCAAACAAAGCTATAAGGACAGCTTAGTGTGACCCCTCCCACCTGTGGTGGCTGGTGTTTTTTTTGGGGTTTGGCAAACAATCCTCGCCACCACACCCCCCAACCCCCGGTCAGCCGGCCGGGTCACGGGCAGCACAACCTCCCCCAGTCCGGGCCCCGCACTTACCCCATCTCGCGGGCAGCGCGGCGGGTGGTGTCAGCTTCTCTCTGGGCTGCGGGCTGCTTGTTGGCTCAGTTCCCGTCTTCTCCCTCCTATCCATCGTGCGTCTCCTCCCTCCTCCTCCAGACAGCTAATCCGATCGGATATCCTTTTGGCCCATTGGGTGATGGGTCTCATGACCCGCTTCCAAATTGGCCAGGAGGACATTCAGTGTTACAATAGTAAATTTTCATTCGCTATTGTAACACAGCTGGGTGGGCTCGGAGCGCAGTGCTCTGCGCCCCGAGCCCACCTGATTTTAAAGCCTATTAGAGCCTCTGGCTCTAATCACGTGCTTCAAAAAAAAACACCTCCCCATTGGAATCTAGCCTGGGTCGTCCCTGCATGTAGATAAGGGGGCCGGACGCATATATAGGGGGGGGTGGCGCCCGTGCGCCCCTAGTGGACGGGCTGCCACTGCCTCACACTCCTATCATGACTCAGCTTAGGTGTCCTAGGAGATTGCATATTTTCTCTTCTCTGAGAGAAGCAAAACCTTTTATTTTATATATTTTTTTTTATTTCTTAATTTTAGTTGTCATACATACAGAGAAATAAACAATTTCATTAATCCATCAATCATATAAGCTCCAACAAATTCATTCAAAATCCAGTTAACAGCATTACTCCTATCTTAAATACAGCCACAGAAAATATAATAACTAGTTATTTGGGATAGTCCCCATTCTATCGTCCGTAAGGCCCCTTTCACACTGAGGCGCTTTGCAGGCGCTATTGCGCTAAAAATAGCGCCTGCAATGCGCCCCAAAAAAGCCGCTCAATAGTATCCAATGTGAAAGCCCAAGGACTTTAACACTGGAGCGTTGCGCTTGCAGGAGGGTCAAAAAACTCCTGCAAGCCGCATCTTTGAGGCGCAGTAGGAGCGCTAAAAATAGTGCTCCTATAGCGCCCCTGCCCATTGTAATCAATGGGGTAGCACCTCCAAAACGTCCGCAAAACGCCGCAAAGAGGTGTTATTGCAGGCGTTTTTAACCCATTTTCAAAAAAAAAACGGTATAGCGGCGCTAAAAATAGCGCCGCTATACCGCCATCGCATCCAGCGCCTCAGTGTGAAAGTAGCCTTAGACCTGCTTCTCTTGTTTGCCCTGACAACATACTTTGCTATGAAGAAAAACCTTTACATATCTGAAGAGGAAGAAGGAGAAAGTAAAAAGCCCCATTAGGGAAAGAATTCCTAAAAAAAAATAAAAAAACACTGATAGGGGAGGGGGAGTCGGAGTTGAGAAGGAAATGTACCGAGGTAAAGGTGAGTTTACTTTACCATCATCCAGGGTAGTTAGGGCACCCCCAAGGCCCCCCACTCCTCTCTTTTTCAAATACTCTCAGGACCAAAGAGGGAACTCCCTTCCTCCGAGAATTTAAATGTATTCCATTGGCCCCAAGTTTCTACATATGTCTCCTTTAGTTTTTGAGCATCGTTGATAAGATGGCGCAAAATTTATTTACTATATGTTTTCCCCGGTATGTTTGAGACATGTAACAAAAATAAGGCTGGATCTTCTAAGAGGTTATACTCAGTGAATTTCTGTGCTATCCGCCGTATCTTCCTCCAGAAGTACTCCAGTTTTGGGCAGGCCCAAAGAACGTGGAGTAGAGTCCCTCTTTCCTCCTGACACCTCCAACATTTGTCCAGGATCTCCGGGGAGAATTTATTAAGTAATGAGGGTGTACCGTACCATCTTGTCATTATTTTCAAATTTGTTTCTTGGATTCTTGTGGATATTGAAGATTTCAACGCAAGATTTACTATCTGCCTATGTTGTACCTGGGTGAATGTCCTGTCTAGGGATGAGCTTCGAGTTCGAGTCGAACTCATGTTCGACTCGAACATTGCCTGTTCGCCCGTTCGCCGAACAGCGAACAAATTGGGGTGTTCGCGGCAAATTCGAAAAATCTATGGGAGAAATCTAAAGTGCTAATTATAAAGGCTTATATGCAAGTTATTGTCCTAAAAAGTGTTTGGGGACCGGGGTCCTGCCCCAGGGGACATGTATCAATGCAAAAAGAAGTTTTAAAAACTGCAGTTTTTTCGGGAGCAGTGATTTTAATAATGCTTAAAATGAAAAAATAAAAGTGAAATATTCCTTTAAATTTCGTACCTGGGGGGTGTGTATGATATGCATGTGAAGTGGCGCATGTTTCCCGTGCTTAGAACTGTCCCTGCAAAAAATGTCATTTTTGAAAGAAAAAAAGTCTTTTAAAACTGACTCGCGGCTATTAATGAATTGTCGGCTCCCGGCAATACATACAAAAGTCATTGATAAAAAATAAAAAAAAAGCGTGGGGGTTCCCCAGAATTCAATTACCAGGCCCTTCAGGTCTGGAATGGATATTAAGGGGAACCCCGCCGCAAATTTAAAAAAAATTCGACGTGGGGTTCCCCCAAATATCCATTCCAGGCCCTTCAGATCTGGCATGGATTTTAAGGGGAACTCCACCCCAAATTTTAAAAAAATGGCGTGGAGTCCCCCTAAAAATCCATACCAGACCCCTTATCCGAGCACGCAACCTGGCCGGCCGCAGGGGAAAAGGGGGGGACGAGAGAGCGGCCCCCCCTCCCTCCTGAACCGTACCAGGCCACATGCCCTCAACATGGGGAGGATGTCCCCATGTTGATGGGGACAAGGGCCTCATCCCCACAACCCTTGCCCGGTGGTTGTGGGGGTCTGCGGGCGGGGGGCTTATCGGAATCTGGAAGACCCCTTTAACAAAGGGGACCCCCAGATCCCTGCCCCCCCCTATGTGAATTGGTAAGGGGTACATTGTACCCCTACCATTTCACGAAGAAAGCGTAAAAAAATGTTTAAAAAAAACACACAAACACCTTGAAAAAGTCCTTGAATTCTGGGGAACCCCCACGCTTTTTTTTTATTTTTTATCAATGACTTTTGTATGTATTGCCGGGAGCCGACAATTCATTAATAGCCGCGAGTCAGTTTTAAAAGACTTTTTTTCTTTCAAAAATGACATTTTTTGCAGGGACAGTTCTAAGCACGGGAAACATGCGCCACTTCACATGCATATCATACACACCCCCCAGGTACGAAATTTAAAGGAATATTTCACTTTTATTTTTTCATTTTAAGCATTATTAAAATCACTGCTCCTGAAAAAACGGCCGTTTTTAAAACTTCTTTTTGCATTGATACATGTCCCCTGGGGCAGGACCCGGGTCCCCAAACACTTTTTAGGACAATAACTTGCATATCAGCCTTTATAATTAACACTTTAGATTTCGAACGTTCGAGTCCATTGTATTTAATAGGGTTCTAAAGTTTACACGAACATTTTGTCTGTTCGCAGGTTCTGGTGCGAACCGAACAGGGGGGTGTTCGGCTCATCCCTGGTCCTGTCTAATGTAATTTCCCACTTCCTTATATATGGGGGGACATAATCTTCTTGGGGGGCAACCAGTAGTGCATACATTTGCGAGATTAAGTGAGAGCAAGGCCCCGTCCCCTCACATATTTGTTCTAAGGGTGTCAATGTTCCTTGAAATCTATCCGGAGGTGGTAGAGTGTTAAGGAAATGTCACAACTCAGCTCCACTCCAGAAATCAAGACCGAAACAGTCGTTGGATGAGGTTAGTTTGGGTAATGAGGGCCATGTCCCGGTCGCTGTTTGTATAAAATGCGAGGCCTGAAAACACTGCGAGTCTGAGAGTTTCCTGAAAGGTCCCTCCTGTAGTCCCGGAGGGAAACGAGGAATCCCTACAATAGGGTACAGGGGGGAGTTGACAGATGACAATAAAGTGGTAGAGCATATTCGCGAGCAAATACGCAGGGTAGGGCCCAAGGTTGGGTGATTTTTGAGAGCTGAACTCAGGTCTCCAAAGGCACCAAACCGCCCGACGCAATGTGACCTCACACTGTGATTGCTCGATCTTTGGCCATATTTTAAAACTTGCGTGCCTACACCAGTCTACTAGTCGCGCCATATGAGCCGCCTGATAATATTTCTGCATATCTGGTACCGCTACCCCCCATATTGTTTAGGCATTGTCATTATACAGCGTTGAATTCTGGGCCTTTTATGGGCCCAAATGAATTCAGTTATCTTATTTGTCTGTTTAAAGAATTCTGGGGGTATATGAATGGGTAGAGTTTGAAAGAGATAGGAAAATTTTGGCAATATTGACATATTTATTATGTTACATCTACCGAACCAAGAGAAAAGGCCCTGATGCCATTTAGAAAGTAAGACTTTCACTCTACTCAGTAGAGGTGGAAAATTCAACTCAAAGGTTTGGTCCAATTTCGGTGGGATCAACGTGCTCAGGTATTTGAAACCTGTATAGGTCCATCTAAACTTAAAATTAATTTTTAAAGCGTTAATTTGAGTCGTAGTCATAGATACACCCATTGCCTCTGACTTGGACATGTTAATTTTTAAATTGGACAGTGCACCATATTGGTCCAATTCTCTTAGTAGGTTCGGCATAGATATAACAGGTTTAGTAAGGCAGAATAACAGATCATCCGCGTATGCGCATACTTTAGGATGTAAATTTCTGGTTATTAACCCCCTAATATCTGGATTTTGCCTGACCTTACAAAGAAATGGCTCTAAGGTGATAGCAAAAAGGAGTGGTGATAAAGGGCACCCTTGACGGGTGCCGTTAGAGATAGAGAAAGGTTCAGATAGAACTCCATTTGCTTTTATTTGTGCCTCCGGCCTTGTGTATATGCTTGAGATCCACCTTACCATCCTCTCCCTTACCCCCACATACCGTAGGACTGAAAACATAAAAGACCTATTGACCCGGTCGAATGCCTTTTCGGCATCTGCTCCCAGGAACACAGTGGATGTTTTAGAATGACCGTCTAAGTGGACTGGATTTAAAATTTTAATGGTATTATCACGGGCCTCCCGCGTTGGAATGAAGCCTACCTGGTCTGGGTGTACTAATGTATTGTAGCGGGGTCTTTAAATTTAGTTGGGGTACACCTGGGTAGTAGTGTGACCCAGGTGTGTAAATTATGAGAGGTTTTGGACCCCTTTGTATTCGTGGAGGATTGGGTGGTGTATTATTCTCCTTGGCCTGTGGGTGGCGGGGTACCCGCAAGGCTCAAGGTAGAATCACTGCCACAGTGCTACCCTTTTTGTCCCTTTCCGGAGATGGTACGGCGAGGGCGGGGAACCTGCCGTGGTGTCGATGGGAGGAGATAAAAGGGGGAGACGCCCTCACCACGAGGTCTTCGAGGATCTTCTCTTCACGCACCCAGGCACCTTAGGCCTGGGTGCGGGCAGTTCGGAGTTCCGGCCCAGGCGCCCTAGGCCTGACCGGAATGGAGTTGGAGTCCATCCCAGGCACCTTCAGCCTGGGGTAAGGTACTAAATCGTAGGCCTGGGGCCCAGTGACTTCGACTGGGTCCCACAAGGGCGAAGTGATCCGAGGGTCCCGAGGTGGACGGGACCCGCATCTGAGGTGAGGGGGCCGGGGAGGTCACCCGTCCGGAGAGTCCGGAGCAGCATCAACCCGGTGATGGATGGGCCTCCGGTAACTCCCTTGGAGGGACATCTTCCCCTGATAGGGGCCACAGCGCAGTGAAGGTACTCCTAAATACGTTCTCTTGAGTTGCTGGTAGAGACTCACAAGTTCTATGTTCTGTACTAATCAAGGCTACGATAACCGCTGGTGAAACCACAGTGGTTTAGATTGAAATCAGGATAGTGCCTCGACCTGCTCATCCCACCGTATCAGGCTGTTATAACGTTCCAACCAGTTGGCTACTGAAGCACTGTTTATTGTGGAGCTTGCAATAAATTAAGAGTTGGACTGTGATCGGTGTGTGGACTCTGGTTAATGGGAGCAAAGGGAGGTGTCAGCATAGCAGGACTGAGTTTCATAACTAAAACACATTGGCCCGAGGAAGATACTGATACTGGCCTTTACCTCACCCACAGCTATGGGGAGGACATGGGCCGTAGCGCATCTCACCCTGTCGTGTGACATACCCCTAGACAAAGGAGATGGGGTGAGGCCGCTACACGTGGGGGCTCGTGAGTCCGGGATGAAATGTGTATTGACTTTGAAATTTGGAATGGCTGTGTCTGGACTTTGCTGCCCGGAGGAGTTCCGAGCGGGTCGGCCATGTGATTGGCCAAAGTGCGTCCCTGTGCTCGAAGTCGTGGACATGACCCTAAGACGGGAAAGGCCCATGCAGAAAGAGCGGGAAGAGGGAGGAGTCCAGCCGTGTGAAGTACTACATGTGGGGACTTTTGCTGCACTGCGCCATGAGGCACCCCGTGACTGTGCAAATCGTGGGCGGAGACTGGAGAAAGCCCGTGAAAACGCGCAAGTTGTGGGAGGAGTCTGGCCATGTGAGGAGATACACGTGGAGACTCCGGCGCGTGGTCAGTGCGTGATGGAGCAGCAGATAGTCGGGATGGCCTCAAGCTCCCCGTGGATTCCGGTTCCCTACCGCACGAAGATGACTGCTTTTGCTGCTCCCCTTACAGACATGGGGATAAGACTCAGGCTCCGAGGACAGTTGGCTCTGTACACATGCAGAGACACGGAGGCCCTCGGCGTGATCTGTCCCGGATGCTCGGGACTGGTGGTCCACCTGAAGCCATTCGGGTGTTGTGAGGCGTGTAAAGAATTCATGTTCGAGGTGGAACCATCCACAGTAAGGCCCCGGGCCCTCCGCCTCAACAGCCTCACAGGTACCGCTACTCCGGAAAGGGAGATCCAGGCCTTTGCGGAGGTCCCCGTACGCACTGACCAGGGTGACGTGACTGCCCAACCAGAGACTGAGAGAGAAAAATCCAAGGATGCTGCTTCAGTCACCACAGATTCCCTGCTCCCACCTCCGAAGAGGAAAGTCGGCCTGGTGCAGGCCTCCTATGGTCGTGGAAGAGCTTTACCCCGTCGCTTGCCAGGCCTGGATGGATCCGGTTGGAAGAGTCCTGGACATCCCAGTGCTTCAGAAGGTCCAGGTGAGCCAGGGGCTGGGACTGTGGTGGTGGTTGGAGGTGTCGGGAGTCCACAGTTGGTGGAGCCCGCAAGGGAGGGTAGTTCCACGTCTACTAGAGACTACCTTCCCGCCGAGATGTATGACACCTCCGACCTAGAATCGCTGTCAGACTGCGGAGATGACGGGGAAATAGATGAACTGATTTACCGGAAGGGCTGGGATAAACGCCCGTTACCCGTGCTACGTGAACCGCAGGATTCCCCTATGTCTATAGGAGACAGCACACCCCGGGTGCAGACCCCGGAGCTTACGAGGAAGTCTAGTCCTCCGACCAACTTGCCACATTCCACAACATCACCCGTTTTGGTAGCGGGGATGCAGCGCGCTTCATTGCGAGCACCGAGAGCAAAGCCATCTGAGGTAGTGAAAGTACCTCGGCACCCGGAGGCCATTGTCCAGCCAGGAGAAGGTGAGCGGGATGTCATGCCTCCTTTGGCCAGATTGCAACGACTTTTATCCCAGAGAGTCGCCCGTGAGTACAGATGGGAATATCCCTACTTGCCTTGGGACTTACTTTATGAAGTTGAAGTCCTGCGACAGAGATGGTACGACAAATTCGTTTGGGAAAAACTCAAAG
This sequence comes from Rana muscosa, assembly GCA_029206835.1. NCBI lineage: Eukaryota > Metazoa > Chordata > Amphibia > Anura > Ranidae > Rana > Rana muscosa. The sequence goes on from CM055118.1 coordinate 233,586,824, forward strand.
TGCCTCATGCCCGGCGATATCTGTCCTGTTCGCCACCAGTGTCGAAAAAGTTCAAAGACTGCAGAGCAGACTGGATGTTGGGGCGCCACATTTATGCGGACAAGGTGCTTATCTGCCGGAAGGATAAAGAGGACGTTAACTATTCGATTGAGGTTTTCGATAAGCACCTAAAGCCTTTATTCTTGCCTGACCCGAAGTTCTATCTGTGAGAAGAGACTCACTTGTTTTTCCCTGCAGCTTCTGGAAATGTCCTTGCCGGAACATTTGAACTGTACCCTGGTTTTTTATTTGGGTTTGTTTTTCTACTCTTTGGAGGAATGAGAGCAGTTTTTTTTGTTTGTTCTCTCTTCTTCCAGAAATCAAAGACAGAGACTTTGGGGGTAGAATCAGTGTAGGGACGCAGGAAGAATGAAGACTTCACTAAGTGTCATTACCGCGGCACTGTCACCAGGTGGCAGTGTTGCGCAACGGCTGTTGTGATTCTACACTTGCATTACTTTGCTCATTGGAGCGAATGGGTTTCTCGGCTGATAGACTCATTTGTTTCAAGTCAATACAAAATGTTAGGATGTTATGTTTTCTTTTGTTTCCCTTCTGCAGGAAATTCATCCGTCAAGACTACTGAGTATGGGGTGGTTCTTAGACAGTGAAGGGAGGGATTGTATTTATGTATATGTTCAGATGGTTTTATGGAAAAGTTTTATTGTGTTATATTTCCCTTTCCCTTGAGCAGGTCTTGGCACAAACAGGATCTAAATTTTTAGGGATAGCCTCTGGGGTCAGGCTTATGTCACCACTCCATGGGAGACATGGGTTTGCACCAGACGCTGGGGACCAGCGTCAAATCACAGGGGGGAGTATGTAGCGGGGTCTTTAAATTTAGTTGGGGTACACCTGGGTAGTAGTGTGACCCAGGTGTGTAAATTATGAGAGGTTTTGGACCCCTTTGTATTCGTGGAGGATTGGGTGGTGTATTATTCTCCTTGGCCTGTGGGTGGCGGGGTACCCGCAGGCTCAAGGTAGAATCACTGCCACAGTGCTACCCTTTTTGTCCCTTTCCGGAGATGGTACGGCGAGGGCGGGGAACCTGCCGTGGTGTCGATGGGAGGAGATAAAAGGGGGAGACGCCCTCACCACGAGGTCTTCGAGGATCTTCTCTTCACGCACCCAGGCACCTTAGGCCTGGGTGCGGGCGGTTCGGAGTTCCGGCCCAGGCGCCCTAGGCCTGACCGGAATGGAGTTGGAGTCCATCCCAGGCACCTTCACCCTGGGGTGAGGTACTAAATCATAGGCCTGGGGCCCAGTGACTTCGACTGGGTCCCGCAAGGGCGAAGTGATCCGAGGGTCCCCGAGGTGGACGGGACCCGCATCTGAGGTGAGGAGGCCGGGGAGGTCACCCGTCCGGAGAGTCCGGAGCAGCATCAACCCGGTGACGGATGGGCCTCCGGTAACTCCCTTGGAGGGACATCTTCCCCTGATAGGGGCCACAGCGCAGCGAAGGTACTCCTAAATACGTTCTCTTGAGTTGCTGGTAGAGACTTACAAGTTCTATGTTCTGTACTAATCAAGGCTACGATAACCGCTGGTGAAACCACAGTGGTTTAGATTGAAATCAGGATAGTGCCTCGACCTGCTCATCCCACCGTATCAGGCTGTTATAATGTTCCAACCAGTTGGCTACTGAAGCACTGTTTATTGTGGAGCATGCAATAAAATAAGAGTTGGACTGTGATCGGTGTGTGGACTCTGGTTAATGGGAGCAAAGGGAGGTGTCAGCATAGCAGGACTGAGTTTCATAATGAAAACACATTGGCCCCAGGAAGATACTGATACTGGCCTTCACCTCACCCACAGCTATGGGGAGGACATGGGCCGTAGCGCATCTCACCCTGTCGTGTGACATACCCCTAGTCAAAGGAGATGGGGTGAGGCCGCTACAGTAGTCAAATGTGGTTGTATACGTGTGGCTAATATTTTTGAAAATAACTTAAGATCTACATTCAATAATGAAATGGGGCGATAGCTGCCACATATTGATGGGTCCTTATCCTCATTCGGAATAACAGTAATATGTGCTTTCAGGGTTTCTGGAGTAAATCCTGTCCCATGTCCCATTGCAATAAATGTTTGTACCATCTGCTTACCCAACTGAGGGAAAAATGTCTGGTAGTATTTATGTGTAAAGCCATCCAGACCCGGAGCTTTCCCGGGTTTGGATGTCCTGATGGCCTCTTGCAATTCCTCTAAGGTAATAGCCACGTCCAACTCTTCTCAAATCTGTTCTGTCAATTGAGAAATACCCGAAGAGGAAATATATTACTCCATGATATTTTGAGGTTGTGATCTGGTAGGCAAATTATATAGGGATTAGTAAAATCTACGGAAGGTCGAGACAATCTGGGAGGGAAGGTGTACCTTTCTACCTTCGGGGTCCACTAAGTGGAGGACATATGAATCCTCTGTTCCTGTAAAGCTCTAGCCAGTGAGCGGCCGCATTTGTCTCCTGTTTCATAATAATATTTCCGGCATCTCTGAAGTGCTGCCTTTGCTCTATGTTGGAGTAACTCTGTCGCTTGTCTACGCAATTTAAGGAGTTCTGTCTCCCCTGTACACCTCGTGCTCTGTTTATGTTGGGTCTCTAACATCTGTATATCTATCAGTAATTGGGCCAATTGGGCCTCCCTTTCCTTTTTTATTCTGGAATCATGCTCAATGAGTACCCCTCTTATTACCGGTTTGTGCGCTTCCCAAATTTTCCCTGCATCTGTGTCCTCTACAGTATTATATTGAAAATAGTACTGCAATTCCTTAATAAATTCCTCTACCACCATCTTATCTTCCATCAGACTCTCATTCAATCGCCACTCTGTCCTCTTGTCAGAGGAATACTCATTCATAGTTAATGTCAGTGAGACCGGAGCGTGGTCTGACCATGTAATACTACCTATAGCCACCTCTTTAACCGCCGTTAACATACTCTGAGGAGTGAAAAATAAGTTGATTCTAGAATATACTTTATGTGGCACTGAATAAAAGGTGTAGTCTCTTTTGTCGGGGTGATATGCTCTCCATGCGTCAGTCAGTTGGTAATTATGCAATATTTGTAAGACTCGTTTACGTAGACCTGTAGCTACCGAGGAGCTTCCCCCTGATGTGTCCATCTTCGGGTCTAGGGGAGGATAAAAATCGCAAAACCTTTTATTTACTGTTTATCAAGATTCTTTGAGATGCTGCATAGCCAGAATGGGCTAATTTTGCAACTTTCTGGACTGACTGATATTTGCCAATGCCAAAGAAAACAATACCCAAACTCCACTAAGAGGAGAAAGCAGGGCTTACCTAAGTGGATGCAGAACCGGCCGTTGCTGCATCAGTCCCCCACAAGTTCTAAGACTGAGAACCGAGCAATCAAACACCGCTGATCGCTCTGTCTTTAGAGCTCCGTGAGCAGAGAGCTGGTGACTGACAACCACCGATGTCTGCTCTGCCCCCCACGCTCACTGGAGTGCTGGACTGTGGTGGGGGCGGCTGGCTCAGGCCCAGCCAGGTGCCGGTCCAGGGTGGGTCCTGATCATATTGTTGTGATCTTTCCCTGGCTTGGACAGGCCCTGAATGTCAGCCAACAGTGGGCTTTTGATGAAAATGGGTCACAGGAGTGCAGAAATAACTGCATTCCTGTGATCCTCAGGAGAAGTAGAGCCAAACTTTGCCTGTACCTCTTATTTATTAGTGTAGCGCTACCCCCAGTTAAGAGAGCCGCTGGATTTGTTTCGGGCCCTGTGTACAGCACCGCCAACCCCCGGTAGTCTACTCGACCCACTCTGGCACAGCTAGTCTAGGGATTGTTCTCGTATCACAATCTAACAGTATATGCACACAATCTATCTTTGTCGTCAGAGTCTTCGAGTCCTCGAGTGTGACAGTGATAACCCTAATGCACCAAGGCCTGAGGTGTGCCTTGGCCTAGCTGGTCAGTATGCCTGAAAAGTGGGCATACCCTGAATGTAAGAATAAGAATAAGGAAAATAGAATGAGTATGCATGAATCTGGGGGAACGGGTGGGTGGGAGCCCAGAAATGACGGCAACCCAGACCCGACAGGGGAGGAGGCTTAAGTAGCCCTCTCAGTCTCCTCCCACAAATACAGGCTGGCCTGCGGCCAGCCTTACCACTTGTCGTCAGAGTCTTCGAGTCCTCGAGTGTGACAGTGATAACCCTAATGCACCAAGGCCTGAGGTGTGCCTTGGCCTAGCTGGTCAGTATGCCTGAAAAGTGGGCAAAAAGAGACAACTGTAGGTGAAGAAGGGAAGGTAACGAACAGAGAAGTAGCACGCACCCGGACGGCAACAGTATCTGAACCCGGTCCCGTGCAAGAATGGAATAAGCCTGATGCCCGGCACAATCCAAACATGAGAATGACCTGCTAGCAAATGAGAGGATACGTGGGGGGAAAGGAAGCGAAGGCTGGCCCGAGGAGCCTCTGCAACCGATGGGCGAGTAGATCGTAATACTCCAACCGGACATCAAAGATGTGCCTCCGGCCTACCCATACTAGGTATGGGGAAGAGAGGGAGAGGGCAAAAATTGACAACTGGCAGGAGTTGTAGGACTGGATACCTGGAGGATGGGTTGCCGGAGTAGGCAGAAAAGGCCAAGCGCTACGGCAATGAGCATAGTCAAGCATGGGAGAAACATGCCAGACACAGAACACTGGTCCCACCTGACTCAATCGGATCGTGCCACCGCCTGTGACCTGACAAGCGACTGAATCCTGAACCTAGAAAGGAAGGTCAGACTCCATCCCGGGCAAGAAGTCTCATGGCATGATGCAGACATGCCTGGACAAAAGATCAGAGCCGCTAGCGGAACCCCAAACCCACCCCTGTGGCCGACAAGGGGCCGTGGCTCAGCACACACCCCGAGAAAGACTGTGAAACCCTAGGTGGTGACCAGGGCCTCAGCAACAGAACGACGATTTTAGTAAAATGAAGACTGCTTCCTACCCAAGGGTGAACCCAGTGATGAATGACATCCGCACCAATCAACTAGCCCTGGCAACGGGCAGGACTGATGGAAGCGAGTGCAAGCAATGTTTGATGAAGGCGAAGATGCCAGCGCAGCCCAACCTGAGAACACAAACCAGAGAAATGACAGACAACCAGACATGAGAACAACAACGAGCCTACCTAAGAAGAGAACATGCAGAAGTGACAAGACCACCGCGCGTACATGAACCTGATGACGGATGACCCCCCCCCCACCTTGTGTGAGTGGCGAGTGAGCCCGAGTAACCTGTAGCGCAGACACAGGCAATTAACTGAACACTCAGGGCTGGTGTACCCACGGACCGTGGTGGGTGATCGTATAGGTGTAAGAATGAACGTGCATCGTATGACGTATGGTATACGGGCGAGAAGATTGTGGTCAACAATCATTAAAAACGAAACCTCAGCCCGTATGGATCTGTAGACGTGACAGATCCGGAAATGTGTGCCCTAACTAACCCAGGTACAAACATGGACGAAGACAACATGATACATAGAAACCAACAAAGAAGAGAACAGCTACCGGAGTATGCCGTGACTGGACCACAACACCCCTCTGGAACGCTAAGACTGAAACGTTGCAACGGAAATGCTGAGACTGAATGCTGAGGCGAAAAATGCTACGACAGAAATCTAGGGGCAGAAATGCAAGGACAGAAATGCTGAAACGGAAACGTTTGAGGCAGAAATGTGAAGATGGAAACGCTGAGACTGCAACGCTGAGGCAGAAATGGAAAGACGGAAATCCTGGAGGCAGAACGCTAAGACAGGAATGCTGAGGCAGAAACGCAATGCCAGAATCCTGAGGCAGAACGCAGAGCAGAAACACCATGACAGAAAAACCCAGCGGCAGATACGCTATGATGGAAATGCTGAGACTGGACACGGAGACAGAAATACTGGGGCAGAATGCTACGACGGACACGCAGCAACAGAAATCCTGGGGCAGAGACGCTATGACAGAAATCCTGGGGCAGAAAACGCAGACAGAAATCCTGGGGCAGAAAACGCAGACAGAAAACCTGGGGCAGAAAACGCAGACAGAAAACCTGGGGCAGAAAACGCAGACAGAAAACCTGGGGCAGAAAACGCAGACAGAAATCCTGGGGCAGAAAACGCAGACAGAAATCCTGGGGCAGAAAACGCAGACAGAAATCCTGGAGCAGAAAACTCAGACAGAAATCCTGGGGCAGAAAACGCAGACAGAAATCCTGGAGCAGAAAACTCAGACAGAAATCCTGGGGCAGAAAACGCAGACAGAAATCCTGGGGCAGAAAAACGCAGACAGAAATCCTGGGGCAGAAAAACGCAGACAGAAATCCTGGGGCAGAAAAACGCAGACAGAAATCCTGGGGCAGAAAAACGCAGACAGAAATCCTGGGGCAGAAAACGCAGACAGAAATCCTAGGGCAGAAAACGCAGACAGAAATCCTGGGGCAGAAAACGCAGATAGAAATCCTGGGGCAGAAAACGCAGATAGAAATCCTGGGGCAGAAAAAACATAGACAGAAATCTCGGGGCAGAAATGCTGAGGCAAAAAACGCAGACAGCAATACTTGGGCAGGAAAACTATGACAGGAACGCCGGGCAGAAAACGCTATGACAGGAACGCCGGGGCAGAAACGCTATGACAGGAACGCCGGGGCAGAGACGCTATGACAGAAAACGCCGGGGCAGAGACGCAATGACAGAAACGCCGGGGCAGAGACGCAATGACAGAAACGCCGGGGCAGAGACGCAATGACAGAAACGCCGGGGCAGAAACGCAATGACAGAAATGCTGGGGCAGAAACGTAATGACAGAAATGCTGGGGCAGAAACGCAATGACAGAAATGCTGGGGCAGAAACGCAATGACAGAAATGCTGGGGCAGAAACGCAATGACAGAAATGCCGGGGCAGAAACGCAATGACAGAAATGCTGGGGCAGAAACGCAATGACAGAAATGCTGGGGCAGAAACGCAATGACAGAAACGCTGGGGCAGAAACGCAATGACAGAAACGCAATGACAGAAATGCTGGGGCAGAAACGCAATGACAGAAATGCTGGGGCAGAAATGCAATGACAGAAATGCTGGGGCAGAAATGCAATGACAGAAATGCTGGGGCAGAAATGCAATGACAGAAATGCTGGGGCAGAAATGCAATGACAGAAATGCTGGGGCAGAAACGAAATGACAGAAATGCAATGACAGAAATGCTGGGGCAGAAACGCAATGACAGAAACGCTGAGGCAGGAAACGCAATGACAGAAAACGCCGGGGCAGAAACGCAATGACAGAAATGCCAGGGCAGAAATGCCGGGGCAGAAACGCAATGACAGAAATGACGGGGCAGAAACGAAATGACAGAAATGACGGGGCAGAAACGAAATGACAGAAATGACGGGGCAGAAACGCAATGACAGAAATGACGGGGCAGAAACGCAATGACAGAAATGACGGGGCAGAAACGCAATGACAGAAATGACGGGGCAGAAACGCAATGACAGAAATGATGGGGCAGAAACGCAAAGACAGAAATGACGGGGCAGAAACGCAATGACAGAAATGCTGGGGCAGAAAACGCAATGACAACGCTGGGGGAGAACGCAATGACAGAAATGCTAGGGCAGAAACGCAATGACAGAAATGCCGGGGTAGAAACGCAAAGACAGAAATGCTGGGGTAGAAACGCAATGACAGAAATGCTGGGGTAGAAACGCAATGACAGAAATGCCGGGGTAGAAACGCAATGACAGAAATGCCGGGGTAGAAACGCAATGACAGAAATGCCGGGGTAGAAATGCAATGACAGAAATGCCGGACACCAAACGGATGGCCCCCCCATCTCTTGACACCAGCATGGACAGCCTCCCATCCTTAGACAACAGCATGGACGCCCCCCCCTCTCCATACCAGCATGGACAGTCCCCCCCTCTGTACCAGCATGGACGGCCCCCCCCCTCACAACACCAGCATGGACGCCCCCCCTCTCTCTACCATCATGGACGTCCCCCCCCCTCTCTATACCAGCATGGACGCCCCCCCTCTCTATGCCAGCATGGACGGCCCCCCCCTCTCAACATCAGCATGGACGACGCCCCCCCTCCCATACTCCGAGCCCCGGGAAGGATTAAACAGCCGAGTGGGCGGCCTGACAAGATGCCAGCGTGAGTTTAGAGGAGTGAGTGGGAGGGTGGGCGCCCAAACAGACAGGGTGGAGGAGCGGGCGGCCCTGCAAAAGATGGCGGCGTGCGCTCGGAGGAGGGAGTGGGTGGAGGGCGGGCAGCCTGCATGAGTCCCAACGTGTGGAAGGACGGATGAGCGGGCGGGTGACCCCCCCCCCCTCTGAAGCCGGCATGAGCCCAACGAAAGATGACCCAGTGCGATCAGAGGAGTGGGAGGGAGGACGGACGGACGGACGGACCCCCCCCCCCTCACTGTGCGAGCCCGGAGGAGTGGGAGGCAGGACGGAGTGGCCCTCCCCTGAGTCCGAGCCCGGAAGGAGGAGCAGGTAACAAGCGGGCGGCCCTGCACCCGAAGCTGGCGTGTGTCCGGTCGTAAGGACAGTGAAGAGCGGGCATGACACGTGGCGAGGCCCCCCCCCCTCTGGCGGTCCCCCCTCTCTAGAATACCGGGGGGGGGGAGATTGAGAAGACAACAGGCGGTCCCTCAGAAGATTGAGCAGCGAGGAGTGGTGGGGCCCCCTCCCCACCCGACCATGCGGGATTAGCCCAGCAAGGAAGGTGGATGGATGGATGGACAGACGCCGCCCCCCCCCCCCCCCCGGCGAGCGCACCGTGGGAAGCGGGCGGCACCCAGCCAGAGAGAGGCCAGATGAAGCCCTGCGGAAGTGGTGGGTGGAAGGAAGGATAGCAAGGAAGGTTGATGTGGAGACAGACGAGACCCCCCGGGGCTGGGAGAAGCGGACGGGCGGCCCCCATGGTGCAGGATGGAACATGGCCTGCAAGGGAGGGGGGGGGGAGGGGGGCAGGCTGCCCCCACGAAGCTAAAGGAACCCAGGGGTAGAGGAACGATACCATGAAACGGCCGACCACCGTGCTGTAAGGAGGCCGGACATGATGTGCGTCGGCGGCGTCGCCCAGAAATGACGGCAACCCAGACCCGACAGGGGAGGAGGCTTAAGTAGCCCTCTCAGTCTCCTCCCACAAATACAGGCTGGCCTGCGGCCAGCCTTACCACATATTGCAAGGGTAACCTCTTTGCATGAAGATAACACACTGATAGCAAGTGATAAAATATAACGTTTCTTTACTTTGGATAAAAGGCACAAGGTTAACACATAACACATATATGTCGGCAGAGCCCTGCAGACAGAAAGTATAATACAGGCGATTACCTGCCAAGTGCAGCTATCTCTATCTACGCGCCCTTATGGCGCAGCAACAAAAGTTCTACCTACGGATCAGGCCTGAACCAGCTTTAGACTCAGTCTCTGGAAGATCAATTTCTTCGCATGCAACTTGACTGGTGGTGCACAACAGGAACAGTAATTTGTAATCCAAAGGGTAGGAAAATTAAAAGGGAGAATGAACCACTCACAGGAGACTACTCAACTCAGTTCCGCCACTAGTCTCCTGTGGGACAGTAAATAGAACCAGGAGGGCCAAGGCAGTCTCTAGGCCTAGTTAAAGTACAGTTTATATGAATGAGCAGGTGCTCGCTCACCACTCCGGACGCGATCCCAGTCCGGGACTTCCACCTACTGTGTCTCTGCACGCAGTGTCCGCAACGGCCGGGTCCCCGGTCCAACTGATGTCCAAACTCGACAAGTCAGGTGCCACTCAGGCTCCGCAGTGGGGGTGGAAGGCTCTCTGGAAGTTTGTGAAAGGCCCCTGGCTTCAGGCCCTGCACTGCAGCAGATCCGCACAGGAAGACCTGTTGATTGCAGCGCGGTGTCCAAAGAGGCCGAGCTCCGCCTCGCCCTCTTCTTATATAGCCCCTCCCATGAGTCTCTGCGGTGTCTAAATGCACCCTGGGTGCCGAACGGGGCTCTGGGTAACGTAGTCCCGGGGCCTTAAAGGAGACCCCGCTACATTAGCTTCTGGCTTTCTGTGAGCTGCAAAAAGGTCAGACAGGGTCATAACCCATGATTAAGCTCCAAGGGGCGGAGCAAAAGCATCGGGGGGCGTTGCCTGGTTGGAGCCCAGGCTGAGGTTATAATACACCATTCCTAGTGGGTCTGCTTTGACGTGCGGCTACAGGGATAACCACTTCACCACATCCTGAGTTTCAGTGCTGTACTGCCTGTCTGCTGCAGGGGCTATACAGAACACTGCTGCAGTTAGTTACTAGAACTGTGCCCTACATTGTGAGACATGTGCCTCCACCTTAAGGGTTGGCAGGAGCATGGTAAGTGCCTTTATGGAATGGCTGTGACACTTTGTAAAATCTGTTGCGCACCTTAATGGTGGGACTGTGACACTTTTTTAATATTTCATGCACCACCTACAGCACCTGCATAATTCTGGCCTGTACATGAACACTGGCTGCCGATGTGCAGCACTAAATCTGTATGGTTTGCACTCCTCGTTTCGTTCACGCTTGTGAAGTGAATTTCTACCAGCTCCTCATAAGGCAGTGTCCCTGTCCTCCTTGCTGACAAATGACCTGGTCAAAGACAGCACTTAAAGTGGTTGTAAACCCACTCTTGCAACTTGCACCTACAGGTAAGCCTAGATTAAGGCTTACCTGTAGGTGTTTGCAATATCTCCTAAACCTACAAGGTTTAGGAGATATTTGCAAAAAAAAGAGTACACCGATGTGTACAGCGCAGGCTTTTACTGCTCCCGCGCGAATGCGCGGAGTGACGTCATCGCCACTTCGGCCAATCACAGCGCCGGAGCGGCGATACCAGGAAGAAGCTCCAAGGGGACATGGCGGCAGAGGGGAACGAGGAGGACTTTGGAGGCTTCGATTTCAGGTAAGTGCCACATAATGAGCTAGTATGCTGTGCATACTAGCTCATTATGCCTTTCTCTTGCAGGGTCTTATTTTATCCCGTTTGTAGCGCACCCACCCCAGCCTTTACCTGATTTTATTCTATTTGGCTCATTCGCAGGAAAAGACTGAGGCACACCGCACCACAAGCCCCTACCCTCCTGGATGGGGAGGTTGAGCGGTGTTAGTTTCTCGGGCCTGCCTGCAGCCAGTGTTTGAAAACCTCCAGAGCTGACCTCGTTTCTGGGGTAGCCAGAAACAAGTCCTTAGTTCTCCCCAGTAAGCAACTGTCCACACCAACTGAAAAGTCCAACTTCTTATTTATTCGTAATGGCAATAAATAGTCTCTTTGAGAGCAGACAGGTTGAGACAAACACGGGTCAGATAAGGTGGGAGGAGGTCCAGGCACAAACTTAATTTAGGGTTTCTCCTGTTCTGGTTAGCACGAACAGGCTTGGCGCATGGTCCCTGTCACGGACCATGAGGTTGGTCACTGCCACTGACCTGGTGAATAGTTGCAAGTCACTGCCACTGACATGGTGTGCGTAGAGTCACTGCCACTATGACATAAATAACCCGCACTTCCTTCTTTGAGTAACTTGGCACCTTTTTTGGATAAGAACATTCCTTCGGAGAGTTACCAGAGGCCCCCTCTGTCACCACGGCTCTGCGCTGGGTCTTCAGAAAGGGTCCCCTCCCTGGCCTCCTCGATCCTGGATACGGGTCCCCTCGCAAGGCAGATCCCTGGGAGCTTCGATCCTTAGCGGACCCCAGCCGAAGGTTGCTGCGTTCCAGGCCCTCGCCAAAGTACCTCACCCCAGACTGAAGGTGTCTGGGATGGAAACAGCAGCTCCGTCTCCGGGCCTAGGGCACCCGGAGACAACACGCTCACCCAGGCCTCCGGGCCTAGGGCACCCGGAGGCGACACACACACCCAGGCCTGAGGTGCTTGGGCGCGGAACCAACAACAACCCCTCTGGAAGATGGCCGCCCCCTTTTATATCCTCTCCCGACAGGCACAGCAGGTTCCCCGCCCCGCCGTACTGCTGCCGAGAGGGGACAAGAAAAGGCACAACCCTGTACCAAGGTTCAACCCCGCCTATGGCAACAGCGCCACCTATAGGCCCCAGGGAACTGCACATCAGTACTATCTCCCAGGGACAGAAATGGTCCATGAAACCTAAAAATTAGTGCATCTGAGCCTAGTTACCACTCAGATGCTCCCCCTAAACATTTTTTCGGGGGGGGGGTTTACTTCCTCTTTAATCCTTCCTGCTCTGCAGCTTGTCCACGAATAGCCCTTGCTGTTACTGTCTTACTTACAAACCTTTTATATGCCAGCCTATGGTGACCTAGTCACAAAAGGCCATTAATGCCTCCTGTTCTACAGTTGTACAGATCTCACTTGTATGTTGCTAGTATTGTGGATCATGAGCACAAGTAAAGCCGACCTACAGAACTTTCCGGCTCATGATCCTGCAACAGTTTTGGGGCAGACTACAGTGTTCCTAAAGGTTCTGACACTGATAGCCCAAACCATTGTCCCATGCTACAATCCATACTCTCCTAGAAGTCTCAGCTTCCTCAGGTGTGGCCCCCCCATTTCTAAGTTATTCAAAGAGGATTCGGGGGTGAAGTTCGCGTTTCCCAATATTGAAGCTAATGGGGTATGTAAGGATTGAAACTTGTGAGATTTAAGTAGTCTGTCCCATATGCTCAGAGATAGAGAGTGCCGGACATAGAATCGGGGGTCTTTGCTTAGGGGATAACCAAAGAATGGAGGAAATTGGGTGTGTCTTACAGGCTTCGGCCTCTATCTGCATCCAAATTGGATGGGGTCGTGAGCTCTGGAATCTATTAATGTGAGCCAGCTGTGCAGCATAGTAATACTTTAATAGATCTGGGAAGCCTAGTCTGCCTTTTCTCTTGGGAGCATATAACATACGTATATTCACCCTAGGCCTCTTATTCCCCCAGATGAATGACAAGAGTTTAGTTTGGAATGATTTCAGGTCTAGTTTGGCTAGTGCCACTGGTAGTGTTCTAAAGAGATATAAAATTCTCGGTAGCACATTCATTTTAACCGAGTGTAGTCTACGGTGGGTGGAGCGACCATCTTGTCAGGTCTGCCCCTATATTTTTGAACAGTGCAGGGTAATTTTGTGAGTACAGTGTATTCCAAGATGGGGTGAGGTTTATTTCCAAATATGGGAGGGTATCTGTTTTCCATATGAATTTGTAAGATCGTTTTAGGGTGGAGATCATGGATTCTTCTAAGGAGATGTTCATGGCCTGTGATTTGTCATGGTTAATTTTTAGGCCTGAGATTAGGGATGAGCCGAACACCCCTTGGTTCGGTTGGCACCAGAACCTGCGAACAGACCGAAAGTTCGCCCAAACTTTAGAACCCTATTAAATACAATGGACGCAAACGTTCAAAATCAAAAGTGCTAATTATAATGGTTAATATGCAAGTTATTGTCCTAAAAAGGGTTTGGGGACCCGGGTCCTGCCCCAGGGGACATGTATCAATGCAAAAAGAAGTTTTAAAAACTGCAGTTTTTTTCGGGAGCAGTAATTTAATGATACATGAAGTGAAAAAAAATAAGTGAAATATTCCTTTAAATATCGTACCTGGGGGGTGTCTAAAGTTTGCCTGTGAAGTGGCACGTGTTTCCCATGTTTAGAACTGTCCCTGCACAAAATGAAATTTCTAAAGAAAAAAAAGTCATTTAAAACTGCTTGCCGCTTTAACCACTTAAGCCCCGGACCATTTTGTAGCTAAAGGACCAGAGGTGTTTTCAGAATTTTGCACTGCGCTGCTTTAACTGGAAATTGTGCGGACATGCAATGTTGTACCCAAACAAAATTTGCGTCCTTTTCTTCCCACAAATAGAGCTTTCTTTTAATGGTATTTGATTGCCTCTGTGATTTTTATTTTTTGCGATATAAACGGAAAAAGACAAAAAATTTGGAAAAAAAATGATATTTTCTACTTTTTGTTATAAGAAAAATCAAATAAACTCAATTTTAGTCATACATTTAGGCCAAAATGTATTCAGCCACATGTCTTTAGTAAAAAAAAATGTCAATAAGCATATATTTATTGGTTTCCGCAAAAGTTATAGCGTTTACAAATTAGGGTACATTTTCTGGAATTTACACAGCTTTACATTTATGACTGCCTATCTAATTTCTTGAGGTGCTAAAATGGCAGGGCAGTACAAAACCCCCCCAAATGACCCCATTTTGGAAAGTAGACACCCCAAGGAAATTGCTGAGAGGCATGTTGAGCCCATTGAGTATTTTTTTTTTTGCCCCAAGTGATTGAATAATGACAAAAAAAAAAAAAATACAAAAACGTGTCACTAAATGATATATTGCTCACACATGCCATGGTTATATGTGGAATTGCACCCCAAAATACATTCTGCTGCTTCTCCTGAGTATGGGGATACCACATGTGTGGGACTTTTTAGGAGCCTAACCACGTACGGGACCCCGGAAACCAAGCACCGCCTTCAGGATTTCTAAGGGCGCAAATTTTTGATTTCACTCCTCACTACCTATCACAGTTTCGAAGGCCATAGCAAAAATAGCACAAAACCCCCCCAAATGACCCCATTTTGGAAAGTAGAAACCCCAAGCTATTTACTGAGAGGCATGTTCAGTCCATGGAATATTTTATATTTTGCCACAAGTTGCGGGAATATGACAAACTTTTTTTTTTTTGCACAAAGTTGTCACTAAATGATATATTGCTCACACATGCCATGGGCATATGTGAAATTACACCCCAAAATACATTCTGCTGCTTCTCCTGAGTACGGGGATACCACATGTGTGGGACTTTTTGGGAGCCTAGCCACGTACGGGACCCCAAAAACCAAGCACCGCCTTCAAGATTTCTAAGGGCATAAATTTTTGATTTCACTCCTCACTACCTATCACTACCTATCACAGTTTTGAAGGCCATAAAATGCCCAGATGGCACAAAACCCCCCCAAATGACCCCATTTTGGAAAGTAGACACCCCAAGCTATTTGCTGAGAGGCATGTTGAGCCCATTGAATATTTTTTTTTTTTTTTGTCCCAAATGATTGAATAATGACAAAAAGAAAAAAAAATGTACAAAAAGTTGTCACTAAATGATATGTTGCTCACACATGCCATTATTATATGTGGAATTGCACCACAAGATACATTCTGCTGCTTCTCCTGAGTACGTGGATACCACATGTGTGGGACTTTTTGGGAGCCTAGCCACGTACGGGGCCCCAAAAACCAAGCACCACCTTCAGGATTTCTAAGGGCGTAAATTTTTGATTTCACTCCTCACTACCTATCACTACCTATCACAGTTTTGAAGGCCATAAAATGCCAAAATAGCACAAAACCCCCCCAAATGACCCCATTTTGGAAAGTAGACACCCCAAGCTATTTACTGAGAGGCATGTTTGGTCCATGGAATATTTTATATTTTGCCACAAGTTGCGGGAATATGACAAACTTTTTTTTTTTGCACAAAGTTGTCACTAAATGATATATTGCTCACACATGCCATGGGCATATGTGAAATTACACCCCAAAATACATTCTGCTGCTTCTCCTGAGTACGGGGATACCACATGTGTGGGACTTTTTGGGAGCCTAGCCGCGTACGGGACCCCAAAAACCAAGCACCGCCTTCAAGGTTTCTAAGGGCATAAATTTTTGATTTCACTCCTCACTACCTATCACAGTTTTGAAGGCCATAAAATGCCAAGATAGCACAAATCCCCCAAAATGACCCCATTTTGGAAAGTAGACACCCCAAGGAAATTGCTGAGAGGCATGTTGAGCCCATTGAATATATTTTTTTTGTCCCAAGTGATTAAATAATGACAAAAAGAAAAAAAAATGTACAAAAAGTTGTCACTAAATGATATATTGCTCAAACATGCCATGGTTATATGTGGAATTACACCCCAAAATACATTTTGCTGCTTCTCCTGAGTACGGGGATACCACACGTGTGGGACTTTTTGAGAGCCTAGCCGCGTACGGGGCCCCGAAAACCAAGCACCGCCTTCAGGATTTCTAAGGGCACAAATTTTTGATTTCACTCCTCACTACCTATCACAGTTTTGAAGGCCATAAAATGCCAAGATAGCACAAAACCCCCACAAATGACACCATTTTGGAAAGTAGACACCCCAAGCTATTTGCTGAGAGGCATGGTGAGTATTTTACAGCTCTCATTTGTTTTTGAAAATTAAGAAAGACATTTTTTTTTTCTTTTTTCAATTTTCAAAACTTTGTGACAAAAAGCGAGATCTGCAAAATACTCAACATACCTCTCAGCAAATAGCTTGGGATGTCTACTTTCCAAAATTGGGTCATTTGGGGGGGGTTTTGTGCCATCTGGGCATTCCATGGCCTCCGAAACTGTGATAGGCAGTGAGGAGTGAAATCAAAAATTTACACCCATAGAAATCCTGAAGGCGGTGCTTGGTTTTTGGGGTCCTGTACGCGGCTAGGCTCTCAAAATGTCTCACACATGTGGTATCCCCGTACTCAGGAGAAGAAACAGAATGTATTTTGGGGTGCAATTCCACATATAACCATGGCATGTTTGAGCAATATATCATTTAGTGACAACTTTTTGTACATTTTCTTTTTCTTTTTGTCATTTTTCAATCACTTGGGACAAAAAAATAAAATATTCAATGGGTTCAACATGCCTTTCCGCAAATAGCTTGGGGTGTCTACTTTCCAAAATGGGGTCATTTGGGGGGGTTTTGAACTGTCCTGGCATTTTATACGCAACATTAAGCTTACATCCACTCTTCTAACCACTTGAAGACAAAGCCCTTTCTGACACTTTTTGTTTACATGAAAACATTTTTTTTTTGCAAGAAAATTATGTTGAACCCCCAAACATTATATATTTTTTTAAAGCAAAGGCCCTACAGATTAAAATAGTGGATGTTGCATTTTTTTTTTCCACACAGTATTTGCGCAGCGATTTTTCAAACGCATTTTTTGGGGAAAAAACACACTTTTTTTATTTTTAATGCACTAAGAAACACTATATTGCCCAAATGTTTGATGAAATAAAAAAGATGATCTTAGGCCGAGTACATGGATACCAAACACGACATGCTTTAAAATTGCGCACAAACGCACAGCGGCGACAAACTACATTAATTTTTAAAAGCATTTAAAAGCCTTTACAGGTTACCATGTTAGATTTACAGAGGAGGTCTACTGCTAAAATTACTGCCCTCGATCTGACCTTCGCGGTGATACCTCACATGCATGATGCAATTGCTGTTTACATATGACGCTAGACCGACGCTTGCGTTTGCCTTTGCGCAAGAGCAGGGGGGGACAGAGGTGCTTTTTTTTTTTTTATTATTTATTTTGCTTTTTTATTTTATTTTTACCATTTTTATTGTTATCTCAGGGAATGTAAATATCCCCTATGATAGCAATAGGTAGTGACAGGTACTCTTTTTTTTTTAATTTTTTGGGGGGTTAGACCCTAGATCTTTCCTCTGCCCCCAAAGCATCTGACCACACCAAGATCAGTGTGATAAAATGCTTTCCCAATTTCCCAATGGCGCTGTTTATATCCGGGGGGGGGGGACATTCCCTCCCACTGCTTGTAAAAGCAGTCTAGAGGCTAATTATCTGCTAGAATTGCTTTTACATGAAAGCCGGTCGCTGGCTGAAAAGAATGATACCAAGATGATACCTAAACCCGCAGGCATCATTCTGGTATAAACATTCAAAGTCCAGCAACATACCAGTACGTTGCTGATCCTTGTTGGACATGTATTGTAATCTTTTTTTTCATGCAGCCTGTTGGCTGAACGAAAAAAAGAGATTGATCGGTGGGAATGCCCACCATTAGAATACCTCCCTTCATCCACCCACTTCTAATGATGGGCATACATGCACCATTTATATATGCCGAAGCATGGGGGCATCCTCCCGCAAAAAAGTTATGCCGCGTACACACGGTCGGACTTTTCCACGGGCAAGCCTCCGTCAGGAATTTCGACCGTATGTACGTGGCATAAAAGGTTATGCTGCGTACACACGGTCAGACTTTTCCACGGGCAAGCCTCTGTCG
The DNA here is from genome assembly GCA_029206835.1 of Rana muscosa. Classification (NCBI taxonomy): domain Eukaryota; kingdom Metazoa; phylum Chordata; class Amphibia; order Anura; family Ranidae; genus Rana; species Rana muscosa. Next base: position 233,604,930 of record CM055118.1, read on the forward strand.
GAATTTCGACCATATGTACGCGGCATTAGGAGCAAAATCGCTCCTCCGCCCCTGCTGCCCCCATGCTTCGGCATATATGCTCTTTTTTTAACTGTGGTGGTGAAATCACCTCCTACAGCGTTGGAGTCATGGCTTTATGTATCGTGGGAGAAAACGCTGTTGCTGTCAAGATAAATAGATCCGCGCTGCAACTGAATGGCGTACCTGCTAAGCAAATGATGGTTAACATTAAAACAAAGTAACATTACAGTACAACAGTAAGACCTTACCATACCATACCTGCAAAGCAAATACCAAAACAAAACCTAGTAAAAAATAAAAACATTTTTTAACGCAACCTGTGCCTAAAATATATATATGCCGAAGCATGGGGGCATCCTCCTGCAAAAAAGTATTGCCTGCGAATACTCGGTCGGACTTTTCCATGGGCAATTTCGACCGTATGTACGCGGCATTAGGAGCAAAACCTGCTGCCCCCATGCTTCGGCATATATGCTCTTTTTTTTTTTTAACTGTGGTGGTGAAATCACCTCCTACAGCACTGGAGTCACGGCTTTATGTATCGTGGGAGCAAACGCTGTTGCTGTCAAGATAAAAAATTCCGCGCTGCAGTTGAATGGCGCACCTGAAAACAAAAAATTACATACCTGAAAAGCAAGCATGATAAAACATTGCAGAATAGAATACAGTAAAAAAGAGCAGAACAATAGAGAGAAAATAGAGAGAGAGAGAGAGAGAGAACAATAAAACGACAACTATTTTTGTTTTTTTTTATTTTATATTTTTTTGTGTTTTGTTTTTTACGTTTTTTTTTTCTTTTTTACACTTTTTTTTTGTAACTTTAACAACTGTAATGGTTCGGGTCTCTCAAAATGTGATGGCATCTTGGGAGACCCTGTGTAAGTGTGTCCTAGTCTGTGAAATGCTGTACCCTACGATAAAACTTCACTTTTGAGTGGTAGCGTTCAAAACATTCACCAAGGCAAAGACCAGGTTTGTCAGGACAGAGTGGACAAAAAACAAGGGTGTCACGCCTAAATCCGCGCTTGCTACAGACACAACATCTTTTTTGGGGGGTTCGTTTGGTAGGGGTACTCTGGAGGGCATACGGATAATGCCTCTCATGCAGCCGGCTTACTGCATTTGGTTGGGGATGGTGAGGTGCAGAACCGCCTGGATACAGGAGTTCTGTGACTATCTCATTCTGGAATTTTAGAAGAGATAAAGTCCCGCCTGAAGCTCTGTATAGCACATGAGCATTCAGCAAAGCCAATTGGAATAAGGATAGAGACACTTTTTTGTACCAGCGTCTCGCCTTACGGTCAATTAGATACGGCGCCAACAACTGGTCGTTGAGGTCCACCCCTCCCATATTTTTGTTATATTCGTGGACACAGAGGGGTTTCTCCACAACACCAGTCGCCGTACGAATTTGGACTGTCGTGTCTGCATGAAGGGAGGTAAGAACGAAAACCTTCCTTTTGTCCCTCCACTTCATAGCGAGCAAGTTATTACACTTCAAGCAGGCTCTCTCCCCCAGCCTAAGACGGGCATCTACAAGCCACGGCGATTAGGTAGCACGGTGCCACATGCTCCAATCTGATGATCAAACAAGTGACTAAACAGTGGCACGCTCGTGTAATAATTGTCCACATACAAGTGGTACCCCTTTCCGAATAAGGGTGACACCAAGTTCCACACTATCTTGCCAGCGCTCCCTATGTAATCCGGGCAGTTGACCGGCTCAACCTGACTGTCTTTTCCCTCATAAACCGTAAAGCTCCATACATAGCCTGTTGCCCTGTCACAGAACTTATAGAGCTTGACCCCGTATCTGGCACGCTTGCTGGGAAGGTACTGCTTGAAAGACAAGCGGCCAGAAAATGTAATCAGGGACTCATCAACGCAGACAACTTGATCGGGAATAAACAAGGCTGCAAAACGTTCGTTGAAGTGGTTTATGAGGGGCCGAATTTTATAGAGCCGGTCATATTCAGGGTCCCCACGTGGACGACAAAGTTCATTGTCGTTGAAGTGCATGAACCGCAAAATCTGCTCGTATCGTGTCCTGGGCATGGAGGCAGAGAACACGGGCATGTGGTCAATTGGGTGCGTGGACCAATAAGCACGCAATGACGGGAATTTATGTGTGCCCATGTTGAGGGAAAGGCCCAGAAAGGTCTTAAATTCGGAAACCGTAATTGGTTTCCAATCTTTGGCAATGGAAGGCAACTGGGGGTTAGCGGCGATGAATTGACCAGCATATAAATTACTCTGGTCCACAATAGATCTATAGAGATCTTCCGTGAAAAACAGCGAATAAAAATCAATTGGCATAAAATCAGCTTTTTCCACCTGAATACCGGGTTGGGCAGTGAATGGGGGAAGTACGGGTTCTGCAGAAGTGGTGGGGACCCAATCAGGATAGGCAAATTCTGCAGGAAGGGCACTATGGGCACGACGGGCCTGCCTTTGCCTTCTTCTTGGTGGCAGCGGGACACTACTTGTGCTTGCCACCTCGCCAGCTTGAACTGCATTTATGGGACTCGCCACGTCACCACGTGATACTGCAGTGCTGGATGTACGCCCAGGCTGTACTAGGCCGCTGGTGCTTGCCAATTCACCAGAAGGAATAGCGGCGCTAGTACTACTCTGCTCCATGATACGAGAGACCTGCGGTTCTTGCTCCTCAACAACCTCAGAAGATCGGGATCGGGTACGCCTGACCTTAGCAGGGACCTCACCTTCGTCGTCAGAGCTATCTGACGTGGAGCCGCTGACTTCACTGTCTTCTACGGGAAGATATTCTGAGCCTGAATCTGACAGATGCGTGACCTGCTCTTCACTATCTGTCATGCTCAGAATCTCGTAGGCCTCTTTACTAGTGTACCTTCGTCTTGCCATTATGGGCTCTAAATTTAGGGGTACACTAGTAAGATTCACAGGTAAAAAAAGCACCTGACTGTCAGCAAATGTATCAAACGCTTCCAAAAAAAACTGTTAGCGATCGCAGGGATCAGGACTGTCTCTGCGAATGCTGCAGTTATGTGTGTTGTGTTTGGTAAGTGACAGTGATCGATCGATACTGCACTTGGGTGGGCTGGGCTGAGCTGGGCTGGGCGGAGGGGCTAAACGCAGGTGCTAGCAGGTATCTGGGCTGATCCCGCAAACACTGCGTTTTTGGGAACCCTAAACTGCTGGGGACGCTAGTATAGATCTGATCAGATCAGATATTGATCTGTTCAGATACTATAACACTACGGGAGGAGTATGCTTTGCGCGTGGGTGTTAGCGTTACTGGCACTAACCTAACGCTACCTGGGGCGACGCAGACCCTCTCTGGCGCTAAAACCTAATTGATATCAGCCGCCGGGCGATCAGGGGGTTAAACCTTTATTGGGTTATATACGGCGGGTGCCCTGATGCTATAAAAAGCAAACTAACCAACCAGCGTCACCCGTAAAACTTATATGGTGATCACTGGTGAAAGGGTTAACTAGGGGCAATCAGGGGGTTAAAACCTTTATTAGGTTATATATGGGGGTACCTGAAGCTATATAAAAACCTGACGGGTAACCTAAATAACTAACTGGCTAACCAGTGTCACCAGTAAAACTTATACGGTGATCACTGGTGAAAGGGTTAACTCTAGGGGCAATTAGGGGGTTAAAATAATATATGGGGGTACCTGACGCTATAAAAATCTGCGGCGAAACTAAAAATTAATAACTGGCTATCTAGGGCACCACCGGCACTAAATACAGCGATCGGAAATACGATCGCTTAGTGACGCTGGCGTTAGGGGGTGAGAGGGTTACCTGGGGGGCGATCAAGGGGTTAAACCTTTATTAGGGGGGGTTAGGGGGCTACCCTGGACCTAAAGGGGCCTAAACCTAACTGCCCTGCAACTTTTTACTGTCACAAATGACACTAATTGCAGTGATCAGTAAAAAAATGACCACTGCAAACGGTGCACTGTGACTGGGGGTACTGGGGGTGATCTGGGGGGTGATCTGGGGGTGACTGGGGGGTGAAAAGTGTGCCTACGTGTACTGGTGTCAGTGGGCTGTTGGTGCACTTACTGTGAGATGTCTTCTCTCCTCGCGCCGGATCGAAAAGACCGACACGAGGAGAGATGACATCACTTCCTCTGCCTGTGTTTACATTACACAGGCAGAGGAAGGTTTTCATTTGCCGGGAGCGATCGCGAGGGGGTGGCCGGAATCGAACAGCCGGTCCCCTCATCCCGGATAGCTCCCGAACAAATAACCACCGCTCACTGTATAGAAAGGGGGTCCGATCGGACCCCCCAACTATACGAAGGCAATCACGTACCGGTACGTGACTTTGCCTGACGGTGCCATTCTGCCGACGTATAATTACAGTGGGCGGTCGTTAAGTGGTTAATGTATGGTACTGTACTGTGTAATGTACGGTATGGTCCCGGCAATATGGATGAATATCATTGAGAAAAATGGCATGGGGTAATTTCCTCTTACTTCCTGTTGTCTCCTTCCGTTTGCAAGTAGGAGTCATTTGTAAGTTGGATGTTTGAAAGTAGGGGCCTGCCGTATATACTCTGCAGAAATTTGGCCCTTAGGTGTTGGTGTTGCCACAACACTGTAAGCCCTCACAGTTACTCTTGGTGGGCGCTGGAACGCCCTGCTGTGAACTATTATATCAAGAATTGTAATTACATGTCATTATTGAACAGTGGTAGGAAAAATTGGGCCTTTGGTGGTGGTGCTGGTGCCACAACACTGTAAGTCCTCACAGTTACTCTTGGTGGGCGCAGGAATGGGCCCTGCTGTGAACTATTAGATCAAGAATTGTAATTACATGCCCCTGTTGAACTGGGGCAGAAAAATTGGGCCTTTGTTGGTGGTGGTGGTGGTGTTGCCACAACACTGTAAGCCCTCACAGTTACTCTTGGTGGGTGCAGGAATAGGCACTGCTGTGAAGTGTTAGATCAAGAATTATAATTAAATGCCCCTGTTGAACAGGGGCATAAAAACTGTGCCTTAGGCACTGGTGTCACAACACTGCAACCCCTCACAGATACTGTACTTGGAGCGCAGCAATGAGCCCTGTTGCAAAGTATTGCATCAAAAATGTTTAATACACGCCCCTGTTAAACAGGGGCAGAAAAATTGGGCCTTAGGCAATGGTGCTGGTGCCACAACACTGCAACCCCTCACAGATACTGTAGTTGGAGCACAGCAATGAGCCCTGCTGCAAAGCATTGCATCAAATATTGTAAATACACTCCCCTGTTAAACATGGGCAGAAAAATTGGGCCTTAGGCACTGGTGCTGTTGCCACAACACTGCAACTGCTCACAGATACTGTAGTTGGAGCACAGCAATGAGCCCTGCTGCAAAGCATTGCATCAAAAATTGTAAATACACGCTCCTGTTAAACAGGGGCAGAAAAATTGGGCCTTAGGCACTGGTGCTGTTGCCACAACACTGCAACCCCTCACAGATACTGTAGTTGGAACACAGCAATGAGCCCTGCTGCAAAGCATTGCATCAAATATTGTAAATACACACCCCTGTTAAACAGGGGCTGAAAAATTGGGCTTTAGGCACTGGTGCTGGTGCCACAACACTGCAACCCCTCACAGATACTGTAGTTGGAGCACAGCAATGAGCCCTGCTGCAAAGCATTGCATCAAAAATTGTAAATACACGCCCCTGTTAAACAGGGGCTGAAAAATTGGGCCTTAGCCACTGGTGGCGGTGCCCAGAACCAAAAATGTTCTTTCAAACTATCAGCATGATTATTGAGGAGGAAGAGGATAGTCACTCAGCATAACAGGATAGTCACTCAGCATCAGCATAGGCAGTCTTGAACGCTGAATGCAGGACAGGCCAGTACCACAATTGCATACTGTGCAAGCTCTGGCCAGTGATCCATCCTCAAGACCCAGTAACCCAGAGGATTTTCGGTGGGAAAGGTGTCCAAGTCTGATCTTGCCCCTAGGTATTCCTGCACCATGTAAACCAGACGCTGGCGATGGTTGCTGTAAGCGATCATACCTTGGGGCTACGTACTAAAAAATTGTCTGAACGCATCGGTCAGACGGCCACCTTCTCCACCGCTCCTTCTTTGACTGACCGGAGCCTCAGCAACACGTTGTCCAGGACCAGGAATTTGTAACCTCCCAGTCTCTGGGAACGCGTCGCACAGACCTTTCTGCAAGGCCTCCCGAAGATGCTTCATCCTCTGCTCCCTCTGCAACGGCAAGATAAGGTCCGCAACCTTACCCTTGTAATGTGGATCAAGGAGGATTGCCAGCCAGTTATGATCCCTCTCCTTGATCGCACGAATACGAGGATCCTTCTGGAGGCCTTGCAGGATCAGGGAGACCATGCAGCGTAGGTTTGCTGAGGCATTCAGTGCGGAGTCCTCTGGGTCACTGAGGACGACATGATCCGCAGCCACCTCCTCCCAGCCACGTACAAGTCCATGGGACTGTAATTCATCCCTTGAAGACTGCTGCTGATGCTGAGTGCTATGCTCCACCTCCATGCTGACACAATAATCCTCCTCCTCCTCCTCCTCTTCCTGTGTGATAGCCAGGCCAGCAGGAACACTATCTGGATAAAGGGGGCCTTGAGAGGTAGGGAAGTCCTCCTCTTCCTGCCTCTGTTCTGCCTCAAGTACCCTGTCCATTATTCCACGCAGCGTGTGCTCCAACAGGTGGACAAGAGGGACAGTGTCACTGATGCATGCACTGTCACTGCTCATCATCCTCGTGGCCTCCTCAAATGGTGCCAGGACAGTGCATGCATCCCTGATCATGGCCCACTGGCGTGGGGAAAAAATCCAAGCTCCCCTTGTCCTGTCCTGGTGCCATATTGCAACAGATACTCATTGATGGCCCTCTGCTGCATGTGCAGCCGCTGCAGCATGGCCAACATAGAGTTCCACCTGGTGGGCATGTCACAGATTAGGCGGTTCTTGGGCAGGTTGTAATCCGTTTGCAGGTCAGCCAGCCGAGCACTGGCATTATATGACTGGCGGAAATGTCCACAAAGTTTCCTGGCCTGCTTCAGGACCTCCTGTAAGCCCGGGTACCTGCCCAAGAACCCGCTGCACCACCAAGTTAAGGACGTGAGCCAAACAGGGCACATGGGTCAGTTGTCCCTGTTGGAGGGTGGAGAGGAGGTTGGTTCCATTGTCGGAGACCACCTTTCCTGGCTTAAGCTGGCGTGGCGTCAACCACCTCTCAGCCTGCCCCTGCAGAGCTGACAGAATCTCTGCCCCAGTGTGGCTCCTGTCCCCCAAGCACACCAGCTCAAGCACCGCATAGCATCTTTTTGCCTGCGTACTTGCGTAGCCCCTTGAACTCCTACGGAGCACCGCTGGTTCAGAGGACAAAGCACAGGTATAGGCCATGGAGGAAGAAGAGGAGGGGGTGGAGGAGAGAGGTGTGTCAGAATCACCAGTAGTAACATTTTGGAGGCGTGGTGGAGGAACAACCTCCAACACTACTGCACCTTGTCTGCATCCTTCCCAGCTGCCAGCAGAGTCACCCAATGCGCCGCGAAAGATAGGTAACGTCCCTGTCCATGCCTGCTGGACCATGAGTAAGCGGTAATATGCACCTTACCGCTGACCGCCCTGTCCAGCGAGGCCAAGACATTGCCTTCCACATGCCGGTAGAGAGCCGGAATCGCCTTCCGTGAGAAAAAGTGGCGTCTGGGAACCTGCCACTGAGGAACCGCACATTCAACAAACTCACGGAAGGGGGCAGAGTCTACCAACTGAAAAGGCAGCAGTTGAAGTGCTAGCAATTTAGCCAAGCTAGCATTCAACCGCTGGGCATGTGGATGGCTGGGAGCGAACTTCTTTCGGCGGTGCAGCAGCTGGGTCAGGGAAATTTGCCTGGTACAATCGGACGTCGGTGTACCGATAGCAGATTGTCCGCAAGTAGTTGGCTGTGACACACCGAATTCTACACCTTCATTCCTCTCAGTGCAGGTTTCAGAGAGGACTGAAGGTATAGTGGGGTTGGAGATCCCAGCTGATGAGGAGCAAGGAGAGGTCCGCTTTGTTCTTTGGTGTGGGTCTTTTAGGTACGCTTGCCAACGGACTGCATGGCAGGTCGACATATGTCTGGTCAAGCACGTGGTGCCCAAGCGGCTGATGTTTTGGCCACGCGAAATACGCTTTAGACATATGTTGCAAATGGCAACGGTGCGATCTGCTGCACACGTCTGAAAAAAGGCCCACACAATGAACTTTTGGAATAACGCGCAGAGACAGCAGCGCCCTGCACATGCGGAGCTCTGCGGTGTGATGCAGTCGGTGTGCTGCCCTTAAGCTGGCCCCTGGAGGGCATCCTGCCTCATTGGAGATGTGCCTCCTCCTCCTCCTCTCTCCTATCAGGCACCCACGTAGAGTCAGTGACCTCATCATCCCCTCCCTCCTCATTACTGGAGCCAATCTGGCAGTATGCTGCAGCTGGGGGAACATGACTGCCAGATAGCTGTCCTTGTTGGGCACCCTCTCTCTCTGGGCTCACGTTACTACCCCCTCTCTCTGAGCTTATGTTACTGCCTTCCTCCAGCTGGGTTCCATCATCGGAGCCTTCAAAACGCTGGGCATCCTCCTGGAGCATGTACCCAACACTGTGGTCAAACAGTTCGGGGGACTACTCAGGAGGACATGGTGGGGCTAGGGAAGGAGTGACTGATTCCATTGAGCCAAGGGAAGAGGCCGCTTTGGCAGCTGCTTTGCCAGACAAAGTACCCTGAGCCTGGGTGAGAGAGGACGAGGAGGAGGAGGACGGCTTGGTCATCCACTCTACCAAGTCTTGGGCATGTTGCGGCTCAACATGGCCAGCTGCCGAAAAGAAGGACAAGCGTGTCCCACGGCCACGTGCTGATGAGGATGCACCGTGCCCACGACCAGTAGCACTGTTGCCTCTAGACACAGAGCCTGCTTGCCCTCTTTTATTGCCTCTTGACTGTCTGTCTCTCCTTGTTTGCCTTCCAGACATACTAATGGACTGCTGTGAGTTGTAGCTGCACAAAGGTGGGATGTATATATATATATGTAGCGGGTGTTTGAATTTAAGGGAGGCATCTGGGTGGTAGTGTAACCCAGATGCACAAATTGCTAGGGGATCCGAGACCTTTTTCTGGTTCTTGGAGAACTCTGGTGGTGTGAGGTTCCTTGCGGTCCACAGGTGGCGCTGTTGCCCTGGGCCGAGGCTGAACTCACACCACAAGACTGTACCTTTTTGTCCTCCCCTGGAGCTGGTACAGCGGGGCGGGGAACCCGCTGTTGCGCAAAGGGAGAGGGGATAAAAGGGGCAGACACCCTTACCACGGGGTTCAGAGTTCAGAGTCCGGAGTGGGAGTCGGAGGACTCGCCCGCACCCAGGCACCTTCAGCTACCACAGTGGTTAGCAGGAGAAGGGAAAGGATTGTGCCTCGATCTATTCCTCATTACTACTCAGTAGAAGAAACTGTATGTTTGTTTGCCAAGAAGAATAAAACTGAGTTGGACCTATTCACTGTGTGGAACTTTGGTTACTAGGAGCAAAGGAGTCAGGGACGAAGTACTGGACTTGACTCTAGGACACCTACACAAAACCCAATCTTCTGGCCCTCACCTCTCAGCTATGGAGGATATGGGCCGTGGTGTATCTCATCCCTCTCCCCAGCACTGAGACCCCTAGACGAAGAAAGGCAAGCCGAGCATGAGAAAGGGAGAGAGGGGTGAGGCCCCTACATATATATATATATATATATATATATATATATATATATATATATATATATATATATTGTACAGGACGCCAAGGTTGGGTCCTGGACGGGTGCTATATAGCACCAATATTTGGGTTGTGGTCCCTTTAAGGAGTGGTAATGGTGTTCAGGAGGTCACCCAGAATGGGTGAGGAATTCCCGGCAAAATAAGTAGTCCAGAGAGGACTGGCTCGCAGTCCTCTTTGTCTTGATAGAGAGTTATTTGGGGCCCGGAATTTCGGAGGCTCTAAAGTGATATTCGGGTGGGATAGAGCCTCCACTCCTGACCACAGGGAGTCAGCACACAGGGGGTTAAAGGCTTCCAGGAAACAGTTAATAAAACAGGAAGTGGTGCTAGAGGTGTTGTGGAAGGAGTATGGGGATTGCACCTGTGAAGATGAGCTCTAAAGTGATATTCGGGTGGGATAGACCACCTGCTGGGAGCTTTGGAAGTTCTGGGTCGAAGATCCTTCTACAAAAACTGTACGTGTCATTTGTTTTGTGCTGAAGACAAGCAGGACTTTACTTTATGCTGGAGATAAGTGGACTTTGTTTTTATATTTTTCCTGTGTGCTGAATTTATTTTTGGTTTATTTACAAACACAGGGGGTCCCCGGGTTACAAACAAGATAGGGACTGTAGGTTTGTTCTTAAGTTGAATTTGTTTGCAAGTCGGAACAGGTACATTTTTTAGGGGTAGCTCCAGACAAAAAAATTGTTTTTATACTTTTTGGATAACATAGGGAAGGGTTATCACCCCTGTAACATTTGTTTTGCTGTCTGTGACCCTGTTCAGAAGATTTCACCTTACTTTCCATCCCAATGACAAATGGATTTTGAAAATTTTTGGTTGTTAGGGAAACATGGACTGGTGATAAAGCGCCAGTGGAGACACATTTTTCCCATATTAACTCTTACAGGAGTGAATTTCCCTTCCTAGGGGTAGATTTCCTCTCACTTCCTGTTGTCTCCCTCCGTTTGTAAGTAGGAGTCGTTTGTAAGTCAGATGTTTGTAAGTAGGGGACCCCCTGTAAAAGCCTTTTTGTTCAAGTTCAACGGTTTATGCACTTGGTCCCGTGGAGCTATAATCCCCAAAAGTTTACAACTGGTGTCTCGGATGCTGGCAAAGTGCATTTGCAGCTGCAAAAACCATTTAAAACAAACTGACACTTAAAGAGACAGTGTGCTTATGGCATGTCTTGGGTGAAGTCAGTTCAGACATTGCAAACAGCAGACAAAGGCATGGAGGAGGTCATCAAGGCTTTGGCACAAGCCACTGCGACCCAGCAACAAGCCACTGCGACCCAACAACAAACCACTGCGACCCAATAGCAAGCTTTAGCAGAGGCAAACTGTCGCCATGAGGAAAGCACACGGCTGCTAACCGCCCAGTTTACGACCCAACAGGAGTCCACTGAAGCACAGGTGGCTGCCTTGCAGGAGGCAGTACAGCGACTGGCTCAGGGACGAGAGCAAGCGGCCGTTGCCGCTGGCAACCAAGTGTCCGTGAGAGCCACCCATTTTTTACAAAAGCTAACACCCAGAGATGACGTAGAGGCCTTTCTCACTACCTTTGAAAGGATAGCAAAAAGAGAGGGGTGGCCCAGTGACCAATGGGCTGGCATTATCTCCCCTTTCCTCACCGCTGACCCGCAAAAGGCTTATTTTGACCTCCCATCTGAGCACCTCAGCGACTATGAGCGGCTGAAGGCAGAGATCCTGGCCCGCCTGGGATTGACCACAGCCGTCCGGGCTCAGAGGGTGCATCACTGGCGGTACAAACCTGACCGACCACCTAGGTCCCAAATGCACAAACTAGTGCAGCTGGTGAAAAAATGGCTGCAGCCGGAAAAATTGTCGGGCCCACAAATGGTGGAACGGTGGTGATGGACTGGTACCTGCGGTCCCTGCCAGATGACCTACAGCGCTGGGTAAGCCATGGAGACCCTGCAACTGCTGACCAGCTGGTTGAGTTGGTCAAAAGATATACAGTGGTAGAGGACCTGCTTGGGCCTGCCAAGCGTCGGGAACCCACACCAAGGGCAACCAGACCAGCCATAGCACCTAGGAGAGAAGCCCTGCCTGACATTGAAACCGGCAAACCTGCATCATCTTTCGCAGAACCGCGAAGGTTGGTTCCTGTCCCAAGGATGGGGAACCTACAGTGTTGGCGATGTCGGTCTTGGGGGCATACCTGGGCACAGTGCCCGCTGCAGGAGGAGCCTATGGACTGTGGGACTGGTCGGAGAAGCTCCTTCTATGTGCAAAGATCATGTGCCACTCATCTTGATCTGGCTGCAGGACAGTTCGAGTGTGAAGTGTGGGTGAACCACCTTCCTGCCAGGGCTCTACTAGACTCCGGTAGCATGGTAACACTTGTACATACCAGGGTGGTCGGGAGACTCGGCCCAGTAAATAAGACTCTACGGGTAGTGTGTATCCATGGGGACACCAGGGAGTACCCCTTGGTCCCGGTGACGGTTTCCTATGGCCATACCTCAGTTACACAAGAGGTTGGGGTGGTAAAAAGTTTAATACATGACATCATAGTGGGGCGGGACTGTCCACTATTTCTCAAACTGTGGAACCAAGTACAGACGGGGCTGCCAGGAGAACTGGGGACACTGGGCCTGAAAGGGACAGAGTCTGAGGGGTCCGGGCCTGAAACCCCCACAACACACCCCTCTAATATGGAGATACCTGTCACTGACAATGAAATTACAGAGAATGCTAATTTGGATGATAATGTTCCTGTTCCAGGTCTCAAAACCGACTTGATCTCTGAGGGGGGGGAGTTTTCCCATTACAAGTTATGCTGGGGGAGGATGATGAGGAGCTCTCTCCGGTTGAGGAAGATGGTGGGAAAACCTCGAGGCCAGTGCATCCAGACCTGGATGTATCCAGGGGTACATTTGGCACCGCCCAGTTACAGGATCCTACCTTGATCAATGCTCGAGAGCAGGTTTCTGTTATTGATGGGGTCTTACAAATGCCAGGGGCAGATCAGAGGTTTCCTCATTTTGCATTGAAGGGGGACTTGGTATATCGAGTAGCTGAGAGCCGAGGGGAAACTGTAGAGCAGTTGCTGGTTCCCCAAATGTATAGGCAGATGCTTCTTGATCTAGCCCACAACGACGCACTGGGAGGACACCTGGGGGCGGAGAAAACAGAGGCCAGGATAACCGACCGGTTTTACTGGCCAGGGGTGAAGGCTGAGGTTAAAAGATATTGTGCATCTTGTCCCATTTGCCAGTTAACTGCCCCAGTGCCCCACTATAGAAACCCTCTAGTACCCTTGCCAATTATTGAGGTCCCATTCGAGCGGATCGCTATAGATCTGGTGGGACCCCTGGTAAAGTCGGCAAGGGGGCACCAATACATATTAGTCATCCTAGATTACGCAACTAGGTATCCAGAAGCAATCCCTTTGAGGAAATCTTCCTCTAAGGCCATTGCCCGGGAGTTATTTCAAATGTTCTCACGAACTGGGCTCCCCAAAGAGATGCTGACGGACCAGGGCACCCCTTTTATGTCAAAGGTGATGGCGGACTTCTGCAAACTGTTTCAGATTAAGCAGTTGCGGACGTCCGTCTATCACCCGCAGACCGATGGCCTAGTCTAGAAGTTTAATAAAACTCTAAAGTCCATGTTGAAAAGAGTGGTCCAGAAAGACGGGAAGGATTGGGATATGTTACTCCCTGCCTTGTTGTTTGCCATCCGGGAGGTTCCACAAGCATCCACGGGCTTCTCACCGTTTGACCTAGTGTATGGACGAAGGCCCCAGGGGTTGCTCGAACTAGTAAAGGAAAAGTGAGTCCTCACCACATAAAACCGTGGTAGAGCATATCTCTCAAATGCGAGAGAGGGTGGCTAAGGTGATGCCACTGGTGAGGGAGCACATGCAGAAGGCTCAGGATGCGCAAAGAAGAGTGTATAACCGGTCGGCTAAAATTAGACAGTTTCAAGTAGGAGATCGGGTGGCTGTTCTAATACCCACTGTGGAGAGCAAATTCTTGGCCAAGTGGCAAGGCCCGTTTGAGGTAGTAGAGAAAGTAAGTGAGGTGAACTACAAGGTACACCAGCCAGGGAAAAGAAAAGCCTACCAAATCTATCACGTAAATTTGTTGAAACCCTGGAGAGACAGAGAACAGGTATCCGCGGTGGTAGGGGTACAGTCAGGGGACCATGCAGGGATCGACCGGGTGCCACCCTAACTAGACCCCAAACCCAGCAAGCAAAAGAGTTTCTGCAAAGAAATAGGGTCATGTTTTCAGGATTGCCCGGTCTCACCAACGTCATCAAGCATGACATCGTAACCGAGCCCAATGTAAAAATCCGGTTAAAGCCTTACCGTATCCCAGAAGCTCATAGGGTGGCAGTATCTGAAGAGGTTAAAAGAATGCTCGAACTTGAAATCATTGAAGAGTCACAGAGCGAGTGGTCGAGTGCAATCGTGTTGGTACCCAAACCCAATGGCACCCTCCGCTTCTGTAACGACTTCAGAAAACTTAAAGTGGTGTTCCGGCCGAAATTACACTTTTTAAATAAAAATACCCCTAGATTACACAATTTTCATGTATTCTAGTAAAGTTAGTCTGTAAACTAAGGTCTGTTTTGTTAGGTTATTACAGCATTTAGATAGTATATAAACTAGAAATAGGCCGTTGCCATTTTAAGTGTGGGCACCTGAAGCCAGACTGCATAAGACTGCATATGTCTTCCTGGATATCACAAGCAGTGTAATCGGTTTCACTTTCATGTTACATTTTCTCTCCAGTTTCATAGCAAGTTGCCGCCCCCTATTTATGTAAACATCTCCTCCCCTCCTCCCTCCAGTATGTACAAGCAATAATATTCTAGAAATACAGAAATCTGTTGCTAAAGGTAAGAGCTTTAAAAATATCCTAATTGTAAACGAAATCATTTGTTTCTGTGCAGATATATCTACATTTATATATATATATAATCTTATTATGTAGATATATCTGCACAGAAACAAATGATTTAGTTTACAATTAGGATATTTTTGTGTCTATCAATCACAGCACATTGCAACACCCCCAGCACATCGAATCGCATGGGCCCACAGCACATTGCAACACCCCCAGCACATCGAATCGCATGGGCCCACAGAACATTGCAACACCCCCAGCACATCGAATCGCATGGGCCCACAGCACATTGCAACACCCCCAGCACATCGAATCGCATGGGCCCACAGAACATTGCAACACCCCCAGCACATCGAATCGCATGGGCCCACAGAACATTGCAACACCCCCAGCACATCGAATCGCATGGGCCCACAGAACATTGCAACACCCCCAGCACATCGAATCGCATGGGCCCACAGAACATTGCAACACCCCCAGCACATCGAATCGCATGGGCCCACAGCACATTGCAACACCCCCAGCACATCGAATCGCATGGGCCCACAGCACATTGCAACACCCCCAGCACATCGAATCGCATGGGCCCACAGAACATTGCAACACCCCCAGCACATCGAATCGCATGGGCCCACAGCACATTGCAACACCCCCAGCACATTGAATCGCATGGGCCCACAGCACATTGCAACACCCCCAGCACATCGAATCGCATGGGCCCACAGCACATTGCAACACCCCCAGCACATTGAATCGCATGGGCCCACAGCACATTGCAACACCCCCAGCACATCGAATCGCATGGGCCCACAGCACATTGCATCACCCCCAGCACATCGAATCGCATGGGCCCACAGCACATTGCAACACCCCCAGCACATCGAATCGCATCATTTACAGCACATTGCAACACCCCCAGCACATCGAATCGCATCTATGCAGACATAGTACAGGAGATGGTCAGAGACTGCAGTTCCTAGTAGATAATGGCCGATTGGCCCTCTCACCTGACCCAGCGATACAGCAACAGCGGTTCCTTTGATCAGGAGTCGGCTCACTCTGAATTGCCCGTGGCGACTCCACTGGGTAGAGCCCAGATCTGTATTCTGGCAATGACTCCATTCCTTTCTCTGCCAGGGATGGCGCCAGGCTGTGTGGCTTCCCCCCCCCCTCCATTAGTACAGACCCCCAGAACAAACCACCCCCCTCCATTAGTACAGACCCCCCCCCCAGAACAAACCACCCCCCTCCATTAGTACAGACCCCCCCAGAACAAACCACCCCCTCCATCATTAGTACTAACCCCCCCCAGAACAAACCACCCCCCTCCTTCATTAGTACTGACCCCCCCAGAACAAACCACCCCCCTCCTTCATTAGTACTGACCCCCCCCAGAACAAACCACCCCCCTCCATCATTAGTACTAACCCCCCCAGAACAAACCACCCCCCCTCCATCATTAGTACTAACCCCCCCCAGAACAAACCACCCCCCTCCATCATTAGTAATAACCCCCCCCATCATTAGTACTACCCCCCCCAGAACAAACCCCCCCTCCATTATTAGTACTGACCCCCCCAGAACAAACCCTCCCTCCATTATTAGTACTGACCCCCCCTCCATCATTAGTACTGACCCCCCCCAGAACAAACCACCCCCCTCCATTAGTACAGACCCCTCCAGAACAAACCACCCCCCTCCTTCATTAGTACTGACCCCCCCCCCAGAACAAACAACCCCCCTCCATCATTAGTACTAACCCCCCCCCCAGAACAAACCACCCCCTCCTTCATTAGTACTGACCCCCCCCAGAACAAACCACCCCCCTCCTTCATTAGTACTGACCCCCCCAGAACAAACCCCCCTCCATCATTAGTACTACCCCCCCCAGAACAAACCCCCCCTCCATTATTAGTACTGACCCCCCCAGAACAAACCCTCCCTCCATTATTAGTACTGACCCCCCCTCCATCATTAGTACTGACCCCCCCCCAGAACAAACCACCCCCCTCCATTAGTACAGACCCCCCCAGAACAAACCACCCCCCTCCTTCATTAGTACTGACCCCCCCACAGAACAAACAACCCCCCTCCATCATTAGTACTAACCCCCCCCCCCAGAACAAACCACCCCCTCCTTCATTAGTACTGACCCCCCCCCCAGAACAAACCACCCCCCTCCTTCATTAGTACTGACCCCCCCCAGAACAAACCCCCCTCCATCATTAGTACTACCCCCCAGAACAAACCCCCCCTCCATTATTAGTACTGACCCCCCCAGAACAAACCCTCCCTCCATTATTAGTACTGACCCCCCCTCCATCATTAGTACTGACCCCCCCCAGAACAAACCACCCCCCTCCATTAGTACAGACCCCCCCAGAACAAACCACCCCCCTCCTTCATTAGTACTGACCCCCCCCCAGAACAAACAACCCCCCTCCATCATTAGTACTAACCCCCCCCAGAACAAACCACCCCCTCCTTCATTAGTACTGACCCCCCCCCAGAACAAACCACCCCCCCTCCATCATTAGTACTAACCCCCCCCAGAACAAACCCCCCTCCATTATTAGTACTGACCCCCCTCCATCATTAGTACTGCCCCCCCCAGAACAACCCCCCCTCCATCATTAGTACTGCCCCCCCAGAACAACCCCCCCTCCATTATTAGTACTGACACCCCCCAGAACAAACCCCCCCTCCATCATTAGTACTGCCCCCCCCCAGAACAAACCCCCCCTCCATTATTAGTACTGACCCCTCCAGCAACGTCACTGCGCGGCTGGTTAGAGACAGCCGCCCCGATCTGCAGCTGTTTCGCTGGAGGGAGGAGGGTGGGGGGCTTCAGCAGGGAACGGTGGTGATCGGCGGAGAGAGGAGAGGAGAGGAGAAGGAGGAGGGAGGGGAGGGGAGCGCTCTGGCGCTTCAGCGCCTGCAGCTCTGCCTGTGAAACTTATTCACTCCTGTCACATCATCACACAGTGCAGTGTGAGATGTGACAGGCTGAGGTTCGCTGGGTAGGGAGGGAGGGAGGAGCGGAGGAAGGTGGTCACCAGGCAGACCGAGGATGGGCGTAATTTATGCAAAGTATGCCTAGGACAGGAAGTCCTAGGACAGGACAGGAAGTCCTCTCACCGCGGACTAGGAAATAGGCAGAAAACCTATTCTGCCTAGCAACAGAGAGATAGGAGTGTCTAAAAATTATTATTTTTTTTTTTTTTTTTTTTTTATTAAATGACAGCTGTTCATGAAAAGTTTTTTTTAGGGTGGACCTCCACTTTAATGAAGTCTCCAAGTTTGATGCATATCCCATGCCACGGGTAGATGAGTAATTGAGAAGTTAGGTCTTGCCAGGTATATCACCACGCTGGACCTCACAAAAGGGTACTGGCAGATTCCCCTGACCAAGGAAGCCAGGGAGTAAACAGCCTTCTCTACCCCCAAAGGCCACTTCCAATACAAAAGGATGCCATTTGGTCTACACTCTGCCCCTGCCACGTTCCAAAGGGCCATGGACAAAACTTTGCGTCCACATCAACAGTACGCTTCTGTCTACTTAGATGACATAGTCATCTTCAGCACTGATTGGGAGTCCCATCTACCCCGGGTTCAGGCAGTTGTAGACTCCTTGAGAAGAGCAGGGTTCACCATCAATCCGGAGAAGTGTGCCATTGGGATGGAGGAAGCCAAGTACCTAGGGTATATTGTGAGTAGGGGGTTGGTGAAGCCCCAAATGAGTAAGGTGGAAGCCATACAGGACTGGCCCCGTCCCCTAACCAAGAAGCAGGTCAGAGCGTTTTTGGGCATAGTTGGCTATTATAGGAGGTTTGTTCCCAACTTCGTCACCATTGCTGCATCGCTGACTGACTTGACCAAGGGCAGAAAGTCAGTGATGATAAAGTGGAATGCCGAGGCCAAGAAAGCTTTTCAAAAGCTTGAGACGGCATTGTGCCAGGATCCGGTGCTTGTAGCTCCGGATTTCGCAAAGGATTTTATAGTGCAGACAAGTGAGGGATTGGGAGCAGTCCTGTCTCAGGAAATCAATGGGGAAGAGCACCCCGTAGTTTTTCTTAGTAGGAAGCTGACAGCAGCTGAGAAAAACTACGCTGTGGTAGAGCAGGAGTGTCTTGCCATCAAGTGGGCTTTGGACTCCCTACGATATTTTCTCCTAGGCAGGAGGTTTCGCTTGATGTCAGACCACGCTCCCCTTACCTGGATGAGGCAAAACAAGCACACCAATGCCAGGGTGACAATGTGGTTCCTTTCTCTCCAGGAGTTCAATTTCGTGGTAGAACACAGACCCGGGAGACAACATCAGAATGCTGATGCCCTCTCCCGAGTCCATTGTATGATGTCGAGTGTTGCCTCCAACACCTCCGCGTTGAGGCAGAGGGGGGGATATGTACAGGACGCCAAGGTTGTGTCCTGGACGGGTGCTATATAGCACCAATATTGGGGTTGTGGTCCCTTTAAGGAGTGGTGATGGTGTTCAGGAGGTCACCCAGAATGGGTGAGAAATTCCCGGCAAAATAAGTAGTCCAGAGAGGACTGGCTCGCAGTCCTCTTTGTCTTGATAGAGAGTTATTTGGGGCCCGGAATTTCGGAGGCTCTAAAGTGATATTCGGGTGGGATAGAGCCTCCACTCCTGACCACAGGGAGTCAGCACACAGGGGGTTAAAGGCAGGAAACAGTTAATAAAACAGGAAGTGGTGCTAGAGGTGTTGTGGAAGGAGTATGGGGATTGCACCTGTGAAGATGAGCTGTGTGTCTGCTGGGAGCTTTTAAGGGTTCAGCAAGGGCTCTGGAAGTTCTGGGTCGAAGATCCTTCTACAAAAACTGTATGTGCCTTTTCTTTCATTTGTTTTGTGCTGAAGACAAGCAGGACTTTACTTTATGCTGGAGATAAGTGGACTTTGTTTTTATATTTTTCCTGTGTGCTGAATGAAGCTTTATTTTTGGTTTATTTACAAATAAAAGCCTTTTTGTTCAAGTTCAATGGTTTATGCACTTGGTCCCGTGGAGCTATAATCCCCAAAAGTTTACAATATATATATATATATATATATATATATATATATATATATATATATTTGTCTGTACTGATAATGCAGCTATCAGAATCAACTGCCTGCTGTGGTATTAGTATGGGAAAAGCAGCAGTTTTAGGTGAAAACTGTGCAGAGAGGGGCACAGTACACTGAAAATACTTGCAGCTCTCTGCCTGTGGTTTATCTATGAGAACACCACTATTAGTCACTCACTAACTGTATTCAGGTAAGCTTTAGGTGAACGCTATGCAAAGCACACAGTACACTAAGTGAAACACTGACTGTCTGCAGCTAGCACAATCACCTGCCTGCCTGTCACAGTATAGAGAAAACCAGGAACGGATCTAGCTAAACTAAATACAGTGTATAAATATATATATACAACACCTAGGATGCATATATATCCTCTACACACTGTAACTGCAGCTAACTGACTCGCCTGCCTGCTCTATCTAACTCAATATAAATGACACTGTCTGTCTCTGTAAACTCTCTTATTTCACAACTCCAACACACTACACAAGGCCGCCAAGCCGGCAGCCTTATATAGTCTGGGGCGTGTACTAAATCTCCCTGAGCCATAATTGGCCAAAGCCACCCTGGCTTTGGCCAATTACGGCTCTCCGTTTTTTCTGCGCTGTGATTGGCCAAAGCATGTGTGTCATAGTGCATGCTTGGCCAATCATCAGCCAGCAATGCACTGTGATGCCGCAGTGAATTATGGGCCGTGACGCGCCACTCGAATTTGGCACGAACGGCCCATAATGTTCGATCTTCGTCGAACGATCAAACAGCCGATGTTCGAGTCGAGCATGGGTTCGACTTGAACACGAAGCTCATCCCTACCTGAGATTATGGAGAATGGTTTGAGTATAGCGTATAGATTGGGGAGGGTAGTGATAGGGGATGAGATTGCCATCAATATGTCATCCGCAAAAAGGATGCATTTATGTTCAGTGCCCCCACATTCTGTACCCTTGACATCTAACGAGGCTCTTATCTGTATTGTTAGCGGTTCTAATGCCAACACAAAAGTAATAGGGAGAATGGACAGCCTTGGCGTGTCCCTCTTTGGATGTTAATTGAACCTGAAAAGTAGCCTTTTACCGTTAACGCTGCCATCGGGGAGCTGTAAAGCCTTCGAAGTGTGGATAAGAAGGGAGTTCCGAACCCTTGGGTCAGGACAAAGAAGAGGTAGTCCCAATACAGGGAATCGAATGCCTTGTGTATATCTAAAGATAGCAGCATTCCCCATCTTGGGCCCCTTCTATCCCAGTCCGTGTGGATCGCTAATATAATATCTATGACCCTTCTTGTTTGATCCATCATTTGACGTCCCGGTACAAAGCCCACCTGATCTGGGTGGATGTAGTTTGCTAAAAATGAGTTCATTCTGACCGCCAGGATCTTTGTCATAAATTGTAAGTCTGTGTTGATCAATGAGATGGGGCGGTAGTTCTCGCAGCTTCCATGATCTTTTCCCAGTTTCGGGAGGATGTGTATGAATGCTTTATTTTCCTGGACAGGAAGGGCCGTGTCCTTGTATGGGAATTTTTTTTTTTTAAGACTCATACTTCCCTAGGTGGATGCAGAACTGCCCGTTGCTACATCAGTCCCCCGCCAGTTCTAAGACTGAGAACCGAGCTCCGTGAGCAGAGAGCTGGTGACTGTCAGCCACCGCTGACTGCTCTGCCCCCACACTCAATGGGGCGCTGGACTGTGGAGGGGAAGGGAGCGGCTGGCTCAGGCTCAGCCAGGTGCCGGTCCAGGGTTGTGGGTGGGTCCTGATCATATTGTCGTGATCTTTCCCCAGCCTGGACCGACCCTGTGATGTCAGACGACAGCAGGCTTTAGCCTGCTGTCTGCTGAAAATGGGTCACAGGATTGCAGAAAGAACTGATCCTAGATTTGTGAAACTGCTATTATCCACATGCTTATTATATCACTCTAGGTCTCTCTTGGTGAGATTTCTACCCCTGAGCTCACACTAATTATATATAACAGGCATTACAACGGGTGTCACAATTTCCAATTATAATATGAAAAATGCAACAGGTCAACGTCATGCCTCCAGCCACAGTGAAGTGGCAAGAAGCCAGGAACTTTGTTTGGGAGCTCTCACAGCTGCTGGCCCAGAGAAATACAAGAATTCCATGGGTGACTCAGCTCATCACCATCCACCCATAACTTAAAGTTGAACTATGGTCAAGCTATTAAAATATACATATGATGTAGGCTATCCATACCAGCAGGGATGGACTGGCCATAGGGACTACCGGTGGGCCGATGGCTCAGTTTTTTTTTGTGGCCCGTTTTTTTATGCAGTTCGGCGGCAGCGGGAGCGTGGCAGCAAACAGCGACGGGGAGGAGGGCAGTTGGATGTAAAATTCCGAGGAGGGAGAAGAGCTCCACCCCCTCCCTGACCACTGAAGAGGCGAACAGTAGCGAGCGCGGCCACCCCGGCGCTCCCAGAACCTCGATTCCTCCACCTCCTCTCTGCTCCAGGAACCATGCGGCCTGGGCCGGAGGGCAGGCTGACTGGGAGCCTGGAGGAAGAGAACATGCGCCACTGTAAGGAGCTGAGCAGCGAGAGCACCCCCCGGATCAAGAGGGAGACTCGGTGCTGCCGCTGCTGGCCATCAGGCACCTGGCATCCTACACAAACATGCCAGAACACTGAGACAGCGGGGAGGTGAGCAGAAGAGGGACTGCAGAAAGGGACAGTGCTATGTGGTCTGTCTCATTCCTCCCCTCTGTCTCTCTGCCCCCTCTGTCTCTCAGATCCCCCCTGTCTCTCAGCTCTCCTCCTCTGTCTCTCAGCTCTCCTCCTCTGTCTCTCAGCTCCCCCCTCTGTCTCTCAGCCCCCTGTCCCTCAGCGCCCCTCTATCTTTCAGACACCTCCACTGTCTCTCAGCTCCCCCCTCTGTCTCTCAGCTCCCCCCTCTGTCTCTAAGCTTCCCCCTCTGTCTCTCAGCTCCCCCTGTCTCTCAGCCCCTCCTCTGTCTCTCACCCCCCCTCTGTCTCTCAGCCCCCCTCTGTCTCTCAGCCCCCCTCTGTCTCTCATCTCCCCTCCTCTGTCTCTCATCTCCCCTCCTCTGTCTCTCAGCTCCCCCCTCTGTCTCTCAGCTCCCCCTCTGTCTCTCAGCTCCCCCTCTGTCTCTCAGCTCCCCCTCTGTCTCTCAGCTCCCCCCTCTGTCTCTTAGACCCCCCTCTGTCTCTCAGCTCGCCTCCTCTGTCTCTCAGCTCCCCCCTCTGTCTCTCAGCTCCCTCTCTGTCTCTCAGCTCCCCCCTCTGTCTCTCAGACCCCCCTCTGTCTCTCAGTCCCCCCCGTCTCTCAGTTCCCGTGTCTCTCAGTCCCCCTCCTCTTTTAGCCCCTCCTCTGTCTCTCAGCTCTCCTCCTCTGTCTCTCAGCTCTCCTCCATCTCTCAGCTCCCCTCCCTGTCTCTCAGCTCCCCCCTCTGTCTCTCAGCTCCCCCCTCTGTCTCTCTGCCCTTTCCTCTGTCTCATTCACTCCCTGACTCTTAGGCTGCTTTCACACTGGGGCGGGCATTGACGGTAAAACGCTGCTAGTTTTAGCAGCACTTTACTGTCGTTTTAGCTGCGCTATTCGGCTTCTAGCAGGTGCTTTTAACCCCGGCTAGCAGCCAAATTAAAGGTTAAATGCGCCCGTGTAGCGCTGCTGCCGAAGTGCTTTGCAGGCGCTTCAGCAGCGGTGGCCATTCATTTCAATGGGCAGGAGTGGTGTGTACACCGCTCCTCCACCGCCCCAAAGATGCTGCTTGGAGGACTTTTTTTAACGCCCTGGCAGCGCCCCAGTGTGAAAGAACTCGGACTTTCACACTGGGACTGCAGCGGAGGCGTTTTTCAGGCGCTTTACAGGCGCTATTTTTAGCCCAAAAGCGCCTGAAAAACGCCTCAGTGTGAAAGGGGTCCTACACTCACCCCCTCTCTTTTACACTCACTCCCTCTCTCACTCCCTTTCCCTCAACTCTCCCTCTCTCTCTCTCTCTCTCATTGCCCTCTCGCTCACCCTCTCATGATATACAAAAATGGATGTAGGGGCCTTTTGGTGGGCGTGATTTTTTGGGGGGGTGGGGGGCAGCATTTTATTGAATTAAAGTGGGCCGGTCTTGATGAAGTCCAGGGCCAAATTTTGGTCCCAGTCCAGCCCTGCATACCAGTAAGAATTGAATTTTTCTAAGCACCCTCAGGAAACATTTTGTAAATCCCTGATGATTCTACCAGTAGCACCATTGGATAGAAACATTCTTTGATGGACTGGCAATGTTCTTTCTTCTGTAGTAACATCACTGTAGTGTGGTCATCCTTGCTGCTCCTGCTGTAGCTGATTAGATACCGCCACCAATGATAGCCTATCAGTGAATAGCTATGCCTCTTTTCATCCACAGCCCTTTAGATTGACAGATTGCTTTATCTATACAAGCTTGGCAAAATTATGTAAAAGTCTTGCGCAGTCTGTCCCACACCCTCTAGCACTGTTTAGCAGTATGCAAGGAAAAGTAGCTTCCCGGATGCAATGATCAGTAAAATGAGGTAAATTAAATACATGATTGTCTTGAAAATACCCGGTTATCACTTTAAAAGGTAAAAACAAGAGACAAGATCTTGAAAGGACTGTAAATATCCCAATATAATATGTATTGGGTGAAATTATGCTATAATGCGCATTAAGTGGACCTGATGAACTTGAATTTGTGAATTAATCAGTTTTTTTTTTGCTTTGTAGGTACATCCTGAGGAACTTCAGGTTATATGAAAATGGAGGATTATCTACGACTTCTGTACCTTAATGTGACTGGACGTCTGGGCCCTAACTGGGAAGGGGAAGACCCATGTGCAGAATCTGTTGGCAATGTAACCTTTTTAGTTGTGGCTTACAGTGCCCTCATAGCTGTGGGACTTATTGGAAATTCTTGCCTGGTCTTTGTCATTGCACGTCAACGGGAGATGAGGAATGTCACAAACATTTTTATTGCTAATCTTTCCTGCTCTGATATACTTATGGCTTTGGTGTGTCTACCCGTCACTGTAATCTACACTCTTATGAACCGCTGGATTCTAGGCGAGGCACTCTGCAAAGTTACACCATTTGTGCAGTGTATTTCTGTCACAGTCTCTGTGCTGTCACTAGTTCTCATTGCTTTGGAAAGGCATCAGCTCATTATTCACCCAACTGGTTGGAAGCCCTTGCCATGGCATGCTTATCTTGCTGTTGCTGTAACTTGGGCCATTTCATGCTTCATTTCTTTGCCATTCCTTTCCTTTAGCATTCTAACCAAGCAACCATTCCAGAACCTATCATTGCCATTTGACCCTTTCATTGACCACTTTGTTTGCACTGACAGTTGGCCTTCTGAGAATCACCGTCTCGCTTACACCACCTGTCTTCTGCTCTTCCAGTACTGCCTACCCCTGCTACTTATTCTTCTCTGCTACCTCCGTATCTTTCTACGACTGCGAAGGAGGAGGGATGTGGTAGAGCGAGCAGGCGGTGGGGATTCAGTTGGACGCAGGGGAGGCCATCGCAGAGTAAATATCATGCTTCTTTCTATTGTAGTAGCTTTTGGCCTTTGTTGGCTTCCCCTCACTGTATTCAATGCCCTTTTTGATTGGGACCACGAGAGCATTTCATCCTGCTACCACAACCTTATATTTTCTCTTTGCCATCTGGCAGCCATGGCATCCACTTGTGTCAACCCTGTCATGTATGGTTTCCTCAACAGTAACTTCCAAAAGGAAGTGAAGACCTTGCTGCTCCGCTGCCGCTGTGCAGGGGGTCGGGATAAGTATGAAAGTTTCCCACTCTCCACTGTCAGTACTGAGGTGTCAAAGGCTTCTCTACAAAGTGTAACTAATGGAAACAATGTTTAAGGCAAGCTGTCTGGAACCCGGTATGAGTTTGATAGACAAATAGTCGGACATTCATCTCTAATATCTGATTTGTAATTCTGAAGCACAAAGTTGTGCCAAAATGCTGCTTCCTGGAAATTCTCTCTTGTTACATAAAGCTTAAACCATGCCAATGACACCAATTTCTGCTACTTAACTGCACATGTTTACATTAAATAATATAAGAAAAACCTTAATTTATAATGCCATGATGTTTTGACCCTCATCGAGCAGCATGCACACTGATGTTTGTGAGTTGTGTTCTTCTTCATACCATTCAGACATTATTGATTGGACAAAAAAAGAAATCATCAGCCTTATCCAATTGTCACCAATTGCTTTTCATCAAAGAGTGTCACTTTTAAGCAATCACTTTAGTGTCACTTTGAAACAAATCAGGAGTTGAGCATGTGGCAAATATTATTACCATGAGAGCTCCTGTTTCTTCCCAAGACAGCCTCACCAAACCTTTCTTACTGCACATATACACCCCGACTTAACAAATGTGGACATTTGCTTCTCAAGTTGCACTAAACATGAGAAAAGATCTGATTGATAACTGCATGATGTGTAACAGAACTTGAGAATAAAAGGACTACACTAGTTACCTGCACTTTACATGTAATTGTTAAATGGGAATATACTGTAGGTATCTTGACCCATGAGAAACCTGAGTGGCCATTTTCATCTGGATTTACTGCAAGCATGGACCTGCTCCGAAGATCTTCTGGCAGATGGCACACAAGTTCTGACATTTGATGTTTACATGTATACAACGATATGTTTGTAGAACTTTTATATATTTCCCATCCTGCATAGAATATATGGGCTGGCCTCCAGATGTATTTTGTTAAGTGTTAAACTGGTTACAGAGAAGCTCTTCGACATCAACACAATGCATTTATATGGTTGGCACCACGTGGAAGTAGCAGTTATTTTTAACAAGCTGAACATCTATATTCCAAAGCCAATGCAGTATTGATTAATGACTGGCATAGCAACAACCATTTGTTGCCACCCTGGCAGTATTTTTATATCTGGATTGAAGTTGAATTTGTTATCTTCATTGAATATGGAATCCGAAACAAGAAGCAAATTCAGGCTAACATGGTCTAAAATGAGAGAAAATGGGAAAATGTTTATATTATTATTATCCTATGACATATCTGTAAAATGGTTTGTGCCGTACAATTTTAAGGGCTTACAGGCAATGGAAAGCATTTAAATCACTGATGAAAAAATGCATGGTAAAGGACTAGCAGGAAAAGCACACTGCATTAAGGTGGAACTACAGTATAGGCAAAACCTTTTTTTTTTTCATTTTGGATAAAGAAAGGGAAGGTTATCTGGATTGAAGTTGAATTTGTTATCTTCATTGAATATGGAATCCGAAACAAGAAGCAAATTCAGGCTAACATGGTCTAAAATGAGAGAAAATGGGAAAATGTTTATATTATTATTATCCTATGACATATCTGTAAAATGGTTTGTGCCGTACAATTTTAAGGGCTTACAGGCAATGGAAAGCATTTAAATCACTGATGAAAAAATGCATGGTAAAGGACTAGCAGGAAAAGCACACTGCATTAAGGTGGAACTACAGTATAGGCAAAACCTTTTTTTTTTTCATTTTGGATAAAGAAAGGGAAGGTTATAACCCCCTTTTTTCTTTCTTTTTTTTTTTTTGCCATCTGTGTCCCATTGCGGAAATCCCTGCAAATATAGGAAATTCCTTGGGGACCCCAGGACACCAGAACTAGCTTCTCCATTGGAAGATTTCCCCTTTATTACTTCTCTAGGGACAACCCAAAATGTGTGATTTTCTTTCACTTTCAATGATAATGGTAAACAAGGCGGATAGAGGCGGTGAATCTCTCTAAAGGGGGCACAGACAGCAATAAAAACTCATGGGTTCTAAACTTCTAATCCCTCTCCACTCTATCCAAAACTAACAAAAAAGTTTTTTCTTTAGTTATACTTTAAGGTTAAACTCTCAAAAAGAATATATATATTTTTTTTAGCTTGCATTCTTCATGTGTTATGCCGCGTACACACGGCTGGACTTTGCCACGGGCAAAACTCAGTTGGAACTTCCGACTGAAAAATAGAGAATCTGCTCTCTAAGTCAGTTGGAAATTCCGACGGGAAAAGTCCGATGGGGCATACACACGGTCGGAATATCCGATGAAAAGCTCCCATCTGACTTTTTCCATCGGAAATTCTGACCATATGTATGCGGCATTAGACCTTGCTCACATGGGCACTGACTGCGCCTGTGTGGTATTACATTATTTCCCAACTCCTGTCCCAGTATTTGGTCCAGTCTAGTTGACAAATTTTTTTTTCCTTGCAATACAATGCTGCTCACATGTGTTCAGACATTTAGCTCCAAGCATTCCTTCTGTTCTGGCATCTGCAATATGGTTAGCAAACAAAGGGGATGCGTACAGTGTGCCCCCTTAAATGCCATTTGTAGGAAACCTGGGAGTGCTTATTACTGTATTTCTAGTGTTCCACAGACTCTGTGTATGTATGTATATGAGTCTGTGAATGGGGAGACTGGATCTGCCCTTTTGCTGTCCTTTTTTTTGTGATTTAAGGTAAATGTGGCTTTTATCTGTGTGTACTTTATATACAGTACCATAACAGTTTAGCTGTTTGTGTGCCTTGGGTAGTCTGGTATTGCCCTTGTAGTACATGTGCTGGGTACACATGTATGTCTGTACAGTATTTGAGTGGTCAGTGCCTGCTGCCAGAGCTGTGTTCATGTAAAAGTGATTGCTGCACCATGTCTCAACCATACTAGAATGCAAACGTATAGCTTACTTAGAGGAATAACCTGTATTGTGTAAGGTCCCTTGAAAATCAACGTGTCTTGTTAAAAGCAATTTAATGCTTCCTGCCACCCAGCATTCAGACACACATTGGTGCATTTACAACAGACTGCATTTACCTGTATAGTACCTCCTGGCTGTAATGCATACACAGAATTGATCTAAATGTTGGTTGACAATGAGCATTCACCTGAGCCACATTAAGACACATGTAAGGACCCCATCAGCACCACTCTCATTACATTTACATTTCAAGATACAGCTATGTGCAAGCAAGTTTAGATTACAGTATTTAGAGTAGGATTTAAGATCTGTGAAGATAAACCACTGTTCTAGCACTCCAGTTACACAGTACACCATTTTGCACAGCAAAGCAATAGTGCAGGCTATTAAAATATATCTCAACCCAATAAAAATGTTGAATATACAGCAGCTTATCAGTCCTCAGATGTGGTGGCTGCATTAGTTTACTTCTTTGTCGTTTTTTTTTTTATTATTTGTTTTCACCCTGTGGTCCTGCCAGTAGTACATTTCCCATCCTTGGGTAACAACGCTCACCTACTTTACCATCATCTATGAGGGCTCATGCACATGGGGGCAGAGGTTTGTATAGCATAAAAAAGGTCATATTTTTGGTGTCCGAGAGTCACATGTCAAAGAGAAAAAAATCTCAGCCACCCCACACCATACAAGCCCAGAGTGTAAAAGGTGATAACAGCCTCAGCCTAACTCCATCCAGGCCATGTCCCCCCTCCAACGAGTATGGCCCCACCCCATGACTAAGCCCCATGGGTGGGGCGAAACATGTCGGGGATGTGGCCTGGATGACGTTAGACTGAGGCTGTTATCACCTATTACATGCTGGCCTTGTATTGTGTGCGGTGGCTGACATTTTTCTTCGGATTACATGGAGTCAGTGTGGACTCCTAGCCTGATCTGCACCCTCAGTGGAACACACCAAATGGGGGACATAGATGCCGTAGTGGAGACCCTAAAGTTGGTTTAGGTCAGGGGTAGGCAACCTCGGCACGCCAGCTGTGGTGAAACTTCAAATCCCATCATGCCTCTGCCTCTAGGAGTCATGCCTGTGATTGTCAGGGTCTTGCAATGTCTCATGGGACTTGTAGTTTCACCACAGCTGGAGAGCCGAGGTTGCCTACCCCGGTTTAGGTTCACAGGAGTCACATGTGTTGTATACATTAGTACAGGTGTGGATGTACACTCCTGAACACAGACAGTCTGCATTCAGCTTGTAGACTTGGATAAAAAGAAAAGAGTGCCCGGTGTCCAGAGAAATGCAACTTCTAAAGTATGGTTCATAGACGCTTATTAAAAAGTAGCAACTTGTACATCAAGCCAACACGTTTCAAGGAAATAGACTCCCCCTTCTTCAGGGCTATTGATAGGAAAAATTCCCAGTAATGGTTATATTGGATCAAGGTTTCAGAAACCAGGATGGCAGGATTCCGGCTTTAGTTGCATCGGCAGCAAATTGCTGCTTATGCAACTAAAGCCAGCATCCTGCCATCCTGGTTTCTGAAACCTTGATCCAACATGATCATTCATAGGAATTGTGCCCATCAAATAGTATGCAGCAACAGCCCTGAAGAAGGGGACTTCTATTCCCCCGAAACACATTGGCTTCATGTACATGTTGCTACTTTTTAATAAACGTCTATGAACAATACTTTAGAAGTTGCATTTCCCTGGACACCGGGCACTCCTTTCATTGTATCAAAGTCTACATGCTGAAATGACCATAAGGTCACACAGAAAAAGCAGCAACCTAATCCCTAAGAGGGCCCATCGCCACCATCCATCACTAGGCACTATCCACCGGAAGGCATTCCTTCCTTTTTGTTCACACCAATATCCACCCAGGGCCAGTGACCGATCCAGTCAGTCCAGGGTGGTCTCCAGCACAAGCTAGATAGTCTGCATTCAGGGCACACATCTGTACCTGTTTTCCAGGACAGTCTACATCCAGGAGCAGCATCATCACTCTAGGACAGGACTACCGAACATCTCTCCCTAGCTAATGCTAATTGGAGGTATTCTGTAGTCTGTAGAAGTGAACTAAGCAGGGCATATAACAATGCTTGGTATTTCAGTGCAGCAGAGGCAGAGTTCATGGGAGGTTAGGAGCTTAATAGATTTGTGGCAGGATCAACAAGTATTTTCCTTGGCTTGCAGAATTTTAAAAGAAACAAAACACAGGGAAATGTGCAAGTATTGGAGTCATGTACTGAATATGTTTTTTTTTTCCAGACATTTTAAGATTTTAAGGAACTCTCTGCACTGTGGAGTAGATGCCATACTGATCAGTATTTAGAAACCTAATTTTAAGACAAAGCTGTCCTGTCCTAGTTTACTGTAAATTCATTGGTACGTCACTATTTTAAGGCATGTTCAGAGGAAGCCAGTCTGTCTAAGGAGGCTGTCTAAAGTGGTAGTAAGATCTGTTCTTGGTGACGTCACCGGCGCATGCGCTCTGAATGTCCAGCAAAGAGTGCCTGACCTTCAGAGACTGTGACGTAAACGGCGGCTCCTGCTCGCACGTGCAGGAGTGACGTCATCACTCCCCCGGCCACTCATGTAGCCGGAGGCTGCGAACCTGGAAGAAAGACCGGGGGAAGATGAAAGTCCTCTCAGCGGTGACAGTGGAGCATACTAGCACATTATGACATTGCCTTGCAGGTTTTTTTTTTTGTTATCTTCAACTGCGGTTTACTACTGCTTTAAGAATGGTTGCATTATATGCTTGTGTAGACAGAGTCTGCAGGTTTACCCAAAGGTTACCAGTCTACCTTAAAGCAGAACTTCACTTCTTCCTCCTCCTGTTTTTTTCTAGGAGCGGGTACTTAGTTTTGACAGGTACCCGCTTCCACTTACACTCACGTCACTTAGGCACCCCCCACTACCACCACCCACAACCTCTTGGGACATGTCACAGGTCTCAGGACGCTGCGGGATTAATCACAGATTCTAGCACGGCTCACACTACTCCTGGTATATCTTTTAAAAAATTATAGAGATTAGAGCAAAAAAAGAGCAAGTAGTCCACGGAGTCCTACCCTTTTTTATTTTAGTTGTTGTTCTTTGTTTTCGTTTATTTCCATTTTAATCTTTTTGTCTTCTTAATAAAAAATCCAGCAGGGAGAGTAGAACCCCCTCGAAATGGCAGATGTGCAGACCTTGGAGCTTAAGTACAGAAATCCCACAATTGGCAGCCCTAAGAGATATAAGAAACCGCTAGGTTTTACTCTCCAGCATCTACCAAACACTGAACTGTCAGCAAAGGATTGACAGATCCCTTAAGAAGCTCTATTGATTATATTTTTATTTAAAAAAAAAACTATATTATTGCACCAAAAAACACAGATCCAATCCGATTCATACTTTTCTGCTTGATCACAGATATTCATCATAGATCAGAAAGGAAGGCAGGGAAAACAAAATATTTTAAATACAACACAGCATGTAGTTCAGTGCAGTAGAGACAAATTTATGTTTAAAGCCCCGTACACACGGTCGGACTTCCATCTGACTTTTCCGTGTTTTTTTGTCCGAACGAAGTTGGTTGGGAACACCCATAGCATACACACCACAGGACTTTTCTGCAAACTTTCTTAAAACTTCTTACAACATCACGTGTTTTTTCTGCTCTTTTCTGATCTTTACTGCCACCCTTTGGTCAACTTCTGCTATTGTTGGTTGATTTTAACATTAGTTGTTTAGTCCATCGGACTAAAGTCCGATGGTTATCTGTACACACGGTCGGACTTTGCTCCATCGGACTTTTGTTGGGCAAAAGTTTGTCCGTTTACAGACCCAACTTTTGTCCGATGAAATCCAAAACCAAACGAAAAAAGTTTGTCCGATGGAGCGTACACACGGTCGGATTGTTGGTCCAACTTGCTTAAAACGAAGTTTGTTGGGCAAAAGTCCGACCGTGTGTACGGGGCTTGAGAAAGACAAAATGGAGGGGCGCACACTTAGTGCATTACCAATGACAATTTAATGAATAATAAAATCCATAAAAAGTGGGTACTCACAAAACATAACTCTCAATTGATCCATAAAAATCACACAGTGTATGGACATGTGCAGGACCATAAAAGGGTAAACTGACGCGTTTCGGAGTCACACCACCTTCCTCAGAGCTAGACAAATGTTTGTTTACCATCATGCTTTTCCCAAAGGCTCACAATAAAAGGTAATCTTACTTCCAGCACATAAGGGCTCATTCACACTATCAGCTGGGGGGGGGGTCAGTAAAACCCTGCGATTAAGCAGCAATTTTACCACCCCACACAGCTGCCCCTTTAGCTGCAGAGGCTGGATGTGTACACATGTGGTGGCTTCTAGTCTCTGCTTTGCGGCTGCAGCAGGAACTATACCCCCTTGTCGGCAGGCAGTGAATGGGGCTGCTCTGTGATCGCATGCGACCGCAAGTGTGGGCTTCAAGCGGTTAAAGCAAGTGGTGAGGAGGACATACAACGCCTCCTCACTGCCTGTAAATTGCTCTCTGAAGAGTGATCCACAGAATGAGCCCATAGGGTGAGTATCCTGAAACAAAATTGAATCCTATTCCCCAGAGCTTCCCGATTATTGTGGGACTCATTTCTGAAAGATGAAGTAAAACGGTTTACAGTGACTAATCGGATTCCATCCTTCCACAAAAAATACAAGGAACCTTGCTACCTCTTATGGGGAAAAGCCCTGCGTTTGCTTGCCTTTTCATAAACAGTCCCCATGAATGTTTTAATAAATTATAATACCAGCAGCTACTCCATAGTGCTGAAATTCTCTCTTATGTAAGGGTGAAATGTTTCTGCCAGTGGTTTCCTAGATATATATTACACCATATGAAAGGAATGGATGATGCTTCTGGAAGGTTCGTCCATATTTATATAAATATATAATAAAACTTTTATGCCAGTATTTGTATATTTATGAAGAGATATATACCTATATAGACAGACAGAACTGAGCATGGATAATTTTTTAATGCCCTTTGCTGACACTGCTTTATGTCGATAGAAATAAAGGAATAGTTATAAAACCTGTGCTCTGGCTGTCTTTTTGACAAACACACAATTTGACATTGTTCAGGCTTGGTGTACAGGTGTGTAAAAACAACATTCGGAAATGTAACTTTATTATATAATGGTTATGTTCACATCTATGTGTAGCCAAGTGTCGCATCCATGTGTAGCCAAGTGTCGCATCTATGTGTAGCCAAGTGTCGCATCCATGTGTAGCCAAGTGTCGCATCTATGTGTAGTCAAGTGTCGCATCCATGTGTAGCCAAGTGTCGCATCCATGTGTAGCCAAGTGTCGCATCCATGTGTAGCCAAGTGTTCAAGACTATAGTGATATTTTATAACACAAATAGTTTAGTTCCCTGAAATACATGAGACTACAATTATGGATGTGACCACATTGCTGGCATAAAGCCATGCAGTTTTAAATGCTACTAAATGCTTGGTAAAAACCAAAATCCTATACTGCAGATAATAGAAGTTTAAGCGCTAACAGATGTTTGCGTATTGCAGCACCTTGTTACAAGACCTATGAAAATTTGACCAACGGGTTTGAACGAAATGCGTGGTCCTACTGAACTTTAGACTGGTCAGTGCATCATGAACATAGCATAGAAATGCACTGAATACTTAGAATCTCCCTAAGTTAACCATCTGAGCAGCTTTGAGCCACCACTGAAAAGAGCTACAATGCTTGGGATTGCAGAACACACGTCCCCCCTAATACGAGTCAAGAAAATATACCAAACGCAAAAAAAAACACAATTGCCATGAAAAATGGCCACGGTACTTTTATTGGTTTAACCACTTCGATACCAGGCACTTTCACCCCGTTCCTGCCCAGGCCAATTTTCAGCGCTGTCACACTTTGAATGACAATTGCGCAGAAATGCAACACTGTACTCGTATGAAATTTTTATAATTTTTTTTTCACACAAATAGAGCTTTTGGTGGTATTTAATCACCACTGGGTTTTTTTTTTTTGCTAAATAAACGAAAGAACACCAAAAATTTCGAAAAATAAACACGCATTTTTCTTTGTTTCTGTTATAACATTATGCAAATAAATAATTTTTTCATTTTTCATTTCATAATTTTAGGGCAAAATGTATACTGCAACATTTCTTTGGTGGAAATAACCCAGTGTATATTATTTAGTCTGTTGGAAAGTTATAGAGACCACAAACTATGGTATATATATATGAAAATTGATTAATCCTGATATACCGACGGCCTATCTAATTTCTTGAGGCCTGAAAATGCCAGGACAGTACAAATATCCCCCAAATGACCCCTTGTGGAAAGTAGACAATCCAAGGTATTAGTAACAGGCATGGCAAGTTTTATGAGGTTAAAATTTTTTGGCACAATTTTTGGGAAAATGAAAAAATAAAAAAAGAAATGTTTTTCTTTTTTTTTCTTTGTACATGCTGTCACCAGTGCAGTACAGTGACATCATATAACTGGTGTGGTGGTGATCAGGGACACTGACTGATGACAATATGTTAAAAAATAATAATAATACAATTTTTTTAAATTGTTTAAATATTTTTGTTTCATTTTCTTTTTTTTACATACAGTGACCAGAGCAATACAGTATTACCGCACTACTCTGGGGGGGGTGATCAGTATTTTTTATTTTTTTTACACACTATGATTGCTTAAAACAGAAATTTTACTATTAAAAGCAACTATTTTTTTTAAATGAAAACTGTAACGGGAAGGCCCGGGGAACTCAGAATCGCTTAGGAAGTATGAAATACCCTTGCGCCAGCTTCCCCAATGGCTCTTATGTGTCAATCACCCTGTGTCTCTATTAGGGGCACAGGGTGAATGAAAACCCCAATATGGTCTATGATGGCCAAATTCAATGCTGTACATACATTTTATCTAGATTGGGTCTGTAATATTCATCCACCATATTCCCCAGGAATACCTGCAAGGAACTCTCTACTGTTTGATTATGACCTCAACAGGTTAATTAAAAAGTGACGCCTTCATGATGGTTAGACACATACTTGTGTGTATTGTAAAGGCAGACTGGGATTTACAATACAAAGGGATTTAAGATGTAAAGGGTTTAGAACCTGTTGTCGCCAGACAGACTGGCTGCCAACCCTTTGTGGGAAGATGTGTATTGGAGATCGTATATTCTATTGTGTTGGGATCTTTTGAAGCCTAGCAGACGTCAGGATGAGGTGTTGAGTCTTGGGATGTGTGGGTGGAGCTGGGCCCTTGTTCATGTTAAATCATGTGCCTTGAATTGTGTATAAAGTTACAATGTTTCTCAATAATAAAGGCATTCCTACTACAGAAGAGACAGAGTGCGTCTCGTCTTCTTCCAGAGGGGTCGGCTCCTATAGGAAAGGGTCGTTTAGCTGTGGATATCGGTAGCGAGTGGATGTGTGTCTAGGAGAGGGAACATCGTAAACGGCGTTAATACCCCTTGAGATTGGGGTGCCGTTACATTGGTTGGCAGCAGCGGGATTTTCCCTCCAGTTCCTGGGACACTCCAAACCACCACAGTGACTGGCCAGCGATGCAGCCAAAGGAGGGTGATGCAGGACCCCGGTCAGTTGAAGATTTGTTTCAGCAACGAGTGCGACAGCGGTTGGCATTGTATGGTGCTAACCCATCAGAGACCGCCATACGGGAAGCCATTAGAGACATCGAGCGGCAGGATGAGTGGCAACATGAGCAGAGAATGGCGCAAATACGGCAATCGGGGACAACGCCTAAAGAACCAGCCGCCATGGAAGAGGAATTCGGAAGGAGGTTGCGAGAGATGCAGGGAGGAGAAGCAGGCCATCTCCCCCCCAACAGTTAACCAGAGCAGATGGTGTGGAGTCCCCAGCAGAAGTGCTGGCAACAGGGCAGAGTGATACCCACCTCTGCCCAGCACCGGAAACCACTGTGGAGTTTCAGGGAGCCGGGGCAGTTGGCCCCTCTCCCCAGCAACAAGCTGAGGCAGTAAAGCTTTTACTTCCAGCTGAATCACTGGCAGCAGGGCAGAATGCTACTGGCCGCTGCACACAACTGCCACTTGAGCGGATATCGGTGGATGGGACTGCGGTCTCCACTCACAGCAACCCAGCAGAAGAGCTGGCAACAGAGCCGAGCGCCACGGGCCTCGGCTCCCAACTAACAGAAGAGGGAGTTCCTGTGGTATTGGATGGGACTTCAGTCCTCACTGACACAACCCCAGAAAATGGTGTGACACTGAGACAGGAGGATGTCAGCCTTGCTTTGCAAGCACTGGGAGATTTTCACCTACCACAAGTGGATGGGACTTCAGTCTCCACTTGTATACCACAGGGATGCCGGGCAGTCGACCCAGATCCCCAACAGCATGACGGACTGAGCCCAGTCACCCTGTCTTCTCTCCAGCGGCAGAAAGGACTCCAGGGAGAAGGGCCAGTCCAGGCCTCTCCCCAGCGGCGGGTGTGTTCTCTGAGAGAGGCAGAGGTTGGCTGGGTAAGCGATTCTCTGTTTGGAGAAATTTATTTGGGGCACTGTGTGGATACCGGCATTAGAAGAAGGGACCTATGGACTAACTTCGGAGTCAACCCGTCTGGGGTTCCCCCCTCTGTTAGTCTCCTGCCGAAAGGGGAGAGATGTAACGGGAAGGCCCGGGGAACTCAGAATCGCTTAGGAAGTATGAAATACCCTTGCGCCAGCTTCCCCAATGGCTCTTATGTGTCAATCACCCTGTGTCTCTATTAGGGGCACAGGGTGAATGAAAACCCCAATATGGTCTATGATGGCCATATTCAATGCTGTACATACATTTTATCTAGATTAGGTCTGTAATATTCATCCACCATATTCCCCAGGAATACGTGCAAGGAACTCTCTACTGTTTGATTATGACCTCAACAGGTTAATTAAAAAGTGACGCCTTCATGATGGTTAGACACATACTTGTGTGTATTGTAAAGGCAGACTGGGATTTACAATACAAAGGGATTTAAGATGTAAAGGGTTTAGAACCTGTTGTCGCCAGACAGACTGGCTGCCAACCCTTTGTGGGAAGATGTGTATTGGAGATCGTATATTCTATTGTGTTGGGATCTTTTGAAGCCTAGCAGACGTCAGGATGAGGTGTTGAGTCTTGGGATGTGTGGGTGGAGCTGGGCCCTTGTTCATGTTAAATCATGTGCCTTGAATTGTGTATAAAGTTACAATGTTTCTCAATAATAAAGGCATTCCTACTACAGAAGAGACAGAGTGCGTCTCGTCTTCTTCCAGAGGGGTCGGCTCCTATAGGAAAGGGTCGTTTAGCTGTGGATATCGGTAGCGAGTGGATGTGTGTCTAGGAGAGGGAACATCGTAAACGGCGTTAATACCCCTGGATATTGGGGTGCCATTACAAAAACTATTCATTCAGTGTTTACTATTGCGATTAGCTGTGATTGGCCACAGCTAAAACACATGGTACAGATGGGCTGCGATTGGCCCTGTATGTACCATGTGATCACTGTGACCAATCACAGAGATCAACACAATAGTACACAATGAATGGCCATTCATTGTGTACAATTGTCATGTGATCTGCTGCGATGGTCATAGTGATCACATAGTACCGGTGTTTCGTCAGATTAGGCGACCCATCAGAATTAGTAATGGAAGTCACGTTCCGTCGCCGCCATCTTGCTACACCCAGCACTCCTCCAAAAGTAAGGATACACTGAGAAGGGGCTAGCGGAGATCTCGTTACACCCACCGGAGTTTTGCATTTCATACATATTTTTAACAGTAAACGGAGCTTATATGGTCAAATACAGTATTTAGAAATCCGACAGACTGTTTAGATGTTCAATTTTAAAAGCAGCGGCAAACCTGCTGATGTCACAGGTTTCCTAATCTGACAGAACACCTCTGATTTTATAGTTCAACATGTAAACAGTCAGACGAATTTCTAAATACTGTATTTCACCTCATAAGCTCTGTTTACTGTTAA
This sequence comes from Rana muscosa, assembly GCA_029206835.1. Taxonomy (NCBI): domain Eukaryota; kingdom Metazoa; phylum Chordata; class Amphibia; order Anura; family Ranidae; genus Rana; species Rana muscosa. Next base: position 233,643,386 of record CM055118.1, read on the forward strand.
AAATAAATGTAAAATGCAAAACTCTGGTGGGTGTAACAAGATTTCCCCCTTCTCAGTGTATCCTTACTGTGGACGGGTGCGGGGTGTAGCAAGATAGTGGCGATGGAACATCACTTCCATTACAAATTCTGACGGGTCGCCAAATCTGATGAAACACCGTCAGTGGGCCAGAACACTAATGTGTCATCCACTGAGTCTGGTGGACACATCGGGTGACAGATCGTGTCAGAGTCTGATCTTTGGAGGACATCATATGATGTCCTCCTAGTATAACAAGGCTTCTTCCCAGTCATCATTTTACAATAAACCGGGTGGGAAGCAGTTAAGATATATTTTATATAAACACACTTGCGTAATGAACATTACAAAAACGCTCGGTCATAGCTCTCAAGAAAAATGACATTAATGTAACAGAACAAAGTCCCCTCTTGGTACAAGGGTGACAGACCACAAAAAGTGTCTGCGACGGGGAGGACGGGTGAGGGAGAAAAGTCCAATGTCCAGTCAATAGCAAGAAGCCAGGTGAGATGCTGCCTTTTATACTGATCCTAAAGGTTCTGGAAGGTTCTGCAAAGGTCATATGCTAATTTGGACCACTCAGGTGTTACCTGTACAGCAGGTGTTAAACGCAATGCAATAATATATATATATATTGTGACAGCAGGAAGGTAAAGTCACCTGGTTGCATCCAGGGAGGTAGATATATTTCGCCCAGATTCAGGCTTTACGCCGACTTATACAACTAGGTGGAGAGTTGTATAAGCCCAGCTGAGGCTAGTGGGCTCATGGATGACTCATACCTCTAGGGAGAGTGTGGGGCGTCGTGCAGACAGGGAGTTGATGAGACCAGCTGAAGCTTGTCAGCTCATTTAGGCCTCTATAAGAACTCCCAGCTTCATTAGATGTTAGCTCATGCCTGGAAGCAGACCTGTGTGGACTGTCTAGGGAGAGTGAACCCCTGTGCGGTGAGACAAAGCCTGTGTGGCTATTTGCTTGGACATTTAAAACCAGGGACTTAGGGACTAGGACAGCACTAGGCTGATCCCAGTTGTTAGTTAGGAAACCTGTATGTTTAGTCAGAGGTCAAGTTGACCAGGATTTATTTTGTTTATGTTTCTTTTGCTTTGCTGTGTTTTGTCACTGTAAATAGAAAATAAGCCGCACCTTTTTGATTTTGAAAACCACCACCTCCGTTTGCTGGGCCTGTTTTTGTGTGGGGAGCCCATCTCGGGGGTCACACACACCCGCTGCCGAGCTAACCCCCTCACAGTTGGTGGAGAACCAGTGGCAGTTTTTTTTTAAGCCAGCATAGAGGAGATACTGAAGCAGCTGGCTCTAGCAAATGCCAATCAACAGCAGACAAATGCAGGTTTGCAAAAGAGCCTTGCAGCTCAACAACAGAACTTCGCAGCCCAGCAGCAAGCTCATCAACAGAGCCTTGCAGCCCAGCAGCAGACAAACGCAACTTTGCAACAGAGTCTGGAGGCTCAGCAACAAGCCCAGCAGCAATCTGAGGCCCGCTTCATAGACCTGTTGCAGAAGCAAGAGCAGAGACTACAACAACAGATGGAAGCAGCAATGCAGCAACGTCCGCAGACCAGTGAGGAAAGCCGTCCCACTAATACCGCGTCCTTTGGGGTGAGTCGTTTATTGACAAAAATGACTGGAGAGGATGATCCAGAGGTATTTTTGACCACATTTGAAAGGACCGCTGAAAGAGAAAAGTGGCCTGAGGAGCAGTGGGCTGGACTGGTGGCTCCTCTGTTAACTGGTGAATCGCAGAAAGCTTACTATGACCTAGAGCCTAACCAAGCAAAAGACTATGTGATGCTAAAAGCTGAAATATTGGCAAGGCTGGGTGTCACCCAGGCTGTCCGGGCTCAGCGTGTGCATAACTGGACTTTCCAGCTTGGTGCCCAAACCTTACAGGAAGTTGGTGTTGGAGTTGGCCCATGGGCACATTCTTGGAGGTCATCTGGGGACAGAGAAAACCCGAGAGAGGGTATTACAGAGATTCTATTGGCCGGGGGTGATGAAGGACATAGAAAATTATTGTTCCTCCTGCCCTGTGTGTCAGAGGTCGGCCCCGATGCCACATTTCCGTAGCCCGCTGGTCCCTCTACCCATCATTGAGGTCCCGTTTGAGAGGATCGCCATGGATTTGGTAGGTCCTATAATCAAGTCCGCTAGGGGGCACCAGTACATATTAGTTATAATGGACTATGCCACCCGTTATCCAGAAGCGATCCCTCTCCGAAATACCTCGGCCAAAACCATAGCCAAAGAGCTATCTCTTGTGTTTAGCCGGGTGGGTATTTGTAAAGAACTGCTTACGGACCAAGGTACACCCTTTATGTCCCGGGTTATGAAGGAGCTGTGTAAATTGTTCAAAGTGACGCAATTACGTACATCTGTGTATCACCCCCAAACCGATGGGCTGGTTGAAAGGTTCAACAAAACCCTAAAACAAATGTTGAAGAAAGTGGTGGATAGAGATGGAAAGGATTGGGACTGTCTACTTCCTTATCTGATGTTTGCTATTAGGGAGGTGCCCCAATCCTCTACGGGATTCTCCCCCTTTGAGTTACTGTATGGGAGACACCCAAGAGGGCTGTTGGATATTGCCAAGGAAACTTGGGAAAGTGAGAGTTCTCCCCACAGGAGTGTGATTGAGCATGTCGCCCTGATGCAAGACCGAATTGCACAGGTAATGCCCATCGTGAAGGAACATTTGGCCCAAGCGCAGTTAGCACAGCAGAGAGTGTACAACCGTGGAGCCAAGACCCGTACCTTTTCCCCGGGGGATAGGATACTGGTACTTGTCCCTACGGTTGAAAGTAAATTCCTTGCCAAATGGCAAGGCCCCTACGAGATAATGGAAAAAGTGAGCGAAGTGAATTACAAGGTCAGACAACCAGGAAGGCGAAAGCCCGAACAGATCTATCACGTTAATCTGTTGAAAGCCTGGAGGGATAGAGAGTCCCTAGTCGCAGACACTTGGTCACCAGCTCAAACTGGTTGCGTGATTCCTGAGGTTGGAATAGCAGCCACCTTGTCACAACCCCAACAACAGGAGGTTAAGGAGTTTGTGCTTCGCAACAAGGAGGTATTCTCTGAGCTGCCGGGACAAACATCTGGGGTAGAGCATGACATCATTACCCCGCCCGGTGAAAGGGTGAAGTTAAAACCCTATCGGATCCCAGAGGCCCGACGGGAGGCAATACGGGAGGAAGTACAGAAAATGCTGAACTTAGGGGTGATAGAGGAGTACCAAAGTGATTGGTCTAGTCCCATTGTGTTGGTGCCTAAACCGGATGGGAGCTGGCGATTTTGTAACGATTTTCGTCAGTTGAACAAAGTTACAAAATTTGACACCTACCCCATGCCACGTATAGATGAGTTGATCGACCGGCTGGGAACAGCCCGATACATGACGACTCTTGACCTCACAAAAGGGTATTGGCAAATCCCCCTGGCCAAGTCGGCCAAAGAGAAAACCGCATTTGTAACCCCAGACGGGGCGTTCCAATATAAAAGAATGCCGTTCGGGTTACAGAATGCGCCGGCCACATTCCAGCGGAAAATGGACCAGATGCTGAGGCCCCATCGGAAGTATGCTGCGGCTTACCTGGATGACATAATTGTCCATAGCACAGATTGGGCCTCACATCTGCCAAAAGTGCAAGCAGTCCTGGACTCTGTTCGGGAAGCGGGGTTTACGGCTAACCCCAAGAAGTGTACCATTGGGCAGGAGGAGGCCAAATATCTTGGGTACACCATTGGGAGGGGAGTAATAAAACCCCAACTCAACAAAGTCGAGGCCATCCAGAGTTGGCCACGTCCCAACAGCAAGAAGCAGGTACGAGCCTTTCTGGGAATCGCTGGGTATTATCGGCGATTCATTCCCCACTTTGCTTCTAAGGCTGTGCCCCTAACCAACCTGACGAAGGGGAAAGGGTCGGTCATGATTAAATGGACCCCCGAGGCTGAGGCAGCATTCCAATTCTTGAAACAAGCCTTATGTAGCCAGCCAGTGTTGTACTCACCCGACTTCTCTAAAGACTTTGTCGTACAAAGTGATGCGTCAGATGTGGGGTTAGGAGCAGTATTGTCCCAGGTCTGGAACGGGGAAGAGCACCCAGTCATTTACCTCAGCAGGAAGTTGAAGTCCCATGAGGTAAATTACGCCACCGTTGAAAAGGAGTGTTTAGCGGTGAAGTGGGCTCTAGATTCCCTTCGGTACTACCTGCTAGGTAGGCACTTTGACATGGTTACGGATCACGCTCCGTTAAAGTGGATGGCTCAAAACAAGGAAACAAATAGAAGAGTGAATAGGTGGTTCCTGGCCCTCCAGGAATTCAACTTCACAGTAAAGCATCGCCCTGGCGTTCAAATGGGGAATGTGGATGCTTTGTCTCGAGTACATGAATGCCTGATTGCTGGTGTTCCAACCCCGAGGTTAAAACAAGAGGGGGGGGTATGTGACAGCAGGAAGGTAAAGTCACCTGGTTGCATCCAGGGGGGTAGATATATTTCGCCCAGATTCAGGCTTTACGCCGACTTATACAACTAGGTGGAGAGTTGTATAAGCCCAGCTGAGGCTAGTGGGCTCATGGATGACTCATACCTCTAGGGAGAGTGTGGGGCGTCGTGCAGACAGGGAGTTGATGAGACCAGCTGAAGCTTGTCAGCTCATTTAGGCCTCTATAAGAACTCCCAGCTTCATTAGATGTTAGCTCATGCCTGGACCCAGACCTGTGTGGACTGTCTAGGGAGAGTGAACCCCTGTGCGGTGAGACAAAGCCTGTGTGGCTATTTGCTTGGACATTTAAAACCAGGGACTTAGGGACTAGGACAGCACTAGGCTGATCCCAGTTGTTAGTTAGGAAACCTGTATGTTTAGTCAGAGGTCAAGTTGACCAGGATTTATTTTGTTTATGTTTCTTTTGCTTTGCTGTGTTTTGTCACTGTAAATAGAAAATAAACCGCACCTTTTTGATTTTGAAAACCACCACCTCCGTTTGCTGGGCCTGTTTTTGTGTGGGGAGCCCATCTCGGGGGTCACACACACCCGCTGCCGAGCTAACCCCCTCACAATATATATACTCTTGTAATCTATAATATGTATGTAGCACACAGACCCTTTTTCCTGCCTTCACTTGCAGGGGTAAAGGCACACCATGCCACATGCCCGTATCCTCCTGATATAAGAGGTTGAGTGGTGTTCTTACAATTTTGGGTCCTGCAGCGAGTTACCTCCCTCCGTTGGTTCTCATCCTCAGAATGTAGGGAAAAGTCTATTCTTCCCCGAAAGAAGGCCAATGTCCAGACAGTATTTAAACTCCAACAGATGAGTTTATTTTCCTTGCTTGAAACAAATTGGGAAAGAAGTTGAAGACAGCAATAGGATTAGGTAGGGAAATAGGTTCAGGCACGCGGCACCCAGTCACCCTATTCTCCACTCAAGCCTGAGTGGGCATTGCTCACCCGGATAGATCCCTCTCACAGTTCTAGCAGCCGGAGTGAAGCACGAACATGACACTTCAGTTTTAGTCCCCTTCACGGACAAGTTCAGGAGATCCTCTGCCACAGAATCTTGCAACTCACAAATCCTTCCCTCTGATAGGCAACCAGGCCTCCCGAGACCGTGACTTCCTTCACTCATCCATCGGATAGGTCCTTCCCCGGTTTCCTCTATTTCAGAGCAGGCCACCCTCACCTGGGCTCCCTGGGACTCCAGTGGTTGGTTGTAGACCCAGTTGAAGGTACTGGGCCTACCTGGAACTCTGCAGGCTCGGCTAAAGGTGCGAGACTCCTCGACCAGTTCACGCACCCCCGGCCAGCAGGGCCAAAGGGCACGACTTTGCCACCAGGGGTCCTCCTTGGAATCCCCCCGGCACACCACGCAGATCATGACATCTGCCCTTTGTGTACCCTCTCCCGGCATGCACAGCAGGCAAAACCCGCCCACCGCACGGTAGCCGAGAGAGGACACCCAATCACACCACAACGCCACCTGTGGTTCTCTTTAAGACCTGGGCAACAGCGCCACTCACAGGTCAAAGGGAACTATACTACAGGCAACATTACAGCAGAGCAGAGTCCAAACTAAACAAAATTGGAGAACCTGAGCTAAACTATTGCTCAGACTGCACTTAAATTTAGAGCATAGCGACCCCAATTTTGTTGGTCCGCTACATGTATCTATCGCATCTATGTATTAATTGTATAGTGTCCGTTGTTTGCTAGTCTAATCTAAGTATGGTAGGCCTAATGCTATAATGATACCTATGAAGACAGACACCATGGCTTAGTAAAAGAAATTAAATTTATTTCCTTTAAAGTAGGAAAGTCATACACTAACAACAGATATCTATAAAGCCTATACCAACAATAATAATGAAAATGAATACTTATTCTCTCTTCGAGGCAAAGTCCTGCATGCTGAGCTCCTAGATGTAATAGAGAAGCTAGGCCTGGGCCACACGGTGTTTAGGCCCAAGCCAATCTGGGCCTCATAGTTTAGGCCCAAGCATAAGCTCCTACGAGGCCTCTAGAGATCCAAGTGGCTTCAGCATAGGTCGTCAGGTCAAGAGACTGAGCTCTGTGTGCGAACTCTTTTTACAAAACAGACACTATTCAAACCCCCCCATTGCCAACCCCTTTGCCTTCTGGTCCAATCCTTTCACAGGCCAATCCTTCCTCAGTAGATGACCTTACAGAGTGTCATGCCATACTTGGTCACTGGGGGCAGTATTGCAGTCCAGTTGCAGTCCAGTTGCAGTCCAGTTGCAGTCCATTGTCATCAACCTCTTTGAAGCTTCTCGCACAGCAGGTGGCCTGGAGATAAGCCCTTGTTTTGCTATGCAGATTCTGTTTGGGGACTGCAAGAGTCATCTGATCTTGGTTGTAACGAGACTTGTGGAAACTTTCAGAATATACCAGGTTGCCCCCAACAGCACGGGAGTCCAACTTACGGGCCGCATGCGGCCCAAGACAGCTATGAATGCGGCCCAACACAAAATTGTAAACATACTGTGCTTACATTTTTATTTTTTTTGGGGGGGGACATTTCTGTAAAAATGGGGTTACACTAAGACCCCTTTCACACTGGAGTGTATTGCAGGCGCTATAGCGTTAAAAATAGCGCCTGTAATCCGCCCTTAAAAATCTGTCCCCATTCACTCCAGTGTGAAAGCCCGAGGGGCTTTCACACTGGAGCGGCGCGCTAGCAGGACGGTAAAAAAAGTCCTGCTAGCCGGATCTTTGGAGCGGAGAAGGAGCAGTGTGTTTACCGCTCCTCCTCCGCTCCTGCACATTGAAATCAATGGGACAGCGCGGCTATACCGCCCGCAATGCGCTGCTTCAGCAGCGCATTGCGGGCGGTTTTAATCCTTTTGTGGCCGCTAGCGGGGCGTAAAACCTCCCCAGTAGCGGCCGAAATACGCCGCAAATCCGCCGCAAATCCGCCCATAACATCGGCGGTAAAAATAGTGAAGTTTTACCGCCGACGCTATGGACGCCTCAGTGTGAAAGGCTCTTAGCGAACACATGTGGACGAAGAATAATTTGACAGTGTCTCTTTACTGGACTTTTATACGTTTTATCTTCCCAGAGAAAATAATCCCACTCTTCACAATCACGCATTATTCATGTCATCAATTTTCAGCAGCACCTACATTTGTGAGCAACTATTTTCAAGGATGAAGCACACAAAGGTAAATTATCTATATCAGTGATCTTGTGATCTGCCCGAATCACACCAGTGGAGCTATTGTATTCTGACAGCGGGGAGACTTCCCATCCATCAGAATACACTCATCAGCACCGCCGGCTATACGGGTGCTGATAAGTATTGAGCCTTACCCAGAAAAAAATGGATCCAGGAAGCTGTAAATTGCAAGGTGTACTGTGTTGTTTGTCTATAGTCAATGGGGCAAAAATCAACTACCTATGATTGTAACTTATCTTTCTTTTTCAGGTCCAAAGTGAATATGGCAGCACCTCCAGAAAAATTCAATGTGGAAGAGCATAGAACCATATGGGAAAGGGAAAGGTGCAAAGCAGATCCATGATGAAATGTCACAAACTTTGGGTGACAGTGGCCCTTCATATGCAACAGTTAAACGTTGAGTTGTCAATTCTAAAACTGGCCATTTCGGTGTTGAAAGTGAGAAACCCAGTGGAAGGCCTGTTTCTGTGCCTGCAAAAGTCAAAAGTTTTGGGATCCACTTTGCTGCAAGCTTTCTCATTTCCAAGTTGTGGTGGATAATAGCATTAACTCTCTCACGTTATATTCCCAGATATGTAGCAATGGCTACTATTGGCTGATATTCGGTGGTCCTCCATGATCATGTCATGGATGGCTTTCACATTTGCAGGCACAGAGACAGAAACAGGCCTTCCACTGGGTTTCTCATTTTCAACACCGAAATGGCCAGTTTTAACCACTTGCCGCCCGCCCTATAGCGGATTGACGGCGGCAAAGTGGTTTCAAAATCCTGACTGGACGTCATATGACGTGATCAGGATTTTGAGCCGCTGCGCCCCCCCCCGGGGGCGCGCATCACGGCGATCGTTGTTGCAGGGTGTCAGCCTGACACCCCGCAACACCGATCTAGGTAAAGAGTCTCCGACGGAGACTCTTTACCACGTGATCAGCCGTGTCCAATCACGGCTGATCACGATGTAAACAGGAAAAGCCGGTCATCGGCTTTTCCTCACTCGCGTCTGTCAGACGCGAGTAGAGGAGAGCCGATCGGCTGCTCCTCTGACAGGGGGGGGTTTGTGCTGATCGATTATCAGCGCAGCCCCCCTAAGGATGCCCACACTGGACCACCAGGGATGCCACTGGACCACCAGGGATACCACCAGGGATGCCCACCACCAGGTATGCCTCCCTAGACCACCAGGGATGCCATTCAGTGCTCCTAATGGATGCCAATCAGTGCCCACAATGGATGCCAATCAGTGTCCACAATGGGCATCACTGATTGGCAGGCATTATTGTTTGGCACTGATTGGCATCCATTAGTAACACATTACAGTACAGTGCCACCTATCAGTGCCCATCCATGCCACCTATCAGTGCACATCCATGCCCATCCGTGGCACCTATCAGTGCCCATCCATGCCGCCTATCGGTGCCCATCCGTGCCGCCTATCTGTGCCCATCCGTGCCGCCTATCTGTGCCCATCCGTGCCGCCTATCTGTGCCTATCTGTGCCCATCCGTGCCGCCTACCGGTGCCCATCTGTGCCGCCTACCGGTGCCCATCCGTGCTGCCTATCGGTGCCCATCCGTGCCGCCTATCGGTGCCCATCCGTGCCGCCTATTGGTGCCCATCCGTGCCGCCTCATCAGTGCCCATCAGTGCCGCCTTATCAGTGCCCGTCAGTGCAGCCCCATCAGTGCCCATCAGCGAAGGAGAAAACGTACTTGTTTACAAAGTTTTGTAACTGAAACAAAAAAAATACGTTTTTTTTTCAAAATTTTCGGTCTTTTTTAATTTTTTTAGCAGAAAAAAAATTTGCAGAGGTGATCAAATACCACCAAAAGAAAGCTCTATTTGTGGGAACAAAATGATAAAAATTTCGTTTGGGTAAAATGTAGCATGACCGCGCAATTGTCATTCAAAGTGCAACAGTGCAGAAAGCTGAAAATTGGTCTGGGCAGGAAGCTGTATAAGTGCCCAGTATGGAAGTGGTTAAAATTGTCAACCCAACGTTTAACTGTTGCATATGAAGGGCCACTGTCACCCAAAGTTTGGGGCATTTTATCATGAATCTGCTTCGCACCTTTCCCTTGGAGAAACAGGAACTTGATTATGGTCCTATGCTCTTTCACATTGAATTTTTCTGGAGGTGCTGTCATGTTCACTTTGGACCTGAAAAAGAAAGATAAGTTAAAATCATAGGTAGTTGATTTTTGCACAATTGAATATAGACAAATTGGCCAGTATACCCTGCAATTTACAGCTTCCTAGATCATTACTTATCAGCACCCGTATAGCCGGCGGCACTGATTGAGTGAGAATTTTCCAACAGGCTGGTTGTGCAGAAATTGATCACGAGATTTACTTCTGCACAACCTGCCTACTCATAGATGGATCGATAATCATCTGATCCCTGCTGGACCAGAAGAATTTTGATTCAGCTATGGCCGGCTTAAAGGGGTTGTAAACCCTCGTGTTTTTTCACCTTAATGCATCCTATGCATTAAAGGGGAGTTCCAGACTTTTTTTATGTGTAGCGGCCTCCCCCCTCTTCCTTGCTTTATCGGTTATATGGCTGTTGTCTAGGGGTACCTGGGAGAGAGATGATACACACCACGGCCCATGTCCTCCCGTAACTAGGAGGTGAAGGCCAGAGATTGGGCTTTTGTGTAGGTGTCCTAGAGCCAAGTCCAGTCCTTTGTCCCTGACTCCTTTGCTTAGAAACCCAAGTTCCACACAGTGAGTAGGTACAACTCAGTTTTATTCTTCTTGCCAAGCAATGAAACTATCTCTCTCCTTTGGAAAATGGGGGACAGATCGAGGCACAATCCTTTCCCTTCTTGCTGCTGCCCACTGTGCTGTCACCAGTGGTGGATAGTCACTGCCACTGACTAGATAATATAGAACATGAATTACCTTCGCTCAATTTGCCCCTGTCAGAGGAAGAAATCCGTCCAAGGGAGAAGTGGAGGCCTCTCCGTCACCAGCGATGCTGCGCCGGACTCTTCGGAGAAGTTACTGCGCACCAGTCCTCACGAACTCAGACACGGGCACCCAAGGCATTAGGACCCCCTCGGATTCCTCCACCCTCGCGGAACTCAGTCGAAGGTACTGAGCCCCAGGCATCCGCCATAGTACCTCACCCCAGGCTAAAGGTGCCTGAGATGGACTCCATCTCCGCTCCAGCTAGGCCAAGGGCGCCTAGGCCTGGAACACCAGAACGCCAGCACCCAAGCTGAAGGTGCCTGGGTGCGGCCACGTCCTCCGACTCTCTACCAAAATCCGGGCCTCCTCCCCTTTTATGACCTCTCCCTTTGCATCACAGCGGGTTCCCCGCCCCGCTGTACCAGCTCCAGGGGAGGACAAAAAGGCACAGTTTGCGGTGTGAGTTCAACTCCGGCCCAAGGCAACAGCGCCACCCAGGGGCCCCAAGGAACCTCACACCACCAGAGTCCTCACATAATTCAAATACACTCTCCCCCTGGTGATTTGACACTGGTCCCCAGTGTCTGGTACAAACCCATACCCCACGAAGGGTGGTGTCATAAGTTCATCCCAGAAACCAAACTACACAAATTTAACCCTGAATTGTGCCACGGCCTGAATGGGAAAAGGAAAAGAAAAAGGAAAAAACCTAAAACAATGTAACTATAAAACTTTTCAATAAAACACTTTAAATATCTCACACATTTACATTCCTCCCTCCCTCTGACTATCTAAGGACCACCCATTCTCAGTAGTCTTGACAGACGAATCTCCTGCAGAGGGAAAGAAAAGAAACACACATCCTATCAACATGTGTGTTTGCTTGTAATGAATGAGTCTATCCTAGGAGAAACCCATTCACTCCAATAAGTGCTGCATAATGTAAAAAAAATAAAACAATTGTTTGCGCAACACTGCCACCTGGTGACAGTGCCGCGGTCAAGACACTCATTACTTCCAGATGAACTTTCCGCTTGAACATTTTTCTCTGTGACCCTGCACCCAAAGTCCCTGATGTCTTTTGAGTGCCAGGAGAAGGAGGGAGAACAAACAAAAAAAACAGCTCCCATATCTCCAACGAGTAAAATTGCCCAAATACAAAAAAAATAGGGCACAGTCCCCAGGGCCGATCCTAGGGTCACAGACGCCTGGGTGCAGAAATATTTCTGGCGCCCCCACGTGGGCGTGGTCATCCTACAAACTCCTCCCCTTTACACATTTCTATGGCAACGATTCAAACACAGAGATGCTCCCCTAAGAAGTCGTCGTTACCCTAGGATCCTCCCATGATCTTTTAACAATAAAGAAAATACAGGAAGAGCGTACACTAATGAGACCTGGAGGGGAGTCTCTCTGATTCACACAGAGAGGGCTACTGTTAGAGAGTCTGTTAGGAAGAGCCCCCAGACATAGTACAAGAGATGGTCAGAGAGTGCAGACATATTACAGGTGACCGTCAGAGAGTGCAGACATGATACAAGAGACAGTCAGAGACTGCAGACATATTACAGGAGATTGTCAGAGAGTGCAGACGTAGTACAGGAGATGGTCAGAGACTGCAGACATAATACAGGAGATGATCAGAGAGTGCAGACATATTACAGGAGAGGGTCAGAGACTGCAGATATAATACAGGAGATGGTCAGAGACTGCAGATATAATACAGGAGATGGTCAGAGACTGGAGACATAATATAGGAGATAATGGCTGATCGGCCCTCTCACCTGACCCAGCGATACAGCAACAACGGTTCCCCTGATCAGGAGTCAGCTCACTCTGAATTGCCCGTACTGACTCCACCGAGTCCAGATCTGTATTAAGTATAGACTCCCTACTAAGTATAAACCCCTCCCTCAATACAGACCCCCCTCCATTAGTACAGACCCCCCAGGACAAACCACCCCCCCTCCATTAGTGGAGACCCCCACAAACCACCCCCCTCCATTATTACAGACCCCCCTCAGGACAAACCACCCCCCATTAGTACAGACCCCCCACAAAACACCCTCCCGTTAGGACAGACCACCCCCCTTCATTAGTAGAGACCCCTCCATTAGTAGAGACCCCCCCCACAAACCCCCCCCATTAGTAAAAGGAAAAATAAGGGCGCACCGACCTAGTGCATTACCAATGGCTAGGTTTATTAAAAGTAAATTAAAAGATCATTAATACTCACAAAGCAAGTATAGTAATAGGCACATACACCATTCCATCAAAAGGGATAGATGCCTTCAAAAGGCCTCCTGCTGAAACCAGATAACCAGAGAGTCCAGACGGCATATATTACAGCTACGGCTCATACAGAACACCCCCCCTCTATTAGTAGAGACCACCCCCCCTCAATTAGTACAGACCCCCTCAGGACAAACCACCCCCCCATTAGTACAGACCACCCCCCTACATTAGTAGAGACCCCCTCACAAACCACCCGCCCATTAGTACAGACCCCCCACAAACCATCCCCCCTCCATTAGTAAAGACCCCCCTGGCCCCCACAAACCATCCCCCCTCCATTAGTACAGACCCCCCCGGCCCCCACACACCAGACCCCCCCTGGCCCCAACACACCATCACCCCTCTATTAGTACAGACCCCCCTGGCCCCCACAAACCATCCCCCCTCTATTAGTACAGACCCCCCTGGCCCCCACAAACCACCCCCTTCCATTAGTACAGACCCCCCACAAACCATCCCCCCTCCATTAGTACAGACCCCCCTAGCCTCCACACACCAGACCCCCTCCATTAGTACAGACCCCCCCTGGCCCCTACATCCCAGACCACCTCCATTAGTACAGACCCCCCTGGCCCCCACAAACCATCCCCCCTCCATTAGTACAGCCCCCCCACAAATTATCCCCCCTCCATTAGTACAGACCCCCCTCTGGACAAACACAAACCCCATCCGGGCGGCAGCTGGAGAGGACAGTGTGCAGCTGCGCCGCCCAGGTGGAGAAGATTGTGACAGTGAGAACAAATGTCAGGCTGATGCACTGCACTGCACCGTACACAAGGTCACACTGCGCGGTCCCATGTATTGGAAGTAGCCGGGGTCACGTGCTCACCTCCCACCTCCCAGTCACTGGGATTGGAGCAGCAGTGCAGTATGTGCTGAGGGGCGGGGCCTGTGTGCACCTCACTCAGTGACACCCCCCAATTTACCGCCAAGTCACCTACAACGACCCGGATTCTGCCCTTCAGAGGGGCCACTATGTCCCCTACATCCACACACCATTCATGGGCCACACACAGGTACACGCATCACTCAGGTGCTGCACTGAGGGAGCCACACACACAAGGGAGGGAGACACACTCACCGCTGGTAGGGTGACCACATTTCCAAACTGCCATTCAGGGACATCCCCCCCCCCCCTTCTTGAGGGACCGGTTTCGTGGAACAAACTTTTGCCAATGAGCGAGGGGGTGGAGGCGACTGGCGGATGGATGGTGGTGTGCGAGGTGGAATGTAGTCTCTGGAGTTGACGGGGAATTTGTCAGCGGGTGATTTGTTGGGCGAATGGCTGGTGTTAGCACTTTAATCATCCTGACACCATGCTTGATATGGTGTCAGGATGATCAAATCACATTATTTCTGTTACTACATTGTAATATATAATGAAATAGTTCAACTCACCATAATGCAGAATCAGTAGGAACCCTGAGCTTGCCACTTGCCACCAGATGCAGAGTGTCCAATTTGTCCACTGCAACATCGCAGTCCTGCTATAAGTCGCTGTTTGCCACCATTACGAGTAGAAGAAAAATAAATAAAAATTCCATAAATGTTCCATGTAGCTGCTATAACCATATAGGCGCAAACCAATCAATATACGCTTATTGGGATTTTTTTTACCAAAAATATGTAGCAGAACACTTATTGGCCCAAATTGATGATGAAATTTGATTTTTTTCAATTTTTTTATTGGATGTTTTATAGCAGTATTTTTTTTTTTTTTTTTCAAAATTGTCGGTCACCGCAGAGGTGATCAAATACCACCAAATGAAAACTCTATTTGTGGGTACAAAAGGACATCAATTTTATTTGGTTACAGTGTCACTTGACTGTGCAATTGTCAGTTAAAATAATGCAGTGACGTTTTGCAAAAAATGGCCTGGTCATTAAGGAGGGGTAAATCTTCCAGACAGCAAGTGGATAATAAGGACCGTTTCTTTAATGGACTGTTTATAACATGGACCTTCTCTATACATCAGGGACTGCTTACCAAACAGGGATTAGAACTATGATAGTTTACACTTGGTAGATGGACAGAAGACAATAAAAGGACAGAAGGGGCTGGTTTATAAAACAGGGACTGTCCCTATTAATCAGGGATAATGCCATACACAGTAGTGGGTGAAGGAGAGGGACTGTCTTTCTGTGTACAGTGACATGCTGTGAGTGGTCGAGCAGTCTCTCTGCACACAGCCACTGTTGTCTCATGTCTCAGTGTAGCACACACAGGCAGTAGAGATGTACAAACACAGGCAGTAGAGATGTACAAACACACAGGCAGTAGAGATGTACAAACACAGGCAGTAGAGATGTACAAACACAGGCAGTAGAGATGTACAAACACAGGCAGTAGAGATGTACAAACACAGGCAGTAGAGATGTACAAACACACAGGCAGTAGAGATGTACAAACACAGGCAGTAGAGATGTACAAACACAGGCAGTAGAGAAGTACAAACACAGGCAGTAGAGATGTACAAACACACAGGCAGTAGAGATGTACAAACACAGGCAGTAGAGATGTACAAACACAGGCAGTAGAGATGTACAAACACAGGCAGTAGAGATGTACAAACACAGGCAGTAGAGATGTACAAACACACAGGCAGTAGAGATGTACAAACACAGGCAGTAGAGAAGTACAAACACAGGCAGTAGAGATGTACAAACACAGGCAGTAGAGAAGTACAAACACAGGCAGTAGAGAAGTACAAACACAGGCAGTAGAGATGTACAAACACAGGCAGTAGAGATGTACAAACACAGGCAGTAGAGAAGTACAAACACAGGCAGTAGAGATGTACAAACACAGGCAGTAGAGAAGTACAAACACAGGCAGTAGAGAAGTACAAACACAGGCAGTAGAGATGTACAAACACACAGGCAGCTGTACATTCCCCCCTCCCTCCTGAGCACTCCTTCATGGTCCCCTCACAGTGATTTATGATTCTTCTAGCACGGCCACTGCGGAGCATTCCAAGCTGGCAGGTTAGGGAGGGGGGAGGGGAAGAAAGTGACCACACAAACAGCTCCTACAACTCCCTCTGACAATCCAGTGTGGCCCCGGCGGTTACCTTATGGTGTGGGCAGAGGCTGGCAGGTCCCCCCCTACTAGAATAATACTCACTGTGCAGTGTGATCGGGAAATATCGCTGGTGTCAGCTGCTCTGTGCTGTGAAGGGTCAGGTGCCCAGTAGAGATCCCCGTGGAGACTGGATGTAGCAGAGACTCTTCTTTGGGATGCGGTGAGTGGGGCCCCCACTGACACCTAGCCCAGATGCAGTGTCACTTGCCAGAAGATAGAAGAGGTCATCCAGCATGGTAGAGAGCACTATGCGCGGAGGAGGAGGAAGTTAACTCCTCCCGCCGGCGCTCATGGCCCTGGTGCAGGCTCTGCTGAGGTTCAGAGTCCAGGGGGACAGAGGCAGAGCGGGGAGCCGCCCGCAGCATTAGCTGACACATTCTCCAGGAAGCCATCCTTGCCTGTCCGAGCGCCTTCAGTAGGACCCCCCCCCCCCCCACTACGTCACCGCAGGTCTCTCTCAGTCGGAGAGAGCGGCCTCTGGATACCAACAAGGAGGAGAAGGAGGGAGGGGAGCACTCTGGCGCTTGAGCGCCCCCATCTCTGTGGCGCCTGGGTGAACTGCACCCCTCGCACCCTGTCTAGGATCGGCCCTGACAGTCCCTGTGTTCTGGAAAAGGCACTCTGAAAAGTTCAGCCAGAAATGAAAAGAAAGCAAACGAGAGTCTTTTTCCCTCTCTTCTTCTCTTACAGGTAAAACCTTGGATGAGGCAATGATATAGGCTTCAAACGATCATCAAAAGCCTCCACATGGTACTCAACACTCTTTCCTTCTTCGCGACAAATCACCACTTTGTCCGCATAATTGTGTCTTCCCAGCATCCATTTAGCTTTACAGTCCTGAAACTTCTTGGTGACCGTTGGTGAACAGGAAAGTTACCGCCATGCTTGCTGTACTTTCAGTTTGTCCCACACAAAGGCATCATACCATCTTTGCCGGAAGACCTCCACTTCACAGAGCAGTTCCCGAGGCAGAAACGGGTATTCCCACCCATATTCCTGAGCAACCTTCTGGCCAAAGAGACGCTGCAGCCTTGACAAAGGTGGCATAGTAGCTCGGTCTCCTTCTCCGAGTGGAACAATCGCTTCTGGATGACGAGGTGCATTCACCACCTCAGTAGACCTGGGCCTAGGAGCCCGCAGTGATTGACGTTGCACTCCCGCAACAGGAACAGGTGAAATGGATGTTGAATCAAGAAAGGGAACTTCAGACAGGGGACCAGCTTCTTCCCTCAGCGCCGAGGCCTCCACCCGGGGTGTACTATCCCCAGTAGACATAGGTGGGTCCCTTGTAACACGGGCCGAGGGTAACTTCATTCTGTCCCATCCCTTCTGGTGGAAGATTTCGTCTATCCCCCCATCATCGCCATCGTCAGACAATGAATCCAGGTCAGAGGTGTCATAGCACTCCGCGGGCAAATAATTCCCAGTCACGGAACTATCCCCCTTGACGGCCTCTACCGACTGTGGACTACCGCCACTTTCAACCACACAGACAGTCCCAACCCCTGGCTCACCTGGGCCTTTTGAAGAATAGGGATGTCCAGGACTTTTCCTACCGGAGCCATCCAGGCCAGGCAAGCAGTGGGGCGAACTCTTCCACGACCACACAAGGCCATCACTAGGCTGACTTTTCTCTTCGGCGGTCGTGGCAGGGAGCTGCTGGCGACCGAGGCAGCATCCTCGGATTTTTCTCTTTTTACCTCTGTTTGGGCAGTCCCTTCGCCCGGATCAGTGCGCATGGGGAACACACCAGCATCGATCTCTTCCTCCGGAGTGGCAGTCCCTGTGAGGTAGTTGAGGTGGAAAGCCTGAGGCTTTTCTGTGGATGGTTCCACCTCGAAGAGGAATTCTTTGTAGACCTCACAGCACTCAAACGGCTTCAGCTGGACCACCAGTCCCGAACAGCCCAGACAGATCACACCGAGGGCTTCCATGTCTCTACAGGTAAAGAGAGCCAATCGCCCCCGGGGCCTTAGTCTTATCCCCGTATCCATGATCGGAGCAGCTAGAGAAGACATATCCGCAAAGGAAGGAACGGAAATCCACGGAGCACTTGAAGCCATCCTCTCTCTTTGCTGCTCCATTGCGCACTGACCCACCCGCGCCGGAATCTCCACGTGCATACGTCCACGTGGCCGGACTCCTCCCACGTACTGCACTTGTTCGCGGGCTTTTCACTTGCCCCGCCCACGAACTACGCAGTTGTGGGTTGCCTCGTGGCATGTTGGCCAATATGGCCGACCTACTCGGAACTCCTCCGGGCAGCAAAGTTCAAATTCAGACACCATACACATATCCCGGATACGATGCCCCCACGTGTAGCGGCCTCACCCCTCTCCCTTGCTTTATCGGTTATATGGCTGTTGTCTAGGGGTACCTGGGAGAGAGATGATACACATCATGGCCAATGGCGTCCCTAGGGGGGGGGACCAGAGGGGGCCCTGCCCCCCCCCCAACATTATGCTGTGCCCCACCATGTGCCCCCCAAAAAAAATGTTTTTGTTTTTTTTTTCGCTCGGGCTGCTGCTGGGGTAACATAGTCTCTCCTGAGAGGGAGAGCGTCCCCAGTCAGCTCCTGCGGGGGATTCCCCCCCCCACCCTCTGCTCGCTGACACTGCATAATGCGGGCGCTCACACAACCACAGCCGCCCGATCTGCTCCTTTCCCTGCATCCTCATTGGCACAGAGAAGAGCGAGTTGCAGGAAGGACACCACGAGCACTGTGGCAGGGGGCGAGGGGGGCCCAAGCCTTCATCTCAGTTACTGAAAAAACAGACTGATTTCTCCCGTCCTTAGGACAGGAGAACCAGCCTGTAAATTCCGAGAATGGTGACTGCAAGCTGAGCCGAGTGTCAGTCTATGACACTCTTTCACAGCCCAGCGAGTCCAGCCACCCCCCTCACTCTCCTCACATATCAGCAGGGAGGAATACAGCTCCTCCTCCTCCTTCCAGTCCCGCTCACACTATCCCGGCATGCTGTATCTGAAGAGAGAGGATGTGTGGGCGGGAAATATGAAAATCAGCAGCATTCCTGGCTGTGTGTGAATGATGCCTGAGATTCTAGCCTGGACCGTGGGTAAGTGTACATTGTAATCACTGAACTGCATTATCTCCATCCCTTCTCTCCCCCATCTGTCTCCCTCCCCCTCTCCTGTTCTTTCAAGACATTCACAATTTACTTTCACTTTCAGTTAGGCAGGTAATAGACGGTGCACATTTCTTTCCTGCATCCACAGATTGCAGGAAAGAAACTTGCATAATTCGCCCATCAACACAGACAGTGCTAAGAGGGGAATATCCCTCCTGCCCAGCAATTGTATTCTCCCGACAAACAGTGATTATCACTAGTGGCTATAGCAATCACTAGTGATAATCATAAGAGAATCTGCTCATTAATGGTTCGAATCTCAGCCAGTTCCTGCTGAACCAGCTGAGATTTAAACTGTCTATGTCTGGTCTTAGCTCTTAGGCCCCTTTCACACTGACACGTTTTTCAGGCGGTTTAGCGCTAATAATAGCGCTGCTATACCGCCTGAAAAAATCGTGCCCTGCAGTCTTCAGTGTGAAAGCCCAAAGGCTTTCACACTGAAGCGGTGCGCTAGCAGGACCGCTCCAAAAGTCCTGCTAGCTGCATCTTTACAGCGGTGAAGGAGCGGTGTGTTCACCGCTCCTTTACCGCTGCTGCCCATTGAAAGCAATGGGAGACCGCGGTAATACCGCCCGCAATGCGCCTCTGCAGAGGCGCATTGCGGGCGGTATTAACCCCTTTTTCGGCCGCTAGCGGGGTAAATTCACCCCGCTAGTGGCCGCATACTGCGGTAAAAACAAAGGTATAGCGGCGCTAAAAATAGCGCCGCTATACCCACAGCGCACCTCCCGCCCCAGTGTGAAAGGGGCCTTAGGCAGCCCATACATTGATCACTTTTTTTCATTCAACTATTAGGTTGAAAAAAAAAAAGGAAGTGATCCAATTCCCCCATCTACACATTATAGGTGGATGGGGGAATGTTCCCAGTGTGGACCAGTGCTGGAACAACCAGAGTTGCTGTCCTGTCCCGGCTATTCACAGCGCTGGTCCCTGTCTCCATGGTAGCGGCGGCAGCACATTGGAACCCAGTGCTGGTTACTTTATGGGGCTGATGTACAGGAGGGCCAGCACAATTTGTTGTTAAAGATGGGCTGGGCATGTTCAAAATTCCACATGCCAGAGCCTGCCAGGAAGCCTACACTGCACAGCGCTAATCACAGGCAATGAGACATTTCCCGGTCCGCAGCTGCACAGATCAGGAATGTCTCACTGGTAGGGATGAGCTTTGTGTTCGAGTCGAACATACGTTCGACTCGAACATCGGCTGTTCGATCGTTCGACGAAGATCGAACGATTTGGGCCGTTCGCGCCAAATTCGAGTGACGCGAACGGCCCACAATGCACTACGCCATCGCAGTGTCATCCAGGCGCTGTGATTGGCCAAGCATGCACTGTGACCCCGCATGCTTGGCCAATCACAGCGCCGGCAGCGAGGAGAGCAATGATTGGCCACAGGCAGGATGCCTGTGGCCAATTATTGCTGAGGGTGTTTAGTACACGCCCCACACTATAAAAGGCCGCCAGCACGGCGGCCTAGTGTAGTGTGTTCCGGAGCAGGGATAGAGCAGCATAGGCAGGGACAGTGACTTTTATTTCTTTCTTGCTTAACCTGGATTCCTTTAGTTTAGGGAAAGAGAAGGATAGGTAGGGAGAGTGTCAGTGTGTTTTGTGCTTGTGCTATATTGTGCTTAAAAAAAACATTTTTTCTAGGGACAGAAAACTGTAGGTAGGGAGAGTGTCAGTTTCTTTCACTGTCAAAGTCCTTGTTTCCAGGGACCTGGAAGGACAGTGAGTGAATTCTCCTTGTGCTAAATTGTGCTTAAAAAAAACATTTTTTCTAGGGACAGAAAACTGTAGGTAGGGAGAGTGTCAGTTTCTTTCACTGTCAAAGTCCTTGTTTCCAGGGACCTGGAAGGACAGTGAGTGAATTCTCCTTGTGCTAAATTGTGCTTAAAAAAAACATTTTTTCTAGGGACAGAAAACTGTAGGTAGGGAGAGTGTCAGTTTCTTTCACTGTCAAAGTCCTTGTTTCCAGGGACCTGGAAGGACAGTGAGTGAATTCTCCTTGTGCTAAATTGTGCTTAAAAAAAACATTTTTTCTAGGGACAGAAAACTGTAGGTAGGGAGAGTGTCAGTTTCTTTCACTGTCAAAGTCCTTGTTTCCAGGGACCTGGAAGGACAGTGAGTGAATTCTCCTTGTGCTAAATTGTGCTTAAAAAAAACATTTTTTCTAGGGACAGAAAACTGTAGGTAGGGAGAGTGTCAGTTTCTTTCACTGTCAAAGTCCTTGTTTCCAGGGACCTGGAAGGACAGTGAGTGAATTCTCCTTGTGCTAAATTGTGCTTAAAAAAAACATTTTTTCTAGGGATAGAAAACTGTAGGTAGGGAGAGTGTCAGTTTCTTTCACTGTCAAAGTCCTTGTTTCCAGGGACCTGGAAGGACAGTGAGTGAATTCTCCTTGTGCTAAATTGTGCTTAAAAAAAACATTTTTTCTAGGGACAGAAAACTGTAGGTAGGGAGAGTGTCAGTTTCTTTCACTGTCAAAGTCCTTGTTTCCAGGGACCTGGAAGGACAGTGAGTGAATTCTCCTTGTGCTAAATTGTGCTTAAAAAAAACATTTTTTCTAGGGACAGAAAACTGTAGGTAGGGAGAGTGTCAGTTTCTTTCACTGTCAAAGTCCTTGTTTCCAGGGACCTGGAAGGACAGTGAGTGAATTCTCCTTGTGCTAAATTGTGCTTAAAAAAAACATTTTTTCTAGGGACAGAAAACTGTAGGTAGGGAGAGTGTCAGTTTCTTTCACTGTCAAAGTCCTTGTTTCCAGGGACCTGGAAGGACAGTGAGTGAATTCTCCTTGTGCTAAATTGTGCTTAAAAAAAAACATTTTTTCTAGGGACAGAAAACTGTAGGTAGGGAGAGTGTCAGTTTCTTTCACTGTCAAAGTCCTTGTTTCCAGGGACCTGGAAGGACAGTGAGTGAATTCTCCTTGTGCTAAATTGTGCTTAAAAAAAACATTTTTTCTAGGGACAGAAAACTGTAGGTAGGGAGAGTGTCAGTTTCTTTCACTGTCAAAGTCCTTGTTTCCAGGGACCTGGAAGGACAGTGAGTGAATTCTCCTTGTGCTAAATTGTGCTTAAAAAAAACATTTTTTCTAGGGACAGAAAACTGTAGGTAGGGAGAGTGTCAGTTTCTTTCACTGTCAAAGTCCTTGTTTCCAGGGACCTGGAAGGACAGTGAGTGAATTCTCCTTGTGCTAAATTGTGCTTAAAAAAAACATTTTTTCTAGGGACAGAAAACTGTAGGTAGGGAGAGTGTCAGTTTCTTTCACTGTCAAAGTCCTTGTTTCCAGGGACCTGGAAGGACAGTGAGTGACTTCTCCTTGTGCTAAATTGTGCTTAAAAAAAACATTTTTTCTAGGGACAGAAAACTGTAGGTAGGGAGAGTGTCAGTTTCTTTCACTGTCAAAGTCCTTGTTTCCAGGGACCTGGAAGGACAGTGAGTGAATTCTCCTTGTGCTAAATTGTGCTTAAAAAAAACATTTTTTCTAGGGACAGAAAACTGTAGGTAGGGAGAGTGTCAGTTTCTTTCACTGTCAAAGTCCTTGTTTCCAGGGACCTGGAAGGACAGTGAGTGAATTCTCCTTGTGCTAAATTGTGCTTAAAAAAAACATTTTTTCTAGGGACAGAAAACTGTAGGTAGGGAGAGTGTCAGTTTCTTTCACTGTCAAAGTCCTTGTTTCCAGGGACCTGGAAGGACAGTGAGTGAATTCTCCTTGTGCTAAATTGTGCTTAAAAAAAACATTTTTTCTAGGGACAGAAAACTGTAGGTAGGGAGAGTGTCAGTTTCTTTCACTGTCAA
The DNA here is from genome assembly GCA_029206835.1 of Rana muscosa. Lineage (NCBI taxonomy): Eukaryota > Metazoa > Chordata > Amphibia > Anura > Ranidae > Rana > Rana muscosa. The sequence goes on from CM055118.1 coordinate 233,666,345, forward strand.
AGTCCTTGTTTCCAGGGACCTGGAAGGACAGTGAGTGAATTCTCCTTGTGCTAAATTGTGCTTAAAAAAAACATTTTTTCTAGGGACAGAAAACTGTAGGTAGGGAGAGTGTCAGTTTCTTTCACTGTCAAAGTCCTTGTTTCCAGGGACCTGGAAGGACAGTGAGTGAATTCTCCTTGTGCTAAATTGTGCTTAAAAAAAACATTTTTTCTAGGGACAGAAAACTGTAGGTAGGGAGAGTGTCAGTTTCTTTCACTGTCAAAGTCCTTGTTTCCAGGGACCTGGAAGGACAGTGAGTGAATTCTCCTTGTGCTAAATTGTGCTTAAAAAAAACATTTTTTCTAGGGACAGAAAACTGTAGGTAGGGAGAGTGTCAGTTTCTTTCACTGTCAAAGTCCTTGTTTCCAGGGACCTGGAAGGACAGTGAGTGAATTCTCCTTGTGCTAAATTGTGCTTAAAAAAAACATTTTTTCTAGGGACAGAAAACTGTAGGTAGGGAGAGTGTCAGTTTCTTTCACTGTCAAAGTCCTTGTTTCCAGGGACCTGGAAGGACAGTGAGTGAATTCTCCTTGTGCTAAATTGTGCTTAAAAAAAACATTTTTTCTAGGGACAGAAAACTGTAGGTAGGGAGAGTGTCAGTTTCTTTCACTGTCAAAGTCCTTGTTTCAAGGGACAGAGAAGGACACCTGAAGGTAGCCCTTATTGCTTTTTTCCCATCTCCCTGCAGGCCATCTATTAGAATGTCTGGAAGGCAAACAAGGAGAGGCAGACAGTCAGGAGGCAATAAAAGAGGGCAAGCAGGCTCTGTGTCTGGGGGCAACAGTGCTGGTCGTGGACGCGGTGCATTGTCATCAGCACATGGCCATGGGACACGCTTGTCCTTCTTTTCGGCAGCTGGACATGTTGAGCCACATCATGCCGAAGACTTGGTAGAGTGGATGACCAAGCCCTCCTCCTCCTCCTCATCCTCTCTCACCCAGGCTCAGGGTACTGGAAAAGCAGCTGCCAAAGCGTCCTCTTCCCTGGTATCAATGTCAGACTCATCATCAGTCACTCCTTCCCTAGACCCACCATGTCCTCCTCCTGAGGAGTCCCCCGAACTGTTTCAGCACAGTGTTGGGTACATGCTCCAGGAGGATGCCCAGCGTTTCGAAGGGTCTGATGATGAAACCCAGCTAGAGGAAGGCAGTAGCGTGAGAGCAGACAGAGGGGATGCTCAAGAAGGACACCAATCTGGCAGTCATGTTCCAGCAGCTGCAGCATACTGCCAGATTGGCTCCAGTGATGAGGAGGGAGGTGATGATGAGGTCACTGACTCCACGTGGGTGCCTAATAGGAGAGAGGAGGAGGAGGAGGATGAGGAGGAGGCACATCTCCAACGAGACAGGATGCCCTTTGGTGGCCAGCGTAAGGGCAGTACACCGACGGAATCACACCGCAGAGCTCCGCCTGTGCAGGGCGCTGCCTCTGCCCGTCATTCAAAAAGTTCTTTGGTGTGGGCCTTTTTTGAGGCTAGTGCATCAGATCGCACAGCTGCTGTTTGCAACATATGTCTCAAGCGTATATCGCGTGGCCAAAACATCAGCCGCTTGGGTACCACATGCCTGACCAGACATATGTTGACCTGCCATGCAGCTCGTTGGCAAGCCTACCTCAAAGACCCACACCAAAGAACAAAGCGGACCTCTCCTTGCACTGCATCAGCTGGGATCTCCAACCCCACTATAACTTCAGTCCTCTCTGAAACATGCACTGAGAGGAATGAAGGTGTAGAATTAGGTGTGTCACAGCCAAGTACTTGCGGCCACTCTGCTAGCAGTACACCGACGTCCGATTCTAGCAGGCAAATTTCCCTGCCCCAGCTGCTGGACCGTCGAAAGAAGTTCACTCCCAGCAATCCACATGCCCAGCGGTTGAATGCTAGCTTGGCTAAATTGCTAGCGCTTCAACTGCTGCCTTTTCAGTTGGTAGACTCGGCCCCCTTCCGTGAGTTTGTGCAATGTGCGGTTCCTCAGTGGCAGGTTCCCAAACGCCACTTTTTCTCACGGAAGGCTATTCCGGCTCTCTACCGGCATGTGGAAGGCAATGTCTTGGCCTCGCTGGACAGGGCGGTCAGCGGTAAGGTGCATATTACCGCTGACTCATGGTCCAGCAGGCATGGACAGGGACGTTACCTTTCTTTCACGGCCCATTGGGTCACTCTTTTGGCAGCTGGGAAGGATGCAGGACAAGGTGCAGTAGTGTTGGAGGTTGTCCCACCGCCACGCCTCCAAAATGCTACTACTGGTTGTGACACACCTCTCTCCTCCACCCCCTCCTCTTCTTCTTCCTCCATGGCCTCTTCCTGTGGTTTGTCCTATGAACCAGCGGTGCTCCATAGCCGTTCACGGGGCTACGCAAGTACGCAGGCAAAAAGATGCCATGCCGTGCTTGCGCTGGTGTGTTTGGGGGACAGAAGCCACACTGGGGCAGAGGTCCTGTCTGCTCTGCAGGGCCAGGCCGAGAGGTGGTTGACGCCACGCCAGCTTAAGCCAGGAATGGTGGTTTGCGACAATGGCACCAACCTCCTCTCCGCCCTCCGACAGGGACAACTGACCCATGTGCCCTGTGTGGCTCACGTCCTTAACCTGGTGGTGCAGCGGTTCTTGGGCAGGTACCCGGGCTTACAGGATGTCCTGAGGCAGGCCAGGAAAGTCTGTGTGCATTTCCGCAGATCTTATAATGCCAGTGCTCGCCTGGCTGAGCTGCAAAAGGAGTTGAACCTGCCCAAGAACCGCCTTATATGTGACATGCCCACCAGGTGGAACTCAACGTTGGCCATGCTGCAGCGGCTGCACACGCAGCAGAGGGCCATCAATGAGTACCTGTGCGACTACGGCACCAGGACAGGGTCAGGGGAGCTTGGTTTTTTTTCTCCACGCCAGTGGGGCATGATCAGGGATGCATGCACTGTCCTGGCACCATTTGAGGAGGCCACGAGGATGGTGAGCAGTGACAGTGCATGCATCAGTGACACTGTACCTCTTGTCCACCTGTTGGAGCACACGCTGCGTGGAATAATGGACAGGGCACTTGAGGCAGAACAGAGGCAGGAAGAGGAGGACTTCCTTGCCTCTCAAGGCCCCCTTTACCCAGACAGTGTTCCTTCTGTCCCACCCATCGCACAGGAAGAGGAGGAGGAGGAGGAGGAGGAGGAGGAGGATTGTGTCAGCATGGAGGTGGAGGCTGGCACTCAGCATCATCAGCAGCAGTCTTTTAGGGATGATTTACAGTCCCAAGAAACCAGTGGACTTGTACGTGGCTGGGAGGATCATGTCGTGGCTGGGCGGATCATGTCGTCCTTAGTGACCCAGAGGACTCCGGAGCGAATGCCTCAGCAAACCTACGCTGCATGGCCTCCCTGATCCTGCAAAGTCTGCGGAAGGATCCTCGTATTCTTCGGATCAAGGAGAGGGACCATTACTGGCTGGCCACTCTCCTTGATCCACGGTACAAGGGTAAGGTTGCGGACCTTATGTTACCGTCGCAGAGGGAGCAGAGGATGAGACAACTCCGGGAGGCCTTGCAGAAAGGTCTGTGCAACGCGTTCCCAGGGACTGGGAGGTTACAAACTCCTGGTCCTGGACAACGAGTTGCTGAGGCTTCGGCCAGTCAAAGAAGGAGCGGTGGGGAAGGTGGCCGTCTGACCGATGCGTTCAGACAATTCTTTAGTCCGCAGCCCCAAAGTATGATCGGTTCCAGCAACCATCGCCAGCGTCTGATAAACATGGTGCAGGAATATCTAGGGGCAAGGTCAGACTTGGACACCTTCCCCACCGAAAATCCTCTGGCTTACTGGGTCTTGAGGATGGATCACTGGCCAGAGCTTGCACAGTATGCAATTGAGCTACTGGCCTGTCCTGCATCCAGCGTTCTTTCGGAACGCACATTCAGTGCTGCTGGAGGATTTGTCACGGATCACAGGGTGCGCCTGTCCACCGACTCGGTTGATCGACTGACTTTCATCAAGATGAACCAGTCTTGGATCACCACCAGCTACCACACACCTGATGCTGATATAACAGACTAATTGATTTTAACATGTCACATCCCTTCAAGACTGATGCTGATGCTGAGTGCCTGTGCTGTTATGTTGACTGGCTATCCTCCTCCTCCGAGTCCTCAATGATACGATTGATGATGATAGCTTGGAAGATCATTTTTGTTTATGGGTGCCGCCACCAGTGGCTAAGGCCCAATTTTTCAGCCCCTGTTTCACAGGGGCGTGTAATTACAATTTTTTTAGCAATAATTTGCCATAGGGCTCATTGCTGTGCTCCAAGTACAGTATCTGTGAGGGGTTGGAGTGTTGTGGCACCAGTGCCTAAGGCCCAATTTTTCAGCCCCTGTTTAACAGGGGCGTGTCATTACAATTTTTGAAGCAATACTTTGCAACAGGGCTCATTGCTGTGCTCCAAGTACAGTATCTGTGAGGGGTTGTAGTGTTGTGCCACCAGTGCCTAAGGCCCAATTTTTCAGCCCCTGTTCAACAGGGGCATGCAATTACAATTCTTGATCTAATAATTCACAGCAGGGTCCATTGCTGCACCCACCAAGAGTAACTCTGAGGGCTTACAGTCTTGTGGCAACGCCACCACCACCACCACCACGAAAGGCCCAATTTTTCAGCCCCTGTTCAAAAGGGGCATGTAATTACAATTCTTGATCTAATAATTCACAGCAGGGCCCATTGCTGCACCCACCAAGAGTAACTGTCAGGGCTTACAGTGTTGTGGCACCAGCACCACCATCAAAGCCCCAATTTTTACTACCACTGTTCAACAATTATATGTAATTAAAATTCCTGATATAATAGTTGACAGCAGGGCGTTCCAGCACCAACCAAGAGTAACTGAGTGCTTACAGTGTTGTGCCAACACCAACAACTAAGGGGCCTATTTCTGCAGAGTATATACGGCAGGTCCCTACTTTCAAACATCCAACTTACAAACGACTCCTACTTGCAAACGAAAGAAGACAACAGGAAGTGAGAGGAAATCTACCCCTAGAAAGGAAAATTCTCTCCTGTAAGAATAAATATGGGAGAAAGGGGTCTCATCTGTACTGATGCTTTATCAGCAATCCTTGTTTCAAGAAAAACACCACATTTCAAAAACAGTTGTCATTGGGACGGAAAGTGAGGTGAAATGTTCTGAACAGGGGCACAGACAGCAAAACAAATGTTACAGGGGTGATAACCCTTACCTATGTTTCCCAAAAAGTTTAAAAATAGATTTTTGGGCTGGAGCTACACTTCAACAATGTACCTGTTCAAAATTACAAACACATTCTACATAAGAACAAACCTACAGTCCCTGTCTTGTATGCACCGCCTGTATACGGCTGTTCAGAGTATATAGGGCCTTTTTTATTTTATGTGCGGGGTTCCCCTTAATATCCATACAAGACCCAAAGGGGCTGGTAATGGGCTGGGGTAGGGGGGGGGGGGGGGGTCATGGGGTAGCTATGCCATTTTTCTTAAAGATTTTCATCCATATTACCGGGACCAGACATTACATTAAAGCCGCAAGCAGTTTTAAATGGCTTTTTTTTCCTTTAGAAGTGTCATTTTGTGCAGGGACAGTTCTAAACACGGGAAACACGTGGCACTTCACAGGCATACTTTAGACACCCCCCAGGTACGATATTTAAAGGAATATTTGACTTTTTTTTTTTCACTTTATGCATCATTAAAATGACTGCTCCCGAAAAACGACCGTTTTTAAAACTTCTTTTTGCATTGATACATGTCCCCTGGTGCAGAACCCGGGTTCCCAAACCCTTTTTAGGACAATAACATGCATAATAGTTGTTATAATTAGCACTTTAGAATTCGAACGTTCGCATCCATTGTATTTAATAGGGTTCTAATGTTCGTTCGAACTTTCGGTCCGTTCGCGGGTTCTGGTGCGAACCGAACCCGGGGGTGTTCGGCTCATCACTACTCACTGGCTGTGATTAGCACTGTGGAGTGTCGGCTTCCTGGTGGGAGATCGGGCATGTGGGATTTCAAACACACCCAAGCCCATCTCTATTGGTTGTAGACAGTTGAGCTCCCTGCAGGTTGCTTAGCAGCAGTGGAGCCTTCTCTGACATGCTGATCGTGATGCAATCCAGATGATGCTCCTAGTCTAGTGTTAAATATCAGTGATTTTATTGATCAAAGCCCACACTTTACAGGTATAGAGCCCACATGGCTGCTGAATATACGGTTGATTATATATATGTGGTTGTACTCTTGATGCTAATAAATACTGTTTATTAGATCTGACTGGGAGCATCACTAGGATCACATCCCGATCAGCATGTCAACAGAGAAGGTTATACAGCATTCCTGCTGCTAGGTGACCAGCTGGGGGCTCGGCTCTCTATAACCAATAGTGCCAGCCTTCCCCTGCATGCACCCATAATGTCACCAGCACTAGGTCCTAATAGACTGCCGCCACTGCCAAGGAGACAGATGCCAGACCAGCGCTGTCAATAACGGGGACAGGACAGCTGGGGAACCCCACAGTGGCAGAACACCAGGGCCCGGTGGCAAGACAACCTTTGCAACCCTGATAGTTCTCCCACTGCTTTGGACCCTTATATTTTCTTGGTGTGCTGGTGACATATATCTCTTGTTTTCTGCCACCCTGGTGGGGCCCCAGTATAGTAGGAAGGGAGCTCACTGCAGAACATGTGAAAGGGCCCATTATGGGATCGTAGTAAAGGGCCCCAGGATATATATATATATATATATTTATATATAAAATTGCATTTTATAGTTGGCCCCCCTACTTTTGTCCCTGTCCCCCCATGTGCCCCCCCTAAATATGAAAGCTGGAGACGCCACTGACCACGGCCCATGTCCTCCCGTAACTAGGAGGTGAAGGCCAGAGATTGGGCTTTTGTGTAGGTGTCCTAGAGCCAAGTCCAGTCCTTCGTCCCTGACTCCTTTGCTTAGTAACCCAAGTTCCACACAGTGAATAGGTACAACTCAGTTTTATTCTGATTGCCAAGCAATAAAACTATCTCTCTCCTTTGGAAAATGGGGGACAGATCGAGGCACAATCCTTTCCCTTCTTGCTGCTGCCCACTGTGCTGTCACCAGTGGTGGATAGTCACTGCCACTGACTAGATAATATAGAACGTGAATTACCTTCGCTCAATTTGCCCCTGTCAGAGGAAGAAATCCTTCCAAGGGAGAAGTGGAAGCCTCTCCGTCACCAGCGATGCTGCGCCGGACTCTTCGGAGAAGTTACTGCGCACCAGTCCTCATGAACTCAGACACGGGCACCCAAGGCATTAGGGTCCCCTCGGATTCCTCCACCCTCGCGGAACTCATTAGAAGGTACTGAGACCCAGGCGTCCGCCATAGTACCTCACCCCAGGCTAAAGGTGCCTGAGATGGACTCCATCTCCACTCCAGCTAGGCCAAGGGCGCCTAGGCCTGAAAAACAGGAACGCCAGCACCCAAGCTGAAGGTGCCTGGGTGCGGCCACGTCCTCCGACTCTCTACCAAAATCCGGGCCTCCTCCCCTTTTATGACCTCTCCCTTTGCATCACAGCGTGTTCCCCACCCCGCTGTACCAGCTCCAGGGGAGGACAAAAAGGCACAGTTTGCGGTGTGAGTTCAACTCCGGCCCAAGGTAACAGCGCCACCCAGGGGCCCCAAGGAACCTCACACCACCAGAGTCCTCACATAATTCAAATACCCGCTACATATGTTTATTAAAAGTCAGCAGCTACAAAAAGTGTAGCTGCTGGCTTTTAATAAACATACACTTGCCTGTTCCACTGTCCAGCGACGCTCGGAGCTCTGCTCCTCTCCCCCCCTTCCCCGCTGGCGTGGGTGGAACTCCGCTTTAAGGTGAAAAAACTTCTGGCAGTGACAGGCCTCCCGTTTTACTTACCTGAGCCCCTTGATTCTCTCGGTGGAGACGCGCTCTCCCTCTCTGCACGGGGTCCCAGCTCTTGATTGGAAAGATTGATAGCAACACAGCCATGAGCTCCCGCTGCTGTCAATCAAATCCAATGACGCAGGCGCCGAGGGGCGAGGCTGGGTCCCGCTATCTGTGTGAATACACGCAGAAGCAGGACTCGGGAGGTCTGCACGGGGGTCCACAAAGGAGAGCGCTTCTCAGAGGTGGACACCCGATGCCGGGAGGAGCCACTCTGTGCAAAACTAACTGCACAGTGGAGGTAAGTATGACATGTTTGTTTGTTTTTTTAAATAAAAAAGGAGGGTTTACAGCCCCTTTAAGATTACAATAAACATGCAAATTTGTGCACCATCAATCAAGTTATCTACAGTACTGTAATATGACAACACCATACGGTTCCCATCAACATTCATTATTGTTGAAATAAAGCAAGTATACATACCACTGGTTCCCTGCTTTGTTTTTCATTTGTGAACAATATATAATTCAGCTTCTCAGTTCAAAATCACGTGTGCAATTTTTAAAATAGACCATTTGTGGATTTATGGTAACATATCACCATAAAAGGTAATAGCGTTTTAAATGTAAATAGTGTGCAGAATTAGGTATTACAACAATAGTCTGGTTAAAATGAGATCAACCAGAGCCACTTCTGATGTATTTACCTATCCTAATAACTTTTCAAATTTTGATAGGGCAGGCTTGTTTTTGATTTGTATGTTTTTCTGAGTGTTAACCTCCTTAACCACTTCAGCTCCTGAGGATTTACCTTCTTTCATGACCAGGCCATTTTTTGCGATATGGCACTGCGTTATTGTAACTGACAATTGCGTGGTCGTGCGACACTGTACCCAAATAAAAATGATGTCCTGTTTTTCCCACAAATAGAGCTTTATTTTAGTGGTATTTGATCACCTCTGTGTTTTTTACTTTTTTGCAATATAAACAAAAAAGGCCTAAAATTTTTAAAAAAAAATATGTTTTACTTTCTGCTATAAAAAACATCCAATAAAGTTTTGAAAAAAATCGAAATTCTTCATCAATTTAGGCCATATTTTTTACCATATTATTGGTATAAAAAAAATCACAATAAGCCTATATTGATTGGTTTTCGCAAGAGTTATACCGTTTACAAACTATGGGATATTTTTTGCATTATTTTTTCTAGTAATGGCAGCGATCAGGGACTTATAGCGGGACTGCGTTATTGCGGCGGACAATTAGGACACCTAACTGACACTTTTGACACAGTTTGGGGACCAGTGACAATAATACAGTGATCAGTGCTAACAAATATGCACTGTCACTGTACAAATGACACTGGCAGGGAAGGGGTTAACATCAGGGCGATCAAAGGGTTAAATGTATGCCTAAGTTGTGCTTACTAACTGTAGGGAAAGTGCTTTGCGTAGGGGAAGGCAAAGATCAGTGTTCCTGCTTAGCAGAAACACAGGATCAGTACCTTCCCTTCTGACAGAACGACAATCTGCCTTGTTTACAAAGGCAGACTGCCATTCTGCTTGTGTCCCGAAGGATCGGCGGGCCCCAGGGGACATCGAGTCCACCGGAATCGCTGATTGTTTCCTGCTATGTCCAATCACAGCGGGAGCGGGTTGCCAGCGGTGTGCGCGCACACCCCTGACCCGGAAGTGTCAGATCACGTACCAGTACATTAATCTGCACAGAGCGGCTGCCCCACTACAGTAAATGTATGTGGGGCGGTTGGGAACCGGTTAAAAGAGTTCTATGGTCCTAGCATACACTTTCCTTTATTAACATCACCATTGTACTAGCAATTCAAAGAATAGTTCTTTTTGACAATCCAATATAAGCTTATGTTGTGAGTTCTGCTTGTCTGCTGGTGTTCCGTCAGATTAGGCGACCCATCAGAATTGGTAGCGGAAGTGTCGTTCCGTCGTCACCATCTTGCTACACCCTGCATTTTTCCAGGTGGGAAGCGGACATCTTGTTACACCCACCGGAGTTTTGCATTTCACAGTTACCATATTTATCGGCGTATAACACGCACTTTTTTCCCCTGAAAATCAGGGGAAAATCGTGGGTGCGTGTTATACGCCGATACCCACATCCCTGAGCTGTCTCCGCTGACTGAGCGGAGCGGAGCGAGATACACATAGCCGAATGTACTCGGCTATACTCAGCTTTTCTCGGCTCCGCTCACAGTCACGCCCAGTCCCGCCATTGGACCTGTGTTATGTCCATCATAGGGCGGGACTCGGCGTGACTGTGAGCGGAGCCGAGAAAAGCCGAGTATAGCCGAGTACACTCGGCTATGTGTATCTCGGCGGCGGCTCCGCCCAGTCCCTGCGTCCCTGCGTCCCCGGCGTTCTCGGCGGCGTCCGCACAGTCTCGGCGCCAATTTTAAAATGCTGCACGGCGACACTGGGGCAAGGCTGCACGGCGACACTGGGGCAAGGCTGCACGGCGACACTGGGGCAAGGCTGCACGGCGACTCTGGGGCAAGGCTGCACGGCGACTCTGGGGCAAGGCTGAAATGGACTCTGGGGCAAGGCTGCAATGGACACTGACAAGGCTGCACTGTGACAAGGCTGCAATGGACACTGACAAGGCTGCACTGTGACAAGGCTGCATTGGACACTGACAAGGCTGCACTGTGACAAGGCTGCAATGGACACTGACAAGGCTGCATTTAAATGTAAGTTATTTTTCCTTAAACTTCCCTCCTAAAAGTTTTTTTCCCTAAAATTTCCTCCTAAACTTGGGGTGCGTGTTATACGCCGGTGCGTGTTATACGCCGATAAATACGGTATTTTTAACAGGAAACTGAGCATATGAGGTGAAATACAGTATTTGTGAATTTATTGGACTATTTACATGTTGAAATTTAAAAGCAGCACTTTTTTAATGCATGTAATAACAATAGCTTTGGGTTGAGAGTTTTAAAAGGTTGCTAAGAGGTTTTCTGCATTGCTGTTCTTGAATTGTGCGCTGAGAATTTTTTTTTTACATGCTGCAATGCTGACACTTGTGTGTTTGCTGACCCATACATTTTCTTTATAGCGACCATACAAGGCAGGAGGGGTCATATATTACTGTATATGAATCATTTAATAAACTATGTTTGTATGTAGGTCAGGTGAAAAGAATTGTTCTATGACTGCTTGCAAGTTGCAATTTAAAAAAAAAAAACTCAAAGAGCTTTGTAAAAAGCCAGCTTTATAGATTCTGAACAGTCATAGCTTCTTTCTTGGATCTCAACTGCTTCTGATTTGCTTTTATTTACATTCACAATAACAGGTGAATGAATGATGTGGGTAAAAAGCAATTTTAGAACAGAATTTGCTTCTGTTTCAAATTTTAAAGTAGAACTATAGGCAAAACATTTTTTTTTTCATTTTGGATAGTGTAAGGGAGGGTTTTTCTGCTGTTTGTGTCCCATTGGGGAGATTTCCCTTCACTTCCTGCCTCATAGCCAAACAGGAAGTGAGAAGAAATCCCTGCAAATTAAAGGAATGTAGCGGGGTCTCTAAATTTAGGTGGGACACTCAGGTGTGTAAGTATGGGAATAGTGGACCATTTGTGTTCGTGGAGGATTGGATGGTGTAATAATCTCCTTGGCCTCTGGGTGGCGGGGTACCTGGAGGCTCAAGGTAGATTGGCCGTCACAGTGCTACCCTTTTTGTCCCTTTCCGGAGATGGTACGGCGAGGGCGGGGAACCTGCCGTGGTGTCGATGGGAGGAGATAAAAGGGGGAGACGCCCTAACCACGAGGTCTTCAGGAGGATCTTCTTCACGCGCCCAGGCACCATAGGCCTGGGTGCGGGCGGTTCCGGATTCTGGCTCAGGCGCCCTAGGCCTGACCGGAATGGAGTTGGAGTCCATCCCAGGCACCTTCAGCCTGGGGTGAGGTACTAAACTAGGAGGCCTGGGGTCCAGTGACTTCGACTGGGTCCCGCGAGGGTGGAGAAGTCCGAGGGTCCCTGAGGTGGATGGGGCCCATGTCTGAGGTGAGGAGGCCGGGGAGGTTACCCATTCGGAGAGTCTGGAGCAGCATCAACCCAGTGACGGATGGGCCTCTGGTGACTCCCTTGGAGGGACATCTTCCCCTGATAGGGGCCGCAGCTCAGCGAAGGTACTCCTATCTACGTTCTCTTGAGTCGCTGGTAGAGACTCTCAAATTCTAAGTCCTTTCTAGCTAATGCTATAGTAACCGCTGGCGAGATCACAGTGGTTTAGTTAATAACCAGGATAGTGCCTCGACCTGCTCATTCCCCGTATCAAAATGTTATCAAGTCGCAACCAGTTGGCTACTGAAGCACTGTTTATTGTGAGATATACAATAAAACAAGAGTGGGACTGTGATCGGTGTGTGGAACTCTGGTTAGTGGGAGCAGAGGGAAGTGTTGACACAGCGGGACTTGATTCTAGACAAAAGCACATAGGCCCGAGGAAATATCTGGTACTGGCCTTCGCCTCACCCACAGCTATGGGGAGGACATGGGCCGTAGCGCATCTCACCCTGTCGTGTGACATACCCCTAGACAAAGGAGATGGGGTGAGGCCGCTACAGGAATTTCTTGGAGACCCCCAGGTCACCAGAACTAGTGTCCTCATTGGAAGATTACCCTTCAAACTTTCTTGGGGACAACCCAAAATTTGGTATTTTCTTTTACTTTCACTGATAATGTTTAAAAGGGAAACCTCTACCCATGCCGCATCCAAATCTCTAGTAGTAAAAAGGGTTGCAAGGAATGTCCCCGCTAGTGCTGGACTTTAATGGCATTGCATGAGATGAATTTTAAAGCACCCCCGTCCCTGCGTGCTCACGCAGCAAAGAAAACACATACATAAGTCGCTCCCGCAAATGAAAACGGTGTTCAAATCACACATGTGAGCTATCGTCACGATCGTCAGAGTGAGAGCAATAATTTTAGCAAAAGACCTCCTCTGTAACGTGAATCTGGTAATCGTCCAAAATTTTTAAAGCGTTGCCTATGGAGATTTTTAGGTACCGTAGTTTGCCGCCATTTCCCGAGTGTGCGCAATTTCAAAGCATGACATGTTAGGTATCTCTTTACTCGGCATAACATCCTCTTTCACATTATGCGAACAAAATTGGGCTAACTTTACTGTTTCGTTTTTTTTGTTTTTTTTAATTCATGAAAGTGTATTTTTTTCCCCCAATAAATTGCATTTGAAAGACCGCTGTGCAAATACTATGTGGCATAAAATATTGCAATGATCGCCATTTTATTCTCTAGGGTTTCTGCTAAAAATATATATGTAGCGGGGTGCTAAATTTAGGGGAAGTGTTTGGGCGGTAGTTATACTCAAACACCTTAATTGTTATGCCGTGTACACACGACTGTTTTTAATGTCATTGAAAAAAACATTGTTTTTCTCGACGTGATTCTTCTCAAGCCTGCCTTGCCTACACACTGTCGTGGAAAAAAATGCTCGAGCAAAGCGCGGTGACGTACAACGCGTACGACGGCACTATAAAGGGGAAGTTCCATTCAGATGGCGCCACCCTTCATGTTAGTAAAGTTTGTTGAGCGACGATTCGCGCTTTTCAGCCTCGTGCTTTTCAGTCCGTTACAGCGTGACGAATGTGCTATCTCCATTACGAACGCTAGTTTTACCAGAACGAGCGCTCCTGTCTCATACTTGATTCTGAGCATGCGCATTTTTTTCACGTCATTAAAGCCCACACACGGCCGTTTTTCATGACGAGAAAAACGACGATGTAAAAAACGACGTGAAAAATTAGAGCATGTTCCAATTTTTTCATGGCCGTTTTTCACGTTGTGAAAAATGCTCTGAAGCCCACACACGATCATTTTTAATGACCATATTAAAAAATTTCATTTTTCTCGTCATTAAAAACGGTCGTGTGTACACGGCATTAGAGTTCTTGCAACCATTTTTGTCTACAGGTAGAGTATTGGTGTACAGTTCCCTGTGGTCTGCAGGTGGCGCTGCCATAGTAGGCCAGGGTTGAACCGCTGATACAGTGCTGTGCCTGGTGTGTCCCCTCTCGGCAGCCATACAGTGGGTGTGGTTTACCTGTTGGGCATGTTGGGAGAGGATATAAAAGGGGCAGACGCTGCCTGTTTGTGGGTCTTGTTCCTGTCTGCCCTGGGCACCTTTAGCCCAGGGGCGAGTCTGCGGTTCGTTGTCGGGGGTCCTACCCTAGGGAGTGTGTGGTTCCTGTCGGTCCCAGGCACCTTCAGCCCTGGGACTGCAACAAAGGTCTGGGCCCAGCACCTTCAGCTGGAGCCCACCGGGGATCGAGGAATCTCAGGGTGCCGCCTTGCGAGGGGACCCGTATCCTAGATGAGGAGGCCGGGGGAGGAACCGTTCCGAAGGACTGGTGCGAAAGTCACAATGAAGGAAGGGTCCTGGTAACTCTCTGGAGGGATGTCTTCTCCTTGAACAGAGACCAAGTTCACCAGGTCTGTGGCAGTGGCAGAGACCGAGTTCACCAGGTCTGTGGCAGAGACCGAGTTCACCAGGTTTGTGGCAGAGACCAAGTTCACCAGGTCTGTGGCAGAGATCAAGTGTAAAGTTTGAGCATCATTTCAGCTGCTAGTCCTAAGTTAGGGAGACTATCCGAATGGGCTGAGTCTGCTTGAGAATCGGAGCAGTGAATTGTGCTACGTTTGTGCCTGGACCTCATCCCCACCTTAAGCTGTCCTGTTCTCCCTCCAACCTTTCCTGTCAGAGTTTGTGTTTTATAAGGAAATAAATCTCTACGTTGGAGTGCAGCTGGTGTGGACATTCAAGTTACTGTGGGGATACAAGGACTTGTCTTTATTCAATATAGAGGTGAGAGACATTCTCTGGCTGTCTGACTGTGGAAGACCCATCAATAACACCGCTCAACCTCCTCACATAGGAGGATACGGGCTTGTGGTGCGGTGTGCCTCTCTCTTCCTGCGAGGAGCCAAAGTTAATGCAGGTAAAGAAAGGGGTCTGTGCGCTACATATATATATATAATGTTATATAAAAATACGGATTTTAATTTTTTTTAACCAACAAATGTCAGAAATAGGCTTAGGCATGAAAGGGTTAATATCCCTAGCCTGGCAGTGCATAGAAATATGTACTCTGATGAAAAAAAAATACATAAAGACTATGGACATACAGAAATGTAGCTACCTTCTATGAATGAAAAAGGGAGAAAATACAGAAATAAACTTTAGTGTTAAGACAAAATGGTTTATCCTGTTGGTGGGAAGCACAAGTTCTGTTCTATTGACATTGGCCCTCTGCTAATTTTGCAGCCAACAAGTCCCAAGCCACCATCTGCACACAAGCCTGTTCCAGACTTCTTCTCAGCTAGGTGCTAATTTAGGCCTTCAGGCATAGGTAAGACAGGTTAAATTCTAAATGGTGAACATTTGTTGAACTATTGATTACTGGATTCATAAGGACCTCTGTCTTTTACTGACCCATGAAATTATGAGAATATCTGTAATATCATACCGCTTTTATGTTTTAATGTCACAGCAACCATGACACTGGTTTCCCAGTGTAATATTTTTTTTTAACGAAAAAGCACATCTTTTCGTTCAAATTGTCCCTATCACCAATTGATATTTCCTGCACAGCCATCTGAACAGAGAACACAGAAAAAAGAAGAGAGGGGGAAATAGGCATTCCACTAACTGAGCTACTGAACTCTATAAACAATGATATTTTTTCAACAAGGCAGCTAAAAATGCAAAAAAAAAAATCACCTGTAAAAGTAATATATTGCAGCATACCATTCATTAGATGTAGTGGGTTCATTCGTTTTAAAGGCTTTTCCCCTCTTTTTTTTCACCTGGTGGTCTGGCCAGTAACACATATCTGGATGAAAGAACACAGGGGCACCTTTGAAAGGTGGTATTGTTAACCGCTTGCCGAAGAGCGCACACAGATGTACGTCGGCAGAAGGGCTCGTACAGGCAAATGGGCGTACCGGTACATATATAATAAAAAAGCTGCGCTGTGATATTAGTACAAATAGAGGGGCATAAACATAAGTGATGCAAATGAATAAACAAAAGAATCATAAAATGCAGTCCATGAAAATTGCAGGTCTATCCCTAATGTCTGCAATGATGTGATAACACAGACTGTAATGCCCGCTCCGTGTATAAATTCCAAATCAACAAAATAATATCCCCTTCCAAGTGTCCCTGTCTCCAATGTGATTATTTAACCACTTCAGCCCCAGACCATTTTGCTGGTCAAAGACCAGGCCACTTTTTGCGATTTGGCACTGCGTCGCTTTAACTGACAATTGTGCGGCCGTGCGACGCGGCCCCCAAACAAAATTGACGTCCTTTTTTTCCCATAAATAGAGCTTTCTTTTGGTGGTATTTGATCACCTCTGCGGTTTTTATTTTTTTGCGCTATAAACAAAAATAGAGCGATAATTTTGAAAAAAATGCAATATTTTAAACTTTTTGCTATAATAAATATCCCCAAAAAATCTATAAAAAATTTTTTTTTTCCACAGTTTAGGCCGATACGTATTCTTCTACATATTTTTGGTTAAAAAAATCACAATAAGCGTTTATTGATTGGTTTGCGCAAAAGTTATAGTATCTACAAAATAGGGGACATTTTTATTAATATTTTTTTTTTTACTAGTTATGGCGGTGATCAGCGATTTTTATTATGCCTGCAACATTATAGCAGACACATCGGACTCTTTTGACACATTTTTGGGACCATTGTCATTTTTACAGCGATCAGTGCTATAAAAATGCACTGATTACTGTGAAAATGACACTGGCAGTGAAGGGGTTAACCAGTAGGTGGCGCTGTAGGGATTAGGTGTTTCCTAGGGAATGCTTCTTACTGTAAAGAGGGATGGGCTGTGTGTGACATGACACTAATCACCGCTCCATTTACACGGAGCGGAGATCAGTGTCATTGTCATTAGGCAGAGCGGGGAGATGCTTGTTTACACTAGCATCTCCCCGCTCTATCTCTCCGTGAGACGATCGCAGGTATCTCCACGGCGATCGAGTCCGTGGGACCCACGGTCGAGCTCACGGAGAAAGCGGCAGGGTCGCGAGCGCGCCGGCGGCAGCACGTCCGTGACCACACGGCGGCATCTTAAAGGGGACATACAGGTAAACAAAAACACAGAATAACCAAGCTCAACTTACCAACCAATCAGCAACCATCCGAATTCACCTGTCTAACAGTGCATTAAAAACAGGGGTTTAGTTGCACGCATTTGCAAATACATGCGTAAGCTGCAGGCCCCGTCAAGGCTCCCTGTGTACTGCAGTCCTAACTCTAAAATTTAAAGTCTCCTCAGTGGAAGCACATGTATGCTGATGGATAGATAAAGGGTAAATGTAAATGTACAGGCGGCGGTCTTTAAATGGTTAAGGAAAAACAAAAACAGATCAAGACAGATGGTTTCCACACTAAGCAGAACGCCAAAACACAGTTCTTAATGAAGAATTCTTCAATGCGCCAATCCAAGGTGACTTAAATCCAACAAACACCCAAGAAGAAGTGATGGGATATCAGAGAAAGTTCCTCCACCTGATTAAATCAATGCCGCTTACCACATAATTAGATCTCTTTTTTAGGGAGATCACATCCGCTTGAGGCTGTAACCCCAGCCCTGGGTCTCTATGGTAAACTGCTAGGTGTCCCGGATCCTTTACTCAGGAAGTCCTTGATAAGATTAACCATTGGCAATTTCCCATGTATAGGTAAAAGAAAACTACCATAGTGTAAAACTGTATGGTTTATTATCTAAAAGCAAAAGATGTACACTTACAAAATCGTAGTAGTATATAGGCGTGTCAAAGTAATTCGAGCTGGCCGGCTCTCGATATCTGCCCGTTCCTTCTGGGACTTTGCGTGAATCGCGGTGACGTCAGCATGCCGCTCCTCCCTTCGCCGTTTCGTCACAGATGACATCGTCCTGTACGTCCCTTTGAATTTGCCGCCGTACTCTGTGATCGTGCCCACGGGTCCCGCGGACTCGATGTCCGCCGGTATCCCGCGATCGTGGCACTAAGTGGCAGAACAGGGAGAGGCATTTCCCTGTTCTGCCTAGTGACATGACAGGGATCTACTGCTCCCTGTGATTGCGCAAACCAATCAATATATGCTTATTGCAATTTTTTTTACTAAAAATATGTAGAAGAATACGGCCTAAAAATGTTTTTTTTTATGTATTTTTGGGGGAAATTTATTATAGCAAAAAGTAAAAAATATAGCTTTTTTTTCAAAATTTTCGCAATTTTTTTGTTCATAGCGCAAAAAAAAAAAAAACGCAAATGGATCAAATACCACCAAAATAAAGCTCTGTTTGGGGGGAAAAAAGGACATCAATTTTGTTTGGGTATAACGTCGCGCTATCGCACAATTGTCAGCTAAAGCGACGCAGTGCCGAATCGCAAAAAAAAATTCTGGTCAGGAGGGGGGTAAATTCTTCTGGGGGTGAAGTGGTTAATCTGGTGGGAGTGAGTGTTAGGCCAGCCATACATGGTGCTAATTTCTTTCCTGGGACCATGGGTTGCAGGAAAGAAATTCCCACAGACAGTGCTGACAGGGAAATACCTCCTGCTGAGCAATTGACTGCGGGCGAGGGTAGCCAGTGAATATAATCGCAAGAGAATTCAGCAGGCTGGTTGTATTTAAGTTGATCGATTGATCAACTTAATACATTCAGTCTACCCCTTAACGGTTCGAAACTAGGCCGGTTCCTATTTCCTGCCGAGATTTGAACTGTGTATGGCCGGCCTTAGATGTACTAGCAGATTTAGATACACTAACATATTAAATCTGAACACCAGCTAACACTATATAAAGCAGTCACGGCAAACTTTTTCTTCCCTTTTCAGATAAGGGTTTAACATAAATAAATAAAAGCTGATCATTGTAAACACTTCTGTCAGTAGTAAACGGTTTGTCTTGTCAGCTTGTTCTGATGAAAAACAACAGATGTACTGGCCAGATCTCCAGGTGAAAAAAGAAGTAAAGAAAGCCCAAAAAAAGAAAAATGAATGCAGCCATCACGTCTAAGAATTTGTAGGCTGCAATATAAAAAATGTTTGCTTTTGGGTTTAAGGGTCAATGCATACTGGCTTCAAAAACGCTGCTTCTACAGGAGCTTTGCATTTTGCCTGTAGAAGCAACTCAATGTTATCCTATGTGTCCATGCATATTAGGACATTTACAGGCATATTTTAAGCTCAGCATTTTTAAAGGCGGAAAAAAACCTTATCTGGATTGCGTTTTTGAGAGGAGTTTTATGGCAGAAAAAAAATACTAAACGCTCCTAAACGCGCATAAACGCTTGTACAAAAAACGCTCTATTGGGGGTTTTTTTGCCAAGGGAATTGGAGTTTTTTTAAGCCCATTGTGCATAGACCCTAATACTGTTTGAAAGTGCTAAAACAAAGTAAGTGAACCCTAAAAAATATATGCAGGTGTACACAGGCATTTGTGTTTTGCTTTTGACTCATAAAGCATTTTTTTTTTTTTTCACAAGAAGACTCGTAAAGCATTTTTACGGATTTAGCACATGGTATTTACATTTTGCCTGGGTTTATATCAAGCAATGTTCATTTACATATGCTTTATACATCACTTTGCATTGCATTTTTGTTAGTGCAGCCATGACCAATTGTGCATGGTAAATGTACATCAGATGTGTCTCTAACTTATGTTCAAATGCAAAAAAATAAATTTGCCGAAAAAACCCTGAGGGCATGCAACATTTGACTCTTTTCTATGTCTAACATCTATGTACACAAACCCCTGGAGACTGATGGCAGTGCCCTACATGGCAATGCATTTTGCTTTTAGCAACACATTTTAACTGCTCTGTGTAAATTAGAAATTAATTCTTCTTTTGAGTGACATGACATCCAAACCAAGGAAAGTAACGTGGAACTTTATGTACTTCTGTGCATAGTACAGTATATTCCCTGAAGAAAAATAAAAAGATAATAAAGGTAAACAGGGGCTATTATGACAACTTGAAACCTTTCTTTTTTTTCTTTTAACCACAGTGTCTTTAAGGCTCTGAATACATAGGTATTTTTTAGTTCTAGCATGTAAATAATGTTTTAAAAAGCATCAGCTTCACTAAGCATTTACAAAGCATTTAACAAGCTTCACTGAAGTTCTTAAATCACCATTTGGCTCCAGTCTGTCAATTATAGGCATGCACAAGGGGTGTTCCAAGTGTGCCTGGGCACACCCTAATCACCCTGTGCGATACAGATTCCCCCTGCTGACTGCAGCTTCCCCTCCCCTGTGGCATCTGAGGCTACAGAGAAAGGGACTGGGGAATCTCTGTCCTCAGTCCCTTTCTCTCAAAAGTGAAACATCAAGGGTTTAGACCCCTGCTATTTCACCTAATCCCAATAGCGCTCCTAACAAATTGTAAAAAAAAAAAAAAAATTAAAACAATTATATTGTAAAAAATTATTTTCAAAATAACATTGTAAAAAATATAACAGTGAAAAAAAAAAAAAATAAGAGAAAAAAACTACTGATACCATCCAATGCACTACTGACACCAATCTCTGCCCTACTGACACCATCCTACTGAAACCCAACCTCGACCCCAAAGACCCAAACTACCGCAGACCGGTAACAAGTCTTAACACCTTCTCCAAGATCATGGAGAAAGCAGTAGTACAACAGCTACAACTCCATTTGGACACCCACAAACTCTTGGACCCACTACAATCAGGCTTCCGCCCAGGCCATGGCACAGGAACAGCACTTCTCAAAATATGGGATGACGCCCTTGAAGCAGCAGATGACGGAGAATCATGTCTCCTAATGCTGCTGGATCTCAGTGCAGCGTTTGACACTGTAGGCCACAAAACTCTACTCATTCGCCTTAAAGAAGTAGCAGGAGTCACAGACTCAGATCTACCCTGGTTCGCATCCTTCCTAGAAAATCGTTCCCAGACAGTGAAACTAGGAGCCTCCACCTCTGAAACTTGCCCATTTTCTTGCGGAGTCCCTCAAGGATCACCCCTGTCACCCGTGCTCTTCAACATCTACCTCCACCCACTCCTCAAAATCATCAGCAAACATGACCTGTGCTACCACTCATACGTTGACGACACTCAACTCTACTTTCGCATCACCGAAAAAAAAGAGCAATATCACGGACTAGAAAAATGCCTCACATTGATCGATGATTGGATGACTGAGAGCTCCCTCAAGCTCAATGGATCCAAAACAGAACTTCTTCTCCTCCACGCAAACCGAAAGACAAAAGCTAAGACTTCATGGACACCACCCACCATCCTTGAACAGACCATTACCCCCGAGCACCAAAGTCAAAAGTCTCAGAGTCATCTTTGACTCTGAGATGTCGATGGATGCACAAATAGGATCAGTAGTCAGCGGATCTCACCATCTCCTCCGCCTGCTGCGTAGACTCATCCCCTTCATCCCAGAAGAGGACATAGCAGTAGTAGTTGGAACAATCATCAATTCCCGACTCGACTACGCAAACTCCCTCTACATAGGACTACCTAAATACCAGATTTCGCGCCTACAAGTCGTCCAGAACATGGCAGCCAGACTGGTAACGGGAAAAAACCCTGGGAATCCATCACCCCTTCCCAGAGGACCCTTCATTGGCTAACCATAAAGGATCGGGTCACATTCAAGACCCTCTGTCTCACCCACAAGTGCACACAAGGAAACTCTCCTCAATACTTATGCGAGAAAAAAAAACACTACACCCCCAATCGCATTCTCCGATCAACCAACCAAAACCTCCTCCACATCCCCAAGTCCCGCTACAAATCGAAGGGAGAACAAAGATTTGCAGTCCAAGGACCACGGCTATGGAACGCGCTACCCATGAACATCCGCATAAAATGCTCTATTGAGCACCAGAGGCTAGAGTAAGGGTGGATGGCGAGCAGTCCGATAAGTTTGGACTGGGGAGGGGGACGAGGCAGGGATGTCCCCTGTCACCCCTCCTCTTTGCCATTGCAATAAAACCTCTGGCCATTGCTCTCAGATCATCCGAACAGGTGCGGGGCTTTAGAAGAGATGACCTGGAAGAAAAAGTTGCATTATACGCAGATGATCTTCTGGTCTTTCTCGGAGATACACAGGACTCCCTTCGGAAGGCCATGAATATCATTAACAGTTTTGGCCAAATCTCTGGACTAAAGATAAACTGGGCAAAGTCCAGTTTGTTACCAGTGGATCCTCTGGTGGGTTCCTTACCTAAGGAGGTAGCTCAGATCCCAGTTGTGAACAAATTTAAATATCTAGGTATAAACGCTTCTAAAGACCCTCAACAATACACCGCAGATAACATCGACCCCCTGTTGAATAAATTTAGGGGTAAAATAAAAGTCTGGAAACGCCTGCCAATATCTGTGGCAGGTCAGGGTAATTTGATTAAAATGATTTTGATGCCCCAGCTCCTTTATATATTACATTATTCGCCAATTTGGCTTTACAAGAAATGGTTCCAAAGGATAGAGACACTGTTTAGGGAAATGATATGAAAAGGTGGTCCAGCAAGAATCCGGCTAAGTAAGTACCCTGCAACTCCAGAAACAGGAAGGAGGAGTAGCGCTCCCACACCCCTATAGCTATTTTTTGACATCACAACTTCAGTACTTGGGGGGAAGTAACGTAGCTGGCCAAGAAGTAGGAAGAAAGATACTCCTTCAAAATACTTCACATGAATCTATACCTGAAGCTTTGGAGGCAGGATCCTTTTCCCCAAGACTCCCAACTTTGAATCTAATGATGAGGGTTTGGGACACAGCGAAAAATATACTGGATTATAGAGGATTTACAGAATTCACTCCACTGTGGGACAACAGTAAATTAGGAGAGCTCCAGAAAATAGGGACAATAAGGGAATGGGAGAGATGCGGAATAAAATTTATTGCACAGTTATATTAAGAAGGTACCTTGAAAACTTTCCAGGAATTGAGAGCCCAACATGCCTTACCGAATAAATCCTTTTTCAAATATCTACAGGTCAGGCATGAACTAGAGGAACAGTTTAAAGGACAGACCCTAGAATGGAGCACAATTCCTGTACTTAAAAAATGAATTAATGCAGATTCAGTGAAAGGTTTAATATCAAAAGTATACCCACATATTAATAAAGGGAGATTGAGCAGGCTTGAACCTCCCTTGTACAAGACGAAATGGGAAAAAGATGTAGAAGTTATCTCTGATACCCAGTGGAATAGGATCCTTGAACTGGCCCCACTGGTCTCGTTGTTTCCCTCACAGAGGATGTCACATCTTTTTTTACTGAATAGAACTTATTATACCCCTTATAGACTTTTTCAGTTTGGCCGTACGCCAGACTCTAGTTGCCCCAGATGTGGGGACTCAGAAGGGGATTTGCTTCATATGTTTTGGAGGTGCCCGAAGCTATTCCGGTATTGGATGGAGGTGGTAAAAACTATTGACAGGGTGTTTGGAATTTCCATTGAGCTGATGCTGAAGCAATGTCTTCTGGAATTAGTGGGGGAAGCGGGAAAACTAGGGAACCCCCAAATAGTAGCTATGAGATGCCTATTCCAAGCAAGGATTCTGATTGCCCGTAGATGGCGGTCAACACTGCCTCCATCCAGTGAGGAATGGCTGAATAGTATGAACGGGGTAATCCTTAAAGAGAAATTGGTATATATAAAGCAAGGCGCTCCAACGACATATGATAAGATCTGGAAACCCTGGTGGGAAGCAAGAGGGATCAGTATGTAATTCCTAATAAATGCAGGAAAAAATTATTTAAAGGATGAGCAACGACCCAAGAGAAACCAATGGATGAGGGAGTGGAAGGTGAGGAAATGAGTGGGAAGAATGAAGTCATGAATGGGTATGAATTTTAGTTTTTAGAATAGCAGAATTCATAGATAACCCCATGGGATTCCCCCCCCCCCCCGATACCTCCCCAGAGATATACACGACACGTTAAGTTCAATGAACCCGGGGAGAGAAACTGGGTCGGAGGGCCGGGACAGCATGGGGAAGACTGCTTACAATTTGTTGTAAACTGTGAAAAATTTAATAAAGAAATAAAGTTTAAAAAAAAATCATCCGCATTGAAGGAAACCATCGGGCCTTCAGGAAAAAACTTAAGACCCACCTCTTCTGAAGGATCAGGATGACACTGGATGGAAATAAGCGCCTTGAGGCGATTTAGTTCGCACTTGCAGCGCTATACAAGTTATTCACTCACTCACTCACTTATCCTCTCCCCTACTGACGCCAATCTCTGCTCTACTGACACCATCCTCTCCCCTACTGACACTAATCTCTGCTCTACTGACACCATCCACTGCTCTACTGACACCAATCTCTGCTCTACTGACACCAATCTCTGCTCTACTGACACCATCCTCTCCCCTACTGACACTAATCTCTGCTCTACTGACACCATCCTCTCCCCTACTGACACTAATCTCTGCTCTACTGACACCATCCACTGCTCTACTGACACCAATCTCTGCTCTACTGACACCATCCTCTCCCCTACTGACACTAATCTCTGCTCTACTGACACCATCCACTGCTCTACTGACACCAATCTCTGCTCTACTGACACCATCCACTGCTCTACTGACACCAATCTATGCCCTACTGACATCATCCACTACTCTACTGACACCATCCTCTCCCCTACTGACACCAATCTCTACCCTACTGTCAAAGTCCAATGCACTATTGACACTGCTCTACTGACTGACACCATCCACTGTCCTACTGACACCAGCCCCTACCCTACTGACATGTCCACAGCTCTTCTGACACCATCCACTACATCCACTACTCTACTGACACTGTCCACTGCTCCACTGCACATGTGTGTTTGATCTTTGGAGTGCACACCCTAATACAGAAGGCTGCGCACACCTATGCTGTCAATGCTGGATACAATTCTTAAAAAGCTGTAGCTTTTAACAGCTTCCTAAAGGTTTTGTTTTGCTGGATGTTTAACTTGCCACTTGAATTGTGCTACACTAAGGCCCCTATCACACTGGGGCGGGAGGTGCGTCGGCGCTTTACTATCGGATTTACGGCGCTATTCGGCCGCTAGTGGGGCGGTTTTACCCCCCACTAGCGGCCGAGAAAGGGTTGAAAACCACTGCAAGGCGCTTTGCCAGCGGTATAGCCGGGGTGCCCCATTGATTTCAATAGGCAGGAGGGCTGGAGGAGTGGTATACACACCGCTCCTTCACCACTCCAAAGATGCTAGCAGGACTTTTTTTACCGTCCTGCTAGCGCACCGCTCCAGTGTGAAAGCCATCAGGGCTTTCACACTGGAGAGACAGCAGTGGCTGTTTCAGGTTGGTTTGCAGGCGCTATTTTTAGCGTTATAACGCCTGCAAACTGACCCAGTGTGAAAGAGGTCTCAGCGTAACAAAAACTATCCACTGGCCATCTTTCTACTGTGTATACATGTGTAGCACACAAACCTTTTTCTCGCCTGGCTCACTTGCGAGTCAAGGCACACCGTGCTATATGCCCGTACCCTCCTGTTTGAAGAGGTTAAGCGGTGTTCATTAATTTGGGTCTTTCAGCGAATCACCCTTCCCACTGGTTCTCTTCCATAGAGTATGGGGTCAAGTCTCTGTTTCTTCCTCCAAAGAAAACAATGTCCAGAAGTACTTTAACTCCAACAGAGAGTTTATTTTCTATTTTCTACGTAATAGATAGAGACAGGTGAGTGAAAGAAGAAATAGTGTGGAGAATAGGTCCAGGCACAACCAGCAATCTCATCGCCACTCGATCCCGAGTGGGTTTAGCTCACCCGGATAGTCCTCTCTCACAGTCCTAGCAGCCGGTGTGGAGCTCGAACATTTCAGCCACCCTATCCCCTCCTGGGACAGGCGTTGGAAATCCTCTAACCTCTGTAGACTTCAAGAACAAGACGATGCCAATGGGCACTCTACAGGTTAGCTTCCCCAAATAACGAATCCTTCCCTCTAACAAGTCACCAGGCCTCTCCCGAGACAGCAATCTTCTATTACTCATCTCCTCAATGGGACCGATCCTCCCCTGGCTTCCTCTTGGTCAGAGCGGGTACCCTTCCCCGGGCTCCCTGGGACCCTTCTTTCGGGGACAGGCCCTAGCTGAAGGTGCTAGGCCCACTAGTAGAGTTGCAGGCCCCAGGCGCCTGGGCCTGAGCACGCCCACATGTACCCCCGGCCATGAGGGCCACACCAACTCTATGACGTCTGCCCCTTAAGTACCCTCTCCCAGCATGCACAGCAGGTTGACCACGCCCACTGTACCGCTGCTGAGAGAGGACCCCCCAAGGCGTAGTAATGCTATCCCTGGCTCAACCCTGACCTGATGTGACAGCGCCACCTACAGGCCGCAGGGAACCATACACCAGGCAGCATCACATAGGCAGAAGCAATACCTAGCAATGAGAATGGTCTGAGCCTGGCTAATAGCTAAGACCAGACCCTAAATTTAGGCACATAACACCCCTAAAAAAGTAAAGACCCGCTACATACACCACCTCCTAAAATAGACACTGTCCCCAGTGTCTGCAATAAATGCACAACCCCTCAAGCCTGAGCGAGCGTGAATTTATTCCAAAAGAAAACTAACTATGTACAATTTGTTATGTTATGTGCCTGAACCAACACAAGGAACATGGGACAGGAGATAGGAAATAGAGGAGAAAAACATAGAAGACCAAAACACAAACATTGACATCCATTCTCAATGTCACATTTTCATATTACACTGTACTTCATCAATTTAGGCCAATTTTTTATTCTGCTACGTATTTTTGATAAAGAAAATCCCAATTAGCATATATTGATTTGTGTGCGCAAAAGTTATCGCGTTTACAAATTAGATTTTTTTTTTACTAGTAAAGGTGGTGATCAGCGATTTTTAGCAGGACTGCGACATTGCGGCGGACAAATTGGACACTAAGTGGCACTTTTTGGGGACCAGTGATACAATACAATGATCAGTGCTAAAAAAAAATGCACTGTCACAGTATAAATGACACTAGCAGGTAAGGGGTTAACATCAGGGGCAATCAAAGGGTTAAATGTGTTCCCTATGTGTGCTTTTTTACTGAGTGGGGGATGCTGACACTAAAGGAAGAGAGAGATCAGAGTTCCTGATTAGTAGGAATCACAGATCTCTCTCTTCCTCTGTGACAGAACAACAGTCTGCCTTGTTTACATAGGCAGACCGCCGTTCTGTCATTCCCCCGAACGATTGCGGGTGGTCGGCGGCCAGACCAGGAAGTGCGAACAATGTACAGGTACGTTGTTTCGTGCAGCCGGGCCGCATTGCCACAGTATATGTTCGGTGGGAGGTCCAGAAATGGTTAATAGGAATATGCATCTCAAAAGGAATATTAGGATGCTTTATTTGGGAAAACAACTGAGCACATTGTGATACAGGAGGGACATGGGTAGCCTCTTACAAGACCTTTTAATTCAGACTGCTGAAAGCTTTTTTAATGTGATTGTAAAGTCTTGTTTAAAAAAATAAAATAAAAATACAAACATGTTATTCTTACCTGCTTTATGCAGTGGATTTGCACAGAGCAGCCTGGATCCTCCTCTTCATGAGTCCCTCATCCCTGCTTCTGGCCCCTCCCTCCTGTCGAGTACCCACACAGCAAGAAGCTTGCTATGGGGGCACCCAAGCCGAGTCACAGCTCCGTGTGTCCATTTAGACATGGAGCCCCGACCTGGCCCCGCCCCCTCTTTACCCTGATTGGCTAACTGACTTTGATTGATAGCCGCGAGAGCCAATGGCGCCTCTGCTGTGTCTCAGCCAATCAAGAGGAGAGAGGAGAGATGGCAAAGACACTTGTGGACATTGCTGGAGAGAGATGGGGCTCAGGTAAGTATTTGGGGGTGCTGGGGAGGCTACTACACGCAGAAGTTTTTTTAATCTTAATGCATGGAATAGAAGAAACCTTCTGCCTTTACAACTCCTTTAAGCTACAGCCAGCACTCCCATGAGGACCCGTATTTAACCACTTAACGACCGCTCACTGTATATATACGTCGGCAGAATGGCACCGACAGGCACAATCACGTAGAGTGTACGTGATTGCCTTTGTACAGTTGGGGGGACCAATCGGACCCCCCTTCTGTACAGTGAGCGGTGGCTAAGTGTCCGGGAGCGTTCCGGGATGAGGGGGCAGCCATTCGTTGCTGGCCACCCCCTCGCGATCGCTCCCGGCGAATGGAAATGCCCCCTCTGTCTGTGTCAGACAGAGGGAGCAGGAGGAAGTGATGTCATCTCTGGTGCGGCGCTCACATATACCGAGCGCCGTACAAGAGAAGACATCAGGTCAGTGCACACAACACTACACTGACACCAGGACACATAGGGACATAAATCGCCCCCCCAGGCCCCCCCAGACACCCCAGATCACCCCCCAGATCACCCCCCCAGCCCCCAGTCACAGTGTCACTGATTGCAGTGACCATTTATTTAGTGATCACTGCAATCAGTGACATTTGTGACTGTAAAAGTGTCACCAAAGTTTAGTCTTAGGTCCAGTGTAGCCCCCTAACCCCCCCTAATAAAGGTTTAACCCCCTGATCACCCCCCAGATAACCCTTTCACCCCCTATCACCACTGTCGCTAAGCGATCATTTTTCTGATCGCTGTCTTAGCGTCAGTGATGCCGATCGGCAGCCAGTAATTTTTTTTAGGTTCGCCGCATGTTTTTATCGCGTCAGGTACCCGAATATATTATCTAATAAAGGTTTAACCCCCTTGATCGCCCCCCAGGTAACCCTTTCACCCCCTATCACCACTGTCACTAAGCGATCGTTTTTCTAAACGCTGTCTTAGTGTCTGTGATGCAGATCGGTAGCCGGTAATTTTTTTTAGGTTCGCCGCAGGTTTTTATAGCGTCAGGTACCCCAATATATTATCTAATAAAGGTTTAACCCCCTTGATCACCCCCCAGGTAACCCTTTCACCCCCTATCACCACTGTCGCTAAGCAATTGTTTTTCTAAACGCTGTCTTAGTGTCGGTGATGCAGATCGGTAGCCAGTAATTTTTTTTTAGGTTCGCCGCATGTTTTTATAGCGTCAGGTACCCCAATATATTATCTAATAAAGGTTTAACCCCCTTGATCGCCCCCCAGGTAACCCTTTCACCCCCATCACCACTGTCGCTAAGCAATCGTTTTTCTAAACGCTGTCTTAGTGTCGGTGATGCAGATCGGTAGCCAGTAATTTTTTTTAGGTTCGCCGCATGTTTTTATAGCGTCAGGTACCCCCATATATTATCTAATAAAGGTTTTAACCCCCTGATTGCCCCTAGTTAACCCTTTCACCAGTGATCACCATATAAGTGTTACGGGTGACGCTGGTTAGTTAGTTTGCTTTTTATAGTGTCAGGGCACCCGCCGTGTATATAACCCAATAAAGGTTTAACCCCCTGATCGCCCGGCGGGTGATATCAATTAGGTTTTAGCGTCAGAGAGGGTCTGCGTCACACCCCAGGCAGCGTCAGGTTAGTGCCAGTAATGCTAACACCCACGCGTGAAGCATACACCCCCCTTAGTGGTATAGTATCTGAACAGATCAATATCTGATCTGATCAGATCTATACTAGCGTCCCCAGCAGTTTAGGGTTCCCAAAAACGCAGTGTTAGCGGGATCAGCCCAGATACCTGCTGGCACCTGCGTTTTGCCCCTCCGTCCAGCCCAGGCCACCCAAGTGCAGTATCGATCGATCACTGTCACTTACAAAACAAAAACACACATAACTGCAGCGTTCGCAGAGACAGGCCTGATCCCTGCGACTCCAGTGCTGTAGGAGGTGATTTCACCACCACAGTTAAAAAAAAAAAAGCAAATATGCCGAAGCATTGGGGCAGCAGGGGCGGAGGAGCGATTTTGCTCCTAATGCCGCGTACATACGGTCGAAATTCCGACGGAGGCTTGCCCGTGGAAAAGTCCGACCATGTGTGTGCGGCATAACTTTTTTGCGGGAGGATGCCCCCATGCTTCGGCATATATAAATGGTGCGTGTATGCCCATCATTGGAAGTGGGTGGATGAAGGGCGGTATTCTAATGGTGGGCATACCCACCGATCAATCTCTTTTTTCGTTCAGCCAACTGGCTGCATGAAAAAAAAAGATTACAATACATGTCCAACAAGGACCAGCAACGTACTGGTATGTTGCTGGACTTTGAATGTTTATACCAGAATGATGCCTGCGGGTTTAGGTATCATCTTGGTATCATTCTTTTCAGCCTGCGGCCGGCTTTCATGTAAAAGCAATCCTAGCGGCTAATTAGCCTCTGGACTGCTTTTACAAGCAGTGGGAGGGAATGACCCCCCCCCCCCGGATATAAAAAGCGCCATTGGGAAATTGGGAAAGCATTTTATCACACCGATCTTGGTGTGGTCAGATGCTTTGAGGGCAGAGGAAAAATCTAGGGTCTAGAAGATCCCAGTTTTTTCAAAAAAAGAGTACCTGTCACTACCTATTGCTATCAAAGGGGATATTTACATTCCCTGAGATAACAATAAAAATGATAAAAAAAAAAAAATACTTGGAAGGAACAATTTAAAAATAAAATAAAAAAGCAAAATTAATAATAAAAAAAAAAAAAAGGCACCCCTGTCCTGCCCTGCTCTTGCCCAAATGCGAACGCAAGCGTCGGTCTGGCGTCATATGTAAACAGCAATTGCACCATGCATGTGAGGTATCACCGCGAAGGTCAGATCGAGGGCAATCATTTTAGCAGTAGACCTCCTCTGTAAATCTACTGGGGTAACCTGTAAAGGCTTTTAAATGCTTTTAAAAATGTATGTAGTTTGTCGCCAATGCGCGTTTGTGTGAAATTTTAAAGCATGTCGTGTTTGGTATCTATGTACTCGGCCTAAGATCATCTTTTTTATTTCATCAAACATTTGGGCAATATAGTGTGTTTTAGTGCATTAAAATTAAAAAAAGTGTATTTTTTAAGCCAAAAAATGCGTTTGAAAAATCGCTGCGCAAATACTGTGTAGAAAAAAAAAATGCAACACACACCATTTTAATCTGTAGGGCCTTTGCTTTAAAAATATATATAATTTTTGGGGGTTCAACATAATTTTCTTGCAAAAAAAAAATGTTTTCATGTAAACAAAAAGTGTCAGAAAGGGCTTTGTCTTCAAGTGGTTAGAAGAGTGGATGTAAGCTTCCTAATGTTGTGTATAAAATGCCAGAACAGTTCAAAACCCCCCCAAATGACCCCATTTTGGAAAGTAGACACCCCAAGCTATATACTGAGAGTGAGAGGCATGTTGAGTCCATGGAATATTTTATACGTTGACACAAGTTGCGGAAAAACTACAATTTTTTTTTTTTTTGCACAAAGTTGTCACTAAATGATATATTGCTCAAACATGTCATGGGCATATGTGGAATTACACCCCAAAATACATTCTGTTGCTTCTCCTGAGTACGGGGATACCACATGTGTGAGACTTTTTGGGAGCCTAGCCACGTACGGGACCCCAAAAACCAAGCACCGCCTTCAGGCTTTCTAAGGGTGTAAATTTTTGATTTCACTTCTCACTGCCTATCACAGTTTCGGAGGCCATGGAATGCCCAGATAGCACAAAACCCCCCCAAATGACCCCATTTTGGAAAGTAGACACCCCAAGCTATTTGCTGAGAGGTATTGTGAGTATTTTGCAGATCTCGCTTTTTGTCACAAAGTTTTGAAAATTGAAAAAAAAAAATATATATATATATATATATTTTCTTTCTTCATTTTCAAAAACAAATTAGAGCTGTAAAATACTCGCCATGCCTCTCAGCAAATAGCTTGGGGTGTCTATATTCCAAAATGGGGTCATTTGGGGGGGGTTTTGTGCGATTTTGGCATTTTATGGCCTTCGAAACTGTGATAGGTAGTGAGGAGTGAAATCAAAAATTTGTGCCTAGAAATCCTGAAGGCGGTGCTTGGTTTTCGGGGTCCCATACGCGGCTAGGCTCCTAAAAAGTCCCACACATGTGGTATCCCCGTACTCAGGAGAAGCAGAAAAATGTATTTTGGGGTGTAATTCCACATATAACCATGGCATGTATGAGCAATATATCATTTAGTGACAACTTTTTGTAATTTTTTTTTTTTTGTCATTATTCAATCACTTGGGACAAAAAAATATATTCAATGGGCTCAACAGGCCTCTCAGCAATTTCCTTGGGGTGTCTACTTTCTAAAATGGGGTCATTTGGGGGGGTTTTGTGCTATTTTGGCATTTTATGGCCTTCGAAACTGTGATAGGTAGTGAGGAGTGAAATCAAAAATTTGCGCCCTTAGAAATCCTGAAGGCGGTGCTTGGTTTCCGGGGTCCCGTACGCGGCTAGGCTCCCAAAAAGTCCCACACATGTGGTATCCCCGTACTCAGGAGAAGCAGCAAAATGTATTTTGGGGTGAAATTCCACATATAACCATGGCATGTGTGAGCAATATATCATTTAGTGACAACTTTTTGTAATTTTTTTTTTTTTTTTTTTTTTTTAGTCATTATTCAATCACTTGGGACAAAAAAAAAAATTCAATGGGCTCAACATGCCTCTCAGCAATTTCCTTGGGGTGTCTACTTTCCAAAATGGGGTCATTTGGGGGGGTTTTGTACTGCCCTGTCATTTTAGCACCTCAAGAAATGAGATAGGCAGTCATAAATTTAAAGCTGTGTAAATTTCAGAAAATGTACCCTAGTTTGTAAACTCTATAACTTTTGCGCAAACCAATAAATATACGCTTATTGACATTTTTTTTACTAAAAACATGTGGCTGAATACATTTTGGCCTAAATGTATGACTACAATTGAGTTTATTAGATTTTTCTTATAACAAAAATGAGAAAATATCATTTTTTTTCAAAATTTTCGGTCTTTTTCCGTTTATATCACAAAAAATTAAAATCGCAGAGGCAATCAAATACCATTAAAAGAAAGCTCTATTTGTGGGAAGAAAAGGACGCAAATTTCGTTTGGGTACAACATTGCATGTCCGCACAATTTACAGTTAAAGCAGCGCAGTGCAAAATTCTGAATTCACCTCTGGTCCTTTAGCTACTAAATGGTCCGGGGCTTAAGTGGTTAAAGCAGAATTACGGGATAACCCTAACTACTCTTAAAAAAGCTCCCTCCCCCTCCAACACCTTAGCTGGCTACCATGTGTAAGAAAGGTGTATACACTTACCTATTCTCAGCTCTCTCCAGTCTGGTTACATGATCCCTGGTTTTAGCCAGTGACCGGCTAAAAGGAGGAAAGGGGAGAGCGCTCTGACAATAGCCCGTCTGTTGTCAACGCGTCCTCCTCTTCCCTACATCTGTGCTGGCTGACACAGGGAAGCCGGATCACATGACTGGAGCGGGCTGATAATAGGTAACTATATACTGTACATCTTTCCTACACAAGTTAGTTATAGCATAGATGTCAGGAGGGGGGAGGGGACAGTTTTAAGATTAGTTAGGGTTATACCGGAATTCTATTTTAATATTGTTAGAGTGGAGCTAAAGAATGTTTTAGAGAAATTAGGCTGTTCAAAGTTTTGTTAAGATGCTTTTTAAATAGTTACTGATCCTGAAGTGTCAACAATAGGGTTTCTCAACCATGGTTCCTCTCTAGACTCTGGAGCTTGCTAGGGGTTCCTTGAGCAAGGAGCAGTTTCTGCCTCTCAGATAAGTTCCCACTGAAACCATTGATATTTTTTATTAGACATGTTCCCTGCCAAAAAATTAGTTAGTTTTCGTTTTCGTTTCATTCGTTTTTTTTTTTTTTTTTCGTTTTTCGGGTCATTCGTTATGATCGCAATTCGTAAATTCGTACATTCGTAAATTTATACATTCGTAAATTCGTACATTCGTAAATATATACATTCCTAAATTCGTACATTCGGAAATTTATACATTCGGAAATTCGTACATTCGTAAATATATACATTCCTAAATTCGTACATTCGTAAATTTGTAAATTCGTACATTCGGAAATTTGGAATTTCTAAATTCGAAAATCCGAAAATTCGAAAATCTGAAAAAATAACTATTAAATTATAGGTATTGTAATTTCCTTTCAAATTTGTCTGTTAGTGAACGTAACGAATACAAATTTATCCGAAGTTACGCATAACCTGAAATAACAAATGCCACATCTAAACAAATGGAACGGAACAAATTAATAATTAATAATAATAATAACAAAACGTTTTTATCATTATTATTGTTATTTATTATTATTATTAATTCATTACGTTCCATTCGTTTAGATACGGCATTCATTATTTCGGAAAACAATTCGTAACTTCATTAAGTTCACTAACAGCCAAATTTGAAAGGAAATTCCAATACCTATAATTTAATAGTTAGTAATAGTTAAGTCATTATTAGTTAATTATTATTTCAGATTTCCGAATTTACTAATTTACGAATTTACTAATTTACTAATTTACTAATTTACGAATGTACGAATTTACGAATGTACAAATTTACGAATGTACGAATTTACAAATGTACGAATCTACGAACTTTCGGATATTCGAATTTACGAATATTCGTTAAAATTCGTTAAATGAGTTTTCGTTAATTCGGATATTTCCGAATTAACAAATTTGTCGAAATTTGTTAAAAAACGAATTCGGAACGAAACGAATTGCACATGTCTACTTTTTATCTATCTGTAAGGAGCATTCTTCGCACTGACTATGACACTAATATAGCATGAGTTGTAAATATAGTCATTTATAGCAGGGGTATCCTCAGACTGGAAAGTTTTTTCAAGAGTTCCGTTGTGTTGAATAGGTTGAGAAAGGCTGGTTTACAAGCTGAGATTAAAGTAGTACTAAAGCCTTACATTTAATACGGTAAATCCAGTCATAAAGACATATTCAACAGAGGACAATTCATGTTTGCTACTGAAATAGTTCAGAAGCGTTTACATTTTGCTATCTTTTAAACCCCATCTTCCAGTTGGGGAGCTCACAGCTTCATAAAAAGTCCACCAATTTCCTCCTCAGCACTACATGTCCCATAATATCAAGCACAACTTTTCATGTGTTCCTAGTCCTCTCTGGTTGCCTATGTGCATCAGCGCAGGCAGTTTACTTGGCTTGGAGCCTTTCTCTCTTGGGAACAAGCAAGGCAACAAAGCCACCGTAGAAGAGGAACCTGGGGCAGCAATCCTGGGACCATATAAAAGGCAAGCTTTTAAAGGTAAAGAAGAAGCTGCGGACAAGGTAAGTGCTGACTTCCACTGCTGTGATTTCTCTTAAAATATTAGGGTTTAATAACACTTTAAATAATACTGTTTGGAGCCCAAAATGAAATCTGTTATGAGAGAAATAAGAAGGCTGCCATCGATTGCCTCCTTTTAAAAACACTAGTTGCCTGGCTATAATGCTGATTCTCTAGAATATATTTCTCTATATGCTTCTAGATGTTCTGAGTTTCTGACCCTGAACACTTACCTTTGACATGGGTGCCTCTGTCTTGTCTTGATCCCCGCTGAGCAGACGGATGACAGGTCCTGTCCGCTTCGCTGTGAAGAGTGGACACAGACCCGCTCTCCTCTATGGGGAAATCGGGTGGAAACTGACTGACTGTCCATTTTCATCCAATCCTATCTGATCCAATCCGCCAGACGGATGGAAAATAGGAGCACCATCCATCTAGATTTTGCGGGCAAGACCGGATTAGATGGCGGCGGGTGTCAGCGGACATGTGTGTGATAAAGGGGAGACTGGAGAGTCTGATCAAGCCCGCCTGAAAAACTGACAGGCAGGCCTGATTAGAAAGCCTGTGTGAAAGGACCCTTATGCCCCATACACACTATTAGATTTTCTGCAGATTTTTGTCTTCAGATTTACCAAAACCATATAGTGCAAGGGCCTGCCTGACTGCATGCAAATTGAAACTCCTAAGGTTTGACCTCATATTATATGGTTTTGGTAAATCCGAAGACAAAAATCTGTAGAAAATCTAATAGTGTGTATGGGGCCTCTGGCCTCATTGACATGGCCATTGTGTGGCAAATATCTTGCAGAAAACTGCAGCTGGGAGTCTGGGTGTGGGCAGATAGCTGCAGCCAGGAAGCCTGAACAAGGCATTGACGGGCTGACAGCTGTGGCAGCTGTCTGCCAGAGTGTGGAAGTAATCACCTGTGATCATCAATCATTTGTCCCTAACCACAGGTAACACCCACCTTGTTAACACAAGCATTGACCTCTAAAGAGTGATTAGCAGAGTGTTTGAGGGGCAGTGAGGGTGCAATATGTTGCCTCCTCACCACTAGAGATGGGCTCGGGGGTGTTCGAAATCCCACCAAGAAGCCGACACTGCAAAGCGATAATCACAGGCAGTGATGTCTCACTGCCTATGATTAGCACTGTAAAGGTATAAACAGAAAATATATTCTCCTGCGCTGGTGCAGAGGGCCTTAGTAAGGATGGTAGTATTTCTTAATGGTGTATATGTGAAGAGATCATGCAAGCCCCACTGCCTATGCCGACAAGGGGAAGTCCGAAATATTATGTAAAGAAGGAAAAGAAAGGCGCGTGGCCTGATGCATGAATCATTGAAACAAGGAGTTTATTATAATCAAAACGGGTATATACAAGGAAATACGTAGTATTCGTATATATGAATAAAAAGCAATGTTAGACACTTGGTAGATTGATATGTGGTGTTATCCACACATGGGATACTCGAATGATTGGCTAACGCGTTTCAAGGGTTTTCCTCTTCATCAGAGCCTTAGAGAGCCAAATCTAATCTGTGTTTTAAAATATATAAAAATATTAGATAGAGGAAGCTGGTTGGGTAGTATAACACTACATAGGTGGTATAATTTTGCCGGCGGATTCTCTTACGCTGTAGGGGTTATCCTTCCACATCACAGCACTCTCAGCACTGTAGGAATGATGTATACATGTAGGGTCATCTGTTAATTGTTGGCTGCAACTGGAACCAGCCCCCGGGGTTCCAAGACCACCAACAACAATTAACAGACGACCCTACATGTGTACATCATTCCTACGGTGCGTGATTGTGCTGTGATGTGGAAGGATAACCCCTACAGCGAAAGAGAATCTGCCCGCAAAATTATACCCCCTATGTAGTGTTATACTACCCATCCAGCTTCCTCTATCTATTATTATTTTTTTTTTTTTTTTATTGTTTATTTATTCTGGGAAGGAGGCCCACATGGACCGCAATGCTACAATACATTATAGAAACTGGAATACAACCACATAAATGCAACTGGAGGTACATAATCATGACATGTTTATCAGGACTTCTGATGTCAGTTCACATTATGCCAGGTATAGAGGACGTATTGAATGCAAAGACATTCCTATTCGCGTCTTGCTGTAGAGCGAGGGTCCCATCTATTTAGTGCTTGTAGTTCTGTCATAAAGTCCTCTGCCCTGGAGGGAATCATATGTGTTCTGGGGGTGTAGATTGGTGGGGTGTTGCGGCCCCATGGGCTCGATCCCTCTTTTTTCCATGAGTAGGGATTTAAGAGTAGAAGGAGATAAAGATATTGTATAGAAAGAGGATAGTGAGAAAGTAAGTGGAAAAGTAGAGGGGATAGAGGGATGGGTAAGGGCAATTGGGAGGTGGGGGGGGGGTTTCCACGAGTATGGAGTTGTGGGGGTTTTTGCCTAGCTTATATACAGGAGACGTCACGGATCCCTTATTAAAGTATAGCTTAAGGTTACTTTGTTGCTTATAATTAGGTGTCAGAGGTATTCCCTCGCAAGGCTTTTCCTTTCCTTCATCTATAGTAGAGTATATGAACACGTTCCACAGCTGCCATGTTTTGGAAAATGTCTCCTGTCTATTTTGAGCTGTGAGAGTGAGGTCTTCCATTTTTTTAATTTCCTCTACCTTTTTGAGCCATAACTCAATGGCTGGTGGGTGTGGGGATTTCCAGTGGAGTGGAATGCAGGCTTTGGCTGCATCAAGAAGGTGGCCTATCACGGACGTCTTGTAGATTCTTTCGGGGATGTCTGACTCATTCAGGAGAAAAAAAGCTGGGTCGTCTGGGATGTCGCGGTCTGTGAATTTTTGTATTATCCTGCGAACTACTTGCCAGAAATTAGTTATTCTGGGGCACAACCAGAAAATGTGTAACAGGGTTCCTTTATCTGACTGGCAAAGCCAACAGAGGTCGGATGTTGTCGGGAAGAGTTTGCGTAGTAGTGTTGGGGTTCTATACCATCGTGATGGAATTTTGTAGTTTCCTGAATTTTGGTGCAAATGGAAGATTTGTGTGTGAATCTAAGGATGTGATTTTGTTTGTTAGTGTTGAACTGGCAGTCTAGATCCCTTTCCCACTTTATAAGGCCTGGGGGCAGGAATTTTGCAGGTGGTATATTTAATAGACTGTAGCTAAGGGAAAGTGTGTGCAGTAGAACTCCGGAGTCAGTACATAATTCTTCCAATGTTGTGAGGGGTTGGCTATGATTGGTGGGAGGCTGTATGGAACTCAGGAAGTGGCATAACTGAAGCGATCTTAGGAAGTCCAATTGGAACAGGCCCGTAGGGTCTGAGAGTTCTGTGATCGACTTCCAACATCCCCCAGAGCTAAAGTGGGAGGCTTGGTGGAGGCCCACGTTGATTAGACCCCGAAAGACCGCATCATTCAGACCTGGTGCAAACTGGGGGGTTTCCCAGTATGGGTCACAAAGGGGAGTTTTGAGAAGAGAGAGATGTTTGGGAGATGAGGAGGGCACAGATTTTTGTGGAATTGCCTATCAGGGGGTGACGTTTGATACCTGTGGGGAGGGCCGAATAGCACCATGGAGCTCCACCAAGGGAAACCCCACTTTGTGCTTGTTCCAGTTGAGCCCATAATTTGGTCTTGCGATGTCGGCACCAATCTATTAGCCTCCCCAAGTGTACCGCAAGGTAGTAAGTGCGAATATCCAGCATCGCTTGACCTCCGTGTTGTTTAGGAAGGGCGAGCAGTTTTTTGTTAAGCCGGGGTCATTTTCAGGCCCATATAAACTCTATGAAAGCTAATTGCACTTGTTTAAAGTAGCTAGCAGGGATGTGGATAGGTAAGGCTTGCAAAAGGTAAAGGAATTTGGGGAGAACAGTGATTTTAAGAATATTACAGCGGCCAAACCAGGAATGCAGGCCCGTGTGCCATTTGTTAAGTAATGTTTCATTTGTTTTCAGGAGGGGCGGGAAGTTGAGTTCATAAAGTCATGAAATTGTTTGGGGGATGAGCGTGCCCAGGTATTTCAAAGCCGTATTGGTCCATTTTAGATTAAAGCCAGATTGGAGGTGCATAATCTGTGACTGTGGTATTCCGACTCCCATCGCTTCCAATTTATAGAGATTGATTTTTAGATTAGAGAGCGCGTCGTATGTTGCAAATTCTCGTAGCAGGTTTGTGAGGGATATATTCGGGTTTGTGATTGAAAACATCAGGCTGTCTGCGTAGGCCGACACTTTATGTTGGGTTTGATTTATCGCAATTCTGCTGATGTCCACGTTCAGTCTTACATGGCACAGAAAGGGTTCTAGGGACAATCCAAAAAGTTGGGGCGAGAGTGGGCACCCCTGTCGCGTCCCGTTCGTCTATCTATTATTCTTATACATTTTAAAACACAGATTAGATTTGGCTCTCTAAGGCTCTGATGAAGAGGAAAACCCATGAAACGCGTTAGCCAATCATTTGAGTATCCCTTGTGTGGATAACACCACATATCAATCTACCAAGTGTCTAACATTGCTTTTTATTCATATGTACGAATACGTAGTATTTCCTTGTATATACTTGTTTTGTTTATAATTTTTACAAGCTAGAAATATTCTCTGTGTTCTCCCAGCAGGGATGGCTCTCCTTGCCCCCCTCCCCAGCGCCGGGAGAACACAATAGCTCCGTAGGAGGGATTCCCCTTTCAACACTGATTGTGTTGATGGGGAAATTGAGCAATTTTCTTTCCTGCAAACCGTGGTTGCAGGAATGAAAATTTAAACATCTATGACCTGCCTAAGAAGCTGCAACATAGCATGCTTGTTGTACTCACTGTGGAACTTAAAGTGGAAGTAAACCCTCCTATCGTTTTCAGCCAAGGAAGCTGCCATCTTGACCTTTGTTTAATCTTCAACTGCCATGATGCTGCACATGTGACCAGTTATGACACCAGCCATTGGATGGTCTGACAGTTTGGTTGAGAGCACAACCAATGTGGCAGTTAGCATTTCCAGCATGCCGGGAATTTAACAGTTTTTTTAAACTGTTAAATCAATGGGTTTACTTCCACTTTAAGGGGTCAATCTTTTGCATTGTGTAAAAAGATTGTTTTATCCTGTATGCATAGATCCTCCCCCTCTTGCACTGTCTATCTGGGGAAGGCCAGCTAACACAGGCAGGGTAGCCGACCTGCACATGCTCAGTTGTGTTTTTTATGCTGGAGAGAACATTTACTTGTTCTCAGAGATAGCCAGGTCACATGATATTGACATCACACATGTGGGCATGTATACAGGCTGTAGTAAAAATCTCCTCCTACCTGAACTCTCAGCACTGGACAAACTGTGCAGTTTGTCATGTAACTGAGGTATACAGATCATCAAAAAGGGTATATAGTGACAATATTTTAATGTAAAAAGAAGATTTATAAGTTGTGGGCACTGTGAGGGGTGGGGGGGGGGGGGCGGACAAATTATTTTCATATTACTGGGTTTAGTAACACTTTAAGGTCAGCAATGCCTTCATCAATGTTCCTCTCGTATTTCCATTATGTAAAATATCCTCATACAGTACTACATGTCGTTTTGGCCATTTCCACTGCAGTCTGTATTCTGTAATAACATCTGAGCAGAAGATAAGCAGAGCACTCTCTCTCTCGCTGCCCCCTCACGCCCCCGTACATGTCCTCCTTCCCACACATCTCCAGGCTTCCTCTGGGTTTTATACCCCCCCCACACACACACACAAGCACTAGTCGCCACGGTAACTGTGATCAAATACACCAGCAAGTTTGCAGCCTTGTAACTCAGCTGCCTATGCAGTTTATATAATCTCCTTGTACAGTGTTAACACGACTGAGCGCGTCCTTGCAGGTTCTATCTTTCTTTAGAGGTAGAAGGCTGATCCGCACGCACAGCGCTGAGCCCACACATATCCCTATACATGCACAGCTCGGGGCTCTGCAGCAGGCCATATGTACAGAAGCTGTTCTGCAATGCACCACCTAGAACAACAACAACTCTCTGGTATGCAGTGCAAAGACACAAATGTCCTCTCAAAGGGGGGGCTTACATACTATTCCAGAAGGGGGGGGGGCATATTAGCATTATGCATCCTTAGAAGAGATGACTGTTTATGATAGATGAAGTCAGAGAATTATGGAAATATTGAACCATGAAATAATATATCAAGGCTTGTTCACATGTGCTTTGATCTCTGAAGAACGTTCCACATTCGGGTTGCTCTTCAGAGAACATTTGACAGGTGGTGAGGAGGCGTTGTACTGCCACCTCACTGCCTGCTTTAACCCCTTGAACCCTGCACTAGCCTGTTGCAACCGCATACATTGTGACAAGGGGGTATAAGTTCTGCCACAGCTGCAAAGCAAAGCATCGTGGCCATGGCATGGATACACCCCTGGCTGCTGCCTCTGCAGCTAAAGGAGGAGCTTGGAGGATGGCTCAACCATGGGGATTTACTGCACTCAAATGCTAATGTGAATAAGCCCTTAAAGAAATGTTACATTGGGAAGTCATTTTCACTGATGTCTTCTATCCATATCAGTTGTTAGCAAATGTATTAGGGCTTGTTCACACTATACCAAGGCAGGTTCAATGCAAGGGCACACACTGTAGAAAACAATTGTGCAGGGTCCTGCGCTGGGTTTTTCAGTGTTTTATTAAAGCGGAATTAAGCCCTCTTATCTTTTTCATCCAAGGTAGCTGCCATCTTGGCCTCTGTTTGATATTTAACTGCCATGGTGCTGCACATTTGATCAGTTATGACACCAGCCATTTGATGGTTTGATGGTTTGGTTGCGAGCACAAGTAAATGTGACAGTTAGCATTTCCGGCATGTGGCAGGAATGTTTTTTGAAACTGTAAGGGCTAGTTTACACTTGCTTCAAAACATGGCTTCGGACACGATTTGTTAAAGCTCTCTGAACCCCAGTCAAAGCTCCTGTCACTAAATAAAATGATTAGCTTACAGTCCTGTTTAGACCTTGCTTTTGCTTGGTGCTTCGATGAGGCTTCAATGAGGCTTCTGTGGGGCTTCGATGAGGCTTTGGTGGAGCTTCTATTGGGCTTCGATGAGCCTTTGGTGGGGCTTTGGTCGGGCTTCAGTGAGGCTTCAGTGGGGCTTCAAGTGAGCTTTGCCATAGACTTCTATGGAGGCTTTAAAGATGCTTTGAAGCACCACTAAAGCTACATGGTGTATAATTTTTGAAGCAAAGCCAAAGGAAAACAAAAGCAAGGTGTAAACAGGACTGTAAGCTAACAATTTTATTTAGTGACAGGAGCTTTGACTAGCGTTAGGGTTGCCACCTGTACGGGATTCACCCGGACAGTTCGGGATTTGAATCATGTGTCCAGGTTTCAGGTGCACTGAAACCCAGACACATTATTGAATTCAGACCAGGCTGTGGCTCCCCAAGTAACTAAGATAGTCACACACAAATCTGTTGCCATCTGAGAGCTGCAGTGGCCGTCTGGTGGAAGGTTTGGCATCACTGGAAGGCAGGGAGATGATGTCAGGAAGAGTACTCTGGCCACACCCACCATTCGCTGCGGCGCGCTATGCGCACCGCATTACTACTCTCCTTGGGGCACCCAAAGGTGTCCCAGGCCACTAAAGTGTTCGGGTTTGGCTTGAAGAAAAGGTGGCAACCATAACTAACGTTCAGAGAGCTTTAACAAAGCCTGTCCGAAGCCTTCTTTTGAAGCAAGTGTAAACTAGCCATTAATGTGTGTAGAAGCCAAAGCAAGTGTAAATGAGCCCTAAGGCCCCATCAAAGCTTCACCAAAGCCTCATCGAAGCCCCACCGAAGCCTCATTGAAGCACCAAGCAAAAGCAAGGTGTACACAGGACTGTAAGCTAACCATTTCATTTAGTGACAGGAGCTTTGACTGACATTCAGAGAGCTTTAACCAAGCCATGTTTTGAAGCAAGTGTAAACTAGCCCTTAAATCGATGGGTTTAAGTCCACTTTATCCATAACAACGTGATAAAAAATAATGTTCTTTAGCAAGGAACATACATTCCACATTAAAGAGATAGTTCACCTTTATCAAAAAACTGCCCATGCAGATAAGGGGCTTCTGTAGATATAAACAAACTGTGCAGCTCGCTCGGACTAAAGTTTAATAAAACCCTTGCTATAGGTGTAGGCCTTTTACATACCTTATGAAGCCTGACTGGAATACTCCCAGGACATTGCTAAGTGAGGCCTAGTCATCACTGCTCACGTTCACCATCACAGGAGTGAGCTCTCAAATGCTGAGCTCAAAGCTACTGCATCAGGGGAGAGAAAGAGCATGTGAAGGGGTTTGAATC
Organism: Rana muscosa; assembly: GCA_029206835.1. Taxonomy (NCBI): domain Eukaryota; kingdom Metazoa; phylum Chordata; class Amphibia; order Anura; family Ranidae; genus Rana; species Rana muscosa. The sequence goes on from CM055118.1 coordinate 233,709,835, forward strand.
AGAGAAAGAACTCTCTCCTGTGATGATGGAGGTGAGCAGTGACGACTTGCATAGTTGCCAACATTGCAAAAAAAACATCTGGGACACTTTTTTTGTATTGAGGCGGGGCCTTGGTATAATCAGGGAGCGGGGCATTCGTTTGTAGGCGTGTCATGCTGGAGTGAAAAATGTGGCGGCGAAAAATGGGCGTGGTTTATGCACGGTAGTGGGTGTGGTTTAAATGGGCGTGGTTCAAAGGGGTGTGGCTAGAGTCCGAGGTGAGAGAAAGAGAGAGAAAGAAATAGAAAGAAAGAAGCCAGATCCTACACCACAATAGTAATGTGTAACAAAATTGGCAGATAAGGATACTCCAAAACACCTGTTGGCGCTTCAATCATCCCGGCACCATGGTTGTTACGGTGTCAGGATGATTGAAGTGCATTATTTCTATTTTTACATTGTAATATAAAATGAAATCATTCAACTCACCATAATGCCGAATCAGTGGAAGCCCTGAGCGTGTTATCTGCCACGTCGCCTGCCACCAGATGGCCTCCCCAGCAGTCCGTCCTTGCATCAGGTGCCTCCCCAGCAGTCCGTCTTTGCATCAGGTGCCTCCCCAGCAGTCCGTCCTTGCATCAGGTGCCTCCCCAGCAGTCCGTCCTTGCATCAGGTGCCTCCCCAGCAGAGCCCCCTCCACACTTGTGGACAAGGGTCCAAAAATCATGATTGTCCCGGGAAATTCGGACTGTTGGTAACTATGCAGGCGTCCCCAGTGGAGTCCCCCCTTACATCAGGCGTCCCCAGTGGAGTCCCCCCTTACATCAAGTGTCCCCAGAGGAGTCCCTCCTTACATCAGGCGTCCCCAGCGGAGTCCCCCCTTACATCAGGCGTCCCCAGCGGAGTCCCCCCTTACCTCAGGCGTCCCCAGCGGAGTCCCCCCTTACATCAGGCGTCCCCATCGGAGTCCCCCTTACATCAGGCGTCCCCAGCGGAGTCCCCCCTTACATCAGGCGTCCCCAGCGGAGTCCCCCCTTACCTCAGCCGTCCCCAGCGGAGTCCTCCCTTACCACAGGCGTTCCCAGCGGAGTCCCCCCTTACCACAGGCATCCCCAGCGGAGTCCCCCCTTAACCACAGGCGTCTCCTGCCTCGGCCGCCATTATTGTTTCCCCTTCCCCGAAGGGGAACAAAATAGAGGCGGAGCCGACAGTGTGGCTGAAAAAAAAAAAATTAAACTGTGGCGCTGCCGACCCCCGCCCCTTTCCATTACAGACAGACCTGCAGCGGGGCGGGGCGGGGCGGGGGGGTGGCCTGCCGGCCAGCCAAAACACAGATGTAGTACAATAGAAGATAAAGCTGCTGCGGCGCCGCCCACCCCCGGGGAGGTGCGGGGTGTGGGCGGCGCCGCAGCGGCTTTATTTTCTATTGTACTACATCCGTGTTTTGGTCTTCTTGAACATGGCGGCCGGCGGAGACATTGTCTCCGCCAGCCGTGGACCTCTAGCGGCGGCGGCCTGCGGCGTCCAAATTCGGGGAAAACGGGAAAAATCGGATTGGCCGGGACATTGGCCGGGACAAAATAAATCCGGGAAAAGGGTTTGAATCCCGGGAATGTCCCGGCCAATCCGTGACTGTTGGCAACTATGGACTTGGCCTCCCTTAGCAACATCTTGGGATTATTCCAGTCAGGCTTAAGGCATGTAAATGGCCTACACCTATAGCAGGGGTATTATTCATCTTTAGTCAGAGCTGCACAGTTTGTTTTTATCTACAGACACACCTTACCTGCATAGGCAATTTTTTTGTAAAAGTGAACTATTCTTTTAATAATTATGCTACCAAAATTTGTGTTTGTTGTAAATTGCCTCCAGCATTGCTCCTGTTTCTTCTTGCTGGACGCTGCAATTTTGCTGAAGCCCAGAGCCCCTGAGCAGCAGCAAATCATAAAAGCGGAAATAAACCCATCGATTTAACGGTTTCAAAAAAGAGTTGCATTCCTGGAATGTTGGGATTGCTAAGACCCCATACACACTATTAGATTTTCTGCAGATTTTTGTCTTGAGATTTACCAAAACCATGTAGTGCAAGGGCCTGCCTGATTGCATACAAATTTAAACTCTTATGCCCTATACACACGATCGGATTTCCGATGGAATAAAATCCGATGGAATTTTCCGTCGGAATTACGATGAAGCTGACTTTCATCAGTCTTGCCTACACACCATCAGACAAAATTCCGACCGTCCAAAACGCGGTGACGTAAAACACTCAGACGAGCAGAGAAAAATGAAGTTCAATGCTTCTGAGCATGCGCCGACTTGATTCTGAGCATGCGTGGGTTTTTTCTCCGTTGGAATTCCACACAGACGATCGGAATTTCCTATCGTTTTTTTTTCAATGGGAAAAATTTAAAACATGTTCGATTTTTTAACACAGATTGAAAAAAGGTCTGATGGGGCCCACACACGATCGATTTTTCCAATGAAAAAAGTCCATCTGACTTTTTTCATCGGAAAAATCGATCGTGTGTACAGGGCATTAAGGTTTGACCTCATATTATATGGTTATATAACTATACCTGCAAAATGGCCCAGCCTGAAGTGATCTTGCAGGACTTAATTTTCTGACTAAAGTTCCCCTTTAGGTTTTGAAGTAATAAAATGTTACCTTTGATATCTACTATGTAGTATTTTTGATATTGAATACATTTATGTGATGTGGGGTGTTTAAATTGAAGAGTGTACGGCATGGTTTGCATTTTTACTGCCCCCTCCAAACTAAGCTCTTCCCCTAAGCTGCAATGGGGGTATACACATGCCGCAGCCATGATGCTCTGGCGGGCAATACCGCCCACCGAACGCGACCCTTTTAAGTGAATTGGGTTGCGCCACAAACTCCCCACCACTGTGTTCAATGCATGTGGTTGCAACATTGTGGTGCAGGCTTTAAGGGGTTAAAGCGGGTGGTCTGGGAGCGACAAATGTCCTCCTCACTGCCTGTCAAAAACCCTCTGTAAAGCGATTCAAAGACGACACCAGTGTGAATATTTTTAAATACTTTATTTGAAGGATACACCCCATATAGGAGAGATACCTATACATTTATACAAGTAACTAGTGCATCCAAACAAGCCCAGGTCTCTTGAGGGTTTCATGAGATTCTATGAGGGTTTCATTTGAAGTGTGATTATTAGAGAAAGGATATCAAGTTGGAAAGTCATTTTGATCGATACCTTCCACCTAGTGTGACCACATTTCCAAACTGCCATTCAGGGACACACCCCCTCTCTCACCTTCCCCCAAAAAAGATGAGGGGGGGGGCGGGGGGAAATATAGTCTCGGGGTTGATGGGGAATTTGGCGAAGGGTTATTTGTCAGGTGAATGTGCCACTTGCCACCAGATGCAGTGCCGCTTGCCACCCATAGCCTGCCACCAGATGCAGTGCTGCTGTCACTCCCTCTGCATGAGCCACGTGCATTGAAGGAAAGGAGTGGTGTCACTATCTGGAGAGTGAAGATCACACCAGTCCCTGCTGCTTGCCACGGCCCTGGGTGCTGGAGAAGGAGGAGGTGCCGAGGTAGGTGGGGACAGCAGTGCTGCACTAGGCGCAGGCCTCGCTCCCAGACTCACTGACTGAGAGTAAATTGTCACTGGTTGCAAGACGCCAGGCAGCGCCAACCCTAGCAACCAGTTCCGGAAATGTAGTTACTAGTTAGTAGGGGGTGGCTGTGTCCTCTATTTCATTCCGGGACATTGTATTGTCCCAGAATGAGGGTGTCCGGGACCCGGGACAGACATGTCCATTGCGGGACAGTCCCGGGCAATCCGGGACACGTGGGCACCCTACTTCCACCCGTATCCATTTTTACTAACTGTTTTAGGGCTTGTTCATGTCATCTCTATTGAGCTGGGTTGATCTGCATGGATCAACACAGGCTCAACGCAAGGGCACATGGAAAACAAGTGGATTCTATGTGCCCTATTCACACCATACATATGCTGTGATTTACGCTAAGTAAAAAAGCAGCATGTATGTATTTTAACGCAGCACAATTCACCGCATCGCCTGCCACCACGCTGCAGCACTTCGATGCTGTGGTACATAGAGTTGAATGAAGTATAATTTTGTAACAATAAAGTTAAAAAAAGAGAAAAGGTAAACCGTGTGATGCCTTGTAGCAACACATCGCACCACCCTACACTAGTGTACACCAGAAGGAACCCTTAGAACCTAAAATGTAACAAATGTCATATGTAATGTCAGTTTTATTTATACTGCATATGTGATATTTATTTCATTCCTTTATATTTTCTCCACATGTAGATACAGACCAAACTGTGCTACAAAAGGGACAGCGACATGCATGAGCAGGTGTGGGAGTAGTTTAAAAAAATAAGTGAATAAAGGGAACCATTGTAAGGACACCTGGCAGCATTTATCTCACCCACTGTTGCTGTCACGTTTGCTGGACAGTTTGGACTGCATTTAAAATAGAATGAAAAAATGTAAATACATTTATGGGATATTAAAAAGAAAAAAAAAAACAGAATTTACTAAATACTATCATTTCTTACATTAGCCGCATTCAATTTTTTTTTTTTTTTTTTTCATTAGTCACCATTTGTCCCTAAACTCCAGACTGATTTAAAATATAACGATTTCAAGTTCACAAAAATTAAAAATGTTATGTATTTTAAATCTAACCTATATTTCTCTAATTTAGGACAAAATAATATGTTTTTATGACAGCTGACATAATAACGAGCCTATATTCACCTTTCATATTTTCCTCTGTCTACGTTCTGACCAAATGCTGGGTTAAAGCTTGCAAAGGGTTATGGGCATTTAAATCTCATCCACATTATAGTGCTTGGGCTTGGGGACTGGCTGTTCAGGCACTAAGAACTTCATAGCAAGGGGCAACAGAAATATTCAGATACTCATTCCCCCATAAGCAGAAGTCCTGGGTTTTTCCCAGGCCGTGATGGTGGAATGCAGTGGCAGGTAAGTAAAAGTTACAAGATTTCTAACCTGACTGCTATCCAGGAAACCTGAATTAACAAAAGATCAGGTTTATTTTAAATACAGTTAATATAGTGTAGCGGACCCCTAAATTTAGGGGGTCGCTATGCCCAAATTTAGGGGACAGCCTGGGCAATAGTTTGGCTCAGGTCTCTTAATTTGATACTGGACTCTGCTCTGCTGTGGTGTTGTCTGGTGTACAGTTCCCCTTTGGCCTGTGGGTGGCACTGTTGCCCAGGCCTAGGGTCGAACCTCAGGTGACACAGTAGCATATTGGATGTCCTCTCTCGGCTGCCATGTGGTGGGCGGGGCCTCACCTGCTGTGCATGCCAGGAAAGGGTATATAAGGGGCAGACGCCATGTTTGGGGAGGAGTGCCTGGGGAGAGGAGTACCCGGGGGGGAGTGTGCCCCATGGGGGTGCGTGGACTGGCCAAGGAGTCTCGGGCACCTTTAGCCCAAGGCTACAACGTTCCAGGTAGGCCCAGTACCTTTGACAGGGTCTACAATCAGCACATTGGAGTCCCAGGGTGCCCAGGTGAGGGTACCCGCTCTGACCGAGAGGAAGCCAGGGGAGGATCGGTCCCACAGAGGAGACGAGTGATAGTAGGTTGCTGTCTCAGAGAGGCCTGGTGACCTGTCAGAGGGAAGGATTCCTTACTCAACAAAGCTAACCCTGTAGAGTGCCCATTGGCATCGTCTGTTCTCTAAATTCTACAGAGGGTTAAGGAAAGTTCTGGATTCAGGAATAACAGGATTCTGCTGCTATAGAGGATCTCCTGAACCCGTCCCTGGAGGGGACAAAGTGATAGTACTGTTCGAGTTTCACTCCGGCTGCTAGAACTGTGAGAGGGATCTATCCGAGTGAGCTAAACCCACTCGGGATCGAGTGGCGACGAGTGAGTCAAGTGTTGTGTGCCTGAATCTAACTCCTCTCTTTGCTAGCTTCTTTCTCTCTTCAATTTCCCATTAACTGAAGCAAAGGAAAAAAAACTCTTTGTTGGAGTTAAAGTCGTGTGGCCTTCTTGGGAAAGAATATAGACTTTTCCCTACACTCTAGGGACGAGAACCAGTGGAAGGAGGTAACTCGCTGCAGGACCCAAATCTGTGAACACCGCCTGACCTCTGATAAGGAGGACACGACTTGTGGCATGGTGTGTCCTACCCCCCGCAGGTGAAGGTAAGCGGGGGCAAAAGGATTGGTGTGCTGCAATAGTTTCATAAATCTATCTTTATTTTATGGTAATCTGTACCTAACCATGTGTTCCTATGCAGGGAGAACCACCACAATGAGCAAATCGGGCTCTAATGCTTTGTTCAATACTATCAGCCTAATACTGGAAGTGATGACTTTACCAGTTTGGAGGCTTGGGGTGGATTGGCATAGCTCCCAACTGTCCCTGATTTTGAGGGACTGTCCCTTTTTCCCTCTATCCTCCTCATTTGTCCCTCAGTTTGGTCTGATCTTTATATTTGTATATAAAATGCACAATTTATCTTTCAAAAAGTTTCCCAGTGCTAAACCTTTCATCAAATTTCAATATTGCTGCATTTGTTATTGTCAAAAGCCAGTCTAAAAGAATAATAATGGTTAAAAAAAAAAAAGTTTTTGTAGAATTCTCCTTTTAGGGGGCATGGCAGGGGGTGTGTCCTATGCCTATATACCTAACATCTCAAAAAGTTGTTAGGTATGGATTGGTGACAAAGCAGTATTTCTTAATGCACTGAAAGGTCACTAACCTACCTGTTTTCTCTAGCAGGGGTGCCTAGATGACTGGTTGAACCCAAAAATTACAAACCATTTGGAAGCTAAAACAGTTTACCATATATCGCACTTTTAGCACACATGTCCTTTTCTGTTCTCTAGCATATTCAAAGTATGCAAACACCCTGCTACTCAAATATGTGTAGCCAATGTAGCTTGCCTAGCAATTTACGGTCTTTGCCCAAACAGTTTAAAAAAACAGTTACCCTCCTCCTGCCACATGCCAAGAAAGATAACTGTCAGACCACTTTCACACTGAGGCGCTTAAAAAACAGCCAGTAAAACACTGAGCGATTTTGAAGCGCATTTCAGGCGCTTTTGAAGCGCTTTCAATTCATTTCAATGGAGAGGGGCGTTTTTTCAGCACACTGCCTCAGTGTGAAAGCATTCATTGATTTTAATAGTCTCATATTTGCTTGTGCTCTCAACCAAACTGTCAACCAGTATGAAATGGAACCAAACTCTGCTGTGAAAAAAATATTTTCTTTGTGCAGGCTAAAGGTAGGCACGCACGGATTAAAATTCAGCTGGGTCAGCAGGGACAAATTTCGACCTATGTGTCCTCCCTGTTCGACACAAGTTGATTGGTAGATCGACTTCTGTTGAATGGACATGCTGGAAACTTTCATCAATCAGCTCTTGCGGCCAAATGGTATGCAGAAGCTGATCAGTGTATCCTAACAGAGTGTCCGCTATCAGAATACAGTGGCATAACAGGGAGGATTCCGCCATCCACCTCATTTGTGTGGATAGGTCAGGGGAAGTGCTTTTCTCTGCCCCATGCCACAGCAAGGTTCTTTTATCATCCGAGGCAAAAAGGCCAAACGACGCCCCCCCCCCCCCCCTCCATCTGTCCACCACGAGCTGAGACCACTACAGCAGCATAGGTTGCAGGTTCTTTTCTTTTGTGTCCCTCTCCTGCTAAGGTGCCCAAGGTGGCCTCCTCTTCAGCGTACCCATTACCCACTCAAGACAATTTACCACTGCCGCATTTTGTATAAGCCATTAAAGCACAAAGGAATCATGGGAGTCAATTATTATAATCTCAAAACTAGCTTTTTAAGTAAAAAGTTTATTTTCTGCATTAGCACCATATAGTCTATTTGCTGTTTGGCTGGAGTTTACCCTTTAAATAGGGCTATGGTGTGAAATGTAGCACTGGATCAAAAGACTGCAACAAATATCCACAGTGGAACCATCTGCACTCTACACTCCCCTTCCTTCTGCTTGAGTTCATCTAACATCTCTAGTCAAGCTTATAGTTTACCATCTGATAGATGTTAATGGAAAGTTTATTTTAATTTGCCTGATATAAGGATCTTCTCCTCTAGCGATATGCTGATTATGATGGAAATATTAGAGCAGATAAATCTAATAAAAACACAGGACGTATTTTACCAATAAAGTGAGTGCTTTCCTGTGAATTGGAAAAGCATTTCTTTTGTCCTTTGTTCCTTAAAGTAGTCAAATCATAAAAAATTAAAAAGTCATAAAAAATATATTTAATACAGTAAGATAAGACAAAGCTCACTGTAGTCACTAGTCATATGACAAAACAAGAACAATTATCACTACTTATTTGTAAAGAAGTGATTCTTTACATTGTTTTGTTTTTTTGTCCATCGCTTAATCATGGTCACAAGGTCCAGCTTGGGTCAGTCCAATCTGGATCAATGAAACTATGTAAAGATTGTGTGCTCTCCCTAAATAGACTATAGTCGCGGCATGCGTCCACTGCATACTTCTAAAGTACAGCCCGACGCGGTGATATCAGCTTCCACATGGTATAAATCCTCAGCACCGCACTGCCTTCCCCTCTTCCTATTGGCACACTCGCTCCCTCCTCAAACCCAATCCACACATGAATGCTGGGACTTCCGAAACACAAAATAAAAACGCAAATTGAACCTGCCCACTGCATCCTTTACATTCATGTGGCAGAGCCAGTGATATAAAAATGCAGTTTTCTACAAATCAAAAAGACGAGGCACATTTTTTATACATTGCATCAGGGGTCTCTAAACTTTTAAAACAAAGAGCCAGTTTACTTTCCTTCAAACTTTAGGGGGGCCGGACTGTGGTTAGTGGAGGCAGAAAATGCCCTGGCATGGGCGGGAGTTAACAATGCAAAAGGCTTGGTGGTCAGTGGGAGTAAAAAATTACATCATTGGTGTCAGTGGAAGGAATAGTGCCCCATAATTGGTGTCAGTGGGAGAATTAGTTCCCCATCTCTAATGTTAGTAGGAGGAATAGTACCTCATTGTTGTCGTCAGTGGGAGGAATAGTGCCCCATCTTTATTGTCAGTGGAAGGAATGTTGCCTCATCTTTAGTATCAGTGGGAGGAATAGTGCCCCATCTTTAGTGTCAGTGGAAGGAATATTGCCTCATCTTTAGTGTCAGTGGGAGGAATAGTGCCTCATCTTTAGTGTCAGTGGAAGGAATATTGCCTCATCTTTAGTGTCAGTGGGAGGAATAGTGCCTCATCTTTAGTGTCAGTGGAAGTAATAGTGCCTCATATTAGTGTATGGAATAGTTTCCCGAGGGCCAGATAAAGGCAGGCATCCAGCCCATGGCCTGCAGCTTGAAGACCCCTGCATTACATCAATGTAAAGATAAGCAATGATATGTCACCTGCAATACAGATGGATAGACCTCCACTGTACTTTAATATCAATTCATTAACCCATTTACCCCCACCTAACACCCTTTGTGCATCGGAAAAGGACACACATATGCGTTGTTGAGCTGCTGATCTTTACAAGCTGAGAGCCCGCTCACTGCTCATTCTCAGCACAAGGACAGCTCTCAGTCCAGACTAAAGATTGGTAACTGGCAGGACCACCTTCTGATCATGTAACCAATGTGATAGTGGTCACATTATCGCCAATCCTTCCCATCCCCTGGGAACTCAGAATTGTTTAATTGTTGGCTGTACTTCTCCTATGGATCACAGGAGTGCAGTTCGTTCTTAACTCCTGTCACCTGTTTTCAGCAGACAGCGGGCTGGAGCCCTCTGTCGGTTGATGCCACAGAGCTGGTCCAAGCTCTGGGCAAGATCACAACCATGGAGTCAAAATCTGCCCACATGCCTGAACCAGCACCCGGCTCAGCCTCTCAGCGAGCCGCTGAGAGGCTGAGCCGGTCACTCCCTCTCCCTCCGCAGCTCAATGCTCCAGTGAGCGAGGAGGGGAGAAGAGCAGAGAGCGGTGACTGACAGTCACCACCTCTCTGCTCACAGAGCTGTGAGAACCGAGCAATTAGCAGTGTTTGATCGCTTGGTTGTCAGTCTTAGAGGCACCGGGGGACAGATGCAGCATCAGACCGATTCTGCATCCAGTTGGGTAAGTATGATTCTTTAAAAAAAAACATACTTCTCTTTTAACCGCTAGCCGACCAGCCGCCGCAGTTATACTGCGGCAGGTTGGCACGGCTGCGCAAATCGCCTAAGCTATACGTCGCCCATTTAAGACGTCATAGCAGGCATGCGCCGTGTGTCCCCAGAGCCAGCGCGCGTGCCCGGCGGGCGCTATGTCCACTGGGCACCAGCGATCACTCGTGACAGAACGAGAACGGGGATTTGTGCGTGTAAACACACAAATCCCAGTTCTCTCAGGGGAGAGATGACAGATCGTGTGTTCATACTAAGTATGAACACCGATCAGTCTCCTCCCCTAGTCAGTCCCATCCCCCCTACAGTTAGAACACACCTAGCGAACACAGTTAACCCCTTGATCGCCCCCATAGTGTTAACCCCTTCCCTGCCAGGGACATTTATCAGTGGCTATTTTTAGCTCTGATCGCTGTATAAATGTCAATAATCCCAAAATAGTGTCAAAAGTGTCCGATCTGTCCGCTGCAATGTCACAGTCCTGATAAAAATCGCAGATCGCCGCCATTACTAGTAAAAAAATAATAATAAAAATGACATAAATCTATCCCCTATTTTGTAGACGCTATAACTTTTGCGCAAACCAATCAATATACGCTTATTGTGATTTTTTTTTACCAAAAATATGTAGAAGAATATATATCGGCCTAAACTGATGAAGAAATTTTTTTTTGTTTGTTTTTGTTTTTTGGGGATATTTATTATAAAAAAAAGTACAAAATATTGTGTTTTTTCAAAATTGGCGCTTTTTTTTTGTTTATAGCGCAAAAAATAAAAACCGCAGAGGTGATCAAATACCACCAAAAGAAATCTCTATTTGTGCGGAAAAAAGGACATAAATTTTGTTTTGGTACAACGTCGCACGACCGCGTAATTGTCAGTTAAAATGACACAGTACCGTATCGCAAAAAATGGCCTGTCAGGAAGGGGGCAAATCCTTCCGGGGCTGAAGTGGCTAAAGGGACAATGGGACAGGCAGGAAGGGGTTAAGGTTTTATTGGCAGGGGGGGGGGGGGGAAATTCACAGGAAATAATTATAACACATCATAACATATATACTATTTATTTAATGTACAGTATATACAAATGTGCCACAAACAGAAAAATACATTATCTTAGGCCTGTAGGATCAATAAGGAATCAAAGCATAAAAGCAATAGATGGGGTAAAATGATCCAGTATCAATATGGTTGTTAATGAATAGCTAAACCAAAACATCTTAGTTTTATTTAGAGTAGGGAACAGTTAAAACCCCAATCAGATTTTATTTTGGGGTGTCTGTTTCTTTTTTCCCCAAAGGGGAGATTCCCCTCCTTGTCCTATTCCATAGACACAACAGGAAGGGAGAGGAAATCACTCCAAAATTAGGAAAATTCATTGAGGCTGATTTACTAAAGGCAAACATACTGTGTGCACTGCATGTGCAGTTGCTCTAGCTCTGAGGTGAAGCTCTAAAATCAGGGGAAGCTCTGCTGATTTCTATAATCCAAACATGTACAAGCAAGAAATGTTGTTTTTGTTTTTTCCTTGCATGTGATTGGGTATTCTTTGCAAAGTGAAGCTTTACCTCATTTACTAAGCTCTACAGCAAGTGCAATTGCAGAGGACAGAATATTTGCCTTTAAGCCCCGTACACACGATCCGAATATCATACGAAAAATGTTGTCCGAGGAAGAACCGTACGATAATCGGATCGTTAGTACAGAGCTTCGAGAGCCGATTATGACAGTTCATCCGATATTATTTTATCGGACGTGCACGAAAATTTTCCTTGCACGATAACAAATCGTACGATTTTCGTTTAGTCAGTACAGTTGTCGTCCGAATATACAATACAAATACATTACAACACATGACATCACTTCCGATTTTTTTTTCTGTCATACGAGAATTTTCGTGACTTTAATAACCTATTTAATTTTACTTGCGACTATTAAGCGAAAAAAGTCGTACGATCTGTCGTACGATATTCGGATCGTGTGTACGGGGCATTAGTAAATCAACCCTATTGTATTTAAAAAAAATATATATATGATACCAGTTTTTTTTTTTATTTCGTTTTTTTAGCAACGTAACTACCATCAGCTTAGGGGTTTCTCAACATTATTACCCTGTATAACCCCACACAACAATAGAAGCTTAGCAAGTGGAGTTTGCCATCTATTCGGAACCCCTGAGAGTGTGTACATTAATTGCAGAACTGCATTGTTTCTAAGCAACCTTCTATGTGTAAATGCAAACCATATTTATTTTCTGTACATAATATTTTGTGACACTTGAAATAATCATTTGGAAATAATTTTGCGAAGTTGTAGTGTCCCTTAAACTGATTGTTACTAATAATAAATGTGAACGTGCAAATGATACACAGGGGGCTTTTGCATTTTTAAATTCTAAGGTTTTTTTCAGTTTACGTCTTCAGTTTACATACAAAAGGTAGGTTAAAGCAATATCTGCATTCTTACAATTGTCAATCTGTATGCACAGTTACAAAAAAATCAACAGTGAGAATGCCACACTGGTTAAATACATGTTAATCCTTACATTCAGTATTGAAAACAAATAAAAACACAATGGGGGATATAACCATGGGGGGAGTAATTATCTACCAACAGTTCCTAATACCAATATTGTAGAGTAAGTTTGGAAAGGGAACAAAAGTTATATCTTGTGTTGGTGGGAGTATTGCAAGAAGGAGGGTTAGGGCTTTATTGTTCATGTGTCAATCCACGGGGGGTGTTGTGTGGAGCTGGAGGGGGGGGGGGGGGACATAAAAAGTTAGGGGGAGAGATGGGGAGGCTAAGTGGAGGGGTGGGTGCCTGTGTGTCAGGCAAACTCCATTAACCTTAGTGCTACACCTAAAATAAAACATGAGGGCATAGACGTGCGCACAGGGTGTGCCGGATGCGCCTAATCACTCCATGTGCATTAGCATTATCCAAGAGCAGCACCAGGTGAGTGGTTGGGGTGCCAGTGGCCATTGTAAATGCCCCCATTAAATTAAAATCTAGGTTCATCTTTAGGAACACGTTACACCCGTATTTAGGGTGTATCGCAATATGCTCCCAATCAACTGGCTCCCACCACCAGCACCCCTTCCTGTGACAGCAGGTGGCATTCATGTGTGTTTGAGCTTTGGGGTGCACACCCTAATGCAATAGGCAATAGGTTGCGCACACCTATGCATGAGGGTAAAGATGGTCAGATTAAGTTAAGGTGAAGGTGGTGATAAGGTGGACCAGAAAGCCCAAATAGTTCTGAGTTTCTCCTATATGTTTTCCTAGGGGAGGCAGTTATGTCCTCCGTAAACAAAATCTCCTTAAATCCTAACATTATTTGTTCATTTATTTTTTTTATCAACACAAGGGACAGTACTTACAGTGAGGGAAAAAAAGGATTTGATCCCCTGCTGATTTTGTATGTTTGCCCACTGACAAAGAAATGATCAGTCTATAATTTTAATGGTAGGTTTATTTCAACAGTGAGAGACAAAATAACAACAAAAAAATCCAGAAAAACGCATTTCAAAAAAGTTATAAATTGATTTGCATTTTAATGAGTGGAATAAGTATTTGACCCCTTTGCAAAACATGACTTAGTACTTGGGAAAACCCTTGTTGGCAATCACAGAGGTCAGATGTTTCTTGTAGTTGGCCATCAGGTTTGCACACATCTCAGGAGGGATTTTGTCCCACTCCTCTTTGCAGATCCTCTCCAAGTCATTATGGTTTCGAGGCAGATGTTTGGTGATTCGAACCTTCAGGTTCCTCCACATATTTTCTATGGGATTAGGGTCTGGAGACTGGCTAGGCCACTCCAGGACCTTAATGTGCTTCTTCTTGAGCCACTCCCTTGTTGCCTCGGCCGTGTGCTTTGGGTCATTGTCATGCTGGAATACCCATCCACGACCCATCCCCCGAAGTCTCTTGGAACACGTCACAGGTCCCAGGAGACTGCGGGACCATTCACAAGGCGCAGCGCGGCTCGCACATGTGCAACGGGCAGCCAACTGTGAAGCCACAAAGGAGTCACAGTTGACTTCTCAGTTAAGATGCCAGCACGTAGACCCGAAGACCAGCAAAGAGCCGGGTCGGGTGAGGACATCGCTGGATACTGGTACAGGTAAGTGTGTGTTTTTAAAAGTCAGCAGCTACAGTATTTGTAGCCGCTGACATTTAAATTTTTCTTTACAGGGTGAAGCTCCTCTTTAAACTAAGGCTTTAACCTTGGTAAACCAGAATGACACAGTGGGAATTGTATCTTGTTTCCAGAGAACTGGTATACCCGACTTTGAAGCATTTAATGAATGTATAGTTAGGGGGTTGAAGCTAGGCAGAGACATGAAGCTGGGTTGTCTCTTAGGGCACATGTCCTAATGTACAGTATAACCTGTTAGACTTGCCCAGAAGTAGAGAATACAGTCACACTTCCAGAATATGGGCAGCATGGTCCCTAAGGGAGTTCCCATACCAACCAGTCTCTGGGATCTATCTGTTAAACTTATGGAGTAATGAAGGAACTTGGTACCAGTAAGATAAAATTTTGCATTCTTGTTCTGGGATTTATTTGACATCAAAGAGTTGTATTACAGAATTATGAACATTTCTTGTACTGGTGTAAACTAGTTAATAGTTCCCATTTTTAAATGTAGGGAGGAAGGAAGTCATATGGAAGGAGGTGAGGTTTTTGTTAACAAAGTGGTTTAAAAGATAGGAGGGTTTAGAACAATCCTATAGGATAGGAGGGTTTAATACAATCTTATAGGATAGGAGGGTTTAGTGCAATCTTATAGGATAGGAGGGTTCAGTACAATCTTATAGGATAGGAGGGTTCAGTACAATCTTATAGGATAGGAGGGTTTAGTGCAATCTTATAGGATAGGAGGGTTCAGTACAATCTTATAGGATAGGAGGGTTCAGTACAATCTTATAGGATAGGAGGGTTCAGTACAATCTTATAGGATAGGAGGGTTCAGTACCATTTTATAGGATAGGAGGGTTTAGTACAATCTTATAGGATAGGAGGGTTTAGTACAATCTTATAGGATAGGAGGGTTCAGTACCATTTTATAGGATAGGAGGGTTTAGTACAATTTTATAGGATAGGAGGGTTTAGTACAATCTTATAGGATAGGAGGGTTCAGTACCATTTTATAGGATAGGAGGGTTTAGTACAATTTTATAGGATAGGAGGGTTTAGTACAATCTTATAGGATAGGAGGGTTCAGTACCATTTTATAGGATAGGAGGGTTTAGTACAATCTTATAGGATAGGAGAGTTTAGTACAATGTTATAGGATAGGAGGGTTCAGTACCTTTTTATTGGATGGGATGGTTTAGTTCAATCTTATAGGATAGGAGGGTTTGGTGTCATTTTATAGGATAAGAGGGTTTAGTACAATCTTATAGGATAGGAGAGTTTTAGTACCATTTTATAGGATAGGAGGGTTTACAACAATCCTATAGGATAGGAGGGTTTAGTACAATCCTATAGGATAGGAGGGAAATCTTATAGGATAGGAGGGCAATCTTAGAGGGTAGAAGGGTTTAGTACAATCTTATAGGATAGGAGGGTTTAGTACAATCTTATAGGATAGGAGGGTTTAGTACAATCTTATAGGATAGGAGGGTTTAGTACAATCTTATAGGATAGGAGGGAAATCTTATAGGATAGGAGGGCAATCTTAGAGGGTAGAAGGGTTTAGTACAATTTTATAGGGTAGGAGGGTTTAGTACCAGTTTATAGGATATGCGGGTTTAGTACAATATTATAGGAGGGCAATCTCATAGGATAGGAGGGTTTAGTACAATTTTATAGGATAGGAGGGCTTAGTACCATTTTATAGGATAGAAGGGTTTAGTACAATTTTATAGGATAGGAGGGTTTAGTACAATGCTATAGGATAGGAGGGCTCAGGGCTTTTTTTCAGTGGGAACTTGGTGGAACACAGTTCCACCACCTCTGTCTCAGACCCTTGGGTTTCTGTGTTTACAAGTGACAGCTCTGCACTCTGTGTGTAACCCCCCTGAACCCTCCTACTGTTTGTGAGATTTGACTGACCATACCCACTATTTGTTGTGATTTAGAGGGTATGTGTAGGGGGAGGGGTTTTGGAGGGTCGTGGTTGAGTTCCAGCACCTATTGTTTGAGAAAAAAAGCCCTGGGAGGACTTAGTACCATTTTATAGGATAGGAGGGTTTAGTACCATGTTATAGGATATGAGGGTTTAGCTTTGCTTTAATAAGTTGGAACTTTTTAATTTTTCCATCTCTCCAGAAAACTTTTACAAATACTTTATTGAATTTCTCCCTTTAACTTCTCCCTGCTGTATTCAGACACAAATAAGTCTGTATATTTCTGGTTTGTACAGATTATTGGCATAGATGAGCAGCTCTGCCTGGTCATAGGAAGTATCCCATCCACAAGAGCTCGGCTTTAATCAATAGCACACCCATCTACCCTGTATAATAAAGAACACCCCCAATGTCCTAACACACACCATATCAGATAGAATTGATTAAAGCGGACCTTCAGTCATTTTTTCATCTTTCCATCTATTAAATCATCTGCCCTTGTTTTAATTTTGGATAGTAAAACATTTTTTTTCCTGCCATTAAATACCTTATACAGCCCACTTCCTGTTTCTTGTCTGTTCATTAGCCTAGGCTTATGACATCCTGTACAGCTCTCTCTCTCTCACACTCTAGTGAGGGTTTGCCTGAAGGGAGGGGGGGTGAGTCATAAGAGGGCCAATGAGAGCTGCAGAGCTGGGGGTGTGTGTGTCTGTGTAAATCCAGGAAATGAACAGGCAGCAGCTTCAAGAGGAAGTAAATCCTGACGGGTTTTACTTCCTCTTTTTCCCCCTGCAAAGTAAAAGCATAATGGGCAAGTATGCATCGCATACTAGCCCATTATGTTGCACTTACCTGCAAACGAAGTCCGCAATGTCCCCGCACCAATCTTCACCCCTCTTCCTTCTGGGGCCGTGGACTCCGGCTCATGCGCACAGGAGCCACCGTTCACAGAATGGGCCCTTTAGAAATGGCACGATCCTGCGCCTTTCTTCAGTGCGCATGCGCCGATGACGTCGACCCAAGCGTATATGGTAAATATCTCCTAAACCGTGCAAGTTTAGGAGATATTTTCAGTACCTACAGGCAGGCATTATTATAGGCTTACCTATACCTCCCAACATTTTGAGATGGGAATGAGGGACACCTACTAGCAAACGTATGTAGGCATAGGACACGCCTCCTGTCACACCCCTTAAAAGGGACATAACCAAAAAAAAGGTTACTTAAATCCACAAGTGCTTTTTTTTACCACTAATATTCTTTTAAATTGGCTTTTAAAATTGACAAATGCAGCAATTTAGAATTTTTATGAAAGGTTTAGCACTGGGAAACACTTTTTGAAAGATAAAAAGTGCATTTTATATACAACTATATAGATCAGACCAAAATGAGAGACAAATGAGGAGGAAAGAGGGACAGAGGGACATTGCTCCAAATCAGGGACAGTCCCTTGAAATCAGGGACAGTTGGGAGCTATGAGCTTACCTGTAGGTAAAAGTGGTGTAACTAGGTTTACAACCACTTTCAGCTGCCCACAGTTAAAATGGACGCAGCCAGACTTAGTGGAGGGAGATTTCTGGAGCATATTTGGCAAGTACAGAATCCCAGTATATATAAAATAATATGCAAAGTGGTTGGAGGGAAGCTTCAGAATGGCAAAGATGTTTTTATTACAAATTACGTGAGCAGACTACAGTTCCTCTTTAACCACTTCCGGACCGCCGCATGCCGACATACGTCGGCTGTTTGAAGAGGGATATCTTTGTTATGGCAGCAGCTAGCTGCCATAACCCAGGTATCCTCTTCTTCAGCGGGCAGTCCGGTTTCCGATAATGGTGGTCTCTGAGGCAGATTCGCCGCAAGATCACTTTTATCGGCGGTGGGAGAGGGCGCCCCCTCCCGCCGCTCTCCTGTGCCTTCCGCCGCTTACCGGTGCTGTCAGCAGCGGCGGAGGCGATCGGGTCCTTCTGGTCCCTTCCGCCCATAGCTCTTAAAGGGCCATTTTTTTTCAAATTAAAAATTTGATTTATTTATTTTTTTGCATTTTAGTGTAAATATGAGATCTGAGGTCTTTTTGACCTGTCATGCTTTTTTTTCTATTACAAGGGATGTTTACATTCCTTGTAATAGGAATAAGAATTACACATTTTTTTAAAAAAAAAGAACAGTGTAAAAAATAAAAATAAAAAGGTAAACTAAATAAGGAAAAAAAATAAAAAATGTAAACGCGACCCGTCCCACCGAGCTCCCGTGCAGAAGTGAACGCATACGTGAGCAGCGCCAGGGTTGCCAACTTTCAGCAAATTTACAAACAGTTTGTAAAATCTGTACTTTTTGCATCTGCCCTTGATTGTCTATGACGGACATGTAGGCTGCGTGTCCGTAACTGACATTCATGGACGGATGCAACAATTATGGATTTTACAAACTGTTTGTAAATTTACTGAAAGTTGGCAACCCTGAGCAGCGCCCACATATGAAAACGGTGTTCAAACCACACATGTGAGGTATCGCCACGATCGATAAAACGAGAGCAATAATTCTAGCCCTAGACCTCCTCTGTAACTCAAAACATGCAACCTGTAGAACTTAAAAAATAGGAATGGTATTTTCTTCCAGTAGAGCGGCTTGCCCTCAGTGAAGATGGCGGCGGCGGCCTCAGACCGGAGGCTCGGCGTGGTGGCGCAGAACGTAGGCAGGAAAGGGCGGAGTTCTTGGGGCTGAGGCAGAGAGAGTGTTAGAGAGAGCGAGAAGGAGAAGGAAGCTGAGGGGCGAGCAGAGCGGAGGAGGGAGAGGAGTGGCAGAGAGCGGGTGACTGAAAGGCGGGTAGCCCGCGGAGAAGGAGGCGGAGGGAGTCCCGGCTCGGGACCTGAGGGACGGACGGACGGAAGCCGAGAGGCGCCAGTATCAGAAGGCGGCTGTAAGTGCGGAGGAGGAGAAGATGGCGGACGGGGATAGCGGCAGTGAGAGAGGGGGCAGTGGCGGCGGAGGAGGGGGAGGCCCCGGCAGCTTCCAGCAGCACATGTCCCGGGATCAGGAGACCCAGGAGCTGGCCTCCAAGCGGCTGGACATCCAGAATAAACGCTTCTATCTGGACGTGAAGCAGAACGCCAAAGGCCGCTTCATTAAGATCGCCGAGGTGGGCGCCGGGGGCTCCAAGAGCCGCCTCACCCTCTCCATGGCCGTGGCCGCCGAGTTCCGCGACTACCTGGGAGACTTCATCGAGCACTACGCCCAGCTGGGCCCCAGCAGCCCCGAGCAGATCGCCCAGTCCTCGGGGGAGGACGGCATGGGAGGAGCCGGGGGCCCCCGCCGGGCCCTGAAGAGCGAGTTTCTGGTCCGGGAGAACCGCAAGTATTACCTGGACCTGAAGGAGAACCAGCGCGGCCGCTTCCTGCGCATCCGCCAGACTATCAACCGCGGGCCGGGCTTCAGCGGAGGAGCCGGAGGGGGAGCCGGCCTGCAGAGCGGACAGACCATCGCCCTGCCCGCCCAGGGACTCATCGAGTTCAGAGACGCCCTGGCCAAGCTCATCGATGACTATGGCGGGGAGGACGACGAGCTGGGCCCAGGAGGTGGAGGAGGAGGGGCGGCCGGCGGAGGTGGGGGAGGAGGAGGAGGCGGCGGACTGTACGGAGAACTGCCCGAGGGCACGTCCATCACTGTGGACTCCAAGCGCTTCTTCTTCGATGTGGGCTGTAATAAGTACGGCGTGTTCCTCCGGGTGAGCGAGGTGAAGCCCAGCTACCGCAACTCCATCACCGTACCCCTCAAAGCCTGGGGCAAGTTCGGGGGAGCCTTCTGCCGCTATGCCGATGAGATGAAGGAGATCCAAGAGCGGCAGAGGGACAAGATGTATGACCGCCGGGGACCCGGAGGAGAGAGAGGAGGAGGGGGCCTGAGCTCCGGGGGAGGAGAAGACTCCGAGACAGAGGATGTGGATGACGACTGAACCCAGAGAGAGAGAAAGGGGGAGGGGAGGAAGGGGACTACAACCCCTAGCAATGGGTTTTCTCTGGGGGGGAGGGGGACTACAACCCCTAGCAATGGGACCTCTCATTGGGGGGAGGGGGACTACAACTACTAGCAATGGGACCTCATTGGGGGGAGGGGGGCTACAACTACTAGCAATGGGACCTCTCATTGGGGGGAGGGGGGCTACAACTACTAGCAATGGGACCTCTCATTGGGGGGAGGGGGCTACAACTCCTAGCAATGGGACCTCATTGGGGGGAGGGGGCTACACCTCCTAGCAATGGGACCTCATTGGGGGGAGGGGGCTACACCTCCTAGCAATGGGACCTCATTGAGGGGAGGGGGGACTACAACTCCTAGCAATGGGACTTTTCATTGGGGGGAGGGGGACTACAGCTACTAGCAATGGGACTTTTCATTGGGGGGAGGGGGACTACAGCTACTAGCAATGGGACTTTTCATTGGGGGGAGGGGGACTACAGCTACTAGCAATGGGACTTTTCATTGGGGGGAGGGGGGCTACAACTACTAGCAATTGGACCTCTCATTGGGGGGAGGGGGACTACAACTCCTAGCAATGGGACTTTTTATTGGGGGGCTACAACTACTAGCAATGGGACCTCTCATTGGGGCAGAACTCCCAGCAATAAAGACCCTCACACGGGGGGAGGGGAACTACAACTTCTAGCAGTGGGATTCCTCCTCACATGGGAGGGGGCTACAACTTCAGCAATGGGGTGGTTCCTCACATGGGAGGGGGCTACAGCTCTGAGCAATGGGTTTTCTCACATGTAGGGTGGGGGCTACAACTCGCAGCAATGGGGCCCTGTAGTTCCACCTCAGCTGGGGGACCCTAGGTCCCCAAATCTACAAACATAATGTTACTGGGCAGTCCAGCTGTAGGGACAACCCAGGGTAAGGTCCCCTCCCCCCCAGCTCTCTAGCTGTCGTGGGACTACAAATTTCAGCATGCTAAAACGTGTACTTTCATGTCGCCGATACTGACTATACACTATGCAAACCCCCTTAAATCAATTGCTTGGGTCTGTCCTATTGCACACCTATAGTAACTCTAAAGGAGCTTTTACAATTGGATTGTATAGTGTATGGCCAGTCTTGGAGTCGCCATACATAACATAATCTGACCATACAATCAACTTTACATTTATCAAGACTATTCAATATGCACACAGGCCTATTTCATTCAGGCAAGCCCTTGCACAACATAGTCATAGATCTAAAGCACATTGTGCAGTCAGATTGTAATGTGTATGGGCAGCCTTAGAGAGTTGTAGGTGGCCCGAGACTGTCAGTTTTTGTGGTTATGCTCCTGGGATTTGTAGTTCTTCCTCAGCTGGAGAGCCTCAAGACTGCTTGACAGTCCCAACACATTAAAGTGGCCGCTTATTAGCTAGCCCCCTCCCCCCCCCCCCACCTCTGAATAAAGGTAAGGAGTGGAGAAACAGTCTGTGGCACTCTATTTGGTGAGGGTGGTGTCATTGGGCATTCTCCTGGCATCCTATGAAGTGGGTGTACAGGTGTTGACCCTTGTGGGGTTAGCCAGGGGAAGGCCCAGTCATGTCACTATTGCCGACAGGATTTATTATTGCGTTGACCTAGCAATTTTTATTCTGGGGTGGGCCAGTTAACCAATAAGTGGACCTTGCATTGTTCATGCAAGGTTTGTATTTACTGGGCGGCCTGTTCCTCTCCAGTTGCTGAAGAACAACCATCCTACTCTGTGGTGTATCTGCCCATTGGGACTTGTTCTGTGGCAACTGACGAGCAACAGGCTGCCCTAACCGGGCTTCAGTAGCAGAGCTGGGCCGTCAGGGACCTCATGGGGGTCAGCAGGATCCAGGACAGTCTGATGCTGACAATAGGACAGAATTCAGTACAGTGATGAACCGTAGGTAGGTGGTCAGGAGAGCAGGGACTTAGCAGCCCTCCTTCGGGAAAGGTTACAAACAAACTGGAGACGTGTTCTTTACTGACAAACTAAAAGGTGTCTTCTGCAGCATTTTTGGATTTGTATTTGTAACTGTAGTTCTGGTTCCTGTATTTTCCAAATCTAGATAGACGTTTTGGGCTAGCTCCCTACTATAAAATGCACACATTATTATGAAAACGGCTTTTTTTTTCGTCAATTCTTGTCTAGGTGCTGGGCCAAAGATGGCACAGTGCATCTAATCATGGGTCAGGGTCCAATGGCCATCTACTATAGAATCCTAACTATTGTTGGATCGTCATTGGCGCTGACTCAGGATTACAAAGAGTTCAAACAGAGTTTAGTCCAGCGAGTTGGATTATTGACTGACAACTGGAGACCCCGACCTTCCCTATAGATGGGTCTAGAGAGTAAGAGCTCGGAATAAGGGATTCCAACAATTACATTGGTGCTATATTACATAATGCAGTGTTTCTCAACTCCAGTCCTCAAGGCGCCCCAACAGGTCATGTTTTCAGGCTTTCCATTATTTTGCACAGGTGATTTGATCAGCTTCACTGCTTTAGTAATTACCACATCTGAGGGAAATCCTGAAAACATGACCTGTTGGGGCACCTTGAGGACTGGAGTTGAGAAACACTGACATAATGTACCACATGCCACTTGGCATTCCCAAATTCCTTTGTCATTGATGGTAGGAACAGAGCGAGGGTTTTAGAAACCAAACTACCTGCCTCACCTACCACATAGGTCTACCAGAAACGCACAGAATTTACAATAAGGTTTAACTTTCATCACTTCTACCTATACAGCTAGGGTAGAGGGGCTGGGCTAGGAAAGTGAACGCCACTTAGGGAGAAGACTCACCCCTTTCTCCCTTTCCTCTCTTACAACCATTTCAACTTGCTTCTGTTTTAATGGGGCTTAGAGCAATGCGCCCCCCCAAGGACAAAAGACCAGCAGTTCTGTTCCCAACATGCTCTGCACCAGGCCATCCATTCCTAAAGCACAAGGAAAGCTTGTTTGGATTTCTTTAAAATCGCTTTTAACATCAGCAGAGTATCCGGTGACAGGACCAGCTTACCATTCCTACCAGGACTGAACTCAGATCCCACCAATCATGGATTATTTCCGACTGCCATAGTCACCTTTCTTTTTAAAACCAGCATTAACAGCGCAAGATTCAACAAAAATCTTTAGAATGAGGGACTACCGATAACACATCTACAATGAAAAACCATACAACCTGAAATCTCGAAATGAACCCTTCCTTCGTGGAAGTGAAAAAAACAAAAAAAAAGTAAGGTTCATGCAAAACGGACAAATGTCAAAGATAAGCTCAGGTCCATGATTCTCCTACCAGGCTTTTTATTAAAAAAAGACCTGCATTCAATTCTCAGTACCTCGGAGGGTGATGGTGCCTCCACTATGTTCTCAGCAGATGGCTGGGAAGAAACTGTCCAGGTGGTGGCCAGTCCACAGCAGTACAAGCAATGGGGATAAGAGCGTGTTGCCTGTTCCCATCCAGGCATAACTACCAATAGGAATCCCAGCAGATGAACTTACTGCCTACAAGATGGTCTCCTTTTCCCTAGAAATGTCAATGGGGGCTACTGTATCTAGCTCTCAACCTGTGCTTTTAACCTGAATTTTAACTCTTATTGGATTGCTCCCTTGCCTATACACTTTGACAAGAAATAAACCTTTTGAGGACACAGGCCAATGCATTTTCATGCTCTCCTCTGTCCCCAAAGAGTTGAAATTAAATTATAGTATTTTTTCTTTTGTGCTTATACGTAGTTTTTAAAATTGGATTATCATAAAACTCCCTACTAGCTGTCATGTTGGTGTGTAGTTTTTGGCATGGCTGTTCCCAAAGCCTCTGCAATACCCATCTTCAGTTGCTTATTGTGCAGGCTTTTGGAAAATGTTGAGCTGGTTAGCAGCTTCCAGTGTTTGATGCATAGAGATTTATTTTTTATTTCTTCACGTGAGCTGCCTTTTCTATTTTCACACCACTTCATTGTTTTAATTGGGTTATCTATACTAATGTATTTATTTCATCATCCTACCTAGTGGTTTAATCCTTTTGCTGCTGGAAAAAAAAAAAAAGGTTTCTGGAACCTTAAGAGTGAAATTGTAGGCCTAGCGAGCAACAAAAATGAGAATGTTACTGTGTTCTGCGAGCGAGCAAAGATTGCTATGAAATGTATAGGAGTAGAGAGGAGCTAATTGATCCACAAGTCTGGGTGCTTTGGGTGAATCCAGAGATTCTTTTTGGTGAACTGTGGTCTATTCGAGATTCACACAGGTCGTGAATGGTAGAACTCTTACTAGATGGGGCGAATCGGTACATATTCAGAAGCACAGGGGTTTGCCACAATGGATCAGATTTGCCCACCTGAGTTGCATGTCTTTTTAATGCAGAGAATTGCTTTTGGCGGTAGTAGATAATACGCAGAAAGGTAACATTTGCTGCTGTTTTTAAAATTCCGACAACGCGTTCTAAGTTTTTTTTTTTCCCAGCGTGTAATGTCATCTGATTGTTGCAGTTTTCTTTTTTTGTTTTTTTTTCAGAACTGTATGGGAGCAATAGTATTTCTTGATGTTTTAATCACATCAGTATATTGTACTGTATTTTTGTACCTGCAAGGCAGCTGTATCGATTGTGTCCTGCTGTATCAATCTTGTGTGGATTTTTTTCCCCCCTTTCTGTTACTTGTGGCAGACTACATGCTTCATCCACAGCTAGAACAGAAAATTCAGCCCATGCAGGGTTTATGTATAAATAGAAAAAATATCCTCTTACTTTTTATTGTCAGTTGCACAGAAAATGCAAGAGGCGGCATGTCTTGCTACAAAGTTTTATTTATATTTGCACCTGAAGTAAAGACAGGCAAATCTTAAATATGACACTTGCTCAATGAGCTGCCGGTAGTCCTGTGCATACTTCTACTGTGCATAACCTCTTACTGGGGAGGTTGTAAAATTCTACCCAGGCCTGCCTCTTCCTGCTCACTGTGGCTTAAGCCTCTGAATTTAGTGGTTCACCATTAGATAAATAAGCCATTAAGTATGACAAGTGTTTAGAGAGGAGAGAAACAAACCCCTTTCCTAGAAGATTACTGTGTTTATCCCCCAGTCAGCATTGCACAGAAGGACTCGTGTAATAAGGCGTTTTTACACCTACTGCCTTGATCTACAAAAATAAAACAACGGGCTGATTTACTAACACTGGAGAGTGCAAAATCTGGTGCAGCTGTGCATAGAAATCAATCGGCTTCCAGGTTTGTTAAAGCTTAAATGAACGTGCTGACTTTAGAAGCTGATTGGCTGCCACGCACAGCTGTACCAGATTCTGAGTGATCCAATCAGTTTTAGTAAATCAACCCCACAGTGTACTAGTGAGTGTGACAACCTACTGGCTTGTAAGGTGTGCTGGAGCTTTGTGGTGCCTTCACAGCCTGAAGCCTGCTGGTTGGCATTGCCTTTACATTACCCAGTTTAGAATAACTGAAAACAGTATTTTATGGGGGGGAAAAAAAAGTTAAAGGTGTTGCCTATAGCAACCACATTACATCTGGTATTGTGTACTTCAGCACCTGCCTGGTTTGCTATAGGGAACGAAGACTGTTTCCTCTGATTCTTATACAAATCCCAGGCCAGTGATTGGATTGCTGTCAAAGGTGTATTGTTTTCAGTGTATTCACTGGCAAAGGATATTTTGGTTGAAAGCTGAAATTTACAATTGTTTTATTTGGACACATCACGTGTGACGTAGGTTACCTCTAATGATGATTTTCCTAGGTGTGGAGGCCTGCGGTTTACTGTAGAAACAAATTCTAGCTGCATTGATGCTGAAACCTACACATAGCCATATACTTTGCTGCTGTGGGGATGGGAGCAATACAAGGGATCCTGTCATTCACCCTCCCTCCTTGTCCATTCACAAAAAGTATTTAAGTTTTTTGTTTGAATAGACAAGGACAGGAAATGTAGGGCAAATGACCAGATCCTGGCACTGCCACAGTGGCAGCTCTTTATCCCCTACAGCACCGGGAGAATGGCGCTGTGTGTAGGAT
This sequence comes from Rana muscosa, assembly GCA_029206835.1. Taxonomy (NCBI): domain Eukaryota; kingdom Metazoa; phylum Chordata; class Amphibia; order Anura; family Ranidae; genus Rana; species Rana muscosa. The sequence goes on from CM055118.1 coordinate 233,736,069, forward strand.
CTGGCATAAAAACAGCAAATTTTGTTTTTATTTTTTACAGTAAATGGCAGTCAACTCCTAGGAGGAGGATCGTCCTTAGAGGAGCTTCTTTGATTTGTGCTGTATCCAAGAAAAAAATATATTCCCTTGAGTTCAGCTTTAAAATTGGTTGTGTTTTCATCAGGTGGGTTAATTGAGCCACAACTAATGCAGATCTTGAAATATTAACATTTACGGTTACGATTTGAAAAATATCTCATGGAGAGGAGCATCTCCAAAATGGAGGTTATTTTGAAGGTCACATTTGCTGACCTTGTTTCACTTCCAGACTCTGGAAATATCATTGCTATAGTCTTGGGTTATTTCCCCACAAGACTTACACTGTTATATGCAGCTTGTCCGTAATATAAAATGCCTGTATAAAACTAGCAAAATCCTTACCTGTAAATGTTGTATAGCCTCTTAAAAATATATATCTGTACATAAATATATAGGGGGTGTCAGTAATCTGAATGTTTTATGGATGTGCTTACCAACCCCTCCCCTTCTGGTTTCTCTCTTGCTCGGACACAGCATGGAAATTACCATATCTTATGCCCCATATGGTATTATGGATTCAGCTGCAGTTATTGCTGGGAATAGGGTGATAACGTATTTACATTTCCGATTCAACCAAACTGACATTTATCAAGGCCTTTCTTTACCCGAATTCAACTCTGGCAAACATGACAAGCAATTACCACAGTTACCAAGCCATTGATGCACAATTTTCTATCTAATGGAACAGTGTTAAATCTGTACACTTGTGCTTAGCAAGACACCCTTATCTACAGCTTTCTATACTATTTTTGGCTATAGATGCCAGCTTTAATGCTGCATTGAAATCAGATTAGGTTGTTACAGCTCTAACCTGCAGAGTGTCCTCCAATGCTGTCAGACAAAAGGTCAACTTCCAAATTGGTGTGTATCTGGCAAATCATCCCCAAGCAATGCATGTAATACTATGTTTTAGGAAATATGTTTTAAATGGCTTTACAGACAGGAGCAATGCAATGTGCATGTAGAGAAATATACATTTCAGTCTTGCACAACTGAAAGATGGAAAATGTATTTGGTTTAGTTATGGCTGCACTACTGATTCTGAGAATCGATTGTGCACATTGACCTCTTCACTACAAGAAATCCTGTTTAAATTTATATTAAAACGGTGAAGTAGTAAATATGAGAATGCTGTTACGGACTGAACTTCCGTCACCATATTTAAACAGGGGCCGATATTTTTTTATACATCCAAAGACCTGCATTGTAACCAGCCCCCACATTGAACTGTGTTGTGCTGCTCTGAAGGTTGTGGTCATATTTTAGAGTTGAGATTTGAATGCCTTGGCAGAAATGAACCTGGTTGCCATCATGGCCTGTCATGTAAAGGGAAACACTACAGCCTGTCTGTAATTTTAAAAGTTCTTAGTGCTTAAAGTGTGCATTTCTCCCATATACAGTGTAGGCTGAACTAACTTGGCTGTCCAGTAGTGACGTCACTGTACCATGAACATTAATTAATAGACTTCTGGTCTAGTTACCTGACTCTCCATTGTGTAGGAGTGATATGAACACTTAAATGCCTCTGGGCTCTCCAAAAAAATGGCTGTGCATTGGCCCACACATACTGCAAGGATTAAAGTGATTCTAAAGGTTGTATTTTTCTTAAAACAAAACAGCAAACATGTTATACTTGCCTGCTTTGTGCAATGGTTTTGCACAGAGCAGCCAGGATCCTCTTTTTTTTCGGTCCCACGCCGGTGGTCCTGGCTGCCCCCCCAATAGCAAGCCTCTTGCTATGGGGGCACTCAAGTAGGCTTCCTCCATGTTCTATTCACACACAGAGCATGGCTTGGCCCTCACAGCTAGTGAGCCCTTATTGGCTCACTAGCTGTGATTGACAGCAGCTCCTGCTGCTGTGTGAGCCAATGAAGAGAGAGAGAGAGAGAGTCGCTGCTCACATGCACATTGCTGGATCGAGATGGGGCCCAGGTAAGTATAGGGGGGGAGCCGCACCCAGAAGGTTTCCTAATTTTTAGAATGGGGGAAAAACAAACCTGCCTTTAGAACCACTTTAAGTGTTTATTAATACCAGGGGATGAGGAATAAGGTATAATACTTACTCTGCTCTGGCAGCTCCCCCCTCCATCTGTGTAACCACTCCCCTGAAGCATCTTATAAAATTAAGTACAAGGCAGGGCCAGTAGCCTGGCACTGTATAGGAGGATGGTGAGGGAGCACCCACAAGCCAGAGCAGGGAAGAGAGTGAACCAAGGAATAAAGGAAGAATTTCATCTTATTCCTCATCCCCCTAGAGCCGTGATGGCGAACCTTGGCACCCCAGATGTTTTGGAACTACATTTCCCATGATGCTCATGCACTCTGCAGTGTAGTTGAGCATCATGGGAAATGTAGTTCCAAAACATCTGGGGTGCCAAGGTTCGCCATCACTGCCCTAGAGTAACATGCATTTAACACCTTAGCAATGCTGGGCCAGGGGTATTTTTATTTTTTTTCCTAATCATTCTTTAAGTTCGGCTTTAAAGAGCTATCAGATTTTTGATGTTCTTGTGTTGCTTGAGGTGCTCACTAAGTCAAAGTACAGTAAACGTTTGTTTGCTCAAATTCTGACTATAAAACCGTTTGGCCCTATCATAGTTGAGTGAGCCATACCTTAATGTGCACTACATTACATTACTGTCACCCACCTTTTCCACTAGAGAATTAGCAGGCACATTAGGTGGTTAAGAGGAAAGCACATAATGACCATTGCACTGGCACAAACCAAGCCGAGCTGTGTGTTTGCAGCACATTCTGAGCTCAGCCTTGTACCTAAGGTGTGCTAACAAAGGTTGAGCGTATAGATTTCAGAGTTACACTATATAGTTTCTAGAAAGCATTTCTGCTCTAGGCATTTATTCAACATACTCGTCAAATGCTTTTAGCTGACTAATAAAAAGAATTATATTGAAAAAGGTATATTTTTTGTTTCTGTTTAAAGCACTTTAACTAGTAAAAGCAGCTTAACCAGCTGTATGATTAGTGAAATATCTGTCAGTCTACCCTATGAGATTATCCAGATGATAGTTGCTCCCCATTCCCTATTCAGCTTGCTGACCACAGCTTCATTCTGAGCCTTTTCCCACCTCTCCTCCAGGCACCCTCTATGAGTTTGGCAATACACAATTGACCTGGCTCGTGTTGGCGGGTTAGGAGTATTGAACAACCTATTGTGGGTGAGACTTCCCTCCAGGAGGCAGCTGATAAGGTTCTGTCCCTGTTGCAGTTCCCTGATCAGGGAACACACTTTGGATTTACCACTAGCTTTTCAAAATGGGAAATTATTGTTGTTCACGTAAAAGGAAAAAAAAAAGCAATTTGATTAAAGCATAAGGTTCAGAATTCATGCTCGTCAGCACTCCTTACAATAAGAATTTTACAAATTGAGTTTTACAATCTATATATTTAAAATAAAAAATGTATGTTTGTAACAAATAAAGTATGCGGAAAAGTGAATGAAACCATATCTAAATGTGTCTGGTGGTTTGTGTATTGTAAATGGCTTCATTTTATTAAATTTGCTGTTGGGGGCAGAGCTATAAAAGTTTGCCTGTTTTGAGTCACTTACTTAAATCGTTTCCACAGCAGACTTCATTATAGAGGAAAAGTTGAAGCTACAAGATCTAGTAAAAATGGGGAAGCAGGTAAGAGGTGATGGCCTTCATGAAAGGACACCTGTAAGAAAGTATGGGAGCTGCCCTTGATAATCCACCCTTGTAAAAATACTAATTGCTTGGCCATCATACTGATTTAGTAATACTTCTGGATTCACTAACATTGGACAGGTATTAGCTTGGACTTTTTTCCTCTAAGTATGTGTTTTATAGGTAGTGAAGCCATTAAAGTGGTTGTAAACCCATGAACAAAAAAAAACCCTGCAAGACAAAGGCATAATGAGCTAGTATGCATAGCATACTAGCTCAATATGAATTGCTTACCTTAGATCGAAGACCCTGCTCCGGCCAGTGACATCACTCCCGGAGTTATGGAGCCTCCGGTAACGGCACACTCACTGAAGCAACGGCACGGCATGTACATGCCATTGCTTCAGTGCGCATGTGCTGATGACGTCGACACATGCAGATACAGGGGATATCTCCTAAACCGTGCAGGTTTACAACCACTAAATCGGCATGATAGTTCTGCCACTGACATTTCCTTTAAAGCCCAACTCCATGAAAATGAATGATGATGCTGAGCCTCCACCTATAGTTAGGAGTCGGATCAGTAATACCGCCTGTTTTTTTTTATTTGTTTTTTTTTTTAATCTTTTAGACCTAATGAGTGAGTAAATGTTACATGGGGTGATTGGGCAAGATGGTTGAACTTTTATCTTCGTGGAGTTGGGCTTTTAAAACATTATCATGGCATTTTTTAAGCTAGGCATACCAGCAAAATACAGTGGAAGTTCACCTTAAAATTACAGTATGTGAATTAAACAGATGTGTAACACATGTACCTTGATAAAAGCATAGCCCCAGATTTTAAATTGTCTGTCCAACAATTTGCATTGGAAACTGCTGGCTTTTAGACCCCTTTCACACTGAGGGTGTTTTGCAGGTGCTATAGCGTTAAAAATAGCGTCTGCAATCTGCCCTAAAACAGCTGCTCTATTCACTCGAGGGCTTTCACACTGGAGCGGTGCGCTGGCAGGACATCAGGAAAAGTCCTGCCAGCAGCTTCTTTGGCGCGCAATAGGAGTGGTGAACTCACCGCTCCTAATGCGCTCCAACGGTAAAGCGTTTTACCGCCGACGCTCTGGGCGGCATAGTGTGAAAGCCCTCTTAGAGTGATTGGAAAGCTTCTTTCCATTTTTCGTAAAATAAGCATGTTATACTTGCCTACTCTGTGCAATGTTTTTGCACAGAGCAGCCCTAATCCTCTTCTGGGGTCTCCTGCCGGTGCTTCTCTGGCTCCAAACCCCCCCCCCCCGAGTGCCCCCATGAGGCTGAATTCACACCTATGCAGGCTTAGTTCTTTTTGCATTTTGCAGATTTGCACTACAGAACGTGTTCCATAGGAAGCCATGTTAAATGGACTGCAGTGCAAATATGCAAAAAGCACTAAAACTGCATAGGTGTAAATCCAGCTTAAAGCTTAACAAGCTGCTTGCTATCGGGGCACTTGTGTGTGCTCACTCCCAAGCCGTTCTCTGTTTGTCCATAAGATACACAGAGCTGGGCTCAGCCCCCGCTCCTCCTCACTGGCTCTGATTGATATGTCTGGTCATACTGGTAAGAGCTGGCAGTTTCCACAGCAGATTGCTGAACAACTGGATCACAGACAGAAGTCAAACCTAGTGCTGTGGCCTTCTCAAGGTACATGTTTAATGTTCATGAGTAATTCTACGGTAAACCTGCTTATGTCATTGTTCTTTGACATCTGCTCCGAAACACACTTCTGTGAGTAACATTTTCTTAAGTCCTCCATAGCTCTTGTTGGGTCCTGCTGCTGTCCAAGCCACTCCTGTAATTAATGAAGGGCAGCAGGAGGAACCAGAAAGCTGTGGGGGGACTCAGGATGATGCTGGTTTCTCAGAGGATTTCTACTGAAAACTGATGTTCTTAAACAGTTTCTCAACTCCAGTCCTCAGGGTGCCCCAACAGGTCCCTCACATGAAATGGCTGTGGTAATTACTAAAGCAGTGAAACTGATCAAATCACCTGTGCAAAATAATGGGAAGCCTGAAAACATGACCTGTTGGGGCGCCTTGAGGGCTGGAGTTGAGAAACACTGTTCTAGAGACACAGAAAAGATGAGCTTTGCCTCCTGCAGGTATGCTGAGTGTGAAGAATGTTTTGTCATGATTGTTGCTTAAATTAAAAGATCTAAACCTGCTCCCAGACCCATACTAAGTCCAATATACTAACTAGCCTGTAGAAGAAAGATATATTTACCTATTCCAGTCTGGTCACATGATTGGCTTTAAGGGGCAGCTGACAATGGGTGCCCCATAGTAAGCCTATAGTTGACGTCACTGCTCAGGCATTGCAGCTGTTGTCGGCGATCTCTCCCCTCCCCTAAAGCTGGCCGCTGGGGGAGATCACATGACTGGAGCGCTCATGGAATTGGTAAGTATACACATTTTCTCTACAGTCCAGTTTTTATAAGACTTGGAATAGGGGTGGGTGCAGGTTTAGACCAGACTTCTACATTAAGGCCCCTTTCACATGGGACGGATCCGTGAACCTCCGCTTGCTCAGCGAGGATCACTCCGCTGAGCCAGCGGATGACAGGGCGGTCCCTGCAAACTGTACAGGGACCGCTCTCCCATATGGGGGGGATCGGATGAACACGGACCGTCTGTCCGTGTTCATCTGATCCGCTCTGCAGATGGATAGAAAAATAGGATTTTCGGCGCATGCGCGGATGCCTGAGGGAGAAGTCGCATCCCCTTAGAGCTCCGCTCCTGGGTTAAACAAACCGGAGAACCGACCGATGTTTTCACCGCAAACGGCACCAGCTCCCGCAAATTCATACCAGGTACACTTTGGCTTATTGAGGATGGTCACGAGGGGGCCAAAAACAAAGTATAAGATTGGTATCTCTAAGGATACACCGGCCCGGCAGACATCCAAGATGGCGGCGCCTGGTACCTCACAGACTCGCACACAGCGGGTTCCTAAATCCCTGTCACACAATGTCAAAACTCTGGACACAGCTGGTGAGATTGATTCTGACTATGAAACACCTGAAAATGTTATTCAGTCTAACATGTTTAGACAATTTGAGAAAATGCTTCAAAAAGCTTTGAAACAAACTTCTGACCAGATAACAGAGAAGCTGACAAGGGAGATTAGGGAGCTGGGGCATAGAACAGCTGACTTGGAAATGCGGGTAGATGATATAGAAACTACCACACAGCATTATGATGCTACTATTGAACAGCTTAAGGATGAGAACTTTTTATTACAAAACCGTTTGGAAGACCAGGAGAATAGGGACCGTCGCTCCAACCTAAGAATCAGAGGTCTCCCTGAATCAATCATAGACTTACAGGGAACTATATGTGCACTGTTTCAGGAACTGTTACCAGGTATTTCACCTGAGAGATTGGAAATGGACAGAGTCCACAGGGCCCTAACTCAACGCAAACCCAATGGACCTCCTAGAGATATTATAGTTAAATTCCATTACTATAAAACAAAGGAGCAAATACTTGCTGCTGCTAGAGGTAAAAACACTCTTGAGTTCCAGGGCAATACCTATCAGCTCTTTACAGACCTCTCCCCTCTGTTACTAAGAGGCGTTCTATGAAACCACTGCTGCAAGTACTTCAAAAGCACCAAATCATATACCACTGGGGGTTTCCATTCTCTCTCCGCTTTACATACTTGGAAACCAGATATACCTGTCGCACGTCCGATGAACTTCGGTCAGCCTTAATTGATCTAGGCCTGATGGATCACACCAATTCTAAGGAGCAACCTCGTAGACGTGCGGCTTCTAGATCACCTCCAAATGAAACCGACCTGGACCCAAACCCCTCTGGCTATACTAGACAGAATCTTCATAAAAGAGGACGTTTTGATAGTCAGGCACCGATAAACGTCGACTCAATGGACTGATTGTTCACTTCTCATTAATCTTATCTATGTGTCTCCCCTTTTGTAGGGTATTAGCCCCATTGCTTTATTCTGAAAAGCATTGCACTACCTATGCTTGAAGAACTAGAATCCTGTTCTCCATTTTTTTTTTTTTCTTTTCTTTAGTGGTGTTTTGTTTCTGTCAAAAATATCTATTTCTTTAATCTATATGCACATAATATATGCATATTAATTTGTACTTATGAAATATGAATCTAGGTTTCTATTTAGGGTTTTAATCAGCCAGAATATTTATATTTCATTTACATTTTTGAGTCAAGTGTTTTTAAGGGGTGTTTTTTTTGTTTTTTTGTTTGTCCCCTTCCTGACAAATATGTCTACTTAGTAATTTAAATGCATATTATATTGTACCTATGAAATAATATATTTGGGTAATTACTTATTGTTTCAGTCAGCAAGAAGGTCTATATTACATTTACATATTTGAGACAAGTGTTTTTTTTTTTTTGTTTTTTTGTCTTGTCCCCTTTCTGACAAATATGTCTACTTAGTAATTTATATGCATATTATATTATACTTCTGAAATATGAATTTGGGCATTAATTTATTGTTTTAGTCAGCCAGAAGGTCTATATTACATTTATTTTTTTTTTTTATTTTTTTTTTGTGTTTGTCCACTTTCAGACAAATATGTCTACTTAGTAATTTAAATGCATATTATATTGTACCTATGAAATATAAATTTGGGTAATTATTTATTGTTTTAGTCAGCCACAAGGTCTATATTACATTTCCATTTTTTTTTTTTCCCTCTCTCCCTTCCCTTTCCTCTATATTTGCGAGTTTGTTTATTATTTGTTTCGCTTGTGTTGACGGTTTGCTTCACAAGTGTTAAGATTGATATTTTCCAGCCTCCTTATGGACGCATTCATTTAGAAATTGACTCAACATACTTCCCAAAGTTGGTATGCTTTCTTTCTCTCTCTTTTTTTGTTTATTGCATCTCCAGTCTTCTTGATAGAGAATTATTTGTTTTCTATTATAATACTTTAGTGTTCTCCGGCGTTGTTTTTCCCTCCGGAACTTCTTGCGGCCCCCTACGTACCCCCTGACTCCTGCTACTATTATGCAGGAGTCGGTCGGTGACCATGGAACCCCTCGGAGATTTTTTGTTATCTCTCCGAGATGTTCCTGCGCCCTACTAGTACATCATTATTTTATGACACTAATTGCAGTCATTAGGGCTTCTTTTTTATTTGGTTTCTTCTTTATTCTTTCTTTTCTTTCTTCTCCTCTTCTGTCTCCCTTGGTGGCGGTTCGAACTCATAATATGGGTTTCATTAACCCTTATATAAAACTTACCCTTACTATGTCATGGCCCCCATAAACATTTTGTCCTTAAATGTACAAGGCTTCAACGTTCCACAAAAAAGAACTAAAGCTCTACGTTCCTTTTCAGCTAGAAAAGCCCACATCATTTTCCTTCAAGAAACGCACTTTATCAATAACGCCTCCCCTAAATTTCTTTCCTCCTCCTACCCTCAATTCTACGCAGCTTCAGCTACAACTAAGCAACGTGGGTCCTTGATTGGATTCCACCGTTCTACACCATTTACCCTTAATACACAAATATGTGACCCTGAGGGTAGATATGTTTTATTAACAGGCTTTATTGCTGATACTGAAGTCACATTAGTTTCGTATTACGCCCCAAATAAACGTCCTGAAGCTTTTCTATCACATCTTTTCCAATTAATCGAATCACATAAAGTTGGAACAATAATATTATGTGGCGACTCCAATACTACCATCTATCCCTTCTTGGATAAATCCCCGTCATCTCCTAACTCTCCTACCCATAAACGGTCCTTCCAATCTCTACTTACTTCTTTTAATTTTGTTGATACCTGGCGGGAACTTAACCCAACTTCCAGGAATTTTACACATTATTCTTATCCACACAAATCCTTTTCACGAATAGACCATATTTTCCTCCCCTCTAGTATGCTCCCTGAAGTAATATCCTCTAATATAATCCCATTTCCATGGACAGACCATTGTGCGGTCACTGCTACAATTACCTCTCCAATACCTAGGTCACATGACACCACTTGGTGTATTAACGACTCTATCCTAACTCACCCCTCACACCGTTCAGATATTGAACTGGCTCTTAATGATTATATCTCATTTAATGACACTACTGATGTCTCTGCCCTTACACTATGGGAAGCCCATAAAGCTGTCATTCGGGGCAGCTTGATACAAAAGGCGAGATCTATTAAAAGAGATCGCAAGATTCTGTTCACCAAACTAGAAGCAAATTTTAACGCTTGCCATATGGCTCATCAAGCTACCCCGAATGCAAACACTAACACTAAATTGGGAAAGGGCCCGGCTTGAGTTGGATCTTTTTCTGACAGATTCGGCAGACAAACTCTTACGCAAGCGGCAACATACCCTATACCGCAAAGCCAATAAGCCCGATACCCCAATGGCCCGCAGCCTCAAGTCTATTGATCGTTCACAAGCTGCATTCCGACTTAGAACCTCCAGAGATGCATACACTAGTAACCCATTAAAGATCTTGGACATCTTTCAATCTAAATTAGCTAAGCTCTATGACTCTGCTTTGTTTTTATCAAAGATTAAGCCAGACACTTTGTTCTCAGATGTTACACTTCCCACAATGACACCGGAACAGTGTGAATATTTGGAGAGTCCCATAACGGCATTGGAAGTTAAAGCTGCTATTAAAGAATTGAAGCCTCACAAGAGACCGGGCCCCGATGGGTTTTCTGCACTATACTACAAACAATTTGATTCGATTTTAACGCCTCTATTGACTAGAGCCTTCAATTCTTTGTTAGCTGGTCATTCGTTTAAAACTGAAACACTAACTTCCATCATAGCAATGATTTCCAAACCTAAATCTGACACTACTTCTTGGTCTAATTACCGCCCCATATCTCTTTTAAATCTAGACATTAAGTTACTAGCTAAGATCTTGGCAACTAGATTGAATAGCATTATAGGTAAACTTATCCATCGTGACCAAACTGGCTTCATGCCCTTGCGTCAAGCAGGGGATAATGTCAGAAGAGCACTTTTATTAATTCATGCCGCCAAAAAAAGACGTATCCCAACTTGCTTTATATCATTAGATATTAGGAAGGCGTTCGACTCAATCAGCTGGCCATATCTACAATATACTCTTCAAAAATGGGGTTTTGGGGAAAATTTCTTAACTTGGGTCTCCTCACTATACAGCACTCCGAAAGCTTATATTAAATATATGGGCTACAAATCAGCTATGATAGATATTAGAAGAGGTACTAGACAGGGTTGCCCCCTATCCCCTTTGCTTTTTGCCCTACTTATTGAACCCTTAGCATGTATTATTAGAAATAATCCTAATATCAAAGGTGTAGAATTAGGTGGACATCACCACAAATTGAGTCTTTTTGCAGATGACATCCTGATTTTTTTATCCCATCCCCATGTGTCAGCCCCAAATCTAGTAAATACTTTAGACAAATTTGCAAAGATTTCTGGTTTGTGTGTTAATCATGCCAAATCTAATGCCCTTAATATTTCCCTTTCGCCATCTGAATTACAACAAGCCCAAACGTCTTTACCTTTCAATTGGGAATTGCATCATATTTCATATCTTGGAGTCCAACTCACTTCTTCTATATCCGACTTATTTTCAGCTAACTACTTACCCTTATTGAAGTCAACTACTAATCTGATGAAACAATGGTCTTCTCTTCCTTTATCTTGGATTGGGAGGATTAATGCTACTAAGATGTCAATCTTACCAAAGTTCCTTTACCTATTCCGAGTTCTCCCCATACATATACCTCCTTACTTCTTGAGGCTCACTCAAAAGAGAGTGATGGCTTTTATATGGGGCTCTACAAAGCCCCGTATACCTAGATCGACTCTTTATCTTGATAAATTGAAAGGTGGTCTGGGAATTCCTAACTTTTCCTCATACTACTTTGCTGCTCAGCTAGCACAACTCCCCAAATACCATTCTACTATAGAATCCCCTCTATGGGTAGCGATTGAATCAGTGGATATTGACCCCATTTCTGTGAATAATTTGCTCTGGTTAACTCCTAAAGATAGACTAAACTTATCTAACCCTGTAACCAAACATTCTATAGCTATCTGGGACAAATATAGATCCACAAAAAGCCTACAATCCACTCATAACCCTCTACTCTCTTTTCTTCGAAATCCCTCATTTTACCCCGCCTGGAAATTTCCCCTATCATTTGCAGCTTGGTCCAGAAGAAACCTACTTCAATTCCATAATCTAGTTTCCTCCAATGATATTCTTACGTTCCCGACATTATGTGATTTATACAAACTCCCCATGAAGGAGCTCTTCCGCTATCTACAAATTAAGAACTTTTATACACCCCTCGTTAATACGGGATCCCCTCTCACCCAAATGACTCAATTTGAACGTATCTGTAACAGTGATCCCCATGCTAGAGGATTAATATCACTTTTGTATAAACGCATCAATTCCACATCCGACGATACTTTACCATCCTATACGACTAAATGGGCACACGACATGGATAGAACATTCAGTAAAAGTGAATGGGATATTATATGGTCAGCTACTAAGCATTCCTCGCCAAACTATTTTGCGTTGGAAACAAATTATAAGGTCCTTTCTCGATGGTACCTGGTTCCGGCCAGGATTGCCAAATTTGCCCCCTCGTACCCAAATCTCTGTTTCAGAGGCTGTTCTGAACCGGGCACGCAGTTCCATATTTGGTGGCAATGTCCAATCGTTCAATCCTTCTGGAGTAAAATATTTCACATGGCTTCTACGGCCTTGGAAATACCAATCCCGCCAGACCCGGCATTGGCTCTCCTCAACCTCAAACCTCCTAATTTGAATAAGTCACAATTCAAATTACTACTACATCTCACCACGGCGGCTAAACAATCTATAGCTAAGGCCTGGAAAACCCAAACTTTGGTTGTGGCTGAAACTAAACATAGAATTAACAGAGCCCTTATCTTTTCCAAAATGTCTGCTATTGAGGATGACAACATTGCAACATATAATAAAATATGGAAACCATGGATTAAACACTTCTTACCCCCAGATTTTGATCAACTATTGTTGATGCCTCTTTGAAATACTCTAATATTTATCTATTAATATAATATTTAAACGGGGCCTTGATCTGACTGGGCCGCCACCCGGAGAGACAACCTTCACCTTTTTCTCTATTTTCCTATACCCATACCTTCTTTTCTATAAATTTTACTTTTCTCCCATATTTCTTCTTCTTCTCTCTTACTTCTTCTGTCTTTCTGTTCTGGTTAGTTTTGTTACTTGTGTAATACAGATTTTTTACACATGTGATGTTCATTACATGACTTATATTTATAACTTTATAGTTTCACTTTGTCAATCACTAATATCTTTGTGTCTTAAAGATTTGTTAGGAAAGTCTCCACTAAACAATTGAGGTATGACAACGTTCATCTGGTGTATCCTTCTGGATAGCCCAACATATTCTCTCATACTTAATCGAGCCCCCATCTGCTCACAGCTTGCTCCCTTCGGGGGTGAGTGGTCGGTCTGGAGACGTGATATTCTATCCTGAATATTGCTTATCTTCATTGCTCTAATCTTTTATACCTCTATTTGTATTGATATAATTGTTACTGAGGTTTATCCTCTACTGCCTTTCTTTCAATATGAATTTTAAGTGATTACTGTATTTATTTACAATTCTATTCTTGATCAGAATGTAATGTTCAGTATATTTGCTATTTACTTGTAAAATCTAATAAAAATATTAAACAAGAAAAATAGGATTTTCCTCCGTCTGCAGAATCGGAGGATTGCGGACCCGGATGAGCTCGGGTGTCAGCGGATGTCCCCGTAAACGGATGGATGAAAAAGCGGCCATACGATCCGCTGGTGTGAAAGGGGCCTAAAGGTTAACCACTTTTGTGGGGGAAAAAAATAATTTAGACGTAAGAACATTTGAGCATTATCCCTCTCGTTGTGGTGTGTGGCCATCCTCTTGTTCTTCATACTAGTCGTGGCCAGTGGTGAGCCAGGGCGAGCACCTGCTGCGGGTTGTGGTCTGATTATCGTCTAAATGAGCGGTGTTCACATTTCTTTCTGTCATAAAGGGATGGACATGATCAGTAACAATACTCAGGTAGGCAATGGCGTTTAAACTATGCTCAATTGGTACTAAGGGACCCAAAGTGTGCCAAGAAAATATTCCCCACACCATTACACCACCAGCCTGAATCATTAATACAAGACAGGATTGATCATTGTTTTTTATGTTGTTTACTCCAAATTCTAAATGTCACAGCTGGAATCAAGACCAGGCAACATTTTTCCAATCTTCTATTGTCAAATTTTGGTTAGCCTGTGTGAATTGTAGCCTCAGTTTCCTGTTCTTAAATGACAGGAGTGGCACCTGGTGTGGTCTTCTGCTGCTGTAGCCGGTCTGCTTCAAGGTTTGATGTATTGAGCGTTCAGAGGTGGTATTCTGCATACCTTGGTTGTAACGAGCGGTTATTTGAGGTAATGTTGCCTTTCTATCGTCACAAATCAGTCTGCCCATTTTCTTCTGACCTGGGCCCTGCTCATCAAGCTTATAATCTAAAGGGAGGGGCGGGTGGTAAAAAAGGTAATAGCTGCAGGGAATGATCTGATGGAGGTGACTCAAATACAGATTTTTAGGTGGAGGTGGAGGTAGAGTAGACATCCCTGAATAAATACATTTTCAAGGATTGCCTAAAGGTGGACAGGGTAGGGGCTGACTGGACATACTGGGGTAGGGAGTTCCAGAGGATGGGAAAGGTTCTGGAAAAGTCCTAAAGGCGAGCATGGGAGGAGGTAACGAGGGAGCTACAGAGTAAGATGCCCTGGGAGGAGCGGAGAGGACAATTTGGGCGATATCTGCAGATGAGGTTGGTGATGTTGTGGATGGCTTTGTATGTTGTGGTTAGTAGAATTTTATATGTTGAGGTAGTGGAAGCCAGTGAAGGATTGGCAGAGAGGGGCAACAGTTATGGATCGGTTACTAAGGTGTATGAGTCTAGCAGCAGCAGCATTCATAATAGACTGAAGGAGGGGGGATAGCCTGTGTAAAGGTAGACTAGTAAGGAGGAAGTTGCAGCAGTCTAGACGGTATATAACAAAGAAGTGAATAGATTGTTTCAAGGTGTCTCTAGTCAGAAAGGGGTGAATTCTGGAAATGTTGTGGAGGGTAAAGCGGAAGTAAACCCATCAATTTAACAGTTTCAAAAAGCAGTTCAATTCCCGGCATGCCGGGAATGCCAACTGTCACATTGGTTGTGCTCTCAACCAAACTGTCAAACCATCCAATGGCTGGTGTCATAACTGATCACATGTGCAGCATTATGGCAGTTGAAGATTAAACAGAGGCCAAGATGGCAGCTTCCTTGCCCGAAAATGATAGGAGGGTTTACTTCCACTTTAAGGTGGCAAGATTTAGTCAGTGATTGGATGTGGGACCCGAAAGAGAGGTCAGAGTCTTGGATTACACTTAGTTATTGGATCTAACTTCATAACCATGGTCCACCAACTGCCATCTCTATGTCCAATAAGAGTGCACTTCCTGGCCACCAAGGTAGTCTTACTGTACAGTGGAATGGCAGTTGGCAGGACTAAAGTGGTTTTAAACTCAAAACAGAAAATGCGTTGTATTGTGGCCTATCCGTCCTTAACCACTCAAGCCCCGGACCATTTTGCTGGTCAAAGACCAGGCCGCTTTTTGCGATTCGGCACTGCGTCGCTTTAACTGACAATTGCGCGGTCGTGCGACGTGGCTCCCAAAAAAATTGACGTCCTTTTTTTCCCACAAATAGAGCTTTATTTTGGTGGTATTTGATCACCTCTGCGGGTTTTATTTTTTGCACTATAAACAAAAATAGAGCGACAATTTTGAAAAAAAATGCAATCTTTTTTACTTTTTGCTATAATAAATATCCCCCAAAAATATATCAAAAACATTTTTTTTCTCAGTTTAGGCCGATACGTATTCTTCTACATATTTTTTGGTAAAAAAAAAAATCGCAATAAGCGTTTATTGATCGGTTTGCGCAAAAGTTATAGCGTCTACAAAATAGGGGATAGTTTTATGGCATTTTTAATAATATTTTTTTTTTTTTTTACTAGTAATGGATCATCGATTTTTATTGTGACTGCGACATTATGGCGGACACATCGGACACTTTTGACACATTTTGGGGACCATTGTCATTTTTACAGCGATCAGTGCTATAAAAATGCACTGATTACTGTGAAAATGACACTGGCAGTGAGAGGGTTAACCACTAGGTGGCACTGTTGGGGTTAAGTGTGCCCTAGGGAGTGATTCTTACTGTAGGGCGGATGGGCTATGTGTGACACGACAGTGATCACAGCTTCCGATTACAGGAAGCTGTGTACACTGTCCTGTTACTAGGAAGACTGGGGAAATGCTTGTTTACATAAGCATTTCCCCCTTCTTCCCCACCATGACACGATCGCGTGTATGCCCGCGGACATCGAGCCCGCGGGACCCGCGGTCAGAGTCACGGAGCTTGCGGCGGGCGCGCGTCCACAATGCCGCGATCTTATAGGGGACATATATATACGTCCTTCTGCCTGTCTGTGCCATGCGGTCGACGTATATCGTCGTTCGCTGGTCGGCAAGCAGTTAAAGCAAAGCTTTTGTTTTTTTTTCATTTTGGATAGAGTAGGGTTATCACACCTGTCAGATGTTTTTTGTTATCTGTGTACCATTGGGGAGATTTCCCTTCACTTGCTGTCCCATAGTCAAAGCAGCAAATGGGAGGAAATCATTCCAAAGAGTGGCTATACTGGTATGTCACAAGGGTTGTCCTCATTGGAAGATTGCCCCTCTGCTCTTGTTCTGGCGACAACCCATAATTTGGTATTTTCTTTCACTTTCGGTGATCATGGTAAACAGGAAAAATATAGAGGGCTTAACTCTCTAAGTGGGGGCACAGACAGCAATAAAAAGATGCCAGGCGTTCTATTCCCTCTCTACTCTAGCCTAAACTAAAAAAAAAGTTTTGCTTTAATTATGCTTTCACTATTTCCCCAATTACGATTTACTAATTCCCCAATTACTATTTCCCCCAAACAATTACATTCAGGGTATGCTGTGAATGATGACTGTCGTAGATGCTTGTTCTCTGAACCAAATTGTCAAGCCACCAAATGGCTGATCTCATAATTGATCACGTGTGCAGCACCATGCAGATCAACCCTCCACCTGGCTGTATCCACCCTGTCCTCCCCTCCACCTGGCTGCATCCACCCTGTCCTCCCCTCCACCTGGCTGCATCCACCCTGTCCTCCCCTCCACCTGGCTGCATCCACCCTGTCCTCCCCTCCACCTGGCTGCATCAACCCCGTCCTCCCCTCCACCTGGCTGCACCCACCCTGTCCTCCCCTCCACCTGGCTGCATCCACCCTCTCCTCCACCTGGCTGCATCCACCCTGTCCTCCCCTCCACCTGGCTGCATCCACCCTGTCCTCCCCTCCACCTGGCTGCATCCACCCTGTCCTCCCCTCCACCTGGCTGCATCCACCCTGTCCTCCCCTCCACCTGGCTGCATCAACCCCGTCCTCCCCTCCACCTGGCTGCTCCCACCCTGTCCTCTCCTCCACCTGGCTGCCCCCACCCTGTCCTCCCCTCCACCTGGCTGCATCAACCCCGTCCTCCCCTCCACCTGGCTGCATCCACCCTGTCCTCTCCTCCACCTGGCTGCATCCACCCTGTCTTCTCCTCCACCTGGCTGCATCCACCCTTTCCTCCCCTCCACCTGGCTGCATCCACCCTTTCCACCCCTCCACCTGGCTGCATCCACCCTTTCCACCCCTCCACCTGGCTGCATCCACCCTTTCCACCCCTCCACCTGGCTGCATCCACCCTGTCCTCCCCTCCACCTGGCTGCATCCACCCTGTCCTCCACCTGGCTGCATCAACCCCGTCCTCCCCTCCACCTGGCTGCTCCCACCCTTTCCTCTCCTCCACCTGGCTGCCCCCACCCTGTCCTCCCCTCCACCTGGCTGCATCAACCCCATCCTCCCCTCCAACTGGCTGCATCCACCCTGTCCTCTCCTCCACCTGGCTGCATCCACCCTGTCTTCTCCTCCACCTGGCTGCATCCACCCTTTCCTCCCCTCCACCTGGCTGCATCCACCCTTTCCACCCCTCCACCTGGCTGCATCCACCCTTTCCACCCCTCCACCTGGCTGCATCCACCCTGTCCTCCCCTCCACCTGGCTGCATCCACCCTGTCCTCCACCTGGCTGCATCCACCCTGTCCTCCCCTCCACCTGGCTGCATCTACCCTGTCCTCCCCTCCACCTGGCTGCATCCACCCTTTCCTCCCCTCCACCTGGCTGCATCCACCCTTTCCTCCCCTCCACCTGGCTGCATCCACCCTTTCCTCCCATCCACCTGGCTGCATCCACCCTTTCCTCCCATCCACCTGGCTGCATCCACCCTGTCCTCCCCTCCACCTGGCTGCATCCACCTTGTCCTCCCCTCCACCTGGCTGCATCCACCCTTTCCTCCCCTCCACCTGGCTGCATCCACCCTTTCCTCCCCTCCACCTGGCTGCTCCCACCCTTTCCTCCCATCCACCTGGCTGCTCCCACCCTTTCCTCCCATCCACCTGGCTGCTCTCACTCTGTCCTCCCCTCCACCTGGCTGCAACCACCAATACTTTTTCAAGTTTTCAAGACACTGTGTATTTACAGTTGCAAAAAAAAGTATGTGAACCCTTTTGGAATGATATGGATTTCTGCACAAATTGGTCATAAAATGTGATCTGATATTCATCCAAGTCAAACAATAGACAATCACAGTCTGCTTAAACTAATAACACACAAAGAATTAAATGTTACAATGTTTTTATTAAACACACCATGTAAACATTCACAGTGCAGGTGGAAAAAGTATGTGAACCCATAGACTAATGAGATCTCCAAGAGCTAATTGGAGTGAGGTGTCAGCCAACTGGAGTCCAATCAATGAGATGAGATTGGAGGTGTTGGTTACAGCTGCCCTGCCCTATAAAAAACACACACCAGTTCTGGGTTTGCTTTTCACAAGAAGCATTGCCTGATGTGAATGATGCCTCGCACAAAAGAGCTCTCAGAAGACCAACGATTAAGAATTGTTGACTTGCATAAAGCTGGAAAGGGTTATAAAAGTATTTCCAAAAGCCTTGCTGTTCATCAGTCCACGGTAAGACAAATTGTCTATAAATGGAGAAAGTTCAGCACTGCTGCTACTCTCCCTAGGAGTGGGCGTCCTGTAAAGATGACTGCAAGAGCACAGCGCAGACTGCTCAATGAGGTGAAGAAGAATTCTAGAGTGTCAGCTAAAAACTTACAAAAGTCTCTGGCATATGCTAACATCTCTGTTAGCGAATCCACGATACGTAAAACACTGAACAAGAATGGATATAATTGGAGGATACCACAGAGGAAGCCACTGCTGTCCAAAAAAAACATTGCTGCAAGTTTACAGTTTGCACAAGAGCACCTGGATGTTCCACAGCAGTACTGGCAAAATATTCTGTGGACAGATGAAACCAAAGTTGAGTTGTTTGGAAGAAACACACAACACTATGTGTGGAGAAAAAGAGGCACAGCACACCAACATCAAAACCTCATCCCAACTGTGAAGTATGGTGGTGGGGGCATCATGGTTTGGGGCTGCTTTGCTGCATCAGGGCCTGGACGGATTGCTATCATCGAAGGGAAAATGAATTCCCAAGTTTATCAAGACATTTTGCAGGAGAACTTAAGGCCATCTGTCCACCAGCTGAAGCTCAACAGAAGATGGGTGTTGCAACAGGACAACGACCCAAAGCATAGAAGTAAATCAACAACAGAATGGCTTAAACAGAAGAAAATACGCCTTCCGGAGTGGCCCAGTCAGAGTCCTGACCTCAACCCAATTGAGATGCTGTGGCATGACCTCAAGAAAGCGATTCACACCAGACATCCCAAGAATATTGCTGAACTGAAACAGTTCTGTAAAGAGGAATGGTCAAGAATTACTCCTGACCGTTGTGCACGTCTGATCTGCAACTACAGGAAACATTTGGTTGAAGTTATTGCTGCCAAATGAGGTGCAACCAGTTATTAAATCCAAGGGTTCACATACTTTTTCCACCTGCACTGTGAATGTTTACATGGTGTGTTCAATAAAAACATAATAACATTTAATTCTTTGTGTGTTATTAGTTTAAGCAGACTGTGATTGTCTATTGTTGTGACTTAGATGAAGATCAGATCACAATTTATGACCAATTTGTGCAGAAATCCATATCATTCCAAAAGGGTTCACATACTTTTTTTGCAACTGTATGTGTGTGTGTGTATATATAATTGCATTTTATAGTTGGATTGGCCCCCCTACTTTTGTCCCTGTCCCCCCCTAAATATGAAAGCTGGAGACACCACTGTCACTCACTGCCCCCCCTGCATCACCGCATTTCTGCATCTAAAACAAGACTGCCATTACTGTGCAGGCGCAGGCAGCAGAGAGATTACGTCACCCGCCCTCACTCTGGGACAACAGGAACACTGTCACTGGCCTCTGGCAAGTGACAATCCGCATCTGGTGGCAGGTGACAGTGGCAAGTGACACACTCAGGGCTCCCACTGATTCAGCATTATGGTGAGTTGAACTATTTCATTTGATATTACAATGTAATAATAGAAATAATGCTCTTCAGTCATCCTGACACCATATTAACCACGGCGCCGTGATGATTGAAGTGCCAACACCAGCCATTCCCCCGAGAAATTGCCCTGCAATTTTTTTGCCGATGGCCCTCCCGAGATTAGACTCTGGATCCGCCCCTGAATGAAATAGCCTGTGCACACCTATTACTGGCTGGATCACCAGCTGAAAATAATAGAAACAAGCCTAAAAAGATAACTAATGCAGCCACCACATCTAAGAATTGGAAAGCTGCAAAATATAAAATTTGTGTTTTTACTAGCAGGCAAGTAAGAAGCATTGATGGCAGAAGAAACATACAGATTCTCTGTTGCAATAAAAGCCAACATGCTAGATTTTTTTTTTTATGGACTTTAATTCCACTTTAAGCTAAAATAAGGCATCTTGTGGTCGCTGCTCCTAACAAGGCTTTCACTTAAAATAATAAAATGAAGTAAAAGGTCTCCTTAATTTACAGTATAAATAATAAATGGTTCTGATAATTTGAAGGTGGGGGATTGTGGAAAATGGAATCAAGATTAACGTTTTTCTTTACTGCATGTACTTTGAAGGTAACAATATATGTGCTGAGTGTGTAAGTCCTATTTATGGGGCTATTAAATCAGAAAAATGTAGTAGATTTCAGCATTTTAGTCCCATGTATACAAATTGGAGTATCCACTGAAAGAAACAGACTGTGCACTTCTGCTGTTTCCCCCGTGAGACTGTCACCTATATGAAATATTTCTCATTTTCCCGTTTCATGTGCATGCTGAAGTACAGTAGTGACAGCTGCGAATGCCGAGTCCTGTACATATGCAGCTGCAGGAGACACATCTATATATAGACAGTCTTATGAAGGGAGGGGGTGGGTGATACACATTTTAAACTGTGCAGTTTTTAGCCCCCCCTTCCCGAGCAGCCTATTAAAAGAAAAAAAAAAGCAGGTCAGATGAAATCCATTGGGTATTGTCTCTATAGAGTAACAGATACGTATTTTGAAGATGTGCTGTCATTGATGCAAGCTTCCTCCAAGCCTCCAGCTACCAAAGACTACACGATCTGTGCCATAAAATCTTGTGCTTTAGGCCTCATGTACACAGAGCGTTAGAAAAAAACAAGCTGCAAAGCAACTGCCAATGCCAGGAAAAAGCGGCTGTAAAAACGCGCTTTTCATAGCATTTTGCATTGGCGATAAAGCATGTTTAGCCGAGCTAGCTTTTAGCAGCGTTTCTCTGCCTCTATTCAAAATCAATGTTTCCCTGTGAGAGCCCATTGATTTGAATTGAAGTCGAGAAATTTCACCACAAGTCGGATCATGATGATACGACTTGCGGTGCGGCCTGTGCGCTAAGCAGTGCCGATCCTGACCTCCCTGGGGCCCTAAGCAAAATTCTGCTAAGGGGCCCTTTACGGTGGCAAAAAATGGTTGTGGTTTACGCGGAATGGTGGGCGTGGCTTATGTGGGCGTGGCTCGGAGGGGTGTGGTTAGAGTCGGAGATGAATGAGGGATGGAGGAAGAAAGAGAGAAAGAAAGAGGGAGAGATAGAAAGAAAGAGGGGTGGAGGGACAGCAGGCCCAGATCCTACACCACAATAGAAATATGTGTATTCCAGAAAGTTTAACAAATCAGCAGATAAAGATACTCCAAACACCTGGTATTAGCGCTTCAATCATCCCGGCACCATGGTTGTTATGGTGTCAGGATGACTGAAGCGCATTATTTCTATTATTACATTGTAATATAGAATGAAATTATTCAACTCACCATAATGCAGAATCAGTGGAAGCCCCGAGTCCCTCCTTACACCAGGCATTCCCAGCGGAGTCCCTCCTTACACCAGGCATTCCCAGCGGAGTCCCCCTTACACCAGGCATTCCCAGTAGAGTTCCTCCTTATATCAGGCGTTCCCAGTAGAGTCCCTCCTTACACCAGGCATTCCCAGTAAAGTCCCTCCTTACACCAGGCATTCCCAGTAGAGTCCCTCCTTACACCAGGCATTCCCAGCAGAGGCCCCCCTTACACCAGGCATTCCCAGCGGAGGCCCCCCTTACACCAGGCCTCCCCAGCGGAGGCCCCCCTTACACCAGGCCTCCGCAGCGGAGGCCCCCCTTACACCAGGCATTCCCAGCGAAGGCCCCCCTTACACCAGGCATTCCCAGCGGAGTCCCGCCTTACACCAGGCCTCCCCAGCGGAGGCCCCCCTTGCACCAGGCATTCCCAGCGGAGGCCCCCCTTACACCAGGCCTCCCCAGCGGAGGCCCCCCTTACACCAGGCCTCCCCAGCGGAGGCCCCCTTTACACCAGGCATTCCCAGTGGAGGCCCCCCTATACACCAGGCCTCCCCAGCGGAGGCCCCCCTTACACCAGGCATTCCCAGTGGAGGCCTGCCTTACACCAGGCATTCCCAGCGGAGGCCTTACACCAGGGTAGGCCCCCCTTACACCAGGCATTCCCAGCGGAGGCCCCCCTTACACCAGGCATTCCCAGCAGAGGCCCCCCTTACACCAGGTGTGATGCCCCAGCAGCAGAGACTCTCTCCACCGCCATTACGCAGAGGGGACAGTGGAGGAGCCGGCCGGGTGGCTGGCAATAGGAATTAAACGGGGCGCCGCCGCCCACCCCCGCCCCTTCCCACATTTCACTCACACACAGACAGACATTAGCGGGGTGGGAGGTGGGCGGTGCCGCAGCTCAATTCCTATTGGCAGCCACCCTGACCCTCCTCTTGGTCTACAAGAAAATGAAAATTGTCTCCGCCCGGCCTGCGGACCTCTAGTAGCGGCGGTTGCGGAGAAGATTCGGGGGCCCCTAGTAATTACTCGGGGCCCTATGCAGCTTGCCTAGCAAGCCTATAGGGCGGATCGGCCCTGGCACTAAGGATCGCCAAAATGAAAAAAACAAACTGGCGTGGGGTGCCCCTCAAGAACATAACAGACCCTTATCCGAGCACTCAGCCTGGCAGGTCAGGAAGGGGAGGGGGAGACGAGGGAGCGCCCCCCCCCCCAGACCATACCAGGCCACATGCCCTAAACTTGGGGGGGTAGGTGCTTTGGGCCAGGGGGCCCTACGCCCCCTACCCCAAAGCACCTTGTCCCTATGTTGATGAGGACAAGGGCCTCTTCCCAACAACCCTGGTCAGTGGTTGTTGGGGTCTGTGGGCGGGGGGCTTATTGGAATCTGGAAGTCCCCTTTAACAAGGGGGCCCCCAGATCCCGCCCCCCTACCCTATGTAAATGAGTCTGGGGTACATTGTACCCGATTCACCCCCAAAAAAGTGTAAAAAATAAAAACAGTACACAGGTTTTTGATAATGAAGGGTTGTACCGCTCTTTTAAGCTGTAGGGCTTTCAAAATGCTCCCGCCCTGATACTGAAACAGTTGCTGGCTCTGCACTGATGCATGGAAAAGAAAGGAGCCCTGGACTGCCGCACTCTGTATAAACGATTTATTTCCAAAATTTCAAAATAAAATCCAAAATTAATCCATAAATTCAAAAAATCCAAAAACAGGCAAAACAGAAACCTGACATGCAGGGATGGATCCCTGCATGTCAGTTTTCTGTTTTGCCTGTTTTTGGATTTTTTGAATTTATGGATTAATTTTGGATTTTATTTTGAAATTTTGGAAATAAATCGTTTATACAGAGTGCTAGTGGTGCAACGGATCGGTGACGATCCGTGATCCGAACGAGTCACCCCGTTCGGATCGGCACACACCGCGATCCGCGGCCTTAGGAAAGGCCGCGGCTTCGGCCTAGCTCCGGAGCCGCGGCCATCTTGGTACACCCGGGGGCGGCGGCCGCCTTGTGACGTCATCACCCCTCGCTGCTCGTGGATTTGAACTGGCCGGCGGGAGAGACTGGTAAGTGGGGGAGATGCCCATTACTGGGGGAGATTGTGGATATTACATACGGGGGAGATTGTGGATATTACTGGGGAAGATTGTGGATATTACTGGGGGAGATTGTGGATATTACTGGGGGAAGATTGTGGATATTACTGGGGGAAGATTGTGGATATTACTGGGGGAGATTGTGGATATTACTGGGGGAAGATTGTGGATATTACATACTGGGGGAGATTGTGGATATTACTGGGGAAGATTGTGGATATTACTGGGGGAAGATTGTGGATATTACTGGGGGAGATTGTGGATATTACTGGGGGAAGATTGTGGATATTACTGGGGGAAGATTGTGGATATTACATACTGGGGGAGATTGTGGATATTACTGGGGAAGATTGTGGATATTACTGGGGAAGATTGTGGATATTACTGGGGGAGATTGTGGATATTACTGGGGGAAGATTGTGGATATTACATACTGGGGGAGATTGTGGATATTACTGGGGGAAGATTGTGGATATTACATACTGGGGGAGATTGTGGATATTACTGGGGGAGATTGTGGATATTACTGGGGGAAGATTGTGGATATTACATACTGGGGGAGATTGTGGATATTACATACAGGGGAAGATTGTGGATATTACTGGGGGAAGATTGTGGATATTACATACTGGGGGAGATTGTGGATATTACTGGGGAAGATTGTGGATATTACTGGGGAAGATTGTGGATATTACTGGGGAAGATTGTGGATATTACTGGGGGAGATTGTGGATATTACTGGGGGAAGATTGTGGATATTACATACTGGGGGAGATTGTGGATATTACTGGGGGAAGATTGTGGATATTACATACTGGGGGAGATTGTGGATATTACTGGGGGAAGATTGTGGATATTACTGGGGGAGATTGTGGATATTACTGGGGGAAGATTGTGGATATTACATACTGGGGAAGATTGTGGATATTACTGGGGGAAGATTGTGGATATTACTGGGGGAGATTGTGGATATTACTGGGGGAGATTGTGGATATTACTGGGGGAAGATTGTGGATATTACATACTGGGGGAGATTGTGGATATTACTGGGGAAGATTGTGGATATTACTGGGGAAGATTGTGGATATTACTGGGGGAGATTGTGGATATTACATACTGGGGGAGATTGTGGATATTACATACTGGGGGAGATTGTGGATATTACATACAGGGGGAAGATTGTGGATATTACATACAGGGGGAAGATTGTGGATATTACATACTGGGGGAGATTGTGGATATTACTGGGGGAGATTGTGGATATTACATACTGGGGGAGATTGTGGATATTACATACAGGGGGAAGATTGTGGATATTACATACAGGGGGAGATTGTGGATATTACATACTGGGGGAGATTGTGGATATTACTGGGGGAGATTGTGGATATTACATACAGGGGGAAGATTGTGGATATTACATACAGGGGGAAGATTGTGGATATTACATACTGGGGGAGATTGTGGATATTACATACAGGGGGAAGATTGTGGATATTACATACTGGGGGAGATTGTGGATATTACTGGGGGAGATTGTGGATATTACTGGGGGAAGATTGTGGATATTACTGGGGGAAGATTGTGGATATTACATACAGGGGGAAGATTGTGGATATTACATACTGGGGGAGATTGTGGATATTACATACAGGGGAAGATTGTGGATATTACATACAGGGGAAGATTGTGGATATTACATACAGGGGGAAGATTGCGGATATTACATACAGGGGGAAGATTGTGGATATTACATACTGGGGGAGATTGTGGATATTACATACAGGGGAAGATTGTGGATATTACATACAGGGGAAGATTGTGGATATTACATACAGGGGAAGATTGTGGATATTACATACAGGGGGAAGATTGTGGATATTACATACTGGGGGAGATTGTGGATATTACTGGGGGAAGATTGTGGATATTACATACAGGGGAAGATTGTGGATATTACATACAGGGGAAGATTGTGGATATTACATACAGGGGAAGATTGTGGATATTACAGGGGGAAGATTGTGGATATTACATACAGGGGAAGATTGTGGATATTACATACAGGGGGAAGATTGTGGATATTACATACAGGGGAAGATTGTGGATATTACATACAGGGGAAGATTGTGGATATTACATACAGGGGGAAGATTGTGGATATTACATACTGGGGGAGATTGTGGATATTACATACAGGGGAAGATTGTGGATATTACATACAGGGGAAGATTGTGGATATTACATACAGGGGAAGATTGTGGATATTACATACAGGGGAAGATTGTGGATATTACATACAGGGGAAGATTGTGGATATTACATACAGGGGAAGATTGTGGATATTACATACAGGGGAAGATTGTGGATATTACATACAGGGGGAAGATTGTGGATATTACATACTGGGGGAGATTGTGGATATTACATACAGGGGAAGATTGTGGATATTACATACAGGGGGAAGATTGTGGATATTACATACAGGGGGAGATTGTGGATATTACATACAGGGGAAGATTGTGGATATTACATACAGGGGAAGATTGTGGATATTACATACAGGGGAAGATTGTGGATATTACATACAGGGGGAAGATTGTGGATATTACATACAGGGGAAGATTGTGGATATTACAGGGGGAAGATTGTGGATATTACATACTGGGGGAGATTGTGGATATTACATACAGGGGAAGATTGTGGATATTACATACAGGGGGAAGATTGTGGATATTACATACAGGGGAAGATTGTGGATATTACATACAGGGGGAAGATTGTGGATATTACATACAGGGGAAGATTGTGGATATTACAGGGGGAAGATTGTGGATATTACATACAGGGGAAGATTGTGGATATTACATACAGGGGAAGATTGTGGATATTACATACAGGGGAAGATTGTGGATATTACATACAGGGGAAGATTGTGGATATTACATACAGGGGAAGATTGTGGATATTACATACAGGGGAAGATTGTGGATATTACATACAGGGGGAAGATTGTGGATATTACATACTGGGGGAGATTGTGGATATTACATACAGGGGAAGATTGTGGATATTACATACAGGGGGAAGATTGTGGATATTACATACTGGGGGAGATTGTGGATATTACATACAGGGGGAAGATTGTGGATATTACATACAGGGGGAAGATTGTGGATATTACATACAGGGGGAAGATTGTGGATATTACATACTGGGGGAGATTGTGGATATTACATACAGGGGGAAGATTGTGGATATTACATACAGGGGGAAGATTGTGGATATTACATACAGGGGGAAGATTGTGGATATTACTGGGGGAAGATTGTGGATATTACATACAGGGGAAGATTGTGGATATTACATACAGGGGGAAGATTGTGGATATTACATACAGGGGGAGATTGTGGATATTACATACAGGGGAAGATTGTGGATATTACATACAGGGGAAGATTGTGGATATTACATACAGGGGAAGATTGTGGATATTACATACAGGGGGAAGATTGTGGATATTACATACTGGGGGAGATTGTGGATATTACATACAGGGGAAGATTGTGGATATTACATACAGGGGGAGATTGTGGATATTACATACAGGGGAAGATTGTGGATATTACATACAGGGGGAAGATTGTGGATATTACATACAGGGGAAGATTGTGGATATTACAGGGGGAAGATTGTGGATATTACATACAGGGGAAGATTGTGGATATTACATACAGGGGAAGATTGTGGATATTACATACAGGGGAAGATTGTGGATATTACATACAGGGGAAGATTGTGGATATTACATACAGGGGGAAGATTGTGGATATTACATACAGGGGGAAGATTGTGGATATTACATACAGGGGGAAGATTGTGGATATTACATACTGGGGGAGATTGTGGATATTACATACAGGGGAAGATTGTGGATATTACATACAGGGGAAGATTGTGGATATTACATACAGGGGGAAGATTGTGGATATTACATACAGGGGGAAGATTGTGGATATTACATACAGGGGAAGATTGTGGATATTACATACAGGGGAAGATTGTGGATATTACATACAGGGGGAAGATTGTGGCTATTACATACAGGGGAAGATTGTGGATATTACATACAGGGGAAGATTGTGGATATTACATACAGGGGAAGATTGTGGATATTACATACAGGGGAAGATTGTGGATATTACATACAGGGGAAGATTGTGGATATTACATACTGGGGGAGATTGTGGATATTACTGGGGGAAGATTGTGGATATTACTGGGGGAAGATTGTGGATATTACTGGGGGAAGATTGTGGATATTACTGGGGGAGATTGTGGATATTACTGGGGGAGATTGTGGATATTACTGTAGGAAGATTGTGGATATTACTGGGGGAGATTGTGGATATTACTGGGGAAGATTGTGGATATTACTGGGGGAAGATTGTGGATATTACTGGGGGAAGATTGTGGATATTACTGGGGGAAGATTGTGGATATTACTGGGGGAGATTGTGGATATTACAGTGTGGGGGGGATGACGTGGATATTAGTAATTTTTTTTTTTGATCCGAGGATCAATCCGATCCGTGAGTTTTTTGATCCGTTGCACCCCTACAGAGTGCGGCAGTCCAGGGCTCCTTTCTTTTCCATACACAGGTTTTTGATAAAGTCATTTATTAAGGCAGGTATGGCGTCTCTTCTTATTCCGATTTCTTCTCCCTCCGGCGATGTCTTTATCCTCTGGTTCTTCTCCCTTCGCTGATGTCTTCTCCCGCTGCCGGTTCTCCTCTCTCCGCTGTCTTCTCCCTCTGCCGGTTCTCCTCTCTCCACTGTCTTCTCCCTCTGCCGGTTCTCCTCTCTCCACTGTCTTCTCCCTCTGCCGGTTCTCTTCTCTCTACTGTTTTCTCCTTTTGCCAGTTCTCCTCTCTCCGCTGTCTTCTCCCTCTGTTCTTCCTATGATGTTCTCCCGATGCTCTCTCCTGCTGTAATGCTGGGTCCGCCGTGTGCCCTTACTTATATAGCCATGGGGTGGGGCCACAC
The DNA here is from genome assembly GCA_029206835.1 of Rana muscosa. Classification (NCBI taxonomy): domain Eukaryota; kingdom Metazoa; phylum Chordata; class Amphibia; order Anura; family Ranidae; genus Rana; species Rana muscosa. The sequence continues at coordinate 233,765,420 of CM055118.1, forward strand.
AGTGACGTCACCTGGAGCCACCGCCCCTTGTGACATCACCACACCATCATGCCCCGGGTGGTGATGTCACAAGGGGTGGGAGCTCAGGATGATGTCACCGGGTGGCCCCGCCCCATGGCTATTTAAGTAATGGCACACAGTGGAGCCAGCATTACAGTGGGAGAGAGCTCCGGGAGAACATCAGAGGAACAACAGCAGGAGAAGACAGCAGAGAGAGGAGAACCGGCAGAGGGAGAACCTTGCACACCATAATGGAATAGACCATGTAGGGTGCTGCCATGACTCCAGAATGATCGCGGTATACAAATTGGATGTAACATGTCACCAGCACATCAACAAATGTGTTTCAAAGTGCCATCTAGGCGATGGATTCTTTTACTTTTCTATGTAATGATCATACAATAATTAAGAGATTTGGACTTTGAAACAAGCATCTCTGTGTGCTGGTGAGATGTTAGGGTGGATTTACTAAAGCCAAATAAACTGTGCACAGTTGCACAATGCAAGAGCAGTTGCTTCAGAGCTTAGTAAATATGTGGAAGCTCTGCTGACATCCATCATCCAATCATATGGAAGCAAGAATGTTTTGTTTTTTTCCTTGCACGTGATTGGATATTCTTTGCCAAATTTAAGGTTATCTCATTTACTAAGCTCTGGAGCAACTGCACCTGCAGAGTGCAACTGAACTTTGTGCACAGCCTATTTGCCTTTAGTAAATCAACCCCATTCTATCCATAGTCTTAAAGTGTTACTAAACCCCAAATCAGTCTGCATATGCAGTAAAGCATGCTTGTTATATGCACTGTGGAACCTAAGGGGTTAATCCTCTGCATTGTATATAAAGACTGCTTGATTTTATATGCACAGATCCTCCCCTTCGTCCACTGACTCCAGCACATGTCCGGATAAGACAGAGCCTTTGGTGTCAGGCTGCACATGCTCAGTTTGGTGTGTATTGCTAGAGAGTTTTTTTTTTTTTTTTTTTGGAGAGTGCATGTGATCAGCACAGGGCCAAGCAATCAGCACTGTCCAGGGACTCGGGGGTCCTGCATCCTGATAGGACAGCTCAGTGCAGTATGAAAACTCTTCCTACAAGCTTTACTAGTGTAGCGGACACCCCTCTCCACTCCCCTTTTTTAATTCGGCTCTCAATGTCTCTGGTCTAGGGGTATTTGATAGGGGAGGGAGCGGGTGAGCTATGCCTGGCTTCCACCACAGGTGTACATGTGGTATCAGCAATGTCTCTGTTGTTTCTTTACCTTCGGGTCTGTGCTGTGCATCGGGATGCTCCCTCCAAGAGTCACCGTGAACTTCGTCTGCTAGGAACTGAGCCCCACACCATTAAAGTCCAACACTCCTTTATTTTAGAACATAACATGGACTCCCTTGAAGACAGAACAGAAAAGGAGGTGTGGGTGCGAATAGGCCCAGACACAATTTGGTTCTCCACTCTCCTCCTGGAGAGTGGGCTATAGTCTCCGCACGAGGGAAATTTTCCTTCTGGGTGGTCTCCAACAAGAGACTCACCCGTCACCTGCAGTATGCTGCACCGGGTCTTCAGGTGAGGAGCTCTCCCCGGTCCATTGCGCCCACCTTGGATTCAGGCATCCATCCCCGGAGTACCTTAGGATCCTTCCCTCGCGGAACTCAGTGTTGGGCACTGAGCTCCGGACCTCCGTCCAAGTACCTCACCCCAGGCTAAAGGTGCCTGGGATGGAAACCCGATCTCCGGTTGTCCTCTAGGCCTAAGTCGCCTAGAGGACCGACACGACCCACTGTCCGCAGGCTGAAGGTGCCTGGGACTACGACTCCCGTGACAAAAATGGCCGGCCCTTTATACCCTCTCCCAGCAAGCATGGCGGGTTCCCCGCCCCACCATACCACTGCCGAGAGAGGACAAAAAGGAGGCTCGGCACACAGTGATATTCGTCCCTCAGCCCAGGGTGACAGCGCCACCTGGTGGACCGCCGGGAACACACACCACTGGTGTCACCGCCAGATTCAAAAATACACCCGGGAAAGTACATACCCGCTACACTCTCCCCCTGGTGATTTGACACTGGTCCCCAGTGTCTGGAGTAAATCATGCCCTCACGGCTGACATAATCCAATCCAGAAACCAACTAACAATTTGAAAAACAAAACTTTTAGGGAAAAAAAAAACTATCCTAGTGAAGCGATTGTGTCTGAGCCCCTGTAACAAAAGAGGAGTGAAAGACAACATATATCAAACTTGAAAATCACATTTCAACATTATACTTTCCCCCCCCATTCTGACTAAGAACCTCTCCAGAGTCTGATCTTGTCGGGATGCTCTCCTGCAGAGGGAAAATAAATAAAATTAACACACAAAACCCTGACACATATATCCGTGTGAGAGGAAAAGAGACTTCTCCAAGAAGAAATCCCCTTTTCTCCAGTGTGAGTGTGTGAAAAGTGTTTAAACGTTGCGCAAGACTGCCACCTGGTGACAGCCTCGCGGTACTGTACTCGTGGAACTTTTTCTCTTCTTCTTTTCTTTGACCCTATCTACCCCAGAGTCTATGATCTCTTTGCGGGAAGCTTTAAAGAAAAACAGGAACAGTTCTCCACCATTCTGAGTACAAAGGCAATAGCCCCAGAAAGTTCAGTGGTATAACAAAAACAGAGTCTCTGTCTCTTCTCAAAACTGGGGATGCGGCAGAACAAGCGGTTTTAAGTGCTGATCTATGGTCTCTAAACGATACTCTGCATCTTCTCCTTCTCTGCGCCGGATCAACACCTTATCTGTATGGATGTGTCGTCCCAACATCCACTCTGCCTTGCAGTCTTTAAAACGTTGAGAGACCTTTGGAGAGCACGCCAAGTATCTTCGGGCATTTGGAACTTGAATATGAGTCCATACAAAATCATCGTACCAACGCTCCCGACACACTTCCACCTCATACAACAGTTCCTTCGATAAGTAGGGATACTCCCATCCGTACTCCGCTGCAACCTTTTGACCAAACAGGCGTTGTAGTCTCGCCAAGGGAGGCATGGTAGCTCTGTCCCCTTCGCCAGGCAATACTATACTGTCCGGGTGGCGAGGCACTCTGACCACCTCCAATCTGGGCATAGGCGCCCGCAGCAACCGTCTCTTTTCCCCGGTATCAGATGCAGGTGGCACCGGGAACGTAGAAGCAGGCTGGGAATGGGACCCTTCCTCAGGTGCTGACGCCTTCACCCGGGGTGTACTTTCCCCTGTAGACATGGGTGAATTCCGGGTTCTGCGGAATGAAGCAAGCGGTACTTTGTCCCAACCCTTCTCGGCAAACAGATCGTCTATGACGGTATCGTCTCCCAGGTCTGAGAGCGATTCCAGGTCGGAGGTGTCACACTCCTCCGCGGGTATGTAGCCCTTTGTAGAAACAGAGCCTCCACACTCCGCGGACTTGCTAGGCCATGCCTTCCCGACACCTCCGCCCACACACCAAGTCTCTTCGCCCGGCTTACCTTGGCCTTTCCTTGAAGCGGGACGTCCGGAACCCTCGTCAACGGATCCATCCAGGCCTGGTGTAAGTGTGCGAGACGGTCCACCACCACCGCTGGTCGGGGCTACCACGCTGGTTCTTTTCTTCGGTGGCGGACGCTGCGAGACAGTGACTACCGAGTCAGCATCCTCGGATTTCTCCCGTTGATTTTTAACGACCTCCTCCGCGGTCGCTGCAGTGTGCGCAGGGGTGACTCTCACAGCAGTGATTCCTCCTCTCTGAGTGGTGGTACATGAAGCCCGGCCTGGGTAAATGGTTCTCGGCCTTTCAACCGCCGGATCAACTTCGAACAGGAACTCCCCACAGGCCTCACAGCGTCCGAACGGCTTCAACAGGCACACCAATCCCGAACACCCGGGACAAATCACACCCAGGTCCTCAACGTCCATGCACGAGTACAGGGCGAATCGACCCCTTGGCTTCAGTCGAATCCCTGTGTCTGTTATAGGAGCAGCAGCAGTCAATGTCGTGGTGGAAGGATGAACCGGAATCCACGAGGTGTGTCCGAACATGGCGACCTGTTGCTGATCCATCGCACACTGCAGAGTTTTCACGCCAATGTCCCACGTGTAGTCCTTCACACGTATTGGACTCCTCCCCTTTGCTCCAGTTCGCGGGCTTTTCCACTTTCCTTTGGTTGAGTCGCGCCCACGAACTAATCGGTGGTGGTTGTGTCTGATGGCGCAGTGCAATTAGAAACCCCCACGTGTACTACTTCACACGGCTGGGTTTCCCCCCATTCTCCACTCTTCCTGCGCGGGCCTTTCCCTTCTTGGGGTCATGTCCACGACTTCGAGCAGGGCTGCACTTTGGCCCATTCGTTTAACTCTTCCAGCAGACACGTTCAATACACTGTGATGCACAACACAATCCCGGACCCGAGCCCCCACGTGTAGCGGACACCCCTCTCCACTCCCCTTTTTTAATTCGGCTCGCAATGTCTCTGGTCTAGGGGTATTTGATAGGGGAGGGAGCGGGTGAGCTACGCCTGGCTTCCACCACAGGTGTACATGTGGTATCAGCAATGTCTCTGTTGTTTCTTTACCTTCGGGTCTGTGCTGTGCATCGGGATGCTCCCTCCAAGAGTCACCGTGAACTTCGTCTGCTAGGAACTGAGCCCCACACCATTAAAGTCCAACACTCCTTTATTTTAGAACATAACATGGACTCCCTTGAAGACAGAACAGAAAAAGAGGCGTGGGTGCGAATAGGCCCAGACACAATTTGGTTCTCCACTCTCCTCCTGGAGAGTGGGCTATAGTCTCCGCACGAGGGAAATTTTCCTTCCGGACGGTCTCCGACAAGAGACTCACCCGTCACCGGCAGTATGCTGCACCGGGTCTTCAGGTGAGGAGCTCTCCCCGGTCCATTGCGCCCACCTTGGATTCAGGCATCCATCCCCGGAGTACCTTAGGATCCTTCCCTTGCGGAACTCAGTGTTGGGCACTGAGCTCCGGACCTCCGTCCAAGTACCTCACCCCAGGCTAAAGGTGCCTGGGATGGAAACCCGATCTCCGGTTGTCCTCTAGGCCTAAGCCGCCTAGAGGACCGACACGACCCACCGTCCGCAGGCTGAAGGTGCCTGGGACTACGACTCCCGTGACAAAAATGGCCGGCCCCTTTATACCCTCTCCCAGCAAGCATGGCGGGTTCCCCGCCCCACCATACCGCTGCCGAGAGAGGACAAAAAGGAGGCTCGGCACACAGTGATATTTGTCCCTCAGCCCAGGGTGACAGCGCCACCTGGTGGACCGCCAGGAACACACACCACTGGTGTCACCGCCAGATTCAAAAATACACCCGGGAAAGTACATACCCGCTACACTAGGAACTGATACTGCTGATGAGAAAAGGTATTTTGCAGTTTATATTTACTAAGATAATTGCATTTCCATGTTCTGTGTACTATGGGAGACCAGATATAGTGAATGCAGGGTCCTGGGTTTAGTAACACTTTAACCTCCCTGGCGGTATGATTCTGTCTGGAATTATGTACCAAAAGCGGTACAATTATTTTGCATGGAAATTTGGTGTTATGTATTGTAGGCCTGCAATTCTTAGTAATTACTCACTTAAACCTGACCAAACAAGAGTCTAGTAGACATCCTGGGTATGATAAAGTTTGAAACACAAAATCATAAATTATAATATAATAAATAACTATAAATAATTATAACGAATAGTAATGTAATTATAATAAAAAAATATTCAATAATGTAATCAAATCAAAAACACTGAAATTTGCTCAGTTGCAGAATTGTCGCTGTCATTAGATTTAGTGTTTGATGACGAATTTCCCCACAAATCGCTATCGCTCAATTCTGCGAGTGATTGTAATTTATTATCGCTGTTTTCTAGCTGGTCTAAAACCACTTTTGACATAAAGGGACACTTTTTGGTTGCTATGGACAATCTCCAGTTTCCAGGCAGAAAGAACAGTTTTTATAATATAAAAGTGCATGCAGGACACTTGACAAACCACTAGGAACAAAGGGGGTGTGTAATTATTTGATACAGTACTGTAATCTTTAAGATTACAGTATACTGTATGTATACTGTGTGTCTCACTTTTTGAATTTGGCGCCGAACTCCGCCCCCGTGTGCCGCAACGTCGCAGGGAACGGAGCTCGGCACCCGGCTGTGTGAATCGAGCGAGACACAACTCGCACACACTGCGGGAGGACATCGCAGGATCCAGGGGACAAGGTAAGTAACTTCCCCTGGATACTGCGATGCAGCCCGAGTCTGGCTCGGGGTTACCGCTCTTAGCATTAAAAACTCACCCCGAGCCTGACTCGGGAATACCGCCAAGGGGGTTAAATCACACACTTTGACAGACACCATTTGAGCTGGGTTTTCCTAAGTTTCACATCACACAAAGGATAAAATGAGCATGGCCTCCGCCTGCCTGAATGTAATGAAACTTGGGGATGGAGTTTGGGTAATGCATGTTTTTATATTTTGAAAGGTTAGGACATATGCTTAAGTCTTCAATAAGACCATGCAAGCATTGATGATCAAGAAAAAATAAGCATCATGTGTCAGTTAGGTGGTTGTAAACCCTCACATATACCCAGTGAAGGTGACTATCCTCAGGTAATACACAGTGATTAACCACTTCAGCCCCGGAAGATTTTCCCCCTTAATGACCAGGCCATTTTTTGCGATACGGCACTGCGTCACTTTAACTGACAATTACGCGGACATGCAACACTGTACCCAAACAAAATTGATGTTCTTTTTTTTACCACGAATAGAGCTTTCTTTTGGTGGTATTTCATCACCTCTGCAGTTTTTATTTTTTGCGCTATAAACAAAAAAAGACTGCCAATTTTGAAAAAAAATACTGTATATATTTTTTACTTTTTGCTATAATAAATATCCCAAAAAATAAATAAATCGCAATAAGCGTATGTTGTGTTACACTATGTGATTATTCTTGCTCTGTGTCTTTAAGATCTGTCCCCTTCTTTCTAGCTGAACTCTCTCTCTCACCGTAGTTCTTTATATATCTCCTCCACTTCCTGATTCTGGTCATTACTCCTGTATTTCTTCCATGCTAAACATCTTACATGTGGCTTACAACTGCAACGTTTTTCTACCTATGAATATCCATCATTAAACGGAACATTCGAAAGGATTCATCGTCTGTCGTCCTAACTGTGAGTTTATTCATTGAGTTAAACTGCCTGTATCGATGCAAGGGATGAATATCAAACCAGCTTGAGTAAGGCCTACTTAAACCTGGAGATGAACTTTATCGCTTTGTAGTTGAGACAGAACAGTAGAAAAACTGAGTTTCACAGCCTAATTACAAGATTTCTGCATGTCAGTACTGAAACAGACAAGATTTACTGCCCTCATAGCAAGACAGAAGGGACAGAGCAGCACATGGCAGCCTGAGACAATCTGCACAGTATCATATTTCAGCACACAGATCCTGCCTGCTTTCACAGTCAGTCTGCTATCATGAGTGACCAAGCTTCTGCATGTGAACTCACATCTACCTCCCCACAAGTTCCTGAAGAAACTGAGTTACCCAAACACTCAGTTAAACCCACTTGGAAAGTAATGGAGAATTATGAAGCTTCAAGGACTGAATTGTCAAATAGCTTGGAATTAGTATGGGAGAAAATCCTTGCTGAAGCCAATACAGTGTCTGTTGAACGTGAACTAGAGGGCGCCATTAAACAACTTTCTGCCTCATATGAGCTTTATCAGCTTACCAGCATCAAATTCACTAATGTCTTACAAAACATGAAGTCAGAAAATGCGATGAGGCAGTTAAAGCAGCTCAACATTCTTAATCTTGAAAGAGACAGTTTTATCCAGCAAACCAGATTAAAGGCAGAAGCAAAAATAAAGCTGTTACAGGACACTGCATCTCACAGATCTGTTTCCACCAGACGTTCTAAAAACTCGTTAAGATCCCATAGTTCAAGATACTCAACACTCAGTGAGCGACTTATTAATGCCCGCGCTGAAGTGGAAGCCAGCAAAGTGCAGGTGGCATATGCAGAAAAAAGAGCAGAGTCAGAAGCGCAGTCAGCACGTCAAAGAGCAGAGTCGGAAGCTCAGTCAGCCCGTCAAAGAGCAACAATGGAAACCTTAAATGAACAGTGTAAACAACATGACGCAGCTATGGCAAAGCTAAGGGTCCTACAGCAAGCTATCAGTGCAGACGAAGGTGCAAGTGAGAAAGACAGCATTAACCTAAACATAGCAGATATGGAAGACCCCCTCAAACGCACTAAAGACTATGTCCTAAGCCACTGCAGTGCACACTCCATTGTCTCCAATGCTCCCGACTACATAGAGACTCCTTCACAGCTTCAAGTTAAAGAGGTTCCAGCAACTTCCTGCACTCAAAATCACTCCACTGCATTTCCTACCTGCCTACCTTGCCTGCCTTCATACGTCACAGAGCATCAGCGCAAGCTTCAAGCAAGTCATCAATCTCCAGTCATCGGTACAGCCTTGAATCAACGTACCATTGGAACAACTGACTTCAAGCAAGCAACTCACCTGGATGCATCTGCTGCACCATATTTCCCTGTGTCCTTTAACAACAATGTCAAAGATAACGCAATCAGCACCATACAGCCAACAGCATCTCACATAAAGGCGGAGACAACTGAGGCAGAAGAGTTTGTGAGGTACATGCTTCGCAGAGAGCTCACAAAGACTGGACTTACAAGTTTTGATGACCAACCTGAGAACTACAGAAGTTGGAAATGTGCCTTCAGAACTACAATCAGCAATATTGGCATTACAGCTGATCAAGAATTGAATCTGCTGATCAAATGGCTTGGTCCTCTATCTGCTGCACGTGTTAAGCCATTAAGATCGGTTTTCATGGACAATCCTACTGCAGGCCTCACAGCTGCATGGGAGTGACTAGAGCAAAGTTATGGCAGTCCAGAAGCTATAGAAAATGCTTTGTTCATGCGTCTGGAAACTTTCCCAAAGATATCCGGTAAGGACAACAAGGAGTTCCAGAGACTGAGTGACCTTCTCCTTGAGCTTCAGCTAGCCAAGACAGACCCAAAACTACCTGCACTCAGTTACCTTGACACTCCAAGAGGGGTAAACCCAATTGTCTCCAAGCTCCCGTATGGTTTGCAAGAGAAATGGACTGCACTAGGGTCATCATACAAAAGAGAGAACAAGGTTTCCTTCCCTCCATTCTCTTTCTTCTGTGAATTCATCAGGAAAATTGCAGAGACCAAGAACGATCCAAGTTTTTCCTACGGTGAGTACAGCCTCTTCTCACCCTTTCCTAAGAGTACCAGTCTTCAGGGCAACTATAGAAACCATAGAGGCCCAGTGTCCGTGAAAAAGACTGACATCCTTCCCACTCCTACCACAGTTCTGGCCACGAACAAACAGAGTAGGAAGACTGAAAACCCTAACAGAGAGTGTCCCATACACAAGAAGCCACACCCCCTCAATAAATGTATCGGCTTTAGGAAAAAGCCTCTGGAAAAGCGCAAGGAGCTTTTAAAGACATTTAGGGTATGTTTCAGGTGCTGTGCTTCTACAGAACATTTTGCAAGGGACTGTAATGTGTCCATCAAGTGCATAGAGTGTGGCTCTGAAGAACATGTGCAAGCCCTCCATCCTCTTGAGCCCAGCTCTGCACAACCTGCCAACACTCCTCCCAGGTTAACGCATGGCGGGGAGAATACAGACCAAGTGCCTAATTCTACCATCATTTCTTCATCCTGCACTGAAGTTTGTGGAGAAGACCGCTGTGGTAAGTCCTGTGCTAAGATATGCTTGGTGAACATATACCACAAGGATCAACCAGAAAAGTCTCTAAAGGCATATGCTATCTTAGACGATCAGAGCAATCGATCACTTGCAAAATCGGAATTGTTCAATCTATTTGAAATAAAAGGCGAAGCTCATCCTTACACCTTGGGTACCTGTAGTGGAACTATAGAGGTTTCTGGAAGAAGGGCTCATGGACTCATGGTATCTTCTCTCAAAGGTAACTTGCAATTACCCTTACCTACACTTGCTGAGTGCAATCAGATACCTGCTAACAGGGAAGAAATCCCTACTCCAGCTGCTGCTTTCCATCACCCTCACCTCAAGGTAATAGCAAATGAGATACCGCCGCTTGACAAAGATGCTCAGATCCTTCTTCTGTTAGGAAGAGACATTCTAAGAGTTCACAAGGTACACAGACAAGTCAGTGGACCCCCAGATGCCCCATTTGCCCAGCGCACGGATCTAGGGTGGGTCATCATAGGCAATGTCTGCATAGGCAAAATGAAAAGACCTACCAACATTTCGTCATTCAAGACAAATGTTCTGCCAAATGGCCGAAACACTTACTTTGAGCCATGCCCACATCACTACTGGGTGAAAGAGAAGATAGCCAGCCACGAATGGCAACATGGTATCTCAGGTGACACAAGCCCTTTCTCCTGCCATGATGGCGACTTCGGCTCTACAGTGTTTAATGCAACCAGTGAAGATGACATACTGGCTCCTTCAATGGAAGACAAGGAATTCATCAAGGTAATGGACAATGAGTTCTTTCAAGATTACTCCAATAACTGGGTAGCACCCCTACCCTTTCGTCTCCCAAGAGAGAGATTGCCCAACAACTTACAGCAGGCCATCAGTAGATTCTCCTCCTTAAAGCGAAACTTAAGCAGGAAACCAGAGATGCAAGAGCACTTTGTGGACTTTATGCAAAATATATTTGACAGAGATCATGCAGAGCCTGCTCCCCCACTAAAGGAGGGAGAAAAGAATGCTGGTACCTTCCATCCTTTGGCGTGTATCACCCACGCAAACCAGACCAAATCAGAGTTGTCTTTGATTCCAGTGCTCAGCACGAAGGTGTTTCTCTTAACAACATGCTTCTTACTGGACTCAACTTGAACAACAGTCTAATAGGAGTCTTGATTCATTTCAGACAAGAGCCTGTAGCAGTAATGGCCGACATTCAACAGATGTTTCACTGCTTCATCGTCAGAGAAGACAACAGAAACTACCTCAGGTTTCTATGGCATAAGGACAATGACCTCAACAAGGAAGTTATAGATTATCGCATGAAGGTACATGTCTTCGGTAACAGTCCTTCCCCAGCAGTGGCAACTTATGGGCTAAGGAAAACAGCTCAGACTGGAGAAGTTGAATATGGATCTGATGCCCGTCAATTTGTTGAAAGAAACTTCTACGTTGACGACGCACTTAAGTCCTTTCCAACTGCTAAAGAAGCAATTGATCTTCTCACCAGAAGAAAGGAGATGCTGTCTGTAGCAAACCTTAGACTGCACAAGATTATATCCAACAGCCAGGAACTTATGAATGCCTTTCACTCTGAGGACTATGCCACTAGTCTAAAAAACCTTGACTTAGGTACAGATGTGCCTCCTGTACAGCGAAGTCTGGGTTTGTTGTGGAACATCAAGCAAGACAAATTCACCTTCCAAGTGTCAACTTGTGACAAACCCTTCACTAAGAGAGGAGTCCTGTCCGTGGTGAATAGCATCTATGACCCACTGGGTTTCCTTGCTCCAGTTACCATTCAAGGTAAGATTTTACTAAGACAGTTGTCTACTGAGAACATAGACTGGGATACTCCCTTGCCTAGTGAGAATCAACACAAGTGGGAAAGGTGGAGATATTCTTTGAAGTCACTAGAAAAACTTCAGATTCCCCGTTGCTATGTTCCGGGTTCCATTTCAACTGCTAACCGGAGAGAGATTCATATTTTCGCTGATGCATCAGTTGAAGCTATTGCTGCAGTAGCCTATTTGAAGACCTCTGAACTGAATGGAGAATCACACTGTAGTTTTGTCCTAGGCAAGGCAAAACTCACACCCAAGCCTGCACATACCATACCAAGACTTGAACTTTGTGCAGCCGTGCTAGCAGTAGAAATTGCTGAGGTCATACGAAGTGAAATGGACACTAGAATTGATTCTTTCACCTTCTATACAGACAGTAAGGTAGTACTTGGTTACATAAACAACCAAACAAAACAATTTTATGTGTACGTCAGCAACAGGGTTGAACGTATCAAGAGATTCTCTCTACCAAGTCAATAGCATCACGTTCCCACTGAACTCAACCCAGCTGACTGTGGGACCAGAGCCGTGCCACCTGCCGCTCTTCAGGACAGCTTATGGCTGTCACCTCCAAGGTTTCTGTGTGAGGACTCTTACTTACTCCCTATTGACACCACCTATGGGCTAGTAAACCCTGAAGATGATAAGGAAATAAGAACTGTGAACACCTCACTCTACACTTCTGTAAGTACAAAACAGAAGCTGCGGTCACACCATTACAGGCATCAATGGAAGCAGGTGCAGCATCTAGCCAATGTGTTCTGGCATCGCTGGAAGAAAAAGTATCTTCACCACCTTCAAGGTCGTAACAAATGGCAAGCATCTAAGCCGAATCTTAAGGTTGGAGACCTCATCCTTCTAAAAGACAAGGAAGTTTGTCGGAATGAGTGGCCTATGGGTCTTATTACTAAAGTTATGCCCAGCGACGATAACAAAGTCCGGAAGGTAGAAGTCAAGGTAACCAAGGGAGGATCGACACGAACCTTTAGTCGACCAATCACAGAGTTAGTACTCCTTTTGCCAGGTGAGTGACTTGTGCAAGGACTAGCCATGCTGTTGGCACGGCGGGGAGTACATTGCTGCCATCTACAGTTTCTACTCAGAACTTTGGAATTATTTGAAGACATCATACTGTGACTTTATGTTCTTCATCCTGTTGAACTTACGTTTATTATTTGCTTGTTGCATGTTTTTCATTTCAGGTTCCAGGACATTCGTCAGTATTGGACTTTTTGAAAATATATATATTAGTTTAAGGTTATGAAATCTAAAGATTTCAGACGGGGAGTGTTGTGTTACACTATGTGATTATTCTTGCTCTGTGTCTTTAAGATCTGTCCCCTTCTTTCTAGCTGAACTCTCTCTCTCACCGTAGTTCTTTATATATCTCCTCCACTTCCTGATTCTGGTCATTACTCCTGTATTTCTTCCATGCTAAACATCTTACATGTGGCTTACAACTGCAACGTTTTTCTACCTATGAATATCCATCATTAAACGGAACATTCGAAAGGATTCATCGTCTGTCGTCCTAACTGTGAGTTTATTCATTGAGTTAAACTGCCTGTATCGATGCAAGGGATGAATATCAAACCAGCTTGAGTAAGGCCTACTTAAACCTGGAGATGAACTTTATCGCTTTGTAGTTGAGACAGAACAGCGTATATTGATTGGTTTGCGCAAAAGTTATAGCGTCTACAAAATAGGGGATAGATTTATGACATTTTTATTATAAAACTTTTTTTAATGGCAGTGATCAGCGATTTATAGCAGGACTGCGACATTGCGGCGGACAGATCGGACACTTTTGACACTTTTTTGGGACCAGTGACATTTATACGCGATCAGTGCTATAAAAATGCACTGATTACTGTATAAATGACACTGGCAGGGAAGGGGTTAACACTAGGGGGGATCAAGGGGTTAAATGTGTTCTTTGGGAGGTGTTTCTAACTGTGGGGGGAGGGGACTGACTGGGAGTACAGAGCGATCACTCTGTACTTCCCGGTCAGAACGGAGATCTGTTTGTTCACATTGACAGATCCCTGTTCTGGCTCTCTGTGGAGCAATCCCGGGTGGCCGACAGACATTGTGGTCGCCGGCCACGAGCATCAGCTCCCCCGCCGTGCAGCGGGTGCACATGCGCGCCTGCTATAGCTAGTAAAGGGACCGACGTACAGCTACAGCAATTCGTGTAAATGAGCCGACCTGCCGCAGTATAATGACAACAGCTGGTCAGCAAACGGGTAAACACATCCTCCTGCATAAGCTGTACCTGTTTATCTGAAGTCTTCTTTCCTCTACATCTGTTCAAAGTCCTGATTTTATAAGCTTTTCTGATTGTAAAGTCAGAAGGTTTTTTATCTTAATGCATTCTATGCATTAGACTAAAAAGCCTTCTGTGTGCAGCAGCCCCCCTCAGCCCCCCTAATACTTACCTGAGCCCCATCTCTGTCCAGCGATGTCCACGAGTGAATCGGCCGCCCAGGACTCTCCCTCCTGATTGGCTGAGACATAGCGGCTGCGCCATTGGCTCCAGCTGTTGTCAATCAAACTCAATTAGCCAAGCAGGAGAGAGAGGGGGCAGGGCCGAACCGCAGCTTCGTGTCTGAATAGACACAGAGCTGCAGCTCGGCTAGGGTGCCCCCATAGTAAGCTGCATGCTGTGGGGGCCAGGAGCACCAGCTAGGGACCCAGAGAAGAGAAGGATCTGGGCTGCTCTGTGCAAAACCCCTGCACAGAGCAGGTAAGTATAACTTGTTTGTTATTTTTATAGCAAAAAAAACAGACTTTACAATCACTTTAAATAAAAAGGGGCGGAGAGCTGACATTACACTCTGCAGAGCTCAGTGAGGAAAGGTCTGAGAGCTAAATGGGGGGGAAGTTAATTAGGAAAATATGAAAATTAATATGTTCTTTGTTTTTTTCCCCTCTCTTCCGCCCCCCTACTCCTCCTTCTTATCCTGTCCCTTCTCCCTCTCCGAAAATTGAGTGCCCAGTTATGCTTGTAATAGCTGATTCTTTCCATATTCGAAAACGCCTCATTTGCTGGCATACATTATTTAGTAATCTTGTACTTTATGTTTCATATACATTTTCTATGTGTCTCTATCTTATGACACTGATCCAGAGGAAGGCGAAAAACCCCAGCAAAGCATGATCCAATTTGCTACAGCAGGGGAAAAAATTCCTTCCTGATCCCCTGAGAGGCAATCGGATATTTCCCGGATCAACTTTACCTATAAATGTTAGTACCCAGTTCTATTATGTACATTTAAGAAAGAATCCAGGCCCTTCTTAAAGCAATCTACTGAGCTGGCCAGAACCACCTCTGCAGGGAGTCTATTCCACATTTTCACAGCTCTTACTGTGAAGAAACCTTTCCGTATTTGGAGGTGAAATCTCTTTTCCTCTAGACGCAAAGAGTGCCCCCTTGTCCTTTGTGTTTACCGTAAAGTGAATAACTGAACACCAAGTTCACTATATGGACCCCTTATATATTTGTACATGTTATTCATATCCCTCCTTAATCTCCTTTTCTCAAGAGTGAATAAATTCAGTTCCTCTATTCTTTCCTCATAGCTGAGCACCTCCATGCCTCTTATCAGTTTGGTTGCCCTTCTCTGCACTTTCCCCAGTTCCCCAATATCCTTTTTGAGAACTGGGGCCCAAAACTGAACTGCATATTCCAGATGAGGTCTTGCTAATGATTTGAACAGGGGCAAAATGATATCTCTCTCTCTGGAGTCCATACCTCTCCTAATACAAGAAAGGACTTTGCCCGCTTTGGAAACCGCAGCTTGGCATTGCATGCCATTATTGAGCTTATGATCTACCAAAACCCCCAGATCCTTCTCCACTACGGATCCCCCCAGTTGTACTCCCCCTAGTATGTATGATGCATTCATATTCTTAGCCCCCAAGTGCATAACTTTACATTTATCAACATTAAACCTCATCTGCCACATAGTCGCCCAATTAGACAGAGCATTGAGGTCGGCTTGTAAATTGGCGACATCCTGTAAGGACGTTATTCCACTGCATAGCTTGGTGTCATCTGCAAAGACAGAAATGATACTTTTGATCTCAGACCCAATATCATTTATAAAGATATTAAAAAGTAAGGGTCCCAACCAGGGTACTAGGACCATTGCCTCCCTAGATATAGAGAAGGCGTTCGACACAGTGGAGTGGGTCTATCTGTGGGAGGTGCTTAGAAGAATGGGATTCCCGTTGAAATTTATAGGTTGGATACGCACACTCTATACTGATCCCACGGCATGCATTAGGCTGAATGGCTCCCTGTCTCCTCCATTCCCCCTGCAGAGGGGCACCAGGCAGCGATGCCCTCTCTCCCCGGCTCTCTTCGCCCTGGCCGTGGAGCCTATTGCTTAAGCCCTCAGGAGCTCGGCCGAGGTCCGTGGTCTTAGGGTGGGCTGGCTGGAGGAGAGAGTGGCTCTCTATGCGGATGATATGCTCCTTTTTTTGAATGATGCTGGTGACTCTCTGCGGGACGCACTCGGTATCATGGATGCCTTCTCCGCCTTCACGGGGTTGAGAGTGAACTGGCACAAGTCTCTGTTGTTTCCAGTGGATGCGGGGGCCAGGTCCTCCTCACCCTCCTCTCTCCCACTTCAGTGGGTTGAACAGTTTACTTATTTAGGAGTTGTTGTCTCAAGAGAGAGTGGGGACTTTGTGTGGCTCAATCTTAACGCTGTCTTGGTAGTCATTAAAACCAAACTAAAGGCGTGGAGTAATCTTCCCCTTTCTCTCATTGGGCGTATTAATCTTCTCAAGATGAAAGTTCCCCCTAAACTTACATACATTTTTCGGAACTCCCCACAATGGCTGACTAAAGTTTTCTTTAATTACCTCAGGCAACTCTTCCTCTCCTTTATTTGGGGGCCCAGGCCACCTAGATTCAAATATACCACCTTGACCAGGCCTGTGGACAGTGGGGGCTTGGCTCTCTCTGATTGCTACAAGTATTACTTGGCCACTCAGCTTGTGACCGCCCATTGGTGGCTGCAGCCGGACCTGACTAACTCTGCAACGGTGTTGGAGGCAGCCATAGTGGGGTCTTTGTAGGCACTGGAGGGGCTGCTATTCAGGGGGCCTAAAACGCCTCACAATCTCACCCCTTCGATGCGTACCACTCTGCGGGCATGGAAGGTGGGTGAGGCACTGAGGGCACCCCAGCCGAACTCTTGGTCTCCTCACACCCCCTTGTGACTGAATCCTAACCTATCGCATTTCAACACTATCCCGGATCCACAGGCCTGGGCCAAATACAAAATACTGACCCTTAAACATATTATCACCAACAGAGATCTCACCCCCTTTCACATTTTATGCGCCAAATTTAATGTGTCTGTGCGGGCCCATTTTAGATATCTTCAAATTGCTCATGCCTACAGGTGTAAATTTTTAGGCCAACCAGTTGAATTGGTATACTCTGAGCTAGAATCCACCCTCCGGGTAAAAGACCTGGAGAAACCCACATCTCAGCTCTATGGATCCCTGCTGGTTGCTGCTGTCCCTGAACTGTCTTCCCTCCGCAGGAAATGGGTGGAGGACATTCCGGGGCTGGATGAGGACGACTGGAGGGAGATTTGGGACTTTCCCTTCTCCCCTCTGGTCTCCGCAAGGGACAAATTGGTCCAATATAAAATTGTACATAGAGCTCACTACACACCTCACAGGTTGCACCAGATGTCGCCGGAGCATTCTCCGGCGTGCTGGCGCTGCTCCTATCAACCAGGGTTTTTTTTCCACATTTTTTGGGTTTGCCCAGCAATTGTACATTATTGGAATGAAGTGCTCCAGGTAATTGCTATGGTCACTAAGACCTGTGTCCCTTATGATCCTATATACTGTCTGCTGGGGCTAGTTGAACAATTGCCAATGATCAGAGCCAGGAAAATACTCATATCCCTGTTACTATATTATGCTCGCAAAGCCATTACGATGAACTGGAAACAATTGTCTCCCCCCTCTGTCAGATTCTGGAAAGGCCTAGTGAATACCAGTTTACCCCTATATAAAGCCACCTACTCGAACAGGGGATGCCCGCAAAAATTTGAGAAGGTATGGAGTTGTTGGCTAGATGATAGAAGCACGGCAAATGATGCAGTGACCAATGCCTAGACTGACAATGTATCCTTAGCTTGTTACTCTATTGACCCAATTTTTTTTTTTTTTCATGCTGCCCTCTCCTGTTGATATCAATTTGAGCACAAAATATCTTGAACTGACCCTCTCCCCACATTTGGGGTTATAGTATAAGTTAAGTAAAGCTGTCTGTGTAATGTGTTGTGCCCTGTAGCGGTATGTTGCCGCAACAGAGAAACTGCCCCTTTGTGGGCAAATGTTAAGCCCCTGAGTGGGCAAATCTTATGTGTCCACATAAATTTCAATAAAAAGATTTTACAAAAAAAAAAAAAAGTAAGGGTCCCAACACTGAACCTTGGGGTACACCACTGATAACCTTAGACCAATCAGAGTAAGAATCATTAACCACTACTCTCTGAATTCTGTCTTTTAGCCAGTTTTCTATCCATTTACAAACTGATATTTCAAAGCCTGTAGACTTTACCTTAAACATGAGCCGTGTGTGGGGAACTGTATCGAACGCTTTTGCAAAATCCAAGTATACCACGTCCACAGCCACCCCTCTGTCCAAGGTCTTACTTACCTCTTCATAAAAAGAAATCAGGTTTGTCTGACAACTTCTGTCTTTCATGAATCCATGCTGTCTGTTTCTTAAAATATTTTTTTTCCAGCAAGAACTCATCTATATGGTCTTTTATTAATCTCTCCAGTATCTTCCCAACTATAGAAGTTAAACTAACAGGTCTATAGTTACTTGGTAAATACTTTGTTCCCTTTTTAAATATAGGCACCACATTGGCCCTGCGCCAATCCAGTGGTACTATTCCTGTCATTAATGAGTCCCTAAAAATTAGATACAATAGCTTTGAAATTACAGAGCTCAATTCTTTTAGGATCCGTGGGTGTATGCCATCTGGTCCAGGTGCATTATCCACCTTTATTCCATCTAAATATTTCTGGACCATATCACTTTTGAGCCATTGTGGTTTTGGGGCTGTGTCACTACCACCCCCATTTTGGATATGAGCTCCCCCAAAAATGATATATATATATATACACAGTGGAACCTTGGATTACGAGCATAATCCATTCCAGGAGAATGCTTGTAATCCAAAGCACTCGCATATCAAAGCGAGTTTCCCAATAGAAGTCAATGGAAACAAAGATAATTCATTGACTTCTATTGTATGCAGTACAGCATGTGGCCAGAGGTGAAGGGCACCGGAGAGACTCGGAAATACTCGGAGACCGCTCTGAGCCGCTCGGATGCACGGCAGAATGGAGTGTTTCTGAGTATTTCTGAGTGTTTCCGAGTGCATCCGATCGGCTCCGAATGGCTCTGAGTGTAACCCGCGCCTCCTCACCTCTGGCCAAATGTGATACTGCACACCGCAGAGGCTTGAATCCTGCTCGTTTTGTGAGACAACACTCGCAGTAAGTAATAGTAATAGTAATAGCTTGTATTGCAAAATGCTCATTAACCGCGTTACTCGCAATCCGAGGTATTACAGTATATATTAATATATTCTTTACTTCAGCTGATAAGATGATCCAAAATTAAATTTTTTATTATTTTACACTTTATAATTTTACTTAAATCGTCTAGGGCTGAATTCCAGCAAAGTCCAAAAATCCTCAATTGCAGTGGAGCTGCACTAAAATGCTTGTTTTGTTCCAGGGGAACGGAAAAAGCAGTTTTACTTACCCAAGCCAGAAATCTCCCTCCCGCCACTAAACCAGTCCCTGCAGCCTCTTACCTCTAGTGGTTGCAGGTCATAGCCCTACATTGAACATGAACACACCAGGGAACATTCCACACTGGAGCATAGGCTAGTAAAAGAGACTACCAGTTCTGTTCTATTATTCCTGGTTCCCTAATCCCTAGATCTAAATGAGCTTTTAACCATTGAAAGGGGGGGGGGGGTAGCCAGCCACACTGCAAAAGAGGATTTTTACTTTTAAACTTGTAATTCATTTGTTTACATACTGTACTGCATAGTGACATTCAAAACATGTCAGCTGCGGGTTGATTTACTAAAACTCGAAAATGCAAAATCTGGTGCAGCTGTGCATAGAAACCAATCAGCTACCAGATTTTTCTGTCAAGGCTTAATTTAACAAGCTGAAAGTAAAAGCTGATCGGCTGCCATGCCCAGTTGCACCAGATTTTGCACTCTAGTTTTAGTAAATTATTCAAAATAAAATACCCCCCATGGGTGTGAGGCTTTTAGGGCAACTTTAGAAAATAATCACAAAATGATTTGAAAAAATTATTACATCAATTTATTAGAATAATTGTTAAAATCTATGGGAACACATTTCACCATATATCCAAAAGGAACAGTAAAAAAACAATGCAGTTAATACAGTTCACAGATGTGTGTCTCCTTGTTCTTTAGGCCCAACGTGTTTCAGGATAACAATCCCTTCATCAGGGGAAATTCTTTCTTTGGAAGGAGATCAATATAAAAAGCAATCAGTTAGCCAATACTGCAAATGAGTGCTACCACGATCCTCATAAGTTTGTAACAAAAAAAAAAGGTGGAATCTAATCTGTTCCAAACCGCGTGATGGTCCTACAGTTGGATGATCTACGCATTTGGGGTGTTGGCAACTACTTAGTCGTTTCAGTTGAAGCTCTCTTTTCTAAAAAATAGTTTTAGTAAATAAACCTGTGTCTTTTTCTCTTTTTGTACACTGAAAAATAGGGGCAGGCTTGTTTGAAAGCAACAATTATTAATTTACAAACATGTGATTACCCTGACAGCCAATTGGTGCATTGTCAGTGACTAAGAGCAAACAGGTGCGTGCTGCTAGTTCTGCGCACAGATCAGTTTATATTGATTATACAAAATATTGGCATGACATTCCATAAAGTATGTATAGAGGGGTGCATTACATAGGAGTACAATACACGTAGGTAATGTATATTGCAAAATGAATAAAGGAATATAAAATATTTTACATTGGCCATTCCGTTGGTGTAGTTCCCTTGCATAAATAAATCCGTTATGAAAATCTATATGGTAATGCAGCTAGTTACACATTGATGTTGACTAATGAACCAGCACTGTTTCCCTGACAACAGAAATAGTTGCTTTTGTTTAATTACCAAGAATTTGCTCATGTAAATTGCATACTAAAGTTGCTGACAGCCTTCAGAGGATAGATAGGGATTAGGAAATTTATGTAAATTTCCATGTAAAAATTGTGCTTGTCATCACAGAGGATTATTTCAAGTGACACCTAACTCTTTAACAGTCCTACTTCATAGCTGATTTGGTTTTAGGATGACATATACAAAGAACCCAATCCCATCATTTTATAGCTGCATATTATTATCTCTATCTCTCTGAAACTATTGACTACATGTTTTTATTTTACCCAATCGCTCCACGTTACCACCTTTAGACCAATAACAGAAATATAGCAAGTCCTTTCGATATTTTCTCATTACTCAGGCTATGCACAAAGCAACAGGAGCTCTTTTTGTTACTTCCATTCATATAGTCAGACTTTCACATTGATGTATCGATATAGTATCCAATCCTGAGTTAGGACCCCATTACCTTTTAGCAAAAAGACAACTCCTCCAGATGGTAAACACATATACCGCGCTGTCCCTTTAAATGGAAAAGATAGCAGCCAGTACCGCAGAAGATCAATTTGCAAAATGTGACATGAAAGTGGATAAGTGCAGCGCTAAAGATGAAAAATCTGAGAACTAACCGAGACTGTACTATGTGAAAGATAAGTATTCCATTGAAGATAAACTTCATATCAAATCACAAAACGTATAAAAAACATTAAGACTCTAAGGAAAAATAAAGTGAAAAATAGGGCTGGGGAAAAAATCTATTTAAATCTTGAATCGAGTTGAGAGGTCAAATCGATTCAAAATTTCAGCAAATCAATTTTTTCGATTTTTTTTCACCAGAACCGGCGCTGACCTTGCGCCGGTCCTGAGGAGCTGCGGGCAGGAGTTTTTAGGCGAGGCCGCGGCTTCGGCCTAGTCCACGAGGCCGGATGCCACGGAGTAGGCCGAAGCCGCGGCCGAAGCCGCGGCCTCGCCTAAAAACTCCTGCCTGCAGCTCCTCAGGACCGGCGCTGACACCGCGACCGCTTCCATCAAAAAAAAAAACTTGATTCGAATCGTGAATCGCGTATTTTTTTTTTAAATCGCAGATTTTTTTTTGAGAAAATCTCCCAGCTCTAGTGAAAAATAAATATAGTGAAATATCCTTGGTGTACAGAAAAGTCCTTAAGAGTATATCAACTCTCGAACAATAATAAAAGGGTAATAATCCAAAAGGTGATGAACTGCAACTTGCGTGAATGCAAAAGTGCAAAAAATTGATAAAGTGCAAAAGTGGATACAGTGGATCAGCACCCCAGATGATATCTTCTAAGATGAAACGCGTCGGGAAGCTCTGCCGATACCACTGTCACTGCCTTTTTACTACAATCACTTTTTTACCTTCTGAAATGTGAGTGTAATTTCTCTGTTTTTATAATAAATTTGTCAGTTCCCATACGGAATTACGCTATGTGCCTTTCTTCTTTTTCTTCATAAAACTCCACTACCATCTGTTTGGGCTCATTGGCCCAAATACCTTCTGAGGTCTACTGTCTTGAAATCCATCATTTCCTTGAAGGTTGTGTCTGCAGAGGTAGCCTTCCTGGGGTTTCCTATATTACAAGCCTGATTGACTCACTAGGTGTATATCTACCTGAGTTCAATCTTTCTGGTAAGCCTTTTGAAGTTCTAGGTGGTGGATCTCCTATCAATTTTTTGCACTTTGTTTATTTGCATTCACGCAAGTTGCAGTTCATCACCTTTTGGATTATTACCCTTTTATTATTGTTCAAGAGTTGATATACTCTTAAGGACTTTTCTCTTTTAACCACTTTAAATGTTTTTTATACGTTTTGTGATTTGATATCAAGTTTATCTTCAATGGAATACTTATCTTTCACATAGTACAGTCTCGGTTAGTTCTGAGATTATTCATCTTTAGCGCTGCACTTATCCACTTTCAACTCCTCCAGATGTACTTGGAGGTCCATAATATTGCTCCACTGTTAATTATAATTGCAATTCCACCGGCAGGCACCATAAGAATATCCATACAAAAAAAGGTCATTGCCCCCACCTATAACTGGTCTTCACAGCAAGGAGCACTGGAAGGGCAGACGCATGTCAAATAAAATCAAAGAATTTCCAAGCTCTACTTTCCAACCAGCCTGTGACCAACCGAATTAACCTGTCTAACAGTATGCGTTAAAAACAGGGGTTTAATTGCACACATTTGCAAATACATGCGTAAGCTGCAGGCCCCGCCAAGGCACCTTGTATCCTGCAGACCCTAACTCTAAATTTGAAGTCTCCACAGTGGGAGCACATGTATTCTGATGGATAGATGAAGGGCAGATGACTAGAGGGAGCCCAACCCTCTTTAAAGACCCAGGACCATAAGAAAAGCCATGTCTCTTCCAATAAAGAGTGCACAATAGTACTTAATCCAGAAATCACTGATCAATATAGTGATGTAAATTTAGATTCCAAATATATTTACATAGTTAGTCTGGTTGAAAAAAGACGGTGTGTCTCGTAACTGTGCAGGGTGGGGGATCCCAATTACTTGCAGACCTTAAGGGGGTGTGCTATATATATATATATATACTATATTACCAAAAGTATTGGAAGCCTGCTTTACACACACATGAACTTTAATGGCATCCCAGTCTTAGTCTGTAGGGTTCAATATTGAGTTGGCCCACATTCTGCGGCTATAACAGATTCAACTCTTCTGGGAAGACTGTCCACAAGGTTTAAGAGTGCATCTATGGGAATGTTTGACCATTCTTCCAGAAGCGCATTTGTGAGGTCAGGTACTGATGTGAACAAGAAAGACTGGCTTGAAGTCTCTGCTCTAATTCATCCCAAAGGTGTTCTATTGGGTTGAGGTCAGGACTCTGTGCAGGCCAGTCAAGTTCCTCCACCCCGAACTCGCTCATCCATGTCTGAGACTGAGGCAGAGACTGCAAGCCAGGCCTTCTCGTCCACATCAGTGCCTGACCTACCTTACAAATGCGCTTTTGGAAGAATGGCCAGACATAGACACGCTCCTAAACCTTGTGGACAGCCTTTCCAGAAGAGTTGAAGCTGTTATATCTGCAAAGGGTGGACCAACTAAGCAGGGCAATAACTTCTCTGCAGGATGTGGAGACCTTGCAAGAAGATCTGAACAAATTAATGGCGTGGGCAACTACATGGCAAATGAGGTTTAATGTAGAAAAATTTAAAATAATGCATTTGGGTGGCAAAAATATGGATGCAATCTATACACTAGGGGGAGAACCTCTGGGGGGAATCTAGGATGGAAAAGGACCTGGGGGGTCCTAGTAGATGATAGGCTCAGCAATGGCATGCAATGCAAAGCTGCTGCTAATAAAGCAAACAGAATATTGGCATGCATTAAAAAAGGGATCAACTCCAGGGATAAAGCGATAATTCTCCCAATCTACAAGACTCTGGTCCGGCCGCACCTGGAGTATGCTGTCCAGTTCTGGGCACCAGTCCTCAGGAAGGATGTACTGGAAATGGAGCGAGTACAAAGAAGGGCAATAAACCTAATAAAGGGTCTGGAGGACATTAGTTATGAAGAAAGGTTGCGAGCACTGAACTCATTCTCTCTTGAGAAGAGACGCTTGAGAGGGGATATGATTTCAATTTACAAATACCATACTGGTGACTAGTGATGAGCCGAACACCCCCGGGTTCTGTTCGCACCAGAACCCTCAAACGGACCGAAAGTTCGCACGAACGTTAGAACCCTATTAAATACAATGGATGCGAACGTTCGAAATCGAAAGTGCTAATTATAACGACTATTATGCATGTTATTGTCCTAAAAAGGGTTTGGGAACTCGGGTTCTGCACCAGGGGACATGTATCAATGCAAAAAGAAGTTTTAAAAACTGCCGTTTTTCGGGAGCAGTCATTTTAATGATGCATAAAGTGAAAAAAAAAGTCAAATATTCCTTTAAATATCGTACCTGGGGGGTGTCTAAAGTATGCCACCCCATCCCATTACCAGCCCCTTACCAGCCCCTTTGGGTCTTGTATGGATATTAAGGG
Organism: Rana muscosa; assembly: GCA_029206835.1. NCBI lineage: Eukaryota > Metazoa > Chordata > Amphibia > Anura > Ranidae > Rana > Rana muscosa. The sequence continues at coordinate 233,790,274 of CM055118.1, forward strand.
GAACCCCGCACACAAAATAAAAAAGGCCCTATATACTCTGAACAGCCGTATACAGGCGGTGCATACAAGACAGGGACTGTAGGTTTGTTCTTATGTAGAATCTGTTTGTAATTTTGAACAGGTACATTGTTTAAGTGTAGCTCCAGCCAAAAAATCTATTTTTAAGCTTTTTGGAAAACATAGGGAAGGGTTATCACCCCTGTAACATTTGTTTTGCTGTCTGTGCAGTGTGCACCTGTTCAGAACATTTCACCTCACTTTCCGTCCCAATGACAAATGTTTTGAAAAGTGGGGTTTTTATTGAAACAAGGATTGGTGATAAAGCATCAGTAGAGAGGAGACACCTTTTTCCCATATTAACTCTTACAGGAGAGAATTTCCCTTCCTAGGGGTAGATTTCCTCTCACTTCCTGTTGTCTCCTTTCGTTTGCAAGTAGGAGTCGTTTGTAAGTTGGATGTTTGAAAGTAGGGGCCTGCCGTATATACTCTGCTGAAATTTGCCCCTTACATGTTGGTGTTGCCACAACACTGTAAGCCCTTACAGTTACCCTTGGTGGGCGCATGAATGGGCCCTGCTGTGAATTATTAGATCAAGAATTGTAATTGCATGCCCCTGTTGAACAGGGGCTGAAAAATTGGGCCTTTGGTGGTGGTGGTGGTGGTGTTGACACAACACTGTAAGCCCTCACAGTTACTCTTGGTGGGCGCAGGAATGGGCCCTGCTGTGAATTATTAGATCAAGAATTGTAATTACATGCCCCTGTTAAACAGGGGCTGAAAAATTGGGCCTTAGGCACTGGTGCCACAACACTGCAACCCCTCACAGATACTGTACTTGGAGCACAGCAATGAGCCCTGTTGCAAAGTATTGCATCAAAAATTGTAATTACACGCCCCTGTTAAACAGGGGCTGAAAAATTTGGCCTTAGGCACTGGTGCTGGTGCCACGACACTGCAACCTCTCCCAGATACTCTAGTTGGAGTGCAGGAATGAGCCCTGCTGCAAAGCATTGCATAAAAATTTTTAGTAACACGCCCCTGTTAAACAGGGGCTGAAAAATTGGGCCTTAGCCACTGGTGCAACGACACTGCAACCTCTCCCAGATACTCTAGTTGGAGTGCAGGAATGAGCCCTGCTGCAAAGCATTGCATAAAAAATTGTAATTACATGCCCCTGTTAAACAGGGGCTGAAAAATTGGGCCTTAGCCACTGGTGGCGGCACCCAGAAACAAAAATGTTCTTCCAAGCTATCATCATCAATCGGATCATTGAGGAGGAGGAGGATAGTCAGTCAACATGACAGGACAGTCTCTCAGCATCAGCATCAGTCTTGAAGGGATGTGACATTTGAAAATAAATTAGTCTGTTATATCAGCTTCAGGTGTTTGGTAGCTGGTGGTGATCCAAGACTGGTTCATCTTTATGAAGGTCAGTCGATCAACCGAGTCGGTGGACAGGCGCACCCTGTGATCCGTGACAAATCCTCCAGCAGCACTGAATGTGCGTTCTGAAAGAACGCTGGATGCAGGACAGGCCAGTAGCTCAATTGCATACTGTGCAAGCTCTGGCCAGTGATCCATCCTCAAGACCCAGTAAGCCAGAGGATTTTCGGTGGGGAAGGTGTCCAAGTCTGACCTTGCCCCTAGGTATTCCTGCACCATGTATATCAGACGCTGGCGATGGTTGCTGCTACCGATCATACCTTGGGGCTGTGGACTAAAGAATTGTCTGAACGCATCGGTCAGACGGCCACCTTCCCCACCGCTCCTTCTTTGACTGACCGAAGCCTCAGCAACTCGTTGTCCAGGACCAGGAGTTTGTAACCTCCCAGTCTCTGGGAACGCATTGCACAGACCTTTCTGCAAGGCCTCCCAGAGTTGTCTCATCCTCTGCTCCCTCTGCGATGGTAAGATAAGGTCCGCAACCTTACCCTTGTACCGTGGATCAAGGAGAGTGGCCAGCCAATAATGGTCCCTCTCCTTGATCCGAAGAATACGAGGATCCTTCCGCAGACTTTGCAGGATCAGGGAGGCCATGCAGCGTAGGTTAGCTGAGGCATTCGGTCCGGAGTCCTCTGGGTCACTAAGGACGACATGATCCGCAGCCACCTCCTCCCAGCCACGTACAAGTCCACGGGTTTCTTGGGACTGTAAATCATCCCTAAAAGACTGCTGCTGATGATGCTGAGTGCCAGGCTCCACCTCCATGCTGACACAATCCTCCTCCTCCTCCTCCTCCTCCTCTTCCTGTGCGATGGGTGGGACAGAAGGAACACTGTCAGGGTAAAGGGGGCCTTGAGAGGCAAGGAAGTCCTCCTCTTTCTGCCTCTGTTCTGCCTCAAGTGCCCTGTCCATTATTCCACGCAGCGTATGTTCCAGCAGGTGGACAAGAGGTACAGTGTCACTGATGCATGCACTGTCACTGCTCACCATCCTTGTGGCCTCCTCAAATGGTGCCAGGACAGTGCATGCATTCCTGATCATGCCCCACTGGCGTGGTGAAAAAAACCCGAGCTCCCCTGACCCTGTCCTGGTGCCGTAGTCGCACAGGTACTCATTGATGGCCCTCTGCTGCGTGTGCAGCCGCTGCAGCATGGCCAACGTTGAGTTCCACCTGGTGGGCATGTCACATATAAGGCAGTTCTTGGGCAGGTTCAACTCCTTTTGCAGCTCAGCCAGGCGAGCACTGGCATTATAAGATCTGCGGAAATGCACACAGACTTTCCTGGCCTGCCTCAGGACATCCTGTAAGCCCGGGTACCTGCCCAAGAACCGCTGCACCACCAGGTTAAGGACGTGAGCCACACAGGGCACATGGGTAAGTTGTCCCTGTCGGAGGGCGGAGAGGAGGTTGGTGCCATTGTCGCAAACCACCATTCCTGGCTTAAGCTAGCGTGGCGTCAACCACCTTTCGACCTGCCCCTGCAGAGCAGACAGAACCTCTGCCCCAGTGTGGCTCCTGTCCCCCAAACACACCAGCGCAAGCACGGCATGGCATCTTTTTGCCTGCGTACTTGCGTAGCCCCTTGAACGCCTACGGAGCACCGCTGGTTCCGAGGACAAAGCACAGGAAGAGGCCATGAAGGAAGAAGAGGAGGGGGTGGAGGAGAGAGGTGTGTCACAACCAGTAGTAGCATTTTGGAGGTGTGGCAGCGGAACAACCTCCAACACTACTGCACCTTGTCCTGCATCCTTCCCAGCTGCCAAAAGAGTGACCCAATGGGCCGTGAAAGAAAGGTAACGTCCCTGTCCATGCCTGCTGGACCATGAGTCAGCGGTAATATGCACCTTACCGCTGACCGCCCTGTCCAGCGAGGCCAAGACATTGCCTTCCACATGCCGGTAGAGAGCCGGAATCGCCTTCGTGAGAAAAAGTGGCGTTTGGGAACCTGCCACTGAGGAACCGCACATTGCACAAACTCACGGAAGGGGGCCGAGTCTACCAACTGAAAAGGCAGCAGTTGAAGCGCTAGCAATTTAGCCAAGCTAGCATTCAACCGCTGGGCATGTGGATGGCTGGGAGTGAACTTCTTTCGACGGTCCAGCAGCTGGGGCAGGGAAATTTGCCTGCTAGAATCGGAGGTTGGTGTACTACTAGCAGAATGCCCGCAAGTACTTGGCTGTGACACACCTAATTCTACACCTTCATTCCTCTCAGAGCAGGTTTCAGAGAGGACTGAAGGTATAGTGGGGTTGGAGATCCCAGCTGATGCGGTGCAAGGAGAGGTCCGCTTTGTTCTTTGGTGTGGGTCTTTAAGGTAGGCTTGCCAAAGAGCTGCATGGCAGGTCAACATATGTCTGGTCAAGCATGTGGTGCCCAAGCGGGTGATGTTTTGGCCACGCGATATATGCTTGAGACATATGTTGCAAACAGCAGCTGTGCGATCTGATGCACTCGACTCAAAAAAGGCCCACACCAAAGAACTTTTTGAATAATGGGCAGAGGCAGCGCCCTGCACAGGCGGAGCTCTGCGGTGTGATTCCGTCGGTGTGCTGCCCTTACGCTGGCCCCCCGAGGGCATCCTGCCTCGTTGGAGATGTGCCTCCTCCTCATCCTCCTCCTCCTCCTCCTCCTCTCTCCTATTAGGCACCCACGTGGAGTCAGTGACCTCATTATCCCCTCCCTCCTCATCACTGGAGCCAATCTGGCAGTATGCTGCAGCTGCTGGAACATGACTGCCAGATTGGTGTCCTTCTTGAGCATCCCCTCTCTCTGCTCTCACGCTACTGCCTTCCTCTAGCTGGGTATCATCATCAGACCCTTCGAAACGCTGGGCATCCTCCTGGCGCATGTACCCAACACTGTGCTCAAACAGTTCGGGGGACTCCTCAGGAGGACATGGTTGGTCTAGGGAAGGAGTGACTGATGATGACATTGATACCAGGGAAGAGGACGCTTTGGCAGCTGCTTTGCCAGTACCCTGAGCCTGGGTGAGAGAGGATGAGGATGAGGAGGGCTTGGTCATCCACTCTACCAAGTCTTCGGCATGATGCGGCTCAACACGTCCAGCTGCCGAAAAGAAGGACAAGCGTGTCCCATGGCCACGTGCTAATGGCGATGCACCGCGTCCACGACCAGCACTGTTGTCTCTAGATACAGAGCCTGCTTGCCCTCTTTTATTGGCCCCTGACTGTCTACCTCTCCTTGTTTGCCTTCCAGGCATTCTAATGGCCTGCAGGGAGATGGGAAAACCAGCAAGTGCTGCAAATGCCTGTTGGTGTAACACACCAGGAAAACACAGCAATACGGGCTAACTTCAGGTGTATAATGTGCAGGAGGCACACTCCGCCCGCTGTAAGTGCTGCAAATGCCTGTTGGTGTAACACACCAGGAAAACACAGCAATACGGGCTAACTTCAGGTGTATAATGTGCAGGAGGCACACTCCGCCCGCTGTAAGTGCTGCAAATGCCTGTTAGTGTAACACACTAGGAAAACACAGCAATAAGGCCTAGCTTCAGGAGTCTATTTTGCAGGAATCACACTACGCCTGCTGTAAGTGCTGCAAATGCCTGTTAGTGTAACACACCAGGAAAACACAGCAATACGGGCTAACTTCAGGTGTATAATGTGCAGGAGGCACACTCCGCCCGCTGTAAGTGCTGCAAATGCCTGTTGGTGTAACACACCAGGAAAACACAGCAATACGGGCTAGCTTCGGGTGTATAATGTGCAGGAGGCACACTCCGCCCGCTGTAAGTGCTGCAAATGCCTGTTAGTGTAACACACCAGGAAAACACAGCAATACAGGCTAGCTTCAGGTGTATACTGTGCAGGAGGCTTAGCAACAATGACACTGACACTGTCCCCTGCCTATCCTTCTCTCTCCCTGCACACAAGGTTTTTTAAAGAATATGACACTGACACTCTCCCTGCCTATCCTTCTCTGTCCCTGCACACAAGGTTTAGTAAAGAATATGACACTGTCCCCTGCCTATCCTTCTCTCTCCCTGCACACAAGGTTTATCAAAGAATATGACGCTGACACTCTCCCTGCCTATCCTTCTCTCTCCCTGCACACAAGGTTTAGTAAAGAATATGACACTGACACTGTCCCCTGCCTATCCTTCTCTCTCCCTGCACACAAGGTTTATCAAAGAATATGACACTGACACTGTCCCCTGCCTATCCTTCTCTCTCCCTGCACACACGGTTTAGCAAAGAATATGACACTGACACTCTCCCTGCCTATCCTTCTCTCTCCCTGCACACAAGAATAGCACAAAGAATATCAACACTGTCCCTGCCTATCCTTCTCTTTCCCTGCGCACACTACACAAGGCCGCCACGCTGGCGGCCTTTTATAGTGTGGGGCGTGTGCTAAACCCACTGAGCTATAATTGGCCACAGGCAACCTGCCTGTGGCCAATTATGGCTCTCCTAGCTGCTGGCGCTGTGATTGGCCAAGCATGCGGGGTCACAGTGCATGCTTGGCCAATCACAGCGCCGGGATTGCACTGCGATGGCGCAGTGTATTGTGGGCCGTTCGCGTCACTCGAATTTGGCGTGAACGGCCCAAATCGTTCGAACGTATGTTCGACTCGAACACCGAGCTCATCCCTACTGGTGACCCCACAATAGGGATAAAGCTTTTTTGCGGAAGGGGGTTTAACTAGACATGTGGCCACTGACTAAAATTAGAAGAAATTAGGTTTAACCTTAGACTGTGTAGAGGGTTCTTTACTATAAGAGCGGCAAGGATGTGGAACTCCCTTCCACTGGCGGTGGTCTCAGCGGGGAGCATCGATAGTTTCAAAAAACTATTAGATAAGCACCTGAACGATCGCAACATACTATGTAATACTGACATAAATGACACACATAGGTTGGACTTGATGGACTTGTGTCTTTTTTCAACCTCACCTACTATGCAACTATGTAACTCAAAATATTGAACCCTACATACTAGAGGTGCGCATCTTCACTGGTCTCACAATTCGTTTCGATTCCGATTATCTGGTCAATGATTCGATTCAGTTTGATTCCGCAATGCATCACGATTACTGACGAGCTCCCACTTCGGCCGCCTAGGTGGCCCTTCCTCCCTGCAATCTTCTGGGACACATCACAGGTCCCAGAAGATTGCCTGCCTATGCAGGACAGCGCAGTGAGACATGCGCACCCGGCTGTGAAGCTGCAAGCTGTCACAGCTGGATGCCCACAGTAGTATTGCCAGCGCCGTGGACTGGCAGGGGAGAGAATAGAGGGTTTGGATGGCCACTGGCCACGTCGCTGGATTGTGGGACAGGTGAGTGTCTTTTTGCGCACACTCGTGGAATGGTGACAAACTACGGTACCTAAAAATCTCCATAGGCGACGCTTTAAAAAAAATTAACGGTTACCAGGTTAAAGTTACAGAGGAGGTCTTGTGCTAGAATTATTTCTCTCGCTCTGACGATTGCGGCGATACCTCACATGTGTGATTTGAAGACCATTTACATATGCGGGCGCGACTTGCGTATGCGTTTTCTTTGCTGCGCGAGCTCGCGGGGACAGGGGCGCTTTAAAAAAAAAGATGTTTTCTTATTTATTTTTATTTTTTTACTTAATTTTTTTTTGATCACTTTTATTGCTGTCACAAGGAATGTAAACATCCCTTGTGACAGTAATAGGTGGTGACAGGTACTCTTTATGGAGGGATTGGAGGTCTAAAAGACCCCCCAATCCCTCCTTTGCACTTCAAAGTATTCAGATCGCCGAAAACGACGATTCTGAATACTGTATTTTTTTTTAAACTGGCGCTATTGGCAGCCGAGTAAACCAGAAGTGACGTTGTGACGTTGCTTCCGTGTTTACATACAGGAGACTGGAACGAAGCCGTTTCTGGCTTCGTGCCATTCTGTGTCTAGACACCGGAAGAGGCGGATCACGGATCAGGTCTCCCGGTGGGATGGGAGGCCCGGTAAGAGCGGCGGAAGGCGGCGGGAGGGGGGGGTGTTCCCTCCCACTCCTCCGGTATAACAGCCGAACAGCTTTTAGCTGCATCGGTTGTTATCCCCGGAAAGCCGACCGCCCGCTCTAAAAAAACGGTACCGGATGATGCCTGCAGTGGAATGACGTCACCCGGAAATCAATTTTACCGGTCGTATGTAGCGATTAATTTCAGCACCCCTACTACATACTAAGACTGGGGTGCCATTAAAGGTCATGTGCATGTAAAGGCAGGCACCCCAATACTTTTAGTGTAAGTCCATCTAGTTCAACCAATAGAAGAGAAAAAAAAAACATTTATATAATCATATATATACAATTTTATACCCCTGATCCCCCAAGAGGCAATCGGAGGCAAATAAATAAACTCCATCTAGATTTGTCTAGGAAGCATATAAACTCAAGGATCAGGATTCCCAACTTTAGCCAGTGTGGCTTCATATAACTGAATCCATAAACGTCTGTTAAACCAAAAATGCCAGCTTTAAATAGTAAGAGCCCTTAGGGCTATATCATAATTGGGTCTGCCAGCACATGCTGGTGCCCAGACTAATGTTTAATAATAGAACAGTCTTACTAATAATATATACTCTGAATCCATTGGTAAAAGGTGAAGATTCTTAGCTTCTCTTCTATAAATGCACATTAATCTCACAGGCAGGAACCCTTATATGTGTAACATTGTGTATGATACATGTACTTTGTTAGAACGGGTTCAGTGGAATGGAAGGTTAAAAAAGCTACAGCCTGAGAGGTAGTGAAATTGTAGACAGGCAAGACAAAATAAATCTGGTAGAATCTGGTAGCCGTATTAGGATTAGGACTAGCCATTCTCAACCAGGGTTTCAAGGAATCCCAGAGGTTGCTAGGGGTTCCTTGAACAGTGGCAGATTGACCTTCCATCTTATGGTGCCAGCATAGTTCCAAGGCCAACGTCATTTGGCAAAGCCAACAGCATGGCACTAACGATCATTCTTTCCACTGGCTACAAATGTAAGGAGGCACCTCTCTCACTAACAATCTGTACGGATGCCCTTCTGCCAATGTGATGAACATTCTTTCTCTCACTTAGCACATATAACTTCTTGATCTTATCAGTGTACTGTGAGCTGTAGATATAATTTGTAGCAGGGGTTCCCAGAGACTTGGAAATTATTTTAAGGGTTGCTCAGGGATAAAATGGTTGAGAAAGGCTGGTTTAGACACCAGGCTGTTTCCATCTGCAAGACAATACAGCATACTTGAGCACTCTTTTGCAATAGCTGAGGGCAGGGCTGCTGATAGGGGGGGGCCACCAGTCCTCTTGTAGGGGGCCCGCTCTCACAGGGGGGCCCGGGGTCACAGGGGGGGCCCAAACAGGAGAGGAAATCAGTGTGGTCGGATGGGGGGGCAATTACAGGATGCCCTATGTGACTCTCTGCAGCGGCTGGAAACCGGTTTCTCTCCCTCCCGCCGACTTTCAGCTGCTGCAGGGGGAGACACAGACACAGCTGATGGCTTCCCTGTCCAATGAAAAAAATAACAAATTGTAACCCTGTATTGTTTTAATCCCTTGTAAAATTTAATAAAATTCTTGTAAAAAAAATTGTAAAAAAAATAATTTGTATAAACTGTAACATTTTTGTTTTCAATACATTATTTTTATTTATTTTTTTAATTATGAAATGTTTTTGTTCAAAAATGTAAAAAAAAATAATTAAAAAAGGGCTAATTCACACAGTTTCTCTGTTATCTTTGTGTCTGCTAAGAATGATTTTAGTATATTTTTAGTGAAAATTTTGTTTTGATATATTTGAGGGGGGCCCTGCCAGGTAGGCTGTATGGGGCCCTGTGATTTCTAACAGCAGCCCTGGCTAAGAGCAATAAAGGCTTGTGAAAGTCATGATGAGCGCTTGCAGGCATGTTGCTCACAGCATTTTCGCATGAGTAATTATGCTTTTTCCAAAAAGTTTGCACGATGGCCAAAGGAAAATGTTGTGGTTAGTCTAACCTGTGAATAGAACCAATATGGGGTATTCAATTCTTCAAGACCTATATACCTGTTAATTGGGGGTCTTAAACAAAAGAAAAAAGTTGGCAAACAGGTAAGACCAGAGATCCACAATAAGACATAAAGGACATTTGAATGAAATCTTTTGCAATATTCATTAAAAGGCATATAACTTAATGAGACCCTGTCACTAGAACAATCTTTTTTAACAAAACATCTTTCCATAACCTTATATGTGTATTTACCATACCTTCAGAGGGGTACCTAGCCTACTTGTCACCCAGGGTGATTGTATTTTATGATACACACAGAGCTCCATGTTTCAAAATTATTTTCAGTAATAATCGTGAAATTTTCAGTAATAATAGTGAAATTAAACAAATATGAATAATGGACAGATAAATAAAAAATAGAGACTAAAGCCGGGTACACATGATCGGATTTTCCGCGGACAAAGCGTAGGACTTTTGTTCAAAGGGCGTTGGCCATGAGCTTGTCTTGCATACAAATTGCAAATAATTGTCTGCCAACAAACACGAAACTAAACTACATGGTTTTTCCGCTCTTTAGCGCCACCCCCTTTGGGCAACTTCTGCTAATGTTGTGTTATGGTTAGCATTGCTTCTAAGCATGCGTGTTTGTACTTTGGATTTTTGTCCGAAGGACTTCTGTACACACGATCGGATAATCCGACAACACACATTTGTTGTCAGAAAATTTTAAAGCATGCTATCCAACATTTGTTGTCGGAAAATCCGACAACAATTGTCTGATGGAGCATACAAACAGTCAGATTTTCCGACAACAGCCTGCCATCACACAATTCCCGTCGGAAAATCAGATCGTGTGTACGAGGCTTTAGAGTGCTGCAAGCAGAATTCCATGATAACCCTAACTAATCCTAAAGTGGAACTTGAGGCCAGAATTAAAGATAGGCGAACAGACAGGAATTTTATTGCAGAAGAGACATACTTTGCCTCTTCTGCATTGAAGTTACTTACCTGTCTGTCCGCCCCTGTACAGTAAGCTCACTGTACAAATTTGTCAATGCCGAACATGACTGAATTCCCACGCATGTACAGGATTGACGTCACCACCGCTCAGACAATGACAATGACTGGTGATCGAGACCCGGAAGCCGGCCACCCGAAGATGTCAGCAGCCGGGCGGGGAGCTCGGGGACACTGCATCACTGGAGCCAAGGTGAATATAGTTCCACTTTAAAAATATTCCCCCCCTCCACTCAAACAGCTATACTTACTAACCTGTGTCCAGTCATGTGATCCAGCTCCCCTGTGTCAGCCAGTGGTGGATGCAGGGGAGAGGAGGAAACGCCAACAACAGATGGACTATTGAGGCCTATGGGTGATGTCACCGTTGCAGGCTTTAACAGCCATTGCAGAGCGCTCTCTCCCCTGCAGGTACCTGGTGACACAGGGAGGGGGTGGCATGTAGATAAGTAAGTTTACACATCTTTCTTACACAGGTTAGCAAGCATACAGTAGGTGTTAGGAGAGGGGTGGAGTATTTTACGATTAGGGTTACCATGGTTCACGGATCCAATCTCGGACACAAGATTGGATCTTTGCACCTGATCTTGCCCGCATGTCAGATTTTGAAATGTGACTATATCCGTGCAACTACTGTGTCTGCATCCACTTCTATGGGCAGCTCCAAGGTGGATGCACATACATCAAAAGTGGCTCAGCACAGTGGACAAGTCTCTGGGGCACTGTTACCAACTTTAATGTCAGCCACTATTACTCCCACTAACACCAACAATAAGACACCATTCCTTTCACTGACACCAACAATGGGGCATAATTCTGCTACTTATACCAAGAATAGGGCACTATTCCTCCTCTTACTGACCACAGGCGCTATGTCATTTATTTTATTCCCACTGACCATCAAATCTGAGGGAATGAGGTTGATTTACTGAAGAAAAAATAGTCTGTCACCTTTGCAAGAGCAGTTGCAACCATTTTCCCCAGTGCTTAGTGAATGTGTTGAAGCTCTGCTGATGTCTTTCATCCAATCATGTAGAAGCAAAAATGCATTATTTTTTTTTTTCTTGAACCTGACTGGGTAGTCTTTAAAAATTGAAGCTTCACCACATTCACAAACTATTGGGAAAAATGCACAGTCTATTTACCTTTAGTAAATCAACCCCAATGTCTATGCCCACTGATACTAGAGCATTTTCTACTATCACTAGCCACAATCTGGTCCTCTTTTAGGCCCCTTTTACACTGGGGCGGGCAGGTGCGGTGGCGGTATAGCGGCGCGATTTTCAGCGCCGCTATACCATCGTATTTACCGCGATATTCGGCTGCTAGCGGTGCGGTTTTAGCCCCCGCTAACGGCCGAAAAAGGGTTAATACCGCCTACGGGCGGTATTACCGCGGTGTCCCATTGATTTCAATGGAGAGGAGTGGTATACACACCGCTCCTTTCACCGCTCCAAAGATGCGGCTTGCAGGAGATTTTTTTTCCTCCCGCCAGCGCATCGCCTCAGTGTGAAAGCCCTCAGGCTTTTACATTGAGAATACTGGGGCAGGAGTGTTTCAGGCGTTATTTATGCGCTATTTTTAGCATTAAAACGCCTGAAATACGCCTCAGTGTGAAAGGGGCGTTAGTCTCAGGGACAGTAAACTGGCCCTTTTAAAAAGAAAAAAATAGGTTTTATTGAAAAATACCAGTCAGACAAAAACAAATGCAAATTCAATAGTGACATAGACAATGGATGCAGAGGTAGTATTGCAATACAGATAAAGTCCCATATATCATACAAAGATTACAAAGTAACAACCAGACAGTAAGTAGGACATTATTCATAATATTGTCTGAAACACACTGTCTATGAGTCAGAATGGGTAAAAAAAGTTTCAAAGAAAAATTAAAACTGCCTCTTTATTTAGAAGGTTTGGAGACCCCTGATCTAGAGTTTACACAAGGTTGCTCTAGGCAGCTGAACAGTGCAGTGACTGAATGAAAGGAACATAAGTACTGTATATACTCGAGTATAAGCCGAGTTTTTCAGCCCATTTTTTTAGGCTGAAAATGCCCCCATCGTCTTATACTGGAGTCTGTGTACCTGAGTCCGTGACATGCATATTCAGACGGCGGGCGTCCAGTGTTAAACAGTCACGCCTCCTCCTCGTCCTGTTTCGTGATAGGCGGAACACTCAGTTTCCCAGCAGACACTTTGATCAGTGTTCCGCCTATCACGGATGTCGTCTCGTCCGTGATAGATGAGAGGACGTTTGTGATAGGCGGAACACTAAACACAGTGTCTGCTGGGTAACGTGTTCCGCCTATCACGAAACAGGACGAGGAGGAGGCGCGACTTTTTAACACTGGACACCCGCGTCTGAATATGCATGTCACGGATAATCAGGTACACAGATCGGCAAAGTGAGGCTGCAATGGGCACAGTGAGGTCAGGCTGCAATGGGTACAATGAGGTGAGGCTGCAATGGGCACAGTGAGGTCAGGCTGCAATGGGCACAGTGAGGTGAGGCATGCAATGGGCACAGTGAGGTCAGGCTGCAATGGGCACAGTGAGGTCAGGCTGCAATGGGCACAATGAGGTCAGGCTGCAATGCGCACAGTGAGGTGAGGCATGCAATGGGCACAGTGAGGTGAGGCATGCAATGGGCACAGTGAGGTCAGGCTGCAATGGGCACAGTGAGGTCAGGCTGCAATGCGCACAGTGAGGTGAGGCATGCAATGGGCACAGTGAGGTCAGGCTGCAATGGGCACAGTGAGGTCAGGCTGCAATGGGCACAGTGAGGTCAGGCTGCAATGGGCACAATGAGGTCAGGCTGCAATGCGCACAGTGAGGTGAGGCATGCAATGGGCACAGTGAGGCGTACAAATGGGCACAGTGAAGCTGCAAATGGGCATTGTTGACCCTCTTTTCTACTTACAGTAGCTGCTGCATTCTCACCCTAGGCTTATGCTCGAGTCAATAAGTTTTCTCAGTTTTTTGTGGTAAAATTAGGTGTCTCGGCTTATATTCGGGTCGTCTTATACTTGAGTATATACGGTATATGCTATTGAGAAGAAGGGCATTAAAGGGAACCTGTTACTATTCTCTGCTTTTATTTTAGTTAGAAACTTTAATATATTGTGACTAACTGGAAATTCATCTAACACACTTATCACATTATTCTATCCAATATTTTGCTTTGAGAAAACCCCCCTGGAGTCATGCAGCAGATATATTTTATGAATAGGTCAAATTAACTTAATAAAGATCACTTTACTGCCAAGTATCCCATATTATTTTTGTATGTCATCAATATCTATTTCTTATTATAAAATGAGGCTATGGTAAAATCTAATAATGAAATCAGTCCGGGGGCTCCTATATAAACACACAATATAGAGGTCTGTGATGCATCAATATAGAGTAAATGGAGGATTGGGTATTCAACATTCTTTGAAAATTTTTTCAGATATGCAGATTTGACAAAACTCTGGTAATTCTTGGAATAATACTTTTCTTTAGTAACTCTTGAAAATCACATAATGTCATCTCATTGAGATTAATATGCCTGCGTGAATACCCACTAAACTATAATAACAAACCCCCATAATTAACACCTTGTCGTGATTCTGCGATAATGTAAATCCTTAGACAATTTAATTACCCCATTGTTCCTCACTCTTTTAAGTAATTCCCTTTTTTCTTTGCTCTTAAAGACCGCGTACATTTAGCTTGTGTTTTAGAAAAAAAATGTATAATGCGTTTTTTCATGAACTCAAATTAATTCCTACTATTTTAGATCTTGCAAGGAAGTCCTATGTGATAAATCCCATAACAATCTACTAGTAAAACAGCTAGATAAAGTTTAATACAAAAAAAAACAACAACTAATCTTTATAAGCCCAGGTTCACACTGGGCTGTGAGAGTGAAGCCGTGCGAGTTCAGCTGAACTCACACGATTTCACTCCCGCTGGTCAGTCCCGATTTCGGCCGCGATTACAGGGATATCTGTGCAGGTTTCTGCACAGATGTCAATGTAAATCGCGGCCCGAAATCGCAAAAAGTAGTACAGAAACTACTTTTCGAAATCAGTGCAGCGCCGCAGATGCGGCGTCGCACCGATTAGGACGGTGCCATTGCCGGCAATTTGCGGCAAATATCGCCGTTTTGACATGCGATTTGACATGCCAAATCGTATGTCAAAACGCACTAGTGTGAACCAGGGCTTAATGTGTATTTTTTTGTACTGTCAGCCAAATATCATTATTAGTTGTGGGATTGTTTCAAAGTTCTCTACAAAGGATAGAGAGGGCATATTTGCATTTTAGTGCCGTATTTCAGTTATTGATTTATGTTCCTTAAACTACTCCAAAAGGTCATGTTTTGGGATTATCATCCATGAGAACAGCTGTAATTATAGAGCCAATAACAAAGTAGTAACACCTCTGCAAAATAAATTAAATGCTGAAGACATAGCCTGGGAATACTGGCTGAATAGGCAAATTTAAAGTTTGGAAAACTATACTTACCAAAACTTTTAGCAATGAAAGAACATTTTCCCATGTTTTTTTTTACCAAAACTTTAATTAGCCATGTCATCTATAGCCAGGGGAGGGCTGGGCCAGGGGGCAGGGTGGCAATTGCCTCCCAGGCCACCCTAACTTATGTTCAAAATGTCCGGCAGCCGCTGCCCGCTACCATTTTCTTTTTTATTCTGGTCTAGGAAGTCGGGCCGGGGGCATGGCCATGGCGGCCGTCCACTAGCTGTTGCATTCCAGGAGTTGTAGTCCGCACTCAATCTTCTGGTGGGTGGAAAACACAGCAGCGCAGAGGAAACTACAACTCCCTGGGACCGGATTCTTGAAAGCAGGCAGAGGCAGGGTGTGCCAGGGAGTCGGGCTGCAGGGCTGGGCGCTGGCTGCAACTTGACCCCAGGATCAGGAGCGTTACCCCCCCAGGAAACCGTGGCATGCAAGGACTTGCTAAACTGAGATCGCTGAGGTGAGAGACCCTGACACCCCTAGCTGACCCCCCAGCTCCCCCCCCCATACACCCCATGTAACCTGCCCCAGTGATCAGGCTGCATTGATGGGCACTGGTGAGGCTGCATTGAAAAACCAGGTGGGCCATGGATGGTGAGCTGATTCGGCGGTTCAATGGGCCACTTGACTGGACTTGCCCCCCCAGGCCTAAGGCCGCCAGCCCTCCCCTGTCTATAGCCCCCACTACAGACCCCAGATCAACCAGCAACCTTAACCCTGGGTGCAGGTTTCCACCAACTTTATATTCTTCACTAAGCTGTGCATGGCTTTTTCTCTATAGGTTTTCTCTATAATCTTTAGGCTACTCTCTTGCAAGTACAGATGTTTTTTTTCCATTAGTGTCTATGAAATAAAAGCCAAGCATGTGCAGTACTGTACTCTTGATTGTTTTAGGGGAGGATGAAAGTGTTGCATGGGCTAGCATAGGATTGTCTCTTTGTGGAGGATAGTTACTGAATTAAGGTCTGTAGGAGGGCTATATATTGGATGGGAAGAATTAGGGAAAGCAATTGGGATTAGAATTTTTTGTAAGTACAATTATCCCTTTAAGCAAGTAATCAGTTGCAGCTGCATGACAGAGGGTTATAAGCTGAGCTTTGTTTGCTTATACATTAACGTACACAGTGCATCCAGAAAGTATTCACAGCGCTTCAGTTTTTCCACATTTTGTTATGTTACAGCCTTATTTCAATATGGATTAAACTCATTATTTCCCTCCAAGTTCTACAAACAATACCCCATAATGACAACATGAAAGAAATTTGTTTGAAATTTTTGCAAATTTATTAAAAATAATAAAACAAAAAAATCACATGTACATAAGTATTTACAGCCTTTGCCATGACACTAAAAATTGAGCTCGGGGGCATCCTGTTTCCACTGATCATCCTTAAGATGTTTCTACAACTTGATTGGAGTCCACCCCTGTGACAAAGTCGGAAGTGACGAAACGCGTTGGTGCGTGGCTACACGGCAACTGTATGCTGAGTCTGGGATGGCGATCTAACGTCTATCGAGTAAAGGAGTGGTGAAGACGCAGCCCAGTGCCTCCCGACTTGTACCATGTAACAAAAAAGGTGATTTTCATTTGAATTGATGTACGTGCAATATATATTTTACATAAATTATTTATCCCAAGTGATTTTACACTATTGGAGGCTTCCATCTATATTTTATTCCCCATATGTGGAGTTTATAGCCAGTCAACTAAACAGAGTGAGGCATTTGCAAGAGACTCTTCAATATACTTTGAGCTTTTTTTTCCAAGCACGAGAGTGAACGGCAACAGCATTTGGTGAGCGCTTTTCTTAAAGGGGGTTGATGCCCTGTTTATAACTGGTGGAGGATTTAGGTGGATGTTCATACATACACACATTATATATATATATATATATATATATATATATATATATATATATATATATATATATATATATATATTTATATATATACACATACATACACAGTGGAACCT
Source organism: Rana muscosa (assembly GCA_029206835.1). Classification (NCBI taxonomy): domain Eukaryota; kingdom Metazoa; phylum Chordata; class Amphibia; order Anura; family Ranidae; genus Rana; species Rana muscosa. Next base: position 233,807,206 of record CM055118.1, read on the forward strand.
CGGATTACGAGCATAATCCGTTCCAGGAGAATGCTCGAAATCCAAAGTACTCGCATATCAAAGTGAGGTTCCCCATTGAAGTCAATGGAAACGAAAATAATTTGTTCCGCATTGACTTCAATGGCATGCAATACCGCATTCGGCCAGAGGCGGGGGGCACCGGAGAGCATCAGAAACAGCCAGAAAGGCCTGAGGACAGCTCGGCTGATCTCGGCAAACCTCGAAAATGCCCAGGAACGGAGTATTCCCGTGTTTTTCCGAGTCTTTCTGAGCATTCCCGAACGGCTCCGGCGCCCCTCCACCTCAGGCCAAACCCAGTACTGCAAATCGCTTTGGCCTGAATTCTGCTCGTTTTGCGAGACAACACTCGCAAACCGAGTTAGGATTTTTTTAAATACAGTGCTCGTTTTTTTTTTTTTTTAAATAGAACATTACGGGATAAGAACATTACAGCAAGTGCCTTTGACAGGTCCAGCTTCTCGTATTAATCCGCACAGAACGAAAGATTATTTCTGCAGGGGTATGGGTGGTTCAGAGGACTGAAGATATTAACGAAGAGAGCATCCATCAGCACAAGGGACACTTCTCATTCATTGTAAGTACAGGCGCTTGTGCAGATTAAAAAACAAATAAAAAATAAACTTGAGCTGTAAGCTTTATATGACAATGGTAGACAAATTGTGAATATAAAAGAATATTAAAGAGATTTTAGAATCTATATCAAGATAATAATCTAAATTGTATAATTTTTTTTTCTGTGTTTCCTATTTTTATTTTTTTTATTTAGACTTTACTTTCATTTTGGAAATATTACGACATACATAGAAAAATACATATACATATAAAATCTTACATACCTCCTATATTTAAATTAACCTAACCCATTCCCGCCCCCCCCCCCCCTAGATCTGCTATTTCGCCATCTTAAATTATCTCAGGCCCTTCCCTTTCTATCATAGCTACTGCGTATTTCTCTGTTCGCTTAACCACCTGAGACCTGGGCCATGTTCAAATGACGGCCTCAAGGTGGCTCTATAAATCCGTGAGGCCGTCAATAGACGGCCTCGGCTATTCCGGCCACTGGGGGGGCGCGCGAGCGCCGCCGGCGCATCACTGAGATACAGACAAGGATGTGGATCTCTGTGTGTAAACACAGAGATCCACGTCCTGTCAGGGAGAGGAGACCGATGCTGTGTCCCTTGTACATAGGGACACAGATCGGTCACCTCCCCCAGTCAGTCCCCTCCCCACACAGTATTAATCACTCCCAGGTTACACATTTAACCCCTTCCTTGCCCCCTAGTGTTAACCCATTCCCTGCCAGTGTCATTTTTACAGTAACCAGTGCATTTTTATAGCACTGGTCGCTGTAAAAATGACAATGGTCCCAAAATGGTGTCAAAAGTGTCCGATGTGTCCGTCATAATGTCACAGTCACAATAAAAATCGCTGATCGCCGCCATTACTAGTAAAAAAAAAAAATATTAATAAAAATGCTATAAAACTATGCCCTATTTTGTAAACGCTATCACTTTTGCACAACCCAATCAATAAACGCTTATTGTGATTTTTTTTTACCAAAAATATGTAGAAGAATACGTATCGGACTAAACTGAGGAAAAAAATATAAAAAAAAAAAAATTGGGATATTTATTATAGCAAAAAGTAAAAAATATTGTTTTTTTCAATCGTCGCTCTATTTTTGTTTATAGCGCAAAAAATAAAAACCGCAGAGATGATCAAATACCACCAATAGAGAGCTCTATTTGTGGGGGAAAAAAGGACGTCAATTTTGTTTGGGAGCCTCATCGCACGACCGCGCAATTGTCATTCCAAGCGTTACTATTTGGCTGGAATTGATTAATTCTCTCCGGTGTCAGGTGCCACCTTACCAAACACTTGTAATTAGCTTATATTTTTGTAATATCTGTTGCATAATCATATACTGCTCCTATCATTTGTTTTTCATCTAACTTTATTACCAGGTCTTGTTCCCATTTTCCTATAAAAGGTAGGGCCCCATTTCCTTCTAGTTCAGTCAATATATCGTACATTTGCGACACTCCATGTTTCATAGGCGTTTTGATGTTGCAGATTGGGTTCAATGTTTTCTCCTCTCTGACTGGTTGAGGAATTGTGCTAACGAAATGTTTAAGTTGTGTGTATTCCCATTCATTTACCGCCTGCCACCCATACTTTGTGATTAGTTCAACTCTTGGCCTTATTTTTCTTTGTGTCATTATATCTTTTAATTGTGCTTTCCCTAATAACTTTCCCATCCGTGTCCCATTACCTGGGGTAAAAAAAACTTGTTCCTGTTAACGGAATTAATGGGGAGTTGTATTCCCACTTTTCCCGTCTATATATTCTATCCCATACTTTAAATAACATTTTTGTTAAATCATGTGTTTCCGAACTGTGCACTCTATGTTTCGGTGGAATCCAAATACCTTTCCCTAGTGATGTCGTGTACAAAGTGTTTTCCATTTTTACCCATCTCTTATTTGTGTTTATATTTGCCCATTCTAATAACCTTGCCATTATTACCACCGTATAATATCTTTTAATATCAGGGGCCGCCAATCCACCTTTGTTTTTCTTACTAGACAGGAGCACATAACTTACTCTGGCTTTTTTGTTCTGCCAGATATACTTCAAAATTATTGTTCTCATAACTTTAAAAAAACATTGCGGTATCTCTATCGGGAGCATTTGAAATTTGTATAAGATTTTTGGTAGAATAACCATTTTTAGTAAATTTATCCTTCCTATCTAAGAGATAGGTCTCCTCGATAGGTTTTTAATATGTTTTCACTTCATTTAATAATGGAACATAGTTAGCACCATATATTTTTTAGGAGTAGGGGTTAATTTAATTCCCAAATAAGTCAGTGCTTCTGTCTCCCAGGAAAACGGAAATTCCTGTTGCAGCGCTAAATACAGTGCTCGTATTGCGAAACGCTCGTTAACTGCGTTACTCGCAATCCGAGGTTCCACTGTATATATATATATATATATATATATATATATATATGTATATATATGTAGCGGCCTCACCCTCTCTCTTCTTTAATGGTTACTTTGGCTTCGGTCTAGGGGCACCTTGAAGGGGAGAGCGAGGTGCGCCACGGCCCATGTCCTCTAGATTACAGCATGTAGAGGTGAAGGCCAGTATCAGATTATATTCGGGCTGTGTATACGCTCAGAGCCAGGTCTGTTCTGCTGATAACCCCCCCTTTGCTCCCAGTAATTGGAGTACCACACACTGAAAAAGGTCCAACACTTTTTTATTCCATAACGGCAAACAAATAGTCCTTTGCGAGCAGACAGTTTGAGATCCATAGAACAGTTCAGTATTGGTGGGGAGTAGGTCAAGGCACAATCCTCAAAGAAACTAAACCGTTGAGGTTTCACCAACGGTTGCTAAGCACAGTGGCTGTTAAATGGACCTTTGGTACAGAGTCTCTTCCAGCGACTCTAGTGAAAAGGAACTGGAGTTACCTTCGCTACGTTGCAGCCCCTGTCAGGGGGAAGACATCCCTCCAAGGGAGTTACCAGAGGCCCCGCCGTCACCGGATTAATGCTGTACCGGGCTATTCGGAAGGGTTACACTCCCCGGCCTCCTCGCCTCAGATACGGGTCCCAACACCTTAGGTCCCCTCGGACTCCTCCACCCTCGCGGAACCCAGTCGAAGTTACTGGGTCCCAGGCCTTGGCCGTAGTACCTCACCCCAGGCTTAAGGTGCCTGGGATGGACTCCATCCCTCGCTCCGGCCAGGTCAAGGGCACTTGGGCCCGGAAGTCCGGAATGCCAGCACCCAGGCTGACGGTGCCTGGGCGCGGCCACGTCCTCCAACTCTGAACCCCCGGTCAGCGGGTCCGCCCCTTTTATCTCCTCTCCATTTGCGTCACAGCGGGTTCCACGCCCCGCTGTACCGGTGCCAGGAAAGGACAAAAAGGAACAGCCTTGCGGTGCAGGTTCAACTCCGACCCAGGGCGACAACGCCACCTGCAGGCCACAGGGAACCTTGCACCACCAGAGTCCTCCAAGAACCACAAAAGGGATTCTCAGATTCCCTAACAATTAGTACATCTGGGTTAAATAACCCACATGCTCCCCCCCAAATTTAAATACCCGCTACACTCTCCCCCTGTAATTTGACACTGGTCCCCAGTGTCTGGTCCAAACTCACACCCCACAAAGGTGGTGCATAATCTCCGCCCAGAGACTAAACCATAAAAATTAGCCCTGAATTGTGCCAAGACCTAGAATGGGAAAGGGAAAATATAAAACAGTAGAACCATAAAACTTTCAATAAAACACTTCTGACATTTACACATGCACCATCCTCCCTCTGACTATCTAAGGACCACCCACACTAAGCAGCCTTGACAGATGAATCTCCTGCAGAAGGGGAAAAAAAAAACATCCTACCACAATGTGTGTTTTCTTGGAATGAACGGGCCTCTCCTTGAAAAGGCCCATTCGCTCCAATGAGTATGGTGATGCAAGTGTAAAAAAAAAAAAAAAAACAGTCATTGTGCAGCACTGCCACCTGGTGACAGTGCCACGGTAATGACACTTGGCCAAATCCTCCAGACAACTTTCCTTCTTCTTTCACTGTGTCTACACTAACTACACCCCAATGTCATTATTTTCTTTGCAGTGCAGGGAGAAAAAGGGAGAACAAATAGTAACAGCTCCCATTTCTCCAAAAGAGTAAAACGCCCAAATCAAAAAAAAACTAGGGCACAGTCCTCATGTTCCGGCAAGTTCAGCAATGAACAATAATAGAGCATACAGGAGTCTTTTCCTCCTAAAGGTAGAACTTTGGGTGTGGCAGGAACAGGGGCTTCAGGTGCTTATTGAAAGTCTCCACATTATATTCAATGTTCTCTCCGTCTTTGCGACAAACAAGCACCTTGTCCGCATGGATGTGCCGACCCAACATCCACTCCGCTTTACAGTCCTTGAACTTCTTGGACACGGGGGATGAGCATGAAAGATATCGGCGAGCATGGGGCACTTTGAGCTTTTCCCAGACAAACTCATCATACCATCGCTGCCGCAGGACCTCCACTTCAAAAAGCAAGTCCCGGGGTAGGTATGGGTACTCCCACCCATATTCACGGGCAACTCTCTGACAGAAGAGCCGCTGTAGCCGGGCCAGAGGTGGCATTGTGGCACGGTCTCCTTCTCCAGGCTGGACAATGGACTCCGGATGCCGAGGTACTTTAACTACCTCCATTGGCTTGGACCTAGGAGTCCGCAGCAATTAACGTTGCGTTCCCGTCACCGGAACGGATGAAACAGTAGGCGATTCACAGGATGGAAGGGTAGGCAAGAGACCAGATTCCTCCCCGGCCTCCGGGACCTCCACCCGGGGTGTACTATCCCCTGTAAACATGGGCAGATCCCTTGGTGCGCGGAGCGCGGGTAATGGCATCTTGTCCCAACCCTTGCGGTGAAAGACCTCGTCAATCTCGCCATCATCGCCGGCATCTGACAGCGACTCTAGGTCAGAGGTGTTGTACATTTCCGCGGGCAGGTAATTCCCAGTAGATGGAGAATCACCCTCCCTCACAGGCTCCACCGACAATGGACTCCCGACACCTCCAACCACACTCACAGTCCCAACCCCTGGCTCACCTGGGCCTTCAGAAGAACAGGGATGTCCAGGGCTCTTCCCGCCGGATCCATCCAGGCCAGGCAAGCGGCGGGGCGAAGCTCTTCCACGACCATAGGATGCCTGTACAAGGCCAACTTTCCTCTTCGGAGGTAGGAGCAGGGAGCTTGTGGTGACCGAAGCAGCATCCTCGGATTTTTCAATCTCAGTCTCTGTTTGGGCACTCTCTTTGCCCTGGTCAGCGCGCACAGAAATCTCTGCAAAGGCCTGGATCTCCCCTTCCGGAGTGGCGGTACCTGTGAGGCAGTTGAGGTGGAAGGCCCGGGGCCTTTCTGTGAATGGTTCCACCTCAAAAAGAAACTCCTTGCAGGCCTCACATCGCCCGAATGGCTTCAAGCTGACCACCAGTCCCGAGCAGCCGGGACAGATCACACCGAGGGCCTCTATGTCTCTGCATACATACAGAGCCAAATGTCCTCGGGCCTAAGTCTTATTCCTGTATCCGTTATGGAAGCAGCAAAGGAAGTCATCTTCGTGGGGTAAGGAACCAAAATCCACGGGGTACTCGAGGTCATCCGGACTGTCTGCTGCTCCATTGCGCACTGACCAACACGCGCCAGAATCCCCACGTGACTACTTCCACATGGCCAGACTCCTCCCACAGTCTGCAATTGTTCGCGGGCTTTCCGTTCTCCCCGCCTACGAACTGTGCAGCTATGGTGTGCCTCGTGGCGCGCCTGCCAACATGACCGACCTACTCGGAACTCCACCGGGCAGCAAAGTCCAAACACAGACGTTCCCAGCTCCATACACGAAACACACATCCCGGACTTACGAGCCCCCACGTGTAGCGGCCTCACCCTCTCTCTCTTCTTTAACGGTTACTTTGGCTTCGGTCTAGGGGTACCTTGAAGGGGAGAGCGAGGTGCGCCACGGCCTATGTCCTCTAGATTACAGCATGTAGAGGTGAAGGCCAGTATCAGATTATATTCGGGCTGTGTATACGCTCAGAGCCAGGTCTGTTCTGCTGATAACCCCCCCTTTGCTCCCAGTAATTGGAGTACCACACACTGAAAAAGGTCCAAAACGTATTTATTCCATAACGGCAAACAAATAGTCCTTTGCGGGCAGACAGTTTGAGACCCATAGAACAGTTCAGTATTGGTGGGGAGTAGGTCAAGGCACAATCCTCAAAGAAACTAAACCATTGAGGTTTCACCATCGGTTGCTAAGCACAGTGGCTGTTCAATGGACTTTTGGTACAGAGTCTCTTCCAGCGACTCTAGTGAACAGGAACTGGAGTTACCTTCGCTACGTTGCAGCCCCTGTCAGGGGGAAGACATCCCTCCAAGGGAGTTACCAGAGGCCCCGCCGTCACCGGATTAATGCTGTACCGGGCTATTCGGAAGGGTTACACTCCCCGGCCTCCTCGCCTCAGATACGGGTCCTAACACCTTAGGGCCCCTCGGACTCCTCCACCCTTGCGGAACCCAGTCGAAGTTACTGGGTCCCAGGCCTTGGCCGTAGTACCTCACCCCAGGCTTAAGGTGCCTGGGATGGACTCCATCCCTCGCTCCGGCCAGGTCAAGGGCACTTGGGCCCGGAAGTCCGGAATGCCAGCACCCAGGCTGACGGTGCCTGGGCGCGGCCGCGTCCTCCAACTCTGAACCCCAAGGTCAGGGCGTCCGCCCCTTTTATCTCCTCGCCTTGGCGTCACAGCGGGTTCCCCGCCCCGCTGTACCGGTGCCAGGAAAGGACAAAAAGGAACAGTCTTGCGGTGCAGGTTCAACTCCGACCCAGGGCAACAACGCCACCTGCAGGCCACAGGGAAGCTTGCACCACCAGAGTCCTCCAAGAACCACAAAAGGGATTCTCAGATTCCCTAACAATTAGTACATCTGGGTTAAATAACCCAGATGCTCCCCCCCAATTATTTTATTTTTTTTATAGTATAAACTATACATATATTTTGCTATTAAATAACATTTCTAATCATATGAAGTTAATAACAAGAGTCCCCCTTTACATCAGAGTCCACAGAGTTCTTTTACATCTGAACTCGCAGAATTTCCCTTTCACTGTAAAGGGGGACTCTGCAGACTCTGATGTAAGGGAGAACTCAGGGGACTCTGACATAAGGGATGCTCTGGGAACCCTGATTTAAGGGGGAACACTGAGAACTCTGATGTACAGATTGGACTCTGGTGTAAGGGGGGAACACTGTGGCCTCTGGTTTAAAGCTGAAATCTGATGTAAGAGGTGCTCTAAGAACCCTGAAATACCTTAGTGTACTCACTCAGAGGCAGGAGAGAGAAGGAGGTAGACTTCAGACACAGACAGGGATGGATGGTGAGCTCACTCACCCCTTGACAGTCAGCACCTCTCATCCAGATGTATCTGGAAGCCATAGTCCGGTCTGAATGATGTGTCTGGGTTTCAGGCAGTCTGAAACCTGGATGCATGATTCCGAACCCAAACTGTCTGGGTGAATCCCGGACAGGGGGCAACCCTAGTCTAGCTGTCAGAATGCAATAGCACAGCAGGAAGGATTCCATCTGCCTCAATTGTGTGGAAGGGTGAATGAATTTGCATGCACCAAGATGAAGTTGAAAGGCCATCTTAAGCCTTTTTGGCCGCAACACGTTAGCAGTACTGTTGTGTTTTTAAGTTTGAGTTTCTTGTATAATTGCTAATGAGGATTTGAGGTGATTGTAGCCGTATTAATGCAATTGCACCATGAACAATTGAGTACTATCTGTGATACTTTTTTTTATTTGCATTAACATACAAATTCTCAGGATAAGCTTCTAAAAATTTGAATGTTAGTGCAAATAAAAAAGTATCAGGGGCAGTACTCAATTGTTCCTAATAAGTGTTTAAAAGGAATTGTGCTGTGTGTAGAATTATCTTTGGAGGATTGCATTGTATATGGCCAAACAGGGTCCTTGAATCGAGCACCGGAGTTTCCTGACAAAATGTGAAAAATCTGTACATTTCTGACCAATTTGATAAGCTGTTGATATACAGTAGATCACAAGCTATGGGCAGCTTTCCCGACATATGGTGAATCATGTATATGTAGCACACGGACCTTTTCCCTGCCTTTGGCTCCCTTGCAGGTCAAGGCACACCGCGCTATATGCCCGTACCCTCCTGTTTGAAGAGGTTGAGCGGAGTTAACAATTTTGGGTCCTGCAGCAAGTTATCCCATTAGACTGGTTCTCGTCTCCTAGATTGTAGGGACAAGTCTCTATCAGGGATGAGCCGAACACCCCCCTGTTCGGTTCGCACCAGAACCTGCGAACAGACAGAATGTTCGTGTGAACTTTAGAACCCTATTAAATACTAAATATTAAAGTGCTAATTATAAAGGCTAATATTAGGGTTGTCCCGATACCACTTTTTTAGGACAGAGTACAAGTACCGATACTTTTTTCCAAGTACTCGCCGATACCGATACTTTTTTTTTCAATGTCATGTGACAGTTTGACAGGTGGCTGGCACTGATAGGCGGCACTTATGGGCACTGACTGGTGACTGGCGCTGATGGGCACTAATAGGTGGCACTGATGGCACTGATTGGTGGCACTCATGGGCACTGATTGGTGGCACTCGTGGGCACTGATTGGTGGCACTCGTGGGCACTGATAGGTGGCACTGATTTCACTGATAGGTGGCACTGATTTCACTGATAGGTGGCACTGATAGTGCTACCAGTGCCACCTATCAGTGCCCACAAGTGCCACCTATCAGGTGGCACTGGTAGATGGCACTGATTGCACTGATAGGTGGCACTTGTGGGCACTGATAGATGGCACCAATAGGTGGCTGGCACTGAAATGCTGCAAAAAATTACACAGGAAAAAAAAAACTGCAAAAAGCTGCAATGCCCATCTTGGTACACCCTGCACTCGGCTGCAGTAAGCAGCAGCAGACATCTTGTTACACCCAGCCCATATAGCTCGGGAGCTATCGGGAGCATTTGCGCGAGTACAAGTACTCGCGCAAATGCTCGGTATCGGTCCCGATACCGATACTAGTATCGATATCGGGACAACCCTAGCTAATATGCAATTTTTTTGTCCTAAAAAGTGTTTGGGGACCCGGGTCCTGCCCCAGGGGACATGTATCAATGCAAAAAAAGGTTTAAAAAATAGACGTTTTTACGGGAGCGGTGATTTTAATAATGCTTAAAATTAAAAAATAAAAGTGAAATATTCCTTTAAATTTGTACCTGGGGGGTGTGTATGATATGCATGTAAAGTGGCGCATGTTTCCCGTGCTCCCCATGTTGAGGGCATGTGGCCTGGTACGGTTCAGGAGGGAGGGGGGCCGCTCTCTCGTCCCCCCTCTTCCCCTGCGGCCGGCCAGGTTGCGTGCTCGGATAAGGGTCTTGTATGGATTTTTGGGGGACTCCACGCCATTTTTTTTTTATTTGGGGTGGAGTTCCCCTTAAAATCCATGCCAGATCTCAAGGGCCTGGTATGGATATTTAGGGGGAACCCCACGCCATTTTTTTTAAAATTTGCGGCGGGTTCCCCTTAATATCCATTCCAGACCTGAAGGGCCTGGTAATTGAATTTGGGGGAACCCCCACGCTTTTTTTTTTTTTTTATCAATGACTTTTCTATGTATTGATTAAAGCCGACAATTCATTAATAGCCGTAAGTGAGTTTTAAATGACTTTTTTTCCTTCAAAAATGACACTTTGTGCAGGGACAGTTCTAAGCACGGGAAACATGCGCGACTTTACAGGCATATCATACACACCCCCCAGGTACGAAATTTAAAGGAATATTTCACTTTTATTGTTTCAGTTTAAGCATTATTAAAATCACTGCTCCTAAAAAAACGGCCGTTTTTAAAACTTTTTTTTGCATTGATACCTGGGGCAGGACCTGAGTCCCCAAACACTTTTTAGGACAATAACTTGCATATTAGCCTTTATAATTAGCACTTTAGATTTCTCCCATAGACTTTTCGAATTTGCCGCGAATACCCAAATTTGTTCGCTGTTCGGCGAATGGGCGAACAGGCAATGTTCGAGTCGAACATGAGTTCGACTCGAACTCGAAGCTCATCCCTAGTCTCTATTTCTCCCCAGGAAGGCCAATGTCCACACCACTTTAACTCCAACGCTGAGTTTATTTTTATAAGCAAAGTTCAAGTTCAGCAGACAGGAAAGGTGGATGAGAGAAAGGACAGTAAGGTTTGGGAGATGGGTCCAGGCACAAACTGGTAAAATAGTTGCTACTCGATCCCGAGTAGGTTTAGCTCACCCGGATAGTCCCCTGTAAGAGTGGATCCTAGCAGCCGGAGTGATGATCGAACATTCACTTTAGGTTTCCTAGAGATACGACCGGGAGATCCTCTGCCACAGAATTGGTAAGTCCCAAACTTCTCAGCAATTGCAACACTAGGACAGGTGCCAATGATAGCACATTGCAAGGCCTGTTATGGATTTTTGAATCCCTTGAGAAGGTAACCAGGCCTCTCTTTCACCGTGAACTCTCACCGGTCCATCAAAAAGGTCCTCCCCCGATCTCCTCTTCTTAGAGCGGGTCCACCCTTTCCCGGGCACCCTGGGATTCTTCTTAGAGAGACTAGGCCCCAGCTAAAGTTGCTGGGCCTACTAGTGGAATTGCAGCCCCAGGCTAAAGGTGCCTGAGACTGATACACGAGCGCACCCCTGGCCTGGAGGGCCGGGTGGCGCGAACCGCTCACACTCCAGACTCCCGACTTGACCCCCAAAAAGATGCCGTCTGTCCCTTATGTATCCTCTCCCAGCATGCACAGCAGGCCAACCACGCCCACCGCACCACTGCCGATAGAGGACATCCTAAGGCATAGCAATGTCACCCACAGTTCAACCCTGGCCTGATATGGCAGTGCCACCTACAGGCCACAGGGAACTGCACGTCAGGTTTCATCACATAGGCAGAAGTGAGTACTAACAAATCAAAGTGGTCTGAGCCTGGCTACTAGCTCAGACCAACCCCTAAATTTAAGTACATAGCACCCCTAAAAAGTAAAGGGGCGCTACATATACAAATGTTTGAGTGAAAGCAGAATTTTCTGAGGGGTCTGAACTTGGCACACTAGTGATCAGCATCCCTTGTATATGGCTGGATTTTGCAGTACAAGGACACCATGACCTTTACAACTCTCAGCAATATTTTGTGGACTTGCTCCAAGGACTAATGATATCTAGCTTAACATATACAAACGTTTGAGCTCCGTGTTATGCAGTTTCTTTCTTCCAAAATATCCAGATTAGTTACTTCTGTGGGTGTTTATGGTATGTAATGTGTTCAGACTACACACAGACTAGTTATTTATGAAGGCTGGTTCTAAGTAAGGCTATCCATACACACTTCGTTTTCTCTCATTCAGCCCACGCCTGATAGGATGCAGTCACAGTTCAGCTGACAATTTTCCACTCAACTCAACTGAAAATTCAAATGAGTCAGGTGGAGACTTGTTGGTCAAACAGTGACTTCACCCATGGCAAGAATTTTGGCTGATTCCTGCTGAATCAGCCAAAATTTGAGCCATGTACGTCCACTACAAGAGATAGGGTCGGTTTTTAGCACATGTCCTCCAGGCTAGTTTTAATGTCCTCCAGGCTAGTGACTCTGTGAGGGAGATTTACTAAAACTGTTGCATGCAAAATCTGGTGCAGCCCTGCATAGAAACCGACAGGGGTGGCACCAGACAATTTTTTCTTTGGTGGGGGGGGGGGGTTCTTAAAGTATGAGTGGGGGAGCTAATGTGGAATGCACAGTGCTGTGGGCATGGCAAAATGGGTGTGACCAACAAGTGGACTTGACTAGTAAGGGGATGTTTCATCATGGTCTATGGCTTGTAGTGTAACACTTTTCTCCCTTTGTATAGACCAAATAAGACCTGGGCCGTGGCAAAAATGGGTGTGGTCAGCAAGTGGGCACGACTAGCAATTGGATGTTTCTTCATGGTCTATGGCTTGTAGTGTAACACTTTTCTCCCTTTTGTATAGACCAACTAAGAACTGGGGGTGAACTGAACAGACTGTGGGATTAAACACAGTCCAGCTGGGGCCAAAAACGAAAATCCCCAGCTTGTGTCAAATTCAACAATGACCCCCAGCACAGCAAAATAATTAACTCACAGAACCCAACAATATTTAACCCACAGTAGAACACAGAAATTACCCCTAGCACAGCACAGTAATTAACCAGAGCATGGTTCAATACTTAATACTCAGCATGACACAGTAATTAACCCCCACCAGAATTGCACAACAATTAACCCTCAAATTTGCACAAAGAATAGCCCCCAAAATTGCACAACAATCAGCCCCCAACACTGCTCGATAATAAACCCACAGCATGTCACAACAAATAAACCCCCCCCCCCCCACAAAAAATGCAGCCCAACCCTACACTTCCTCTATAAAATTGTACAAATGGATTTATAAATGCAACGGTGGTGCAGCCCTGTATAGAAACCGACAGGGGTGGCACCAGAATTTTTTTTTTGGGGGGGGGGGGGCTATGGTGGTGCTTAAAGTATGAGTGGGGGAGCTAATGTGGAATGCACAGTGCTGTGGGCATGGCAAAATGGGTGTGGCCAACAAGTGGACTTGACTAGTAAAGGGATGTTTCATCATGGTCTATGACTTGTAGTGTAACACTTTTCTTCTTTTGTATAGACCAAATAAGACCTGGGGCGTGGCAAAAATGGGTGTGGCCAGCAAGTGGGCACGACTAGTAAGTGGATGTTTCTTCGTGGTCTATGGCTTGTAGTGTAACACTTTTATCCCTTTTGTATAAACCAAGTAAGACCTGGGGGTGAACTGAACAGACTGTGGGATTAAACACAGTCCAGCTGGGGCCAGAAATGAAAACCCCCAGCTTGTGTCAAGTTCAACAATAACCCCCAGCACAGAAAAATAATTAACTCACAGAACTCAACAATATTTAACCCACAGTAGAACACAGAAATTAACTAGGGCATGGTTCAATACTTAACACTCAGCATGACAAGGTAATTAACCCCCACCAGAATTGCACAACAATTAACCCTCAACTTTGCACAAAGAATAGCCCCCAAAATTGCACAACAATCAGCCCCCAAAATTGAACAACAATTAGCCCCCAACACAGCTCAATAATAAACCCACAGCATGTCACAACAAATAACCCCCCCCCCCCACAAAAAATGCAGCTAAAACCTACACTTCCGCTATAAAATTGTACAAATGGACTTATAAATAAACGGTAAAACATATAAATGAATATCCAGTTAAAATCAACCAATGTATTGCAATATAATAGTGATGGTGTCACCCTCTCTGCAAAAGTTAGGAAATATTGCAGAAATCAGGACGACTCATATGATTGGGTATGTAGTTGCCATCATCCCTTGTATTGTGAAGAAGTATGAAAAACCTCTATTGTGGGATTTTTAAGGCAACAAAACAGAAATTTCAAGTGAAAAAATTAATTTATTATACAAATAGATAGAAAAATGCATTCATTGGAAGTTCCAACATATTGCATTTAAATATTAAAAACATTGTAATTTTGAAGAGAAAGATATAGTGATACTGTCCGCCCTAGCGTTCGGAGACCTCCATATCAACTGGTGGTAACAGAAAAGTGGTTCATCCAACGCATTTCAAGTGGTCATATTTAAACAATCTTCATCAGGGATTTTGTATCACTATCTATAATAAATCAAAAAAATACATTTATTTTAGAAAACATTATGAAAGTTGAATCACCTTCCAAACACCCGGAAACTATCCATAGGTGTGCATAGATAGTGATTTACTTTTCAATTCATAAACCCTCAAATAGCAGATGCATTCTGGTCTCAGCAGGGAAGGTCCCCAGACAATCACATAATATACCCCTTTATCTATAGGAAGGGCGGATAAGAAAATCAAAAAGAATGGCACTTGAAGATAAGTAGTATCTTGGATGCTGTATAAATGCAAAGTGACAATCAAAAACAGGGTACTTGTCAAGAAGGGCAAACCAGTACTCAAGATGGTGGAGGAATGTCTGTGCATAGGTCTCCCGCGAGTGGTACTGTTTGGCACACACGCATGTGCGGTAGCGGCACGCGGGCGCGTGCGGGGTCACGCACGCGGTGACAGTTCTTGGTGCCAAATGGGGCTATTTAAAGGGACTGATGCCTGGGCTCCTTGCTGTTGGGTCTACAGCGTTACCTGAGACCTACCTGCTACCTGTTAAACGTTCTGCTTACCTGTTCCTGTGACCCGGCTTGTTCCTGATTACTCCTGCCTTCTGCCTGCCTTTGACCCCGGCTTGTTTTGACTACGCTTCTGCTTCTTCCTCTGGACTGCCTGCTGCCCACCTATTACTGACCCGGCCTGAACCACGACTCTGCTTCTGCTTCTGAATCTGTACCTGATCCGCCCGCCTGTGTATGACCTGGCCTGCCTGGACTTGCTTGTGCTCTGAACTACAGAACACCTTCCCCGCTGACTGCTGCTTCCGGATTTCAGTACCTCTGCCTTCAGCCTGTCTGCTGCTCCAGCCATCTCCTGCACTGCTGGCATCTCTACAGAGTCTCCTGAAGCTCAGCTCAGCTCCTGCACCAGTGTTCCTGCCAGGCGCTTGTGCGACTCTGTACTCTCGAGCCTCCTGTCTGCACTATCAGGGGTTCCAGAGTCAGAGGTGTAAAAAAAGCCACTCCCTGCATATCAGGCTCTACCATCAGGTACGCGACAGTACCGAACAGCCATGTCCGAGCCTGCGCAGGGAGCCAACCCGATGGAGAAACTATGTCGGCACCTTGATGGCTTAACCCAGGTTGTCAGAAGTTTGCAAGTAGGCTACACCCGACTGGAGAGCCGAGTTCAGGCCTTATCCACTCCAGCCTCCACCTCTGCTGGCACTTCTACTTCACCCTCAGTAATCATATTGCCTCCAGAACCCAAGGTCCCCACACCTGAGAGATTTTCAGGGGAACAAAGTAAATTCAGGGCCTTCCGGAATGCCTGTGAACTCTTTTTTGCTTTACAGCCACAAACTTTCTCCCTTGAGACCACCAAGGTGGGTTTTGTTATCTCCCTCTTGTTAGGTGAGCCGCAAGCCTGGGCTCACCGCCTCATAGAGCAAAAGGACGTTTCTCTTAACAATCTGGGTACCTTCTTCCAGGCCATGTCTCAATTATATGAGGACCCTCACCAAGCCGCCACCGCAGAAGCAGCCCTGCACTGAATTCAGAAGATGGAGTTCAGACACGAACTGGAATGATGTTGCATTATGCTACCAATTCCGCTTGTGTCTCTCAAAGTCAATTAAGGATGAACTGGCACGTGTAGGTGTTCCTGGGACCTTGGATACCCTTATTAATCTGACCATTCAAATTGACAGACACCTAAGAGAACACAGGTCAGAACGGGCCGTCTCGCCCAGTCTGGATGTTGCCTCGGGTACCCAATTTCCCTAACCCGGCTCCCCTGGCTCCAGCGACTTCCACCACTGACAATTCTGAACCTATGCAGTTGGGCTTACTCCGCCCCTCACTCACGCCAGAGGAGCGTCAACGTCGGCGAACTAACAACCTATGCCTTTATTGCGGAGAACCCGGACATTATGTAAGGACTTGCCCCGCAAAGCTCCGTAAGTGCTTCTCCATTCCTTCTGTTCATACACCTGTTGTACAAAATAACTCTACTCATCTGGCAATTCCTATTCTCTTACAGCTCCCAGGAGGGAATACCCAGGTCAACGCTATAATTGATTCCGGAGCCTGCAGCTGTTTTTTGGACTTTTCCTTTGCCACCAAGTACCACATCCCTCTGCGTCCTAGGGCTAAGTGACTTTCTGTACACTTAGCCGACTGATCAGTCTTAAAATCCAGATCAGTCACACAAGAAACCTTGCCTTTGACCACGACCATTGCCTGTAATCATCGGAAACTATTGTGCCTGGATGTCATCGAGTCTCCCCTGTTCCCCATCATCCTGGGCATGCCCTGGCTACAGGCCCATAACCCACAGATCAATTGGATCACTGGGGAGATCAGTTTCTGCTCCCCCTACTGCCAGCAACACTGCCTGCAGGAAGTTTATGTGTACCCCCTCCTTCTTTGCTCTGCATGGACTCTGATACCGAGACCCACCAATCTGTTCCCGAAGTGTACCATAACTTCTTGGACGTCTTCAGCAAAAAGGGGGCTGAGACTCTTCCCCCACACAGGTCTTATGACTGTCCAATTGAGCTCCTCCCCGGGGCCAAAATTCCCTTTGGCAGACTTTTCCCTTTGACGGAACTTGAACTTGAAACCTTAAAAGCCTACATTGGTGACAACCTTAAAAAAGCATTTATCCGTCCATCCACCTCACCGGCAGGAGCAGGGATTTTCTTAGTCAAGAAGAAGGATCACACCCTCCGTCCCTGCGTGGACTATCGAGAGCTCAATAAGGTGACAATTAGAAAACCAGTACCCCCTTCCTTTGGTACCTGAACTATTTCAGAGACTGGGGTCCGCAGTTATCTTCACAAAACTGGATCTCCGTGGGGCCTACAACCTGGTATGCATCCAAAGCGGTGATGAATGGAAGACTGCCTTTCGCACCCACTTCGGGCACTTTGAATATTTAGTGATGCCCTTTGGATTTTGCAACGCCCTTGCTACATTCCAGCATTTTCTGAATGATATTTTTAGAGACTATCTTGATCTATTTGTCATCATATACCTGGACGATATCCTTATCTTTTCCCCTTCTCTGGACAAATACCGGGAACACGTCAAGAATGTGCTCAAGCGGCTTTGAATGCATGGTCTATATGCTAAACCCGAGAAGTGCGAGTTTGACCGCCAAAGTATTCAGTTCCTGGGGCTAATCATTTCAGTGGAAGGTATCAAGATGGACCCCCAGTAAGTTACTACTATTCTTGACTGGCCGATGCCCGTGGATAAGAAGGGCATTCAGTGCTTTGTCAGGTTCGCAAATTTCTACAGGAAATTCATCAGAGGATTTTCGACCATCATCGCCCCCCATAACCAACCTAACCAAGCAGACTGTCCAGTTTCATTGGTCCCCAGAAGCCCAAGCGGCTTTTGAAACCCTCAAGAACTTGTTCACTTCCGCATCTGTTCTAAGACACCCTGACGCGGCTCTGACATACATCCTGGAGGTGGACGCTTCTGAAACGGCATTTGGAGCAGTCCTCTATAAGGAAGGGGCCCAAGGCCCTTCTGCACCCGGTTGCTTTTTTTTCCCGCAAGCTATCAGAAGCAGAAAGGAATTATGATGTGGGGGACCAAGAGTTATTGGCAATCAAAGCAGCACTTGAGGAATGGCGGTACCTCTTGGAGGGCGCAGCACATCCAATCCTGATCTATACAGACCATAAAAACTTGGAATACCTGAAAGTTGCCAAGAGGTTGAAACCACGTCAGGCCAGGTGGGCAATTTTCTTCACCAGATTTTAGTTTCACATAACGTATAGGCCGGGGTCGAAGAATACCAAGCCTGACGCCCTCTAACGTATGTTCAGTGACTCAGAAACTCCTACACTTCCGGATACCATCCTGTCTTCAGGGAACTTTCTTCTGCTGCAAGGGGACCTACTGTCCTGAATCAGGCAAGCTTCCATGGGAATTTCCCCTTTACCAGGTACAGATCTGCAGCCTAGAGACAGACTCCTGTGGTACAAGGACAAAATTTTCATACCCGAGGACGTACGAGTCATCGTTCTTAGTTCTTGCCATGATCACGAGCTGGCCGGTCACTTCGGGGTACTCAAAACCTCTGAACTCTTGCAATGCACGTTTTGGTGGCCACAGCTATTAAAGGACTGCAGGAGCTATGTGGAGTCGTGCGCCACGTGTATCCAAAATAAGGGGAGAAAGTCTAGAGCTTGGGGTCTATTAAAACCACTGCCCGTCCTAGAGAGACCATGGAGGAGGATCTCCATGAATTTCA
This sequence comes from Rana muscosa, assembly GCA_029206835.1. Taxonomy (NCBI): domain Eukaryota; kingdom Metazoa; phylum Chordata; class Amphibia; order Anura; family Ranidae; genus Rana; species Rana muscosa. The sequence goes on from CM055118.1 coordinate 233,825,782, forward strand.
TCGTGGAGCTTCCCCCTTCTGAGTTCTTCACCACTATCTTCGTGGTAGTGGATAGACTATCAAAGATGGCACACTTCTTGCCCATGAAGGGTACACCCTCCGTTCCTGAAACTGCTAAAATCTTTATCAAAGAAATTCCATGGCATCCCTGCAAATATTGTATCGGATCGGGGGGTGCAATTTACTTCCAAATTCTGGAGAGCACTTTGTGAATCCCTTAAGATTGATCTGTCTTTTTCATCCGCCTATCATCCACAATCAAACGGCCAGACTGAAAGGACAAATCAGACGCTTGAACAATACTTACGTTGTTTCTCATCATTTACAAAGCAATCCCAATTCAATGCAAATTATGGCTTTCATCCATTGTTCCTGTGCAACTGTGTCCCAGAGAGTGCAGTACCTGCTGTTCAGGAGACGTTGGATTTCTTCAATACAAATAAGAAGTTATTACAGGAGACAATGACAAAGACATAAGAATGCAAACAAAGAGGTATTTGACAAGAGAAGAAGAGGGGAACTTAACCTGGAAACTGTAGATCAGGTGTGGTTGTCCACCCTGAATTTAAAACTCGCCTGCCCCTCAAAGAAACTGGGCCTTAAATTTGTGGGTCCCTTCACAATCAAGAGGAAGATTAACAGCGTGGCCTATGAACTAGCGCTACCAGAATCGTTCCATATTCATTCTGTCTTTCACATTGCCCTTCTTAAACCCACTGTTCCTGATCCCTTTTCCGGGCGGAACACCGGTCCTCCTGAACCAATCCTAGTCAACGGCGAAGAGGAGTTCGAAGTTGAATTTATCTTGGACTGTAGAAAGAGGTGTAATCAGGTCCAGTTATTAGTAAAGTGGAAAGTATATGGCCCGGAGGAGAATTCGTGGGAGCCCAAGTGCAATATCCACGTCAAAAGATTGATTCAGTCAACCCGGTTAAGATGGCCCAGTTGGGCATCCGGAGGCTGCCCGTTGGAGGGGGGCAATGTCAAGAAGGACAAACCAGTACTCAAGATGGCGGAGGAATGTCTGTGCGCGGGTCTGCCGCGAGTGGTACTGTTTGGCGCACACGCATGCGCGGTAGCAGGCACGCGGGGTCGCGCACGCACCCGTGGTGACAGTTCTTGGCGCCAAATGGGGCTATTTAAAGGGACTGATGCCTGGGCTCCTTGCTGTTGGGTCTACAGCGTTACCTGAGACCTACCTGCTACCTGTTAAACGTTCTGCTTACCTGTTCCCGTGACCCGGCTTGTTCCTGATTACTCCTGCCTTCTGCCTTCCTTTGACCCCGGCTTGTTTTGACTACGCTTCTGCTTCTTCCTCTGGACTGCCTGCTGCCCGCCTATTACTGACCCGGCCTGAACCACGACTCTGCTTCTGCATCTGTACCTGATCCGCCCGCCTGTGTATGACCCGGCCTGCCTGGACTTGCTTGTGCTCTGAACTACAGAACACTTTCCCTGCTGACTGCTGCTTCCGGCTTCCAGTGCCTCTGCCTTCAGCCTGTCTGCTGCTCCAGCCATCTCCTGCACTGCTGGCATCTCTACAGAGTCTCCCGAAGCTCAGCTCAACTCCTGCACCAGTGTTCCTGCCAGGCGCTTGTGCGAATCTGTACTCTCGAGCTTCCTGTCTGCACTATCAGGGGTTCCAGAGTCAGAGGTGTAAAAGAAGCCGCTCCCTGCATATCAGGCTCTACCATCAGGTACGTGACAGTACTGGACTTCCCACTTCCAAACCAGAAGAGAGGGGGAAAAGGAAAATAACTTACCCAATCAAGGGGATTGGGTAAGTTCTTTTCCTTTTTCCCCATCTTCTGGTTTGGATTCCCCCCTCCTCTGGTTTGGAAGTGGGAAGTCCAGTACCCTGTTTTTGATTGTCACTTTGCATTTATACAGCATCCAAGATACTTATCTTCAAGTGCCATTCTTTTGGATTTTTTTATCCTGCCTTCCTATGGATAGAGGATAAAGGGGTATATCATGTGATTGTCTGGTTACCTTCCCTGCTGAGACCATGGGGAATGCATCTGCTATTTGAGGATTTATGAATTGAAAAGTAAGTCACTATCTATGCACACCTATGGGTGATTTCCGGGTGTTTGGAAGGTGATTCAACTTTCATAATGTTTTCTAAAATAAATGTATTTTTTTTGATTTATTATAGATAGTGATACAAAATCCCTGATGAAGATTGTTTAAATATGACCACTTGAAACGCGTTGGTTGAACCACTTTTCTGTTACCACCAGTTGATCTGGAGGTCTCCGAACGCTATGGCGGACAGTATCACTATATCTTTCTCTTTAAAATTACAATGTTTTTTAATATTTAAATGCAATATGTTGGAACTTCCAATGAATGGATTTTTCTATCTATTTGTATAATAAATTCATTTTTTCACTTGAAATTTCTGTTTTGCTGCCTTAAAAATCCCACAATAGAGGTTATTCATACTTCTTCAGGAAATATTGCAGAGCTGCAATGTGCAAATAGTGGCGAAACCCCCTATATATAAGAATAATAATAATTGTAAAATTGATGTACATATTTTACTTTTTTTAACCACTTGCCGACCTGCTCACGCAGATATACTGTGGTAGGTCAGCTCTGCTGCACAAATTGCCGTACCTGACGGAGAATCTGTCAGAAATGATCATGTTGTTAACAGAAGAATGGAGCAGGAGACAGCTACGGGACATAGTCAGTGGCGGCTGGTGTTTATTTTGGGGGGGGTGGCAAACACCCACCCGGGCAGCCAGCGGCACTTAAACAGTACCACCCATAACCCCCCCTCATGCCCGCCCGCTGTCTGCCAATCTGTCCAGCACTTACCCATCTAGGTGGCGGGTGACGGGCTGTGGGTCAGGCAGCGGGTGATGGGCGGCGAGCTGTGGGTCAGGCTGTCAATAGGATCGCCTGTCCTTTCAGCCAATCGGGTGACGGGTCTCAGACCCGCTTCCTGATTGGTCAGGAGGAGAATCAGTGTGGCGATAACGAATATTCATTTGCTATCGTCACACAACTGGGTGGGCTTGGAGCCTATTGGAGCCTCTGGTGTCCCTGTATGTAGATCAATGGGGGGGGCGGCACCCGTGTGTCCCTAATTCATGGGCCGCCACTGGACATTGCTTTGAAGAGAGATAAAAAAACACTGCAGATATTTGTGCCCAGCTCAAATTTCATGAATCGGGTTTACATCCACTTTAATTGAACAAGCTGAAGTTAGACGTTGATTGGTTTGCATGCACAGCTGCCCCCGATTTTGCACTCTCCAGTTTTAGTAAATTAACCCCAATATCTCCCAATCCTTCTGTACTGTACATTTCATTAAAAGGAACAAATGTTTTATTGTTGATGTTTCCATTTTAGAGATATCTCTCTTCACTTCTTATCCTGGTGACATTTTTCGTTTTACAAAAACATTACACGGAAAACAAAACAGGTAGAAATGAAAAGATAGGGGATTTACAATGTAGGGCTTGCTTCTAATTTCAAGCTTAAAGTGTCACTAAACCCACATCATTAAAACCTATCAATAAACGGTGTATTACATGCTGTTCATACTCACTCAGTCACTGGGATGCTCTGAGCTTTGTACTCCTGATGATTGGCATGAGCCATGAAACGTGCGCCGAGTTTTGATCCATAAATGCCAAGACAAGCCTGGTTTCAAGCAAGCCTATATTTATGCATTGTTTATGTTGGATGTATGAATTATCCATGAAGATTTTTCTTCCTATTATATTTGCCTATATGATGATTTTAATAAGTGTTTTGTAATAATTTATTAATCATGTGTATTGAATATTTGTACCATATGAGCCTATATATTTTATGTGCAAGTCACTATGACCACTAATTTATTGTTGATTGATTTAACGGGTTTTATAAATATGGCATGTTCAACATGAATATAAAATAAATCGTATTAATTCTATATATCATCAGTGGCGTTTGTCAAGCCTCACTTAAAGTCCCATTTGTCCCTCCCCGTTATTTGTAGTGTCAAATTAGATTGTTTTAGACCTAATCCTCTGATAATTGGGCTGCGCTTTGGCCAAACAGCTCCTAGGGCCCCATTCACACGGGCACCTCTGCTAAGCAGAATCTGCTTGCTCAGTGAGGGATCTCTCTGCTGATCCCCACTGAGCAGGCAGATGACAGCTTCGTGTCCGCTCCGCTATGCAGAGCAGACACGGACACAGTCCCGCTCTCCTCTATGGGGCCGTTTCCATCCATTTCCATCTGATCCGATCCACCGGAGGGATGGGGAATAGGACCATCATCCGTCTGTTTTTGGCGGACAGGATCAGATCAGATCAGATGGTGGTGGGTGTCAGTGGACATGTGTCCGCTGACATCTGCTGCTCCATAGAAAAAGACTAGAGGGTTCAATCAGGTCCGCCTGAAAACAGACAGCCCATGTAAAGGGGTCTTATGGTTCAAAGTATCGAACAGGCAGAATGTTTGATTGCAGCATTTGCCTGTAATCATCATATAATTAATGGCATTGTACTTTATCCAATTAATTTGGAAATGTAAAGCTCTGATCTGTCCGATTTAACCGTAAAAGTATGTGGTAAATCTGTTACATGTACCGTATATATAACATTTTCAGATGGCCTGCAGTGAAGTGAAATTCCGTTTATCACAAAGTAAAACTGTTTTATGGTCAGCAACTGCAACTCGCTCCATGAGCTGTAGTGTTTACACAGTGTCCTTCAAAAGCCATTAACATTTTATATCCTTTGTCACTGGTGACACCGTATCCCGGATTTAATTTTAAAAGGCAGCCTCTGCCTCGCTAGGTACACATTCATCATTTTCATTATGACATCCAGGAGGATTTACTACTCCTGTTTAGCAAGGATCACATTTCTTAAATGAGCAGGTGTTAAACATCAAGTGAAACCTGGAAACCACTGACGATTTTGTCTTTATTATTAAAGCCGGACTCCGTTTATTTATTTTTTAATGGATTAAACCAGGGGTGTCCAAACTTTTTTCAAAGAGGGCCAGATTTGATGAAGTGAACATGCGTGAGGGCCGACCATTTTGCCTGACATTCTGTGAACCATTAAATTCGGTCTAAGTGTGTTCGTTTGAGCACTAATACACGGCCCAACAAGAATTATCTTGCCTTTTTGGCTGTGTGTGGTGAAGAGATTAGCTTAGGCGTGTTATTTGGATATACCGTATTTATAAGCGTATAACACGCACATTCACTTTAAAAAATCTTTAATTTTAAATAAAGAACTGTGAATCAAAATAACGGTCACTGCCCATCAATATAGCCTCACAAGTGCCATAAATGCAGCACCCCCGTTGCCCTAAATGCAGCACCCCCGTTGCCCCCAATGCAGCACCCCCATTGCCCTCAATGCAGCACCCCCATTGCCCTCAATGCAGCACCCCCGTTGCCCTCAATGCAGCACCCCCGTTGCCCTCAATACAGCACCCCCGTTGCCCTCAATGCAGCACCCCCATTGTCCTGAATGCAGCACCCCCATTGTCCTGAATGCAGCACCCCCTTGCCCTGAATGCAGCACCCCCCTGCCCTGAATGCAGCACCCCCCTTGCCATGAATGCAGCACCCCCTTGCCATGAATGCAGCACCCCCTTGCCATGAATACAGCACCCCCTTGCCATGAATATAGCACCCCCCTTGCCATGAATACAGCACCCCCTTGCCATGAATACAGCACCCCCCTTGCCATGAATGCAGCACCCCCCTTGCCATGAATGCAGCACCCCCCTTGCCATGAATGCAGCACCCCCCTTGTCATAAATACAACACCCCCTTGCCATGAATACAGCACTCCCCTTGCAATGAATACAGCACCCCCTTGCCATGAATACAGCACCACCTTGCCATAAATACAGCACCCCCTTGCCATGAATGCAGACTCACCATTGCAGCCTGATTCATGGACAGCTACAGCCTTGAAGGAGACAGGGAGGGGGCAGGACGAGCACCGACAAACATACAGGAGAATTGAATTTCTTGTTTTATCAGCTGCCTCTTTAATCGAAAGTCCTGCCTCCTGTGATGGACGGAACTGTTGTCCAATGACAGCGCAGGAGACGGGACCTCCTGTCGCCGTGTAAACAGGAAATACTCCTGTATGCACGGCGCTCGTCCCACCTCCTCCAAGGCACCCAGCAGCATGTATTTCTTTTGTGGCCCCCGGCGCTCGGGGATTCGTTGGGGGCCACAAAAGACATACATGTCAAAATGATCAGGCGGGCCGCCCGAAACTGGAATGCGGACCACGATTGGCCCGCAGGCCGGACTTTGGACATGCCTGGATTAAACTATTGTGTCAGGTCTTGAATTTAATTTGTCACCAGCCCCCTCCCCCCCCTCTTATATGGGCATTGTTCCTTCACTTCCTGTCCCAGTGACGCCATAAAAAATGAGGAATGCAGTTGTCACTAGAACACAATTGCATGGACAGCAATGAAAACACATCCAGACGTTCTAACCCTTCTCTACTGTTTTTGTTTGTATCCTTGCAGAGGTTTCCCATCACCTCCTGACTTGACACAAATGCCAACAAAATTGTTATAGAGGTGGAAAGAAAAAAAAAAAAACTTTCCCTAGCCAGCGGTACTGATTGAACAGCAAAAGTCTGATAGGGTGGTTGTAGTGAAGTCAATCATTAGAGTGACTTCTCTACAACCTCCTTGGCCTTGCCGGAAAAGGATCGAAATTCAGTCGGTCCCTACTGAGCCAGCTAAATTTTGATCCATATATAACCAAATTAAATCTAGCTAATCATAAAATTTTTCCCTTCCCCCTCCTTCTACCTATTTTGCCTACCCTGCATAAAAAAGATCTGTAGACTTACCTATTTTTAATCCACTCTGGCCAGGTGATTTCCTAACCCCTTCACGCCGACCGTACACAAATACACGGTCTCGGCTTGAAGGTGTTGTACCGGGGTGATGCTGGGGTGCAGCTGCAGGCATCACCCTGGTAACCGTTTTTTTGTGCCAGCGGTTGGCTTTCTTGGGATAACAACCATTGTGGCTAAAAGCCACTCGGCTGTTTTACCAAGGAGCAGGAGGGGACTTCCCCCTCTCCCGGGCTCTCCCGTCCCACCAAGAGGCCCGAGCTACCAGCCGACACGTCTCAGATCTAATAACCCGGAAGCGATATTATGACATCACTTCCGGTTAACTCGGCTGCCAATGGCGCCAATTTTAAAAAATCCCTAGTATTTCAAAATGCAGATTTGGGCGTTTTGAATACTTTTAAATGGACAGGAGGGATTATCCCTCTATAAAGAGGACCTGTCAATGCCTATTACTGTCACAAGGGATGTTTACATTCCTTGTGACAGCAATAAAAATGATCAGAATTTTTTTTTTTAAAGAGACAGTGTGCAAATAAAAACAAATAAAGTAAAATAAATAAAAAAATTTTTTAAAGTGCCCCGTCCCTCCGTACTCGCGCGCAGAAGCGAACGCATACGTAAGTCGCGTCCGCAAATGTAAATGGTGTTCAGACCACACATGTGGGGTATTGCTGCGATCATTAAAGCGAGAGCAATAATTCTAGCACAGGATCTCTTCTGTACTGCTAACCTGGTAACATGTAGACATTTTTAAAGTGTCGCCTATGTAGGTTTTTAAGTACCGTAATTCGTTGCCATTCCACAAGTGTGTGCAATTTCAAAGCATGACATGTTGGGTATCTATTTACTTGGTGTAACATCATCTTTCACATTATACAAAAAAATTGGGCTAACTTTACTGTTTTTTTTTTTATTTCATGAAAGTGTCAAACACAAAATATTGCTTTTGAAAGACCGCTGTGCAAATACCGTATGACATAAAATATTGCAATGATCACCATTTTATTCTCTAGGGTCTCTGCTAAAAAAAATTAAAAACTCTATATATATATATATATATATATATATATATATATATATATATATAATGTTTGGGGGTTCTAAGTAATTTTCTAGCAAAAAATACGGATTTTAGCTTGTTAGCAACAAATGTCAGAAAAAGACTTAGGCATGAAAGGGTTAAGCTCTGGGGGAGTTGCTGCTGCAGGGCAGACGAGGCCGCCAACATACCAACCTTTTTTTCTTATCTACTCTAGTCTGGTCAGGTGATCCTGCAAATCTGGCTTCCCTGTATCAATGAGTGGCTACTGCAGGGGAGAAAAGGGCACGCCAACAAGGAAGCCTATGGGTGAAGTTACGGCTCTTGGAATTCCTAGAAGTTGTCAAGCGTTCCCTTCCACAGAGCTGCAGGATCACGTGACAGAGCAAGTTCTGCAACATACTGCAGCAAAGCTTAGGCCTCATGCACACTGAAGCTGATAAACTGACATTTTTGGGAGTTTGGGCTTTTTATTTTAACAGCCCATAAACTCCCCCTCTATGTTATCCTATGTGTCCATGCACACATGGACGTTTGACGTTTAACAGCAGGGGAGTTTATGGGCTGTTGTCTGAACGCCCTAAAATCACGTTCAAGAGCAGTTCTTCTGACCCCAAAAAAACGCGGAATGCTGAAAAACGTGCAAAAACACACTTTTTCAGCGTCCGTGTTTTTTGAGCTGAATGTAAGCTAGTGTCATTTTAAAAAATGCCCAAAAACGCTTACCCTGAAAAAAGCGCATAAATGCTTTTAAAAACGCTGCTAAAGGTGCATTTTTGAAGCAGCGTTTCCTGCCAGCAATCCGACATCCAGAACTACTTTTTGGAGCGTCCTGTGTGCATGGAGCCTTTTATTTATTTTTTTCCTTTTTTTTCAAATCAATCATTTTTATTATTATTTAGTCATAACACATATCAGACATCAAATAAACAAATAAGTGTTCCGAGTAGGCTGGGAAATAAAAAAGGACGTAAAGAGCTAATCACTCCACTGAAGTTAAGCTTCTCAGTTTTAGAACTTAACATTATTTCCCCAATCACCATGTCGGCATATTATTTCCCAAACTGTGGCACCCCTTTCCCCTCTGGGCATCACAAAAAAAAAAAAAAAAACACTACTGCCGACCATAGTGTGTAATCGACCATCAACCCTCTTTGCCTACTCATCTACAATCTTTTCCTTATCCACATCCGATTCTGTCTCTATAGCTATGTCAGTAACCTATCAATTAAACAAAAAAAAAAGGGGGGGTGGGGAAACATGGGAGAAAAAAAAAGGGGGGGACATGAGGAAGGTAGGATATAATATGGGACTAATTCCCAGGGGGAGACCCCAAGTGCGCCCGTCCAACGCAACGAGAAGGATTGGGCTAACGCCTCCAAAAGTTCACCTTAGTTATTCTAATTCTTGTCGAGGAGGGTTCTTCCCTCCTCTGAGGCTAGGAAGACGTTCCAGGATAGCCAAGTCCTGGAATAGCGTTCCTGCTGAAAGCACCAAGTCTTCTAATTTGCTTATTTTCTTAACTTAACGAAATCACATTCCAATCGTCGGTGGCACGGGTGATTTCCACTTCAAAGGGATACACGCCTTGGCGGCATCTAAAAGATGGCCAATGCTATATTCTTTTTTTATTCTTTTCCTGATATTCGATTTGCATGTAAAAGAAAGAAAGCCGGTGTCCTATCATTCTGGGTCCCCTATCAGATAGTGCCCGGGTTGGACTGCGCATGCTCAGTCCGAGATCACGGAAATCTCAGAGACTGAACATCTGTTCCGTCAGCTGTAGTTGGAGAATGCGCAGTTACGATGCTTGCTCCTGATGCTAATCGACGGCGCTTGCTCTATCAGATGGGGGACCCACCTCGATAGAACAGCGCTGACCGCGCTCACAGCAATACAGCAAGGGGCGGGTGTATTATTGCAGTGATTTTTTAACCATCTACCCCTTGCTGTATTGCTGTGAGCGCGGCCAGCGCTGTTCTATCCAGATGTCCAACCTGTAAAAAAAACACTGCTCAAAAATACACCTGCCCCTTTTTAAAAACCACCCGCCACACCGCTGAATTGCTGTGAGCACGGCCAGCGCTGTTCTATCGAGCGTCGTGGATAAGCATCGGGAGCGAGCGGCCTGTTAACTGTGCATGCTCCAAGAACAGCTGACGGAACTGATGTTAAGTCTCTGACATTTCCGTGATCTCCAATTGCGCATGCGCAGTTCAACCCGGGCACTATCTGATGGGGGGACCGATACTGATAGAACACCAGGTCTTCCTGTATCCTTTGGTCTGAGCAGATTTGGAGGATTCGTCTGACCTCCATACCGAAATTTCTCAACTTGGGACAGCTCCAGAAAATGTGTAACATGGTGCCTTTATCTTTCTGACATCTCCAGCACAAGTCCGAAGCATCAGGAAAGATTTTCTTCAATCTCACTGGTGTTCTATACCACCTGGTAAGAATCTTAAAATTAGTTTCTTGTGTTTTAACACAGATTGAAGATTCATGCGTAAACTTAAAAATGTGCTGTCACTGTCCCGGGGTAAAGAGTTCCCCCAGTTCACTTTCCCAATCCTGAACACATTTCAAGGAGTGGGTTTCAGGCAATATCATCAATAATTCATAGCTAGCTGATAGAGTATGGGATGTTGTTCCCTCCTCGGCACAGCATGGAGCCTTTTATAGCATTACGTTAGAGAAAGAATAATAAAATCACCACTGCAGCATAGCACAACACAAGTTAAAAAATGCATGGCAACACATGCACCATTGTATGAACAAGTCATACAGCAAACATGCCCTGAGAGCACTTAAAGTGGAAGTGAACTCTTTTTTTTACTTGTACCTTATTACAGTGGCGTTGCTAGCCAGGTGCGGGGGGGGGCTGGCCGCACCCGGGTGACACCCACCAGAGGGGTGACACCCGTGGTTAGCGGCACGCCGGCACCACACTAACACCGCCCGCCCGCTGCCTGTGCCTCGCGCCGCGGCTGTGTCCCTCAGCGGAGCGGAAGGAAGCAGCCGCCCCCTCTGCCTTCTCTCTGTTTACATCCACAGAGGAGGAGGAGCCCGCGCTTGAGGGACACACCGCTGTGTGTATCTGCTGCTCTGTAAGGTAAGGGGGGGGGTGTCTATACTGATGGGGGGAGGGGGTGTCTAATGCTGGGGGGGTGTCTGTGCTGCTGGGGTCTGCACTAGGGGGGGTTTGCACCAAGGGAGGGGCTGTAACTGAGGGGTGTCTGTACTGAGGGGGGTCTGGTACTGGGGGGTCTGTAACTGATGGGGGTCTGTAACTGAGGGGGGTGTCTGTACCGAGGGGGGTCTGGTACTGGGGGGGTCTGGTACTGGGGTGGTCTGTAACTGAGGGGGGTCTGTAACTGAGGGGGGTCTGTAACTGAGGGGGGTCTGTAACTGGGGGGGTGTCTGTATCTGAGGAAGGTCTGCACTGGGAGGGTCTGTAACTGAGGGTGGTGTCTGTAACTGGGGGGTGTCTGTAACTGAGGGGGTGTCTGTACTGCTGGGGGGTCTTCACTGAGGGGGTCTGTACTGAGGGGGAGGTTTATACTGAGGGAGGGGGTCTATATTGATGGAGGGGGGTCTGTACTTAGTGGGGGGGGTCTGTACTGAGGGGGGACTATAGTTGGTGGGGGGTGACACCAATTTTTTTTTTGCACCTGGTGACACCAACCCTAGTGACACCACTGCCTTATTATAGACTTACCTGTAGCTGCAGTGAATATCTCCTAAACCTGCAGGGTTTAGGAGATATTCACACTGCATGCAGCCCGCGTTACCAGTGCATGCGCTCCAAAGGGACGGTATACCTGTGCTGTCCCTTTAGAGCTCCGTGCCGTGCTCTGAGACATCTTCGCAGCATGGCCAAACAGACGGCCGGGGGACGTGAACCTGGAAGGAAGATCGGATGAAGATGGAAGCACCTGTCATCGATGACAGCACGGCGCTGGAAGGCTTTGTTCTAAAATAAGTATTTTATAATGTGCTAGTATGCGATGCAGGGTTTAAAAAAAAAATAGGTGTGGTTTACTACCACTTTAATAGGCTAACTTAATTTGCTGCATGCTTGTTCCAGGTCTCTGACCCAGAAAGTGCATCAAGAAAACAAAGAACTGTTGGATTTATAAAATATTCTAAAAATGTACGACTGTACAATATGTTCATTTTCTGACCTTATACATTGTACACTTACATGCTGGGAAACTGTATACCAAAGCAAATTTCAAAGTTTAGGTTGCACAAGCTGACGTGTGAGAAAGTAAGAAAAGCCATAAGAGGGGGCAAATATCTGTGAGATGACACACTTTACCATATGATATGCTTTCAAGCTAAAATAATGTGAGATTAGGCAGTAATGCATACCAGTGTGTTGAATCACCAGGAAAGTCAAAAGCCATTCACCCCAATTTGCTAGTGGTGTTTAAATCTATTTTATTATTATTTATATAAAATTGTAATCTTTTATTGTAAAGAGAATCATAATTACTGAACACTCCCTCTAGTGGCCAATCTACTAATATTTAATACAATAGCTAAAAGCAAAGAAGAGGAAATCTGTAAAAACGTGAACGTATAAACTGACTTTAGGTAAACATTGCAATACTAATTTAAAATATGTACTAAGAAATCACAATGCTTTCAAGCCAGAAATAGACAGACAACTGTCATTTTCAGAAGCAGGTCAACAATGCTGGCCCAAGTGTTCCTCCTATGTCAAGGATCATTTAAAGCGGTTGTATACTGTTGGATGTTTTTTTTTTTTTCCCTGCTAGGTAAAGTCATAATGTGCTAGTATGTATCGCATACTAGCACATTATTTGAAACTCACCTTAAAACTAAGCTGTTTCAGTGCCGCAATGTCAGCGCTGCAGGGGCTCCCATCTTCACCCGTCTTGCTTCTGGGTTCGCAGGGTCTGGCTCTGTGACTGGCCAGAGCCCGATGACGCCACATGCATGCGCTCGAGAGCCGCCATTCATGGCACATGGTCCTGAAAGAACGGCATGTATGCCTATTCCTTCTGTGATGTCACTGGCTGCATGTACAGTAAATATCTCCTAAATGGCGCACGTTTAGGAGATATTTGCACTACCTATAGGTAAGCCTTATTCTAGGTTTACCTATAGGTAAATGTCAGCAAAGGAAGACTTTTGTTTCTTTGAGTTCCATCTGTAACATTGTTTTCTTACCTGTTATTCCTGTCAGTAGAGCTAATTTTCTACTTGGCCAATTTGGGATTACCACTATTATCATGATTGGTCGCCCCCCCCCCCAGGTTGGTCAGAGATCTCTAAATCCTGATAGGTCAGCTTCCAGCTTTTAGAATTGATTATATAAATTGACAACGAGGCTTCTCTGCCTGCTGGCCAGACGGTGACTTTTCTGCAATGAAGTTTTGGGATGGGGCTGGGGGTAGAATATTTGGCCGTGGAATGAAGTTCTAGGCTCTGCTCCCATGGTGTGTAGGAGAGGGGACATTGTTCTATGGAGGTCTGAGCTCTGCTATTTGTGTATCTCACAAGAACGCTCCCCGATCACACGGCGCCTCGTCCTTCACCGATGGAAGCCCAGAGCCGAATCCTACGCCCAACAGCTCCGAAGGCAGAATCTGACCTTCGCTTTGCCATCCGTCTGTGTATGTTTTGTTTTATTTCTCGCTAATAAATGAATAAATTGGTTCCTGCCAAAAAAAAAGAAAAATAAATCTGGAAATCAAGAGGGTTGGTGGAAAAATATACCCCAGCTAGAACTTCCACTGATGATGTAAAAGGTCTGCTCCTTTCACTGTGGGGAATGGTGTCCAGGCTAGAGCATGGGAGCCTTTCATTATCATCGGGTTGCTGCCAGATCGATCTGTGATGTCCCTCATTTGCATGTCATTTGTTTGTAGACCCCCCTCCCAATTGAGTGATATAGTAGTGGGATGATGATTACTAATTATTATAATTCAAGTTATTTCCGCAGCAATCGGTTCTTCCAAAGAGATGCATTTATTGAGTCCCAGCACAGAAAAATGTTCACAAGATACTTGCAACAGATGAAAAAAATCCAACAATCACTCGTTAATTAAAAAGGAGCGGCTCAACTGATCCACCAGTTGGCTCTGAGTCACATGGAGGTTGAGGACTTTCAGGTCAAGGAAATGACATTAGGCCCATGCCATGATCGGTTGGACTTCTTACGGAAGTGTACAGCTCCTGGTCCCACCTTGCCTTTGGATATATGCTACGCTAACCTTGTTGTCTATACATAGTCCAGAAAGAGTGTAACTCAGCTCAGACTGTGGATAAAGATTTCCTCATGGGTGCTGGCCCCGGCTCACCACTGTCAATAGTAGTTGTTAAAAAAAGAAAATTGGTCGTACACCATTGAAGGAAGAACTTCTGTAGGATAGTTACTTATTGTCAAGGTGCCAAAGGATGTAGACAGGACGTTACAGGAACATTGGTACACCGGTTTCACATGAATAACTCGTGCTTGTTCACATACATAGTACCCTTATCCTCCTGATTTAACCACTTAAGCCCCAGACCAATACGGGCCATTATGACCAGGCCCCTTTTTGCGATTCGGCACTGCGTCGCTTTAACTGACAATTGCGCGGTCGTGCGACGTGGCTCCCAAACAAAATTGGCGTCCTTTTTTTCCCACAAATAGAGCTTTCTTTTGGTGGTATTTGATCACCTCTTCGGTTTTTATTTTTTGTGCTATAAACAAAAATATAGCGAAAATTTAGAAAAAAATGACATATTTTTTACTTTTTGCTATAATAAATATCCCCAAAAAATATATAAAAAAACATTTTTTTTCCTCAGTTTTGGCCTATACGTATTCTTCTACATATTTTTGGTAAAAAAAAACGCAATCTGCATTTATTGATTGGTTTGCGCAAAAATTATAGCGTTTACAAAATAGGGGACAGTTTTAAGGCATTTTTATAAAAAAAAATTTTTTTACTAGTTATGGAGGCGATCAGCGATTTTTTTCATGACTGCGACAATATGGCGGACACATCGGACACTTTTGACACATTTTTGGGACCATTGTCATTTTCACAGCGATCAGTGCAATAAAAATGCACTGGTTACTATGAAAATGACACTGGCAATGAAGGGGTTAACCACTAGGGGCGCTGGAGGAGTTAAGTGTGCCTAGGGGCGTGTTACTAACTGAGGGGGGGCGTGGCTACGACTGACACGTCACCGATCTCCGCTCTGATTACACAGAGCGGAGATCGCTGACATTGTCAGTAGAGGAGCGGGGAGATGTTGTGTTTACACACACATCTCCCCGCTCTGAGCCTCTGTGAGATGATCGCGGAGATCCCCGCGGCGATCAAGTCCGCGGGACCCGTGGTCCCACTCACGGGGAAGGTAGGGGGTCGCGAGCGCGCCGCTGGCGGCGCAAGCGCGACCCCGACGTCGGCAGTTAAAGGGCCACGTACATGTACGTGATTGTGCCTGTACGTGCCATTCTGCCGGCGTATATCTCCGTGAAGGGGTCGGCAAGTGGTTAAAGAGCAAATAATATTCATAGGGTTGCTGCCAGATTGATCTGTGATGTCCCTCATTTGCGTGTCATTTGTTTGTAGACCCCCCCCCCCCCAATTGAGTGATATAGTAGTGGGATGATGATTACTAAATATTATAATTCAAGATATTACCGCAGCAATCGGTTCTTCCAGATAGATGCATTTATTAAGTCCCAGCACAGAAAAAAGTTCACAAGATATATACCACTCTAACTTTGTTGTCTATACATAGTACCCTTATCCTCCTGATTTGAAGAGCAAATGCTAGTAGCGCCTTGTTTGCTGCTCTGTATATTTTTATATGATTTCCTCTGCAATACATGATCAGCGACCCTGTGCTGCTTGATCTTGAAATGGGCTTCCCAAACTTTTTGACTTGTGTGGGATGTAATTTTGTTCCAACTCGAGACAGTGATTTTTGGATGATTCAACAGATTTTATTATTGTGTCCACCACCTGAGAGACCCTTTCACCACTCTGGCAATTCATATTAGTTGGCAAACAGTCACTCCTCTAGCTTAGTACTGAATTCTGGAGAGGACATGCATGCCAATGCATCCACTTCACCAATGGGATGGTTGTGTTCCTCGTACACTGAAGCATTGTACTGATGTTGTGATTCACTGTCAGCACTAGTCTCACATTTGAAAGGATTTTCAGGATCTTGTCTGTGGGGAGCTTAACTGATTTTTTTTTTTTTGTGCGCCAATCCCTGTTTCTAGAAACACTATCCTTTGGGTTGGTTGTATGGAGCTTTTGTTGATCAACCAGCCAAAATTTTGCAGGTTGGCGAGAATGAAAATAATGGCTTCCTCCATATATGCAATTGTAGCGGGGTCTTTAAATTTAGTTGAGGTACACCTGGGGGTAGTGTGACCCAGATGTATAATTATGAAAGGTTCTGGACCCTTTTTTGTAATTCGTGGAGGATTGAGTGGTGTATTACTCACCTTGGCCTGTGGGTGGCGGGGTACCTACAGGCTCAGGGTGAAATCACTGCCACAGTGCTACCTTTTTTTTTGTCCCTTTCCGGAGATGGTACGGCTGGGGCGGGGAACCCGCCGTGGTGTTGATGGGAGGAGATAAAAGGGGGGAGACGCCCTCGCCACGAGGTTGTTCTTCTTGGAGGAGTTCTCTTCACGCGCCCAGGCACCTTAGGCCTGGGTGCGGGCGGTTCAAGGTTCCGGCCTAGGTGCCCTAGGCCTGACCGGAATGAAGTTGGGGTCCATCCCAGGCACCTTCAGTCTGGGGTGAGGTACTATATCGTAGGCCTGGGGCCCAGTAACTTCGACTGGGTCCCGCAAGGGCGAAGTGATCTCAGGGTGCCGCCTTGCGAGGGGACCCGCATCCGAGGTGAGGAGGCCGGGGAGGTCACCCGTCCGGAGACCCGGAGCAGCATCAACCCGGTGACGGATGGGCCTTCGGTAACTCCCTTGGAGGGACATCTTCCCCTGATAGGGGCCGCAGCGCAGCGAAGGTACTCCCATCTATGTTCTATGGAGTTGCTGGTAGAGACTCACAAGTTCTATGTTCTATGCCAATCAACGTTGCTATAACCCCTGGTCAAAGCACAGGGGTTTAGATTGAAATTAGGATAGTGCCTTGGCCTGCTCATCCCACCGTTTGCTCTATATTATGGGTCGCAACTAAATCGGCTGTGAAAGAACTGTTTGTTGTGGAGATATAATAAACAAGTGTTGGACCCTGCATCGGTGTGTGGACTCTGGTTAATGGGAGAAAGGGAGATTCCAGCATAGCAGGACTGAGTTTCAAGACTAATGCACATTGGCCCGAGGAAGATACTGATACTGGCCTTCACCTCACCCACAGCTATGGGGAGGACATGGGCCGTAGCGCATCTCACCCTGTCATGTGACATACCCCTAGCAAAAGGAGATGGGGTGAGGCCGCTACACAATGAAGAAATGAGAGTAGACATGCAGAATTGCCAGATATACATTGAGGATAAAAAAGTTTGAAAAAGGAAAACCAATGCAGCCACCAAATCTAAGGATTTACGAGCTGCAATATATGACATTTTTGTTCTGGGGTCAAGATACACTTTAGTCAGTTACAGGAGCAGTGTCAAATGATTTGTGCTAACTTTTATAATTAAAACTATTTCTGGACAGACTGGCTTGTTAAAGGAAGTAGAAAAATACCGGATCTGCTGGCATGATCAACAAGTAATAAAAATATGTTATGGGGAAAGGGCTCAAAAAAAAAAAAAAAAAAATGCTGTATTACTATTCACAGACTGCATAGTATGATTTTATTTTGCCCACCGTTATACTTTAAGGGCCAGTTCACACCACATGCAGTCCAGTGCGTTTTTTTTTTCCTGCATCAAAAACGCATGGAAAGTAGGTTATATGGTTTTCAATGGCATAGTTCATACCAGTGCTTGCAGTTCCAGTGCGTTCCAGTTCCAGAAAAAAAGTAGAACATGCTGCATTTTACCTGCACTGGACTGTACTGGAACGCTGTAAAACGCATCAAAAACACACTGGAACGCACCAGACCGCACCTAAATGCACCAAAAACTCACTGGAACACAATTGTCACTATTTAAGGTTAAGAAAAAAGTGGGGTGAAGAAAAGCACTGGACTGCTTTAAAAACTTACCAAAAACGCACTGGAACGCATCAAAAACGCGTAAAAAACGCACATGCAAAAAAGCACCTGGAACGCATCCGGATTGCGTTTCTATGGTGTGAACTGGCCATAAAGCTCATCTCTGTGCAAAAATAACAACATATTTTTCAATGCCAGCAAATAATCAGAGGGGAGCGGAGAGAGGGGGGCATAGAAGCCCAAAGTTCAGCTTTAAGTTTGTTTTGTCTTGCCAATGACTTTGGGTAAATAATGGAATTTTTATACCTTATGGCATGTAACTGGTTGGATCTGATCTTGACATTTCTACTATCACTTAGGCTATATGAAAAACAAATACATATCTCTGACCTTTTCGTTCTCCTGCCTGCTGAGTTATTCCTGGTGAGAATACAGTAATAAACTGGTTTGTTACAATTAGCAATTAGAGAAAATCTATATAGAACAAAGTGTGCGGTGAAACACATGTACAGACTGTACTAGTGTTACTAGTGCCTATAATTCATTTCCAAAAGCCACACTCCTAGACACATTCCTATAGCTGCTGTGTTTACAGATTGAGATACCAGGTACAATTTATAGGGGCAGATATACTGTTTTTTGCAAACGATCAGTTACGTATATAGACTAAAACCATATCTGAACTGTGTCTAAAGTAAGTACTATCCCAATGAAGAGACAATGGGGTTGATTTACTAAAGACAAATAGACTGTGCACTTTGCAAAGTGCAATTGCAATTGCAAAGCTCCAGAGCTTAGTAAATGAGCAGAGGCTCTGCTGACTTCCATCATCCAATCATGTGCAAGCAAAAAAGCAGTTTTTTTTTATTTTCCTTGCATGTGATTGGGTACTCTTTGCAATATGAAGCTTTACCTGATTTACTAAGCTCTGGAGCAACTGCCCTTGCAGAATGCAACTGCACTTTGCAAAGTGCACAGTCTATTTACCTTTAGTAAATCAACCCCATAATCTGCTGTTATGAATGACTTAGGGGGAAGATCAATAGCAATATTCCTTTTATAAGTGAACTGGTTAGGTGTATTGTCCAGTGCCAGATGATATGTGGTAAATGTCAATGTGGATAATTAGCTTAGAATTGAGGAGATGGGCCCTGTGCCTATAAACACAATGAAACCCTTGACATGCAAGCAGCATACTGTATATTGTACATTCCACAATTTGAAGTTCACATAAAAGTTAATGTTAATATAAAAATACATTACATTATGTTTATTTAAAATGAAGTGAGTTAAAGTTGAACAAATACAAATATGTCATACTCTATATCTTTTCCGTTAAAGAGAATTTCAGTGTAATACAGATTCGTCATACTAGACATCCTTTCTATTAAAGAGAGTTTCAGTGTAAATAGAGAGCCTTCATATGATTCCTCTAATTCTGTGTGTCAGTATTTTATGGCTCCCTTTGCAACATCAAAATAGCAAAAAAAAAAAGGCCCAGAGGTTGTTTTCAGATTTCACCTGCAGCACCACCTGCTGTTGAAATCTGGTACCGAATGTGGTATATTCATTCAGTTATGCATTTTAGTCATGTTCTTAAGCCCTAACTTGCAAATTATCATTGCTTTTTTAAGTACTTTTTTAATTTGGTTAAAGTCAGTTTGAGTTCAGTTTGTGCTTTGCATTTATTCCATGCCTATGTGAATGGGCAAGGTACGTCTTTTTGTTGATGACACAAAGGTGTGTAATAGGGTTGATATCCCTGGAAGGGTCTGTAACATGGAACATGATTTGGCATTGCTGGAAGATTGTCAAAGCAGTGGAGACTGCAGTTCAATGTTTCTAAATGTAAAATAATGCACCTAGGGAACAAGAATCCCCTGAGAGTACAACATTGGGGGTACAGTGTTAGCCAGCAATACAGAGGAAAAAGATTTGGGGGTACTTATTTTAGATGATTGAAAAATGAGCAAACAGTGTGACCTGGCAGTGGGAAATGCAAATAGAATTCTACGATGCATCACTAGAGGGATCACCAGCAGGAGGAAGGAGGTCCTGATTTCCCTATCCTGATTCTTTAGTGAGACCTCATTTAGAATACTGTGTCCAGCTCTGGAGACCTCACTTACAGAAAAATATTGATCAAATAGAACAGCGATGGCCCGTCCAAAAGGGGCGCAGGGGCACCGCCCCCTAATCTCTATGCGCGGGCCCTAATCTTCATGCGGGGCGCCGGACGCATAGAGTCCTACGGGTTTTTTCTTTTGTGAAGCACCTGATTAGAGTGGGGGCTTCAAAAAGGGTTCACTGCGCCCTGAGCCCATTCACTTGTGATATTAGTGAATCATCATTAGTTTTTGTCTTCCTGCTTCTCCTCCTGGCCAATCAGGACAGGAAGCGGGTCCTAAGACCGGATTGGCCAGGAGGAGAAGCGACCGGATTGGCTGGGAGGAGAAGCTGGGGAACCCGCCAAAGCCACCTGTGACCTGGATGGGGCAAGTGCGGGGCTGGCAGGCTTGTGAGTGGGCGAGTGGGGCTGGCGAGCGAGTGGAAAAATGGAGCACCGCCCGCCAATAAAATAGAACGAGTCCAGAGAAGGGTAACAAAAATCATGAAAGGTTTGGGGAATAAAACATATCGAGAGCAACTTTAGGAACTTAATATTTACAGTATGGAGGAAAGAAGGGAAAGGGGTGACATGATTGAAACCTTTAAGGGGTGAATAAGGTTGAGGACGGCAGTTTTTTTAATATGAAACCAAAATCAACAACACAGGGACATGACCTCAAACTAACTGGAGGGAAGTTCAAAACTAATCTCCAAAAGTGTTATTTTACTAAAAGGGTAGTTGATGTTCCGAATAAACTTAGGCTAGAGAAAAGTATGAATCTGGCTCTGCTTGCTTCAGGTTCTTTTTAAACCAATCAAAATGAAGCTCTGTGCAGCTGTCTAAAGAGGGCACTGAACCCTATAAGCAGGGCCGCCATCAGGAATTTTGGGGCCCCGGGGGGGGGTGCTGCCACTGCAAACTGGGAAGCTAGGGGGGGCTGCCGCGAATTGAGAAACGGGGGAGTGCCACCGCTATTTGAAAACCGGGGGGTGCCGCAAGTTGAGAAGCAGGGGGGTGGGGGGTTGCCATCCAGGCCCCTGGGGACCTCTGGGCCCCTTACAATAAAAAATAAATAAATAAATAAATAAAAGGGGAGGGTTGCCACCTGGACCCCTGGGGACCTCCGGCCCTTTACATGTGTACTGCCTGTACCCCCCTGATGACGGCCCTGCCTATAAGTGCAGCACTATGTATACTACCACTGCAGAATTGTACTGATGCAAGTAAGTAAGGCATGTCCAATTTACTGCAGCAGCCTCTATTAGGCAGCACCTTTATACATGGAGGGTGATCCATCTATAGCAGTGATGGCGAACCTTGGCACCCCAGATGTTTTGGAACTACATTTCGCATGATGCTCAACTACACTGCAGAGTGCATGAGCATCATGGGAAATGTAGTTCCAAAACATCCTGATGCAAACGAAAATAAGGGAATGGGGGGGAAGCACTCACATTGCCACATCCAAAAATTGGGAAAATATATTAGGTACTCAAAGAGCGAAAAATAGGACTT
Organism: Rana muscosa; assembly: GCA_029206835.1. Taxonomy (NCBI): domain Eukaryota; kingdom Metazoa; phylum Chordata; class Amphibia; order Anura; family Ranidae; genus Rana; species Rana muscosa. The sequence continues at coordinate 233,847,415 of CM055118.1, forward strand.
TGTAGGCAACACACAGAACATATGGTACAAAAATAATTTTATTATCACAAAAATGTTAAACAAAGATTAAAAGACCATACAGTGTATATAAAGTGACAGTGGAAAGTCCCTTGAACATCGACGCGTTTCGCCGTGAGGCTTCGTCAGGACGGACAAAATAGGGGGGGGGGACGATTACAAACACACTTGGGACAAAATCTCACTATCTGAAATGAGATACATACAAATTAGTATATGATATACACAATTAAAAACATATAAAAAAATATAGTATAGAAACATCCTTTGTGCTATATGGCCACCCATCCACCCCTCCCTGCACAACAAAAGATCCAAACGCCTTTAGCCCCAAAATAGAAAAAATGCAAGAATACCTTGGAGAACACTCCAGATAGCAAAGAGATGTACACCAGACTATCAATTCGTATATATTAGTCTGGAATTTGGTGTGAAATTATGATCTGGTAGAGATAAATGAGAACATGTAAAAGTATATGTAAATCTCAGTTTGGGCTTAACACTATTGGATATACAAAATGATGATAAGTTGCAGTCATACCTGTAGGTCAGGACAGAAAGTCGCAGGGAAAAGAAAATCCGCAGAAAAAAGAATTGGACACACTAGATATTTGCAGCTACAATTGGTTGGGCAGATCTAAAGGGACCAAAAGACTGTAATCAGGTATATATTGAAGCCCAAAGTATATGTCTATAGGAAAAAGAATGAAAAATTACCAGCTATATCCAGGCAAAATTGCCAAAGCGGGGGTAAAAGACGTTGTGGTGGTGAAGTTCTCTAGGGCCAGCAACTCCAACTGTAAGCATTCACAATAGAAGTTCAGGTAGATCAGCCAGTATAGTAGAGACTCTGCCACTATACAGAATCTAAAACAAAAGTACAGGCTTGAATATTCAAAATATTTAAGTAAAGCAAATAGTGTCCAATAAGGACCACCATGATGTATGAGATGCTCCTTACCTGGCTATTGGACGTCGCAGTCTTAGCCCCCGGGAGTCAGCCTCGTGCTGAACACAAGGACAGGCTCCCATTAGTATCATATTTATAGTGCCAAATCGCGCCAAAAAACGGGCATTAGCGTGCAGCGCGATGACGTCATTCATCTGCGTCATACGCGTTGGCGTCATCGCGGCAGTGCGCCGCCAGCAGGAACTGGAAGCGGCACATACACCATCTTACAAGAGGGAAAGAGGCTGGGAAAAGCAAGGAAAAACATATACGCGCCGCAATCAAATTATTAAACACATCAACTTATGGAAAAAAGGCAGGACTGCACAACAGAAGTAATGCTGATAGAGCCATATGCTAGAGGGAAGGTAGCACAGTAAATTAAGGCACTGATCATGACAATTACCATCAGGAATAAAAAATGCGCAGTGAATGGAGTGCTTGCAAGGCCATATACTAAAGATAAAGAAATGAAAAATATATAGTAGCACAGTAAATAGAGGCACTAAACATGGCAATGACCATCAAAAGATAAAAATACGCAGAAAGGAGAGGATAGGCACCAGAGAGCACACAAGGATATCATACAGTTTAACATACATATATAGTGATATATTACACATATAATGAATCTAAATATAGATAAATGTTCCTTGGAACTTAGTTCCATTTTAGTGCGTTACACATATAGTTAATATTAGTTCATATCGCTCTGTCAACACTTAGCAGAGCAATCCAAATATAGGAAGTCTTCTTTTGATTATGTGTTATACTATTTGGAAACCCTTCAATGAAAATTGGAATAATATCTCTGAAAAAAAGAGCAGAGAGATATTTCAATCAAGTGGAGATGAATCCATTCTGGGGACATCCCACATAGAGTAGGGAAAAAACTGCAGCATTAAGGGAGAGAACCATGACAGAGAATAGTGAGGATGTTATAAGAATGGTTTAAAGCTGACCATATCATAAAGGCCCGGATACTGGGTGGCTTTTAATTTATATACCCATTCTGTTTCTTTTTGGAGGACCCTCTGATCAAAGTTGCCTCCCCGTGGGTCCTCATAGACCCGCTCCAGGGCGGCAACCTTGAAGACCTGGGGTTCATAGCGGTGCCTGAACGCCACATGATGACCAATAGTGGGGTTCAGGAGACCACTAGTTGCATAGTATACATGATCTTTGATCCTTCTCCAAAAGGCTCGGATAGTTTTGCCGATGTAGAAAGATCCACAGCAGCAAAAAATAATGTAGATAATCTCCTTGGTCTGACAGGTGACATGGTGTTTCAAAACATGAACCTGTCCGTTTGGTAAAGTAATCCTGGGGCCCTCAATTAGAAGGTCACAGTAGTCACGGTGGCCACATCTATAGAGTCCTTTTATCTCTTGAGGTGTGCTTTCCAATCGCCTGTAATTGCTTTGTACCAGACGATCACGAATCGAGTTGGCTCGTCGAAAAGTAATTTCTGGACTAGTTCCAATGTACTTTTTTAGGACATTGTCGGCAGCCAAAATGTGCCAATGTTTTTGCATGATTGTCCTGATTTGGGCATGCTGGTCAGAGTATGTAGTTATAAATCTTACTACATCCGGGGTGTTCTTTTTGGGAGTTCTAGCCAGTATAACATTCCTAGGTCTCATAAGGGTTTTTCTGTAGGCACTCTTGAGACATTTTTTGCTGCACCCCCTTATTTTTAGACGTGTATATAGGAGATCAGCTTCCTCTTTGAATTTGGTGTCATCAGTGCAGTTCCGTCTTAGACGTAGATACTGCCCGAACGGTATACTTTGAATCAAAGAGCGGGGATGCGCACTCGTTGCATGTAAGATAGTGTTTCCCGCCGTGGGCTTACGATACAGGGTGGTTTTGATTACACCATCTCCTGTGACATAGATCAATATGTCCAAATATACAATCTTTTCTTGACTGTAAGCCATAGTAAATTTCAGATTGTATCTGTTGGTACTCAGCAGTTGCATAAACTCGTTAAGGGTAGTAAGCGATCCCGCCCATAGCATCAGTACGTCATCAATAAAACGAAACCAACCCAAAACAAAACAAAAAAGATGTCCAAATTCATCATTGGAAAAAAGTTCACGTTCCCACCCCCCCAGGTACAGGTTCGCATATAAGGGCGCACAACATGTGCCCATAGCGACCCCCTGTACCTGGAGGAGGTGGGACCCATCGAACGAAAATACATTTTTGGTTAGAATATGTTCCAAAAGTTTGAGTACAAAGCAGTTTAGACCAGTAGACTTGGGACCTCGTTCCCTCAGGAACGGAGAAATGACTTGGAGTCCTAATTTGTGTGGAATAGAAGAATAAAGGGCTTCTACATCTATAGATACTAGAAAGCATCCCGGGGGCACATTAAGGCCATCAAGAGTTCTAAGGAGATCAGGGGTATCCTGGATGTAAGACGGAAGGGTAATCACATGAGGTCGCAGATATTCGTCGACAAATTTCCTCGCTCTTTCCGTCTTTGCACCTACACCAGTAAAAACACGGAGTTTTGGGGTAGGGCACCAGAATGCCCTCAAAGATCTCTTTAGTGATCAAGCCCTCGGAGAGGGCAGACTGAATGGTGTCATTATATTGTTGGTTATATTTTTCTCTAACATCCTGGGATATTGGTCTATACCAGTCCCGATTTTTAAGGATGTCCCAGCACATATTCCTGTAATTTAACTCTTCCATGACCACCACATTGCCGCCCTTATCCGAGGGCTTGATCACCAAATTCGGATTGTGACTAAGGCTGGCCAGAGCCTGACGCTGTAGTATCGAGAGGTTCTGGCCGGCTGATCTATTGAGGGCCAGGGATTCAACATCCCCAATAGCCTGAGTCAAAAAGGCCCAGACATTGGAGTTGGTATGAAGTGAAGGAAATTGAGTAGATTTCTTTTTCACTGCCTTGCCTAATGATTCAATATCATTTTGATATTGAGTATTTTTAATACGTTGACCCCTAGCTATATCTGTTTCTAAGCTAATTTCAGAAGTCTCACTTCCCTCACTTTCGTCTAGCAGCAACACCAAATTCTTAAGGGCTCGGAATTCAGCCACTGTGAAGTCTTTCCAAATCTCTTGGTGGGATAGTTCCATCTGTCTAGTGCATCGTTCTTTGTCATACATAAACTTGAAAGTTAGTTTCCGGGCAAACAGGTACAGGTCCTTTATTAGCTCAAACTTGTTTGAAGAGTTGTTGGGACAGAAACTCAGACCCAGACTAAGGAGGTCTATTTCTACCTCACTCAGTGGGTACGAGGACAGGTTGATAACCTCTAAGCGGTGTATCTCTTTATGAATTTCCCCCTCTGTACTGTGTACAGACGATAGTAAGTCAGTAGTGACATCAGTAGAAGGAGTAGAAGGAGTATGATCGAGAAGGCCTGATTCATTGGAAACCTCAGGAGTGCATATGCGGGGAAAAAAGTGATCAATACGTCATCTTTTACTATCCTTGGCAATGGCACCAGAGGTGGCCAAATTAAGTGTTTTGGCCATCGTCTGTGCTGTTCCAATGATATGTTGGCGGATATCAGATTCAACCCGGGGAGTCACGGTAGGGATGGAGGGAGTTTCAGGGGAGACACCAAGTATGGAATTGGGGAACATAGAGACCCCTCTATTATATAGAGGGTTTGGGTCTAAACCAGTGTTGGAGGGATTGTGTGCTTGAGATCGCTCACAGTCCCCTGTGATGTGTTTCTTACTTGGAGTACCCGTCTGATGCCCCCCACCATTTTGAGGTCTTTTCCTTGGATTTCGTCTCCCCTGTTGTCCTCGGCCGCCTGTTTGTGAGTTCTGTGAAGTAAGAGAATTGACAGAAGAATCAGAGTCATATTTGTCCCTGTCATTGGGTTGTCTCCTATTCCTAGGTTGCCCAGGTCCCCTTCGTATAGCACGTTGGCTGTTAGCAAGTGGCCAATTGTAGGCATACTTCCCTGCAAACGCCAATCTATCACGCGCAAATTTCTCTTCCTTTTTGAGGAGTAGGTCTTTTGTAAACCCCTGTATGTGTTCCTTGAGGCGCACATCAAAGGGTCCGAAATTTAGATTGCCTAGTGTTACCACATTCTCGTCATATATCCTCTTGATTTCACAATCTACCACCTTAGATTCTTGCATATAATATTCAATCATATCATATACTAATTTGTATGTATCTCATTTCAGATAGTGAGATTTTGTCCCAAGTGTGTTTGTAATCGTCCCCCCCCCCTATTTTGTCCGTCCTGACGAAGCCTCACGGCAAAACGCGTCGACGTTCAAGGGACTTTCTACTGTCACTTTATATACACTGTATGGTCTTTTAATCTTTGTTTAACATTTTTGTGATAATAAAATTATTTTTGTACCATATGTTCTGTGTGTTGCCTACAAAGTCCTATTTTTCGCTCTTTGAGTACCTAATATATTTCCCAATTTTTGGATGTGGCAATGTGAGTGCTTCCCCCCCATTCCCTTATTTTCATATTACTATTTTGGGTGGTAAACACCAACTTCTTGTACTTATGCACTCCTGGTGTTAAGTCCCCTATACGTAGGACTTCACCGATTATTTCAACCATACAATTGTGGCTGATTGTCTTCGTTATAATTTTTATTGATGTGACTATTTCCCTAAATTCCATTTTTTCGCAATCCCTTTGTGGACTGCTTCAATCTTGTGGTTTATACATCCATGGCGGACTTTAGAAAACCCAGTCTTTTTTGGCATATTAGATACTTTGAGCAATATCTGGTAGATGATTTGAACCCTAAGGGACTGAGAGTACAGGTCTTCCCAAATATTTGGGCTCTTGATCCGGACTTTAAGACTTGATGGGAAGCAAATCTCCAACTATGCTCAAGGAAAATGATGGAGCTTATGATTGAATATTATATGCAAGAATCTAAGGTGGTAGATTGTGAAATCAAGAGGATATATGACGAGAATGTGGTAACACTAGGCAATCTAAATTTTGGACCCTTTGATGTGCGCCTCAAGGAACACATACAGGGGTTTACGAAAGACCTACTCCTCAAAAAGGAAGAGAAATTTGCGCGTGATAGATTGGCGTTTGCAGGGAAGTATGCCTGCAATTGGCCACTTGCTAACAGCTAACGTGCTATACGAAGGGGACCTGGGCAACCTAGGAATAGGAGACAACCCAATGACAGGGACAAATATGTCAATTCTCTTACTTCACAGAACTCACAAACAGGCGGCCGAGGACGACAGGGGAGACGAAATCCAAGGAAAAGACCTCAAAATGGTGGGGGGCATCAGACGGGTACTCCAAGTAAGAAACACATCACAGGGGACTGTGAGCGATCTCAAGCACACAATCCCTCCAAAACTGGTTTAGACCCAAACCCTCTATATAATAGAGGGGTCTCTATGTTCCCCAATTCCATACTTGGTGTCTCCCCTGAAACTTCCTCTATCCCTACCGTGACTCCCCGGGTTGAATCTGATATCCGCCAACATATCATTGAAACAGCACAGACGATGGCCAAAACACTTAATTTGGCCACCTCTGGTGCCATTGCCAAGGATAGTAAAAGATGACGTATTGATCACTTTTTTCCCCGCATATGCACTCCTGAGGTTTCCAATGAATCAGGCCTTCTCGATCATACTCCTTCTACTCCTTCTACTGATGTCACTACTGACGTACTATCGTCTGTACACAGTACAGAGGGGGAAATTCATAAAGAGATACACCGCTTAGAGGTTATCAACCTGTCCTCGTACCCACTGAGTGAGGTAGAAATAGACCTCCTTAGTCTGGGTCTGAGTTTCTGTCCCAACAACTCTTCAAACAAGTTTGAGCTAATAAAGGACCTGTACCTGTTTGCCCGGAAACTAACTTTCAAGTTTATGTATGACAAAGAACGATGCACTAGACAGATGGAACTATCCCACCAAGAGATTTGGAAAGACTTCACGGTGGCTGAATTCCGAGCCCTTAAGAATTTGGTGTTGCTGCTAGACGAAAGTGAGGGAAGTGAGACTTCTGAAATTAGCTTAGAAACAGATATAGCTAGGGGTCAACGTATTAAAAATACTCAATATCAAAATGATATTGAATCATTAGGCAAGGCAGTGAAAAAGAAATCTACTCAATTTCCTTCACTTCATACCAACTCCAATGTCTGGGCCTTTTTGACTCAGGCTATTGGGGATGTTGAATCCCTGGCCCTCAATAGATCAGCCGGCCAGAACCTCTCGATACTACAGCGTCAGGCTCTGGCCAGCCTTAGTCACAATCCGAATTTGGTGATCAAGCCCTCGGATAAGGGCGGCAATGTGGTGGTCATGGAAGAGTTAAATTACAGGAATATGTGCTGGGACATCCTTAAAAATCGGGACTGGTATAGACCAATATCCCAGGATGTTAGAGAAAAATATAACCAACAATATAATGACACCATTCAGTCTGCCCTCTCCGAGGGCTTGATCACTAAAGAGATCTTTGAGGGCATTCTGGTGCCCTACCCCAAAACTCCGTGTTTTTACTCTCTTCCTAAGACACATAAAAATATGTCCAGACCCCCGGGTCGTCCAATAGTATCTGGTGTAGGTGCAAAGACGGAAAGAGCGAGCAAATTTGTCGACGAATATCTGCGACCTCATGTGATTACCCTTCCGTCTTACATCCAGGATACCCCTGATCTCCTTAGAACTCTTGATGGCCTTAATGTGCCCCCGGGATGCTTTCTAGTATCTATAGATGTAGAAGCCCTTTATTCTTCTATTCCACACAAATTAAGACTCCAAGTCATTTCTCGGTTCCTGAGGGAACGAGGTCCCAAGTCCACTGGTCTAAACTGCTTTGTACTCAAACTTTTGGAACATATTCTAACCAAAAATGTATTTTCGTTCGATGGGTCCCACCTCCTCCAGGTACAGGGGGTCGCTATGGGCACATGTTGTGCGCCTTCATATGCGAACCTGTACCTGGGGGGGTGGGAACGTGAACTTTTTCCCAATGATGAATTTGGACATCTTTTTTGTTTTGTTTTGGGTTGGTTTCGTTTTATTGATGACGTACTGATGCTATGGGCGGGATCGCTTACTACCCTTAATGAGTTTATGCAAATGCTGAGTACCAACAGATACAATCTGAAATTTACTATGGCTTACAGTCAAGAAAAGATTGCATATTTGGACATATTGATCTATGTCACAGGAGATGGTGTAATCAAAACCACCCTGTATCGTAAGCCCACGGCGGGAAACACTATCTTACATGCAACGAGTGCGCATCCCCGCTCTTTGATTCAAAGTATACCGTTCGGGCAGTATCTACGTCTAAGACGGAACTGCACTGATGACACCAAATTCAAAGAGGAAGCTGATCTCCTATATACACGTCTAAAAATAAGGGGGTACAGCAAAAAATGTCTCAAGAGTGCCTACAGAAAAACCCTTATGAGACCTAGGAATGTTATACTGGCTAGAACTCCCAAAAAGAACACCCCGGATGTAGTAAGATTTATAACTACATACTCTGACCAGCATGCCCAAATCAGGACAATCATGCAAAAACATTGGCACATTTTGGCTGCCGACAATGTCCTAAAAGTACATTAGAACTAGTCCAGAAATTACTTTTCGACGAGCCAACTCGATTCGTGATCGTCTGATACAAAGCAATTACAGGCGATTGGAAAGCACACCTCAAGAGATAAAAGGACACTATAGATGTGGCCACTGTGACTACTGTGACCTTCTAATTGAGGGCCCCAGGATTACTTTACCAAACGGACAGGTTCATGTTTCGAAACACCATGTCACCTGTCAGACCAAGGGGATTCTCTACATTATTTTTTGCTGCTGTGGATCTTTCTACATCGGCAAAACTATCCGAGCCTTTTGGAGAAGGATCAAAGATCATGTATACTATGCAACTAGTGGTCTCCTGAACACCACTATTGGTCATCATGTGGCGTTCAGGCACCGCTATGAACCCCAGGTCTTCAAGGTTGCCGCCCTGGAGCGGGTCTATGAGGACCCACGGGGAGGCAACTTTGATCAGAGGGTCCTCCAAAAAGAAACGGATGGGTATATAAATTAAAAGCCACCCAGTATCCGGGCCTTAATGATATGGTCAGCTTTAAACCATTCTTATAACATCCTCACTATTCTCTGTCATGGTTCTCTCCCTTAATGCTGCCGTTTTTTCCCTACTCTATGTGGGATGTCCCCAGAATGGATTCATCTCCACTTGATTGAAATATCTCTCTGCTCTTTTTTTCAGAGATATTATTCCAATTTTCATTGAAGGGTTTCCAAATAGTATAACACATAATCAAAAGAAGACTTCCTATATTTGGATTGCTCTGCTAAGTGTTGACAGAGCGATATGAACTAATATTAACTATATGTGTAACGCACTAAAATGGAACTAAGTTCCAAGGAACATTTATCTATATTTAGATTCATTATATGTGTAATATATCACTATATATGTATGTTAAACTGTATGATATCCTTGTGTGCTCTCTGGTGCCTATCCTCTCCTTTCTGCGTATTTTCATCTTTTGATGGTCATTGCCATGTTTAGTGCCTCTATTTACTGTGCTACTATATATTTTTCATTTCTTTATCTTTAGTATATGGCCTTGCAAGCACTCCATTCACTGCGCATTTTTTATTCCTGATGGTAATTGTCATGATCAGTGCCTTAATTTACTGTGCTACCTTCCCTCTAGCATATGGCTCTATCAGCATTACTTCTGTTGTGCAGTCCTGCCTTTTTTCCATAAGTTGATGTGTTTAATAATTTGATTGCGGCGCGTATATGTTTTTCCTTGCTTTTCCCAGCCTCTTTCCCTCTTGTAAGATGGCGTATGTGCCGCTTCCGGTTTCTGCTGGCGGCGCACTGCCGCGATGACGCCAACGCGTATGACGCAGATGAATGACGTCATCGCGCCGCACGCTAATGCCCGTTTTTTTGTGCAATTTGGCACTATAAATATGATACTAATGGGAGCCTGTCCTTGTGTTCAGCGCGAGGCTGACTCCCGGGGGCTAACACTGCGACGTCCAATAGCCAGGTAAGGAGCATCTCATACATCATGGTGGTCCTTATTGGACACTATTTGCTTTACTTAAATATTTTGAATATTCAAGCCTGTACTTTTGTTTTAGATTCTGTATAGTGGCAGAGTCTCTACTATACTGGCTGATCTACCTGCACTTCTATTGTGAATGCTTATGGTTGGAGTTGCTGGCCCTAGAGAACTTCACCACCACAATGTCTTTTACCCCCGCTTTGGCAATTTTGCCTGGATATAGCTGGTAATTTTTCATTCTTTATCCTATAGACATATACTTTGGGCTTCAATATATACCTGATTACAGTCTTTTGGTCCCTTTAGATCTGCCCAGCCAATTGTAGCTGCAAATATCTAGTGTGTCCAATTCTTTTTTCTGCGGATTTTCTTTTCCCTGCGACTTTCTGTCCTGACCTACAGGTATGACTGCAACTTATCATCATTTTGTATATCCAATAGTGTTAAGCCCAAACTGAGATTTACATATACTTTTACATGTTCTCATTTATCTCTACCAGATCATAATTTCACACCAAATTCCAGACTAATATATACGTATTGATAGTCTGGTGTACATCTCTTTGCTATCTGGAGTGTTCTCCAAGGTATTCTTGCATTTTTTCTATTTTGGGGCTTAAGGCGTTTGGATCTTTTGTTGTGCAGGGAGGGGTGGATGGGTGGCCATATAGCACCAAGGATGTTTCTATACTATATTTTTTATATGTTTTTAATTGTGTATATCATATACTAATTTGTATGTATCTCATTTCAGATAGTGAGATTTTGTCCCAAGTGTGTTTGTAATCGTCCCCCCCCCTATTTTGTCCGTCCTGACGAAGCCTCACGGCGAAACGCGTCGATGTTCAAGGGACTTTCCACTGTCACTTTATATACACTGTATGCTCTTTTAATCTTTGTTTAACATTTTTGTGATAATAAAATTATTTTTGTACCATATGTTCTGTGTGTTGCCTACAAAGTCCTATTTTTCGCTCTTTGAGTACCTAATATATTTCCCAATTTTTGAATGTGGCAATGTGAGTGCTTCCCCCCCATTCCCTTATTTTCATATTACTATTTTGGGTGGTAAACACCAACTTCTTGTACTTATGCACTCCTGGTGTTAAGTCCCCTATACGTAGGACTTCACTGATTATTTCAACCATACAATTGTGGCTGATTGTCTTCGTTATAATTTTTATTGATGTGACTATTTCCCTAAATTCAATTTTTTCGCAATCCCTTTGTGGACTGCTTCAATCTTGTGGTTTATACATCCATGGCGGACTTTGCAGGCAACAACTGGGAGGGATTTATGATGGGAATCAAACAACAGTGTTCCTCTCTTAAATCCAATGATGTTGAATGTGAAATTGTATACCAGAAACTTATTCAGACCTTTGAAAGAAAATCCAGTTTTTTTGGGCATATTAGATACTTTGAGCAATATCTGGTAGATGATTTGAACCCTAAGGGACTGAGAGTACAGGTCTTCCCAAATATTTGGGCTCTTGATCTGGACTTTAAGACTTGATGGGAAGCAAATCTCCAACTATGCTCAAGGAAAATGATGGAGCTTATGATTGAATATTATATGCAAGAATCTAAGGTGGTAGATTGTGAAATCAAGAGGATATATGACGAGAATGTGGTAACACTAGGCAATCTAAATTTCGGACCCTTTGATGTGCGCCTCAAGGAACACATACAGGGGTTTACGAAAGACCTACTCCTCAAAAAGGAAGAGAAATTTGCGCGTGATAGATTGGCGTTTGCAGGGAAGTATGCCTATAATTGGCCACTTGCTAACAGCCAACGTGCTATACGAAGGGGACCTGGGCAACCTAGGAATAGGAGACAACCCAATGACAGGGACAAATATGGCTCTGATTCTTCTGTCAATTCTCTTACTTCACAGAACTCACAAACAGGCGGCCGAGGACGACAGGGGAGACGAAATCCAAGGAAAAGACCTCAAAATGGTGGGGGGCATCAGACGGGTACTCCAAGTAAGAAACACATCACAGGGGACTGTGAGCGATCTCAAGCACACAATCCCTCCAACACTGGTTTAGACTAAAACCCTCTATATAATAGAGGAGTCTCTATGTTCCCCAATTCCATACTTGGTGTCTCCCCTGAAACTTCCTCCATCCCTACCGTGACTCCCCGGGTTGAATCTGATATCCGCCAACATATCATTGGAACAGCACAGACGATGGCCAAAACACTTAATTTGGCCACCTCTGGTGCCATTGCCAAGGATAGTAAAAGATGACGTATTGATCACTTTTTTCCCCGCATATGCACTCCTGAGGTTTCCAATGAATCAGGCCTTCTCGATCATACTCCTTCTACTCCTTCTACTGATGTCACTACTGACGTACTATCGTCTGTACACAGTACAGAGGGGGAAATTCATAAAGAGATACACCGCTTAGAGGTTATCAACCTGTCCTCGTACCCACTGAGTGAGGTAGAAATAGACCTCCTTAGTCTGGGTCTGAGTTTCTGTCCCAACAACTCTTCAAACAAGTTTGAGCTTATAAAGGGCCTGTACCTGTTTGCCCGGAAACTAACTTTCAAGTTTATGTATGACAAAGAACGATGCACTAGACAGATGGAACTATCCCACCAAGAGATTTGGAAAGACTTCACGGTGGCTGAATTCCGAGCCCTTAAGAATTTGGTGTTGCTGCTAGACGAAAGTGAGGGAAGTGAGACTTCTGAAATTAGCTTAGAAACAGATATAGCTAGGGGTCAACGTATTCAAAATACTCAATATCAAAATGATATTGAATCATTAGGCAAGGCAGTGAAAAAGAAATCTACTCAATTTCCTTCACTTCATACCAACTCCAATGTCTGGGCCTTTTTGACTCAGGCTATTGGGGATGTTGAATCCCTGGCCCTCAATAGATCAGCCGGCCAGAACCTCTCGATACTACAGTGTCAGGCTCTGGCCAGCCTTAGTCAAAATCCGAATTTGGTGATCAAGCCCTCGGATAAGGGCGGCAATGTGGTGGTCATGGAAGAGTTAAATTACAGGAATATGTGCTGGGACATCCTTAAAAATCGGGACTGGTATAGACCAATATCCCAGGATGTTAGAGAAAAATATAACCAACAATATAATGACACCATTCAGTCTGCCCTCTCCGAGGGCTTGGTCACTAAAGAGATCTTTGAGGGCATTCAGGTGCCCTACCCCAAAACTCCGTGTTTTTACTCTCTTCCTAAGACACATAAAAATATGTCCAGACCCCCGGGTCGTCCAATAGTATCTGGTGTAGGTGCAAAGACGGAAAGAGCGAGCAAATTTGTCGACGAATATCTGCGACCTCATGTGATTACCCTTCCGTCTTACATCCAGGATACCCCTGATCTCCTTAGAACTCTTGATGGCCTTAATGTGCCCCCGGGATGCTTTCTAGTATCTATAGATGTAGAAGCCCTTTATTCTTCTATTCCACACAAATTAAGACTCCAAGTCATTTCTCAGTTCCTGAGGGAACGAGGTCCCAAGTCCACTGGTCTAAACTGCTTTGTACTCAAACTTTTGGAACATATTCTAACCAAAAATGTCTTTTCGTTCGATGGGTCCCACCTCCTCCAGGTTCAGGGGGTCGCTATGGGCACATGTTGTGCGCCTTCATATGCAAACCTGTACCTGGGGGGGGTGGGAACGTGAACTTTTTTCCAATGATGAATTTGGACATCTTTTTTGTTTTGTTTTGGGTTGGTTTCGTTTTATTGATGACGTACTGATGCTATGGGCGGGATCGCTTACTACCCTTAACGAGTTTATGCAAATGCTGAGTACCAACAGATACAATCTGAAATTTACTATGGCTTACAGTCAAGAAAAGATTGCATATTTGGACATATTGATCTATGTCACAGGAGATGGTGTAATCAAAACCACCCTGTATCGTAAGCCCACGGCGGGAAACACTATCTTACATGCAACGAGTGCGCATCCCCGCTCTTTGATTCAAAGTATACCGTTCGGGCAGTATCTACGTCTAAGACGGAACTGCACTGATGACACCAAATTCAAAGAGGAAGCTGATCTCTTATATACACGTCTAAAAATAAGGGGGTACAGCAAAAAATGTCTCAAGAGTGCCTACAGAAAAACCCTTATGAGACCTAGGAATGTTATACTGGCTAGAACTCCCAAAAAGAACACCGCGGATGTAGTAAGATTTATAACTACATACTCTGACCAGCATGCCCAAATCAGGACAATCGTGCAAAAACATTGGCACATTTTGGCTGCCGACAATGTCCTAAAAAAGTACATTGGAACTAGTCCAGAAATTACTTTTCCACGAGCCAACTCGATTCGTGATCGTCTGGTACAAAGCAATTACAGGCGATTGGAAAGCACACCTCAAGAGATAAAAGGACTCTATAGATGTGGCCACTGTGACTACTGTGACCTTCTAATTGAGGGCCCCAGGATTACTTTACCAAACAGACAGGTTCATGTTTTGAAACACCATGTCACCTGTCAGACCAAGGGGATTATCTACATTATTTTTTGCTGCTGTGGATCTTTCTACATCGGCAAAACTATCCGAGCCTTTTGGAGAAGGATCAAAGATCATGTATACTATGCAACTAGTGGTCTCCTGAACACCACTATTGGTCATCATGTGGCGTTCAGGCACCGCTATGAACCCCAGGTCTTCAAGGTTGCCGCCCTGGAGCGGGTCTATGAGGACCCACGGGGAGGCAACTTTGATCAGAGGGTCCTCCAAAAAGAAACGGAATGGGTATATAAATTAAAAGCCACCCAGTATCCGGGCCCTAATGATATGGTCAGCTTTAAACCATTCTTATAACATCCTCACTATTCTCTGTCATGGTTCTCTCCCTTAATGCTGCCGTTTTTTCCCTACTCTATGTGGGATGTCCCCAGAATGGATTCATCTCCACTTGATTGAAATATCTCTCTGCTCTTTTTTTCAGAGATATTATTCCAATTTTCATTGAAGGGTTTCCAAATAGTATAACACATAATCAAAAGAAGACTTCCTATATTTGGATTGCTCTGCTAAGTGTTGACAGAGCGATATGAACTAATATTAACTATATGTGTAACGCACTAAAATGGAACTAAGTTCCAAGGAACATTTATCTATATTTAGATTCATATTATGTGTAATATATATCACTATATATGTATGTTAAACTGTATGATATCCTTGTGTGCTCTCTGGTGCCTATCCTCTCCTTTCTGCGTATTTTCATCTTTTGATGGTCATTGCCATGTTTAGTGCCTCTATTTACTGTGCTACTATATATTTTTCATTTCTTTATCTTTAGTATATGGCCTTGCAAGCACTCCATTCACTGCGCATTTTTTATTCCTGATGGTAATTGTCATGATCAGTGCCTTAATTTACTGTGCTACCTTCCCTCTAGCATATGGCTCTATCAGCATTACTTCTGTTGTGCAGTCCTGCCTTTTTTCCATAAGTTGATGTGTTTAATAATTTGATTGCGGCGCGTATATGTTTTTCCTTGCTTTTCCCAGCCTCTTTCCCTCTTGTAAGATGGTGTATGTGCCGCTTCCGGTTTCTGCTGGCGGCGCACTGCCGCAATGACGCCAACGCGTATGACGCAGATGAATGACGTCATCGCGCCGCACGCTAATGCCCGTTTTTTGGCGCGATTTGGCACTATAAATATGATACTAATGGGAGCCTGTCCTTGTGTTCAGCACGAGGCTGACTCCCGGGGGCTAACACTGCGACGTCCAATAGCCAGGTAAGGAGCATCTCATACATCATGGTGGTCCTTATTGGACACTATTTGCTTTACTTAAATATTTTGAATATTCAAGCCTGTACTTTTGTTTTAGATTCTGTATAGTGGCAGAGTCTCTACTATACTGGCTGATCTACCTGCACTTCTATTGTGAATGCTTATGGTTGGAGTTGCTGGCCCTAGAGAACTTCACCACCACAACGTCTTTTACCCCCGCTTTGGCAATTTTGCCTGGATATAGCTGGTAATTTTTCATTCTTTATCCTATAGACATATACTTTGGGCTTCAATATATACCTGATTACAGTCTTTTGGTCCCTTTAGATCTGCCCAGCCAATTGTAGCTGCAAATATCTAGTGTGTCCAATTCTTTTTTCTGCGGATTTTCTTTTCCCTGCGACTTTCTGTCCTGACCTACAGGTATGACTCAACTTATCATCATTTTGTATATCCAATAGTGTTAAGCCCATACTGAGATTTACATATACTTTTACATGTTCTCATTTATCTCTACCAGATCATAATTTCACACCAAATTCCAGACTAATATATACGAATTGATAGTCTGGTGTACATCTCTTTGCTATCTGGAGTGTTCTCCAAGGTATTCTTGCATTTTTTCTATTTTGGGGCTAAAGGCGTTTGGATCTTTTGTTGTGCAGGGAGGGGTGAATGGGTGGCCATTAGGGATGAGCTTCGTGTTCGAGTCGAACATACGTTCGACTCGAACATCGGCTGTTCGATCGTTCGACGAAGATCGAACGATTTGGGCCGTTCGCGCCAAATTCGAGTGACGCGAACGGCCCACAATGCACTACGCCATTGCAGTGTCATCCAGGCGCTGTGATTGGCCAAGCATGCACTGTGACCCCGCATGCTTGGCCAATCACAGCGCCGGCAGCGAGGAGAGCAATTATTCTTGAGGGGGTTCAGTACACGCCCCACACTATAAAAGGCCGCCAGCGCGGCGGCCTTGTGTAGTGTGTTCCGGAGCAGGGAAAGAGAAGCATAGGCAGGGACAGTGTCATTTTTTTCCTTTACTAATCCTGGATTCCTTGTGTTTAGGGACAAATAAGGATAGGTAGGGAGAGTGTCAGTGTGTTATTCTGTGCTAAACCTTGTTTGTAGGGACAGAGAGGTACAGTGAGGGAAAGTGTCAGTGTGCTATTCTGTGCTAAATCTTGTTTGTAGGGACAGAGTAGGACAGTGAGTGAAACTGACAGTGTGCTATTCTGTTCTAAACCAATCTTGCTGAACCATATTTGAAATCCTTGAGTTTAGGGACAGAGAGGTACAGTGAGGGAAAGTGTCAGTGTGCTATTCTGTGCTAAATCTTGTTTGTAGGGACAGAGTAGGACAGTGAGTGAAACTGACAGTGTGCTATTCTGTTCTAAACCAATCTTGCTGAACCATATTTGAAATCCTTGAGTTTAGGGACAGAGAGGTACAGTGAGGGAAAGTGTCAGTGTGCTATTCTGTGCTAAATCTTGTTTGTAGGGACAGAGTAGGACAGTGAGTGAAACTGACAGTGTGCTATTCTGTTCTAAACTAATCTTGCTGAACCATATTTGAAATCCTTGAGTTTAGGGACAGAGAAGGACACTCGTGGAAACTATCAGTGTGCTATTCTGTGCTAAATCTTGTTTGTAGGGACAGAGAGGTACAGTGAGTGAAACTGACAGTGTGCTATTCTGTTCTAAACCAATCTTGCTGAACCATATTTGAAATCCTTGAGTTTAGGGACAGAGAAGGACACTCGTGGAAACTATCAGTGTGCTATTCTGTGCTAAATCTAGTTTGTAGGGACAGAGTAGGACAGTGAGTGAAACTGACAGTGTGCTATTCTGTTCTAAACCAATCTTGCTGAACCATATTTGAAATCCTTGAGTTTAGGGACAGAGAAGGACACTCGTGGAAACTATCAGTGTGCTATTCTGTGCTAAATCTTGTTTGTAGGGACAGAGAGGTACAGTGAGTGAAACTGACAGTGTGCTATTCTGTTCTAAACCAATCTTGCTGAACCATATTTGAAATCCTTGAGTTTAGGGACAGAGAAGGACACTCGTGGAAACTCTCAGTGTGCTATTCTGTGCTAAATCTTGTTTGTAGGGACAGAGTAGGACAGTGAGGGAAAGTGTCAGTGTGCTATTCTGTTCTAAACCAATCTTGCTGAACCATATTTGAAATCCTTGAGTTTAGGGACAGAGAAGGACACTCGTGGAAACTATCAGTGTGCTATTCTGTGCTAAATCTTGTTTGTAGGGACAGAGTAGGACAGTGAGTGAAAGTGTCAGTGTGCTATTCTGTTCTAAACCAATCTTGCTGAACCATATTTGAAATCCTTGAGTTTAGGGACAGAGAAGGACACTCGTGGAAACTCTCAGTGTGCTATTCTGTGCTAAATCTTGTTTGTAGGGACAGAGTAGGACAGTGAGTGAAACTGACAGTGTGCTATTCTGTTCTAAACCAATCTTGCTGAACCATATTTGAAATCCTTGAGTTTAGGGACAGAGAAGGACACTCGTGGAAACTATCAGTGTGCTATTCTGTGCTAAATCTTGTTTGTAGGGACAGAGAGGTACAGTGAGTGAAACTGACAGTGTGCTATTCTGTTCTAAACCAATCTTGCTGAACCATATTTGAAATCCTTGAGTTTAGGGACAGAGAAGGACACTCGTGGAAACTATCAGTGTGCTATTCTGTGCTAAATCTTGTTTGTAGGGACAGAGTAGGACAGTGAGGGAAAGTGTCAGTGTGCTATTCTGTTCTAAACCAATCTTGCTGAACCAAATTTGAAATCCTTGAGTTTAGGGACAGAGAAGGACACTCGTGGAAACTCTCAGTGTGCTATTCTGTGGTAAATCTAGTTTGTAGGGACAGAGTAGGACTGTGAGTGAAACTGACAGTGTGCTATTCTGTTCTAAACCAATCTTGCTGAACCATATTTGAAATCCTTGAGTTTAGGGACAGAGAAGGACACTCGTGGAAACTATCAGTGTGCTATTCTGTGCTAAATCTTGTTTGTAGGGACAGAGTAGGACAGTGAGTGAAACTGACAGTGTGCTATTCTGTTCTAAACCAATCTTGCTGAACCATATTTGAAATCCTTGAGTTTAGGGACAGAGAAGGACACTCGTGGAAACTCTCAGTGTGCTATTCTGTGCTAAATCTAGTTTGTAGGGACAGAGTAGGACAGTGAGTGAAACTGACAGTGTGCTATTCTGTTCTAAACCAATCTTGCTGAACCATATTTGAAATCCTTGAGTTTAGGGACTGAGAGGTACAGTGAGGGAAAGTGTCAGTGTGCTATTCTGTGCTAAATCTTGTTTGTAGGGACAGAGTAGGACAGTGAGTGAAACTGACAGTGTGCTATTCTGTTCTAAACCAATCTTGCTGAACCATATTTGAAATCCTTGAGTTTAGCGACAGAGAAGGACACTCGTGGAAACTCTCAGTGTGCTATTCTGTGCTAAATCTAGTTTGTAGGGACAGAGTAGGACAGTGAGTGAAACTGACAGTGTGCTATTCTGTGCTAAACCAATCTTGCTGAAGCATATTGCAAATCCTTGTGTTTAGGGACAGAGAAGGATAGGCAGGGGACAGTGTCAGTGTCATTGTTGCTAAGCCTCCTGCACAGTATACACCTGAAGGTAGCCCTTATTGCTGTTTTTCCCATCTCCCTGCAGGCCATCCATTAAAATGTCTGGAAGGCAAACAAGGAGAGGCAGACAGTCAGGAGGCAAAAAAAGAGGGCAAGCAGGCTCTGTGTCTGGGGGCAACAGTGCTGGTCGTGGACGCGGTGCATTGTCATCAGCACATGGCCATGGGACACGCTTGTCCTTCTTTTCGGCAGCTGGACATGTTGAGCCACATCATGCCGAAAACTTGGTAGAGTGGATGACCAAGCCCACCTCATCCTCCTCATCCTCTCTCACCCAGGCTCAGGGTACTGGCAAAGCAGCTGCCAAAGCGTCCTCTTCTCTGGTATCATTATCTTCATTAGTCAATCCTTCCCTAGACCCACCATGTCCTCCTCCTGAAGAGTCCCCCGAACTGTTTGAGCACAGTGTTGGGTACATGCTCCAGGAGGATGCCCAGCGTTTCGAAGGATCTGATGATGATACCCAGATAGAGGAAGGCAGTAGCGTGAGAGCAGAGAGAGGGGATGCTCAAGAAGGACACCAATCTGGCAGTCATGCTCCAGCAGCTGCAGCATACTGCCAGATTGGCTCCAGTGATGAGGAGGGAGGGGATGATGAGGTCACTGACTCCACATGGGTGCCTAATAGGAGAGAGGAGGAGGAGGAGGATGAGGAGGAGGCACATCTCCAACGAGGCAGGATGCCCTTGGGTGGCCAGCGTATGGGCAGCACACCGACGGAATCACACTGCAGAGCTCCGCCTGTGCAGGGCGCTGCCTCTGCCCGTCATTCAAAAAGTTCTTTGGTGTGGGCCTTTTTTGAGGCGAGTGCATCAGATCGCACAGCTGCTGTTTGCAACATATGTCTCAAGCGTATATCGCGTGGCCAAAACATCAGCCGCTTGGGCACCACATGCTTGATCAGACATATGTTGACCTGCCATGCAGCTCGTTGGCAAGCCTACCTTAAAGACCCACACCAAAGAACAAAGCTGACCTCTTCTTGCACCGCATCAGCTGGGATCTTCAACCCCACTATACCTTCAGTCCTCTCTGAAACCTGCTCTGAGAGGAATGAAGGTGTAGAATTAGGTGTGTCACAGCCAAGTACTTGCGGGCACTCTGCTAGCAGTACACCGACGTCCGATTCTAGCAGGCAAATTTCCCTGCCCCAGCTGCTGGACCGTCGAAAGAAGTTCACTCCCAGCCATCCACATGCCCAGCGGTTGAATGCTAGCTTGGCTAAATTGCTAGCGCTTCAACTGCTGCCTTTTCAGTTGGTAGACTCGGCCCCCTTCCGTGAGTTTGTGCAATGTGCGGTTCCTCAGTGGCAGGTTCCCAAACACCACTTTTTCTCACGGAAGGCGATTCCGGCTCTCTACAGGCATGTGGAAGGCAATGTCTTGGCCTCGCTGGACAGGGCGGTCAGCGGTAAGGTGCATATTACCGCTGACTCATGGTCCAGCAGGCATGGACAGGGACGTTACCTTTCTTTCACGGCCCATTGGGTCACTCTTTTGGCAGCTGGGAAGGATGCAGGACAAGGTGCAGTAGTGTTGGAGGTTGTTCCACCGCCACGCCTCCAAAATGCTACTACTGGTTGTGACACACCTCTCTCCTCCACCCCCTCCTCTTCTTCTTCCTCCATGGCCTCTTCCTGTGGTTTGTCCTCGGAACCAGCGGTGCTCCGTAGGCGTTCAAGGGGCTACGCAAGTACGCAGGCAAAAAGATGCCATGCCGTGCTTGCGCTGGTGTGTTTGGGGGACAGGAGCCACACTGGGGCAGAGGTCCTGTCTGCTCTGCAGGGGCAGGCCGAGAGGTGGTTGACGCCACGCCAGCTTAAGCCAGGAATGGTGGTTTGCGACAATGGCACCAACCTCCTCTCCGCCCTCCGACAGGGACAACTGACCCATGTGCCCTGTATGGCTCACGTCCTTAACCTGGTGGTGCAGCGGTTCTTGGGCAGGTACCCGGGCTTACAGGATGTCCTGAGGCAGGCCAGGAAAGTCTGTGTTAATTTCCGCAGATCTTATAATGCCAGTGCTCGCCTGGCTGAGCTGCAAAAGGAGTTGAACCTGCCCAAGAACCGCCTTATATGTGACATGCCCACCAGGTGGAACTCAACGTTGGCCATGCTGCAGCGGCTGCACACGCAGCAGAGGGCCATCAATGAGTACCTGTGCGACTACGGCACCAGGACAGGGTCAGGGGAGCTCTGGTTTTTTTCACCACGCCAGTGGGGCATGATCAGGGATGCATGCACTGTCCTGGCACCATTTGAGGAGGTCACGAGGATGGTGAGCAGTGACAGTGCATGCATCAGTGACACTGTACCTCTTGTCCACCTGTTGGAGCACACGCTGCGTGGAATAATGGACAGGGCACTTGAGGCAGAACAGAGGCAGGAAGAGGAGGACTTCCTTGCCTCTCAAGGCCCCCTTTACCCTGACAGTGTTCCTTCTGTCCCACCCATCGCACAGGAAGAGGAGGAGGAGGAGGAGGAGGAGGATTGTGTCAGCATGGAGGTGGAGGCTGGCACTCAGCATCATCAGCAGCAGTCTTTTAGGGATGATTTACAGTCCCAAGAAACCAGTGGACTTGTACGTGGCTGGGAGGAGGTGGCTGCGGATCATGTCGTCCTTAGTGACCTAGAGGACTCCGGACTGAATGCCTCAGCTAACCTACGCTGCATGGCCTCCCTGATCCTGCAAAGTCTGCGGAAGGATCCTCGTATTCTTCGGATCAAGGAGAGGGACCATTACTGGCTGGCCACTCTCCTTGATCCACGGTACAAGGGTAAGGTTGCGGACCTTATGTTACCGTTGCAGAGGGAGCAGAGGATGAGACAACTCCGGGAGGCCTTGCAGAAAGGTCTGTGCAATGCGTTCCCAGAGACTGGGAGGTTACAAACTCCTGGTCCTGGACAACGAGTTGCTGAGGCTTCGGGCAGTCAAAGAAGGAGCGGTGGGGAAGGTGGCCGTCTGACCGATGCGTTCAGACAATTCTTTAGTCCGCAGCCCCAAAGTATGATCGTTTCCAGCAACCATCGCCAGCGTCTGATATACATGGTGCAGGAATACCTAGGGGCAAGGTCAGACTTGGACACCTTCCCCACCGAAAATCCTCTGGCTTACTGGGTCTTGAGGATGGATCACTGGCCAGAGCTTGCACAGTATGCAATTGAGCTACTGGCCTGTCCTGCATCCAGCGTTCTTTCAGAACGCACATTCAGTGCTGCTGGAGGATTTGTCACGGATCACAGGGTGCGCCTGTCCACCGACTCGGTTGATCGACTGACTTTCATCAAGATGAACCAGTCTTGGATCACCACCAGCTACCACACACCTGATGCTGATATAACAGACTAATTGATTTTAAAATGTCACATCCCTTCAAGACTGATGCTGATGCTGAGTTCCTGTGCTGTTATGTTGACTAGCTATCCTCCTCCTCCTCCTCAATGATCCGATTAATGATGATAGCTTGGAAGATCATTTTGGTTTATGGGTGCCGCCACCAGTGGCTAAGGCCCAATTTTTCAGCCCCTGTTTAACAGGGGCGTGTAATTACAATTTTTGATGCAATACTTTGCAACAGGCCTCATTGCTGTGCTCCAAGTACAGTATCTGTGAGGGGTTGCAGTGTTGTGCCACCAGTGCCTAAGGCCCAATTTTTCAGCCCATGTTCAACAGGGGCATGCAATTATAATTATTGATCTAATAATTCACAGCAGGGCCCATTGCTGCGCCCACCAAGAGTAACTGTCAGGCCTTACAGTGTTGTGTCAACACCACCACCACCACCACCACCACCACCACCAAAGGCCCAATTTTTCAGCCCCTGTTCAACAGGGGCATGCAATTCTAATTATTGATCTAATAATTCACAGCAGGGCCCATTGCTGCGCCCACCAAGAGTAACTGTCAGGCCTTACAGTGTTGTGTCAACACCACCACCACCACCACCACCACCACCACCAAAGGCCCAATTTTTCAGCCCCTGTTCAACAGGGGCATGCAATTCTAATTATTGATCTAATAATTCACAGCAGGGCCCATTGCTGCGCCCACCAAGAGTAACTGTCAGGCCTTACAGTGTTGTGGCACCAGCACCACCATCAAAGGCCCAATTTTTACTACCACTGTTCAACAATTATATGTTATTACAATTCCTGATATAATAGTGGACAGCAGGGCGTTCCAGCACCCACCAAGAGTAACTGTGAGTGCTTACAGTGTTGTGCCAACACCAACACCTAAGGGGCCAATTTCTGCAGAGTATATACGGCAGGTCCCTACTTTCAAACATCCAACTTACAAACGACTACTACTTGCAAACGGAAGAAGACAACAGGAAGTGAGAGGAAATCTACCCCTTGGAAGGAAAATTCTCTCCTGTAAGAATTAATATGGGAGAAAGGTGTCTCCTCTCTACTGATGCTTTATCACCAATCCTTGTTTCAATAAAAACACCACATTTCAAAAACAGTTGTCATTGGGACGCAAAGTGAGGTGAAATGTTCTGAACAGGGGCACAGACAGCAAAAAAAATGTTACAGGGGTGATAACCCTTCCCTATGTTTTCCAAAAAGCTTAAAAATAGGTATTTGGCCTGGAGCTACACTTAAACAATGTAGCTGTTCAAAATTACAAACAGATTCTACATAAGAACAAACCTACAGTCCCTGTCTTGTATGCACCGCCTGTATACGGCTGTTCAGAGTATATAGGGCCTTTTTTATTTTGTGTGCGGGGTTCCCCTTAATATCCATACAAGACCCAAAGGGGCTGGTAATGGGCTGGGGTAGGGGGGGGGGGTTGATGGGGTAGCTATGCCATTTTTCTTAAAGATTTTCATCCATATTACCGGGACCAGACATTACATTAAAGCCGCAAGCAGTTTTAAATGGCTTTTTTTTCCTTTAGAAATGTTATTTTGTGCAGGGACAGTTCTAAACACGGGAAACACGTGGCACTTCACAGGCATACTTTAGACACCCCCCAGGTACAATATTTAAAGGAATATTTGATTATTTTTTTTTCACTTTATGCATCATTAAAATGACTGCTCCCGGAAAACGTCCGTTTTTAAAACTTCTTTTTGCATTGATACATGTCCCCTGGTGCAGAACCCGGGTTCCCAAACTCTGTTTAGGACAATAACATGGATAATAGTCGTTATAATTAGCACTTTAGAATCCGAACATTCGCATCCATTGTATTTAATAGGGTTCTAATGTTCGTGCGAACTTTCGGTCCGTTCGCGGGTTCTGGTGCGAACCGAACCCGGGGGTGTTCGGCTCATCACTAGTGGCCATATAGCACCAAGGATGTTTCTATACTATATTTTTTATATGTTTTTAATTGTGTATATCATATATTAATTTGTATGTATCTCATTTCAGATAGTGAGATTTTGTCCCAAGTGTGTTTGTAATCGTCCCCCCATATTTTGTCCGTCCTGACGAAGCCTCACGGCGATACGCGTCGACGTTCAAGGGACTTTCCACTGTCACTTTATATACACTGTATGGTCTTTTAATCTTTGTTTAACATTTTTGTGATAATAAAATTATTTTTGTACCATATGTTCTGTGTGTTGCCTACAAAGTCCTATTTTTCGCTCTTTGAGTACCTAATATATTAGCCTGATGCAAACATTAACCCTTCATGTTCCATAAACCAACAGTAGGACAAGATCACATCAGTGCTTCCAAGGCATCATCGTGAGAAACTAGGCACCTCTTTATCTTACTACACAGAAGTGTCATAAAAAGGAAGGAGAGTGGCTCGAATCAACTGGAGTAATTATTATTATTTATTTTTTTTAATTGTTTTTTATTGAATTTTCTAACACGTACAAAACATACAGCTTAAGCACCTACAGTCATAAAAAAGAACATGTACAGATGAGAATACAATTGCAATGTGAACCCAACGATACAATGCACAGCCATGGAAGGGTACAGCAGCACCGCCCAAATAAATCAAGGAGGGCACCCAATATGGTAAGACCCACTAGTCAATGAACACATATCAGAGGTCATCGGAGGAAGAGGGAGGTAGAAGAGCAAGGCAAGACCTTGACACGATGATCTGGTTCACCCCCAACTCACTAGGCTGTTTCGGGCTCATCTAACCAATTGCGCCAGACCTTGTCATATTTCAGTGGGCAGCCCCGATTGGCATAGGTATCTTTGTATAAAGGAAGGCTGCCGTTTAACTGGAGTAATTATTTAAAGGAAACCTGCTGTGTGAGAAAAATATGCTGATCTTTTGGAAATACCAATTGGGCGTCGCTCATCCTGGTTCTCTGCTTTCAATAATTTCTGATTCAGTGACCTGGAAAACATATGTGGATGAGGATTTATGGCTTCATTTGCTGCACTCAGAAAAAGGCAGAGGATGAACAGTACAGTAACTAGCATTTTCAGAATGAGGTCAGGGAGCCTACTGTATAGAATATGCCTCTGATATGTTTCCTTTATTAGTGTCTTTAGGTACAGTGAGGGAAAAGAGTATTTGATCCCCGGCTGATTTTGTACGTTTGCCCACTGACAAAGAAATGATCAGTCTATAATTTTAATGGCAGGTTTATTTTAACAGTGAGAGACAAAACAACAATAATATCCAGAAAAAGGCATTTCAAAAAAGTTATAAATTGATTTGCATTTTAATGAATTAAATAAGTATTTGATCCCCTATCAATCAGCAAGATTTATAGCTCCCAGGTGTCTTCTATTCAGGTAATTAGCTGAGATTAGGAGCAGTCTCAGCTAATTAATCTCAGCTTGTTACCTGTATAAAAGACACCTGTCCACAGAAGCAATCAGATTCCAATCGCTCCACCATGGCCAAGACCAAAGAGCTGTCCAAGGATGTCAGGGACAAGATTGTAGACCCACACAAGGCTGGAATGGGCTACAAGACCATCGTCAAGCAGCTTTGTGAGAGGGTAACAACAGTTGGTGGGATTATTCGCAAATGGAAGAAACACAAAATAACTGTCAATCTCCCTCGGTCTGGGGCTCCATGTAAGATCTTACCTCGTGGAGTTTTAATGATCATGAGAACGGTGAGGAATCAGCCCAGAACTACACAGGGAATCTCATCAATGATCCCAAGGCAGCTGGGACCATAGTCACCAGTAAAACTATTGGTAACACACTACACCGTGAAGAACTGAAATCCTGCAGGGGCTGCAAGGTCCCCCTGCACAAGAAAGCACATGCACAGGCCCGTCTGAAGTTTGCTAATGAATATCTGAATGATTCAGAGGAGTACTGGGTGAAAGTATTGTGGTCAGATGAGACCAAAATCATGTTCTTTGGCATCAACTTAACTCGCCGTGTTTGGAGGAGAAGGAATGCTACCTATGAGCCCAAGAACACCACCCACACCGTCAAACATGGAGGTGGAAACATTATGATTTGGGGGTGTTTTTCTGCTTGTGGGACAGGACAACTCACTGCTAGGGATGAGCTCGGTGTTCGAGTCGAACATAGGTTTGACTCGAACATCGGCTGTTCGCGCGTTCGGCGAACAACGAACGATTTGGGCCGTTCGCGCCAAATTCGAGTGACGCGAACGGCCCACAATACACTGTACCATCGCAGTGTAATCCCGGCGCTGTGATTGGCCAAGAATGCACTGTGACCCTGCATGCTTGGCCAATCACAGCGCCGGCAGCGAGGAGAGCAATGATTGGCCACAGGCAGGATGCCTGTGGCCAATTATTGCTGAGGGGGTTTAGTACACGCCCCACACTATAAAAGGCCGCCAGCGCGGCGGCCTCGTGTAGTGTGTTCCGGCGCAGGGAAAGCGAAGGATAGGCAGGGACAGTGTCATATTTTTTCTTTGCTAAACCTTGTGTGTAGGGACAAAGAAGGATAGGTAGGGAGAGTGTCAGTGTCATATTCTTTGCTAAACCTTGTTTGTAGGGACAGAGAAGAATAGGCAGGGAGAGTGTCAGTTTCATATTCTTTGCTAAACCTTGTGTGCTGAACCATATTGCTAAACCTTGTGTGTAGGGACAGACAAGGATAGGCAGGGAGAGTGTCAGTGTCATATTCTTTGCTAAACCTTGTGTGCTGAACCATATTGCTAAACCTTGTGTGTAGGGACAGACAAGGATAGGTAGGCAGAGTGTCAGTGTCATATTCTTTGCTAAACCTTGTTTGTAGGGACAGAGAAGGATAGGCAGGGAGAGTGTCAGTGTCATATTCTTTGCTAAACCTTGTGTGCTGAACCATATTGCTAAACCTTGTGTGTAGGGACAGACAAGGATAGGCAGTCGAGAGTGTCAGTGTCATAATCTTTGCTAAACCTAGTGCACTGAACCATATTGCTAAACCTTGTGTGTAGGGACAGACAAGGATAGGCAGTCGAGAGTGTCAGTGTCATAATCTTTGCTAAACCTTGTGTGCTGAACCATATTGCTAAACCTTGTGTGTAGGGACAGACAAGGATAGGTAGGCAGAGTGTCAGTGTCATATTCTTTGCTAAACCTTGTTTGTAGGGACAGAGAAGGATAGGCAGGGAGAGTGTCAGTGTCATATTCTTTGCTAAACCTTGTGTGCTGAACCATATTGCTAAACCTTGTGTGTAGGGACAGACAAGGATAGGCAGTCGAGAGTGTCAGTGTCATAATCTTTGCTAAACCTAGTGCGCTGAACCATATTGCTAAACCTTGTGTGTAGGGACAGACAAGGATAGGCAGTCGAGAGTGTCAGTGTCATAATCTTTGCTAAACCTAGTGTGCTGAACCATATTGCTAAACCTTGTGTGTAGGGACAGACAAGGATAGGCAGTCGAGAGTGTCAGTGTCATAATCTTTGCTAAACCTAGTGCGCTGAACCATATTGCTAAACCTTGTGTGTAGGGACAGACAAGGATAGGCAGTCGAGAGTGTCAGTGTCATAATCTTTGCTAAACCTAGTGCGCTGAACCATATTGCTAAACCTTGTGTGTAGGGACAGACAAGGATAGGCAGTCGAGAGTGTCAGTGTCATATTCTTTGCTAAACCTTGTGTGCTGAACCATATTGCTAAACCTTGTGTGTAGGGACAGACAAGGATAGGTAGGCAGAGTGTCAGTGTCATATTCTTTGCTAAACCTTGTTTGTAGGGACAGAGAAGGATAGGCAGGGAGAGTGTCAGTGTCATATTCTTTGCTAAACCTTGTGTGCTGAACCATATTGCTAAACCTTGTGTGTAGGGACAAACAAGGATAGGCAGTCGAGAGTGTCAGTGTCATAATCTTTGCTAAACCTAGTGCGCTGAACCATATTGTCAGGTCACCTGTGGCCAGGTGACAGATGCACACCGTAGGGGGACAGGAGTGCACCGCAAGGTAGTGAACCCTATGGCTGACTGCTGCGGATAGGAAACTGGGTGGTTGAGGAAAGCGGGACCAGAGGAGCACAACCGGGATCCTAACGGAAGCTAGAGCCAAGATTCCCCAGGGCGCGGAGTCTAAGACCCAGCAGGTCTTCTCCAGAGCCTCTAGTGGTGAGGATGTTATGCTGCAGGCTGGGTCCAGGTCGCAGCCCCTGGAGTTTCCTAGCTCACGCCCCGTAGGATAAGGGGAAAAGAGGGGAAGCAGCAGCACAAGATATGAGAGAAACGAATAACAAGCTGAAGGTCAGGGGCCACAAGCAGACAAGGATAACGAAAGAACCAGCCGAAGGTCAAGGGTCACAAGCAGACAGGGATAGTCGGGGACAAACCAAATATGTAACAGAGAGACAGACGTAGCACACGGCAGGCAGGAACCCAAACACACAATGCCTAACAAACACGTTGATCAGCAAAGCAGGCTTGCAGTGCACAGGTTAATATAGTGTTCTGTGATAGGGCCTGGGGTGGAGTCAGGCTGGGAGGAGATTATAAAGGAAGCCAGGTGAAAGGGCTCAGGCCTCTAAGATGAACACATGGGAAGGAAGGTAAGCTGACAGACAAACACTACTGCATATCCATGACAGTACCCTCCCTCTTATGGGCCCTCCCCCGCCTGGGCCCAGGCTTAAAGGGAAATCTCTGATGAAATCTCCTCAACAGATGAGGTGCAGCGACATCAGATGCAGCGATCCAAGACACCTCCTCAGGACCAAAACCTCTCCAATGCACAAGGTACTGAAGAATGCCTCTGCAGAGCCGAGAATCCAGAACTTGTCTAACCTCGTACTTAAGATTATCCTCAGAGACCGAAAACGAGGTAGGGAGATGACAAGAAGATCTATTGAGGACCAAAGGCTCTCTAGGAATAAGCAAGGGCATGAGAGGATCAACAGGAATCTGAGGAGGGTCCCCTAGACCCTTAAAGGGGGACTGGTCATCTTGCACAGGACCATCAGACTGGGCAGATGTCAGTGGAACCCTGAAGTCAGGTTGGTTAGAAGGTGACATGTCGCCGGAGTCAAGCTGAATAGCTGAAGGACAAGCAGAATGTCCTGAACAAGAAAAAGTAGGAGGCTCACTGGGCATGGGCTGGACTGGCATAACTAGTACAGAGGCAGAGTGAATAGCTGAGTCAGGTGTATCGACTACCTGAATCGCATCGCAAGACGTAGCGACTGCAGGACTTGTAGACAAGCTAGCCTGGCTGTGCGTCCAAGGGTGGTTAGGGACAGAGAAATGTAAATGGTTATGCAACCTGGAATGAATGACCGGCTCAGGTTCACAGGGGAAACCTTGGGTAGGCAGGACGAGGAACAGGAGGAACCCCAAACCAGGATCTGTCCAGTAGTCCAGTCCACATGAAGAGAATGGAGCTGTAACCATGGGAGACCCAAAATTATAGGCGTTGAGGCCTTGGGTAAGATAAGGAAGGATATCCACTCCTGGTGGAGTGTCCCTACCGACATCTTAACAGGGAGGGTCTGGAAGCGGATAGGTCCCCCTGGGAGAACAGTACCATCAATCGCCAAGACCACCAATGGCGTGGTGAGGGGCAAAAGAGTAAGTCTCATGGACGATGCGATTTCCCAGTCCATGAAATTACCAGCGGCTCCGGAATCCAGATATGCTGAGACCGAATGAGAAGAAGCACCAACATGAAGGAACACAGAAAGCAGGAGACGAGAAGGGGAAGGTGATATTTCTGGGTCCAATACTCCACTTTCCAGATGAAGTGGACCCAAACGTTTTTCTGGACAAAGAGAGCAAGTGTCACGAAAATGACCTTTGCCCCCACAGTAAAGACACAGACCAAGAGTTCTGCGCCTAGCACGTTCCTCGGGGGATAGCCTGGTCCGACCCAGCTGCATGGGTTCCTCAGCTGGTAGGAGATGCTCTACGGGTCGAAGAGAGGGGAGCTCAGGCTGACTAAGAACCAAGGAGTGCTGGCGTTGCTTTTCTAAGGTCCTCTCCTGAAAGCGAATATCGATCTGGTTACACAAGGAGATAACGCCGGCCAGATCAGTGGGGATGGTTCTTCCTGCTAAATCATCCTTCACTCTATCAGACAGGCCATGCAAAAAGGTTGCGACTAAGGCCTCATTGTTCCAGCTCAACTCAGCCGACAGTATGCGGAAATGAAGGGCATACTGTCCCACAGAAGCAGACTCTTGGCGGAGACGTAAAAGGGCGCTGACCGCTGAAGAGACACGAGCCGGTTCTTCGAAGATATTCCGAAAAAGTTTCAAGAAGCCAGACAGGCTAGAAACCACTGGATCATTCAGTTCCCACAGAGGGGCTGCCCAGGCTAAAGCTTCACCAGAGAGGAGGGAAATGATATAGGCTACCTTAGCCCGATCAGACAGGAAGTTTTGGGGCTGGAGCTCAAAATGAATTGTGCATTGGCTAAGGAACCCCCTGCAAGCCTTGGAGTCCCCAGAGAAACGGGATGGAGCTGGCAGTTGTAGTGAGTGTGTGGCTGCGACTGGTACAATAGGTGCAGCAGCCGCTGGTTGTATTTGAGGTTGCGGATTCAGGATTCCCAAGGAGGCCTGAAGCTGCTCGAAGCGAGAAGCCAGATCCTGGAGGAATCGCATCACCTGAGTCTGATTCGATTCCTGGGTTTCAAGTCTGCAAACTATGCCCTGCAACGGATCATCCGCGGGGAGCGGGATGTCAGCCGGGTTCATGGCTGATCAAACTGTCAGGTCACCTGTGGCCAGGTGACAGATGCACACCGTAGGGGGACAGGAGTGCACCGCAAGGTAGTGAACCCTATGGCTGACTGCTGCGGATAGGAAACTGGGTGGTTGAGGAAAGCGGGACCAGAGGAGCACAACCGGGATCCTAACGGAAGCTAGAGCCAAGATTCCCCAGGGCGCGGAGTCTAAGACCCAGCAGGTCTTCTCCAGAGCCTCTAGTGGTGAGGATGTTATGCTGCAGGCTGGGTCCAGGTCGCAGCCCCTGGAGTTTCCTAGCTCACGCCCCATAGGATAAGGGGAAAAGAGGGGAAGCAGCAGCACAAGATATGAGAGAAACGAATAACAAGCTGAAGGTCAGGGGCCACAAGCAGACAAGGATAACGAAAGAACCAGCCGAAGGTCAAGGGTCACGAGCAGACAGGGATAGTCGGGGACAAGCCAAATATGTAACAGAGAGACAGACGTAGCACATGGCAGGCAGGAACCCAAACACACAATGCCTAACAAACACGTTGATCAGCAAAGCAGGCTTGCAGTGCACAGGTTAATATAGTGTTCTGTGATAGGGCCTGGGGTGGAGTCAGGCTGGGAGGAGATTATAAAGGAAGCCAGGTGAAAGGGCTCAGGCCTCTAAGATGAACACATGGGAAGGAAGGTAAGCTGACAGACAAACACTACTGCATATCCAATTATCCATGAGACATATTGCTAAACCTTGTGTGTAGGGACAGACAAGGATAGGCAGTCGAGAGTGTCAGTGTCATAATCTTTGCTAAACCTAGTGTGCTGAACCATATTGCTAAACCTTGTGTGTAGGGACAGACAAGGATAGGCAGTCGAGAGTGTCAGTGTCATAATCTTTGCTAAACCTAGTGCGCTGAACCATATTGCTAAACCTTGTGTGTAGGGACAGACAAGGATAGGCAGTCGAGAGTGTCAGTGTCATAATCTTTGCTAAACCTTGTGTGCTGAACCATATTGCTAAACCTTGTGTGTAGGGACAGACAAGGATAGGTAGGCAGAGTGTCAGTGTCATATTCTTTGCTAAACCTTGTTTGTAGGGACAGAGAAGGATAGGCAGGGAGAGTGTCAGTGTCATATTCTTTGCTAAACCTAGTGTGCTGAACCATATTGCTAAACCTTGTGTGTAGGGACAGACAAGGATAGGCAGTCGACAGTGTCAGTGTCATATTCTTTGCTAAACCTAGTGTGCTGAACCATATTGCTAAACCTTGTGTGTAGGGACAGACAAGGATAGGCAGTCGACAGTGTCAGTGTCCTATTCTTTGCTAAACCTTGTGTGCAGGGAGAGAGAAGGATAGGCAGGGGACAGTGTCAGTGTCATTGTTGCTAAGCCTCCTGCACAGTATACACCTGAAGCTAATTATTGCTGTTTTTTCCTGGTGTGTTACACTGACAGGCATTTGCAGCACTTACAGCGGGCGGAGTGTGCTTCCTGCAAAATAAACACCTGAAGCTACCCCTTATTGCTGGTTTTCCCATCTCCCTGCAGGCCATTAGAATGTCTGGAAGGCAAACAAGGAGAGGCAGACAGTCAAGAGCCAATAAAAGAGGGCAAGCAGGCTCTGTGTCTGGGGGCAACAGTGCTGGTCGTGGACGCGGTGCATTGTCATCAGCACATGGCCATGGGACACGCTTGTCCTTCTTTTCGGCAGCTGGACATGTTGAGCCACATCATGCCGAAGACTTGGTAGAGTGGATAAACAAGCCCTCCTCATCCTCCTCATCCTCTCTCACCCAGGCTCAGGGTACTGGCAAAGCAACTGCCAAAGCGTCCTCTTCCCTGGTATCAATGTCATCATCAGTCACTCCTTCCCTAGACCCACCATGTCCTCCTCCTGAAGAGTCCCCCGAACTGTTTGAGCACAGTGTTGGGTACATGCTCCAGGAGGATGCCCAGCGTTTCGAAGGGTCTGATGATGATACCCAGCTAGAGGAAGGCAGTAGCGTGAGAGCAGAGAGAGGGGATGCTCAAGAAGGACACCAATCTGGCAGTCATGTTCCAGCAGCTGCAGCATACTGCCAAATTGGCTCCAGTGATGAGGAGGGAGGGGATGATGAGGTCACTGACTCCACGTGGGTGCCTAATAGGAGAGAGGAGGAGGAGGAGGATGAGGAGGAGGCACATCTCCAACGAGGCAGGATGCCCTTGGGTGGTCAGCGTAAGGGCAGCACACCGACGGAATCACACCGCAGAGCTCCGCCTGTGCAGGGCGCTGCCTCTGCCCGTTATTCAAAAAGTTCTTTGGTGTGGGCCTTTTTTGAGGCGAGTGCAGCAGATCGCACAGCTGCTGTTTGCAACATATGTCTCAAGCGTATATCGCGTGGCCAAAACATCAGCCGCTTGGGCACCACATGCTTGACCAGACATATGTTGACCTGCCATGCAGCTCGTTGGCAAGCC
Organism: Rana muscosa; assembly: GCA_029206835.1. Taxonomy (NCBI): domain Eukaryota; kingdom Metazoa; phylum Chordata; class Amphibia; order Anura; family Ranidae; genus Rana; species Rana muscosa. The sequence continues at coordinate 233,881,378 of CM055118.1, forward strand.
TACCTTAAAGACCCACACCAAAGAACAAAGCGGACCTCTCCTTGCACCGCATCAGCTGGGATCTCCAACCCCACTATACCTTCAGTCCTCTCTGAAACCTGCACTGAGAGGAATGAAGGTGTAGAATTAGGTGTGTCACAGCCAAGTACTTGCGGCCACTCTGCTAGCAGTACACCGACGTCCGATTCTAGCAGGCAAATTTCCCTGCCCCAGCTGCTGGACCGTCGAAAGAAGTTCACTCCCAGCCATCCACATGCCCAGCGGTTGAATGCTAGCTTGGCTAAATTGCTAGCGCTTCAACTGCTGCCTTTTCAGTTGGTAGACTCGGCCCCCTTCCGTGAGTTTGTGCAATGTGTGGTTCCTCAGTGGCAGGTTCCCAAACGCCACTTTTTCTCACGGAAGGCGATTCCGGCTCTCTACCGGCATGTGGAAGGCAATGTCTTGGCCTCGCTGGACAGGGCGGTCAGCGGTAAGGTGCATATTACCGCTGACTCATGGTCCAGCAGGCATGGACAGGGACGTTACCTTTTTTTCACGGCCCATTGGGTCACTCTTTTGGGGCAGGCCGAGAGGTGGTTGACGCCACGCCAGCTTAAGCCAGGAATGGTAGTTTGCGACAATGGCACCAACCTCCTCTCCGCTCTCCGACGGGGACAACTGACCCATGTGCCCTGTGTGGCTCACGTCCTTAACCTGGTGGTGCAGCGGTTCTTGGGCAGGTACCCGGGCTTACAGGATGTCCTGAGGCAGGCCAGGAAAGTCTGTGTGCATTTCCGCAGATCTTATAATGCCAGTGCTCGCCTGGCTGAGCTGCAAAAGGAGTTGAACCTGCCCAAGAACCGCCTTATATGTGACATGCCCACCAGGTGGAACTCAACGTTGGCCATGCTGCAGCGGCTGCACACGCAGCAGAGGGCCATCAATGAGTACCTGTGCGACTATGGCACCAGGACAGGGTCAGGGGAGCTCGGGTTTTTTTCACCACGCCAGTGGGGCATGATCAGGGATGCATGCACTGTCCTGGCACCATTTGAGGAGGCCACGAGGATGGTGAGCAGTGACAGTGCATGCATCAGTGACACTGTACCTCTTGTCCACCTGTTGGAACATACGTTGCGTGGAATAATGGACAGGGCACTTGAGGCAGAACAGAGGCAGGAAGAGGAGGACTTCCTTGCCTCTCAAGGCCCCCTTTACCCAGACAGTGTTCCTTCTGTCCCACCCATCGCACAGGAAGAAGAGGAGGAGGAGGATTGTGTCAGCATGGAGGTGGAGCCTGGCACTCAGCATAATCAGCAGCAGTCTTTTAGGGATGATTTACAGTCCCAAGAAACCAGTGGACTTGTACGTGGCTGGGAGGAGGTGGCTGCAGATCATGTCGTCCTTAGTGACCCAGAGGACTCCGGACTGAATGCCTCAGCTAACCTACGCTGCATGGCCTCCCTGATCCTGCAAAGTCTGCGGAAGGAACCTCGTATTCTTCGGATCAAGGAGAGGGACCATTACTGGCTGGCCACTCTCCTTGATCCACGGTACAAGGGGAAGGTTGCGGACCTTATCTTACCGTCGCAGAGGGAGCAGAGGATGAGACAACTCCGGGAGGCCTTGCAGAAAGGTCTGTGCAACGCGTTCCCAGAGACTGGGAGGTTACAAACTCCTGGTCTTGGACAACGAGTTGCTGAGGCTTCGGTCAGTCAAAGAAGGAGCGGTGGGGAAGGTGGCCGTCTGACCGAAGCGTTCAGACAATTCTTTAGTCCGCAGCCCCAAGGTATGATCGGTTCCAGCAACCATCGCCAGCGTCTGATATACATGGTGCAGGAATACCTACGGGCAAGGTCAGACTTGGACACCTTCCCCACCGAAAATCCTCTGGCTTACTGGGTCTTGAGGATGGATCACTGGCCAGAGCTTGCACAGTATGCAATTGAGCTACTGGCCTGTCCTGCATCCAGCGTTCTTTCAGAACGCACATTCAGTGCTGCTGGAGGATTTTTCACGGATCACAGGGTGCGCCTGTCCACCGACTCTGTTGATCGACTGACCTTCATAAAGATGAACCAGTCTTGGATCACCACCAGCTACCAAACACCTGAAGCTGATATAACAGACTAATTTATTTTCAAATGTCACATCCCTTCAAGACTGATGCTGATGCTGAGAGTTTGTCCTGTTATGTTGACTGACTATCCTCCTCCTCAATGATCCGATTGACGATGATAGCTTGGAAGAACATTTTTGTTTCTGGGTGCCGCCACCAGTGGCTAAGGCCCAATTTTTCAGCCCCTGTTTAACAGGGGTGTGTTATTACAATTTTTTATGCAATGCTTTGCAGCAGGGCTCATTCCTGCACTCCAACTAGAGTATCTGGGAGTGGTTGCAGTGTCGTGGCACCAGCACCAGTGGCTAAGGCCCAATTTTTCAGCCCCTGTTTAACAGGGGCGTGTAATTACAATTTTTGATGCAATACTTTGCAACAGGGCTCATTGCTGTGCTCCAATTACAGTATCTGTGAGGGGTTGCAGTGTTGTGGCACCAGTGCCTAAGGCTCAATTTTTCTGCCCCCGTTTAACAGGGGCATGTAATTACAATTCTTGATCTAATAATTCACAGCAGGGCCCATTCCTGCGCCCACCAAGACTAACTGTGAGGCCTTACAGTGTTGTGTCAACACCACCACCACCACCACCACCAAAGGCCCAATTTTTCAGCCCCTGTTCAACAGGGGCATGCAATTACAATTCTTGATCTAATAATTCACAGCAGGGCCCATTCCTGCGCCCACCAAGACCAACTGTGGGGCCTTACAGTGTTGTGTCAACACCACCACCACCACCACCACCAAAGGCCCAATTTTTCAGCCCCTGTTCAACAGGGGCATGCAATTACAATTCTTGATCTAATAATTCACAGCAGGGCCCATTCCTGCGCCCACCAAGACTAACTGTGAGGCCTTACAGTGTCGTGTCAACACCACCACCACCACCACCAAAGGCCCAATTTTTCAGCCCCTGTTCAACAGGGGCATGCAATTACAATTCTTGATCTAATAATTCACAGCAGGGCCCATTCATGCGCCCACCAAGAGTAACTGTGAGGGCTCACAGTGTTGTGGCAACACCAACATGTAAGGGGCAAATTTCAGCTGAGTATATACGGCAGGCCCTTACTTTCAAACATCCAACTTACAAACGACTCCTCCTTGCAAACGGAAGGATACAACAGGAAGTGAGAGGAAATCTACCCCTAGGAAGGCAAATTCTCTCCTGTAAGAGTTAATATGGGAAAAAAAGTGTCTCCTCTCCACTGATTCTTTATCACCAATTCTTGTTTCAATAAAAACCCCAAATTTTCAAAAAACATTTGTCATTAGGACGGAAAGTGAGGTGAACTGTTCTGAACAGGTGCACACTGCACAGACAGCAAAACAAATGTTACAGGGGTGATAACCCTTCCCTATGTTTTCCAAAAAGCTTAAAAATATATTTTTTGGCTGGAGCTACACTTAAACAATGTACCTGTTCAAAATTACAAACAGATTCTACATAAGAACAAACCTACAGTCCCTGTCTTGTATGCACTGCCTGTATACGGCTGTTCAGAGTATATAGGGCCTTTTTTCTTTTGTGTGCGGGGTTCCCCTTAATATCCATACAAGACCCAAAGGGGCTGGTAATAGGCTGGGGTAAGGGGGGGGGGGTGTGATGGGGTAGCTATGTAATTTTTCTTAAAGATTTTCATCCATATTACCGGGACCATACATTACAATAAAGCCGCAAGCAGTTTTAAATGGCTTTTTTTCCTTTAGAAATGTCATTTTGTGCAGGGACAGTTCTAAACACGGGAAACACATGGCACTTCACAGGCATACTTTAGACACCCCCCAGGTACGATATTTAAAGTAATATTTGACTCTTTTTTTTCACTTTATGCATCATTAAAATGACTGCTCCAGAAAAACGGCCGTTTTTAAAACTTCTTTTTGCATTGATACATGTCCCCTGGTGCAGAACCCGGGTTCCCAAACCCTTTTTAGGACAATAACATGCATAATAGTCGTTATAATTAGCACTTTAGATTTCGAACGTTCGCATCCATTGTATTTAATAGGGTTCTAAAGTTCGTGCGAACTTTCGGTTCGTTCGTGGGTTCTGGTGCGAACCGAACCCGGGGGTGTTCGGCTCATCACTACTCACTGCATCAAAGGGACGATGGACGGGGCCATGTACCGTCAAATCTTGGGTGAGACCCTGCTTCCCTTAGCCAGGGCATTGAAAATGGGTCGTGGGTGGGTATTCCAGCATGACAATGACCCAAAACACAAGAAAGCACATTTACAGGCCCGTATGAAGTTTGCTAATGAATATCTGAATGATTCAGAGGAGTACTGCGTGAAAGTGTTGTGGTTAGATGAGACCAAAATCATGTTCTTTGGCATCAACTCAACTCGCCATGTTTGGGGGAGGAGGAAGGCTGCCTATGAGCCCCAAGAACACCACCCACACCGTCAAACATGGAGTCGGAAACATTATAATTTGGGGGTGTTTTTCTGCTTGTGGGACAGGACAACTTCACTGCATCAAAGGGAAGGTGGACGGGGCCATGTACCGTCAAATCTTGGGTGAAAACCTCCTTCCCTTAGCCAGGGCATTCAAAATGGGTCGTGGATGGGTATTCCAGCATGACAATGACCCAAAACACATGACCAAGGCAACAAAAGAGTGTCTCAAGAAGAAGCACACTAAGGTCCTGGAGTGGTCTAGCCAGTCTCCAAACCTTAATCCCGTAGAAAATATGTGGAGGGAGCTGAAGGTTCGAGTTACCAAACGTCAGCCTCAAACTCTTAATGACTTGGAGAAGATCTGCAAAAAGAAATCCCTCCTGAGATGTGTGCAAACCTAGTGGCCAACTACAAGAAACGTCTGACCTCTGTGATTGCCACCAAGTACCAAGTGATGTTTTGCAAAGGGGTCAAATACTTATTCACTCATTAATATGCAAATCATATTTATAACTTTTTTGAAATGCGTTTTTCAGGATATTTTTGTTATTATTCTGTCTCTCACTGTTAAAATAAACCTACCAAAATTATAGACTGATCATTTCTTTGTCAGTGGGCAAACATACAAAATCAGCAGAGGATCAAATACTTTTTTCCCTCACTGTAAATTAGGGGTGTTGGGAGGGCGGGGCTTGGGGGCTGGAGCCCCGAATGGGTCCCCAAAAAGCCCAGGCATGCAGCATTCCATTGTTGGCCCTGAGCGCTGAGACCGATCTGATACTGAGGGCTGCCGAGTGCGGCCCAGTGTCATAGCAGGTCCCGCCTTCTGGAGCCTTCAGCACCTATGATGGACGTCCCACTGGTCCAATTCCGGGACCGCGAGACGTGTGACATCCATCATAGGCGCTGCAGGCTCCAGAAGGCGGGGATTACAAATGCGGCCGCCGTGCCACATCCCCGCTCCCCGCTCGGGCGGGCGGCTCTCCTCTCCTCCTCGGCTCCTCTCTGATTGCCTGCCTGCTGTGACACCGCACACCACGGCTGAGCTGAGGTAGGCCAGAGACAGTGTATTTATGTCAGTGTATGTAGGCCAGGCAGGTCAGCGTAGGTAGGTCAGTGTATGTAGGTCAGGCAGGTCAATGTAGGTAGGTCGGTGTATGTAGGTCAGTGTAGGTAGGTAAGGCAGGTCAGTGTATGTAGGTCAGTGTAGGTAGGTCAGTGTATGTAGGTCAGTGTAGGTAGGTCAGGCAGGTCAGTGTATGTAGGTCAATGTATGTAGGTCAGTGTATGTAGGTAAGGCAGGTCAGTGTAGGTAGGTCAGGCAGGTCAGTGTATGTAGGTCAGTGTATGTAGGTCAGATAGGTCAGTGTATGTAGGTCAGGTAGGTCAGTGTATGAAGTTCAGGCAGATCAGTGTATGTAAGTCAGGCAGGTCAGTGTATGTAGGTCAGTGTAGGTAGGTCAGGCAGGTCAGTGTATGTAGGTCAGTGTAGGTAGGTCAGGCAGGTCAGTGTATGTAGGTCAGGCTGGTCAGTGTATGTAGGTCAGGCAGGTCAGTGTATGTAGGTCAGGTAGGTCAGTGTATGTAGGTCAGGCAGGTTAGTGTGTGTAGGTCAGTGTAGGTAGGTCAGGCAGGTCAGTGTATGTAGGTCAGGTAGGTCAGTGTATGTAGGTCAGTGTAATGGTCAGCGTCAGGCAGGTGAGTTTAGTGGTCAGCATTGATGGGCACTGGTAAGCCACACAACCCCACCGCCCAGCCAAAAAAAAATCCCGCGCCACATACACCTCTTCACCCCCCGTTTCCGGCCTTGGACTTCAGGCTGAAGCCCCTGGTCTTTTTGTCACCTAGCAACGCCCTTGCTGTAAATCTCTTTTTTTTTTTCTCCTAAGCATACCATGCTATAATTTGAATTGCATGCTTCTTTCATACTTACTCTTTGCAATCTTTTGTTACTTTGTATCTTTTGTTTCATTTTTATATGTATTACTATATATAAAAATTGATTGTTGAGGAGAACATTGTGTTTAAGCTGAAATGAGCTGAAATGAATTACAGTGGGATGGCTATGGTTAACAAGTCAAAGTAGCAATCTTTTGAGAATATAAATAACAGCTGAAAACACTCATGACATTATTTCTACAATAGAAATTAAATATTTTTCAGAAAGTTTTTCCTAATACTGCTTTAAAAATGACTACAAATGTGCTGCAGTTGTAAATTGCTTTGATTTTACCCTTCAATCCAGTTCATTCCAATCCAGTTCGATAGGTGTTAAAGCAGAGCTAAATTCTCCAATACCCATCTCCCCTCCAGTGAAGCAATGTCCACAAGGCATCCTCTCCCCCGTTTCTTCTGGGTTCAGGGTCTTTCTTTATGGACCAGGTCAGGATGATGTAACTTCTATGCATGGAAGCTCACTCATCCCAGCATAGCATGTACTGCTCAGTGTACATCCTAAAGCACCTTGCAAGGAGGAAGTTAAAGTGTTTGTTAACCTAAAAAAATTAAAAAAATGGATCCTGTTCCCTTAAAGCATGTTATACAGCACAGTGTTTGTGCTGTGTAATTTGGCCCCCTGTATCACCTAAAATACCTGGCTGATCCTGCCTGGCTATACCCTCCCCTCTGTAAACTGACCACGGTATATCATGGCTGCTGAGCCCTGACACTGTGGTCAGTTTACGTGCCTCATCCGCAGCTCTCCTGTCTTCCCCCCTCCCTCCCTGCCTGCCTGTTGGCTCCTGTGTCAGGGGCCGCCCCCTCCCCTCCTGCTGCTGAAATAACATTTCATATCATATATAATCCTCCTTATCTCTTAACGATATGTGTCCCCGTGTCTGTGTTTTATAAAAAAAATGCAGTATATACCTCACCTCCCGTGACCGGCTGCCTCTCTCCTCCTTCCCTCCCGACTGATGTCAGCAGGGGAATCTCGGCCCCATCCACTGCATCTGTCAGACGGGGAGAGGAGAGAGCCAGCCGGTCATGTGAGCACCGATCAGTGCTCTGAAATTAGGTATATACTGCATTTGTTTTTTTTATAAAACACAGACAAAGGAGCACCTATCGTTAGGAGACAAGGAGGATTATATAAAGTTCTTACAGTGGGTTAACAACCACTTTAAGAAGCCTTTATTGCAAAAGAGACCTAGTATGCACTGTATCTTCTGAAATGACAATACGGTACATCTTTTAAATGGTAAAATATAGGCCAAAAAAGCTGAACTAAAAATATTTCAATGAGCGCTTTTTTTTTTCTTTCTACTTTAGCCACTTTGGCTTAGATTTTTCGGAGAATTCACCTCTCTTCACTTATTAATGGATAGACCCGATAAAAACGGGCACTTGGACAAACAACAAGAAAAACTAATGCCAAAGATATTAATGGAAGATTGAGGGAATAAATAAGATTGCTGCCACCTAAGTACCGGTGAATCACCAGCATAGGTGTGTGTAGCCTATTGCATTAGGGTGCGCACCCCAAAGATCAAACACACATGCGTGTGTGCGATTGTGTGTGTGTGTGTATATATATATATATATATATATACACACACAAACAGACACACACACCCTGTTATGGTAGAGCCGGTACAGTGATAGAAGTACGGTAGCACTTCATGAATGGCAGAACTGGTCAGAGGGAGATATTTTCCATCTCCCATCTCCCTGCTTGCACACAGAGCGATAATGCTAATGCACTTGGACTGATTAGGGTGTGCCCCCTGCGCATGCCTATGGTCACCAGTTTATTGCCAATAAAAAAGGAGCAAGCAGCGCAAATCTATAATCCCGCAATCTGGTGATAGTGAACCCACTGCTATTAACCTAATCCCTTACTGTACAAATGTGAAATGCATTCAATCCAACAATCATGTATAATGATAAACTCTGTGTTATTGCATAAAATAATTCATCTATCATACAAAAATGATTTGTTTCTATGAAACAAACCAAGTGCAAATGCTGTTAAAAAAAAAAGTGCAAAAGAAAAAACTATGTGCTGACACAGTGAACAAAACGTGCTTAGTGCAAGAAAATATTATTCATTAGTAAAGTGCATGCATCAAAAATTCATATGTGTTCAAAATATTTGAAGTCCAGTTTGCAATCCAAGGAAAAATCCAAGAAAGTGATAATAATCTTGGATTTTTCCTTGGATTGCAAAATGGACTGCAAATATTTTGAACACATGAATTTTTGATGCATGCACTTTACTAATGAATAATATTTTCTTGCACTAAGCACTTTTTTTTCACTGTGTCAGCACACCATTTTTTCTTTTGCACTTTGTTTCACTGGCAGTTGCACTTTAATTGTTTTCATAGAAACAAATAATTTTTGTATAATAGATTAATTATTTTATGCAATGGATTGATTGTATTTCACACGTGTACAGTAAGGGATTGGGTTAATAGCAGTGGGTTCACTATCACCAGATTGCGGGATTATAGATTTGCTTGCTTCTTTTCCCTTGCCAGAAATGGAGACTTGCAGGGCTCCTACTGTAGACTTGCAGAGCTCTTGCTGTAGACTTGCAGAGCTCTTGCTGTAGACTTGCAGGGCTCTTGCTGTAGACTTGCAGGGCTCTTGCTGTAGACTTGCAGGGCTCTTGCTGTAGACTTGCAGGGCTCTTGCTGTAGACTTGCAGAGCTCTTGCTATAGTTTTGTAGGGCTCTTGCTGTAGACTTGCAGAGCTCTTGCTGTAGACTTACCACTGCAAATTTGCTCCTGCTAGAGACTTGCCACACAAATTTGCTAGTGTAGATTTGCCAGATTTGCCAGGGAAGATGTGCAGCAAGTTCACAAGACTTACATTTCAACACTGCCAAAAATGTGTGGCAAGTTATCCTTGCTATCTGGGAAGCTGTATAAATTATGGCCCTTTGAACGGATGTAGAGAAGAGAATACCGCAGATAGACCGGTAAAACGTATGTAGGAGGATTTGTTTCATTGTTTCATCTCTGTGTATCAGCTGAGACCAGTCTATTCATTGGGTATATGTAGTTTACAACCACTTTAATATGTTTGAATGTGATTCAAATTTACTTTATTGGTTGCTAGGATGAAGGCCACCCACGTCCTAACACCTAATGAGGCAAGACAGAGTCGAATGAGGAATCAGCGGGTGCAGCGACTGTTTGACTGATAGTTGGGGAATTGATTGATATCTCTCATTCAGCTCTTTGGCCTGAACAAAAGAAATAGAAATACTGTATACACATGTATAGATAGCCTTAGTCTTTGTCTTCACTAGCAGCTACTATATTTCCTAGTCTTTTATGTATAGATAACCTTAGTCTTGACTACAAGTTTTTGTCTTCACTAGCAGCTACTATATTTCCCCATGATTTGTAAAGTCAAAATACTTTTAGTGTTGAAGGAACTTTTTATGCATATGTATGTTTTGGTCTTAACAATAGTTTTTACTATTTTGCCAGTAAGGATAAAATGGAGAAAGGCTCAGTTCCTGTCAACTCCACATGCATATTTGAATGTCTATCAGCCTTTGAAAGACACAAAATATAATTTGACTTTTTTGTGCTTACATTACTGTAGACCAAGGGTCTCAAAGTACTGGCCCGTGGGCCATTTACGGCCCACGGACCAGTTACAAACGGCCTGCAGGACTGGTCCACCAGGATCAGAGCCGGTCCTGGGTAGGTGCATCGTGCCCAGGTGCCGCAAGCTGAGGCAGAGGGGGGCGCAGAAGTGCCCCCCTCCTCTCCTTGTGTACATCACACACAGCGGGCATCTCCCGCTGTGTCACAGGGCTTGGGTCTGAATTGTTTGGCGGTGCTGTAACAAAGTCCCGGCTCCTGTGATAGACAGCACAATGATCCAATGCTGTGAAATTGAATCAGTGTGGAGCCGGTCTAGGAGGGGGGACTTTGTTACAGTGGCCGCTCAGACAGTTCAAATCCAAGCTATGTTTGATGGGCACAGTGAGACTGCAGTGACTGTCAGCAAGCAGTAACTACCACTGTATATAGTTTTATGTTGTTTTTGAAGTTTGAAAGTTTGCATGCGGCCCCCTTGGGATATGAAAACTTGTCCAGTGGCCCTCAAGTTGTTTGAGTTTTAGACCCCTGCTGTAGACCGTTCAGCACTTGATTATTTTTGAAGCTTCCCCAACACTTTGCTAAGTCAATGCATATTCTGTAACATAAAAGTGAACAGTAGACACCCAAAAATAAAAATACAATTGCAGTGCTATGCTTTGTGCTGTTTTTAACCCATGTGCAACATGGGGAATGGACTAGCTTTTCTCAACATTTTTAACATGGAGGAACTTTTGAAATAACATTCTTGGCTCAGAGAACCCCTGCTAATAACTACTAGATCTACAGCTCATGGTACATTATTGATGGTCAGTGGTATTCTCCTTACATTGGTGGTCATTGGGAAGAATCCCCCCTTACAGGTGGCTGTAAAGATCATTTGCATCAAAGGTTATTTTCTAAGAGTCAAAAATTGATTAGTGCTCAAGGAACCCCTAGCAATCTCTGGAGGAACCCCAGGGTTCCATGGAAGCCTGGTTGAGAAAAGCTGGTCTAGTCTCTTGTAAGGCTATGGCAAGTGTTTGCTTAGCACTCAATAATGTCCTAAGGGAAGAGACATATGAGTGAACCAAACCTATATATGACAAAGAGAAAAAAGCTGTGTTCTATAACAAAGGTCAACGAATCGAAAAACAGCTCTGAGTGGTTCCAGAGATGGGTGGCCCTGAAATAAGTCCCAGCTAATATCCATGAACTGTGCCTAAAATTGCTATACAAGGACTCCATATCGAGGTTGGCTAGGAAAACCTGTTCTATCACTCTAATGCCTTGACATTTATTTACAGCGCCCTTTAAATCTTTCAGGTATGAGGGCAGGGTATTATCTTATCAGTGTTCTTTAATGTACAGCGGGTAAAATAAGTATTGAACACGTCACCATTTTTCTAGGTAAATATATTTCTAAAGGTGCTATTGACATTAAATTTTCACCACGTCGGTAACAACCCATGCAGTTCATACCTACAAAGAAACGAAAACAAATATGTTCAGAAATTAATTTATGTGTAATAAAATGGAATGACACAGGGAAAAAGCATTGAACACATGAAGAAAACGAGATGCATAAGGGCATGGAAAGCCAAGACATCAGCTGAAATCTATCAGTACTTAGAAAGCAATCCTGCCCCTTGCCAGTGAAAATAATTATCAGAAGAGTTGTCCAAGAGCCAAGGACCACTCATGGAGAGCTTCAGAAAGACCTGGAATTAGCAGGTACAATTTGTTTAAAAGAAAACAATAAGTAATGCACCCAACGGCCATGGCCTGTATGCACGCTCACGACGCAAGACCTTTAGAAATATATTTACCTAAAAAATGGTGACATGTATAATAGTTATTTTACCCGCTGTAAAATAACGTGTAAACCGCAGTACAAAAACTTCTCTTGAGCCGGCCATACATAGACTGAAATTCAGCCGGTTCAGCAGGGACCAGTTGAATTTCAATCCATGTATGGGCTAGCTTTACACGAGTTGTCCCACCTTGACCCCACACTTAAATTGCCTCTTCCCCAGTAAATGACTCAGACACTTCTCCTTGTAATGACAGTTCATTTATTTTGTAGACTTATAAATTAACAACTGTACGTCCACATCATAATTTTGGACATTTCTTCACATGCATGCCTTTTGCAACAAATTTAATTGGCTGTACTTACTTGACTGTGCAGATTAGGCTGGCTCTGTCTCTAGTGGTGCTTTAAATTAATGGTACAAGAGTTTAATTCATTATGAGGATGCCCTGAAGAATTGGTTCCCCTGGTGGGGGGAGGGGAGGGTTTCTACCTGAAGAAGAGCTTACATGGTGACACAGGAAAAAGAGTGAGAGTACCCCTAGGGGTTTTGAGTTGCAGCAATGATTAGAGGAGTAGAAATTATATATAAAAAAATATAAATGTATTTGTAGTAGAAAACAATCATAAATAGTAGAAAATCAGGACATGAACTCCAAAATACATGTTAGTGATGAAACTGACATATAAATCTAAAACATCCAATTGGGTGTGATACCACATAAGAATTATATGTAAGATTGGCGCAATTGCCCCGACGCGTTTTGACCTAGACAAAAGTAGCGGTCTTCTTCAGGGGGAGTAAGCTTTGCGCCCTTTAATTTTGTTAATAAAACAAATATAAATCAATAAAGTACAACGAACTATCAATAAGACCCAGTGCACCGCACAATAACACCTAATAGGGTGCACTGCTGGTGCATGTGGGATACCGAATGTTCAAAGTATTCACAGTGTTAGGAAATATAAGGTACATACCCGAGTGGACATCAGCGGCCTTGACTAGTGATCACCAGGAAAAAAAACACCGGTCAAAGACACCAGCGATGGCTCCCCCGAACTGGCGGGGGGAGGGGGTCAGATGGATTGCCTGGTAGGCACCGGGGAGACAGCAGAGGCAACCGGAGAACAACGCAGGCCTACGAGAGGTCGCAACTTTGGAACCCCCCACCTCCAAGTGGGCAGTAGGGGGGGGGGGTGACACAGATCCTCATTGTATGCTTCGCACACATACAGTTACAGAACAAACATACAGCTACAGAACACTTAACAAAGAAATACACATGTTCCCAAAACATAAAATACATACATGCTAAAATCAATACAGATTTAATTCTCTGTGTAGCCTGAGCCCTAAAGCTGGTCATACACTGTATGGAACCGGCTGTAATTGACTCAGTGGGTGATCCTGCCTGACACCTCCCATCTAAAAAATCTACAGATAGGGTTGCCACCTGTCCGGATTTTGAATCATGTGTCTGGGTTTCAGGCGGACTGAATCCTGGACACATTATTCAGACCAGGCTTTGGCTCCCCAAGTAACCAAGATAGTCACACACAAATCTTTTGCTGCCTGGGAGCTGGGGGTGGCTGTCTGGGGGCAGGTTCGGCATCACTGGGGGGCAGGGTGATCATGTCAGTAAGAGCAATTTGGCTTTACCCCCATTTTGCTGTGGCACACTATGCGCATCGCATTACTACTCTCCTTGGGGCACCCAAAGGTGTCCCAGGCCGCTAACATGTGCGGGTTTGGCTTTAAGAAAAGGTGGCAACCCTATCTACAGAGCTAGGTGGAAAATCGTTGACTGAAAAGGTTGGCTGTCAAAAAACAACAGCCATGGTGGGAGATTTGTGGCGGGCTGGTTGTCAAAATAAAATAGCCGCGGCAGGAGGTTCATCCATCCATACTGTATAGCGGGAATGGGGGAGTCAGTTAGTTTTATTAAACTATCAGTTTATGGCCAGCTTTACTTGTCATAGGGGTTGATTTACTAAAGGCAAATAGACTGTGCACTTTGCAATTGCACTCTGCAAAAGCAGTTGCTCTGCAAAAGTGAAGCTTTACCTCATTTACTAAGCTCTGGAGCAAGTGCGCTTGCAGAGTGCAACTGCACTTTGCAAAGTGCACAGTCTTTTTGTCTTTAGTAAATCAACCCCGTCGATTCCTATAAATTGCCTAGCCCTGAATTCTCTCTCTCCCCCCATGAGATCTAGAAGAGCCCAAAGGCCTCAGGGCACTAGGATTTTTTTTTTTCTTTAAAAATAGACCTGGTCTAAATTCTGGTTGGTTCTTATCATCCTGCCATTCAGGCACCAGAGCCATTATGTGGGGGTGTGGAGAGAATCCTCAATCCTGTGTGAGATCCCACCAGGAGCTTACACAGGCCCTCTTAAGCCCAGTACACACGATCGGATTTCCTATGGATTCAAATCCGATGGATTTTTCCATCGGAATTCCGATGCTGACTTCCATCAGTCTTGCCTACACACCATCAGTCAAAAATCCGACCGTCCCAAACGCCGTGACGTAAAACACTCCGACAAGCCGAGAAAAATGAAGTTCAATGCTTCTGAGCATGCGTCGACTTGATTCTGAGCATGCGTGGGTTTTTTCTCCGATGGAGTTCCACACAGACGATCGGAATTTGCTATCGTTTTTTTTTCCATCGGATAAATTTAAAACATGTTCTATTTTTTCTCACCGATGGAAAAAAGACCGATGGGGCCCATACACGATCGGTTTGTCCGATGAAAAAAGTACATCGGACTGTTTTCATCTGTAAAACCAATCGTGTGTACAGGGCATTAGCCTAGCAAACTAGCTATGTTGCATACAGAAGCATGCATCTACTCGTTTTGTATTCATCTATATGCAACAGTAATCAAATATATAAGCCCATTTAAATAGCTGTGTCTAGCAGCGTAATGTTGCACTGCAATCAACAAGTTAAAAAAAATAGGATACAGCTGCATTGGCAAAATCCTGTGTTTAAACTTGTCTATGCACTATACGCATGTAAAGGTTTAAGCCCATGGTGTAGTGGGCATATGTTTACCCCCTTTTTTCAATTCTTCGCCTTGACCTTCCTGATACGCTGACAGGGGTTAAGAATCCATAGGACATGTGAAAAAGGAAGTAGGGATTGTGGGATTATGACGGTGCCAGAAAAAAGCTTTGAATAATATAATATATAAAAGAAGTTATTTTTATTAATTCACCCAAAGAAAACACAAAAATATACATATAACGAATTGAACACATCATACTGTACATATTATGCACTAGATCACAGATTTAACCCAACATGTTTCGCCAATTCATTGGCTTCATCAGGGGTGAAGAGTTGTACAGTACAGTTTCAAACAAATCTATAAAATAAGCAAATAAAATCATATTAGTAGATTGCACATCGTTACTAGGAGGGGAGACTGGGTGGCCAAAAATGAGAAATGTGACCCACAGATGATAGAAGGAGGAAATAATGTAAGCCGCCAAACCTGTCAGTCCCCACAGGGAGGTGAGTCACAACGCCACCGAGGTGACCCAGGGCCCACCGACATATATTGTGCCTGCAGGTGGCTATTTAGAAAATAAGAGAGAACAAAATAAATTATGTATATGTTGTAGAGGGATGACTATTGCAACACTATCAATGCCGCAAATGATAGACAACCCAAAGAGGGACTAACATAGTCTCCTATACCTACCAAAACGTTATATTAAAAGCAAAGAGAAGGGAAGATATATAGTGGGGCGCTGTCTGGAGTGTTTGAACGAAAGCCCAATCACAATGAGGGACTTCCGTAATCATCTAAAACAAAATAAAGTAATATGGTAAGTATCTATATCATCCAACTAGAGAGATAGACCAAATGTCCAGATCTAATTAGATAATCATAATGTGGGCTTACCTATACATGTGTGGCATGTTGGAAAACATCCAAAGGCGGAGAAAAGTTAGTTCATCAAAAATGTAGGCACCTGAATAGTACCTAATATATACTTCGTTGCTAGCCAGAAAAAGGAAAAAGGAAGATGGCCCTGATAGAGCAGGGGGTCCCGTGGAGGATCTATTTCTATTGAGGATCAACGATGCTACATATAAAGAAGGCAGGGAAGCCTAAAAAAAAATAACAACAAGGAAAAGGAATGCATCAGATAAAGCATTCTGATGAACAGTTCCAAGAAAACAAAAGTAGCCATTCAAAACAGATAGAAAGTAACAATGTAAGTGTAATTAGTTACCTGATGTAATCACGTACCAGACAGCAGCGCCCCGCAGCCATGGACAGCTGTTGGCAGCTATCAAGGCAGTTTAAATAGACCACCCAGCCGCCTGACGTGATGCGTCGCCAAGCGGCAGCGGACGTAAGGCAGCCAGCGCGCATGCGCCGCAACGCCAAAGGCCTACAATACCCATAGTGCAATACACTTGAACGTCAAAGACGTGGCTGCGACGTGCGCACCAAATCAGGATGGACGGGATGAAGTTACGGGGATCAGAGGAGTCTAAGGCGGTGCAAGACAGGGGCGTGGCTACAAGCGGGCAAGGTGTGTGATCACCAGCCCTTGGGTGTCCATACAGACACAAGTCAGAGACCTCAAGGGACCAATGGCAGCGAAGAGAAGCACCCCCCAGAGAAAAACCGAGACCGAAGGCGGCTCACAGCCTCATTCAATATATCCATGGATGATGAGGGAACAACATAGTTTATTCAAGAGTCACACACCCGCCACGCAACGATGCGCATAACCTAAAGAAAAAACAAAATAATATAACAAATAATTAATATTGCATTAATCAGAAAATAGAAAAAGATATATTGGGCAAAAATGTAAATAACAATTTGGCTACATATTAGGAGAATAACAGTGCATTACTAAATGACAGAACATTTATTAGGGATATAAACAGATGAGCAATACTCAGTGGTTCCCTAGTTGTTAAAAGGGACAGTGTCAATGATCAAAGCAAGGTAAGAGGTGACACAGGGGAAGCGATGGAAAAATCATAGACCAAGAAAGAGACCAATTTATCTACAGAAAAGATTTGTAACTAATATATTCATTGAGTCCCGGGAATTTGACTGCGTCAAGAGTGTGGATCCACCGGGTTTCCAATTGTAAAAGTGCTGTGTCTATGTTACCTCCACGAATATGCGGAGGCACATGTTCAAGAGCATGAAAGGTAACAACATGAGCATCATAGTTGTGTTGATACCCAATGTGGCCAAAGGACATGTGCTCACCCGGTGAGTTTGACTGTTCATAATACTGATTGATTGTACAGTTATTGTATACTTCCTGTATTCCTGATTTTGTGTATATTAATTTTTTTCCTTTTTTTAGTAGTATCCCTTACATGCACTTCCTGAAGAAGCCAGGACGGCGAAACATGTAGGACAAATGTGCAAGGGACTCCACTGTTACTTGCTGCATATGGAGTACACTGTCAAAACCAACGTATTGGGGTTTTAAACACTTTTTGTAAATAAAATTTGTCAGTTTAACAGTTTTTTGTGTATTAACAGTTTTGCATCTAAAATTCCCCCCTTAAAAGTTCCCTATTAATATTATGAATATCAAGAGATGATAGTTCTACTTAAATGCTTCTCTGTTCCTACCCACAATACACAATTAAGTAAAACCTTAGACAAAGGAGTGGCTGTGGACGTGGTATACTTGGATTTTGCAAAAGCGTTTAGCTGTGTGTGGAGAACTGTGTCAATGTGTAAGGTAAAGTCTACAGGTTTGGAAAAATCAGTTTGTAAATGGATAGAATTCAGAGAGTAGTGGTTAATGATTCTTAAGCCTCGTACACACGAACGAGTTTCTCGGCAAGAAACGACAAGAAAACTGCCGAGTGTGAGGGGGTTAGCTCGGTAGCGGGTGTGTGTGACCCCCTGGATGGGCTCCCCACACAAAAACAGGCCCAGCAGACGGAGGTTGTGGTTTTCAAGATCAAAAGGTGCGGTTTATTTCTCTATTTACAGTGACAAAAACACAGCAAAGCAAAAAGAAACATAAACAAAATAAATCCTGGTCAGCTTGACCTCTGACTAAACATGCAGGTTTCCCTAACTAACAACTGGGATCAGCCTGGTGCTGTCCTAGTCCCTAAGTCCCTGGTTTAGTAAATGTCCAAACAAATAGCCACACAGGCTTTGTCTCACCGCACAGGGGTTCACTCTCCCTAGACAGTCCACACAGGTCTGGGTCCAGGCATGAGCAAACACCTAATGAAGCTGGGAGTTTTTATAGAGGCCTTAAACGAGCTGACAAGCTTCAGCTGGTCTCATCAACTCCCTGCCTGCACGACGCCCAGCACTCTCCCTAGAGGTATGAATCATCCATGAGCCCACTAGCCTCAGCTGGGCTTCATCAACTCTCTCCCTAGTTGTATAAGTCGGCATAAAGCCTGAATCTGGGAGAAATATACCTACCCCCCTGGATGCAACCAGGTGACTTTACCTTCCTGCTGTCACATACCCCCCCCTCTTGTTTTAACCTTGGGGTTGGAACACCAGCAATCAGGCATTCATGTACTCGAGACAAAGCATCCACATTCCCCATTTGAACGCCAGGGCGATGCTTTACTGTGAAGTTGAATTCCTGTAGGGCCAGGAACCACCTATTTACTCTTCTATTTGTCTCCTTGTTTTGAGCCATCCACTTTAACGGAGCGTGATCCATAACCATGTCAAAGTGCCTACCTAGCAGATAGTACCGAAGGGAATCTAGAGCCCACTTCACCGCTAAACACTCCTTTTCAACCGTGGCGTAATTTACCTCATGGGACTTCAACTTCCTGCTGAGGTAAATGACTGGGTGCTCTTCCCCGTTCCAGACCTGGGACAATACTGCTCCTAACCCCACATCTGACGCATCACTTTGTACGACAAAGTCTTTAGAGAAGTCGGGTGAGTACAACACTGGCTGGCTACATAAGGCTTGTTTCAAGAATTGGAATGCTGCCTCAGCCTCGGGGGTCAATTTAATCATGACCGACCCTTTCCCTTTCGTCAGGTTGGTTAGGGGCACAGCCTTAGAAGCAAAGTGGGGAATGAAGCGCCGATAATAACCCGCGATTCCCAGAAAGGCTCGTACCTGCTTCTTGCTGTTGGGACGTGGCCAACTCTGGATGGCCTCGACTTTGTTGAGTTGGGGTTTTATTACTCCCCTGCCAATGGTGTACCCAAGATATTTGGCCTCCTCCTGCCCAATGGTACACTTCTTGGGGTTAGCCGTAAACCCCGCTTCCCGGATAGAGTCTAGGACTGCTTGCACTTTTGGCAGATGTGAGGCCCAATCTGTGCTATGGACAATTACGTCATCCAGGTAAGCCGCAGCATACTTCCGATGGGGCCTCAGTATCTGGTCCATTTTCCGCTGGAATGTGGCCGGCGCATTCTGTAACCCGAACGGCATTCTCTTATATTGGAACGCCCCGTCTGGGGTTACAAATGCGGTTTTCTCTTTGGCCGACTTGGCCAGGGGAATTTGCCAATACCCTTTTGTGAGGTCAAGAGTCGTCATGTATCGGGCTGTTCCCAGCCGGTCGATCAACTCATCTATACGTGGCATGGGGTAGGTGTCAAATTTTGTAACTTTGTTCAACTGACGAAAATCGTTACAAAATCGCCAGCTCCCATCCGGTTTAGGCACCAACACAATGGGACTAGACCAATCACTTTGGGACTCCTCTATCACCCCTAAGTTCAGCATTTTCTGTACTTCCTCCCGTATTGCCTCCCGTCGGGCCTCTGGGATCCGATAGGGTTTTAACTTCACCCTTTCACCGGGCGGGGTAATAATATCATGCTCTACCCCAGATGTTTGTCCCGGCAGCTCAGAGAACACCTCCTTGTTGCGAAGCACAAACTCCTTAACCTCCTGTTGTTGGGGTTGTGACAAGGTGGCTGCTATTCCAACCTCCGGAATCACGCAACCAGTTTGAGCTGGTGACCAAGTTTCTGCGACTAGGGACTCTCTATCCCTCCAGGCTTTCAACAGATTAACGTGATAGATCTGTTCGGGCTTTCGCCTTCCTGGTTGTCTGACCTTGTAATTCACTTCGCTCACTTTTTCCATTATCTCGTAGGGGCCTTGCCATTTGGCAAGGAATTTACTTTCAACCGTAGGGACAAGTACCAATATCCTATCCCCCGGGGAAAAGGTACGGGTCTTGGCTCCACGGTTGTACACTCTCTGCTGTGCCAACTGCGCTTGGGCCAAATGTTCCTTCACGATGGGCATTACCTGTGCAATTCGATCTTGCATCAGGGCGACATGCTCAATCACACTCCTGTGGGGAGAACTCTCACTTTCCCAAGTTTCCTTGGCAATATCCAACAGCCCTCTTGGGTGTCTCCCATACAGTAACTCAAAGGGGGAGAATCCTGTAGAGGATTGGGGCACCTCCCTAATAGCAAACATCAAATAAGGAAGTAGACAGTCCCAATCCTTTCCATCTCTATCCACCACTTTCTTCAACATTTGTTTTAGGGTTTTGTTGAATCTTTCAACCAGCCCATCGGTTTGGGGGTGATACACAGACGTACGCAATTGCGTCACTTTGAACAATTTACACAGCTCTTTCATAACCCGGGACATAAAGGGTGTACCTTGGTCCGTAAGCAGTTCTTTACAAATACCCACCCGGCTAAAAACAAGAGATAGCTCTTTGGCTATGGTTTTGGCCGAGGTATTTCGGAGAGGGATCGCTTCTGGATAACGGGTGGCATAGTCCATTATAACTAATATGTACTGGTGCCCCCTAGCGGACTTGATTATAGGACCTACCAAATCCATTGCGATCCTCTCAAACGGGACCTCAATGATGGGTAGAGGGACCAGCGGGCTACGGAAATGTGGCATTGGGGCCGACCTCTGACATACAGGGCAGGAGGAACAATAATTTTCTATGTCCTTCATCACCCCAGGCCAATAGAATCTCTGTAATACCCTCTCTCGGGTTTTCTCTGTCCCCAGATGACCTCCAAGAATGTGCCCATGGGCCAACTCCAACACCAACTTCCTGTAAGGTTTGGGCACCACAAGCTGCTCAACGGTTTCTTCTGCCCTTTTTGCCACCCGATACAGTAGGTCCTTCTCTACGCTGAAGTATGGGTAAGTGCAGGTATTATCTGGGTTCACTAACTCGCCATCTATTTCCACTACGTTTTCCCGTGCCTTTATTAGGGCGGGGTCTTTTAACTGTTCTGTGGCAAAATTTTCCCTGTGAACCTCAAGATCAGAAAACTCCACAGACGGTAGGTTTTCGTCTGAGGAGGTGGGCTCCTCTCCAGTTTCTTGAGTCTCGCCTGCCAATACTGACAAGGGAAATTCTGGAGAGTCCTCACCACTCTCAGAGGAGTTCTGGCTATCACCTTCCTGGTACATAGGGGCACCAGTGGGGGGCTCAGGATCATCCCACAGTTCCCAGGACTTCGGAAAATCCCTTCCCACAATGGCATCATGCGGTAGTTGAGATACTAACCCCACTGGATGAGAGAGGGTACCTTTGGGGGTCTTGAAACACACTGTAGTCACTGGATACTCTCGGGTGTCCCCATGCACACAAATAACAGCTACCTTGCTATTCCCAGAGACCTCTGTTTTAACTAATTCAGCCTTTATCAGGGTCACAAGGCTACCTGAATCCAGTAATACCACAACATTTCTACCATTAATACACATTTTGCATAAATGTTTCTCAGTTCCCCGAATGGCAGTGCATGCGACTGTCGCACACAGCGACTGACGTCTGTCCGTCAGAAAGTCACATTGCATGGGTTCCTCCAAAACCGGGCAATTTGCTGCAATATGTCCCGCTTGCCGGCAGCGGTAGCAAACAATCCTTTTGGCTGCCTCTTGAGCCCCCGACTTCCCAGGCTGTTCTCGCCAAACCCTGGGCAGAGCTCCCACCCTCTCACTCTCTCCACCCTCACCCCTTGGAATCATCTTATCCGCCCCTGGGGATGGTCTGGTCTTAGGGTGGAAAGTCCGAGAGTCTCTGGAAGAGGCCGTCAGGTTCTCTGCAGCCAAGTATCTCTCTACACGATCCACAAGTTTACCGGCCGTTTCTGGGTCTCCATGGCTTACCCACTTTTGAATGGCGGTAGGAAGAGCTCTCAAGAAACGATCCATCACAACACGTTCCACAATCTCCGGTGCGGACAAAGTCTCTGGCTGTAGCCACTTCCTGCTCAGGTGAATGAGATCATACATTTGAGACCTGGGGGGTTTTCCAAGCTGGAAAGTCCAGTTATGCACACGCTGAGCCCGGACAGCCAGGGTGACACCCAGCCTTGCCAATATTTCAGCTTTTAGCATCACATAGTCTTTTGCTTGGTCAGGCTCTAGGTCATAGTAAGCTTTCTGCGATTCACCAGTTAACAGAGGAGCCACCAGTCCAGCCCACTGCTCCTCAGGCCACTTTTCTCTTTCAGCAGTCCTTTCAAATGTGGTCAAAAATACCTCTGGATCATCCTCTCCAGTCATTTTTGTCAATAAACGACTCACCCCAAAGGACGCGGTATTAGTGGGACGGCTTTCCTCACTGGTCTGCGGACGTTGCTGCATTACTGCTTCCATCTGTTGTTGTAGTCTCTGCTCTTGCTTCTGCAACAGGTCTATGAAGCGGGCCTCAGATTGCTGCTGGGCTTGTTGCTGGGCTGCGAAGCTCTGTTGTTGAGCTGCAAGGCTCTTTTGCAAACCTGCATTTGTCTGCTGTTGATTGGCATTTGCTAGAGCCAGCTGTTTCAGTATCTCCTCCATGCTGGCTTAAAAAAAAACTGCCTGTATTCTCCACCAACTGTGAGGGGGTTAGCTCGGTAGCGGGTGTGTGTGACCCCCTGGATGGGCTCCCCACACAAAAACAGGCCCAGCAGACGGAGGTTGTGGTTTTCAAGATCAAAAGGTGCGGTTTATTTCTCTATTTACAGTGACAAAAACACAGCAAAGCAAAAAGAAACATAAACAAAATAAATCCTGGTCAGCTTGACCTCTGACTAAACATGCAGGTTTCCCTAACTAACAACTGGGATCAGCCTGGTGCTGTCCTAGTCCCTAAGTCCCTGGTTTAGTAAATGTCCAAACAAATAGCCACACAGGCTTTGTCTCACCGCACAGGGGTTCACTCTCCCTAGACAGTCCACACAGGTCTGGGTCCAGGCATGAGCAAACACCTAATGAAGCTGGGAGTTTTTATAGAAGCCTTAAACGAGCTGACAAGCTTCAGCTGGTCTCATCAACTCCCTGCCTGCACGACGCCCAGCACTCTCCCTAGAGGTATGAATCATCCATGAGCCCACTAGCCTCAGCTGGGCTTCATCAACTCTCTCCCTAGTTGTATAAGTCGGCATAAAGCCTGAATCTGGGAGAAATATACCTACCCCCCTGGATGCAACCAGGTGACTTTACCTTCCTGCTGTCACACGAGATAGCTTTCTTGCCGAGAAAATCGTTAGTGTGTATGGTTTCTCGTCAAGAATACTGACAAGAATCTCGATGAGAAATATAGAGAACCTGCTCTCTATTTTCTCGTTGAGATTCTCGTCAGCCTGTTTCTCAACGAGAAAATTGTGTGTGTGTACACTTACCTGTCCTCCGGGAAGCCCGCGCATGCTCAAAATGACTTTGACGCATGCGCGGTAGCTTCCTAGGCATAGATAGGGTGTAGCAAGATGGCAGCGACGGCATCGAATGTGACGACCGCACGCTCGTCGTAGTCTATGACGTCACCGCGTTCGCTCCATTCAAAGAACCGCGGGTTCTTTGAATCGAGCGTGTGTACACTCGGCCGGGACAAGTTTCTTGTCCAAGAATCTCGTCAAGAAAAACGACATGTTTTTTCTTGACGAGATTTTCGGCTGTGTGTACGAGGCTTCACTCTGAATGGTCTAAGGCAGTGGTTCTCAACCTGGGGTCGGGACCCCCTCGGGGGTCAAATGACGATTTGCCAGGGGTCACTGAATCCTGGGATGTTCCTAAAGCCCGCACCACTCTTCCAGCCTCTTTGCAGCCGCCCATTCAGTTCACGGCATGGCTGGGGGGCAGAGGCTAGAGGTCAGCTGACTGGTGAGGAATGTGAAGTGGGAGGGGCTGGAGGAGACCCAACCTCCCGATTTCGGCATAGGTGTCACTGCTTCAAGACACCATAAAGCTGGAGACACAGTGAGTAACTCTACCTGTGATTAGAGTTGCCATTAAAAGTCCCCACTACAGTTCTCAGATTAGCAGATGACCTTGATCAAGAGCACCCAAGTTGGCTGATCAGCAGAACTCCCCCCAGCACTGCCACTGATCCCAACTCCCCGCCAGCACTGCCACTTATCCCATTCCCCCCACCCCCCCCCCCCACCAAGGAGTAAGAGAAGAAATAAAAATAGAGAATACATGGAAGGGAGAGGAAAAGAGGGGGAGGAACAAAGGAAAAGGGAGAGAAAGAATAAGAGAGAGAACAAGAAAGACGGCTAGAGAGAGGGATGCAAAAAAAAAAAAAAAACAAGAAATTAAGATAAAGAGAGAAAAAAAGGGAAAGAAAGGAGAACAAAGAGAGTGGTACATCCTAAAATGTACCATAATGGATTTTAATATTTTACGAGTGGAAGGGACTCAGGGAGCGCTAAATGTATGTGGGTTAGGGGCGCAAATTACTTGTCTTGCCTTGGGTGCTGACTACAAAAATATGTTTACTGTTAGGGGCCCCTACAACTTGGGAAATTTTATCAAGGGGTCACGGCACTAGAAAGGTTGAGAACCACTGGTCTAAGGTTATCAGTGGTGTACCCCAAGGTTCAGTGTTGGGACCCTTACTTTTTAATATCTTTATAAATGATATTGGGTCTGGTATTAAAAGTACCTAGTGTCTCTAACATACAAGCTGATTTCAATGCACTGTTTAATTGGGCGACTTTTGGGCAAATTAGGTTTAGTGTTAATAAATGTAAACTTATGCACTTGGGGGCTAAGAATATGCATACATCACACATACTAGGGGGAGTACAACTGGGGGGATCCATAGTGGAGAAGGATCTGCACGGAGGAGCTCATCTGTGAGGAAAGATTAGAGAAACTGAATTTATTCTCTCTTGAGCTGGTTCTGTCCAGCTCAGTAGATTGCTTTAAAAAATGGATTCTTTCCTAAACGTACATAATATAACCGAGGACTGTAATTTATAGGTAAAGTTGATCCAGGGAATATCCTATTGCCTCTCGGGGATCAGGAAGGAATTGTTTTCCACTGCTGGAGCAAATTGGATCGTGTTCTGCTGGGGTTTTTTTTGTTGTTTTTTTTTGCCTTCCTCTAGTCTAGATCAACTGTGGGTATAAGATTGTGTATATAGGATTGTATACATTTTTTTCCCTGTTATTGGTTGAACTAGATGGATTTATATATTTTTTCAACCAGACTAACGATGTAACTATGTATGCTTGCCAGATCTGGGAAAGTCAGGCCCAGTGGAAAAGACCAGAAAACAGATGGAGGTATGGTATTGTTGGGGCTTAAAGGGGAGTGTGGGTACGGAAGGAGTTTTTAATAAGTTTAAAGGATGCAAGGACTCGAGGGTACTGACCGGATTGGTGTGCTCAGTCAGGAATGGGTGGGGTCTTCAGGGTGTTTTAGGCAGGAAGGTCCCAGGAGAGCAAGGCAGGCCATACACAGTGCAAATTTCTTTCCTGCAAGCACAAATTGATCAACTTGGTACATTCAGCCTGCCCACACATGGTTCGAATCTGTAACCACGATCGATCAACTTGGTACATTCAGCCTGCCCACACATGGTTCGAATCTGCAACCATGTGGTACATTCAGCCTGCCCACACATGGTTCGAATCTGCAACCATGTGGTACATTCAGCCTGCCCACACATGGTTCGAATCTGCAACCATGTGGTACATTCAGCCTGCCCACACAGGGTTCGAATGTAGGCCAGTGCCGGCTGAACCAGCTGAGATGTGAACTGTCTATGGTCCACCTTAGTTGGAGGAAGGCAGACATTGTGGGATCTTACCACACTCCCTCCCCTGTACTCCCTTATTTTGCATTTGCTCCTGTTGTGGGTGGTGCAGTTTTTTGGGTGGAGGCGTTAAGGTAGGCAGGAGTGAATTTGAATAAGTTAGGACCCATCTTGGATGCAGCTCCCCCTAATTTGGTATGTTTATGGTAATACCTGACACTGTCTCAGGGTCGGCGTGGTGTGGCTGGAGACCTACTTCATGGGTCACATGTACTAAGTTTAGTTGCCTACCTTGAGACTCCTGTATACATTAATTATTGAGGGTTATTCCGTTGATTATTTTGTTATGTATATTTTTTATTTATATTGGTTATTTATATTTTGTTAATAAAGTGGCTGCTGTGGCCATTAATACCCCAATAGGTGTCGATGTGGTATATTTGGTAGAGTGATGTGGTGGAGGGTTGGTCAGGTGGCATGGAGCCAAGCATCATCTTTAATGCCCTAGTCATGGTTATGTGCTAGGTTGGATCCAGAAAGATTTCTGTGACCAAATATTTCATATCTGTAGGTAGAATTAGCACCGTTTGCTGAATCATATGAATCAATGACATCTCTTTGAAGCACATTCTTGGATCTTACATTTACTTGCTTGCTTCAACATTCACGGTATGCACAAAGCTTGTTTTTAGACCTCTGATATCTCTGTTCTAGGTCGGAGGCTCAAAGGGTCAACATGACTCCAAGCAACTAGCTTTTAGGAATGAGGTCAGCAAGGCAAGTATCTTTGAAATGGCAGGTTTACTGTAAAGGGAATGTGAGGTGGGGCAGGAGCCATAATGTACAGGTATGAACAGCATAGTGTCACATAATGGAAAACTTTCCCCTTAGTTTGCCATCCTTCATGATGACAGGTCCACGCTCTTCATCACTGCTATCTCCTCCTGTTCTTTCCATTGGGCAGCCAATAATGATGTAAGAGCTGTCCATATGTGCTGGAGTTCCACGATCCCTGCATTCAGTATCTCTCTCTGCGTGTTACAGGTCCTGGGACTGTATGCTGCATTGCAAAGTGTATATTGTAAGGCCCGTTTCACACGGACGGATAGAATGGTGCTTTCAGCTGCGGATTTTCTAGTTTTCTACCGCAGCTAAAAGCACACAATGCTTTCCTATGGCCCCATTCACACACAGCGTTTAGCTGCGATTTCGTTAAATGCGGTTTGGTGCGAATAGAAAAAATAGAATTGAATGCGTCCAGGTGCGATGTAGTGCAGCTATATGCACATAACCGCAGGTAATCGCAGTCTTTTGTGTCAACTGCGGATAGCAGCGTGAGAAAAAAAAAAGAAGAACAGGAAGCACATCATAATCAGTAGGTATAAAAAAGGGTTGCTATGGGAATGACTATCGCAGCTAAACACGGCCGCATGTAACCGCACGTAAACGCAGGTAATTGCAATGTACAAATGCAGCTAATCACAGTGCATGGAGCCTTGAATTTCACAGAACATTTTACATGCTTTTAACTTCGGCAAAACAGCCATCCGTGTGAAAGGCGCCTAAGTGTGTATTGGTCTCGACAGGTCCTGGGTGTGTATGCGGTGTTGCACATGCAATGAACACACAAAAAAAATAAAAATGCTAACAAAAAGGAAAGTAGTTTTTCTTTTGGCAGACAAGACATACAAAGTCTTTTGTACCAAAAAACTACCTGAAAGTAATTTTTTCCAGCTTTAGTTCTGCTTTAACCACTTCCGGACCACCGCACGACTATATACGTTGGCACTTTGAAGAGGGATATCTCTCTGTTATGGCAGCAGCTAGCTGCCATAACCCAGGTATCCTTGTCTTCAGCCGGCGGTCCGTTTTCTGATAATGGTGGTCTCTGCGGTGGATTCGCAGCGAGATCACCGTTATCAGCGGCGGGAGAGGGCCCCCCTCCTGCCGCTCCCCCATGCCCTTCACCGCTTACCGGAGCCATCAGTAGCGGCGGAGGCGATCGGGTCCTCTCTGTGGCTGGGTATGGAGACGAGTGAAGGTAAGAGGGCCCCCACCCGTCTCCATACTATAGCAGGGCGGAAATTACGTCAATTTGTTTTTTTTTTTATTGCATTTTAGTCCAAATATGAGATCTGAGGTCTTTTTGACCCCAGATCTCATATTTAAGAGGACCTCTCATGTTTTTTTCTATTACAAGGGATGTTTACATTCCTTGTAATAGGAATAAAAGTGATACAATTGTTTTTTTAAAGAACAGTGTAAAAAATAAAAATAAAAGGTAAAATAAATAATCAAAAAAATAAATAATTTTTAAACGCGCCCCGTCCCGCCGAGCTCGCGTGCAGAAGCGAACGCATACGTGAGCAGCGCCCGCATATGAAAACGGTGTTTAAACCACACAGGTGAGGTATCGCCAAGATCATTAAATTGAGAGCAATAATTCTAGCCCTAGACCTCCTCTGTAACTCAAAACATGCAATCTGTAGAATTTTTTAAACGTCACCTATAGAGATTAAGGGTAAAATTGTGTCGCCATTCCACGCCATTTTGAAGCATGACATGTTGGGTATCAATTTACTCGGAGTAACATTATCTTTCACAATATAAAAAAAAATTGGGCTAACTTTACTGTGTTATCTTTTAATTTAAAAAAGTATATTTTTTCCCAAAAAAGTTCGCTTGTAAGACCGCTGCGCAAATACTGTGTGACATAAAGTATTGCAATGACCGCCATTTTATTCTCTAGGGTGTTAGATTTTTTTTTTTATAATGTTTGGGGGTTCTAAGTAATTTTCTAGCAAAAAAAATTGTTTTTAACTTGTAAATAACATATCTGAAAAAGAGACTCGGTCCTTAAGACCCCTTTCACACTGGGGGCGTCGGCGGTAAAGCGCCGCTATTACCGTTGTTTTAGCGGCGCTATTCGGCCACTTTTAACCCCCGCTAGCGAGCGAAAAAGGGTTAAAACCGCAGGCGAAGCGGCGCTGCAGCCATTGATTTCAGTGGGCAGGGGCGCTTTAGGAGCGGTGTATTCACCGCTCCTACAGCGTCTCAAAGATGCGGCTAGCAGGACTTTTTTTACCGTCCTGCCAGCGCACCGCACCCTCAGGCTTTCACACTGGAGTGAATGGAGCCGCTTTTTCAGGGCGCTTTGCAGGCGCTTTTTTTAGCGTTATAGCGCCTGCAAAGCGCCTCAGTGTGAAAGGGGTCTTAGTGGTTAAGAACAATGATAAAGACTTGTGGGCAAAGTGTGACTTTTATCTAATGCCGCCTACACACGACACATTGTAAAAACAACGTTTTTCTTGATGTGATTCTTCTCAAGCCTGCCTTGCCTACACACGATCGTGAAAAAAAATGCTTGAGCAAAGCGCGGTGACGTACAACACGTACGACGGCACTATAAAGGGGAAGTTCCATTCAGATGGCGCCACCCTTTGGGCTGCTTTTGCTGATCCTCGTGTTAGTAAAGTTTGGTGAGAGATGATTCGCGCTTTTCAGCCTCGTGCTCTTCAGTCCGTTACAGCGTGACGAATGTGCCATCTCCATTATGAACGCTAGTTTTACCAGAACGAGCGCTCCCGTCTCATAACTTGCTTCTGAGCATGCGCGTTTTTTTCACGTCATTAAAGCCTACACACGGCCGTTTTGAACGACGAGAAAAACAACGACGTTATAAACGACGAGAAAAAATAGAGCATGTTCCAAATTTTTAATGCCCATTTTTCACGTTGGGAAAAATGCTCTGGAGCCCACACACGATCGTTTTTAATGACCAAATTAAAAAATTGCATTTTTCTCGTCATGAAAAATGGTCGTGTGTACGCGGCATAACATGCTGTAGGCTGGATTTACACCTAAACTTGCCAATTTTCTGGCCTTTTCAGGGGTTTTAATTTGAATGTTTTTGTGCGCAAAAATTAGGGTATAAGAAGTGTATGTCAGATGTTTTTGTTTTAGCCAATAGAAAGCAGTAGGGGCAGGAGAGCAGTTGTTGCAGGTTTAAATATGCTCAAAATATCGGTAAAACAAAACTGAAAAAATGCAAAAATACAAGTTTACAGGCACTATGATTAAAGTCTATAAAGCCAAAAATTCTTCTTCAAAAAGTACTTTGTGTACCATTTTGGAGCATCAGACATTGAGCTATAGGTTGCTGAGTGCCCATACTGTATGTGAAAGACGACTATTTAAAGACCAACTCCACCTTTTTTAATACCATGTTACAGCCATATTTATCCCTGGTTCACACTTATGCAATGTGGGAAATGCAGAGAATCCTCTGCGTTTCCCACATTGCAATTGAATGCCATCCATGCAATCTGCTGCGGGTGTCAATGTTATCTTAAAGACACCCCGAAACAGATCGCAAAATGCAGTGCGATTGCCAGAATCACATCGCATGGGTGTTCATGTGATTTAGGTACAGGATTTTTTTTTGGGTGCGGATGCAATGCGATTTCAGATATAAAAAATGTATGGCTGAAATCGCACCACACAGACATCGCATGTGATGTGCACAGGAATGCAGTGCGATTCCTGTGTGAATCACATGCGGTTTCTACATCGCACAAGTGTGAACCCAGGCTTAAGGTGTAAAACACATAACATGGTGTCAAGTGGACGTCCTCTTCCCTCCTATGTGTAGCTCATTGTACTAAGACTTCTTTCACCTGGGTTTAGAGATGCGGGAAAAAAAAAAGCTTTTTAGGCCTCTTTCACACAGGCAGCAGGAACACACATATCCTCAATTGGGATAAAGAAAAAAAAAGAGGGAGGGGGCACTTGGAATGCATAACAAATGCATCAAAAATGCCCTGGAAAGCATCAGAAACGTGCATGCAGAAACGCATCCGGAATGTAGAAATTATGATGTGAACTGGCCATCAGAGGGTTCAGCTCTCCAGTGGAAAAAAAAACTGAAAACCAAAAGGTGCCATTTGGGTACCACTTATGAATGTGATGCAACACATGTGAAGTGTTATAGCCAAGTTAGCCCCCACTTGTCATTTTGCAGCATCGTCGCTATGACTTTGTGACAGAAGCTTTAAAGCGGTTGTCTAGTCTGTAAAAAAAAAAAGTCAGCAGCTACAAATCCTGTAACTGACTTTTAAAAAATGTACACTTACCTGTCCATCGATCCAGCGCTGTCCTCATCCGGACTAGTTCTTCATTAGCCTCCGGTTTCCCGGCGCCGACATCCTACTAATGCCCCGTACACACGATCCGAATATCGTACGACAGATCGTACGACTTTTTTCGGTTAATAGTCGCAAGTAGAAATTGAATAGGTTACTAAAGTCTTGAAAATTCTCGTACGACAGAAAAAAAAATAGAAGTGATGTCATGTGTTGTAATGTATTTGTATTGTATTTTCGGCTGACAACTATACTGACTAAACGAAAATCGTACGATCTGGTATCGTACGAGGAAAATTTCCGTACTTGTCCGATCGAATAATATTGGATGAACTGTCGTGGTCGGCTCTCGAAAGTAGTGTACACACGATCCAAAAATTGTACGATTCTTCCTTGGACGATCGTTTTTGTCCGATATTCGGATCGTGTGTACGGGCCATAACTGTGGGCAGCTGGCTGTGTGACTTTCGGCTTCACAGCCAGCTGCCCACTGCACATGTGCGAGTCGCGCTGCACTTGGTGAATGGTCCCATAGTCTTCTGGAACCTGTGACATGTCCTAGAAGACTGGGGAGGGGGGAAGGAGGACTTCCACTCGGATCGCCTAGACAATCCGAGCAGAAGTGGGAGCGGGTATCTGTCAAAACTAGGTACCCCCCCCTTCCACAATGACATGCCAATTTAGACATGTCTTAAAGCAGAATCTGCTTTAAAGAATATTGTAATTGAGCAGGAATACATTGAATGTGTCCTCTGAAGCCTGCCTGCTTGCAGTTTTCTACTTTATAACCGGAGTTCCTCTTTAACCACTTACGGTCCGCTGTTTGAAGAGGGATATCACAGCAGCTAGCTACCATAACCCCTGTATCTACTTCTTCAGCGGGCGGTCCGCTTTCAGATAAAAAGTGGTCTCTGCGGCGGATTCACTGCAAGATCACTTTGATCGGCGGCGGGAGAGGGGACACCCCCTGCTGCTCACCGGAGCCGCCGGCAGGGGCGATCGGTTTCACTCTCCTGCTTGGTATGGAGATGAATGAGGGGAAGATGGCCCCCACCCGTCTCCATACCATAGCAGGGCGGAAGTGACGTCAAAACGTCACTTCCGCTCATAGCTCCTAAAGCAACATTTTTTTTTTTTTTAAATGACATTTTATTTCTTTTTTTAATGCATTTTAGTGTAAATATGATATCTGAGATCTTTTTGACCCCAGATCTCATATTTAAGAGGTCCTGTCATGCTTTTTTTCTATTACAAGGGATGTTTACATTGCTTGTGTAGCGGGGTATTCCCCTTTAATACAGAGAGACTACATCTCCCAGTACATCTTGTGCAGCACCCAGGGTACATTGCTCCGGAACAGAGACTGCTGGGGCAGACTTTATAAAGGGGAGGTGGAGTTTGTTCTGCCTCTTTTGGACACCCCCTCTCCTAGCAAAAGGATCTCTGTGCTGAACTGCTGTTGCACAAGGCCTGAAGCCTGGGCCCTGTGCTCTTTTCCAAAGAGCCCCTCTGCCAGCCTAGCAGAGCCTTAGAGACATCTTCTCCTCCTTGCTGCAGTACACCAGAAGGATTGAAGACTTGGATGTCGGTGGATTCCTGTTCCCAGATGAATCGGCGGAGGAAAAGGACTTGGACTTGTCCGGGTGGTGAGAGCTGTTTAAAGACAGATACTTTATCTTTACTATTCGTTGGGATTACAAAGTTGTTCTTCAAGTGCACCACCGAAAGATTGCTAGCGAATATTGTTTCACTGAACTTCCATTTAGATCAGTCAGGCCTGACTGCATAGGTAGACATTGCTGGGTGTTAGTCTACCCATGAGGGGAAGTAGCTGTAAAAGGGCAGCGCTAGAGTTGCATAGCAATACTTTATTATTCTGATTAGTCTGTTTATCTTTATTACTGTTTATTGCAGGGATCTGCAACTTGTTATACTGTTGTTTATTACTTGCCCATTAGCCTCAGTAAAATATCTGGGTCAAGTACATTGGTGTCAGTTTCACTTACTTTAATAGAAGTTTTAAAGTATATCACTGTGTGTGTGTTTGCCATAGGACTGCGTCACCTAGAGTTGCGGTCACGCGGTCCTATCTCCCCTTACTAGCTGTGCCACGGGAGGGTAGAGCCGATTGCCAGGGGTTGACAGCGGTGCACTACAGGGCCCAAAACAAAACCAGTGTCTCTCTTAACTGGGGGTAGCGCTACACTTGTAATAGGAATAAAAGTGACACAATTTTACAAAGAACAGGGCAAAAATAAAAAATAAAAGGTAAAATAAATAAGAAAAAATATATAAAAAAAATTTAACGCGCCCCGTCCTGCCGAGCTAAGGGGCAGAAGTGAACGCATACGTGAGTAGCGCCCGCAGATGTAAAAACGCTGTTCGAACCACACAGGTGAGGTATCGCCACGATCGTTACAGCGAGAGCAATAATTCTAACCCTTGACCTCCTCTGTAACTCAAAACATGCAACCTGTAAAAAAAAATTAAACGTTGCACATAGAGATTTTTAAGGGTAAAAGTTTGTCGCCATTCCACGAGCAGGCGCAACTTTGAAACGTGACATGTTGGGTAACAATTTACTTGGCGTAACATTATCTGTCACAATATAAAAACAATTGGGCTAACTTTACTGTTGTCTTATTTCATTTTTTTTAAAAAGTGGATTTTTTCCCCAAAAAAGTCCACTTGTAAGACCGCTGCCCGAATTACGGTGTGACAAAAAGTATTGCAACGACCGCCATTTTATTCTCTTGGGTGCTAGAAAACAATAAATATAACATGTTTGGGGTTTCTAAGTAATTTTCTAGCAAAAAGAAATATTTTAACTTGTAAACAACATGTTTGAAAAATAGGCTTGGTCCTTAAAGCGGAGTTCCACCCTTTTTTTATGTTTATTAAAAGTCAGCAGCTACAAAAAGTGTAGCTGCTGGCTTTTAATAAACATACACTTACCTGCTCCACTGTCCAGCGACGCGACGCCTGGAGCTCCGCTCCTCTTCCCCCTCCTCCGCCGGCGCGTCCATTCACAGTGTGGGCACCCGGCCATGACAGCTTTCAGCTTCACGGCCGGGCACTCACTGCGCATGCGCGAACGGCGCAGCGCTCTGTGAGTGGACAGGCGATCGCCTGGGACCTGTCACGTCCCAGGTGATCGCCTACAGGGAGGAGCCGCCACAAGGCGATATGACGTATCTATTTTAACAAAATTAAAACCCGCGCTGACAGACTGTGCAGTGATAATTGATAATAGGGAGTAAATGAATGGGTGGCTCCGCAGCTGCTGCAACAAGAGGTCTAACACCTCAATAAAATGAAAATATATTAGGTATTTGCAGCGCTTGCAGAAAGGTATGTGAACAAAAGAAATGTGTCACAAATGCTTGTATCACAAACACCTATAAGTGAATAACTTATATGACATAACATCAATTATGGTATAAATAAAAACAATAGTGAACAAACTTTAAGTTCATTAAATAACAGTTATATCAATCCTGGAGAACTGAGTGTTTCCACACCAGAAATCAGATGTTGGTTCCTAGATGAAAATTCCCTTCTAATGGCCCCGCTCATCAGATAGGGAAATAGTATAAATACGAGATCTCACCAACTAAAGTCCAGGCAGACTTCATCTTATGTAGATAGGCTTGATAGTATCAGCAGCAAAGGCATTTAGGTGACCATATAGAAAGAAAGGGATAAAAAATTCATGTGAAGTACCGCTAATGAACAAACAGCATGGTGCTGCTAACAAAGAGACTCACAGGACTGCAGTGATAAACGAGCGTCAGTGTTGTTTCCCGGGTACACAGCGTGCGTTCCACCGAAACCGGAAGTAGTGTCACTGGTTCTGGATTGGCCGGAAATTACGTCAACGCGTTTCGCCCCTCCTCCAGGGCATCATCAAGGACATCACTTCCGGCCAAGAAAGTGAGAATTTATATGCGCCGAGGTCTCCGCCTCTTAACAAACAAACCAATTATAATAACAACAGAACCTCTAGGCGTAGAAAAACGCCCACTTCCTGATCACATCATTGCCCATCACTTGTCAAGAAAAACAACTTTATTATAACAAAACATTGACAATGATAGCAATAGAAACGATCCGATAGAAGTTCAGTTTAAACAATAAAATACACTTATTTCATTATAAAAATCAATATAAACATAAAAATGATAAAAATGATAAAAGTTATGCAATTAGATAGGGACTGGTTGTAAACAAGATTAATTTATAATAGACTAGTAGGTATTTCGTTGCTGGACATACACATAAAAATGAATATGAAAATAAACGAATTAAATTATAATGAATAATAAATAAATAAAATATAAAATAAATAATAAATGAATAATAAATAATAAAATAAATATAAATAAAAATTAATAAATAAAAAAAAATAAAAATAAAAATAAAAATAGAAAATAAAATATATAAAAAATAAAATAAAAATAAAAAGTTCGATGTTAAGGCCATTCGGGCTTAAAGTGCCCAGCCTATGTATCCACTGGGTTTCATTACGTGAAATTGCTTGTTTGAGATTGGAACCTCTCCAATGAGCTTCCACTTTATCAATTCCACAAAATTTCAATCCTCTCGGATCTCTGTTGTGGAATAATCTGAAATGATTAGACAGGCTATGATGTTTGAACCCTTTCTTTATTCTATTTACATGTTCCCTTAACCTAACACCTAATTTTCTTGTGGTTCTTCCCACATAGTGGAGCCCGCATGGGCAAGATAATAGGTAGGTTACATGAGTTGTTCCACAAGTAATACATTTTTTGATTTCATAAGTCTTGCCATGAATAGAAAAATGAGTGGTTTTTCTCACCCTATGTCTAGAGGTGCGACAGATCACACATCTCCCACAGCTAAAAAAACCTGTCTGATCTAGAAAAGTAAAAGTTTTCTTGGGGGGTTTACAACATTATATGCCAATTTTAGCCTCAAAGTAGGAGGTTTTGTATAAATAAAATTGGGTGCAACAGGAAGAACATTTGTTAGATCTTTATCTTTTAGTAACAAAGGCCAGTGTTCCCTAATAATTCTTTCAAACTGTGTGTGTTGTCTGGTATATCCTGTTAGGAAAGCAGTTCCATAGTCTCTTTTCTCACGAACTTTCTTTTCAAAGAGCTGTTTCCTATCCATATCAAGGATATCTTCTCTGGTACTATTAAGAGTATTGGTGTTATATCCTTTTTCCTGGAATCTCTTCAGCATTACCTGAGACTGGATATCATAATCTTCAATTTTGTTACAGTTGTGCCGTACTCGCAACAGCTGGCTTTTGGGTATTCCATTCAACCACCTAGGGTGGTGGCAACTCCCTAGTGGTATATAGCCATTCCTGTCCACCTCTTTGAAGAAAGTGTGTGTAAGTAACTTGCCATTATCCTTGAAGATAACCAGATCTAGGAAATTGACCAACTCGGAACTGGATACTTCTGAGAAAGAAATACCACATGAATTGTTGCTGATCTCTTCCAAAAAGCTATAAAAAGAATCTCTTGATCCTGCCCAGATGATAAAAATATCATCGATATAGTGTTTATAGAAGCTCAACTGTGGTATATCTTTGCCGTAAATAGCTTGGGACTCCCACCAACTCATAAAGAGGTTGGCCACTGATGGGGCATACTTCGCGCCCATTGCAACCCCTCTTTTTTGTCTATAGTATTTTTTCTCGTGCCAAAAAAAATTATGGCTCATAGCCAGCTTTAAAGCTTCAAGTAGGAAATCTTTTTGGAAGGGGTTGGTATTGGTAGTATCCAAAGCCCATTTTACTGCTTCCAAAGCTTGATGTTGTTGTATATTCGTATAAAGGGAATTAACGTCAACACTGGAAAGAATACAGTCCTGATCCACTAAAAGAGGATCAAGGAATGTTATAAGATCTTTACTATCTTTAAGGTATGCAGGACATTTTTGCACTAGTGGTTGAAGAAAATTATCCATATGACGTATCGCCTAGGCGGCTCCAGGGCGGAAGGAGGAAGTGGGACAGGAAGTCCCACTCCTACTGAAGCCCCCACTCCCCCCCCAAAAAGTAGGATTTTTAAAACAGCTTACCTGTAAAATCCTTTTCTTGGAGTACATCACGGGACACAGAGCAGCATAGTCATTACTATGTGGGTTATATAGAATTACCTTCAGGTGCTGGCACTGGCAACTTCCAAAACAGGAAGTACCCTCCCCTATATAAGCCCCTCCCATCCGGGAGTACCTCAGTTTTGTAGCAAAGCAATACGTGTCCCCAAAAGAGGGGTGGGAGCTCTGTGTCCCGTGATGTACTCCAAGAAAAGGATTTTACAGGTAAGCTGTTTTAAAAATCCTACTTTCTTGTTCATACATCACGGGACACAGAGCAGCATAGTCATTACTATGTGGGACGTCCCAAAGCAATGCCACATGAGGGGGGGATACACCATACATAAGCTGGGCGCCATCAGGCATGAGGATCTTTTGCGGCCTGCAACACACTGCGCCCAAAGGCGACATCCTCCTGACTTCTCACGTCCACCTGGTAGAACCTAGTAAACGTGTGTACTGAAGACCATGTTGCGGCCTTACAAATTTGCGCCAGGGAGGCCTGGTGATGCACTGCCCATGAAGTTTCAACTGCTCTCGTGGAGTGCGCCCTAACTTTGAACGGAGGCGGTCTACTTTTCAAGCCATAGGCTTGTATTATGACCTGTCGAATCCACTTGGCTAAAGTAGATTTTGATGCTGCCTGACCCTTTCTGGGGCCTTCCGGCAGAACAAACAGAGAATCCGTTCTACGAATCTGAGCAGTGGCTTTTAGATAAGCTTTAACTGCTCTTACTACATCCAAAGAATGCAATAACTTTTCCTCTACCGAGCTTGGTTTGGGGAAAAAAGAAGGAAGAACCACATCCTGGTTCAAGTGAAACCTCGATACCACCTTAGGAAGAAAGGCTGGGTGAGGACGTAATACTACTCTGTCCTTATGGATAACCAGATATGGCTCTTTACAGGACATGGCGGCTAATTCCGACACTCTTCTAGCCGAGCATATGGCTACTAAAAATATCAATTTCCTGGTGAGTAGAACCAAGGAAATGTGCCGCAAAGGTTCAAATGGCTGCTTCTGCAGAACCGACAGAACCAAATTTAGATCCCATGGGCATATGGGAGCCTTAATCGGTGGAATAATACGAGTCACACCTTGCATAAAGGATTTGACAAGTGAATGCATAGCCAGGGGCCTTTGAAATAGTATTGACAAGGCCGAAACCTGGCCCTTGATAGTACTTAAGGCAAACTTCCTGTCTACAGCCCACTGCAGGAAGTCCAGAATTCTGCCTATAACGTACTTACGTGGATGCCATTTTCTGGCCTCGCACCAAGTGATGTACGCCTTCCAAACTCTATAGTAGATCTGCCTGGATACAGGCTTCCTGGCATTGATTATAGTTGATACCACAGAGTTAGAGAGACCTCTCTTCTTTAGGATGTGGGACTCAATAGCCAGGCCGTTAAACTTAGAGTTAGTAAGGAAGGGTGGTATATCGGTCCTTGCGAAAGCAGGTCCGGACGACGTGGAAGGGTCCAAGGACTCCCCACAGACATTTTGATGATCTCCGCGTACCAGGCCCTTCGGGGCCACGCTGGAGCCACCAGGATCACCGGCTTCTTCTCCAACCTGACTCTGCGAAGGAGTCGAGGCAACAATTGTAGCGGAGGGAATGCATATATCAGTCTGAACTGATCCCAAGGGAACACCAGAGCATCCGAGCCGCAAGCGAGGGGATCCCTTGTCCGGGAGACAAACCTGTCCACCTTAGCGTTGAATCTGGATGCTAGCAGATCTACATCCGGTGTTCCCCACCGCTGACATATTGCTCGGAAGACCTCGGGTTGAAGGGACCATTCCCCTGGGCATAACTGTTGGCGACTCAGAAAGTCCGCCTTCCAATTCTCCACCCCTGGAATGAAGACAGCTGATATACATGGGACATGCTTTTCTGCCCATTCCAGGATGTGACTTACTTCCCTCTGGGCTGCACGACTCCTGGTGCCTCCCTGATGATTGATATATGCCACTGCTGTGGCATTGTCTGATTGAATTCTGACAGGGGACCCTTGGAGTCTGGATGTCCAGGCTACTAGGGCGTACCGGGCTGCTCGTATCTCTAAGAGATTGATGGGCAGGGTTTTTACTACATTTGACCATCTGCCCTGGAGAGACCATTGCTCCAGTACTGCCCCCCAGCCTGTAAGGCTGGCATCTGTAGTGACCACCTTCCAAGATATCGGGCTGAAGGGTTTTCCCTTCTGGAGATTCTGGGGGATCAACCACCAGCAGAGACTCTTCCGAACGGAAGGGGACAAAGCCATCGGGAAGTCTAGAGCCTGAACTTTTCCGTTCCAGGCTGACAATATGGCCCTTTGTAAATTCCTTGAGTGGAATTGGGCGTATGGCACAGCTTCGAATGATGCTACCATCTTTCCTAGCAGCCTCATGCACAGGCGTATGGACGGCTGTCTTTTTGCACAAAGCAGACGGACCAAGCCCCTCAAAGAGGATACCTTGTCTAGAGGTAAGAAAATCTTCCTCTGGTCTGAATCCAGCCGTAGCCCTAGATATACCAGGTTTTTCACTGGCTGTAGGGCTGACTTGTCCAGGTTGATGACCCAACCGTGAGATTCTAGATACTTGATTGTATCGATAATTACCACTTCTAGCTTGGCAACTGAGTGGTCCATCAACAACAGGTCGTCTAGGTATGCCATTATCGTTACACCCCGTGTTCTTAGATCGGCCAACAGTGGGGCCAGAATTTTTGTGAACACTCGTGGTGCTGTGGCCAGACCGAATGGTAAGGCTCTGAACTGAAAATGGCGCCCTTCTACTGCAAAGCGTAGGAATTTTTGATGACCTGGAAAGATGGGAACATGCAAGTAAGCATCTTTGATGTCGATCGAGGCTAACCATTCCTCCCCTTGTAGGGCAGCGGTGACCGATCGGATCGACTCCATCCGGAAAGACCGGACGTTTAGAAATTTGTTTAGACTCTTTAGGTCCAATATGGGTCTTATGTCCCCGTTTGGCTTCGGGACTGTGAAAAGGTTTGAGTAGAAACCCAACCCCCACTCTTCCATAGGAACCTCCATAATTACTCCTTGGAGCAATAGTTGTTCTAACGCCAATAGGAGAGACCGTCTTTTCAGAGGGTCTCTTGGCATGCCTGACCACATAAAATGGGACGGAGGAGACTCTTTTAACTCCAACTTGTATCCCAGAGTTACTGCGGAGAGCACCCATCTGTCTTTGATCGTCTCCCGCCAGGTCTCTGCGAACAACTGAAGTCTTCCCCCCACCCGTTTGAGTGGGGGCAACCCTTCATAGGCTTGACTCGGAGGCTGGTTTAGTACCTCTTCGGATCCAGGGCTTTTTATTACCCTGTGGCTGTCCCTGATTTTTACCTCCTGAGTTTGACCGAGGAGGCCGTCGGAACTGCTTAGTAGCAGACGTCGCAGGGATAGGAGAGGTAGTCCTCTTAAAAGATGGACCCCTAGACCTCTTCTTACTCGGTAAGAGAGTACTTTTACCACTGGAAATCTTCTGGATATACTTATCCAGGTCTTCGCCAAAAAGGCGTTCCCCATGAAATGGGAAGCTAACTAAGAGCTTCTTACAGGGAGCTTCCACAGACCAGTTTTTAAGCCACAGAAGCCTACGCATATGTACCAAAGACAGCGTGAGGCGGGAGGCCTGATGGATAGAATCCTTGATGGCGTCAACCGCAAAGCATAATGCTCTAGGCAGATCAGCCAGAGCCTGGGCCTGTTGGTCTGGCAAATCCCTCAGGACCATTTTCATTTGATCCTTTAAAGCTTGGCAGACCCCAATAGCTGCCACTGCTGGCTGTGTAACAGCCCCTGCTGTGGAAAAAGCAGATTTTAATAAAGATTCCAATTTTTTATCCACTGGATCTTTGAACATTTGAACATTATCTACTGGACATGTCAGTGATTTGTTCACAGAAGAGATGGCTGCATCCACCGTAGGAACATTCCATCTCTGGGTGAACTTTTCCTCCATGGGATAGATCACCGGAAACCTTTTAGGCGGAACAAATAGTTTATCAGGATGTTCCCAGTCCTGGTATATAAGTCCTTCCAATAATGGATGTATTGGAAAGGAGCAATTAACCTGGGGAGCTTTTAGCGACCCCAATGAGGAGACAGCAGTAGTTGATGGTTCAACAAGAGGCATTTTAAATGCAGATCGAACCATGTCAGTTAGGGTCTGGACCCACAATCTTTCAGTCTGTGATGCTGAAAATGGTTCATCTACTGTCGATTCCTCAAAAACAGAGCTAACCTCCTCCTGATCCCCTTCAGGTAGGTCGGTCCCTTCCTGGGACTGTTGCTCTGCCAACAGGCACTCTAATGGAGGTGATGGAGATCTGGCGCGCTTTCTTTCCTGTAGAGAAGAAGCGATCAATGCAGCCAATCTCTGCTCCAATCCCTCCAGAGTTGAGGAAAAAACCTCCTCTGTTATATATGCAGGAGCAGGTGGACTGAGGACAGCCGCAGTACCTGGCACTCCCGGGGGTTCCTTATGGGTATTAACCTCTGATTTCTCAGGGGAGGAGGGTGCAGATGACTGCTCCAGATCCTCAGAGCCCGATGGAGACCCCCTACACTTCCTGAGAGGTATATCTCGGAGTTTTTTAGGCGGCATATTCCTTAGTTCAAAGCTGAGGTATTCCAGCCGCAATACACCCCTTACTGAAATAGTCTAATGCAATTTGCTGCTATGTACATCAGTGGGTGTCTACTAATGCGTCTTTCTGGGGATGCCTGTATCAACCGCCCGCTGTAAGCCCCTATACCATGCTACCAGCTCCTTTTCATGCTCTGTGTCCATAGCAAGCAGCGTGGACTGAGTCCTTTTATCTTGCTGGGACGCCCGCGCATGCGCAGAAGCGCTGGGCGCACAGAGCGCGTCATTGCCAGGCTCCGCCCCCTTTTTTGAAGCTAAACCTTATAAAAAGAAAGCATGTGTGCGCGCGTGCGCGCGTGCACGTGTGCGCTCTTGGCGCCATGTAGGGAGAGGAGCCAGGGTCCCTGTTTTACCAGGACTCGGGGATGGAAGGAAACTACTTGGCAGCATGACAGAGGAATGCAGCTTCCCTGATAGAGAGCTCACTCATCTGCCTGGACTTTCACCATGGAAGGAATAGTCCCAAGAAAAAAGACGTTCCACAGCGGCCTCTAGTGGACAAACACAGGTACCGCACTTTTGTCTTTTTTTTTTTTTTTTTTTAAAACCTCCTTTATGAAAAACATTTCCAGGTTTACAGTTTTTTTAAAACTTCCCTTATGAAAAAACATTTCTAGGATTTCTTAGGCATATACAGCTATTGGCGGGAATACCCTTTAGGTAACAGGCAGAAAGACATATTAGGCTTGGGGGTCCCCTCAATAGAACCAAGTTCCTGAGGGGCCCCCACTTACCTTTTCCCCGCCGCAGGACTTTGTTTGGTCCACAGAAGCCCAAACTTCACCTCTCACGGCAGGCATTGTACTAGACCTTCAGGGACCGGGTTCCCAAGGATTCCACTCCCCTGGACCTGTATAGCACCCTGCACAGATAGCCTCTTGGTTTTGGGTATGACCAGAGCTCTGGATCCCAGGGTCCAGCCCTCCTAAGAGAGGCATTACAGGCAAAACCCTGCTCTTCTCTGCAAGGCCCGGGTACCGACCGTTTAGCTATGAAGCTTTTTTGGTCGGATCC
This sequence comes from Rana muscosa, assembly GCA_029206835.1. Taxonomy (NCBI): domain Eukaryota; kingdom Metazoa; phylum Chordata; class Amphibia; order Anura; family Ranidae; genus Rana; species Rana muscosa. The sequence goes on from CM055118.1 coordinate 233,924,112, forward strand.
GGAATAGCTTGCTAAGGCCCAGAGAACCTGTACACAAGCCCAGATGAATACATGTTAACCTTGGCCAACACCTTAGACACTGGCAAAAAAAAACTGAGGTGCTCCCGGATGGGAGGGGCTTATATAGGGGAGGGTACTTCCTGTTTTGGAAGTTGCCAGTGCCAGCACCTGAAGGTAATTCTATATAACCCACATAGTAATGACTATGCTGCTCTGTGTCCCGTGATGTATGAACAAGAAAAAATTACATGCCAAATGTGGCATGTAAGGGGGTGAGGAGTGGAATAAAAAAAAGTAAAAAAATTGGGTGGAACTCCGCTTTAAAGTGGTTGTAAACCCACTTTATAAACAAAGACCTACAGGTAAGCCTAGATTAACCACTGGGCACATAACCCCCTTCCTGCCCAGGCGAAATTTCAGGTTTCAGCACTGTCGCGCTTTAACTGACAATTGCGCGGTCGTGCGACGTGGCTCCCAAACAAAATTGACGTCCTTTTTTCCCCACAAATAGAGCTTTCTTTTGGTGGTATTTGATCATTTCTGCGGTTTTTATTTTTTGCGCTATAAACAGAAATAGAGAGACAATTTTGAAAAAAACACAATATTTTTAAATTTTTGCTATAATAAATATCCCAATTTTTTTTTTTTAACTTTTTTTTTCTCAGTTTAGGCCGATACGTATTCTTCTACATATTTTAGGTAAAAAAAAAAAAAAAATCGCAATAAGCGTTTAGTGATTGGTTTGCGCAAAAGTTATAGCGCCTACAAAATAGGGAATAGAATTATGATTTTTTTTTATTATTATTATTTTTTTTTTTTTTACTAGTAATGGCGGCGATCTGCGATTTTTATTGTGACTGCGATATTGCGGCGGACACATCGGACACTTTTTTATGACCATTCACATTTATACAGCGAACAGTGCTATAAATATGCACTGATTACTGTATAAATGTGACTGGCAGGGAAGGGGTTAACCACTAGGGGGCGGGAAGGGGTTAAATATGTTCCCTCATGAGTGATTATTACTGTGGGGGGTGGGGACTGACTGGGGGAGGTGACCGATGGTTGTCCCTATGTACAAGGGACACACCATCAGTCTCCTCTACCTAGCAGGACGTGGATCTGTGTTTACACACAGAGATCCACGTCCCTGGCTCTGTGACAGCCGATCGCAGGTACCTGGCGGACATCGCGGCCGCCAGGCACGCGCATCGGCACCTGCCTGACACGGCGGGCACAGCTTTTCCCCGATGCGCGCCCGCGGCGGCGCGCATCGCGGAAGTAAATAGAAGGACGTCCATGGACGTCCTCTCAGCAATTGGGAGCCGCTTTGCGGACGTCTTTTGACCATGGCCCGGGCGCCAAGTGGTTAAGGCTTACCTGTAGGTGCGTGAAATATCTCCTTAACCCACACGGTTTAGGAGATATTTGCATTTAAATGCGGCGATGCTGACGTCATGCGCATGGGGTTAACCGCATTCACAAATTCGGCTAGGTCGCAACATTCGACGACGTAGCTGAATTCGACGGCTCACGCGCGCAAGCGCGGAGTCGCGTCTTCGCCGCTCCGGCCAATCACAGCGCCGGAGCGGCGCTGTGATTGGCTGCAGCGGCGATAGCCGGAAGTTACCTTCCGGCTATCGCCGCAGCGATGGATGCGGCTGAAGAGGGAGACGAGGACGGCTTCGGGGGCCCCGATCTAAGGTAAGTGATGCATAATGAGCTATTATGCTAGTCATATTAGCTCATTATGCCTTTCTCTTACAGCTAGTTAAAAAAAAAAAAAAAATTTAGGAGGGTTTACAACCACTTTAATAGCTGGATAGTATAAGTACAATATAAGGCCTTATGTATTGCTGGGCGTTTAGCTCCTATACCTCATAGGCAGAAGGCACAGGTCGGGTACGTAACCAGCTCACTGCCAGCAGCCTGTGAAGAGAGGCTTAGAAAAATTGCGACTGGATGGAGCTGAAGAGATTACTGAGAGGTGCTAACATTAAGGCTAGGTTCACACGGCTGCGAATTCTTTTGCTTATTTGAGCCGTTGCAATCGCTCAAATTCGCAAGTCATTAAAATAACATTGTTTTCCATTAGTGCCGTTCACATCAGTGCTGTGTGAATCTAAGCTGCGTGCAAAAGGGGTCCTGTGCGAGTTTGATCCGTGTGCGATGCGAATTCAGCCCTATAGACAGGCATTCCCTGAAATCGCGACCGCGAATCGCGGCGAAATCGCGGTAAAATTGCGCGATTTTGAAGTCGCAGTAGTGTAAACCCAGCCTTATTGCCATATGCATTAATCCCTGGACACATACGGCCCTAAGCGTTAGTAATACTCGGGACATCGTCCAGCCATGGAAATTTTTAGCCTCTCATGGAGGCTGTGCCTTTTGCCTGCACCAAAACACTGAAATCTGAGGCTAATCCATAGGCGTGCGCACAGGGTGTGCCAGGTGTGCCCAGGCACACCCTAATCACCCTGTGCAGCACAGATTCCCCCTACTGCCCTGGCTCCCCACTCCTTCCCTCTGCAGCACTTCTGGCTTCCCTCCTCTCCTGCCGGGTGTTGCTGCGGATATGTTTTAGGATGAGTGAGGGAAGGGGCCAGTAAATATGTATTTATCAGTCCCTTCCCTTTCTGAATGAACATGGTGAGTGATGTGAGTAGTAGTGAGTAGTGTGTGTTTGAGCTTTGGGGTGCACACCCTAATTACATAGGCTACGCACACCTATGGGCTAATCATTCATATTAAAATACTCCTATGTATGATGAAACTGCCAGAAAAATCCATTGTAAAATTATTATTTTTTGGCGCATTATTTTGCCTGTTTACATGCACAAGGCTTTTAGAGACGTATGTTTAAAAACTCGTTCTATTGGCGAGAATATTCAATCGTTGTAGCCACTAGAATGAATTTACACTTGTTTAAGCGTAAAAAACATACCGGTAAATACGCTTCTTAGGGAACACAAGTTTGAGGCATTATTATTTTACACCCCTGAATGCTGCACCCTGAACTCTGCGCACCAAGCGTTTAAATGCCTGCGTATGTATGGGCACATTAGCTAATAGACATGTGCGGTTTGTCTCGTTCCGAATTGAAATTCGGACGAATGTTCGTTTTTCAGAAATTCTGAGGTATCCGAATTTCCGAATCACAGTAGAACCAAATTTAAACAAATCCGAAATAACGAAAAAAAAATTCAGATGAAATTCAAATCGTTTTCGAATTCGAAACCTTTTCAAATAGTTTTCAAATTCGAATAGTTTTCCAATTACCATAGAGAATAATATAGAATAGAAAAAAAAAGAAATGGAATAGAAAAAAAAATAGAATAGAAAAGAATATAACAAAAAAGATTTGGCAGATCAGATGACAGTCAGATGGAAACAGGCAGTCTGTTTCCATCCGACCGCCCATAGAGAAGAGCGGGACAGACTGACGGAGTGTGCCCCACCTGAAAGGGGCCTTATGCCCCTTTCACACCAGCGGACCGATCGGGTCCACCTGTCTGTTTTTCAGACAGACCCGATAAGACACCCTATTGTTCTCTATGGAGTGACAGATGGGCGTTTCCATCTGACCGCCCCATAGAGAAGAGTGTGCTGTGTCCGTGTCTGCTCTGCATAGTGGATCGGAGACGGACCTGTCCTCTGCCTGCTCAGTGGTGCAGACAGATTCCCCGCTGAGCAGGCCGATCCGCTTGACAGTGTCGACTCCATCTGAATGTTTTATTGAGATGTTTTAGGTCTTGGTCACACACGTTTTGGTCTCTGAAGAGCAGTCCACATTCAGAACGCTCTTCAGAGAGCATTTGTTTTAACCTCTTGGGCCCCCTCTACCATGCCACATTGTGCGCCTTTGCGGGGTGCTCGCAGAGTGGTCCCATTCACTTGAATAGGTCGCGATCGGCGGGCAGTAGCGACTGCTGAAAGTGACAGGGGGGTATAATTCTTACTGCCACAACAACAACAACAACATGTGTACACTCCCAGCCTCGGCGACTAAAGGAGGGCGCAAGAACGTGGCTTAACCGTTGGGTTATACCGCTCCCCAAGCCCTTAGGACTAGCAGTTTGGGGGGCATTGGGAACATGCAAATGGGATGTGTTTAGAGTGCTCCCCCTTAAGCTGCACTGGCTGGGGCTTCACACACCGTGGTTGCATTTGCACAAAAACTATCCAACATTTTGCAAACTGTGAGCAGCAAGCCCACCAAAGGCAACCCATTCAAGCAAACGTGGAAGCGTTGCAGATTCATAACAAGCGCATACAATGCACACGGTTGTCGAAGGTTTCTCTGCAAAAATGGTGAGACGCCTCCTCACTGCCTGTCAATTGCCACTGAAAAGCTATCAAAATGTGGATTGCTTTTTAGAGGAGAGATGCATGTAGCCTTATTGAGAAATGTTCTATTGATAGGTGTATGTTATGTATTGGTGGGTGGTGTCCTCTGTGTGAGGAGCCGGTCACCATATTCCCTCCATGTCCCTCATCCATCTATTATAACGGTTTCCTCATGACACCTCCTGCAGGTTGGAGATCTTGGTCAGTCGGCCGTGTGGGGGGGGGGGGGGGGGGGCTGGGGACTTAGGATGACACTCTGAGGGGATGGTGCGGCTATTTGTCCTTCATTTTCACTGACATGAATAAAAAAACGTAAATATCAGGAGAGATGACTCTGTGAGGTAAAAATTCAGTTTTTAACGAAAATGTATGAAACGCCATCCGTCCCCATCATTAGTGGGGGCAAATTAGACGCAATTTCTTGTATATATATTAAATCTCCGAGGAAAGCGAGCGCCTGCCGCCCTCGGAGAAGCGAGAGCAGGGTCTTTCCCCCCTCTCTGACACTAAACATCAGGCGCCATTATAGCTTTTTCCCAAAGCAAACAAGACTACGAGGGCGGGAATGGGCCGACCCGGCCTTTCTACAGAAGCCATTCATCCTATTGGCTAACGCTGCTGTCATTGCGCTTCGGAACACGCCTTCTGCTGAACGCTTGAGTGGATTAGCTGGCGCGCTTGTCAATCACGGCTGGCCTCGCGTTGTCATTGGCCCAGTTTCTGCCACTGACGCGCTGCTGTTACGCCCACTCACTAGCGGGCCGTGTGCAAAAGCAAGCTGAGAGGCCTTGGGAGGGAAACGGCCGTTAAGGGAAAGAGGCGGGGCGCCACTAGGCACCTGGGAAAGAAGGCGGAACGCGATAGGCCGGGATGGGGTTTCAAAACCAGGAAGGTTGGCCGTGATTGGCTGCGAGGCGTCCTGTCGCTCGGGCCTGACGGGTGGGGGGTTATTGTGTGTGTGAGGCTGAGAGTGCGCGGTACCGGCGGCAGTGAGGGACGTAGACACGGGGCAACTTTATCCGGACCTTCTCACGGCGACCCTCGGAGTTCCGGAACATGGTAAATACCGCACCAGTGAGCTTCGTGTGGCTGCCGGCAGCGGCGGCTCTTGCGCCTCCTAGACTGTCCCGGGAAATGGCGGGAAGAGCCTCTGAGGGGAATGTGAGGAGGAAAGGACGACGACTGACCGGACACACACCGAACCGGGAGACCTCCGCCGAGTACACCGCACTGCGCCCGTCTACTCCGCCACCGGCCATTATTATTATTCAGGGGCCAAATCCCCACCACACTCAGCGTTATCACTGACAGTGACAGTTATACTGACAGGAGAGCGAGAGCATTCCCATTCACACCCCCCGGGCTCTATCGTGCTGTGTTATTGTCCTCAGCATCTCCGTGTCCCCGGAAGTCACCACTCAATACAGGGAGGAGGAGGAAGGGGGTCACCATAGTGACAGCTGCAGGTTTACTATCCTACTCTATACTAATAAACACACCGCCCCATTATTACCCCACTAAAAAATATATCACTCACACACACCCCCATTCTATTATTTCCCGACCCAGAATACACCCCCCCCAATTATTATCCAAATATATCACCCCCCCCCCCAATTCTATTATTACCTAAATATATCACCCCCCAATTCTATTATTACCCAGATATATCACCCCCCCCCCCGATTCTATTATTACCCAAATATATCACCCCCCCCCCCCCGATTCTATTATTACCCAAATATATCACCCCCCCATTATTACCCAAATATATCACCCCCCCAATTCTATTATTACCTAAATATATCACCCCCCCCCCAATTCTATTATTACCCAGATATATCACCCCCCCCCCCCCGATTCTATTACCCAAATATATCACCCCCCCGATTCTATTATTACCCAAATATATCACCCCCCCAATTCTATTATTACCCAAATATATCACCCCCCCAATTCTATTATTACCCAAATATATCACACCCCCCCCACTCTATTATTACCCAAATATATCACCCCCCCCAATTCTATTACCAAAAATATATCACCCCCCCCCCCAAATCTATTATTACCCAACCCAGAACATATCACCCCCAATTCTATTAGCACCGACCCAGAATATATCACCCCCAATTCTTTATTACCCAAATATATCGCCCCCCCAATTCTTTATTACCCAAATATATCGCCCCCCCAATTCTATTATTACCCAAATATATCACCCCCCCCCCACTCTATTATTACCCAAATATATCACCCCCCAATTCTATTACCAAAAATATATCACCCCCCCCCAAATCTATTATTACCCAACCCAGAACATATCACCCCCAATTCTATTAGCACCGACCCAGAATATATCACCCCCAATTCTTTATTACCCGACCCAGAACATATCACTTCTCTCAATAGCCCACTCTGTATACTAATAAATCAGACTAGCCCATTATTAGCTGACCCCATATACTACATCATCTTATTATCACTGCATACTATATCCTTTATTTTCTGACACTCTCTATACTGTATGCATTAATTCCCCCATTATTACCTGACCCTGCATACTGTCTCCACCATTATCTAACCCCTGTATACAATATACCCCAACCCCTCACCCTGTATACATCACCCCTTTCCCCCCCCTTATCTGACCCTGTATACTAGAATATAGAGATATCTCCAATTGTAAAGCGTTACACAAACTGTTGGCGCTATATAAATCTTGTTTATTTTTCCCCCCCATTATTCTCTCATCCTGTATACTATATGCATAAAAAAAAAAAAATACTTGACCCTGTATTCATAATCCCACACCATTATTAGACAGGTACACTATACATGTCTTATTATCTGACCCCTATATACAGTCAATCTTATATGGTGTACATTGTCCCCAATTATTATCAGATCTGTATTACATACACATTAATACCTGACCCTGTATATTATATACACCCTCGCCAGTGCGATCTCACCCTGTATACATAGGAGGGGTAAAGGAGTCTGGATAGGGATTAGTGGGGGCATTGTAAGCCCTCCTTTATAGAGCATCCATAGACAAAGCTGATTTATTTGTGTTGCTCTCCCCGATCATACACGGCACATAAAGCAGAGAGGCTAAACATGAAATTTGCCCTTTTATGGCTCTGTGCATTTATAAGCATCTTGCAGGGACAGTAGAGGCAGAGGACAATACTACCAGGGAGTCTCTGAAATGTTGTTGTTATTACACACATCGAAGGGACTACGCTGCCAAAGCACAGCCAATGAGCCGTCTGCTGCTAATCCTCATCCAGCCTCCAGCTCCAGGCATGGCTCCATAGGCTCAGTCCTCTACTTTCATAAATAATCCAAATTTCCCGCTACAAACTGCTTGGGGGGGAATAGTTGACAGTATAATAAAACTAATTTCTGCAAGATACTGACTGCATTGTAATTGTACTGTCTCCTTTTATAAAGTGCTACACGACTGTTAGCATTATATCAATCCTGTATTATAATGATATTCCAAAGGCGATGTGACTGCACCATCGCTCTGTCTATTAACTGGTGGTCATACACACAATAATTTGTGAGCAATCCAAGTACAAGGGATCACCAAAAAAAAAAACTCAAGTATATACAATCATAAGAAAAAACAATTTGTTTACAATTGATCATTTAATAAATCTGTTCTCCAATGCACAAAGAATAATCAGCAACAGTAACTTGGAATGGTCAAAGTGAATTAGAAGTACTCTAAATCAAAGAGCTCTAGTGTACAAACATTATTTGATCAGTTAAGCCATGTTAACCACTTCAGCCCTGGAAGATTTTACCCCCTTCCTGATCAGAGCATTTCTTACCATTTGGCATTGTGTCATTTTAACTGACAATTGCACGGCCATGCAATGCTGTACCCAAACAAAATTTGCACCCTTTTTTTTCCCCCCTACAAATAGTTATATTTTAGTGGTATTTGATCACCTCTAGGGTTATTTTTATATTTTTTTTTAGCTATAAACAAAAAAAGCCACAATTTAAAAAAAAAAACGTAAGCGTATATTGATTGGTCTGCGCAAAAGTTGTAGCGTCTACAAACTATGGGAAAGAATTATGGCTTTTTTTTTTTTTTTTAACTAGCAATGGCAGTGATCTGCAATTTGTTTTCTTGCGACAGACAGATTGGACACTTTTGGGACCATTGACATTTATACAGCGATCAGTGCTATAAAACTGCACTGATTACTGTGTAAATGTCCCTGGCAGGGAAGGGGTTAACACTAGGGGGCAATCAAGGGGTTAAAGGTGTGTTCCCTCTGCGTGTTCTAACTGTATGGGGATAGGACCGACAAGGGGAGGATACACATCTTTGTTCCTACTAAGTAGGAACACACAATCTGTCAGCACAGGGATTTGCACACAAAAATCCCTGTGCACACTATTGTGCCTGCCAGCCACATGCATCAGGTCCCCTGCTGTGCAGCGGGTGCCTCCGGCCGCAGACATAAGGGTTAAAGTCCGCTACTCTACCATGTGTATAATTGAAATACATTTACTTTTGCATACAGCTCAGAGTAAAGACACATTGAAATACTGTGTACTCATCCTAACACTAAGCTTTTAGGTTCAATTTACAAAAAAAAAAATACCACCTGACATTCGGTTTGTGTGTCGGGCTGGCTGGCTTCCGTCAGACGTGCATGCTGGAAAACCAGCAGCCGACCGACTCCCGATCAGCGTTCTCAGCCAATGGCAAAGAGTGCTGATTGGAGTGTTCTTGTTAGAACACAACAGCTCTGTAGGGGAACTTGCTAGACTAAGCTCACATGGTTAGTACAGTGTCTCCGACCAGAGCTGGCAGATATTTTTTTCACGCAACGCAGGGTTTCTTTTTTTACACTAGTGTGTACCAGGCTTTACCTTGGAATCAGCAGTGTATAGACAAGTATTTGACAGATAACAATGCTTCTGCATACTGACCTTGGCAAAAAAAAGGGTGTGTTATAACCAGACTCTTGTGAAAAGTAGTTGAACAGTTAAGACTAGTACACACAATGAGAAAAATCTGAAGAAAAATACTGCTTTTGGCGCGATCATCCGATAATCTGATCATTAGTACACAGCTTTCGAGAGCCGATCACAATAATTAATGTGAAAAGATCTGAAGGGACAAGCGTGAACATTTTTCTTATATGATAACATATTCTCATATGCTCAGAAACGAAAGAATACATTACATCAGATCCGAAGATGTACTATGTCGCAAGAGGATTTTCGTATTACTTTAGTAACCTATTGGTTTTTCCATATTAGATTAGCATGCAAAAAAAAGAAGAAGAGGAAGCTAATCCATCAGATATTCTCATTGCGTGTACCAGGCATTACATCTTTGCATACATTAAGGGAATGTACACATAGGAAATTAATTAGACCCCCTTAACATGGGGCATTCAGTAGTCCATTTTTGACCCATGATTACACAGGTCAAAAAGACTAATCAGTGTTAATTTCATCGACTAAATGACTACTATTTTAGTCAACTAAAATACGACAAACTATAATGGCATTTTAGTCAAAAGACTAATGCCCCGTACACACGATCCGAATATCGTACGACAGATCGTACGACTTTTTTCACTTAATAGTCGCAAGTAAAATTAAATAGGTTATTAAAGTCACGAAAATTCTCGCACGACAGAAAAAAAAATCGGAAGTGATGTCATGTATTTGTATTGTATTTTCGAACGACAACTGTACTGACTAAAGGAAAATCGTACGATTTGTTATCGTACGAGGAAAATTTTTGTGCATGTCCGATTAAATATTATCGGATGAACTGTCATGATCGGCTCTCAAAGCTCTGTACCAACGATCCGATTATCGTACGATTCTTCCTCGGACGACATTTTTCGTACGATATTCGGATCGTGTGTACGGAGCTTAAGGCCTCGTGCACACTGGACGTTAAATTAATGTTATAAAAACAGCAGTAGCTTTGCAGTGAGTTTAACATTTTTGCAATAGCGTTTTTGAAGGAAAAAAAAAAAAGTATTTTATTTTTTCAACGGATCAAAAACGTTAAAAAAAAAAAAAAAAAAAAAAACTGGCGAGTGACGTTTATCAGTGTTAGAGCGTTTTTTACAGCTGAAAAACGTCTCTCAGAACCTACTAGTTTTTGTTTTTTTTTACTGCTCAAAAACCCCATGGACACGTAGGAGAACATGGAGAGTTTAATGACTATAGAAAAAAAATGTCTACAGCCAAAAACAGCTGGTATAAAAACATCCAGTGTGCATGAGGCCTAAAGATAAATTGAAATTTGACTTCAAAATTAACACTGGTCTGTAGTGCTTGTTCATACATCAATACCATGAATAATAACATATTCGATTTTTCACTCCAGCGGTATATAATGAGTTTGGAAATTGTAGAGAAATGTTCACTAATGCATTACAATTTAATTATACCCATCGGATTTTACACGACTAAAATGTACTAGAGATTTAGTCGACTAAATACATCAAACAATTGCAAAAGACTAAAATGGGACTAAAAAAGGCCATTTTAGTACCAAGACTAAAAACTAAATCGAAATTTGCTGCCAAAAATTAGCATTGACTAATAAATGAGTGGCCAGATGTAAGTGGACAGGGGGCCACTTATATCCACCCACATCCAGGTCTGTTCAGTGGGCGGCCAACCCTAGGATGACATGGGTCCCTTTTCTTTCTCCATCACATTTTTGTTCTAACTCCACTGGAACAGCTTAAGATCCGGTCAGACCCCCCCCCCCCCCCCCTCCCAGTGATCATTATATTATACAGGATTTATATAGCACTTTACAAAATAAAGGGAAACAGAGTTCGAACGCCATTAAAAATAGCACCTGGAAAAAAAAGCCTCAGCTGTAATCTCAGTGTGAAAGCCCGAGTGCTTTCACAGTGGGGCACTGCGCTGGCAGAAGGTCCAAAAAAGTCCTGCAAGCAGCTTCTTTATACCGCTCCTAAAGCGCCCCTGCCCATTGAAATCAATGGGCAGCGCTTTCGAACTGCCGGCAAAGCTGCACTTTTAAACCTTTTTCGGCCACTAGCGGGGGTTAAAAGCGCCCCGCTAGCGGCCGAAAAGCACTGCAAAGATTACGGTAAAGCGCCGCTAAAAATGAAAATGCACACTTAGCATTTCAAACACTCAATAACATGAACAGGTGTGGCACTACCTCAAAACTCTTAGAGCCTACAGCATGGGGGAAATTACAATATGAATATAAAAAATAAGTGATCATTTCATATAAATCTCGCAACGATTAAACAAAGTAGTGCAATAACATGAACGAACAATCAATAAAATGGAAAAAAAAAAAAAAAAAGACTAATATATATATATATATATATATATATATATATATATATATTATACACACACATATATTATATATATATATATATATATATAAAAAAAATTATACATACATACACACACACACAATGCAAGGAGCAAGCAAGTCCAATTAGGCCCCTTTCACACGGGACGGATCAGTCATGATCCGCCCCGTGAACCTCCGCTTGCTCAGTGGGGATCGCTCCGTTGATCCCCGCTGAGCCGGCTGGTGTCTGGTCGGTCCCCGCACACTGTGCAGGGACTGCCCTGTCAGAGCGCCGCTCTCCCCTATGGGGGATCGGATGACGACGGACGGTAGAGTCCGTTGTCATCCGATCAGCAGACGGATGGAAAAATAGGGTTTTCCTCCATCACACTTTGGCGGATCGGAGCGGGTCGGATGTCAGCGGACATGTCACCGCTGACATCCGTGGCTCCATAGGGGTACATGGAGCGTCTGTTCAGGTCCGCCTAAAAAACTGACAGGCGGACCTGAACGGACCGTCTGTGTGAAAGAGCCCTTACTGTGATTCAAAAGAAATATAAAAGTGCAATGTCCTTCAAATCATGCTCCATCACAGACGTGCATGAGGAGGTGCAGACTCACCAGAGCCAGTAATAATAAAGACCTTGGAGCTATGATGGATTTCTTGTAACCGACAGCATAGGCAGAGATGATCCTCTTAATCTAGGCAGTATAACTCAGAAGGAACATGGGGGGAAAAAAAAAATCATAGTGCAACAAGCTAATACAGATGTATAAAAGCATGGAGAAGTAGCAGTGCCCACTCACATTTGAATGTGTTATATGTCAGCACCAACATAAACCTTAGGTTGAGTCAACACGCCGTCCTGTTGGCCACGGCATGCGTTCCACTGGCCATAGGTTTGGAACCAGCAACACTGGATAGGACATCATTAAAAAGCCTCTATGCATTTCGTGTGAGACACGTCACTAGGATAGATAAATTATATAATTTTTTATATATATATATATATATATATATATATATATATTCCACTTTTTTTTCCCCCCTCAATTCATTTTTTTAGTTAATTTATTGATTGTCCATGTTATTGCACCACTTTAATTGTTGGAGGATTTATACAAAATGATAATTTTTTTTATTCATATTGAGTTTTGAGGTAGCGCTACACCTTTTTACTTGAACAATAATTCACATTTGAGTGGTTTATCCGCTTTTAAAGGGGCAGCTTTACTTATTATTATGATGATTATTTAACAATTTTTGGCCACCATGCCTTATCACCCCAAACCCACAAATAACATTTTGATTTCACTTTCTGTAATTAGTGTATAGTTGGTTCAACATTACCAGAGAAGACGGTCAGGCTTCTCTAACACCGTGTCAGCACCATATAGAGGGAAGAGCTCAGACAATAGCTGCCCATAAGACCACTGAAGCTTTCTTGAGGGGGGGGTCACCTGTCATCACAGATGGGATCACTGTAGGGGACGTGACATTGTATATGCACAGATAGTGGATTGTTCTCATTTCTGTATATTAAATTATGTATTTGCAATATAAAAACTTACCATAAAAAAAAAAAAAGGTACAGAACCTGTGAAAAATAGAGAAACAACTTTTTTTTCTCTACTTTTCCTCTCTATAGGCTGGTGGTAAGGCTGGGAAGGACAGTGGGAAGGCTAAGGCCAAAGCTGTATCTCGCTCTCAAAGAGCAGGTCTGCAGGTAAGTTCATTTTATTAGCTCTAGTAAAGAATTGTCTTTCCATAATAGTTTTGAAAAGGTGAATGTGTGACAAAAGTATATTTTGCAATTGGTCTTGCCTAGCAGAGCAGCAATAGATTACTCCAGATATATCTGCAGAATTCATCCTAAGCACTTAGTAAGATTTACATAAGCCAGTGGTGTCTCACATTGGCTAGTTGTATTTGTAGCAGTGTTACTCTTAAAAATTCAAGGTGCTTTAATGTGATTTCTGACTTTGCTTTAGTTCCCTGTGGGTCGTATACATAGACACTTGAAGACTCGCACTACAAGCCATGGAAGAGTTGGTGCTACTGCAGCAGTGTACAGTGCTGCCATTCTGGAATACCTTACTGCTGAGGTTGGTTATAGCTTTAACACCGTTCGCATTTGCTTCCGTAACAGTTTGTCAACTGAAGCCAAGTCTGTTAGTTTCAGGTTTGAATAAAGTCTTGCTTTCTTGTAGATGAAGTTCTCCATCTGGTGTTTTTAGAGACTTATTTGTTGCCTTTGAATCCAGGTGTTGGAGTTGGCAGGAAATGCCTCTAAAGATCTAAAGGTGAAGCGTATCACTCCTCGTCACTTGCAGCTAGCCATCCGTGGGGATGAAGAATTAGACTCCCTCATCAAGGCCACCATTGCAGGAGGAGGTAATGTTATCTCCAATAAGCTGTCTTTAATCAGATTTTTAATTCCAAAGCACTTTATAGTGAATGAATACACCTAATTTAAAATGACAGGAACAGCAGTGCAACAGGAAATGTTTTCTCTGTCCATTGACCTAACATTTGTAATCTATATTTCTCTGCAGGCGTTATTCCTCATATCCACAAGTCTCTGATTGGAAAGAAGGGGCAGCAGAAAACTGCATAAGGAATAGGGTCCTGCTGCCATCTACCATTGTACTGTAACTGGGACAGAAGAAAGACGATGGGGGTTATGTGGAATTTGTTTTGTTTATTTTTTGTTTAAAGATTTCATTTTCTAAAAGAAATAGTAAATGGAATAGACAGCAGAGAGTGTAGACTTAAGAGAAAACCTTTGTATGTTGTTTAGGTTCAAAGTTTCACAGAAAAAAAAGTTCCTTGAGTCTTGTAAATGAAATCTGTGTGTTGATTGGCTAGGTTTCTCCCGTGTGTTTTATACAAAAATGGAACAGATAAACCATTTTTTACATAAGCTTGTCTCTGTGTGATACATTTTTAACCTAGGCCCCAGGCCCGCTTCCTGGAATAAAGTTTTTGAGATTCAGCCTCATCTTTACAATTTACGCATTTTGAGTTTTTACATTTCAGGGATGGAAAAAAATTCCATCATACGTTAGGCATCTCTTTTTATGGTAGAGTCACCTGTAGTGGCTGTTCTTTCAACTTAAAATTCAGCAAAGCACTATCCTCATTAAAATGTAAACCATCACTGCAGCTTGCTCAGCACCTCTGCCTCTGGGATACTTGCTTGTGGCTGTAAATCTTGCGTTGTAGTATCACCACAGATGAGGTACCAAGGTCCCCTACCCCTGGTCCACATGCTCAGAACAGGGAAACAGACCTCCTGTTTACTTATAGGGTCTGGATGAACATACTGCATCGTGCTGCAACCCAGGGCAGTGAAAATTATTTTTGACAGAGAAGGGTGGTGTTCCCTGAAATATAAAAGTGCAGCTACCTTTCAAAGAGGACCTGTATCAAAAGGCTGCCATTGCTGACCTAACGCTATAAAATTTGCTAGTTTCCTGGTGGTACTCTCAAAAGCCAATTTTTGAGTTCCATTTTCTTTTTGGACCAAGCTGGTCCAAATAAATCTACTACTACACTTATAGTTGCAACAGCTGGTAGAAATAAGCTGTATGTAGCCTCAGCTACATACAGTATACAGCTCTGTGTACCGGCAGTGGGATGAGACATTCCCATTCCACTCCCGGAAAAAAAAAAAAGGCCGGCCGAGTGCTTCTCAGTGGAGATTTGTGTTCTATCAATGAATACGAAGCTCCCTCTGATTGGTTGATGACATCACGAGATCTGCCTCAGCCAATCGGAGGATCTTTGTATTCAATCATAGAACACAAATCTTCCTCTGAATGGTGGTGTGTGTGTGTGTGTATATATATATATATTATATATATGCTACATATGGAGCTCCCAGCCATGGCAACTGTTATTGAAGTAAATAGTTAGTGTTCACCAGCTTGGTCCAAACAAACGGTTTAAAAAGTTAAATGAAACACAGAGATCAGTTTTAAGGATCCATTCACACTTGAGCGTATCGATTTACTGGCGTTTTGGAAATGCTTTTTTTGCAGCTTTTTACAACCTTTTTTTGAAGCAGCTTCAAGTGTTTTTGTTTAGCCAATAGAAAGCACTAGGGGGAGGAGAGGAAATTAGGGATAGAGAGCTGCTATTTGAGCAGAAAACGCTCAATTCAGGCATTTCTATTGAAGTCTATGGGGCCAAAACTTCTTGTAATCTGCCAAAAAAGAAGCTCATGTACTTTAGCTTTAGGCCTCTTGCACATGATACTCACGTTTGAGCAGCTACTTTTTTTTAGACGTATATATGCGCACTTTTGCATATCTGCAAACATATTCTTGTTCTGCACAATATGTAAATGCACATTTGTGCGTATTTGCACGCGTAACACGTAAATTACTGGCCAAAAATAGCAGATTTTTCTATATTATTTTTTACTGCAGAACGCACATCGCTTGTACGTGCCTGTGTGCATAGGCACATTACAATGAATGGGCTGTATTTTAGCTCAGTAGAAAACAAAAAAGCTGTACTGAGCTTTTTCAGGCTGCAGTGTGCAAGCCGGACAAAATGTTCATATGTGAACTGGGACTAAATTAATGGGATTTCGCTTGTTGAGCATTTTTTTTTTTTAGTCGAGTAGGAGTCGTCGGAACTTCTGTCCTCCACTGGCACATAAAATAAAGGAATTACTCACAATGGAGACAGACGGCAATTAAAACCTGGTAGAGGTTAAAGATTTACCTTCCTTTATCCCCAAAAACAAACAAAAAACTATGCAATTCTACTTGACCAAGACACTTTTGAATCTTATATTTGGTTTTGTGCAAAGAAACACCCTAAAAGTCTTTAGATCGTGTTACCATCCTAAAAAAAAAAAACACGCGTTTAATTTACGCAGTGGCAATAGACCCTGCACCGCATACCAAAGTCCTGCACACATATGTAAACTGATCGCACCACACTTGTGGGGTATTGTCGTGAATGTCGATGCGAGAGCAATAATTCTAGCACCAGATATCCTGTAAAGGCATTTAAAGCGTCACCTATGGAAAATTTTAAGTACCGTAGTTTGGCACCCTTCCGCGGGCGTACACAATTTTAAATCGTGACGTGTTGGGTTTCTATTTACTCGTCGCAACATCTTTTATAGTTTACAAAAATTGGGGTATTGTGTTTGTGTGCAATAAAATTCATGAAAAGGTGCATTTTCCCCCCCAAAAAAATTGCGTTTGAAAACCACTGCAAATACCGTGTGACATACCAAAAAAAAAAAAACATCATTTTTTTCTTTAGCGTCTTTGCTGAAAAAACATAATGTTTGGGGGTTCTAAATACGTTTCTGGCAAATTTTTTTTTTTTTTTACATGCAAGTCAGACGTGTCAGAAATGGCCTGGTAATGAAGTGGTTAAAAACGGAGGTGCAGAAGGTAGTTCATGAGTGGTTTAGTTCCAATTTAAGGAGCAAATACGCATCTTACTCCTTGCCCCATCGGGACATTCCATTGCTACGATCAATCCCCATAGCCTGGTCTGTAAACTGTGATAGTCTACCGTCACACTCCAACCCCCTCAGCATACAATAGAGCGTTCATGTCCCTGTATTATACAGAATGACTCCACGGCTCTGCCCACAGACTGGAGTGTCAGGTAGAGGAGGAAAGTGATAAAGCATCTTCAACTTTCCCCTAGACATACCAAGCATATAAATCCTTGGGGGATTTGTATATTTCCTGGAGTTGGGCTTTTATTTCATGTCCTGGTGACAATGTTGTCACCAGGACAGTAAGTGAGGGGAATTGTCCCAAAGAAGGCCTCGGATAACGGGGGGGGGGGTCTTTTACTCACCGGAAATGCCTTTTTTTGGAGTCCATTAAGGGACACAGGTTCCAGCCCTCTGTTTTTATTGTGCTCTTGGTAGGCACTGAGGCATGCTGGTCTACAATGTTTTTGTTTGCCAGTGTCCAATCCTGTAGGCGGTAGTAAAACTCGTCAGTATCTGAATTCCTGTGCCCCTCAATAAACAAGAAAAAGAAAAAAACATTTTAGTTGGTGTTACACATTAAGCCATGACACTTTATAAGTAATGTGGACAACATCAACATTTTGGTAGCCAATAGCTTGTCAGAGATAAAGATGTGAACAATTGAGGTGCTATAAAGAAATACAGACCTCATTTCGAAGCTCTGCTATGTAGAGGTCACTTGTGATATACATTCAGGAATATGGGGTCCTTTACTTACACTAGAGTTCAGGTTATACTGAAATGAATCACAGGCACTGATAAGCAGAAATGACTGGGAGTTCGGCACACCTTACATCAGGATTGTGGGGTCCTGTGATTCATACTATATACAGATTTGACTTTGAAAAAACCCACAAAAAATTTTGACATTAAGGTACAGCATCAAGCGTGGGGATTTATAAGAATATTTACTCCAGCAAAACTGCCTTCCAAGCCTCATCATCAAACCTCTTGCTCTGGACATATTAGGCAAAGTAATGTTTTCATCATAGTTGTTCGTTCTCCTGTGCCCAGGACCACAATAAATCGCTGTTCCTTATTACCTGAAAGTACCAGGTGACCACCACCACCTTCCTCCCACAATACAGCGCTTGGTGAGTGGCCAATCAACAAACCAGATACCTGTCTTGTAAGGAAGTGTGTCTAGCTTTGGATAGTTCCAGTTTCCTTAGCGTCATATCTTACAGAGGACTTTACAAGGGGTTCTGGCAGCATACAGGAGGTGGAGAAGGGAGAAGTACAGGGTTATGGTAAATTAAAACTTCTAAGACAAATATGTAGGCTGCCAATGACAGCTTTAAAACTGCCTGTTTCCTGGCTGCCTGTCTACATACATTTAGTCACTGATGATTACCATGTAGCCTCCTGGAAGTCCGAGATCTGAAATGCATATTTGCTCTAGATAAGGGACTCAAAAGTATTGAAAACACTTGATCAGCACAATTGAGCAGGAATGAAAATGTTCAGAAGACAGAAACAGCAGCCCTTTAACTCACATCCCGATCCCAGGGAATCATTTAGCAAACGATGAAAGTCACTGTATAGTAATGTTTTCCTGTTCTAAACAACATTTTTTACAATGTGGAGGCCATAAATAAAACTAAGCAAAGAGCAATTAGCTAGTCAACAGTATTTCTGGTAGGCCCCCTGCAGCCGATTCCCCAGGACCAACTTACCAAGCCTTGTTCCAAGCCATGAATGCAGACTCACCATTGACATCAGTGCAGCCTGATGGATGCCCATCTGCAGCCTCGGAGGGGGTGGGACGAGCGCCTACAGATTACATACAGGAGAATCTCCTGTTTTCTCAGCGGCCTCTTTAATACAAAGTCCCACCTCCTAGGATAGACAGAACAGTCGTCCAATGGCAGCCCAGGAGATGGGACTTCCTATTATAGAGGCCGCCGTGTGAACAGGAAATTCTCACTGTATGTATTCCATCGGCGCTCGTCCCGCCCCCTCCCTGGCACAGGGAGGGGGCGGGACTTTGGACATGCCTGTGGGCCGGACTTTGGACATGCCTGTGGGCCGGACTTTGGACATGCCGGTTCTTTCCACTTCTCTCCTTCTGCTTCTTGACTAGGAGATATACACAGAATGCATGAAGAAGAGAGATGTTGTACTGCAGGTCTTTCAAGTGCAGCTTCTTCTGCGGCAGGCAGAACGAGTAGCACAGTACTGACAATGACAAATTTTGTGAGAATAACAGTCATAGACCAAGATTGGGCAGGATATTAGCCCCTCTAAACCTTTATACCTTCGGAACTTGCAATTTTTAGGTCTCAGGGAACCCCCTCTAATATGAATTAGTCAGTGGGAATATGCCCTCCTTACATTGTAGTCAGAATGTCACCCTTACAGAACACTAAAAAGAACACTGGTGTCATGACTCTGATGTGATCAAGTGGCATTGGTCCTGGAACTATGCAGACACTATCAAATGGGAGGTCAATCAGCCACAGCTCAAGGAACCCCTAGCAACCCTGGGTGAGAATGGCTGTGTATGACGATCTCACACTGCATATATCGTGCTATGAGGCTACAGAAGCTGCAGTGCCTTGGCACAATCACTGCTATTTTCAGGAGGAATTCAAGGCGAACGAATGTCACTTGAGTATAGATTCACTTTACCTTCATTGCAGAAGCTGTGGGAAATGGAGTGTATATGAATAGTGAAGACAGACCTAGGCAGGAATAGCTCTACTGACCACTCCTGTTACACCATGTAGACTGGTTAGAAGAATATACATATAAAACCAGCAGATTTATGTGTGGCTGCCAAATAATGAACATACTCTACCTACTCCTGGATCTGGCAGCATTACAACACTGCATTGTAGGGCATTCATTTTTCTCCATGCATGGACTATTTTGACTTCATGTGAATTATGTAATTCACATATATTTTCAGAGACACAGTCTTTTGCTGATTTGACAAGTCTACAGAATGACCTAATTAAAAAGGCGCTGGCAACTTTTAGACTTACAAGTGGAGTCAGATGAAGGAAAACCTAGCTCTGGCAATGTACCTGTTTTTGACATGTACCCTGTCCCCATTTCCGTTGGAACTCGCCGCAGCGAGGTACGTCAGAAGTCGGGCCCTCTCCTCCTCCCTCCCCTGCTGCCGGGTCACACATGCGCAGTAGGGACCCGACTGTGAAGCCACAAGGCTTCACTGCCGTGTTCCCTTACCGGAATTGGTAGCGGCAGCACCCATCATCTGATGTAATCGATTTTGCTGGACTCCGGGACAGCTAAGTGTCCCATTAATAAAAGTCAGCATCTGCATTAATCTTGGGAATTAAAAGGTTACTGTAATGGCTTTGTTTTTTCTGTCCCTCTTTAATCTCAGTGATTAGGTACAACATGTACAAAACGTGTTGGAGTTTTCTAGCTTGACCTTTCACTGCTATTGCCCTACCACAAGTGAATTTCAAGGGACCTGAAAGATTTCACATATGTGAGCGCCACCATATAATTGTCCATTATGTTTCAGAAGATCCAATACATACATAATAATTGTACAATGGGTTGTCCTAGGATACTGAACAGCAGAATCTACTTGCACGGAGGAATGAATTGTCTGACTTAAACCTGGGATGTAACCACCAGACTTTTGCTTCAGTTATTTGGGCAGGCATAAAGAAAACTAGTACTGAAAGTAATATGCAGAATGCCATTGCCAACTTACTTCCAGAAATAGCAGTTCCCCTGCCTTTAATGCATTTTGAGTCACTGACCTGGAACAAGTACACAGATATGATCTCCAGGTTTGTTTCAAGTCTGTGCCTTAGTCATCACATAAGCATGATGTACAGGCTACATGAATTGTCAGAAAATCCATGTATGCCTGGCTAATTAGACCAGCTTTCTGAACACCCCTAAACTCCAAGAACTGTACTAGGCAAATCTTCACCAGGTTCTGGTCTTAGGGCCGGTTCACACTGGTGCGATGTCAGAGATCGGATGCGATTCGCACTGCAGTGAAAATCACATGCGATCTCTGTGTGATGCGATTTCAGCCATAAAGATCGTATAGCTGAATTTGCATCAAACTCGCAATGGGGGTGCCATTAACTTTTAACTGACATTCCCAGGAGTTCGCGTAGGGCAGCGTGAACTGCCACCAGGAAACATGCAATGAGGGAACCCGCAGTGGATTTGCAGGGTTTCCGCATCGCAGCAGTGTGAACCCACCCTTACTGGTCAGTGAGCGTGCAAAGAATAAAAAAAAATAGTCAGCGCCAGAGGGAGTAAAGGAGAAAAAATGTTACTTGCAAAAAAAAAAAAAAGTAAAACTTTTAACTTAAAAATTATTTCATCACCACCACTGAACTACTAAAATCATTAAAAACTTTATATAGAAAAATTGTGCTTTGCGTTTACAAAAATAGAATACCTTTACATATCCTCAGTAAAATAATCACAGACACGTACATGAACCAAAGGATGATCATCAGGCATTTCTGTCTGAGGGGGGCAAATACTCCAAACCCAAATGTGAAAAGATATCTTCCTCTGATGTTGCCGAGAAGGAACATTTCTGGAAAGATAAAAAAATAATAATTAAGGCATATTTGTGTGTTGCAGTCCATATTATATAATTATAAAAGAAAAACGTATAACATTTTCTGGGAGGCCCAATTTTCAGCTTCGAATTAAGAACCATAAAAGGTGAATTTGTAAGTAAACACTTATTAACCACTTAAGCCCCGGACCATTTGGTAGCTAGAGGACCAGAGGTGAATTCAGAATTTTGCACTGCGCTGCTTTAACTGTAAATTGTGCGGACATGCAATGTTGTACCCAAACGAAATTTGCATCCTTTTCTTCCCACAAACAGAGCTTTCTTTTAATGGTATTTGATTGCCTCTGCGATTTTTATTTTTTGCGATATAAACGGAAAAAGACCGAAAATTTTGAAAAAAAATGATATTTTCTACTTTTTGTTATAAGAAAAATCGAATAAACTCAATTGTAGTCATACATTTAGGCCAAAATGTATTCAGCCACATGTCTTTAGTAAAAAAAATGTCAATAAGCGTATATTTATTGGTTTGCGCAAAAGTTATAGAGTTTACAAACTAGGGTACATTTTCTGAAATTTACACAGCTTTAAATTTATGACTGCCTATCTCATTTCTTGAGGTGCTAAAATGACAGGGCAGTACAAAACCCCCCCAAATGACCCCATTTTAGAAAGTAGACACCCCAAGGAAATTGCTGAGAGGCCTGTTGAGCCCATTGAATATATTTTTTTTTTGTCCCAAGTGATTGAATAATGACAAAAAAAAAAAAAATTACAAAAGTTGTCACTAAATGATATATTGCTCACACATGCCATGGTTATATGTGGAATTACACCCCAAAATACATTTTTCTGCTTCTCCTGAGTACGGGGATACCACATGTGTGGGACTTTTTAGGAGCCTAGCCACGTACGGGACCCCGAAAACCAAGCACCGCCTTCAGGATTTCTAGGCACAAATTTTTGATTTCACTCCTCACTACCTATCACAGTTTCGAAGGCCATAAAATGCCAAAATCGCACAAAACCCCCCCAAATGACCCCATTTTGGAATATAGACACCCCAAGCTATTTTCTGAGAGGAATGGCGAGTATTTTACAGCTCTCATTTGTTTTTGAAAATGAAGAAAGAAAATATATATATATATATATATTTTTTTTTTTTCAATTTTCAAAACTTTGTGACAAAAAGCGAGATCTGCAAAATACTCACAATACCTCTCAGCAAATAGCTTGGGGTGTCTACTTTCCAAAATGGGGTCATTTGGGGGGGTTTTGTGCTATCTGGGCATTCCATGGCCTCCGAAACTGTGATAGGCAGTGAGAAGTGAAATCAAAAATTTACACCCTTAGAAAGCCTGAAGGCGGTGCTTGGTTTTTGGGGTCCCGTACGTGGCTAGGCTCCCAAAAAGTCTCACACATGTGGTATCCCCGTACTCAGGAGAAGCAACAGAATGTATTTTGGGGTGTAATTCCACATATGCCTATGGCATGTTTGAGCAATATATCATTTAGTGACAACTTTGTGCAAAAAAAAAAAAAAAAAAAATTGTCGTTTTTCCGCAACTTGTGTCAACATTTAAAATATTCCATGGACTCGACATGCCTCTCAGTATATAGCTTGGGGTGTCTACTTTCCAAAATGGGGTCATTTGGGGGGGGGGGGGGGTTTTGAACTGTTCTGGCATTTTATATACAACATTAGGAAGCTTACATCCACTCTTCTAACCACTTGAAGACAAAGCCCTTTTTGACACTTTTTGTTTACATGAAAACATTTTTTTTTTTGCAAGAAAATTATGTTGAACCCCCAAACATTATATATATTTTTAAAGCAAAGGCCCTACAGATTAAAATGGTGGGTGTTGCATTTTTTTTTTCTACACAGTATTTGCGCAGCGATTTTTCAAACGCATTTTTTGGGTTAAAAAATACACTTTTTTTAATTTTATTGCACTAAAACACACTATATTGCCCAAATGTTTGATGAAATAAAAAAGATGATCTTAGGCCGAGTACATAGATACCAAACACGACATGCTTTAAAATTTCGCACAAACGCGCATTGGCGACAAACTACATACATTTTTAAAAGCCTTTAAAAGCCTTTACAGGTTACCCCAGTAGATTTACAGAGGAGGTCTACTGCTAAAATGATTGCCCTCGATCTGACCTTCGCGGTGATACCTCACATGCATGGTGCAATTGCTGTTTACATATGACGCCAGACCGTCGCTTGCGTTCGCCATTGGGCAAGAGCAGGGCAGGACAGGGGTGCTTTTTTTTTTTTCTTTTTTTTTTTATTATTAATTTTGCTTTTTTATTTTATTTTTAAATTGTTCCTTCCAAGTATTTTTTTTTTTTTTATCATTTTTATTGTTATCTCAGGGAATGTAAATATCCCCTATGATAGCAATAGGTAGTGACAGGTACTCTTTTTTTGAAAAAACTGGGGTCTTCTAGACCCTAGATTTTTCCTCTGCCCTCAAAGCATCTGACCACACCAAGATCGGTGTGATAAAATGCTTTCCCAATTTCCCAATGACGCTTTTTATATCCAGGGGGGGGAGGGGGGGCATTCCCTCCCACTGCTTGTAAAAGCAGTCCAGAGGCTAATTAGCCGCTAGGATTGCTTTTACATGAAAGCCGGCCGCAGGCTGAAAAGAATGATACCAAGATGATACCTAAACCCGCAGGCATCATTCTGGTATAAACATTCAAAGTCCAGCAACATACCAGTATGTTGCTGGTCCTTGTTGGACATGTATTGTAATCTTTTTTTTCATGCAGCCAGTTGGCTGAACGAAAAAAGAGATTGATCGGTGGGTATGCCCACCATTAGAATACCGCCCTTCATCCACCCACTTCCAATGATGGGCATACACGCACCATTTATATATGCCGAAGCATGGGGGCATCCTCCCGCAAAAAAGTTATGCCGCACACACATGGTCGGACTTTTCCACGGGCAAGCCTCCGTCGGAATTTCGACCGTATGTACGCGGCATTAGGAGCAAAATCGCTCCTCCGCCCCTGCTGCCCCAATGCTTCGGCATATTTGCTTTTTTTTTTTAACTGTGGTGGTGAAATCACCTCCTACAGCACTGGAGTCGCAGGGATCAGGCCTGTCTCTGCGAACGCTGCAGTTATGTGTGTTTTTGTTTTGTAAGTGACAGTGATCGATCGATACTGCACTTGGGTGGCCTGGGCTGGACGGAGGGACAAAACGCAGGTGCCAGCAGGTATCTGGGCTGATCCCGCTAACACTGCGTTTTTGGGAACCCTAAACTGCTGGGGACGCTAGTATAGATCTGATCAGATATTGATCTGTTCAGATACTATACCACTAAGGGGGGTGTATGCTTCACGCGTGGGTGTTAGCGTTACTGGCACTAACCTGACGCTGCCTGGGGTGTGACTCAGACCCTCTCTGACGCTAAAACCTAATTGATATCACCCGCCGGGCGATCAGGGGGTTAAACCTTTATTGGGTTATATACACGGCGGGTGCCCTGACACTATAAAAAGCAAACTAACTAACCAGCGTCACCCATAACACTTATATGGTGATCACTGGTGAAAGGGTTAACTAGGGGCAATCAGGGGGTTAAAACCTTTATTAGATAATATATGGGGGTACCTGACGCTATAAAAACCTGCGGCGAACCTAAAAAAAATTACCAGCTACCGATCTGCATCACCGACACTAAGACAGCGTTTAGAAAAACGATTGCTTAGCGACAGTGGTGATGGGGGTGAAAGGGTTACCTGGGGGGGCGATCAAGGGGGTTAAACCTTTATTAGATAATATATTGGGGTACCTGACGCTATAAAAACATGCGGCGAACCTAAAAAAAATTACTGGCTACGATCTGCATCACCGACACTAAGACAGCGTTTAGAAAAACAATTGCTTAGCGACAGTGGTGATAGGGGGTGAAAGGGTTACCTGGGGGGCGATCAAGGGGGTTAAACCTTTATTAGATAATATATTGGGGTACCTGACGCTATAAAAACCTGCGGCGAACCTAAAAAAAATTACCGGCTACCGATCTGCATCACAGACACTAAGACAGCGTTTAGAAAAACGATCGCTTAGTGACAGTGGTGATAGGGGGTGAAAGGGTTACCTGGGGGGCGATCAAGGGGGTTAAACCTTTATTAGATAATATATTGGGGTACCTGACGCTATAAAAACCTGCGGCGAACCTAAAAAAAATTACTGGCTACGATCTGCATCACCGACACTAAGACAGCGTTTAGAAAAACGATCGCTTAGTGACAGTGGTGATAGGGGGTGAAAGGGTTACCTGGGGGGCGATCAAGGGGGTTAAACCTTTATTAGATAATATATTGGGGTACCTGACGCTATAAAAACCTGCGGCGAACCTAAAAAAAATTACTGGCTCCCGATCGGCATCACTGACGCTAAGACAGCGATCAGAAAAATGATCGCTAAGCGACAGTGGTGATAGGCGGTGAAAGGGTTATCTGGGGGGTGATCAGGGGGTTAAACCTTTATTAGGGGGGGTTAGGGGGCTACACTGGACCTAAGACTAAACTTTGGTGACACTTTTACAGTCACAAATGTCACTGATTGCAGTGATCACTAAATAAATGGTCACTGCAATCAGTGACACTGTGACTGGGGGGGTGATCTGGGGGGTGATCTGGGGTGATCTGGGAGGCCTGGGGGGGCGATTTATGTCCCTATGTGTCCTGGTGTCAGTGTAGTGTTGTGTGCACTGACCTGATATCTTCTCTTGTACGGCGCTCGGTATATGTGAGCGCCGCACCAGAGATGACATCACTTCCTCCTGCTCCCTCTGTCTGACACAGACAGAGGGGGCATTTCCATTCGCCGGGAGCGATCGCGAGGGGGTGGCCAGAAACGAATGGCTGCCCCCTCATCCCGGAACGCTCCCGGACACTTAGCCACCGCTCACTGTATAGGAGGGGGGTCCGATTGGACCCCCCAACTGTACAAAGGCAATCACGTATGCTCTACGTGATTGTGCCTGTCGGTGCCATTCTGCCGACGTATATATACAGTGAGCGGTCGTTAAGTGGTTAAAATAAGATTGCTAACTTGCTAGAAAGGGACATAGGATAGCTATTGTAAAGCAATTGAACAGGTTACAAAAAGGTGAACTTATTATTAAAGCGAAAGCCAGACTGTAAGGGGTCAAGAAGGTTGGTGTCAGTGAGGTAGGAGCTAAGACGGTTGTAGACCAAGCGTCCTAAAAGTTGACGCAAACGGGAGCAAGGAGATAGGTCTTAAGTTGTTCAGGCTGGTGGGATCCAATGAGAGCTTTTTAAGGGAGGAGAATGTGCCAGTAGAGAGGGAGAGATTGAAGATGTAGTGAGCATAAGATAGAAGAGGGTGACTGTAGTAGATGTGAGGGAACTGGATCCAGGGGACAGGTGGTAAGGCGGCCTTCTGAGAAAACTTTAGAGACCTCTTTGGTAGTAGCAAGGTCAAAAGAGGAGTGTGTTGAGAGCGGATTTGTACAGGGTATGTTAAGTAGGTTAACTTATTCTTTAAAGTGAAGACATCCAACTGAAGGGTGGGTAATACAGCAAACCAATGCCAATAGGCCCACAAAACAAACAGGTCAAGAACAGCTCGACAAAACTCACGGAGCAGCTTGTATCACCTTACGCCTGAAACTGACATCAAAGGAGGCCTGAACATCACCTGGTAAAATTTAACAAGTGCGTGAACAGAAGCCCAGGAAGCACCAACAGATCTGGTAGAGTGCACCTTAACAGAGGAAGAAGGAACCCAATACTTTAGGCAGGCAATACTTCAACCCATGGTTGAAGGAAACAAAAATGGTTAAAAAGGAAAGACAATTGCTTGATTCCCCCATCAACAAATTCAATGTTGATGGAGGAATCCCTCCCATGGAGCTGCTGTATTCTGACGATAGGAGGTTTCCCAGCCGCCAGAATAAAACGATCACTCCCGCCGGCAGTGATCGCACAAGAAAAAAACAGACAGGCTGGTTGTATGGAAGTCGATCGATAGTTCAACTTCAGTACAGCCAGCCCTCACATACATGGACTGAATTTCCTGCTGAACCAGCCAAATTTTGATCCATCAATGACTGGCTTTAGACCATAGGCTTTAATGATGACTTGTCTAATCAACCTAACAATGGTGGAGCGAGAAGCAAGAAGCTCTCTTCGGAATTGACCTGCATGAAAGGATATTTCTGGAACCGTCATTTAGGTGAAGCAAAAAGCTTTTCTGGATGAAGACTGGAAAGGTCTCATCAGGCTTGGGTAATTGTAGGGACCTTGGGGAGCAGATTCAGGCAAATGCTAAACAAGAAAACACAGCATCAATAAGGGTAGCAGTTGTATCCTTAGTTTGGATGAAATTTAAGCCTGATACGATTCCTCAAAAGGATAATGGGGACGTTCGTCCATCTCCTCTCTCTTCAGGCAGTGTGTGTGCAATGGCAAAGTCAGAGACCAATCCAGGAAGGGGGCTGAAGGGACTCGCTTGTGACTCCTGTATCTATGGCCTCTAATGAAATTTCTTCCTCGATAGATAGTAGGAAGGCTGAGCAGCCAGAAGAAGGCAGGGAATGAGATTGGGTGCCACTATCTGAACAACTTTGTTTGAACTTTGCTTTTCCTTTTAAATAAAAAAGTGGGCTGCCATGTCCTAACATATAAATCGGACTGGCACAACTCAATGAAAAATGCATCTACCACCTGAGCATAATCACTCCAATATCACACCAGTAACATGGCATCACATTCTCTACAAGTGAGAAAGAGGACCAAATTCTTCAACCAGAGAGAATTCATAGCACAGGAGCAGGGCCAGCAAAAGTCCCTGTATAAAAAGCCAGTGGATGATTTGGTCTTCATCATCATCATCATTTGGATATGGATTTACCCATTGATACACATCACTCATATCACACTTAGCCAAAACATGGGACTTGCTTATTCTTTACTTAATAAAACATAGCTAAAGGTCTGCAAGGGGCAGAAACAAAAAAGTATCTCAACCACTTCAATACTGCACACTTTAACCCCCTTCCTGCCCAGGGAATTCATTCATGTGCCATTGTGTACAATTGTGATAGATGTGATTGGCCACAGCTATCACATGGTACAAATACACTGTGATTGGCCCTGTACCATGTGATCAGTCACAGAGATCATCGCAATAGGACACAATGGCTATGAACGAACAGGATCGCTGATTGTCACAGTGATCACATGGTACCAAGGCTGTGCACAGCAGCCAGGTATAAGGATCTGTGTTTCACTGGACCCAACAGGTCATATATCGTGCTTGAGGCACGCAAATTGGGGGGCGTCATATGATGTCCACCTGGGATAGTAGTGCTCTTACTCGGTCCTAATATTACAATAGGCTGGGAAGGATGTAGTTAAACCACTTCCATACCGAGCATTTTCACCCCCTTTCTGCCCAGGCCAATTTTCAGCGCTGTCACAATTTGAATGAGAATTGTGCGGTCATGCGACGTTGTACCCAAAATAATTGATCATTTTTCCCCCACAAATAAAGCTTTCTTTTGGTGGTATCTGATCACCTCTGCGGTTTTTATTTTTTTGCGCTATAAACAAAAAGAGCGACAATTTTGAAAAAAAAAAAAAAAAAATACACACACAATATTTATTACTTTTTGCTATAATAAATATCCCAATTTTTTTTTTAAAAAAAAAACATTTTTTTCCTCAGTTTAGGTCAATATATGTTCTACATATTTTTGGTAAAAAAAAAAAAACACGCAATAAGCATATATTGATTGAGCAAAAGTTATAGCGTCTACAAAATAGGGGATAGAATTATGGCATTTTTTTTTTTTTTTATATTTTCTACCAGTAATGGCAGCGATCTGCGATTTTTGTCAGGACTGCGATATTGCGGCGGACAGATCGGACACTTTTGACACTATTTTGGGACCATTCACATTTATACAGCGAACAGTGCTATAAATATGCACTGATTACTGTATAAATGTGACTGGCAGGGAAGGGATTAACACTAGAGGGCGATCAAGGGGTTAAATGTGTTCCCTAGGGAGTGATTCTAACTGTGGGGAGAGGAGACTGACTGGGGGAGGTGACCGATCGGTGTCCCTATGTACAAGGGACACACCATCGTTCTCCTCTCCCTGACAGGACGTGGATCTCTGTGTTTAAACACAGAGATCCACGTCCCTGCTCTTTGACGAGCAATCGTGGGTGCCCGGCGGACATTGCGGCCGCCGGGCACGCGCATCGGGTCCCCAGTGATGCGCGCCGCCGCGCGCTCTCGACACTGCAGGGAATCCCCGGACGTCATATGACGTCCGACCAGAGGGACGAAAGGTTCCTGCGGACGTCATATATACTATACGCCGGGCGGGAAGAGGCTAAAGAACAGCTGTGTTTTTAGAATATGTAGGCTGCCATTGCTCATCTCTCCTTCTCAAAGGAACTATTATGAACCAGAATGTAGTTCCAAACGTTCTGACTTGTTTATCTGCATGCTTGTTCCAGCTATGTGATCCTAAGTATTGAAGCCAGAGATAGTTAAGCAACTAGTATTTTTAGAAGGTCAGCAATGGTAGCCACAAAACTTCTTAGTACAGATTTCTATTGACGGTCTTATCTGGTTATCGCTCACCTTGCTTCCATCGAAGAGTCCATGGCTGTTAAGAGTCCATTTTTTTTCCTGCCATGAGAAGCGTCGCAGCTCTCTCTCAAAGTGCTGCAATAAAAACAAATGCATTCGTTTCAGCTCACATACCGATTGCTTAGTCTTAATGGGTTTAAAGGAAACCATGATTGAGCCTCTACAATTTTAATTGAAAATGAGAACTGCAGGCTCCCTTATTAAAGCGGAGGTTCGCCCTAAATTTTAACTTTACATTACCAATCTCCCTGCATAATTTACATACACATTTCGCTTACCTTTTTTTTTCGTTCGGCTCTAATAAAGGTGAATCAGCTGTACAATTTGGCACTTCCGTCTTTTCCTCCCGCGGGAGTAGGCGTGTATTAAGTTTCCCCGGCCGCGCTGTGTGTCATGGGAGGTCTGCGCAATGTCTCCTGGGAGCAATCTGTCATGCTTCCCAGGAGATGCGTTCCAGCGAAATCTCTCGAGATTTCACTCGTCACGTGACTCAACTACCCGGTCACGTGACGAGGGCGGACATTACCTGCACAGCTGATTGGCTAGGACAGGAAATGTTGACGGCGCTGCTCGTGCACGAGATAGAGCGGTGAATGCGGGGAGGCGCGCATTCACCGCTACCCGGAAGTCCGTGCTTGTGGGCTTCAGGATGCCCACAAGCAAAATGGAAAAGCTATGGATCACTGTATTAAAGTATTTATTCTTAAAGAAAACGGGCGGGGGATGAATAAAAACGCCAGACGAGCGAGTACTACATTGTAATCTCTATCCAAATTGAATGGACTAAAAAAAAAAAAAAAAAAGGACCGCGGAACCTCCGCTTTAAAAGATGTATGTTTGGCCATGTAGTTGGCTATACTTTCCTCATCTATGACTGACTTGTATCTATAAATGTCAGAGGTTTTCCAAGGTTGGCCTGGTTCTGCATGATCACCTCTAGGGATGCACCGAATGGGTTTTTTGGTGCCAAAACCGATACCGAAAATGAAAAATACAAGATCCTGAAAACCGAAACAGCATCGACATCGAAAGTGACCGTTTTAAAAAAATATTTTTATACAGGAGATGGTCAGAGACTGGGGACATGGTACAGGAGATGGTCAGAGACTGGGGACATGGTACAGGAGATGGTCAGAGACTGACATGATACGATACAAGAGATCAATGCAGCCTCACCAGTGCCCGTCAGATGCAGCCAGCCTGTGTCCCCAGTGCAGCCTACCTGTGCAGGGGGAGAGAGAGGAGAGCCACTGCCGCCACCGCGTTGATTAGAGCGCTGGGAACATCACAGCTTTCATTTCAATAGCTGTGTGTTCCCCGCGTCGCACCGTCACATACAGCCCCTCCTCTTTGTCCGGGCACTTTGATAGACAGATCACCAGTCCAATTTAAGGGGGAGGGGCTGTATGTGACGGCACGCCACAGGGAACACACAGCTATTGAAATAAAAGCTGTGATGTTCCCATCGCTCTAATCAATGCGACGGAGGCTCACCTCTCTCCTGCGCTATAGGACACCCCCGTAATGGGAGCCCCGCCCCCGCTTCATTTTCGGCTTTATTATTATCGGCCATTTTTTTCTTTTGGCATTTTGCTGAAAAGGCCATTTTCGGCCGATATGTTTCGGTGGCCAAAATTTTGGTGCATCACTAATCACCTCTCTGACCCAATGCTGACACATGTGCAAGAGCAGGGAAGGCGAATAAAGTGGGTGCCTTCTTCACAGCATGCATGTTACTTTGGTGTTCTCATCCACGGTCACTGTAATCTTTTCAAATGTTTTGCCAAAGAGCAGGCAACATAAATTGTACACTTTTACATATTTAAGCCCTAAACCCCTCTTGGGCACATCTGTGGAATCCAGCTTCCAGTTGTTACACAGAACTCTAATGTTCCAGATATCAGATTTATACTCTACCCCTGAAGAGAAAATTGGTACATTGCAGATTTCTGCCTAACAAAAACCTTGCAGTGCTTGTTCTTGGACACATTTTACTGTTAAAATAATCACAGATGACCTTTAAATATCTCTGGACACTCTAAAGGGGAATGACAAGGAAAAGCTACAGGGACAGATGTTCATTGAAACATCTTCAGTACATTCTCAGTACAGGGAATCTTGCAGTTTACACTGTGTATGTCTTCCTTTTAAACATGCTTTGGAAATACTGGCCTAATTAGATGTTGGGTAAACTGCTCCAAATAAAAGGCAGGTTGCACATTTTTGGGAGGGGGGGCTATGGTGTGTAGCAGGTAAAGTGCCATTAAACCCTCAGTTTGCAAGCACTTTCAGCAGCGGATTTAAAAGAGAAATATGGGTTTCACAAAAAAGAAAAACAGCAGCTGAGCAGGTGAGCCAGCTGCCTGTTCAGGAATCTGGGTGGATCTTCACCATATGGTAGGAATCTTTTCAGAACCTGCACCACCTCTGGGACGTCAGCCCACAGCTGGCTTTCAACTGTGATCAGAAAAGAGCTTTTCATGGAGAATTTCGGTCCCTGGTAGTTCAACTGAAGCACGCATTCAACTATGGGTGAAAAAAGGGGGGAGGTTTGGGACTTTGAATGAAGCAACGCAGTCATCGGTGAGGGGTCAAAGCATAGTAGGTTTATTGACCAAAATTTAATACAAACAACCAATAAATAATCGCACAATATAATTTCATAAATGTACAGAAGGGAACATGATTACATGACAGTGGAAGGGATCTACCCACACAAACTGAGAACTTCCCATTGTATCAAAATTAAAAATGCTGATCATATAAAAAGATGCATGTAAAACATGTTGGTGACTTGATCAGTATAAAACATTGCAATTACAAGGCTCTACGCGTTTCGTGAAGCATAGATATTCACTCATCAGGAGCAGCAATGTCAGTATCTAAAAAATACAAAAAAAAAAAAAAAAAAAAACAGTCATAACCTGGGAAATGGAACAAGCACCAAAGGAAGAAAAAAAGCCCATAGGGGCAATACTCACATCCAACATGTGGAAATGCAACAAAGAGAGCTGGAAACTCCCCATGAAGGGGACATCCTTTCCGGGAGCTATGGCAGCGTGAGGCGTAGAGGGACCTCCACATGGCCGCACTAAGGCAGGAATAGATGATGGTCTCAGGTGTGTAATCATGGGTATTAACAGCATTGTCTTGAGAGACTTCTGAAAGGAGTATAAATGATAACCATTACCATTTAGGCCCAGTGATCTGTGAGTTGACAGAGCAATGGGACTGAGCAATAAATAGCTGAGTATTACCTCATAATGGAACATATAGGAGACCGTGGTATAGTAGAAATGGTTGGACCTGCTGTGGGTAGATCCCTTCCACTGTCATGTAATCATGTTCCCTTCTGTACATTTATGAAATTATATTGTGCGATTATTTATTGGTTGTTTGTATTAAATTTTGGTCAATAAACCTACTATGCTTTGACCCCTCACCGATGACTGCGTTGCTTCATTCAAAGTCCCAAACCTCCCCCCTTTTTTCTAGTATATAGGGATGGAGGCATGGACTAATCCTGGTCCTTGCCTCATATAAAGTCCCAAACCTTCATTTTTTGTTCTGCATAGGGATGGAGGCACGCAGTCTTCTTAGTGTTTGGTCAAAACTACCAATTGGCATATCCAATTCAGATTTGGGTACAATTGTTACTTTCGTTTATCAGTTTTATTTTTTACTTTTTCATCTTTATGTCACCCTGTGATTTGGACATTCACCTCAATTTTGTCCAGCACATTTTTATCTTTCCACCCTAACTTACAATCGTCACTTCCTGTGATGATAGTGCACCTTGATCTGGTACCATTGGGCTTTGACCCACATCCATTTCCGGGAGTTTGATGACACACCACGGGAACTCACCTCCCCTTCCTGGGGCGGATGGCTTCCTCCATGCTGTGCATCGGCGTCACGCTGCACACGGCGTATGTACGACGTCATTTGACGCCGCAACGCCGTTTAGTTGCAATCCATTTGCGGCCGGTGGGGATTATCCTTTGGCGCCAAACACTGGGCGGTTCATCGCCCTGATGTTGGCGCCTTCCCCACAATGGGCACGCTAACGTGACGGATGGCAGGTCATTGGCGCACGGGCCCTTATAGGTCGCACTGCGGTCAGCACATTTGGCATATTGGAACTCTGCACAGCAGGTCCAACCATTTCTACTATACCACGGTCTCTTATATGTTCCATTATGAGGTAATACTCAGCTATTTATTGCTCAGTCCCATTGCTCTGTCAACTCACAGATCACTGGGCCTAAATGGTAATGGTTATCATTTATACTCCTTTCAGAAGTCTCTCAAGACAATGCTGTTAATACCCATGATTACACACCTGAGACCATCATCTATTCCTGCCTTAGTGCGGCCATGTGGAGGTCCCTCTACGCCTCACGCTGCCATAGCTCCCGGAAAGGATGTCCCCTTCATGGGGAGTTTCCAGCTCTCTTTGTTGCATTTCCACATGTTGGATGTGAGTATTGCCCCTATGGGCTTTTTTTCTTCCTTTGGTGCTTGGTTCCATTTCCCAGGTTATGACTTTTTTTATTTTTTTTTTATTTTTTAGATACTGACATTGCTGCTCCTGATGAGTGAATATCTATGCTTCACGAAATGCGTAGAGCCTTGTAATTGCAATGTTTTATACTGATCAAGTCACCAACATGTTTTACATGCATCTTTTTATATGATCAGCATTTTTAATTTTGATACAATGGGAAGTTCTCAGTTTGTGTGGGTAGATCCCTTCCACTGTCATGTAATCATGTTCCCTTCTGTACATTTATGAAATTATATTGTGCGATTATTTATTGGTTGTTTGTATTAAATTTTGGTCAATAAACCTACTATGCTTTGACCCCTCACCGATGACTGCGTTGCTTCATTCAAAGTCCCAAACCTCCCCCCTTTTTTCTAGTATATAGGGATGGAGGCATGGACTAATCCTGGTCCTTGCCTCATATAAAGTCCCAAACCTTCATTTTTTATTCAACTATGGGTGGTAAGGCACTGTTAAAAGATCTCCGTCAATGTTAAAGGCTTTATAAATGCCTAGAAGCACAGTGAAGAAGTCTATTAGGAAGTGGAAGGTATATGGTACAAACACAGACCCTCCTTGGATCAGGACGTCGCTCCAAACTGGATGAAAGAGCCAGGAGGCTCTTTCAAAGAGACTACCAAGAGGCCTACAGCAACTCTGAAGCAGTTGTAGGAATTTATGTGGTCATTGTGTGCATGTGACAAATATTCACAAATTCTCCACAAATGTGGCTTGTATGGGAGGGTTGCAAAAAAAAAAAAAAAAAAAAGCCACTCCTCAAGGCAGGCCACATGGCAGTCACGCTTGAGCTTTGCCAAAATGCACCTTGAAGATTCTGAGGCCACATAGAAAAAGGTGTTATGGTCAGATGAGACTAAAATTGAAAAGATGGGGGGCGTGGCTTAGCATATGGAGGAGTAAGAAGCTTCCTCCAGGAGCTCCCGCACACACCGGGTTCATCGCGGCCACCAGCGCCTTCCAGACCAGCTAAACAGGTCGGTGATGGGGAGGAAAGGTGGGGGAGAAAGTCGTCATACCCCCGATCCGAGCAAAGAGGGGGATATAGACAGATTTTTTTTTAAAAAGCTGTCGCCGGAGCAGCGCGGCCCCCCCTCATCCAAGATGGCATCGACCCGCTCCTCGGGGACACATGTGGCCTCTCATGGACAGGCTTCCCAGCACCATGCACCTCACACCAGATCTAGGGTGCGAGCCAGCTCTCCCCCTGACTCAGACAACGGCTCCACACGTTCAGCCTGCCATTCTCCTGCCTCGCACCGCTCCTATGGAGCTTGGGACATGGAGGCCTATATCAAAGCCCTCCCCACTAGACATGATTTTGAGGCCTGTGTACAGAGGCTTGAGCGTTCATACAAGCAGGAAATTGCTGAGCTGCGCAGGGATGTCACTAGCAGACTGGAGGAGGTGGAACACACCGTCGAAGAGACTGTAGCTGCCATACAATCACATGACGCCATCCTGGATGAGCACACCCTGCAAATTCAGCACCTTATGTACCATCAGGACGACCAGGAGAACAGGGCCAGACGCAATAACATCCGCATCCGTGGCCTACCTGAGTCTGTGGACACTAAAGATCTAGCCCAGGCTGTCATCGCTATGTTTAATGACCTGCTCCAGAGAGAGAAAGACGCGCCTCTGGAACTTGATCGTGTCCATAGAGCCCTAGGCCCTAAGAATCCTAATCTGGAACATCCCAGAGATGTTATCTGCAGGGTCCACTTCTACGCGATTAAAGACGCCATCATGCAGGCGGCGCGAAAGCGAGAGAACATTTGTTTCAACGAGTCCCAGATTTCCTTACTACCGGACGTCTCCAAGCTGACCCTTGACATGCGCCGGGAATTGAAGCCCCTCACTGGGGCCTTACAAGCTAAACAAATCAAATATCGTTGGGGCTTTCCCTTCCACCTTTTTGCCTCGCATGAAGGGAAATCGGCAGTGTTTCGTACACTTGGCGATCTCCCCAAATTTCTAGGGACCTTTGAACTGCCTCAAATATCTCTACCTGACTGGCCCCTTCGCGCAGCCACCCCCGGATTCCCGGTCGCCTCCGGATGGCAGAAGCGATCCAAGAAACCCAGGCGTTCCAGATCAGAAACCTCCAAGTCAAACGCTGGATGATTTAATGCTATCAACCCTTCGTGTAGCTGGGCTTTAGACCTGCAAAGTCGCCCCTGTTCTCAGGTTACAGTTTTGTTGGGGCGCTCCCCTACTAACTTCTGTCTTACTGCCTGCTCACAAGGGACATTCCGCCATATTGTGTGTTCCTTCAATTTGTTCTCTCTGAACGTTGACCCCCTGTGAATTTCTCCTTCCCCCATAAGTAATGTCTGTCCTCCATTACCACATTGAATCCCCCCCCCCCAATACCTAAAGAGATTTATTATGATTTTGTTTGGAAGCCTGGTGTAGGACCCCTGCGGCTGTCAGGTGTTCTCGCAGGTTGTCCGGGTCTTATACTCCCGGACTTAAGTACATGAATGTATAACTAACTGCAGCCGTCGGGGGCCCTGTACCGCTTTACTTATGGATATGTTTACATGTTTATTTTTGCAGCCCGGTGTGTGCGGGCACCTCTGTGCACTGTCTACGACCCCCCTCCTAGGTTTACAGCGTCCTATTAGGACTCCGCTGACATGTTGCTTGCAACGTTACTAGTTTGGCCGTTTAGGCCCTATTTTCTACTTCTCCTCTCTTTCTCTCTTTCCCCTCTGTTTCTGGACCTCTCATTTCCTGTGCTTCTTTGTAGTCAATCCTACACCCCTCCCTTTTCCCTCCCTACCCCTTTCCCAGCGACAGCGAGCTCGGAACTAATTAAGATCTATTCCCACCCCATAGTACTACCCTCATGGCAACGCCCGCCTCCCTAAAAATCTCTTCCCTGAATTGTAGGGGCCTTAACGCCCCGGAGAAGAGGAGACATATCCTCTACCATTTCCACAAATTACGAACCCAAATCCTTCTCCTCCAGGAAACTCATTTCCGTTCCGACACCATCCCATAGGTTTTCCATAAAAGGTACCCTACCTGGTTTCACAGCACCAACCCTGCCGCAAAATCTAAAGGAGTATCTATTGCCTTTCATGCCTCTTTCACCCCTGACGTGCTTGACACGCTCATAGACCCCGCAGGGAGATATGTTTTTCTTAAATTGTCGTATTTGAATGTGATTTACACTGTAATTAACGTATACTCTCCTAATCAGGACCAACCGCAATTCATCTCTAAGGTGGTCGCACGTCTGAAAAGATTTAGTATTACTAACATGATCATGGGAGGTGACCTCCACGCGGCTCTGATACCTCGCCTTGATTCCTCGACGGGTTAAGTCCTCACTCTCCCCTGCTTCTTTGACCAAAATTAAAACCGCTCTATCTGACCTATCTCTGGTGGATGTCTGGAGGGTGTTACACCCTTCTACAAAGGACTATACATATTTCTCCCCAGCACACTCCTCTTACAGCACACTAGACTACCTATTCATCTCCCAAACCCTATTGGACTGTTCTCCTGACGCCTCGATTGGCCTTACTCTTTGGTCAGACCACGCACCCATTCACTTGAGCTTGGGTAGGGCTCCTTCCCCCAAGACCAGGTGTTCCTGGCGGCTCAACGACAACTTACTCTTAGATACAGTGTGTGCTCAAGACATCATCCGGACCATACAGCACTTTATTGCAGACCACGCACACGACGACACTAACCCTCTTACAAAATGGGAGGCCCTCAAATGTGTCCTTAGGGGCAAGTTTATTCAGCACGGCTCTAGGCTTAAACATGCACGCACGGCAGAGATAACCAGACTGTTAGCTTTAATAGCTTCACTGGAAGAGTCCCACAAACAATCCCCTGTGGCCGGGATTCATCTTGAGCTGGTTAATGCCAGGCGGGACCTTCTGCAAATCTTTTCAGAACGTTCCCTGGTGGCTAGGGATAAGGGGCGATTCACCCATTACTCCCAAGCCAACAAGTGTGGTAGACATTTGGCCCATACCCTACAACCTCAGCAAGCCCGAAAACATATCCCCTTTATTCACTCCCCCTCTGATGGGAAATTGAGTTCTAACTTAGCCATAGCCGATGAATTTCGTAAATATTATTCCAATTTATATAATCTATCCTCCCAAAACCCCTCTCCTAGGTCCCCCCTGTCTGGCTCCGAACAGGACATGTCTTCCTATATTCAAGAAACCTCCCTGCCCCCCATACCATCCTCGGATGTTGAGGAATTGGAGTCCCCACTTTCTGAGGCAGAATTCCTATTAGCCATCAAAGAACTCAAAAATGGTAAAAGCCCAGGACCTGATGGGTTCT
The DNA here is from genome assembly GCA_029206835.1 of Rana muscosa. Lineage (NCBI taxonomy): Eukaryota > Metazoa > Chordata > Amphibia > Anura > Ranidae > Rana > Rana muscosa. Next base: position 233,963,403 of record CM055118.1, read on the forward strand.
CTTTGCGCTTTTACAAGAAGTTTGCTCCTCAGCTTACCCCCTTCCTTGCAAATGCCTTTAACGATAATCTCTCCCCCTCTTCGTCCTTGCTTCATGCCCAGATTGTGGTGATTCCGAAACCCGGTAAAGACCCCTCCTTATGCGCCAATTATAGGCCGATTTCCTTACTCAATATAGACTTGAAATTGTTCGCCAAGATCCTGTCGAAGCGTCTATCCCCATTACTACCTGACATCATACATAGGGACCAGGTGGGTTTTGTCCCTGGCCGAGAGGCGCGGGACAACACCACTAAAACTGTTCATCTTATAGCATACGCTCACCGTAATCGGGTGCCGGCCTGCCTCCTCTCCTGTGATGCGGAGAAGGCCTTCGACAGGGTCAGCTGGCCGTTTCTCCGAGCCATCTTCACCCAAATAGGACTAGGACCTAAGACGCTCTCGCGCATTATGGCCCTGTATGCTACGCCCTCCGCCTCTATCTTAGTAAATGGTACTCACTCGCGTACATTCACGATAGCTAATGGTACCAGGCAAGGATGTCCCCTTTCTCCTCTCCTTTTCGCTCTTGTTATACAACACTTGGCCCAGGCCATCAGAGCAAACCCGAGCATAAGTGGTATTCAGACCCCCTCCTCACATTGCAAACTCTCCCTATATGCTGACGACCTCTTGCTTTATGTGACACAACCCCACATTAGTATCCCATCCATCCTAGCAGAGATCAACCGCTTCGGACGGCACAGTAATTATAAGTTTAACATCTCCAAAACGGAAGCCCTTAACCTATCACTTCCACATCATACCCTTTCCTCCCTCAAGACTAATTTCTCCTTCCAATGGCAAGCGACATCCATTTCGTATTTAGGTACGTCCATCCCAACACGCGCGGCGGATATCTATACTCTGAATTTTGGCCCTCTGCTCACTAAGATCAGACGTCTAACCGAGAACCGGATGGACAGACCGCTCTCTTGGTTTGGTCGCATGAACACCCTAAAAATGGACATACTCCCCAAATTATTGTACTTATTCCAAGCCCTCCCCATTTCCCTCCCGTCCGCATTTTTCCGCACCTTGCGCTCTTTGGCTATACGCTTCGTATGGCAGGGGAAGCACCCCAGATTGAATCATAATCTTTTATGCACCGCCATCTCTAAAGGTGGAATGGGTCTGCCGGATTTTGAGCTTTATCATTCCTCAGCTGTGTTATCATGGATCCTGGAGTGGTTCCCCCGCCCCTTTGTCAAAGCCGCTACCCTGGTGGAACAAGACTTGTCCCCGTTGGATCTTCGGGCCCTCCTATGGGGTTTTGAACATACTCCGGGGTCTTTCGCTGCATTATCTCCCCTCACCAGGGATGCTCTGGTGCTTTGGTACCGCAGGAGAGAGGCCTATGCTTTATCCACTGAACCAAGCCTACTCACCCCATTATTTGACAATCCAGCCCTTCCGGAGGGCAGGTCCATCCACACACTTGACGGCTACGACAGAGCTTCCTGGCCCACGGCACGACAATTCGTTGACTCCGCGCAGGGTACCTTTAAGCCAAACCATAACTCTACGTCTTCCCACTTGACTTGGCTCACCCGACAACACCTGACTTCCTATTGCAAAGGACTTCACGAATCCGCACAGATCCATAGACCCCTGACCAGTTTTGAGCAAATATGTACACTTCCTGACACCCCCTGCCATACCCTTTCCTTGACCTACAAACTGATTCTAGACCACACTCATGACTCCTTACCTAAATTTACAAAAGTTTGGTCGGAGGAGCTTGGGAGAGATATTACAGAGGTAGAATGGAGTAAAGCCTTTCTCTTTACCCACAAATCATCCATCTCTAGCTACTCCCAAGAAAAAAACTATAAGGTGATTGCCAGATGGTATCGAGTCCCGACCACCCTCAGAATCATGTACCCCTCAGCTGCGGACACCTGCTGGAGATGTAACTCGGCAACAGGTACATACAGTCACGTCTGGTGGGAATGTGAGGTAATTCGACCGTTCTGGTCTCAGATTTTTCAAATTTATTCTGAGATTTATGATATGCCTCTTCAGCCTTCTCCTTTTATTGCCCTCCTCTCCATCCTACCGGGTACTATCAAATTCCAAAAACACAATCTTCTTAAATTTTTCCTTAGCGTGGCTCGACGTCTCATCTCTAGGCATTGGAAAACCACCTCCCCTCCTTCGATTGTAGAATGGGTGAATGAGATGAATACTAGTATGCTAATGGAGGAAATGATTGCCAACTCTCTAGACAGACATGCTAAATTCTCCTTTATCAGGTTCTTTTACGGGCCTTAGTAAGCTGTTCCGGATCCGACCAAAAAAGCTTCATAGCTAAACGGTCGGTACCCGGGCCTTGCAATAGAAGAGCAAGGTTTTGCCTGTAATGCCTCTCTTAGGAGGGCTGGACCCTGGGATCCAGAGCTCTGGTCATACCCACGACCAAGATGTTGTCTGTGCAGGGTGCTATACAGGTCCAGGGGAGTGGAATCCTTGGGAACCCGGTCCCTGAAGGTTTAAATACAATGCCTGCCGTGATAGGTGAAGTTTGGGCTTCTGTGGACCAAAGTCCTGCGGCGGGGAACAGGTAAGTGGGGGCCCCCAGGAACTTGGTTCTATTGGGGGACCCCCAAGCCTAATTTGTCTTTCTGTCTGTTACCTAACGGTATTCCCGCTGATATCTGTGTATGCCTGTAACTACTGGAAAATGTAAAATTTTAACCACTTAACGACCGCCCACCGCCGATTTACGTCGGCAGAATGGCACCGACAGGCAGAATCACGTAGATCTACGTGATCGCCTTTGTGCAGTTGGGGGGTCCATCCGGACCCCCCTTCACTGCAGTGAGCGGCCGTTAAGTGTTCGGGAGCGATCAGGCATGAGGGGGCGGCCGCTCGATTCCGCCCCCCCCCTCGCGATCGCTCCCGGCGAATGAAATTGCTTCCTCCTGCCTGAAATGTAAACACAGGCTGGAGGAAGTGATGTCATCTCCCTCGCCGCGGTCTTTTCGTTCCCGGCGCCGAGGAGAGAAGAAGCAGGTTAGTGCACCAACAGTCCACTGACACGTAGGTACACATAGGCACACAAATCACCCCCCAGTCACCCCTAGATCACCCCCCAGGTCACCCCAAAGCCCCCAATCACAGTGTCACTGATTGCAGTGATCATTTATTTTACTGATCACTGCATTTAGTGTCATCTGTGATTGTAAAAAGTTGCAGGGCAGTTAGGATTAGGCCCCTTTAGGTCCAGGGTAGCCCCCTAACCCCCCCTAATAAAGGTTTAACCCATTGATCACCCCCCAGGTAACCCTTTCACCCCCTAACTTCAGCGTCACTAAGCGATTGTTTTTCCGATCGCTGTATTCGTGTCGCTGGTGTTTTAGATAGGCAGTTATTTTTTTTTAGGTTCGCCGCAGGTTTTTATTAGTGTCAGGTACCCCCATATATTATTTTAACCCCCTGATTGCCCCTAGAGTTCACCCTTTCACCAGTGATCGCCGTATAAGCGTCACTGGTGTCACTGGTTAGCCAGTAAGTTATTTAGTTATTTAGGTTACCCGTCAGGTTTTTATATAGTGTCAGGTACCCCCATATTTAACCTAATAAAGGTTTTAAACCCCTGATTGCCCCTAGTTAACCCTTTCACCAGTGATCACCATATAAAGGTTACGGGTGACGCTGGTTGATTAGTTTGCTTTTTATAGCATCAGGGCACCAGCCGTATATAACCCAATAAAGGTTTAACCCCCCTGATCGCCCGGCAGCGTTCGCAGAGACAGGCCTGATCCCTGCGATCGCTAACAGTTTTTTTGTAGCGTTTGATATATTTGCTGACGACAGTCAGGTGCTTTTTTTCCTATGAATCTTACTAGTGTACCCCTAAATTTAGAGCCCAAAATGGCAAGGCGAAGGTACACTAGTAAAGAGGCCTACGAGATTCTGAGCATGACAGATAGTGAAGAGGAGGTCACGTATCTGTCAGATTCAGGCTCAGAATATCTTCCCGTAGAAGACAGTGACGTCAGCGGCCCCACGTCAGATAGCTCTGACGACGAAGTTGAGGTCCCTGCTAAGGTCAGGTGTACCCGATCCCGATCTTCTGAGGTTGTTGAGGAGCAAGAACCGCAGGTCTCTCGTATCATGGAGCAGAGTAGTACTAGCGCCGCTATTCCTTCTGGTGAACTGGCAAGCACCAGCGGCCTAGTACAGCCTGGACGTACATCCAGCACTGCAGTAACACTTGGTGACGTGGCGAGTCCCATAAGTGCAGTTCAAGCTGGCGAGGTGGCAAGCACAAGTAGTGTCCCGCTGCCACCAAGAAGACAAAGGCAGGCCCGTCGTGCCCATACTGCCCTTCCTGCAGAATTCGCCTATCCTGATTGGGTCCCCACCACTTCTGCAGAACCCGTACTTCCCCCATTCACTGCCCAACCCGGTATTCAGGTGGAAACAGCTGATTTTATTCCAATTGATTTTTATTCGCTGTTTTTCACGGAAGATCTCTATAGATCTATTGTGGACCAGAGTAATTTATATGCTGGTCAATTTATCGCCGCTAACCCCCAGTTGCCTAAAATTGCCAGAAATTGGAAACCAATTACGGTTTCCGAATTTAAGACCTTTCTAGGCCTTTCCCTCAACATGGGCACACATAAATTTCCGTCATTGCGTGCTTATTGGTCCACGCACCCAATTGACCACATGCCCGTGTTCTCTGCCTCCATGTCCAGGGCACGATACGAGCAGATTTTGCGGTTCATGCACTTCAACGACAATGAACTTTGTCGTCCACGTGGGGACCCTGAATACGACCGGCTCTATAAAATTCGGCCCCTCATAAACCACTTCAACGAACGTTTTGCAGCCTTGTTTACTCCCGATCAAGTTGTCTGCGTTGATGAGTCCCTGATTAAATTTTCTGGCCGCTTGTCTTTCAAGCAGTACCTTCCCAGCAAGCGTGCCAGATACGGGGTCAAGCTCTACAAGTTCTGTGACAGGGCAACAGGCTATGTAGTGAACTTTACGGTTTATGAGGGAAAAGACAGTCAGATTGAGTCGGTCAACTGCCCGGATTACATAGGGAGCGCTGGCAAGATAGTGTGGAACTTGGTGTCACCCTTATTCGGAAAGGGGTACCACTTGTATGTGGACAATTATTACACGAGCGTGCCACTGTTTAGTCACTTGTTTGATCATCAGATTGGAGCATGTGGCACCGTGCGACCTAATCGCCGGGGCTTTCCCCAGCGGCTTGTAGATGCCCGTCTTAGGCTGGGGGAGAGAGCCTGCTTGAAGTGTAATAACTTGCTCGCTATGAAGTGGAGGGACAATAAGAATGTTTTCCTTCTTACCTCCCTTCATGCAGACACGACAGTCCAAATTCGTACGGCGACTGGTGTTGTGGAGAAACCCCTCTGTGTCCACGAATATAACCAAAATATGGGAGGGGTGGACCTCAACGACCAGTTGATGGCGCCGTATCTAATTGACCGTAAGGCGAGACGCTGGTACAAAAAAGTGTCTCTATCATTATTCCAATTGGCTTTGCTGAACGCTCATGTGCTATACAGAGCTTCAGGCGGGACGTTATCTCTTCTAAAATTCCAGAATGAGATAGTCACAGAACTCCTGTATCCAGGCGGTTCTGCACCTCACCATCCCCTACCAAATGCAGTAAGCCGGCTGCATGAGAGGCATTATTCGTATGTCCTCCCGAGTACCCCTACCCAAAGCCACCCCCAAAAAAGATGTCGTGTCTGTAGCAAGCGCGGATTTAGGCGTGACACCCGTAGTTTTTGTCCACTCTGTCCTGACAAGCCTGGTCTTTGCCAAGGTGAATGTTTTGAACGCTACCACTCAAAAGTGAAGTTTTAGCGTAGGGTACAGCATTTCACAGACAAGGACACACTTACACAGGGTCTCCCAAGATGCCATTACATTTTGAGAGACCCGAACCATTACAGTTGTAAAGTTACAAAAAAAAGTGTAAAAAAGAAAAAAAAAAAACGTAAAAAACAAAACACAAAAAAAAATAAAATAAAAAAACCAAAAATAGTTGTCGTTTTATTGTTCTCTCTCTCTCTATTTTCTCTCTATTGTTCTGCTCTTTTTTACTGTATTCTATTCTGCAATGTTTTATCATGCTTGCTTTTCAGGTATGTAATTTTTTGTTTTCAGGTGCGCCATTCAACTGCAGCGCGGAATTATTTATCTTGACAGCAACAGCGTTTGCTCCCACGATACATAAAGCCGTGACTCCAGTGCTGTAGGAGGTGATTTCACCACCACAGTTAAAAAAAAGAGCATATATGCCGAAGCATGGGGGCAGCAGGGGCGGAGGAGCGATTTTGCTCCTAATGCCGCGTACATACAGTCGAAATTCCGACGGAGGCCTGCCCGTGGAAAATTCCGACCGTGTGTACGCGGCATAACTTTTTTGCGGGAGGATGCCCCCATGCTTCGGCATATATATATTTTAGGCACAGGTTGCGTTAAAACATTTTTTTATTTTTTACTAGGTTTTGTTTTGGTATTTGCTTTGCAGGTATGGCATGGTAAGGTCTTACTGTTGTACTGTAATGTTACTTTGTTTTAATGTTAACCACCATTTGCTTAGCAGGTACGTCATTCAGTTGCAGCGCGGATCTATTTATCTTGACAGCAACAGCGTTTGCTCCCACGATACATAAAGCCGTGACTCCAACGCTGTAGGAGGTGATTTCACCACCACAGTTAAAAAAAAGAGCATATATGCCGAAGCATGGGGGCAGCAGGGGCGGAGGAGCGATTTTTCTCCTAATGCCACGTATATACGGTCGAAATTCCAACGGAGGCTTGCCCGTGGAAAAGTCCGACCGTGTGTACGCAGCATAACCTTTTATGCCGCGTACATACGGTCGAAATTCCGACGAAGGCTTGACCGTGTGTACGCGGCATAACTTTTTTGCGGGAGGATGCCCCCATGCTTCGGCATATATGCCCATCATTAGAAGTGGGTGGATGAAGGGAGGTATTCTAATGGTGGGCATACCCACCAATCAATCTCTTTTTTTCGTTCAGCCAATAGGCTGTATGAAAAAAAAGATTACAATACATGTCCAACAAGGACCAGCAACGTACTGGTATGTTGCTGGACTTTGAATGTTTATACCAGAATGATGCCTGCGGGTTTAGGTATCATCTTGGTATCATTCTTTTCAGCCAGCAGCCGGCTTTCATGTAAAAGCAATTCTAGCAGATAATTAGCCTCTAGACTGCTTTTACAAGCAGTGGGAGGGAATGTCCCCCCCCCCCGCATATAAAAAGCGCCATTGGGAAATTGGGAAAGCATTTTATCACACCGATCTTGGTGTGGTCAGATGCTTTGAGGGCAGAGGAAAGATCTAGGGTCTAACCCCCCAATTTTTTTCAAAAAAAGAGTACCTGTCACTACTTATTGCTATCATAGGGGATATTTACATTCCCTGAGATAACGATAAAAATGGTAAAAAAATAAAATATGGAAGGCACAGTTTAAAAAAAAAATAAAAGCCAAATAAATAAAAAAAAAAAAAGCACCGCTGTCCCCCCCTGCTCTTGCGCAAAGGCGAACGCAAGCGTCGGTCTAGCGTCATATGTAAACAGCAATTGCATCATGCATGTGAGGTATCACCGCGAAGGTCAGATCGAGGGCAGTCATTTTAGCAGTAGACCTCCTCTGTAAATCTAACGTGGTAACCTGTAAAGGCTTTTAAATGCTTTTAAAAATGAATGTAGTTTGTCGCCGCTGCGCGTTTGTGCGCAATTTTAAAGCATGTCGTGTTTGGTATCCATGTACTCGGCCTATGATCATCTTTTTTATTTCATCAAACATTTGGGCAATATAGTGTTTTTTAGTGCATTAAAAATAAAAAAAGTGTGTTTTTCCCCCAAAAAATGCGTTTGAAAAATCGCTGCGCAAATACTGTGTGGAAAAAAAAATGCAACACCCACTATTTTAATCTGTAGGGCCTTTGCTCTAAAAAAATATATAATGTTTGGGGGTTCAACATAATTTTCTTGCAAAAAAAATTTTTTTTTCATGTAAACAAAAAGTGTCAGAAAGGGCTTTGTCTTCAAGTGGTTAGAAGAGTGGATGATGTGTGACATAAGCTTCCTAATGTTGTGCATAAAATGCCAGGACAGTTCAAACCCCCCCCCCCCCCAAATGACCCCATTTTGTAAAGTAGACACCTCAAGCTATTTGCTGAGAGGCATGTTGAGCCCATTGAATATTTTTTTTTTTTCTCCCAAGTGATTGAATAATGACCAAAAAAAAAAATGTACAAAAAGTTGTCACTAAATTATATATTGCTCAAACATGCCATGGGCATATGTGGAATTACACCCCAAAATACATTCTGTTGCTTCTCCTGAGTACGGGGATACCACATGTGTGGGACTTTTTGGGAGCCTAGTCGCGTACGGGACCCCAAAAACCAAGCACCGCCTTCAGGATTTCTATGGGTGTAAATTTTTGATTTCACTCCTCACTGCCTATCACAGTTCCGGAGGCCATGGAATGACCAGATGGCACAAAACCCCCCCAAATGACCCCATTTTGGAAAGTAGACACCCCAAGCTATTTGCTGAGAGGTATGTTGAGTATTTTGCAGATCTCGCTTTTTGTCACAAAGTTTTGAAAATGTAAAAAAAGAAAGAAAAAAAAAGAACAAAAAATGTCTTTCTTAATTTTCAAAAACAAATGAGAGCTGTAAAATACTCACCATGCCTCTCAGCAAATAGCTTGGGGTGTCTACTTTCCAAAATGGGGTCATTTGTGGGGGTCTTGGGCTATTTTGACATTTTATGGCCTTCAAAACTGTGATAGGTAGTGAGGAGTGAAATCAAAAATGTATGCCCTTAGAAACCTTGAAGGCGGTGCTTGGTTTTTGGGGTCCCGTACGCGGCTAGGCTCCCAAAAAGTCCCACACATGTGGTATCCCCGTACTCAGGAGAAGCAGCAGAATGTATTTTGGGGTGTAATTTCACATATAACCATGGCATGTGTGAGCAATATATCATTTAGTGACAACTTTTTGTACATTTTTTTTTTTTCTTTTTGTCATTATTCAATCATTTGGGACAAAAAAAAAAATATTCAATGGGCTCAACATGCCTCTCAGCAAATAGCTTGGGGTGTCTACTTTCCAAAATGGGGTCATTTGGGGGGGTTTTGTGCCATCTTGGCATTTTATGGCCTTCAAAACTGTGATAGGTAGTGAGGAGTGAAATCAAAAATTTATGCCCTTAGAAACCTTGAAGGCGGTGCTTGGTTTTTGGGGTCCCGTACGCGGCTAGGCTCCCAAAAAGTCCCACACATGTGGTATCCCCGTACTCAGGAGAAGCAGCAGAATGTATTTTGGGGTGTAATTTCACATATGCCCATGGCATGTGTGAGCAATATATCATTTAGTGACAACTTTGTGCAAAAAAAAAAAAAGTTTGTCATATTCCCGCAACTTGTGGCAAAATATAAAATATTCCATGGACTCAACATGCCTCTCAGTAAATAGCTTGGGGTGTCTACTTTCCAAAATGGGGTCATTTGGGGGGGTTTTGTGCTATTTTGGCATTTTATGGCCTTCGAAACTGTGATAGGTAGTGAGGAGTGAAATCAAAAATTTGCGCCCTTAGAAATCCTGAAGGCGGTGCTTGGTTTCCGGGGTCCCGTACGTGGCTAGGCTCCCAAAAAGTCCCACACATGTGGTATCCCCGTACTCAGGAGAAGCAGCAGAATGTATTTTGGGGTGCAATTCCACATATAACCATGGCATGTGTGAGCAATATATCATTTAGTGACAACTTTTTGTAATTTTTTTTTTTTTTTTTGTCATTATTCAATCACTTGGGACAAAAAAAAAATATTCAATGGGCTCAACATGCCTCTCAGCAATTTCCTTGGGGTGTCTACTTTCCAAAATGGGGTCATTTGGGGGGGTTTTGTACTGCCCTGCCATTTTAGCACCTCAAGAAATGAGATAGGCAGTCATAAATTTAAAGCTGTGTAAATTTCAGAAAATGTACCCTAGGTTGTAAACGCTATAACTTTTGAGCAAACCAATAAATATACGCTTATTGACATTTTTTTTACTAAAGACATGTGGCTGAATACATTTTGGCCTAAATGTATGACTAAAATTGAGTTTATTCGATTTTTCTTATAACAAAAAGTAGAAAATATCATTTTTTTTCAAAATTTTCTGTCTTTTTCTGTTTATATCGCAAAAAATAAAAATCGCAGAGGCAATCAAATACCATTAAAAGAAAGCTCTATTTGTGGGAAGAAAAGGACGCAAATTTCATTTGGGTACAACATTGCATGTCCGCACAATTTACAGTTAAAGCAGCGCAGTGCCGAATCCCAAAAACAGGCCTGGTCCTAATGGCCCGAAATGGTCCGGGGCTTAAGTGGTTAATAGTAGTCAAGAAAAAAAAAAAAAAAGAGACCGCGGTACCTGTGTTAAACCACTAGAGGCCGCTGTGGTCCATTTTTCTTGTCATGTGGATCTTTGGTTTTTTTTTAAGTCAAAAGATCCAGGCAGTTGGTAAGTTTCTCTGTGGGAATCCACTTCCTCTGCCCTGTTGCTGCGCTCATCCACCGCAGGCCCTCCGGCAAAAAGGGCCCTGGCTCCTAGTCCCTGCTTGGTTTCAAAAAAGAGCGCCAGAGGCGCACGGGTGCACGCGCCTCCTATGAAAGGAAAGGAAAGGGGCGGGTGGATGACGCTCGATGCGCGCCGCGGCGCTTCTGCGCATGTGCAGGCGTCCCAGCATGGATAAAAGACACAGTACAAGTGTCAGCTGGATGCAAGCAGAGCTAGCAACAAACGGTGGCACACAGAGGCAGTTGATGCAGGCATCCCCATAGAAAGACACTTTAGTGGACACCAGCTGGTATATAGCAGCAACTGTGTTAGACTATTACCAGCAAAATTGGTGTATGACGACGGGAATACCTCAGCTTTGTGCTTAAAGGATATGTCGTCCAGACGCTCCGGAAATAAGTCTTCCAGGAAGCCAAAGGGGTCTCCATCGGGCTCTGAGGATTTTGGGCATGCTTGTACTGCACCAATCTCCCCTGAAAATTCAGAGGTCAGTAGCCGTAGGAACCCCGCAGGAGTACCTGGTGCTGCGGCTGTCCCCAGTCCACCTGCTCCTGTATATATAACAGGAGGTTTTTTCCTCAACTCTGGGAGGATTGGAAGAGAGATTAACAGCATTGATCGCTGCTTCCCTGTCACAGGGAAAGCGCGTCCGATCTCCGTCTCCTCCTTCAGAGTGCCTGTTAGTGGAGGAACAGCCCCACACAGAGATCGACCTACCTGAAGGGGATCAGGATGGAGGTTGATTCGGTTATAGAGGAATCAACAGTGGAAGAACCTTTCTCAGCATCTCAGGCTGAAAGATTATGGGTTCAGTCTCTGACTAACATGGTCCGATCAGCATTTAAAATGCCTCTGGCGGAACCATCAACCACTACGGTTTCCTCGCTGGGGTCGCTGAAAGCTCCCCAGGCTGTCTGTTCCTTCCCAATCCACCCTTTATTGGAAGGGCTTATTTACCAGGATTGGGAGCATCCTGATAAAATATTTACTCCCCCCAAGAGATTTCCAGTGATCTATCCCATGGAGGATAAGTTCATAAAAAAATGGAGGGTCCCTACAGTGGACGCAGCCATCTCTTGTGTGAATAAATCACTGACATGTCCAGTAGATAATGTTCCAATGTTCAAAGACCCAATAGATAAAAAATTGGAGTCTTTACTAAAATCTGCTTTCTCTACAGCAAGCATGGTGACACAACCTGCGGTAGCAGCGATTGGAGTCTGCCAAGCAGTGAAAGATCAGTTGAAACAAGTCTTAAGGGACTTACCAGATCAGCAGGCTCTTGCCCTAGCTGACCTACCTAGAGCCTTGTGTTTTGCGGTGGACGCCATAAAGGATACAATCCAACAGGCCTCCCGCTTTACGCTGTCTGTAGTACATATGCGTAGGCTTCTATGGCTCAAAAACTGGTCTGCTGAAGCTCCCTGTAAGAAATTGCTGATTAGCTTCCCATTTCATGGAGAACGCTTATTTGGAGAAGATCTGGACAAGTATATCCAGAAAATTTCTGCCGGTAATAGTACACTCTTGCCGGTTAAGAACAAGGGTAGAAGTCCTTCTTTTAAGAGGCCTACTTCTCCAGTCCCTGGCACATCGGCTGTGAAACAGTTCCGACGGCCTCCGCAGTCAAATCCAGGGGGCAGAAATCAGGGACAATCACAGGGTAACAAGAAACCCTGGGTCAAGAGAGGTACAAAACCTCCCCCCAAGTCATGAAGGGTTGCCCCCACTCAATCGGGTGGGGGGAAGACTTCAGTTGTTCACAGAGACCTGGCGGGACACCATCAGAGACAGATGGGTGATCTCCGCAGTAAGTCTGGGATACAAGCTGGAGTTAAAAGACACTCCTCCTGCCCATTTTATGAGCTCAAACGTGCCAAACGATCCCCAGAAGAGAGGATCCCTCCTTCTGGCACTAGAACAACTATTGCTCCAAGGTGTAATCATGAAGCCCTTGGAAGAAAGCGGGTTCGGGTTTTACTCGAACCTTTTCACAGTCCCCAAACCAAATGGGGACGTGAGGCCCATATTAAATCTAAAAGGGCTAAACAAGTTCCTACATATCAGGACTTTTCGGATGGAGTCGATCCGATCGGTGGCCACCGCCCTACAAGGGCAGGAATGGTTAGCCTCGATCGACATAAAGGATGCTTATCTGCATATTCCCATCTTTCCGGCCCACCAGAAATTTCTACGCTTTGTAGTAGAAGGGCGCCATTTTCAGTTCAGAGCCTTACCTTTCGGTCTGGCCACAGCACCACGAGTGTTCACAAAAATTCTGGCCCCACTATTGGCCAATCTAAGAACACGGGGTGTAACGATAATGGCATATTTAGACGACCTGCTACTAATAGACCACTCAGTGGAAAAACTGGAAGTAGCTATTCACGAGACAATCAAGTATCTGGAATATCACGGTTGGGTTATCAACCGAGACAAGTCAGCTCTAAGACCAGTCAAAAGTCTGGAATACTTGGGGCTAAGGCTGGATTCAAATCAGAGAAAGATTTTCTTACCTCCAGAGAAGGTGTCGTCTTTGAAAGATTTGACCCACTTAGTGGGTACAAAAAGAAAACCATCCATACGCCTGTGCATGAGGCTGCTGGGAAAAATGGTGGCTTCATTCGAAGCAGTACCCTACGGTCAATTCCATTCAAGGAACTTGCAGAGGGCCATACTGTCAGCCTGGAACAAAAAAGTTCAGGCTTTAGACTTACCAATGTCCCTGTCCCCTTCCGTTCGCAAGAGCCTCCATTGGTGGTTGGTGCCCCAGAATCTGGAAAAAGGGAAACCTTTCAGTCCGGTTTCTTGGAAGGTGGTCACTACAGATGCCAGCCTCATAGGCTGGGGGGCAGTACTGGAGCAATGGTCTCTCCAGGGCAAGTGGTCAGAAGCAGAGAAGGCCCTGCCCATCAATCTCTTAGAGATACGAGCAGCCCGGTATGCCCTAGTAGCATGGACATCCAAACTCCAAGGGTCCCCTGTCAGAATTCAATCAGACAATGCCACAGCAGTGGCATATATCAATCACCAGGGTGGCACCAGGAGTCGTGCAGCCCAGAGGGAAGCGAATTGCATCCTGGAATGGGCAGAAAGATATGTCCCAGCCATATCCGCGGTTTTCATCCCAGGAGTGGAAAATTGGAGAGCGGACTTTTTAAGTCGCCAGCAATTATGCCCGGGGGAATGGTCTCTTCACCCCAAGGTTTTCCAGGCAATATGCCAGCGGTGGGGAACACCGGATGTAGATCTGCTAGCATCCAGATTCAACGCAAAGGTGGACAGATTTGTGTCTCGCACAAGGGATCCCCTAGCTTGCGGCTTGGATGCCCTAGTGTTCCCTTGGGATCAGTTCAAGCTGATATATGCATTCCCACCGCCACAATTGTTACCGCGATTAATCCGCAGAATCCGGGTAGAAAAGAAACCGGTGATTCTGGTGGCTCCAGCGTGGCCCCGAAGGGCATGGTACGCGGAGATTGTAAAAATGTCAGTGGGGAGTCCTTGGTCTCTCCCACATCGTCCGGACCTGCTTTCGCAAGGACCGATATACCACCCTTCCTTACCAGCCCTAGGTTTGACGGCCTGGCTATTGAAGCCCACATTTTAAAAAAGAGAGGGCTCTCTAATCCTGTGGTATCTACCATGATCAATGCCAGGAAGCCAGTATCCAGGCAGATCTATTATAGGATCTGGAAGGCGTACATCGCGTGGTGTGAGGCCAAGAAATGGCATCCACGTAAGTACGTAATAGGTAGGATTCTGGACTTCCTACAGTGGGCTGTGGATAGGAAGCTTGCCTTGAGTACTATCAAGGGTCAGATTTCGGCCTTGTCGATATTTTTTCAAAGGCCCTTGGCTTCGCATTCACTAGTCAAAGCTTTCATACAAGGAGTGATGCGTATTAGCCCTCCGGTTAGTATTCCCATATGTCCATGGGACTTAAACTTGGTTCTGTCGGTTCTACAGAAACAACCATTTGAACCATTGCAGCACATTTCCTTGGTTCTTCTCACCAGGAAATTGATTTTCTTAGTAGCCATTTGTTCGGCTAAAAGAGTATCGGAATTAGCCGCCTTGTCCTGTAAGGAGCCATATCTAGTTGTCCATAAGGACAGAGTAGTATTACGTCCTCACCCAGCCTTTCTTCCTAAGGTGGTATCGAGGTTTCATTTGAATCAAGATGTGGTTCTTCCTTCCTTTTTCCCCAAACCTAGTTCGGTAGAGGAAAAGTTATTGCATTCTTTGGATGTAGTAAGAGCAGTTAAAGCTTGTCTAAAAGCCACTGCTCAGATTCGTAGAACGGATACTTTGTTTGTTCTGCCGGAAGGCCCCAGAAAGGGTCAGGCAGCATCAAAATCTACTTTAGCCAAGTGGATTCGACAGGTCATAATACAAGCCTATGGCTTGAGAAGGAGACCGCCTCCGTTCAAAGTTAGGGCGCACTCCACAAGAGCAGTTGGAACTTCATGGGCAGTGCATCACCAGGCCTCCCTGGCTCAAGTCTGTAAGGCCGCAACATGGTCTTCAGTACACACGTTTACTAGATTCTACCAGGTAGACGTTAGAAATCAGGAGGATGTCGCCTTTGGGCGCAGTGTGTTGCAGGCCGCAAAAGATCCTCATGCCTGATGGCGCCCAGCTTATGTATAGTGTATCCCTCCCCTCATTTGGCATTGCTTTGGGACGTCCCATTAGTAATGACTAAGTCGCTCTGTGTCCCGTGATGTACGAAAAAGAAAAAGGGATTTTTATAACAGCTTACCTGTAAAATCCTTTTCTTGGAGTACATCACGGGACACAGAGCTCCCAACCCTCTTTTTGGGACACTTATTGCTTTGCTACAAAACTGAGGTGCTCCCGGATGGGAGGGGCTTATATAGGGGAGGGTACTTCCGGTTTTGGAAGTTGCCAGTGCCAGCACCTGAAGGTATCTATATAACCCATTAGTAATGACTAAGTCGCTCTGTGTCCCGTGATGTACTCCAAGAAAAGGATTTTACAGGTAAGCTGTTATAAAAATCCCTTTTTTTATCCTGTGTATTCCTTCTGCTATGATCACTAACATCCAGTCAAAATCCAGGAAAGTAACCACATGACTTCACAAAAGGAGTGGGGGTGGGAATTAAAAAATAATGCCCGTCTAAAGCTAGTGCACGAGATATGTAAATAACCTGTCACTCAAAGCAAGAGGGCGGAACGGACAAAGGTAACTCTGTTTGTCCGTTTTATCTCACTGAACAATAACAGAGGATTGCTCAGAGCTGGATTAACTCTTTGTGGCAAGACCTGGCACAAATGATAGGAAATCTTATACACTACATTGTGACAGCAAAAAAAAATAAAAAATTTGGGTTTACATCCCCTTTAAGGTAATGGTGCTAAAACAGGTTCCTTGTGGTGCCTAATGTATCTGGTTGGTCTAAAAAGATATGCCAGAGCCCTTGTGGAAGCTAGTCAATGGACTAAGCTGTACACAGGATATTCCCTTCCTTACAAATTTATTTTTATTTTTTTTCAAAATGGTTTATTCATTTTACAAAAGTACCATACCAGGTCAACCCCTGCATAGCCCCTCCTCCATGAACATAGAATTTACACACCATCCACTGTATTCAAGCACAGTATAGCCTCTGGCATTAGTAGTGGAGAGAGATTGAATCCAAATGTCCCAAACCTATTACATTTTTTGGAGCAACCTCATGGGGAATATGTCATTTTATACAATGGGACCACTAAATTACCCAATTTCTTCCAGCTCTCCAAAGTAGGGGACCTATCCGATTTCCATGCCAAAATAATGGCTTTTCTAGCATAGACCAGGAGTAGAACCAAAAGTGTTCTGGAGGCCCTAGAAAAGGCTAGATGGTTAACCAAGCCCAGGAGACAAACGGCCACCGTTTAAAGGACAGAAATTGTGGTTACTAAGCAAATAAACTGCAAAATAATCTCCCCAAAAAAACATGAGTCTGCAGGTGTATCTCTGCACCGTCAACCTTAAAGTGGATGTTAATCCACTCTCATCAATTCTAAAGTACTGCCATAGTGCTGATCTATAAGGATGTACATGCCTCCTGCATGTATCCTTGCCTGTCGAATGTCCCCCCTTTAGCTGTTTGAAACCCCAAAAAAGTCCAGATTCTGTGGGCAGGTCTGTTCTGGCCAAGGGGCCACCGAGCGCCGAGCGTGCTCACGGCCCCGTCACTTCAGTAAACACACATCAATGTCCAGTGACAGTCGGGGATGATCGGTGCGACGGGACAGCTGTGAGCACCAATTCTCCCTGCATGGCTTTTCATCATCTGCTTCTTCTCCTCCCTTTCGCGGCTATTACCTGAAAAGCATGCAGGGGGAATCAGTGCTCACAGCAGTCCCCGTCGCACCGATCATCCCCGATGATCCTCCTCCTCCAGCACCCTGTTCTCCTCCACCCCCGATGTCGTCCCCCTCCGTGTCTAACTCCTCCGCCCCCCCTCGTCCCGCTCTGTGTTCACACCCCATGATGAGAAACATCCAGTCAAAACACAGTAAATGCAGCCAATCCTGGGAGAGCTGGAAGGGGAGGGGAGGGGGATGTGAATTGTGAACTTTTTACACATGATGTACCTTGTCTCAGGCTAGTGCATGAGATATGTAAATAACCTGTCACTAACCTGTCACTCAAAGCAAAGGGGCGGAACGGACAAAGGTTTCTGTTTGTCAAGATTTATCTCACTGAACAATAAAAAAAAGAGGATTGCTCAGAGCTGGATTAACTATGTGTGGCAAGACTGGCCACAGATGATAGGAAATCTTATACTGTACATTGTGACATCAAAAAAAAAAAAAAAATGGGTTTACATCCACTTTAAGGTTCCATTGTGTGGTAGATTATATGTACTCTCTGCAGTGTATGGTAGGCCATGTGGAGAATTTTGAAATAAATTAGCCTATCTCGTATGGCCACCAATTTAGTAATGGGGTAATCCCAAGCATCCTCCCAATCTGTATTGTCCAGATCCAGCACCTCCACCTGCCACTTGGATTGCAATGGCTCAAGACCAACATTCACTGTTTGCTGCAAAGCCCTGTAAATTGTCCATAAAGGCTTTGCCAGATCATCAGTACGTAGTAAAGATTCAAAATCATTCTGAAGTAAGTGATTTGTAGAATGTCCAAATTGGGAGAAGTAAGCATGGTGGAGTTGCAAGAACCAGAAGAATGAGGAATTCAGGAGATTATGGTTTTGTTTTAGTTCATCTGTCACAAATGGCATAAAAAGATAATGCTGTACTGAATGGAGGATGGGAAAGGTGAGACTAGCTAGATACAGAGGTAATGAACGGTAACCAAGATAAATAAAATAACATCAAATGGTAAAATTATCATCTTTTTATGCCACTTACTCTGGGTTTTTGATATACCTTTAGTGCTGCAGCAGTGTGCTTTCTCTCTCCCCCCCCCCCCCCCACCTACCTCTTTGATAGCGCAGTAATACTACATCCACACAATTCATCTGTCGCAAAGGTCAGCCAGATATTTTATACCATGTGAAGCCCATATAGAGGGATCAGGGATAGTCAAGAAATCTGGAAGTTTCAGGTAAACCAGAGAAAAGTATACGGGGACCAGAAAGCAGAGGCAGGAGATGCCCTTGGGATCATTATGAGAGCGAGAGAGAGAGCGAGAGAGTGCGTGAGCGAGAGACAGACCCAATTATGTGCTGCCAAAAAGTACATACAGGAGGTCTGGACACACTTTTTTTTACTGAATCTAGGAGCTTATCAATGAGTTTAGAGTACATTTTATTTTCTCTTTCTCTGCAAGATGCAAAGCTCTCCCCGATTCTACAGTCAAATTCCATGAGCCACTGGGCATTTGGCAGCCTTATGCTGCAAGGTGGTGGTGTGTGTGTGTGTGTGTCAACTTAAGCTGGCCATGCACAGCTAGAATCCCAACCGATTGACGTTGAATCGAAAATTCATGCCATGAGTGGTGCTGTTGGCACCATCTGGTTCGACAAACTTCAAGTGAAAAATCAAAGCAGACGAGTGGAAAATTATGCTATTTAAAGCAACAGCTGGCAGCAGAGATTCCTCCATCCACATTTAGGATGGATGGAATAATCTATTACTCACTATTATTATACTATAAACATTCTCCGTGCGAGTGTTAGTATTTTAATTGCACTGCAAAACATTTTCTGTTTTCCTACTGTTTGGGCTATTAACATGTTTAGCTAAATAGTCTGGCTTATCCTGATACAGTATAAGATATGTTACATTACTTCCTAGCAGATGTACAACTCCCAACATACCCCACCCTTACAGGAGAATTGCAAGGAATGCTCAAAGTATTTATACAACTGAAAAATGCACACCAAACCCAGCGGCTACTTTGCAACAGTCAGTTTACAATAAGGACTCGTTTACACTAGGTGCAGTGACTGATGTTTTCCTGTATCAGATCAACACCAGTAACCACAAGGGCACACAAAAATAAATTTAAAGCTGGCCAAACACTTTTTTTTTTTTAACAAATAGATTCTTCTTTTCACACAAACAAAATGGATGAATCCCCCACGCCAGGACATTGTGCGGGCCCCACCACTATCAGAGTACACTGATGATCAGTATATATCTATATTTTCCTTTCATTCAGCTTACTAGCTGAACCAAAGCCTGGATGAATCTCAGACAGTGGCTACATCCGATTGGATTCAGCTAACAATTTTTCACCTGGCTCTTTTGGTTTTTCCGTTGGAAGAATGTCAGGGGAGAAAATGCAGACAGGACCCCCAATAAGTGAATTTCATGCACCAGGATTTACAAGACTGATAGTTAGGAAAGTTTAAAAAAAAAAAAAAAAAGACACAAGTCCATCCAGTGCAACCAATAACCCTTTCACAATTGTACGACTTGTGACCTCGGACTGCAAAATCGCATGACAAGTTGTTCCAAGATTTCCAATGATAACCATTCATACATGTGCGACTTCAAGTCGTGCCGACTTCAAAGTAGTCCCTGTACTACTTTGGTCCGACTTTCATGCGAGTTGAGGTTCATAGACCTCAAGTTTACACAGGCATTCCCTGAAATCCCTGCAAAAATCGCACGACTTAAGTCGTGGCTGTGTGAAAGGGGCCTTCCCATTATCATGAAAAGTGAAAGTAAAAGCGCCCCCAGAAAAGTAACAGCGGGGAAATCTTCCAATGGGGACACACGTTCTGGGGACCTGGGGGTCCCCAAAGAATTCGCTCAATTTGCAGGGGTTTCCTCTCACTTCCTATTTGACTATGGGACAGAAAGTGCAGGGAAATCTCCAAAATGGGACAGATGGTGAAAGAAAATCTGACAGCGGTTACAACCCTCCCTTACTCTACACAGAATAAAAAAATAACATTTTTGCCTAGAGTTCTACTTTAAGTCTACACATAAACTCCATCCCGCTATACTACATACCTTTGATCCAGTCCAGCCCAGAAGGGCATATGGATATTCTGAGTAAGGAGTGACCACTAAATCAACTCTGACAGCTTTCCAGATAGTAGAAGTGACACCTGAGCCATTCAAATCCACTGATTCACATTCTGACTTCAAGTCACTGATAGGAAGTGCAAAGATGGCATAGCAAGTTTCATGACCATCCATGTTCGTGTTCACTCTGTGGGGTACATGGGAACGTTCCTTCATGTGTCGGTACAACAGCAAACCCTACAATCAACAGAAGAAATCTGACTTGTAATGGCAGCTTTGAATATGACATACTATGAGTGTGGAAAAGAAAATGTATAAGAATAATCGGGGCTTACCATCTATAAAAAGATAACACTGACATACATTATAAAGTGCCATGGCACTCTTCATAACGGAACAAACTTTCTCAGCACATTAAGAATGTTGATGGCATTTAAAATGTATCTAACCCCAAAAACAAAAATGTTATATACCACAGCTTACCAGTCCTCAGATATGCTGTTGCATCGGTTATCTTTCTTCAAGACAAAAATTATGCAGACTATAGAACAGTTTCCCGTCTCCTGATCTCTAACATTTGAAAGAGGTGATTCTGTAGTTGACAGGGCTGATAACATAGTTTAGCATTTCTGTAGAGCACAATCATTGAGCGAGCTAAAGAGAGGACACTGGATTTCTGAAAGAATCAGCAGGAATTTTGCTGCATGCTGAAACAAAGCGCTTAGCACCCGGGCAGTATGAATGAGTCATTAGGGTTGTTTTGTCAGTCTGTCTTTTTTTATAAATTCTTTATTTCTTAGTCTTTTCATTCACACATACAGAGATATAGCATTTAGTACAATACATCTTATACATCAATCTTAGTTCATTTCTCTGTCATCTCTACGTAATATTCACATTGGTCACTCTTTTTTGGCCTACCACCTCGCATTTTTAAATTCATCTTTCTTTTTCGTTCTTATTGGTCTTATTTAACCATTTCTGTAGTGTACTACTGCAAATCTCCATTATTTCCCCCCCCCCCCCCTCCCTAGACCTCTCCCTTCCCACCTATATCCGAGGATCTAGAGCCCCGGAATAGGCTTAGTCCCTTTAATAAAAAAAAAAAAAAAAGGGAGGATGTCACCATCTCCCCCACCTCTTCTCCTCTCCTATCCCCCCTGTTCTCTGAAAGTGATGCAAGGGGCCCAGGTTTGTCGATATTGGTCCTCCTGTTCCCTCATACTCATTGTGAGGCTTTCCATTTGTTGGACTTCCGTTATTTTAGTGATCCATTGTGTTCTAGTTGGTGAGACTGAGCTCTTCCAGAGAGCTAGGATACATGCGTTCGCTGTTGTGAGTAAATGTCTCGCCAATGAATTTTTGTATTTTCCTATTGATAACGGAATATCAAACAGGAGAAAAACCACTGGCATCTCTACAAGGGACACATTGGTAACTTCTTTTATTGTTTCAGCAACCATCTTCCAAAAATCTTTTATTCCCGGGCACTCCCAAAAGATATGTAACAAGGTGCCCTCAGCACCGTGTCAGTCTGTCTTCACCAATGTCTCACCTCTTCTGAGTTTGATGCCATTTAAAGTAAAACTAAAGCCCGCAAACCTTACTTCTGCTCCAACAATTGGATGCCCGCATGGATCTCTCGCCAGCATCTTCTCCCTGACTTCTTTAGAGTGCTGCTTTTCATACTTTTGATGAGTCCATGTGGGATAACAACCCCCATGCATGTGCAGGAGTTCAGTCATCTCAGCACACAGGCACTGTGCTGGAATGTATGTGCAGGTCAGTGTACATTTTAAAGAAGACTGCAAACAGGGATGTACTTTTATTTATTTGCAGGAGAAACACTGCATGTCTCTCTCTCTCTCTCTCTCTCTCTCTCTCTCTCTCTCTCTCTCTCTCTCTCTCTCTCTCTCAATAAAGAGCCGGCCTGTTAAAAAAAAAAAAAGAAGGAAGCGTAAGGTCCACTTTTGGGCTTCCCCTCACCAGACAGTGTTTGTACATTTATTGGAGTTAAATCAGACCTTCACTCCAAAAAGTACATCTTTGCCCAGTGTATTCCTCCCTACTCCACGGACAAAAGAAGCACTTTATTATTATTTCATCCATGGTCCACCCCATGCTCTGCCACTATTATTTCCTGGATGAAAATGATGTCACTCTGCAGTCTCCCAGGTTATCAGATATTCCAGGAGGCATCAGCTGAAGCATCGCAGCACCAGGGGAGGGCAGACCCGCCGGCGGCATATCCTCAGGGAGTCAGGTACAAGAACCTGGAGGAGACAGCCAGCAACAGATGACAAAAACAAAGATGGCAGCATGGTACGTAGTGTGCCGCAGCAAAGGGGCAGATACTAGATTCACTGGGCATGCGAGTAGGTTTATTATGGACAACCCCTCATAAAAGTTAAGAGGGGATTAAAATAAATGTCACATTTTTATCTGGTTCCGAATATCGAACTTCACTTCTATTTGTTTTGTCTGGGTTCAGGCTAGACCCGTGTGTCTTGTATATTCTGAACTGGCCCATACTGGCTACAAATTTTTCTGTTCATTTGATCTGTATTTTGATTTCTGATCCTGTCTGTAGATGTATACTGATTTTGTCCTGATGTTCCAGGCTAAGACTCCTCTGTTTTATTTATTATAGGTACTTGTATAGTGCCATCAATTTAAGCAGCACATATATCATTCCCTGCCCTCAAGGAGCTTACAATCTAAGGTCCCCAATGCACACTCACACATACTAGGGCTAATTTAGACAGGAGCCAAAGAACCTACCAGCATGTCTTTATAGTGTAGGAAACCGGAGTACCCAGAAGAAACCCAGGCAGGCACAGTTCCTGACTGTCTGCTGTTTACTAGCAATCTGCCTGTTACAGTCTTTGTGACTGCAGGTGTCCAATTAGGAAACCCTATGGCTTGCACACTTGGAACTGTCTTGACACAAAAGTTTGTCTACTTCTTCTCTAGCTCTGGTAAAGACCAGAACCACCATGTTAAGGGCCATTTATCACCAGCTGGCAATGCAGTATTCCCATGTGTCTGTTCTCAGCATGTACCTACCTGTGTGACTGGATTGTGTACATGTTTGTGTTATCAAAACTACTATGATCAATGTCAATCTATGTCATCAAGTTCCTTTTCTACAGGAGTTCCCAAAAGTTCTAGATTATTTCAGCAATTACTTCTATACCCATTGCATACAAGTCCTCCACAGTCCACCAATATGATGGTTTATTCTCCATAAACAGGAAGATTATTGTGCATGTTGAACAAAATGGTCTGCATCACACAACTGACTGTATCACGTACTTTATAACAAAGAACAGAATAGTAGTGTTAGCTGTAGGACTAGGCCTGCCCCAAACGTTAAGGCTCTATTTAGATGTTTGGGTGAGGGGCAGTGAAATTACAAATAAAGAAAAAATAATATAGCACATATAATTGTAACACTAATCATATTGTAATTGAATGTTAATAAAAATTACCTTTCCTTTTCAATCTGCAGCCACTGTAATTTTCTGAGAATGCAATGCACTATGGCTACATGGAGTTGTTCTGTACACAGAGTGTGTACTGACCACTCCCCAGAAACATCATTTCCTGCTTGTGTGATTGGCTCACCAATTGTCCCAGAAGTCTGCCTACGAGTCAGATTTCAGGCATCTCCTGCAACAAAAATGTCATTTTTGGAGAGATGCTTTCAATAGGGGCACGTCTAAAGGGATGGAGGCCTAGCAGATTTCCTCATTAGTACCCTGCAGCTGCACACCTGACAGTCAATTATGAAACCACTCCCATTAGACCCACTAAGTACAGAGGCAGAGACAAACACACATGGATTTCTAACAAAAGGTAGTAATCTGCAACAAAGTTTGGTATAATCCTTGCAATGTACATAGATTACCCAGAGGGGAATGTTTTTTTTTTTTTTTCAACAAAAGTGGAGTTACGCTTTAAAGTATGGCTAAAGGCGAAACTTCTTTTTTTTTTGGATAGTGTGAAAAGGGATTAGAACACCTGTCCATTTTTACTGCTGTCTGTGTCCAGTTAGAGAGGTTCACCCTCTCCATTTGTCCTGTTTAGCATGATCAGTGACAGTGAAAGTAAAAGAAAATCCCAAATATTGGCTTGTCCATACAAAAGTGAGAGGGGGGAAATCTTCCAATGGGAATACTAGTTCTGGTGACCTCTTTCCAATGGGACACAGATGGCAAAAAAAAAAAAAAATAGGATTTTTTTGTACTCACCGTAAAATCCTTTTCTCTGTCGTCCATGGACGGACACAGCTCCTTCAAATCTTGACAGTTGGGTATGTTCCGTCTATTAGGAGAGGACTAGGCAGAACATGTTAGATATGCATACAGGTTTTTTAAACAGAGTTGAAACAGCCCCGCCCAGGGGGTGGTCCCTCTGAACATAACCCTCCACCCTGCAGCCTCAGTTCGTAGAAAATCAGTACAAACCAAAAAAAGGAGTGGTGGGTGCTGTGTCCGTCCATGGACGACAGAGAAAATGATTTTACGCTGAGTACAAAAAATCCTATTTTCTCTTCTCGTCCATGAACGGACACAGCTCCTTCAAATTTTGACAGTTGGGACGTCCCAAAGCAGTGTCAAAAAACGAGGGGTGGGCTCAGCAATCAAAAAAGAAACCAGTTTCACCCAAAACAGGCAGAGCCCCTCAACGGAGGAGTTGCAACCTCAAACAGCCGCCTGCAAAACTTTGCGGCCGAAGCTAGCAAGATGCACTCACATCAACCTTGTAAAATTTTGAAAAGGTGTGAACGGACGACCAGGTCGCCGCCTTACACACTTGAGATACAGACGCTTGATGTCGGAAAGCCTCAGGAGGCACCAATAGCCTTGGTCGAATGCGCCATAACGGGAACGCAGGGCACGTACCACATCCAAGGAATGTAGCGCAACCTCCTTGGAATGCGATGGCCGAGGACACAAGGATGGAAGCACGGGGGGCGTAGCCGACCAGCGGAGAAGATGGCTGCTTAAGCTTCTAGCTCGTCAACCCAGGGGACATCACAAAGCGACAACGGCCCTTCAGCTACACAATCCGAGGCCATCCTTACTCCAGTGAAGCCCTAGACCCTAGCCGAGATGTCTCGGAAGAGATTTACCGACTATAAGCCACAGAAACTAACAGAGTTTGCCTTCAAGCCGGCGGAGAAGGTCAGTGCTAGCAAAGATGGCGCCGGCCAGGCCGCGCCATGGGACTCGCGGGATTTATACACGGACCTACCGGACGAAATTCCGGCTGAATCGTCCGCCCCAGGGTTCATGAGTAGCTCCGATCACCCTCCTGAGACTGATCCCCTCACCAGAAGCCTGGTGAAAGCCAGGATGCGGATGGATACACCACTGCAACACCCACTGCATCCACTAATTGAGGCCCCGGCTTTCAATCCCCTCATATCCAACCAGGCCCTGCACTCCTCTATGGCCTCCTTTCCTACCACGGGCCAACCAGTGCTAGATTCAACCTTAAAGGATATGTTGCTGTCCCTGCAGACATCGCTCATGACGGCCTTATCCTCTCTTTTTCACAAGGTCACCTCTGACATTCACTCACTGGACAACAGGGTAACGCATATAGAAGAGAGTATGTCGGGCTGTGTATCCACAGTTAACGGTGTCATAGACGCCTATGATGATATTAGAGAGGAACAAAAATGGATGCGCTCCAAGCTGGCCGATTTAGAGGACAGGTCCCGCAGGAATAAGGTTAAGCTGAGAGGTGTGCCAGAAACCATCTTACCTGCGGACCTACCTAAGTTCGCAAAATAAATGATGCATGTTATAATACCGGACGCGTCTCCTAGAGACCTCATCATAGACAGAATCCACAGGATTGCAAAGCCGTCCCCCACCTTGCAGCCTCTGAACCCAGAGATGTCCTCATGAGGGTACATTTTTTCCACATTAAGGAGCAGCCCATGTTTGGGGTCAAAGCTAAATCACCCCTCCCGCCGCCCTTTACTGATGTACAATTTTTCCCTGACCTGTCCAAATTCACTCTACAAATGAGGAGACAAATGAGTCCAATAACCAAGGGGCTCCACTCCCCATAACCATGAATGGCAAGTCGCACATTGTCAACGATCTACAAGCGGGACTTGCTCTTCTCCACACTTGGGGTATCCTACCTGATCCGCCCACCGCAAGCTTGACAAGCCTCAAGCTTCGAAAGCCTAATATACTGCCTATGTGGAGGGCCACATTACTAACCCTATACTCCCCTGGGTCCTGATAGAGAAACTCTACCGTTGAAACACCACCTCGAGTTGAACTTTTTTACCCCCCAAAAGAGGTCGTAGCGTTGCTCTGCTCCACCTCCGATTTTCAACCTTTCCGTTTACACTGACTACCTGTTCTGTTATAAGTGTGTGTTTATCTCCACGACAGATTGCTCTATCCACAGCTCTAGGAGACTTGGTGCAGGACACTTACGGTCATCCTCTGTCCCTCAACAAAAGAGCCATCAGTACTCCCGGATCCAGAAGGTGCGGCGACAAACTGAGTGTTACCCACACACATCACTCCTTTCACAACACAAAAATAGGATTTTTATAACAGCTTGCCTGTAAAATCCTTTTCTTGGAGTACATCACGGGACACAGAGCGACATAGTCATTACTAATGGGTTATATAGTTACCGTCAGGTGCTGGCACTGGCAACTTCCAAAACGGAAGTACCCTCCCCTATATAAGCCCCTCCCATCCGGGAGCACCTCAGTTTTGTAGCAAAGCAATAAGTGTCCCCAAAGAGGGGCGGGAGCTCTGTGTCCCGTGATGTACTCCAAGAAAAGGATTTTACAGGCAAGCTGTTATAAAAATCCTATTTTCTTTCTCGTACATCACGGGACACAGAGCGACATAGTCATTACTAATGGGATGTCCTAAAGCAATGCCAAATGAGGGGGGGGATACACCATATATAAGCTGAGCGCTATCAGACATGAGGATCTTTTGCGGCCTGCAACACACTGCGCCCAAAGGCGACATCCTCCTGACTTCTAACGTCCACCTGGTAGAACCTAGTAAACGTGTGTACCGAAGACCATGTTGCGGCCTTACAGATTTGAGCCAGGGAGGCCTGGTGATGCACTGCCCATGAAGTTCCAACTGCTCTCGTGGAGTGCGCCCTAACTTTGAACGGAGGCGGTCTACTTCTCAAGCTATAGGCTTGTATTATGACCCGTCGAATCCACTTGGCTAAAGTAGATTTTGACGCTGCCTGACCCTTTCTGGGGCCTTCCGGCAGAATAAACAAAGTATCCGTTCTGCGAATCTGAGCAGTGGCTTTTAGATAAGCTTTAACTGCTCTTACTACATCCAAAGAATGCAATAACTTTTCCTCTACCGAAGTAGGCTTGGGGAAAAAAGAAGGAAGAACCACATCTTGGTTCAAATGAAAACTCGATACCACCTTAGGAAGAAAGGCTGGATGAGGACGTAACACTACCCTGTCCTTATGGATAACCAGATATGGCTCCTTACAGGACATAGCTGCTAATTCCGATACTCTTTTAGCCGAACAAATGGCTACTAGAAAAATCAATTTCCTGGTGAGAAGCACCAAGGAAATATGCTGTAATGGTTCAAATGGTTGTTTCTGTAGAACCAACAGAACCAAGTTTAGATCCCATGGACATATGGGAATATTAACCGGAGGACTAATACGCATCACTCCTTGTATAAAGGCTTTGACTAGTGAATGCGAAGCCAAGGGCCTTTGAAAAAATATTGACAAGGCCGAAATCTGACCTTTGATAGTACTCAAGGCAAGCTTCCTATCTACAGCCCATTGTAGGAAGTCCAGAATCCTACCTATTACGTATTTACGTGGATGCCATTTCTTGGCCTCACACCAGGCGATGTACGCCTTCCAGATTCTATAGTAGATCTGCCTGGATACCGGCTTCCTGGCATTGATCATGGTAGATACCACAGCATTAGAGAGCCCTCTCTTTTTTAGAATGTGGGCTTCAATAGCCAGGCCGTCAAACCTAGGGCTGGTAAGGAAGGGTGGTATATCGGTCCCTGCGAAAGCAGGTCCGGACGATGTGGGAGGGTCCAAGGACTCCCCACAGACATTTTTACAATCTCCGCGTACCATGCTCTTCGGGGCCACGCTGGAGCCACCAGAATCACTGGTTTCTTTTCTACCCTGATTCTGCGGAGTAATCGAGGTAACAATTGTGGCGGTGGGAATGCATATATCAGCTTGAACTGATCCCAAGGGAACACTAGGGCATCCGAGCCGCACGCTAGGGGATCCCTTGCCCAAGAGACAAACCTGTCCACTTTTGTGTTGAATCTGGATGCTAGCAGATCTACATCCGGTGTTCCCCACCGCTGACATATTGTCCGGAAAACCTCGGGATGAAGGGACCATTCCCCTGGGCATAATTGTTGGCGACTTAGAAAGTCCGCCTTCCAATTCTCCACCCCTGGAATGAATACCGCAGATATGGCTGGGACATATCTTTCTGCCCATCTCAGGATGTAATTTACTTCCCTTTGGGCTGCACGACTCCTGGTGCCCCCCTGGCGATTGATATATGCCACTGCTGTGGCATTGTCTGACTGAACTCTGACAGGGGACCCTTGGAGTTTGGATGTCCATGCTACTAGGGCATACCGGGCTGCTCGTATCTCTAAGAGATTGATGGGCAGGGCCTTTTCCGCATCCGACCATCTGCCCTGGAGAGACCATTGCTCCAGTACTGCTCCCCAGCCTATAAGGCTGGCATCTGTAGTGACCACCTTCCAGGAAATCGGACTGAAGGATTTCCCTCTTTCCAGATTCTGGGGAACCAACCACCAGCGGAGGCTCCTGCGAACGGAAGGGGACAAGGACATTGGTAAGTCCAGAGCCTGAACTTTTTTGTTCCAGGCTGACAGTATGGCCCTTTGCAACTTCCTTGAATGGAATTGACCGTAGGGTACTGCTTCGAATGATGACACCATTTTTCCCAGCAGCCTCATGCACAGGCGTATGGATGGCTGTCTTTTTGAACCCACTAAGTGGATCAAATCTCTCAAAGACGACCCCTTTTCTTGAGGCAAGAAAATCTTTTTCTGGTCTGAATCCAGCCTTAGCCCCAAGTATTCCAGACTTTTGACTGGTTTTAGGGCTGACTTGTCTTGGTTGATAATCCAACCGTGATATTCCAGATACTTGATTGTCTCGTGAACAACCACTTCTAGTTTTTCCACTGAGTGGTCTATCAGCAACAAGTCATCTAGATATGCCATTATCGTTACACCTCGTGTTCTTAGATTGGCCAATAATGGGGCCAGAATTTTTGTGAACACTCTTGGTGCTGTGGCCAGACCGAAGGGTAAGGCTCTGAACTGAAAATGGCGCCCTTCTACCGCAAAGCGTAGAAATTTTTGGTGGGCTGGAAAGATGGGGATGTGCAAATAAGCATCTTTGATGTCGATCGAGGCTAACCATTCCTCCCCTTGTAGGGCAGTGGCTACCGATCGGATCGACTCCATCCGGAAAGTCCTGATATGTAGGAATTTGTTTAGCCCTTTTAGATTTAATATGGGCCTCACGTCCCCGTTTGGCTTCGGAACTGTAAAGAGGTTTGAGTAAAACCCGAACCCCCATTCTTCCAGGGGAACCTCTATAATTACTGCTTGAAGCAATAATTGTTCCAGTGCCAACAGGAGGGATCCTCTCTTCTGGGGATCCCTTGGCACGTTTGACCTTATAAAGCGGGAAGGAGGGGAGTTTTTTAACTCCAATTTGTATCCCAGATTTACTGCGGAGAGCACCCATCTGTCTCGGATCGTGTCCCGCCAGGTTTCTGTGAACAACTGAAGTCTTCCCCCCACCCGATTGGGTGGGGGCAACCCTTCATGCATTTGACTTTGGGGGAGGTTTTGTACCTCTCCTGCTCCAGGGCTTCTTGTTACCCTGTAACTGTCCCTGATTTTTACCTCCGGGATTTGACCGGGGAGGCCGTCGGAACTGTTTCACAGCCGATGTCCTAGGGACTGGAGAAGCCGGCCTCTTAAAGGAGGGACCTCTAACTCTATTTTTAACCGGCAAAAGCGTACTTTTACCGCTGGAAATTCTCTGGATATACTTGTCCAGGTCTTCCCCGAATAAGCGCTCCCCATGAAATGGGAAGCTGACCAGCAATTTTTTACAGGGAGCTTCAGCAGACCAGTTTTTGAGCCATAGAAGCCTGCGCATATGTACTACAGACAGCGTAAGGCGGGAGGCCTGATGGATTGAATCCTTTATAGCGTCCACCGCAAAGCATAAGGCTCTAGGTAGATCAGCTAGGGCAAGAGCCTGCTGATCCGGCAAGTCTCTTAAGACCTGTTTTAACTGATCCTTCACTGCTTGGCATACCCCTATAGCTGCCACTGCTGGTTGTGTCACCAATCCTGCTGTAGAAAAAGCAATTTCAATAATGACTCCAATTTTTTATCTATTGGGTCCTTGAACATTTGGACATTTTCCACCGGACATGTCAGTGATTTATTCACACAAGAGATGGCTGCGTCCACTGTAGGGACCTTCCATTTTCTGATGAACTTATCCTCCATGGGATAGACCACCGGAAATCTCTTGGGGGGAGTAAATATTTTGTCAGGATGCTCCCAATCCTGGTAAATGAGCCCCTCCAGTAAAGGATGGATCGGAAAGGAACAAACAGTCTGGGGAGCTTTTAGCGACCCCAATGAGGAGACAGAAGTGGAGGATGGCTCCGCAAGTGGCATTTTAAATGCTGATCGGACCATATTAGTCAGGGACTGAACCCATAACCTCTCAGCATGTGATGCTGAGAACGGCTCTTCCACTGTTGATTCCTCTACAACCGAATCAACCTCATCCTGATCCCCCTCAGGTAGGTCGACCTCTGTATGGGACTGTTGCTCTGTTAACAGGCACTCTGAGGGAGGAGACGGAGATCGAGCGCTTTTCTCCTGTGACAGGGAAGCAGCGATTAATGCTGACAATCTCTCTTCCAGTCCTCCCAGAGCTGAGGAAAAAACCTCCTCTGTTACATACACAGGAGCAGGTGAACTGAGGACAGCCACAGTACCAGGTACTCCTGGGGGTGCCCTACGGTCACTAACCTCTGATTCTTCAGGGGAGACTGGTGCAGCCAAAGCATGCCCAAGATCCTCAGAGCCCGATGGAGACCCCCTATTCCTCCTGGAATTTCTAGTCCCGGAGTTTTTAGACGGCATATTCCTAAGCCACAAAGCTGAGGTATTCCAGCCGAAATACACCAGTTACTGATAATAGTCTAGCATAAATGCTGCTATAATAAACAGTTGGTGTCTACTAATGTGCCTTTCTAGGGGATGCCTGTATCAACCGCTTGCTGTATGCCTTTAAATGTTGCCAGCTCTGTCTCTGTACTTCATAGCCAGCTTACTACAATATTGTGGCTTTTTAAAACCTGCTGGGACGCCCGCACATGCGCAGAAGCGCTGCGGCGCGCACAGAGCGTCATCCCCCAGGCTCCGCCCCCTTTTCCGGCTCACCTCTATATATAGAGGCGCGTGCACGCGCGCGGCCACGTGCGCCCTCGGCGCTAATTTCAAACATGGAAACCAGGGACAGGAGCCAGGGCCCCTCTTTGCCGCAGGCCGGGGGATGGACGAGCACTGCAACATGGCAGAGGAAGCAGTTTCCTATAGGAGAACTCACCAACTGCCTGGACTTTGCTCTCTGAGAAGAAACTAGTCCATATGACAAGAAAACATTCCACAGCGGCCTCTAGTGGACAAACACAGGTACCGCAGTCTAATATACTAAATATATATAAAAAAACATTTTTTTTTTTTTTTTTTCTTGACCACCATTAAAAATTATTACATTTTTTTAGTAGTTACAGGCATGCACAGAATCTTGCGGGAATACCATTAGGTAACAGACAGAAAGACAAATTAGGCTTGGGGGTCCCCCAATAGAACCAAGTTCCTGGGGGCCCCCACTTACCTGTTCCTCGCCGCAGGACTTTGTTTGGTCCACAAAAGCCCAAACTTCACCTATCACGGCAGGCATTGTAATCAAACCTTCAGGGACCGGGTTCCCAAGGATTCCACTCCCCTGGACCTGTATAGCACCCTGCACAGAAAACATCTTGGTCGTGGGTATGACCAGAGCTCTGGATCCCAGGGTCCAGCTCTCCTAAGAGAAGCATTACAGGCAAAACCTTGCTCTTCTCTTTGCAAGGCCCGGGTACTGACCGTTTAGCTATGAAGCTTTTTTGGTCGGATCCGGAATAGCTTACTGAGGCCCAAAAGAACCTGTACGCAAGCTCAGTGAAAAACACATGTTTCTTCTTGGCCAACACCTTAGACACTGGCAAAAAACTGAGGTGCTCCCGGATGGGAGGGGCTTATATAGGGGAGGGTACTTCCGGTTTTGGAAGTTGCCAGTGCCAGCACCTGACGGTAACTATATAACCCATTAGTAATGACTATGTCGCTCTGTGTCCCGTGATGTACGAGAAAGAAATGCCGCTCAATATTATGTTACTCAACGTTAATGGGCTCAACCACCCCGCTAAAAGACACTCTTTGGAGGACTGTCAAAGACCTTTGCAGTGACATAATTTGCATACAGGAGACTCACCTCCTTCAATCTGACTGGAACCTATGTGTTAACAGCCAATTCCCTCATATATTTCATGCATCTCACAACTCCAAGGCCAGAGGAGTCATGATTGCCATCAGCTCCAAAATTGACTGCCAACTCTCAGATGTAACCCTTGACCCTGAGGGTAGATTCATAATTCTGATATGCACAATCGCCAAAAAGACCTACACTTTGGTCAACATCTACGCCCCCAATGATCATCAAACCCATTTCTTGCGCAAGGTTCTCAAATTATCCAAATCTCTTCAGAAGGGCCACCTCCTACTCTGCGGAGACTTTAACCTGGTGCCGGACATCTTTATAGACTCCACCTCCGCCGCAAAAAGACGACCATCCCCACTGCAGAACCTCATCTCTACGCATGAACTGTATGACATCTGGAGATGCCATCACGGCACTGAGAGAGACTACACCTTTTTCTCCCCTAGACATAACTCATACTCTCGTTTAGATTTATTTTTGTCCGATAAATGGTGTAACGGGAGGGCCCGGGGAACCCAGAATCTCTTAGAAAGTATGAGATACCCTTGCTTCAGCTTCCCCAATGCCTCTTATGTGTAAACCACCCTGTGTCTCTATTAGGGGCACAGGGTGAATGAAAACCCCACTATGATCTGTACTAATCAGATTCAATGCTGTATATACGTTGTTGTGACAGGGGTCATTTTGGGCACAGGGTGAGCCAGGAAATAATGGACATTGAGAATATGTATTGGATTGTTTTAAAATGGGTCTGTAATATTATTCCCCAATATTTCCCAGGATCTGTAAATAACTATTTTGTTGATCCTGAACGCAACAGGTTAAATTAAGAGATGCTGATGTGTCACCTGTCTGCTTGTGGAATGTTAATGAACCTCAATTATGCTACAGATCCTCTCATTGTGAGATGGTGTATTGGGAGCTCGTTATGTATCTATTGTGTGAAGTCTTTTGAGAAATGGGAGACAGTACGGCTAGCCTAAAAGGTCATGCATAATCATTTAAACTGAAATGTGGATTGGGAGACAAAAGCTAGCCTAAAAGGTCATATGTCTGAGTCATCAAGCTGTAGTTAAGTAGATCATGCAAATTCGCTCTGGTCAAAGATGTATGGTGAGAAGAAAATAAGAAACTCCCCTCTATGTGTGTAAAAGGTTGCAATGTTTTTTCAATAAACAGAGTCTATCTTGGGAAGATACAGAGCGTGTTGTCTCATTCTTCCCGGAAGGATTAATCCTATGGGAAGTGGTCGCCTGACTGTGGAGTATCGGTAGCGAATGTGTGTCCAGGAGAGGGAATCGCGTAAGCGGCGTTAACCCCCTTTCAGATTTGTGGTGCCGTTACATATGGCTATTACAAAACATTTCGGCTTCAACAAGGATGGAAGCACAATGTCCTCATTCAGGTGAAAAGCCGAAACCACTTTCGGAAGAAAAGAAGGCTGCGGGTGTAGCACCACTTTGTCCTTATGGAGGACCAAATACGGGGACTTGCAAGACACGGCCACCAATTCAGAAACCCTCCTACCAGGAAGGCCACCTTCTGAGAGAGTGTCAAAAGAGGAATTTCCCTAATGTCCTCAAAAAGGAGGTTTCTGAAGCGCCGAGAGCACCAGATTCAAATCCCACAAAGGCAGTGGTGGGCACACCAGAGGAGCCACATTTCGAACCCCTTGCACAAACATACTTACTAGTGAATGAGTCACTTAAAGAAAAAACAATCAAGGCTGAAATCTGCCCCTTAAATGGTGCTACAAGCAAGTTTCTGATCTACTCTGCGCTGTAAAAACAGCAGGATCTTGGAAACCGAATAAGTCCGTGGACGCCATTTCATCTCCTCACACAGAGATGTAGGCTCCCCATGTGCGATGGTAGATCTTCCTAGAAGATTTCCGTGCTCTCAACATGATTGAAATGACCGAATCCGACAGGCCTCGGTCCCTCAGTACCTGGCTTTCAATAGCCACACCATTAAAGCCAGCGACTAAAGCAGGATGAAGAATGGGACCTTGCGAGAGAAGGTCCTCCGTCATCGGTAGTCGCCAGGGCACGTCTGCCACCAGCCGCACGACGTCGGCGTACCAGGGACGCCTGGGCCAATCTGGGGCGATTAGAATCACCGGAATTCCCTCGGTCTCTATGCGGAGTAGACGAGGAAGCAACTTCAGTGGGGGAAAGTCATAAATTAGCCGATACTGACCCCACGGGGCCACCGACGCGTCTGCCCATGGATCTCTGGACCTGGCCACGAACCGACACCTTGCGATTGAGTCGAGAGGCCAGAAGATCCACGTCCAGCGTGCCCCATCTCCGGCAAAGGAGTTGAAAAACCTCTGGATGTAACGACCATTCCCCGTGGTCCAGCATCTGGCGACTCAGATAGTCCGCCTGCCAGTTTTGCACGCCTGGGATGTAAGCTGCCGATAGGGCCGGCACACTCCTTTCCGCCCACCGTAGGATGTGAGCGACTTCCGACGC
Organism: Rana muscosa; assembly: GCA_029206835.1. Lineage (NCBI taxonomy): Eukaryota > Metazoa > Chordata > Amphibia > Anura > Ranidae > Rana > Rana muscosa. The sequence continues at coordinate 233,998,613 of CM055118.1, forward strand.
TGCATCTGAACTTCTTGTTCCTCCTTGATGGTTGACTTACACCACAGCCATGGCGTTGTCTGACTGGATCCGAGGAGTCCAGAATCAACCCCAGGTACTCTAGGCACTGGGTCGGTACTAACACCGACTTCTGGAGGTTCAGTATCCACCCAAACACCTGAAGGGTCTGACTATAGACACGTTGTCTAATTCTGAGCTTGAAGCAGCTCTCAGAAGAAGGCCGTCCAAGTAGCCTACGATAGCAATACCGCGCTGTCTCAGCAAGGCTAGAATCGGGGCGAGCACCTTGGTGCCGATGCTAGGCCAAAGGGAAGAGTCACAAATTGATAGTGGTCTTTGCTGATCGCAAAGCACAGGAACCTCTGATGCCCGACGCAGATGGGGACATGCAAGTATGGGTCCTTGATATCCAAGGACGCCAGGAAGTCCCCCAGATGACGCGCAGCCACTACTGAACGAATCAATTCCATCCGGAATTTTTGAATCCTTATGAAGGCATTGAGGGCCTCTAGGTCCAAGATTGAACGAACTCCGTCCTTCTTTGGGACCACAAACAGATTTGAGTAAAAACCCTGAAACCTATCCTGTGGTGGCATGGGTATGATCACCCCGCACCTCAAAAAGCCTTGCACTGCCCCCTGGAGGGCAGCCCGACGAGCTGGAAGGAGAGGCAGATTTGAGGGAAAAAATCTGTTTGGTGGACAAGAAAGGAACTCTATCTTGTACCCAGAGGTGACCACCTCGCATCGCAGACCCACTGGTCGGAGAGCAGGGAGGTCCACCGAGCTGCAAACCCGCAAAGCCGTTCCCCCACCCTGAAGTCGGGCGGGTGCAAAACTTCATGCGGTAGCAGGCTTGTTTGCTGGCTTGGCGGGCTTACCCACCTGGCTTGGCGGGCTTACCCACCCAGGGACGCTTCTGTCCCCCAGCTGGACCTTTGTCCGCATGGGAGGGTCTGTCGACAGGTCCTGACTGATGAAAATACCGCTTCTGTGTGGGAAAAGAGGGCCCGGTTTACGGCGCGACTCCTTCCCTTTTAGTGGACTGAGGGAGAAGTGTGCTCTTACCTCCAGTGACATACTTAATGATGTCGTCCAGTAAGGCACCAAAAAGCCTCCCACCCTTGAAAGGAAAATCTGCCAGAGTTTTCTTAGAAGCTTGATTAGCGGACCAGCATTTTAGTCATATTACGCGGCGCAGTAACACCGCAGATGCGGAGGCCCTGGAGATCAAAGGGGCTGCATCCAGGGTAGCATCACAGACGTACACAAGTCCTTGTACCAACTGTTCGACCAGGGACACGCATACTGGAGAGAGCTGATGCTCCGCCACAGTCTGGTGCAATATCTTAGCCCACTCTGAGTGTCTGGGACACTACGGTAGCCGCCAAAATGGGCCGTAATGCTGACCCCAGCATGGTGAACATAGGAGGTCCGAATCGGTGAGCCGCTCTATCAGTATGGTCCTTAAAAGCAGGGGTCCCCTCCACCGGAATAGTGGTTACTTTATTCAACCGAGAGACCGGGGGACCAACAACCGGAGGAGAAGCCCATTTTTTCAAAAGGCTCTCTTCAAATGGGTAACGGACCACCATGCACTGAGGGACCGCAAAGGGCCTCTGCGGCTGTTCCCATTCCTTATCTATGAACTTGTCAAAGAAATCAACATAAGGAAAAACCTTAGCAGAGTGGGTCGGTTTGTGCGACCCAGAAAGGGACAGACCCTGCTGTGGAAGTCCCAGCTGTATCTTCCAGCTTGAGAGTGTCCCTCACAGCATTGTAAAGTCCTCCTCACAGGGAAGGTCCTGGTCTGCCTCTGACATACCAGAACCGGGATCCTGTGCCGCAGCCAGGCCCGAGTCAGAACATTCCCCAGGCGATGGCGTGGAAAGGGGGCGCTTAGTACCCCCTTTACGCTCGCACGCCGCTTCCACCCTGGCAACAAATGACTTCAGGGCTGCCGACAAAGCCTCCAGGGGAATAGCAAGTGCAGGGGCACCGGTTGCTGCCTCTGGAATGTCCAAGGGAAAAAACGCAAGCTTCTGACTCCATGTTGCCCACTGACAGCCCTTAGGGACCCAGTCAAGATACCCGACAAAAATTATTGTCCACCCTCCTTGCTGCACTGACCGAGGGGGGGAGGGAATACCCAGGGGACTCACCGCCTAGCCAGAGACCGCTCAGCACCACTGTCTGCTCTCTATCCGCACACCGCGTGTGCCTGAGGAACTGTGTGAGGTAAATTGCGCCGTTCGCGCTGTGCAGGAAGCCAGCCAACACTAGAGGCCAAAACCCACTCCAAAATAGCCGCCGAGTGCCTCAGAGAAAGTGCCACAAGAAAATGGCCGCCCGCAATTGCAGACCTGCATCCTAGCTCTGCCATGGCAAAATGCCCGCCAACAGAAATTGCAATGCAAAGGCCCCAAAAAAATGACGCCAGTGCTTCAAAAAATGGCGCCCAGCAAGCGAGGTGGACGAGAAGGCCAGGCACGGAGGCTTCCAACAATTTACACCCCCCCCCATACAGAGAGCAGGCTTGGACACCCCCACAACCCCCCGCCGGGACCTGGAGCCCCCCCCCAAGGTATTCCCCATCACAGCGAGCCCCGCAAGGGGAGGAGGAAAAAAGGGGTGACAGAGGGAGTGAGGGGAGGGCAATAGAACCCCCTAACAACCCCCTTAGGAATGCTCAGCTGTTCCATCCCACCGAAGCAGAAGGAACCGTACTTACCCGTCCTGCGAGGACCTGCTGGTGCGTTCCTGACAGACCTACAACCGAGCAGTACGGAGGCTGCAGGGTGGAAGGTTATGTTCAGAGGGACCGCCCCCTGGGCGGCGCTGTTTCAACTCTGTTTAAAAAACATGTATGCATATCTAACATGTTCTGCCTAGTCCTCTCCTAATAGACGGAACATACCCAACTGTCAAGATTTGAAGGAGCTGTGTCTGTCCATGGACGAGAAGAGAAAAAAAATCCGTCAGGGGTTATTACCCTCCAATGTTATACTTTTAAGCTGCAATAGTCAGCAGACAGGGGTATTTACATACTGCGGTGAAGATGCTTTGTGCCCGCAGCAGTCTGCTGGAAAGTGGGTCGCAAGTTTATAAGGCTTCAATCTTCTAAATTTCAACACCAAATACCTGGCAGTACATTTTAGATGTGTGGTTTTCTTTAAAAAAAAATTGTTGATCAGAACATTTGATGATGCCATCACTGGGTCACCGAATTTTGATTGATAGCCCTTAGAAAAATTTAGTCCAGACCTGCTACTTGGAATAGATTTCCAGACATGTTTCTGTTGTTAATAAAAAATTAATTGCAATGACCTGGCTCCGGACAAAAGTGCAAGTGATCAGAGGTGCCCGCTTCCTCCCATCAATATTGAGGTTTATCCTTGCAGATACATTATGGCTTATATTCAGACTTGCTACAACTCACCTTGCCATCCATCCAATCCATAGCTTTCTTCAGTAGTCCAGTCAATGCACTGTCATCAGGATGTGTAATGAGGAAATCTACATCATGGCCCTGCTGCTTCCCCCTATGGTTTTCAAAAAACACAAACACAATGTTCATGTACATAGGGCAATTGTGGCATCTGTGCCATCTATTTGAAAACAGTTGAATAAGGATGAATTCATCTCATTTTCTTTCTACATAATATATGACTTCTGGTGTACTTAACAGGTTCAGATAAGACAAAAATCATATTATTTTAGTTATATGCAAACGCTGATAGAAAAAGGCAGAAGGATTTTTAGCCCATCTCTAGCCAACCCTCCCTCCTCCCCCTCATCTCATATTGGGATACCTGCCAGTATTAAAAGCAGAAACAAACAGAGCTGGGAAGTCAGACACAGAAATGTCGTTGGCAGTGTTCACTGATTGGATGAGTTAGAAATCATGTCGTCACTCACTGCCCTTCATCTACACCTCACCCAATCAGAGAACACTTGGCAAAGCATTCTCTGAATGGTGCCTGTGATGAGCAGCTGACCTCCTTTTCTTAGAATGCAGCAGCCCAGCCACTCAGCACAGGACCCAGAAACAAGTGGAGATCATTGGAGTAATGGTGTCTACTTCAGCGATTTCCAGCTTCAAGGGGCTCAGCCAGGTATGGTACATATACATAGCTACATGTGTCAAAGCTGGACAAATGTGACTATGCTAAATTAATTACAGGTATGGTATATTTTTAAAATACTGCAGCGGCAGTTTCCAGGGTTGTCTTGCCAGGTCCCACCTCTCCTTTATACCTGGCAGATTTCAACTACCGTATATACTCGAGTATAAGCCGAGTTTTTGAGCACATTTTTTGAGCTGAAAATGCCCCCCCTCGGCTTATACTCGAGTCACCTTTTTGCGCCTGATCTCCCGGATTTTGCGGACCCAGTACCGGCCGGCCATAGGTCCCCCGGACCCCAAACTTGGCACACATGTAGCCCCACTCTTCCTCTAAAAGTGTGCAAAGTTTGTTGTCCGGGGGACCTACGGCCGGGGAGCACCGATTTTTCAAACCCGGGCACCCCGCCCATAGACTCCCATGTTAAACGGTCATTTCTCTGATGAGTTTGGGGACCCGGTACCGGCCGGTCATAGGTCCTCTGGACCCGGAACATGGCACACATGTAGCCCCATGTCTCCTCTACAAGTGTGCAAAGTTTTTTGTCTGGGGGACGTACGGCCGGGGAGCACCAATTTTTCAAACCCGGGCACCCCTTCTATAGACTCCCATGTTAAACGTCAGTCTAGTCATGGGCACAGTGAGGCATGGGCACAGTGAGGCCAAGTGAGGCATGCAGATGGACACCCTAGGCTTATACTCGAGTCAATACGTTTTCCCATTTTTTTGTGGTAAAATTAGGTGCCTCGGCTTATATTCGGGTCGGCTTATACTCGAGTATATATGGTATTCTTGCTACATTTTTCTTAGCAAAGAATAAAGATCCAAAAATGCTAAATTAGACCTGCTAATAATGGTCAGGAAAGGGAGTGGAACCCTCTGATGGAGATTGTCACCAGGGATTAAAACACAATGTTTGACTCCTGCATCCATGGCAAACTTCAAGATTACCCCAATCTCATAATTTGGCATGCAGGAGACCGATAAGACTGCAGAATCCAAAATACTTACGCAGAGAACCTGTAAGGAAAGCAACATAGGCACCACCATGGTAGACCTGTTTTAACAATGCAAGCTTTGGGGTTGCAGTCCTGATGCTGGTTTTATCACTTAATAAATAACCAACAAGTTTAGCACCAGTGAAGGTTGGACTACTGTCTTGCATTGTCTTAAGTCAATAATTCACTAGGTGGTGAAAGCAGTAGACATTTGGCAGCTCGGAGTCTGCATCTTTTAAACAAGCAAGAATGTGTGAATTTCTATCCTGACATGTTCCCTTTATGCAGTTTTTCACATTTCACAACAAAAATAACAGACAACACAAGGCAAGCATTGGTGAATCACAGCACATACAAAAAACAAAACAGAGGGGCAACAAAGATAGGCTGCCCAAGTTCTCAGCTGTATCTACACACTACATAACCACTGTGCAAGATAAAGTATACCGTATTTATCGGCGTATAACACGCGCCGGCGTATAACACGCACCCCAAGTTTAGGAGGAAATTTTAGGGAAAAAAACTTTTAGCAGGGAAGTTTAAGGAAAAATAACTTACATTTAAATGCAGCCTTGTCAGTGTCCATTGCAGCCTTGTCACAGTGCAGCCTTGTCAGTGTCCATTGCAGCCTTGTCACAGTGCAGCCTTGTCAGTGTCCATTGCAGCCTTGCCCCAGAGTCGCCGTGCAGCCTTGCCCCAGAGTCGCCGTGCATCATTTTAAAATTGGCGCCAAGACTGTGCGGACGCCGCCGAGAACGCCGGGACTGGGCGGAGCCGCCGCCGAGATACACATAGCCGAGTGTACTCGGCTATACTCGGCTTTTCTCGGCTCCGCTCACAGTCACGCCAAGTCCTGCCCTATGATGGACATAACACAGGTCCAATGGCGGGACTGGGCGTGACTGTGAGCGGAGCCGAGAAAAGCCGAGTATAGCCGAGTACATTCGGCTATGTGTATCTCGCTCCGCTCCGCTCACAGTCAGCGGAGACAGCTCAGGGATGTCAGTATCGGCGTATAACACGCACCCACGATTTCCCCCTGATTTTCAGGGGAAAAAAGTGCGTGTTATACGCCGATAAATACGGCAACTAAAAGGCAAAACTTTTTTAGTTTTGGATGGAGTGGAGAGGGATTGGAACACTTGTCACTTTTTATTGCTGTCTGTGTCCCCATTCAAGAGATGCATCCTCTCCATCTGTCCAGTTTACAATGATCATTTAGCCTAGGTTCACATTGCAGCGATTTGAGATGTCAAACAGCACGCCAAATCGGCGGCTATTGCTGGCAATGGCACCGTCTGAATCAGTGCGACACCGCACCGATTCCCAGAAGTGATTTCTGTACTACTTTTTGCGACTTTGTGGGGTGATTTGTATAGACATCTGTGCAGGAACCCGCACAGATGTATCTGAAATCACCCCCGTACTCGGGACTGACAAGCGGGAATTAAATTGTGCGAGTTCAGCTAAACGCACACAATTTCAATCCCGCTGTCAGTGTGAACCTGGGCTGAAAGTTAAAAAAAAACAAACAAAAAATTTTGGGTTGTCCCCAAAAAAGTAGTAGGAGGGGAAAACTTTCGATGTGGACACTAGTTCTGGTGACCTGGGGGTCCCCAAGGAATTCTCTTAATTTGCCCAAGTTTTCCTCTTACTTCAAGCTTGGCTATGGAGCAGAAAGTGAAGGGAAATCTCTGCAATGGGGCACAATTGGAAGAAAAAAAATCTGACGGGGGTTATATCCCTCCCTTGCTTTATCCAAAATGAAAAATAAAAGTTTTGCCTATTGGTCTACTTTATTATTAGAGACCCAATTAGGTCCAATACCTGAACTTAAACCTAAAATGGTTCGAGCTCTTTGGTATCAACTCAACTTGCCATGTTTGGAAGGAGGAGGAGGAATTCTGCCTATGACCCAGAGAACACCATCCCCACCGTCAAACACAGAGGTGAAAACATTATGCTTTGGAGGGGTTTTTCTGCTAAGGGGACAGGACAACTTTACTGCATCAAAGGGAACGTTGAACGGGGCCATGTACTGTCAAAATCTTGGGTTAGAACCTCCTTCCCTCAGCCGGGGCATTGAAAATGGGTTATGGATGGATATTCCAGCATGACAATGACCCAAAACAACAAAAGAGTGGCTCAAAAAGAAGTACATCAAGGTCCTGGAGTGGCCTAGCCAGTCTCCAGACCTTAATCCCATAGAAATATGTGGAGGGAGTGGAAGGTTCGAGTTACCAAACGTCGGCCTCTAAACCTTAATGACTTGGAGAGGATCTGCAAAGAGCAGTGGCACAAAATCCCTCCTGAGATGTGTGCAAACCTGGTGGCCAACTGACCTCTGTGATCACTTAAAATAAACCTACCATTAAAATTATAAACTGATCATTTGTCAGTGGGCAAATGTACATATACATAGATACATATCTATCTCACACATACACACACCTCCATTTTTTAATCTAACATCTGACTTCCTGTTGTGTATACAGAGCAAAAAGTAAAAGGAAAATGTCTCCTATGGAAAAAAAAAAAAAAAGAAAATGGTGCTACTCTATCTAAAATGAAAAATAAAATAAAGACTTTAGATATACTTGAATAGAAAACCTATGCTGAGGAAAAAGAGGTTGCACACATCCCTTCTGTAAATACCAGTTCCCTGGTTCTGGTTGTCGTATAGATCCCCTGGCTTTAATAAATAACCAGAAAGGAAACAAAACATGTAAGCAAGTACACAGTCTTTTTTTCAAAGGATGAATTCACTTTTGGAACAGGTTACAAGTTCCACCCATCTGCAGTCTCTCTCCCTGTGACAGTGGGCCTTCTTCCTGCACCCGTTATGATTTGAAAACAGTGCGGTTGTGCGGGACTTTGCCCACACGGCTGTGACATTCATTCAGTTTCCTATGGATTAATGCCTACAAGTACCGTCATCCATTGCAGCTGATGGCTTGTAGTTTTCAATGTGCTGCGGGGACACTGGTGAGCATCCTCGTAGTCCATTGATCTTCCTGCTCTCGGGTAACAGCCTGCCTGTACAAGGTACGAGCAGACAGCTAACCTGAGAGTCTGCAGGATCCTTACATTTCACCCAGAATCTGACGATCATGGGTGAAATGCTCTGCAAGCTCCTTAGAAAAAATAAATAAATGCACATTTTTCTTTCCTGCAAAAAATATGTACATTTATAAAATAAAAAAAAGAGAAGGTGAACTTAGCCTTTGAAGGACAGAGGCAATTTTACCTAAAAGTATCATAGCCCATCAATCATGCCCTGGGCAGGCTGAGTTTAGTATTTACAAGGAACATTTAGAGGAGGAGGGCAGGAGGTTATAACTGCGCCTATGTTAAGAAGACATTGGGGTTAATTTCCTAAAAGAAGTAAAAACCTGTTATCTATGCAAATTGAATGTTCTCTTCAACCAACCAAGCATATGCTAGCAAAGATAATAGGATTTTTATAACAGCTTACCTGTAAAATCCTTTTCTTGGAGTACACCACGGGACACAGAGCTAGTCATTACATAATGGGTTAAGGGTCACCAGCGGTGATTGGACACTGGCACAACCAATGGAAGACAGTTCCCCTCCATATAACCCCTCCCATCAGGGAAGTACCTCAGTTTTGTAGCAAAGCAGTAAGGTTCCCATAAGAAGGGGGGGACCTCTGTGTCCCGTGGTGTACTCCAAGAAAAGGATTTTACAGGTAAGCTGTTATAAAAATCCTATTTTCTTTATCGTACACCACGGGACACAGAGCTAGTCATTACATAATGGGACGTCCCAGAGCAATGCTCATATGAAGGGGGGGAGACACAGATCAAAACAGGCCGCTTGCGGACCAGAAGCCCTATACTGCTGCCTGCAGCATACTTCGCCCAAAGGCGGAATCCTCATGTCCTTTCACATCTATTTGATAGAATTTGGAAAATGTATGGACTGAAGACCAAGTTGCAGCTTTACAGATCTGAGCCATCGAAGCCTGGTGGTGCACTGCCCATGAAGCACCTATCGCCCTGGTAGAGTGCGCCTTAACAGGAAAAGGAGGAGTCCTGTTCTTTAAACCATAAGCTTGAATAATTACTTGTCTAATCCACCTGGAAATGGTGGATTTTGATACCGCTTGGCCCTTCTTGGGTCCATCTGGTAAAATAAACAAAACATCTGTTTTACGTATCTGAGCGGTTGCTTGCAGATACACCTTTACCGCTCTCACTAGATCTAGAGAGTGTAATAATTTTTCCCCCGCCGTCCGCGGGTTTGGAAAAAAGGAAGGCAGAACAATGTCTTGATTCAAGTGAAAAGCCGACACCACCTTGGGTAGAAAAGCCGGATGGGGTCGTAGTACGATTTTGTCCTTGTGACAAATTAGATAAGGCTCTTTACAAGAAAGAGCTGCTAGCTCTGATACTCTCCTAGCAGAAGCTACAGCAATCAGAAAGGCCAACTTCCTACTCAATATAATTAAAGGAATATGGCGAATAGGTTCAAAAGGTTGCTTTTGCAACACTGACAATACCAAATTCAAATCCCATGGACACAAGGGAGTCCTAACTGGAGGATTTATCCTCAGTACCCCCTTAATGAATGTCCGAACTAGGGAGTGAGATGCCAATGGTCTCTGAAAGAAGACTGATAGAGCCGATATTTGCCCTTTGATGGTGCTAAGGGCTAAATTCATATCCACTCCTAACTGGCAAAAGCAAGAATCCTACTTATTTCATATTTCTGAGGATTCCAACATCTGGATTCACACCAGGAAACGTATGCTCTCCAGACTCTATGATAGATGAGTCTGGAGGCTGGCTTTCTAGCATTAATGAGCGTAGAAAGAGCCGGACCAGAGACCCCTCTCTTTTTAAAAATGTGGGTCTCAGCAGCCAGACCGTCAACTTTAGCCTTTGTAAGGAAGGGTGGAATACTGGACCCTGTGACAGCAGGTCGTGTCGAAGTGGAAACTTCCAGGGCCTTCCTATCGCCATTTTTATAATCTCGGCGTACCAAGGCCTCCTGGGCCAGTTTGGGGCCACTAGGATTACTGGTATTCCCTCCTCCTTGATCCTGCGAAGCAGTCTTTGTAGAAGAGGGATCGGAGGGAATGCATAGATCAGTGAGAACTGATTCCATGGAGTTATTAGAGCGTCTGTATTATTAGAGCGTCTGTCCCGTAGGCTAGAGGATCTCTTGTTCTGGACACAAAGTTGTCCAATTTCTTGTTGAACCTGGCAGCTAGCAGGTCTACATCTGGGTTTCCCCATCTCAGACATATGGTCTGAAAGATCTCGGGGTGAAGAGACCACTCTCCTGGTAGCAGCTGCTGACGACTCAGGTAGTCTGCTTGCCAATTTTCTATCCCTGGAATGAAGATTGCAGAAAGGCAAGGTACATGCTCTTCTGCCCATGCCAGGATCCGGTTCACCTCTCTTTGGGCTGCCCGACTGCGGGTGCCTCCTTGGTGATTGATGTAAGCTACTGCAGTAGCTTTGCGGATTGAACCCGAACTGGGTAGCCCTGTAACCTGTATGTCCAGGTTTTGAGGGCTAGATATACCGCCCGGATCTCTAGCACATTGATGGGCAGGATCCCCTGAGTCTTGGCCCAGGTCCCTGGGTAGAAGCCTCCTCGAATACTGCACCCCAGCCCGATAGGCTGGCATCCGTAGATACCACCTTCCAGGCCACTGGGAGGAAGGACTTTCCCTTCCGTAAATTCTTGGCTTCTAGCCACCAATCGAAGCTGTGGCGTACTTGTGAGGACAGGCGCATGGGTATATCCAGAGCTTGGCTCTTCCTGTTCCAGGAAGCTAAAATATTGCCTTGAAGTAGTCTCGAATGAAACTGGGCGTAAGGGACCGCCTCGAAGGAGGCTACCATCTTTCCCAATAGTCTTATGCAAAGGCGAATAGACGGCCTCTTGTTTGCTTTGACCTTGTGGATCAGGTCTTTCAGAGACTGTATCTTCGGTTCTGGCAGGTATACCCCGTTTTGGGCTGTATCTATGATCATGCCCAGGTACACTATCCTTCTTTGGGCCTGGAGAGAGGATTTTTGTAAGTTTATAATCCATCCTAAATGCTCCAGGTATCCTACTGTAGTGTGTACAGCGTGACCCAATCCGTCCTTTGACTGATCTATTACTAGTAGATCGTCCAGATAGGCTGTTACCGCAATGCCCCGTGTTCTTAGGTTTGCTAACAGAGGAGCTAGCACCTTTGTGAATACTATGGGCGCGGTGGCTACACCAAACGGCAGAGCCACAAATTGAAAGTGGCGATCTTCTACCGCAAACCTTAGGAATCTTTGGTGAGCGGGGAGGATGGGTATGTGTAAATGTGCGTCCTTGATATCTATGGGCGCCATGAATTTTCCGCCCTTTAAAGTGGCGGCCACGGATCGGATCGTTTCCATTCGAAAATGGCGATCGTTCAGGACCCGATTTAGGGATTTTAGATCCAGGATGGGTCTGACATCTCCATTTGGCTTTGGAATCACAAAGAGGTTTGAGTAAAAACCTGAACCTCGCTCTTTTTGGGGTACGTCTGTAACTACCCCTTGAGCCATTAAGTGATTCAAACCTTTGAAGAAGGATTCTCTTTTTTGTGGATCCTTGGAGAGTCTTGAACCTCGGAATTGAGAAGGTGGGATCTCTCGAAATTCCAGTTTGTACCGAGGATATTGTGGATACTACCCAATTGTCCTGGATTTCTGACCACCAAGTCGCTCAGAACTGACAAAGCCTTCCTCCCACTCGGCCGAGCGGGGGCGCCCCTTCACTGAGAGGCTTTGGGGGCTTGCTTATTAGCTCTTGCACCCCACGGCTTCTTGTTCTTCTGAGCTTGCCCCTTGGCTTTTGTGGGCGGCTAAAACAGGCCGCCGCCACTGGTTGGAGTCAGATTTCCCGGGAGCTGGGGAGAGAGAGCGTTTAAAACAAGATCTCTTGTTTTTCTTTCTCTCAGGTAAAAGTCGTTTTACCACTTGATATCTTCTGTATATATTTCTCTAAATCTTCCCCAAATAAGCGTTCGCCATGGAACGGGAACCTGCCAACAGCTTTTTGCATGGGGTCTCCGCTGACCAATGCTTAAGCCAAAGTACTCTGCGCATCTGTACCAGCTGGAGTGTAAGGCGTGATGCCTGTATGATAGAATCTCTCATGGCATCCACTGTGAAGCATAAGGCTTTAGGCAAATTTTCCCAATTTCTAGCCTGCTCTGAAGGCAGTTCCTTCAGCCCCTGCTTTACCTGTTGGCTGATGACCTGACACATACCGACTGCTGCTACTGCAGGTTGGGTAATTGAGCCGGCCAAAAAGGAAGGAGGATTTCAACTTCCTCTCAGAAGGATCTTTTAAACCCTTGTACATTATCCACCGGACATGTCAGGTTTTTATTTACACAAGAAATAGCCGCAACTACCGCAGGCAGGCTTCATTTCTTAAAAAAATTTTTCCCCCATAGGATAAAGGATGTTAAACCTTTTTGGAGGTGAGAAACGCTTATCTGGATGTTGCCAGTTTGCGTATATTAGATCCTCTAGTAACGGATGAACCGGGAAGGAGCATGCACCTTGCAGGGATCTTAATGACCCTAGGGAGGAGACAGGTAATTCCGTTACCTCCGCAGAGGTTAACTTAAATGCACTGCTATAGCATTGTACCTGTGACCTTAAAATCTGGCTCCTCATCCTCTGCTGATGTAGCCTCCTCCTCCTCATCCTCCTCCCTCAGGTACTTCTGAAGGGAGGTCCAATACTGGAAGAAACCTGCTTCGCTTATTGTCCCTTTTTAGAGGACTTAGCGATTAAGGTAGCAACTTTTTTCCTCCAGATTATTTAGGGCAGCTGATAAAGTGTCCTCAGTGACATATACAGGCCCAGGCTTCACTGGGGAAGCCGCCATACCTGACAGAGGTAATGGCTCATCCTGAACAGGTGCATTTAGCAACACAGGAGAGAAAGGTACCGAGTCAGCACAGTTAGAGCCTCCTCTCAGGCGGTGGTGCTTTCTTATCTCTTTTTGTCCGTATTACTTCCCCTGGAAGGCTTACTGTTTAGACAAAATACAAGGTACCTAAATGCATATACTACCGTGTTTAGTTTAGCAAATACATTAAGTATGCAACTTTTAACACATAACTATGCATAACATGGATGTCTTCTAGGAAGTACCCAATCCAACCACATGGAGTCTTACGTCCCTGTATAGCTGCTGTGTTTCTCTGCCAGGAACAAGAGAACTAACGAGCTTGCTTGCTGCTGCAGTGCTTCTCACACTGACAGTCTTTTAAATTTGGCGCCGTTTCTGTGCCTGCGCGCGCCACGTGCCCGCGCACGCCTTCGCCCCCCCCCTCCGATAAAGCGCGCTCCCGCGCGCGCGCGCGCGCGGCCCTTAGCGCTATGGCGGTGGCCATAGTGAAAGAGGACTCTCATCAGCCCTTGTTCCCACTTACCTGCATCTGCAGGTGTCTGGTCGGCCACCGAAAGGAGGATCGGGGTGCCCCAGCAAGCTCAGCAGCGGAGGTGACGAGCAGTGTACTTCGCCGAAGCCGACACTGAACAGAGTGAGGTGAGTATATTCAGCTCTTTACTCCCCCCAGTGGTGGAAAAAAAGAAGACATCCACTTTTTGAAAAAGGTCCCAACCTAGTTATGGACCTTCTAATCTCACCTTATCCACGCCGCAGGTTTTTCTGCTGAAAGATTTCAGACAGATACCAAACTTCACCCTTCACGGTGGGCTATGTGTGCCAACCTTCAGGGATATGGGTTCCTATTTAAAGGATACCTCTCCCCTGGGCCTTGTACAAGACTCTTACCAGGACTTCATAGCGAAATAGCGAAAGTGCTGGATCTTAGAGCCCAGTCCTCCGAAGAGAGACATTACAGGCGACGCCTCATGGATGAAGCCCGGATCCCATCCAGATTCAGCTCATTTGTAGGCGTCTTGGATGGATCCGAAAGCATAGCTCTTTTACCCCCAGAGGGTCTCTTTGGTAGAGCTTTCCTTTAGCACCTCCTAACGCGTCCAACACCTTTCGACACTGGCGAAAAAACTGAGGTACTTCCCTGATGGGAGGGGTTATATGGAGGGGAACTGTCTTCCATTGGTTGTGCCAGTGTCCAATCACCGCTGGTGACCCTTAACCCATTATGTAATGACTAGCTCTGTGTCCCGTGGTGTACGATAAAGAAAGTTATTTTTTTAATTATTTACCTTTCACATTTAAAGTTAGCACAGGTTCAGTTTACCAACATTCACCTTCCCATGCGAACCTGAGGAATTTTTGGTTCCTTTTTTGAACCTCATCATAATCTTAACGGCAGCACTATGTATGCTTCTGTGGAACTCTGTTATAAACAAAAAATTAATTTGTCATACCTGCAAAAGCCACCAGTCATTGTAATCTGGATGTCGGGGACAAATGTCTGCAGGGCTTCTCTTATCACACGTTGTACGCGGTCAGCCTCCTCGCGTGTTACAGGAACTTGCAAGTCTGTGTAATGTTCCAGCCCTAAGTAGGGAAACTACTAAATATTAGGCCTCATGCACACTGGACGTTTTTTGGATGTTTTTACAGCTACTGTTTTTGGCGTCAGACATTTTTTTTTCACAGTCAATAAACTCCCCATCATGTTATCCTAGGTGTCCACAGACTGCCATCAACTGTTTTTGGCTGAGGCGTTTTTTGGCTGTAAAAAAAAAAAAAAAAAAATCCAAAACCAGTGGGTTCCAAGAGGATTTTTTCAGCTGTAAAAACGCTCCAACGTCAAAAAACGCAGATAAACGCTCAAAAACACAGCTCACCAGCATGTAACGTTTTTGATCCATTGGGGGAAAAAAAAAAAAAACGCCAATAAGCGCTAAAACCGCTATTGCAAAAACGCTGAAAAACTCACTGCAAAGCTACTGCCGTTAATATAACGTTATTTTAACGTCCAGTGTACATGAGGCCTAAAAGGACAGCGATCTGTTCTCTTATCACCATTTCTCTTGCTCTTACCTGCTCTCTGTTTTGCTGTCAGTGTGACTTTCGGGTCTTTCAGGTCATCCAGTTTCCGCATGCCATCTTTGTACCATCGTTCTGCTGTTCTTACCCCGACTCCAAAAATGCTGGTGAACCGCTAAGAAGAAAGAGGAAAGTACCCAAGTAACAAAGCAAGCCAAACAAGATGCTTTTGTAAATACAATGTACAACATCTAAAGTGTTTTTTAGGGACACTTAAAGCTGAACTTGGACCTTACCTTCAAGCAATATTAAACCCAAAAACTAAAAATGTAATATATGGCAGCTTAATAATCATTAGATGTGATGGAGGAACCAGTTTTAATTTTTTTGGCTTTTTTCTCTGTTTTCACCTGGTAATCTTGTATTGGAGTGCCTCCACTCTGGATGAAGGAGCACAGGGGACACATTTGGACAGCAGAATTGTCAGTCTGGGGGGGAGGAATATGTTAGATGTACTAGGAGATTTAAATACACTAACAAATTCAAGCCAAGCTCACTTAACACTTTATAAGCAGCTACAGCAAAACAGTTTTTTTTTCCCTTTTCTGGATAAAGGTTTTATATAAACGATGATCATTGTAAGCACCCCTGCTAGTATTAAATCGTTTTCTCGTCTTTGTAGCCGAAACACTCTGCTGGAAAGCTGGTTCTTTTAAAGCGGAGTTCCACGCGCCCCCCAGCAAAAAACATACTGTAGCTGCTGACATTTAATATTAGGACACTTACCTGTCCTGGAATCCAGCGATGTCAGCACCACAACTGATGCTTCCATCGGCTCTCGGGTGCTGTCGCTGCGATTTGTGGTAAGGGAAACCGGCAGTGAAGCCTTCCCTACTACGCATGCACGAAGAGTGCTGCGCTTTCTGAATGGCCCGCCGGAAGGGAAGGAGGAGGGGGGCCCAGAGTCCGAGTGATTTCAGAAGTGGGAACAGGTACCCCTCCCCCCGTAGGGGCCAAATGTGGATCACCAGATGAAAATAGAAGAAAGCCTAAAAAAGAACATGAATACAGTTATCAAATCGAAGAATTGGTAAGCTGCAATATAATGAAGGTTTGCTTTTGGGTTTGATACCACTCTGTCTTGCACAGCTGTACTGGCATACTGAAATCGCTCAGCCCGATTTCATTGCACAATGTGAGCCTCCCACAGTGTGCATTGGAAGCTGCAGCAAGTCACTCAGAGACCGCCTCATTACCCGGCTGGAGAACATCAGCATCATCTAGCCCTTTCCTCCCCAGCCTTATTGTCCCTGTCCTCTTCATTTATTGGTTTCAGTTCATTCAATTAGGGAAGCCAAACATCACATGTGGGAGTTGCCCAAGGTGGTCTTAATGCAAATTGATCTTGCCTAGAACACCTACTCCACCAAACTAACATTCATCAAGACATTATATTTGCACAACTCTGCTGAAGAACTAGCTCATTGATTACATTATTTTTGGGGTGAGGGCTCTGGATAGGAGTATAAAGGCAGAGTGCAGTGATGTTTTCAGGAAACCATGTACACCATCTTGCCGGTTCTCTCTACCGGCCATCATCTACCTTTATTGCACAGAGAAGCATAAATGGTGTCACTGACTCAAAAATAAGCTGTGTTATAAAAAAATAAAAGTTTTATTTAAAAATGTTATGAGCATGTTAAGGGGGTAATAAGGAGCCAGGGAAGACAAACTTTAACTAGAATAAACTTAAAAAGGAAAAAGTACAGCCAAAGCTCATTTAGCTGTACTTCTATGAATCACAGGAGTGCAGTTCGTTCTGCAGTGACCGACAGTCATGGAGCACTGAGAACTGAGCAATCGGCATGGTTTGATCACTCGGTTCTTATTCTTAGAGCCAGGGGGAACTATGCTGCATTCAACTAGGTAAGTAAGATTTCTAAAAAAAAAAAAAAAAAAAATTCTCTTTTAAGCTTTTGGCTCCATGCACACGGGACGCTCAAAAAAGTCGTTCTGAACGTCGGATTGCTGGCAGGAAAACACTGCTTTAAAAACATGATTTTATCAGCGTTTTGCATTGCCGTCAATGCCTGTTTAGCCACGGTAGCCTTTAGCTGCGTTTCTCTGCCTCTATTCAAAATCAATGGTTCCCTATGGGAGCCCATTGATTTGAATAGAAGTCGCACCAGAAGTCGGATCATCATGGTGTGAATTGTGTGCCAAGGATGAAGGGGAACCCTGCCAAAATGAAATTTTTTTTATTTGTGTGGGGTTCCCCCCCTCGGACGTTACCAGACCCTCCTTCTGCCCTCTCCGGCCTCTTCCGCTCTTTTGCTAGCTCTTGCCCGGTCTTCTTCATGGTCTTTTTCCCTCTCCCGATGTTGACTGAAAGCTCTCTCCCGCTGTAATGCCGTGCGCGCGGTTCGCAACGACTTATATTGCCATGGGGCAGGGGCCACCTGCTGATGTCATCTGGAGGCCCCGCCTCCTTGTGACGTCATCGTCCCATCATGCCTCAGGTAGCGACGTCACAAGGAGGTGGGGCCTCCAGATGACGTCAGCGGTGGCCCCGCCCCATGCCAATATAAGTCGTTGCACACCGCGCACTACAGCGGAAGAGAGCGTCGACATCAAAAGAAGAGAAGAGGGAAGAAGACAACAGAGAAGACCGGGCAAGAGTTAGCAAAAGAGCGGGCAAAGAAGAGCAGAAGAAAGCGGAGGAGACCCGGAAGAAGACACCGGACAGCGGGAGAAGCGTAGAAGAGGCTGGAGAGGGAAGAAGAAGTCGGAAGAGACCCCGGAGCTGCTTAATAAATTAATTACTTTAAAAACCTGTGTAGTGCGTTTTATTTTTTGACACTTTTTTTTTTAGGTGAATGGGCCCATACTCATTCACAAAGGGCGGGGGGCCGGGATCTGTGGCTCCCAGATTCCGATAAGCCCCCCGACCGTAGACCTGGACAACCAATGGCCAGGGTCATCGGGAAGAGGCCCTTGTCCTCATCAACATGGGGACAAGGTGCTTTGAGTGGGGGGCGCAGAGGCCCCCCTGCTCCAAAGCACCCACCCCCCATGTTGAGGGCATGTGGCCTGGTATGGTCCAGGAGGGGGGGTGGGCGCTCGCTTGTCCCCCACCATCCTGACCTGCCGGGCTGCGTGCTCGGATAAGGGTTTGGTACGGATTTTGGGGGGACACCACGCCATTTTTTTTGGCGTGTGGGTTCCACTTAAAATCCATTCCAGATTTCATCCTCAGCACACAAGTCGCACTGCAAGTCGGATCATGATGACCTGACTTCTATTCAAATCAATGGGCTCCCATAGGGAACCACTGATTTTGAATAGAGGAAGAGAAACGCCCAACGAGGCTTAAACACT
This sequence comes from Rana muscosa, assembly GCA_029206835.1. Lineage (NCBI taxonomy): Eukaryota > Metazoa > Chordata > Amphibia > Anura > Ranidae > Rana > Rana muscosa. The sequence continues at coordinate 234,017,057 of CM055118.1, forward strand.
CTTTTTCAGCGTTAACCCTCGTTTAACACCTTTTACCGGCTTCTAGCTTTTCCAGGACTGCTCTTGAACGCAATTTTAGGGCGTTAAGACAACAGCCCAGAAACTCTCCTGCCGATAAACGTCCATGTGTGCATGAACACATAGGATAACAGAGGGCAGTTTATGGGCTGTTAAAAAAAAAAAAAAAAACGCCCAAACTCCCAAAAATACGTTTATGAGCTTCAGTGTGCATGGAGCCTTAAATCACAAATGTGCTTTGGATGTGTACCGCTTATCACAACAAAATTGAGTGGGCAGGCTGGGGCTGATTTATAATTATTGAAAATCAAGTGTCTGTGTAGCCCACAGTAATCTGTTCCCATTGTGCAACTTACACAATATTATAGCCAACATATTTCTCCCTATAACAAGGACAGTATGTGCAGGAGAAGATTTTGTTGTTGGTATAAGGGTGGCCAGTACTGTATATGTGCATAGGTTTAATATTTCCCACCAATACAAACAACAATGGTACACACACACCTCCATGCATTGGTAATGCTCACTGGCTTTGAGCTCTTCAGTTTCTCTACACAATCCATCTTCCATTATTTCCTGCACAAAAAAAAAAAATCTATACTAAGTTTTACACGTATATATGCCAATGAAAAAGCAACACTTTTTTGGATATTCTAATAACCAGCTCACGCTTTTCATGTCCGTTTAGCTATGAGTCATTGCTTTTTAATGTCGGGTTAAAAACACCAAAAGTTGGGAAGTATCAGAAACCAAAAGAATGAGACAAACTACCATAAGAACAAACCACCAACAATCTGTCTAAATATTGAGAGAAAACAAATGTATTTGAAGCCCATGAACTGTGAGATGTTAGTTGTACAGCCTGGAAGGCCTCAAAATTATTTCCCTTTCAGGTCCATGGGTTAAGCAGAGATAGCAGAAAGTTTGAACACTGAAGAGATAAAATCTATAGTCCGATACCCATCTCCCAGCAATGGCATTTAAGATTGTGCTGTTAACATTCGGTCATGGACCAGTCGTGTGAAACTCTAGGCTTCCTCCAGAGATATGTAGAGGTTTGTTAAGAAATTTTGCAATTTTTCATACCAATGATCTTTTTAACCATCTGTAAAAGGGGCATTTCTTCTCACGACCTTCCAATGTAAGGAGTAATCTTCTGCAATGACCACCAATGTGAGGAACATTTTCTCACTGACCCCTAGTAAAGGACGCCCTTTTCAAAATGACCATCAATGTATTGGGGTATTGCTTCACTGACCATCAACACTATAGGGAACACTACAACTTTCACGCTCTGCCTTTCTTTTCTGGTAATTCGTATTAGTTTCATTTTATTAATATTACTTACAATAAATGGTTTTCAAATCAGGCAGCCCTAGCTGTCAAATATGCCAAGTACATGACTTATTCTTTTCAAAGCTGTTAAAAAGGTTTAGAAAGACTGGTTTAGCTGCGTTTCTGAAAAGCTATGGATATTTTTTCTACTACTTTTCTTTTGCGGCCTAACTCCTTTGTTGTAAAAGATCTGTTATAACTAGCACATATAAGTGAATGAGTCAGAGGAGTCACTCAATTCAATGACAGCTGCAGCATCTGAATAGAGAGAACGTCTGCTGTGCGCTCTGTTTAGAGCGCCCATTGGGCACAATTGGATGGTTTTTACTTTAATGCATTAAGGTAAAAAACCTTTTGAGTTTAGAACCATTTTAAAAATTTGTAAAACAAAAGATGGCTGAAAAGCAAAAGTAAAATAGACCACGAGACAATTATAGATTTCATTTAGGTAGATCACATAAATCATATTAAAAGGAAGACTATTGGAAATGACCAGGGTTATAACAACTCACCTAGCACTACACTTGCAAGACCAAATCATAATTTCATTAGAACACAACTTACACAACCTAAGAGACAGAATAGGTTTGAACAGGGGAGATTAGATTTATAAATGGTGGAATACCAATAATAAGTAATTTCCATGTTGGCAAAAGTAACCAAATTCTGGTCAACATTGTACAGAACATGTGGATTCAGATTTTTAAGGGGAACAGCTCCACATTTTTTCCAGTTTTCTTCAATCATCTCAGTAATGTCTTAATTGCCAACATCTTAATGATCTACAGATACCTGGATGACGGACTTGCAGTGCCCACCACACCACGGCAGATCCTCAGCTTCGTCTACAGACTGTAGTTTGTAAGGCAGGGACTTCAGTGTGGATGCTGCTCTGGTGAAACCAAGATATCGAACCTCTGAACCTTGGAAAAAAGCTGCTTGTGCCAAAATCTCCAGGGCATCCTTAAAATTGTGAAAAAATGTTAAAGCTATAAAAAAACAAAAAACTTTTGTTCCTAAACTACATGAGAACACAGTAGTCATGTTAAGAAGGAGCAATGAAGGTCTACATTAAAATGTATGTAAAACCAAAAATTATTTGTTTTACTATGCAGGCTGGAGTCAAATCTGCAGCAGTGAGGGGCAGTGCCTCAAATTGTTACAATGCATGGCACTGTTTACCTTTTTTTTTACTTTATTGGAATGTCACATGTAATGCCCCATACACACGATCATTTTTCATGCCATTTTTTAAACCGACGTTTTTCTTGTCGTTTTTTTTCATGTTTCCTCTCAAGCCTGTCTTGCGTACACACCATCATAAAAAAAAAAACGCTTGAGCAAAGCGCAGTGACGTACAGCACGTACGACGGCACTATAAAGGGGAAGTTCCGTTCGAATGGCGCCACCCTTCATGTTAGTAAAGTTTGTTGAGCGACGATTAGCGCTTTTCAGCCTTGTGCTTTTCAGTCCGTTACTGTGTGATGAATGTGCTATCTCCATTACGAACGCTAGTTTTACCAGAACGAGCGCTCCCGTCTCATACTCGATTCTGAGCATGCGCGTTTTTTTTCACGTCGTTAAAGCATACACACGATCGTTTTTCACGTCGTTAAAAAAAAACAACATGAAAAACGACGTGAAAAAATAGAGCATGTTCGAAATTTTTAATGGCCGTTTTTCACGTCTTTAAAAATGCTCTGGAGCATACACACGATCGGTTTTAATGCCCATTTTTAAAAATGGCATTTTTAACGGCATGAAAAACGATCGTGTGTATGGGGCATAAGATTTACGGCAATTCATTCCTATACACTGCAGCAGAGTTGTGTTGCATTGACTGATGTCAAGTTCAAGTGAGCTGCGGTGTATTGCAGAAAAGTGCAGCGCTTCTGCATTTTTACACCACATCTCACCTCAAGGCAGCATTGTGGTATAAACAGGGCACAATTATTTTCTATGTGCCCTAGCAGTGATCCTGTGTTGGGCTGTGCAGACTAACGTAAGTCAACGCACATGGTGTGGCCAAGCCTTAAAACATCAAGGACACCATGCTAATGAATTTCTGCTTTTGCTCCTTCCGTTTGATTAGGGGTGTAAAAAAAAAAAAAAAAACACACACCACACAGGGATCAAGAAATATACTGTATATCCAAATAATTAAAAGAGGAGCAGGGCCAAAGCCCCATTGGTCCTACTCACAGGCGTGCACTTAGTTCTGCACTCCTGTGACCCGTATTCAGCCAACAACGGGCAGAAGTCTGCTGTCGGTAATGTCACTGAGCTAGTGCAGGCTCTGAGGAGACCCCAACTTTAATGTGAGGATCCACCCACATGCCTGGACTAGTAGCTGGCTTAGCCTCTCAGTGCGCCACTGAAAGCCTGAGCCAGCTGCTCCCGCCCCCTCCACAGCCCAGCTATCCAGTGAGAGCTGGAAGGGCAGAACCAGGAGCTGGTGACTGACAGTCACAGGCTCACTGAAGACCAAGAACTGAATGGTCTTTGATCCCTCAGTTCTCAACCTTAAGGCCCGTACGCATGATCGGATATTCCGACAATTGTCCGATGGACATGTTTTGTCAGATAATCTGACCGTCAGTATGCTCCATCGGACAATTGTTGTCGGAATTTCTGACAACAAATGTTGGATGGTCATGCTCTCAAATTGTCCGACAACAAATGTGTTCCGTCGATTTTCCGATCATTTGTACAACAGTCAGTCAGACTAAAATCCAAAGTACAAACACGCATGCTCCGAACCAATGCTAACCATCAGACAACATTAGCAGAAGTTGCCCAAAGAGTGGCGCTAAAGAGCTGAAAAACAACGTAGCTTCGTGAATGTTAGCTGAAAATGTTCTGCCGTCTGTATGCAGAACAAGTCCACGGACAATGCCCTTTGGACAAAAATCCACGGATTTGTCCGATGGAAGTCCGATAGTGAGGCTTTAGAGGCGGCGGGGGACAGAGTGAGTGACCTAGTAATGTGTGTTTGTTTTTTTTAAAATACCAAACAACTTCTACTTTAAAGAACATTTACATAGCACTAGAGAAACCTATTATGGAACTACTAATTCTATTCACAAACCACAGCTATATGCAAAAAACTAAACATTCACCATTCAGGAAAACATATTGACTGACAGAGCGGACCTCTCCCTTCTGAAAACATTTTTAATTACTTTGAGACCGGCAAGGTACAAACATGCAGCCAGCAAAGTCTCACAACCAAATCTTCACACTTGTTCCAAGTGAGTGACTCAAATTAGAGTCTCTATCAGCTTTACAGCTAGCATTTTCAGAAAAGATGAGTGTTGGCAGCCTACATATTTCTCAACTCTTTTTCTAAATTATGTTCTCTGTAATTCTCTTCAGCCAGGTTTCAAAGAGCTCCTGAAATGTGGTGCGATTCTGCTTCTTAAAGCAGATGCTGTGCAACTTTATCTCCCTGCTTAATGTGTCACCAGATCAAAAATTACAAAACGCAAATAAAATAGCTGCAATAAACTAATAATAACACAATGGGGAATATTTACTAAAGCTGGAGCACTCAATCTGGTGCAGCTGTGCATGGTAGCCAATCAGCTTCTTCTATTAAAGGGGTTGTAAAGGTTTGTTTTTTATTTTCTAAATAGGTTCCTTTAAGCTAGTGCACTGTTGGTTCACTTACCTTTTCCTTAGATTTCCCTTCTAAATATTTTTTTTCTTTGTTTTCTTTTTCTGAATTTCTCACTTCCTGTTCCTCCTCAGTAAGCTGTTCTGGCTGACTCCACACCACTCGGATGATGGTGTGAAGTTTAGTGAGGAGAAACAGGAAGTGAGAAATTCAGACAAAGAAAAAAAAAATTTAGAAGGTAAATCAAAGGAAAAGGTAAGTGAATCAACAGTGCACTAGCTTAACCACTTAACGACCGCCCACTGTAAATATACGTCGGCAGAATGGCACCGACAGGCAGAATCACGTATATCTACGTGACTGCCTTTGTATAGTTGGGGGGTCCCATCGGACCCCCCTTCTTTACAGTGAGCGGCCGTTATTCGTTTGGGAGCGATCAGGGATGAGGGGACAGCCGTTCGATTCCGGCCACCCCCTCTCGATCGCTCCCGGCGAATGAGAGAGCTTCCCTGCCTGTGTAATGTTTACACAGGCAGAGGAAGTGATGTCATCTCTCCTGCGGCGCTCACATATACCGAGCGCCGCACAGGAGAAGATGCAGGTTAGTGCACAAAACACTACACTGACACCAGGACACATAGGCACATAAATCGCCCCCCCCCCCCCAGACACCCCCAGTCACAGTGTCACTGATTGCAGTGACCATTTATTTACTGATCACTGCAATCAGTGACATTTGTGACTGTAAAAGTGTCACTAAACTTAGTTTTAGGTCCAGTGTAGCCCCCTAACCCCCCCCCCTAATAAAGGTTTAACCCCCTGATCGCCCCCAGATAACCCTTTCACCCCCTAGCACTGCCGTCGCTAAGCGATCATTTTTCTGATCGCTGTCTTAGCGTCGGTGATGCCGATCGGTAGCCAGTTATTTTTTTTAGGTTCGCCGCAGGTTTTTATAGCGTCGGGTACCCCCATATGTTACCTAATAAAGGTTTAACCCCCTTGATCGCCCCCTAGGTAACCCTTTCACCCCCTATCACCACTGTCGCTAAGCGATCGTTTTTCTGATCGCTGTCTTAGTGTCGGTGATGCCGATAGGTAGCCAGTAATTTTTTTTTAGGTTCGCCGTCAGGTTTTTATATAGCGTCAGGTACCCCCATATATTACCTAATAAAGGTTTTAACCCCCTAATTGCCCCTAGTTAACCCTTTCACCAGTAATCACCATATAAGTGTTACGGGTGACGCTGGTTAGTTTGCTTTTTGCAGTGTCAGGGCACCCGCCGTATATAACCCAATAAAGGTTTAACCCCCTGATCGCCCGGCGGGTGATATCAATTAGGTTTTAGCGTCAGAGAGGGTCTGCGTCACACCCCAGGCAGCGTCAGGTTAGTGCCAGTAACGCTAACACCCACGCGTGAAGCATACACCCCCCTTAGTGGTATAGTATCTGAACAGATCAATATCTGATCTGATCAGATCTATACTAGCGTCCCCAGCAGTTTAGGGTTCCCAAAAACGCAGTGTTAGCGGGATCAGCCCAGATACTTGCTAGCACCTGCGTTTTGCCCCTCCGTCCAGCCCAGGCCACCCAAGTGCAGTATCGATCGATCACTGTCACTTGCAAAACACAACACACATAACTGCAGCGTTCGCAGAGACAGGCCTGATCCCTGCGACTCCAGTGCTGTAGGAGGTGATTTCACCACCACAGTTAAAAAAAAAAAAAGCATATATGCCGAAGCATGGGGGCAGCAGGGGCGGAGGAGCGATTTTGCTCCTAATGCCACGTACATACGGTCGAAATTCCGACGGAGGCTTGCCCGTGGAAAAGTCTGACCATGTGTACGCGGCATAACTTTTGCGGGAAGATGCCCCCATGCTTCGGCATATATAAATGGTGCATGTATGCCCATCATTAGAAGTGGGTGGATGAAGGGCGGTATTCTAATGGTGGGCATACCCACCGATCAATCTTTTTTTTTCGTTCAGCCAACAGGCTGCATGAAAAAAAAGATTACAATACATGTCCAACAAGGACCAGCAACGTACTGGTATGTTGCTGGACTTTGAATGTTTATACCAGAATGATGCCTGCGGGTTTAGGTATCATCTTGGTATCATTCTTTTCAGCCAGCGGCCGGCTTTCATGTAAAAGCAATCCTAGTGGCTAATTAGCCTCTGGACTGCTTTTACAAGCAGTGGGAGGGAATGTCCCCCCCCCCCCCCGGATATAAAAAGCGCCATTGGGAAATTGGGAAAGCATTTTATCACACCGATCTTGGTGTGGTCAGATGCTCTGAGGGCAGAGGAAAGATCTAGGGTCTAATAGACCCCAGTTTTTTCAAAAAAAAGAGTACCTGTCACTACCTATTGCTATCATAGGGGATATTTACATTCCCTGAGATAACAATAAAAATAAAAATAAATAAATAAATATGGAAGCAACAGTTTAAAAATAAAATAAAAAAGCAAAAATTAATAATAAAAAAAAGCACCCCTGTCCTGCCCTGCTCTTGCCCAATGGCGAACGCAAGCGTCGGTCTGGCGTCATATGTAAACAGCAATTGCACCATGCATGTGAGGTATCACCGCGAAGGTCAGATCGAGGGCAGTAATTTTAGCAGTAGACTCCTCTGTAAATCTAACGGCGTAACCTGTAAAGGCTTTTAAAAATGTATGTAGTTTGTCGCCAATGCGCGTTTGTGCGAAATTTTAAAGCTTGTCGTGTTTGGTATCTATCTACTCGGCCTAAGATCATCTTTTTTATTTCATCAAACATTTGGGCAATATAGTGTGTTTTAGTGCATTAAAATTAAAAAAAAGTGTATTTTTTTCCCCAAAAAATGCGTTTGAAAAATCGCTGCGCAAATCCTGTGTAGAAAAAAAAAATGCAACACCCACCATTTTAATCTGTAGGGCCTTTGCTTTAAAATATATATATATATATAATGTTTGGGGTTTCAACATAATTTTCTTGCAAAAAATAAATAAAAAAAAAACAAACCTTTACAACCCCTTTAAGCTTTGACAATAAAACCCAGAAGCTGATTGGTTTCTATGCAGAACTGCACCAGATTGTGCACTCTCCAGATTTAGTAAATAACCTCCTATGGGTTGGCTTTACTAAAAAGGTAATAAAGACTGTTCACTTTGAAATAAAAATAGCTTGAGCATTGACATTACCATCAACCAATCATGACATAACAAAAAAAAAAAAAAAATTTTTATTAAGCACTTCAGCCCCGGAAGATTTTACCCCCTTCCTGACCAGAGCGCTTTTTACAATTTGGCACTGCGTCGCTTTAACTGACAATTGCACTGGCCGTGCGAAGCTGTACCGAAACAAAAATTTGCGTCCTTTTTTTCCCACAAATAGAGCTTTTTTTTGGTGGTATTTGATCACCTATGCGGTTTTTCTTTTTTGCGCTATAAACAAAAAGCGTCAATTTTTAAAAAAATAAAAAACAATATTTTTTACTTTTTGCTATAATAAATATCCCCAAAATAAAAAATAAATTTCTTCATCAGTTTAGGCCAATATATATTCTACTTTTTTTTATTTTACCGAAAATATTGCAATAAGCGTATATTGATTGGTCTGCACAAAAGATATAGCGTTTTTTTTTTACTAGTAAAGGCGGTGATCTGCGATTTTTAGCGGTACTGCGACAGACAGATCGGAGACTTGACACTTTTTTGGGACCATTGGCATTTATACAGCGACCAGTGCTATAAAAATGCACTGATTACTATGTACTGTAAATGTCACTGGCAGGGAAGGGTTAAAACTAGGGGGCGAGAGGTTAATGGTGTGTTCCCTCCGTGTGTTCTAACTGTATGGGGATAGGATTGACTAGGAGAGGAGACATATTGTTTTTCCTACTTAGTAGGAACAAGCAATATGGCTCCTCTCCTCTGACAGCACAGGAATTTGTGCGTTTACACACACACACACACACACACACACACACACACACACACACACACACACACCCCCCCCCCCCCGTGCTGGCGCTCGCCCTCTGGTGGCCGAAAAAGGGCAGGACGTACCCGTACTGGATTTCCCCCAGGAGAGCCATTGTGCCGCAGTATTTCTGCGTGACATGATCGGGAATCATGTCCTTCAAACATGATCAAATATTCAAAGTGAACACACATTTACCTTATTTACTAAAGCCGGCCATAGATGGTTTGAACCTCAGCTGGTTCAACAGGAATTGGCTGAGATTCGAATCATGTATGGGCAAGCCGATTGTACCCAAGTTGAGCGATCAACCTGGGTACAACCAGCCTGCCGGATTTTGCATGCGATTATCGCTAGCAGATTTTATAGCCACTAGCAATTATCACTGTGTTCTCCTGGTGGGGAGGGCTCCCCCGCTGGGAGAACACAATGGCTCAGCGGGAGACATTCCTGTGTCAACATTGTGTGTTGAGGGGGAAATCAACCCGTGGTTGCAGGAAAGACATTTGCTCAGTCTATGGAGGGTTCAGCACTCAATAGCTTTGAGAACAGTCTATACATACACCTTTGAATCCCATGTGAGGGACAGCAAAAAGATCATGGTGAGCGTCTGAAAATACTTCTCCTGCATTACAAGTAGATAATGAATAGGGCTTCCCAGATTGCGGAAAAAACGCAGGGTGGTACAGATAATTGAAAATAGCCTTTGTTGTGGACATTACTCATACATACTGTGATTTGCGAATTATGATGGATCAAGGGCGTTCGCCGTTGGCAAGCATAATGCAGTACAGCTAAATGATCAGCTTTTTCAGTGGAGGAAGAAGTTCTTTCACCCTGGGAGAAGATGAACAAACAGATTTAGGTTTTAATACTGGTAAACTATACAACAAGATCATTTTAAAACACTGATGTTTCGTACTACGTGTACAAGTTCAAATTACTGTTTCTACAATTCATTCAACACGTTGGCTGTACTTTCAGCTCACTTGACAATGAGATGGGTTTTTGTTTTACTCCACCCGTAGGGCACACCCCCTGTGGTGACCTCTGATGCTGTCGGAATCGAACCGTCCTCCTCCTCCATTCCGCTTAGGCCGCCCACACGACCGGGTAGGATCGCTTAGGGTGGATCTGAGGGACACAGGACTGCGGACCCCCGCTCTGCTCCCGCTTTTGTATGCACTCGTGCGCCGCCATTTTGCCGAAGCCCGGTGCGCCGGAAGTGACCTCACTCCGGCGCGCCGTCAGCCTCCGGACATGCGCACATGCCGCCCGACGCCGAGAACCAGCGAGGCGGCAAGGGAAGGGGATTGCATAGCTCTTCCGGCCATCCTGACTCGGGATCCATGCTGAACCCCTGCGCATCAGAAGAGACTTCTGTATCCCCCCAGAGGGATACATCAGCGGCTCCTCTTCCCATCCACCACTGTCAGGTAGGAGGAGAGCGTGGGAAGAAAGGTCCCTGGGGTTATGGACACCCTCACCGTGTCCCGCACCACCAGTTTCTCAGGGGGGGGTTCTTGAAACACTGATCGTGTACTCCCCCATGAGAATGTAAAGAAAAGGGGGACCCCTTTGAAAAGAGCAAAAACTCTGTTGGACCCTGCAGCCCCCACTTGGTCTGACATTCTGGGGGGGGGGGGGGGAAGACGTTGGTCCCAGACCTTGGTCTTTAAGATTTAGAAAAAAATAAATTGTTTCGCTGCCATCCTGTGGGAAACACAAGCAATAACTGAGGGACAGAGGGAAGGGTGGGGCCTTTTAAACTCTGTTGTTGATTGTGTTTCCTGTCAGATGCGACCCATCATCTCAGGTGTGCCGTCCTGGAAAATGACTGGAGAAATAGTATTATAATAAAATCTTCAAAATGTATTCACAAAATTATCTAAAAAGTCACATTAAAAAGACATATTAAAAGGACATAGGCTTAAACCCATAAATGTGGTCCGTGAACTATTTAGAGCGGCATAGAGTTGAATCCCGACATGTTTCGCCCTATGTATTGGGCGTCTTCAGGGGATGCTATCCGCTTGGGTCTCAGCCTTCGTGTATCCCTGAAATAACACGAAGGCCCCTTCACACATACAGACATCCGATCTGCTTCGCTCTGATCCGCTAAGTTCAGACGGATGGCAACCCTATTTTCCATCCATCTGGCGGATCGGATAAAAATGGACAGGCGGATCCGATTTCATCCAATCCCCCATAGCTAACAGCAGTGATCTGACAGGTCCGTCTCTCCACAGTGAGCAGAGACAGACCTGTCATTCGCCGGCTCAGCGGGGATCAACGGAGCGATCCCCACTGAGCAAACGGAGTCCGTCAAAAATGGACATAATGTGTGAAAGAGCCCTTAGAGCGATAGTCACTATTTTATTCAATAAACGATGAAGTGCTAAATCCACTGCAAAGCCTGCAGGTGGCCACAGAACGCAGGCATGGACCAAATTTAATTAAGCTGTGTAAGTGAATGACAGCGGTGGCTGGGACCACAGAGCGGGTTGGTTCAAGTGTTAAACTGCAACAGACCCTGTGGCTGCGTGCATACCCGCCGGATGTTCCAATCATGTGATTACTGTGAATGATTGTTTATGATTGGGAGCCAGCAAGACTCCTGTGACAGAGACCAGGAGCTGTCTGACAGCTTTGGTCACTCTGTTGGGGACCTCGGCCCCCATGGGCGCATATGTGCGGTGTGGTCGCCAAGAGGTTAACCATCATCTTCTCCTGTTTACTGTTGGTGGCATGTGCACAATGCCTCTGATCCCACCGTCATTAGATGGCAAGGATCGATCAGAGTGACCTCCCGCTCTGTGGTGGCCGCCACAGTACTGCATATCTAACTTAGTATATACCGTACAGTGTAGAGAAGAATGCAAAGAAAAAGATCTGGAAGAGGTGCTGAGAGCAATTAAAGGTATTTTGAGTTAAAGTGGTTCTAAAGCCCAAACATTTTTTACCTTATTGCATTCCTTCCCATTAACCACTTGACCTCTGGAAGATATACCCCTCTTCATGACCAGGCCATTTTTTTGAGATACAGCACTGCGTTATTTTACTCACAATTCGTGCCCAAATTAAAAAAAAAAATTTTTTTTTTTTTTTTACCATAAAATAGAGCTTTCTTTTGGTCGTATTTTATCACCTGTGCAGTTTTTATTTTTTAAGCTATAAACAAAAAAAGGCCAACAATTTAAAAAAAAAAACAATATTTTTTATTTTCTGCTATAAAAACATATACAATAAAAAAAAAAATGTCTTCATCGATTTAGGCCAATATGTATTCTGCTACATATTTTTGGTAAAAAAAAAAAAAAAATCCAAATATATTGATTGGTTTGCATAAAAAAGTTATAGCAGCTACAAACTATGGGATATTTTTATATATATTTTAATTTTTTTTTACTAACAAAGGCGATGATCAGTGACTTATAGTGGAACTGCGATATTGCGGTGGACAAATCGGACACCTGAGACTAAAACAGTGATCAGTACTAAAAATTATGTACGGTCACTGTACTAATGACACTGGCTGGGAAGGGGTTAACATCAGGGACGATCAAAGGATTAACTGTGTGCCTAGGTTGTGCTTATTCACTGTCGGGGGGGGGGGGGGTGTGCTTCGACTAGGGGAAGGCAAAGATCCATGTTCCTGCTTTGCAGAAACACAGGGTCAGACAAAACGACAATCTGCCTTGTTTACATAGGCAGCCTGTGTCATCAGCAGGTATCGAGTCAGCGGTACCCACCGCTGGGCTCCCGCTGTGTGTGATCACAGCGGGAGCGGGTCGGCGGCGGTGCCAGTGTCAGATCACGTGTACTGGCGCAGTATATCTACAGTGGGTGGTCGTGAAGGGGTTAAGGTAAAAAAATGTTTAGGCATCAGTATTCCCCCTCACCCCCATCCCCCTCCCTTTTACTTACATGAGCCCTCATTCGATCCAGCGCTGTACACGTCTGAAGCTGTTCTCTCCCCTCACTTCCGCGTCACACTTGCTTTGCTGGGACACCGGGAGCCATTGGCTACAGTTTCCATCATTTAAAGCCAGTGACGAGATGGTGGGGAGGGGCGGAGCAGCTTCCCATGGGGGCACTGGACAGAGGAGGGGCTAGAAGCGCCGGCGGGGGACCTGACAAGAGGTTCACAGAGCATTCAGCCATAACCCCGTTATGTGTGTCTCGGGCCTCTCTTCAATGCATTTCACGTATGCGTACGTCACCAGGAAGTTCCTGATGCGAGCATGCGTGAAATGTATTGAAGAGAGGCGAGACGCACATACGAAGGAGCTGTTGAATTTAGCTACTATTCCTGGTGAAAAGAATGCTGCTTGTTACAGAGCAGACGGATCTGACACCATCGGTCTTAGAGCTGCATATGATCTGATGCCTAATGACTACTGTAAACACGTGAGTGCAATACATATCTGTTTTTAGTATTGTTCAAAATATAAATGGTATATCACAATCATCTGCCTCTTTGTGTCTCATTGGGGGAGCCGTAGTTATAGAGCTTGAAACTGGGAAAGGAGACAGGAGTTTGAGCGGACTAAGTCTGGCAAATCAATTGGAGTGATACATATACATATATCCATGCTTGGTGGTCACAATGTGGCCAAATGCTTCTGGTGAGCACAATTGAATATCTCACTTTGGGTGGAGCACTTTGTTTTTGGCAGATTGGAGCACAATATTTCATAGACACAACAGTGGTGGAGATTTATAACTGACGATCGAATTTTATAATTTTTCAATTCATGGACTAATTTAATTTATCTCACGCATATTTGTTATTCACAGTCAACTGTTGATTGGTTACACATTTTTCACAGTCATTTGTTTATTGGATACACATTTTTTTTATTATTGTGGCATATATATTCATATATTGATAAGGTAGCACCCTTTTCTCTACATCTCATTTGCACTTTAGTGGCCCACTAAATAAGGAGCAGCAACCATTACAATATTTATTCACTTATATTTAAGGCACAGTGTTGGTGGCCCCATTCCTTCTTCCATTATAACCCCGGTAAACAACTTGCAAACCGCAACGTATATATACAAATCGCGTATCAGTTGTGTGTGTTCCTGACATGTTTACACGTTTCACATGACAAGCTTGTGAGTGTTGTGATAAAATATTTTATCCATGTTATACTTTGATCAGTCAGGAGGTCTGGCCAGTTCCAGTATGGTGCTATTTGCATTTATGACTTCATACAGGGAGGCACAGAGCAGTGCATGTACAGCTGACAGGCATTTGACAGCCAAACAGGACTGTTTACATGGGAATACTGTGCCACAACCACATGCCTAGAATTTAGCTCGTAGTTACAGCACAGCCCCATTCACTTGAATAGGTAGCAGTTGGTAATGGTACGTGTCTGCAAAACTTACGGCGGGATAATTTTTGCCACAACACAAAGCATCGCAAACACAACAAAAGTACAGCCAAAGCTTGTTTGGCTGTACTTTTGTGGATAAGAGGAGTGCAGTTCGTTCTGCACTCCTGTGACCCGTTTTCAGCAAAGAGCGGGCTGAATCCCGCTGTCAGCTGATGTCACAGAGCTGGTCCAGTGCACACCAAAGTAACACAGTCTAGATGCGTTCCAGATGCTTTTTTGTTTACGCATTTTTGACGTGCGACGTTTCTGAAGCGTTCGTTTGTTTTTTGTGCAGTCCAGTGCATTCTCCCCCCCTCTTTTTCTTAACATTAAGGGCCAGGTCACACCATAGAAAACGCAGCCTGGATGCGTTCCAGATGCTTTTCTGCATGCACGTTTTTGAAGCCGTCCAGTGCTCCCCCCCCCCCGCTTTTCTTCTTAACCTTAAATAAGAACATGTGTGTTCCAGTGCGTTTTTGATGCATTTTACAGCATTCCAGTACAGTCCAGTGCAGGTAAAATGCAACATGTTCTACTTTTTTTTCTGGAACTGGAATGCACTGGAACTGCAAGCACTGGTGTGAACTGTGCCACTGAAAATCATATAACCTACTTTTTTGCAGAAAAAAAAAAAAAGCACTGAACTGCATGGGGTGTGAACTGGCCCTAAAAAAAAATAAAAATAATAAAAAAAAAAAAATAAAAAAAAAAATAAAAAACACACTGCTATATTTACCTGTAAACAATGTCTGACTTCCACTGACACAGGCTCTCCTGAGCGCATGCTCTCTGTGAACCAACTGATGTCCAGGAAATGTGGACACTTCTGTCCTTCTGCACTTTGCACCCATCTTCCAGTCTTCTTCTCTATCCAGCTGAGGACATCAGTGAGAGAATTCTGTTCTGACACTACATGTGTCACAGCATCACTGCAAAACCAACCATTAAAACTCACAGCTACATTACACCAATCAGCAAAACTCAAAGAAACAGTAACATTTCAATCATTACTCAGCGATTATGACATGTACTTTTTTTTTTTTTACTATTAAAAATAACAATTGTCATATAAATGAAAAAGAGAAAGCAATCAGCCCTCATTCTTGCTTAAATTGTAGGATACACAATCCATATATAGATTAACACATAGCTATTATAATTGGATATAATTAGGGCTATTACTGATTAAAATTTTCCTGTTCGATTAATCGATTTTTTTTTAATCGATTAATCGACTAATTTCGATTAATAACGCACATAGATCCAACCACTTTTAGCTAATCTCCTTGCAGGCCAATTTCCAGTGCAGCTACCAACCACTGGAAAAATGGTTAGAAGGATACAAAAAACACACAAAAGGCAGCGCTCGATGGGAATAGCATTAAAACTTTTATAGTCTTCAAGTAGGTAACAAAATAAATATTGCACTGGAGATAAAATCGATGTAGCTACATAAATTGTAAAAATGGTGCGAGTAATACCAAACGGTAGCAAAAGCAGTCATAAAAACATGTAGCTAGGTATGATACTGGTATAAAAATGTGTACAACGATACCACTGCTGAATCCAGATGAGGAGGGGTTAACATCAGTCCGTCGGCATGTAGATGTCCCGTGAAGGGAACTATCACAACTCCCGGTGGATGGCTGTAGAATCCCAGGTTGATAGAGGGAAGTGTAACAGCCCTTGCGTGTGGCAGATAGTAAGGTCCCGCCGGCATGCAGATATAAAAAGGCACAGCAAAGGAGCCCTTCAGATGGACACGGCAAGCCCTGTCGGTGTCCGTGACGTCACCGGATCTCCCTGAAGACTTTTGATCGATCAAAACAATTAATCGATTAATCGAGGAATTAATAGTTAATTTCCACAGCCCTAGATATAATAGTTATCTAATGACATACTGTATCTAGTAGCTTAATGGTGCCTCCCTGTATGAAGTCATAAATGCAAATAGCACCATACTGGAACTGGCCAGACCTCCTGACTGATCACAGTAGAACATGGATAAAATATTTTATCACAACACTCACAAGCTTGTCATGTGAAACGTGTAAACATGTCAGGAACACACACAACTGATACATGAGGGTGTGTGTGTGTGTGTTATATATATTTTTTATTTCAACACAATATTGCTGGGCCATTTAAATTTATTGGCAAATCAGTGACATGCATAAAATCTGACTACAGTCAAATTTCCAGAACTTGGGAAAACAGCATTATTGTACCAATATATAAATATACACTTTCTCAACCCACTAGAGTTGTATTGCCTCTTCAGCGTTAAAGTAGAAATATGGGCAAAATTTTGTTTTTCATTTTGGATAGAGTACGGGAGGGTTACAACCTGTCAGGTTTTTTTTCAGCATCTGTGTCCCATTACAAAAATTTCCCCCTCACTTCCTGTCCCAAAGCCAAACGAAGTGAAAGAAAATTCCTTGGGGACTCCCAGGTCACCAGAACTAGTGTCCTCATTGGAAGATTTCCCCTTACAATAAAACCTTGGTTTGCAAGCATAATTCCTTCCAGAAACATGCTTGTAATCCAAAGCACTTGTATATCAAAGCATTTTTTTTTTACAGGGCATAAAAGAGGCACCTCTAAGTGTAGCAATAAGTTGCTAAATGTTGTACCTTCATTAAATAAAACCATATTGCTACACTTAGAGGCTCCTCTCTTTTTTATACTCAGTTGTGACATGACGCTACTCACTTATATCAAGACATTGTTTGTATATCAAGGCAAAATGTATTAAAACATTTTGCTTGTCTTGCAAAACGCTCTCAAAACCAAGTTACTCTCAAACCAAGGTTTTACTGTAATTACTTTTCTGGGGACAACCCAAAATGTTAGATTTTCTTTTACTTTCACTGATAAAAGGTAAATGGGACAAATATATAGAGGGTGAATTCTCCCTAATGGGGGCAGACAGCAAAAAAAAACCCCAAGCGTTCTAATCCCTCTGCAGTAAAAAAAGTTCTGCCTTTAGTTATACTTTAAATCTAGCAGGTTGGATCTGGGTGCATTACTTTGCCAATCTATAGCTTTCAGTTATCAGACACTTTCTGAGCCATCTGGGGGGAGATAATAGCGCCTTGTAACAAAGCAAAGCCTGCCTGCCTGCGCCCAGAAATGACCTTGGTCTCGTTAATAACCTCATTATTTCAACATTGGGCCAATTAAATCTTAAAGTTAAAATCCTGTCTAAATCAAACATCTAAAATATTTTGTACAAAAGCCATGTGTATTCTTACTAAACCCTCCTATCGTTTTCAGCCAAGGAGGCTGCCAACTTAGATCTGGATCTACAACTGTCATGGTGTTGCACATGTGATCAATTCCAGCCATTTGATAATATGACAGTTTGGTTGAAAGCACAAGTATGTGTGGCAGATAGCAATCCCGGCATGCACACTGCGCTTTCCAATTGGCCCGGCCTGCAGTGGAAGGAGGAGAGGGGCCGAACTTCTGAGAGATGGGGCCGCAGCCCGTCTCCTGGAAGAGGGGAAGGGAACCCGTTATAAACGGGTCCCCATTCCCCCCTGAAAGGTGCCAAATGTGACACCAGAGGGGAGGGGGGGGGGGCATATAAGCGGTAGTTCGACTTTTGGGTGGAACTTTGCTTTAAGTTCTTTATATAGTTCTTCCAGAATTGCACATCACCACTACTTTTACAAATCAATATCTGGGTTTGTACAGGCATTGGATGCACAAAGTGTTTTTATATCCTTTGTGGCTATTCAGGAATATATTTAAAAGACACAGTTATTACCCTACACTTTCCCTGCTTATACATCATAAAACAGGTCATTTTATCTTGCTCACCTTCCATCCCTTCACTAAAGTCTTGCCTTGTTTCCTTGGAAAGCCAGATATCAGTCTCTCTCATCTGCCTCCAGATGGGACACTTTCCGGAGTGTCGGAGGCTGTGAGCATGGAAGCCTGCATTGCTTCCTGCACCTATTTCTGACTGCAGATCCCTTCTCCCCAGCAGCAGGTTAAATTGTGTGTTCTCTGCTATAACAGCCCTGAACCTGCTGAATGTCACTATGACTACTTTGCTACATAGACCCGTTATGATTGTTCATACCAACAGGAAAAAATGCAAATGCAAAAAGCATTGGATAAATGGCTCTGCAGCTGCTAAACATAATACTGCCATAGGCAAGATAGCAGCAAAAAACAAAGAAATTAAAGTCCTGGAAAGGTTAGGTGTTTGGGGGTTTGCTTGCAAGATGGATTTTGTTATTCTGAAGAGATAAGCGTTTGTTTCTCTGTGTTCATGTGCAAAGTGAATATGAATGGGAACGATTTCATAACGGTCAATCAGCTGCTGCACTTGCAAGGCTGTAATGAGGAAAGTGGCAGGGTCTGCGTCCCTTTAGAGGCGATTTCCCTTCGGGAGTATCTCACCAAAAATAACATTTTTGTTGCATGGTATGCCTGAAATCTGACTTGTATCTTAGTACAGACTTCTGGGAAATTCAGTGAGCCAATCACACACTCAGGAATTTACATTTCTGGGGGGGCATTCTGTGTACAGAAAGCCTCCAGGTAGCCATACTGCATTGAATTTTACAGCGCTGCAGATTGAAATAGGATTCGTTTTGCAATTGTAAATGCTATATTGTTTTTTTATTTGCAATTTTTTTTTCTCTCAAAAGGTGGAGTTACCCTTTAAACACTTCAAAATTTTTTTTTCTGATGTAGTGCCTATTCTTTTAAATGTACCTGTACTCCTGTACCACAGTGAACCTTTTCCTCTGTGCCAGTGCTGTAAGGAAGCCCCGTCGTGCTGCTCCCATCCTGCGTTCCACCAAGAATATGCAGACCCCAGGGAATAAGCCAGCTGAAGCTTCCAGATCTATGGGAACCGGAGTTTCCTTCTTTCTCTTCTTCAAAGGGATCGGAAACATTGCAGGGCCTAAGTAGACTGAAAACATAACAAGGAATTGACTGAAGGCACATGTGTGCACGCGCGCACGCACGCACACACACACACGAGGGCGCAACTCTTCATGCATTACCACCGCACAATTTATTGATTCCTCAATAACAAATTGATAATCACAAACGATTGCAAGCAGGCATTTAACTCATATACTTCAGCCTTGGGTAGCGAGTCCAATCTTGAAAACATGGGATTGGAATACTAAAGCATTTCAGGAGTCAAGCTCCCATCCTCAGAGCTGAACCAACCCAGTGTCAAGTCAACTCCTAAATGGTCACAGATCATCAGTAGCCCCTCTCCCTACTTTTTTTTTTTTTTACTCTAACAAGATTGCAGATCAATCTTTTTTTTTTTTCCTTTCCCCCTTGTGCCCAAAATAAAGGGAACAAATGCCTCACTGCCCATGTGCTCCAAACTGAAGGGGCAACAGCAGAGGGCACATTTTAATTGCATTTCTGAGTGAGCACCCAGACACATCTATGTTCTTGGGGAAAGCACAGCGATACACCAGCATGGCTCAGCTATAGAGTAACTCATACCATAGCACTGGTCCAGCTGTGAACTGTAAATTCCTGCATGCAGCAGCTTGTGTGTGCTTACAGAGGGTGCAGTAATTGGCATCCTTGCTAGACATTTATCGCCATGCCAAGAATGACCAGCCCTGAGACAGGCTTTATTTCTGGCTCTGTCTCATACACCAGTGAGTTCAGCATATTCGCCGCAACACCTACCAGGTGGTCAATTAAAATAGGTTCCCACACAATATGCAAATTTACACGCCACTGCAAAGATGATTCAAGCAACAAGCCATAGTGTTTGGGTAATGAATGAGCAATAATAAGCTTTCTGAAGTGTCAAGAATTGTTCATGTAACCTTTGAAGAACGAGAGTAATAACTTACAAAGAGAACAATCTGTTCACGTTATATATGGTAAACAGGGTTTACACAATTCGATGTGTACAAGTGGGGAAACAAATCTGCTTTTTATAGTCTTGTGTACAACAAAACCATGGCACTTCAGAAATATTTCAAGTGGAACTGAAAGGAGACATGGACCCAGGTCACCTTACAAGACGACCAAAAAAAAAAAATGCTGCCCTAGGCTGCTAGTTTTAGATTTGGTGATGTCATAACTGTGCTGCTCACAGACATGAGGAGGCAAAGCCCTGCCTCTACCAACATGGCCATCTCCATACAAACAGCGCGGAACAAGACATGGTAAGTCAGTGATGGTGAAAAGACCAGTGGCAGGGAGACCATAGGGAAAACTGGTGGACTAATCCTTTGCCCTCTGTCTGTCTTTTTTGGGGTACAGCCACTAGATTCCAGTAGCTCTTTAATTCTAATGAAAATACGTACACCATCAGATAATAGATAAGGCAGATAAAAGCTAGAAGATTTTAACATAAGGAGCTTCACCAGCACAACTTGGTCTAATGATAATCTTTTCCTTGATTGACAAAGTGACAGGCATCAAAAGAGTTAGAAGATTTACGTTGAAATTAAAGTCGTAAATGGTGAAGGCTAAAAAAAAATCTTCAGTGTGTGGTTTCCCCTCCTAATACTTACCCGAGCCCCATCTCGATCCAGCGGTGTGCACAAGAGCAGCAGCTCTCCCGGGTCTCTTCATCCTCATTGGCCTGAGACAGCAGTGAGAGCCATTGGTTCCCACTGCTGTCAATCACAACCAGTGAGAAAGTGGCAGGGGGAAGGGCTGAGCCCTGTGTCTCTTAAAGCGGAGTTTCACCCATTTCAAAATCAGCAGCTACAAAAATGTAGCTGCTGACTTTAAATAATCAGACACTTACCTGTCCCACGATGCGGGCGCACAAAGCCTTGCTCCTCTCCCCGGCTGTACTGGCATTCTAACTGTGGATGCCTGGCTGTGGCTTCACAGCTGGGTGCGAACCATGCGCTGCGAATGGCAGGGCACACTTCTGGGACCTGTGAAGTGTAGGGAGGGAGGGGGGAGAGGTGAACGGCACCAGGGGAGAAAGTGGGAGCTGGGTGCCTGTAAAAATTGGGTACCCACTCCCCCCCCCAAAAAAAATTACATGCCAAATGTGGCATGTCAGGGTGGCATCAGCACTTAGTGAAAGTTCCATTTTTGGTTGGAACTCCGCTTTAAAAAGGACACCAAGAGGCAGCTTGGGAGCGAGCACGCAGGAGTGCCCCAATAACAAACAGATTGCAATAGGAGCACTCGGCAAAGGGGGAGGGGCCAGAAGCACCAGTGTTGGACACAAAAAGAGGAGGATTGAGGCTGATCTGTGCAAAACCATTACATAGTATAACATGTTTATTATTAAAAAAAAAAAAAAAAAAAAAAAGGGAGCCTTTAATATCCCTTTAAAATTTTACGGTAACTGCAAAAATTCTAGTGCAGCCTTTCTCAACCAGTGTGCCGTGGCACACTGGTGTGCCATGGGTCAGGTGTGAGAAGGGCTGTCAGATGAGCCTGATCTCCTGCCAAACTGTACATCGGCACTGTAAGAAGCTCCGTCGGCTTAAAAGTGAAAGTAAGGTGCAGAGGAATGTGCTGTGCTCTCTGCTTCCCCTACAGTGCAGTACCCGGGTGAATGAGGAAACTTGAAGGGTGCGAGTGTGTGCATGCGAGTGTGTTCGTGTGTGTGTGAGCATCTGTCTGTCTGTGTGCATGCGAGTGTGCGTGTCTGTCTGTATGTGCGCATGTGTCTGTCTGTGTGTGTGCGCGCGTCTGTATGTGTGTGCATGTGAGCGTGTGTGCGCGCGCATGTGAGCGTGCGTGTCTATGGGTGTGTGTGCGCGCATGCGAGTGTCTGTCTCTGTGTGTGTGTGTGTGTGTGTGTGTGTGTGTGCGCATATGTGAGCATGTGTGCGCGCGCATGTGAGCATGTGTGCGCGCGCATGTGAGCATGTGTGCGTGCGCGCGTGCATGTGAGCATGTGTGCGCGCGCGCATGTGAGCATGTGTGCGCGCGCGTGCGCATGTGAGCATGTGTGCGCGCGCGTGCGCATGTGAGCATGTGTGCGCGCGCGTGCGCATGTGAGCATGTGTGTGCGCGCATGTGAGCATGTGTGTGCGCGCGCGCATGTGAGCATCTGTATGGTGTCTGTGTGTCTGTATGTGTGTGTGCGTGTGAGCATGTGTGTGAGCGTGTGTGTGTGTGCATTTGAGAGTGTGAGTGTCTGTATGTGTGCGCGCGCGCATGTGAGCATGTGTGTGCGTGCGCATGTGAGTGTGTCTGTACGTGTGTGTACATGCGTGTGCGTGCATGTGAGTGTGAGCGTCTGTATGTCTGTGTGTGCGCATGCGAGTGTCTGTATGTGTGTGCATTTAAGTGTGTGCGCGCGCATGTGAGCATCTGTATGTCTGTGTGCGCGCATGTGAGTGTCTGTATGTGTGCGCATGTGTGTGTCTGTCTGTCTGTATGTGCGCATGTGAGCGTGTGTGTGCGCATGTGAGTGTATGTGTGTGCATGCGAGTGTGCATGTGTGGGTGTCTGTATGTGCGCGCGCATGTGTGTGTGTCTGTATGTGTGTGTGCATGTGAGTGTCTGTGTGTGTGTGCGCATGTGAGCGTGTGTCTGTATGTGTGTGTGCATGTGAGTGTCTGTGTGTGTGTGCGCATGTGAGCGTGTGTCTGTATGTGTGTGTGCATGTGAGTGTCTGTATGTGCGTGCGTGCGCGTGCGAGTGTCTGTCTGTGTGCGTGTGTGTGTGTGTGCGCGCATGCGAGCGTCTGTACGTGTGCGCGCATGCGAGCGTCTGTACGTGTGCGCGCATGCGAGCGTCTGTACGTGTGCGCGCATGCGAGCGTCTGTACGTGTGCGCGCATGCGAGCGTCTGTACGTGTGCGCGCATGCGAGCGTCTGTACGTGTGCGCGCATGCGAGCGTCTGTACGTGTGCGCGCATGCGAGCGTCTGTACGTGTGTGCGCATGCGAGCGTCTGTACGTGTGCGCGCATCTGTCTGTATGTGTGTGTGCGCGCATGTGAGTGTCTGTGCGTGTGCGCGCATGTGAGTGTGTGTGCATGTGAGAGTATGTTTGTGTGCGCATGTGTCTGTCTGTGCATTTGAGTGTGTGTGTGCGCGCGTGCGCATGTGAGCATCTGTATGTGTGCGCGCGCGCGCATGTGAATGTCCGTATGTGTGCGCATGTGCGCGTCTGTCTGTATGTGTGTGCGCATGTGTGTCTGTCTGTGCGTGTGTGCGTGCGTGCATGTGAGTGTCTGTCTGTGCATTTGAGTGTGTGTGTGTGCGTGCGTGCGCATGTGAGCATCTGTATGTGTGCGCGCGCGCGCATGTGAATGTCCGTATGTGTGCGCATGTGTGCGTCTGTCTGTATGTGTGTGCGCATGTGTGTCTGTCTGTGCGTGTGTGCGTGCGTGCATGTGAGTGTGTCTGTATGTGTGTGCGTGCGCATGTGAGCGTCTGTGTGTGTGTGTGTGTGTGTGTGCACGCGCACGCATGCGAGTGTGTGTGCGTGCATGCGAGCGTGTGTCCGTATGTCTGTCTGTCTTTGAGTGTGTGTGTGTCTGTCTGCATTTGTGTGTGTGCGCGCGCATGTGAGCGTCTGTATGTGTGTGTGTGTCTGTGCGCGCATGTGTGTCTGTATGTGCGCATGTGAGCGTCTGTGCATGTGTCTGCCTGTGTGTGTGCACATGTGAGTGTCTGCCTGTGTGTGTGCACATGTGAGTGTCTGCCTGTGTGTGTGTGACATGTGAGCGTCTGTATGCGTGTGCATGTGAGTGTCTGTGTGCATGTGAGTGTGTGTCTGTATATGTGCATGCATGTGAGTCTGTGTGTGTGCGCATGTCAGTGTGTCTGTCTGTATGTGTGCATGTGAGAGTGTGTGTGTGAGAGTGTGTGTATGTGTGTGCGAGTGTGTGTATGTGTGTGCGCGAGCATGCGAGTGTCTATGTGTGTGCGCGCATGCGAGTGTCTGTCTGTATGCGCATGCGAGTGTCTGTCTGTTCGCGCGCGCATGCGTGTCTGTCTGTCTGTGTGTGCGCGCGCACGCGCGCGCATGCGAGTGTCTGTCTATGTCTGTGCGCGCATGCGGGTGTGTGTCTGTCTGTATGCGCATGCGAGTGTGTGTCTGTATGTGTGTGCGCGCGCATGCGAGTGTCTGTGCGCGCGCATGCGAGTGTCTGTGTGTGTGTGCGCGCGCGCATGCGAGTGTCTGTGTGTGTGTGCGCGCGCGCATGCGAGTGTCTGTGTGTGTGCGCGCGCATGCGAGTGTCTGTGTGTGTGCGCGCGCTGCGCGCATGCGAGTGTCTGTGTGTGTGCGCGCGCGCATGCGAGTGTCTGTGTGTGTGCGCGCGCGCGCATGCGAGTGTCTGTGTGTGTGCGCGCGCGCATGCGAGTGTCTGTGTGTGTGTGCGCGCGCGCGCATGCGAGTGTCTGTGTGTGTGTGTGTGCGCGAGTGTCTGTGTGTGTGCGTGCGCATGCGAGTGTCTGTGTGTGTGCGCGCGCGCATGCGAGTGTCTGTGTGTGTGTGCGCGCGCGCATGCGAGTGTCTGTGTGTGTGTGCGCGCGCGCATGCGAGTGTCTGTGTGTGTGTGCGCGCATGCGAGTGTCTGTGTGTGTGTGCGCGCGCGCGCGCATGCGAGTGTCTGTGTGTGTGTGCGCGCGCGCGCATGCGAGTGTCTGTGTGTGTGCGCGCGCGCGCATGCGAGTGTCTGTGTGTGCGCGCGCGCATGCGAGTGTCTGTGTGCGCGCGCGCGCATGCGAGTGTCTGTGTGCGCGCGCGCGCGCATGCGAGTGTCTGTGTGCGCGCGCATGCGAGTGTCTGTGTGCGCGCGCGCGCATGCGAGTGTCTGTGTGCGCGCGCGCGCATGCGAGTGTCTGTGTGCGCGCGCGCGCATGCGAGTGTCTGTGTGCGCGCGCGCGCATGCGAGTGTCTGTGTGCGCGCGCGCGCATGCGAGTGTCTGTGTGCGCGCGCATGCGAGTGTCTGCCTGCGCGCGCGCGCATGCGAGTGTCTGCCTGTGTGCGCGCGCGCATGCGAGTGTCTGCCTGTGTGCGCGCGCGCA
The DNA here is from genome assembly GCA_029206835.1 of Rana muscosa. Lineage (NCBI taxonomy): Eukaryota > Metazoa > Chordata > Amphibia > Anura > Ranidae > Rana > Rana muscosa. The sequence continues at coordinate 234,042,342 of CM055118.1, forward strand.
TGCGAGTGTCTGCCTGTGTGCGCGCGCGCGCATGCGAGTGTCTGCCTGTGTGCGCGCGCGCGCATGCGAGTGTCTGCCTGTGTGCGCGCGCATGCGAGTGTCTGTCTGTGTGCGCGCGCATGCGAGTGTCTGTCTGTGTGCGCGCGCATGCGAGTGTCTGTCTGTGTGCGCGCGCATGCGAGTGTCTGTCTGTGTGCGCGCGCATGCGAGTGTCTGTCTGTGTGCGCGCGCATGCGAGTGTCTGTCTGTGTGCGCGCGCATGCGAGTGTCTGTCTGTGTGCGCGCGCATGCGAGTGTCTGTCTGTGTGCGCGCGCATGCGAGTGTCTGTCTGTGTGCGCGCGCGCACATGCGAGTGTCTGTCTGTGTGCGCGCGCGCACATGCGAGTGTCTGTCTGTGTGCGCGCGCGCACATGCGAGTGTCTGTCTGTGTGCGCGCGCGCATGCGAGTGTCTGTCTGTGTGCGCGCGCGCATGCGAGTGTCTGTCTGTATGTGTGTAGTGTTTATGTATGTGCGTGTGTGCGCATGCGTGTATATATGTGTGTGTATGCCAAGTTCACAATATGGACCCCTTCTATATTTGTACATGTTGATCATATCCCCCCTAATCTCCTCTTCTCAAGTCAAATTCAGTTCCTCTAATCTTTCCTCATAGCTTAGAACGTGTGGATACAAGTTCTAAGGGGGAAAGTAAAATGAACCTGTACCCTGATGGACAATATTTGTACATATTCTTAGCAAGCAATAGAACTTTAAAGTATAGCTCAACAAAAGTGGATTTTAAAATCCACTGCGTTAGGTGGAAAATGATCTGCTGAAAAGTGACTGCGTCCCATCAGATGGAATCCCCATTGGGCAGCACAGTGGCTGTCTGAATACAATAGTCAACAATGGCGACCCCTCCATCCACATGGTTAGCATGTATGGGAGAACTGACTGACTTCTCACTAGAAAACTCTTCCCCCGCTTTCTTGGGGAATGCGGCCATGTTGGATGTTAGACTGGAAATATGGGTGTGGTCCTCAAGGTGAACTAGACCTACAAGCAAGCAACCTGCACCTGAAAGCAGACTACTCCAGCCCAGTGACACCATAATGTGCATTAGAATATACATCATACCCAACTTATAGCATGCTTTACTGCAATGTATGGTGACACACTATAGGTGTGCATTGCAATGCCATTATGGCGCCTCATCACTCTGTGCTGTAACTAACCCACCCACAGTATAGTGCATCCCTACACACCATCCATGTCCCCTGAAAACCACACAGGACCTGCTTCTTGCTGCTCAGAGGTGCATGGAGAGGACTTTCCTGGACTATGGATTACCAAGAAGTGACCTGTGTCACTATGAGCTCATCACTACCTCCTGATTGGCTGCCTTAGCTTCATATCTCTGCTCTACACAATAAGCTCACAAACCCAGGACCTCCACCTAGCACAGTGCCTAGAGATACCTCACCATACATTGTATGACACCCCCGGGCCTCCCCTCCATTGCATGACACCCCCCCCAGGCCTCCCCTCCATTGCATGACACCCCCCGGGCCTCCCCTCCATTGCATGACACCCCCCCCCCGGGCCTCCCCTCCATTGCATGACACCCCCCCCCAGGCCTCCCCTCCATTGCATGACACCCCCCCCAGGCCTCCCCTCCATTGCATGACACCCCCCCCAGGCCTCCCCTCCATTGCATGACACCCCCCCAGGCCTCCCCTCCATTGCATGACACCCCCCCCAGGCCTCCCCTCCATTGCATGACACCCCCCGGGCCTCCCCTCCATTGCATGACACCCCCCGGGCCTCCCCTCCATTGCATGACACCCCCCGGGCCTCCCCTCCATTGCATGACACCCCCCGGGCCTCCCCTCCATTGCATGACACCCCCAGGCCTCCTTCCATTACATGACACCCCCCAAGCCTCCCTCCATTACATGACACCCCCCAGGCCTCCCCTCCATTGCATGACACCCCCAGGCCTCCCCTCCATTGCATGACACCCCCCAGGCCTCCCTCCATTACATGACACCCCCCAGGCCAACCCTTGTCATCCATTCACACCAATAACACTGACCACTTTAAACCCCCAGCCCCATGTCCTCATACAATGACACCCTATAGACACTCACTACATCCGCACACACTCTGCTCTCTCACCCCACTGTGCAGCCAAAGAGACTTCCGGTGTTTGTGTGCGCATGTGTCTGTCTGTGCATTTGAGTGTGTGTGTGCGCGCGTGCGCATGTGAGCATCTGTATGTGTGCGCGCGCGCGCATGTGAATGTCCGTATGTGTGCGCATGTGCGCGTCTGTCTGTATGTGTGTGCGCATGTGTGTCTGTCTGTGCGTGTGTGCGTGCGTGTGAGTGTCTGTCTGTATGTGTGTGCGTGCGCATGTGAGCGTCTGTATGTGTGTGTGTGTGTGTGTGTGTGTGCACGCGCACGCATGCGAGTGTGTGTGCGTGCATGCGAGCGTGTGTCCGTATGTCTGTCTGTCTTTGAGTGTGTGTGTGTCTGTCTGCATTTGTGTGTGCGCGCGCGCATGTGAGCGTCTGTATGTGTGTGTGTGTCTGTGCGCGCATGTGTCTCTGTATGTGCGCATGTGAGCGTCTGTGCATGTGTCTGCCTGTGTGTGTGCACATGTGAGTGTCTGCCTGTGTGTGTGCACATGTGAGTGTCTGTCTGTGTGTGTGTGACATGTGAGCGTCTGTATGCGTGTGCATGTGAGTGTCTGTGTGCATGTGAGTGTGTGTCTGTATATGTGCATGCATGTGAGTCTGTGTGTGTGCGCATGTCAGTGTGTCTGTCTGTATGTGTGCATGTGAGAGTGTGTGTGTGAGAGTGTGTGTATGTGTGTGCGAGTGTGTGTATGTGTGTGCGCGAGCATGCGAGTGTCTATGTGTGTGCGCGCATGCGAGTGTCTGTCTGTATGCGCATGCGAGTGTCTGTCTGTTCGCGCGCGCATGCGTGTCTGTCTGTGTGTGCGCGCGCATGCGAGTGTCTGTCTATGTCTGTGCGCGCATGCGAGTGTCTGTCTATGTCTGTGCGCGCATGCGAGTGTGTGTCTGTCTGTGCGCGCATGCGAGTGTGTGTCTGTATGTGTGTGCGCGCGCATGCGAGTGTCTGTGCGCGCGCATGCGAGTGTCTGTGTGTGTGTGCGCGCGCGCATGCGAGTGTCTGTGTGTGCGCGCGCGCATGCGAGTGTCTGTGTGTGTGCGCGCGCGCATGCGAGTGTCTGTGTGTGTGCGCGCGCGCATGCGAGTGTCTGTGTGTGTGCGCGCGCATGCGAGTGTCTGTGTGTGTGCGCGCGCATGCGAGTGTCTGTGTGTGTGCGCGCGCGCATGCGAGTGTCTGTGTGTGTGCGCGCGCGCGCATGCGAGTGTCTGTGTGTGTGCGCGCGCGCGCATGCGAGTGTCTGTGTGTGTGCGCGCGCGCGCATGCGAGTGTCTGTGTGTGTGCGCGCGCGCGCATGCGAGTGTCTGTGTGTGTGCGCGCGCGCATGCGAGTGTCTGTGTGTGTGCGTGCGCATGCGAGTGTGTGTGTGCGCGCGCATGCGAGTGTCTGTGTGTGTGTGTGTGCGCATGCGAGTGTCTGTGCGCGCATGCGAGTGTCTGTGTGCGCATGCGAGTGTCTGTGTGCGCATGCGAGTGTCTGTGTGTGCGCGCGCGCATGCGAGTGTCTGTGTGTGCGCGCGCGCGCATGCGAGTGTCTGTGTGTGTGCGCGCGCATGCGAGTGTCTGTGTGCGCATGCGAGTGTCTGTCTGTGTGCGCGCGCATGCGAGTGTCTGTCTGTGTGCGCGCGCATGCGAGTGTCTGTCTGTGTGCGCGCGCATGCGAGTGTCTGTCTGTGTGCGCGCGCATGCGAGTGTCTGTCTGTGTGCGCGCGCGCGCATGCGAGTGTCTGTCTGTGTGCGCGCGCGCGCATGCGAGTGTCTGTCTGTGTGCGCGCGCGCGCATGCGAGTGTCTGTCTGTATGTGTGTAGTGTTTATGTATGTGCGTGTGTGCGCATGCGTGTATATATGTGTGTGTATGCCAAGTTCACAATATGGACCCCTTCTATATTTGTACATGTTGATCATATCCCCCCTAATCTCCTCTTCTCAAGTCAAATTCAGTTCCTCTAATCTTTCCTCATAGCTTAGAACGTGTGGATACAAGTTCTAAGGGGGAAAGTAAAATGAACCTGTACCCTGATGGACAATATTTGTACATATTCTTAGCAAGCAATAGAACTTTAAAGTATAGCTCAACAAAAGTGGATTTTAAAATCCACTGCGTTAGGTGGAAAATGATCTGCTGAAAAGTGACTGCGTCCCATCAGATGGAATCCCCATTGGGCAGCACAGTGGCTGTCTGAATACAATAGTCAACAATGGCGACCCCTCCATCCACATGGTTAGCATGTATGGGAGAACTGACTGACTTCTCACTAGAAAACTCTTCCCCCGCTTTCTTGGGGAATGCGGCCATGTTGGATGTTAGACTGGAAATATGGGTGTGGTCCTCAAGGTGAACTAGACCTACAAGCAAGCAACCTGCACCTGAAAGCAGACTACTCCAGCCCAGTGACACCATAATGTGCATTAGAATATACATCATACCCAACTTATAGCATGCTTTACTGCAATGTATGGTGACACACTATAGGTGTGCATTGCAATGCCATTATGGCGCCTCATCACTCTGTGCTGTAACTAACCCACCCACAGTATAGTGCATCCCTACACACCATCCATGTCCCCTGAAAACCACACAGGACCTGCTTCTTGCTGCTCAGAGGTGCATGGAGAGGACTTTCCTGGACTATGGATTACCAAGAAGTGACCTGTGTCACTATGAGCTCATCACTACCTCCTGATTGGCTGCCTTAGCTTCATATCTCTGCTCTACACAATAAGCTCACAAACCCAGGACCTCCACCTAGCACAGTGCCTAGAGATACCTCACCATACATTGTATGACACCCCCGGGCCTCCCCTCCATTGCATGACACCCCCCCCCCCCCGGGCCTCCCCTCCATTGCATGACACCCCCCCCCAGGCCTCCCCTCCATTGCATGACACCCCCCCCCAGGCCTCCCCTCCATTGCATGACACCCCCCCAGGCCTCCCCTCCATTGCATGACACCCCCCGGGCCTCCCCTCCATTGCATGACACCCCCCCGGGCCTCCCCTCCATTGCATGACACCCCCCCGGGCCTCCCCTCCATTGCATGACACCCCCCCGGGCCTCCCCTCCATTGCATGACACCCCCCCCGGGCCTCCCCTCCATTGCATGACACCCCCCCCGGGCCTCCCCTCCATTGCATGACACCCCCCCCCCCGGGCCTCCCCTCCATTGCATGACACCCCCCCCCCGGGCCTCCCCTCCATTGCATGACACCCCCCCCCGGGCCTCCCCTCCATTGCATGACACCCCCCCCCGGGCCTCCCCTCCATTGCATGACACCCCCCGGGCCTCCCCTCCATTGCATGACACCCCCCGGGCCTCCCCTCCATTGCATGACACCCCCCGGGCCTCCCCTCCATTGCATGACACCCCCCGGGCCCCCCCTCCATTGCATGACACCCCCCGGCCTCCCCTCCATTGCATGACACCCCCAGGCCTCCTTCCATTACATGACACCCCCCAAGCCTCCCTCCATTACATGACACCCCCCAGGCCTCCCCTCCATTGCATGACACCCCCAGGCCTCCCCTCCATTGCATGACACCCCCCAGGCCTCCCTCCATTACATGACACCCCCCAGGCCTCCCTCCATTACATGACACCCCCAGGCCAACCCTTGTCATCCATTCACACCAATAACACTGACCACTTTAAACCCCCAGCCCCATGTCCTCATACAATGACACCCTATAGACACTCACTACATCCGCACACACTCTGCTCTCTCACCCCACTGTGCAGCCAAAGAGACTTCCGGTTCTACCGTCACGCCCCCTGTGCTAATAGCCCGCACACAGAAAGAGGTCGCGTCAAGTACGGCCCCGCCCCTTATGCTAATATACTTTGGTCCAGGAGACCTGAAACCGGTGAACCAACACTGTTAGCCCCGCCCGCAAAGCCGGGGATGTGCGAGCAGACCAGTAGAGTGCAGTTCTCTTCGGGGCCAGCAGGGTGCTCTGTGCGATGTATACAATGCTGTACACGAGTCTGTGTAATACTGTACATATGTCTGTGTACAATAGTGTATATGTGAGAGTCTGTATACAATACTGTATATGTGAGAGTCTGTATACAACAATGTATATGTGATAGTCTGTATACAATAATGTATATGTGAGAGTCTGTATATCTGTATACAGAGGCTGTATACAATACTGTATATGTGAGAGTCTGTATACAATACTGTATATGTGAGAGTCTGTATACAATACTGTATATGTGAGAGTCTGTATACAATGATGTATATGTGAGAGTCTGTATACAATGATGTATATGTGAGAGTCTGTATACAATAATGTATATGTGAGAGGATGTATACAGTGCCTTGAAAAAGTATTCATACCCCTTGAAATGTTCCACATTTTGTCATGTTACAACTGAAAACATAAATTATTATTATTATTCAGGATTTCTATAACGCCAACAGTTTACACAGCGCTTTACAACATGGGGCAGACAGTACAGTTACAATACAAATCAATACAGGAGGAATCAGAGGGCCCTGCTTGTTAGAGCTTACAATCAGGGCTGGTCTGGGACAAAAATGTGGCCCTGGACTTTATCCAGACCGGCCCAGGCCACAACACATCAGGGTACAGTGCACATCAGGTCCCATCACAGCACATCAGGGCACACCTCATTGAGACACAGCACATCAGGCACGGGGCACATCAGGGCACATAGCACATCAGAACAGGGGGCACATAGCACGTCAGGGCACATAGCACATCAGGGCACATAGCACATCAGGGCACATAGCACATCAGAACAGGGGGCACATAGCACGTCAGGGCACATAGCACATCAGAGCACATAGCACATCAGGGCATGGGGCACATAGCACATCAGGGCGCACAGCACATTAGGGCACATAGCACATCAGGGCACATAGTACATCAGGGCACATAGCACATCAGGGCATGGGGCACATAGCACATCAAGGCACGGAGCACATAGCACATCAGGGCACATAGCACATTGGGGTACATAGCACATCAGGGCACATCGCACATCAGGGCATGGGGTACATAGCACATCAGGGCATGGGGCACATAGCACATCAGGACGCACAGCACATCAGGGCACATAGCACATCGGGGCATGATGGGGCACATAGCACATCAGGGCATGGGGCACATAGCACATCGGGGCATGGGGCACATAGCACATCAGGGCACATAGCACATCAGGGCATGGGGTACATAGCACATCAGGGCACGGGGCACATAGCACATCAGGGCATGGGGTACATAGCACATCAGGGCACGGGGCACATAGCACATCAGGGCACATAGCACATCGGGGCATGGGGCACATAGCACATCAGGGCACATAGCACATCAGGGCATGGGGTACATAGCACATCAGGGCATGGGGCACATAGCACATCAGGGCGCACAGCACATCAGGGCTCATAGCACATCAGGGCACATCAGGGTATGGGGCACAGGGCACATAGCACATGAGGGCACATCAGGACTTGGGGCACATAGCACATCAGGGCATGGGGCACATAGCACATCAGGGCATGGGGCACATAACACATCAGGGCACATAGCACATCAGGGCACATAGCACATCAGGGCACATAGCACATAGCACATCAGGGCATGGGGCACATAGCACATCAGGGCGCACAGCACATCATGGCACATAGCACATCAGGGCATGGGGCACATAACACATCAGGGCACATCACACATCAGGGCACATAGCACATCAGGGCATGGGGCACATAGCACATCAGGGCACATGGCACATACCACATCAGGGCATGGAGCACGTAGCACATCAGGGCACATAGCACATCAGGGCGCACAGCACATCAGGGCACATAGCACATCGCAAATCAGGGCACATAGCACATCAGGGCATGGGGCACATAGCACATCAGGGCACATAGCACATCAGGGCACATAGCACATCAGGGCATGGGGCACATAGCACATCAGGGCACATAGCACATCAGGGCACATGGCACATAGCACATCAGGGCACATGGCACATCAGGGCATGGGGCACATAGCACATCAGGGCACATAGCACATCAGGGCACATAGCACATCAGGGCATGGGGCACATAGCACATCAGGGCACATAGCACATCAGGGCACATGGCACATAGCACATCAGGGCACATGGCACATACCAAATCAGGGCATGGAGCACGTAGCACATCAGGGCATGGGGCACATCGCACATCAGGGCACATAGAACATCAGGGCATGGGGCACATAGCACATCAGGGCACATAGCACATCGGGGTACATAGCCCATCAGGGCACATCGCACATCAGGGCATGGGGTACATAGCACATCAGGGCATGGGGCACATAGCACATCAGGACGCACAGCACATCAGGGCACATGGCACATCAGGGCATGATGGGGCACATAGCACATCAGGGCATGGGGCACATAACACATCAGGGCACATAGCACATCGGGGCATGGGGCACATAGCACATCAGGGCACATAGCACATCAGGGCATGGGGTACATAGCACATCAGGGCACAGGGCACATAGCACATCAGGGCATGGGGTACATAGCACATCAGGGCACGGGGCACATAGCACATCAGGGCACATAGCACATCGGGGCATGGGGCACATAGCACATCAGGGCATGGGGTACATAGCACATCAGGGCATGGGGCACATAGCACATCAGGGCGCACAGCACATCAGGGCACATAGCACATCAGGGCACATCAGGGTATGGGGCACAGGGCACATAGCACATGGGAGCACATCAGGACTTGGGGCACATAGCACATCAGGGCATGGGGCACATAGCACATCAGGGCATGGGGCACATAGCACATCAGGGCACATAGCACATAGCACATCAGGGCATGGGGCACATAGCACATCAGGGCACATGGCACATACCACATCAGGGCATGGAGCACGTAGCACATCAGGGCACATAGCACATCAGGGCGCACAGCACATCAGGACACATAGCACATCGCAAATCAGGGCACATAGCACATCAGGGCATGGGGCACATAGCACATCAGGGCACATAGCACATCAGGGCACATAGCACATCAGGGCATGGGGCACATAGCACATCAGGGCACATAGCACATCAGGGCACATGGCACATAGCACATCAGGGCACATGGCACATACCACATCAGGGCATGGAGCACGTAGCACATCAGGGCACATAGCACATCAGGGCATGGGTCACATCGCACATCAGGGCACATAGAACATCAGGGCATGGGGCACATAGCACATCAGGGCACACAGCACATCAGGGCACATAGCACATCACACATCAGGGCACATAGCACATCAGGGCATGGGGCACATAGCACATCAGGGCACATAGCACATCAGGGCACATGGCACATACCACATCAGGGCATGGAGCACGTAGCACATCAGGGCACATAGCACATCAGGGCATGGGGCACATAGCACATCAGGGCACATAGCACATCAGGGCATGGGGCACATAGCACATCAGGGCATGGGGCACAGGGCACATAGCACATAGCACATGAGATCACATCAGGACATGGGGCACATAGCACATCAGGGCATGGGGCACATAGCACATCAGGGCACATAGCACATCAGGACATGTGGCACATAGCACATCAGGGCACAGGGCACATAGCACATGAGGGCACATCAGGACATGTGGCACATAGCACATCAGGGCAGGGCACATAGCACATCAGGGCGGGGCACATAGCACATCAGGGCGGGGCACATAGCACATTGTTTACCAGCCAACATGCAGAGTAGCGCAGGAAGCGTGTGTAATAAGTTCTCTCTCATGTCACGGCACTGACGGCAGTCATGCTGCTCCCCGGCGGCTCCTCCACTCTTCTCGTCCATCCCAGATGATATCACAAGCAAATGGGGATGGACGAGAAGAGATGAGGGGCCGCGGGGAGCAGCGTGACTGCCCTCAGTGCCGTGACATGAGAGAGAACTTATTACACACGCTTCCTGCGCTACTCTGCATGCTATCTATATCTCGATCTACCCGTCAGGCGCCAGCTGTCGGCGATTGACGGGTAGATCACCGCGGACCTCCGACCAGCCCACTGAGCCATCGGCCCACCGGGAATCTCCCGGTAGTCCCGATGGCCAGTCCATCACTGCTTACAATCTAGAAGGGAGGGTCAAGTGGAACAAAAGGTAATAACTGTGGGGGGGTAAACTGATGGAGAAAATAAAAATACAGTTAGGTGTGGGTAGGATAGGCTTCTCTGAAGAGAAGGGTTTTCAGGGATCGTCTAAAAGCTAATAGAGAAGGAGATAATCGGACAGATTGGGGTAAGGCATTCCATAGGAATGGCTCTGGAAAAGTCCTGGAGGTGAGTGTGGGAGGAGGTGACGAGGGAGCTAGAGAGCAGGAGGTCTTGAGAGGAATGAGGAATGAGTAGGAATGAAGAGAATGAGTAGGTTGGTATTTAGAGACTAGGTCAGTGATGTAGCTGGGGGCAGAGTTGTGGATGGCTTTGTGGGTAGTTGTTAGTATTTTGAATTTAATTTGTTGGGCGAGCGGAAGCCAGTGGAGGGATTGACAGAGAGGAGTAGCAGAGACAGAACAATTGGTAAGGTGGATGAGTCTGGCAGCAGCATTCATGATAGATTGAAGGGGTGATAGACTATGTAAAGGTAATCCAGTGAGAAGGGAGTTGTAGTAGTCAAAGCGAGAGATGACCGGGGAGTGAATTAAGAGCTTTGTTGTGTCATTGATTAGAAAGGGGCGTATTTTGTAGATGTTGCGGAGGTTGAGACGGCAAGATTGGACAGTGATTGGATCTGGGGCTTAAAGGAGAGTTTAGAGTCCAGGAATACACCTAGGACCTTGGCATGCGGGGATGGGCTTATAGTTGTGCCATCGATTTTGACAGAGAGATCAGGGGAAGGGGCACATGAGGGAGGAAGAATTATAAGTTCGGTTTTGGATAGATTACGTTTGAGGAAGTGGTGTGACATCCAGACTGATATATCTGATAGTAAATTAGTGATACGTGAGGAGACGGAGGGAGTGAGTTGAGGGGTAGTAAATAGATTTGAGTGTCATCAGTGTAGAGGTGGTGTTGGAAGCCATGGGAGGCTATCAACTGACCCAGGGAGGAGGTGTGGATTGAAAATAGGAGCAGTCCAAGAACAGAACCTTGGGGGACCCCAACAGAGAAAGGAAGAGGAGAGGAGGAAGTAGAGTTGTAAGTAACGCTAAAGGTGCGGTTGGATAAGTAGGTAGAGAACCAGCGAAGAGTACAGTCACGAGACCAAAGGCGTGGAGTTTTTTTAGGAGGAGGGGGTGGTCAACTGTATCGAAGGCAGCAGAGAGGTCCAGGAGTAGAAGTACAGAATAGTGTCCATTGTTTTTGGCTGTTAGTAGATCGTTTGTTAGTTTTAGGAGAGCAGTTTCTGTGGAGTGTTGAGGAGGAAATCCAGACTGAAGGGGATCAAGAAGGTTATTATCAGCAAGGTGGATGCTCAGTCGGTTGTAGACCAGACGTTCAAGGAGTTTGGATAAAAAGGGGAGCAAGAAGATGGGGCATAGGTTGTTAAGATTGGATGGGTCCAGTGAGGGCATTTTAAGTATGGGGCTGACTAGTGCATGTTTTAGAGAGTTGGGGAAGATGCCAGAAGAGAGGGAGAGGTTGAAGATGTGGGTTAGAGAGTGTAGAATAGAGCCAGAGGGTGAACGTAGCATTTGCAAGGGAACAGGATCAACTGGTAAGATGGACGTTAGCAAGTAGTTTAGCAACCTCGTCTATAGTGGTGGTAAATGTATTTTATTGGGATTTTATGTGATAGACCAACACAAAGTGGCACATAATTGTGAAGTGGAAAGAAAAAGAATAAATGGTTTTCATTTTTTTTACAAATAAATATGTGAAAAGTGTGGGGTGCATTTGTATGGCGCCCCCCTGAGTTAATACTTTGTAGAACCACCTTACGCTGCAATTACAGCTACAAGTCTTTTTGGGGATGTCTCTACCAGCTTTGCACATCTAGAGAGTGACATTTTTGCCCATTCTTCTTTGAAAAATAGCTCCAGCTCTGTCAGATTGGATGAAGAGCGTCTGTGAACAGCAATTTTCAGGTCTTGCCACAGATTCTCAATTGGATTTAGGTCTGGACTTTGACTAAACCATTCCATTGTAGCTCTGGCTGTATGTTTAGGGTCGTTGTCCTGCTGGAAGGTGAACCTCAGCCCCAGTCTCAGGTCTTTTGCAGACTGTAACAGGTTTTCTTCTAAGATTGCCCCCTATTTGTCTCCATCCATCTTCCCATCAACTCTGACCAGCTTCCCTGTCCCTGCTGAAGAAAAGCATCCCCACAACATGATGCTGCCACCACCATGTTTCATGGTCGGGATGGTGTGTTCAGGGTTAGGGATGAGCTTCGTGTTCGAGTCGAACATACGTTCGACTCGAACATTGGCTGTTCGATCGTTCGACGAAGATCGAACGATTTGGGCCGTTCGCGCCAAATTCGAGTGACGCGAACGGCCCACAATGCACTACGCCATCGCAGTGTCATCCAGGCGCTGTGATTGGCCAAGCATGCACTGTGACCCCGCATGCTTGGCCAATCACAGCGCCGGCAGCGAGGAGAGCAATGATTGGCCACAGGCAGGATGCCTGTGGCCAATTATTGCTGAGGGTGTTTAGTACACGCCCCACACTATAAAAGGCCGCCAGCACGGCGGCCTAGTGTAGTGTGTTCCGGAGCAGGGATAGAGTAGCATAGGCAGGGACAGTGACTGTTATTTCTTTCTTGCTTAACCTGGATTCCTTTAGTTTAGGGAAAGAGAAGGATAGGTAGGGAGAGTGTCAGTGTGTTTTGTGCTTCTGCTATAGTGTGCTTAAAAAAAAACATTTATTCTAGGGACAGAAAACTCTAGGTAGGGACAGTGTCAGTTTCTTTCACTCTGCAAGTCCTTGTTTCCAGGGACCTGGAAGGACAGTGAGTGAATTGTCCTTTTGCTATATTGTGATTAAAAAAAACATTTATTCTAGGGACAGAAAACTCTAGGTAGGGACAGTGTCAGTTTCTTTCACTCTGCAAGTCCTTGTTTCCAGGGACCTGGAAGGACAGTGAGTGAATTGTCCTTTTGCTATATTGTGATTAAAAAAAACATTTATTCTAGGGACAGAAAACTCTAGGTAGGGACAGTGTCAGTTTCTTTCACTCTGCAAGTCCTTGTTTCCAGGGACCTGGAAGGACAGTGAGTGAATTGTCCTTTTGCTATATTGTGATTAAAAAAAACATTTATTCTAGGGACAGAAAACTCTAGGTAGGGACAGTGTCAGTTTCTTTCACTCTGCAAGTCCTTGTTTCCAGGGACCTGGAAGGACAGTGAGTGAATTGTCCTTTTGCTATATTGTGATTAAAAAAAACATTTTTTTCTAGGGACAGAAAACTGTAGGTAGGGAGAGTATTTTTTTTCTTTCACTCTGCAAGTCCTTGTTTCCAGGGACCTGTAAGGACAGTGAGTTAATTGTCCTTGTGCTATATTGTGCTGAAAAAAACATTTATTCCAGGGACAGAAAACTCTAGGTAGGGACAGTGTCAGTTTCTTTCACTCTGCAAGTCCTTGTTTCCAGGGACCTGGAAGGACAGTGAGTGAATTGTCCTTTTGCTATATTGTGATTAAAAAAAACATTTTTTTCTAGGGACAGAAAACTGTAGGTAGGGAGAGTGTTTTTTTTCTTTCACTCTGCAAGTCCTTGTTTCCAGGGACCTGTAAGGACAGTGAGTTAATTTTCCTTGTGCTATATTGTGATTAAAAAAAACATTTATTCTAGGGACAGAAAACTCTAGGTAGGGACAGTGTCAGTTTCTTTCACTCTGCAAGTCCTTGTTTCCAGGGACCTGGAAGGACAGTGAGTGAATTGTCCTTTTGCTATATTGTGATTAAAAAAAACATTTATTCTAGGGACAGAAAACTCTAGGTAGGGACAGTGTCAGTTTCTTTCACTCTGCAAGTCCTTGTTTCCAGGGACCTGGAAGGACAGTGAGTGAATTGTCCTTTTGCTATATTGTGATTAAAAAAAACATTTATTCTAGGGACAGAAAACTCTAGGTAGGGACAGTGTCAGTTTCTTTCACTCTGCAAGTCCTTGTTTCCAGGGACCTGGAAGGACAGTGAGTGAATTGTCCTTTTGCTATATTGTGATTAAAAAAAACATTTATTCTAGGGACAGAAAACTCTAGGTAGGGACAGTGTCAGTTTCTTTCACTCTGCAAGTCCTTGTTTCCAGGGACCTGGAAGGACAGTGAGTGAATTGTCCTTTTGCTATATTGTGATTAAAAAAAACATTTATTCTAGGGACAGAAAACTCTAGGTAGGGACAGTGTCAGTTTCTTTCACTCTGCAAGTCCTTGTTTCCAGGGACCTGGAAGGACAGTGAGTGAATTGTCCTTTTGCTATATTGTGATTAAAAAAAACATTTATTCTAGGGACAGAAAACTCTAGGTAGGGACAGTGTCAGTTTCTTTCACTCTGCAAGTCCTTGTTTCCAGGGACCTGGAAGGACAGTGAGTGAATTGTCCTTTTGCTATATTGTGATTAAAAAAAACATTTATTCTAGGGACAGAAAACTCTAGGTAGGGACAGTGTCAGTTTCTTTCACTCTGCAAGTCCTTGTTTCCAGGGACCTGGAAGGACAGTGAGTGAATTGTCCTTTTGCTATATTGTGATTAAAAAAAACATTTATTCTAGGGACAGAAAACTCTAGGTAGGGACAGTGTCAGTTTCTTTCACTCTGCAAGTCCTTGTTTCCAGGGACCTGGAAGGACAGTGAGTGAATTGTCCTTTTGCTATATTGTGATTAAAAAAAACATTTTTTTCTAGGGACAGAAAACTGTAGGTAGGGAGAGTATTTTTTTTCTTTCACTCTGCAAGTCCTTGTTTCCAGGGACCTGTAAGGACAGTGAGTTAATTGTCCTTGTGCTATATTGTGCTGAAAAAAACATTTATTCCAGGGACAGAAAACTCTAGGTAGGGACAGTGTCAGTTTCTTTCACTCTGCAAGTCCTTGTTTCCAGGGACCTGGAAGGACAGTGAGTGAATTGTCCTTTTGCTATATTGTGATTAAAAAAAACATTTTTTTCTAGGGACAGAAAACTGTAGGTAGGGAGAGTGTTTTTTTTCTTTCACTCTGCAAGTCCTTGTTTCCAGGGACCTGTAAGGACAGTGAGTTAATTTTCCTTGTGCTATATTGTGATTAAAAAAAACATTTATTCTAGGGACAGAAAACTCTAGGTAGGGACAGTGTCAGTTTCTTTCACTCTGCAAGTCCTTGTTTCCAGGGACCTGGAAGGACAGTGAGTGAATTGTCCTTTTGCTATATTGTGATTAAAAAAAACATTTATTCTAGGGACAGAAAACTCTAGGTAGGGACAGTGTCAGTTTCTTTCACTCTGCAAGTCCTTGTTTCCAGGGACCTGGAAGGACAGTGAGTGAATTGTCCTTTTGCTATATTGTGATTAAAAAAAACATTTATTCTAGGGACAGAAAACTCTAGGTAGGGACAGTGTCAGTTTCTTTCACTCTGCAAGTCCTTGTTTCCAGGGACCTGGAAGGACAGTGAGTGAATTGTCCTTTTGCTATATTGTGATTAAAAAAAACATTTATTCTAGGGACAGAAAACTCTAGGTAGGGACAGTGTCAGTTTCTTTCACTCTGCAAGTCCTTGTTTCCAGGGACCTGGAAGGACAGTGAGTGAATTGTCCTTTTGCTATATTGTGATTAAAAAAAACATTTATTCTAGGGACAGAAAACTCTAGGTAGGGACAGTGTCAGTTTCTTTCACTCTGCAAGTCCTTGTTTCCAGGGACCTGGAAGGACAGTGAGTGAATTGTCCTTTTGCTATATTGTGATTAAAAAAAACATTTATTCTAGGGACAGAAAACTCTAGGTAGGGACAGTGTCAGTTTCTTTCACTCTGCAAGTCCTTGTTTCCAGGGACCTGGAAGGACAGTGAGTGAATTGTCCTTTTGCTATATTGTGATTAAAAAAAACATTTATTCTAGGGACAGAAAACTCTAGGTAGGGACAGTGTCAGTTTCTTTCACTCTGCAAGTCCTTGTTTCCAGGGACCTGGAAGGACAGTGAGTGAATTGTCCTTTTGCTATATTGTGATTAAAAAAAACATTTATTCTAGGGACAGAAAACTCTAGGTAGGGACAGTGTCAGTTTCTTTCACTCTGCAAGTCCTTGTTTCCAGGGACCTGGAAGGACAGTGAGTGAATTGTCCTTTTGCTATATTGTGATTAAAAAAAACATTTTTTTCTAGGGACAGAAAACTGTAGGTAGGGAGAGTATTTTTTTTCTTTCACTCTGCAAGTCCTTGTTTCCAGGGACCTGTAAGGACAGTGAGTTAATTGTCCTTGTGCTATATTGTGCTGAAAAAAACATTTATTCCAGGGACAGAAAACTCTAGGTAGGGACAGTGTCAGTTTCTTTCACTCTGCAAGTCCTTGTTTCCAGGGACCTGGAAGGACAGTGAGTGAATTGTCCTTTTGCTATATTGTGATTAAAAAAAACATTTTTTTCTAGGGACAGAAAACTGTAGGTAGGGAGAGTGTTTTTTTTCTTTCACTCTGCAAGTCCTTGTTTCCAGGGACCTGTAAGGACAGTGAGTTAATTTTCCTTGTGCTATATTGTGATTAAAAAAAACATTTATTCTAGGGACAGAAAACTCTAGGTAGGGACAGTGTCAGTTTCTTTCACTCTGCAAGTCCTTGTTTCCAGGGACCTGGAAGGACAGTGAGTGAATTGTCCTTTTGCTATATTGTGATTAAAAAAAACATTTATTCTAGGGACAGAAAACTCTAGGTAGGGACAGTGTCAGTTTCTTTCACTCTGCAAGTCCTTGTTTCCAGGGACCTGGAAGGACAGTGAGTGAATTGTCCTTTTGCTATATTGTGATTAAAAAAAACATTTATTCTAGGGACAGAAAACTCTAGGTAGGGACAGTGTCAGTTTCTTTCACTCTGCAAGTCCTTGTTTCCAGGGACCTGGAAGGACAGTGAGTGAATTGTCCTTTTGCTATATTGTGATTAAAAAAAACATTTATTCTAGGGACAGAAAACTCTAGGTAGGGACAGTGTCAGTTTCTTTCACTCTGCAAGTCCTTGTTTCCAGGGACCTGGAAGGACAGTGAGTGAATTGTCCTTTTGCTATATTGTGATTAAAAAAAACATTTTTTTCTAGGGACAGAAAACTGTAGGTAGGGAGAGTATTTTTTTTCTTTCACTCTGCAAGTCCTTGTTTCCAGGGACCTGTAAGGACAGTGAGTTAATTGTCCTTGTGCTATATTGTGCTGAAAAAAACATTTATTCCAGGGACAGAAAACTCTAGGTAGGGACAGTGTCAGTTTCTTTCACTCTGCAAGTCCTTGTTTCCAGGGACCTGGAAGGACAGTGAGTGAATTGTCCCTTTGCTATATTGTGATTAAAAAAAGCATTTTTTTCTAGGGACAGAAAACTGTAGGTAGGGAGAGTATTTTTTTTCTTTCACTCTGCAAGTCCTTGTTTCCAGGGACCTGTAAGGACAGTGAGTTAATTGTCCTTGTGCTATATTGTGCTGAAAAAAACATTTATTCCAGGGACAGAAAACTCTAGGTAGGGACAGTGTCAGTTTCTTTCACTCTGCAAGTCCTTGTTTCCAGGGACCTGGAAGGACAGTGAGTGAATTGTCCTTTTGCTATATTGTGATTAAAAAAAACATTTTTTTCTAGGGACAGAAAACTGTAGGTAGGGAGAGTATTTTTTTTCTTTCACTCTGCAAGTCCTTGTTTCCAGGGACCTGTAAGGACAGTGAGTTAATTGTCCTTGTGCTATATTGTGCTGAAAAAAACATTTATTCCAGGGACAGAAAACTCTAGGTAGGGACAGTGTCAGTTTCTTTCACTCTGCAAGTCCTTGTTTCCAGGGACCTGGAAGGACAGTGAGTGAATTGTCCTTTTGCTATATTGTGATTAAAAAAAACATTTTTTTCTAGGGACAGAAAACTGTAGGTAGGGAGAGTGTTTTTTTTCTTTCACTCTGCAAGTCCTTGTTTCCAGGGACCTGTAAGGACAGTGAGTTAATTTTCCTTGTGCTATATTGTGATTAAAAAAAACATTTATTCTAGGGACAGAAAACTCTAGGTAGGGACAGTGTCAGTTTCTTTCACTCTGCAAGTCCTTGTTTCCAGGGACCTGGAAGGACAGTGAGTGAATTGTCCTTTTGCTATATTGTGATTAAAAAAAACATTTTTTTCTAGGGACAGAAAACTGTAGGTAGGGAGAGTGTTTTTTTTCTTTCACTCTGCAAGTCCTTGTTTCCAGGGACCTGGAAGGACAGTGAGTGAATTGTCCTTTTGCTATATTGTGATTAAAAAAAACATTTTTTTCTAGGGACAGAAAACTGTAGGTAGGGAGAGTGTTTTTTTTCTTTCACTCTGCAAGTCCTTGTTTCCAGGGACCTGTAAGGACAGTGAGTTAATTTTCCTTGTGCTATATTGTGATTAAAAAAAACATTTATTCTAGGGACAGAAAACTCTAGGTAGGGACAGTGTCAGTTTCTTTCACTCTGCAAGTCCTTGTTTCCAGGGACCTGGAAGGACAGTGAGTGAATTGTCCTTTTGCTATATTGTGATTAAAAAAAACATTTATTCTAGGGACAGAAAACTCTAGGTAGGGACAGTGTCAGTTTCTTTCACTCTGCAAGTCCTTGTTTCCAGGGACCTGGAAGGACAGTGAGTGAATTGTCCTTTTGCTATATTGTGATTAAAAAAAACATTTATTCTAGGGACAGAAAACTCTAGGTAGGGACAGTGTCAGTTTCTTTCACTCTGCAAGTCCTTGTTTCCAGGGACCTGGAAGGACAGTGAGTGAATTGTCCTTTTGCTATATTGTGATTAAAAAAAACATTTATTCTAGGGACAGAAAACTCTAGGTAGGGACAGTGTCAGTTTCTTTCACTCTGCAAGTCCTTGTTTCCAGGGACCTGGAAGGACAGTGAGTGAATTGTCCTTTTGCTATATTGTGATTAAAAAAAACATTTATTCTAGGGACAGAAAACTCTAGGTAGGGACAGTGTCAGTTTCTTTCACTCTGCAAGTCCTTGTTTCCAGGGACCTGGAAGGACAGTGAGTGAATTGTCCTTTTGCTATATTGTGATTAAAAAAAACATTTTTTTCTAGGGACAGAAAACTGTAGGTAGGGAGAGTATTTTTTTTCTTTCACTCTGCAAGTCCTTGTTTCCAGGGACCTGTAAGGACAGTGAGTTAATTGTCCTTGTGCTATATTGTGCTGAAAAAAACATTTATTCCAGGGACAGAAAACTCTAGGTAGGGACAGTGTCAGTTTCTTTCACTCTGCAAGTCCTTCTTTCCAGGGACCTGGAAGGACAGTGAGTGAATTGTCCTTTTGCTATATTGTGATTAAAAAAAACATTTTTTCTAGGGACAGAAAACTGTAGGTAGGGAGAGTGTTTTTTTTCTTTCACTCTGCAAGTCCTTGTTTCCAGGGACAGAGAAGGACACCTGAAGGTAGCCCTTATTGCTTTTTTCCCATCTCCCTGCAGGCCATCTATTAGAATGTCTGGAAGGCAAACAAGGAGAGGCAGACAGTCAGGAGGCAATAAAAGAGGGCAAGCAGGCTCTGTGTCTGGGGGCAACAGTGCTGGTCGTGGACGCGGTGCATTGTCATCAGCACATGGCCATGGGACACGCTTGTCCTTCTTTTCGGCAGCTGGACATGTTGAGCCACATCATGCCGAAGACTTGGTAGAGTGGATGACCAAGCCCTCCTCCTCCTCCTCATCCTCTCTCACCCAGGCTCAGGGTACTGGAAAAGCAGCTGCCAAAGCGTCGTCTTCCCTGGTATCAATGTCAGACAAATCATCAGTCACTCCTTCCCTAGACCCACCATGTCCTCCTCCTGAGGAGTCCCCCGAACTGTTTCAGCACAGTGTTGGGTACATGCTCCAGGAGGATGCCCAGCGTTTCGAAGGGTCTGATGATGAAACCCAGCTAGAGGAAGGCAGTAGCGTGAGAGCAGACAGAGGGGATGCTCAAGAAGGACACCAATCTGGCAGTCATGTTCCAGCAGCTGCAGCATACTGCCAGATTGGCTCCAGTGATGAGGAGGGAGGGGATGATGAGGTCAATGACTCCACGTGGGTGCCTAATAGGAGAGAGGAGGAGGAGGAGGATGAGGAGGAGGCACATCTCCAACGAGGCAGGATGCCCTTTGGTGGCCAGCGTAAGGGCAGTACACCGACGGAATCACACCGCAGAGCTCCGCCTGTGCAGGGCGCTGCCTCTGCCCGTCATTCAAAAAGTTCTTTGGTGTGGGCCTTTTTTGAGGCTAGTGCATCAGATCGCACAGCTGCTGTTTGCAACATATGTCTCAAGCGTATATCGCGTGGCCAAAACATCAGCCGCTTGGGTACCACATGCCTGACCAGACATATGTTGACCTGCCATGCAGCTCGTTGGCAAGCCTACCTCAAAGACCCACACCAAAGAACAAAGCGGACCTCTCCTTGCACCGCATCAGCTGGGATCTCCAACCCCACTATAACTTCAGTCCTCTCTGAAACATGCACTGAGAGGAATGAAGGTGTAGAATTAGGTGTGTCACAGCCAAGTACTTGCGCCCACTCTGCTAGCAGTACACCGACGTCCGATTCTAGCAGGCAAATTTCCCTGCCCCAGCTGCTGGACCGTCGAAAGAAGTTCACTCCCAGCCATCCACATGCCCAGCGGTTGAATGCTAGCTTGGCTAAATTGCTAGCGCTTCAACTGCTGCCTTTTCAGTTGGTAGACTCGGCCCCCTTCCGTGAGTTTGTGCAATGTGCGGTTCCTCAGTGGCAGGTTCCCAAACGCCACTTTTTCTCACGGAAGGCTATTCCGGCTCTCTACCGGCATGTGGAAGGCAATGTCTTGGCCTCGCTGGACAGGGCGGTCAGCGGTAAGGTGCATATTACCGCTGACTCATGGTCCAGCAGGCATGGACAGGGACGTTACCTTTCTTTCACGGCCCATTGGGTCACTCTTTTGGCAGCTGGGAAGGATTCAGGACAAGGTGCAGTAGTGTTGGAGGTTGTCCCACCGCCACGCCTCCAAAATGCTACTACTGGTTGTGACACACCTCTCTCCTCCACCCCCTCCTCTTCTTCTTCCTCCATGGCCTCTTCCTGTGGTTTGTCCTATGAACCAGCGGTGCTCCGTAGCCGTTCACGGGGCTACGCAAGTACGCAGGCAAAAAGATGCCATGCCGTGCTTGCGCTGGTGTGTTTGGGGGACAGAAGCCACACTGGGGCAGAGGTCCTGTCTGCTCTGCAGGGCCAGGCCGAGAGGTGGTTGACGCCACGCCAGCTTAAGCCAGGAATGGTGGTTTGCGACAATGGCACCAACCTCCTCTCCGCCCTCCGACAGGGACAACTGACCCATGTGCCCTGTGTGGCTCACGTCCTTAACCTGGTGGTGCAGCGGTTCTTGGGCAGGTACCCGGGCTTACAGGATGTCCTGAGGCAGGCCAGGAAAGTCTGTGTGCATTTCCGCAGATCTTATAATGCCAGTGCTCGCCTGGCTGAGCTGCAAAAGGAGTTGAACCTGCCCAAGAACCGCCTTATATGTGACATGCCCACCAGGTGGAACTCAACGTTGGCCATGCTGCAGCGGCTGCACACGCAGCAGAGGGCCATCAATGAGTACCTGTGCGACTACGGCACCAGGACAGGGTCAGGGGAGCTTGGTTTTTTTTCTCCACGCCAGTGGGGCATGATCAGGGATGCATGCACTGTCCTGGCACCATTTGAGGAGGCCACGAGGATGGTGAGCAGTGACAGTGCATGCATCAGTGACACTGTACCTCTTGTCCACCTGTTGGAGCACACGCTGCGTGGAATAATGGACAGGGCACTTGAGGCAGAACAGAGGCAGGAAGAGGAGGACTTCCTTGCCTCTCAAGGCCCCCTTTACCCAGACAGTGTTCCTTCTGTCCCACCCATCGCACAGGAAGAGGAGGAGGAGGAGGAGGAGGAGGAGGATTGTGTCAGCATGGAGGTGGAGGCTGGCACTCAGCATCATCAGCAGCAGTCTTTTAGGGATGATTTACAGTCCCAAGAAACCAGTGGACTTGTACGTGGCTGGGAGGAGGTGGCTGCGGATCATGTCGTCCTTAGTGACCCAGAGGACTCCGGAGCGAATGCCTCAGCAAACCTACGCTGCATGGCCTCCCTGATCCTGCAAAGTCTGCGGAAGGATCCTCGTATTCTTCGGATCAAGGAGAGGGACCATTACTGGCTGGCCACTCTCCTTGATCCACGGTACAAGGGTAAGGTTGCGGACCTTATGTTACCGTCGCAGAGGGAGCAGAGGATGAGACAACTCCGGGAGGCCTTGCAGAAAGGTCTGTGCAACGCGTTCCCAGAGACTGGGAGGTTGCAAACTCCTGGTCCTGGACAACGAGTTGCTGAGGCTTCGGCCAGTCAAAGAAGGAGCGGTGGGGAAGGTGGCCGTCTGACCGATGCGTTCAGACAATTCTTTAGTCCGCAGCCCCAAAGTATGATTGGTTCCAGCAACCATCGCCAGCGTCTGATAAACATGGTGCAGGAATATCTAGGGGCAAGGTCAGACTTGGACACCTTCCCCACCGAAAATCCTCTGGCTTACTGGGTCTTGAGGATGGATCACTGGCCAGAGCTTGCACAGTATGCAATTGAGCTACTGGCCTGTCCTGCATCCAGCGTTCTTTCGGAACGCACATTCAGTGCTGCTGGAGGATTTGTCACGGATCACAGGGTGCGCCTGTCCACCGACTCGGTTGATCGACTGACTTTCATCAAGATGAACCAGTCTTGGATCACCACCAGCTACCACACACCTGATGCTGATATAACAGACTAATTGATTTTAAAATGTCACATCCCTTCAAGACTGATGCTGATGCTGAGTGCCTGTGCTGTTATGTTGACTGGCTATCCTCCTCCTCCGAGTCCTCAATGATACGATTGATGATGATAGCTTGGAAGATCATTTTTGTTTATGGGTGCCGCCACCAGTGCCTAACGCCCAATTTTTCAGCCCCTGTTTAACAGGGGCGTGTAATTACAATTTTTGAAGCAATACTTTGCAACAGGGCTCATTGCTGTGCTCCAAGTACAGTATCTGTGAGGAGTTGCAGTGTTGTGCCACCAGTGCCTAAGGCCCAATTTTTCAGCCCCTGTTTAACAGGGGCGTGTCATTACAATTTTTGAAGCAATACTTTGCAACAGGGCTCATTGCTGTGCTCCAAGTACAGTATCTGTGAGGGGTTGCAGTGTTGTGCCACCAGTGCCTAAGGCCCAATTTTTCAGCCCCTGTTCAACAGGGGCATGTAATTACAATTCTTGATCTAATAATTCACAGCAGGGCCCATTGCTGCACCCACCAAGAGTAACTGTCAGGGCTTACAGTGTTGTGGCACCAGCACCACCATCAAAGGCCCAATTTTTACTACCACTGTTCAACAATTATATGTAATTAAAATTCCTGATATAATAGTTGACAGCAGGGCGTTCCAGCACCAACCAAGAGTAACTGTGAGTGCTTACAGTGTTGTGCCAACACCAACAACTAAGGGGCCTATTTCTGCAGAGTATATACGGCAGGTCCCTACTTTCAAACATCCAACTTACAAACGACTCCTACTTGCAAACGCAAGAAGACAACAGGAAGTGAGAGGAAATCTACCACTAGGAAGGAAAATTCTCTCCTGTAAGAATAAATATGGGAGAAAGGTGTCTCCTCTGTACTGATGCTTTATCAGCAATCCTTGTTTCAAGAAAAACACCACATTTCAAAAACAGTTGTCATTGGGACGGAAAGTGAGGTGAAATGTTCTGAACAGGGGCACAGACAGCAAAACAAATGTTACAGGGGTGATAACCCTTACCTATGTTTTCCAAAAAGTTTAAAAATAGATTTTTGGGCTGGAGCTACACTTCAACAATGTACCTGTTCAAAATTACAAACAGATTCTACATAAGAACAAACCTACAGTCCCTGTCTTGTATGCACCGCCTGTATACGGCTGTTCAGAGTATATAGGGCCTTTTTTATTTTATGTGCGGGGTTCCCCTTAATATCCATACAAGACCCAAAGGGGCTGGTAATGGGCTGGGGTAGGGGGGGGGGGTCATGGGGTAGCTATGCCATTTTTCTTAAAGAATTTCATCCATATTACCGGGACCAGACATTACATTAAAGCCGCAAGCAGTTTTAAATGGCTTTTTTTTCCTTTAGAAGTGTCATTTTGTGCAGGGACAGTTCTAAACACGGGAAACACGTGGCACTTCACAGGCATACTTTAGACACCCCCCAGGTACGATATTTAAAGGAATATTTGACTTTTTTTTTTTCACTTTATGCATCATTAAAATGACTGCTCCCGAAAAACGACCGTTTTTAAAACTTCTTTTTGCATTGATACATGTCCCCTGGTGCAGAACCCGGGTTCCCAAACCCTTTTTAGGACAATAACATGCATAATAGTTGTTATAATTAGCACTTTAGAATTCGAACGTTCGCATCCATTGTATTTAATAGGGTTCTAATGTTCGTTCGAACTTCCGGTCCGTTCGCGGGTTCTGGTGCGAACCGAACCCGGGGGTGTTCGGCTCATCACTATTCAGGGTGATGTACAGCAGGGCTCAAAATGTCAAATCCTGAGCTACTAGCCAGACCTCAAGGGTTAGGCCCCATGCACATGAGACGCTGTTATTTGCTGTTAAACGCGCGTTCAGAGGCAGTTGGATGCTTTTTTCAACTGCCCCTGAACCCATTCAATGTTATCCTATGTGTCCATGCACACACTCTCGTTTTTTGGCGCTTACAAGCAGTTGCGTTTAACCTTGTTTTTCCAGAAGCAAAAAAGTGGGTTCAGACGCAAAAGTTTTCCATGTTTCAGACGTGAAACGCCGCTGAAGGCGGCTAAACGCGGTACCGGCGTTTTGCCGCGTTTGCGTTTATAAGCGTTTTTAAAGGTGACCTATTTTTTAACATTAGAAATCTCAAAAATGATGGCAAATTATGAAAAACTATTAAAAAATATAAAAGAAAATTGTAATTGCTTGCATTGTATTGTGGACAATCCACAACTTGTGGCAGGTAACGTGGCAAGTGGACAATCAACAACTTGTGTCAGGTGACGTGTCCAGGTGACGTGGCCAGTGGACAATCCACAACTTGTGGCAGGTGACGTGGCCAGGTGACGTGGCAAGTGGACAATCCACAACTTGTGGCAGGTGACGTGGCCAGTTGACGTGGCCAGTGGACAATCCACAACTTGTGGCAGGTGACGTGGCCAGGTGACGTGGCCAGTGGACAATCCACAACTTGTGGCAGGTGACGTGGCCAGGTGACGTGGCCAGTGGACAATCCACAACTTGTGGCAGGTGACATGGCCAGGTGACATGGCATGTGACGTGGCCAGGTGACGTTGCCAGTGGACAATCCACAACTTGTGGCAGGTGACATGGCCAGGTGACGTGGCATGTGATGTGGCCAGGTGACGTGGCCAGGTGATGTGGCAGGTGACGTGGCAGGAGACGTGGCAAGTGGACACTCCACAACTTGTGGCAGGTGACGTGGCCAGGTGATGTGGCAGGTAACATGGCCAGGTGACGTGGCCAGGTGATGTGGCACGTGATGTGGCCAGGTGACGTGGCAAGTGGACAATCCACAACTTGTGGCAGGTGACGTGGCTAGGTGACGTGGCAGGTAACGTGGCCAGGTGACGTGGCAGGTGACGTGGCAAGTGGACAATCCACAACTTGTGGCAGGTGATGTGGCAAGTGACACGCTAAATACAAGTACACTGCTGCTCTCTCAGCTGCTGTTACTCACTCTGGTCTCACAAACTGGCTGAAATGGTTAAAATTTACTGTTTTTTGAGCTTAGGGAGGGTCTATGATGAAACGCTTATAAACGCAAACGTGGTAAACGCTGCTAAACGCGGCCGCAAACGCGGCAAAACACGCGTTTTTAAACGCCGGTTTCAGCGTTTAAAAACGTGTGTTCAGCAGAGTTTGAACCTGCGTCTCGTGTGCATGGGGCCTTACTCGCCACCAGTTGCCGGGCACAACACCTATCCTAGCCTCTAAACACGCCCTCAAATTATCTCATGAAATCACACTTAAATTGTTTATGCAGAATTAAGTTATAAAAATAAATATTAACAACAACTTTATCCATGTCCAAAACTGCAGCCTGCCCGTGTCCGCCAATGCAGTCTGTCCGTGTCCACCAATACAGCCTGTGTCCGCCAGTGCAGCCTATGACCACCAATGCATCCTGTGTTCCCAAATGCAGCCATCTGTCCTCAATGCAACCTTGTGTCCCCAAATGCAGCCTTGTGTAGCCTTGTGTCCCCAAATGCAGCCTTGTGTCCCCAAATGCAGCCTTGTGTAGTCTTGTGTCCCCAAATGCAGCCTTGTGTCCCCAAATGCAGCCTTGTGTAGCCTTGTGTCACCAAATGCAGCCTTGTGTCCCCAAATGCAGCCTTGTGTAGGCTTGTGTCCCCAAATGCAGCCTTGTGTCCCCAAATGCAGCCTTGTGTAGCCTTGTGTCCCCAAATGCAGCAATGTGTCCCCAAATGCAGCCTTGTGTGCCCAAGTGTCCCCAAATGCAGCAATGTGTCCCCAAATGCAGCCTTGTGTCCCCAAATGCAGCCATGTGTCCCTAAATGCAGCCTTGTGTCCCCAAATGCAGCCATGTGTAGGTTCCCAGTGGCCTACCTGTGTAGGGAAAGAGAGAGCCCCCCCCCCCCTGCCACTGCTGTCTTGTTGATCAGCGCGCAGGGAACATAACAGCTTTCATTTCAATAGCTGTGTTCCCCGCCGTGCCCGCTGTCATATATAGCCCCTCCCCCTTGTCCGGGCACTTTAATAGACAGATCACCTGCCCAATCCTGGGGCGGGTGATCTGTCTATCAAAGTTTCCCGACAAGGGGGAGGGGCTATATATGAAGACGCGCGGCGGGGAACACAGCTATTAAAATGAAAGCTGTTATGTTCCCCGCGCACTGATCAATGCGGCAGTGGCGGCGGCAGCAGCAGCAGCAGCAGCTCTCCTCTCCTCTCTCTTGCCCCACGATTGTCCCCTGCTCCCAAGCAGCCCACACTCGCCCAGCCCTCAAAATCCAATTCCACTCGCAAAATGCGAGCAGGCGAGTGGGATTTTTGAGGGCTGATGTACAGTGTTTGTTTTCCTCCACACATAGCGTTTTGCTTTTAGGCCAAAGTTCGATTTTGTTCTCATCTGACCAGAGCACCTTCTTCCACATGTTTGCTGTGTCCCCCACATGGCTTCTCGCAAACAGCAAACAGGACTTCTTATGGCTTTCTTTCAACAATGGCTTTCTTCTTGCCACTCTTCCATAAAGGCCAGATTTGTGGAATGCAAGACTATTAGTTGTCCTGTGGACAGATTCTCCCACCTGAGCTGTGGATCTCTGCAGCTCCTCCAGAGTTACCATGGACCTCTTGGCTGCTTCTCTGATTGATGCTCTCCTTGCCTTGCTGTCAGTTTAGGTGGACGGCCATGTCTTGGTAGGTTTGCAGTTGTGCCATTTTCTTTCTATTTTCGGATGATGGACTGAGCAGTGCTCCGTGAGATGTTCAAAGCTTGGGATATTTTTTTATAACCTAACTCTGCTTTAAACTTCTCCACAACTTTATACATGACCTGTCTGGTGGGTTCCTTGGCCTTCATGGTGCTGTTTCTTCACTAAGGTTTTCTAACAAACCTCTAAGGGCTTCACAGAACAGCTGTATTTATACTGAGATTAAATTACACACAGGTGGACTCTATTTGCTAATTAGGTGACTTCTAAAGGCAATTGGTTCCACTAGATTTTAGCTAGCGGTATCAAAGTAAAGGGGGCTGAATACAAAAGCACGCCACACTTTTCACATATTTATTTGCAAAAAATGGGGAAAACCATTTATCATTTTCCTTCCACTC
Source organism: Rana muscosa (assembly GCA_029206835.1). Taxonomy (NCBI): domain Eukaryota; kingdom Metazoa; phylum Chordata; class Amphibia; order Anura; family Ranidae; genus Rana; species Rana muscosa. The sequence goes on from CM055118.1 coordinate 234,070,511, forward strand.
CACAATTATGTACCACTTTGTGTTGGTCTAGCACATAAAATCCCAATAATATACATTTACGTTTTTAGATGTAACATGACAAAATGTGGAAAATTTCAAGGGGTATGTATAGTTTTTCAAGGCACTGTACAATAGTGTACATGTGAGAGGCTGTATACAATAGTGTACATGTGAGAGGCTGTATACAATAGTGTACATGTGAGAGGCTGTATACAATAGTGTACATGTGAGAGGCTGTATACAATAGTGTACATGTGAGAGGCTGTATACAATAGTGTACATGTGAGAGGCTGTATACAATAGTGTACATGTGAGAGGCTGTAAACAATAGTGTACATGTGAGAGGCTGTATACAATAGTGTACATGTGAGAGGCTGTATACACTAGTGTACATGTGAGAGGCTGTATACAATAGTGTACATGTGAGCGGCTGTATACAATAGTGTACATGTGAGAGGCTGTATACAATAGTGTACATGTGAGAGGCTGTATGCAATAGTGTACATGTGAGAGGCTGTATACAATAGTGTACATGTGAGAGGCTGTATACAATAGTGTACATGTGAGAGGCTGTAAACAATAGTGTACATGTGAGAGGCTGTATACAATAGTGTACATGTGAGAGGCTGTATACACTAGTGTACATGTGAGAGGCTGTATACAATAGTGTACATGTGAGCGGCTGTATACAATAGTGTACATGTGAGAGGCTGTATACAATAGTGTACATGTGAGAGGCTGTATGCAATAGTGTACATGTGAGAGGCTGTAAACAATAGTGTACATGTGAGAGGCTGTATACAATAGTGTACATGTGAAAGGCTGTATACAATAGTGTACATGTGCCCTGCAAGGCATGCCAGTCTAATTATTCAAATGGTGCTTATGGCTGATATCTTCTGCTTCCTCTTTGTCAGAATTAGAACATGCAAATGAGATAACAATGGGCATTGTGCAGAAACAAGAGAACACATAATGCCAGGTCATTACACACTCTACACACTTACTGACATGTAAATAGACAGAGGGCTGTCATAGAGTGCGGAGGAGAGGGAGCCATCGCCTTCCATCAGGTACATAGAGTACACAGGGAGAAGTAGGGCTCCTCCGCACTGGCTGCTGCCATCTCCTCCAAGGTGAGACCCAGTATTATTATGTCTTCTTCTAGCTCTATGTGTTCTTACAGCAAGGGCAGCGGATTGCTGGTAAATTCAGGAATTATACGGCTTGGCAGGACTCCTACAAAATAGTTTTGAATCAGTGACTTGGAAAGTATCAAAGCCAGAGCATTAGCCTGTGACAGCCAGATGACTAGCATTTTCAGAAGGATGGGTGAGAGATGGCAGCCTGCATTTGTAAGTACAGTAGGGTGACCAGACATCTCCGGTTTCCGGGGACAGTCCCCGGATTGAGGACACTGTCCCCGGACCAAGTCCGTCCCCAGTTTTGTCCCCGGATTGGATTTGAACAGAGACTGGGGCAATTTCAAAGACAGTGTAGAATAAAAAAAATAAAATATGAATTACACCCCCCCCCCCCCGGCTCTGTCGCTCCTACTAGCTTAGGGGGGTGTATTATTCCATTATCTGTGCCCCTTTCTGATGATCATGTGCTGGTCGGAGCGGAGGGAATATTTCTACAGTTTTGCCCATTCAGCTCCACTCGCATGTTCTGCCTTGGCTTAATTTCCAGCCAGCCGCCTGCCTGCTTATCTCCTTGCCTTCCCTGGTGGAGTGATCTTCCTCCGCTCCCCACCCAGTAGTAGCCGGGGCCTGGAGAGTGAGACTTGACAGGCTGTGAGGTGGGCGGCGACGGGCAGAGAGTTGCTGATTGCCACCATTACTAGTAAAAAAAAAAAATATGTCCCCGGATTTCATTTTAAAAATCTGGTCACCTTAAAGTACAGGCTTTACTTCAAAACCTAAATAGGTATCACTTTATTTTGTAAATCTTAAAGCCCAACTCCAGGAATTAGATCAAATCTACCGTTGCAGTCAGCCCCCCCCCCCCCCCCCATACTTCAAGTGGTAAATGTTTGTTATGTCTATGGAGTAGAGCAGTGGCTCTCAACTCCTGTCCTCAGGACCCACTATCAGGCCAGGTTTGCAAGATAACTGAAATACATCACAGGTGATATCAATTGCTTCTCAGTGGTTGCGGTAATCTAGTCTGCATCTCCCCAAGGTAATACTTAAAATCTGGCATGTTAGTGGGTCCTGAGGGCAGGCATTGAGAACCACTGGAGTAGAGGAACAGGCAGGATTACTCACCCTGTCCCCCCTCTGGCCAGCTCCAGCACTGCCCTCTTTTTTCTTTATCCTGGTACCCCTAGATATGACGAGCATTTAAAACTCTTGCAGTGAAAGGGGCCCCACTGTAGTCTGTGTTGGAGGGGCTGTGTGATCTATCTGCAGCTACTAGTAAACATATTTGGCACCAGTGGATCTATCACACAGCAGCAAATTATCTTTTATTACTATCAAATAGTCAGCACTGTCCGAACTGTGTGGCTGTCTGATAGATTTGCTGGTGCCATGCATGTTTAATAGCAGCTGGCACCTTTATCATACAGCCTCGCCAACCCTAAATATAAAAAAGCTTTTTCCTTGCTGCCAAATATTACTTAGCTTCCCCCTTCTATGTAATGTGAAGAAAGTATCTAGGGAGCCCTTCTATGTAATGTGAAGAAAGTATCTAGGGAGCCCTTCTATGTAATGTGAAGAAAGTATCTAGGGAGCAAGGATGAGCTCTGACGTGTCCTCAAAGCCCACGTGCAGATCCCGCCAGGAAGTCGGCACTGCGCTAATCACAGGCAGTGAGACATTTCCCGATCTCTGCAGCCGCTCATCGGGATGTCTCACTGCCTGTGATTAGCGCAGCGCAGTGCTGACTTCCTGGCGGGCTCTGCACGTGGTCTTTGCGAACACGCTGGAGCTCATCCTTATTAGGGAGGTATGTTTACCTTGTCTGTACTGAGCTGGCAGATCTCGCAAAGGATATAGGATCTCAAGGTTTTGGTGGTACACCGTATGTTAATGCACTTGAAGAAAAACGAATCCTCAGTCTAAAGCTGGCCATAGACAGATTGGTTCCTGCTAAACCAGCCGAATTTGGATCTGTCTAAGGGCAGACTGGCTGTACTGAAGTCGATCCACCAATACAAATTCAATACAACCAGCCTGTCAGTTTTTTCCTCCTGATCACTGTTGGCATTTATAGCTGCCAGCAGTGATCACTGTAGTCTGCTGGTGAGGAAGGCTCCCCGCTTTAGAAAACAATAGGGCTGTGGAAGGGATTCCAATATCAACAATATCAACTGATTGTGTTGACGGTGGAATCAAGCAATTTTATTTCCTTTAACCTGTAATTGAAGGAAAGAAAGTTGCATAATGTATACACTGATCAGCCTTGCAGGCTATAGCCAGCGGCACTGATCGTGCAGAAATTTTCCAAAATGCTGGATATATAGAACTCAATTAGTCGATTGACATCTGTACAACCAGCCTGCCCATACATGGATTGACAATTGGCCAGTCCATGCTGATTTGCTTGTGCCAGGCATGTTTACTAGTCCCTGCTGAACCAGACAAATTTCAATTCATGTATGTCTGGCTTAAATGTCCCCCAATCTGTCCCTTAATTGCACATTGAAAGTTATTCTGAACAGCACAAGCTGAAATAAGCTGTGTGAATAAGAACAAATAACCAGCATATAGTGAGGGGAGGGTTCTCACAATTAACAAAAGTTGACATAGGCTAGAATGGGTTGATACACAGTAACCAGTTAGCAGTAAAAGCAGTAGAATGGGGAGAATTTATGCCAGGTTTTTATTGCTGAGTGCTATTGGAGAAATTCTTCTTCATTTTTATTGTTATGGTTTTTATTGGTATCTGGGTCCCTTGTGTCAGTGATAAAAAGGGACCCAAATACCAATAAAAACCTGACAGAGGTTCCCCTTTGCTCTTCCTGCTGTCATTGCAGAAGGATCTTTGGAATAAGAAAGTATTGCGTTAGTAGATCTCAACTCAAGACTTCTGTCTTTTATTAATTATATTTATCATGACTGGGTGGCCCATGAAGCCAACTGAGGCAGCTGTGTCAGGCGTCACACATGAAGGCACAGTTGGAGGCAGCACTGAGGTCCAATGTCTATACCGGACACGCTGTTCTGAGTGCTTGTTCAGCCCTGTGTATGCTCAGCTCATCAATTGTTATGATGCAGGTGGCTCCTGCACCACAACCACTAATGATACCGTGTGGCCTGGCTGCTTGCATCCTACCAACTAAGGATGCTATGCAGCTCTACCACCAGCATCCTGGCAATTGATGATGCTGTTTGGCCCTGCCACCAGAGCCCTAGCAAGCAACAACATTCCCAGAAAAATCAGAACTTCAATTTTAAGACGGCAGAGCAGGCAGTCGGCGGGCGGAGCTTTTTTTTTAATCAGGTCCGGCGGTGCAGTGGGCGTTGTGATTGACGAAGGATCAGGGGACATTGTTTTAGTTTTTTTGGGCAAATTCTTTTTATTGAATTTAGAAAGGGTGGAGGTAACAAAACAAAGCCTATTGGGCATACCCAGGTTTGCAAAACAGAGAACAAAATGACAATAAACCAGAACACCTAAAACTTGGTAACCAATGCCCAAGGTAACCGCACTCAAAACCGCTGGAAGGTGCTAAGTAGATGTGAGAAAAGTTTCCCCACAGTGTTTGGGACCAAGCGAGAACAGGTACTCAGAAGCAAAGCAGTGCACATTATTGAGGCGTTGCCAATGATACGACAGTATCTCTGGACTCTGTCCAGATATCCCACACATTGGAGAATTCTTTAGGGCATCCCCTAGCTTCGAATGTGAATTTATATAATGGGATTGTTTTGTTTACAATAGACTTCCAATAATCTAAAGTACGTTTTTTAAATTATCATTATTAATACAGGAATTGTCAAAAACTGCGTGTTTTTTTATTTCTTTTGACACTTTTTTTTGGGTGAATTAGGGGTACAATGTACCCCATACTCATTCACATGGGGGGGCGAGATCTGGGGGGGTCACAACCACCGGCCAGGGTTGTGGGGAAGAGGTCCTTGTCCCAATCAACATGGGGACAAGGTGCTTTGGGATGGGGGGGGGGGGTCAGAGCTCATGTTAAGGGCAAGTGGCTTGGTATGGTTCAGGAGGCGGGGGCTTGCTCGTTCCCCCTTTCCTGGCCTGCCAGGCTGCATGCTCGGATAAGGGTCTGTTATGAATTTTTTCAGGGACCCCACGCTATTTTTATTTTTTATTTTAGGGGACTAAAATATTGGATTGGGGGGTGACCCCCACGCTGTTGTTTTTATATTTTTGTATTGCCGACAATGTTTTTTTTTTTTACATTTAGCTGTCAGTGGGAAAGGCCATTGATAGCTGATGACTCATACGTTGTTATGGACGCAGCCACCGGCTTCCCATCCCGCTCCTTAACAACCAGCTATTCAATGGCGGTTGTTAAGAACGCCGCCAGTGCCGCTCCTTAACGCTGCAACTACTAAACGTAGCTTACACACTAGGCTACCCCATACTCATTCACATGGGGGGGGCGAGATCTGGGGGGGTCACAACCACCGGCCAGGGTTGTGGGGAAGAGGTCCTTGTCCCAATCAACATGGGGACAAGGTGCTTTGGGATGGGGGGGCAGAGCTCATGTCAATGGCGGTTGTTAAGAACGCCGCCAGTGCCACTCCTTAACGCTGCAACTACTAAACGTAGCTTACACACTAGGCTACACTAGGCACACTATGACTCATACGTTGTTATGGACGCAGCCACCGGCTTCCCATCCCGCTCCTTAACAACCATCTATTCAATGGCGGTTGTTAAGAACGCCGCCAGTGCCGCTCCTTAACGCTGCAACTACTAAACGTAGCTTACACATTAGACTAAATACTGCTTACGCCGGTAAAAAATGCTAAGACATTAGAATTTTTTGTCCAGCGTTTTTTACCGCAGTTTTTACATTTCTAGTGTGCATGAGGGCTTCTCAAGTTGAGATAAAAAAATAAAAAATCCAGTCAAACTGCTGAGCTTTCTTGTAAGTCCTTGGTGATAGGTGGGCTCACTGAACAGTAGAGAAACTACTGTAGAAGGTGTTAGGGCTAGGGTTGGCCTTCATTGAAAAGTACAGATTTTAGTATAACTTTGGTGCTTGGTGGTTTTTTTCTTTTTTTCTAAAAGTAATCTCTGCTCAAGTATTTTTTTCATCACATATTTAAAATGTATTGCTTTGGTTTGTGGGACTTGCGCTATAAGGGCCCATTCCCACCTACAGTATGTGTTTTAATGCATACCAGTTGCATGTACACAGGTTAGCAATTGATTTTAATGGAGCCAGTGCACATTGTTGTCTGATTTTTTGATACATTGTTTTAGGTTATAGGGCCTATTAAAGCGGAGGTCCAAACAAAAATGGAACCTCCGCCTTTCGGAACCCTACCCCCCTCTGGTGTCACATTTGGCACCTTTCAGGAGGGAGGGGGATGCAGATACCTGTATAATACAGGTATTTGCACCCACTTCCGGGCATAGACCCCCGCGGCAGTTACGCCCCCCCCCGCTGTCTTCTGGGAGACACACGGGTCCCAGAAGACAGCAGGGGCCATTCGGATTGCGCATCGCGACTCGCGCATGCGCAGTAGGGAACCGGGACTTGAAGCCGCAAGGCTTTACTTCCTGATTCCCTTACCGAGGATGGCGGCGTCAGATCGGCTTCGGCTGCCGACATCGCGGGTGCCCTGGACAGGTAAGTGTCCATATATTAAAAGTCAGCAGCTGCTGTATTTGTAGCTGCTGGCTTTTAATATTTTTTTTAGTGGGACCCCCCGCTTTAATGACAATGGCAGTGCATGAGAATGCATGACTATGAATAATGCAGATTAAAATGGTTAAAAACACACAAGATGTGAATCTAACTTAACCTAGAGTCATGGGAATACAAAAGTATCATGTTACTAGAGGATACATTGTTATTTATATTCCAGCCTCTGACTTCAATCTCAACCTTTTGCCCTTTGTTAGATACATTCAAATAATATAAAATATTTCAAGTGTTACTAAACCCAGGACCCTGCATTAACTATATCTGGTCTCCCACAGTACACAGAACATGGAAATGCAATAGTTTAAGTAAATACAAACTGCTAGATACCTTTTCTCATCAGCAGTATATAGCAGTCTTATGACTTCTATCAGTGTCTGGGTAAAGCTTGTAGGAGGGGTTTAGATTCTGATATGACTGTCCTATGAGGCTGCAGGACCCCTGACCCTCTATCTGGACAATGCTGACTGGCCCTGTGCTGATCACATGCACTCTCCCAAGACAAAAAAAAAAAAAAACTCTCTAGCAATACATACCAAGTAAATAATAAATGCGCAACCGTGTAAGTGGCAACCAACGTGCCAAAAGTGGTGTATATATAAACTAACACACAAAAATATATTGAATATATAAAAATAATTATACAAAAATGTTTTCCCTACTAAGTGAATGTGAAAACACACCAAGGAAGTCCATAGGCTTCAACTGCCTAACTCTCACGGCAGTAGGAGAAGCAGTAAACTCATAAGCAGAACAAACAAGAGAGAAATGTCCATTGGTGATGCAGAGCCAGCCAGCATATATCAAGGGATGACAGATCTTCAAAGGTTAAAATGTACTTCAATCAAAGTGTATAGACAGGAGGCTTACCAGACCAGGTGGGTCCCTATTAAGGGGACCGAAAGGGCTCAGCAACTACACCGGATAAGATGTCAGCGATGCAATCCTCTGTGTCCTCACTCCACTCATCAAGACACCGACTCCTGGATTACCTTGAGACTGCAGGCACGCTCGTACGGTGTAATGGATACCAATTAGAAGAAGAAATAAGAAGGCTTCATGGTGCAGTATGTACGTAAAAACGGGATACCCTTTATTCTTAAAACGGGTAGACTGACATCCATGCAGAGAAAAAACAACACTTTCAAAAAAGCACTGAAACCCCGCTGTGGCGGCAGCCAATCAGCTGGGGGCGTGGTGACGTCAGGGTCCTGAGCTCCACCCTACGCGGCGTTTCCCCGTAAGGGGCGTCGTCTAGGAAAGGAGGCTTGGACCAGGACGTCACTCACCACACTTTTATTACGAAGAGCAGGAGAGTGACACCGGAACTCCCGATGTAATTATTGAATCATCGGTTCCACGGCGCACAAGACTTACTACATGGCAGGCACACAGGGAATATCAAATACATACTGTGTCCCAACCATGTGAATCTTATCTACCTTACATATACACATATGCAGAAATCATTTTATGTTGTCCTAAAGAATTAATTAATAAACATAAAAGTATAAAGAATATATATATATATAATAAAAATAATTTATAATAAAAAACACATATACTAATAGAGCAGCGGTAGCAACTGAACACCTCTTGGCAAAAATGCCACTTAACATTGCTTGCAACCCTGCTCAGAAATGTCTATACACATATCATTAGTTAATACACTGAAGAGAAATAATACTTTCCCGCTCACCCACAAAGTGTCCGTGATGCAAAACGGGCACTGAGAGGGCTAAACAAAAAACATATACATATAAACCAAAATAATACTTGACATAAAAATCAAATAAAAAAAATAAAAAATTTGATACATATACATATCCCCATATGTCAAACTTTTTACTAAAATAAAAAATAAAAAAATTAATTAATTAAAAAATTCTTTATTTTCATATTTTGTTTTTCTTTGTTGAGAAAAGACCCCCAAAACGTGTCCACTGTCTCCTATATATTTCCTTGTAAATGAAAAACAAAACCCCTATCACAAGCCAAGTGCATATCTGAGTGCACCAAAACATCAGGAAGGGGGAAAAAAGGAAAAAGAGGGGTCACAACATAGAGAGGAACTGCGGGGAATGGCTATAAAAGAGGGAGGAAAAGATATAAATATATATATATATATGCACACAGAGATGTATGTGGGCACATATATACACACGTAGATGCACATAAAGAGTCATTAGAATGTAATGGAGAATGGGACACTATAAGTGAGACGGGTGATTATAATGAGACCCGTCAACTGTTATTAATATAACAATTAATGTCCCATTCGATGGTAAGGCCCCAAGGACTATAACACCGCATATCAAAAATCCACCTAGTCTCTCTACGTGAGATCTGACGTTTCAGGTTGTCACCTCTCCAGTGTGGCACATACTTCTCAATGCCCACTACTTCCAATACTGAGGGATCTCTGTTGTGGCACTGACGAAAATGCCATGACACACTGTGTTTTCTGAAACCCCTGTGTATATTGGACAGGTGTTCCCCTATCCTTACTTTTAGGGCACGGGTGGTCTTTCCAATATATTGGAAACCACACGGACAACGTAAGAGGTAAATCATCCCTGTAGTGCCGCAGGTTATGAAGTCAGATATGTTATATTCTTGGGAGGTAGTATGCGAGGTGAAGGTGGGGGTTTTCAGGGTTTTGGATGTTCTGCACACCTTGCATCTCTTACACGGAAAGAAACCCTTTAGATGACCAAACATAAGAACTCTGGGTGGAGGATCAACCACACTTGGTGCCACAAGATCTTTTAAGTTTTGGTTTCTTCTGTACAAGATCTTTGGACAGTCAGGGAGCGTGGGTCCCAGAATCCTATCACTTTTCAAAACTGGCCAGTGCTTCTTAATTATTTTGTTGACCCACCAAAAATGGGAAGAGAAGGTGGTCAAAAAGGACCATTGTAGATCATTAGGCATGGTATTTTTTAATTTTGTTTTAGGAATCAAAAGGGCTTGTCTATCCATAGACATAACCTCTCGGAGATCTTTATCCAATAAGAACGGCTGATACCCTTTTTCCAAAAAACGATCCTTGAGTATTGTAGCCTGCGATTCAAAGTCCTCTAGACGTGAACAGTTTCGCCTAATTCGTTGAAACTGTCCCCTTGGTATGGCCTTGAGCCAGTTAGGGTGATGTCCACTATCTGTTGGAATATAGCCATTGCGATCAGTACCCTTAAAGAAGGTTTTGGTCAACAGAGCACCATTTTCTTTAAATATCACCAGGTCCAAAAAATTGACAGAAGTGAAACTGTATTCATATGTAAATTTAATCCCCCAATTATTTAGATTTAAAGTGGTCATAAATTCACTCAGTGATCCTACATCTCCTTTCCACAGAAAAAAGGCGTCGTCAATGTAACGACGCCAAAAAAGGAGGCGGGGCTCCTCTAGTGAAAACAGTTGGTAATTTTCCCACAAGGCCATAAATAGGCCAGCGAGGCTGGGGGCAAATTTAGCCCCCATAGCGACTCCCGTACTTTGTAGGAAAAACTGACCACTATAATAAAAATAATTGTGTTCCATTGCAAAGCTCAGCAGTTTCATAACAAATTCCAAAGTAGATGTTTTCACTGAAAGTTCCTTTCTAAGAAAAAATTCCGCTGCCTTATACCCCAATTCGTGAGGTATTATCGTGTACAGGGAGGCTACGTCTGCTGTAACCAGCAAGACAACCTCCTCCACTACACACTCCGACAGCTCTCTGATCACTTGCATGGAGTCCTTCAGAAAGGGCGGTGTTTTGGTTACCACAGGTTGTAAAAAAACATCTACGAATTTTCCCACTCTCGATGTAAAGGGAATCAATTCCGCTTACAATTGGGCGGCCAGGGGGTTGTACTGGATTTTTGTGGACTTTAGGGATATAATATATAATGGGGGTACGGGGGGCCAGGGGGACAAGGAATTCAAGTTCTTTCTCATTAATCACTCCCTTTCGATGGCCTGCCTGTACAATAGTACTGAGGGATTTTTTATGTTTTTCAGTAGGATCTTTATCTAGGACAGTGGTTCTCAACTCCTGTCCTCAGGACCCACTAACAGGCCAGATTTTAAGTATTACCTTGGTGAGATGCAGTCTAGAATACTGCAATCCCTGAGCAGCAAATTATATCACCTGTGATGCATTTCAGTTATCTTGCAAACCTGGCCTGTTGGTGGGCCCTGAGGACTGGAGTTGAGAACCACTGATCTAGGACTTTGTAGGAGTCTCGATCTGATAATAGAACCTCCATTTCTTTTATGTAGTCCTCTTTTTTCAGTACTACAATCCCCCCCCCCCCCCATTATCCGCCGGTCTTATCACGAGATTTTTTCTTTTGCATAGAGACGCAATTCCTTCTTCTGAGCTTTTTTTGTTTTCCTTTTTGAATTTAACTTGGGACAGGTCCTGTAACACCAGGTCTTTGAACACTGTGATGCTGGGAGCCGGTTTCCCTGGGGGGTTGAACAAGGATGCATTCCTTAATCCTGTTCCTTCTCTGTTTTGCCCTTCTCCAGAAATATCATTTCTGACAATGGGGTTAGACAGAAAATGACGTTTTATACTCAGTTTTCTAGCGTATTTTTGCACGTCTAGGAACATTTGAAATTTGTTTAAAGGCTTCCTTGGTGCATATTTTAGTCCTTGGTTGAGCGTTATCTTTTCCTCCCTGATGAGTTCTTCTCCACTTAGATTGAACACCCCCTGACACACTACCTCCTCCTTAGTTTTTTGGGAGTGGCACCGCTGCCCTCCTCTACATCCTCTCTTAGTCTTCCTTTCTTTCCTCGACCTCTTCCTAAAAGATTATCTGTTTTGTTTCTTAGGGGAGCTGCCACAGGGGGACCATCATAGGCATGGATTTGTGAATTTCCTGCGTTCCGTGATCCCATGTTGGCAAAGTCCTCCATCTCCTTCTGATCTTCATATCCCTGGAGGGGTCCATATTGATTCCTTACGGGGACATCCTGTCTCCAGGGCACCTGTGGAGAAGGGGGACCTCCCCCCTATAACCATCATTAGGATGAGTCATATATGAGGGAGTCGGAGTGTGTAGTGGAGTGTGTAGTGGAGGAGGATGTCTTGCTGGTTACAGCAGACGTAGCCTCCCTGTACACGATAATACCTCACGAATTGGGGTATAAGGCAGCGGAATTTTTTCTTAGAAAGGAACTTTCAGTGAAAACATCTACTTTGGAATTTGTTATGAAACTGCTGAGCTTTGCAATGGAACACAATTATTTTTATTATAGTGGTCAGTTTTTCCTACAAAGTACGGGAGTCGCTATGGGGGCTAAATTTGCCCCCAGCCTCGCTGGCCTATTTATGGCCTTGTGGGAAAATTACCAACTGTTTTCACTAGAGGAGCCCCGCCTCCTTTTTTGGCGTTGTTACATTGACGACGCCTTTTTTCTGTGGAAAGGAGATGTAGGATCACTGAGTGAATTTATGACCACTTTAAATCTAAATAATTGGGGGATTAAATTTACATATGAATACAGTTTCACTTCTGTCAATTTTTTGGACCTGGTGATATTTAAAGAAAATGGTGCTCTGTTGACCAAAACCTTCTTTAAGGGTACTGATCGCAATGGCTATATTCCAACAGATAGTGGACATCACCCTAACTGGCTCAAGGCCATACCAAGGGGACAGTTTCAACGAATTAGGCGAAACTGTTCACGTCTAGAGGACTTTGAATCGCAGGCTACAATACTCAAGGATCGTTTTTTGGAAAAAGGGTATCAGCCGTTCTTATTGGATAAAGATCTCCGAGAGGTTATGTCTATGGATAGACAAGCCCTTTTGATTCCTAAAACAAAATAAAAAAATACCATGCCTAATGATCTACAATGGTCCTTTTTGACCACCTTCTCTTCCCATTTTTGGTGGGTCAACAAAATAATTAAGAAGCACTGGCCAGTTTTGAAAAGTGATAGGATTCTGGGACCCACGCTCCCTGACTGTCCAAAGATCTTGTACAGAAGAAACCAAAACTTAAAAGATCTTGTGGCACCAAGTGTGGTTGATCCTCCACCCAGAGTTCTTATGTTTGGTCATCTAAAGGGTTTCTTTCCGTGTAAGAGATGCAAGGTGTGCAGAACATCCAAAACCCTGAAAACCCCCACCTTCACCTCGCATACTACCTCTCAAGAATATAACATATCTGACTTCATAACCTGCGGCACTACAGGGGTTATTTACCTCTTACGTTGTCCGTGTGGTTTCCAATATATTGGAAGGACCACCCGTGCCCTAAAAGTAAGGATAGGGGAACACCTGTCCAATATACACAGGGGTTTCAGAAAACACAGTGTGTCATGGCATTTTCGTCAGTGCCACAACAGAGATCCCTCAGTATTGGAAGTAGTGGGCATTGAGAAGTATGTGCCACACTGGAGAGGTGACAACCTGAAACGTCAGATCTCACGTAGAGAGACTAGGTGGATTTTTGATATGCGGTGTTATAGTCCTTGGGGCCTTAACATCGAATGGGACATTAATTGTTATATTAATAACAGTTGACGGGTCTCATTATAATCACCCGTCTCACTTATAGTGTCCCATTCTCCATTACATTCTAATGACTCTTTATGTGCATCTACGTGTGTATATATGTGCCCACATACATCTCTGTGTGCATATATATATATATTTATATGTGTTCCTCCCTCTTTTATAGCCATTCCCCGCAGTTCCTCTCTATGTTGTGACCCCTCTTTTTCCTTTTTTCCCCCTTCCTGATGTTTTGGTGCACTCAGATATGCACTTGGCTTGTGATAGGGGTTTTGTTTTTCATTTACAAGGAAATATATAGGAGACAGGGGACACGTTTTGGGGGTCTTTTCTCAACATAGAAAAACAAAATATGAAAATAAAGAATTTTTTAATTAATTAATTTTTTTATTTTTTATTTTAGTAAAAAGTTTGACATATGGGGATATGTATATGTATCAAATTTTTTATTTTTTTTATTTGATTTTTATGTCAAGTATTATTTTGGTTTATATGTATATGTTTTTTGTTTAGCCCTCTCAGTGCCCGTTTTGCATCACGGACACTTTGTGGGTGAGCGGGAAAGTATTATTTCTCTTCAGTGTATTAACTAATGATATGTGTATAGACATTTCTGAGCAGGGTTGCAAGCAATGTTAAGTGGCATTTTTGCCAAGAGGTGTTCAGTTGCTACCGCTGCTCTATTAGTATATGTGTTTTTTATTATAAATTATTTTTATTATATATATATATTCTTTATACTTTTATGTTTATTAATTAATTCTTTAGGACAACATAAAATGATTTCTGCATATGTGTATATGTAAGGTAGATAAGATTCACATGGTTGGGACACAGTATGTATTTGATATTCCCTGTGTGCCTGCCATGTAGTAAGTCTTGTGCGCCGTGGAACCGATGATTCAATAATTACATCGGGAGTTCCGGTGTCACTCTCCTGCTCTTCGTAATAAAAGTGTGGTGAGTGACGTCCTGGTCCAAGCCTCCTTTCCTAGACGACGCCCCTTACGGGGAAACGCCGCGTAGGGTGGAGCTCAGGACCCTGACGTCACCACGCCCCCAGCTGATTGGCTGCCGCCACAGCGGGGTTTCAGTGCTTTTTTGAAAGTGTTGTTTTTTCTCTGCATGGATGTCAGTCTACCCGTTTTAAGAATAAAGGGTATCCCGTTTTTACGTACATACTGCACCATGAAGCCTTCTTATTTCTTCTTCTAATTGGTATCCATTACACCGTACGAGCGTGCCTGCAGTCTCAAGGTAATCCAGGAGTCGGTGTCTTGATGAGTGGAGTGAGGACACAGAGGATTGCATCGCTGACATCTTATCCGGTGTAGTTGCTGAGCCCTTTCGGTCCCCTTAATAGGGACCCACCTGGTCTGGTAAGCCTCCTGTCTATACACTTTGATTGAAGTACATTTTAACCTTTGAAGATCTGTCATCCCTTGATATATGCTGGCTGGCTCTGCATCACCAATGGACATTTCTCTCTTGTTTGTTCTGCTTATGAGTTTACTGCTTCTCCTACTGCCGTGAGAGTTAGGCAGTTGAAGCCTATGGACTTCCTTGGTGTGTTTACACATTCACTTAGTAGGGAAAACATTTTTGTATAATTATTTTTATATATTCAATATATTTTTGTGTGTTAGTTTATATATACACCACTTTTGGCACGTTGGTTGCCACTTACACGGTTGCGCATTTATTATTTACTTTGCACATGTTTCTAGCTGTATATTCCAGCTTTTTTTTTATTTGTAGCACCATCATTCTTTTACTTCATTGCACAATTAATATATACATACACTTTTTTTGGCGTAGTGTGTTAACACTTGGGTATCCATACAGCCTAGGGAGATAGCGCGGATTTTCCACATACAAGCAATACATACCAAACTGAGCATGTGCAGCTTTTCCCCTAGCCTCTGTTCTATCAGGAGATGGTTAGGGGACTGTGGAAGAAGGGAAGGATCAGAGAAGACAGGCAGTGGCGTATCTAGGGTATGGCAAGCCATAGCAAGTGCCATGGGCGCTACACATGAAGGGGGCGCTAGTGAGCAGGGAATCCAGCATAAAAGTTCTTCACTGAAGTTAAAACTAGAGCTTTTTAAACTTCTCCCCTTCCTACTTGCTTATGGGGAGAAGCAATTACAGTTTCCTGGGTCCCATCAGGTCAAAATAGGGGCCCAGGAAGTGAGCGTAAAGGAGGGACTTTTTCTTCATTTTCGGGGCGCATGTACATCATGCCGCCCCGCTACTCAAATAGTCCCGGCTCATTGGCGGAGTGATTCTCTGCCCTGCTCCCGTCCTCAGGTGCTGAGATGCGAGTGCTGTGCTTCTGAGAAGTAACAGCCAGAGGGGGGCGTGGCTGCATGTGCCGAGCTCCACACAGATTGGCTGTGGAGACTGTCAGTCTGCAGAGTGTCCTGGGCTGCTGGAGAAAAGTTATAGAAGGCGCTGTGTGTGCACTGCAGGAAGGCTGAGGTCGGAGGAGGGGAGGTAATAAATCCGGGGTCTGGCATCCCAGCACACAGAGCAGCAGGACGGGACAAATCACAATAACACTGCCCAGCTTATATGGAGCTTGGCATCCCCGGGATCCCTGTAGATGTGCCTGCTTATTGCTCCCACTCCATGGCTGAGGCTGCTCTGTGCATCGGTGAGCATCAAAGTGTTTACATAGATCCCCCCACAGATATGACTGAGCCATGGGCATAGACCAGCTGGAACTCAGCTTCCTACAGGTGGAAGACGCTAGCAGGATCCTGGAGGTCCTGAAGTGAGGAGGACAGAGAGGGATAGAGAGTCATGTATGCAGATAGGATCAGAGCTCACATTCTACCTCCCAGTCTGAATGAATGCATTTCTGTTTTGTCACAATATCATTTTTCAGAGAAGCCCCT
The DNA here is from genome assembly GCA_029206835.1 of Rana muscosa. Taxonomy (NCBI): domain Eukaryota; kingdom Metazoa; phylum Chordata; class Amphibia; order Anura; family Ranidae; genus Rana; species Rana muscosa. The sequence goes on from CM055118.1 coordinate 234,086,781, forward strand.
TCCTCTCAGGCTGATGTCAGGTGGGAGACTCTGTTGCTAGTGACAACGCTTCAGTGGCAGAGAACCTCCCACCTACCTCTATGGAATTGCTTCCTCTCAGAATACTACAGAATCTTGATCACTAGGGATGGGAGTGATTCCAGAGGGACCAACTGGCAGCCTTGTTGCTACCCTGCAGATGGCCGTTCATTTTGACTGGGATAAAGGCGCATGCATTAGAGGGAGGATGGTGATAGGGAGCTCCGGGGAGTGGCTGAGGTCACCAAACAGGAGTTGTTAGGCCTGAAGGAGCTGAGACCGGAAGCATGTCCTAGGCCTGAGCCGGGTCACAGAGAGTGAGTTACGCTGCTTTCACACTGGGGCACGGGCCGTCATTTTTGCAGAGGTACTACGCCGCTGGTGGGGTGATTTTAACCCCCGCTAGCAGCCGAAAAAGGGTTAAAACCACCCGCAAAGCACCGCTGCAGCGGCGCTTTGCCAGCAGGTCGGCCGCGCTGCCCATTCATTTCAGTGGGCAAGAGCGGTGGAAGAGGTGTACACACCGCTCCGAAGATGCTGCTTGCAGGACATTTTTTAACGTCCTGCCAGCGCATCACACTGACACTGCAGGGGAGCCATATTTCAGGCACTTTACAGGTGCTATTTTTAGCCCAAAAGCACCTTAAAAAATGCCCCAGTGTGAAAGGGGTCTTACTGTCAGGAGACCTGTTACCGGCCTGTGCTAGACGCTGTGGGGTTGATTTATTAGAGGAAAATCCACTTTGCACTTAAAAGTGCACATGGAAGTGCAGATGCTGTAGATCTGAAGGGGACATGCAAGGAAAATAGCATTTTAGCTTGCACATGATTGGATGATAAAATCAGCAGAGCTTCCCCTAATTTCAGAGCTTCCCCTCAGATTTACAGCGACTGCACTTCCATGTGCACTTCCAAGTGCAAAGTGGATTTTCCTTTAGTAAATCAACCCCTGTGCGTCATTAACGTCACTTGTCTTCTGTCATCAGATTATCTGTGCAGACCTAAGGAGAATGTGTTCAGGATTGACTTCACTTGCTTCAAGATCCAGGACCTGGAGACTGACACTGTGCTCTTTGAAACCTCCAAACTCTGCTCAGGTACCTGTCATGGAGGGCACCTTTCCTGGGGCAGGGGCAGGGACAGGTCTCCTTCATACTTCAAGTAGAACTAGAGTTGTTGGATGGAGTAAGGGAGGGTTATTGTTACCAATTTGACATCCATTTGGGTGCTGGTGCGTGTCTTTGAATGCACACTATCTGTGCTCAGGGGCATTTTCCTGCACTCAAACAGATATCAAGGTGAAAGCAGGGGCTGTGCTCATGAAGCTGCTGCATCCCAATTGATTTGAATTGGTCTGCCTGCCTGTGCATGTACTGCACATCTGTGTGCTTTTCATGCAGTGAAAACATGGCCCTGTACACTTAAAATGTTTTGACAGGGGCGCAGTTTCAGTGCTTGCCATAGGCGCCATTTTCACTAGATACGCCTCTGAAGACAGGATCAAACAGCCTCTTTACACAATGCAGATGATTAACCCCTTAGGTGCTACAATGAGTATAACAAACATGCTTTACTGCATATACAGACTGATTTTACTGTTGTGTGTTTAGTAAAGCGCCGTACACACGGTCTGACTTTCATCGGACTTTTCCGTGGATTTTTGTCCGAACGGAGTTGGCCGGGAACACCCATAGCATACACACCACAGGACTTTTCTGAAAACTTTTCCAAAACTTTTTCCAACATCACGTGGTTTTTCTGCTCTTTACCGCCACCCTTTGGTCAACTTCTGCTATTGTTGGTTGATTTTAACATTATTTGTTTTGTCCATCGGACAAAAGTCCGATGGTTTTCTGTACACACGGTCGGACTTTGCTCCATCTGACTTTTGTTGGCCAAAAGTTTGTCCGTTTGCAGACCGAACTTTTGTCCGATGAAAACCAAAAAAGTTTGTCCGATGGAGCGTACACACGGTCGGATTGTTGGTCCAACTTGCTCAAAATGAAGTTTGTTGGCAAAAAGTCAGACCGTGTGTACGGGGCTTTACACTTTAAATATTAACTCCAGTTTTATTGAGAGAAAAAAAGCATTCCAGCTGCTAAACTATCCAGTTGGTCCTGTGATGGGCGGGCTGATTGACCATAAACAAGTCTTGGTGCGAGGGCGCAGGACCACACTTGATTTTTCTAGGAACATTTAGGATCTGCTTATACATTCAGTGCTTATATCTCTAGATCTGCTGATCATTATTTTCTAAAGAAAACGTCTACTTATGCATTTTTTTTATTGCGTTTATTTTTAAATTGCCTAGGTTTGTGAACTTTGTTGGTGTACTCTAAGTGCAATCACAGCTTGATAAATTAGGCCCTAAGATTCAACATGTACAATTTTTACTGTTATATGTCTCTGCCATCATACTGTGCATTCCAATAACAGTTATTATCCTCTTTTCATTCAGAATATGTATGGGAGCAACAGAAAACTGTAAGTATATATTTATATATGGTTATGATATACTAACTATAATTATGTTCTGATCATTAATATTATCTGGTTACTGTTAACCGTACACCGGCTGTATGACAACCCACATACTGTAGCTGTGTTTCTTCTTTCAGGTCTTGTCTGCCTCCACAGCCTCTGTGCAGATATGGTAATATAAACTTAAAGCAGAACTTCAGTCATTTTTCATCTTTCCATCTATTAAATATTCTGCCCTTGTTGTTTTAACTCTGGATAGTAATTTTTCTTTTTTTCTGCCAGTAAATACCTTATACCGCCCACTTCCTGTTTCTTGTCTGGTCATTAGCCTAGGCTTACCATATCATGGACAGCTCTCTCTCTCACTCTTGTGAGAGTTTGCCAGGAAGGGAGGGGGGATGAGTCATAAGAGGGCCAATGAGAGCTACAGGGCTGCAGAGCTGGAGGTGTGCCTCTGTGTAAATCCAGGAAGCAAACAGGCAGCAGCTTCAGCTGCCCACAGTTAAAAATGGCTGCAGCCAGACTCAGTGGAGGGAGATTTCTGCAGCATATTTGGCAAGTACAGAATCACAGTATATATAAAATATTATGCAAAGTGGTTGGAGAGAAGCTTCATAATGGCAAAGATGTTTTTATTACAGATTATGTGAGCAGACTGCAGTTCCTCTTTAACTGGCTTTCAGCCACCAAGAGTACTGTATGTTAGGAGATCTAATGGTATAAATGTGTTTTGTAATGTTATGGTGTGTGTGTAAAGGCAAAACCATTTTTATTTATTTTTTGGATACAGTAAGGACGAGTCAGACCCCCTGTCATAATTTGTAGGGGTCTGTGCCCCTGCTAGAGAGAATAGCCCCTGTTTCCTGACAGACTCCATGGCAGCCTACGTGTGGGTTAATCCCGCCTCTCATACCTCATAGGACCCTACTCCCATGAAGCTTTGCTTCTAGCCAGAGACCGTGTTCCTTTTTTTTGTCCTCCTCCTAGGACCAAGGTGTACTTTTCTTAGATTAAAGAAGTTTTCACTACGATTCAGTCCTGGTTGCACGAGTTTCATGGCGGTTCTGTTTGGAGATCCAGCTATCCCAGCTATTAGTAGGGTGGATGCGGGCGACATTTTGCGGTGCCACGAAGAGCTTACTATCCTGGCCATTGGCAGGCAAGCGGCAACTTGGCCAAACGTCCTAGCTATTAGCGGGAGGCCCATTGAGAAAACGCCCAGGTCGTGCAGTGAAGGGATGGCTCCTATTGTTCCAGGCTGGATCGGGATCATGCTAGGTGGTATCGTATAACATCACTTTATATTTCGTATATGGCGTCTCTGAGGAGTTAGCCAGAAGCATGCCGATCCATTAACTAAGAATGGCGTCGGTCTTTTTGGGTGAGGCTTCTCTTGATATTATTCGCCCGGTGGCACGTGTCATGCTCTCTTCAGTTACACATAAACGTGCCTTGTGGCTACGTCCTTGGGTAGCTGATCCTGCCTCTAAACAGGCATGGTGCAGGATCCCCTTTCAAGGATCTTCCCTTTTTGGGAATAAGCTTGACAGCGCTATCACCCGTGCCACAGGGGGTAAGTCGGGGTTCCTTCCTCAGGACCGTCGCTTTTTTAATCAGAAAAGAACTCAACAGAGACAAGACCAGGATCGTGCAAGAGATGCTCGCCGTTATAGGCCAGGTCGAGAATTCAGAAAGAACTGGAGAAGAAATCAGCCTTCTGGTCAAAAATCCACAAAAGTAGCCTCTTCTGGCGGACGTGAGGCCCCTAAGTCCTTTTGATATAGGGTCGGCCCAGACGGAACAAGTGGGAGCTCGGGCTACTTCAGTTCTGGCACGTCTGGGCAGCTTCGATAAACGATTTCTGGACTGTCAAAACAGTCTCTTCAGGTCACTCCTGGCTGTTTGTCAGTCCACCAACACTTCAGTTCGTACCCACAGTACTTCCCTGCTCGGAGGAGAAGAAACAAATCCTTCTTTCTTACACAGACACTCTCGTGGCCCAGGGTGCCGCCATACATGTACCAACAGACAAAAGGTTCCAAGGGATGTACTCACCCCTGTTCATGGTTCAAAAAAAGACCGGCTCTTGGAGACCAGTGATAGATCTGACTCATCTAAACACCTTCATCAAAAAGGAAAAATTCAAAATTGAGTCATTACTCACAATACGTCAGATAGTACAACCAGGTAACTGGCTTGTGTCCATAGATCTGAAAGACGCTTATTTTCATGTCCCGATAGCTGTGGAATTTCAAAAGTACCTTCGGTTTGCAGTGGGCCATATTCATCTCCCGTTCGGGCTTACAACATCGCAGCGAGTGTTTTCGAAGCTCTTGTTGGCTGTAGTAGCTCTAATCAGGACCAGAAGAATCCGGCTACATCATTACCTGGACGATCTGCTATTACTTTCCCAAAACAGGGAGCAGCTTTTAGTACATCAGTTTCAGGTCATCTCCACGCTGACAGAATTCGGTTGACTATTGAACAAAGAGAAGAGTCACTTAGAACCTACGCAGTCTCTGGTTTTTCTCGGCGCTCAATTCAATACAATACAAAGTACCATCTCCTTACCCCTGGAGAAGATTCCAGTGGTTCGAGACAGGATTCGTCTGGCAATGGCCTCTCCTCTCCTCAAAGCTTCACAGTGCCTCAAGATAATAGGCACCATGGTATCCACAGCTCCGATGGTGAAATGGGCACAATGGAAGATGCGTCCTTTTCAGAAGGGTTTTCTCCAGCAGTGGGATCCAGGGTCTCGCGACCATTTCATTCGGATAACCCCGTCCATGCGGGAAAGCCTTCCCTGGTGGCTATTAGGCTTGTGCAATTTGTTTCGTAACGAATCGAAATTCGTCCGAATTTAGCAACTTTCGGACATTCGGAAGCATTCGAATTTCCGAACAGAGCAATTACGAATAAAACCGAATCCGAAATAAATTATACCGCAAAATAGCGAATGCCCGAAGGTCTTCGGCATAATTCGTTATGAAAAAAGTTACGAATGTACGAATCCATTCGAAGCACAATAACACTCACTCTGCTCTCTGCTTCTCCCTCACCATGCTGAACTCCCTCTCAAAATGGTGTACAGGGGGCGGAGGCTATAGCCGCATGAAAAAACGAAAGTAAAATACGAGATTTCGAATCCATTCGAAGCACAATAACACTCACTCTGCTCTGCTCTCTGCTTCTCCCTCACCGTGCTGAACCCTCTCAAAATGGTGTACAGGGGCGGAGCCTATAGCCGCATGTAAAAAACGAAAGTAAAATACGAGATTTCGAATCGTTACAAATAACCGCTATGTATTTAGAAAAGTACAAATCCATTCGAAGCACATTAGGCATAATAGGCAGCGTCGTTGTGAGAGAGACACGGAAAATTACGAATCAACGAACCCAAAAAAAGTTACGAAAGTAGGAGTTGTGTCCAGAATCAACGAAAAACAACGTACTCTACCGAAAGTACGAATTATAAAGCAACAAAAAATTCAACGAAAAATGTCGCTTGCAAAAATACGAATGAGTCCGAACACGAAAAATCCCGTCTAGCAAAATTCCGAATGATTACGAATCAACAGGACCGGAAAGAAACGAACCGAAACGGAACGAATTTTTCCGTTGTGCACAAGCCTAGTGGCTATTACGGAAGAATCTTCTCAACTGCCATTCCATAGCCCCTGTCTCGTAGGTCACAATCACGACGGATGCCAGCAACAGAGGCTGGGGAGCTCTCTGCATGCAGGAAGTAGCTCAGGGGAAATGGGACTTCCCGTCCAGAAGGATAGTGTCCAATGTCCTGGAGATCCGAGCAGCCTTCTGTGCTCTACAAGCTTTTCTTCACCTGATAAAAGGTTCCTCAGTTCTCCTAAGGCTGGACAACACGTCGGTAGTCTCGTATATCAAGAGACAGGGAGGCACTCGCAGTCTCTCTCTACTGAGGGAGGTAGAACCAATCATGACATGGGCCCAGACAAATCTAACGAACCTGACAGCTGTCTATCTTCCCGGATCTCAGAACCTACAGGTGGATTTTCTCTCGAGAACAACCCTCGACAACAACGAATGGTCTCTCCACACCGAGGTCTTCAATTGGATCCTATCCCTGGGAATTGTACCAGAAGTAGATCTGTTTGCCTCCCCGTGCAATTTCAAACTAACAAAATATTACACGAGATATCGTTGTCCCCAGGCCTTCGGAGTGGATGCCCTGATGGATCAGTGGAGATTCAACAGGGCTTATGCCTTTCCCCCGGTACCCGTCATTCTACGGTTCCTATCGAGACTCAGGGGGGAGAAGACCGAAATTGTAGCAATAGCTCCATACTGGCCCAAGAGGCCATGGTTCCCTCTCCTGTTACAGCTGAGCTTCCAGGATCCAGTTCCTCTCCCAGCCAGATCAGATCTCCTGTCACAGGGAATAACTCTTCATCCGTGCCCATCCCATCTCCATCTGATGGCTTGGTTTTTGAGAGGGTAAGACTGGAGGCATTAGGTTGCCCAAGCAGAGCAATTTCTATATTGTTGAACGCCAGAAGGGCTAATACCAACAAAGTATATCAAAGGATCTGGAAAAAATTCAGACTATATTTCTATGGTTGAAGGTTCTCCTGACGACCCCAGGATACAAGACATTCTAGGTTTTCTTCAAATGGGCCTGGATCTGTCCCTGTCAGTTCCCTAAGAGTACAGATTTCAGCTATCTCGGCCTTTACAGGTATATCCTGGGCTAGACACACTCTTGTTAGACAATTCTTCAGAGGAGCTATAAGGCTCAGACCTCAGAGAAAACCGAGATTCTCCGAATGGGACCTTCCTCTGGTCTTGGATTCTTTCTCAGAAAGAGAAAGACAACACACGGGTCAACTATCCATCAAGGAGCTCTCCCTCAAAGTTGTCTTTCTTGTAGCAATAACATCGGCTAAAAGAGTTTCCGAAATTGGTTCCCTAGCATCCAAAGAACCATTCCTGACCTTCTTTCCGGATCGTGTAGTTATGATTCCCATGCTTGGATCAAATCCTAAGGTAATATCAGTTTTTCATGAGAATCAAGAAATCGTTCTTCCAACCTTTCGATCACCTGAGAACTCTAATGTCCATCCTTTAGATGTTGGAGAAGTTTTGAAACAATATCTGGAAGCCACAGCTTCGTTTCGCCAATCTGATCATCTGTTCATTTTCTTTCAAGGGAAAAACAAAGGTTTGCGTGCTTCTTCCAGAACCATCGCAGCCTGGATTGTTCAGGCCATCCAAGGGGCATATAAGGCGAAGGGTCTGGCTCCACCAGAGGCAGTGACCACTCATTCCACCAGGAGCGTCTCCACATCATGGGCGGCCGTCCGTCATGTCTCCCCAGAAGTAATCTGCAAGGCGGCCTCATGGTCGTCGATAAACACATTTATGACGCACCATTGTGTAGAACCGGCTTCTTTGTCTTCGGTTAATTTTGGTTTACATGTTTTATCTGTTGACGGTGTCAATTAAACCTTTTCTTTAACCAGCATTTGCCCACCCGGGTGTGTATGGCTAGTCATTTCCCACACGTAGGCTGCCATGGAGTCTGTCAGGAAGAGGGAAAATTTATATCATATACTTACCGTAATTTTCCTTTCCTGATGGACTCCATGGCAGCAGGAGTTCCCTCCCATTGCTGGAGTAGGCTATATTACGGAACACGGTCTCTGGCTAGAAGCAAAGCTTTATGGAAGTAGGGTCCTAGGAGGTATGAGAGGCGGGATTAACCCACACGTAGGCTGCCATGGAGTCCATCAGGAAAGTAAAATTACGGTAAGTATATGATATAATTTTCCCTTATTTGTCCTAAAGACTATTCACACCAAAACAGAAGGTAATAGAATATCTTACATTTTGGAGTTGTCATGAAATCTTCCAATGGGGACCTGTTCCATAGCTCCCAACTGTCCCTGATTTCGAGGGACTGTTCCTGATTTGGAACAAAGTCCCTCTGTCCCTCTTTCCTCCTCATTTGTCCCTCATTTTAGTTTGATCTAAATAGTTATATATAAAATGCACTATTTATCTTTCAAAACATGTTTCCCAATGCTAATCTTTTCATCCAATTTCTAAATGGCTGCATTTGTAAATTTAAAAGGCCATTATAAAGGAATAGAAGTGGTAAAAAAAAACAAAAAAAACGTGTGGGTTTAATTCATATTTTTTTGTATAATTCTCCTTTAAGGGTGTGTGTCAGGGGGTGTGTCCTATGCCTCCATACTTTTGCTAATAGGTGTCCCTCAATCCCATCTCAAAAAGTTGGGAGGTATTCTGTTCTGGTGACAACTCTCAAAGATAGGGATTCCCTTAACTTTCGAGAGACTTCCTCTATTCTCAAGTACCGTATATACTCGAGTATAAGCCGACTCGAGTATAAGCCGAGGTACCTAATGTTGCCTCAAAAAACTGGGAAAACGTACTGACTCAAGTATAAGCCGAGGGTCATCCTTACTGTTCTCCTATCCTCACTGTTCTCCTATCCTCACTGTTCCCTAGCTCGCTATTTTACATTGTAAATCGTACCTGTAAAGAAGTTGCGGCTGCGGCGTCCATCGTTCGAATTCCGCGGTCTCTTCCTCTTCCTTCCGTGATAGGCGGAGAGTGTCTGATGAGAATCGCCTATCACGATCATTCTCTCATCCTCAGTTTCCCAGCAGACACTGTGTTGGGTGTTCCGCCAATCACAGATGTCTGCTGGGAAACTGAGGATGAGAGAATGATCGTGATAGGCGGAGAGTGTCTGATGAGAATCGCCTATCACTGAAGGAACAGGAAGAGACCGTGGAATTCGAACGATGGACGCCGCAGCCGCAACGTCTTTACAGGTACTATTTTCAATGTAAATTTTTTTGCTGACTCGAGTATAAGCCGAGGGGGGGACTTTCAGCCCAAAAAAAAGGGCTGAAAATCTCAGCTTATACTCGAGTATATATAGTAAATCATTGTTTACACGTACTGATTGTTCAGGACTAGTTTGCGGATAATGACAACAGTGGACCATTCCTGCCCAATGTGTATCAGCACGAGGCCTGTACAAAGACATAGTGAGCCCTGGTGTCCCTATGTCCAGCCATGAATAAGCACTAACCAATAGTGTGAAACGCGTAGGCTGTTGATCCCCATTTTTTGCTGTGATTGTAGTGTTTTTTTTTTATCCTTTTTTACAATAAAGACAACCATGAAAGGTTTTTTGGAGTGCGGCTGTCCATTCATCTTTTCTACTATTTTCCTTGTGCATTTCCGGCACCCGTGATTTCCTGAGAAGACACTGATTGTACAAGCATATCCACCTGGAGCGGTAACTCCCTTTCCCTCGTCCCTATGTCCAGGGAAAAGGAAAGACTGCACTATAATGTGACCACTGTGATTTTCTGTCACAGGTCACATGATCCATGGACTCCTGATTATTACTAGAGACCATGGGCTATCTATAACAGCTTAGTCACAACGCTGGGAGAGCTTCTGGAAACTCATGGAAGCATTTTTGAGGGGGGTGTAAAGCTCCCAACTGTCCCCCATTTGGAACAACATCCCTCTGTCCCTCTTTCCTCCTAATTTGTCCCTCGTTTTGATCTGATCTATATAGTTGTAAAAAAAAAAAAGCACTTGTGTTTTTTTTTTTTTTTGTATAATTCTCCTTTAAGGGGCATGGCAGTGGGTGTGTTCTTTGCCTTCATACTTTTGCTAATAGGTAGGTGTCCCTCATTTCCATCTCAAAAAGTTGGGAGGTATGACTGTGAACACTGACACTGACTGTCCACTCCCCCCCCCCCCCCAGAAAAAAGAAAGCCTTGTAACTTCGACTGGGTTCCGCAAGGGTGGAGGAGTCCGAGGGGCCCTAAGGTGTTGGGACCCGTATCTCAAGTGAGGAGGCCAGGGAGTGTAACCCTTCCAAATAGCCCGGTACAGCATTAATCCGGTGATGGCGGGGCCTCTGGTAACTCTCTTGAAGGGATGTCTTCCCCCTGACAGGGGCTGCAACGTAGCGAAGGTAACTCCAGTTCCTGTTCATTAGAGTCGCTGGAAGAGACTCTGAAGCCAAAAAGTACATTTTACAGCCACTGTGCTTAGCAACCGTTGGTGAAACCTCAGCGGTTTAGTTTTCTTTGAGGATTGTGCCTTGACCTACTCCCCACCAATACTGAACTGTTCTATGGGTCTCAAACTGTCTGCTTGCAAAGGACTATTTGTTTTCCTTTATGGAATAAATAAATGTTGGACCTTTTCAGTGTGTGGTACTCCAATTACTGGGAGCAAAGGGGGTTATCAGCAAAACAGACTTGGCTCCGAGCGTATACACAGCCCGAAGGTAATCTGGTGCTGGCCTTCACCTCTACATGCTGTAATCTAGAGGACATGGGCCGTGGCGCACCTCGCTCTCCCCTTCTAGGTACCCGTAGACCGGAGCCAAAGTACCGCTAAAGAAGAGAGAAAGGGTGAGGCCGCTACACTTGGGGGCAAGTCCAGGATGTGTGTTTCGCGTATGGAGCTAGGAACGTCTGTGTTTGGACTTTGCTGCCCGGTGGAGTTCCGAGTAGTTCGGCCATGTTGGCAAGCGCGCCATGAGGCACACCATAGCTGTGCAGTTCGTGGGCGGGGAGAAGGGAGAGCCCGCGAACAAGTGCATAGTATGGGAGGAGTCTGGCCATGTGCAAGTAGTCACGTGGGGATTCCGGCGCAAATTGGTCAGTGCGCAATGGAGCAGCAGACAGTCGGGATGATTCCGGTTCCTTACCCCACGAAGATGACTTCCTTTGCTGCTTCCATAACGGACACAGGAATAAGACTTAGGCCAAGAGGACGTTTGGCTCTGTATGTATGCAGAGACATAGAGGCCCCCCGGTGTGATCTGTCCCGGCTGCTCGGGACTGGTGGTCAACTTGAAGCCATTCGGGCGATGTGAGGCCTGCAAGGAGTTTCTTTTTGAGGTGGAGCCATTCACAGAAAGGCCCCGAGCCTTCCACCTCAACTGCCTCATAGGTACCGCCACTCCGGAAGGGGAGATCCAGGCCTTTGCAGAGATTTCTGTGCGCACTGACCAGGGCAAAGAGAGTGCCCAACCAGAGACTGAGAGAGAAAAATCAGAGGATGCTGCTTCGGTCACCACAAGCTCCCTGCTCCCACCTCCGAAGAGGAAAGTTGGCCTGGTACAGGCATCCTATGGTCGTGGAAGAGCTTTGCCCCGCCGCTTGCCTGGCCTGGATGGATCCGGAGGGAAGAGCCCTGAACATCCCTGTTCTACTGAAGGCCCAGGTGAGCCTGGGGTTGGGACTGTGTGTGTGGTTGGAGGTGTCAGGAGTCCACTGTCGGTGGAGCCCGTAAGGGAGGGTGATTCCGTATCTACTGGGAATTACCTGCCCGCAGAAATGTATGACACCTCCGACCTAGAGTCGCTGTCAGATGCCGGTGATGATGGCCAGATTGATGAGGTCTTTCACCGCAAGGGTTGGGACAGGATGCCATTATTCGCGCTCCGTGCGCCAAGGGATCTGCCTATGTCTACAGGGGATAGTACACCCCGGGTGGAGGTCCCGGAGCCCGGGGAGAAATCTGGTCTCCTGCCTACCCTTCCATCCTCTGGATCACCTACTGCTTCATCCGTTCCGGTGACGGGAACGCAACGTTCATCACTGCGGGCTCCTAGGCCCAAGCCAACGGAGGTAGTTAAAGTACCTCGGCATCCTGAGTCCATTGTCCAGCCTGGAGAAGGAGACCGTGCCACAATGCCACCTCTGGCCCGGCTACAGTGGCTCTTCTGTCAGAGAGTTGCCCATAAATATGGGTGGGAGTACCCATACCTACCCCGGGACTTGCTTTTTGAAGTGGAGGTCCTGCGGCAGCGATGGTATGATGAGTTTGTCTGGGAAAAGCTTGAAGTGCCCCATGCTCGCCGATATCTTTCGTGCTCATCCCCCGTGTCTAAGAAGTTCAAAGACTGTAAGGTGGAGTGGATGTTGGGTCGGCACATCCATGCGGACAGGGTGCTTATTTGTCGCAAAGATGGAGAGAACATTGAATAAAATGTGGAGACTTTCGATAAGCACTTGAAGCCCCTGTTCCTGCCGCACCCAAAGTTCTACCTTTAGGAGGAAAAGACTCCTGTATGCTCTGTTTATTGTTCATTGCTGAACTTGCCGAAACACAAGGACTGTGCCCTAGTTTTTTTTTATTTGAGCGTTTTATTCTTTGGAGAAATGGGAGCTGTTACTGTTTGTTCTCCCTGCACTGCAAAGAAGATAATGACTTTGGGGTGTAGTTAGTGACACAGTGAAAGAAGAAGGAAAGTTGTCTGGAGGATTTGGCCAAGTGTCATCACCGTGGCACTGTCACCAGGTGGCAGTGCTGCGCAACGACTGTTTTTTTTTTTTCGTACACTTACACCCTCATACTCATTGGAGCGAATGGGCCTTTTCAAGGACAGGCCCGTTCATTCCAAGAAAGCACACATTGTGGTAGGATGTTTTTTTTTTTTTTCCCTTCTGCAGGAGATTCATCTGTCAAGGCTGCTGAGAATGGGTGGTCCTTAGATAGCCAGGAGGAGGATTGTGCATGTGTAAATGTCAGAAGTGTCTTATTGAAAGTTTTATAGTTTTACTGTTTTATGTTTTATGTTTTCCCTTTCCCATTCTAGGTCTTGGCACAATTCAGGACTAAATTGTATGGTTTAGTTTCTGGGCGGAGCTTATGTCGCCACCTTTGTGGGATGTGAGTTTGGACCAGACAGTGGGGACCAGTGTCAAATCACCGGGGGGGAGAGTGTAGCGGGCATTTAAATATGGGGGGGAACATCTGGGTTATTCAACCCAGATGTACTAATTGTTAGGGAGTCTGAGAATCCCTTTTGTGGTTCTTGGAGGACTCTGGTGGTGCAAGGTTCCCTGCGGCCTGCAGGTGGCGTTGTCGCCTTGGGCCGGAGTTGAACCGCAAGACTGTTCCTTTTTGTCCTTTCCTGGCGCTGGTACAGCGGGAACCCGCTGTGACGCAAAGGGAGAGGAGATAAAAGGGGAGGACGCCCTGACCTTGGGGTCAGAGTTGGAGGACGCAGCCGCGCCCAGGCACCTTCAGCCTGGGTGCTGGCGTTCTGTAGTTCCGGGCCCAGGTGCCCTTGACCTGGCCGGAGTGAGGGATGGAGTCCATCCCAGGCACCTTAAGCCTGGGGTGAGGCACTATGACCAAGGCCTGGGGCCCAGTAACTTCGACTGGGTTCCGCGAGGGTGGAGGAGTCCGAGGGGCCCTAAGGTGTTGGGACCCGTATCTGAGGTGAGGAGGCCGGGGAGTGTAACCCTTCCGAATAGCCCGGTACAGCATTAATCCGGTAACGGCGGGGCCTCTGGTAACTCCCTTGGAGGGATGTCTTCCCCCTGACAGGGGCTGCAACGTAGCGAAGGCAACTCCAGTTCCTGTTCACTAGAGTCGCTGGAAGAGATTCTGAAGCCAAAAAGTACATTTTACAGCCACTGTGCTTAGCAACCGTTGGTGAAACCTCAACGGTTTAGTTTCTTTGAGGATTGTGCCTTGACCTACTCCCCACCAATACTGGACTGTTCTATGGGTCTCAAACTGTCTGCTCGCAAAGGACTATTTGTTTGCCGTTATGGAATAAATAAGTGTTGGACCTTTTCAGTGTGTGGTACTCCAATTACTGGGAGAAAAGGGGGTTATCAGCAGAACAGACTTGGCTCTGAGCGTATACACAGCCCGAAGGTAATCTGGTGCTGGCCTTCATCTCTACATGCAGTAATCTAGAGAAGTGTTTCTCAACTCCAGTCCTCAAGGCGCCCCAACAGGTCATGTTTTCAGGCTTTCCATTGTTTTGCACAGGTGATTTGATCAGTTTCACTCCCTTAGTAATTACCACAGCCGTTTCATCTGAGGGAAATCCTGAAAACGTGACCTGTTGGGGCGCCTTGAGGACTGGAGTTGAGAAACCCTGATCTAGAGGACATGGGCCGTGACGCACCTCGCTCTCCCCTTCAAGGTACCCCTAGACCGAAGCCAAAGTAACCGCTAAAGAAGAGAGAGAGGGTACACATACCCTCCAAATCACATCAAATAGTGGGTGTGTTCAGTCAAATTTCACAAAAACAGTAGGAGGGTCTTAAAGAGGCATTAAATACCAGGATTGCACTACATACAGAGTGCAGAGCTGTCACTTGTAAACGCAGAAACCAGACTCTGTGTTTACAAGTGATTGTGGTGAGCAGGCACCAAAGGGTCTGAGCCAGAGGTGGTGGAACTGAGTTCCATCAAGTTCCCCCTTAAAAAAAAAGCTCTGTATATATGTGTATATAAACACAGTCCACGCCTCATCAGTGCCACCTGTCAGTGCCCAACAGTGATGCATATTAGTGCCACTGTCACATGACATAAAAAAAAGTATCTGTACTTGTACTCGGTCTTAAAAAAAGTGGTATCGGTGCAACCATACTATGTACAGCACCCCGCCATCAGTTCCCGCCAGCCATGACCTGCCTGCATTGCATAGAGAAGCGCAAAGACCCAGTGATGTCTAAAATAAGGTGTAGAATGAAAACATAATGTTTTATTTAAACATATTTTTAGCAGGTTGTTGATGGGAGGGAGACTAGAGAGGGCAGAATTTAGCTTTAATAATGTGACTAGAGCTGACATAAAGTCTTTGTCTTCTTTTCAGAAAATGAAGTGATAGAGGTAAGCATCTGCTTCAATCCATATACTGCTTTTCTGTGGACAGGTCTTTATATCCACATTTATTATTATTACCTACTTGCTTCTCTAGGAGAATGAGGAGGATAATTCAGACTTGTATGAAGCCCCTCCATGCGATCTGCAGAGCAGAACATCTCACTGTATGTGGACACCCCAGGACAACCAGAGTCTATATTTAGGTAAAACAAAAAAGGGAGAAAAAAGGGGATGGTCAAGTTCCTTGGTGCCCAACCTATGGCCCAGGGGCCACATGCAGCCCTTCAGCACTTATTGTGCTGCCCTCAGACCCCCTGCAGACTGTAGCCTGTGTTTTATTACCTAGGTGCCTACTCAGCCTGGTGAAGGAAAACATTCTTTAGATTGGGTTCTAGTTGGTAAATGGCTTGGATTATTTATTTCACTGTATTCCTATTTTCTGTGCTAAACTTCTATTTTTTCTATATTTCTTCTCTGATCTTTAATAATAGATCTTGCTGAAAGAAATATCAATCGTGGATCAAGTCATTGCAAGGGGACTGTAGGGATAACAAAATTAAAATAAAAAAAGCATAGGGGCTGAATAGCAGGGATCTTTAGCAGTGTCACCTGCCCCCAGTCTTTCTCCTGTGGCATTTCTGCAATCTCTGACCATCTCTTGTAGCATGCATGGGTTCTTCAGTCATCTCCTGTCACCTGTCTGCAGGCTCAGACAGCTTTCTGTAGCATTACTATGACATAATAGTATTTACAGCCCTTTGGTGATGTCAGAGGTCACATTTGGGTGGGGCCCTTATATCAAGAAAGTTGACCACCAGTGGTCTAGTAGGACTTGACATGGCTGCCTTGATAAACACCTTGTGAATGTAATATATTATGTACTGATAAACATTAGTGATGGTAATATATTATGTACTGATAAACACCTTGTGATGGTAATATATTATGTACTGATAAACAGTAAGAAAACACTCACGTATTTTTTGTTATTTCGTTCAGATCATAATGCAGGGGGACCAAGTGTACATAAGCCTCCCTTACCAGACAGAATTCAGCAGGTAAATTATTATTTTTAGTGCAGCTACTAACCTCTGTAACTTGCATAGTTGGCAACATTGGAAAAAAAACATCTGGGGCACTTTTTTTGTATTGAGGCGGAGCCTTGCTATAATTAGGGGGCGGGGCATTCGTTTGTAGGCGTGTCATGCTGAAATGAAAAATGTGGCGCACGTAAAATGGGCGTGGTTTACGCACGATAGTGGGTGTGGTTTAAATGGGCGTGGTTCAAAGGGGTGTGGCTACAGTCCGAGGAGAGAGAAAGAAATAGAAAGAAAGAAGCCAGATCCTACACCACAATAGAAATGTGTAACAAAATTGGCAGATAAGTATACTCCAAAACACCTGTTGGCGCTTCAATCATCCCGACACCATGTTTGTTATGGTGTCAGGATGATTGAAGCGCATTATTTCTATTATTACATTGTAATATAAAATTAAATCATTCAACTCACCATAATGCCGAATCACTGTAAGCCCCAAGTGTGTCACCTGCCACGTCGCCTGCCACCAGATGCCATCAGGTGCCCCCAACGGAGTCCGTCCTTACATCAGCTTTACCCAGCGGAGTCCCCCCTTACGTCAGGCGTACCCAGCGGAGTCCCCCCTTACGTCAGGCGTACCCAGCGGAGTCCCCCCTTACGTCAGGCGTACCCAGCGGAGTCCCCCCTTACGTCAGGCGTCCCCAGCGGAGTCCCCCCTTACGTCAGGCGTCCCCAGCGGAGTCCCCCCTTACGTCAGGCGTCCCCAGCGGAGTCCCCCCTTACGTCAGGCGTCCCCAGCGGAGTCCCCCCTTACGTCAGGCGTCCCCAGCGGAGTCCCCCCTTACGTCAGGCGTCCCCAGCGGAGTCCCCCCTTACGTCAGGCGTCCCCAGCGGAGTCCCCCCTTACGTCAGGCGTCCCCAGCGGAGTCCCCCCTTATGTCAGGCGTCCCCAGCGGAGTCCCCCCTTATGTCAGGCGTCCCCAGCGGAGTCCCCCCTTATGTCAGGCGTCCCCAGCGGAGTCCCCCCTTACGTCAGGCGTCCCCAGCGGAGTCCCCCCTTACGTCAGGCGTCCCCAGCGGAGTCCCCCCTTACGTCAGGCGTCCCCAGCGGAGTCCCCCCTTACGTCAGGCGTCCCCAGCGGAGTCCCCCCTTACGTCAGGCGTCCCCAGCGGAGTCCCCCCTTACGTCAGGCGTCCCCAGCGGAGTCCCCCCTTACGTCAGGCGTCCCCAGCGGAGTCCCCCCTTACGTCAGGCGTCCCCAGCGGAGTCCCCCCTTACGTCAGGCGTCCCCAGCGGAGTCCCCCCTTACGTCAGGCGTCCCCAGCGGAGTCCCCCCTTACGTCAGGCGTCTCCTGTCTCGACCGCCATTACTGTTTCCCCTTCCCCGAGGGGGAACAAAATAGAGGCGGAGCCGACCGCGTGGCTGCACAAAAAATTAAGCTGTGGCGCCGCCCACCCCCGCCCCTTTCCATTACAGACAGACCTGCAGCGGGGCGGGGCGGGGGGGTGGCCGGCCGGCCAGCCAAAACACGGATGTAGTACAATAGAAGATAAAGCTGCTGCGGCGCCGCCCACCCACGGGGAGACGCGGGGTATGGGCGGCGCCGCAGCAGCTTTATTTTCTATTGTACTACATCCTGGTTTTGGTCTTCTTTAAAATGGCGGCCGGCGGAGACATTGTCTCCGCCGGCCGTGGACCTCTAGCGGCGTCGGCCCGCGGCGGCCAAAGTCGTGGAAACCGGGAAAAAACGGATTGGCCGGGACATTGGCCGGGACAAAATAAATCCGGGAAAAGGGTTTGAATCCCGGGAATGTCCCGGCCAATCCGTGACTGTTGGCAACTATGAACTTGGGACTTATCGATTAAAAACAATAAACATTTATTATGTAGCGCCCTGCTCCTATTGGGTAGGCGCTATTTGTAAATTTAGTTGTCTGAGCTGTAGTTTAGCCCAGAATAATTATGGTAAATTGCTGGTTTCTGTTCCAGTCCAGCTGTGTTGCGCATTTTCCACTTGACTGTAGGTGTTGCAGTCACCACAGGTCAAGGTTGGAAATGCAACAGGCTGGATGTATTGAGTACCTCTTGCCCAGAAACGGCTCAGTGGTAGTGGTTCACCCGCTGTGCATTCTGGGAGAGGGTACTTAAGGGACAGACGTCATCTTCCAGGTCTCTCTGACCTGATGTCCCTCCTGGCCTAAGGTGTGCCATAGCAGTTTCCTGCCTCGGGGCCGGCGGGCCCGAGGCCTCGTTACTGGAAGTAGGCCCCGGATTTTCTGGGGCCTACTAGTCAGGGGTGGTCCTGTGCTGTCTTGCCTGCGGGGAGAAGCGGAGCAATTGGAGAAACCAGGGGAGGACTTTTCCCAGGAGAGGACCGAGCAAAAAGATTGGTATCTCAGGAAGAGCCTGGAGACTCAATTGGAGGACGCATCCCGACCCATCTACCTCACAGTGTTGCCGGATCGGCTGAAAGAAACTGGTACTGTGTGACTGTACTTTGGCTTTACAAAAAAAAATATTGGTTATACAATCCTGTGGCAGAGGATTGTCTAACGACTCTAAGATGTTCTTCAAGTCTGTGGCAGAGACTATGACCGAGCATCGCACCGGCTGCTAGGTCAGTGAGAGAGGCCTATCCGGTGGTTGCTATATCCAGTGTGGAAACTGTTTGTCCTCTGGATTAAAGAAGTACCCGTGATCCGCAAATACAAGGTACCTGAATCTCCCCTAATCCTCCATCCCTCTAACTGACTTTGTTAAATAAAAAAACCATTGCAAAAAGAGACTGTGTGTTGGTGCTGACATCTATGAACAACTCTTCAATGGATCCCATATGACAAATATGGTGAACAGACAGGTAACAGCATGACCCAAAAATATAACCAGCAGCTCCTACGGGGGTAGTGCTACACATGGGGGCTCGAGTCCAGGATTTGCTGTTACCGGTTGCAACTCAAGTAAACTGTTCACCGGGAGCCTGTGCTACAAAGAGGGCTCTGGACTGTGTTGTTTCTTTGAAAAAGGGGTTAATTTGAAGGATCACTTCTTAGCCGCGTGGGCCATGGGCGGAGCCAAGAAAGGAATAACCTGCAAACTACGTGACTGGAGAAACAAGTGGGAGGAGTTCCCGCCTGCTTCCTGCGTGAGACGCCGCGTGTGTGTCCAACACTCAACAGAGAGCCGCAACACCGCCATGTCTCTAGTTCCAGTGATGCAGTCTGCTATGGGGCCCAGGATGTTTCCTGTGGGTACAGCTACAAGTGCCATGCTGCCGGGAACTACGCTGATGGATACTGGCATTCGTCTGAAACCGCATGGGCAGTTCGTACTGTACATGATTGGAGATGTCGAAGCATTGGGTATGCTGTGCAACAGGTGCGAAGGACTGGCTGTAAACCCCCGTCCATTTGTTCGGTGCCTACACTGCGGGGAGTACCTGTTCGCCGTAGAGAAACCCACCATGCCACCCCGTGCCTACCCATCCGGTAGGCCACGGGCATTGCTACAGAGGAAACTGCTGCATTTTCTCCTGTGGCTAGACCTATGCTCACTGCGTCTGCTACAACAAATGCTCCTGAGGGAGATGGCGCTGTTACTGCCATTGAGGAGTCATCAGCGGACATTGCCACTGCTGTTACCTCCGCTGTATCTACCTCCGCTGCCTTTGGTCCCGCTGCACCTGCCCAAAAGAAGGTGGGATATATGAAGGCCTCCTGCGGCCGTGGTCGAGGCCTACCAAAAGACTACCCGAACCAGATCCAAAGGAAAGTCTGATTTCTGAGACGTCCACGACAGGAACGGGTGAGAGATCTGGGGAAAGTGTACATATGGGGACTGTCTGTAAATATGTGCCCATGGAGGAGTTACGGGACTCTGAAATAGATTCTTTGTCAGACATCTCTGGAGACGATGATTTGTTTGAGACTATGTCTCAAGAGATGTAATGGGCCAATAGAGATGATACTGCTTCGGCTTTCACCTTTTCTGAATGGGCAGCCATGGACTTGGGGAAGACATCAGCCAGTGTGAAACCCCCAGTTGCTACTAGTGAAATCCTGCCCAGGGTTACCAGTTTGTTTGGGTCAGGAAAACTGTCTGTTAATGCTATGGTGAATAAGTCTCCAACATCATGTATACCTCCTGGACTTGGAAGCACCAGAGCTCTGCCAAGATTTTCCCGGCTACAGAGATTGCTTAATAAAAGGGTAGCAAGGGAGTATGGTCTGAAATTTCCCTATGTCCCCCAGGAGATCATGCAGGAAATTGAGGCCAACAGAGAGAAATGGTACGGTGAGGCTGTTTGGAACTATTTATCCATACCTAAACCTTTCAGGAGAGCAGGATATTCGGCTACCATGGATGATCGTTTCAATGGGTGTCTGTTGCATTGGAGCTATGGTAGACATATTCATGCTGACAAGGTTGTCATCTGCCGCCCAGGTAAGGACAATGTCGCTTATTTTATCACTACCCTGGATAAACAAAGAAAGCCACTGACTCTGCCTGACCCCCGTTTTTACTGGTGATTGTTTACAGTGACTGTCCTGGTTTTCAATTTGCTGAAAGAGGCAAATCTTTCTCTGTTCTGAAGGACTGTGGGGTACATAGCTAGGTAGTGTTAGGTTGCCGGGAACTTCTGAGTCAAGATTCCTCTACCTGTTCCAGTGCTTGCATTCAGGGACTTTGTCATGTTGTTCTTCTGCCACAGGTGGTGGAAGTTTGCTCTGCAAAACTGGACTCTTTACACTAAGCTACCCACATAAAGAAAATAAAATATATATATATATATATATATATATATATATATAGGGGAAAGAAAGGCTCATCTCTCGGGAGGTGAGGCTTTTCTTCCTATTGTACAGTAATGTTTATATTGTTGCCTATTGTTGCCTGTGTGTTTTGTCTTTCAGGTACCCTGGATCTTCTGCCAAACTGCTGGAGAGTGGGTGGTTTAGACAGATAGTCAGGGGTGGTAATACATGTTAATGTGACTCTGCTGTGTATGTTTTGTTAAAAAAAAAAAATCGCTGTAATTTCCTTTTCTTACCTTCCCCTTTTGTCCATCCAAGTTTTGTGGGAGTCAGGTATCGACTCTCAGGAGTGAGAGTCATTTTTTTTTCAAGACGATGAGAACATCGTCTGTTGCGGTGGGGGAAGTGTGTAGCGCCCTGCTCCTATTGGGTAAACGCTATTTGTAAATTTAGTTGTCTGAGCTGTAGTTTAGCCCAGAATAATTATGGTAAATTGCTGGTTTCTGTTCCAGTCCAGCTGTGTTGCGCATTTTCCACTTGACTGTAGGTGTCGCAATCACCACAGGTCAAGGTTGGAAATGCAACAGGCTGGATGTATTGAGTACCTCTTGCCCAGAAACAGCTCAGTGGCAGTGGTTCACCCGCTGTGCATTCTGGGAGAGGGTACTTAAGGGACAGACGCCGTCTTCCGGGTCTCTCTGACCTGATGGCCCTCCTGGCCCAAGGTGTTCCGTAGCAGTTTCCTGCCTCGGGGCCGGCGGGCCCAAGGCCTCGTTACTGGAAGTAGGCCCTGGCGTTTCTAGGGCCTACTAGTCAGGGGTGGTGCTGTGCTGTCTTGCCTGCGGGGAGAAGCCGAACAATTGGAGAAACCAGGGGAGGACTTTTCTCAGAAAGGACCGAGCAAAAAGGCTGGTATCTCAGGAAGAGCCTGGAGATTCAATTGGAGGACGTATCCCGACCCATCTACCTCACAGTGTTGCCGGATCGGCTGAAAGAAACTGGTACTGTGTGACTGTACTTTGACTTTACAAAAAAAACTATTGGTTATACAATCCTGTGGCAGAGGATTGTCTAACGACTCTAAGATGTTCTTCAAGTCTGTGGCAGAGACTATGACCGAGCATCGCACCGGCTGCTAGGTCAGTGAGAGAGGCCTATCCGGTGGTTGCTATATCCAGTGTGGAAACTGTTTGTCCTCTGGATTAAAGAAGTACCCGTGATCCGCAAATACAAGGTACCTGAATCTCCCCTAATCCTCCATCCCTCTAACTGACTTTGTTAAATAAAAAAACCATTGCAAAAAGAGACTGTGTGTTGGTGCTGACATCTATGAACAACTCTTCAATGGATCCCCTATAACGGATATGGTGAACAGACAGGTAACAGCATGACCCAAAAATATAACCAGCAGCTCCTACATGGGTAGTGCTACAATTAAATAACAAACAAAGGGAGCACCAGCCTAGTACATTACCAATGGCAGTAGTATATAACTCTCAACTGTCCCTGATTTTGAGGGACTGTCCCTGATTTGGGGCAAAGTCCCTCTGTCCCTCTTTCCTTCTCATGTGTCCCTCATTTTGGTCTAATCTAGATAGTATATCAAATGCACTATTTGTCATTTAAAAAGTAATTTACAGTGCTAAACCTTTCATCCAAATTTTAAATTGCTGCATTTATATATTTCACAAGCCAGTGTAAAGAAAAAGTATTGGAAAAAAATGCTTGTTTTAAAGTGGAGGTTCACCCAAAAGTAAACCTCTGCTTTTCGGAACCCTCCCCCCCTCCGGTGTCACATTTGGCACCTTTCAGGGGGGAGGGGGTGCAGATACCTGTATAAAACAGGTATTTGCACCACTTCCGGGAGCAGACTCCCGCGGGACTCCCGCCCCTTCGCGTCACCCCCCCCCCCCCCCGTTGTGTTCTGGGAAACACTCGGCTCCCAGAACACAACGGGGACCAGTGAGGACGGCGCAGCGCGACTCGCGCATGCGCCGTAGGGAACCGGGCAGTGAAGCTGCAGCGCTTCACTTCCCGATTCCCTCACTGAGGATGGAGGCGGGGGAAGCCGAGAGCTGAGCGGTAGCTCGGCTTCGGGTGCCGACGTCGCGGGCGACCTGGACAGGTAAGTGTCCTTTTTTAAAAGTCAGCAGCTGCAGTATTTGTAGCTGCTGGCTTTTGAAAAAAAAATTTCCGGTGAACCTCCGCTTTAACTAATCATTGTATATTTCTCCTTTGAGGGGGTGTGGCCCCATGCCTACATATTTTTGATAATAGCTGTCCCTTGTTCCCATCTCAAAAAGTTTGGAGGTATGGTAATAAATGATTATACTCACAAACACAGATGAGTGTTAAGCCTTGTACACACAGTCGAACTTCAAACAAACTTTTCCGTGGATTTTTGTCCGAAGGGAGTTGGCCGGGCACACCCATAGCATACACACGGCAGGACTTTTCTGGAAACTTTCCCAAAACTTTCCCAACATCACGTGATTTTTCTGCTCTTTTCTGCTCTTTACCGCCACCCTTTGGTCCACTTCTGCTATTGTTGTTTGATTTTAACATTGGTTCTGGGCATGCGTGTTTGTACTTCGGACAAAAGTCCGATGGATTTCTGTACACACAGTCAGACTTTGCACCATCTGACTTTTGTTACCGAAAAGTTTGTCCGTTTACAGAGCGAACTTTTGTCCGATGAAAACCGAAAAAGTTTGTCCGATGGAGCGTACACACGGTCGGATTTTTGGGAAAACTTGCTCATTTTGAAGTCTGTTGGCAAAAAGTCTGACCGTGTGTACGAGCCTTTAGGCCCATAGCATAAACCAGGAAACTTTGACCATAGCCTCAGCCTGCAGCCCTGGCTAGGCACAGATGATACCCAATAGTATGAAGCAGACACTGACACATTTCAAGGGTATACCCTCATCCTCAGAGCTTCGAGGTGCTTGGGTCCAATAACATTTCTAAATGCTCCCTATAACATACAGTAGGTTCACTTTAACAATCATATTAAGGAGAACCACCCTGTACCTGCCCACACAGACAAACACTAGGTCTTGCACTAGTGCAGGGGTAGGCAATCTCGGCCCCCCAGCTGTTTTGAAACTACAAGTCCCATTAGACATTGCAAGACCCGGACAATCACAGGCATGACTCCTAAAGGCAGAGGCATGATGGGATTTGTAGTTTCACCACAGCTGGAGGGCCGAGGTTGCGTACACCCTGCACTAGTAGATTAATTTTGTAAAAAGATGGATATCTCTGTGCACAATCCTTACATATGTAAATAGGGGAGCAGTATGTAACTGCAGCAGACAGTTGGGATTAATAAAAAAGCACAAGATTTAGGTTGGGTCCACATATATGCGAATTGGATGCGTTTTTAACTGCACTCAATTCCCATAACATGTGAATGTTACCAGCTCTCAATAAAGCTGGTTCACACATGTCCTGGGCGGCTGCGGTACAATTTTGAAAAGGGTCCTGTGCATTTTTGGGTCTGGCAGAAATTTACACCTGAACCGGTGAACAGAAATGCACCAGACTCTGGACTTCAAACCACAGCAGGACATGTGTGAACCCAGTCTTAAAGTGCCACAGGCAAAGAAACCAGAATGAATACTGTACTGGTCTGATTTCAATGCAGGAAGAAGTTGCTATGGGTTACTGTAGATTGAACTTTGTGCGTTTCTTCTTTGACTGTTTATTACACATGTACATATTGGACTCAGTCAGAGGATGAGCCCATTACGAAGGCAGCCAACGCAGAGAATTAACTTCACTCTTATGTAGGGAGCTTTGGCTTGGATTTTAAATTGGACTTATAGACCTGCTGCTTCTTACTTATGAGCTTGAGCCTTTAAAAAGGTTGAAATACAGCTGTTGTACTGAGGTTTGAAATAGACCTATTAAAAAACAGCTTAGAAACTTGCATGTCCCTCATACCTGTTTTCTTTGTTTTGTCAGAATCATCAACAGCAGAAAACACGTACGTTTGGTATTCTTTCTTCAAGTGATCATGATCTGTGGTTGGTAATGGGCATTTGCAAAATGAAGGCAGACTCTTGGGTGGATGCAGCCAGAGGATTTGGTTGCCCTGAAACCCACACATACCTACAGTATATACACCAATGTACCCATACAACAAATGCACACATTTTTTACTATGTAGCTATAGTGTATATACAGTATACACCAATGTACCCATACAACAAATGCACACATTTTTTACTATGTAGCTATAGTGTATATACAGTATACACCAATGTACCCCATACAATGAACCCACACATTTTTACTATATACTGTATACACTATATTATCAAAAGTATTAAGGCACCTGCCTTTACACGCACATGAATAGGGATGAGCTTCGTGTTCGAGTCGAACATACGTTCGACTCAAACATCGGCTGATCGATCGTTCGACGAAGATCGAACGATTTGGGCCGTTCGCGCCAAATTCGAGTGACGCGAACGGCCCACAATGCACTACGCCATCGCAGTGTCATCCAGGCGCTGTGATTGGCCAAGCATGCACTGTGACCCCGCATGCTTGGCCAATCACAGCGCCGGCAGCGAGGAGAGCAATGATTGGCCACAGGCAGGATGCCTGTGGCCAATTATTGCTGAGGGTGTTTAGTACACGCCCCACACTATAAAAGGCCGCCAGCACGGCGGCCTAGTGTAGTGTGTTCCGGAGCAGGGAAAGACAAGCATAGGCAGGGACAGTGACATTTATTTCTTTCTTGCTTAACCTGGATTCCTTTAGTTTAGGGAAAGAGAAGGATAGGTAGGGAGAGTGTCAGTGTGTTTTACTGTGCGAGTCCTTGTTTCTAGGGACAAAGAAGGAAAGTGAGGGGATTTCTCCTTGTGCTATAGTGTGCTTTAAAAAAACATTTTTTCTAGGGACAGAAAACTGTAGGTAGGGAGAGTGTCAGTTTCTTTCACTGTGCCAGTCCTTGTTTCTAGGGACAAAGAAGGAAAGTGAGGGGAATTCTCCTTGTGCTATAGTGTGCTTTAAAAAAACATTTTTTCTAGGGACAGAAAACTGTAGGTAGGGAGAGTGTCAGTTTCTTTCACTGTGCCAGTCCTTGTTTCTAGGGACAAGGAAAGTGAGGGGATTTCTCCTTGTGCTATAGTGTGCTTTAAAAAAACATTTTTTCTAGGGACAGAAAACTGTAGGTAGGGAGAGTGTCAGTTTCTTTCACTGTGCCAGTCCTTGTTTCTAGGGACAAAGAAGGAAAGTGAGGGGATTTCTCCTTGTGCTATAGTGTGCTTTAAAAAAACATTTTTTTCTAGGGACAGAAAACTGTAGGTAGGGAGAGTGTCAGTTTCTTTCACTGTGCCAGTCCTTGTTTCTAGGGACAAAGAAGGAAAGTGAGGGGATTTCTCCTTGTGCTATAGTGTGCTTTAAAAAAACATTTTTTCTAGGGACAGAAAACTGTAGGTAGGGAGAGTGTCAGTTTCTTTCACTGTGCCAGTCCTTGTTTCTAGGGACAAAGAAGGAAAGTGAGGGGAATTCTCCTTGTGCTATAGTGTGCTTTAAAAAAACATTTTTTTCTAGGGACAGAAAACTGTAGGTAGGGAGAGTGTCAGTTTCTTTCACTGTGCCAGTCCTTGTTTCTAGGGACAAAGAAGGAAAGTGAGGGGAATTCTCCTTGTGCTATAGTGTGCCAAAGCATTCCTCATCAACCATCTTTGAAATCCTTGTTTTTTGGACAGTCAGGGAAATTGTCGTTGTGCTATTCTGTGCAAAAGCAATAATCCTCAACCATATTTAGAAATCCTTAAGTAAAGGGACAGAGAAGGACACCTGAAGGTAGCCCTTATTGCTTTTTTCCCATCTCCCTGCAGGCCATCTATTAGAATGTCTGGAAGGCAAACAAGGAGAGGCAGACAGTCAGGAGGCAATAAAAGAGGGCAAGCAGGCTCTGTGTCTGGGGGCAACAGTGCTGGTCGTGGACGTGGTGCATTGTCATCAGCACATGGCCATGGGACACGCTTGTCCTTCTTTTCGGCAGCTGGACATGTTGAGCCACATCATGCCGAAGACTTGGTAGAGTGGATGACCAAGCCCTCCTCCTCCTCCTCATCCTCTCTCACCCAGGCTCAGGGTACTGGCAAAGCAGCTGCCAAAGCGTCCTCTTCCCTGGTATCAATGTCAGACTCATCATCAGTCACTCCTTCCCTAGACCCACCATGTCCTCCTCCTGAGGAGTCCCCCGAACTGTTTGAGCACAGTGTTGGGTACATGCTCCAGGAGGATGCCCAGCGTTTCGAAGGGTCTGATGATGAAACCCAGCTACAGGAAGGCAGTAGCGTGAGAGCAGACAGAGGGGATGCTCAAGAAGGACACCAATCTGGCAGTCATGTTCCAGCAGCTGCAGCATACTGCCAGATTGGCTCCAGTGATGAGGAGGGAGGGGATGATGAGGTCACTGACTCCACGTGGGTGCCTAATAGGAGAGAGGAGGAGGAGGAGGATGAGGAGGAGGCACATCTCCAACGAGGCAGGATGCCCTTTGGTGGCCAGCGTAAGGGCAGTACACCGACGGAATCACACCGCAGAGCTCCGCCTGTGCAGGGCGCTGCCTTTGCCCGTCATTCAAAAAGTTCCTTGGTGTGGGCCTTTTTGAGGCTAGTGCATCAGATCGCACAGCTGCTGTTTGCAACATATGTCTCAAGCGTATATCGCGTGGCCAAAACATCAGCCGCTCGGGTACCACATGCCTGACCAGACATATGTTGACCTGCCATGCAGCTCGTTGGCAAGCCTACCTCAAAGACCCACACCAAAGAACAAAGCGGACCTCTCCTTGCACCGCATCAGCTGGGATCTCCAACCCCACTATAACTTCAGTCCTCTCTGAAACATGCACTGAGAGGAATGAAGGTGTAGAATTAGGTGTGTCACAGCCAAGTACTTGCGGCCACTCTGCTAGCAGTACACCGACGTCCGATTCTAGCAGGCAAATTTCCCTGCCCCAGCTGCTGGACCGTCGAAAGAAGTTCACTCCCAGCCATCCACATGCCCAGCGGTTGAATGCTAGCTTGGCTAAATTGCTAGCGCTTCAACTGCTGCCTTTTCAGTTGGTAGACTCGGCCCCCTTCCGTGAGTTTGTGCAATGTGCGGTTCCTCAGTGGCAGGTTCCCAAACGCCACTTTTTCTCACGGAAGGCTATTCCGGCTCTCTACCGGCATGTGGAAGGCAATGTCTTGGCCTCGCTGGACAGGGCGGTCAGCGGTAAGGTGCATATTACCGCTGACTCATGGTCCAGCAGGCATGGACAGGGACGTTACCTTTCTTTCACGGCCCATTGGGTCACTCTTTTGGCAGCTGGGAAGGATGCAGGACAAGGTGCAGTAGTGTTGGAGGTTGTTCCACCGCCACGCCTCCAAAATGCTACTACTGGTTGTGACACACCTCTCTCCTCCACCCCCTCCTCTTCTTCTTCCTCCATGGCCTCTTCCTGTGGTTTGTCCTATGAACCAGCGGTGCTCCGTAGCCGTTCACGGGGCTACGCAAGTACGCAGGCAAAAAGATGCCATGCCGTGCTTGCGCTGGTGTGTTTGGGGGACAGAAGCCACACTGGGGCAGAGGTCCTGTCTGCTCTGCAGGGCCAGGCCGAGAGGTGGTTGACGCCACGCCAGCTTAAGCCAGGAATGGTGGTTTGCGACAATGGCACCAACCTCCTCTCCGCCCTCCGACAGGGACAACTGACCCATGTGCCCTGTGTGGCTCACGTCCTTAACCTGGTGGTGCAGCGGTTCTTGGGCAGGTACCCGGGCTTACAGGATGTCCTGAGGCAGGCCAGG
Organism: Rana muscosa; assembly: GCA_029206835.1. NCBI lineage: Eukaryota > Metazoa > Chordata > Amphibia > Anura > Ranidae > Rana > Rana muscosa. The sequence goes on from CM055118.1 coordinate 234,115,565, forward strand.
AAAGTCTGTGTGCATTTCCGCAGATCTTATAATGCCAGTGCTCGCCTGGCTGAGCTGCAAAAGGAGTTGAACCTGCCCAAGAACCGCCTTATATGTGACATGCCCACCAGGTGGAACTCAACGTTGGCCATGCTGCAGCGGCTGCACACGCAGCAGAGGGCCATCAATGAGTACCTGTGCGACTACGGCACCAGGACAGGGTCAGGGGAGCTTGGTTTTTTTTCTCCACGCCAGTGGGGCATGATCAGGGATGCATGCACTGTCCTGGCACCATTTGAGGAGGCCACGAGGATGGTGAGCAGTGACAGTGCATGCATCAGTGACACTGTACCTCTTGTCCACCTGTTGGAGCACACGCTGCGTGGAATAATGGACAGGGCACTTGAGGCAGAACAGAGGCAGGAAGAGGAGGACTTCCTTGCCTCTCAAGGCCCCCTTTACCCAGACAGTGTTCCTTCTGTCCCACCCATCGCACAGGAAGAGGAAGAGGAGGAGGAGGAGGATTGTGTCAGCATGGAGGTGGAGGCTGGCACTCAGCATCATCAGCAGCAGTCTTTTAGGGATGATTTACAGTCCCAAGAAACCAGTGGACTTGTACGTGGCTGGGAGGAGGTGGCTGCGGATCATGTCGTCCTTAGTGACCCAGAGGACTCCGGAGCGAATGCCTCAGCAAACCTACGCTGCATGGCCTCCCTGATCCTGCAAAGTCTGCGGAAGGATCCTCGTATTCTTCGGATCAAGGAGAGGGACCATTACTGGCTGGCCACTCTCCTTGATCCACGGTACAAGGGTAAGGTTGCGGACCTTATGTTACCTTCGCAGAGGGAGCAGAGGATGAGACAACTCCGGGAGGCCTTGCAGAAAGGTCTGTGCAACGCGTTCCCAGAGACTGGGAGGTTACAAACTCCTGGTCCTGGACAACGAGTTGCTGAGGCTTCGGCCAGTCAAAGAAGGAGCGGTGGGAAAGGTGGCCGTCTGACCGATGCGTTCAGACAATTCTTTAGTCCGCAGCCCCAAAGTATGATCGGTTCCAGCAACCATCGCCAGCGTCTGATAAACATGGTGCAGGAATATCTAGGGGCAAGGTCAGACTTGGACACCTTCCCCACCGAAAATCCTCTGGCTTACTGGGTCTTGAGGATGGATCACTGGCCAGAGCTTGCACAGTATGCAATTGAGCTACTGGCCTGTCCTGCATCCAGCGTTCTTTCGGAACGCACATTCAGTGCTGCTGGAGGATTTGTCACGGATCACAGGGTGCGCCTGTCCACCGACTCGGTTGATCGACTGACTTTCATCAAGATGAACCAGTCTTGGATCACCACCAGCTACCACACACCTGATGCTGATATAACAGACTAATTGATTTTAACATGTCACATCCCTTCAAGACTGATGCTGATGCTGAGTGCCTGTGCTGTTATGTTGACTGGCTATCCTCCTCCTCCGAGTCCTCAATGATACGATTGATGATGATAGCTTGGAAGATCATTTTTGTTTATGGGTGCCGCCACCAGTGGCTAAGGCCCAATTTTTCAGCCCCTGTTTTACAGGGGCGTGTAATTACAATTTTTTTAGCAATAATTTGCCATAGGGCTCATTGCTGTGCTCCAAGTACAGTATCTGTGAGGGGTTGGAGTGTTGTGGCACCAGTGCCTAAGGCCCAATTTTTCAGCCCCTGTTTAACAGGGGCGTGTCATTACAATTTTTGAAGCAATACTTTGCAACAGGGCTCATTGCTGTGCTCCAAGTAACGTATCTGTGAGGGGTTGTAGTGTTGTGCCACCAGTTCCTAAGGCCCAATTTTTCAGCCCCTGTTCAACAGGGGCATGCAATTACAATTCTTGATCTAATAATTCACAGCAGGGCCCATTGCTGCACCCACCAAGAGTAACTCTGAGGGCTTACAGTGTTGTGGCAACGCCACCACCACCACCACCACCACGAAAGGCCCAATTTTTCAGCCCCTGTTCAAAAGGGGCATGTAATTACAATTCTTGATCTAATAATTCACAGCAGGGCCCATTCCTGCACCCACCAAGAGTAACTCTGAGGGCTTACAGTGTTGTGGCAACACCACCACCACCACCACCACCACGAAAGGCCCAATTTTTCAGCCCCTGTTCAACAGGGGCATGCAATTACAATTCTTGATCTAATAATTCACAGCAGGGCCCATTGCTGCACCCACCAAGAGTAACTGTCAGGGCTTACAGTGTTGTGGCACCAGCACCACCATCAAAGCCCCAATTTTTACTACCACTGTTCAACAATTATATGTAATTAAAATTCCTGATATAATAGTTGACAGCAGGGCGTTCCAGCACCAACCAAGAGTAACTGTGAGTGCTTACAGTGTTGTGCCAACACCAACAACTAAGGGGCCTATTTCTGCAGAGTATATACGGCAGGTCCCTACTTTCAAACATCCAACTTACAAACGACTCCTACTTGCAAACGCAAGAAGACAACAGGAAGTGAGAGGAAATCTACCACTAGGAAGGAAAATTCTCTCCTGTAAGAATAAATATGGGAGAAAGGTGTCTCCTCTGTACTGATGCTTTATCAGCAATCCTTGTTTCAAGAAAAACACCACATTTCAAAAACAGTTGTCATTGGGACGGAAAGTGAGGTGAAATGTTCTGAACAGGGGCACAGACAGCAAAACAAATGTTACAGGGGTGATAACCCTTACCTATGTTTTCCAAAAAGTTTAAAAATAGATTTTTGGGCTGGAGCTACACTTCAACAATGTACCTGTTCAAAATTACAAACAGATTCTACATAAGAACAAACCTACAGTCCCTGTCTTGTATGCACCGCCTGTATACGGCTGTTCAGAGTATATAGGGCCTTTTTTTATTTTATGTGCGGGGTTCCCCTTAATATCCATACAAGACCCAAAGGGGCTGGTAATGGGCTGGGGTAGGGGGGGGGTCATGGGGTAGCTATGCCATTTTTCTTAAAGATTTTCATCCATATTACCGGGACCAGACATTACATTAAAGCCGCAAGCAGTTTTAAATGGCTTTTTTTTCCTTTTAGAAGTGTCATTTTGTGCAGGGACAGTTCTAAACACGGGAAACACGTGGCACTTCACAGGCATACTTTAGACACCCCCCAGGTACGATATTTAAAGGAATATTTGACTTTTTTTTTTTTCACTTTATGCATCATTAAAATGACTGCTCCCGAAAAACGACCGTTATTAAAACTTCTTTTTGCATTGATACATGTCCCCTGGTGCAGAACCCGGGTTCCCAAACCCTTTTTAGGACAATAACATGCATAATTTGTTGTTATAATTACCACTTTAGAATTCGAACGTTCGCATCCACTGTATTTAATAGGGTTCTAATGTTCGTACGAACTTTCGGTCCGTTCGCGGGTTCTGGTGCGAACCGAACCCGGGGGTGTTCGGCTCATCACTACACATGAACTTTAATGGCATTTCAGTCTTAGTCGGTAGGGTTCATTATTAACCACTTGACCACTGGGCACTTAAACCCCCTTAATAACCAGACCAATTTTCAGCTTTCGGTGCTCTCACATTTTGAATGACAATTACTCAGTCATACAACACTGTACCCATATGAAATTTTTGTCCTTTTTTTCACACAAATAGAGCTTTCTTTTGGTGGTATTTAATCACTGTTGGGTTTTTTATTTTTTGCGCTATAAGAGAAAAAAGACTGAAAATTTTGTAAAAAAATGATTTTTTTTTTCGTTTCTGTTATAAAATTTTGCAAATTACTATTTTTTCTTCATAAATTTTGGCCAAAATTTATACTGCTACATATCTTTGGTAAAAATAAGTACAAATTGGTGTATATTATTTGGTCTTTGTGAAAGTTATAGAGTCCACAAGCTATGGTGCCAATATCTGAAAATTGATCACACCTGAAGTACTGACGACCTATCTCAATTCTTGAGACCCTAACATGCCAGAAAAGTACAAATACCCCCCAAATGACCCCTTTTTGGAAAGAAGACATTCCAAGGTATTCAGAAAGAGGCATTGTGAGTTTTTTGAAGTTGTCATTTTTTCCCACAATTCTTTGCAAAATCAAGATTTTTTTTTTCTCTTTTTTTTTTTTCACAAAATTGTCATATTAGCAGGTTATTTCTCACACACAGCATATGCATTCCACAAATTACACCCCAAAACACATTCTGCTATTACTCCCGAGTATGGCGATACCACATGTGTGAGACTTTTACACAGCGTGGCCACATACAGAGGCCCAACATGCAGGGAGCACCTTCAGGCGTTCTGGAGCACCCAGGCTAATTCTGACATTTCTCTCCTACATGTAAAAATCATCATTTGTTTGCTAGAAAATTACATAGAACCCCAAAACATTATATATGTTTTTTTAGCAAAGACCTTAGAGAATATAATGGTGGTTGTTGCAACTTTTTATCTCGCACGATATTTGCGCAGCAATTTTTTTAACGCGTTTTTTACGGAAAAAAAATGTTTTGTGCTTAAAAAAAAAACAAAACAGTAAAGTTAGCCCAATGTTTTTGCATAATGTGAAAGATGAAGTTACGCCGAGTAAATAGATACCTAACATGTCGCCCTTAAAAATTGCACACACTCGTGGAATGGCGCCAAACTTCACTACTTAAAAAATCCCCATAGGCGACGCTTTAAATATTTTTACTGGTTACATGTTTTGAGTTACAGAGGAGGTCTAGGGCAAAAATGATTGCTCTCGCTCTAACGTTCGCAGAGATACCTCACATGTGTGGTTTGAAAACCGTTTTCATATGTGGGCAGGACTTACGTATGCGTTCGCTTCTGTATGCGAGCTCACGGGGACAGGGGCGCTTTAAAAAAAAAAAAAAATGTATTCTTCATTTTACTTTATTTATTTTAGTTTGACATGTTTTTCCGCCCTAAACATTTTTTTGATCACTTTTATACCTATTACAAGGAACGTAAACATCCCTTGTAATAGGAATATGGCATGACAGGTCCTCTTTACAGTGAGATATGGGGGGGGGGGGGTGTCAATAAGACCCCACATCTCACCTCTAGGCTGGGAAGCCTGAAAAAAATACAAAAAAAAAAACAACAATCCTGGCTTTGATCGTAGCGGTGAGTCGGTAGAAGCACCGGAGGGCGGCGGGGGGGGGGGGGACATCCCCTCTCGCCTCCCGTAAGAATGATCAAGCGGCGGAACAGCCGCTATGATTGTTCTTATGGTGTAGGGAATCGCCGGCTGAAAAAGCTAATATCTGAATGATGCCTGTAGCTGCTCCCATCATTCAGATATCCCCGCACAAAGTCAAGGACGTCATATGACGGCCGGAGGGCGGGAAGTGGTTATTGCAGAGTATTGCCGGGCATTGCGGAGTATTGCCGGGCATTGCGGAGTATTGCCGGGCATTGCGGAGTATTGCAGGGCATTGCGGAGTATTGCGGACTATGGCAGGGTATTGCGGACTATGGCAGGGTATTGCGGTGTATGGCAGGGTATTGCGGTGTATGGCAGGGTATTGTGGAGGGTATTGCACAGGGTATTGTGGAGGGTATTGCACAGGGTATTGTGGAGGGTATTGCACAGGGTATTGTGGAGGGTATTGCAGAGTATTGTGGCGGGTATTGCAGAGTATTGTGGCGGGTATTGCAGAGTATTGTGCAGGGTATTGCAGAGTATTGTGCAGGGTATTGCAGAGTATTGTGCAGGGTATTGCAGAGTATTGTGCAGGGTATTGCAGAGTATTGTGCAGGGTATTGCAGAGTATTGTGCAGGGTATTGCAGAGTATTTTGCAGAGTATTTTGCAGGGTATTGCAGAGTATTTTGCAGGGTATTGCAGAGTATTTTGCAGGGTATTGCAGAGTATTTTGCAGGGTATTGCAGAGTATTTTGCAGGGTATTGCAGAGTATTTTGCAGGGTATTGCAGAGTATTTTGCAGGGTATTGCAGAGTATTGTGCAGGGTATTGCAGAGTATTGTGCAGGGTATTGCAGAGTATTGTGCAGGGTATTGCAGAGTATTGTGCAGGGTATTGCAGAGTATTGTGCAGGGTATTGCAGAGTATTGCACCAGGGTATTGCAGAGTATTGCACCAGGGTATTGCAGAGTATTGCACCAGGGTATTGCAGAGTATTGCACCAGGGTATTGCAGAGTATTGCACCAGGGTATTGCAGAGTATTGCACCAGGGTATTGCAGAGTATTGCACCAGGGTATTGCAGAGTATTGCAGCAGGGTATTGCAGAGTATTTCGCCAGGGTATTGCAGAGTATTTCGCCAGGGTATTGCAGAGTATTTCGCCAGGGTATTGCAGAGTATTGCACCAGGGTATTGCAGAGTATTGCACCAGGGTATTGGCAGGGTATTTTGCAGAGTATTGGCAGGGTGTATTGCAGAGTATTGGCAGGGTATAGCACAGGGATGGCTGAGCAGGGATGGATGGATGGCTGGATCTGTGACTGCAATTGTCACAGATCCAGCCCACAGTGCTGCTGCTGCCATCCGCTCCCTCCCCCTCCCCTCTCACACTGTACAGAGAGGGGAGGGAGGAACCGGCGTCATCAAATGACGCCGGTCTGTTTACAAGTGATTGCTCCGTCATTTGACGGAGCGATCACGTGGTAAACGGCCGCTATCAGCGGCGATTTACCGCGATTCGTGATCCGCCGGGTCCTCTGGACCCGGCGGTCACGGAGTTTCCTGTGTGCGCGCCCCAGGGGGCGCGCGGGAGCGCGATTCTGGGAGGACGTTATATAACGTCCTCCCAGAGTTAAGCAACCACCTTGTCGACGTTATTTGTCGGCAGGTGGTTGTTAAGTGGTTAAAGCAGAGGTCTGCCAATTTTTTTTTTTTTTTAAGTCAGCAGCTACAAATACTGCAGTTGCTGATTTTTAAAATAAGGACACTTGCCTGTCCAGGGCGCCCGCGATGTCGGCACCCAAAGCCGATCTATTGCTCAGCTCTCGGGTGCTGCCGCCGCCATCTTCGGTAAGGGAATCAGGAAGTGAAGCCTTGCGGCTTCACTTCCTGGTTCCCTACTGCGCATGCGCAACTCATGCTGCGTTATCCCACTGGTCCCTGCTGTCTTCTGGGACCTGTGTGTCTCCCAGAAGACAGCAGGGGGGACGAAGAAGGCGCCGGAAGTGGCGTAGATACCTGCAGGCGGCTCGGGTATCTATGCCCGGAAGTGGGAGCAAAATACCTGTATTACACAGGTTTCTGCTCCCCCCTCCCCCCTGAAAGGTGCCAAATGTGACACGGGAGGGGGGGGGGGTTCCGAAAAGCGGAAGTTCCATTTTTGGGTTGAACTCCGCTTTAAGTTGGCCCACCCCTTACAGAAATAACAGCTTCCACTCTTCTGGGGAGCCTGTCCACAAGGTTTAGTAGTGTGTCTATGGGCACTGATGTGGACAAGAAGGCCTGGCTCGCAGTCTCAGCTCTAATTCATCCCAAAGGTGTTCCATCGAGTTGAGGTCAGGACTCAAGTGCAGGCCAGTCAAGTTTCTCCACCCAAAACTCGCTCATCCATGTCTTTATGCATCTTGCTTTGTGCACTGGTCCAAATTATTTGGTGGAGGGGGGATTATGGTGTGAAGGGAACTCTTAAGGCGTCGGCATACCAAGACATTTTGGACAATATCATGCTCCCAACTTTGTAGGAACAGTTTGGAGATGGCCCCTTCCTGTTCCAACGTGACTGCGTACCAGTGCACATAGCAAGGTCCATAAAGACATGGATAAGCAAGTTTGGGGTGGAGGAACTTGACTGGCCGCACAGAGTCCTGACCTCAATTAGAACGGAGACTGCGAGCCAGGCCTTCTCGTCCAACATCAGTGCCTGACCTTTACAAATGTGCTTCTGGAAGACTGGTCAAACATTCCTATAGACACACTCCAAAACTTTGTGGACAGCCTTTCCATAAGCATTGAAGCTGTTATAGCTGCAAAGGGTGGGCCAACTCAATATTGAATCCTACGGACTAAAGCCCTGTACACACGATGAGATTTCCTATGGATTCTAATCCGATGGATTTTTCCATCGGAAATCCGATGAAGCTGACTTCCATCAGTCTTGCCTACACACAATCAGTCAAAAATTCGACCGTCCCAAACGCTGTGACGTAAAACACTCAAGCCGAGAAAAATAAAGTTCAATGCTTCTGAGCATGCGTCGACTTGATTCTGAGCATGCGTGGGTTTTCTGTCCGATGGCGTTCCACACAGACGATCGGGATTTGCTATAGTTTTTTTTCCCATCGGATAAATTTAAAACATGTTCTATTTTTTCTCACCGATGGAAAAAAGATCGATGGGGCCCATACACGATCGGTTTGTCCGATGAGAAAAGTCCATCGGACTGTTTTCATCGGTAAAACCGATCGTGTGTACACGGCATAAGACTGGGATGCCATTAAAGTTCATGTGCGTGTAAAGGCAGGTGTCCCAATACTTTTGACAATATAGTGTAGTATATACACCAAAGGCAGCTGGTGAGCCTGCATCCCCCAGCTACACAGATCCTACATACAGCTGTATGCCTAAGTACCTCATAACAGCAGAAAATCGTGGGTATATTTTTTACTCCTGGATATTGAGGTTAATTTGCACAATTTGTTCTGGATTACAGTGCACGGAATGTGCTTGGGACCAGTTTTAAATGACATCACTGTAATAAACAGGTCATTGTATTTGCTGTATTATCCCTATGAAACTCAGGGAGCCACAGTTCAACTTCAATAGTTACACCACTGAATAAATATTCTTGCAGCTATGTTTGGCAAAAAAGGAGGTCTACTTGAGAATAATGAGGTTATAGAACATTTGGAGCAGCTATGGACTGTGATTGTATTAACCACTTGACAACTGGGCACATAACCCCCTTCCTGCCCAGGCGAAATTTCAGGTTTCAGCGCCGTCACGCTTTGAATGACAATTGCGCGGTCGTGCGACGTGGCTCCCAAACAAAATTGACATCCTTTTTTTCCCACAAATAGAGCTTTCTTTTGGTGGTCTTTGATCATTTCTGCGGTTTTTATTTTTTGCGCTATATACAAAAATAGAGCGACAATTTTTAAAAAAACACAATATTTTTTAATTTTTGCTATAATTAATATCCCATTTTTTTTTTTAAATATTTTTTTCCTCAGTTTAGGCCGATACGTATTCTACATATTTTAGGTATTTTTTTATTTATTTTTTTACTAGTAATGGCGTCGATCTGCGTTTTTTTTTTTGTGACTGTGACATTACGGCGGACACATCGGACACTTTTGACACATTTTTGGGACCATTCACATTTATACAGCGAACAGTGCTAAAAATATGCACTGATTACTGTATAAATGTGACTGGCAGGGAAGGGGTTAACCACTAGGGGGCGATCAAGGGGTTAATATGTTCCCTGTTAGATGTTCTTACTGTGGGGGGGAGGGGACTGACTGGGGGAGGTGACTGATGGTTGTCCCTATGTACAAGGGACACACCATCCGTCTCCTCTCCCCGACAGGACGTGGATCTCTGTGTTTACACACAGAGATCCACGTCCCTGGCTCTGTGACAGCCGATCGCTCGTACCTGGCGGACATCGCGGCCGCCAGGCACGCGCATCGGCACTCGCCTGACACGGCGGGCACAGTTTTTCCCCGACGCGCGCCCGCGGTGGCGCGCATCGCGGAAGTAAATAAGAGGACGTCCATAGACGTCCTATCAGCAATTGACGACCGCTTTGCGGACGTCTTTTGCTTATAGCCCGGGCGCGAAGTGGTTAAATAACTCTTCTTTGTCTTCTATTTCAGCCCTGAAACAGGCCAGGCCTCCACCACCCTGCAAACGTGCAGTGCCTCTGCCCCTTCCTGATCGCAGGATGTCTCTTCCTTGCACTTCCATATGTTCACCACCACCAACCTTCACCAATTTCCCTAGAGGCATGGATGGTAAGCTGGGCACAAATCATATTATCTCTAGAGACACTGTAACCGCTTCACATAAGACACAATCAAACCTGCTCATCTGCACGCTATGACCAAGTGAACCTTCCAACCCACCTGACATTCTGGGTTCAGACATCCTTGTAGTGCTGTGTTGCAATAATCAAACAACTCAGTCTCCACCAGGTAGGCCCAGTGTCCTGGCGCCAGAGCTCTCAGCCACCTTCTGATCTCCTTCTCAGTATGCTCACTCCCTAAGATCTCCAGTGCTTCTGTCATATGGGTCCCCATAACTTCTACCCCAAGTAACAGTGGCCATGTATGCGGCTTCCCACACAGATTGTGGCTCCGATCTAGGTTGGCTGGGGCCTGCTGCAGATAGCATCCCGGATGAGCCCCCAAATGTAGCACTGCCCCCTTGGGGACTGCTGAGAATTACCTGCTCATCTGCACGGCCATGACCAAGTGAACCTTCCAACCCACCTGCCACTCTGGGTTCAGACATCCTTGTAGCGCTGTGTTGCAATAATCAAACAACTCAGTATAATTTGATTCTGAAATACTTTACTTGGATCCAATAAGGGAAAGTTACTTCAAAGAGAGAGGTAATAAATCTGAGTCGAGATAACAGCATCAACTCAGCAAACAAATTCCTCCCAAAGACACAAACAATGATTCAGCTACAACAATATTATATACATGTATATATATATATATGTGCACTCCCTTTTTGATCAGAGTTAACCTCCTAGTGGATGTTTTAATTAACTCCTTATGCGGCACTTAATGAAGATGTAATCTAGCCAGCCTATGCTATCCTAATGAAAAGAGTGGGCCTACAAAGAGTAGTATAGAGACCTTCCTATAAGTAGTGGCAAAAGAGTTCCACATTGCAGATCTGATGTTCTTCGCTAGCTAGTTGGAGCTCGTTAACTGTAATCCGTTTGGGTTTGATGAAAGCAATAGATTTCTAGTGGTGAAGATATAAAGGCGTCTGAGCACAATGTTCAAGCAATGCAGTAAAGTGTTCTTGGGATAAAGATGTCAGTGCAAAATGTCTCTGTAATGGTGGCAATGGATAGATAAAAGTCAAGCAATTTGCCCTCTCACCAACAACCAAATCGCTCCGATGTCTTCTGTACAGGAACTCGTGTAGCGGCACTCATGTAGCGAATCAGCTGTCTCGATCTTCTGAAGTGAAGCTTGCCACACACACCCACACCGACAGGCAGGGGATCTGGGTGATGTTGACGTCAGGATGTCCAACAGCAAACAACAGAGCTAGGCTCTCTAGGCCTTGGGTTGAAAGTAGGACTCTGCATGGTAGGCCGCGACCTCTCTCCCTGTTGCACAGAGAGGTCCGTCTTGCGTCAGGCCCAGGAGGTAGAGACCCCGCGCAGGCTTTTTGGCTCCCTTTTATAGTTATTCCCAGCAAACTTCATGTTACAGCAAAGATCTCTGGGATGTGTAGTCTCAAGGTACATGGGTGCAAAGCAACTCTCTGAAGGAGAACTATACGTCCCATAATTCACTTTGTTGGGCACACAAATCAGAGGTCACTGGTTACACTGATTAAATATGTGAAAAATACTAATGTGCTAACAAAAAGTGCTGATGTGGAGTAGAGTGGTAGCAGGGCCGATCCTAGGCAGGGTGCACAGGGTGCTTTGCACCCAGGCGCCTGCAGAGGTGGGGGTGCCGGAGTGCCAGAGTTCTCCTCTCCCTGTTTGTGTTCGTCCAGAACTAGTGTTCTGAGCATAGGTGTGTGTCTGTCCAAAACTGATGTGTGAGCATAGGGCAGCCGTCCAGCCTGGCAGTGCTCGGGGGAGGGGCCGCTCCTCTTCCTGACACAAAGGTTCTAGTTTTCAGTGGCTGCTGAGTGTTAATGAATACCTCACACTGGGAATCTTGGATCCTGCACTCCTGTTGGAATGCTTCCCCCTCCCATCTCTATCTCGGGCTGCACAGAGAGAGAACCGAGGTGAGTCACAGTGTTCAGCGTGCTGTGTGCTGGGGGATGGCATCCCCAGCATCCCTTTACACGTGCTCTAGGCTGCCCCTGCTCTAGATGTTTTATGGCATGATAGATTGCATAGGATACACAGGACGAGTATAGGAGCCCCTGCCCATTCCTGCGCCTCAGTAGTCCATCTACAGATGTGATGTATAATGAGATGTACCAAGAGCCCTTTCACACTGACAGTGCGGGGCTGTCGGCGGTAATTTACCGTAATTTTAGAGGTACATTTATCCCACACTAGCAGCCAAATAAAGGGTTCAAAGGCTCCAGTGCCGAAGCGCTTTGCAGGCACTGCCCATTGATTTCCATGGGCAGGGGCGCTTTAGGAGCGGTGTATCAGGATAAGGGTGTCAGGATAAGGGTGTATACACCGCTCCTAAAGTGCCTCAAAGAAGCTACTTGCAGGATTTTTTTTTACGTCCTACCAGCGCACCGCCCCAGTGTTAAAGCACTCGGGCTCTCACACTGGGATTGCAGATGAGGCTTTTTTCAGGCGCTATTTTTAACGCTAAATCGCCTGAAAAAATGTCTCCAGTGTGAAAGGGGTCTAATGGACCATCTCTTGTACTATGTCTGCAGTCTCTGATCGTCTCCTGTACTATGTCTGCCGTCTCTGGCCATCTCCTATATCATGTCTGCAGTCTCTGACCGTCTCCTGTACTATGTCTGCAGTCTCTGACCGTCTCCTGTACTATGTCTGCAGTCTCTCACCATCTCCTGTACTATGTCTGCAGTCTCTGATCATCTCCTGTACTATGTCTGCAGTCTCTGACCATCTCCTTTACTATGTCTGCAGTCACTGACCCTCTCCTGTACTATGTCTGCAGTCTCTGACCATCTCCTGTACTATGTCTGCAGTCTCTGATCATCTCCTGTACTATGTCTGCAGTCTCTGATCATCTCCTGTACTATGTCTGCAGTCTCTGATCATCTCCTGTACTATGTCTGCAGTCTCTGATCATCTACTGTACTATGCCTGCAGTCTCTGATCATCTCCTGTACTATGTCTGCAGTCTCTGACCGTCTCCTGTACTATGTCTGCAGTCTCTGACCTTCTCCTGTATCATGTCTGCAGTCTCTGACCATCTCCTGTATCATGACTGTAGTATGTCTTGGGGTTCTTTCTAACAGACTGTCTAACAGAAGCCCTCTCTGTGTCCATCAGAGAGGCCCCCCTCCAGGTCCCAATAAAGTACTCTGCTTCTCTTCCTGTATGTTGTTTATTGTTAAGAGATTATGTAAGGATCCCAGGTTAATGAAGACTTTGTGGGGGAGCATCTCTGTGGTTGAGTCATTGCCATAGAAACATTTGTAAAGGGGAGGCGTTAGTAAAATGACCACGCCCATGTGGGGGCACCAGAAATATTTCTGCACCCAGGCGCCTGTGACCCTAGGATCGGCCCTGAGTGCTAGTGTATAAAGTGCTAAGTGAAATAAATAAAAAGCAGCCAATACTTTGTTAGTTTTGCCAACACCAATAGATATGAATAATAAAGTGAAGTAGCGCTTATTATTAAACACAAATAAACAATCCTGTGCTAATGAATAAAGACAATCCTCTAATACATAATCATATATAAAAATATAAAACAATCAGTAATCAAATAAAGTGCATAGCAATGTATCCGTAGAATAAAAGTGTATTCCAATATTAAATAAAGTCCATTTGTAAAGTGCATCCAAGATAATCTGATGTTTAAGACAGAGAAACTCAGTCCTTATTCCAAATGGGATCACCTCCCGGGCAAACAAATGGAGATCAGGGGGAAAGAGAGAGGTATGGGAGTCCAAATTACAAATGGAAGCTTGGAAATGTAGATGTCCTTCTACAATCCTCCCCCAGTGGTACCAGCCTCTCACCTTATAAGAAGACCCCAATGGGTCTAATGATGCATCAAAGAATACCGATCACCAGGCACGGTTGTTGTATCCTCCTTCAGGTATCAGGATAAGGGATCTCTGCGGCTATTCATCCAGTCCCTCCAGTATTTCTCTTTAGGGATAGTATCTCCAGAAGCCACGAAATTAGGAGCAAACAAAAGAGATCTCCATACTGTGATAAAGTTTAAAAATCTTGTGTTTATTATTAAAACGACATAACAGTTAAAAAACAGCTAAAAAACGCCAAAACAAAGAATGTTCAGGGACTTCCGGTCACGGCCGTAACCGGAAGTGACGTCACAAATAAAGATAAAGTCATGTGTGGTGTGACGCAACACGTCGGGAGGAGCTTTGTGACGTCACTTGCGGTTACGGCCGATCCTCAGACGACCGTTTTCGTACGATATTCGGATCGTGTGTACGGGCCATAACTATGTAAATTCGATCCATCTATGGCCTGTTTAAGGCTGGCCATAAATTATAATTATAATTACCACAGGTTGAAGGAAAGAAAATTGCTCAATTTCCCCATCAACACAGTCAAGCCTCGTACTCACGACCGGGTTTCCCGTCGGAAAAACTGCGATGAGAGCTTTTGGCTGGGAATCCCAGCCGTGCGTATGCTCCATCTGAGTTTTTCCGACAGGAAAACTGCCGGAAAAAAAAAGAGAGCAGGATCTCTTTTTTCCTGTCAGGAAAAAATCCTAGCAGGAAAACCGTTCGTCTGTATGCTTTTTCGACGGGAAAAAAAACTGTGCATGCTCGGAAACAATTCGAAGCATGCTCGGAAGCATAGAACTTCATTTTGTCGGCTCGTCGTAGTCATTTACATCACCGCGTTCTTGGCAGTCAAAAGTTCACTGGACTTTTGTGTGACCGTGTGTATGCAAGGCAGGCTTGAGAGGAATTTTGTTGGGAAAACCATTGTTTTTTTTTTCCGACTGGAAAACCGGTGTGTACTAGGCATCAGTGTTGATGGAGGAACCCCTCCCGCTGCATTATTGTATTCTGACAACGGGAGGTTTCCCTGCAGTCACAATACAATGGGGTTGATTTACTATTTTTATCATGACTGCGACATTATGGCGGACACATCGGACACTTTTGACACTATTTTGGGACCATTGTCATTTTTACAGCGATCAGTGCTATAAAAATGCACTGATTAATGTGAAAATGACACTGGCAGTGAAGGGGTTAACCTGTAGGGGGCGCTGAAGGGGTTAAGTGTGACCTAATGTGTGATTCTTACTGTGTGGGGGCGTGGCTTGGCGTGTGACGTCACCGATCGTCGTTCCCTATGACAGGGAACAGACGATCGGTGACAGTCTCACTAGGAAGCACGAGGAGAGGTTTGTTTACACTTACCTCTTCCCGTTCTTCAGCTCTGTGACCCGATCGCGGGACACCGGCGGCGATCGGGTCCACGGACCTCAGGACCAGGTCGCGAGCGCGACTCACAGCTGGGCACCTTAAATAGGACGTACCTGTACGTGCTTGTGCCCAGCCGTGCCATTCTGCTGACGTATATGTACAGGCGGCGGTCCTTAAGTGGTTTAACAGGACTGGGGGAGAGAGGGTTTGGGCCAGGACACCCTTAAGTAGATGCAAAGATAATTAGCAGACTCTGAGACTTCTATAGGTAGACAGCTATACAGGTGAAGGCCTCTAGCTGGACACCACTTCTGTATAGGTAGGACCGCTGTCTCCTTTGGCAACAATCTTGTAGCTGTTACTAATGATAAAGGTACTCGACTACCTGCAACGTGAACAGTACTCTTTACCCCACACTCCCTCACTGTGGGTCTTCACTCAACGAGCTCCCAGTATTTTTCACTAGACTTCAGATCCACTAGCCACTGGATCCCCTGAGCTCGTTCACTGTGGCACTCAGTATCTTCCTCAAGCGTCACCCCCGCTGCACTGCTGGGTCCCTGGCTTGGTACTCACAGCTACTCTTCAAGTTTCACCCCTGCTGACACGTTAGGTCCCTGGCTTGGCACTCCACAAGCGTTGCCTCCGCTGTCCCGCTGGGTCCCTGACTTGGCACTTGCTGAAGTTTTCCCACTTCTTCACTGTCCCCGGCTGGTGAGAAGTCTGCTCTGGTACTGGCCTCAGCTTACTAACAATATACTCCGCTAGCAAGGTGGATGGTTCCTTAGTGGCGACAGCTTTCCTTCTACTTCCGACCATGAATGGTTCCCCGGCCGGCAGAACCGTCACTTCTGGTTGGACTACAAGCCCGCAGTCCCAGACCTACGCTGCTTTCCTGCTTCTGGATAGGCCCTCAAACAGCCTAGCAGCCAGATGTCCCCAAGATAGGCCTTAGGCTTCTGGCCTAGTAGCCCGGGTCAATACAACACACGTCCACCCAGACAGCCGTCCAGGTGGCTCAGAACCCCGGTCGCCTGACTCCACCCAAATAAATAGGTTCTCTTAGAGGGCCAAGGGACCCAAGAAAATCCCTGCCCATTGGCTGAGACACCCCATTCATTCCTAATCTGTCCTTGCAATGCCCTTGTCTTATCTAATTTCACCAGATACCCGGCCATCTAGTGACAGAAGAGAGAAGTGCAGCAATTCCAGAATTGAGGGAAAATCAATTGACCTCCTCACAATTGGCCAAGGCAGCTATCACTTGGCAATAAATTTAATAGCATCCCTGCCTAAACATCAGGGTGCTACACAGCTGTTTTTTATGTTCCTTGCATGTCCCCCTCAGATCTACAACGACTGCACTTCCAAGTGCACTTAGAAGTGCACAGTAGATTTGCCTTTAGTAAATAACCCCCAATGATCACTTCTGGTGGCTATAGCTGCTGGCAGTGATCACACGAAAAAAAAAAAGACATGCTGGTTGCACTGAAATCAATCAATAGATCAACTTCATACAACCAGCCTACTCATAGATAGATCCAAAATTGTCTGGTTCCTGCTGAAGTTTACTCTAATGGCAGCCTTTGCTGCCCCTCTGATCAGCAGTCAATCAATTTTTCAGAGGTGTTGGCACACCTTTTCCCAGCAACGGCATGCTTTGCTTATAGTTGTTGGGACGGTTGCAGTACAACCACATTCACCAAACACGACAGGGGACGGGAGGGGTGGGAGGTGGTAATCATTTTTGCAGCAGGTCGGGGAAGTAAAAATGCAGCTCAACCCCCAGCCACAAATTTAAAGAGGAAGTAAACCCATCGATTAAACAGTTTCAAAAAGCAGCTACGTTCCCGGCATGCCGGGAATGCCAACTGTCACATTGGTTGTGCTCTCAACCAAACTGTCAAACCATCCAATAGCTGGTGTCATAACTGATCACATGTGCAGCATCATGGCAGTTGAAGATTAAACAGAGGCCAAGATGGCAGCTTCCTTGGCTGAAAATGATAGGAGGGTTTACTTACACTTTAAGTTCTAACATAGAGAAACTTCTGTTTAGACTTACTAGTCCTTTATGTGGCGTACACACGATCGTTTTTCATGCCATTTTTTAAACCAACGTTTTTCTCGTCGCTTTTTTTCATGTTTCCTCTCAAGCCTGTCTTGCGTACACACGATCATTAAAAAAACTGCCTGAGCAAAGCGAAGTGACGTACAACACGTACGACGGCACTATAAAGGGGAAGTTCCATTCGAATGGCGCCACCCTTCATGTTAGTAAACTTTGTTGAGCGGCGATTCGCGCTTTTCAGCCTCGTGCTTTTCAGTCCGTTACAGCGTGACGAATGTGCTATCTCCATTACGAACGCTAGTTTTACCAGAACGAGCGCTCCCGTCTCATACTTGATTCTGAGCATGCGCGTTTTTTTTCCCTCGTAAAAGCATACACACTATCGTTTTTCACGTCGTTAAAAAAAAACGACATGAAAAACGACGTGAAAAAATAGAGCATGTTCGAAATTTTTAATGGCCGTTTTTCACGCCGTTAAAAATGCTCTGGAGCATACACACGATCAGTTTTAATGGCCATTTTTAAAAATGGCATTTTTAACGGCGTGAAAAACGATCGTGTGTATGGGGCATTACAGTTACAGAAGGTACTAGTTATCAAACTTGTAAAAATCACTCTGTCATCATAACATTGCCACAACTCATCAATGTTGGGTAATTACAGCAGTGGAAGAATTTTACTTATCACCCGTGACCGTCTGAAGTTTTTATTTTGCGTTTCATTTGCCTCAAAAACCAGTGTGATCTTTTTTCCGGGATTGTCTTTTGTTGTAGAGCCACTATCTGTAGGCTTGTCGTTACCAACTCAAACCCATAGGTGGTGCTATGGGTCTTCACCATCCAAACTAAAACACGTGTTTTACAATGTTGCATGTCACAAAGCAATTCTATTCTGACTTCATCTGTGTTTATTAACAAAATAATTCCTGTTAACATGTGCATGACGTTGTATGTTAACATCCAATATTGCAGCAAAGAATAAATATATATATATAATGCCACACAGACACGTTAAAGTACACCTCTCATTAGCCACCCACACAGGGCCGTTTGAAGGAATTTGGGGGCCCCAAGCCCAATGGACAACAATTTTTAAGTTGAGAAGCGGAACACTGGCATTTTTTTTTTTCAGGAGTGGGGTGGCTACCGCGGGACTAGGGTGACCACATTTCCAAACTGCCATTCAGGGACACCCCCCCCCCCCAAAAAAATGATGATTTTTGACCAAAAAAATTCAGATTTTTGGGGCAGGGGCGTATCATGAAATCAGCGGGCCCGTGTGCAAGATCAAAAGTGCTCCCTAGGCATCAAGAAGAACAAAAATATGGCGCGGAAAGTGCATCGTGGTGAACAGTGGACATGTCTTAAATTGCGCTAAATATTGGCTTAAAGGGGGTGTTGTTAAAGAGTCTGAGATGACTTATATAGTGCAAAATGTGATAATGTTAAATAGGGAATGCAGAGTGTATGGTGGTGAGTAGTATGTACAGGAGAGGAGTGCGGAGTGTATGGGGGGGGGTAATATGTACAGGAGAGGAGTGCGGAGTGTATGGCGGGGGGTAATATGTACAGGAGAGGAGTGCAAAGTGTATGGCGGGGGGTAATATGTACAGGAGAGGAGTGCAAAGTGTATGGCGGGGGGTAATATGTACAGGAGAGGAGTGTGGAGTGTATGGCGGGGGGTAATATGTACAGGAGAGGAGTGTATGGCGGGGGGGGTAATATGTACAGGAGAGGAGTGCGGAGTGTATGGAGGGGGGTAATATGTACAGGAGAGGAGTGCAAAGTGTATGGCGGGGGGTAATATGTACAGGAGAGGAGTGTGGAGTGTATGGCGGGGGGTAATATGTACAGGAGAGGAGTGCGGAGTGTATGGCGGGGGGTAATATGTACAGGTGAAGAGTGCGGAGTGTATGGCGGGGGGTAATATGTACAGGTGAAGAGTGCGGAGTGTATGGCGGGGGGGGTAATATGTACAGGAGAGGAGTGCGGAGTGTATGGCGGGGGGTAATATGTACAGGTGAAGAGTGCGGAGTGTATGGCGGGGGGTAATATGTACAGGAGAGGAGTGCGGAGTGTATGGCGGGGGTAAAATGTACAGGAGAGGAGTGCGGAGTGTATGGCGGGGGTAATATCTACAGGAGAGGAGTGCGGAGTGTATGGCGGGGGGTAGTATGTACAGGAGAGGAGTGCGGAGTGTATGGCGGGGGGTAACATGTACAGGAGAGGAGTGCGGAGTGTATGGCGGGGGGTAACATGTACAGGAGAGGAGTGCGGAGTGTATGGCGGGGGGTAATATGTACAGGAGAGGAGTTCGGAGTGTATGGTGGTGAGTAACATGTACAGGAGAGGAGTGCAGTGTATGGCGGTGAGTAGTATGTATATGAGAGGAGTGCTGAGTGTATGGGGGGGGTAGTTAGTGGAGAGAGGAGGAAGAGGAGTGAAATACCACCTCCTGATAGTCTGTCAGCCACTGCTATACCACCTTGGTGATGGGGCACTCCGAAGGATGTAAGGGGGCACTCTGGAGGCACTAAGGGGGCACCCTGGAGGTTGTAAGGGGGGGATGTAAGGGGGCACTCTGGCGGTACTTAGTCAGAGCCCCCTTACATCCTCCGGGGGGCCCCCTTAGTGCCCCCTTACATTCTCCTCCAGAGTGCCCCCTTACATTCTCCTCCAGAGTGCCCCCTTACATTCTCCTCCAGAGTGCCCCCTTACATTCTCCTCCAGAGTGCCCCCTTACATTTTCCTCCAGAGTGCCCCCTTACATTTTCCTCCAGAGTGCCCCCTTACATTTTCCTCCAGAGTGCCCCCTTACATTTTCCTCCAGAGTGCCCCCTTACATTTTCCTCCAGAGTGCCCCCTTACATTTTCCTCCAGAGTGCCCCCTTACATTTTCCTCCAGAGTGCCCCCTTACATTTTCCTCCAGAGTGCCCCCTTACATTTTCCTCCAGAGTGCCCCCTTACATTTTCCTCCAGAGTGCCCCCTTACATTTTCCTCCAGAGTGCCCCCTTACATTTTCCTCCAGAGTGCCCCCTTACATTTTCCTCCAGAGTGCCCCCTTACATTTTCCTCCAGAGTGCCCCCTTACATTTTCCTCCAGAGTGCCCCCTTACATTCTCCTCCAGAGTGCCCCCTTACATTCTCCTCCAGAGTGCCCCCTTACATTCTCCTCCAGAGTGCCCCCTTACATTCTCCTCCAGAGTGCCCCCTTACATTCTCCTCCAGAGTGCCCCCTTACATTCTCCTCCAGAGTGCCCCCTTACATTCTCCTCCAGAGTGCCCCCTTACATTCTCCTCCAGAGTGCCCCCTTACATTCTCCTCCAGAGTGCCCCCTTACATTCTCCTCCAGAGTGCCCCCTTACATTCTCCTCCAGAGTGCCCCCTTACATTCTCCTCCAGAGTGCCCCCTTACATTCTCCTCCAGAGTGCCCCCTTACATTCTCCTCCAGAGTGCCCCCTTACATTCTCCTCCAGAGTGCCCCCTTACATTCTCCTCCAGAGTGCCCCCTTACATTCTCCTCCAGAGTGCCCCCTTACATTCTCCTCCAGAGTGCCCCCTTACATTCTCCTCCAGAGTGCCCCCTTACATTTTCCTCCAGAGTGCCCCCTTACATTTTCCTCCAGAGTGCCCCCTTACATTTTCCTCCAGAGTGCCCCCTTACATTTTCCTCCAGAGTGCCCCCTTACATTTTCCTCCAGAGTGCCCCCTTACATTTTCCTCCAGAGTGCCCCCTTACATTTTCCTCCAGAGTGCCCCCTTACATTTTCCTCCAGAGTGCCCCCTTACATTCTCCTCCAGAGTGCCCCCTTACATTCTCCTCCAGAGTGCCCCCTTACATTCTCCTCCAGAGTGCCCCCTTACATTCTCCTCCAGAGTGCCCCCTTACATTCTCCTCCAGAGTGCCCCCTTACATTCTCCTCCAGAGTGCCCCCTTACATTCTCCTCCAGAGTGCCCCCTTACATTCTCCTCCAGAGTGCCCCCTTACATTCTCCTCCAGAGTGTCCCCTTAGTACTACTGTACTAAGGGGCACTCTGGAGGAAGTAAGGGGGCACTCTGGAGAAAGTAAAGGGGAGGTAGGGAGCACTCTGGAGTGTGACAAGGGGGGGTCATAGAAACATTGGGGGGGGGGGGAGACAGTGTGACAAGGGGGGTCAGTGTGACAATGGGGGGGTCATAGAAACATTAGGGGGGAGACAGTGTGACAAGGGGGGTCGGTGTGACAAGAGGGGGTCATGGAAACATTGGGGGGGAGACAGTGTGACAAGGGGGGTCATAGAAACATTGGGGGGAGACAGTGTGACAAGGGGGGTTCATAGAAACTTTGGGGGAGACGGTGTGACTAGGGGGGGTCAGTGTGACAAGGGGGGGTCGTAGAAACATTGGGGGGAGACAGTGTGACAAGGGGGGTCATAGAAACATCGGAGGGGGGCAATGTGACAAGGGGGGGTGATAGAAACATTGGGGGGGGGGAGACAGTGTGACAGGTGGAGGACATGTGGAGTGGACACTATTCTCCCTCATGTGCAGGGCACTCTGTCTTATGCTGGCACCAGCCCTGACTGACAAAATCATCTCACACCACAACACAGATCAGAGAATCCTCAGAACTCCCCCCCCTCCCTTCCCCCCCCCTTCTCCTCCTCAGGTCGGCGTTTCTCTTACTGTGGCTGGTCTCCTGAGTCCTGCAGCATCTGTTCCTGGTCGGCTGTGTGGACAAAAGACATGCTGCTCAGCCAATCATCCCCGATCCAGCACTGTGGTCCCTTCATTTTGCAGTTCCGCGCCAACACTATGCAGACTGCCATGTGACACACAGGGCCTCTGAATGGGGAGGGGGCGGGCTGGAAGGAGAGGACAGCCAGACAGGCTTCAGCTGACGTCACTGGTTGCTAGACGCGGAGCGGCCCCTAGCCTAGCAACCAGACTGTATCATCAAGTGAGAGATGCCTTAAACTTTCTAAGGTGGTGGCGGCAGGTGGGCAGAGTTGGCGGAGCGGACTGGTGTGGACTGGTCACTGTGGTTTTTGTTCATTCCGGGACTTCTGTATTGTCCCGGAATGAACTAGCCGGGACACGGGACAAAAATCACCAATCAGGGACTGTCCCCGGCAATCCGGGATACGTGGGCACCCTACGCGGGACAAGTACACCAAGTTGTGTTGAGGGGGGGGGGGCTGATCGCACAATGTTACAGTGGATATGCGAGGGGGGGGGATGTCTTACCTCCTCCCGTGCTGCCTGCTCGAGTCCTCTGGCTCCTCTTTCTACTGTGCTGCCCTCTGCTGGGGCCCCAGGACAAGTCGGGGCCCCAAGAAGCTGCTTGGTTTGCCTGTCCTGTTCCGACACCCCTGCACCCACATAGGTTAAAGTGTAACCACATGAGGCCAATGAACAGTTGTACAGCGGAGCACAGGTTTTAAATAGGACAAGAATAACAAAATGTCATAAGAATGCATGCACATTTGCGCCATATAAATACATGAAATAAACACATTAATGGAGATATTTAATTTAAAGTGTTACAAAACCCACAAAAGTAAAATCAGTCTGTATATGCAGTAAAGCATGCTTGTTATACTCATGGTGGAACCTAAGGGGTTAATTCTCTGCATTGTGTAAAAAGGCTGTTTGATCCTGTCTTCTCTGATCCTCCCCTTCTTTCACTGACTCCAGAACGTGTCTAGATACGACAGAGCCTTTGGAGTCACTCTGCACATGCTCAGTTTGGTGCGTATTGCTAGAGAGTTTTTTTTTCTTTCTTTGGAGAATGCATGTGATCAGCACAGGGCCAATCAGCACTGTCCAGACAGAGGGTGAGGGATCCTGATAGGGCAGCTCAGTGAAGTATGAGAACTCCTACAAGCTTTCCTAGCAATTGATAGAAACCACAAGACTGCTATATACTGCTGATGAGAAAAGGTATTTAGCAGTTTATATTTACTAAAATATTTGCTTTTCCATGTTCTGTGTACTATGGGAGACCAGATATAGTGAATGCAGGGTCCTGGGTTTAGTAACACTTTAATGTTAAACTTTTGGCCAGTGATTCATATTATTATTTTCTTTCTTGCAGATTTGTATTTGACACTTCTGGAGACTTCGGTAAAGTGTACACATATGGAGATAATTGAGTGCTAAATATATGATTAAATCTTATAATTAAGTTGTAGCTATTCTGAGAGGATTACCTAGAGTATCTGAAACTCAAATTGGATAATTTCTTTAATCCCTTCCCACTGACCCCCAGGGCCCCTTAACTGGGTCTTAAAGCGGTAGTAAACCTGAAAGGTAAGGTCATAATGTGCTAGTATGTATTTCTTAGTTTCTGTCAGTAAATTTTGTAAATAAGCAATTATTCTCCTTCACTGATGTGCACTGAGGAGGTGGCACTGATAGGCTGCACTTATGGGCACTGATGAGGTGGCACTTATGGGCACTGATGAGGTGGCACTTATGGGCAATGATTAGGTGGCACTGATGTGAAGGCACTATTATGCCGCACTGATAGGCAGCACTGATGAGCATCGATAGACGGCACTGATGGGCACTGATAGGCGGCACGGATAGGCGGCACTGATGGGGAACACTGATGGGAATTGATGGGCAGCATTGATGAGCAGGCACTGATGGGCACTAAAAGGCAGCACTGACTCGCATCAGTAATGGGCACTGCTTTGTGTCACTGATGGGCACTGATTTGTGTCACTGATGGGCACTGATTTGTGTCACTGATGGGCACTCATGGGCACTGATTGGTGGCACTTCTGGGGCTTTACTCTAATCAAGGCACTGATGACCAGTGCCCTGATTACATGCCCTCTGTCAGTGTGAGGCGATGAGAGACGATGACCGACACTTCCTGTATTTACATGTGACCGGCTTTGATTGGACACAGCCGATCACATGGTTAAAGAGCCGTGTCACGCCGTGTCCTAGCAACACTGCGCGGCCGTGAGCGGGAGAGGCCGTTTGGGGGCCTCTTCCAGAACGAGAGCCGCACCGTCCCTCCGTTATTTGACGGTGGGCGGGCGGCAAGTGGTTAAAATGGTTGTCGGTGTAGTGACCAACTTTAAACTGGTGGTCAGTTTAGTGCTCCCCTTTAAACTGATTGTCATTGTAATGTACCCCTTTAAACTGGTGATCAAGTACCCATTTACAATGGTGGTCAGAGGTGTGGTGCAGATTCCCCCTGCTGATATTTCACCAAAGCCCCCCAACGGGGCTCCTAATTTTTTTTTAATAAATTATATAAAAATAAAATTGTAAAAATCAATACAAAAATAAAATAATAACAATAAAAAACTACTGATACAGTCCACTGCCCTACTGACACCAACCTCTACCCTACTGATACCATCCACTGCTCTTCTGACACCATCCACTTCCCTACTAACACCATGTTTTAATACTTTTATAAATAAATGTAATTTTTTTTTTTTTAGAGTGTGTGTATATATAATGCAATGCACACCTATGGATGAACAGTTGTGGACAACACTTCTACTGTTTCTTTGTAATAGTGCTAAAAATAAGCAATGAAATCATACCCAAACTTTACTGTGGGACGGAGTTGATGTCAGTAATAAATGCTTTCTGGATTTAGATTGCAGTTTTGTTAGAACATTGTTTCTTAATCGGGGTGCCGCAAGCACAGGACCCATTTTACCCTGGTTCACACCATGCATTGCATTGGTGATGGGGGCTCTGTGTAAGGGGGGCTGTGTGATGGGGAGACTGACGTGATGCAGGGAATTTGATGTGATGGGGGTACTCTGATGTGATGGGCAGCCTCTGATGTGATGGGCGGCCTCTGATGTGATGGGGGGCCTCTGAGGTGAAGGAGTGCCTCTGACGTGATAGGGGGACTTCTGACGTGATGGGGGTCTCTGATGTGAAGTAAATTTCATCAAGACGATTGTGTGCATCACCCAAAGCTCAGGTTTCGTACTAATAAGTAAAATTTCAGTTTTTACATTTTAGACTAGGGTGCCCCAAGATTTGGCATACTTTTAAATGGCCCTGAGACTCAAATAGGTTTAGAAATGCTGGTTTAGAAAAAAGTAAAAAAGGGGTTTGGGCCCCAAAAAGGGGCCTTCTTGAACATGAGGACAGTTGAGAACTGTGGTCACAACATTTCTGGTCCACTAAAGGCTAATGGTACAACTTTATTGTCTTTATTCAATGAACCCAAGTGACTTCATCAGTCTTCTATTGAGGGACGTTCCCACTATAACATTCAGTATAGGCCAGTGTGCATGGCAGTTGTGCATATTGCCATGTGTTTGCCCATTTGTTGTGCTACATTATGGAGGTTCCTCCTGTCAATGACTTTAATTGCAAATTACAATTAAATCCAATAAAAATCCAGCACAATGGACATTTTTCCAGTGCAAAGCAATGGAGTACATTTGTAAAAACTCATCCTGTTGGAAACTATATCATTGCTGAAGTCATATTGCCTATGTTTGAAAACATAGTACATTCAAGGCTAGTAAAATCAGGCTTTATATGACCGCTCCAAAGCTGGCCAGACACTAATAGAATTTTCTTTAGAATTTTTTTCTTTTAAGAATGTTTGTATGATTTTCTAATCATTTGGACTGGAGTGCACTAAAAGAAAGCAAGGCCCCATTATGAAAAACATATCTCAAGTGCTTAATCTTGGCTAATTCAATATATGTTTTGTTTCCCCAAAGCGGGCTGTACACAGTGAACCCTTTTATGTTCTGGAGCTGTTTGGCCTTGCTCCATACCTTCTGAAGGAGTAAGTAGGTGGGCATTTGTTTGTTGGGTTTTTGAAACTGGGCCTCTAGTCCCTCAGGTATCGTGTCGGCTCCCGAACCAAGCAACATGAGCTTGGCTGGCTGATGAGCTTGCGGGCAAGGGGGCCATGGCACCTATCAGGTGCTGTAGCTGTGCGGCCAGGTAGTATATCCAAGGGTTGGGTAGGGCAAGGCCGCCCCCCCCCTTTGGGCATTGTAGTTGCTCTAGTTTAATCCTGGGAGGTTTGGTGTGCCACAGTAATTGACAATTCTAAATATTTTGAGCATAATAGCTACTGGCGTATTGTGGAGCATATACAACAGCTGTGGCATTAGAATAATCTTAATGAGGTTTGTCTTGCCTGCCAGGGACATTTTGAGCCGGTTGCATATGTGTATTTTATCTCTAAACCGAGTCAATAGGGGATATATGTTCAGTTGAAAAAAATCTGTTAGTTTAGGGGAGACGTGTATACCCAGGTATTTGAAAGAGGTCACTATGGGGACCGGACAGGAGCGCCTCCCAGTAGGAATGGGGGTCTCGTCTAGGAACATCAGAGCCGACTTGGACCAGTTAATAGTGAGGCCTGAAAAATGGGCGAATTCTGTGATAAGGGACATAACCTGAGGTAATGAGTCGTCCACATCTTCCAGAAAAAGGAGCATATCATCGGCGTAAAGCATGATTTTCTCATGCATTTCGCCATAGCGGAAGCCTTTGACCTGTGGGCAGTTCCGCACCTGGGCCACTAGGGGCTCAATGGCCAGAGCAAAGAGCAGGGGGGACAGGGGACATCCCTGCCTGGTCCCCCTGCCCAGTGCAAAAGCATGAGACATCCTATCAGACATGCGTATGGCCGACTGCGGCGCGTCATACAACAATCTCACCCACCTCAGAAACCTGGGTCCGAATCCGAACTTGGCCAGTACAGCCCACAGATGCCGCCAGCCAACACCGTTGAATGCCTTATTGGCATCAAGAGACAACAGTGCTCTATGGCCAACGGAATCGGATGGGGTCTGCATGTTCAAGTATAGCCTTCTAAGGTCGGTCGCAGTGGAGTTGCGAGGCATGAACCCCGCCTGGTCTGAGTGGATGATGGACAGAATGATCTTATTAACCCTCATGGCCAGCACCTTAGCTAGAATTTTAACATTGCTTTGCAGCAGTGAGATGGGCCTATATGAACCGGGATCCAGGGGGTCTTTGCCTGATTTTAGTAACAAGATAACATTAGCCCTTGTCATGGACGTAGGTAACTTTCCTGACTTGAACGAGGAATTAAAGACTTCAAGCAGTTTGGGCAGAATCACCCCGCCATGCTGGGTATACACCTCTGTTGTGTTACACTATGTGATTGATGGTAGAATTAGGCACTTGGTCTGTATTCTCCCCGCCATGCGTTAACCTGGGAGGAGTGTTGGCAGGTTGTGCAGAGCTGGGCTCAAGAGGATGGAGGGCTTGCAAATGTGCCTTCAGAACTACAATCAGCAATATTGGCATTACAGCTGATCAAGAATTGAATCTGCTGATCAAATGGCTTGGTCCTCTATCTGCTGCACGTGTTAAGCCATTAAGATCGGTTTTCATGGACAATCCTACTGCAGGCCTCACAGCTGCATGGGAGCGACTAGAGCAAAGTTATGGCAGTCCAGAAGCTATAGAAAATGCTTTGTTCATGCGTCTGGAAACTTTCCCAAAGATATCCGGTAAGGAAAACAAGGAGTTCCAGAGACTGAGTGACCTTCTCCTTGAGCTTCAGCTAGCCAAGACAGACCCAAAACTACCTGGACTCAGTTACCTTGACACTCCAAGAGGGGTAAACCCAATTGTCTCCAAGCTCCCGTATGGTTTGCAAGAGAAATGGACTGCACTAGGGTCATCAAACAAAAGAGAGAACAAGGTTTCCTTCCCTCCATTCTCTTTCTTCTGTGAATTCATCAGGAAAATTTTAGAGACCAAGAACGATCCAAGTTTTTCCTATGGTGAGTACAGCCTCTTCTCACCCTTTCCTAAGAGTACCAGTCTTCAGGGCAACTATAGAAACCATAGAGGCCCAGTGTCCGTGAAAAAGACTGACATCCTTCCCACTCCTACCACAGTTCTGGCCACGAACAAACAGAGTAGGAAGATTGAAAACCCTAACGGAGAGTATCCCATACACAAGAAGCCACACCCCCTCAATAAATGTATCGGCTTTAGGAAAAAGCCTCTGGAAGAGCGCAAGGAGCTTTTAAAGACATTTAGGGTATGTTTCAGGTGCTGTGCTTCTACAGAACATTTTGCAAGGGACTGTAATGTGTCCATCAAGTGCATAGAGTGTGGCTCTGAAGAACATGTGCAAGCCCTCCATCCTCTTGAGCCCAGCTCTGCACAACCTGCCAACACTCCTCCCAGGTTAACGCATGGCGGGGAGAATACAGACCAAGTGCCTAATTCTACCATCATTTCTTCATCCTGCACTGAAGTTTGTGGAGAAGACCGCTGTGGTAAGTCCTGTGCTAAGATATGCTTGGTGAACATATACCACAAGGATCAACCAGAAAAGTCTCTAAAGGCATATGCTATCTTAGACGATCAGAGCAATCGATCACTTGCAAAATCGGAATTGTTCAATTTATTTGAAATAAAAGGCGAAGCTCATCCTTACACCTTGGGTACCTGTAGTGGAACTATAGAGGTTTCTGGAAGAAGGGCTCATGGACTAATGGTATCTTCTCTCAAAGGTAACTTGCAATTACCCTTACCTACTCTTGTTGAGTGCAATCAGATACCTGCTAACAGGGAAGAAATCCCTACTCCAGCTGCTGCTTTCCATCACCCTCACATCAAGGTAATAGCAAATGAGATACCGCCGCTTGACAAAGATGCTCAGATCCTTCTTCTGTTAGGAAGAGACATTCTAAGAGTTCACAAGGTACACAGACAAGTCAGTGGACCCCCAGATGCCCCATTTGCCCAGCGCACGGATCTAGGGTGGGTCATCATAGGCAATGTCTGCATAGGCAAAATGAAAAGACCTACCAACATTTCGTCATTCAAGACAAATGTTCTGCCAAATGGCCGAAACACTTACTTTGAGCCATGCCCACATCACTACTGGGTGAAAGAGAAGATAGCCAGCCACGGATGGCAACATGGTATCTCAGGTGACACAAGCCCTTTCTCCTGCCATGATGGCGACTTCGGCTCTACAGTGTTTAAAGCAACCAGTGAAGATGACATACTGGCTCCTTCAATGGAAGACAAAGAATTCATCAAGGTAATGGACAAGGAGTTCTTTCAAGATGACTCCAATAACTGGGTAGCACCCCTACCCTTTCGTCTCCCAAGAGAGAGATTGCCCAACAACTTACAGCAGGCCATCAGTAGATTCTCCTCCTTAAAGCGAAACTTAAGCAGGAAACCAGAGATGCAAAAGCACTTTGTGGACTTTATGCAAAATGTATTTGACAGAGATCATGCAGAGCCTGCTCCCCCACTAAAGGAGGGAGAAGAATGCTGGTACCTTCCATCCTTTGGCGTGTATCACCCACGCAAACCAGACCAAATCAGAGTTGTCTTTGATTCCAGTGCTCAGCACGAAGGTGTTTCTCTTAACAACATGCTCCTTACTGGACCCAACTTGAACAACAGTCTAATAGGAGTCTTGATTCGTTTCAGACAAGAGCCTGTAGCAGTAATGGCCGACATTCAACAGATGTTTCACTGCTTCATCGTCAGAGAAGACAACAGAAACTACCTCAGGTTTCTATGGCACAAGGACAATGACCTCAACAAGAAAGTTATAGATTATCGCATGAAGGTACATGTCTTCGGTAACAGTCCTTCCCCAGCAGTGGCAACTTATGGGCTAAGGAGAACAGCTCAGACTGGAGAAGTTGAATATGGATCTGATGCCCGTCAATTTGTTGAAAGAAACTTCTACGTTGACGACGCACTTAAGTCCTTTCCAACTGCTAAAGAAGCAATTGATCTTCTCACCAGAACAAAGGAGATGCTGTCTGTAGCAAACCTTAGACTGCACAAGATTATATCCAACAGCCAGGAACTTATGAATGCCTTTCACTCTGAGGACTATGCCACTAGTCTAAAAAACCTTGACTTAGGTACAGATGTGCCTCCTGTACAGCGAAGTCTGGGTTTGTTGTGGAACATCAAGCAAGACAAATTCACCTTCCAAGTGTCAACTTGTGACAAACCCTTCACTAAGAGAGGAGTCCTGTCCGTGGTGAATAGCGTCTATGACCCACTGGGTTTCCTTGCTCCAGTTACCATTCAAGGTAAGATTTTACTAAGACAGTTGTCTACTGAGAACATAGACTGGGATACTCCCTTGCCTAGTGAGAATCAACACAAGTGGGAAAGGTGGAGATATTCTTTGAAGTCATTAGAAAAACTTCAGATTCCCCGTTGCTATGTTCCAGGTTCCACTTCAACTGCTAACCGGAGAGAGATTCATATTTTCTCTGATGCATCAGTTGAAGCTATTGCTGCAGTAGCCTATTTGAAGACCTCTGAACTGAATGGAGAATCACACTGTAGTTTTGTCCTAGGCAAGGTAAAACTCACTCCCAAACCTGCACATACCATACCAAGACTTGAACTTTGTGCAGCCGTGCTAGCAGTAGAAATTGCAGAGGTCATACGAAGTGAAATGGACACTAAAATTGATTCTTTCACCTTCTATACAGACAGTAAGGTAGTACTTGGTTACATAAACAACCAAACAAAACAATTTTATGTGTACGTCAGCAACAGGGTTAAACGTATCAAGAGATTCTCTCCACCAAGTCAATGGCATCACGTTCCCACTAAACTCAACCCAGCTGACTGTGGGACCAGAGCCGTGTCACTTGCCGCTCTTCAGGACAGCTTATGGCTGTCACCTCCAAGGTTTCTGTGTGAGGACTCTTACTTACTCCCTATTGACACCACCTATGGGCTAGTAAACCCTGAAGATGATAAGGAAATAAGAACTGTGAACACCTCACTCCACACTTCTGTAAGTACAAAACAGAAGCTGCGGTCACACCATTACGAGCATCAATGGAAGCAGGTGCAGCATCTAGCCAATGTGTTCTGGCATCGCTGGAAGAAAAAGTATCTTCACCACCTTCAAGGTCGTAACAAATGGCAAGCATCTAAGCCGAATCTTAAGGTTGGAGACCTCATCCTTCTAAAAGACAAGGAAGTTTGTCGGAATGAGTGGCCTATGGGTCTTATTACTAAAAGTTATGCCCAGCGACGATAACAAAGTCCGGAAGGTAGAAGTCAAGGTAACCAAGGGAGGATTGACACAAACCTTTAGTTGACCAATTACAGAGTTAGTACTCCTTTTGCCAGGTGAGTGACTTGTGCAAGGACTAGCCATGCTGTTGGCACGGCAGGGAGTACATTGCTGCCATCTACAGGTTCTACTCAGAACTTTGGAATTATTTGAAGACATCATACTGTGACTTTATGTTCTTCATCCTGTTGAACTTACGTTTATTATTTGCTTGTTGCATGTTTTTCATTACAGGTTCCAGGACATTCATCAGTATTGGACTTTTTGAAAATATATATATTAGTTTAAGGTTATGAAATCTAAAGATTTCAGACGGGGAGTGTTGTGTTACACTATGTGATTATTCTTGCTCTGTGTCTTTAAGATCTGTCCCCTTCTTTCTAGCTGAACTCTCTCTCTCACCGTAGTTCTTTATATGTCTCCTCCACTTCCTGATTCTGGTCATTACTCCTGTATATCTTCCATGCTAAACATCTTACATGTGGCTTACAACTGCAACGTTTTTCTACCTATGAATATCCATCATTAAACGGAACATTCGAAAGGATTCATCGTCTGTCGTCCTAACTGTGAGTTTATTCATTGAGTTAAACTGCCTGTATCGATGCAAGGGATGAATATCAAACCAGCTTGAGTAAGGCCTACTTAAACCTGGAGATGAACTTTATCGCTTTGTAGTTGAGACAGAACAACCTCCATGGAGATTCCATCATCCCCTGGGGCCTTACATGTGGGAAAGGAGGCAGCCGCCTCTATCAGCTCATCAAGAGTGAGCGGGGCCTCCATCTCCACACGCGCCTGGCGGGTCAGAGACGAGAGGGCCACAGCACCCACATAGCGTTGCAGTATAGTCATCACAAGGTTTATACAATTCAGTATAGAAGA
Source organism: Rana muscosa (assembly GCA_029206835.1). Lineage (NCBI taxonomy): Eukaryota > Metazoa > Chordata > Amphibia > Anura > Ranidae > Rana > Rana muscosa. The sequence continues at coordinate 234,147,770 of CM055118.1, forward strand.
TTGCTAATTCTGCAATGATTTGCTCAGGGTCATTCACCAGCCGTCCCTGAGAGCTACGAATTGCTCCTATGGCAGGGTATGACTGCTGAGACCTGCCAATTCTGGCCAGCAGTCGGACAGTTTTTTCCCCTTCCTCATAATAGACTTGTTTGGTGAAGAACCGCTTCCTTTCTGCGGCGGAGGCTCTCAACCGGTCCAGGGAATCCTGGCCCGAGATCCATGCCTCCCTCATGGAATCTGTCGGGTCCATTACAAATGTAAGTTCTAGCTGTCTCACCTGGTCTTCAACCTGTTCCAAAAGAGCAGATGAATTGTGTTTAATGGCTGTAATTTCAGTTATAAACGTGCCCCTCAAGCAGGCCTCATTGCTAGGCTAGTAAACATTCGGTTGTCTAAAAAGTATTGTTCTATCTGTTGCACCACGCGATCATGCAATGTAAAAAGCTTTAGCCAGAAGGCATTCAGTTTCCATGGTGCCCTAGGCAGGGAGGATGCTGGGCGGGTGACGAGATGGGCAGCTAACGGGGAATGGTCAGACAAACCCCTAGGAAAGTATTCCACCCTGGGGACCAAATGCAAAACCTGAGGGGACCCCAAGCTAAGGTCGATGCGGGACAGCGACCCATGCGTTTTAGAAAAACAAGAGAACTGCTTGGTTGTCGGGTGTCTAGCCCTCCACACATCAATCCAGCCCACCTCCAACAGTAGTCGGCTCAAAATAGTGCCTCTGCCCCCTAGTGGTGGTTGGGCTGGCGGATGTCTATCCAGTCTGGGTTCCAGACAGCCATGGAAATCTCCCATGATCATAATGGGGACATCAGGTGTATCGACCAGTTAAGACAGGAGAAGCTGTAGAATCTCTCTAGAGAAAGGGGGGAGGGGGGGGTATGTACACAAAGGCAAATATCACAGTCACAATAAATACTTTGCAATACAGAAAAACATATCCCCCAAGGGGGTTTCTAGCCACGTCTATTTCCTGGTAGGCCAAAGATTTGTGCACCAGTACACTACCCCGTGTTAATATGCGGTGTGAGCGGAGTGGTAAGCCTTGCCCACCCAGGAAAACCTCAGGCAACCAACCGTATGGTGGGTCTCTTGGAGTCCCACAATGGCAGGGTGGAACTTTTTCAGGCAGGAGCTGATCATAGTGCATTTCAGCGGATCATGGACACCGCGGACGTTCCAAGTCACAATCGGGGTGGTGGCCATGGTGGGTAGAAAAAAGTAGCAGAGCCGGGGACAAAAGACCACATCGATTTTCTAATCATTAGTGGGGTCAAATCAACAGTCTTTTTGCAGTGACAATAAAATTTGAAGGAGCGGAATGGAAAAATTTTCTCCAACGATCAAATTTCCAATAGTGTAATTTGTGGTCTTTGTTCAGGAAAGTCCATTTGTTCCAAAATTTAGAAGAACTTTCGAACGACGTTCGTGAAATTATTGAATGTACTGAAAATTTTCATATGAATTTTTGTATGACTGTTCATTTGAAGATCTACTAGTGTATGGCTAGCTTTATTCTGCTGTGACTACATAACAACAGCAGAACAAGAGTGATAATTTGTAAAACTAAGAAGACCTTGCTTTTAGCAGTCTAAGGTTTACCCCATTTTGTTTCTGCAGGCGAAATCACACAAAGATGTTGGTGCAGGTAAGTAAACACAAATGTCACTGAAATCATACATGTACATGAACAAGCCTTTAAACTGTGTGGATGGACCCTAAAAAAAAGTTCCTTTCCTGGCCCACCTTACGTCAGCACACAGCGGTTTAACTCCTCCTTTGGAACCCACAGGACAACCTCTTCCTAGCTCAATAAAAGACACCACCTCCCCAACTAAAATGTTCTTCTTTTGTGGTTACACTCCAAGCCACCTGTTAATTGCGTTGTCCTCATTGGGATCTCTACAGTGGCCATTCCAGTGGTGCCTGGGGGCACATGAAGGCATTTCAGATTTCCTTCCTAAGTCATTGGATGTGCTGTCTAAGGATCAGAAGGTATTTGTGTCTGCACAAATTCAGCAAGAATGGGAATTTTGGACATCATCATTACCTCTTTTGGGGTGTGCCTCTCAGCCCAGGAGATGGCATCATTCTGATGTCAGATTTCAGTCTCTCTCTCTAGTCTGAGGACACAGGTGCACGGCCATTGGAGCTCAGTGGAATGCAAACACTCCAACTTGAATAGAGGGCAGCTTTTCTAGCATTGTAAGCCTTTCAGGGTCTTCTCCAAGAGAGCCTGAGTGAAGAGGGCTAGCTAAAGTTCTTGTGCAGCCTTCAATTGACTTTACAAGCTAGACATGCAGTCAGCACGTTCTGCAAAGTTTGGGACAAGAGACATCAATTATTTTTGCCTTTATTTTTTTGATTGTCAGTGTCTATTTTCATGTGTTCTCTCTATTTATTCTGCTAGTTATAGTGGGTATAGAGAAGAATCACCCCCCTGAAATGAAGACAGACAGTTTTTGTTTTATCCAGCTGTATTTACTCAATGCAACTTATAACATCCAAGTGAAAGATATAACACCAACATGTAAGAAAAAAAACCTCAAAAACAGAATCACTAAGTTGGAAAAAGGATCACCCACATACTGGCAGTAAGTGGGTGCCCTTTTGCTTTAATTACAGCCTTTAGTCTGTTGGGAACTGTTGGGATATGTCTCTACTAACTTTGCACATCTAGACTTTGCAATATTTGCTCACTCTTCTTTGCAGAACTGCTCAAGTTCAGTTAAATTTAATGTTGACCGTTTGTGGACTGCAGTCTTCAAGTCATTCCACAGATTTTCAATGGGGTTTAAGTCTAGGCTCTGACTAGGCCATGCAAGTACATTCACTTTTTTCTCCTTTTAACCATCGTGGACTAATTTTTGATGTGTGCCTTGGGTCATTTTCATGTTGGAAGGCAAACTCTTCATCACATTGACATGTTTCTGACAGAGGGCAGCAGATTTTCCTCAAAATTTTACGGCATTTTTCCTTCTATCTTGACAAGTGCTCCAGTCCCTGCTGCAGAGAAACACCCCCATAACAGGATTTCCTGTCGCATCATGGCAGCATACACCTTTGGGTTGTGGCTCTGCCTCCACAACCTGATAGGACCATTTAGCTATTAAGCCAAGAGAGGGCCCCCGCCCAGGCATTCTCCTTTTTTTCCTCACCTGACAAGGACATCAAGATGAAGCACCCCCTTACCGCTTTCACCCCAGCCAGGTTCTAGCCTCTCCTGGGTGGAAGTCCTCTCCTGTACAGCCTCTAAACGAGCTCTATGGAAGGAACCCCACTCTGATGGTCTCAGGTGTATAATGCCAGCATTTACACAAACCTTAAATAGGTTTATCCTGCAGCGGCCTCCAGATCTTCTGCGCACTTCTTCCAGCATTGCACTTCCTGAGCCTTGTAGTCCCCTCACAATCCGGTCCCAGGGTTATGTGCCAGCTTTCTTACAGACCTTAATGGGTCTCCATAGCGGCCTCCAGCTCTCCTATGCATTTTACAGCAAAAACTGGCTTTCTGTGCCCTGTAGTTCCACGGCAGGCCCTGTACAATGACGCGCATGCGTGGACAGGTGGGTTCACGCTGGGATTCCCTTCTGCCAGCTTCCAAGATGGCGCCGGCTTGTTCGCGGATTTACGACACATGCACGGTCATGACGTCATCACCGAGCGTCAGCGGTGGCAGTTTAAAAAAATCAAAAAATTTCCTTTTTTCTCCCTGAGCACTGCACCTGTTTTTTCCAGTAGATAGTTTGCACTACTGATCCCTCTCCCTCTCCCTCCTCCTTTCAGGTAAGCCTCTCCGGTTACTCTTCCTTTCTTAGTTTCACCTACCTGCTACCTGCATGTTCATTCCTAGTGTCTGTTGTAGGTGGGACACCATCACTCCTCATGGAGGTCGCTGCCCCAGTAGACCATCACCAGCCTAATAGGTTAGGGAAGGGGAGATTGGTAAGTAGTGAAGATTGAAAAAGAGAGCCTGTCACTAATGCTGTCTAAATTGGACAGCCCTATCAGGTCGGCCAGCTCGTCAGATTCAAAACGACAAGAGCCATCCCGAAGAAGCCGCTCAAGCCATAGACAAAGCCGCTCAGACCACGGCAGAAGTCGCTCACGCAGAAGCCAAAGTGACTCAAGTCGCAGGAGGAGCCATTCAAAATCTCATTCAGAGAACAGCCACTCCTACTACAGGAGGTATCCTTCACGCAGACACTCTCCTCCCCCTCAGCGTTCCCGCTGAGCAGGGAATTCATGCTGGGTTTGCGGTGCCATAGCACTTCCGGACAAGCTGGCCTGTCGCACATGCTTGGATGAAGCAACCAGAGAGAGAGAGCTAAGCAGAGAGCCGGCTAGAGACACATCCCTGCAAATTGCAGAGTTTGAAAAGAGCAGATCAGTGCAAGGCACTTCACCTGCGACTCCTTCCACATCTAGAAAGTCAGACCCCCTATCTGACAATGAGGACTTGGAGGTATCCACAGAACCCTTCATAAAGTCAGTGAAGGAAGCTATAGAATGGGGAAAAAGGCGAAGAAATATTTTCCGAACCTTAAAAAAGAGCCAGAAACCTTCCCATTTATCGATGAGCTGGAAGACTAAAGCCTCGTACACACGATCGGATAACCTATGGATTTTCGTCCAATGGATTTGTCCATCGGAAATCCGATGAAACTGTTTTTCATCAGTCTTGGCCACACACGATCAGTCAAAAAACCGACCGTTCCAAACGCGGTGACGTAAAACACTCCGATGAGCCGAGAAAAATTAAGTTTAATGCTTCTGAGCATGCGTCGACTTGATTCTGAGCATGCGTGGGTTTTTTAACCGATGGACTTGCCCATAGACAATCGGAAATTCCCATCGGTTTTTTATCCATCGGAAAATTTTAAAACAAGTTCTATTTTTTACTACCGATGGAAAAAAGACCGATGGGTACCATACACGTTCGGTTGGTCTGATGAAAACCGTCCATCGGACGGTTTTCATCAGTCAAACCGATCGTGTGTATGGGGCTTTAATCAAAGATGAATGGCAAAAACCTAAGAAGACCAGTCTCAGCAATAGACTTGCCAAACTGTATCCTCTAAAGGAATCTAGTGTCAATCCACTAGTAACACCACCAGTGGTAGACTCCTCCCTGATGCGCCTCGCCGGGCATGTAACACTTCCAATAGAAGATGCGGTTACATTTAAAGATGTACTAGGCCGAAAGATCGATCTGGATCTTAAGAGAGCCTACCTATCTGCAGGCGGTGCCTGCAGGCCAGCAATGACGCTAGCAGCAGTGGGAAGAGCTATCTCAAGCTGGTCCTCCAATGCCAAGAAATTGGTAACAGAAGGCATGGAACAACAGAAAGTAATCGCAGCTCTCCAGGAACTTAGCCTTGCATGCGATTTTGTCGCAGAGACCTCTGTTGACATGATAAAATCAACATCAAGAGCAATGCTAGGCTCAGTGATGGCCAGGAGGGCACTCTGGCTAAAACCGTGGTCAGCAGACCCCCTTCTCAAAGTCTAATTGGTGTAAGATCCCATTCGATGGCACAAACCTCTTCGGAGAAAAGCTGGACTATGCCATTTCAAAGGTCATCGGAGAAAAGTCAGGACTCATTCCTTCAGACAGAAGGCCTAGGCAACAAAGGCCACCTACGTTCAGATGAAACCTCCCAGATTGATATAGGGAGGCAAAATCCTACAAGCCCAGGAGGGAGTACAGGAAAAATTGGAAGAATCCACAATCATCCTTCCTGAAACTCCAAAAATCCAAGACCCCTGCCACGGGGGACCAGAAGTCTTTTTGAAGGTGCGTCCACCCAACCAGCTGTAGTAGGAGCCAGACTGAAGGACTTCAAGCAGGGTTGGGCAGAGATAAAAAAAGAACCATGGACAGTGGCTACTGTCCAGGACGGACACAGATGGAGGTTCAAGAATCGACCTCCCAGAGACCAGTTCGTCACAACCAGACTTCCAACATCTCGGGAAAAGAAGCTTGTATTGACAGAATATGTCCAAGATCTAATCCAAAAGCAGGCCATAGTGGAAGTTCCACCACCACAAAGGGGGAAAGGTTTCTACTCTCCTCTGTTTTTGGTGAAGGAAAAGACCGGGGATCTGCGCCCCGTCCTAGATTTAAAAAATCTCAATCGTTCAATCCTAGTGGAGACATTCAAGATGGAAAGCTTACAATCAATCCTCTATGCCATAAATATCGGCGACTGGATGCTCTCCATGGATTTAAAGGGCGCTTACCTGCATGTTCCTATTCACACTGCATTCCAGAAGTTTCTCCACTTCTCGTAAATCATCAACACTTTCAATTTCAAAGCCTTCCGTTTGGGATTTCTACCGCTCCCCGAACATTCACCAAGGTCCTGCTGCCAGTGATAGCCCTACTAAGGGAGCAAGGGTTGAGAGTCCACCATTATCTGGACGACATCCTACTGCTCGCAGACAAGCAGGAGTCTCTTCTACTCCACCGAAATACTCTAACCTCCACCCTGCAAAAATTTGGGTGGCTGATAAACTGGAAGAAAAGCAATCTCCAGCCACTCAGAGAATGATCTTCCTGTGGGCAGAACTGGATACCCGACTCAACACCATAGAGCAAGGATATGCAATTAGCGGACCTCCAGCTGTTGCCAAACTACAAGTCCCATGAGGCATAGAGAGACTCTGACAGCAGCAAGCATGACACCCAGAGGCAGAGGCATGATGGGACTTGTAGTTTTGCAACAGCTGGAGGTCCGCTAATTGCATATCCCTGCCATAGAGCTTCCTCAGGAAAAAATTCCCATCATAATCCAGAAGGCAAAGTGGCTACTCTTATCCACCACACTCCCAGCCAGAGAGTGTCTCAGCATCCTGGGGTCGCTATCAGCAACCATCCCGATGGTCCAATGGGCCCAATGGAACACAAGGCCTCTCCAAACATCATTTTTGAGACAATGGCAATCACTCTGGTGGTGGACCCGATTGCACAACCTAAAGAGGTACAAGCGCATAGTTACCCCTCCCCAGGAGGTGATCACTTCGTACGCCAGCAGGGAGAGCTGGGGAGCACACTACCAGCAACTCGCAGTCCAAGGCCGTTGGTCTTTCGAGACACAGGGTGTAGTATCGAACATCCTAGAAATGAAAGCAGCGTTCCAAGCTCTCCTGGCCTTCAGTCCTCTCCTGAAGGGGAAAGAAGTCCTGTTGAAGATGGACAACAGGGTGGCAGTTGCCTATATCAACAGGCAAGGAGGCACCAGAAGTCGCTTCATTATGCAAGAAATCTGCCCAGTTCTCGATTGGGCGCAGATGAACCTGTCGGGGTTAAGGGCGATGTATGTTCCAGGAACTCAACAATGAATGGGCTCTGAGTCACCAAGCTTTCTCCCTCATAACCCAAACCTGGGGCATGCCGGATATAGACTTGGCAGCGACACCAGACAACGTGAAGTGCCGGAGGTACCTGACAAGAACCCCCTGCCCATTAGCGGAGGGGACGGATTGCCTACAGCACGATTGGATTGCCTACAGCACGGATTGCCTACAGCACGATTGGTTACATCTTTCCCCCGACACCTCTCATACCGAGATTTCTAAGGCTCCAGAGGTCAACATCTACAATCATAGCAGTCCTTCCTTTTTGGCCGAGGCGACCATGGTTCACCACTCTCCTTCAGCTAAATACAGAAAGACCATTACCGCTTCCACCAGCAGCGGATCTACTCTCCCAGGGGCAACTTCTTCATCCATCCCTGGAAAGGATGCACCTGACAACCAGGGTTGCTCTCAAAAAGTAGGATTTTTAAAACAGCTTACCTGTAAAATCCTTTTCTTGGAGTACATCACGGGACACAGAGCGGCATAGTCATTACTATGTGGGTTATATAGAATTACCTTCAGGTGCTGGCACTGGCAACTTCCAAAACAGGAAGTACCCTCCCCTATATAAGCCCCTCCCATCCGGGAGCACCTCAGTTTTGTAGCAAAGCAATACATGTCCCCAAAAGAGGGGTGGGAGCTCTGTGTCCCGTGATGTACTCCAAGAAAAGGATTTTACAGGTAAGCTGTTTTAAAAATCCTACTTTCTTGTTCATACATCACGGGACACAGAGCGGCATAGTCATTACTATGTGGGACGTCCCAAAGCAATGCCAAATGAGGGGGGGGGATATACCATACATAAGCTGGGCGCCATCAGGCATGAGGATCTTTTGCAGCCTGCAACACACTGCGCCCAAAGGCGACATCCTCCTGACTTCTAACGTCCACCTGGTAGAACCTAGTAAACGTGTGTACTGAAGACCATGTTGCGGCCCTACAAATTTGAGCCAGGGAGGCCTGGTGATGCACTGCCCATGAAGTTCCAACTGCTCTCGTGGAGTGCGCCCTAACTTTGAACGGAGGCGGTCTACTTCTCAAGCCATAGGCTTGTATTATGACCTGTCGAATCCACTTGGCTAAAGTAGATTTTGATGCTGCCTGACCCTTTCTGGGGCCTTCCTGCAGAACAAACAAAGAATCCGTTCTACGAATCTGAGCAGTGGCTTTTAGATAAGCTTTAACTGCTCTTACTACATTCAAAGAGTGCAATAACTTTTCCTCTACCGAGCTCGGTTTGGGGAAAAGGAGGAAGAACCACATCCTGGTTCAAGTGAAACCTCGATACCACCTTAGGAAGAAAGGCTGGGTGAGGACGTAATACTACTCTGTCCTCATGAATAACCAGATATGGCTCTTTACAGGACATGGCGGCTACTTCCGACACTCTTCTAGCCGAGCATATGGCTACTAAAAATATCAATTTTCTGGTGAGTAGAACCAAGGAAATGTGCCGCAAGGTTCAAATGGCTGCTTCTGCAGAACCGACAGAACCAAATTTAGATCCCATGGACATATGGGAGCTTTAATCGGTGGAATAATACGAGTCACTCCTTGCATAAAGGATTTGACAAGTGAATGCATAGCCAGGGGCCTTTGAAATAGTATTGATAAGGCCGAAACCTGACCCCTGATAGTACTTAAGGCAAACTTCCTGTCTACAGCCCACTGTAGGAAGTCCAGAATTCTGCCTATAACGTACTTACGTGGATGCCACTTTCTGGCCTCGCACCAAGTGATGTACGCCTTCCAAACTCTATAGTAGATCTGCCTGGATACAGGCTTCCTGGCATTGATTATAGTTGATACCACAGAGTTAGAGAGACCTCTCTTCTTTAGGATGTGGGATTCAATAGCCAGGCCGTTAAACTTAGAGTTAGTAAGGAAGGGTGGTATATCGGCCCTTGCGAAAGCAGGTCCGGACGACGTGGAAGGGTCCAAGGACTCCCCACAGACATTTTGATGATCTCCGCGTACCAGGCCCTTCGGGGCCACGCTGGAGCCACCAAGATCACCGGCTTCTTTTCCAACCTGACTCTGCGAAGGAGTCGAGGCAACAATTGTAGCGGAGGGAATGCATATATCAGTCTGAACTGATTCCAAGGGAACACCAGAGCATCCGAGCCGCAAGCCAGGGGATCCCTTGTCCGGGAGACAAATCTGTCCACCTTTGCGTTGAATCTGGATGCTAGCAGATCTACATCCGGTGTTCCCCACCGCTGACATATTGCTCGGAAGACCTCGGGATGAAGGGACCATTCCCCTGGGCATAACTGTTGGCGACTTAGAAAGTCCGCCTTCCAATTCTCCACCCCTGGAATGAAGACAGCTGACATACATGGGACATGCTTTTCTGCCCATTCCAGGATGTGACTTACTTCCCTCTGGACTGCACGACTCCTGGTGCCTCCCTGATGATTGATATATGCCACTGCTGTGGCATTGTCTGATTGAATTCTGACAGGGGACCCTTGGAGTCTGGATGCCCAGGCTACTAGGGCATACCGGGCTGCTCGTATCTCTAAGAGATTGATGGGCAGGGTTTTTACTACATTTGACCATCTGCCCTGGAGAGACCATTGCTCCAGTACTGCCCCCAGCCTATAAGGCTGGCATCTGTAGTGACCACCTTCCAGGATATCGGACTGAAGGGTTTTCCCTTCTGGAGATTCTGGGGGATCAACCACCAGCAGAGACTCTTCCGAACGGAAGGGGACAAAGCCATCTGGAAGTTTAGAGCCTGAATTTTTCCGTTCCAGGCTGACAATATGGCCCTCTGTAAATTCCTTGAGTGGAATTGGGCGTATGGCACAGCTTCGAATGATGCTACCATCTTTCCTAGCAGCCTCATGCACAGGCGTATGGACGGCTGTCTTTTTGCACAAAGCAGACGGACCAAGCCCCTCAAAGAGGATACCTTGTCTAGAGGTAAGAAAATCTTCCTCTGGTCTGAATCCAGCCGTAGCCCTAGATATACCAGGTTTTTCACTGGCTGTAGGGCTGACTTGTCCAGGTTGATGACCCAACCGTGAGATTCTAGATACTTGATTGTATCGACAATTACCACTTCTAGCTTGGCAACTGAGTGGTCCATCAACAACAGGTCGTGTAGGTATGCCATTATCGTTACACCTCGTGTTCTTAGATCGGCCAACAGTGGGGCCAGAATTTTTGTGAACACTCGTGGTGCTGTGGCCAGACCGAATGGTAAGGCTCTGAACTGAAAATGGCGCCCTTCTACTGCAAAGCTTAGAAATTTTTGATGACCTGGAAAGATGGGAACATGCAAGTAAGCATCTTTGATGTCGATCGAGGCTAACCATTCCTCCCCCTGTAGGGCAGCGGTGACCGATCGGATCGACTCCATCCGGAAGGACCGGACGTTTAGAATTTTTTTTAGACTCTTTAGGTCCAATATGGGTCTTATGTCCAAAAAGAAAAGAAAATCACTTCTGGAAGCAGCACTCCGATTAAAAAGCCTTTATTCCAAAAGGTTCAGGAAACAAAAAACACACTGCACGACACGGCAAACTGGTCACATCTAGCTGACGCGTTTCACACTATTATAGTGCTTACTCATAGCTGTTTAGGTCCAATATGGGTCTTATGTCCCCGTTTGGTTTCGGGACTGTGAAAAGGTTTGAGTAGAAACTCAACCCCCACTCTTCCATAGGAACCTCCATAATTACTCCTTGGAGCAATAGTTGTTCCAACGCCACTAGGAGACACCTTCTTTTCAGAGGGTCTTTTGGCATGCCTGACCACATAAAAATGGGAAGGAGGAGACTCTTTTAACTCCAACTTGTATCCCCGAGTTACTGCAGAGAGCACCCATCTGTCTTTGATCGTCTCCCGCCAGGTCTCTGTGAACAACTGAAGTCTTCCCCCCACCCGTTTGAGTGGGGGCAGCCCTTCATAGGCTTGACTTGGAGGCTGGTTTAGTACCTCTTCGGATCCAGGGCTTTTTATTACCCTGTGACTGTCCCTGATTTTTACCTCCTGAGTTTGACCGAGGAGGCCGTCGGAACTGCTTAGTAGCAGACGTCCCAGGGATAGGAGAGGTAGTCCTCTTAAAAGACGGACCCCTAGACCTCTTTTTAATTGGTAAGAGAGTACTTTTACCACTGGAAATCTTCTGGATATATTTATCCAGGTCTTCGCCAAAAAGGCGTTCTCCATGAAATGGGAAGCTAACTAAGAGCTTCTTACAGGGAGCCTCAGCAGACCAGTTCTTGAGCCACAGAAGCCTACGCATATGTACCAAAGACAGCGTGAGGCGGGAGGCCTGATGGATAGAATCCTTGATGGCGTCAACCGCAAAGCATAATGCTCTAGGCAGATCAGCCAGAGCCTGGGCCTGCTGGTCTGGCAAATCCCTCAGGACCATTTTCATTTGATCCTTTAAAGCTTGGCAGACACCAATAGCTGCCACTGCTGGCTGTGTAACAGCCCCTGCTGTGGAAAAAGCAGATTTTAATAAAGATTCCAATTTTTTATCTACTGGATCTTTGAACATTTGAACATTATCTACTGGACATGTCAGTGATTTGTTCACAGAAGAAATGGCTGCGTCCACCGTAGGAACATTCCATCTCTGGGTGAATTTTTCCTCCATGGGATAGATCACCTGAAATTTCTTAGGTGGAACAAATAGTTTATCAGGATGTTCCCAGTCCTGGTATATAAGTCCTTCCAATAATGGATGAATTGGAAAGGAGCAATTAATCTGGGGAGCTTTTAGCGACCCCAACGAGGAGACAGCAGTAGTTGATGGTTCAACAAGAGGCATTTTAAATGCAGATCGAACCATGTCAGTTAGGGTCTGGACCCACAATCTTTCAGTCTGTGATGCTGAAAATGGTTCATCTACTGTCGATTCCTCAAAAACAGAGTTAACCTCCTCCTGATCCCCTTCAGGAAGGTCAGTCCCTTCCTGGGACTGTTGCTCTGCCAACAGGCACTCTAATGGAGGGGATGGAGATCTGGCGCGCTTTCTTTCCTGTAGAGAAGAAGCGATCAATGCTGCCAATCTCTGCTCCAATCCCTCCAGAGTTGAGGCAAAAACCTCCTCTGTTATATATGCAGGAGCAGGTGGACTGAGGACAGCCGCAGTACCTGGCACTCCCGGGGGTTCCTTATGGGTATTAACCTCTGATTTCTCAGGGGAGGAAGGTGCAGATGACTGCTCCAGATCCTCAGAGCCCGATGGAGACCCCCTACACTTCCTGAGAGGTATATCTCGGAGTTTTTTAGGCGGCATATTCCTTAGTTCAAAGCTGAGGTATTCCAGCCGCAATACACCCCTTTACTGAAATAGTCTAATGCAATTTGCTGCTATGTACATCAGTGGGTATCTACTAATGCGTCTTTCTGGGGATGCCTGTATCAACCGCCCGCTGTAAGCCCCTATACCATGCTACCAGCTCCTTTTCATGCTCTGTGTCCATAGCAAGCAGCGTGGACTGAGTCCTTTTATCTTGCTGGGACGCCCGCACATGCGCAGAAGCGCTGGGCGCACAGAGCGCGTCATCCGCCAGGCTCCGCCCCCTTTTTTGAAGCTAAATCTTATAAAAAGAAAGCGTGTGTGCGCGCGCGCGTGCACGTGTGCGCTCTTGGCGCCATGTAGGGAGAGGAGCCAGGGTCCCTGTTTCACCAGGACTCGGGGATGGAAGGAAACTACTTGGCAGCATGACAGAGGAATGCAGCTTCCCTGATAGAGAGCTCACTCATCTGCCTGGACTTTCACCATGGAAGGAATAGTCCCAAGAAAAAAAGACGTTCCACAGCGGCCTCTAGTGGACAAACACAGGTACCACACTTTTGTCTTTTTTTTATTTATTTTTTTTAAAACCTCCTTTATGAAAAACATTTCTAGGTTTACAGTTTTTAAAACTTCCTTTATGAAAAGACATTTCTAGGATTTCTTAGGCATATACAGCTATTAGCGGGAATACCTTTAGGTAACAGGCAGAAAGACATATTAGGCTTGGGGGTCCCCTCAATAGAACCAAGTTCCTGAGGGGCTCCCACTTACCTTTTCCCCGCCGCAGGACTTTGTTTGGTCCACAGAAGCCCAAACTTCACCTCTCACGGCAGGCATTGTACTAGACCTTCAGGGACCGGGTTCCCAAGGATTCTACTCCCCTTGACCTGTATAGCACCCTGCACAGATAGCCTCTTGGTTTTGGGTATGACCAGAGCTCTGGATCCCAGGGTCCAGCCCTCCTAAGAGAGGCATTACAGGCAAAACCCTGCTCTTCTCTGCAAGGCCCGGGTACCGACCGTTTAGCTATGAAGCTTTTTTGGTCGGATCCGGAATAGCTTGCTAAGGCCCAGAGAACCTGTACACAAGCCCAGATGAATACATGTTAACCTTGGCCAACACCTTAGACACTGGCAAAAAACTGAGGTGCTCCCGGATGGGAGGGGCTTATATAGGGGAGGGTACTTCCTGTTTTGGAAGTTGCCAGTGCCAGCACCTGAAGGTAATTCTATATAACCCACATAGTAATGACTATGCCGCTCTGTGTCCCGTGATGTATGAACAAGAAAGTGCCTACACCCAGGGTTGCTCTCAAAAAGTGGTAGAGACTCTTCTTCAAGCCAGAAGGTGCACCACCAACAGTACCTACAAAAGGATCTGGGAGAAGTTTCTCTCAGTCGCACAGCAACAAGCCTGGAACCCATCATCTCCAACAGTGTCTCAAATCCTTGAGTTTCTCCAGTTAGGCTTAGAGAAAGGCCTTGGGTCAAGTACCTTGAAAGTCCACGTATCAGCCTTATTGGCCATGACAGGAGTCAAATGGGCGCAAGAGCCTCTAGTTATTCAGTTCCAGAGGGCCTGCCTAAAGATAAGGCCCCCCAGAAAGCCTTCCTTCCCGACCTGGGATCTTTCGGTTGTACTAGAAGTTCTATCACACGAACCATTCTTTCCGTTGGAAAACATCTCCTTGTGGGACTTAACACTCAAGGTCACCTTCTTAATTGCAATAACATCGGCCAAGAGTCTCAGAGATGCAGGCTCTATTGGCGAAAGAACCATACTTTAATCGTCTACCCAGACAAAGTAGTCTTAAGACCATCTGATCGATTTATCCCGAAGATATCATCCTCCTTCCACTTCAATCAGGAGATTAACCTTCCTGCTCTTTCCACAGAACAAGGGGATCCACATCTGCTGGATGTAAGAACCAACATCTTAGCCTACCTCTCGACAACCAACAACCTTAGGAAGTCGTAAATCCTTCTGGTCATCCCACACGGCTTTAGGAGTGGGCAAGCAGCAACCTCTCGCACCATCGCAGCTTGGCTGGTGAAATCCATCAAAAAGGCTTACTCACTGAGTCAAACAAATACCTGAGGGCTTGAAGGCACATTCCACAAGGGCAATGGCGACCTCCTGGGCGGCCTACTGCAGAGTGTCCTATTTGCCGAGCAGCGACTTGGTCTTCCAGGAACACCTTTATTTCTCATTACAAGGTGGACTCTGCCAGATTGTCCACGGCAGAGTTTGGACGAGCAATTAGTCAGTCCAACACCTCTATTCCATGTAAATAAAAAATTGTCTTTATGCTCAGACTCACCCAGTTTGCGAGTTATTCACCCAAAGGTGTATGCTGCCATGATGTGATAGGAAAACGGAAAATTGTATATTCACCTTTCCGTAATTTTCCTTTCCTGTCGCATCTTCATGGCAGCATACAGATGCCCACCCGTCTGAGGTGTGGTATATATATACTGAGAATACCTGGGCGGGGGCCCTCTCTGGGCTTAATAGCTAAACGGTCCTATCAGGTTGTGGGGGTGGAGCCACAACCCAAAGGTGTATGCTGCCATGAAGATGCGACAGGAAAGGAAAATTATGGAAAGGTGAGTATACAGTTTTCCGTTATTACCACCTCCATGCTTTACTGTAGGAATGGTGTTATTTGGATGGTGAGCTGTATTGGATTTCCGCCAGACATATCATTTGGTGTTGAGGCCAAATAATTACATTTTAGTCTCATCTGACCATAACACCTTTTTTCCATTTGGGCTCAGAATCTTCAAGGTGCATTTTGGCAAAGCTCAGTTGTGACTGCATGTGGACTTTCTTGAGAAGTGGCTTTTTTCTTGCAATCCTCCCATACAAGCCACATTTGTAGAGAATTTGTGATATTGTTCACATGCGCACAATGACCACTCTTTGTCATAAATTCCTGCATCTGCTTCAGAGTTGCTGTAGGCCTCTTGGTAGTATCTCTGGCCAGTTTCCTCCTGCACGACAACCGCAGCCAAATCGCACTGTGTTTGAGGTGGCATTAATAAATAATGGCATCGCAAATGCGTCACGCGTTTTGCCGCAATTCTGGAATCACGGACAGAATTGCTAGATTCTGCCTACCATTCCAGAATGCTCAGATGTGAATGGAGCCTAATGCCGCGTACACACGATCATTTTTCCCGTCGGGAAAAATTTCATTTTTTCCTTTCGACGAGAAAAACGATCGTCTGTGGGCTTTTTGCCGTTTTTTCCCGACGGGAAAAACGGCATTAATCACGACGAGAAAAATTAGAACATGCTCTAATTTTCTCGTCGTGATTCCTGTCATTTTTTTCCGCGGCAGTTTTCCCATAGGGAGACACTGCCGCGGAGCCTACACACGGTCATTTTTCTCGCCAAGAGAAAAGATGACGGGAAAAATGGCCGTGTGTGGGGGAACAAGCCGTTCCCTCGTTTTTCCTGTCGTTATTCACGGCGGTGTTTTCACCGCCGTGAATCACGATCGTGTGTACGCGGCATAAGAGTCTGTAGGCATGAGGCCTTAGGCTGGCTATAGATCTGAGTCTCTTTCCTGCAACCACAGGTTGCAGGAAAGAAAATCGCTCAATTCCCCCATCAGCACTGACAGTGTTGATGGGGAAATCCCTTCCACGGAGATATTCTACTCTACTGGCGGAGGGGCGGGGGGAGTCACCATGGCTGGGATAACACAGTGGTTATTGCTAGCGAATATATCTGCTGACAACAAATCGCATGAAAAATCTGACAGGCTGGTTGTACCCATGTTGATTAATCGATCCACTTGGATACAATCAGCATGCCCATACATGGTTTGAATCTTGGCCAGTCCCTGCTGAAACGACTAAGATTCGAACCGTCTATGTCTGGCTAGAGTGTCTTTACTCTAGATCAGGGATACGCAATTAGCGGACCTCCAGCTGTTGCCAAACTACAAGTCCCATGAGGCATAGCGAGACTCTGACAGCAGCAAGCATGACACCCAGAGGCAGAGGCATGATGGGACTTGTAGTTTTGCAACAGCTGGAGGACCGCTAATTGCATATCCATGCTCTAGATGGAAGAACAACAAAGAAACACATGCGAACAGCATCTTTGTGAATCTGTGAAGTGGGTAGGGCTAGACTGGCAATTTAAGAGGAACTTGACTAACAAGTTAAGGCTGAACTCCAGCTAACACTTTATAAGCAGGTACAGCAACAGTTTTTACATAAATGAATAAATGCTGACCATTACACCCTGTCACAAAACTCTACTTTTTTCTGGCAATAGAAAAGCTGCTTAAAAACCTCACCTAAAGCCACATGTTGCACACGCATGAGCATTTATGGATTCCATTGGCCAGAATATTAATTTATTCTGGCCATTGGAATGAGCTCCCAAATGCAACATGTGTCTATCGTTTTGGCGCGTTTAGATGCGTTAACACATTCAATGTTTTTTCTGCTCCTCAACTCCTCTTCTGCCTGTAAACGATTCTCTCCTGATATGCCTGTAAATGCCTATGTGTACATGAACGCATAGGCTAACATAGAGGTGTGCTTACAGGCACAAGAAAAAAAAACAGCAACCGACGCAAAAAGTGTCATTTTTTAAGCCCTATGTGCATGGGTCCTTAAAAATGTCATGGTAAGCACAGAAAAAAGCCTTGATTCGTATTTAATATCTTGAATTTGTGCACATGTGTATGACTGTTAGAGGCATAGACACCATAAGTCTGGGTTCACACTATCAACTGCATATGAATCGCACAGAAACCACACCGCATTCCTGGGAAATTCACATACAATTTGGTGCGATTCAAGGCCATTCATTTTGAAACCAAAGTTGTGCATGCACCAATTTTGCAACCACACTGCAACCAGATCGTATGGTCATTTTGTACTATGTTATCCGGTGCAGGAAAAAGCACTGCATCCTGCAGTTAAAAAGAAAATGAGAAAACCTCTAATGTTGGGATTTTGGAGGCAATGCAAAAAAAGGGAGGAAAAAACCTCAATTTAAAAGTATCTAAATATTTATTTGTGCAAAGCCGCATAAAGCGGACACATATATAAAAATACAAAATTGTACAAAAAAGCACATATATACATGGATATTGTACAGTAACTGCATAAATCTAACATATTACAAATCTTTCAAGAAGCAATACAATAGCCTGGTTTGACCACTCCCGCTGGAAGCAGATCAAGAGAGGCTTATCCAACGCGTTTCAAACTGTAAATGTCCTTCATCAGGGATTTCAAATGCATTCGCTTCTAAGAGATCAAATTTCTGTTAAATACAGAAACAATAAGATACGTTTTCACTTTAATTTCAACCATTATATAAAATACAAAAACAAAGGAAGCAAACTTACACAAAAAATCATATATAAATTATTCCGTCAATGTTCCCATACATGCATCCCAGGTTCCAGAAACTCCAGGGGTGGATTCCCCGATGCCCTCAAAATGCCAGGAAAACCCTCTGTCAAAGCACATGTCCATATAAGAAGTACGGACATCTAAATAAATTGGTCCAAAATAGGTGCCTTAAACAAAAAATATATAACATACATAAGTATGGATGTAATTCTGTTGGGGAATATAATAATTGTCCCTAGAAAATATAAATATGGTACCTGTAGATGGAAAAATGGAAATCTAGGATTCAGATTCATCAGGTAAATATAACTCATGTAAAGAGACAGGACCAAAGGATGCTTGAGTCCAAAGATATATGTCCTAAAAATAATTAAAGAAATCAATAAAAATTGTATCAATCAAAAGAGAGAAGAAAAATTCTTCCCTTTTCTAAATAGAGCGTCTCCAAAAGTTTTTGAGTATTACCTGTCAAAAGGATCAAAAATCCTGATAATTATCCAAAAAAGTTTCCATGCAATAGAGGTTCATATAGAAACATCCTCTGCCTGCCAGCAGAGGGAAAGAATGACACCATATAACTCCTTTGGCGTCCTTTATATCCCTCTGCTATGTCTGATTGGTCCAGACCAGGTCACATGACGCACCTGCTCATAGAGCAGAGCCTCATGTAGCCATGGAAACGCCGCGCTTCCCACGTCAAGCCACGTCAAGCGCCGGTCACATGACGCAACCAAACCAATCAGCGGTGCGTCTGCCATCATTGCATATCAGCAGCAAAACACCAAGGGAGCGCGGCATAAACTAGCCCACGGCCGCATCACTAAACCACTATAGCGTCACCCATCATACCCCACTGTTATAGCAAGGGTATGATAAACGACCCCTCTGCTGAATCAGTCCTCATTCCGATCCGTCCCGCACCGCAGGAAGTGCAGAGACGGCCATCTTGAATGTGGGCAAAGTAAAGGGATGCCAGATGGAAAGGGTGGTTTGGATGAGAAAGATGGAACTAAATTGCCGTGGGGCAATCAGACATTAAATATTAGCACCAGTTTACCATTGTAAACTGGTGCCCAGGATATAGATCCTTATCCCAGAACAATTATATATGCTGTCCATTTTCGTATGGAAGAAGAAGTTAAAAAAATGTGCTCACGGCCGTTTCCATCTTGCTTGTGGGCATGTGAAGCCCACAGGCATTGTTTTCCGGGATGTGGTGAATGCTGAACTCCCAGCATTCACCGCTGGTTCCCGCGCATGCTCTGTAGTTTACGGCGAGTAGCGCCGTAAACTACAGGGTTGCCATCACAACGGGCGGCGGCGGCGGAAGATCCCGCTCCGTTGTGATAGCAAGCAAACTTATAAACTCGTAGCAGGGCTCCGCAATGACTCCTGGGAACAATGACACAAGCTCCCAGGAGACATTGCGGCTGAAAGGAAATGACGGAATATCCGCAAAATACCCGCCCATATCCGCAGATTACACTGACAGGAAACAGAGAGGAACAACAGGCAAACACAGGTACAGTGGGAAAAAAAAAAGTTCAGTTTTTAACAGAATACATTGCTATAATATGTTTCAGCTAATGTTGTAAAATAGGGTGGAGCTCCTTTTTTATGAGTGCTCTGGCACCCTCTGCAGATCGCAATGGCAGTGAAATTCGAATGCGGTGCTGGAAACGTGTGTAGCGGGGTGTCACTTTATGGTGTTCATAGAGACTATATATCATCAAGTGAATCCGGATCTCCCCTGGTTTCCTATTGGATAATATGCTGACTATTGCTTGACTATAAGTTGGGAAGTGCATGGTGGGATTTGTGGTACCGGGAGAGTTGGACTCCAGTGGCGTGGATACCACACAGACTACTATACCCACAGTGCAACTGAACATCCATTGTGCATTGCCCGGTGCAAGGTCTGCTGGGGATGGGTTATTTAAGGGGAGGAGGAGCAACGCACGGTCTCTTTGGACATCGCCCGCCAACAACTTGGAGCCTGTGCTGGGGCCTATCGTGTGGGTCTAGGCCGGAGAGTTTGGGCCTACGGAGCCTGGGAAAGCCTGCCTGCCAGAGAAGGAGAGAGCCTTTATCCAGAGAGCCTGCTGACATCTCGGAGCATCCAAGAGTCGAGTCACCTTTTACCTTCCCCATCGGTGGTCTGGAAGATCGGAGACTGCGGGAGATCGTGTGCTGGAGTCTAGCAGCTGGATCGGTTAAACGGATTGGTCCGGTCGGGTGAGAGAGCACTTGCTCAGGATTCATAACTGTTTGCTAGGCCCGAGACCCCTTGCATAGGGCCCGCCACCATTACAGCAGTGTGTTGCGCAGTTAGAGTTGGCGTCTTATTGCCTGTGACTTTAGGCCCTAAACTATAGTAGGATCACAGCTAACGGAGGATACCTCTTGGATTACAAATATAAAAGTGCACCAACGTTGCTAGCGAAGATCCCTTCTATCAGAGTAACTGTGTGTGTGAAATAGTCAGGCCTGACTGTAACTCACAGAGACATTGTTTGGGCGCCATACTGCCCACGAGGGGGAAGCTCGCGAGCGTAGCTCTTTTAAAGACATTTTAGAGTGTATAAGATTTGTGTATCTCAATATTGATTACATTGTGCATAACTTTGACTTTGCAGGGCCCTGCATATGTAAATGCCTATCTGTTAACCTAACCTTTTCCTATCTAGTAAAGATATTTTATGGTTAAGCAAACACGTTGTGTGGAGTATTAACTGTTCTGGAGAGAGACGGACAACACAGATACTCTAGTTCTAAACGGTGAATGTATACTTTATTGTGGTCTTCATTATTAGTAGGTTTCACAATCTCATTTGCTTAACCGCTGTGCCAGTGGAGGGTCAGAGCCAGTTTCTTGAGGGGTTGACAGCAGTAAGGTACAGGCCCAAAATAATACCAGCAGCTCTTTTAACTGGGGGTAGCGCTACACGTGCATGGATCAGTTTCATGCACTGCATTCTACTGTGCTTAGACTAAACTTTACAGGAAAAAAATGCAGTGACACTATGCTACAAATTTTCATATAGTTAGTGCTTAGAGTTTTTATTTGATGAGATTAATGTATAGTATTATTTGTTTTATTAATTTGTTACTTTTTTAGGTACTTTAATAAAATGTATTTGTTATTGTTGATGTCTCTGTTTCATTCTAGTTAGTGATTTTACTTTGTAATCTTTGTCACATTGCAACACAGTAAATATTTTTGTTATTATTCAAAGGTTGCTCAGTCATTTTAGTCCATTTGTGAAAAGTTCTCAGTAAAATTTGTCAAAATTGGAAAAACAATAGAGACACGGCTAGGTTACTGTCTTTGTTAAACACCCAAAAGTGGAACTTCCACTTATCTGACCCCCCCCCTCCAGTGCCACATTTGGCACCTTTCGGGGGGGGAGGGGGGAGCGGGTACCTGTAACAGTCCCCACTTCCGGGAGACCGGGCTGCGGCGAATTACGTCAGCAGCTCGACTCCCTTCTTTTCTGCCGGGCCAGTGAGAGAGTGCAGCGCACTTCGCACATGCACAGTAGGGACCCGGCCGGGAAGCCAAAAGGTCACACTGCCGGGTTCCTTTACCCACAATGGCGGCGGCAGCACCCGACCAGCGGATGAAAACATCAGCTGCGGTGCCGACATCACTGGACTCCAGGACAGGTAAGTGTCCTAATGTTAAAAGTCAGCAGCTACAGTATGTGTAGCTGCTGACTTTAAATTTTTAAAGGGGCGGGCGAAACTCTGCTTTAAGCTGAACTGCAGTTATGTTTTCATTAAAACCAGTAAAGCGGTAGTACACTGCAGATTAAAAAATAAAAATAAAAAATCCCATGCAAGGCAATGTCATAATGTGCTAGCACACTTTGTGAGACTTACCTTAAAACGAAGGCCTCCAGCGGCGCACTGTCACCGCTGACAGGGCTTCCGTCTTCATCCGGTTTCCCTTCTGGGTTCAAGGCCTCCAGCTACATGAGTAACAGGGGCAGCGATGACGTCACATGCACGCAGGAGCCCTCGTTTACGGCACGAGCTCTGAAGGTCTGGCACTGTATGCTGGACGGTAAGAGCGCATGCACCGGTGACGTCATCGGCTGCATGCCGTGTGAACATCTCCTAAATGGTGCAAGTTTTCCACAGTATTCTAAGGTAGTCTAAATTCACTTGCTGCGTGCTCATCTTTGGTCAGTGACTCAAAATTTTAAACTTCCAATAAAAGGACACTTACCTGTCCAGGGGTCCAACGCCAATCTCACTGGGGCTGGTTCTTTGCCAGTCTTCAGGTCCCCGGCACCGGCATGTTTACTGTGGGCAGCTGGCTGTGCTTCCTTGAGGTTTCACAACCGGCTGTCTGCCTCGCTTTCCTGTAGCTACAAGCAAAAAAAATGAATTTACTACCACTTTAAGGGTCCATTCACACTATTGTGGTGCAGTAACATGCATTATGCCGTATGTTAACATGCATTGCGTTAAAGCAACCCATTCATTTGAATAGACCTCCTAACGTATCAAAAAAGATGCATGTAGCATTTTTGGCAGCGAACTACACCACAAAGCATGTTAGTCAGCAAATTGCATTAAGGTGCCATTTAGAATGAATGGCATTGCATTGCATAATAGAGTAAAGCCCTGTACACACGATCGGATTTCCTATGGTTTTTTAACCAATGGATTTTTCCATCGGAAAACCGATGAAGCTGACTTTCATCAGTCTTGCCTAAACACCATCAGTCAAAAATCCGACCTTTCCAAATGCGGTGACGTAAAACACTCCGATGAGCCGAGAAAAATGAAGTTCAATGCTTCTGAGCATGCGTCGACTTGATTCTGAGCATGCGTGGGTTTTTTATCCAATGGAGTTCCCCACAGACGATAGTAATTTGCTATCGGTGTTTTAACCATCGGATAAATTTAAAACATGTTCTATTTTAAACACCGATGGAAAAAAGACCAATGGGGCCCATACACGATCGGTTTGTCCGATGAAAAAAGTCCATCGGACTGTTTTCATCGGAAAAACCGATTGTGTGTACAGGGCTTTAGGCTGGGTTCACATATGTGCGTCTGTGGGTTCATGCCTGGGGTCCTGTACGTGTCCGTTCACCGGTTCAGGTGCGATTTGGGTCAGAATTTTTGCCTGAATTTGCACCTAAACTGGACCAAAACACGCACCAGACCCTTTTTCAATCCGGACCACGGCCACTCCGGACATGTGTGAGCCGTCTCCATTGAGAACCGGTCACACATGCCTGTCATGCAATTTGGATGCGGGGACACCAGCATCCAATTTGCATATTTGTGAACCCAGCCTAAATGGGCCCTTAATTTACTTTTAACCCCTTCCTACCGGGTCATAGTCATATGACGCCGGCAGGAACCCTCCCTCCCTCCGGGCGGGCGTCATATGACGTTCTTTATTCCCGGCCGTCTATGGGGCGCGCTGCCGGCGGCAAGCGCGCGTACCCGCGGCAACGCTCGTGACTCGGTGCGCGTGCACGGCGGCCGCAATGTCCGCCGGGCACCCGCGATTGCCCGCGATCATGGCAGGAGTGTGGATCTGTGTGTGTAAACACACAGATCCACCTCCTGTCAGAGGTGAGGAGACCGATGTGTGTTCCCAGTACAGAGGAACACAGATCGGTCTCCTCACCTTGTGAGTCCCCTCCCCCTACAGTTAGAATCACTCAATAGGGAACATATTAACCCCTTGATCGCCCCCTAGTGTTAACCCCTTCCCTGCCAGTCACATTTACACAGTAATCAGTGCAGTTTTATAGCACTAATCGCTGTATAAATGTGAATGGTCCCAAAAACGTGTCAAAAGTGTCCGATGTGTCCGCCGCAATGTCACGGTCACAATAAAAATCGCAGATCGCCGCCATTACTAGTAAAAAAAATTAAAAAAATAAAAATGCCATAAATCTATCCCCTATTATGTAGACGCTATAACTTTTGCGCAAACCAATCAATATACGCTTATTGCAAAAAAATTTTACCAAAAATATGTAGAAGAATACATATCGGTCTAAACTTAGGAAAAAAATTGTTTTAAAAAAAAAAATTGTGAGATTTATTAAATCAAAAAGTAAAAAATATTGTGTTTTTTTCAAATATGTCGCACTTCTTTTGTTTATAGCGCAAAAATAAAAAACGCAGAGGTGATCAAATACCACCAAAAGAAAGCTCTATTTGTGGGGAAAAAAGGACGTCAATTTTGGTTAGGTTCAACGTCGCACAACCGCGCAATTGTCAGTTAAAGCGACGCAGTGCTGCATCGCAAAAAGTGCTCAGGTCAGGAAGGGGGTAAATTCTTCCGGGGCTGAAGCGGTTAATTAAAGCAGTAGTAGAAACAAGTCAGGCTGTACTAACAGGTAGAGTGTAGAGTGAGCAGACAGATTGTCTCATCATAATGCTCCTGCTCATTCACTGTCTATTCAGTAGGCTTGGTGGTAGCTTGACCAATGCTTTCTGACCTAAGCCTCGTATACACAGTACGATTGTTGGCCAACTGAGCGTCTGATTTTTGTCAAAAGGGCGTGTGCCAGGATCTTGTCTTGCATACTAATGTTACACAATTGTCGTGCCCAGTGGCGTCACTAGGGTTGGTGTCACCTGGTGCGGTAAAATTTGGTGTCACCCCCCCCCCAGTTCATTGAGCCACCCGGGGCACTGAGCATTCTAGCACATCAGCACAGCTCTCCCCCGTGTAATCCCCCTAATGGAACCCCCGTGTAATCCCCCTAATGGAACCCCTGTGTAATCCCCCTAATGGAACCCCTGTGTAATCCCCCTAATGGAACCCCTGTGTAATCCCCCTAATGGAACCCCTGTGTAATCCCCCTAATGGAACCCCTGTGTAATCCCCCTAATGGAACCCCCGTGTAATCCCCCTAATGGAACCCCCGTGTAATCCCCCTAATGGAACCCCCGTGTAATCCCCCTAATGGAACCCCTGTGTAATCCCCCTAATGGAACCCCCGTGTAATCCCCCTAATGGAACCCCCGTGTAATCCCCCTAATGGAACCCCTGTGTAATCCCCCTAATGGAACCCCCCCTGTAATCCCCCTAATGTCACATCCCCCCTGTACAACCTCCCTAATGTAAGCCCCCTGCAATCCCCTAATTTAACCCCCCCAATGCAATCCCCTTAATGTAACCCCCCTGTTCATTCCCCCTAATGTAACCCCCTGTATTCCCCCTAATGTAACCCCCCTGTGCAATCCCCCTAATGTAACCCCCCTGTGCAATCCCCTAATGTAACCCCCCGTGCAATCCCCTAATGTAACCCCCCCGTGCAATCCCCTAATGTAACCCCCCTGTGCAATCCCCTAATGTAACCCCCCGTGCAATCCCCTAATGTAACCCCCCGTGCAATCCCCTAATGTAACCCCCTGTATTCCCACTAATGTAACCCCCCCGTGCAATCCCCCTAATGTAACCCCCCTGTGCAATCCCCTTAATGTAACCCCCCTGTATTCCCCCTAATGTAACCCCCCTGTAATCCCCCTAATGTAACCCCCCTGTAATCCCCCTAATGTAACCCCCCTGTATTCCCCCTAATGTAACCCCCCCCTGTGCAATTGCTCCTAATTTAACCCCCCCTGCAATCTCCCTAATGTAATCCCCCCTGTGCAATTCCTCCTAATGTAACCCCCCCTGTATTCCTCCTAATGTAACCCCCCCTGCAATCTCCCTAATGTAATCCCCCCCCCCACCTGCAATCTCCCTAATGTAACCCCCCCCCCCCCCCCTATATCTCCTCTCTCCCTACAGTCACAGACCTCAGATCAGCGCGCTCTGTCCACATGGACGTTCCTCCTCCTGTTGTGAATATACTGTCAGTGTGGAGGAGGAGGAGACTAGGCTCCATCGGTCTGAGGAATGTATTTGTTGTGAGCCGACACCTCTCCCCACCTGCCTGAGCGTCAATAGGCGGATTGCAGTGCCGGGCGCTGTGCACTGGACTATGGCACTGTCTGCCTCACAACACAATTCCTCCTCCCTCCCCGAACATTGCGGGGAGCGAAGGAGATTCTGGAGTGCGCAGGGGAAGGAGGAAAAGGAGAGAGCCGCGGTGCCTCTCTCAATCCAGCGCCGTGATGGTGTCACCCCTCTGGCGGGTGTCACCCGGGTGCGACCCGCACCCCCCGCACCTGCCTTGCAACGCCAGTGGTCGTGCCACATACACGAACATAGTAACCTACTACAAGGAATTTCAGCTCTTGAGTGCCACCCTTCTGCTAATATCATGTTTGGTGAGCATTGATTCCGAGCATACGCGTTTGTACTTTTGACTTTTGTGTGATGGATTTGTGTACTGACCATACAAAAATCTGATGTCAAACCGTTGTCTGCCGAAAATTTACTAGCCTGTTATCCAACACGTTGGCGGAAAATTGGACAACAATTGTCAAAAGGAGCGTACTAACGGTCAGATTTTAGGACAACAGTCTACTTTTACTTTTGTCAACAGACAATGCCCTGCCAACAATCGTATCGCGTGTACGAGGCTTAAGGCCCCTTTCACACGGGCTTTCCGATCAGGTCCGCCTGTCAGTTTTTCAGGGGAACCTGATCTGACCCTCCATTCATTCCTATGGAGCGGCGGATGTCAGGGGGACATGTCCACTGGCACACGCTGCTATCCAATCCGATTCTGTCTGCAAAATACAAATGGATGGTGACCCTATTTTCCATCCGTCTGGGGAATCGGATCAGATGGGGTTGGATAAAAATGGATAGGAGGTCCATTTTTATCCGATTTCCCCATAGAGGAGAGCTGGACTCTGACAGGCCCGTCTCTGCACAGTGAGAGGAGTCGGACCTGTCATTCGCCTGCTCAGCGAGGATCAGCGGATCGATCCCTGAGCAAAGCGGAGTCCGTCGGGCGGACCACCCGTGTGAAAGGACCCTAAGCTGTACTGCTGTCATGTAAGTCAGTGATCTGGCTGTGCTGCCTGACCTGGGTGCCTGGATCACAAAACTCTCTGCTGAGAATTACAAATCCTTTGGCACTTAATGCCAGTTTATATTTCAACTGTGTGTGTACCTGCTTGCCTGAAATCTAGCTTTTCTGAATTTCTTTTTGTTCCCACAGGACGTGAAGAGAAAACTAAGCGGCGATCAGAGGTAAGAAAAAATGCCACGGAAATTTCTGTCAATACGTGGGGGGGGGTCAGTCTACACAGGATAAAGTCAGCTGCCACCGAAGAGACTGTGGGGGATTTACTAAAGGCAAATAGACTGTGCACTTTGCATGCGCAGTTGCACTCATATTTCCTAGAGCTTAGTGAATGCGGTAAAGCTCTGCTGATTTCCATCATCCAATCAGGTACAAGCAAAACAATATTTTATTTTACTTTTCCTTGCACCTGATTGGGTAGACTTTACAAAGTGAAGCTTAACCACATTACATTTACTAAGGAAAATTAGTGGAACTGCACTTGCAAAGTGCAGTCTATTTGCCTTTAGTAAATCAACCCCTGTATGTGAAGGAAGGACTCCTATATCAATGTGGAACTGGAAAACCGTGGTGTATTTTGTGGCTTTTTGTAGGTGTTGCCATTTCTGTTGCCATCTTCTCTCTGGATATTCATGGGCCCATGACAAGGAGCATCTATAGGAAGTGCAGGCTGTAAACTGGGTGCTTTCTACACTTGACTAAACTATGCAGTAATACAGCTTACGTCACAAAAAAGTGCAACGTGCACAAGTGTGCAATCTAGTGTTTTTTTTCTAACAAAATAGTTTGTTGTCAGGCCCACTATGGGGGAGATTTACTAAAACTGGTGCACACAGAATCTGGTGCAGCTGTGCATAGTAACCAATCACCTTACGCTTGTTCAATTCGGCTTTGATAACAAGGCTCCATTAACACTAGTGCGATTTGCCAACTTTGGACACATAAAGACGCATGACAAGTTGTGGCCCATTGATTTCAATAGCACCTGTTCCAATCTATGTGACTTAGCCCAGGTTCACACTAGCGCGATCTTAGACATTGCATGTGATTCCCACCCGCACT
Organism: Rana muscosa; assembly: GCA_029206835.1. Classification (NCBI taxonomy): domain Eukaryota; kingdom Metazoa; phylum Chordata; class Amphibia; order Anura; family Ranidae; genus Rana; species Rana muscosa. Next base: position 234,175,812 of record CM055118.1, read on the forward strand.
GCAGGTGCCGATCGCATGCGCTGTCTGTCAGATGCGAATTCAGCCATACAGTTGTATGGCTGAACTCGCATTAAATTTGCAGGAAAAAAAGTGCAGGGACTTTTTTTCCCCCGCACTGAAATTGGATCGCATGGGTGTTCTCACTTATGCGATCCGATTCCTTTGCGAGTTGACAGTTCGCACTGCGATCTGTGAACTGATCTGGGGGTGTCATTAGCAATGTAATGACACCTGCAGCGGTTTGCAGAAGGCAGTGTGAACTGCCTGCGGGAGAGGAGCCATACGGGAACCGGCGCTTTAAACGGGCTGGTTCCCGCATCGCACTAGTCTGAACCTAGGCTTAAAGTCACAGCGACTTTGAAGAGGTTCCTGCACCACTTTAATTCAACTTTCTTGCAGCATGAGTTGAAAAGAGTGTAAAGTCGCATGCAGTCAAAATTGTGTAACTTTGAAGTCCCACTGGTGTGAATGAAGCCTAAAACCTAGAAGCTGATTGGTTACTATGCATGCCTGCACTAGATTCTGTGTGAACCAGTTTAAGTAAATCTCCCCCCCCCCCCCCCCCCGTGTGTCACATGAAGCGCCCTTTCACACCGGCAGTTTGTGTTCCAATCAGCAGGGGATCCGCTCACAGATCTCCTGCTGATTGGAGCAGAGCAGGGGGATGACAGGTTTGTGTCTGCCCAGTTTATGCAGCCCGGACATGGACAGACGCCGCTCTACTGTATGGGCAGCTGGAAGTAAACAGACCCCGCTTTCTGTTTACACTTGACTACCTCCAACCCCTTCCACCCAAACTGAAGAGGATGCAGTCCCCCATTTTATTTAGTGGGCCTGATCAAATACGGAGGTTGGTGGGTGTAAACTTACACAAGTCCGTTTACACCTGCTGGGCCATAGGAATGTATGAACCATCTGATCAGGTCCACCTGAAAAACTGACAAGCGGACCTGATCGGATCGCCCGTGTGAAAGGACCCTTATATAGGTACTGAAATACTTTTTAAGACAGCAAGATTTGTTTTCCAACCACTGTATCCCAACGTGGCTGTGTAAATAGAACCTAATGAAATGTCACTTGTAAAGTACACAGTTCTAACAAAAATAGAAGTGTAATGCGACAGGTTCAGCACTGTATCCTCCCAGCGCACAACTGCAGCTGTGCGTTCAGTGCAGCCAGGGGGGCAGATTCCGCCCAGTCCCATTCTGTGTGTTGGGCACAAGCCCAGAACTAGACTTTAAGGGCTCATGCACACTGCTCTTGTGCACCTTTTTATTGAGCTTCTTCAAGCTTCTTTGAGCTTTTTTTGAGCACAAGCGTTTTTTTTTTTCACAAACCCTCTTAGATAGTATTTTCTTAACCACTGTATTAACAAAGCAAAAAGCTGGAACAAACATTTTTAAGCTACTTTCACACTGGGGCGGTGGCGGCGTCGGCGGTAAAGCACCGCTATTTTTAGCGGCGCTTTACCTTAGTTTTTGCAGCGCTATTCGGCCACTAGCGGGGCGCTTTTAACCCCCGTTTGCAGCCGAAAAAGGGTTAAAACCGCCCGCAAAGCGCCGCTGCCCATTGATTTCAATGGGCAGCGGCGCTTTAGAAGCACTGTATATACCGCTCCTTCAGCGCCTCAAAGATGCAGCTGGCAGTACTTTTTTTTACCGCCCTGCCAGCGCACCGCTCCAGTGTGAAAGCCCTCGGGCTTTCACATTGGAGTGAAAGAAGAGGCTCTTTCAGGGCACTTTGCAGGCACTATTTTTAGCGCTATAGCGCCTACAAAGCGCTTCAGTGTGAAAGTAGCCTTAGAGATAAGAGTAGTAGCAATGTGAGGGAGTGATGATCACACTGCCAGACCCCCTTTGGACTTTGGACACAAAGTCGCATGACAAGTCTTAGCTCATGTAATTCGGTGGAAGCCGTTCAAATCTATGCATCTTGTTGTTACTATTATTAACATTGTTATTGTTGCTATAATTTATTGTAACTATTATTGTTATTTATTGTTACTATTATTATTTTTAATAGTAATCATAATAATAATAGTAACAATAATAATATTAGTAACAATGAGGTTCCGTTCACACTTGTGCAACTGGTCAACTTTGGAAACATAAGGATGCATGACAATTCACAGCCCTTGTATTTTAATGGAAGCCATTCCAATCTATGCGAATAAAAAAAAAACTGATGCGACTTTCATTCAACTTGAGTGCCATAGACGGAAATGTAAACTCTCAAAAGTTGCATGAAAGTCACATCTTAATGTTACCAATGTGACAGTTGTGTAACAGTCAAAAAAAAAGTGTAGGGGGGTGGCGGCGGGTGGATTGTTTGGTGCCCCCCCAAAAAAATATACCACCAGCCGCCACTGCACAGAATATGAATTTTATGTATAGGTAACTAACTGTGGGACTGGCCTGTAGATACCGCATGAAACCTTCTGGTTTTACTACCATTGATCTGTTTTCTATTACAGAATATGGGACTGGAGAGTAAACCTTGGTATGGAGGAGAGATGGAGCGCAGAGAGGCAGAGTGGGCGCTCCGTAGAATCAATAAGGTACAAATACATCTAGTACAAATTTAAATGCAGCTTGTAGGTTCTCGTACATAAAACTCCAATTTATATAAACTATACTTTAGTGTACTTAAGAAGCTGAAAAGAAAATTTCAACTATTATAACTGTTTTATTACATGTGTAGGACGGATGTTTTCTGGTGCGTCACAGCACAGCACAAAATCAGTTGCACTCATATACCCTGGCAGTGCTTTACCATGACCACATTTACAACATCCCTATTAGAACAGCAGGGACTCTTGGGTTCTCTTTGGGAAAAGAGGGCAAAAGGCATGAAGAGGTGAGTGATTACAATGTTTTTTTACCATTGTCACATGTTAATTCTAGGTACATCCCTGCCATGCTTGATAGTGAACTGTGATATGATGTGAAAACAGCAGATTGGGTAGTGCAGATTGATAGCTGTCATTGTAGCTCCAAACTTCACAAAGAGTTGTTATAGAATTGAAGCATTGTGTTTTGTAAATTGAGCTCGAATTTCTGTTGTACAGCTCATTTGCAGAAGATTGATAATGTTTTTGAGAAGCAATAAAATGAAATGTAATGAAAATTGAGGGGGCAAGTCCCTTGTGCTAATACTTTTATTGGATGTGTGGAAATGTACCCTGGGGGGCTGGACTGCTAAACGGGGCATTGAAGTCATTCCTCTGTCTTTAAAGTGTATGTTAACCCTAACAATTAAAGTGGAACTAAACTGCATCTGAGCACCAAAAATACAATTTCATTCATTTTTTATATTTGAAGCAAACTCGCCCACCCATCAATGTCTCTATGCTCTATTTTGTTGAGAAATCACTTTGATAAACACTCCCCTAGCATTTCTAACCATGGCCATCTTGAGTAAGGGCAGATGATTCATGTAGCATTTATTTCCTGGAATCCATCTGCCCTTAGCTCAGGCATTTAGGCAGAAGGGTGTGCTTAGTTGAGAAAGCTCCTCTTCCTCCCCCCCTCCAGATGAAAGAAAATATGCCCATAAAAACTCCTTGAATGCATAACATAATTGAATCATTTTGGCCTAGACTAGAAACCAGAAAGCAACTGAAGAAATTTAATATAGATTAAGAGATTTAAACAAGTAACTTAAGGCTCTATGTACACAGAAGCTGATAAACTGCAGTTAATGGGCGTTTTGGCGTTTTTTTTAAAAGCCCATTAACTGCACTCTATGTTAGCCTATGTGTTCATGTACACATAACGTTTTTTAGCTTTAATGAGCAGTGGAGTTAATGGGCTTTTTTCTGAACGCAGGAAATTTGCGTTCAAAGTGCCGTTTTTCGGCAGAAAAAAACGCAAAAAAACGCAAAACGCCGAAAAACGCTCAAACGCTCAAAAACGCTCAAAAACGCTGGCCGCGAGCGTTTTTTGGTCCATTGAAAAAAATTTTTTTTTTTTTTTTTTTTTTAAAGCTAAAAAAAGCTACACTGAAAAACGCTAATAAAAGCTAGTAAAAAAACGCTGATAAAAGCTAGCTTTTTCTGCTGCTTTAAAAACGGCCGTTTTTGAGCTTCTGTGTACATGGAGCCTTAGTATACCCTCTATCTATTTACAAATGCTAGCCACATTAGGAATAACAAAAGTTAAACTGATACTAAAGTCTATTTATTTATTTTTGTTAAAAATAACATACCTGCTCTGTGCAGTGGTTTTGAACAGAGCAGCCCAGATCCTCCTCTTCTCGGGTCCCTCATCGGTGCTCCTTGCCCCTCCCTCCTGTTGAGTGCCCCCACAACAAGCAGCTTGCTTTGGGGTCACCCGAGCCGAGCCACAGCCCCCTGAGTCCATTCAGACACGGAGCCCCAGCCCACCCCCTTTCTCTCCTCATTGGCTGGCTGATTTTGATTGACAGCAGCAGGAGCCAATGGCAAGAGAGTTTGGTTCCCCTTTAAGTACCCTTATTTGTTCCCTTTTGAACTGTTAAATATATGTAGCGGCCTCCTCACTCCCCTCTTTGCATCAGCTTGTCTTTCTCTTGTCTAGGGGTACCTTAGAGGGGAGAGAGCGGGGTCACCACGCCAAGCCTCCACCACATGTGTCCGTGCGGTGTGAGCAAAGTTCCTTCTCTACCTTCGGGTCAGTGTTGTGCACCTGAAGTTACCTTGAACAATGTCCACCAGAAAAGAGCCCCACACCATTAAAGTCTAACACTCCTTTATTCTTCTCGAGTGAACAGCACAATCAGTTAGACTCCCTTAAAGAACAGAACAAACAAGGAGGTGAGGATGCGAGTAGGCCCAGACACAAAGACACAATGAACTCTCCACTTTCCTCCATGAAAGTGGGCTGAGGTCTCCTAGCGAGGGGGGATTTTCTTTCCAGGCGGTCTCCAATGGGAGGCTCACCTGTCACTGGCAATCTGCTGCACCCGGTCTTCAAGTGAGTAGCTCCCCCTGGTCCATTACGCCTTCCGGATTCGGGTACCCAATCCCTGGGTTCCCTAGGACCTCCTTCCCTCGCGGAACTCAGTGGTGGGCACTGAGCTCCAGACCTCTATCCAAGTACCTCACCCCAGGCTAAGGGTGCCTGGGATGGAACATGACCTCCGGAGGTCCTCTAGGCCTAGGCCACCTAGAGGACCGACACGAACGACCGCCCTCAGGCTGAAGGTGCCTGGGACTCGACCCCGTGACAAAGATGGCCGGCCCTTTATACCCTCTCCCAGCAAGCATGGCGGGTTCCCCGCCCCACCATACCGCTGCCCAGGGAGGACAAAAAGGAGGCACAGCACACAGCGATGGTTCAACCCCAGCCCAGGGCGATAGCGCCACCCGCTGGACCGCAAGGAACTGCACATCACTGGTGTCTCTGCCAGTTTGAATTACACCCGGGAAAGTACATACCCGCTACATAGACAAGCATTGAAATCATTTAGTTATATGTATTTGTTCAATAAGTAGAAGAAAAATCATGTGAGTTGATAATTTCCTGTGCTCTCTGCCTCTGCGCTTATGTGTTGATCATCAGCACACCCTGTGATTTCCAGCATTAGGAACCTGCAGCTTCCTGCTTTTAGAATGATGTGTGAATAGCTGTGGCTGCTCAGCCCATACAATGCAGTGACAGGCCAACAGCAGTTATAGCTATTCATGACTGTTTGCCAGGCCAACGAACACCTACTGTGATCAAATTATGTTATAGATGTGCAATGGAACCTTATGACAGTCATGTGCCAGAGCACCATCCATATGGCCCCTTTCACCCCTTAAAGTGAACCGCCCCTACAGATTCACCTCTTAAAGTGATCCTTGCTAACCACCTTATCTCTTAAAGCGGAGGTTCCGCGGCAAAACTTTTTTTTTTTTTTTTTTTCCTGCATTTAATGGGGTTTCCCAATAATATAGTACACTTACTTGTTTCGTTTTTGCTAGGCTCCGCTGTCCGTTTTCCTCGTAAAGAAGGAGTTATAAAATACGTTCCTCTTTGTTTCCATTTTGCTTGTGGGCATTGTGAAGCCCACAAGCAATCATTTCCTGGAGTAGCGCCGTAAACTCAAAGGTTGCCATCACAACGGGGCCGCGTCATTGAAAGTTCACGCCCCGTTGTGATGAAATGCACAATCTAAATAGAGACGCCCTTGTCACGTGACTGGCGTCATGCGTCACGTCGTATGTGAAATCTCTCGAGATTTCGCAGCACTGCATACCAAGTCCCTGCAGCCAAGTCCCACATTGCATTGCGGCGCCGGAGAAACGCCTACTCCCGCGGGAGGGAATCCCGGAAGTCGCTTTATGAAGAGGCAAATACAAGGTATTTATATATGGGGGAAAAAAAAATGTTTTGTCCTTTGATGATATACATATTACAGCGGTTGTGTTACAGTATAGTTGTGAATTTGGGTGAACCTCCGCTTTAACATGAACTGTGTCAACAACCTCATCACTTAAAGTGACCTTTACCAACAACTTTGCCTCTTAAAGGGAACTATCCTGTTCATTCCACATCTTAAAGGGACAGCATCTTACGTTGCACGCCAACGTAAGGTCCCCAACTGAGCCAGCAGAAGAACCAATTTTCATACTGCTTTATAATCAAGGTTTATCCAGCAAGCACTACTGGTTCGCAGGCGGTCTTACCAACTTATCGGCCTTAAACCTAGACTCTCCTGACTAAGAGCCTGCAAGTGAGCCAGCCATTTTGTTTCCTTGTTTATACAAACACGTCTCACTTGGGGAGTGATCTCCTAGACGGAGGGCTATTGCTTACGCCCTTAGTCCTGTAGGACATCGGTGGCCATGTTTTAAAGGGTGTTTGACTGTACTGTATTGTTACTGTTGCATTGTTTAACTTTTTATTGCTACCAATACAACCTCGTAATTTTTTAAAACAGCTGGTGTGTATCTTGTGTGATTGCCGATAGACCCCCCTGGCCAAGGTATTTTTGTGGTGTCAGCAGGAATGGGGCACCGATTAGAGCCAAGGAAAGAGCAAAGAACCCATATCTACCAGTCGCTCCATTGGGGGTAGCGCTACAAGTGTATCACTTTAACGTCAAAACTTTCTGCATTCATTAATGGCTAACAGAGTACAAGACTCTGCTAAATACATTTATGTTCTATTACGTAGAAGTGTGTCCTAGTTAGTGTATATCTGCAGACATGTAAGAAGACAGAAGTCACATAGGATATTTCATAGGGTGCCATGTAACCTAACAGTACAAACTGTTAGGTGCCATGTAACCTAAGGCTAAGGTTGTTTGTGCACCACGTCTATGTCATAAGCAGGTCATCTCTTTAATGTTTGTTTTGCCTGTGAGTAGGTACACGATGTTCCAGCCAGGAAATATAGAAACATGGCAAGATTTTACCTGTGTTCTTCCCGTGAATGACTGCTCCACCAATCCACAGTTGTGCAATCACGATTTACATAAAAGATGAAACAAATGTAATGCTTTTGGAAATAACCTTGTAACAACCTATTTCTTTGGCTCCACCCAATAAAAGTAAGGTTTCCGAGAACTCTGACCTAAGGGCTTTTCACTTAGCTGCACAGCTAACCTATGTTACGAGGACAAATAGACTAGTATCAGCATGTTTAGGAACCTGACTACATAACATATCTTACATCACGTTTGGATTATTTAACACAACACAACAGTTACCTAACTCCAATACATGAGTCTACCTGAAGCAGAGGGTTCCCAGTCAATTACAGCATAAGGTATACTCATTTATTTATCTAGGTGTGAGAAGTAGAGAGGAGAAGTAGAGAGGAGTTGAGAGAAGGATGCTGCTTCCATCCTTTGGGACTCAATGTTCTGTACACGTTACAGATTTCTATCTTTAGTATGATGGAGGTATGACAATACTCTGGGTCATAAAATAGGTTGAACAGCATAGGCGTGCGCACAGGGTGTGCCAGGTGTGCCTGGGCACACCTTAATCACCCTGTGCTGGTCAGATTCCCCCTGCTGCTTGGCTGCAGAGAAAGAGACTGGGGAATATCTGTCCTCAGTCAATTTCTTTGTCTCAAAGTGAGACATCATGGGTCTGTTTAGACCCCTGATATTTCACCAAAGCCCCCCCAATGCCCTTCTTACATCGTCCACTGCTCTGCTAACACCAACCTCTACCCTACTGACATCGTCCACTGCTCTACCAACATTGTTCATTGCCCTACTGCTATATATATATACACGCATGTGTGTTTGAGCTTTGGGGTGCACACCCTAATTCAATAGGCTGCGCACACCTATGTTGAACAGTAAAGGTATTTTGGGGCAGAACTTTCAGAAATTGGATTTCTTGAAGAGGAAAAACTATTTCATAATGTTGTATCTCCAGAAAGAAAGATAACAGAGTTCAAAAGCTTTTTGTTTTATTCTTGGCATTTTCTGTTTTCCTGTGCCTCGAGATTGATGATTATGTGGGGTGATGATGTGTACTTATAATGTAGAGTTTCTTCTAGCTATGCGAGTAGGGTCATCCAATTCACTGACTCACTATGTGGCTACTATAATGTCTCAACAATCATTAAAGCAAACCAGAAACATCACAAACTTACCTTACCCAGCACCATCATCACATACTGTACAGGGCCTTTCCTCAGCGTAAGCACACCCTATACTCAAAAAAACCAAATGCTCTGAAATACACTTCCTTTTTGGGTAGAGGAGTTATAAGTCTGGCCCTGATCTTTCCATCTTTAAAGCTGGCCATACACTGATTGAAATTTGTCTGGTTCAGCAGGGACTGAAAGGATTTCGATCATTGTGTGGCCATCCCCACTCGTCGTTTGATCGACTTTTGTTAGAGAGATATGTTTGGGAAAAAAATTCCCGATCAGCCAATTGATAAATTTTTTCTGCCAGTGCCAGTGGGAATTCCTCAATCCACCTTGTTTGTGTGGAAGTAGGAATCTGTTCATTTTTTATTTTGGTCAGGCCACTGGCTAAATGAAAATAAACTGTCTATGGCCAGCCTAAAGCCCTGTACACACAAGCCGGACGACGTCGGCCGGTTCAATAAAAAATGGCCAACATTCGGCCCGTGTGTATGGCAGCTGGTCTGACAGAAGCTGCCAGTTTGGCCAGCTTCTGTCGGATGAGCATGCTGGAAAACCAGCAGCTGACCGACTCCCAAGCAACTCTCTCAGCCAATGGCTGAGAGTGCTGGTCAGAGTGTTCTCGGGAGGGGGGCTGTGCCCCTGTCAAAACACAACAGCTCAGCCAGGGAAATTGCTATACTAAAGTCAGATCGTTAGTGCAGCGGCTCCAACCGGAGCTGATGTTTTTTTTTTGTTCAACCCGCTGGGTTGAAGGGAAAAAAATATGGTGTATACCAGGCTTAATACTCACTATTGGTTGAAGATCCTCCATTTGAACAGCAGCCAGTATTATAAGCAATGTGATAAGGGAGTAGTGTAATTGGTCAGATAGTAGTCTGGTAGCTGCATTCTGTGCATTCATTGTAACCTTCTGGAAGACAATAGTGCTGGGTCTGTGATGGCCAAGTTAATTGGATACAAGATAAAGGAATGAAGCCTCGTACACAAGGCCGGGAATCCCAGGAAAAAAAACGTCAGTTTTCGTGACGGGATTTCTGGCAAGCTTTCCTTGCTCGCCGAGTGTACACACGGCCATTCAAAAGAACCGCCGTTCTTTTGAATGGAAAGAACACGGTGACGTCGTCGACTACGACGAGCATGCGTTTGTCACATTCGATGCCGTCGCCGCCATCTTGCTACACTCTACACTACCCTTGTAAGCTACCGCGCATGTGTCGAAGTCTCATCGAGCATGCGCGGGCTTACCTGGGACATACACACTTACGGTTTTCTCGGCAGGAAACACTCTGCCGAGAATCCTGACGAGAAAATAGAGAGCAGGTTCTCTATTTTTCTCGTCGATATTCCCGGCAGTTTTCTCGCTGAGAAACCATACACACAGCCGGTTTTCTCGGCAAAAAGCTCTCCCAGCAGCTTTCTTGCAGAGAAAACCGGCCGTGTGTACGAGGCTTGACTGGCAAATCCTCAAAGGGGCCAGGCCAGGTTCCTTATTTTTCAGTCCTCTTGAATTGCAAGAAAGATTGATCTGGTGTATGAAACACAAATTGCGATCTAATGTAACAATCAGCTATGCACATGGTCAGTGTGTAGATTTTTCTGTTGGCTGTTCCCTCTAGCTGCCATTTTCTTATCAGCGTTCATCCTCCTAACACAAATATTTCAGTGTAGTTTATTGTAGCCAATTGAAGCACATCTATTCTTGCAGCTAGTACATGGAATTAAACACTGATATTTTGTTTTCAACACATGGCTCAAAGGGCAAGAAAGCTGGTTGTGGTTTCCATAGCAGTCGTTTTACAGATTAAAGAACAAATAATTAAAATTTCTTGCCTCTCAATTTATTCTCTGATCTACAATGTCTCCCATGACAAAGGAGTCAGATGCCCCCTTTATCTTCTAATGTGTTGATGTGTTTTTTCCTCCACTAACCCTCATGTCTTTGTGTTTTCCTCAGGTGTTTCCCAGTATTGTCCACCTGATTGAGCATTATCAGCATGAACAACTCTACTTGGTGAACCGTCAGACTTCAGAAAGAGAGTCCACTGCCTTGCTGTACCCTGCTCTCCTATGAGACGTCTCTGCACCTGTGTCTGTTCTGGTGTTACAGCTGGATTCCTCCATAAATTACTCGTAGATCACTATTACCACAGCAGTTAGTGTTCACCATTCTACAACTAGTGTATAACCCCCACCAATGATATTAAGGTTTCTATAGCCAGAAAGTCTAATGCCGTGTACACACGATCGAGTTTCACGGCGGTGAAAACACCGCCGTGAAACACCACGGGAAAAACGAGGACCGGCTTGGTCCCCTACACACGGCCGGTTTTCACGACAGGTTTTCTCTTGGTCGAGAAAACCGGCTGTGTGTAGGCTCCCTAGCAGTGTTTCCCTATGGGAAAACGTTTGCGGAAAAAATGCAGCGATTCGCGACGAGAAAAATTAGAGCATGTTCTAATTTTTTTCGTCGTGATTCTTGTCGTTTTTCTCATCGGGAAAAATGCTGGAAAGCCTACACACGGCTGTTTTTCTCGTCCAAGAGAAAAAATTTAATTTTTTCCGACGAGAAAAGTGATCGTGTGTACGCGGCATAAGCCTTCTACTTATTTCCTGCCATGGCTTAATCCAGCTTGTACACAATCCGACACTTTTTCTGATTATCCCACTTACTTTCATTTTTCAGTATCAGTGTAAAAATTGTTTGTTCTTTCCAGAGAGACACATAAAGATTGACTTCTCACTCTATAAATGCTAGTTTGCCTGGCTGTCATGCCAATCACTATGCAGATAAGGGCCTTTGACTTTTCTGATATGCATACTTCCTCCTGGTCAGTGACTTATAAGAGTTAGTGACTCATAAGAGTATAGTGGGTTGCTATAACAGCAAGGCAATAAGCATTTTCAGGAATAGGTCAGCAATGGCACCTTCCATATTTTTAGCAAAGGTTTATTTTTAAGCTAAACTATTCTAGACAGATATAAGAGACACAAGTGAATGCAAGACTGTATTAATTAATAGATCATTAAAGAAAATCTATGGCCACAGCATACTTTTTCATTATACAACATCAGCTTTGTAATAATACAAACAGTTATTTTTTACTATTCAACATAAACTTACTTGAAAAATCTCCCTTTATGTTGTGAATTCTGCCTGTCTGCTGACCACCTCTTTTCACAACTTCATGGGTTCCCTGCATGCTTTGCAGCTTCTCCTCTGCTGTTGACTTTCAATTTCTAAGGACTACATATCCCATGGTACCTTGCTACCCACAAGCAGTGATTCCTGCACAGGCTCCACCTCCTAAAACTCCTCCTCTCAGCACCTCTGTAGTTCAGAAGGCAGGCTCTGTGAATTAAGGGAAGTAAATGTGTGTCTTCACAAAGTAAGTTTACAAACTTCAAGATCATTCAGATTAATAGGAACAGATTAGAAATAATTGAAATACAGTGTAGAAATGACTATATTATGTTACATTTTGACCATAGATAACGCTTTAAACACAAACAGTTCCAGTTCTGAATTTGACCTGGTATCAGCCTCATGCAGTATAGCAGGTCTGGAGTGTATGACAAAGCAGCAGCTCAAGAGAAAGCAGAGTGATAAAGAGATTAGCTCATCACTGCACTGCTTCTCCTTTCACTGTCCTGTCCCAGGCTGGGGTTGGTCCAGGGTAACCTGGGCTCAGAGGAAATGGGCTGAATAATGCACAAATATTAACTGAGGAAAATCTCTGGATTGAAGGTGAATATTGCAAAAAAAGCTGGTTGTGTTATTTTATCTTTTAAATGTGCTATTCATTCTATCTTGCTATTTTTGGCTATAGTTCTGCTTTCATTATAAGGGCAAATGGAGTTTGCTTTAATATTTACAACTCCCAGTAGACCAAAATGTCTGGTTCTTAAATAGGTAGGGTTTATTCAACATAAGTGTGAACTGATGGAATATTATCAATTACCGTGTGAAGTATAAGGCTCCATGCACACAGGACATTTTTTTCCTCCTCTGGATGCTTATGTGTTTTGCAAAAGCGTGGGCGTTCATTCATTCTGTTGGCCAGAATATTCATTTATTCTGTCTTATTGAAATGAATGAATTCCCAAGCCCTTGATGCCCCAAGCGCTAAAGCACATTTAGACGTGTTTAGATGTGTGTATTCGCATCAAGCATTTTTGACACTAGAACGCTCCTCTTCTGAATGAACTGGCCCCAGGTTTTTGTTTCTGCCTCCAAACAGCCGTACAAACTCCTGTAATCGCTTATGTACAGTATGCATACGCAAGGAAAATCCCCCAAAATAATGGGATTATAGCGGCCCAAAGAAAAAAAAGTAAAGTCATGTATAAACAGAAATATATATAAAAATATAACAAATTTATTATAACATTTTAAATACCTGACATACAACAAGAAAAGACTGGTGTGCAATTAAAAAAGAACCATATGTACAAAATGTACATATAAATAACACAGTCGCGCTTGTTCAAAGTGAGCCTCAGCAAAGCCAAGGAACAATATACAAAATGTGTTGAAACAAGTAAGTATTAAGACACAAATATATTAATGAAAATATGGTAAGTGTAAAGTAAAAGTGACCGTGAAATCATGAAGCCACAAATAAACTCTCGCAGTGAAAAAGTTCCAACAGGATGAAATCTTCCAAAGTTTTCCACCACTACCAAGGGAAAAATAAGTTTTCATGTAAAAAGCCACTCTGTGAGTGGGAACTCTTACCAGAAACTTTGGACCTCCTTATGAACGAGGTCATATGCGCTTGCAGATATAGCCCTCTGCAGGTTCAGATGGTTCGCCTCGTCCCAGGGCTCCCTGGCAATCACTAGAGATCCTCCTCGATATCCAGTCTGCATCCAAATCTCATCTAGGGGTCTCTGTCAGCTCAATGCCATAGAGTATGTAGAAAAAAGGCTCCAATAGTGTATTACCATAATTGCTTAAAACGCATGTTGCATATAAAATTGTGAGTTAAAACAAACGTTTGCCGGCAAACAAAAATTACAAATCACCCGCACCTCCAAGGTCACGTGGGGTGTGATGACATCAGCGAATAGCTCCGCCCGACATGTTTCGTCATACGTGACATCTTCCTGGTGCCCCAGGAAGACGTCACGTATGACGGAACGTGTCGGGCGGAGCTACGTGCTGAAGTCATCATGCCCCACCTGACCCCGGAAGTGCAGATGATTTGTAATTTTTTTGATTTAGCGTGGTATACCTTTTTGTATTTACAAAATGTACATGTACAGTATGCATGGACACACGGTCTAACATTAAGAGGCATATAGAGGCAGATAAAGAAAACACCTCTAAAAGCAGCAAATAAAACGCCCTTTGTGCATGAGGCCTAATTCTGTTATCAAATTTGGGAATTATTGGCGCAATGCATTGTGGTGTGAACCTGCCCTTACAAATATGTCCTCTATTACTTATGGTTTTAATAGCTGGGGTTACATTCGGGCAATGTCCTGGGTAAGAATGACCACATCTGTATAAGTGAGACAGTTACTTCTCCTAACTTTCTAATTTATATGCTTGATCCGGGTCAATGACCTAGATCAGTGATAGCAAACCTTGGCACCCCAGATATTTTGGAACTACATTTCCCATGATGCTCAACTACACTGCAGAGTGCATGAGCACCATGAGAAATTTAGTTCTAAAACATCTGTAGTGCCAAGGTTAGCCATCACTGACCTCTAGTATTAAAGCCAGAGACAGCCAGGCATCTAGTACAGTGGCGGCTGGTGCTCAAAATTTTTGGGGGGGCGCAAACAAACTGAAAAAAAAAAAACATCAATTGCCGCCACTTTGCCCATTAAACGCAGCCACTGTGCCCAAACGCCACCAGTTTGCCCCCTCAAATGCAGCCAGTTTCCCCCCAAATGCAGCCAGTTTGTCCCCAAATACAGCCAGTTTGTCCCAAAATGCAGCCAGTTTGTCCCCGTATACAGCCAGTTTGTCCCCAAATACAGCCAGTTTGTCCCCAAATGCAGCCAGTTTGTCCCCAAATGCAGCCAGTTTGTCCCAAAATGCAGCCAGTTTGTCCCCATATACAGCCAGTTTGTTTCCATATACAGCCAGTTTGTCCCCAAATGCAGCCAGTTTGTTTCCGTATACAGCCTGTCAGGGCCCGGACTGGTGGCTAGTGAGGACACAGGAGGTGGATCCTCTGTGCCAGAGAGGCGAAGGCACGGGTCGCACTGGAGGACCGGTTCTAAGCAGCTACCGGTTTTCACCAGAGCCCGCCGCAAAGCGGGATGGACTTGCTGCGGGGGTAGCAACCAGGTCGTGTCCTCCAGTAGCGGCTCGACTTCTCTGGCAGCTGAGATAGGCACGGTACACAGGGACTAGGCAGAGGCAAGGTCAGACGTAGCGGAAGGTCAGGGCAGGCGGCAATGGTTCGTAGTCAGGGGCAACGGCAGAAGGTCAGATACTCTGGCAAGGCAACTACAAAACGCTTTCTCAGGGCACTAAGGCAACAAGATCCGGCAAGGACAGGAAGGGGGAGTGGGTTTTTAAGTGTTTTGGGTGTGTACACAGTAATTGGACCAGGCACCAATCAATGGTGCACTGGCCCTTTAAATTTAAGAAGACCGGCGCGCGCGCGCCCTGGAGAGCAGCGGGACCGCGCGCGCCGGGACGGAGCAGGAGGAGGAGGCCGGTGAGCAGGATGGAATGCGATCCGCGGGCGGACAGGTGCCGCCGCATGGATCCCATCCCCGCCAGCATCAGAGCAGCGCTCACGGTCAGAGGGGCCGACCGGAGCGCTGTAGGGGAACAGACGCCGTGGGCGCTCCGGGGGGAATGGGACACCCAGAGCGCTCGGCGTTACAGTACCCCCCCTTAGGTCTCCCCCTATTCTTGGAACCCAAGAATCTACGGATGAGCTCTTTATCTAAAATGTTGGCCTCAGGTTCCCAGGATCTTTCCTCAGGACCACAGTTCTCCCAATCAACTAAAAAACATTTTTTACCTCGGATGACCTTGGAGGCGAGGATCTCTTTCACCGAGAAGACATCAGAAGAACCAGAGACAGGAGCAGGAGCAGTGACCTTAGGGGAAAATCGGTTAAGAATGAGGGGTTTAAGAAGAGACACATGAAAAGAGTTGGGAATACGAAGAGAAGGAGGAAGGTGGAGCTTGTAAGAAACAGAATTGATTTGGTTTTTGATTTTAAATGGCCCGAGGTAACGAGGACCCAGCTTGTAGCTAGGTACCCGAAACCGAACATATTTGGAGGAGAGCCACACTTTGTCACCAGGGGCATAGACAGGAGGGATTCTTCTTTTTTTATCTGCATGTCTCTTCATGCGGGCAGAGGCCAGTGAGAGCGACTTTTGAGTCTCTTTCCAGATAGAGGCAAAGTCCTGAGTTAATTCATCCACGGCCGGAACTCCAGAAGACGTGGGAATGGGGAGGGGGGGCAATGGGTGACGGCCGTAGACCACAAAGAAAGGCGACTTGGAGGAAGATTCAGAGTTCTTGAAATTGTATGAGAATTCTGCCCAGGGCAATAGGTCGACCCAATCGTCTTGACGGGCGGAGACAAAATGTCGTAGGTAGTCGCCAAGGACCTGGTTAACGCTCTCCACCTGTCCGTTGGACTGCGGGTGATAAGCGGAAGAAAAATTCAACTTAATCTTAAGTTGAGTACAGAGAGCTCTCCAAAATTTTGAGATGAATTGAACGCCTCTATCCGAGACGATATGTGAGGGCAGCCCATGGAGGCGGAAAATTTGAAGAAAAAAATGCTTCGCCAACTGAGGTGCAGTAGGCAGGCCAGGGAGCGGGACAAAATGAGCCATTTTAGAAAAGCGGTCAATGACCACCCAGATGACAGTGTTACTACGAGACAAAGGGAGGTCCGTGATGAAATCCATGGCGATGTGGGACCATGGTTGTTCAGGCACAGGTAGGGGAAGGAGAAGACCTGCAGGCTTCTGGCGAGGAGTCTTGTCACGTGCACAGATAGTGCAGGCCCGTACAAAGTCAGTCACATCTTTCTCCTGGGTAGGCCACCAATAGTGTTTGGCAATCAATTGTATGGATTTTTTGATCCCAGCTTGACCGGCTAGATGGGAGGAATGGCCCCACTTGAGTATCTGAAGCCGAAGGCGTGGAGGAACGAAAGTCTTTCCTGGAGGAATTGGCACGAGAGAAGCGGGAGCAGAGGAAATCAGACACTCAGGGGGTACGATGTGTTGAGGAGGAGTCTCGGCTTCAGAGGTATCGGAGAAACGGGACAAGGTATCAGCCCTGACATTTTTGTCTGCGGGCCGAAAATGGATCTGGAAGTTGAAGCGGGCAAAGAACAATGACCACCTGGCCTGGCGAGGATTTAGGCGCTGAGCGGACTGAAGGTAGGACAAATTTTTATGGTCAGTGTAGATGGAGATAGGGTGAAGGGATCCTTCCAGGAGATGTCTCCACTCTTCTAATGCCAACTTGATGGCCAACAGTTCACGGTCACCTATGGAATAGTTTTTTTCCGGAGGGGAGAAAGTTTTAGAGAAAAAACCACAAGTGACGTTTTTCCCTTTAGTGTTTTTTTGAAGAAGCACAGCTCCGGCTCCTACCGAGGAGGCGTCAACTTCAAGGAAGAACGGCTTTAGAGGATCTGGCCGAGACAGGACAGGTGCAGAGGAGAAGGCGGTCTTAAGGCGAGTAAAGGCTTCCTCCGCTTGAGGCGGCCAGGACCTAGGATTCGCGTCTTTTTTGGTCAGTGCCCCTATAGGAGCAACGATGGTGGAGAAGTGGGGTATGAACTGACGATAGTAGTTGGCGAATTCAAGGAAGCGTTGGATAGCACGAAGTCCAGAGGGGCGTGGCCAACCCAAGACTGCGGAGAGTTTGTCAGGGTCCATTTGAAGACCTTGTCCAGAGACCAGATAACCTAGGAAAGGAAGACTACTGCGCTCAAAAAGGCATTTTTCAAATTTAGCGTAAAGATGATTTACGCGGAGGCGCTGGAGCACTTGACGGACATGGAGCCGATGTTCCTTAAGGTTGGCAGAGAAGATTAGGATGTCGTCAAGATAGACAACCACACAGGTATACAGTAGGTCCCGGAAGATTTCGTTGACAAAATCTTGAAAGACTGCAGGGGCGTTGCAAAGTCCGAACGGCATGACAAGATATTCAAAGTGACCATCTCTGGTGTTAAATGCGGTTTTCCATTCATCTCCTTTACGGATTCTGATGAGGTTATAAGCGCCCCTGAGGTCCAATTTAGAAAAAACTTTTGCTCCGCGCAGACGGTCAAAGAGCTCCGAGATGAGAGGCAGAGGGTAGCGGTTTTTAATAGTGATTTTATTGAGACCACGATAGTCTATGCAAGGGCGTAGAGATCCGTCCTTCTTGGCCACGAAGAAGAACCCCGCTGGAGAAGATGATTTCCTAATAAAACCTCTCTTGAGGTTCTCCTGAATGTATTCAGTCATGGCCTTGGTTTCAGGAGAGGAGAGAGGGTAAATTCTGCCACGGGGTGGTGTAGTACCTGGGAGCAAGTCAATGGGGCAGTCATAGGGTCTATGTGGTGGTAAGACCTCCGCCTGTTTTTTGCAAAAGACATCAGAAAAGTCCTGATAGGCCTTTGGAAGGCCAGGCAAAGGAGTAGTGATGGGGACTTGACAGGTCGGTACAGACTTAAGGCAATGCTTGTGACAGGAGTCACCCCAGGATTTGATGTCCCCAGTGGTCCAGTCGAGGGTAGGAGTGTGACGCTGGAGCCAGGGTAGGCCAAGAAGGATGTCAGAAGTACAGTTCGGCAGAACAAAGAATTCAATCTTTTCTTGGTGAAGAACACCAACGGACATGAGCAGGGGTTCGTGCGGTAACGCACGGTACAATCCAAATTCTCTCCATTTACGGAGGAAATGAAGAAGGGTTTGATGAGACGGGTAACAGGAATGTTGAACCTGTTGATGAAAGAGGCTTCAATAAAGTTTCCTGTAGAACCAGAGTCCAGGAAGGCCACCGCAGGGAAGAGGGAGCCCGCAGAAGGAGAAATCCGCACAGGAATAGTCAGACGTGGAGAGGAAGAATTCACACCTAGTAACGCCTCTCCCACGTTCACTAGGTGCGGGCTTTTCCCTGACGCGGAGGACGAATAGGGCAGTCTTTTAGGAAGTGATCAGAGCTCGCACAATAAAGGCATAAGTTCTCGTTCCTACGGCGAGACCTCTCTTGTAGGGTCAGGCGAGACCGGTCCACTTGCATGGCCTCCTCGGCGGGAGGCACGGTAACAGGATGCATTGGATTCAGAAAGAGAGGAGCCAGGCGCGGATAACGCCTGGTGCGAACGAGATCTTTCTCCTGGCGAAGCTCTTGGCGTCTTTCGACGTAGCGCATATCGATGCGGGTAGCTAAATGGATGAGTTCCGTCAAGGAAGAGGGTATCTCTCGTGCAGCCAGACAATCCTTGATGTGGCCGGATAAACCCTTCTTGAAGGTCGCGCAGAAAGCCTCATCATTCCAGGCTAACTCTGAGGCCAGTGTGCGGAACTGTATGGCATATTCGCCCACAGAGGAGTTTCCTTGGACAAGGTTAAGCAGGGCGGTTTCAGCGGATGAGGCTCGGGCTGGTTCCTCAAAAACGCTGCGAACCTCAGCAAAGAAGGACTGAACGGTGGCTGTAGCAGGGTCGTTGCGGTCCCAGAGTGGCGTAGCCCAGGCCAAGGCCTTTCCAGACAACAGAGAGACCACGAATGCCACTTTAGACCGTTCTGTGGAAAACTGGTCAGACATCATCTCAAGATGCAGGGAACATTGGGACAAGAATCCCCGGCACATCCTAGAATCCCCGTCAAATTTCTCCGGAAGAGACAGGCGAATTCTCAAGGTAGTAGCGACAGCTCGGAGAGGGGAAGATGCTGGAGGCTGTGGCGGCAGAAGCTGCTGGACCATGGCGGTCAACTGCGACAGCTGCTGTCCTTGTTGGACGATCTGTTGCGACTGCTGGGCAACCACGGTAGTGAGGTCAGCGAGATTTGGCAGCGGTACCTCAGCGGGATCCATGGCCGGATCTACTGTCAGGGCCCGGACTGGTGGCTAGTGAGGACACAGGAGGTGGATCCTCTGTGCCAGAGAGGCGAAGGCACGGGTCGCACTGGAGGACCGGTTCTAAGCAGCTACCGGTTTTCACCAGAGCCCGCCGCAAAGCGGGATGGACTTGCTGCGGCGGTAGCAACCAGGTCTTGTCCTCCAGTAGCGGCTCGACTTCTCTGGCAGCTGAGATAGGCACGGTACACAGGGACTAGGCAGAGGCAAGGTCAGACGTAGCGGAAGGTCAGGGCAGGCGGCAATGGTTCGTAGTCAGGGGCAACGGCAGAAGGTCAGATACTCTGGCAAGGCAACTACAAAACGCTTTCTCAGGGCACTAAGGCAACAAGATCCGGCAAGGACAGGAAGGGGGAGTGGGTTTTTAAGTGTTTTGGGTGTGTACACAGTAATTGGACCAGGCACCAATCAATGGTGCACTGGCCCTTTAAATTTAAGAAGACCGGCCCTGGAGAGCAGCGGGACCGCGCGCGCCGGGACGGAGCAGGAGGAGGAGGCCGGTGAGCAGGATGGAATGCGATCCGCGGGCGGACAGGTGCCGCCGCATGGATCGCATCCCCGCCAGCATCAGAGCACCAGAGCACCAGAGCATCAGCAGCGCTCACGGTCAGAGGGGCCGACCGGAGCGCTGTAGGGGAACAGACGCCGAGGGCGCTCCGGGGTGGATGGGACACCCGGAGCGCTCGGCGTTACACAGCCAGTTTGTTTCCATATACAGCCAGTTTGTTTCCATATACAGCCAGTTTGTCCCCAAATACAGACAGTATGTCCCCATATACAGCCAGTTTGTCCCCATATACAGCCAGTTTGTCCCCGTATACAGCCAGTTTGTCCCCCATATACAGCCAGTTTGTCCCCAAATGCAGCCAGTTTGTCCCCAAATGCAGCCAGTTTGTCCCCAAATGCAGCCAGTTTGTCCCCATATACAGCCAGTTTGTCCCCATATACAGCCAGTTTGTCCCCATATACAGCCAGTTTGTCCCCAAATACAGCCAGTTTGTCCCCAAATGCAGCCAGTTTGTCCCCAAATGCAGCCAGTTTGTCCCAAAATGCAGCCAGTTTGTCCCCATATACAGCCAGTTTGTTTCCATAAACAGCCAGTTTGTCCCCAAATGCAGCCAGTTCGTCCCCGTATACAGCCAGTTTGTCCCCCATATACAGCCAGTTTGTCCCCAAATGCAGCCAGTGTGTCGCCATATACAGCCAGTCCCCCCCCCCAGCCCTACACTTACCTTCCTCGGGTCAGCGCCATCCTTCTTGTCTTCTCCCGCCCTCGATGTCGCTTCAGCCAATCAGGTTACCGGTAACCAGATCCGGTGAACCTGATTGGCTGAAACGCCTGTCAGTGTTCACCAAGGAACGCACCCCCCGTGGGTCCCTCTGTGAACTATTTGGAAGCCGAATACAGCCTGTAATCCTATCAGATTACAGAGCCGCTGGCTCTGATAGACACTTACAAAACACACCCACCGCCGGCCACCGCTCTAATTCAGATGGCCGGCGCTCGCCAGGGGGCCAGCCACCTGAATAGTGGGCGGCAGCGGTGACAATACATAGGTTCATGCAATGCATGAACCTATGTATTGTTTTTCAGTGGCGGTGCAGGAGCAAAGGTGGGCGGCGCTCCGGCCCCCTCTATGGACGCACCGCCACTGATCTAGTATTCTTAGAGGTCAGCCCCTGTATCTCTTTTACTACAGATTTCTATTAAATAACCTCTGTGCACCAATGTTACCATCAGAGAAAATGCTGGGACATTGTAAATGAGCATGTTTCCTGTCTTAGTGGCTGACCCCTGCTAAGGTAAAAAAAAAAAAAAAACTTTAGCTTTTACAACCACTTTAATTATATGAACATATTGCAGATAGCAAAGATTACCTTGAATTGCTGCATGCAGTTCTACCACTCTCCAGATGGTGGCGATACACTCTTATATGCTGAAGCCTGTACGTTTTAATAAGCAAAGAGGTCTGTAACAGTGATTAGAAAGTGGGTTGTTTATTGAATAAATCCATTGTAATTAAACACAAAGTCAAGTCTACAGCAGGTTAGAACTTCAGTCCAACAAACTATAATCTACATGCACTTTAACTAATTGTTAATTAACAATTAATTGGGGATAATCTCAATGTAAACTTCGCTTCTCGGCCTTTTGGCTAAGATCAAGTGTAGTATCTGTTCTTATCAGTTGCCAGGAGGTGGCGCTGTGCTAACCGTCCCCAGTACACGGCGAGGTGGAAAGGGATGGCGGTGGCATATGCAAAACCTGCTGGTGTGGAGGTGAAAGCCTTCTGAAGGGGATGGAGAATCACTTGGTCAAGGCGGAGGGCCGGGGGTTTTTATTCTGGCCTTCTGGCCGGTGTTGGTGTGGGCGCTGCTCCTATTGGCGTCCGGTGGAGGAGCATGCCCGGCCCTGTTTCGGGGGCGGGGATGAGTCTTGCAAATCTGCCGGATTGTGGGAGTCTGGAAGGGTTAGTACCGGGGGGCCGCTTTCACTGTCGGTGGCTCTCCCCGAGAAAACCCAGAAGGGCTCTCAATCCAGTGGGAGCGGAAGGCCGCACTGACCTGGTCGGGGGGTCGGATCAGAACCGAAAAGCCTATGGTGAATGTGCCCCTGGAGTGGCAGTTCAGGGGTGCCATAACTGCACAAGTGTTGTCCCGCAGCACTTTTGGGTTTTTTGGCACCACGGTCACTTCACCATACACACTTTTTCAGCACCTGCCTCTAGGGCCGAGCCTTTTGGCTAGGACCAGAGGAATTTTTTATTCCTGGCCGGAGGGCCGGCCATTGTATTGCACAATGGCCCTTTTCACTCTCCCACCTTCCTTCTCCCCACTTTCTTTTTATTTACCCTTGTGTGTGTCACTTTTTTGTATTTTTTTGTTTGATGTAGCACGTTTGTCACTGTGTTTAGTAGGGTGTAGGTCCTCGGGCCTGCCCTGAACGACTTGGGAGTAGGTGGACATGGTCTTCTGGCCTGGTTCGCCTGCTCTCATGGGGGTCTCCCTTCGGGGGAGCCCCACCTAGTACTTGGATGGGTCTGTTTCGGCAGACTCACCGACGAATGGGGTCTGTCTGGTTTCGGCCAGTCAGACCATAAGTACCTCAGTCCCCGTCTGGAGCCTAACGCCCCGGGGGATCAGGGTTGGTCCTTCCATGTGGAGGACAAGTGTTACACCCGTTGCACGTTTTGTGTTTCACTCTTTATGTGTGTGCACTTTTTTTGGCACCGGGTGGAGTTTTTGGGTGTGTTTCACACGCCATGGGCTTTTCAAAAAAAAAAAAAAAAAAGGTCGTGTGTACGCGGCTATCGGGTTTCTCGTCGAGAAAACCGACAAGAAACCTCGACGAGAAAATAGAGAACCTGCTCTCTATTTTCTCGTCGAGATTCTCCTCGGCATGTTTCTCGACGAGAAAAGTGAGTGTGTGTACACTTACCTGTCCGCCCGGAAGCCCGCGCATGTTCGAAATGAATTCGACGCATGCACGGTAGCTTCCTAGGCATACGTAGGGTATACCAAGATGGCGGCGACGGCATCAAATGTGACGAGCGCATGCTCGTCGTAGTCGATGACGTCACCGCGTACGCTCCATTCAAAGAACCGCGGGTTCTTTGAAACGAGCGTGTGTACACTCGGCCGGGACAAGTTTCTTGTCCAAGAATCTCGTCGAAAAAAACGACATGTTTTTTTCAACGAGAATCTCGGCCGTGTGTACGAGGGCTAAGAGTCATTTCACACGGGTGGCAAAAGGCAGTTGATCTGAGTTTTTCCTGACCACCCACCCAAATCCTGCCATTGCAGCCAGATGGTGTAGTACACATGCCAAGGTCAAAATGCTTTTCAGTCGCAGCAAATTTGACTCAGCTTGAACAGTTTGACAGGTTGTGCCGCCCACTGGAGTCAATAAGACCAAGTTGTGACTGCAAGCCAGCATTATTTTGGCTTGAGGTTACGGCGCGGTATTTTAATACAAAATCCCTCTTGTGATTTAAAAAAAAAAAACAGCATTTAATAAGTGGCAGGATCACTTCCTGAATGCCTGGCAGCCACTGCACTACTGCCCACTAAAAAAGGATCCACCACGGATTACTTTTCAGAGGGCAGTATAGAGTTATTCTCCATGTTAAAGTGCATTACTATATGGATATTTTGGCAGATAAAATAGTTCCCATATACTGTACATGTCTAAACTATGCTTCAACTTTTTGGAGGTGACCCAGTACTAGAAGTAGCAGCAGATCATGTGAATTTCAGATCCCTCGTTTATTCACAGGGAATGGTAGCTGTACTGAGACACAGGATTGGATTCTCATATGCCCACTCATCCATCACATTAAAGCGGAGTTCCACCCAAAAGTGGAACTTCCTCTTTAAGCACTCCGCGGCCCCTGACATGCCACATTTGGCATGTCATTTTTTTGGGGGGGGTGGGTGCTTAGTTCTCCCTGTCCCACTTCCTGCTTCTGCCTACGGGCTGCCTAGGCGACTCCTCCTCTCCTCCTTGGCAGCCCCTCCCTCTCGGTAATCTTCTGGGACATGTGACAGGTCCCAGAAGATTGCCTGTCCACTGGGAGAGAGCAGCGCGACTCGCGCATGCGCAGTGCGCGCCCGGCCGCAAGCTGTCACGGCCCGGGTGCCCACAGTTCCAATGGAGGCGCCGAGGAGAGGAGGGAGAGAGGAGCGAGGCTCCGTGCGGCCGCATCACTGGACCGTGGGATAGGTGAGTGTCTGTTTATTAAAAGTCAGGAGCTACACTTTTTGTAGCTACTAACTTTGAATAAACAAAAAAAAGCCTGAAACTCTATTCACTCTACTGCAACCTATGACCTGTGACTTTGCCTGGCGATTTGCTGGTGACCAGTGGCGGCCGGTGGTATCTTTTTTGGGGGGGAGCGGCAAAAAGTGCCCCCCCTGGCTAGCTTCCCCTGCGTCTCCTCTCCTCACGTCTTCTCCCTCAACCTCCTCCTGGCGGCCAGCGTAGCTTCTCCTTTCGGCCAATTTAGAAACGTCCGCTTCCTGATTGGCTGGGAGGAGAATTAGTGTGACACTAGCGAAAATATTATTCACTATTTTCACACAACTGGGTGAGCTTGGAAGCGCAGTGCTCTGCGCCCTGAGCCCGTCCTATTTTGAAGCCTATTAGAGCCTCTAGCTCTAATCACGTACTTAAACCCCCCCCCCCCACTGGAATCCATGCATCCGGCGCCCTGCATATAGATTAGGGGCCAAACGCATGGATAGGAGGGGCGGCCCTTATGGACGGGCCGCCACTGCTGGTGACTTGGTGTGACTTGATTACTACTTTGATGCAACTTTGAAGTGAGGGGGGGGGGGGCTACACCACAGGCAATGCCTGGGTAATCTTCCTGTAATTTCTTCCATTAAAGTCTATGGGCACAAATTGGATAAAAGTCACCTTGAAGTAGTACAGGAACCTTTTCTAAAGTCGGAGCGACTTCAGTAGTGCTAAGAAAGCTCTCTTTGGCTAACATGGGATTTCATATGTCATGCGACTTGGGGTCTCACAAGCCTAAGGGCCCTTTCACACAGGTGTTTAGTCTGGATGCATCTCTTAGGTTTTCAGACAAATCCAGACTGGACCACAATGTGTGTATGGGGGTGGGCATAAAAGGACATACATCTGTTTACATCCACTTACATCAGAGTCCGTTTATGTCTGCAGGAAAAAAACTTAAAAAAATCGGCATCCTTTTCCATTTTTGCAGACATAAACATCAGTCAATTCTAGTGGCTGCCCGTCCATAGAGGGCTTACAGGCGCCGCCTTCCCTATCCATGCATCTGGCCCCCTAATCTACATATCGGTGGCGCCCAACCATGGATTCCAATGCGGGGGGGTGTTTTTTGAAGCACCTGATTAGAGCCAGAGGCTCCAATAGGCTTCAAAAAAGGGTGGTCCGGGAGCGCAAAGCATTGCTACAGCTACAACGATTTGCGCAGGAGAGCTGACAGCGGTTGGTCGGCAAACGGTTAATAGAATACATCGCTCACCGTGATTGGCTCAGTGCGGTATACTGTATGTAGCTGAAGCTACCGTACATACAGTATTACCGCACACCCAGCGGGCTGACAGATTAGTGGGTGTAAACAAAATGTCTGGTAGACAAGACCCCATCATTGCTCTAGCAAGAAGAAATATATATGAAGCCAGTTTCAAGCTGAAAGTTGTAAACTTTGCCAAGGAACAAGGAGGATTTTTAAGGATTTTAAAGCGGAGTTCGACCCAAAAGTGGAACTTCCGCTTTAAGCACTCCTCGCCCGGCCTGGCATGTAATTTTTTTTGGGGGGGAGTGGGGGCTTCGTTAGGAGTGGGACTTCCTCTCCCACTTCCTACTTCCACCTATGGGCCGCCTAGGCGACTCCTCCCCTGCCCCTAGGCGGCCCCTCTCTCTAGGCGAAATCCTGGGACACGTGACAGGTCCCAGGAGATCGCCTGTCGACTCGCGCATGCGCAGTGCGTGCCCGGCCGTGAAGCCGAAAGCTGTCACGACCGGGTGCTCAGAGTGACAATGGAGGCGCCGAGGAGAGGAGCGATGCTCTGGGCGGTGGCATCGCTGGACCGTGGAACAAATAAACAAAAAAAGGCTGGAACTCCGCTTTAAGTACCGGTAAGTCAGAACCATTTTAATAAAAATGATTTAAATCACATCTGATGTTTTTAAATTGTGTTGCCTCGGAAAGGGGGTAGTCTTATACGGCGAGTATAGCACAAAACCTATGATTTAACTGCAAAATTAGTGGGTCGTCTTATACGCCCAGTCGCCTTATACGCTGGCAAATGCGGTAAATGTATTTTGCATGTGCCCAGCATAAATACCAGAATCTTTCTTGATATAAGCTGCTTTAATCTCCAACACAGCAGTGCTCAGACTGGTGATTAAAGGTTCACTCTTTGGACGTACACAGTACGTCCAAAGAGCTGAACTGTTTAAAGTGTTACTAAACCCAGTAATATGAAAATAGTTCATCTGCCCCCCCACAGTGCCCACAGCTTATAAATCTTCTTTTTATATAAAAATACTGCCACTATATACCTTTTTGGCTGATCTGTATACCACGGTCCGTGATAAACTGCACAGTTTCGCCAGTGCTGAGAGTTCAGGTAGGAGGAGATCTCCACTTCAGCCTTTATACACGCCCACATGTGTGATGCCAATATCATGTGACCTGGCTAACTCTGAGAACAAGTAATTATTCTCTCCAGCAACAGTCATCATTAGATGATGACTGTTTAGTTGAAACGCGTCGGGTGGACCCATTCACACACATCGCTCTTGCACTTTGTGATATGCCCATGATGTTCTTCCAAATGTGAGTGTTCATTTTTTAATATTTTTTAATAAATACTACCTTGTACGGTATCACACTATATGAGTTTTTTCCCCATTACGCATGTTATGTGGTTATCGTATCTCTGGCTCCAACAAGACTACATGTATTCACACTTCCTGGTGTTTATTGGAATTTGCGGTGCCGACTGATATGCGGATTCAGGACCAGCTGGATACATCTTGCTGACTGATTATATAAGCCTGTTTTGACTTGGGTGGTATACACCTCACCAAGTCAACACCATCTGGTAAGCCTCCTCCTTATATCGATGGTGGTGTCTCTATCCTTTCACAGAGAGGGTCATATCCATGTGGGACTCTTCATTTCAACCTTGCAGTTTTGGACTGTCATTTGTGTGTGGTCACAATAGAGGACTGCTTCGTTCTGATTTATTTGTTACATATATTTTTTTTTTTTTCACGGATCACACTCAGTCACTTGGTGTCACTGAAATTAAGATTTCATATATATGCATGTTTGCAACATTTGATATGTGTTGGTAGCTGACTGTTTTACAAAAATAAGCGCTACACTTTTTCATATTCACAAGCATGCTATGCTGCATATACAGACAGATTTTACTGTTCTGGGTTTAGTAACACTAGCTTTGACCAAAAAAAAAAAATGGAAGCTGATTGGTTTCTTTGCAGAGCTGCACCAGATTTTGCACTCTCCAGTTTTAGTAAATGAACCTCACTGATTCCTTACTGATTTTTTATTTTTTTTATTTACTTCTGTATTAACTGAAATAAAATTGTGTTATACAAATAAATACGCTGAGTGAAAAGCGCAATGTGTGATGTAAGTGCTCTCCTACACGTCTTTTGTTCTCCATGTTACCTCTGGAAATGGAGTTGGAAATTCACACAAGTGACCTGATCCAGATTATTGTTTTGTGTGGTTTAACTTTACTGAGGATTATTGTAGGCTATATCCATTTGGCTAATTAAAATTACTCCTCATTTAAGATGTCAGCTGATGAGTCTCACTATAAACACTTCTAAAGATTAACTCATGATGCAATCAGTTTATGTTACAATCACAGCAGGGATCCTCAGGAGCCTGATATTGCATTAGATAAAAGGTAATAGATATTTCTATCACTCAACTCACACAAGCAAAGTTGTTCTTTAAAAGAGAAGTGTGCGAATATAAAAAAATAAACACACATAATTACCTACTTGCTGCAGCATCGGTCCAATGCTGCAGCTGTCCCCCGACGCCTCTAAGCCCAAGAACTGAGCGATCACTTGGTTTGCTTTGAGCAGAGAGCGGTGACAGTCAGTCGCCAATCTGTGCTCTGCCCCTCCAGTGCTCACTGAAGTGCCGGGCTGGGAAGGGGATTGGAAGCAGTTGCTTTAGTGCGCTGAGAGGCTGAGCCAGACATTTGGGTGAATCCCAACATTATTGTTGGATTACATCCAGAGTCTGGAGCAGCTCTGTGATGTCAACCAACAGTGGGATTTAACCTGCTAAAGCCTGAGCCTGGGTCACAGGAGAGCACAAGTAAATTAACACCTTAAGAGACGTATGGGCAAAAGAGCTTTGGCTTTACTTCTCTTTTAATGGGGCAGTTCAGTAAAGTCAGCCATGCATGGCTCAATTTTTTGTTCAGACAGCTAAACAAAAAAAACGGAATCAATTTCCCCATCTACACATTCGAGGTGGATGTGGGAATCCTCACCATCGTGTCATTGTATTCTGACAGTGGAGGATTGAACTAAAGTTTTCCAACAAACCCATTCGTGAGTAGTCAATCAGTAAATCAACTTCTCTCGTACAGGTCTGGCCATACATGGATCACAATTTGGCTGGTCCCTGCTGAACTGGTCTATCTATGGCCAGCTTAACCACTCATACCTCAATTATAGGTGGATACTGGCAATTGTTTGACAGTGGTGAGATCTCCACACTGGAGTTATCTGATTGCATCACAAACCTTAGAGTCCTCTGTGATTATCTGTAATGTAAACTGGATGAAAACACCATCAGGAAAGAAAAGACTACCTGAAATGTCCATGGCAGATCTGAAAACTCAAGCCTCGTACACACGGCCGAGATTCTCGTCGAAAACAACATGACGTTTTTTTCTACAAAATTCTTGGACAAGAAACTTGTCCCGGCCGAGTGTACACACGCTCGATTCAAAGAACCCGCGGTTCTTTGAATGGAGCGTACGCGGTGACGTCATCGACTACGACGAGCATGCGCTCGTCACATTCGATGCCGTCGCCGCCATCTTGGTAAACCCTACCTATGCCTAGGAAGCTACCGCGCATGCGTCGAATTCATTTCGAACATGCGCGGGCTTCCGGGAGGACAGGTAAGTGTACACACACTCACTTTTCTCGTCGAGAAACATGCCAACGAGAATCTCGACGAGAAAATAGAGAGCCGGATCTCTATTTTCTCGTCGAGATTACTTGTCGGTTTTCTTGACAAGAAACCATACACACGAACGAGTTTCTCGGCAAGACATCTCTGCCAGCAAGTTTCTTGCTGGTTCTTGCCGAGAAACTCGGTCGTGTGTACGAGGCCTCAGGTGCAGAGATCCCTGAAAATTTGAAGATGTATGTGGGAACTTAAGTTATCATAGATTTTTGAACAAATATTTGTGTAAAAATGTCATTTTTAGAATGAATGTCAATTTGATTGAAGGAGAAAAAATACATTCTGTTCCTTAGAATTTTCTCACTACTGCAGCAATGAATGAGCATGTTGATTTGAGCCTACTAACCATTTGAAGATCAAACAAAACATACCTGAGACAAAAGTTTTCCAGCAAAATTCTTCTAGTGTATGGCCAGCTTCAGCTTAAAGTGGAGCTCCACCCTAAATAGCAACTTTTGCTATTTGGAACCCTCCCCCCCTCCGGTGTCACAATTGACACCTTTCAGGGGGGAGGGGGGTGAAGATACCTGTCTAAGACAGGTATTTTCACCCACATCCGGGAGTCCTCTCTCCGGGAATCTGCGGAAGTTACGTCACTTCCCGCAGACTTCCCTTGGTGTTCTGGGAGACACTCGGCTCCCAGAACACAGGAGCACCAATCAGAACGGCGCAGCGCGACTCGCGCATGCGCCGTAGGGAACCGGGCATGAAGCCGCAGGGCTTCACTTCCTGGTTCCCTCAGCGAGGATGGCGGAGGGAGCAGCAGAGCGACGAGCGGTCGCTCGTCTTCTGCTGCGGACGTCGCTGGACTCCAGGACAGGTAAGTGTCCAAATATTAAAAGCCGGCAGCTGCTGTAGCTGTAGCTGCTGGCTTTTAATATTTTTTTTTCCGGCGGAGCTCCGCTTTAAGGTGCAGTGATCCTGGAAAAAAAAAGAAGTTGTGAATGGCCTGACCTCCTTAATGGTCTATATGTGTTAAGGGTGTTTCCTGAATGGGTCGTTGTGTAAGATTATAAGTTGGCATCTCTTATGAGGCGGCGTACTGCATGCTGAAGTGAATTGTAGAGGTGGCAATGGTAAGTTTTAGGTGAGCTTATGTACAGCGTACAGGGGTCAGAAGTACCGTATTTATCGGCGTATAACACGCACCGGCGTATAACACGCACCCCAAGTTTAGGAGGAAATTTTAGGGAAAAAAACTTTTAGCAGGGAAGTTTAAGGAAAAATAACTTACATTTAAATGCAGCCTTGTCAGTGTCCATTGCAGCCTTGTCACAGTGCAGCCTTGTCAGTGTCCATTGCAGCCTTGTCACAGTGCAGCCTGGTCACAGTGCAGCCTTGTCAGTGTCCATTGCAGCCTTGCCCCAGAGTCGCCGTGCAGCCTTGCCCCAGAGTCGCCGTGCAGCCTTGCCCCAGAGTCGCCGTGCAGCATTTCAAAATTGGCGCCGAGACTGTGCGGACGCCGCCGAGAACGCCGGGGACGCAGGGACGCAGGGACTGGGCGGAGCCGCCGCCGAGATACACATAGCCGAGTGTACTCGGCTATACTCGGCTTTTCTCGGCTCCGCTCACAGTCACGCCGAGTCCCGCCCTATGATGGACATAACACAGGTCCAATGGCGGGACTGGGCGTGACTGTGAGCGGAGCCGAGAAAAGCCGAGTATAGCCGAGTACATTCGGCTATGTGTATCTCGCTCCGCTCCCAGTCAGCGGAGACAGCTCAGGGATGTGGATATCGGCGTATAACACGCACCCACGATTTTCCCCTGATTTTCATGGGAAAAAAGTGCATGTTATACGCCGATAAATACGGTATGTAATGTACAGAGTGCAGGGGTCATAGTATTTAATGTACAGAGATCTGGTGTCAGATGTATGTAATGTACAGGATTCAGAATTATGTAATGTACAGAGTGCAGGGGTCAGAATTATGTGATGTACAGAGTGCAGGGGTCATAGTATTTAATGTACAGAGATCTGGTGTCAGATGTATGTAATGTACAGGATTCAGAATTATGTAATGTACAGAGTGCAGGGGTCAGAATTATGTGATGTACAGAGTGCAGGGGTCATAGTATTTAATGTACAGAGATCTGATGTCAGAAGTATGTAATGTACAGGGTTCAGAATTATGTAATGTACAGAGTGCAGGGGTCAGAATTATGTAATGTACAGAGTGCAGGGGTCATAGTATTTAATGTACAGAGATCTGATGTCAGAAGTATGTAATGTACAGGGTTCAGAATTATGTAATGTACAGAGTGCAGGGGTCAGAATTATGTAATGTACAGAGTGCAGGGGTCATAGTATTTAATGTACAGAGATCTGATGTCAGAAGTATGTAATGTACAGGGTTCAGAATTATGTAATGTACAGAGTGCAGGGGTCAGAATTATGTAATGTACAGAGTGCAGGGGTCATAGTATTTAATGTACAGAGATCTGATGTCAGAAGTATGTAATGTACAGGGTTCAGAATTATGTAATGTACAGAGTGCAGGGGTCAGAATTATGTAATGTACAGAGTGCAGGGGTCATAGTATTTAATGTACAGAGATCTGATGTCAGAAGTATGTAATGTACAGGGTTCAGAATTATGTAATGTACAGAGTGCAGGGGTCAGAATTATGTAATGTACAGAGTGCAGAGGTCATAGTATGTAGTGTACAGAGATCTGGTGTCATAAGTATGTAATGTACAGAATATAGGGGTCAGAATTACGGTATGTAATGTACAGAGTGCAGGGGTCAAAATGATGGAATGTACAGAGTGCAAGGGTCATGGTATTTAGTGTACAGAGATCCGGTGTCAGGAGTGTATAATGTACAGAGGCCAGGGGTCAGGAATATGTAATGTACAGAGTGCAGGAGTCATAGTATGTAGCGTACAGAGATCTGGTGTCAGAAGTATGTAATGTACAGAGTACAGAGGTCAGAATTATGTAATGTGCAGAGTGCAGGGGTCAGACTCATGGAATGTACAGAGCGCAGGGGTCAGAGTTATGGAATGTACAGAGTGCAGCGGTCAGAGTTATGGAATGTACAGAGATCTGGTGTCAGAAATTTGTAATGTACAGAGTGCAGGGGTCATAGTATGTAGTGTACAGAGATCCAGTGTCAAGTGTGTGTAATGTACAGAGTATAATGTAAAAAAGGAAAAGGCGCACCGACCTTGTGCATTACTAATGGCATGGTTTAATTAATAAAATGTACAAAGATCATGGCTACTCACAAAACAAGTTCAAATGCAAGCGTATACACCACTCCATCAACAGGGATAGATGCCTCCTGAAGGCCTTCTACTGGAACCAGACAGCCGGAGAGTCCAGACGACATGTATTACGGCTTACTCGTTACGAGGGCGAGCCCTCTTCCTCAGAGCCAAAGTAGTAGTCTACTACTTTTGTGAGTAGCCATGATCTTTGTACGTTTTATTATTTAAACCTTGCCATTGGTAATGCACAAGATCGGTGCGCTCTTCTTTTCCTTTTTTACATTTTAGTCTCAAGAATACCCATTGTTCTGAGGAGGGCAGGAAGATTTTTGGTCATTCCCTATTCCAACGGAAAGCTCTGGTTGTACCACTAAGTGATCGAGCTCCCGAGCGCAGGAGATTGTCTGTTTCTGTAATGTACAGAGGCCAGGAGTATGTCATGTATAGAGTGAAAGGGTCAGAAGTGTGTAATATACAGAGTGTGGGTGTCAAGAGTATGTAATGTATAGAGTGCAGGGTCAAAAGTATATAAAGTACAGAGTGTAGGAGTCAGCAATATGTAAATTACAGAGTGCAAGATCCAGAAGTGTGTAATGTATATGTAGCGGGCCCCCCATATTCGGGGCCGCTATGCCTGAAATTTAGGGGGTAGCCTGAGCATTAGTTTGGCTCAGGCGGTTTGATTTCTTTGAACTGGACTCTGCTCTGCTGTGATGTTGCCTGGTCGTATAGTTCCCTTTGACCTGTAGGTGGCGCTGTTGCCCAGGTCTCGGGTCGAACCGCAGGTGGCGTTGCAGCGTTATTGGGTGTCCTCTCTCGGCAGCCGTGAAGTGGGCGTGGTTTACCTGCTGTGCATGCCGGGAGAGGGAACTTAAGGGGCAGACCCAATTGGCCTGGGGTCTTCGTCCTCGGCACGTACCCCACCTTCGGTGGCCCTCATGGCCAGGGGTGCGTGCGAATGTGTTGGGTCCCGGTCACCTTTAGCCCGAGGCCGTATTGTTCCAGGTAGGCCCAGTACCTTTAACTGAGGCCTACAACCAAACAGCAGAATCCCAGGGTGCCCGTGGGAGGGTGACCCGCTCTGAAGGAGAGGCAACCAGGGGAGGACCTTTCTAAGGGGATCGTGAAGGATGTCACTGTCTCGGGAGAGGCCTGGTTACCTGTCAGAAGGAAGGATTCCGTAACCCGCTAGAAGCCCTTGTAATGTGTCCCATTGGCACCTATGGTCTCTAAAGTTACAAGTGCTGAGAAGTTCGGGACTTAGGAGCTAAAAGATCCTGTGGCAGAGGATCTCCTGAACGTGTCTCTAAGAGAAACAAATCTCAAGTGAATGTTCCGTGCTTCACTCCGACTGCTAGAACCGTGAGAGGGAACTATCCGGGTGAGCAAAACCCACTCAGGCCTGAGTGGCGACGAGTAGTAATTAAGTGCCGCGTGCCTGAACCTGTATTCCTGTTCAGCTCTCTCTCTCTCACTTTCCTATCGAGTTGCAAAAAAAAAGGAAAATAAACTCTTTTATTGGGTTTAACATTGTCTGGACATTGGCTTTCCTCACGAGAAAAATAGACTTTTCCCTACACTCTAGGGACGAGAACCAATGGAAAGAGGTAACTCGATGCAGAACCCAAAACTGTTAACACCGCTCACCCTCTACAAGATGAAGGATACTGGGCATGTGGCATGGTGTGTCCCACTCTGCAAGTGGAGGTAAGCGGGGTAAAGGATCTGTGTGCTACATATACATTGCACAGGAAGCCGGTATCAGGAGTATGTAGTGTACAGAGTGCAGAGGTCAGAAGTGTGCAATGTACAGAGTGCAGTTGTCAGGAGTATGAATTGTAGAGAGTGCAGTTGTCAAGAGTATGCATTGTAGAGAGTGCAGGTGTCAGAATTATGTAATGTATAGAGTGCAGGGGTCAAAGGTATGTAACGTACAGAGTGCAGGAGTCAGGAATATGTAATGTACAGAGTGCAAGGTCCAGAACTGTGTAATATACAAACTATAGGGGTCTTGTTAACTTAAAATATCCAACATGAAGTATCAGCTAAGATTGGTGCTGTTCCTGAGCATGCTGGGATTCCAAGCAATATGGGGATGCTGAAGTAAAAACGTCATGCAAAGGCAGAAAAGCCACAGCATCCGCAGTAAACATCTAGGAAGAGACAAGCAGCAGTGGGTAGAACTTGGCAGCCCAGCCAGTGAAGCAGTGCCTTGTGTTATAAATGAAACAGGAAAAGAGGATGTAGGGATCCCTCCCCCCAGCTCCTGCTCCACCTCCTGTGTGTATAGTGCGCACACTTCAGGGAGGGGGGGAGAGAACGTCTGCAGACAGACGCAGGGAAGGCAGACACAAAGGAATAGAAAGACTGCCCCCCTAAGTTGGGCCCCCAGCTATGCCTGCTATGAATGGCCTGTGCCCCCCGTATTTCTCAGACTCTGTTGCAAGCTTAGATGTTCCATGAGTCAAGGTGCGCTGCTTCAGTTCATCGTGTGTGATCAGCGCATTGTTGGCCTCGTACCCAATCCCTTCACATGCAGCTGCAAATGCCAGACATGGTTATGGCCGCAAACTGAATTGAATTCTATTCTTCAAAGTGTGCACTGAGTGAAAGCACAGTGGGCCCCATCCCTCTTGGTTCCCATGTGCAATTCCCACACGGCAAACATTCATTTTTAATGCCAACCCAATAAACATATATATATATATATATATATGTAGCGCCCTCCTCACTCCCCTCTTTCTCTTCAGCTCGTCTGTCTCTTGTCTAGGGGTATCTTTCAGAGGGGAAGGGCGGGGACACCACGCCTGGCCTTCACCACAGGTGTCAGTGTGATACAAGCAAAGTTCTTTTACCTTCGGGTCAGTGCTGTGCACCTGGATCCTCCCTCCAAGAGTCACCTTGAACAATGTCTGTCAGGAAATGAGCCCCACACCATTAAAGTTCAACACTCCTTTATTCTTCTCGAATGAACACAATCAGTTGAACTCCCTTGGTAGAAACAGAACAGAAAAGGAGGTGTGGATGGGAATAGGCCCAGACAGAATGTGTTCTCCATTTTCCTCCCTGAAAGTGGGCTGCAGTCTCCGAGCGAGGGGGAATTTCCTTCCAGGCGGTCTCCGATGGGAGACTCACCCGTCACTGGCAATCTGCTGCACCAGGTCTTCGAGTGAGGAGCTCCCCCCAGTCCATTACGCCTTCCGGATTCGGGTACCCACTCCCGGGGTTCCCTAGGATCTCCTTCCCTCGCGGAACTCAGTGTTGGGCACTGAGCTCCAGACCTCCATCTGAGTACCTCACCCCAGGCCAAAGGTGCCCGGTTTGGAACACGACCTCTGGCTGTCCTCTAGGCCTAGGCCCACCTAGAGAACCGACACGAACCACCATCCACAGGCTGAAGGTGCCTGGGACTCGACCCCGTGACAAAGATGGCCGGCCCCTTTATACCCTCTCCCGGCAAGCACGGCGGGTTCCCCGCCCCACCATACCGCTGCCGAGGGAGGACAAAAAGGAAGCACAACACACAGCAATGATTCAACCCCAACCCAGAGCCACAGCGCCACCTGCTGGGCTGCAGGGAATTACACATCACTAATGTCTCTGCCAAGTTCAAATATACACCCGGGAAAGTACATACCCGCTACACTCTCCCCCTGGTGGTTTGACACTGGTCCCCAGTGTCTGGAGTAAATCATGCCCTCAACGGCTGACATAATCCAATCCAGAGACCGACTAACAATTGTACAAAAATAAAACTTTTAGAAAAAACTACCCAACTAAAACATTGTGTCTGAGCCCTGTAATAAAAAGGGAATACAGAAAGAATAAAAACAACAGCATTAAACCATACTTCGAATCACATATTCACATTTTACTTTTCCCACCCATCCTGACTAAGAACCACCCCATACTCGGTGGTCTTGATGGGATGCTCTCCTGCAGAGGGAAAAGAAAAGGGATTAACACATATAACCCTGACACATGTGTTCGTGTGAGAGAAAAGAAACTTCTCCTGGAAGAAATCCCTTTTCTCCAAAGAGTGAGTGCGTGAAAAGTGTTTAACGTTGCGCAACACTGCCACCTGGTGACAGCACTGCGGTAACTGCACTCGTGGAACTTTCCTCTTCTCTTTGGCCCTATCTACCCAGAGTCCATGATCTCTTGCAGGAAAGTGAAGAACAACAGGAACAGTCCTTCATTCCTCTGGGCACAAAAGCAGCGGGCCCCAGAAAGTTCAGCAGCATAACAAGAACGGAGTCTCTTCTCTCCTAAAGGTAAAAACGGGGATGCGGCAGAACAAGTGGCTTCAAGTGTTGATCCATGGTCTCCAGATGATACTCCACATCTTCTCCTTCCTTGCGCCGGATCAACACCTTGTCTGCATGGATGTGCCGTCCCAACATCCACTCTGCCTTGCAGTCTTTAAAACGTTGAGAGGCCTTTGGAGAGCATGCCAGGTACCTGCGGGCATGGGGAACCTGAAGGTGGGTCCACACAAAGTCATTGTACCAGCGCTCCCGGCACACTTCCACCTCATAGAGCAGTTCCTTCGACAAGTATGGATACTCCCATCCGTACTCTGCAGCAACCTTCTGGCCAAATAGGCGCTGTAGTCTCGCCAAAGGAGGCATGGTAGCTTTGTCCCCTTCGCCAGGCAAAACTATTGAGTCCGGGTGGCGAGGGACCTTGATCACATCTGATCTGGGCATTGGTGCCCGCAGTAACAGTCTCTTTTCTCCGGTCTTCGGTGCAAATGGCACCGGAGATGTAGAGGCAGGCTGGGGACGGGACCTCTCTTCAGGCGCTGGTGCCTCCACCCGGGGTGTACTTTCCCCTGTAGACATGGGTGGATCCCTGGTCCTCCGGAATGAAGCGAGAGGTACTTTGTCCCAGCCCTTTTCTGCAAATAGTTCATCTATTGCAACGTCGTCTCCCATGTCCGAGAGCGACTCTAGGTCAGAGGTGTCACACTCCTCCGCAGGCAGGTACCCTGTAGTGGAGACCGAGCTCTCACCTCTTCCCACACACCAAATCTCTCCGCCTGGCTTACCTCGGCCTTTACTTGAAACGGGACATCCGGAACTCTTGTCGACGGATCCATCCGGGCCGGGCGTAAGCGGGCGAGACGGTCCACCACAACCGCTGGTCGGGGCTACCATGCCGGTCTTTCTCTTCGGTGGTAGATGCTGCGAGATCGTGGTGACCGAGTCAGCATCCTCGGATTTCTCCCGTTGAGTTTTTACGACCTCCTCCGCGGTCGCTGCAGTGTGCGCAGGGATGGCTGTCACAGCAGTGATTCCTCCTCTCTGAATGGTGTTGCCTGTAGCACGGCCGGGGTAGATGGTTTTTGGCTTCTCAACCGCCAAGTCCACTTCGAACAGGAACTCCCCACAGGTCTCACATCGCCCGAATGGCTTCAGTTGGCACACCAGTCCCGAACAGCCGGGACAAATCACACCCAGGGCCTCAACGTCCATGCACGAATACAGGGCGAATCGACCCCTTGGCTTTAGCCGGATCCCCGTATCTGTTACCGGAGCAGCAGCAGTCAATGTCGTAGTGGAAGGGTGAACTGGAATCCACGATGTATGTCCGAACATGGCGACCTGTTGCTGATCCATCGCACACTGCAGAGTTTTTGCGCCAACGTCCCACGTGTAGTCCCTCACACGTATTGGACTCCTCCCCTTTGCTCCAGTTCGCAGGCTTTTCTTCTTTTCTGTTTCTGAGTCACGCCCACGAACTAAGCGATGGGGGTGTGCCTGGTGGCGCAGTGCAATAGAAGCCCCCACGTGTAGTACTTCACACGGCTGAACTTCCCCCTTTTTCCACTCTTCTGCACGGGCCTTTCCCTTCATTGGGTCATGTCCACGACTTCGAGCAGGGATGCACTTTGGCCAATGAAGGCCTGCCTACTCGTAACTCTTCCAGCAGACACGTTTAATTTCTGTGGTGCACAAACACTATACCGGACCCGAGCCCCCACGTGTAGTGCCCTCCTCACTCCCCTCTTTCTCTTCAGCTCGTCTGTCTCTTGTCTAGGGGTATCTTTCAGAGGGGAAGGGAGCGGGGACACCACGCCTGGCCTTCACCACAGGTGTCAGTGTGATACAAGCAAAGTTCTTTTACCTTCGGGTCAGTGTTGTGCACCTGGAGCCTTCACCGAGAGTTAACTTGAACAATGTCTTTTAGGAAATGAGCCCCACACCATTAAAGTTCAACACTCCTTTATTCTTCTCGAATGAACACAATCAGTTGAACTCCCTTGGTAGAAACAGAACAGAAAAGGAGGTGTGGATGCGAGTAGGCCCAGACACAATGTGTTCTCCACTTTCCTCCCTGAAAGTGGACTGCGGTCTCCGAGCGAGGGGGAATTTCCTTCCAGGCGGTCTCCGATGAGAGACTCACCCGTCGCTGGCAATCTGCTGCACCAGGTCTTCGAGTGAGGAGCTCCCCCGGTCCATTACGCCTTCCGGATTCGGGTACCCTGTCCCGGGGTTCCCTAGGATCTCCTTCCCTCGCGGAACTCAGTGTTGGGCACTGAGCTCCAGACCTCCATCTGAGTACCTCACCCCAGGCCAAAGGTGCCCGGGATGGAACACGACCTCCGGCTGTCCTCTAGGCCTAGGCCCGCCTAGAGAACCGACACGAACCACCGTCGTCCACAGGCTGAAGGTGCCTGGGACTCGACCCCGTGACAAAGATGGCCGGCCCTTTATACCCTCTCCCGGCAAGCACGGCCGGTTCCCCGCCCCACCATACCGCTGCCGAGGGAGGACAAAAAGGAAGCGCGACACACAGCAATGATTCAACCCCAACCCAGAGCGACAGCGCCACCTGCTGGGCTGCAGGGAATTACACATCACTAATGTCTCTGCCAAGTTCAAATTTACACCCGGGAAAGTACATACCCGCTACATATATATATATATATATATATGTAGCGGCCACACTCTCTCTCCATCTTTATCGGTTACACACCAACTCATGTCTAGGGGTTCCTGGGTTGTGAGAGTGAGATGCGCCACGGCCCATGTCCTCCCCATTGTAGTAGGGAGGTGAAGGCCACTTACTGATGTTTCCTCGGGCTGGTGTGTTCTGTGAATGCACTGAGTCTGTAATTGCAAGCTCACCAGCCTCCCCTTTGCTTCCAGTAACTGGAGTTCACACACCGGAGAAAGGTCCAACACTTGTTTATTTGACACTCCAATAAGCAAAGCACAATAAAAAGTTCTTTTGCAGCAAACTGGTTGGGACCTATAACCTTGCCAACGGTGGGGCGAGCAGATCGAGGCACTTCCTAAAGTTTAAGTTCTATGCCACTGTACTATGACCAGCGGCGCCTAAGCCAATCCGGCTGTTACAGAACAGGAAAGATGGGGTCTCTTCCAGCAACCCCTATGAACAGCAATGGAGCCCTCTTCGATACGCTGTGGCCCCTATCAGGGGGATGTGTCCTCCCAAGAGAGTTCCCAGAGGCCCACTGTCACCGGGTTGGTGCTGCTCCGGGTCTCCAGTGGGTAACCTCTCTGGCCTCCTCACCTCAGATACGAGTCCCTCCGCTCAGGGACCCTCGGACAGTCCACCCTAGCGGGACCCAGTCGAAGGTACTGGGCCCCAGGCCTCCTCGATAGTACCTCACCCCAGGCTAAAGGTGCCTGGGATGGACGCCAACATGACTCCGGACCAGGCCATGGGCACCTGGACCAGACTCCTGGATCTCCAGCACCCAGGCCTAAGGGGCCTGGGTGCGGACCGCAACCCTCCTCCTCCGAGGACCTCCTTCTCCACAAGACCTCATGGTAAGGGCGTCTCCCCCTTTTATCTCCTCCCATCAACGGCCCGGCGGGTTCCCCGCCCCAGCCATACCATCTCCGGGAAGGGACAAAACAGGGAGCACTGCAGGAGATGATTCTACCTGAAGCCTGTGGGTACCCCGCCACCCACAGGCAAAGGAGAATACTACATCCTCCAATCCTCCACGAAACAAAAAGGGGTCTGAACCCTAACACAATTATACACCTGGGTCACACTATTCCCCAGGTGTATCCCATCAATTTGAGGACCCCGCTACACATTCCCCCCTGTGATTGGACGCTGGTCCCCAGCATCAGGTGCACACCCATGCCTCCCATAAAGTGGTGACATGGAGTGAAACCCCTGAGGCAGTTCCTCTAAATTTTTCCCAAGTGCCAAGACCTGCTCAGGGAATGGGGAACATATAAAACAACTTATGTCATAAAACACTTTAAACATCTGCATAATCACAACCCCTCTCCCACACTGTCTAAGAGACACCCACTCTCAATGATCTTGATTGACGATCCTCCTGCAGGGGAAAGAAAAAAACAACATCCTAACATAATTTCGTGTCATTTGGCATGAGTGGGCCCGTCAGCCGAGAGACCCACTCACTCCAACAAGCAAGGTGATGTGTGTGTGAAACATTTTCAAACATTTGTTGCGCAACACTGCCACCTGGTGACAACGCCGCGGTCATGACACTCAACGAATCTTCGTTCTTCCAGCTTTTCCCTACTCTGCCACTATTCCCAAATGTCCTTGCCTTTTGCACATGAAGAAAAGGGGAAACACAAAAAAAAAAACAGCCCCAAGTCTCCAATGAGAAAAAGAAAAGCCCAAATAAAAACAAAAGCAGGGCACAGTCCTGGGTGTCTGGGAATGGCTCTTCCAGAAAGTTCAAGTGCACAAAGGAAATAAACAGGAGTTCTTTTCTCCTATAAATAAAACTTTGGATCCGGCAGATACAGGGGTTTCAGGTGTTTGTCAAATGCCTCTATCGAATACTCGACATCTTCTCCGCAGTCAGACAGCGACTCTAGGTCGGAGGTGTCATACATCTCCGCAGGCAGATATCTTCCGGTGGACACAGAATCATCCTCCCTGGGGGCTCCACCTCCAATGGGCCCCCGACACCTCCAACCACCATCACAGTCCCAGCCCCTGGCTCACCTGACCCTTGTAGAGGACTGGGATGTCCGGGACTTCCTTCTCGACCGGCGCCATCCAGGCCAGGCAAGCAGCGGGGTGAAGCTCGACCACGTCCATAGGATGCCTGTACTAGGCCAACTTTCCTCTTCGGGGGTGGGAGCAGAGAACTTGTGGCGACCGAGGCAGCATCCTCGGATTTTTCTCTGTTGGGCAGTCCATCGCCCTGGTCAGCGCGCATGGGAACCTCGACAAAGGCCTTGATCTCCCCTTCCGGAGTAGCGGTACCCGTGAGGTGGTTGAGGCGAAGGGCCCGGGGCCTTGCTGTGGACGACTCGACCTCAAAAAGGAATTCTCTGCACTCCTCACATCGCCCGAATGGCTTCAGGGTGACCACCAGTCCCGAGCAGCCGGGACAGATCACACCGAGGGCCTCCGTGTCTCTGCAAGTGTACAGAGCCAACCGCCCTCGGGGCCTAAGTCTTATCCCCGTGTCTGTGATGGGGGCAGCAAAGGAAGTCATTCTCGTGGGGTGAGGAACCATAATCCACGGGGCACTTGAGGTCATCCCGACTATCTGCTGCTCCATCATGCACTGACCCCGCGCCGGAGTCTCCACGTGTATCCCCACACTTGGCCAGACTCCTCCCATGAGCTGTACATTTTCGCGGGCTTCCTCTTGACTCCGCCCACGAACGATGTCGCCATGGGGTGCCTCGTGGCGCAGTGCGTTAACAGTCCCCACGTGCAGTACGTCACACGGCTGGACCTCTCCCTTTTTCCGCTCCTCTGCATGGGCCTTTCCCGTGTTAGGGTCATTTCCACAACTCCGAGCAGGGACGCACTTTGGCCAGTAATATGGCCGATCTGCTCGGAACTCCTCTGGGCAGCAAAGTTCAAATGTAGACATTCTCAAGTCCATCTTTAGAACACACTCTATCCCGGACTCACGAGCCCCCACGTGTAGCGGCCTCACTCTCTCTCTCCATCTTTATCGGTTACACACCAACTCATGTCTAGGGGTTCCTGGGTTGTGAGAGTGAGATGCGCCACGGCCCATGTCCTCCCCATTGTAGTAGGGAGGTGAAGGCCACTTACTGATGTTTCCTCGGGCCGGTGTGTTCTGTGAATGCACTGAGTCTGTAATTGCAAGCTCACCAGCCTCCCCTTTGCTTCCAGTAACTGGAGTTCACACACCGGAGAAAGGTCCAACACTTGTTTATTTGACACTCCAATAAGCAAAGCACAATAAACAGTTCTTTTGCAGCAAACTGGTTGGGACCTATAACCTTGCCAACGGTGGGGCGAGCAGATCGAGGCACTTCCTAAAGTTTAAGTTCTATGCCACTGTACTATGACCAGCGGCGCCTAAGCCAATCCGGCTGTTACAGAACAGGAAAGATGGGGTCTCTTCCAGCAACCCCTATGAACAGCAATGGAGCCCTCTTCGATACGCTGTGGCCCCTATCAGGGGGATGTGTCCTCCCAAGAGAGTTCCCAGAGGCCCACTGTCACCGGGTTGGTGCTGCTCCGGGTCTCCAGTGGGTAACCTCTCTGGCCTCCTCACCTCAGATACGAGTCCCTCCGCTCAGGGACCCTCGGACAGTCCACCCTAGCGGGACCCAGTCGAAGGTACTGGGCCCCAGGCCTCCTCGATAGTACCTCACCCCAGGCTAAAGGTGCCTGGGATGGACGCCAACATGACTCCGGACCAGGCCATGGGCACCTGGACCAGACTCCTGGATCTCCAGCACCCAGGCCTAAGGGGCCTGGGTGCGGACCGCAACCCTCCTCCTCCGAGGACCTCCTTCTCCACAAGACCTCGTGGTAAGGGCGTCTCCCCCTTTTATCTCCTCCCATCAACGGCCCGGCGGGTTCCCCGCCCCAGCCATACCATCTCCGGGAAGGGACAAAACAGGGAGCACTGCAGGAGATGATTCTACCTGAAGCCTGTGGGTACCCCGCCACCCACAGGCAAAGGAGAATACTACATCCTCCAATCCTCCACGAAACAAAAAGGGGTCTGAACCCTAACACAATTATACACCTGGGTCACACTATTCCCCAGGTGTATCCCATCAATTTGAGGACCCCGCTACACATATATATATATATATATATATATATATTAAAAAAACAGACCTGTGCTATAGAACATTACAAAGCACATATGTAAATCCTGCATGCGTCGTGGTGCGGTACGCTGTCAAAAATAGTGCAGGTACATCATTTTGTGCCATGTGGCTCATCAATTGTCCATTCAAAGCCAATGAAATGCCTTAACGCAATGCATGTCAAAGCATGAAAAAATGTGCTGTATCACACAAAAAAGGTGCAAATAGGCATCAAATATCTGCAAGAATGCTGACTGCATTGTCTGTCATGTAGACGCCTGTTAGAAGGAGATACAATTTTGGAAATTCACACAGCTCAAGTAAAAATGATTTCACATAAAATGAATACCAAACGAAATTCAATCTACAGTAAAACCTTGGATTGCGAGCATAATTCGTTCCAGAAACATGCTTGTAATCCAAAGCACTTGTATATCAAAGTGACTTTCCCCATAAGAAATAATAGAAGCTCAGATGATTCGTTCCGCAACCATTTACTCATAGGTTCTTCAGTTTATAGTCCATATAAAAAGATTATAGCAATGTGACCAGGTTGTGTAACCATAAAACGTCCATCCACAAATGGAAGCCTCCACAAGGGGATTAGAAGCAAAATCCAGTAGGAGCTACAGAGTATAAAAGAGAAGAGAGGCGCCTCTAAGTGTAGCAATATGTTGCTAAATGTTGTACCTTCATTAAATGCAGGGCTTTTTTTCAGCGGCAACGCGGGGGAACGCAGTTCCGGCACCTCCTGGACTGACTGTATGTAATGACAAGGGATGCTGGGGTGTGCTGCAGGGTAT
The DNA here is from genome assembly GCA_029206835.1 of Rana muscosa. Lineage (NCBI taxonomy): Eukaryota > Metazoa > Chordata > Amphibia > Anura > Ranidae > Rana > Rana muscosa. Next base: position 234,220,293 of record CM055118.1, read on the forward strand.
TGATGCTCACTGCTGGGGATCTATTTTTGCTGGGGAGGTCTATTGTTGCTGGTGGGGGACCTATTGGTGCTGGGGGGTCTTATGTTGCTGGGGGGTCAGTTGTTGCTGAAAGAGATCTACTGTTGGGGAGGGATCTATTGTTGATGGCAGCCAGAGAGTCTATTAATGCTGGCTGTGCGGAGATCTATTGATGCTGCCGGGAGTCTATTGTTGCTGGTGGGGAAATTTGTTGTGGGTAGTCCATTGTTGTAAGGGGGATCTATTGTTGCTGGCTGCAGGGGATCTATTTTACTGCTTTTCTTGATATCATTACCAAATTCCATACAAATTACTTATCACCACAAAATGATCCTTGGTCCTATATTGTCTGAAAGGGACGGTACTGGGAGGTTGGTAGGGCCAGAGAAAAGGGGTGACTTGGAACGGGGGAGTTCCTGCACCTATTGTCTGAGAAAAAAAGCCCTGATTAAATGTAACCATTTTGCTACACTTAGAGGCACCTCTCTTCTCTTTTATACTCAGTTGTGACATGACGCTACTCTTATACAGTGGAACCTCGGATTGCGAGCAACGCGGTATTTTGAAAAATCCTAACTCGGTTTGCGAGTGTTGTCTCACAAAATGAGTAGGATTCAGGCCAGAGCGGTGTGCAGTAACGCGTTTGGCCTGAGGTGGGGGGGGCACCGGAGCAGAGCAGAGCCGAACGGCGCCGCTTGTAAATGTTCGGAAAGACTCGGAAATACTACGTTCCCGAGCCTTTCCGAGGTTTGCCAAGGTCAGCCGAGCTATCCTCGGGCCTTTCCGGCTGTTTACGAGGCTCTCCGGTGCCCCCCGCCTCTGGCCGCATGCGGTATTGCATTGCCATTGAAGTCAAAGTGAAACAAATTATTTTCGTTTCCATTGACTTCAATGGGGAAACTCGCTTTGATATGCGAATACTTTGGATTACGAGCATTCTCCTGGAACGGATTATGCTCGTAATCCGAGGTTCCAATGCATCAAGACATCGCTTGTATATCAAGTAAAAAAATTATTTTTTAATTTTACTTGTCTTGCAAAACACTCTCAAACCAAGTTACTCTCAAACCAAGGTTTTACTGTATATTCATAACTTAAACTGAATGCTGAAAATATCTGATGTGGAAAAAAAATATTATAATTTTTTTATTAAAGTGGGCAGAATAAATGTTGTAGATTTTTATGCATACACTCCATCACTATATATTTAAGCTTCTCTCATAATAGGCACATTTTTTCTGTATATTTATTAAATTTTTTATGGTTGCAATATTTTCCTGCTCCAGGAAATATAGTCGTAAGCCGGCATAGCATTGAAGGAATGTAATTCAATACACGCGGCCTCCATCTCTCTCTGTAGTGGAAGCAGCAATGTATAGAGAGCTGGTACTCGAAATGTATGAGAACTCTTGCATCATGCAAGGTTTCATCATCCTTGCATCAGTTTCTAGCAGAAGAATACGCTTCACGCTCTGCGGGAGAATAGAGAAGGGATAAAGCCGGAATTAAAAGAGGGGTGGGGGGGGGGGGGAGTAGCCAGTAACCCCCTCATTGCTGGATGGATGTTCCACAGTCAAAGCCAAGAGAAAATGGGATTTAAAAAAAGGGGGTGCTTGCTGAGGGAAGAATAAAATCAAATAAAGCTGAAACACAGAAATATTATTGTATTGGGGGCGTTTAAAGGATGTATTGAATTGACTTTGTTTAAAAATGACTGTAATGGTATTGTAAGGGTTTCCTGTGTCATAAAGATGGTATTCATGAACAATAATGCGAGTTGAAAGGTGCTTTTAATTGAAAAAGTCAATTTAGCTAAAACTGATGATCAACATTTAGTAGGTGCTGAAGAGTTAGGGCCCATTCACACATGGGCGGCACGACTTTGGGGGCGACTCGGCAAGGCGATCTGAAGACGACTTCAGAGGCGACTTGCAAAATGACTTCTGTAAGTCGTACAAGAACCTTTTTCTAAGTTGGAGCGACTTGGGTCACTCCTATTAGAACGGTTCTATTGAACAGAGCGGGACGCCCCTGTGTGAATGGGCTCTGAAACAACCTGGCAGTTTCTTATAATTTATGGGCCTGCTAGTTTCTTATGCCGCGTACACACGATCGATTTTCTCGACGGTGAAAACACCGTCGAGAAAATCGACGGGAAAAACGAGGAACGGCTTGTTCCCCTACACACGGACGTTTTTCCCGTAATTTTTTCTCTTGGTCGAGAAAAACGACCATGTGTAGGCTCCCCGGCAGTGTTTCCCTATGGGAAAACTGCCGCGGAAAAAATGCCGTGAATCACGACGAGAAAAATTAGAGCATGTTCTAATTTTTCTCGTCGTGATTAATGCAGTTTTTCTCGTCGGGAAAAATGACTAAAAGCCCACACACGGTTGTTTTTCTCGTCAAAGAGAAAAAAATTTATTTTTCCCGACGAGAAAAATGGTCGTGTGTACGCGGCATTATAGTTTGTTGGACTGCCAGTTTCTTATCATTTATGGGCCTGTTGGTTTCTTATAGTTTGTTGGACTGCCAGTTTCTTATCATTTATGGGCCTGTTGGTTTCTTATAGTATGTTGGACTGCCAGTTTCTTATCATTTATGGGCCTGTTGGTTTCTTATAGTTTGTTGGACTGCCAGTTTCTTATCATTTATGGGCCTGTTGGTTTCTTATAGTTTGTTGGACTGCCAGTTTCTTATCATTTATGGGCCTGTTGGTTTCTTATAGTTTGTTGGACTGCCAGTTTCTTATCATTTATGGGCCTGTTGGTTTCTTATAGTTTGTTGGACTGCCAGTTTCTTATCATTTATGGGCCTGTTGGTTTCTTATAGTTTGTTGGACTGCCAGTTTCTTATCATTTATGGGCCTGTTGGTTTCTTATAGTTTGTTGGACTGCCAGTTTCTTATCATTTATGGGCCTGTTGGTTTCTTATAGTTTGTTGGACTCCCAGTTTCTTCTAAACCCTGCAAGCTGATGGTGTGATCACAGGGTTTAAAGGCGAACACCATACACATAGTAACTCGAGAAACAACCAGAGTGATGCTAATACGAAATATGAAGTTATTTTAAAATTATAAATACCTTTCTAAGTTGTCAAATATTGGCATTCAAAAATATATGGTGCATCAGCTGCTTATCCACACTTTTAACTGCACATGCTCAGTTGTGGTGCTCCTGCACTTTGCATTTCACGTGTCCTAATGTAAATGCACATCCACAGCCCAAAAAAATGGACCTTAGTTCTTTTTATCTAACACCTTGCAACACAGTGCAGGCGTATTCTATTGCATGTGCTGCAGTGTCTTGATGATCAGGTGTGTTTGGCCTGTGTATGTGCATTTTGGCCCAACGCACAAAACAAAGCATGCATGTTGCACTGTCAAGTGTTGGCACGCATTTAAAAATGTGTGAACCTAAGAGAAAAATGGGGGCTGCTAATTTTCAAATGGAGTGTTCACAATGGAAGCCTCCATATTTCCCCTCAAGATAAAAATTGGAGCGTTAAGCCTCGTACACACGATCGGATATCCTATGGATTCTAATCCAATGGTTTTGTTCAATCGGAAATCCGATGAAGCTGACTTCCATCAGTCTTGCCTACACACCATCAGTCAAAAAACCGACCGTTCCAAACGCGGTGACGTAGAACACTCCGATGAGCCGAGAAAAATGAAGTTCAATGCTTCTGAGCATGCGTCGACTTGATTCTGAGCATGCGTGGGTTTTTTATCCGATGGACTTGCCCATAGACGATCGGAGTTTTCGATCGGTTTTTTATCCATCGGAAAAATTTAAAACATGTTCTATTTTTTAAAACCGATTGAAAAATGACCGATGGTTCCCATACATGATCGGTTTGTCTGATGAAAACAATCCATCGGACGGTTTTCATCGGTTAAACCGATCGTGTGTACAGGGCTTTAAAGAAATGTATAGACTTCAACTTCTACGTCATTACCTTGCCGCGTGACTGAGAAGCACTCAGCAGATACCTTGAGGCTGGGAAGGGGCATATCAGGGACTAGACGTGCAATGTGTAGGAGCAATGCACAGAAAAAGTTATCACCGAGCTGAACGCTAGGCTTAAAGTTCAGTGCAGAAGCTGCATATACAAATGAGTATCCAAGTGTACAGGCAACTACCATTTCAGAAACTACATTTTCAATGAGCCCAGAGTTAGATTTTAAAGCTAAACATCACATACACAAATATAATATATGAGGGTGGTTTATCCTGTTAAAGGGTTTGTATATCTATCCATCCAGTTCTAAGATTTTCACAGCTCTGTCACACCAAACAGCCCTATTTGGCACAGCAGGGGTCCTGATTTTTCTTTGCTGCAAGTAACATCTAAAGGTCTTGTTCCGCCTCCTGTACAGTGAAAGGACAAGCAGCACATTAATTGGTAAAGTGGGTGTAAAGGGTTTTTTATCATAAAGGTAAAAAACATTCTGGCCAGCCCCCTAGCCTGTTCGTTCCCTTGGCGGAGACACGCGCTCTTCCTCTCCTGTCTCGGCTCTTGATTGGATAGATTGATAGCAACGTAGCCATTGGCTCCCGCTGCTGTCAATCAAATCCAATGACTTGGATGCCGGGGGGCGGGGCTGAGTCCTGCATTCTGTGTGAATGTACACAGAAGCAGGACTCAGAAACGGGCCCGCATGGGTGTCCACCTTAGAAGAGCCTTCTCCAAACGTGGACACTCGATGCGAGGAGGAGCTACCAGCACATTCTGAGGGACCCCAGAAGTCAAGGATCACGGCCACTCTGTGCAAAACTAACTGCACAGTGGAGGTAAGTATGACATGTTTGTTATTTAAAAAAAAAAAATAGAGTGTACAACCCCTTTAAAAGTGCAATCATCAGAGTCTTCTGATCAACTATAAAATTCGATTGGAAGGGCTATCTCAGACCTGCTGGCTTACCAAAGATTGAAATGATTGAGCCCAGCGAAACGTGTGTAAAAATAAACAACTGATAAATGGCTATATGAGGAGCTGGGTGTTTTAAATAGAATTTCTACAGAGTAATATTCCGGTTTTGGTTTCATCACTGTTTTTACCAGATGTAAATATTTGCCCTTCAGCCATGAAAGTGAGCAGCAAATTCCTGAAAAGAGCATGTGTGTATATGGAAGGGATATGGGCTTCTGCATAACACAAAGCCTCGTACACACGACCGGTTTTCTCGGCAAGAAACGACAAGAAAACTGTTGGGAGAGCTTTCTTGCCGAGAAAACCGTTCGTGTGTATGGTTTCACGTCGAGAAAACTGCCGGGAATCTCAACGAGAAAAATAGAGAACCTGCTCTCTATTTTCTCATCAAGATTCTCGTTTTTCTCGTCGGGATTCTCGTCGGCCTGTTTCCCCGACGAGAAAACCGGTCGTGTGTATGCTTTTCCAAGTCTTAAAAAAACGCGCATGCTCAGAATCAAGTATGAGACGGGAGCGCTCCTTCTGGTAAAACTAGCGTTTGTAATGGAGATAGCACATTCGTCACGCTGTAACGAACTGAAAGCACGAAGACTGAAAAGCGCGAATCGTCTCTCCCCAAACTTTTACTAACACACGGTAACACGAGATCAGCAAAAGCAGCCCAAGGGGTGGCGCCATTGGAATCCAATTTCCCCTTTATACTGCCGTCGTACGTGTTGTACGTCACCGCGCTTTACAACAACAAGATTTTTAATTGACAGTGTGTATGCAAGGAAAGCTTGACAAGAATCCCGTCAAGCTTGACAAGAATCTTGTTGAGAAAACCGACGCTTTTTTACGATGGGATTCTCAGCCGTGTGTACGAGGCTTTACAAAAAAAATGCAGATTGAAAGTTTTATTACGTGTGATTACCATGTGTATAGACTAGTGAATAAACACTCCCTGCTTTAATACTAACCTATTAGCACACTTATGCTGGCTATACACGGGTCGAATTTCGAAAGAATTTTCTTTTGAAAATCAGAAAATTTGTGCGTTTTTTGATCCCATGGTGCCACCATTGCTTTCGAAATTCGACCGACCAAACCTTCAATTTCACCTCATGTTGCTACAGAAAAGAATTTTCGTGTCTAGGAATCTTCTTTTCTTTCCAGGAATTTTCTTTTCTTGCACATGCGCATTTCTTTTTCGATTACATTTCTCGCACAATTCTCCCATCATCTCCCATCATTGATTAGAAAATCGTTGGTTTTTCAAAAAATTTTCAACATGTCCGATTATTAAAATTCAATGGCCGCACGAAAATCGGCTGTTGCTGCAGCCCACCAATGGTGCGAAATACGTATGAAAATTCTTAGATAAGATTTTCGAAAGACAATTCTTCCGAAATTTGGCCCATGTATGGCTTGCCTAAGAAAAAAAAAATTTAAGTGGACTTTTCAACAAAAATAAAAGTATGTCTCATCCCACTTTTTCTTACTAAAATGCTGAAGGCATATTTATTTTATTAAATACATATACAATTTCCTGGCGCATTATGGCAGAAAACACTAGGGGTGAAGCCACAACCCTGTGTATGCTGCCATGAAGATGCACCAGGAAAGGGAAATTACAGAAAGGTGCGTATACAATATTCCGTTTTCATGTGTCTTTATTAGGGTTGAGCGGACCGTACCGAACTTTTGGGTTTTTGGGTCCCGGACCCGAACCCGAACAATTGACTGTATGTTCGGGTTCGGGTCCGGTGTTCGGCAATATGCATGTAAAGTCGCGCTTGTTTCCCGTGCTTAGAACTGTCCCTGCACAAAGTGTCATTTGTGAAGGAAAAAAAGTCATTTAAAACTCACTCGCGGCTATAATGAATTGTCGGCTCCCGGCAATACATAGAAAAAGTCATTGATAAAAAAAATTTAAAAAGCGTGGGGGTTCCCCCAAATTCAATTACCAGGCCCTTCAGGTCTGGTATGGATACTAAGGGGAACCCTGCCGCAAATTAAAAAAAGGGTAATATCCATAATCCAAATAAAAAAAAAAATGCGTGCGGTTCCCCCAAATATCCATACCCTTCAGGTCTGGTATGGATTTTAAGGGGAACTCCACCCCAAATTAAAAAAAAATACAGGAGGGGCGCTCTCTCGTCCCCCCTCTTTTCTTGCGGCCTGCCAGGTTGCGTGCTCGGATAAAGGGTCTGGTCTGGATTTTTGGGGGTACTCCACGCCATTTTTTTTTAATTTGGGGTGGAGTTCCCCTTAAAATCCATACCAGACCTGAAGGGCCTGGTATGGATATTTGGGGGAACCGCACGCATTTTTTTTTTATTTGCGGCGGGGTTCCCCTTAATATCCATACCAGACCTGAAGGGCCTGGTAATTGAATTTGGGGGAACCCCCCCGCTTTTTTTTTTTATCAATGACTTTTCTATGTATTGCCGGGAGCCGACAATTCATTATAGCCGCGAGTGAGTTTTAAATGACTTTTTTTCCTTCATAATTTACACTTTGTGCAGGGACAGTTCTAAGCACGGGAAACAAGCGCGAATAGTCCTCAGAAGTTCGGGTCCCCATTGACTTCAATGGGGTTCGGGTTCAGGGTCAAGTTCGGGTCAAGTTCGGCCGAACCCGTCGAACCCGAACATCCAGGTGTCCGCTCAACTCTAGTCTTTATTCAACAGACACATTAAACATTGAGCTGGAAAAAAAAAAGTTGGTGAACTCTTGGAGTTAACAGCTGGTCAAACCTCTTTGGTTCAAGCAAGCGCTTTTGGTAGCTCTGGATCAGACCTACGCAACATTTAGGGGAAATTTTTAACCATTCCTCTTTACAAAACTGCTTCAGCTCAGACACATTTTCACGTTGTACATTTGGGTAACAAGTGACAATGCTTTTTCTAATGTGGTATATCAATAAAAGAGTAGTGCTGTCACCTTAGGGCAGGAAGCATGGTAAAACTACTAAACACCTCCTTCTTCCTCCTCTCCATAATATAGGGGGCTTCCCCCTTCTCCTTACTCAGTTTGGGGTAATCAGACCTCATTATTATCACATAACCAGCAACTATGTAGTAAAGGAGTCTGTCTGATCAGGTACAAACTGAATAATTTAGGCTTGTTGGCAGGGGTCCATGCACTTTTAATTTTTGCCCCTCCTGTAGTTTTGTAATGGGTGGGGACAGAGCCCCTGTATATGGCAACTAGGTAGGGCCCAGTGAACTTGGGGTATATAGGAGCAGGACACCCCTGATCAACAAAAATGTAGAGCTGAGCTGGTGCTGTTGAAGAAGCCCTCTGCAGGGCTAAACTGCTAGGGTGTTGAGTGGAGCCAATAGGGAGCAGGCAGAGGAATCTTGACCCCTAGCGGGTTCCATGGCTTGGTTTAGACTAGCCCCTGGGCGTATGAAGGCTCTCCATTTAATGTGTGAGGAAGGACACCCTATGCTTATGTAGCAATACCCTCTTCAGGGCCGCTGATTAGTTTTGGGTTTTGCACGTTACCTCTTCAGCTGCGTTGTCCGGGTAGGAAAGTCTGTAGTATTGCAATGTCCACAAAGATGTAAAACCTCAAACAGTTAGGCTTTATTTTTCTTATGCAGTAAATTTTGAGAAGTAGAGGATATAGAAGAGTAGGGGAAGGTTCAGGCACTCACCACAAAAGTTGACAAAGGTACAAGTTCAAAGCCACTCACCACTCTCAATGTTAGAGTGGGTATTGGTCACCCGGATAGTTCCCTCTCACATGGTCTAGCAGCCGGGATGACACACGAATCCGCAAGAGGGCAGTCTCTGCCTCAGTCTGCCCAAGGTGAAGAAGGTCTCTGCCACAGACCTATTTAAATGTACAAAGTCTTTGCCACAGACCTGTTTGAAGTGAAGCAATGGATAGTCCAGGAATCCTCTGCCACAGGATTTTAAAGTCCCAAACTTCAAGCCTTACAGTTAAAGAGCCTTTAAGCCAATCCGGCGAACTGCAGGGCTTGTAGTATAGTGGATCCCTCCTTGACAAAGTCACCAGGCCTCATCCGAGACAGCAGCACTTTGGCGGTCTCCTCCAGGGCAGGTCCTCCCCTGGTCTCCTTCATCAAGATAACTTCCCTCCTATTTGGACGAACAGCTTGGGATCCCCTCTCCGAATGTAGGCTCCAGCCAGATCAACTGGGCCTACTGAGCAGCGATGCAGCCTCGGGCCAACGTGGCCCCGAGACCAGGACCACACACACATACCTCGCGCCAGGAGGGCTGCGGGGCGAGAACGAACCCCAATCAATGGCGTCTGCCCCTTAAGTATCCCCTCCCAGCAGGCACAGCAGGGCGACCACTCCCACTATACCACCGCCGAGAGGGGCCACTCAATGTTCCATGATCTGCCCGTGTTCCAACAAGTGCCTGAGGTGATAACGCCACCTACAGGCAAAAAGGGAAATCACTACCAGGCAAACCATAACTGAGACAGAGGCGAATTTTAGTGTAATTATCAACCATCTGAGCCCAACTACTAGCTCAGACATCCCTCTAAATTTAAATAGCGTCCCAACCATTTGGGATGGGCGCTACACTTAAGGGACTGTAACTATTCTTTGGAGACTTTGAAGTGTTCCACACTTGTGTGACCAGCACTGCATGGAAAGTTATGGTAAGGAGCAGAGTGTTCTGCACTGTGAACTTCTGTCAGTGAGAATTATGCTGGAGTAATGTTAAGCAGTAATGTGCTGTAATCCCAGGAGGAAGCAGACAGGACGGCTTGGTGGGAACTTCTGTCCATCCTTTACATGGTGGCCCTCACAGTACAAAGTTTTGGTAAATCTTAAATTGATTGTGTAATCAGACTAACATGTATTGCCAGCTTGAGATTAAACAATGCACTGTGTGATTGGGATATTTTTCTTAGCAGTTGATAATTGAAGAAGATCAATCTATCATTTTTTACTGTTTGTCTCCTATGGGAACAATCTACCAATCTCTTTCTCTAATACAATATTGCAGGGGTAGGCAACCTTTGAGAGGTGGAGATCTACCTGAACAACATCAAAGAGATTACTGGGGTTCAGCGCCCTTTTTTTCTTCTTAATAAATTAGCTAGCAAGGCCTAACTAAACAGTAATGCCTAGTACACACAACCGTTTTTTCCGTCGGATAAAAAAACGACGGTTTTCCTGACAGAATTCCTCTCAAGCCTGTCTTGCATACACACGCTCAGACAAAAGTCCGGTGAACTTTTGACTGCCAAGAACGCGGTGACGTAAAAGACTACAACGAGCCGAAAAAATTAAGTTCTATGCTTCCGAGCATGCGTCAAATTGTTTCCGAGCATGTGCGGTTTTCTTCCCCTCGGAAAAGCATACAGACAAACGGTTTTCCCGCCATTATTTTTTCCTGACGGGAAAAAAGAGATCCTGCTCTCTTTTTTTGTCCAGCAGTTTTCCCGTCGGAAAAACTGCGATGGAGCATACACACGGCCGGGATTCCCGGCCAAAAGCTCTCATTGCAGTTTTCCCATCTGAAAAAACGGTCGTGTGTACGAGGCATCAGGCTGACACGAGGAAAAAAAATGTTTTATTATAAAAATATAAAAAATATATATTAAAAATATAAACTTAGCCCACCTTAAAAGTTAGCTTTAGCGAGCAACTGACTTTCATTCACAATTTTTTCATATTTGGAGAGTAATTGGTCACCCCCACAACTCTGATGCAGTTGTCAATCATAAAGGCAGAACATCTAATACTGCAGGCTGACTTGCTCGACTAGTTTCAAGCCTGCATGCAGGCCAGTGTATAAAGGTCAGTGATAGGTAGGGCAGTGTATAGAGGTCAGTAATAGGTAGGGCAGAGTACAGGAGTCAGCAGTTTGTAGGGAAGATTATTGGGGTCAGTATGGCAGAGAATGGGGTCCATAGAACAGTGTACAGGGGTCAGTAGAGCAGTGGATGGTGTCAGTAGGGCAGTGGACAGTGTCAGTCAGTAGAGCAGTGGATGGTGTCAATCAGTAGGGCAGAGGGTGGGATCAGTTAATAAGGCAGTGGATGGTGTCAGTAGGGCAGTGGATGGTGTCAGTTAGGAGGGCTGTGGATGGCGACAGTAGGGCAGTGGATGGTGCCAGTTAGTAGGGCTATGGATGATGACAGTTGGGCAGTGGATGGTGTCAGTTAGTAGGGCTGTGCATGGTGACAGTAGGGCAGTGGATGGTGTCAGTTAGTAGGGCTTTGGATGGTGATAGTTGGGCAGTGGATGGTGTCAGTTAGTAGGGCGGTGGATCATGGCAGTTAGTAATGCAGAGGATGGTATCAATTAGTAAGCATTGGAGCACCCTCTGGTGTGCTACTAGTGTTAGTGTAGGCAAAACATAGGCTGGCTCAGGGCAAAGTCTGAGTCATGAATTCTGGGTCAGGGTTTACTAGAATTCAGGGCTGGATGACTCATGCGGACAGGTCTCTGGTGCCTCACCCTGGTTCCGGAAAGTTGGAGAATGTTCTGAAAACTGGAGGGCAGAGCCTAGGGCGGAGGCTAGGAGGGTTGATCTGCATACTTGGGGGAGCTTGGCCTGCCAGGCCCCAGGCAGTGGGCCTGGCAGGAGGTTAAGCCAGCCCTTAATTATGGATGAGTCATGTTGGCAGGGGGGTCGGTGGAAGATGGAAATGAGTACTGAGGGGTCTGTAGGTGGCCTTAAGGGGTCCTCTAGGTCTAGGGGACCCACAGGCTGGAGGCTCGGGCTGGCTCAGGAAGAATCCTTTCAACAGTACAGTGTGATTTGGACCACCACCTGGGAGCAGTGGGAACAAGGAGAAGACAGTGAGTATATCAGCACACCCAGGGATTTTACAACGGGAAAGACTGCCATAGGGTTTCTAGCCTAGAGCCTCGTACACACGGCCGAGATTCTCGTCGAAAAAAACATGTCGTTTTTTTCGACGAGATTCTTGGACAAGAAACTTGTCCCGGCCGAGTGTACACACAGTCATTTCAAAGAACCCGCGGTTCTTTGAATGAAGCGAACGCGGTGACGTCATCGAATACGACGAGCATGCACTCGTCACATTCGATGCCGTCGCCGCCATCTTGGTATACCCTACCTATGCCTAGGAAGCTACCGCGCATGCGTCAAATTCATTTCGAACATGCGCGGGCTTCCCGGAGGACAGGTAAGTGTACACACACTCACTTTTCTCGTCGAGAAACAGGCTGACAAGAATCTCGACGAGAAAATAGAGAGCAGGTTCTCTATTTTCTCGTCGAGATTACTTGTCGGTTTTCTTGACGAGAAACCATACACACGAACGAATTTCTCGGCAAGACATCTCTGCCAGCAAGTTTCTTGCTGGTTCTTGCCGAGAAACTCGGTCGTGTGTACGAGGCCTGTAAAGGGCTTTTGCTACTAGATTCTACAGTGCTGAATTACTAAGGACCTACTGAGTAGTGAATAACAGGAAGAAAAAAAAAAAGGCGCACCAGCCTCGTGCATTATCGTTGGATACATTTATTTAAAAGGAAATAAAAGAATCCTACTTACAAACATACGTAAAAAACATGCGTTTAAAAAGAACCACAAAGTCTTCTTGTTTTTTTTTTCTTCTTGTTATTTACCGCTAGGATACCCCTATCCGTGAAGGCAGCAAAGCCAAGTGTCATCTATCTGTTCACTTTCAGACTGTCCGGTTTTCGACTTGTGCGCAGGAGTTTTTGTTTGTTTTTCGTTACTCAAGCTACTGAGTAGTGAAGCTGGGACCAGATCCACAGAGAGGGGGGAAACACTTAAACAAGCAGTTACTTTCCAGAAGAGCCCAGGGCCCTTAGTCTAAGGTGATCAGATTTTTCAAATGAAATCCGGGGACATAATTTTTTTTTACTAGTAATGGCGGCAATCAGCGACTCTCTGCCCGTCGCCGCCCGACTCACAGCCTTTTAAGTCATACTCTCCGGGCCCCGGCTACTACTGGGTGGGGAGCAGAGGAAGATCACTCCAGGGAAGGCAAGGAGATAAACAGGTAGGCAGCTGGCCGGGACTTGAGCCAAGGCAGAAGAACATGTGAGCGGAGCTGAATGGGCATGCGCCCAAAACTGAAGAAATATTCCCTCTGCTCCGACCAGCACATGATCATCAGAAAGGGGCACAGATAATGGAAAAAATACACCCCCCTGAGCTAGTAGAAGCGGCAGGGCGGGGGTGTGTAATTCAGAATCATTATTTTTTTGTTCTGCACTGACTGTCTTTAAAATTGCCCTAGCTCCTGTTCAAATCCAATCCGGGGACAGACTTGGTCCGGGGACAGTGTCCTCAATCAGGGGACTGTCCCCTGAAACTGCGGATGTCTGGTCACCCTAACTTAGTCTGTAATGGAATCTTGCCATTGACTTATCCAGGACTGTAAGTTTGTACAGAAGGAAGCAGTTCAGGACTTTTGTACAGAGAGAAAGGAAGATTGTTCCCAAGTTTTGCTGTGTTTATCATCTGCTGGGCGGAATCCCATAAATCCCTGCAAGTGGAGAGATGTGTGTTGCCTGGCTCTGCAGGGAAAGGGGAGTCGGTTACCAGCAGCCCCTACGGAGGTAGCACTACACAGTTAATAGGGCAGTGGATGGTGACAGTTAGCTGGGCAGTGGATGGTGACAGTTGGGCTGTGGATGGTGACAGTTAGTACGGCTGTGGATTGTGACAGTTAGTAGGGCTGTGGATGGTGTTAGTAATGCAGAGGAGGGCTGTGGATGGTGACAGTTAGTAGGGCTGTGGATGGTGTTAGTAGGGCTGTGGATGGTGTTAGTAGTGCAGAGGATGGTGACAGTTAGTGGGACAGTGGATGGCGACAGTAAGACAGAGGATGCTGACAGTTAGTAGGGCTTGTGGATGGTGACAGTTAGTTGGACAGAGGATGCTAACAGTTAGTAGGGCAGTGGATAGTGTCAGTTAGTAGGACTGCCGCGATTTTGCCACAATTTTTGCTGTGACTTTGCCGCAAATTTGATATGATTTTGTCGCGACTTTGACGCGACTTGAAGCAATGCCTGTGTAATCATGACATCTATGGACCTCAAGTTGCATCAAATTAAGACCAAAGTAGTGAACGGTACTCATTGGAAATCATGGGGTATGACTTGTCATGCGACTTTGTAAGTCCCAAGTTGCAGAAGTGTAAAAGGGGCCTTTGTAAGTCCCAAGTTGCAGAAGTGTAAAAGGGGCCTTAGTAGTGCAGCGGAAACTGACAGTTAGTAGGGCTGTGGATGGTGTCAGTTAGAAGGGCTGTGGATGATGTCAGTTAGAAGGGCTGTGGATGGTGACAGTTAGTAGGGGAGAGGATGCTGACAGTTAGTAGGGCTGTGAATGGTGACAGCTAGTAGGGGAGAGGATATGGTCAATCAGTAGCAAAGTGATGTGTGTACAGGTGCTCACAGGAGAGCAGAAACTTTCCTCACATGCACAGAAGGGAACCACCGCTGACACACTATTCTTCCTCCTGGCGAGCTGATCCTGGCCAGCCCTCCTCTCTCATCCATCCCATGTAATGTCACACACAAGCCCCTGGGATGGATGAGAAAGAAGGGCCAGTTGCAATCAATGCAGCATACCAGGTGGTCCCTTCCCTGTGTCACTCTGCAATGTGGGAGGAGCAGTACGGGAGTCGGCAAAGCAGGACCACGATCTACCCGTCACCTGCCCGCGATCGACGGTAGATCACGAACGATGGGTTGCCAACCCCCGCACTAATGTAAATATGATACATCTGTAGCAAGGTCCCGGACCCCTTTTGGTCTAATGAGAACTTCCAGAGTTAGGAACAGCTGACATGCTTCTGTGTAGAGTGGGTTACGAAGCATGGTGGGTGTAATGCAAGGTAGATTTATGGGCGCCAGACACTTCTTGAATGCAAAGAGATTTATTTTCTCTTGAACAGAACTGTGGAAAAGTGGGTTAGGGCCAGGACACCCTTTAGTAGTTGCAATGTTAATTGGCAGACTCTGAGACTTCTATAGGTAGACAGCCTTGCAGGGAATGGCATCCAGCAAGACACCACGTCTGCATAAGTAGGATCCCTGTCTCCTATGGCACCAATCTTGTAACAGTTTCTAACACAAGTTGTAACAAACTTCTTGACTTCCTCTACAATAACTTCTTGTAGATCTTCACTCGACTAAGCTCCCAGTCTCTCCCACTAGACTTTCTGATCCACTGCCACTAGATCTCCTGATCTCTTCCAACCTTCTCACTCAGTATCTTCCTCAAGCGTCACCCCCACTTCCCTGCTGGGTCCCTAGCTTGGCATTCACAGATACTCCTCAAGCTTCACCCCACTGGCCTGCTCGGTCTCTGGCTTGGCACACAAGGCTGCTCTGAAAGCGTCACCTCCGCTGGCTGGGTCCCTGACTACACACCTGCTGAAGTTTCCCAATTCTTCACCGTCCACGGTTGGTGAGAATACTGCTTCAGCTACTCACTGTGGTCCCTGGTAAAAAGGTCCCTTAATGGTGACAGCTTCCCCTCTACCTCCAACCACGACAGGTTTTCTGGCCGGCAGAACTGTCACTTCTGGTTGGACTGCAAGCCGCAGTCCCAACCCTACGCTGCTCTCTTGCTTCTGGGTAGGCCCTCAGACAGCCTAGCAGCCAGATGTCCCCGAGATAGGCCTCAGACTCTGGCCTAGCAGCCCAGGGCAGCACAACACACGTCCACCCAGACAGCTGTCCAGGTGGCACAGAACCCAGATCACCTGACTCCACCCAAATATATAGTTTCTCCCAGCAGGCCAGGGGATTCAAGAAAACCCCTGCCCATTGGCTGAGATACCCCATATACTCCTAATCTATCCTTGCAGTGCCCTTCTCTTATCTAATGTCGCCAGGTACCTGGCCACCTAGCGACAGAAGAGAGAAGTGCAGCAACTCCAGCGTTAGGGCAAAGTCAGTTGACCCCAAGGCAACTATTACTTGTCAAATAAATTTAGGAGCAACCCTGCCTGGACATCAGGGTGCTACACATCAATCATGTGTAGCACTTACACCCAGATTAAGGGAGCTACTGGTTTTGTTGGGTCTGTGAATTACCTCATGGCTTTCGTTGTCAGGTTTGTAAGAAAAGTCTTCAGAAAAGTCAATGTCCACACCATGTAAAACCCAAACAGTTAAGCCTCGTACACACGAACGAGTTTCTCGGCAAAAACCAGCAAGAAACTTGCTGGCAGAGATTTTTTGCTGAGAAATTTGTTCGTGTGTATGGTTTCTCGTCAAGAAAAGCGACAAGAATCTCGACGAGAAAATAGAGAACCTGCTCTCTATTTTCTCGTCGAGATTCTCGTCAGCCTGTTTCTCGACGAGAAAATTGTGTGTGTGTGTACACTTACCTTTTCGCCGGGAAGCCCGCGCATGCTCGAAATGACTTTGACGCATGCGCGGTAGCTTCCTAGGCATAGGTAGGGTGAACCAAGATGGCGGCGACGGCATCGAATGTGACGAGCGCATGCTCGTCGTATTCGATGACGTAACGGCGTTCGCTCCATTCAAAGAACCGCGGGTTCTTTGAATCGAGCGTGTGTACACTCGGCCGGGACAAGTTTCTTGTCCAAGAATCTCGTCGAAAAAAACGACATGTTTTTTTCGACGAGAATCTCGGCCGTGTGTACGAGGCTTTAGGCTTTATTTTTCTCTTTGCTGAGGAAACTAGAGGAAGAATAGGACACCAGAAAGAAACACACAGGGGAAGGTTCAGGCACACAACACTAAAATACACTCATCGCCACTCAAGCCTGAGTGGGTATTGCTCACCCGGATAGTCCCATTTAGTGGTCCTAGCAGCCAGAATGCAGCACGAATCAATCTTTCCTTTTTAGTATTATGATACGATCAGGAATCCCCTGCCACAGGATTAAAGTCCCGAACTTCCCAGCCAGGCAATAATGAAGAGAACCTTTAGGCCAGATTGGCGTATTGCAAGGCTTATGCTTATAGATCCCTCTTTAGGCGAGTTTCCAGGCCTCTTCCCAAGACAGCAGTACCGTCGCTAGTCTCCTCTGGGACTGATCCTCCCCTGGTCTCCTTTCCTAAAAGTAGGCTTCCCGCAGGTGGGTAGCTTGGGATCTTTTCTTGAAGCATAGGTCTCAGCCAGCAGAGCTGGGCCTACAAACATCGATGTGGCCTCGGGCTGAAGGTGCTCGGGACAAGAACACGGGCACCCCGTGCCATACGGGCCACGAGGCGCACGCACAGGACCAATGGGTCCCCAAGAATGACTCAACCCCAATGGCGTCTGCCCCTTATGTACCCTCTCCCAGCATGCACCGCGGATTCACCACGCCCACTGCATGGCTGCCGAGAGAGGACACCCAAGGTGTTGTGATACCCCCGTGGTTCAACCTATGCCGGTGGTGACACCCAGAGCAGAGGCAATAATAAAGAATCAATTGGTCTGAGCCCAACTACTAGCTCAGACTACCCCTAAATATATACATACCGCCCCCAAATATTGGGGGGGGGGGGCGCTACACATTTAAAAACAGGAATTACATGTAGCGCCCCTTTACTTTTTAGGGGTGCTATGTACTTAAATTTAGGGGTTGGTCTGAGCTAGTAGCCAGGCTCAGACCACTTTGATTGTTAGTACTCGCTTCTGCCTATGTGATGCAGCCTGATGTACAGTTCCCTGTGGCCTGTAGGTGGCACTGCCATATCAGGTCAGGGTTGAACCGTGGGTGGCATTACTATGCCTTAGGGTGTCCTCTCTCGGCAGTGGTGCAGTGGACGTGGTTGGCCTGCTGTGCATGCTGGGAGAGGATACATAAGGGCCAGACGCTATATTTTTTTTAAAAAGGACTGGAGCACTGGAGAGTGAGCGGTTCGCGCCACCTGGCCCTCCAGGTCAGGGGTGCGCGCGTGTATCAGTCTCAGGCACCTTTAGCCTAGGGCTGCAACTTCACTAGTAGGCCCAGCACCTTTAGCTGAGGCCTATCTCCAAAAGAGGAATCCCAGGGTGTCCGGGAGAGGGTGGACCCGCTCTAAGAAGAGGAGACCGGGGGAGGACCTTTCTGATGAACTGGTGAGAGTTCACTGTGAAAGAGAGGCCTGGTTACCTTCTGGAGGGATTCAAAGATCCGTCACAGGCCTTGCAACGTGCTATCGCTGGCACCTGTCCTTGTGTTGCAAATGCTGAGAAGTTTGGGACTTAAAGATTCTGTGGCAGAGGATCTCCCGATCGTATCTCTAGGAAACCTAAAGTGAACGTTCGAGCATCACTCCGGCTGCTAGGATCCGCTCTTACAGGGGACTATCCGGGTGAGCTAAACCTACTCGGGATCGAGTGGTGACTATTGTACCAGTTTGTGCCTGGACCTACCTCCCAAACCTTACTGTCCTTTCTCTCATCCACCTTTCCTGTCTGCTGAACTTGAACTTTGCTTATAAAAATAAACTCAGCGTTGGAGTTAAAGTGGTGTGGACATTGGCCTTCCTGGGTAGAAATAGAGACTTGTCCCTACACTCTAGGAGACGAGAACCAGTTGAACAGGATAACTTGCTGCAGGATTGCAAAATTGTTAACACCGCTCAACCTCTTAAAACCAGAGGGTACGGGCATATAGCGCAGTGTGCCTTGACCTGCAAGTGAGCCGAAGGCAGGAAAAAGGTCCGTGTGCTACATACATAAAAAAACTTTAATAAAATCATTACAATGATAACTCAATATATGAACTTTCTGAAAATACATTAAAGATTTCTATTATCTTGAGGCTAAAAGCCTTCTATTTCAACAGGTGTACAATTATCAGCTGAATAATGACTGCATCCAATCAGATGCACTATCTGTTAAGCCGTGGCTTTAATAGAATGGAGATTCCTTCATCCACAATGTTTAGCATGGATATGACAGCTGTCTCTCGTGGGCGAAATGGGCAAAATTTTAGATACTTATGCCCAGCCTTAGACAGTACTGAAGCAACAGCCGGGGGACTTGCATTTTCAGAAACAGTCTTCTGTGATGTCCGCCTCCCCGGAAGCTGGGGTCCAGCCTCCATCCTGTATTATATAAAAGGTAAGAGGTCCGGTCGGATGTCAGGGGCCAGAACCTAAAGAAAAGACTTGACACTTGAAAGGGTTTTCTGGGACCTGTGGATGCCGATTCACCAGGACATCCCAAGCACATGGACCCAGAGGCGGCTCTAGGCTTTGTGAGGCCTTAGGCAAAACTTGACATGGGGCCCCACTCACGCCCATGATGGGAAAAATAATTGCTCTTTAATAACTAAGGGGCTGGGGCCACCCGGTGATGTCACCTGGTGAACCCGTCCCCTTGTGACGTCATTGACTGAGGGCATGCTGGGTCATTGGTGTCACCGATATTCACTGGCTGTCGATCTCTTCCGGTCACCAATAGAAGATTAGCGCTATGGAAATTCAAAGCCTGATCACTAGGTACAGGAAGGAAAGAGTTAATGAGCATGCATGGGGCCTGCTATGTGCTCAGGGGGACTCCATTCTGTTACTGGGAGTGAGGTAGCAGTGGTGTGCTAGACTGGTGGAGTGGGCTTTGCATTTCCCCCTGAATGCAACACATACATCAGTACAAGGGTGTAGTTACATGGAACATCTTTAGGAGGAACTTTATACATTTACTGCACACAAGTGGCTCATCTCTAAGTCGGAGATTGCCTTAATGTTTGACTCTTCGCATTACCACAGCCTTTGCCTGGTGCCGAGCATTGATGAGCAAGCATGCCTTAGGTTCAGGTGTTGCCCCACTGCAGCCCGTCCACAAGGTAACAGAGGAGCACAGAACTGGTGGAGTGGGCACAGGCTCAGCATATTCTGCCTAATGCAAATGTAGCGGGGTATTCCCCTTTAATACAGAGAGACAGGACTTTCCGGGTGAGAGGTGAGTCGGGAGGGAGTAGAGAAGAGACTTTACTTGAAGTGAAAGCAGAGGAGAGAGACTACGTTACCCAGAACCCCGTTTGGCACCCAGGGTGCAATGTTGTCACCGCAGAGACTCATGGGTGGAGCTTTATAAGGAGGAGGCGAGGCTAGGCTCGGCCTCTTTGGGACACGAGACTTCAGTGGAGAGATCCTCCTGTGCGGAACTGCTGCTGTGCAAGGCCTGAAGCCTGGGGCCTTGTGCAGTTACCAAAGAGCCTTCCACCCCATCTCGAGCCTGGGTGACATCTGACTTGGTTTCTTCAACCGCTGCTGAGCCGGAGACCCGACCGCTGCAGAGGCTGTGTGTGGAGACACAGCAGGTGGAAGTTCCCAGACTGGGATCGCGTCCGGAGGGGTGAGCGAGCACATGCTCAATCCACAAATACTGTATACCATTGTTAGGCCTACAGACTGCCGTGGCCCACCAGTTCCTATTTCCGTTCTTTTCCCCCACTGGAGATCCATAGCAGAACTGATTCAAACGGATTTCTAGTGGAGTGTACTTTGTTGGCATTTTTACCCCCCTTGGATTATAAATGTGTTCCTGAAATGTGCACCACCATTTAAAGACTTGCATGCGAAGAATTTTAACCCCCCCAAGAGACTGAGTTATATGGTCAGGCCTGGCCATCTAGGTAGTTTATTTAGTTACTGCGCCATAGGGCGCATAGTGAAGTACTGTTACACGTGGCGCGTGTGCGCCATATCTGACTAGTTATAGTGTGTTTAATGCTGCAGGGCTCTGCAGATATATTCCTGTGATTGTGATAACTGTTGATTTTATTGCCAGTAGAAGTAAACTCGTTATTCTTCTATCACTGCATTGATGTCTGAATTTAACCATAGAGCATAAGATATATATATTACCCTAGACTAACTGTGCCAGAAGGGGATCGAGTAAATTGCCGGAGGTTGGCGGAGCTGTCTTCAGGGCCCAAACTAAATCTGCGGCCCTCTTAACTGAGGGTATCGCTACACGTGGGGGTTCTCGTCTGGGATCCTGATACAGCAAGCGAACACGCCAAAAGTACCAGCATGGACCCGCTAGAAGTAGGACAGTGGTACACAGTGGCTGGCGCAGATCCGGCCGCGGCGGCAGTTATTGAACTCCCGGGGATCTGGCAAAGAGATGCGATAAAGCAGCTAATAACGTCTCTATCACCATGCCAGAAATCATGGGTGATGGATGTGAGACCAAATGCTTTGCGTACATACGCATTAATAGAGTGGAAATACCAAATTCCAGAGCATTTTAAAAGCCCGAGCATACAAGCTATGGATGGTCAGACCTACCATCTGATACATGCGCTGCCACATAAGGGAGATCGGTTCCAAATACAAAAACCGTTATCTCCACAAATATCTCCTCCACCATCCCCTAAAGCAGGAAAGCTAAAGGCTAGAGAGAGTCCCGGGTCACCATCAACCACCCTCAGCGCAGAGCTGTGTGCGGTTCTAGGGGAGATTGTAGCCCAGTGCAAGAGGGACCCCACAGACTACCCGATGACGGGATACAGAAAACTTAGAATATTTTTTGGAAGAAAACCTGTACCTTCGGGGGAAGAGGGATTTGAGGAATGGCTGGATGGCGGCACTCAGGCCCTAGAGGAATGGGAAGTCCCAGAACATAGAAAGAAACAGAGGATCTCTGAGAGTTTGAAGGGGCCTGCGTTAGAAGCCATACGAAACCTTAAGATAAGCAAGACAGACTGTGATGCGCAGGATTATCTGGACATTCTGCAGAATGTGTTTGGCGGGACAGAAAAAGTCACGGAACTCACGTACCAGTTGGAACACTGCTACCAGAAGACAGGAGAGAAACTGTCAGAGTTCATGAGACGCTTGGATAAAATCCTGCACAAGATCATACTGAAGAAGGGGATTGACCCAAAGAAGGTAGATGAGGCCCGTGTCCAGCAGGTCTTGAGGGGAGCTCAGCCCCTGGACCCCATCGCATTGGCGCTACACACCCGACGGGACGGGAATAGCCTGGAATACCCCGATTTGATCCGAACAATCAGAGAGGAAGAGGCTATGCTGGAAGAGAAAAAGAGGAGCCAACCAGTCGAGCCACCCAACCCTCCAGTGGCGATGGTCAGGTCGGCCATGACTCCTGAGAGAGACTCGGAGGTGGACACCCTGAAGTCACAGATGTCCCAAGTGTTGGGGATGCTGACCTCTCTGATAGCGAAAGACACAGAGGGTCCTGAGAAAGAAGTAGCGAGAAAGGAACTGTTCCCAGTTGCTTCGGCACCCACATCTCTGCAAGACTGGGGGGACATAATCTGTTTTAACTGTGGGGGAGTTGGCCACATTGCAGCTACATGTTCCAGTCCCAAGAAGAAGAAAACAGATAACCGCAAGCCGGCGAGAAACTCCAGAGGGCCCCGGTGAAGGAGTCAACCGGGTGCCCATCATCCTCAGTGAGCTCCAAGCTGAATGTGAAGCAGAAGAAAAGAGGAGACAAAACCCCTCAGAGGAAACACAACATTCCTCAACAGAGATACACCCCAGAGAAAGGGGGCAAGACCCCTCAGAAGAGGCACAGCATTCCCCAAAGGGGATGCACACCTAAGAAAAACAATAATATCCCTCAGCGGGTCTGTACACCCATAGAAAGGAGGGAAATCAATGCATACCAGGCTCAAGAAAGACTAAAGTCCAAAGGGAGTTGGACGAGAGAGAGTCCGAAGGGAAAGGACCAGAAGAAGGTGACCCCTGCCAGGCCATACCCGGAGAAGCTGGTAGGCCCATCTCCTGTAGTACCCATTCAAGTGGAGGGAGTCTACACCAGAGCCATCTTGGACACTGGGGCAGAGGTGACCCTATTATCCTGGGATTTCTATGATAAGCACTTGAGTCATCTGCCCATCCAGAAGATAGAGGAACTGGAAATATGGGGGATTGGAACCCAGAGCTTCCCCTACGATGGCTATCTGCCCGTCAAGATGACCTTTGACCCATCTGTGGCTGGGAAGGCCGAAGTGTTTGATACCCTGGCAGTTGTGTGCCCTCGGCCGCCAGGAGCCAACAAGAGTTCCCTCATAATAGGGACGAACATGGACCTGGTCTGAAGACTCCTAGCCCCTCTAGTGAAAGAGAAGGGGTCAGCGGCCACCAAGATCCACCCCATGCTGAAGACGGCCTACCAACGGCTGGTCCTAGAGCAGAAGACCCCTGGGGAGGGGATAGGGAAGGTGTGGAGACTTGGAAGAGAAGGGGTAGTGTTGCAGCCCGGCAAAGTAACCTGTCTCAGAGCCACTGTGAAGCTTACTTGGGAGCAACCTGGACCCTTTGTCATGCTGGAGTCCGACCCAAGGGAAGAGTCCTCCGGTCTGGAAGTGATACCAGAAGTGATTCCACTAAAGACCCTGAAGAAGGCCCATTGTAGAGTTCCGGTGAGTGTTAGGAATACTACAGGTGGCCCCATGGAAATCCCAGCCAGGATGCTGCTGGGCCAGGTGAGCCCTGCTGCCCCGGTTACCCTGTCAGAGGTCAAGGGGACGGGTGAAGGAGGAGACGTTTGGGAGAAGCTGTCCATGGAAAACCCGAATCTGCCCAGGGCTTGGAAAGAGAGAGCCAAGGCCCAGTTGACCAGATGGGAGAAGATCTTCTCCAAAGATGAGTTCGATGTGGAGTGTGCAAGGAGTGCCACCCATCGAATCCGCCTCCAAGAAGACAAGCCCTTCAGAGAGAGGGTCAGGCGGGTCCCACTAGCAGATCTGGAGGATCTAAGGGAACAACTTGCAGAACTCAAGAGGACTGGTGTGATCCGGGAGTCTAGAAGCCCCTATGCCTCCCCGATAGTGGTGGTCAGGAAGAAGAATGGGTCGTTGAGGCTCTGTATAAACTACAGGACTCTTAACAGGAGAACCATCCCCGACCAGTACACCACTCCGAGGATAGAGGACGCTTTACAGAGTTTGTCTGGGGCCAAGTGGTTCAGCGTTATGGATCTCAAGAGTGGATACTACCAGATCCCTATGCATCCAGAAGACAAGGAGAAGACAGCCTTCATAACCCCAGTGGGGTTCTTCGAGTTTGATCGAATGCCTCAGGGACTGTCTGGAGCTCCTGCTACCTTCCAACGTCTCATGGAGAAGACTGTAGGAGACATGAACCTTATTGAAGTCCTTGTATACCTGGACGATGTCATTGTCTTTGGGAGAACCCTGGAAGAACACGAAGAGAGGCTGGAAAAAGTGTTGAGAAGACTCAGTGAGTAGGGACTCAAGCTTTCGCCTGAGAAGTGTCGGTTCTACCAGTCTTCTGTGAACTATCTGGGGCACATAGTGTCTGAAGAAGGGGTGGCCACAGACCCTGAGAAATTGGAGGCAGTTACCTCCTGGCCAAGACCCACCACAGTAACAGAACTCAGATCCTTCTTGGGGTTCTGCTCCTATTACAGGAGGTTTGTGGAGGGATTCGCCCGAATTGCCAGACCATTGAATGAACTACTCAAGACCGAGGGGGAAGAGGACGATTTAGGGCCCAGGAAGCCGGGAGAGTCAGTCAGAGATCAGTGGAACCAGAAGTGTGAAGAGGCCTTCCAGGCATTGAAGAAGAGCCTAACCACTGCCCCAGTCTTGGCCTACGCAGACCCAACCAAACCCTATGAACTACACGTAGATGCTAGTCATGACGGTCTGGGAGGAGTACTTTACCAAGAACACGAAGGACAACTGCGGCCTGTTGCCTACGTGAGCAGGAGCCTGACCTCCTCTGAGAAAAACTACCCCACCCACAAGCTGGAGTTCCTGGCCCTTAACTGGGCGGTAGTGGACAAGCTCAAAGACTACCTGTATGGGGCGGAGTTCACTGTGAAGACCGACAACAACCCCCTTACCTACCTTTTCACCACAGCAAAGCTGGACGCCACTGGACGCAGGTGGCTGACCGCACTGTCTGGATTCAATTTCAGCCTAAAGTACAGGCCAGGGGCTGGAAATCGAGATGCAGACGCTCTGTCCAGGAGATCTCATGGCCCCACCAGTGACACAGAAGACTGGACTCAAGTGGCACCTGACGGGGTGCGGGCCCTTTGTCAAGGGGCTGAATTACAAGCCAGAGGAGGCTCAAGGGCGGAAGAGATAGGAGTTACCATGGTAGGAGTCCCCAAACAATACTGTGGAGTAACCCAACTGGAGGAAGACCATCTGCCGAAACTGTCCAAGAAAGAACTGAGATGCGACCAATTAGAAGACCTTATGGGGAAATTGGTTCTGGAAGCCCTGGAGAATCAGGATCCAACTAGACTCCTGCGCCACTCCTCAAAGGAAGCTCGCCTGTTGAGGAAAGAGTGGGACAGGTTGCAGGTGCATCAGGGAGTGGTCTACCGAAGGGGCCCCTCTGATGACCTGGAAGATAAATGGCAATTGTTCCTTCCAGAAAAACATCGAGAGACTGTTCTGATTGCCCTACATGACAATCACGGCCACCTAGGGGCGGAAAGGACCTTTCAACTCGTCAGAAGTCGGTTCTATTGGCCCTGCATGAGGGCAGAAGTGGAAGAGTACTGCCATTCATGTGCACGCTGCATCCAGAGGAAGACTTTACCCCATCAAGCTGCCCCAATGGGCCATCTACAAAGTCAAGGCCCAATGGATCTGGTATGCATTGATTTTCTCTGCCTCGAACCCGACCTGAGTGGACTAGGAAATGTTCTGGTGATAACCGATCATTTCACCCGGTATGCCCAAGCTTTCCCAACCAAAGACCAGAAGGCTTCCACAGTAGCCAAGGTACTTATGGAGAAGTATTTTGTCCATTATGGGCTGCCACAGCGACTCCATTCAGATCAAGGAAGGGACTTTGAGAGTCGGCTGATCCGGAAACTCCTGGATTCGTTAACCCGAACCACACCTTACCACCCACAGGGAGATGCTCAGCCGGAGAGGTTTAACCGAACCCTGCTCAACATGTTGGGAACTCTGGATAGTGAGAAGAAACAACATTGGAGCAAACACATAGCAGCTATAGTACACGCTTACAACTGCACCACCAGTGATGCTACAGGCTACTCCCCATATCGACTCATGTTTGGGAGAGAAGCAAGGTTACCTGTGGACCTGGCCTTTGGCACCTCTTTAGACCATTCCTCAGCCACATCCCACAAAGGATATGTGGACAGGCTCAGACACAGCCTGAAAGTAGCCTATGAACAAGCTCAAGCGGCCTCAGATCAAAGGGGAGCTCGGAACAAAAGAAACTTCGACTTGAAGGTCCGGGTGCAAGACCTGCAGCCCGGGGACCAAGTACTGCTACGCAATCTGGGGGTCCCTGGAAAACACAAACTTGCAGACAGATGGAGATCTGAACCCTATGTCATCTGTAGGAAGCTTCCGGGCCTACCTGTCTACAAGTTGAAGCCAGAAGGAAAGGTAGGACCACTGAAGACGTGGCATCGAAACCACCTGCTCCCACTTGCTGAAGCAGTCAGGATACCTCCAGTGAGGGACTTCCCTGAACCAGTCTCTATTCTGGATACCCCTAGGCCAAACACTCGGTCCCAGACCTCTCGGGCTGAAGATGGAGAGGCCTCTGAACTTAGTGGAGATGAAGGAAGAGAACTTGACTGGCTGTGGCCTTCCCCAACTCCAGGAACTTCTGCTATAGATCTTCCAACCACTGAAGACACTATAGATGGACAACTGAACGCAGAAGCCACTGAGTTCATCCCATCTAGTCCTTCATCAGAATACTGGGAACATGCCTGTGATACTTACTCTGAAAAGGACACTAGAGACTCTATGTATCCCTCGGTTCCTGAAGCAGATGTTCCAGAGCCCATCGTGTTGCCCGAACCTGCTACAGAAGAAGAGCCTGTGGCACCAGAGCCAGAAACCCCAAGAGAGCAAAGGGCTCGAAGAGTCATAAGGCCTCCCAAAAAGTTGACTTACCCACAAATGGGGAAGAGCTCAGAAGATTCTGTGGTCACTGCCAGGAGGAGTGCAGAGAATCCTGATCCCTCCACTGTTCATTTGGTGGAGGGCAACCCCCACTCACTCTCTGGCACAGTTAGGCAGGCCACTCATGATAGTGTGACCTATGGGCAAGGGAATTCAACCCCTCGGTTTTGGTGGGAATTCCCTATGCCAACATCTTACGCAATGTTGTCTAGGGTTGTACGCAATGTATGCTAGAATTATCTTTGGGGACCAAAGAGTTTAAGTGGGGGGAGTGTGTAGCGGGGTATTCCCCTTTAATACAGAGAGACAGGACTTTCCGGGTGAGAGGTGAGTCGGGAGGGAGTAGAGAAGAGACTTTACTGGAAGTGAAAGCAGAGGAGAGAGACTACGTTACCCAGAACCCCGTTTGGCACCCAGGGTGCAATGTTGTCACCGCAGAGACTCATGGGTGGAGCTTTATAAGGAGGAGGCGAGGCTAGGCTCGGCTTCTTTGGGACACGAGACTTCAGTGGAGAGATCCTCCTGTGCGGACCTGCTGCTGTGCAAGGCCTGAAGCCTGGGGCCTTGTGCAGTTACCAAAGAGCCTTCCACCCCATCTCGAGCCTGGGTGACATCTGACTTGGTTTCTTCAACCGCTGCTGAGCCGGAGAACCGACCGCTGCAGAGGCTGTGTGTGGAGACACAGCAGGTGGAAGTTCCCGGACTGGGATCGCGTCCGGAGGGGTGAGCGAGCACATGCTCAATCCACAAATACTGTATACCATTGTTAGGCCTACAGACTGCCGTGGCCCACCAGTTCCTATTTCAGTTCTTTTCCCCCACTGGAGATCCATAGCAGAACTGATTCAAACGGATTTCTAGTGGAGTGTACTTTGTTGGCATTTTTACCCCCCTTGGATTATAAATGTGTTCCTGAAATGTGCACCACCGTTTAAAGACTTGCATGCAAAGAATTTTACCCTTACTAAAGACTGAGTTATATGGTCAGGCCTGGCCATCTAGGTAGTTTATTTAGTTGCTGCGCCATAGGGCGCATAGTGAAGTACTGTTACACGTGGCGCGTGTGCGCCATATCTGACTAGTTATAGTGTGTTTAATGCTGCAGGGCTCTGCAGATATATTCCTGTGATTGTGATAACTGTTGATTTTATTGCCAGTAGAAGTAAACTCGTTATTCTTCTATCACTGCATTGGTGTCTGAATTTAACCATAGAGCATAAGATATACACATATTACCCTAGACTAACTGTGCCAGAAGGGGGTCGAGTAAATTGCCGGAGGTTGGCGGAGCTGTCTTCAGGGCCCAAACTAAATCTGTGGCCCTCTTAACTGAGGGTATCGCTACACAAACATACATATAGAGTGTGTAGTGAGAGGGGACAAGTCGCTTTTCAGAGGAACGCTGAACACTATTACTGCACACAGTGAAAACGCATCTCTAAATCTCTAAATCTCTAAATCGCCTTAATGTTAGATCATGATATGACCACAGTCTCTGACTGGTCCCGGGCATTGATGGGTGCAGTAGACCCCGCCCACAGGCTAACTCCACCTTTTTCAAAAAAATAACTGGACCCAATCCCCTGGCTCTTACAAACTATTTCTCCAGCTGCAGGTTCATACTGAGGTGCAGACCTCCAGTTACAGGACTGGAGGATGTATCAATGAACTACAAGCAGGGCTTTTTTTGCCACCTCCTGCACTGGCCCTGAGCTCACAGCTACCCACTGTCACTTGTAAGCACAGAAGCCCAGCTTCTGTGTTTGCAAGTGACAGCACACCTCTCCTGCCCCTGGTAAAGGAGAGCCATCTGGCGCTGTGCTGTAGCCTGGTGACCAGATAGCGGTACCTACGCTGGATGATCCGGCTAGCCAATGGGGAAGAGATAGAGCGGCAAATGAATGTGCACTGTGTGGGGGAATAAGATGTGGCTGTGGGTGGGTGGCTAGAGAGGGGCTGGCTGATGTAAATTTTTTTTTTTTTTTGCAGATGTTTTTTTTTTTGCAGAGGTAAACAGATGAGGACAGTTGATTGGGGGGGCTACAAAAGTGCAGACTGTGGGGGTGCAAAGGTAAAGCTGAGGAGAGGGATTTAGAGGTAAAGATCTGCGGAAGACAGCTACAGTTTAGGAGGGGGGGAGGGGTTGCAGGGATAATCTGTTAAAGATGGGTGCAAAGGTGAGCCATGGACAGGGATAGAGGGTTAGCTCTGGTGGGGGGGGTACAAAGGTGAGCTGTAGAAGGGGGGAAGTGTGCGAAGCTGAACTGCAGTCAGGAAGTTCCTGACAAGAAAATCCCTTACTACATGTATGGTAACATCACTTCACTTGTGCTCCATTGAGAACTACAAGTCCCTCTGCTGTGGTGGGTTTTTCATTCACAGATTCATGTAAATGAATGACACAGCTGTACGGGCAGAGCCATGCATAGTTGCGCCAAAATCAAATAATTACAGGGGTCAACGGGGAGAAGAAGAACCCCCAGATTCTGTAAAGAGGTGCTGTTTCCTGGTGGGGGGTTGCAGACCATGACCTTGTTTCATGGTATACTTTAAATATGGGTGTAACATGAAACATACAGTAGTTAGAAGGATGGACTTCTCTTTTAAGAATGAGGAAGAGACACTCGCATTATGTGGAATTATTATTTTCCCAGGATTCTTCTCACACATGTCCGTCTCAGGATGAGTAGAGGCAGACTGTTGTGAGAACAACCGCTGTGTGTATTCAGCAATGTGCTGAGTCACTGTGAGAACATGGCTGCGTGACATGATTCAGCAGCGAGGACTGAGATTTCAGCTCTACAGATTAATTGGCATCAACAGTGATAACTACCAATGCCAACAGAGAAGCTTTATTTCATGCCAATGTAAAGCTGGTCTCCTGTTAACCCTTACTGATGAGGTGTATTCAGAGACCGGCACAATGGCCGACATTTGAGGAGAGACAAGGATCATTCAGGCACAAACTGCTTAGTCATAGTGACTGGCCCACAGAAGATGGCAGCCTGCCAGCGTGTTATTATGTTTTCTGTTTCCTCCTAACACGAAGCAGGTCAATGTAATAAATATGTCTGTCTATGGCTTATTATTGATCAATAGCCCTAAAGTGTGACTTTGCTAAATGCATTGGAGTCAATAAGAAGGTTGGTATGGTGACACTAATGCCCTGTACACACAAAAATTTAAAACATGTTCTATTTCTAAACACCGATGGAAAAAAGTCCGATGGGGCCCACACACGATTGAAATTTCCGATGAATCAAGTCCATCTGACTTTTTTCATAGGAAATTTCCGATCGTGTGTACAAGGCATAAGGCTTTTTTCAATTATTTTACACCTGTTCTTGTGTCAAAAAACAGCCTCTCTCTAAGATCATTATATTACAATTTATTTAAAAAAAAAATGCGGAAAAAAAGAAAAAATAAGTGACAGTACACAAATAACAACCAACACAAAAAAAACCACAAATATAAAGAATACTAAAAAACAAACATTTTTGACAATATAAAAGGTAACTAATGGAAAAATATTATTTCTTGTTCATACATCACGGGACACAGAGCAGCATAGTCATTACTATGTGGGTTATATATAATTACCTTCAGGTGCTGGCACTGGCAACTTCCAAAACAGGAAGTACCCTCCCCTATATAAGCCCCTCCCATCCGGGAGTACCTCAGTTTTTTGCCAGTGTCTAAGGTGTTGGCCAAGGTTAACATGTATTCATCTGGGCTTGTGTACAGGTTCTCTGGGCCTTAGCAAGCTATTCCGGATCCGACCAAAAAAGCTTCATAGCTAAACGGTCGGTATCCGGGCCTTGCAGAGAAGAGCAAGGTTTTGCCTGTAATGCCTCTCTTAGGAGGGCTGGACCCTGGGATCCAGAGCTCTGGTCATACCCAAAACCAAGAGGCTATCTGTGCAGGGTGCTATACAGGTCCAGGGGAGTGGAATCCTTGGGAACCCGGTCCCTGAAGGTCTAGTACAATGCCTGCCGTGAGAGGTGAAGTTTGGGCTTCTGTGGACCAAACAAAGTCCTGCGGCGGGGAAAAGGTAAGTGGGGGCCCCTCAGGAACTTGGTTCTATTGAGGGGACCCCCAAGCCTAATATGTCTTTCTGCCTGTTACCTAAAGGTATTCCCGCTAATAGCTGTATATGCCTAAGAAATCCTAGAAATGTTTTTTCATAAGGGAAGTTTTAAAAAAACTGTAAACCTGGAAATGTTTTTCATAAAGGAGGTTTTAAAAAAAAAAAAAAAAAAAAGACAAAAGTGCGGTACCTGTGTTTGTCCACTAGAGGCCGCTGTGGAACGTCTTTTTTCTTGGGACTATTCCTTCCATGGTGAAAGTCCAGGCAGATGAGTGAGCTCTCTATCAGGGAAGCTGCATTCCTCTGTCATGCTGCCAAGTAGTTTCCTTCCATCCCCGAGTCCTGGTGAAACAGGGACCCTGGCTCCTCTCCCTACATGGCGCCAAGAGCGCACACGTGCACGCGCGTGCGCGAGCACACATGCTTTCCTTTTATAAGGTTTAGCTTCAAAAAAGGGGGCGGAGCCTGGCGGATGACGCGCTCTGTGCGCCCAGCGCTTCTGCGCATGTGCGGGCGTCCCAGCAAGATAAAAGGACTCAGTCCACGCTGCTTGCTATGGACACAGAGCATGAAAAGGAGCTGGTAGCATGGTATAGGGGCTTACAGCGGGCGGTTGATACAGGCATCCCCAGAAAGACGCATTAGTAGACACCCACTGATGTACATAGCAGCAAATTGCATTAGACTATTTCAGTAAGGGGTGTATTGCGGCTGGAATACCTCAGCTTTGAACTAAGGAATATGCCGCCTAAAAAACTCCGAGATATACCTCTCAGGAAGTGTAGGGGGTCTCCATCGGGCTCTGAGGATCTGGAGCAGTCATCTGCATCCTCCTCCCCTGAGAAATCAGAGATTAATACCCATAAGGAACCCCCGGGAGTGCCAGGTACTGCGGCTGTCCTCAGTCCACCTGCTCCTGCATATATAACAGAGGAGGTTTTTTCCTCAACTCTGGAGGGATTGGAGCAGAGATTGGCTGCATTGATCGCTTCTTCTCTACAGGAAAGAAAGCGCGCCAGATCTCCATCACCTCCATTAGAGTGCCTGTTGGCAGAGCAACAGTCCCAGGAAGGGACCGTCCTACCTGAAGGGGATCAGGAGGAGGTTAGCTCTGTTTTTGAGGAATCGACAGTAGATGAACCATTTTCAGCATCACAGACTGAAAGATTGTGGGTCCAGACCCTAACTGACATGGTTCGATCTGCATTTAAAATGCCTCTGGTTGAACCATCAACTACTGCTGTCTCCTCATTGGGGTCGCTAAAAGCTCCCCAGGTTAATTGCTCCTTTCCAATACATCCATTATTGGAAGGACTTATATACCAGGACTGGGAACATCCTGATAAACTATTTGTTCCGCCTAAAAGGTTTCCGGTGATCTATCCCATGGAGGAAAAGTTCACTCAGATATGGAATGTTCCTACGGTGGATGCAGCCATCTCTTCTGTGAACAAATCACTGACATGTCCAGTAGATAATGTTCAAATGTTCAAAGATCCAGTGGATAAAAAATTGGAATCTTTATTAAAATCTGCTTTTTCCACAGCAGGGGCTGTTACACAGCCAGCAGTGGCAGCTATTGGGGTCTGCCAAGCTTTAAAGGATCAAATGAAAATGGTCCTGAGGGATTTGCCAGACCAGCAGGCCCAGGCTCTGGCTGATCTGCCTAGAGCATTATGCTTTGCGGTTGACGCCATCAAGGATTCTATCCATCAGGCCTCCCGCCTCACGCTGTCTTTGGTACATATGCGTAGGCTTCTGTGGCTCAAAAACTGGTCTGCTGAAGCTCCCTGTAAGAAGCTCTTAGTTAGCTTCCCATTTCATGGGAAACGCCTTTTTGGCGAAGACCTGGATAAGTATATCCAGAAGATTTCCAGTGGTAAAAGTACTCTCTTACCGAGTAAAAAGAGGTCTAGGGGTCCATCTTTTAAGAGGACTACCTCTCCTATCCCTGCGACGTCTGCTACTAAGCAGTTCCGACGGCCTCCTCGGTCAAACTCAGGAGGCAAAAATCAGGGACAGCCACAGGGTAATAAAAAGCCCTGGATCCGAAGAGGTACTAAACCAGCCTCCAAGTCAAGCCTATGAAGGGCTGCCCCCACTCAAACGGGTGGGGGGAAGACTTCAGTTGTTCGCAGAGACCTGGCGGGAGACGATCAAAGACAGATGGGTGCTCTCCGCAGTAACTCTGGGATACAAGTTGGAGTTAAAAGAGTCTCCTCCATCCCATTTTATGTGGTCAGGCATGCCAAGAGACCCTCTGGAAAGAGGGTCTCTCCTATTGGCGTTAGAACAACTTTTGCTCCAAGGAGTAATTATGGAGGTTCCTATGGAAGAGTGGGGGTTGGGTTTCTACTCAAACCTTTTCACAGTCCCGAAGCCAAACGGGGACATAAGACCCATATTGGACCTAAAGAGTCTAAACAAATTTCTAAACGTCCGGTCTTTCCGGATGGAGTCGATCCGATCGGTCACCGCTGCCCTACAAGGGGAGGAATGGTTAGCCTCGATCGACATCAAAGATGCTTACTTGCATGTTCCCATCTTTCCAGGTCATCAAAAATTCCTACGCTTTGCAGTAGAAGGGCGCCATTTTCAGTTCAGAGCCTTACCATTCGGTCTGGCCACAGCACCACGAGTGTTCACAAAAATTCTGGCCCCACTGTTGGCCGATCTAAGAACACGGGGTGTAACGATAATGGCATACCTAGACGACCTGTTGTTGATGGACCACTCAGTTGCCAAGCTAGAAGTGGTAATTGTCGATACAATCAAGTATCTAGAATCTCACGGTTGGGTCATCAACCTGGACAAGTCAGCCCTACAGCCAGTGAAAAACCTGGTATATCTAGGGCTACGGCTGGATTCAGACCAGAGGAAGATTTTCTTACCTCTAGACAAGGTATCCTCTTTGAGGGGCTTGGTCTGTCTGCTTTGTGCAAAAAGACAGCCGTCCATACGCCTGTGCATGAGGCTGCTAGGAAAGATGGTAGCATCATTCGAAGCTGTGCCATACGCCCAATTCCACTCAAGGAATTTACAAAGGGCCATATTGTCAGCCTGGAACGGAAAAGTTCAGGCTCTAGACTTCCCGATGGCTTTGTCCCCTTCCGTTCGGAAGAGTCTCTGCTGGTGGTTGATCCCCCAGAATCTCCAAAAGGGAAAACCCTTCAGCCCGATATCTTGGAAGGTGGTCACTACAGATGCCAGCCTTATAGGCTGGGGGGCAGTACTGGAGCAATGGTCTCTCCAGGGCAGATGGTCAAATGTAGTAAAAACCCTGCCCATCAATCTCTTAGAGATACGAGCAGCCCGGTACGCCCTAGTAGCCTGGACATCCAGACTCCAAGGGTCCCCTGTCAGAATTCAATCAGACAATGCCACAGCAGTGGCATATATCAATCATCAGGGAGGCACCAGGAGTCGTGCAGCCCAGAGGGAAGTAAGTCACATCCTGGAATGGGCAGAAAAGCATGTCCCATGTATATCAGCTGTCTTCATTCCAGGGGTGGAGAATTGGAAGGCGGACTTTCTGAGTCGCCAACAGTTATGCCCAGGGGAATGGTCCCTTCATCCCGAGGTCTTCCGAGCAATATGTCAGCGGTGGGGAACACCGGATGTAGATCTGCTAGCATCCAGATTCAACGCAAAGGTGGACAGATTTGTCTCCCGGACAAGGGATCCCCTCGCTTGCGGCTCGGATGCTCTGGTGTTCCCTTGGGATCAGTTCAGACTGATATATGCATTCCCTCCGCTACAATTGTTGCCTCGACTCCTTCGCAGAGTCAGGTTGGAGAAGAAGCCGGTGATCCTGGTGGCTCCAGCGTGGCCCCGAAGGGCCTGGTACGCGGAGATCATCAAAATGTCTGTGGGGAGTCCTTGGACCCTTCCACGTCGTCCGGACCTGCTTTCGCAAGGACCGATATACCACCCTTCCTTACTAACTCTAAGTTTAACGGCCTGGCTATTGAATCCCACATCCTAAAGAAGAGAGGTCTCTCTAACTCTGTGGTATCAACTATAATCAATGCCAGGAAGCCTGTATCCAGGCAGATCTACTATAGAGTTTGGAAGGCGTACATCACTTGGTGCGAGGCCAGAAAATGGCATCCACGTAAGTACGTTATAGGCAGAATTCTGGACTTCCTGCAGTGGGCTGTAGACAGGAAGTTTGCCTTAAGTACTATCAAGGGCCAGGTTTCGGCCTTGTCAATACTATTTCAAAGGCCCCTGGCTATGCATTCACTTGTCAAATCCTTTATGCAAGGTGTGACTCGTATTATTCCACCGATTAAGGCTCCCATATGCCCATGGGATCTAAATTTGGTTCTGTCGGTTCTGCAGAAGCAGCCATTTGAACCTTTGCGGCACATTTCCTTGGTTCTACTCACCAGGAAATTGATATTTTTAGTAGCCATATGCTCGGCTAGAAGAGTGTCGGAATTAGCCGCCATGTCCTGTAAAGAGCCATATCTGGTTATCCATAAGGACAGAGTAGTATTACGTCCTCACCCAGCCTTTCTTCCTAAGGTGGTATCGAGGTTTCACTTGAACCAGGATGTGGTTCTTCCTTCTTTTTTCCCCAAACCAAGCTCGGTAGAGGAAAAGTTATTGCATTCTTTGGATGTAGTAAGAGCAGTTAAAGCTTATCTAAAAGCCACTGCTCAGATTCGTAGAACGGATTCTTTGTTTGTTCTGCCGGAAGGCCCCAGAAAGGGTCAGGCAGCATCAAAATCTACTT
This sequence comes from Rana muscosa, assembly GCA_029206835.1. Classification (NCBI taxonomy): domain Eukaryota; kingdom Metazoa; phylum Chordata; class Amphibia; order Anura; family Ranidae; genus Rana; species Rana muscosa. Next base: position 234,255,859 of record CM055118.1, read on the forward strand.
TAGCCAAGTGGATTCGACAGGTCATAATACAAGCCTATGGCTTGAGAAGTAGACCGCCTCCGTTCAAAGTTAGGGCGCACTCCACGAGAGCAGTTGGAACTTCATGGGCAGTGCATCACCAGGCCTCCCTGGCGCAAATTTGTAAGGCCGCAACATGGTCTTCAGTACACACGTTTACTAGGTTCTACCAGGTGGACGTTAGAAGTCAGGAGGATGTCGCCTTTGGGCGCAGTGTGTTGCAGGCCGCAAAAGATCCTCATGCCTGATGGCGCCCAGCTTATGTATGGTGTATCCCCCCCCTCATGTGGCATTGCTTTGGGACGTCCCACATAGTAATGACTATGCTGCTCTGTGTCCCGTGATGTATGAACAAGAAAGTAGGATTTTTAAAACAGCTTACCTGTAAAATCCTTTTCTTGGAGTACATCACGGGACACAGAGCTCCCACCCCTCTTTTGGGGACACGTATTGCTTTGCTACAAAACTGAGGTACTCCCGGATGGGAGGGGCTTATATAGGGGAGGGTACTTCCTGTTTTGGAAGTTGCCAGTGCCAGCACCTGAAGGTAATTCTATATAACCCACATAGTAATGACTATGCTGCTCTGTGTCCCGTGATGTACTCCAAGAAAAGGATTTTACAGGTAAGCTGTTTTAAAAATCCTACTATTCTGGTGTGTGGATAATACTTGAAAAGGTTGTACTTGCAATATAAATAGTTTTTTTGACTTTAGGTTGGCATGTCAACATGCAGAAAAAATATGTAGCGCCCTGCTCCCAATGAGTGGGCACTATATGTTGAAATTATAGTTGTCTGGGCGTTAGTTTGGCCCAGAGAGATTTTATTCAAATTGTGGCGCTGTTTCAGTTCAGCTGGTTGCATGATTTTCCCCCCAGCGGTGGGTGTCGCTGTCACCGCTGGTCAGGGTTGGAAAGGCAACAGACTGGACGTATTGGGTACCTCTTTTCCAGAAGCAGCCCAGGGGGCGTGGTGAACCCGCTGTGCATGCTGGGAGAGGGTACTTAAGGGACGGACTCCTTTGTGTGGGGTTCGTTCTTTGATCCTCACCTGAGGGCCCTCCTGGCCTCAGGGATGTGTTGGCAGTTCCCGCCTCAGGGCCACATTGGTCCGAGGCCTCGCAACTGAGATGTAGGCCCAGGAGTTACTGGGGCCTGCTGATTCAGGGACGATCCTGTGTCGCCTTGCCTGATGGAAGGGACCGAGCAATTGGGGACTCAATTGGAGGATGTACCCAGGACTCAAAAATCTACCCCACAGTGCTGCCGGAGCGGCTGAAAGATCCTGGCACTGAGAGCTGTGTTTTTCCTGAGGGAGCGAACCCAGTGAGGGGTCATACCTAGTCTGTGGCAGAGACTATTCTATTGAACAAATTCCAATACCGAGTCTGTGGCAGAAACTATCTTTGATCGGGCTTCGCGCCGGTTGCTAGGCAGGTGTGAGTGGGCCTATCCGGTGGTTGCTGAGTCCAGCGTGGAGACAATCGCTCCTCTGGACCTAGGAAATTTCCGTTATCGACAAGTACCGTATTTATCGGCGTATAACACGCACCGGCGTATAACATGCACCCCAAGTTTAGGAGGAAATTTTAGGGAAAAAAACTTTTAGCAGGGAAGTTTAAGGAAAAATAACTTACATTTAAATGCAGCCTTGTCAGTGTCCATTGCAGCCTTGTCACAGTGCAGCCTTGTCAGTGTCCATTGCAGCCTTGTCACAGTGCAGCCTTGTCAGTGTCCATTGCAGCCTTGCCCCAGAGTCCATTTCAGCCTTGCCCCAGAGTCGCCGTGCAGCCTTGCCCCAGAGTCGCCGTGCAGCCTTGCCCCAGAGTCGCCGTGCAGCCTTGCCCCCAGTGTCGCCGTGCATCATTTTAAAATTGGCGCCGAGACTGTGCGAACGCCGGGGACGCAGGGGACGCAGGGACTGGGCGGAGCCGCCGCCGAGATACACATAGCCGAGTGTACTCGGCTATACTCGGCTTTTCTCGGCTCCGCTCACAGTCACGCCGAGTCCCGCCCTATGATGGACATAACACAGGTCCAATGGCGGGACTGGGCGTGACTGTGAGCGGAGCCGAGAAAAGCCGATTATAGCCGAGTACATTCGGCTATGTGTATCTCGCTCCGCTCCGCTCAGTCAGCGGAGACAGCTCAGGGATGTGGGTATCGGCGTATAACACGCACCCACGATTTTCCCCTGATTTTCAGGGGAAAAAAGTGCGTGTTATACGCCGATAAATACGGTAAGTTACCTGAGTCCTCCCCATTCCTCTTCCCCCTCTGTTGGAAAGTTTATTCAATAAAACCCTTAAAAGAGACTTTGTGTTGGTGCAGACATTTCTTCCAGATAAACTCTTCAAGGAGAACCCCTGAGCCAAAGATTTGGAACAGTAAGGTAACGTGCAGACCCAAAACGAAACCAGCAGCTCCTATGGGGGTACCGCTACAAATATAAACAAGGCATATTAAAGCCCAAAGAAAAAAAAAATGAGCATACTGAATGCTATAATTACATGATTTAACCACATACAGTTATTTAAACACAATTTTTTTTCAGGATTGCGGTACTTTAAACTTTTTCATTCAGTTTTTTTCTAGAGGTAAGTTATGTTTTGATTTGGTGCATTTGGTGCCTCTTTCGCCTGCACCTTGTTTTTGTGTTATAGGTCCTTTTCCAGGGTCTCATAGCCTTCAGCATAGTATATCAGTATCTTTGGCATATTCAAGGTTCCTTGCTATCTAATTTAAAGACATGCTGCCAGGGTTATTTCCATCTGCTGCTCTCATGATGTTTTCTAGGGTGACATTAAACAGCAAAGGTGACAGACAGTATGTCAGCCTGCCTCAATTCTTGATGAATGCCAAAACCTATCATAGTCTTTTAAGTATATACTGTACAGCAATTTAATTGTACTGTATGTGTAGCCATGCCCCCATGGAGGTTGCTGAATGTTGTGGTTCACCTGTCACCCTGCCCAGTCCGACATCCATACCTCAGTCTTTCAAAGGCAGAGACCAGTCCATAGCTTTGTTTTGTTTTGTTTTTTATTGAGGGGATTAAATTTGGAAGGCGATTTGGATATTATGTGATGCCCAGGGATTTTAGAACAACCAATTGGTGAATTTTAGATCAATCTATTGGTGAATTTTAGAACTGTATATATCACTACTTTAGTCTCCTCCAGCACATTCCTTGCTTGCAGCCTATTCCTCCTCCAGCGCTTCACTTGCTGCAGACTGTTACTCCTCTAGGCTAGCTAGCACCGCATGGGTAGGCCTGACACTGCTTTAGCCAGGCCTCAATGAACTGCCTTTTGCGGGCAGGGACCCCCGGCCCCTATGGTGTAGAAATAATTGTGGTGCTAGCTATCCTCAATTCAGCTACCACACCCAGATAGCTCTCTTCAGGCCCTGCCACCCAGCCTGGCTGCAATGACCTCTTTCCACTACCCTTTCCACAATCCACTCTTCTGGTTCTGCACCCATCTTAACTGCTATCTCCCAGTTCTCTCAGGCGTGCCTCCCCAGTCCTCCCGACTGTGCTCACTCACCAGCCCTCCCGGCTGCGACCAGTAGTTCTCCATGGAGACTCTTAGAAGTGTTCTCAACCACTGTCCTCTACTTGCTCTCTCATGTGCCTCTCTTTCCAGGACCTCATCACTCCTCCTGTATGCACCTGAGCCCCAGCCCATGGTCACCCCCCCCCCCAGACTGGGGAGCTCCCCGTGGGCACTGACAGCCTCCACACTCTCTCACTTCAGCTCTTCCACCCGACAACTCCTCCCCAGCTGGGCTGGCCCCAGGTATTTAAGGAGGCCTGCCCCCTGCCAATTCAAGTTGGGGATCAGTCAAGTCTCCTTAAGATACCCCAGGCAGCCCCACCCCTCTCCTTCTATGACTTTCTAGAAGGAAGAGGGAGGTGACAGTGAAGTGATGTCACCAACTGCTACCCTGAGCCACTCCCAGCCCAGAATGAATACAAACATGCCTAGCAACCATATAGGCCTGCCTAAATTTACCTACTCTGCCAACAAAAATCCTCACTCTAGCACCTACCTAACTAGAGGGTGCTACAAATGTATTTCCACATTTTTTTGTTTTGGATGGAGTAGGGATGGGTTCAAATTCCTGCTGGTTTATTTTTTGCTGTCTGTGTACCATTGGGGAAATTTCTTCTGACTTCCTGTGTCAGAGGCAATCTCTTAAGCTGAATTCCAGGTGTAGTTTTTATTGCATAGTTCTATTGGTCCAGCTTGGATCAATGTAAGTAAACATATTCCATACTTTTGGGACTGCTGTGGAAGTGGAGAATCACTGTAGTAGTCAACGCTACTACAGGGATCACCACGGTCTATGATGTCACAGCCCCTCCTCTCCAACTTAAATAGTCAAATAACACCTTGTATTCATTGAAAAAATACAAGGCGTTTTGTGAAATGTGGTTGTGCTGAGAAAGTGACCCCCTATATTCGATATGCAGAAGGGTAGATGATTAGCACACAACTTGGAAGACCAGATACCATAGCAGTTCCAAATGGTACAGTTTATGTATACTTATATTGGTCTAAGTTGGACCAATGTAACTCTACAATAAAAACTTACCTACAGGTCAACTTTAACCACTTAACGACCGCCCACCGCCGATTTACGTCGGCAGAATGGCACGGACAGGCAGAATCACGTAGATCTACGTGATCGCCTTTGTGCAGTTGGGGGGTCCATCCGGACCCCCCTTCACTGCAGTGAGCGGCCGTTAAGTGTTCGGGAGCGATCAGGCATGAGGGGGCGGCCGCTCGATTCCGCCCCCCCCCTCGCGATCGCTCCCGGCCAATGAAATTGCTTCCTCCGCCATGTGATGTAAACACAGGCTGGAGGAAGTGATGTCATCTCCCTCGCCGCGGTCTTTTCGTTCCCGGCGCCGAGGAGTGAAGACAGAGGTTAGTGCTCCAACAGTCCACTGACACGTAGGTACACATAGGCACACAAATCACCCCCTCAGTCACCCCCAGATCACCCCCCAGGTCACCCCAAAGCCCCCAATCACAGTGTCACTGATTGCAGTGATCATTTATTTTACTGATCACTGCATTTAGTGTCATCTGTGATTGTAAAAAGTTGCAAGGCAGTTAGGATTAGGCCCCTTTAGGTCCAGGGTAGCCCCCTAACCCCCCCTAATAAAGGTTTAACCCCTTGATCACCCCCCAGGTAACCCTTTCACCCCCTAACTTCAGCGTCACTAAGCGATTGTTTTTCCGATCGCTGTATTCGTGTCGCTGGTGTTTTAGATAGGCAGTTTTTTTTTTTTTAGGTTCGCCGCAGGTTTTTATTGGTGTCAGGTACCCCCATATTTAACCTAATAAAGGTTTTAACCCCCTGATTGCCCCTAGTTAACCCTTTCACCAGTGATCACCATATAAAGGTTACGGGTGACGCTGGTTGATTAGTTTGCTTTTTATAGCATCAGGGCACCCGCCGTATATAACCCAATAAAGGTTTAACCCCCCTGATCGCCCGGCGGGTGAGATCAATTAGGTTTTAGCGCCAGAGAGGGTCTGCGTCGCCCCAGGCAGTGTTAGGTTAGTGCCAGTAACGCTAACACCCACGCGCAAAGCATACACCCCCCTTAGTGGTATAGTATCTGATCAGATCTATACTAGCATCCCCAGCGGTTTAGGGTTCCCAAAAACGCAGTGTTAGCGGGATCAGCCCAGATACCTGCTAGTACCTGCGTTTAGCCCCTCCGCCCAGCCCAGCCCAGCCCACCCAAGTGCAGTATCGATCGATCACTGTCACTTACCAAACACAACACACATAACTGCAGCGTTCGCAGAGACAGGCCTGATCCCTGCGATCGCTAACAGTTTTTTTGTAGCGTTTGATATATTTGCTGACGACAGTCAGGTGCTTTTTTTCCTGTGAATCTTACTAGTGTACCCCTAAATTTAGAGCCCAAAATGGCAAGTCGAAGGTACACTAGTAAAGAGGCCTACGAGATTCTGAGCATGACAGATAATGAAGAGGAGGTCACGTATCTGTCAGATTCAGGCTCAGAATATCTTCCCGTAGAAGACAGTGACGTCAGCGGCCCCACGTCAGATAGCTCTGACGACGAAGTTGAGGTCCCTGCTAAGGTCAGGCGTACCCGATCCCGATCTTCTGAGGTTGTTGAGGAGCAAGAACCGCAGGTCTCTCGTATCATGGAGCAGAGTAGTACTAGCGCCGCTATTCCTTCTGGTGAACTGGCAAGCACCAGCGGCCTAGTACAGCCTGGACGTACATCCAGCACTGCAGTAACACTTGGTGACGTGGCGAGTCCCATAAGTGCAGTTCAAGCTGGCGAGGTGGCAAGCACAAGTAGTGTCCCGCTGCCACCAAGAAGACAAAGGCAGGCCCGTCGTGCCCATACTGCCCTTCCTGCAGAATTCGCCTATCCTGATTGGGTCCCCACCACTTCTGCAGAACCCGTACTTCCCCCATTCACTGCCCAACCCGGTATTCAGGTGGAAACAGCTGATTTTATGCCAATCGATTTTTATTCGCTGTTTTTCACGGAAGATCTCTATAGATCTATTGTGGACCAGAGTAATTTATATGCTGGTCAATTTATCGCCGCTAACCCCCAGTTGCCTAAAATTGCCAGAAATTGGAAACCAATTACGGTTTCCGAATTTAAGACCTTTCTGGGCCTTTCCCTCAACATGGGCACACATAAATTTCCGTCATTGCGTGCTTATTGGTCCACGCACCCAATTGACCACATGCCCGTGTTCTCTGCCTCCATGTCCAGGGCACGATACGAGCAGATTTTGCGGTTCATGCACTTCAACGACAATGAACTTTGTCGTCCACGTGGGGACCCTGAATACGACCGGCTCTATAAAATTCGGCCCCTCATAAACCACTTCAACGAACGTTTTGCAGCCTTGTTTACTCCCGATCAAGTTGTCTGCGTTGATGAGTCCCTGATTAAATTTTCTGGCCGCTTGTCTTTCAAGCAGTACCTTCCCAGCAAGCGTGCCAGATACGGGGTCAAGCTCTACAAGTTCTGTGACAGGGCAACAGGCTATGTAGTGAATTTTACGGTTTATGAGGGAAAAGACAGTCAGATTGAGTCGGTCAACTGCCCGGATTACATAGGGAGCGCTGGCAAGATAGTGTGGAACTTGGTGTCACCCTTATTCGGAAAGGGGTACCACTTGTATGTGGACAATTATTACACGAGCGTGCCACTGTTTAGTCACTTGTTTGATCATAAGATTGGAGCATGTGGCACCGTGCGACCTAATCGCCGGGGCTTTCCCCAGCGGCTTGTAGATGCCCGTCTTAGGCTGGGGGAGAGAGCCTGCTTGAAGTGTAATAACTTGCTCGCTATGAAGTGGAGGGACAATAAGAATGTTTTCCTTCTTACCTCCCTTCATGCAGACACGACAGTCCAAATTCGTACGGCGACTGGTGTTGTGGAGAAACCCCTCTGTGTCCACGAATATAACCAAAATATGGGAGGGGTGGACCTCAACGACCAGTTGATGGCGCCGTATCTAATTGACCGTAAGGCGAGACGCTGGTACAAAAAAGTGTCTCTATCATTATTCCAATTGGCTTTGCTGAACGCTCATGTGCTATACAGAGCTTCAGGCGGGACGTTATCTCTTCTAAAATTCCAGAATGAGATAGTCACAGAACTCCTGTATCCAGGCGGTTCTGCACCTCACCATCCCCAACCAAATGCAGTAAGCCGGCTGCATGAGAGGCATTATTCGTATGTCCTCCCGAGTACCCCTACCCAAAGCCACCCCCAAAAAAGATGTCGTGTCTGTAGCAAGCGCGGATTTAGGCGTGACACCCGTAGTTTTTGTCCACTCTGTCCTGACAAGCCTGGTCTTTGCCAAGGTGAATGTTTTGAACGCTACCACTCAAAAGTGAAGTTTTAGCGTAGGGTACAGCATTTCACAGACAAGGACACACTTACACAGGGTCTCCCAAGATGCCATTACATTTTGAGAGACCCGAACCATTACAGTTGTAAAGTTACAAAAAAAAGTGTAAAAAAGAAAAAAAAAACGTAAAAAACAAAACACAAAAAAAATATAAAATAAAAAAACCAAAAATAGTTGTCGTTTTATTGTTCTCTCTCTCTCTATTTTCTCTCTATTGTTCTGCTCTTTTTTCACTGTATTCTATTCTGCAATGTTTTATCATGCTTGCTTTTCAGGTATGTAATTTTTTGTTTTCAGGTGCGCCATTCAACTGCAGCGCGGAATTATTTATCTTGACAGCAACAGCGTTTGCTCCCACGATACATAAAGCCGTGACTCCAGTGCTGTAGGAGGTGATTTCACCACCACAGTTAAAAAAAAGAGCATATATGCCGAAGCATGGGGGCAGCAGGGGCGGAGGAGCGATTTTGCTCCTAATGCCGCGTACATACGGTCGAAATTCCGACCGTGTGTACGCGGCATAACTTTTTTGCGGGAGGATGCCCCCATGCTTCGGCATATATATATTTTAGGCACAGGTTGCGTTAAAACATTTTTTTATTTTTTACTAGGTTTTGTTTTGGTATTTGCTTTGCAGGTATGGCATGGTAAGGTCTTACTGTTGTACTGTAATGTTACTTTGTTTTAATGTTAACCACCATTTGCTTAGCAGGTACGCCATTCAGTTGCAGCGCGGATCTATTTATCTTGACAGCAACAGCGTTTGCTCCCACGATACATAAAGCCGTGACTCCAACGCTGTAGGAGGTGATTTCACCACCACAGTTAAAAAAAAGAGCATATATGCCGAAGCATGGGGGCAGCAGGGGCGGAGGAGCGATTTTGCTCCTAATGCCGCGTACATACGGTCGAAATTCCGACCGTGTGTACGCGGCATAACTTTTTTGCGGGAGGATGCCCCCATGCTTCGGCATATATATATTTTAGGCACAGGTTGCGTTAAAACATTTTTTTATTTTTTACTAGGTTTTGTTTTGGTATTTGCTTTGCAGGTATGGCATGGTAAGGTCTTACTGTTGTACTGTAATGTTACTTTGTTTTAATGTTAACCACCATTTGCTTAGCAGGTACGCCATTCAGTTGCAGCGCGGATCTATTTATCTTGACAGCAACAGCGTTTGCTCCCACGATACATAAAGCCGTGACTCCAACGCTGTAGGAGGTGATTTCACCACCACAGTTAAAAAAAAGAGCATATATGCCGAAGCATGGGGGCAGCAGGGGCGGAGGAGCGATTTTGCTCCTAATGCCGCGTATATACGGTCGAAATTCCAACGGAGGCTTATCCGTGGAAAAGTCCGACCGTGTGTACGCGGCATAACCTTTTATGCCGCGTACATACGGTCGAAATTCCGACGAAGGCTTGACCGTGTGTACGCGGCATAACTTTTTTGCGGGAGGATGCCCCCATGCTTCGGCATATATGCCCATCATTAGAAGTGGGTGGATGAAGGGAGGTATTCTAATGGTGGGCATACCCACCAATCAATCTCTTTTTTTCGTTCAGCCAATAGGCTGTATGAAAAAAAAGATTACAATACATGTCCAACAAGGACCAGCAACGTACTGGTATGTTGCTGGACTTTGAATGTTTATACCAGAATGATGCCTGCGGGTTTAGGTATCATCTTGGTATCATTCTTTTCAGCCAGCAGCCGGCTTTCATGTAAAAGCAATTCTAGCAGATAATTAGCCTCTAGACTGCTTTTACAAGCAGTGGGAGGGAATGTCCCCCCCCCGGATATAAAAAGCGCCATTGGGAAATTGGGAAAGCATTTTATCACACCGATCTTGGTGTGGTCAGATGCTTTGAGGGCAGAGGAAAGATCTAGGGTCTAACCCCCCAATTTTTTTCAAAAAAAGAGTACCTGTCACTACCTATTGCTATCATAGGGGATATTTACATTCCCTGAGATAACGATAAAAATGGTAAAAAAATAAAATATGGAAGGCACAGTTTAAAAATAAAATAAAAAAGCCAAATAAATAATAAAAAAAAAAAAAAAAAAAAGCACCGCTGTCCCCCCCTGCTATTGCGCAAAGGCGAACGCACGCGTCGGTCTAGCGTCATATGTAAACAGCAATTGCATCATGCATGTGAGGTATCACCGCGAAGGTCAGATCGAGGGCAGTCATTTTAGCAGTAGACCTCCTCTGTAAATCTAACGTGGTAACCTGTAAAGGCTTTTAAATGCTTTTAAAAATGAATGTAGTTTTGTCGCCGCTGCGCGTTTGTGCGCAATTTTAAAGCATGTCGTGTTTGGTATCCATGTACTCGGCCTATGATCATCTTTTTTATTTCATCAAACATTTGGGCAATATAGTGTTTTTTAGTGCATTAAAAATAAAAAAAGTGTGTTTTCCCCCAAAAAATGCGTTTGAAAAATCGCTGCGCAAATACTGTGTGGAAAAAAAAAATTCAACACCCACTATTTTAATCTGTAGGGCCTTTGCTTTAAAAAAATATATAATGTTTGGGGGTTCAACATAATTTTCTTGCAAAAAAAAAATTTCTTTCATGTAAACAAAAAGTGTCAGAAAGGGCTTTGTCTTCAAGTGGTTAGAAGAGTGGATGATGTGTGACATAAGCTTCCTAATGTTGTGCATAAAATGCCAGGACAGTTCAAAACCCCCCCAAATGACCCCATTTTGTAAAGTAGACACCTCAAGCTATTTGCTGAGAGGCATGTTGAGCCCATTGAATATTTTTTTTTTTTGTCCCAAGTGATTGAATAATGACCAAAAAAAAAAAAAATGTACAAAAAGTTGTCACTAAATTATATATTGCTCAAACATGCCATGGGCATATGTGGAATTACACCCCAAAATACATTCTGTTGCTTCTCCTGAGTACGGGGATACCACATGTGTGGGACTTTTTGGGAGCCTAGTCGCGTACGGGACCCCAAAAACCAAGCACCGCCTTCAGGATTTCTATGGGTGTAAATTTTTGATTTCACTCCTCACTGCCTATCACAGTTTCGGAGGCCATGGAATGCCCAGATGGCACAAAACCCCCCCAAATGACCCCATTTTGGAAAGTAGACACCCCAAGCTATTTGCTGAGAGGTATGTTGAGTATTTTGCAGATCTCGCTTTTTGTCACAAAGTTTTGAAAATGTAAAAAAAGAAAAAAAAAAAGAAAAAAAAATGTCTTTCTTAATTTTCAAAAACAAATGAGAGCTGTAAAATACTCACCATGCCTCTCAGCAAATAGCTTGGGGTGTCTACTTTCCAAAATGGGGTCATTTGTGGGGGTTTTGGGCTATTTTGACATTTTATGGCCTTCAAAACTGTGATAGGTAGTGAGGAGTGAAATCAAAAATTTATGCCCTTAGAAACCTTGAAGGCGGTGCTTGGTTTTTGGGGTCCCGTACGCGGCTAGGCTCCCAAAAAGTCCCACACATGTGGTATCCCCGTACTCAGGAGAAGCAGCAGAATGTATTTTGGGGTGCAATTTCACATATAACCATGGCATGTGTGAGCAATATATCATTTAGTGACAACTTTTTGTACATTTTTTTTTTCTTTTTGTCATTATTCAATCATTTGGGACAAAAAAAAAAATATTCAATGGGCTCAACATGCCTCTCAGCAAATAGCTTGGGGTGTCTACTTTCCAAAATGGGGTCATTTGGGGGGGTTTTGTGCCATCTTGGCATTTTATGGCCTTCAAAACTGTGATAGGTAGTGAGGAGCGAAATCAAAAATTTATGCCCTTAGAAACCTTGAAGGCGGTGCTTGGTTTTTGGGGTCCCGTACGCGGCTAGGCTCCCAAAAAGTCCCACACATGTGGTATCCCCGTACTCAGGAGAAGCAGCAGAATGTATTTTGGGGTGTAATTTCACATATGCCCATGGCATGTGTGAGCAATATATCATTTAGTGACAACTTTGTGCAAAAAAAAAACAGTTTGTCATATTCCCGCAACCTGTGGCAAAATATAAAATATTCCATGGACTCAACATGCCTCTCAGCAAATAGCTTGGGGTGTCTACTTTCCAAAATGGGGTAATTTGGGGGGGTTTTGTGCTATTTTGGCATTTTATGGCCTTCAAAACTGTGATCGGTAGTGAGGAGTGAAATCAAAAATTTGCGCCCTTAGAAATCCTGAAGGCGGTGCTTGGTTTCCGGGGTCCCGTACGTGGCTAGGCTCCTAAAAAGTCCCACACATGTGGTATCCCCGTACTCAGGAGAAGCAGCAGAATGTATTTTGGGGTGCAATTCCACATATAACCATGGCATGTGTGAGCAATATATCATTTAGTGACAACTTTTTGTAATTTTTTTTTTTTTTTTTTGTCATTATTCAATCACTTGGGACGAAAAAAAAAAATATTCAATGGGCTCAACATGCCTCTCAGCAATTTCCTTGGGGTGTCTACTTTCCAAAATGGGGTCATTTGGGGGGGTTTTGTACTGCCCTGCCATTTTAGCACCTCAAGAAATGAGATAGGCAGTCATAAATTTAAAGCTGTGTAAATTTCAGAAAATGTACCCTAGTTTGTAAACGCTATAACTTTTGCGCAAACCAATAAATATACGCTTATTGACATTTTTTTTACTAAAGACATGTGGCTGAATACATTTTGGCCTAAATGTATGACTAAAATTGAGTTTATTCGATTTTTCTTATAACAAAAAGTAGAAAATATCATTTTTTTTCAAAATTTTCGGTCTTTTTCTGTTTATATCGCAAAAAATAAAAATCGCAGAGGCAATCAAATACCATTAAAAGAAAGCTCTGTTTGTGGGAAGAAAAGGACGCAAATTTCATTTGGGTACAACATTGCATGTCCGCACAATTTACAGTTAAAGCAGCGCAGTGCCGAATCCCAAAAACAGGCTTGGTCCTAATGGCCCGAAATGGTCCGGGGCTTAAGTGGTTAAAGAGGAACTATGATTAAAATTTTACATTGTTCTGCCTCCAATGGTGTAAAGTACATGTAGCACTTTGTTTCATGTAGCTAGGTGCTTCCTACGTCTAAATATGAGGTTAAACCATACCCCTCTCCTCTACCCCTGTGGCTGATCCAATAACAGCTAGGAAGGTCAAGGATGCATCACAACAGCAGCTTGTCTTGGCTCTAAACAGTTTCCTGAGAGAAGAGGAATGCAGAGGAGGGAATTGTCAGCCTCCTGCCTCTCTGCATTCCTCTTGCCAGAGCTTGTTTGAGGAAAGTGCTCAGAGCGAAGACAAGCTGCCATTATGATGGTTCTGTCTTCTTCCTAGCTGTTTTCAGATTTGCCACTGAGGAGGGAAGTGGGGCAGGTTGGACCTAAGACTAGGCGTAGGAAACGCTTAGGTGCATGGGACAAAGCACTACATTTTTAACCTACAGTAGAGATGAATTTTATGGCCCAAATAAAGTCACAAATTAGATATGCAGTTAGACAGTCATCTTACAACCCCACTTTCACAGTCTTACCTCTTCTTTCTTGTTGCAGCAGATGTACAGGGTGTCCAAACATGACTGTGCTGTACCACAGGCACCAGAGTTAGACCCAATGCAGTCTGTAGTATAACAGACTTGGTCAGACATGACCCTTCTCTATCTCTGCAATACAGCAATACAGGTCTATGTGAGGGCACTTGTGCTGAGGGGTGTGGCTGTTACTCAGCTCTGCTAACATAGCGCACTGCAGAGAAGGACAGAAACGGCTATTTTAACACATTTTCAAGAAAATACAGTAACAACTTATAACGTGGTGATAAAGGGCTTTAAAGAGATAAAAGGCATAAGATTTCAGTTGTATTATAATGCTGTTATTAGCATGTATTAAGTTAAGGAAAGTAGAAAATGGGGTTACACTGCTCAATAAGAGTCTCCATGACTGCAGAGGTGGGCTCTAAATTAGGAAATTGGGCCGTTCCTCAGGTGCTGGGGGACTATATACGCAAAACAGCATGCCAGATCCTACTTTGCCCAATATAACAAAAGGCATTCTAATGTGCCAAATCACTCTTATTTCTGTGCATTATAGGAAACGTCTATAATTGTTCATTATAATGTGTAGTAAAATGCCTGTTACTGTATGCACAGAAATGTAAATTAGGCCAAATTGTTGTAGTTTATTTTTGTAATCTTTGTGTGCAGCGAGAGCTTTTGGCAGTGATGTCCATTCCCAGATCTAGTGGACAGTCATGTAGTTCTGTCAGTGCCTGCCCTGGAGCGTGTCAACCGGCAAAGTGACATTTTTGTTCTGTCCACAAGTTTGGCTGAAATGTGCTGGCAAATTATTCCCTAAAAATAATGGTGTTGTGTGCTCATCTCATAAGATACTTAGACTAGAGCACTTACCCTTAAAGGGTGACACCACTTTTTTGTGGAAAAAAAAATAGCACATACTATTGCTACACAAGCCATAAATTACCTTTCCTTTTCAATCTGCAAAGCTATCATTTTCTGTAAATTCAATGCAATGAGGCAATCTGGAGGCATTCTGTACATAGTTGGTGTATAGAACACCCCCTAGAAATGTAATTTCCTGCTCCTGCTTGTGTTATCGGCTGACTGAAATTCCCAGAATTCTGCACTAAGATACAGTCAGATTTTGTGCTACCCATGAAACAAAAAATGAATTTTTGCCAAGATACTCCCAAGGTGAAGTCACATCTAAAGGGATGCAGACCCAGCCACTTTCCTAAATAAAACCCTGCAAGTGCAGCAGCTGATTGATAATTATAAAATCACTCCCATTAGATTCACTTTTCACATGGACACAGGGAAACAAACAGCTAATTCAGCATTATTGTACATGTACCTTTATAAGAAGGCTTGACCGTAAAAGGGAAGAGGGGTAAGAAGACCTCGGGCCTCTGAACAAGGCAATGAGGGTTATTTGGACAGAGAAAAGCACTGTATCCAATAAGTCAGGATGCAAACTATCATAAAATGATTGCTAAATTGGAAAACCTGCAGACAGGAAAATGTGCAGTTTTTGAACAAGTGGAATTTGCTCCACGATATGCCCAAGGTTCTTTTCCACAGGCAGGTACCGGGAACAGCTCAGTGGGAGTGGTCTCCCCGCTGAGCATGCTGGGGAAGGGTACTTAAGGGGCAGACGCCATTTCTCGAGGGTCTCTTAACCTCGTGGCCCTCCTAGCTCGAGGTATGTGATACTGGAATTTCAGCCGTGGAGCCATGTTGGCCCGAGGCTGCATCTCTGCCAGGTAGGCCCAGTTGTCCTGACTGGGGCCTACACTTTGTAGGTGATCCTGCGTTGTCTGTCCTGCGGGAAGAAGCCACTCAATGGAGGAAACCAGGGGAGGACCTGTTCTGGAGAAGACCAAGTGGAAGGCTGGTATCTTGAGGAAGGCCTTGTGACCCTATTGGAGGATGCACCGTAGCTAAAGTTACCTTACAGTGTGCCGGGTCGGCTTAAAGGCTCTTAAACTGTAAGGCTGGATATCCAGGTACTAAAATCCTGTGGCAGAGGATCATTGAACAGTTCATCTTAATTGTCCTAAAGGTCTGTGGCAGAGACTGTTATTTCTTTATTTGTTCGTGCATCATCCCGGCTGCTAGGCCAAGTGAGAGGGGCCTATCCGGGTGAGCAATACCCACTTGAAGGAGAGTGGTGAGTGTGACTTTTGAAGCTTAAGAAGTTTCCCCAGTGATCTGCTGTGTGTGCCTGAACCTTCCCCCGACCCTCCATCCCTCTACCTATACAAGGGGGTGTGCTACACATGTATTAGGGTTTTTTCAGAACTATTTCTATCATGTGCATGATATATGTTCTTTTTTTAGATATTAAATTGTGTGTTTCAAAAGTGGCTATATATACATTTTTTGAAGAATTATCTGTTCCTCTGTTTCTGGACTTTAGTTCAATTTATAAATCATATACTAAGATATGAATCTCCATCTCGCGGGGGAGCCAGACTCCTCTGACAAAAGTGGCTTTATATTTGGTCACGCTAACAGTGTGACACCAAGTACATCAGAGGGGACTTTTTTTTCGCAAAGCATCTTAACACAAAGAAGGATATTTTTACTTATTTATATTTACATTTGTTAAATAAAGTTTCAATCTTTATTTTAAACTAACATGATAATCCGCGGTGGTGCTTCTATGAAAAAAGGTGGTTTGTCTATCAGATTTCAAGGGTTTCGTTGCAAATCAATGGGGCCCTATCCTAATTTCAACCATCCTCACAACACTCACCTCTACTGCACTTGGCAGTTGGACATTTGTCCTCTAGTGTCCATTGTAGAGTGCCACCTCCGACTGACAGCGCAGTCAGCCAACCATGCACATATCCTGACACTGGGGGGAGATGTATTGGTCTTTGCTTTAGAAGAAAGGGATCAGAAGGAAAGCCTTTTTATGGGGGTGAGATAGGTAGTTATATCACGGAGGATCTGAAAAAACTTGTAGGTGGTAGTTTCAGGCCAAAAAAGTGGTATTGTCACAGGAGTCTAGATTAGTGGTCTTCAAACTGCGGCCCAGGGGCTTGCTTTTATCCAGCCCTTAGGGCACTATTTCATCCACTGATACCAACAATGGCACACATTCCTCCCAATGACACCAACTATGGGGCACAATTCCTTCCAATGACACCAACGATGGGGCACAATTTATATCAATGACACCAACGATGGGGCACAATTACTCTCACTGAAACAAACAACGGGGCATTTTTTTTTCCACTGAAGTCAGGACCTTTTCGACTCCAATAGCCACAGTCTGGCCCCCCTAAAGTCTGAAGGACAGTCAACTGGGCCTTTGTTTAAAGTTTGGAGACCCCTGGTCCAGATTATGCACTGTGAGAGTGTTCAAAAGGGGCAATGAACCCCAAAGAACACCAAGAGCAGTTGAAATTGGTGTAAATGAGGGAAGAAGTGACTCTTTGTTAAGCACAGTAGGTTCCTACAATTTCAGGACAGGGATTTGGGGAGAGGCATCTGGAAAATAGAGTACCCCCTGAAAGGAAGAATAAGCCCAGAAACCCTGTGACAAGAGGGAAATTCCAGAGTATAATGAACAATGGGACCCTGTTCAGATTCAGTTAGAGTGTACCTGTAAGTACACTCAGAAAAAAGGTTGGGACTAAGTACGTAGTAACGGCTGGCACAGAGGTGTCCCAAACAACGTGACTGGCTCCGATGCACCGACTTCTGGGCCTAAATAAAGAGAAGTATATGACAGTGCTAGACCCTGCCACGGTGTGAATATAGGAAACATGCACACTGGATTCGCACTAATGCAGAGTGCGAAGTTCTAGAATATTGTTTCTGAGTGGAGAAGACCGGCTTGTCAATGTGAGGTCTGAAACTTGAAGGCTTCAAAGTGTCTTGGGTGGGAAAAAGCTTTCAATCCTGTGTCCATATCTTCCTAGAGACCTGCAGGTTGTGTGTGTGTCCAGCTGTACACACTCGTTATAAGCAAGACCTGGCCATAGCTCAGGGGCCCCAACAGGAGGGAGTTGTGTGTTCCTGCTACAAAACAGAGGTGCTGTACACAAAAGACTCCACTCAATGTTGGAGAAGTTCCTTGAATATAGGACTGAGGAAGTCGGACGGCTAAGAGAGTTTGGGAGACTGACAGAGAATCTGGGAGACTGAGGAAGCTGAGGTGACTGGGTAAGTCCAGAGTGATGAGGGAATCCGTACATCTCAGGGGAGTGAGAGAGACTAGGGTTTCAAGAGAAACTGTGTTTAGAAGCCAGGAGTGGGCTTGAAGCTATAGTTTTGTGTTTTTAGTGAAAAATAAAGAGAAGAGCCTGAGTATTTGTGTGTATATCTAGTAATGCAAAGGAAATTCTTGCCGTCACTGCTCTAATTCAAGTAAGGAATTCAGTTCTATCGGGTTGAGGTCAGGACTCTGTTCAAGCCAGTTAAGTTCCTCCACCCCAAACTTGCTCATCTATGTCTTTATGGACCTTGATTTGTGCACTGGTGTGCAGTCATGTTGGAACAGGAAGGGGCCATCCCAAACTGTTACCGCAAAGTTGGGAGCATGAAACTGTCCAAAATGTCTTGGTATGCTGACAACGTAAGAGTTCCCTTCACTGGAACTTAGGTTCCCGGCCAAGCCCAACCCCTGAAAAACAGCCACGGACCATAATTTCCCCTCCACTAAATGATTTGGACCAGTGCACAAAGCAAGCTCCATAAAGACATGGAGTTTGAGGTGGAGGAACCTGACTTGCCTGCAAGGAGTTCTGACTTCAATCCAACATCAGTGACTGACCCCACAAATGCGCTTCTGGAAGAATGGTCAAACATTCACATAGACACACTTCTAAACCTTGTGGACAGCCTTCCCAGAAGAGTTGAAGCTGTTATAGCTGCGAAGGGTGGACCAACTCAATATTGAACCCTACTGAATAAGAATGGCATGCCATTAAAGTTCATTTGCGTGTACAGGTGAAACTCAAAAAATTTGAATATCGTGCAAAAGTTCATTTATTTCACTAATGCAACTTAAAAGGTGAAACTAATATATGAGATAGACTCATTACATGCAAAGCAAGATAGTTCAAGCCGTGATTTGTCATAATTCTGATTCTGATGATTATAACTTACAGCTCATGAAAACCCCAAATCCACAATCTCAGAAAATTTGAATATTACATGCAATCAATAAAACAAGGATTGTACATAGAATAATATCGGACCCCTGAAAAGCAGGGATGAGCCGAACACCCCCCTGTTCGGTTTGCACCAGAACCTGCGAACAGACAAAATGTTCGTGTGAACTTTAGAACCTTATTAAATACAATGGACTCGAACGTTCAAAATCTAAAGTGTTAATTATAAAGGCTAATATGCAAGTTATTGTCCTAAAAAGTGTTTGGGGACCTGGGTCCTGCCCCAGGGGACATGTATCAATGCAAAAAAAAGTTTTAAAAACGGCCGTTTTTTCGGGAGCAGTGATTTTAATAATGCTTAAAATGAAAAAATAAAAGTGAAATATTCCTTTAAATTTCGTACCTGGGGGGTGTGTATGATATGCATGTGAAGTGGCGCATGTTTCCCGTGCTTAGAACTGTCCCTGCAAAAAATGTCATTTTTGAAAGAAAAAAAGTCATTTAAAACTGACTCGCGGCTATTAATGAATTGTCGGTTCCCGGCAATACATTCAAAAGTCATTGATAAAAAAAAAGCGTGGGGGTTCCCCAGAATTCAATTACCAGGCCCTTCAGGTCTGGAATGGATATTAAGGGGAACCCCGCCGCAAATTTAAAAAAAATTGACGTGGGGTTCCCCCAAATATCCATTCCAGGCCCTTCAGATCTGGCATGGATTTTAAGGGGAACTCCACCCCAAATTTAAAAAAAAATGGCGTGGAGTCCCCCTAAAAATCCATACCAGACCCCTTATCCGAGCACGCAACCTGGCCGGCCACAGGGGAAAAGGGGGGGACGAGAGAGCGGCCCCCCTCCCTCCTGAACCGTACCAGGCCACATGCCCTCAACATGGGGAGGATGTCCCCATGTTGATGGGGACAAGGGCCTCATCCCCACAACCCTTGCCCGGTGGTTGTGGGGGTCTGCGGGCGGGGGGCTTATCGGAATCTGGAAGACCCCTTTAACAAAGGGGACCCCCAGATCCCGGCCCCCCCCTATGTGAATTGGTAAGGGGTACATTGTACCCCTACCATTTCACGAAGAAAGCGTAAAAAAATGTTTAAAAAAAAACACACAAACACCTTGAAAAAGTCCTTTATTTAAAAAAAAAAAAAACATTCCAGCGGTGAAATCCAGTGTCCCGCGGCGATCCCGATGTCCAGCGCTGTCCTTCATTGGTTGTGCCTGAGCGGACCTGATGGGGAACTCCCTCTCAGTGTTTTAAATGTATAGACCCGCCCCTTCTAAAGTTCCCCATCAGGTCCGCTCAGCGGACCAGATGCGGAACATGAGAAGGGGCGGGTCTATACATGTATTACCAAAGTGAGAGCAGTTCCCCATCAGGTCCGCCCCCTCGGTATGTCGGACCCGCCTACGTCATTGGCTTGAGCGGGGAACTTCCTTCATTATGTAAATTTAAATTACACAGTGAAGGAAGTTCCCCGCTCAAGCCAATGACATAGGCGGGTCCGACATACCGAGGGGGCGGACCTGATGGGGAACTGCTCTCACTTTGGTAATACATGTATAGACCCGCCCCTTCTCATGTTCCGCATCTGGTCCGCTGAGCGGACCTGATGGGGAACTTTAGAAGGGGCGGGTCTATACATTTAAAATACTGAGAGGGAGTTCCCCATCAGGTCCGCTCAGGCACAACCAATGAAGGACAGCGCTGGACATCGGGATCGCCGCGGGACACTGGATTTCACCGCTGGAATGTTTTTTTTTTTTTAAATAAAGGACTTTTTCAAGGTGTTTGCGTGTTTTTTTAAACATTTTTTTACGCTTTCTTCGTGAAATGGTAGGGGTACAATGTACCCCTTACCAATTCACATAGGGGGGGGCCGGGATCTGGGGGTCTCCTTTGTTAAAGGGGTCTTCCAGATTCCGATAAGCCCCCCGCCCGCAGACCCCCACAACCACCGGGCAAGGGTTGTGGGGATGAGGCCCTTGTCCCCATCAACATGGGGACATCCTTGTTGAGGGCATGTGGCCTGGTACGGTTCAGGAGGGAGGGGGGCCGCTCTCTCGTCCCCCCCTTTTCCCCTGCGGCCGGCCAGGTTGCGTGCTCGGATAAGGGGTCTGGTATGGATTTTTAGGGGGACTCCACGCCATTTTTTTTTAAATTTGGGGTGGAGTTCCCCTTAAAATCCATGCCAGATCTGAAGGGCCTGGAATGGATATTTGGGGGAACCCCACGTCA
Source organism: Rana muscosa (assembly GCA_029206835.1). Classification (NCBI taxonomy): domain Eukaryota; kingdom Metazoa; phylum Chordata; class Amphibia; order Anura; family Ranidae; genus Rana; species Rana muscosa. The sequence goes on from CM055118.1 coordinate 234,276,649, forward strand.
ATTTTTTTTAAATTTGCGGTGGGGTTCCCCTTAATATCCATTCCAGACCTGAAGGGCCTGGTAATTGAATTCTGGGGAACCACCACGCTTTTTTTTTTTTTTTTTATCAATGACTTTTGCATGTATTGCCGGGAGCCGACAATTTATTAATAGCCGCGAGTCAGTTTTAAATGACTTTTTTTCTTTCAAAAATGACATTTTTTGCAGGGACAGTTCTAAGCACGGGAAACATGCGCCACTTCACATGCATATCATACACACCCCCCAGGTACGAAATTTAAAGGAATATTTCACTTTTATTTTTTCATTTTAAGCATTATTAAAATCACTGCTCCCGAAAAAACGGCCGTTTTTAAAACTTCTTTTTGCATTGATACATGTCCCCTGGGGCAGGACCCGGGTCCCCAAACACTTTTTAGGACAATAACTTGCATATTAGCCTTTATAATTAACACTTTAGATTTCTCCCATAGATTTTTCGAATTTGCCGCGAACACCCCAATTTGTTCGCTGTTCGGCGAACGGGCGAACAGGCAATGTTCGAGTCGAACATGAGTTCGACTCGAACTCGAAGCTCATCCCTACTGAAAAGTATAAGCATGCATATGTACTCAGTACTTGGTTTGGGCCCCTTTTGCAGCAATTACTGCCTCAATGCGGCGTGGCATGGCAACTATCAGCCTGTGGCACTGCTGAGGTGTTATGGAAGATCAGGATGCTTCAATAGCGGCCTTCAGCTCTTCTGCATTGTTCGGTCTCATGTCTCTCATCTTTCTCTTGGCAATGCCCCATAGATTCTCTTTGGGGTTCAGTTCAGGTCAGACGAGTTTGCTGGCCAATCAAGCACAGTAATCCCACGGTCATTGAACCAGGTTTTGGTGCTTTTGGCAGTGTGGGCAGGTGCCAAGTCCTGCTAAAAAATGAAGTCAGCATCCCCATAGAGCTCGTCTGCAGAAGGAAGCATGAAGTGCTCCAAAATCTCCTGGTAGACGGCTGCGTTGGACTTAATGAAGCACAGTGGACCAACAACAGCAGATGACATGGCTCCCCAAATCAACACAGACTGTGGAAACTTCACACTGGACTTCAAGCATCTTGCAGTGTGTGCCTCTCCATTCTTCCTCCATACTCTGGGTCCTTGGTTTCCAAATGAGATGCAAAATTTGCTTTCATCAGAAAAGAGGACTTTGTACCACTGAACAACAGACCAGGTCTGTTTTTCTTTAGCCCAGGTAAGACGCTTCTGACGTTGTTTGTTGTTCAGGAGTGGCTTGACAAGAGGAATACGACACTTGAAGCCCATGTCCAGGATCCGTCTGTGTGTGGTGCTCTTGATGCACTGACTCCAACTTCAGTCCACTCCTTGTGAAAGTCCCCAACACTTTTGAATAGCCTTTTCCTGACAATCCTCTCCAGGCTGCGGTCATCCCTGCTGCTTGTGCACCTTTTTCTTCCACACTTTTCCCTTCCACATAACTTTCTATTAATGTGCTTTGATACAGCACTTTGGGAACATCCAACTTCTTTTGCAATTACCTTTTTGAGGCTTTCCCTCTTTATGAAGGGTGTCAATGATGGTTTTCTGCACAACTGTCAGGTCAGCAGTCTTTCCCATGATTGTGATTCCTACTGAACCAGACTGAGAGACCATTTAAAGGCTCAGGAACCCTTTGCAGGTGTTATGGCTTATTTAGCTGATTAGAGTGGGACATTTTGAGCCTAGAATATTGCACCTTTTCACAATATTCTAATTTTCTGAGATTGTGGATTTGGGGTTTTCATGAGCTGGCTGTAAGCCATAATCATCACAATTATGACAAATCACTATCTTGCTTTGCATGTAATGAGTCTATCTCATATATTAGTTTTACCTTTTAAGTTGCATTAGTGAAATAAATGAACTTTTGCAAGATATTCAAATTTTTGGAGTTTCACCTGTAAAGGGAGGTGTCCCAATACTTTTGACAATATAGTGTATATTGTCATTGGGACATAGTCATAGAGATAGGCAAATAATTTCTCATTATTAAAGTTTTAAAATAGAAACACACAGTATGCCCCAGGCACATGCTAGCTCTCTGCAAACCTATTTATGGGGTGTGTCATGTTTGGGTGGTGATGATCGATGTTACTCTGCAAGTTTTGGAGTCCATACAAAAATGTGGTTGGGCAACAGCTTATGTCTCAATTGTCCATTCTGGCCGAAGAGCTATAGATGTATTTATTCCAGAGATAATAATTGTACAGCTCCTGCTGTTTGGAGACGGTTTATAAGATAGAATGTGATTATTTGAACTTAACCAATGGGTATGCCCTGCATGAATTGTTTGTATACAAACATCCATAGCCCATGCACATGGAATTACTATCAGGTTATGTTTAGATATCTTGTTTTAGTAGTACAGCTGCCAAAGGGGTGTGTAAGGGAACCTCCCAGTATGAAGATCAATGGCTGAATTCTGCCAATCTGCTATCTGGGAAACAGAGGTGTGTAACACATGCTGGAAAAACATTTGACCTGTTGCATAACAACACGTTTACTATGTCTTACAGCTGTCACCCTTCTGCACTTAAAGTTCCAGTTTGCCTGGTTCCTTATTGGAGCAGTGATCCACTTTCTTTTTTATAAGTATCAAATTAAATAATTAATCTGTGTAAAAAAAAGGGAAGAACTTCTATTGTCCCTGTTGCCAATGTACATTTTGTATTCATGGTTCCTTTATCTTACCTGTTTATGTATTGGAAAGTATACATAGAGCCATTCGTATCTATTCCTTCTCCAGTCTAAAGTGAGCCTGTGAGGACAGACATATGGAAGCTGCCATTGCTTCCTTTTAAAGGAGCATGTTCAGTCCATCCCACCGGTCACAGACCTGAAAAAACAACCACGCAGGGCAAACATTTTCAAACTTACTGGGCACATAATTGTTCCATGTCATTCACTCACTAAGTAGTGAATCTAGAATGAAAATGATAGCCCTGTAGCCTGCATCATTGGCAGCACTCCATCTATTGTAGCACCCTGATGTTTAGGCAGGGTTGCTATAAAATTTATTTGCCAAGTGATAGTTGCCTTGGTCAATTAATAGGAAGTCAATTGATTTCATCCTAATTCTGGAATTGCTGCCCTTCTCTCTTCTGTCACTAGATGGCCAGGTATCTGGTGGCATAAGATATAACAAGGGCATTTCAAGGACAGATTAGGAATGAATGGGGTATCTCAGCCAATGGGCAGGGATTTTCTTGGGTCCCTAGGCCTGCTGGGAGAGCCTATTTATTTGGGTGGAGTCAGGTGATCGGGGTTCTGTGCTACCTGGACGGCTGCCTGGGTGGACGTGTGTTGTTATGCCCGGGGTTGCTAGGCCATTAGCCTTGGGCCTATCCTTGGGACATCTGGCTGCTAGGCTGTCTAAGGGCCTATCCAGAAGCAAGAGTGCAGCGTAGGGTTGGGACTGCAGCTTGCAGTCCAACCAGCTGTGGTCGGAGGTAAAGGGGAAGCTGCCGCCACTAAGGAACCATCCACCTTGCTACGGGAGACCACTGTGAGTATTTGAAGCAAGTACCTGAGCAGTATTCTCACCAGCCAGGGGCAGTGAAGAATTGGGGAAATTTCAGCAGGTGCCAAGGCAGGGACCCAGCCAGTGGGAGTGACGCTGGGCAGAAAATTTAAAGGGGCGTACAGGTATGCCAATGTGCCTGCCCGTGCCATTGTGTCGACGTACATCTGAGTGCGGCGGTCGGCAAGTGGTTAAAGGGTGCCTAGGGATTGTCTATAATTTTAAAGGGTTCCTCGACTGAAAAAAGGTTGAAAAACACTGCTCTATTCAAAGAGGTTTATTGTGGCATTCTAAAATCTCAGTGCTGCAAGGCATTAGTCTCTAACCACTGTACTGCCAAAATCAGTGCTTGGCAGTGGCATATCATCCATGGGTGCAATGCAGTGTGCACAAACCCTGAGGGTGGGGGCCCACTGTGCTCCAACATACAATGCACACATTGATAAGCTGCAGCTGCTCTACCCCTGCTTCAAAATGCCCTATCTTCTTTGTTATGCAATCTCCCCATTCCCCCAGCACAGATCTCATGTCATTTCTCTGCAGCTGCCAGCTCCCCTCCCTTCCCGCCAGGTTGGAGCGCAGATGCAGATCGGTTTGATCAGCGGCTTCACTGGCTAGTAACCCAGAACAGAAACCAGAAGTGACTTAATCATTGTGTCTTCTGGTTTCTGGTGTCAAAGAGAGGGAGGGACAATATCAGTTCCTCTTTCTCTGTGCAGCCACAGAATACCGCCAGTCAGAGCAGTCCTGGGCTTGGACGGAATAACCTTGGAAAGGCATTGGCGGGGGGGGGGGCTGATACCAGGATGATGCCTGTAGCTGCAGGCATCTTCTTGTTATAACCACTTGAACCTGGTACAATCCCCCTAGGTCAGTCTGAATGACTTGGGGGGATTATACTTTGCGACAGACTGACCTGGGGGTACTATACTGTACTGGGGGACAAATTGATTTGGAGGGGGGGATTATTCTGGGGGGCAGACTGACTTGCAGGGATTATACTGGGTAAGGAAGAATTACAATGGGTGACAGACCAATCTGGGGGGATGTTACGCCCCTTAAGCCCCCCCAACATCAATGCAATTTGGCCACACCCACTGTTTGCCTTCTGCTTGGCATGTCCATCAGTACCCCAGGTCTTTTACAATTCTATCAACACTCCTGGCACAATGAAATCCATGCTGTTGTGGAGATTTTTATGGAGATGTATTTAATATGTATTGTCATAGTGTCACCCAGTGTTAGTACTTCCGCAACCCGCTCTAAAAGAGCTGATTGGGGTAGTCTGAGGCTGGTTGAATCCCGTCTGATAGGGGAAAATGTTTTGAGGTTGGAGTGTGATGTTTGCAGGGTGCGGATATGTCCGCCAACGGGGGCCCTCTGTGCATTAGCATGGACGATCGTTAAGGAGGGGATATGCTCGCTCTGCAATGACATCATTGGTTATAGGCGGATGGGCGCTCTTGTCTCTGCTATGTCTGATCAACATTGGTTGGAATTCGTAGCGTGCGTCTGCAGATAGCCTCCCTCCCCCATTCACTAATAGTATAATCTTATTATGCGTTATTCTATGGAATGGCGCAGAATAAGAATTCCTATCAACGGTAACTTTAGCCATCATACGTTATTATATTCATGTATGACATATCCTGTTGGAAGGAATGTCCAAGTGTTGTCATTTTCCTTTGAGGAGGGAACATCCTATGAGGTTCCCGCCCATGGGGAGGGGATTGGTTGCTGCAGCCAATCACCTCCTGTCTTGAGATCTTTTGAGTTTAATAAAAGCCTATGAGTAGGCGTCGGCTTAACAGTCTTTGCTGGAATGGCCTGATAAGAAGATAAGCTTTTGTGGTGCTGCCTTTCTTGGATGAATGATGGGACGAATGAACGGTGAGTGGATCTTTAGCAAACTTAACTTAACGATAGCATTACTTCAAGAAGATGAAATCTGATGTGTGCTTAGATAGCACAGGAATTATAGGCTGTGTGCTCTGTAAACAGCAGCCTAAAATTCCACAACAGTAATGGCGACTCACGGTTGGGACCAATTGCGGCCTCTTTGAGCATCAGATCAGCAGAGGGGGGAGAGTGGACCTGCGATGTGATGTGTAAAGAGGCTGTACTTTGAAACGAAAAAAAAAAAAAAAAAATTTGTCTCTTTGAAATAATGTTTCAAGTTTGCAGCGTGTGTGTATGTCTGTGAATCCGATCGGATGCCTGTGAATTTGTTTATGTATGCCTGTGTGTGATTGTTTGTGCGATGTATTGAGAAGTCTGATGCCAGCCATGGCTGCTGCATTGTCCTGGTCTTTGTGAGCCATGAGGTTTAGCGGGGGAGGGGCTGCCAGCATCTCAGGTACAAGGGTGAAAGTTGGTGACTTTCTGTAAATAGCATGCAGGAGTTTTGTAGTGGGAGGGCCCTGAGAGATGATCTGATGGAAACTGTGGGCTGTAAGAGTGTAACTAAGCGAGAAAAATAGACTGTATATTGTGTATGAAATGAAGGTATAGATGTGGTATTTAGTGCACTGAACAGTTTGTAAAGTAGATTGCTTGGCTGCCATGTGCTTGAATGGGGGAAGGGCTTTGTGTTGCTGGGCTATGCCCTAAGGGAAGGACAATGGTGCTGGAAGGGAAACGCCCTGAGGGAAAGAAACTCTGAGCAAATGTTACAAGCAACAATATACTATATGTGTGTGGTGTTTGTTATCTCTATGAAAAATAGAAATGAATAGATTGTGATTTTTGCCTTTATAGGGGACAAAGACACATGTCCCCATAAATGTAAAAATATTAAGTGTTTGGTTTTTGAGTTGAAAGTTCCTGCCAAGTGGCCAGGCTGAGGCCACTGTGTGTGAACTTTAGGTAGAGAAGTGGTGAATATCTCAGAGTATATGAACTTAGAGAAATGAATATGTTTTTAATATTGTCATGTAACTCACATTTATTGAATGTGCTGTTTAGTTGGCCAAAGGGAGGCTAAGTTTGTAAGTGTACATGTGGTCCTTGTAGAGTGTAGCTGACACCTTTTTCAGTGGATTTTGATGATAATTTAGAAAAGTTTCAATGGTGTAGTCAGTCTTTGTGGAGAAAAACATTTTTGATTTTCTTTTAAAGAGATGCTGGTTTTGGCGGGAAAAATTGCATGCGTCAATGGCGCAATTTTTGTTGTCCATGAGGTGCTGTGGTGGGTCATCCACCATTTTGTAGTCCTGGCTTGTCGGCCATTTTGAGACGTTTACAGTCTGAGATAGGAAGTTCCAGTTTAGCAAACACGGCCCCTGAATATGCTGTATTGGCATTTGTTGATTGGCGCAGTTTTGTCCTGTTTTGTGCGCTTGCAGTTTGACCTGTGCACTGCTGGGGAGAGTGCTGGGACGCCAGAGTGACATACTGAGGATGGTTTTGTCTCTGGTTTAAATTGCTTTTCTAAGCATAACCTTTTGAGGTGAGTTGAGAGGTATCTTAAAATAGCGCGGTTTTACCCCGAGGGGCCACAACGTGCTTGCGGACACACGCACATGCTGGGGCCTATTTATGGATGGGATCTGGCTGGCCTACCAGCAGTTGGAGTGTGGGAGGAGGCCAACGCAGACACAGGGAGGACATGCAAACTCCATGCACATGTTAGGTTGGGGATTTCTCTGTTTTCATTTAAGTGAATGTAAGCTATTGCAGGGTCAGCTGACTTAGCAGTATATGCGCGGCGGTTTTTTTGCATTGGATTTTGGTTTTAAGAAAAACTTCACTTTACACTGAATTTTGATAGATTGTAAGACTAACAGAGTTTTTGTACAATGATGTGTTTTTATGTTTAAATATTTGGGAGTTTCCCAGAGAGAAATTCATTTTTTTTGATCTTGTACTGTATAGCCATCTTTTGGCAGGAGTTTGTATTTTGAGTCCCAACTTATGGTCTGACTTCCAGGGAATGTGGGTCAGGGGGGATTCCCTCCCATTTGCAAAGGGGGGTTTACTCCATCATTTCCTTGACAAGGTTTTAAATGGTTAAAATATATAATGTGTAGCCATGGATTTTTTTGGAGTCTTGATAGACACAGCAATGTGGCTGGGCTCCCCCCCTCCCCCTCCCTCTTCCTGAACAATTGATATGTAAATAAACCAGTTTGGTTTTTTTAAGTAGCTGAGCATAACCGGAAGCTTCTTTTCAGCATTTATATATCAGCAGAAAGTTGGTGGGAGGAGCTTGGGGTTGTCTGAAAGGTTGGCAAATTAGATTTGTGTTTGGAAGGAAGATGGAAAGCATTTTGGCGTTTAAAAGTGTTTTATATTTTGTTCCAGTTTTGTGAAGTTTTGTACTGTAAATACAGTTTTGGGTAGAGAGAAAAACAGGGGGTATCACCATTATTCTATCATCTAGATACAGAGAGAAGCCACATTGTTCTGCAGGTGGTAAACTGGCGTAATTGTTCTGTGTGGTTTAGTCTGACAACGCAGTGTATGGGTGTATAGCGGAAAACGCTTGTGTATGCATACACTGTGAGGGGTAGAGGCCTAATTCGGGGGTTGATCTGTGGTTGTTGCTGTAGTTCCAAAAGTGTTGGGACAACAAGCCATAGAGTTGACACCTCGGTTAGGGTTTCTAGTTGGAGGACTTGACCATATAGTGGTTGTAGTTCTGCAATTCACCGTATAAGAAGACACCGGGCGGTGATCTCCGAAATGGGTGCAACGGTTTAACCTGGACGCAGGTTTAAGACGATAAGCCGATTCGAATCGCCATGGACACAAGGAGGTCTGTGCAAAGGGAAGGAATGGAGGCTTCCCATAGTCAGACGGTCACACAGTGCACAAAGCCTAGTTTTGGGGCAAAGGCCTTTGAACCCCAAAAAGATTAACATCGGTGGTCCAAGGATACTAAATTTGGGTATCCCTCTGGAATGGATGTAGTTGAGCTGCGGCTTCAGAAATCTGTAATGATGAGTGTTGATGGAGGTGTTGTCTCATGCCTGTTTGTTTGAACTTTGTATGGCTGGTCCATGCAAGCTTCTCGAGCTGCTCTCATATTCCCATTGTATTTTTTCCTATTGCTGAAAGAGTGAAGGGAGAATTCTGGCTGTTTTTGTTTTTTTTTCATTTGTGGTTTTGGAAACTGGGAAGTATTTCCCCCACGTTTGTATCGGAATGTTTGTATGTAGTAACGTGAATATGTTCGAACTTACCGCGGCGATCCTTCAATGCGTCGCGGCTGTTGTATGTTTGTAGGAACGGGAAAAGTAAGGGTTACAGAGGGTTTTGTTTGAATCAGTTTTGAAAGAATGTCATTGACAAATTACCAATGTACAGGAATGTCATTATTGTTTTACCATTCTTTGCAGGTTAAATATGAAGGATAGAGTAATGATTTTGCTTATAAGTATTTTTCAGGTCCAAGGAGTTTGTACACAGAGAACAGGTGTATGTAGACAGCTGTACATATGGATAAATATGAGTCTAAGGCGGTAAAAGTATCATAGGCTATTTCATTGTTTCTTTTTTCCTGCACCACACATTTCTTCCTTCAGTCTGTAATGAGGAAGAAAAGGGGGGAGAATGATAAATGTAAGAGTGACAGTTTTTTTTTAAACTAATAATAACCTCTGTAATTCTAACCAAGTTTGTGCCAAGACTGTCTTTCTTTGATAGAATTTGAATCGGCAAGCAGCAGTCTGGTGAAGTAGGTTCCCATCCCAGAGGCTAAGAACCTTGGCAATGGCTCCAGGTATTGTAAGCCACGCACAGGTTATGCAGTGACCACAGTCCCGATGTCTGGGTTATTGTCATATGAGGGTTGTTTGGAGGTCAATCAAAATCAGGGTCGTACTCTCCTCATTAGCTGTCACTTATATTCTCGGCTGATGGGGTGGGTGCGATCACTGTAACATGATCTTCAAAATGTCCACCAAAAGGTTTTCACGAGTCCCTCCTGGACCCTGACTTAATAATCAGTTTACATTCTTTCCAACCAGGTGACTGGGTCGTTGTAAAGAAGCTTGAGGGATGAGACCACGCCAGCCACTGCAAGAAGCGGCTCAACCACACCAAAGAATGAGGAGTATCTTTGTTTATTTATATTTTTGTTGTTTAGTAAATTTTAGCGAGGGTAACGGTGAAAAGCATCCCAAGTTATTATTTAAAGTGTATGTCCTGACTATCTCAGAAAGCGAACAGGACCGATGGTCTGTTCTGAGTCTTCACCGAGTTTTAGTCCCCAGCGATGACAGAGGTACATGCCATTTATGATGTTATTATGGGTATGAGGAGTTTTAGTCCCCCAGTGATGACAGCGGTACATGACATTTATGATGTTATTATGGGTATGAGGAGTTTTGACAAACTAGTGAAGACTCCAGACAGACACTTGTCAATGGAATCTAACGATGTATTTTTAGAGGGTAAAATTGGTTTTAGTTTTAATGGCTCTGTCTCTTGTCGGTTTGGGTATCTAGGCAGCCCACAAGTGTGTTTGAACTTTAGTTTGGTGTTTATGTGGATCTTCAGCTTATAAAGGTAATTCCCCCAAAGCAAGAGGTTCATGCGCGATGGTGAAGCTGTCCCAACATTTTAGGTCGCGGCCGATCGCGAGGATCTGATGGCGCACGAAATTAAGAATGGCAGGGACAGCTAGAAGGGATTTGTTCACCAATCCCGACCAGGTCTGGGCATGGGGTCCTGCATGTACAAGGTGGGGGGGGCTCGGGCTTGGGATACAATTGAACAATTCTCATCCGTTAAGGATAGGGTTCTTCATGTAATTGTTGAAGCCAGAGCTGTAGCTAAGTGAAGGTTGGGAGTCCTTTTTTTAAGGGTCTGGGAATCTTTGGGGATCTAATTTTTTATTTTACAGCGGATCGTGGTTAAAGGAAGTGGGAATATATATACTCATGTAGTTTTATTTCTATTCTTTCTATGTCGTGACGAGAGGCTCCTGTTGCCTGATTTGACGCGTGACCAGAGTTTCCTTGATGAGACGCCCCGAAGCCGGACCCACATACAAGACAGAGAATCACAGACGGATCGGCGATTACTACAGCTCACATGTCGTGTCCTCCTTTATAAGTCATGCCCCTGAAGAGTAGAGTCTACATGTCAAGCCGTGTTTTTCCTTTTTATGGACTAAGAACTGATTCATTTCCAGGTGTAAGAAGCATATCAACTCTCATCGAGGGACACATGGGGTGCATATGACAAAAAAGGGAGGACTGTTGTGGAGATTTTTATGGAGATGTATTTAATATGTATTGTCATAGTGTCACCCAGTGTTAGTACTTCCGCAACCCGCTCTAAAAGAGCTGATTGGGGTAGTCTGAGGCTGGTTGAATCCCGTCTGATAGGGGAAAACGTTTTGAGGTTGGAGTGTGATGTTTGCAGGGTGCGGATATGTCCGCCAACGGGGGCCCTCTGTGCATTAGCATGGACGATCGTTAAGGAGGGGATATGCTCGCTCTGCAATGACATCATTGGTTATAGGCGGATGGGCGCTCTTGTCTCTGCTATGTCTGATCAACATTGGTTGGAATTCGTAGCGTGCGTCTGCAGATAGCCTCCCTCCCCCATTCACTAATAGTATAATCTTATTATGCGTTATTCTATGGAATGGCGCAGAATAAGAATTCCTATCAACGGTAACTTTAGCCATCATACGTTATTATATTCATGTATGACATATCCTGTTGGAAGGAATGTCCAAGTGTTGTCATTTTCCTGTGAGGAGGGAACATCCTATGAGGTTCCCGCCCATGGGGAGGGGATTGGTTGCTGCAGCCAATCACCTCCTGTCTTGAGATCTTTTGAGTTTAATAAAAGCCTATGAGTAGGCGTCGGCTTAACAGTCTTTGCTGGAATGGCCTGATAAGAAGATAAGCTTTTGTGGTGCTGCCTTTCTTGGATGAATGATGGGACGAATGAACGGTGAGTGGATCTTTAGCAAACTTAACTTAACGATAGCATTACTTCAAGAAGATGAAATCTGATGTGTGCTTAGATAGCACAGGAATTATAGGCTGTGTGCTCTGTAAACAGCAGCCTAAAATTCCACAACAGTAATGGCGACTCACGGTTGGGACCAATTGCGGCCTCTTTGAGCATCAGATCAGCAGAGGGGGGAGAGTGGACCTGCGATGTGATGTGTAAAGAGGCTGTACTTTGAAACGAAAAAAAAAAAAAAAAAAATTTGTCTTTTTGAAATAATGTTTCAAGTTTGCAGCGTGTGTGTATGTCTGTGAACTCGATCGGATGCCTGTGAATTTGTTTGTGTATGCCTGTGTGTGATTGTTTGTGCGATGTATTGAGAAGTCTGATGCCAGCCATGGCTGCTGCATTGTCCTGGTCTTTGTGAGCCATGAGGTTTAGCGGGGGAGGGGCTGCCAGCATCTCAGGTACAAGGGTGAAAGTTGGTGACTTTCTGTAAATAGCATGCAGGAGTTTTGTAGTGGGAGGGCCCTGAGAGATGATCTGATGGAAACTGTGGGCTGTAAGAGTGTAACTAAGCGAGAAATATAGACTGTATATTGTGTATGAAATGAAGGTATAGATGTGGTATTTAGTGCACTGAACAGTTTGTAAAGTAGATTGCTTGGCTGCCATGTGCTTGAATGGGGGAAGGGCTTTGTGTTGCTGGGCTATGCCCTAAGGGAAGGACAATGGTGCTGGAAGGGAGCTATGAGTAAGCATCTCACGATGTGAAACGCGTTAGCCTACTTCTGTGTTTATTTTTGAGTGCCTTTGCTGTATTTGTGGATTTTATCAATAAACCAGCATCCTTTGCAGAGTGCGGCCATCCAGAATATTTTTCCTTCCTCACCTAGCATTACTTCAAGAAGATGAAATCTGATGTGTGCTTAGATAGCACAGGAATTATAGGCTGTGTGCTCTGTAAACAGCAGCCTAAAATTCCACAACAATGCCCACTTCACTATGGCACACCAAGCACACAGGCTCACTGATTTCATAAAACGCCTGGTGCCCCTGGTGCTTGGTCATATTCACCAGTTTAACAATATAGATTTCAGATAGGATCTGAAAGCTTTATATTGTAAGTCCCAAGTTCCTACACATTGTTCTTATTGTTACATAGAATTTCTAGACAATAGAATCCATTTGAAGTTAATTGCACTTAGGAAAATCAAAGTCTCCGCATATTAAAATTATATTCTTAAAGGATTTTGGTGATTTCAGTTACATCTCTGATAGTGGGTCCCTTTCACTGAAGCTAAATAAATATTTGTTTTGTGAGACTGTTTCAGCCAAATATGTGGCTGTATATGAAATGTGGGGCCCGAATTCCCAGAAATCACAGACTGTCCAAGTAGTAATTTCCAGTTTTGTTCATCCCACTGTACCATGCGTACTGGATAAGCAAATCCTTCACAGCGCCATTCAGCTGCACTGCATAGTTCCACTCAGTTGGCTAGTGGACGTTAGCTCCTTCATTTCAGAAACATTAAGCTATATATATATATACTCTATATGAACTTTCTCAGAGCCTTTGTACTTTAAATAAATGACCCACCAGGGACATCGCCACATCAGTCACAGCAGCATTATAAAGCCAAATGGTTCTTTTTATAGCTATTTAGAGAAAACGCACTCCAGAGACGAGGGGGCGGGTAGTTCAGATCACAGCAAAGCTCTGGCTTTCACGTATGGGCTGAAGGTGTGGAACCAGTTGAGTCCTGTATGTCCTATGGCAACCACATACTTTACAACTTATCTAGCAACATCACTTTATAGTAAAGCAGACTAATAGATTGCACAATGCCACCATAGGACTTTGTGGCTTTCAGTTCAACTTTTTGAACAGAAAAGCTACATGGAGCCCAAAACTCTGCAGGTTGGGACATGAGGGGGAGGGGATTAATTCCAGAGGACCCCTGAACTAAAAGAGAGTTTGTTATTATTCTACATTTTCTTACCAGGATGACTTTAACTTCCACTGTCTGCTATATTGTTCCATTTGCAACAGCTGTGCCCTGCCACTGCTACTATCCTCAGTTGCCTCAGTTCCGACATACTGTATAACCATTAATGTTCCAAATTAACTAAGTATGCAAGTCAAAGTGGGTTGTCTTTAAACCTACATTCTGATTACAACTTCCATATTCTTACACAATTTACAACTTTAGGCTTCATGTACAATAGCCTACATTTACCGCAGCATTTTCATGTGGCAGGCGGTCAAAACGTTCCTATTCTCAATGCAATATTTCTGCGTTCAGGAGAGGGAGGTTGAAGCTCACCTAAATGTGGCAGCTCCTAAACTCTGCTAAAAGCCTATGTGTACATTGACACATAGGCTTTAACTGAGTTGAGTTTAGGAGCTTTGGCAAAAAAAACTACAAAAGATCCTAAACTTAAGCCTGTGTGGCTAGTGTACATGAAGGCTTATGGAAATTTACTAGCCCTAATATGGAGAAGGCAGTGTTCAAATTTCTGTTTAGTTTTAGTCATAGTCTTTTGACTAAAATGCCAGTTATATTTTAGTCATCTAAATTGTTTTAGTTTTTGTCATATTTAGTCGACTAAAATATTCTGCATTTTAGTCGACTAAAATCTTCAGTACATTTTAGTTGAATAAAATCATTTTAGTCGACTAAATTCTAATGGGTTTAGTTAAATTGTAATGCATTATTTAAGCGTTTTTCTAGAATTTCCAAACTTATTATATATTCCTGGAGTAAAAAAAATTGAATAATTATTTATGGTATTAAGGTTTGAACCAACTACACCAACACAGATTTAGCCGTTTTATAACATCTTTATAAGCAAAACCAAGTTTGGTTACAAGAATATTGCTTGTGGGTTTATATTAGGGGGAACTTGGAAGGTCTGTAATGCGTAGTGAGTGCTCTGGACGGTTTGAGGAGGCCTGTAATGCACACAGTGCTCTGGATAGTCTAAGGAGGCCTGTAATGCACAGAAGGGGTGCTCTGGATGGTCTGGGGAGGCTTATAATGCACACAGTGCTCTGGACAGTGGTCTGAGGAGGCCTGTAATGCACAATGAGGAGTGCTCTGGATGGTCTGAGGAGGCTTGTAATGCACAGTGCTCTAGACAGTGGTCTGAGGAGGCCTGCAATGCTGCACAGTGCTCTGGACGGTGGTCTGAGGGGGCCTGTAATGCTGCACAGTGCTCTGGAGGGTGGTCTGAGGAGGCCTGTAATGCTGCACAGTGCTCTGGATGATGGTCTGAGGAGGCCTGTAATGCACAGTGCTTTGGACAATGGTTTGAGGAGGCCTGTAAATTCTACACAGTGCTCTGGACAGTCTGAGGAGGCCTGTAATGCAGCACAATGCTAATCACACCACACCACTATGCATGCAATGGTCGCTACATTGCTTGCTGGGGGGGAAACACTCACATGCTTTACTCTTGAGCACCAAGGAAACCAGAAGTTCACGTGGGTAAACGTCCCTCCCTCACATTTTAGTTTTGTTTTCATTCGTTGACGAAAATAGGAATTGATTCTTCAATTGACGAAAATGTGGGGTAATTTTCATTTAGTTTTCGTCACTGGAAACATGCCACTGACAAAAATTGTGACGAAAATGTTTTCATCACTTAAATTAACACCGCTCTCAGGTTTTATTGCAGTCTGAGATTTTTTTATAAATTAATCAATTTCTCCTTACTTCCTGTCTATTCGACAATGTAGTCCTTTGCATGAGAAGTGTGGATTTTTTTTTTAAAAGAAAACATATAGCAATTAAAATGTAATGGGATTTAAGTCCTGCCATACTCTTTGCTTCCTAGTTAAAGGTATCTACAGTATCTCTTTTCTTCCAGTTCGGACGACAAATTGGGGTTGATTTACTAAAGGCAAATAGACTGTGCACTTTGCAAAGTGCAGTTGCATTCTGCGTAAGCAGTTGCCTCAGAGTTTAGTAAATGAGCAGAAGCTCTGCTGACTTTCATCATCCAATCATGTGCAAGCAAAAAAGCTTTTTTTTTTTTTTTTTTCCTTGCACGTGATTGGGTATTCTTTGCAAAGTGAAGCTTTACCTAATTTAAGCTCTGGAGCAACTGCATTTTCAGAATGCAACTGCACTTTGCAAATGCACAGTCTATCTGCCTTTAGTTGTTCCCAGTCCAGGTAGTACAGGGGAATCTCCCTAATGGGGCCACCACACCAGTGCAAAAAGTTTGGGCTGGAGTTAGACTTACCTTTTAACATTTTGATATACTGTATGTTGTAGCTGTGTGTTATATGCTGCGCTACAGCATTTTCAAAATTCTCACAATTCCCAGCATGCTCTGCTTGGCATGATTTGACTGCACATGTAGTATCCCTAATCCTGGAATAAGCCAAACTATGTATTTATTGCCTTATTCCTGGTTCCTGGCAGGCAAATATGTTCTTATGTGGATGGTATGCAGGGGATGTTCTGTGCAGTTGAACATGCAGTATCCATGCACCAAATCTTTTTGTCAATATTATGGTAAGTCCTGTTGGTAACAGCAAATAGTAGGACTTTGTATTGAAAAAAAGACAAATGATGCCAAAGGGATGGATGAATAAATAATGACTCACCCAGCAAACTCAGAGATTAGCCTTATGGTAGTTTTACAGCTTCCAAAAAAAAATGGTGCTTACCTCTGGGTTTGGCAAACTAAATAGCAAGGTGGTGAAAAGCAGGTCAGTGCCACACCTACCATTTAGAAAAAGGGACAGGTCAACCCTAAGGCCCCATGCACACAGGGCGAAGAACTTGTATGTATAAAAAAAAAAGAGTATAAAACTAACGCAAAATAAAGGTGTTCAATTGCCTGAAAACCTAAAATAATAAGCTAGCTCACCAGATATTTAGGCGTTTTAAACAGATGTATTATTTCAAACAGATGAATTATTACACATTAAAACCAGTAGATCTGTTCAGAATGCCACAAAACCAATTAAATCTGCACAACCAAATGTGATACCCTAATAAGCAACTGGCGACCTACTGAGGAAGTCCCTCACTGAAAGTAACGTGTAAAGGGGCGTATTCTGACACTGGTGACATCATCATAGGTGGATGCAAGCAAGATTTCCTATGTGGTGAATGATCTCTGTGCACTGCTCTTTAGATATCTTGGGATGAAATGTACTATGATTACTATGCCTTGTAAGTCCAATCCTTTGTTTGTTTTAATAAAATGAATTTAGTGAACACTATATATAGCGTCTTTTTTTTATGGTGGTGCTCAATGTTGATTATCCCTTAAAGGCAAACAGCCCTTTTGACCTCATATATATTTAAGGGTCATATTGAGGTATTTGAATGTCATGTTGGTGAAGAGTTCTGCATTGCACAAAAGTGAAGAATGAATAAAGAGCACCTATTTTACTCACCCTGAACGGGACTGTATCACATATGAACTGTGTGATATGGATTCACATTTTTGAATTTGAGTCATGTTACATTTTGTCCCTTTATGCACTTTTTAAGGACGCAATATTGTCATTTGTGAATTGTTATATTTATATACAGTACATGCATTGAGAAATTAGTTATTTTATATTTTTAGCACTTTTATTAGTACTTATTAGAGTGGAAGATATATATAATTTTTAGCACTCAGTTTTATGGGATTTGGGAGAATTCTAATTCAATATTAATGTTTACACTGTGGAAAGAAAGGCCAGGAGCTGACAGGGTGAAAGGGGAACCATGCAACAAGTTTTCAAAGTGAGATGAAAGGAGGTATACTTATGTGATTGTCTAAGGAGATGGGATGATGGGGAGGAGTGTAGGAGTATGGACTGCAGTGAGGGGTTGGACTGTAATAGTCAGAGTCTGGAAGCCACCAGATAAACAGCCCTACCTCCCCCCTGCTTCTTGCTGGATAGGCGGAGAGTTGGATAGGTGACAAGGTCCAGCGGACAGCGGTTGGGGGTGCTTGAATGGGTTGAAATCTGTTGTTGTGGGATAAAAGTGGGGGCCCATCTGTTGGTATGGTTTCCTATGGTTGGGTGTGGCCCAATAATAGTGACCAGGTAGTGGTGACTTGTAAGGTGTCTAAGGGCAATTCGTAATATCCCTCGAGATGGTTTCTTGCAGCTGGGGGCATATATAGTTAGCAAAACGGTGCCACAGACACAAACTGGTGGGTTAAATGGGGTTTTAAAGAATTTCCTACCATATTAGTACTGTAATGTTAAATTTGTTTTTTATTTGGTATTTATTGTTATGTGGTTAATAAAAGGCCTTACGGTCATTTAACTCCACTTCCACTTTTCACCACATTCCCCTTCAGTCTCTATGCTTTCACCACCCTTGGCTCAGGTCTTTCATCTACATATAGATATACATGCGTTTTTTTTTACGCCTACCTACCTCATTACCTCAATTATTTAACATACATATTTGTGTTTAGAGCCAATATCCCTTTGGACCCATTGAGACTTTTGGGGATACACAAACTCCATCCATGCTGTGCCCTCCTTCCGCTTGAAAATATGAAAGGCCCGTAAAAATTTATATTAATACATAATAATAATAGGGGGAATTTACTGTGAAATATTACCATTCTTCGTCATCTTTGGGTAAAGTTTTTATTTGTGTTAAAAGAGATCATTTGTACAAGCCCTGCTAATGAAGTAATGGAAATGTCCTGTCCGCTGAGTGGCCCATTGCTTTCATTTATCAGTTTTGATGTCATTAGTGCCCTGCTCCTGCAGACCAGTTGTGTTCCCTACGCAATGCTACAAGATAATATCAATAGTCCTAAAACCTAATGCATTTAGAAATTGCCTTAAGCTAAAACAATGTTGTGCACCGTCAGTATGCAGAAAACAAGAATATTTCGTTTAGGAACACTAAGGACAGATGGTATTTGTCATAGTCAGCTCTGACTTCAGACTTCTGGAAGATGAGCTGGTATAGGAGCAGAGTACACCCCTGCAGCATTATTTAATGGGACCAGCATTGCCTCCAGCACTGGATGGGAACCTCAACTGTACTACCAGGTAACAACCATCCCAACAGGTTCCCTTTGACAGATAACTATCGTCAGAAGAAACATTTACAGTAAACTCCCTAATGTCATGCTATATAAACACAGTATTACTTTTTCTGATTGAAAATTGTGGCACTACCTAAAATTAAGGTTACAAATCACTTCCAGCAAATGGGAGCAGAGTTATATTTTAATAAGGTATTTTGTGAATGGGGAAAGACCGATGTTGGAACAACATTGTGTGCAATAGCTTGTAGGTGTCTAGAACCCACAGAAGATGAATATTTTCCAAACAAGAGTTTCCTACTACAAGTCAAAAAAGAAATGAAATATTCAGATTTTTTTTTTTCATAACATTTTGCATAGTGCTATGACTATATGCAAGGTACAGTAATCTAAAGCAAGTGAACAGAACCCCATTTATTGTAGTTGTAATAGCTGAGATATCATTTCTGAATAGATAGTCAATATGGGTTGGTGCTACCTTTTTACTATGCTACATTTTTTTTCTTGCAAACGCTGTATGGAATAAGGTTGCATGCTGTTGTCAATTACAGCCAGTCAGGAGAGAGAGGGGGGCATGGCCAAGCTGCACTCTGTATGTCAATGGACACAACAGAGCTGGGTCAGGAGCAAGCACGCATGAGTGCCTCCATAGCAAATCCATCAGGGGACACGAGAAGAGAAGGAATGGGCTATCCTGTGCAAAACCATTGCATAAAGCATGTAAGTATAATATATTTGTTATTTAAAAAAAAAAAATTGTGCCTTTAGAATCAATTTATACTTTACAACCTCTTTCGCTTTCAATAGATTTTTTTGGAAAATTTAAAGTACAAAACATAGCATAAGAAAACTTTTTGTAGTTGCCAAGAAGATGTTAGACAGCTGAAACGTAGCTGCTGCGAATATAAAAACATCCAACAGAATGGTCGCCTGTAAACGGACTATCCAGTTATCGGCAGTCCTTTCTTTACACGCTGTCTCTGTGTGAGGAAAAGAGTGCCGGTGACCAGCAAGGCTGACAGGGCACAGTTAGTAAATTTTTTACACTGATAATCAGTGCCGGCCCATCAGTGCTGCCTATCAGTGTCAATCAGTGCTTCCTCATCAGTGCCGCCTCAACAGTGCAGCCTCATCAGAGCCCATTAATGCAGCCTCATTAATGCCCATTAATGCAGCCTCATCAGTGCCCATCAGTGCAGCCTAATCAGCACACATCAGTAAAAAAAATAACTTATTTGCAAAATTTTATAACAGAAAGTAAGAAAAACGTTTATTTTTAAAATGTTTTGTTTGTTTAGCAAAAAATAAAAACCTTGGGGTAACTAAATACTACCAAAAGAAAGCTCAATCTCCTCAAAAAAAATCAAAAAAATCTAATTTGGGTACAGTGTTGCAATTGTCATTCAAATGCTGCAACACTGAAAGCTGAAAATTGGCCTTGGCAGGCAGGGGGTGAAAGTGCACAGTATTTTTAAAAACACTTGCTTTGAATTTTTATATAAATTATTTATTTATTTATTGGTATATTTGCACTACTCCTGAAATTTTTTATGGAATATGAGTTTTATTATAAGCACAGTGTAATCATTATGATATTGGCAGGTTTGCACAATGGAGACAAAATGTATAAGGGGGCGCTTTTAAAATAAACCTCTACCTATAGCTTATCAACTTATTATAAACATGTAATGCGTTCCACTGCCGAGTAACTAAAACCGGAAGCCAGGGACCCAGATGTGACGTGACCGGAAGTGCACCTCAACGTACATTTAGTTTTGCAATGTCATCAGGAAGCGTCATCGCCACATTTCCGGTCACATCCGGGTCCCTGGCTTCTGGTTTTAGTTACTCAGCAGTAGAACTCACGCCGGCCCTTGAGCGGGAGCCAGGCGGCGGTACTTCCATTCAACCTTGAATGCTGGCAATCCTCAGTGTCGGGTTAGGCACCTATACATGTAAGCAGGCATTTTTATGTTTTTATATTATTTTATAATAAACTGTATCATGCTATTGGTTCCCCTTTCTCTCATTTCAATGTGATTTTATGGTGGAGAGGAGGAGAGGAGGAGATATTCTTGATCCACTTCAGAGAAAAACCTGCAGAATCTATTACTAAACCACTTAAGCACTAATTGACCCTCTTTTTGGCTAAAGGGATCATGGTCCTCTGGTGAGTAGGACATCCTACTGAGCACTTCTGGGTGTTTTTGGATATGTGCTAAGCTGATGATGGTCTCCCACATCATACTATATTGAAGACTTAACATTGAAGACTTTATGAACTGTTCTAGAGGACATTTTTTATTACTTTGTTTATGTGATATCAATTTAGCACTTTGCACTTTATGAATTATGCCATGGTATTATTAATTTATGCTTTAATCATTGCATTTTATGTCATCACATGTTTATAATAAGCTGATAAGCTATAGGTAGAGGTTTATTTTAATAGCTCCCCCCACATGTCACTAATTATAGTATAGGTCACCTACACTATTGGGGAGCAGCTTTTTTAGTATTTTTTATGTCGCAGTGTAGAAACCCATAGGCGCGAGGTACCTTTAAAACAAATTTTAGGTTTGCACAATTTATCCGACACGAAAACAACATTTTCTGTTCTGCACATGTCTAATATAAAATGTTCCTGTAAATAATGTATGTATGAAATCTATTTTTTTTTATTTACAGGAACATTTTATATTAGACATGTGCAGAATAGAAAATTTTGTTTTCGTGTCGGATAGATTCATTATGTTACTAATTTCATTTTGTTGATTTGTTTTGGAATTTGTTTAGTTTAGCTTAGTTTAATTTAGTTTTGCTTATTCATTTTCTACCGAATTCCAAATTTTCAGAAGGATTAGCTGGTTGTTATGGAGTGGGTCAGGAAGCCAGATGCTGCATCCTTGGTCCTCTTCCCCACAAGCCTGGGCCGTGGTTGTGGGGGTCTGCAGGCGGGGGGCTCTTTGGAATCTGGAAGCCCCCATGTGTATAAGTGGCCTACCCATTCACTAAAAAAGCGTAAAAAGGGAATAAAGACACTACACAAATTTCTGACAATTCCTTTATTAAAAAAAAAACAATGTCCCCCGAAGTAGATCCATCGTCAATCACGACGCTCGCAGCACTGCCGGACCAGAAAAAAAAACCTCTAGCCTCATCAAACGCTCCTGCCGGCTGCCTGCTCTACCATCTGACATTTCTTAAGCTCGGTCTGTGACATCATTGGGTGACTGCGCCCCTTAGCTATTTAAGAAATGTCAAACAGCGGAGCAGGCAGACGGCGGAAACCTTCAGCGAGACCAGAGGTTTTTTTTGGGGGGTATTTTTTTTTGGGTCCGACGGTGCAGCGGGCGTCGTGATTGACGATAGATCTACTTTGGGGGCTTTTTATTTTTTTATTTTTTTATTAAGAAAGAATTGTCAAAAACTTGTGTACTGTCTTTATTCACTTTTTACACTTATTTGGTGAATGGACAGAAGTACTATGTACCCCATACTCATTCACATGGGGGAGCTGGGATCTGGAGGCCCCCTTATTAAATTCCGATAAGCCCCCACCCTCAGAACCCTACAACCACCGCCCAGGGTTGTGATGAAGAGGCCCCTGTCCCCATCAACATGGGGACAAGGTGCTTTGGAGTGGGGGGGCAGAGCCCCCCTGCCCCACAGCACCCCCCCATGTTGAGGGCATGTGGCCTGGTATGGTTCAAGAGGGGAGGCACTTGCTCATCTCCCCTCCTTTCCAGGCCTGCCGGGCTGCATGATTCAGCTGTGGATAAGGGTCTGATATAGATTTTGGGGGGACCCTACGCAGTTTTTTTCTAAATTTTGGCATGAGGTTCCCCTTAAAATCCATATCAGAACCGGAGGGCCTGGTATGGATTGGGGGTGGGGGGCACACCGTTTTTTTTTCTGCATTTTTTATTACCGGGATTCCTTTGTTTATATTTCAGCTCTCAGTGGGGAAGCCCGCTGACAGCTGATGAGTCATTGGTTGTTAATGGAGTGGCGGTCGGCTTCCCTGCTCACTCCTTAACAACCAGCTATTCTTCATACAGAATTTAAATCATTTTGAAAATTTGTAGTTTGTTAGAAAAACAAATACACTAAATTCATTACTATTTCATTTGGAGATTCGGATCCATCCAGGCCAAAACAAATTGCACAGGTCTATTTGGTACATACCAAGAACTAGTAAAATTTTACTGCCGGGAAACAGATCCAATCCTTTCCTCTTCCAAGTGAAAAAGGAGAAACTGAGCCTGCATGCACCACTTCTGAACACCAGCCCCATACTGGCAGGAACTCGTGGATAGGTAGCTGTCTCACTGTAAATCCTGAGATGACAGGTACTCATTTGTGGTCATCTAATGTCTCAGAAACTATTCATTACTCCATAACAGGCTGAAATTCCAGGCCCTTTTTCACCATCTTATGTAGTTCTTCCTGCTGCTAAGCCTACAGATAAAACTTGCTTTACTGGATCATTAATGATTCACCAAGGCCTTAATCTTTTGAACATTTTAAAACCATCAACACAAAACTAAAGGATCATGTTCATGTATGAAGCAATTAACTCACAGATTAGAACAAAGCAGGGAAAAGTAAATATAATGTTAAAAAGTATATTTACCAAGCAATGAGAGACCTGTGAGAGCTCTGGCCAGTGGCGATGCGTCCATAGTGGGCGTTGGAGCGCCGCCCCCTCTCTCTTGCACCCGTCACTCAACAATAGATAGATTCATGCATTTGAGGGGAAACTGGCTGCCTTTTTAGGGGAAACTGGCTGAATTTGAGGGGCAAACTGGCTGAATTTGAGGGAAAACTGGCTGCATTTGATGGGGAAACTGGCTGCATTTGAGGGGCAAACTGGCTGAATTTGAGGGGCAAACTGCATTTGAGGGGAAACTGGCTGCATTTGATGGGGAAACTGGCTGCATTTGATGGTGAAACTGGCTGCATTTGATGGGGAAACTGGCTGCATTTGAGGGGGCAAACTGGCTGCATTTGAGGGGGCCAACTGGCTGCATTTGAGGGGGCAAACTGGGGGCGTTTGATGGGCACAGTGGCTGCAATTGATGTTTATTTTTTTTCAGTTTGTTTGCGCCCCCCCCAAAAAAAATTGAGCACCAGTCGCCACTGGCTCTGGCGTTATAAACTTTTGAAATGTATTATAGATGAGAGAATTACTGAGATTCAGCCTGGACTGGGGAGATTCATGTGTGCTCTGATGTTTGTGACAAAGAACTGATAAAGGGGTCTTTTGGGGTGTTCTCCTGTGAGTTGGCTGGTCAGCTAAATACTCATACAAGGCCCATTCAACTTCTATTAAGCCCTGACATGCCATGCGATGTGACAGTTCAAAGTCGCATGAAAAGTCACACCCCGTTTGCGGCAATGGAACTGCTCAACTTGCTGTGACTCAAATCAAAAGTTCCTGCACTATTTCTGTGAGATTTCATTGTGACTTGCATTGACATCTGTTAATCGAAGTCACACAGATTTTAGCAAGCTACACATGAAATCGCACTGCTTTGAAGTCACACTGAAATAGCTCGACTTCAAAACCGCACTAGTGCTAAAGGTCTTCATATCAATGCTCCATTGCATCAAGTGAGGCATCCTGGAATACACTTTGAATGTGAAATAGGAATTAGGTGCTGCGCTCAGTGATTTGAGCCACGGGTCCCTGTTATGTGCAATTCATTTAGTTCCGAATGAGTTTTTTTAACTAATTTCGACAAATTAGTTGATTCGGAAACATCCAAAGAAGACTGTACCTTTTTGTCCTCCCCTGGAGCTGGTACAGCGGGGTGGGGAACCCGCTGTGGCGTGAAGGGAGAGGGGATAAAGGGGGCTGTCATGGATCTGCCACCTAAGGGTTAATAGTGCAGACTGATTCAGTGATTGGCAACAGGCTGCATTATTTAAACACCTCAGCAGCACCGTGTCTTCGCTGCCTGATCTGCAGTTCATACCTGTTTCAGTGTCTTCCTGTGATCTGATCTGTTTCCTGTGTTTGACCCGGCTTGTTTGACTACGATTGATCTCTGTTATCCTGATCCCGGCCTGCCTTGTAACCACGCTCAGCTCTACACTGCTTGATTTCCTGTTGCCGAACTTTGCCTGTATCCTGACCATTCTCTGCCTATCGTCTATAACTACATCTGATCGTCTGTTACCAAACCCAGCTTGTCTGACTACGTATTCAGTGTCTCCCCAGCCAGTGCACCTACCAGCCTGCTTCCTGTTTCCTGCTGCACCAGCTGAACTGACAAGACCAAAGACGAACCAGGCACCCATACACCGCCAGGCTCTTGCGGCCACTGTTGCAACATCGGTGGCCCTTGAGCCGGGGTTGTACGAGAAGCCTTCCCACTGCACGTCAGGCTCATCCGGCAGGTACGTAACAGTATCAGGCAGCCATGTCTGAGCCTGCAAGTGGGAAGTCGGCCATGGATGACATCTGCCAGCACCTTGCAGCCCTTACCCAAGCAGTCAAATCTCTACAGGAGGGTTATAGGCAACTGGAACAACGTGTACAGACTCTAGCTACACCAGCAAGCACTGCTGCACCTTCTGCCTCAAGGACTGCCACTGCAGCAACCTCAGTGGTGATGCTGCCCCCTGAACTCAGAGTTCCAGCGCCAGAGAGATTTTCAGGTGACCGGGGAAAATTTCGATCCTTCCGCAACACATGTGAACTGTACTTCGCCCTGCAACCTCGAACTTTCTCCCTTGAAACCACCAAAGTAGGATTCATCATATCACTGCTTCAGGGTGAGCCCCAGTCCTGGGCTCATCGGATGTTGGAAAAGAACGATGTATTGTTACAGTCCATGTCCGCCTTCTTCGGCGCGATGGCTGAATTATATGACAACCCGCAACGAACCACCACAGCAGAGGCTGCCCTTCATGCACTCCAGCAAGGTCGCAGAACGGCCGAAGATTATGTTACAGACTTTAGACGCTGGAGTGCAGACACACAGTGGAACGACGCAGCCCTGTGACACCAGTTCCGCTTGGGATTATCAGAAGGTCTGAAAGACGAATTGGCACGTGTCCAAATACCCTGGAGGCCCTTATCACACTGGCCATTCAAATTGACCGTCGTCTCCGTGAGCGACGATCCGAAAGATCAGCCCAGCAGCCACGTCCAGTCTGGATGATGCCCCGGATCCCGGCTCCCACTCACTCCGCACCTGTTAGCTTCACTCCAGTTCAGCCCGCTCCTGTTATTTCTGCCACCGAAGCACCGGAGCCTATGCAAATTGGCCTAATACGCCCCCCTCTGTCTCCAGAGGAACGCCTGCACCGACGACAGAATAACCTCTGCCTATACTGTGGGGAAGCGGGCCACTATGTACGTTCCTGTCCAACCAAGACACGTAAGTGGCGGATGATTTCTTCAGTAAATAACTTTTCTTTACCTACCAATGCCACCAACCTAACCCTTCCCATCTCTTTTCAGCTGCTAGAAAGGGAAGTGGCAGTTACCGCGATCATTGATTCCGGGGCCTGCAGTTGCTTCATCGATCTAACCTTTGCAACACAACAACGCATCCCCTTGAGACCTAGAGCGCAAGGACTTTCTGTTTTTCTAGCTGACGGGTCATGTATCAAGTCTGGACCTGTGACCCAAGAGACATTTCCCTTACCCGTGTTGGCTTCCTCCCAACATAAGGAAATCCTAAGCCTTGATGTCATCACCTCCCTGCTATTCCCTGTTATTCTGGGCCTACCCTGGCTGCAGGCGCATAATCCGCAAGTTGACTGGGCCACAGGGAGAATCAACTTCCACTCAGCCTATTGCCAGGAGCACTGCCTACCTAGGTCCCCAGCTTCTTCTACAACACTATTTTGTGTGGACTCTGAGTCTGAGGTGCGGAAAGTCGTACCTGAACCCTACCATGAGTTCCTGGATGTCTTTAGTAAGCGAGGGGCTGACATTCTTCCCCCGCATCGGCCATACGACTGCCCAATTGAACTGCTTCCAGGGTCTGAAATCCTTTTCGGTAGAATCTTCCCCCTCGCTGAACGAGAACAGGAGGCACTAAAAGAGTATATCCAAGAAAACTTGAAAAAGGGGTTCATCCGACCATCTACCTCCCCAGCAGGAGCAGGAATATTTTTTGTTGAGAAAAAGGACCACTCCCTACGACCTTGTGTGGACTATCGGGAGCTCAACAAAATTACAGTTAAAAACCGATATCCTCTTCCTCTAGTACCCAAACTATTTCAGAGATTAAGGTCGGCAACCATCTTCACCAAACTAGATCTACGGGGGGCCTACAATTTAGTCTGCATCCGTCAAGGGGATGAGTGGAAGACGGCCTTTCGCACCCGATTTGGCCACTATGAATACCTAGTGATGCCCTTTGGACTATGCCATGCTCCGGCTACTTTCCAACACTTTGTTAATGATATATTCCGAGACTTCCTGGATATATTTTTGATTGTTTACCTAGACGACATCCTGATTTTTTTCCATTTCTCTAGACTCTCATCGAGGTCATGTCAAAAGGGTGCTGAGCCGGCTCCGCCAACACGGACTATATGCTAAAGGTGAAAAATGTGAATTTGAACAAAGCAGCATCCAATTCCTGGGACTGATAATCTCACCTGAAGGGATCAAGATGGACTCTGAAAAGGTCTCTGCTATCTTAGACTGGCCTGCACCTACCGACAAGAAGGGGGTGCAGCGCTTCGTAGGATTTGCCAACTTTTACAGGAGGTTCATTAAGGGCTTTTCCGCCATCATCACCCCTATCACACAGCTGACTAGACAGAACCTTCGCTTCCATTGGACACCCGAGGCACAAGCCGCATTTGAAACCTTGAAGAGACTGTTTACTTCAGCACCTGTTCTTGGTCACCCGGACCCGTCTCTGCCGTATACACTAGAAGTAGATGCATCTGAAGTCGCTATTGGAGCAGTCATTTCCCAACGCCACGGCCCTAAGGATCTGATGCATTCAGTAGCCTTTTTCTCCCGCAGGCTCTCCCCAGCAGAGAGAAACTATGATGTTGGGGACCGAGAATTACTGGCCATTAAGGCGGCTTTAGAAGAGTGGAGATACCTCCTGGAGGGAGCAGCGCATCCCATATTGGTATATACTGACCACAAAAATCTTGAGTACTTGAGGACTGCTAAACGTCTAAAGCCACGTCAAGCACGTTGGGCCCTGTTCTTTTCCCGATTTGTGTTTCACATTACCTATCGGCCGGGCTCGAAGAATGTCAAACCAGACGCACTGTCTCGTATGTTCGATGACCCCAAGGAACCACCAGTAGCAGATACCATCTTGTCTGAAAATAACTTCTTACTTTTACAGGGCAACCTCCTCAGCCGAATGAAGCAGGCTTCGACAGACGTTCCTAACCCTCCAGGGGTCACACTGACACTCCGGGAAGGATTGCTGTTTAACGGAAGCAAGGTATTTGTGCCTGAATGTTTACGTATAACCATTTTGGGTCTTTCTCATGATCATCCCCTAGCAGGTCATTTTGGGGTCCACAAGACGCTTGATCTCCTGAAACGCACATTTTGGTGGCCGGACCTAGAAGAAACCTGTAAGAGGTACGTGAATTCCTGTGCAATCTGCAACCGCAGCAAGGGTACAAAGAACCGAGCTTGGGGTCTACTTCGGCCACTGCCAGTCCCTGACAGACCATGGAAAATGATAGCCATGGATTTCATTGTGGAACTTCCCCCAGCGGAAGGATGCACAGCCATCTTTGTGATAGTGGACCGACTGTCCAAAATGGCCCATTTCTTGCCTCTGAAGAGTACTCCCTCGGCCATGGAGACGGCTCAAGTATTTATCAGAGATATTGTGAGGCTTCACGGAGTCCCTATGAACATTGTCTCCGATCGGGGGGTTCAATTCACTTCCAGATTCTGGAAAACTCTGTGTGAAGCCCTTAAAATTGAAAGATCCTTGTCCTCTGCCTACCATCCCCAGACCAATGGACAGACAGAGAGAACCAATCAGACATTGGAACAGTATATCCGATGCTTCACCACTTTTGTCCAGGATGACTGGGTATCGCTGCTGCCACTGGCGGAGTTCGCCTACAATAATGCCACTCACTCTGCCACAGGTCAGTCACCCTTCTTTGCAAATTACGGTTTTCACCCATCCTTCTTGCCCGACTTTATTCCAGAGACCACAGTTCCTGCTGTTCAAGACACAGTGGATTTCCTAAACCGCAACAATAAGTTGCTTCAAGAAGCGGTTACCAAGGCACAAGCAGCAAGCAAGATGGCTTTTGACAGGAAAAGGAGGGGTGAACTGATTCTCCACCCGGGAGACCAGGTATGGTTGTCTACTACGAATCTCAGGTTGGCATGTCCCTCAAAGAAACTGGCACCTAAATTTGTGGGACAATTCCCAGTCAAGAGGAAACTTAATGAGGTTGCTTATGAATTATCTTTACCTGATTCACTTAAGATACATCCTGTCTTCCATGTTTCTCTCTTGAAACCCGCAGTCCCTGACTCTTTTCCAGATAGAGTATCCAAGCCACCAGAACCTGTGACTATCAATGGCGAAGAGGAGTATGAGGTGGAGGCTATCATAGACTGTAGGAGAAGAAGGAATCAGGTACAGTACCTGGTTAAGTGGAAAGGTTATGGCCCGGAGGATAACTCTTGGGAGGTTGAACAGGATGTGCACGCCAGAGACCTTGTTAATGCCTTTTTTCGCAGAAATCCACAGAAGAGAGACCTGTTGGGCACCCGGAGGTTGCCCGTAAGGGGGGGGGGCAATGTCATGGATCTGCCACCTAAGGGTTAATAGTGCAGACTGATTTCAGTGATTGGCAACAGGCTGCATTATTTAAACACCTCAGCAGCACCGTGTCTTCGCTGCCTGATCTGCAGTTCATACCTGTTTCAGTGTCTTCCTGTGATCTGATCTGTTTCCTGTGTTTGACCCGGCTTGTTTGACTACGATTGATCTCTGTTATCCTGATCCTGGCCTGCCTTGTAACCACGCTCAGCTCTACACTGCTTGATTTCCTGTTGCCAAACTTTGCCTGTATCCTGACCATTCTCTGCCTGTCGTCTATACCTACATCTGATCGTCTGTTACCAAACCCAGCTTGTCTGACTATGTATTCAGTGTCTCCCCAGCCAGTGCACCTACCAGCCTGCTTCCTGTTTCCTGCTGCACCAGCTGAACTGACAAGACCAAAGACGAACCAGGCACCCATACACCGCCAGGCTCTTGCGGCCACTGTTGCAACATCGGTGGCCCTTGAGCCGGGGTTGTACGAGAAGCCTTCCCACTGCACGTCAGGCTCATCCGGCAGGTACATAACAGGGGCGGACGCCCTTACCACTGGGTTCAGAGTTCGGAGTTGGAGGATGCGGCCGCACCCAGGCACCTTCAGCTTGGGTGCTGGCGTTTCAGAGTTCTGGGCTCAGGTGCCCTTGACCTGGCCGGAGCGAGAGATGGAGTCCATCTCAGGCACCTTTAGCCTGGGGTGAGGTACTATGGGGGAGGCCTGGGGCTCAGTACCTTCGACTGAGTTCCACGAGGGTGGAGGAATCCGAGGGGGCCCTTGTAGTGAAATCGTATAGTGGTTTCCAGTTGATAATTGATGTTTAAGTATTAGTATGATGATATAAGTTATGTTATTCCCGCAGCATCACACCCAAGTTCTCCAGAGAGTGCACTTTATTGACTTCCAATACAGAACACAGTTCAATACTTGCACAGATGACAACGAATCCAATCAGAGTATATATATGTTTCAGAGTCCCACATCTCCTAGATCATATTCTAGACCTGTGCTTTCCTATCCATGCAGAGTGACAAGGCTGACCTACCTGACTGCCAGCTTGAATGTCTCAAATACTGGTCTGACACTGGGGGGGGGGGGTGTTCTGCCAGGTCAACCAAATATTCCCATGAATGAATACCCCCTCAAGTCTAATTACCATCTAAACAATGTCCCCTTTGAACTGTTCAATTAAGTTAACAGGCCACCTCACACACCTAGGTAGACTTGCATAAGATTAGCACATCAGAGTCATTATCTGTCCCCTTTGATAAACCTTGTTTGGCCACTAACTCCTTTTGGTCAACAAACACCCTTTGATGTGCGTAACTAGAATGCCTGTATGTACCACAAATATATTGTGCCATATATATAACACAATATATAATACATACACCTATATAATATTACATATATATAATATTACAACATATACCCCCACTTGGGTTGGTTCTAACTACTAGAACTGACCCATAATCAAGCAACAAACATCATTATGATTTGAGGTACTGGATGCTTTACAATGGCTCATGTGAAATATGAAGTTGAGACTGGTTACATCTCTCTTCACCAGCAGCTAAAATATTCCCATGAAACAGTTATTAGATAATATAACTTTAGACCATCACTGGAAAAGGATTTGGTAAACATCCGTGGCCTGTATAGCTGTTAGACCTTATTTCAAAGCTTGCTCTTGAGTAAATCACATCACGATCTTGAATATTGCGCAAACATTAGCTGATGTCACAGTCCATTCTGACTTCATCACATCTTTCACCATCTCACTGAAAGTAATGCTTTGGAAGCTCCAATCCACATAAGTCCAGGATTCTCTCATCTCCAGGCTCAAAGTTTTCATTCTTAAAGATGCTTTTACACAATCACCAGCAAATCCTGAAATCCTGCTTCCATCTTTATAGTAAGAAGAACCATCAATATACCAGCAGTCCCTTCCAAGGTCAAAAAGGTTTGGATACGGCAGTAAAACTCTGTGCTGCAAACTATTTCCTTGCACATTCATGAGCTTCACCTTCAATCATCAATCCACCAATCAGGACACTGGGTTCTTTTAACATCGAACCCTCAATATTCTCAGACAACAAAGCTGTAGTCCATCTTGCAAGCATTTCACAATTAACATTTGCCTCTTTCCATTCCCTATTTGAGCAATAATGACCTTTTGTGTACCTGTCAAGTAATTTGCTGATTGACAGCCACAATTTGAATTTGCTGTAGGCCACTCATCATTGCTTTTAATAGAGCAGTTACTTGTATCATTCAGTCCATAATTCCACCAACATATACTGTATATATACCCCCACACGATGGTTCAAATGGAATCAGCTTGACATCAGTGTCTATCAGATCTTCTATCCCGACAACGCGGCAGTGGAAATTCTTGTCAGTATCTTTTCATGAAAGGTAGAAAGGTCTTTGTCATCCATATATGTCATAGCCTTCAGCATATTATGAACAACTGATTCAACAAAATTCAAATTATGACTGGAGTGATGAATTTCACTCACCCCTCTTATAAATTTAGGAAAACCACCCAACATCCTATAATTTATGCATTGCCAAGCCATTGTGCAGCATCACCTCAGATGTTAAATCTATTGATATCAATATGCATTATGTCATATGTACGGATGTTATAAAATTATCTTAGGTTTAAATGCTTCGCTCTGGTTTTAAGATAAAGTTCATGAAATAAAACATTAAAAAAAATGAAAACATAAAATAGATCAGGGAATCTGAGAAAATGAAAACAGGGCGTTGGGGAAGTCCATTGAAAAAAATAATAATAATAATAAAAAAAAAATAATAATATAAAATATAATGGTGACAAATTCTAGAGACTGTCCTACAATTTTACAATGGCCAGAACATGGACTTTTCCTTGAGCGAACTCAAACTTTAGTGTATAGCAATGTTTCATATTTATCATTACCATTATTGTTGAATTTTACATCATTTAACATTCCAGAGAGTTGCCCAAAATCAATGGGATTATGGTTTAAAACGGTCTTTCAAACGCATATAAACTTATTTTGGGATGCTACACAAGGGCTTAATTTTAAGAAAGTTTCAAAGAGGGATCTGGGTACTGATATCATATCAGGCCTCAGTTTGGGTAGTTCAATTTGGAATAGGGTTGATCTAAATATACATTAAAAAGGGGTGCATACCGTGCCTTAAACAAATATGCTAAAAGTATGGCACCTGTGGTAGCAGCTTACCCTGAAATGATTGCCAAATTAATGCCAGAAATGATATTGTTTACGGTCATCGATATCAGTAACAGTTATTGGAATTTACCCCTTGACCCAACATGTCAATACAAAACAGCCTTCAGCTGGGCGGGCCTTCAGTATTATTGGACAGTTCTTCCGCAAGGGTACAAAGACAGTGCAGCAATATTTCACTCACATATGAAAGAAGTGATTGATAAGTTTTCAAAACCTGAAAGAGTAATTTCATATGTTGATGACATTTTGATTGGGTCAGCCTCCATGGAGGAGCATGTGAACGATGTGAGTGAAATGTTATTGCTTTTGAGAGAAGCAGGTTTGAAAGTTAACCCAAAGAAAATACAACTGGGGAAGAAAGAAGTCCAATTTCTGGGTGTTACTGTAGCGCAGTCAGGGCGAAGTATCAATGAGCAAAGGGTTGAGCTGATAGGTAAGCTACCTTTGCCCACTGATGAAAAAAGTCTGAGACAGTTCTTAGGCATGACAGGTTTCTGCAGGGAGTTTGTGCCTCATTATGCATCTTTAACGGAGTGTTTGTATAATCTGCTGAAGCAAGATGAATAGAAATGGAAATCAGAGCACACCCAAGCTATTGAAGCGTTAAAAGAAACTTTAGGCAATGCCCCTTCATTAGCATCACCAGACCCCAACAAAGAATTCAGACTCTATCCATATGTAGGCCTTAGTACTTTGTCTGTTGCACTCACCCAAGACTATTTTGGTCAACAAACACCCTTTGATGTGCGTAACTAGAATGCCTGTATGTAACACAAATATATTGTGCCATATATATAACACAATATATAATACATACACCTATATAATATTACATATATATTATTATATATAATATTACAACAGCCCTAACTCTTTGGGTGCCCGTGTCTGAGTTCGCGAGGACTGGTGTGCGGAACTTCTCTGGAGAGTCCGGCGCAGCATCGCTGGTGACATAGAGGCCTCCTGTTTCTCCCTTGGACAGATTTCCTTCCCCTGACAGGGGTCGTGCTAGCGAAGGTAATTCACATTCTACTCAATATAGTCAGTGGCAGTGACTACCCGCCACTGGTGATACCACAGTGGTTAGCAGGAGAAGGGAAGGGATTGTGCCTCGATCTATTCCCCATCACTACTCAGTAGAAGAAACTGTTTATTGTTTTGCAAGAAGAATAAAACTGAGTTGGACCTATTCACTGTGTGGAACTCTGGTTACTAGGAGCAAAGGAGTCAGGGACGAAGTACTGGACTTGACTCTAGGACACCTACACAAAACCCAATTTTCTGGCCTTCACCTCGCAGCTATGGAGGACATGGGCCGTGGTGTACCTCATCCCTCTTCCCAGCACTGAAACCCCTAGACGAAGAAAGACAAGCTGAGCATGAGAAAGGGAGTGAGGGGTGAGGCCGCTACACGTGGGGGCATCGTATCCGGGATGTGTATGGTGTCTGAATTTGAACTTTGCTGCCTGGAGGAGTTCCGAGTAGGTCGGCCATATTGGCCAACGCGCCACGAGGCAACCCATAGCTGCATAGTTCGTGGGCGGGGAGAGGAGAAAGCCTGTGATCAAGTGCAGAGTGTGGGAGGAGTCTGGCCATGTGGACGTACGCACGTGGAGATTCCGGCGCGTGTGGGTCAGTGCGCAATGGAGCAGCGAAGAGAGAAGAGGACTTCAACTACTCCATGGATTTCAGTTTCTTCAGGAATGGGGATGACTTCTCTGGCTGCTCCGATCATGGATACGGGGATAAGACTAAGGCCCCGGGGGCGATTGGCTCTGTACACCTGCAGAGACATGGAGGCCCTCCGTGTGATCTGTCCCAGCTGTTCGGGACTGGTGGTCCAGCTGAAGCCATTCGGGCGATGTGAGGTCTGCAAGGAGTTTCTCTTTGAGGTGGAACCATCCACAGAAAAGCCTCGGGCTTTCCACCTCAACTACCTCACAGGAACTGCCACTCCGGAAGGAGAGATCGATCCTGGTGCGTTTCCTGTGCGCACTGATCCAGGCGAAGTGACTGCCCAAACAGAAGTTAAAAGAGAAAAATCCGAAGATGCTGCCTCGGTCACCAGCAGCTCCCTGCTCCGACCACCGAAGAGGAAAGTCGGCCTAGTGATGGCCTCGTGTGGTCGTGGAAGAGCTTCGCTCTGCTGCTTGCCTGGCCTGGATGGATCCGGTGGGAAGAGTCCTGGACATCCCTATTCTTCTGAAGGCCCAGGTGAGCCAGGGGTTGGGACTGTCTGTGTGGTTAAAAGTGGCAGAAGCCCACAGTCGGTAGAGGCCGTCAAGGGGGATAGTTCCGTGACTGGGAATTATCTGCCCGCTGAATGCTACGACACCTCTGACCTGGACTCATTGTCTGACAATGGCGATGATGGGGAGATAGACAAAATCTTCCATCAGAAGGGATGGGACAAGATGAAGCTACCCTCGTCCCGTGTCACAAGGGACCTGCCCATGTCTACTGGAGATAGTACACCCCGGGTGGAGGCCTCTGTGCCTAGGGAGGAAATGCTGAATATCATGTGGAGGCTTTGGACAGACATTTGAAGCCTGTGTTCCTACCGCATCCAAGGTTTTACCTTTAGGAGAAAGGAAAGACTCCTGTGTGTTCTTTTGCTGTTCATTGTTGAACTTTCTGGAGTGCCTTCACCAGAACGCAGGGACTGTGCCCTAGTTTTTTTTTTGCATTTGGGCAGTTCTACTCTTTGGAGAAAATGGGAGCTGTTCTTGTTTTGTTCTCCCTCCTTCTCCTTGCACTTCAGAGAAATCAGTGACTTTGGGGTTTTAGTCAGTGTAGAGTCACAGAGGACAAAGAAAAAAAGTTAATCTGGAAGTGATGAGTGTCTTGACCGCGGCATTGTCACCAGATGGCAGTGTTGCGCAACGATTGTTTTTTTTTTTTTACATTATACAGCACTTATTGGGGCGAATGGGTTTCTTTTCAGATAGACCCATTCCTTCCAAGCAAACACACGTGTATTGTTAGGATGTATGTTTCTTTTCTTTCCCTCTGCAGGAGACTCGTCTATCAAGGCTGCTGAGAATGGGTGGTCCTTAGATAGCCAGGGGGAGGGAAGAATGTAAATGTGTGAGATGTTTAGAGTGTTTTATTGAAAAGTTTTATAGTTGTACTGTTTTATGTTTTCCCTTTTCCCATTTAGGTCTTGGCACAATCCGGGGTTAGATTGTGTAGTTTGTCTCTGGGTTGAACTTATGTTGCCACTCTTTTGGAGACATGAGTTTGCACCAGACACTGGGGACCAGTGTCAAATCACCAGGGGGAGAGTGTAGCGGGTATTTGAATTTAGGGGAGGCATCTGGGTGGTAGTGTAACACAGATGCACTAATTGCTAGGGGATCCGAAACCTTTTTCTGGTTCTTGGAGGACTCTGGTGGTGTGAGGTTCCTTGCGGTCCACGGGTGGCGCTGTTACCCTGGGCCGGAGCTGAACTCACACCACAAGACTGTACCTTTTTGTCCTCCCCTGGAGCTGGTACAGCGGGGCGGGGAACCCGCTGTGGCGCGAAGGGAGAGGGGATAAAGGGGGCGGACGCCCTTACTACGGGGTTCAGAGTTCGGATTAGGAGTTGGAGGATGCGGCCGCACCCAGGCACCTTTAGCTTGGGTGCTGGCGTTCCAGAGTTCCGGGCTCAGGTGCCCTTGACCTGGCCGGAGCGAGAGATGGAGTCCATCTCAGGCACCTTTAGCCTTGGGTGAGGTACTATGGCGGAGACCTGGGGCTCAGTACCTTCGACTGAGTTCCGCGAGGGTGGAGGAATCCGAGGGGGCCCTAACTCCTTGGGTGCCCGTGTCTGAGTTCGTGAGGACTGGTGTGCCGAACTTCTCTGGAGAGTCCGGCGCAGCATCGCTGGTGACAGAGAGGCCTCCTGTTTCTCCCTTGGACGGATTTCCTTCCCCTGACAGGGGTCGTGCTAGCAAAGGTAATTCACATTCTACTCAATATAGTCAGTGGCAGTGACTACCCGCCACTGGTGATACCACAGTGGTTAGCAGGAGAAGGGAAGGGATTGTGCCTCGATCTATTCCCCATCACTACTCAGTAGAAGAAACTGTTTATTGTTTTGCAAGAAGAATAAAACTGAGTTGGACCTATTCACTGTGTGGAACTCTGGTTACTAGGAGCAAAGGAGTCAGGGACGAAGTACTGGACTTGACTCTAGGACACCTACACAAAACCCAATTTTCTGGCCTTCACCTCGCAGCTATGGAGGACATGGGCCGTGGTGTACCTCATCCCTCTTCCCAGCACTGAAACCCCTAGACGAAGAAAGACAAGCTGAGCATGAGAAAGGGAGTGAGGGGTGAGGCCACTACACGTGGGGGCATCGTATCCGGGATGTGTATGGTGTCTGAATTTGAACTTTGCTGCCTGGAGGAGTTCCGAGTAGGTCGGCCATATTGGCCAACGCGCCACGAGGCAACCCATAGCTGCATAGTTCGTGGGCAGGGAGAGGAGAAAGCCCGTGATCAAGTGCAGAGTGTGGGAGGAGTCTGGCCATGTGGACGTACGCACGTGGAGATTCCGGCGCGTGTGGGTCAGTGCACAATGGAGCAGCGAAGAGAGAAGAGGACTTCAACTACTCCATGGATTTCAGTTTCTTCAGGAATGGGGATGACTTCTCTGGCTGCTCCGATCATGGATACGGGGATAAGACTAAGGCCCCGGGGGCGATTGGCTCTGTACACCTGCAGAGACATGGAGGCCCTCCGTGTGATCTGTCCCAGCTGTTCGGGACTGGTGGTCCAGCTGAAGCCATTCGGGCGATGTGAGGTCTGCAAGGAGTTTCTCTTTGAGGTGGAACCATCCACAGAAAAGCCTCGGGCTTTCCACCTCAACTACCTCACAGGAACTGCCACTCCGGAAGGAGAGATCGATCCTGGTGCGTTTCCTGTGCGCACTGATCCAGGCGAAGTGACTGCCCAAACAGAAGTTAAAAGAGAAAAATCCGAAGATGCTGCCTCGGTCACCAGCAGCTCCCTGCTCCGACCACCGAAGAGGAAAGTCGGCCTAGTGATGGCCTCGTGTGGTCGTGGAAGAGCTTCGCTCCGCTGCTTGCCTGGCCTGGATGGATCCGGTGGGAAGAGTCCTGGACATCCCTATTCTTCTGAAGGCCCAGGTGAGCCAGGGGTTGGGACTGTCTGTGTGGTTAAAAGTGGCAGAAGCCCACAGTCGGTAGAGGCCGTCAAGGGGGATAGTTCCGTGACTGGGAATTATCTGCCCGCTGAATGCTACGACACCTCTGACCTGGACTCATTGTCTGACAATGGCGATGATGGGGAGATAGACGAAATCTTCCATCAGAAGGGATGGGACAAGATGAAGCTACCCTCGTCCCGTGTCACAAGGGACCTGCCCATGTCTACTGGAGATAGTACACCCCGGGTGGAGGCCTCTGTGCCTAGGGAGGAAATGCTGAATATCATGTGGAGGCTTTGGACAGACATTTGAAGCCTGTGTTCCTACCGCATCCAAGGTTTTACCTTTAGGAGAAAGGAAAGACTCCTGTGTGTTCTTTTGCTGTTCATTGTTGAACTTCCTGGAGTGCCTTCACCAGAACGCAGGGACTGTGCCCTAGTTTTTTTTTTGCATTTGGGCAGTTCTACTCTTTGGAGAAAATGGGAGCTGTTCTTGTTTTGTTCTCCCTCCTTCTCCTTGCACTTCAGAGAAATCAGTGACTTTGGGGTTTTAGTCAGTGTAGAGTCACAGAGGACAAAGAAAAAAAGTTAATCTGGAAGTGATGAGTGTCTTGACCGCGGCATTGTTACCAGATGGCAGTGTTGCGCAACGATTGTTTTTTTTTTTATTACATTATACAGCACTTATTGGGGCAAATGGGTTTCTTTTCGGATAGACCCATTCCTTCCAAGCAAACACACGTGTATTGTTAGGATGTATGTTTCTTTTCTTTCCCTCTGCAGGAGACTCGTCTATCAAGGCTGCTGAGAATGGGTGGTCCTTAGATAGCCAGGGGGAGGGAAGAATGTAAATGTGTGAGATGTTTAGAGTGTTTTATTGAAAAGTTTTATAGTTGTACTGTTTTATGTTTTCCCTTTTCCCATTTAGGTCTTGGCACAATCCGGGGTTAGATTGTGTAGTTTGTCTCTGGGTTGAACTTATGTTGCCACTCTTTTGGAGACATGAGTTTGCACCAGACACTGGGGACCAGTGTCAAATCACCAGGGGGAGAGTGTAGCGGGTATTTGAATTTAGGGGAGGCATCTGGGTGGTAGTGTAACACAGATGCACTAATTGCTAGGGGATCCGAAACCTTTTTCTGGTTCTTGGAGGACTCTGGTGGTGTGAGGTTCCTTGCGGTCCACGGGTGGCGCTGTTACCCTGGGCCGGAGCTGAACTCACACCACAAGACTGTACCTTTTTGTCCTCCCCTGGAGCTGGTACAGCGGGGCGGGGAACCCGCTGTGGCGCGAAGGGAGAGGGGATAAAGGGGGCGGACGCCCTTACCACGGGGTTCAGAGTTCGGATTAGGAGTTGGAGGATGCGGCCGCACCCAGGCACCTTTAGCTTGGGTGCTGGCGTTCCAGAGTTCCGGGCTCAGGTGCCCTTGACCTGGCCGGAGCGAGAGATGGAGTCCATCTCAGGCACCTTTAGCCTTGGGTGAGGTACTATGGCGGAGACCTGGGGCTCAGTACCTTCGACTGAGTTCCGCGAGGGTGGAGGAATCCGAGGGGGCCCTAACTCCTTGGGTGCCCGTGTCTGAGTTCGTGAGGACTGGTGTGCGGAACTTCTCTGGAGAGTCCGGCGCAGCATCGCTGGTGACAGAGAGGCCTCCTGTTTCTCCCTTGGACGGATTTCCTTCCCCTGACAGGGGCCGTGCTAGCGAAGGTAATTCACATTCTACTCAATATAGTCAGTGGCAGTGACTACCCGCCACTGGTGATACCACAGTGGTTAGCAGGAGAAGGGAAGGGATTGTGCCTTGATCTATTCCTCATCACTACTCAGTAGAAGAAACTGTTTATTGTTTGGCAAGAAGAATAAAACTGAGTTGGACCTATTCACTGTGTGGAACTCTGGTTACTAGGAGCAAAGGAGTCAGGGACGAAGTACTGGACTTGACTCTAGCACACCTACACAAAACCCAATTTTCTGGCCTTCACCTCGCAGCTATAGAGGACATGGGCCGTGGTGTACCTCATCCCTCTTCCCAGCACTGAAACCCCTAGGCGAAGAAAGACAAGCTGAGCATGAGAAAGGGAGTGAGGGGTGAGGCCGCTACACAAGCAATGTCAACTGCAGTCACAAAAATTAGTTCTAAAAGGGACTGTTGGGTCTCTTAGTAGTACCGTGAACACAGGGGAGTGAAGAGTACAAAAGGATATGTAGAATTGTAGATCACCACTAAAATACAAAGTGTTTTACTTTTATGTAAAACAATAAAGATATATTTACCTCTAAAATCCAAAGTGTAGCACAGTATAGGACAGTATAATATAGTATAGGACAGTATCTCTTCCTACATGCTCTGTACACAGACTGTCTATCAGCTCTCCTTATTTCAATACACTGGTAATATGGCTGCTGTGTGCACCCAGCCTTTTAGAGTGATCCATTCTCTCTGATTATTGGCTTTAGTAACTCATCTGTCCAGAGGCAGGGGTCAAGCAAAGAGAAGCACACAGTGTTTGTGCCCCTGGGGTGTCAGTCCAGGGGTGCCAGAAATTCTTACGTGGGGGAGCTTACTTGAGATGGCGCCGCACTGCACTATTGTATGCTTTTTTTCCAACCTCCTTCCTGGGCCAGGTCTTTTGGCTAGGACCGGAGGAATTTTTATACCTGTCCAAAGGGCCCCCCATTGTACCTCACAATGGCACTGAAGCACTTCCCCCACTTCCCCTTTACCTTTATGTTTGTCTGCCAAGTGTTGTTTTTCTATGCACATACATGGTTTACACTTACTCAATTCGACTAGTAGGGTGTAGGTCCTTGGACTTGCCCTAAAAATCTTGGGGGAGGGCACGTGGCATCTTGCCCAGGTTCTCCCTCTCCCTTGGGGTCTTCCTTTGGGGGAGCCCCACTTAGTACTTGGGTAGGCCTTGCTTTGGCAGGCCTCTCAAAGGAAGTGGCCTGCCTGGTTTTGGCTGGTTGGACCACGAGTACCCCAGTCCCTGTCAAGACCCTTGCACCTCATGGATCAGGGCCAGGGTCTTTTCTCTTCGGAAGAGGACCATGTGTAAACACAGTGCACTTTTTTTGTGCTTCACTTTTGAGTACTCACTTTTTTTATGCACCTGGTGTTTTGTTTTTTTGTGTGCTCACTGCATAGCAGAGCTTAAAGTGGATGTAAACCCACTCTCATCCTTTCTAAACTACTGCCATAGTGCTGATCTATAAGGATATACATGCCTCCTGCATGTCGTGATGTCAGTAGACTCCCCGCCCACCTCTACACTCCCCTTGTCAGCATGCATTTTCTCTTGTGTATTCCTTCTGCTATGATCACTAACATCCAGTCAAAATCCAGAAAAGTAACCACATGACTTCAGAAAAGGAGTGGGGGTGGGAATTAAAAAATAATGCCTGTCTAAAGCTAGTGCACGAGATTTGTAAATAACCTGTCACTCAAAGCAAGGGGGCGGAACGGACAAAGGTAACTCTGTTTGTCCGTTTTATCTTACTGAACAATAAAATAAGATTGCTCAGAGCTGGATTAACTCATTGTGGCACAAATGATAAGAAATCTTATACTCTACATTGTGACAGCAAAAAAATAAATAAAACATTTCGGGTTTACATCCACTTTAAAGAAAAAAAAACTGTACTGGGGCAAAGACAAGCAGAGCAATATGGGTTGTTCCTTATTCCGAGTCCAAACTTGGTCAATTGTTTGCAGTTCAAACTAAACCCGAATTCCAGGAGCTTGGCTCGAACCCACCAAAAACGGTATGCTGCACACCCTGAACTGTAAAAAAAGCCCTAACAAGACAAAAGCCCACTTTTCATTAAACCCAATCAGAAAATAAAATATACGTATGTTAAATGAAAGAAACACAACCCCAATAAATCACAAAATAATTATTTTTTAAAAAGGGTCACACAGAGGCTGGCAAGCAAGTACACGTGCATCTGATAGGGGCTACACAAGGCTAAAGTCTCGTACACACGATCAGAATATCGTACAAAAAATACCACTTTCGAAGCAATCATACGATAATCTGATTGTTAGTACACAGCTTTGTCCAAAATTTTCTGAAATGACAAACACAAAAATTTGTCTCGTACGATACCAGATCATACGATTTTTGTTTAATCAGTACAGTTTTCGTTCGAAAATACAATACAAATACATTGCATCACTTCCAAATTTTTATTTTGTCGTATGTGAATTTTTCGTACTTTAGTAACCTATTAGTTTCCGATATGGAGACTAGTATCCAAAAAAGAACGGACGATCATTAGTTTGATAATCTCATCGTGTGTACTAGGCTTTAGTAGTTTAAAGTTAACCAGGGGTAGGCAACCTGGGGCCCTCCAGCTGTTGCAGAACTACAAGTCCCATCATGCCTCTGGGAGTAATTGTAACTGCCAGCCTTGCAATGTCTCATGGGAAATGTAGTTCCACAAAAGCTGGAGGGCTACTGGTTGCCTACCCCTAGTTTAAAACATGCAAGCTACAGTTTAGCACGTTGTAACGCAGAGAAGCACGGTATATCACAGTATACCAAAGTATAACCCAGTACACCCGTACCAAAGGCCGTCAGGAACCGGACAACTTTCGGTACATGTGTACCGCTGTTGAATGGTCTTGCTAGAAAACCAGCATTCAATCAGCACTTGCAGCCAATGCCTGCCAGCGCTGATCAGTGTATTCTGGAGGGGGTGGGGTGGGGGGAATGCAAAAAACTGAATGTGTATACCCAGCCTAACTCTCCTTACACAGATCTGTCAGCTTTCCCTAACCAGTCCCAACACACACTTACAATATAGTGGCTCAGAGCTCATCCCTTTAGGGCCCTTTCACACTGATGCGTTTAAAAATGCAGTATGCACTTTGTCAAAACACATATTGGGGCTGATTTACGAAACGTTTGCGCCATGAGTATCGGCACATCTGCGTGCGCAACGGCAGTTTTGGTATTTACGAAACATTTGCGCCGGTAACGCAGCGCTATTCCCCATTTACTATAGTGTTCTCGGCGCACGGGAGGAGGCGCTCAGTGCGCCACTATGGACCTGGCGCACAGCATCTTCAAATAAAAATATAAAGAAGCTGGAAGTGCCAATATAATGAGGGTGACGTGGGGTGATGTGAGGAAGTTTAGTGACAACTGCTTAAGTAACAAATATGCCCAAAATAGAATGAGAAAGTAACTTTTTCTGAACCAGCCCGCTGCGCCGGCAAGTACGTTTATAACTGCGAGGCATCTTTTTGTGCTCTGCGCAGGAATTTCACTCGTTCAAATGCGCCTTTTCACTGCGCTGGCAAAATCTTAGTAAATGTCAAGTCACGTATATCAATTTGCATAAGTTGAACAGGCGCACCTCTAAACTTGCCGTTATATAACAGTCTGACAGCAAAATTACATTTCTAATGGAAAAAAAAAGACATTTAAAAGCACTCGCGGCTATAATGAATTGTCGGCTCCCGGCAATATAGAGAAAAGTCATTGAAAGTCTTTGAAAAAAAAAAATGCGTGGGGTCCCCCCAAATTCCATTACCAGGCCCTTCAGGTCTGGTATGGATATTAAGGGGAACTCCGCGCCAATTAAAAAAAATAAAAATTACTTGCGGGTCCCCCTCAAAATCCGTACCAGGCCCTTCAGGTCTGGTATGGATTTTAAGGGGAACCGCCGCGCCAAACTTAAAAAAAAATGGCGTGGAGTCCCCTTAAATATCCACACAAACCCTTATCTGAGCACGCAACCTGGCAGGCCGCAGGAAAAGAGGGGGGATGAGAGAGGGCCCCCCTCCCTCCTGAACCGTACCAGGCCACATGCCGTCAACATGGGGAGGATGTCCCTATGTTGATGGG
Source organism: Rana muscosa (assembly GCA_029206835.1). Taxonomy (NCBI): domain Eukaryota; kingdom Metazoa; phylum Chordata; class Amphibia; order Anura; family Ranidae; genus Rana; species Rana muscosa. The sequence goes on from CM055118.1 coordinate 234,320,200, forward strand.
GACAAGTGCCTTATCCCCACAACCCTTGCCGGTGGTTGTGGGGGTCTGCGGGTGGGGGGCTTATCGGAATCTGGAAGCCCCCTTTAACAAAGGGGACCCCCAGATCCCGACCCCCCCCCTGTGTGAAATGGTAATGGGGTACAAATGTACTCCTACCATTTCACAAAAAAAGGGTCAAAAATGTTAAAAATGACAATAGCCGGTTTTTGACAATTCCTTTATTAATGTCTTCTCCTTTCTTCCATCTTCTTCCTTCTTCTTCTTCCACCTTCTTCTTCCATCCTCTTCTTTTCTCCATTCGGGTTTCTTCCTCCATCTTTATCTTCATCTTCATCTTCCTTCTTCCTTCGGTGTTCTCGTCCACATCTTGCTCCGGCTTCTTGTTCCCTTCTTCTTTCTCCGGCCGCTCCGCTTGAATTCGAGGTTCCCGCTGTGTGGCGCTTCAGTTCTTCAGTTCTCCTCTGGGTCCGCTGCCACCCGGTGACCCCGCCCCCCTCTGACACCACGGGGAAAGTCCCCGTGAAATCCATGTGTGTCAGAGGGGGGCAGGGTTACCGGGTGGCAGCGGACCCAGAGGAGAACTGAAGAACTGAAGCGTCACACAGCGGGAACCTCGAATTCAAGCGGCGCGGCTGGAGAAAGAAGAAGGGAACAAGAAGCCGGAGCAAGATGCGGACGAGAACACCGAAGGAAGATGAAGATGAAGAACAAGATGGAGGAAGAAACCCGAATGGAGAAAAGAAGAAGCTGGAAGAAGATGACGATGAAGACCGGGACCCGGCTAGCAAAAGAGCTGGAAGAAGATAGCGGGGCACCCGACAAAAAGAACCGGAGAGCAGAACAAGAGACCCCTAAAGTTGGAAGAAGACGCCCGAAGTTGGAAAAAGTCCCCCGGACCTGCCTAATAAATTACTTTAAAAACCTGTGTTGTGTTTTTTATTGCCATTTTTTGCCACCAGGTGAATGGGTAGGGGTATGATGTACCCCATACTCATTCACATAGGGTGGGGGGCCGGGATTTGGGGGCCCCCCTTATTAAAGGGGGCTCCCGGATTTCGAAAAGCCCCCCGCCCGCACACCCCGACAACCAACGGCCAGGGTTGTCGGGAAGAGGCCCTTGTCCCCATCAACATGGGGGCAGGTGTCCCCATGTTGTCCCCATGTTGAGGGCATGCGGCCTGGTACGGTTCAGGAGGGGAGCGTGCTCGCTCGCCCCCCTTTCCTGACCTGCCGGGCTGCGTGCTCGGATAAGGGTCTGGTATGGATTTTGGGGAAGAACCCATGCCGGTTTTTTTATAAAAAATTTGGCGTGGAGTTCCCCTTCATGATTCATACCAAACACAGGGGACAGCGAGCGCGAGGCTTGCAGTACCCTGTCGCCGAGAACCAGCGCGATGGGATCGCGCTGAAGACATTCTCTGGCAGGTAGTCGCCTCTAGGACACAACTTGAGCGGCTGCTTCACGCTCAAGTCGTGTCCAAGTTGCCTCGCAAAGTCGCACTGTCCCTGTGTCAACCGGCACACGAGTCGCCCCGCAAGTCGGATCGTTTTGATCCGACTTCCCGGGCGACCTCTATTCAAATCAATGGGCTCCCATAGGGAACCATTCATTTTGAATAGAGCGCCGCTGACATTTTTATTTACTATAACAGTGCGCCGCTGGTTCACGCGCCCAAGTAAGGATTTATCCGGCGCACCTATTAAGGTATGAACCAGCGCAGCGCACTGTTGTTAGTAAATCACCCCCATTGTGTTTAACGTGGTTTCAATATGTTTTTGGTGCTTTTTCTGGATTCCTGTGTCTCAACATGCACCTGTGAAACTTGGACACGTGACTTAAAAAAATACAAAAAAATGCATTTCTGATTAAAGTTTTACGTTTTTTGGTACGTATAGAAATGAATAGGTGTGTTTTTGAAACAGGGCAGCATGCAGGACTTTTTAAAACACAACGATGTTTCATAGGATTTAAAAGGAAATATTTTTATTTCATTTTTGCTGCGCTTTACAGGTGCGTTTTAGCACAGCAAAAGTGCATCAGTGTGAAAAGGGCCTCATAGTGAGTTGGCTAGCTTGTCCATTCTTTCAAATGATTGTTTCTCATGCCACGTACACACGACCGTTTTTAATGTCATTGAAAAAAACAGCGTTTTTCTCGACGTGATTCTTCTCAAGCCTGCCTTGCCTACACACTATCGCTCGAGTAAAGCGCGGTGACGTACAACACGTACGACAGCACTATAAATGGGAAGTTCCATTTGGATGGCGCCACCCTTTGGGCTACTTTTGCTGATCCTTGTGTTAGTAAAGTTTGTTGAGAGACGATTCGCGCTTTTCAGCCTCGTGCTTTTCAGTCCATTACAGCGCGACGAATGTGCTATCTCCATTACAAACGCTAGTTTTACCAGAATGAGCACTCCCGTCTCATAACTTGCTTCTGAGCATGCACATTTTTTTTTTGTTAAAGCCTACACACGCCTGTTTTTCATGACGAGAAAAACGACGACGTGAAAAACGATGAGAAAAATTAGAGCATGTTCCAAATTTTTAATGGTCATTTTTCACATTGTGAAAAATGCTCTGGAGCCCACACACGATCATTTTTAATGACCAAATAAAAAAATGTAATTTTTCTCGTCATGAAAAACGGTCGTGTGTACGCGGCATTAGGGACCCATCTGACCATGAACAAGGGTTACACAGTGCATTTGGGTTTCAGGCATGAATTTGCATCTATTTGTAGAACACCTCCAAAACCTAACTTCATTCCTATTTCTGACCCGCAATTTTAATCACAGGTGGACAATATTAAATGGGATTTCCAGTGTAATCCCCAAGAAAGAAGTTCAAATTAAATTTAGGCATAATTGCTATTTATGACCTCATTGTTACAAACATAATAAGGGGGATTTATCAGAGCTGAAACAGTCAGAATCTGGAGCAGCTGTGCATGACAACCAATCAGCTTCTATTTTTAGCTTGTTAAGTTAAGGCTGGGTTCACACTAGTGCGACACGACATCCGTCCTACTTTGGATCCGACTTTGCCCTGCGACATGAAGCCGACATATGTCCGACTTTCAATGAACGGGGATCCGACTTGGATCCCCGCCAATATCAGGCACTGTGTTTGGTATGAATCTTGAGGGGGAACTCCAGGCCAAATTTTAAATAAAAAAAAAACGGCGTGCGTTCCCCTCCAGAGGCATACCAGGCCCTTGGGTCTGGTCTGGATTTGAAGGGGCGCCCCTACGCCGAAAAAACGGCGTGGGGGTCCCCCCAAAATCCAAACCAGACCCTTATCCGAGCACACAACCTGGCAGGCCGCAGGGGAAGAGGGGGGGACGAGAGAGCGGCCCCCCTCCCTCCTGAACCGTACCAGGCCGCATGCCCTCAACATGGGGGTTTGGTGCTCTGGGGCAGGGGGGCGACCTGCGGCCCCCCCACCCCAGAGCACCCTGCCCCCATGTTGATGAGGACAGGGCCTCTTCCCGACAACCCTGGCCGTTGGTTGTCGGGGTCTGCGGGCGGGGGGGCTTATCGGAATCCGGGAGCCCCCTTCAATAAAGGGGCCCCCGGATCCCGGCCCCCCCACCCTATGTGAATGAGTATGGGGTACATCGTACCCCTACCCATTCACCTGGTGGACAAAAAATTGCAATAAAAAAACCACACAGCTTTTTAAACTATTTTATTGCACAGCTCCGGGGGTCTTCTTCCGACTTCGGGGGTCTCCGGTGTCGTCGCCGCGCTCTCCGGTTCTTTCTTCTGCCGGGCCTCCGCTAAGTTCTTTAGCTCTTTCGCTAGTGGAGGGGCCGGGCTTCCCGTCGCCGTCGGCGTCTTCTTCCCTCTTCTCCTCCTCGATGTTGACGCATCGCTTCCTCTCGCTGTAATACTGGCTCTCCGCTCCGCTCCGCATTAATATAGGCTTCTCATGACGTCACAGTCACATGTTCCGGGGCACATGGCCCCGGAGCATGTGACTGTGACGTCATGGGAACATGTGACTGTGACGTCATGAGAAGCCTATATTAATGCGGAGCGGAGCGGACAGCCAGTATTACAGCGGGAGGAAGCGACGCGTCAACATCGAGGAGGAGAAGAGGGAAGAAGATGCCGACGGGAAGACCGGCCCCTCCACTAGCGAAAGAGCTAAAGAAGTTAGTGGAGGGGCCGGCAGAAGAAAGAACCGGAGAGCGGGAGAAGAAGAAGGCGACGGAGAAGACCGGGCCTCCGTTAGCAAGAGAGCTAAAAAGAAGTTAGCGGAGGCCCGGCGGAAGAAAGAACCGGAGAGCGCGGAGACGACACCGGAGACCCCCGAAGTCGGAAAAGACCCCCGGAAGTCGAAAGAAGAGCGCCGGAGTCGGAAGAGACCCGCGGAGCTGTGTAATAAATTACTTTAAAAACCTGTGTAGTGTTTTTTTATTGCAATTTTTTGTCCACCAGGTGAATGGGTAGGGGTACGATGTACCCCATACTCATTCACATAGGGTGGGGGGGCCGGGATCCGGGGGCTCCCTTATTGAAGGGGGCTCCCGGATTCCGATAAGCCCCCCCCGCCCGCAGACCCCGACAACCAACGGCCAGGGTTGTCGGGAAGAGGCCCTGTCCTCATCAACATGGGGGCAGGGTGCTCTGGGGTGGGGGGGCCGCAGGTCGCCCCCCTGCCCCAGAGCACCAAACCCCCATGTTGAGGGCATGTGGCCTGGTACGGTTCAGGAGGGAGGGGGGCCGCTCTCTCGTCCCCCCCTCTTCCCCTGTGGCCTGTCAGGTTGTGTGCTCGGATAAGGGTCTGGTTTGGATTTTGGGGGAACCCCCCACACCGTTTTTTCGGCGTAGGGGTGCCCGTTCAAATCCAGACCAGACCCAAGGGCCTGGTATGCTCCTGGAGGGGGAACCCACGCCGGTTTTTTATTTAAAATTTGGCCTGGAGTTCCCCCTCAATAGCAGCAGAGCACAAGTCGCATGCCAAAGTCGGACCATGCAAGACTTTGATCCGACTTCAATGATAGTCAATGGGCTGAAGTCGGATCAAAGTCGGACCAAAGTAGTACAGGGAGCATTCTCAAAGTCGGACCGACATGTGTCGGACCAGTTAAGACGGCTCTCATAGGGAAACATTGATTTTCACACGTCATGCGACATGAGCTCCCAATGTCGGAGCGTTTGTCGCCCCAGTGTGAACCAGGCCTAAATGTTGAAAATTAAAGATAGAAGCTGACACAGCTGCTCTAGATTCTGGCAGCTCCAGTTTATATAAATTCCCTTCAATAGGTCTCTTAACCACTTCAATACCAGGTATTACACCCCCTTCCTGCCCAAGCCAATTTTCAGCTTTCAGTGCTGTCGCTGTTTAACCACTTCCCGCCCAGTCAATAGGAGATTGACGTCCGGGAACTGGTTGTGTTATCCACACTGGACGTCTATTGACGTCCTGCAGGATAACAGCCGCCGCGCGCCCGGGGGGGCGCGCATCGCAGCGATCGGTGGAGCGGAGGGTCAGTCTGACCCACCGCTACACTGATCTTGGTAAAGAGCCTCCGGCGGAGGCTTTTTACCACGTGATCAGCCGTGTCCAATCAGGGCTGATCACAATGTAAACAGGAAGAGCCGTTGATCGTCTCTTCCTCACTCGCGTCTGACAGACGCGAGTAGAGGAGAGCCGATCGGCGGCTCTCCTGACAGGGGGGGTTTGCGCTGATTGTTTATCAGCGCAGCCCCCCCTCGGATACCCACACTAGACCACCAGGATGCCGCCCAGGACCACCAGGGAAGCCCCAAGCATGTGAATGGCCAGGTAAGTTCCCCATGGCCATCCACATGTAAAAATACATAAACAACATATGCCAATCAGTGCCCACAAATGGGCACTGGCTGGCACCATCATGGCACGACCACAATGTGTGATGCCCAGCAATGCCAGCCACCAGTGTCATCAGTGCCACCTACCAGTGTCCATCAGTGCCACCTATCAGTGCCCATCCGTGCCCATAAGTGCCCACATATAATTGCCCGTCCGTGCCACCTATCAGTGCCACCCACAAGTATCCATCAGTGCCCATCAGTGCTGCCTATGAGTGCCCATCAGTGCCGCCTATGAGTGCCCATCAGTGCCACCTATGAGTGCCCATCAGTGCCGCATACCAGTGCCACATATCAGTGCCGCCTATCAGTGCCCATCAGTGCCGCCTATCAGTGCCCATCATCAGTGCCCATCAGTGCCACCTCATCAGTGCCAACTCATTGGTGCCACCTCATCGGTGCCCATCAGTGTCGCCTTATCAGTGCCCGTCAGTGCCGCCTTATCAGTGCCTGTCATTGAAGTAGAAAAGGTACTTATTTACAAAAAAAATTAACAAACAAAGAAAAACATAGTTTTTTTCTAAATTTTCGCTCTTTTTTTATTTGTTGTGCAAAAAATAAAAATCGCAGAGGCGATCAAATACCACCGAAAGAAAGCTCTATTTGTGGGAACAAAATGATAAAAAATTTGTTTGGGTACAGTGTAGCATGACCGCGCAATTGTCATTCAAATTGCGACAGCGCTGAAAGCTCAAAATTGGCTTGGGCAGGAAGGTGTATAAGTGCCTGGTATTGAAGTGGTTAAATGACAATTGCGCAGTCATGCTACACTGTACCCAAACAGAATTTTTATCATATTTTTCCCACAAATAGAGCTTTCTTTTGGTGGTATTTGATCACCTCTGCGTTTTTTATTTTTTGCTAAACAAATAAAAAATGACCGAAAATTTAGAATTTTTCTTTTTCTTTTGTTTCTGTTATAAAATTTTGTAAATAAGTAGGTTTTCTCCTTCACTGAGGGGCACTGATAAGGCAACACTGACAAGCACTGGTAAAGCAGCACCGATGAGATGGCACCAATGAGGTGGCACTGATGGGCACTGACGATGGGCACTAGTAGGCAGCACCGATGGGTGGCACTGATATGCAGCACTGATGGGCATTGATATGCGGCACTGATGGGCACTTATGGGTGGCACTGGTGGGCACTCATGGGCGACACTGATGGGCACTGAAAGGCAGCACTGATGGGTACTTATGGGTGGCATTGATAGGCGGCACTGCTGGGCACTAATAGTTGGCACTGATGGGCACTGATTCATAGCACTGATGGGCACAGATAGATGGCACTGATAGGCATCATTGATGGCACTGACAGGCATTGCTGATTGGCAGCTACCTGAGCACTGATTGGCAGCTGCCTGGGCACTGATTGGCATATCCCTGGTGGTCTAGGGTGGCATACCTGGTGATCTAGTGTTTTGGCCATCCCTGGTGGTCCTGGCGGCATCCTGGTGGTCCTGGGCGGGCATCCGAGGGGGGGCTGCGCTAATAAACAATCTGCACAGACCCCCCCTGTCAAGAGAGCAGCCGATCGGCTCTCCTCTAGTCTGTCAGACGCGAGTGAGGAAAAGCTCTTCCTGTTTATATCATGATCAGAGAAGGGCAACCAAACTGATAAGAGGCATGGAGGAGCTCAGCTATGAGGAGAGATTAGAGGAACTGAATTTATTCTCTCTTGAGAAGAGGAGATTAAGGGGGGATATGATCAACATGTACAAATATATAAGGGGTCCATATAGTGAACTTGGTGTTCAGTTATTCACTTTACGGTCAACACAAAGGACAAGGGGGCACTCTTTGCGTCTAGAGGAAAAGAGATTTCACCTCCAAATACGGAAAGGTTTTTTCACAGTAAGAGCTGTGAAAATGTGGAATAGACTCCCTGCAGAGGTGGTTCTGGCCAGCTCAGTAGATTGCTTTAAGAAGGGCCTGGATTCTTTCTTAAATGTACATAATATAACTGGGTACTGACATTTATAGGTAAAGTTGATCCAGGGAATATCCGATTGCCTCTCGGGGGATCAGGAAGGAATTTTTTCCCCTGCTGTAGCAAATTGGATAATGCTCTTCTGGTTTTTTTTGCCTTCCTCTGGATCAACTGTGGGTATAGAATTGGGTATATGGGATTGTACGATATATGTTTATTTTTATTTTTTTATTTTTATTTTTTACGGTTGAACTGGATGGACTTGTGTCTTTTTTCAACCTGACTAACTATGTAACTATGTAACTATGTAACTATGATCAGCCGTGATTGGACACGGCTGATCACGTGGTAAAGAGCCACCGAGAACGGTGTAGCGTTGTGTCAGACTGACACGCCGCATCACCGATCGCCGTGATGCGCGACCCCACGGGCGCGCGGGTGCTGTTATCCTGCTGGACCTCATATGACACCCAGTCAGGATAACTGAACCACCGCCGGACCATCATTCTGCTATAGGCCGGGCGGGAAGTGGTTAAAGTGGTTGTAAACCTCAGACATGAAATATGAACAAAGCATATCCTTCTATAGAAGGGATCTCCAATCTTTCTAAACAAAGGGCCAATTTATTGTCCTTTAGACTTTAGGGGAGCTGGACTGTGGTCAGTGGGAGTAGAAAATGCCCCAGGTGTCAGTGGGGAAAACAGTGCCTTGTATCAATGGGAGAAATCGTTTCAAAGGACTGGATAGAGGCAAGCAAAGGGCCACATCCAGCACTCGGGCCAGCTGCTATAGTGTGTACACGTCTCAATTAAAAGCACTAAAGCCCTGTACACACGCTTGGTTTTCACGGGGGTAAAAAGTCAGCCGTGAAAACCGAGAAGAAAGCCGAGAACCCGGCAGGAAAACTGCCATGGAGCTTTGGCCGGGAATCCCGGCCATGTGTATGCTCTATGGGCACTGCCTCGCAGTGTTTCCTATAGAGTATTAGTAAATCTGGCAGAAAAAAATTCCCGTCGAGGGAGCATACACATGCCCGGTTTTCACGCCAAAAAGCTCTCCCAGCAGTTTTCTTGCCGGGAAAATCGGACGTGTGTACAGGGCTTAAGTGTCAATTCTGTATGCTGCTTCGTTCCTCTGCTATTAGCATTTTTCAGCTTTCAGCGCTGTCACACTTTGAATGACAATGACTCAGACATATAACACTGTGCCCAAATTACATTTTTATTGTTTTATTGAAACAGATAGAGCTTTCTTTTGGTGGTATTTAATCATCAGTAGATTCTTTTTTTGCTATATAAATGAAAAAAACTTTCTTCTTTTCTGATATAAAATTTTGCAAACTATTTTGTCTTCATAAAATTAGGCCAATGTGTATTCTGCTACATTTTTATGGTAAAAGTAACTTACACATCAGTTTATGATATTTAGTTCAGGGTTTCTCAACCAGGGTTCCATGGAACGCAAGGGTTCCTCCAGAGGCTGCTGGGGGTTCCTTGAGCAATTTCTGCCTCTCAGATATGTTCCCACTGACACCATTGATCGTTTTAGCTATATGTAAGGGGGCAATTCTTCCCAATGACCACAAGTGTAATGAGCATTCTTCCCACTGACCATCATACTAATGTATCATGAGTTGTAGATATAGTCATTTTTAGCAGGGGTTCCCTGAGATCAGAACATTTTTTCAAGGGTTCTTGTGTTTTGAAAAGGTTCATGAAGGCTGATTTAGTCTGCGTAAAAGTTATAGAGTCTTCATCAGTAAATAAATAAATAAATAAATATATATATATATATATATATATATATATATATATATATATATATATATACACACACACACACACACACACACAGTGGTGAAAATAATTATTTGATCCCCTGCAGATTTTGTAAGTTTGCCCACTTACAAAGAAATGAAGGGTCTATAATTGTTATCATAGGTGTATGTTATATGATAGAGAGTTGCAGGTCAGCGAGTAAAATAAGTGTTTGATCCCCTACCAACCAACAATAATTCTGGCTCCCACAGTATGTGCTCATGTGGTACACAGATTAGTCCTGTCAATTTAACCTCCCTGGCAGTCTGATTATGTCAGTATTTTTGAATGTCAAAGCGGTACATTATTTTGCATGGAAATTTGTTGTTTTATATTGTAGGCCTGTAATTCTTGGGAATAACTCACTTAAATCTGTCCAAACCAGAGTCTAGTAGACATCCCGGGTATGATAAAGTTTGAAACACAAAATCATAAATTATAATATAATAAATAACTATAAATAATTATAAAAAATAATAATATAATGATAATACATTTTATTCAATGTAACCAAACCAAAAACACTGAAATTTGTCCAATATTATTGGCACTGTAATACTAGGCACTGCATATTGGTTTAGTAAACATCCCGGGTATGACATTTTTTGAAACATGGGACTGCACAAAGTCCGACGTCTCAATCCAGACAATGGAACCTGGTTTCTTTTCTGATTTTCTTTCCACTGTCATCTCGCTTCGAGCAACAAACAACGCACATCCTTTTAGGTGGTGACTTTTTCTCGGTTGGTGGGATGTAGTCCATGAAGTGACGACCAGTCAGGCGTTCCGGGTTGACAACGCCAACAGCACGAAGTCCAGCTCTATTCACAGCCATTGATGGTGTTTGATGGTTCACAAAGATACATTTGGCAACTTTCCAAATAAAGTCCGAATGAATCACAGGCTTGTCACTCTTGTTTTTAAACAGAATGAAGGCATTCCACAAGCATTGCTCAAGAAGATGCCTGAAGACCTTCTTGTAGTACTTCTTTTTCTGTTTCCTCATTGCTGGTTGATATTCTGTCTCTATCATTTAGAATACACCTATGATAAAAAATTATAGACCCTCCATTTCTTTTTAAGTGGGCAAACTTACAAAATCTTTAGGGGCAAATAATTATTTCTCCCACTGTATATACAGTATATATATCTTGAAATGAAAATGAATCCTTCAAGCTGGCGATTTTCCTGACCTGGCCAAGCAATGTGATTATAGACTGATCTGTCAGCTAGAATTGCACTGCTAAATTGGTTAATTAGACCCTGCAGGTTTGGAATGCCCTGTAGATATTTTCTTTCTGAGGAGCTGCTATAAGGATTTTGGCGGGAGTCTTAGGTACTCCATACTATCTACCTGTCCAAACATGCCACCTTAGAAAGCAACCATCAAAATGAATCACTGATCTTCTAACTCATCCAAGAAGGCACTGCAACTGTGCTAAAATCATAAAGTTCATTCTGTAATCTTTACAATGCTCGCTAGATACAGCAAGCTTTTCATCTCTGTTCTTAGAAGGACTGCAACCTCTTGTCAAATGATTGTGTGTTTTGCAATTTTCTTCTGATTCTCTGTGTATGTGTGAAGTCACAGTGGGTGATACTGGAACCATAAAATATACTGGCTCACATTTTCACAGGCTGAATTTATGGCCGTTCTGAAAGATGAGGATATTGGCAACCATAAAAAATAAGCCATCTAGGGAGTCAGATGATGAAAATGAACATGAGAAAGAAAATCAGAGCTGCACTGCAGATAGGACATGTCACTAAAATAAGTTTTAAAGCAAATGTTCTGATTTGACTGCCATGTAAATAGCTTAATATTTCTATTTGGTGGCCCATGTATGGCAGACAAGTAGTGTTATTTCTACTAACCAATTAAATTTTAGTGTTTGCCCTATTAGTGAATGCAGACCAAAGATAGATGTTTTTTGATTGGTTGCTGTGGGATATAACTGTAGCGGGTATTTGAATTTAGGGGAAGCATCTGGGTGGTAGTGTAACCCAGATGCACTGATTGCTAGGGAATCTGAGACCCTGGTGTGAGGTTCCCTGCGGCCTACAGGTGGCGTTGTTGCCGGGGGCTGGAGGTGAACTCACACCGCAAGACTGTGCCTTTTTGTCCTCCCCTGGAGCTGGTACAGCGGGGCAGGGAACCCGCTGTGACGCAAAGGGAGAGGGGATAAAAGGGGCGGACACCTTTACCACGGGGTTGGTGTGGAGGTTCAGAGTCGGGAGGACGCGGCCGCACCCAGGCACCTTCAGCTTGGGTGCTGGCGTTCCGGTGTTCCGGGCCCAGGTGCCTTTGACCTAGCCGGAGCGGAGATGGAGTCCATCTCAGGCACCTTTAGCCTGGGGTGAGGTACTATGGCGGATGCCTGGAGCTCAGTACCTTTGACTGAGTTCCGCGAGGGTGGAGGAATCCGAGGGGGCCCTAACTCCTTGGGTGCCCGTGTCTGAGTTTGTGAGGTCTGGTGAGCAGAACTTCTCTGGAGAGTCCGGCGCAGCATCGCTGGTGACAGAGAGGCCTCCGGTATCTCCCTTGGACGGATATCCTTCCCCTGACAGGGGTCGTGCTAGCGAAGGTAATTCACGTTCTACTTCACATAGTCAGTGGCAGTGACTATTCGCCACTGGTGATATCACAGTGGTTAGCAAAAGAAGGGAAAGGATTGTGCCTCGACCTATTCCCATTACTACTAAGTTGTTGCAAAAGAATCCAACTTAACCCTGCTGTATGTTTATTTGCTGAGAAGAATAAAACTGTGTTGGACCTATTCACTGTGTGGAACTCTGGTTACTAGGAGCAAAGGAGTCAAGGACGAAGAACAGGACTTGACTCTAGGACACCTACACAAAGCCCGATCTTTCTGGCCTTCACCTCTTCACTATGGAGGACATGGGCCGTGGTGTATCTCATCCCTCCCCCCAGCACTAACACCCCTAGACGAAGAAAGACAAGCCGAGAATGAGAAGGGGAGAGAGGGGTGAGGCCGCTACATAACATATTGTCATCCCATCCACAATGCTAGGACAGATCATATTCTTTAGCCACAGAGATAAAGCTGCAAGACTTCATTCCATTACTATGATCTTCAACAGAGACCGGAACAGCTAGAGGAACCAGACTAATAGAAGTGAAAAGATAAATTTTCTGGAGAGTGCAAAATTTGGTGCAGCTCTGCATAGAAACCAATCAGCTTGCAAGTTTTATTGTCAAAGCTTAATTGAACAAGCTAAATTTAGAAGCTGATTGGCTACCATGCACAGCTACAGCAGATTCCGAGTGCTCCAGTTTTAGTAAATCTACCCCTTTATGTTATTGTAATATATGTAATCCATAATTCTCTAAAAGTAAAAAAAAAATAAAAAAATATTTTTTTAGAATAAGTAAAGATAGATTTACTACAGAAAATAAAACCTCAAAACGCAGCTCTGCATGACAAGTAAAATCAATCAGAGAACTGTTAATACTATCCAGCATTTACTGCTGTTATGATGACTGAGATCTGTGAAACCCCAGACTGAATAGGGAGAATAGATTTGCAAGTTGTGCTAAGCATTTATTGGAGGTAACACAATTTTGCTTCAACACATAGACACAAAGAAGATCAGCTAAAAAGGAATGCAGAAACATCAAACTCTACTAAACCCAGGATGCGCAGAAGAATCTTTTTGTGCTTTTTAACCTAATATTTAACTACCAGAGCTAAACTCTATGAAGAATCCATAATTTCAGCTATATTAGAGTTATATCCATAAAATCTGATTTCACAAATGTATCAGTTAGACACCAAACACGCCTATATTGCAAGATTCAGCAGGCCAATGGAACACGGGATCTCTTAAGCAAAATTTGCATCAGATTGTGACCATATTTGGTCTCTAATAAATAATAATTTTATTCTGTGCAGTATGTTGGTTGTGGGATTATGACCTCAACAGACAAAAATATAGATGCATTTAGAAACACTGGCATTATCCCTTTCAGTATCAGCAACGTCAAACTTCCAGCTGGCCACCACAGTAAATTTTACTTCACTGGCATTCCCCCTTCTGCTATAAGCTCATGGTCACTTTAGTGATCATGAACTTATAGCAGAACCATTCAGCAGACTCTGCTGAATAAGCAGACTCTGCTGAATAAAAGAATAGTGGTGATCAGTGGTCAACAAACCGCTAATCACAGCTATGCACCTAAAATGTGACCCTCCCCAGCCGCTACCATCACTGTTCTGCCTTATCTCTGCTTCCTGCATCACTCCACGATCCCTTGCCGCTGTGTCATCTCCCTGCTCCCTCTCTAAAATGCCCACGCAAATCTAACCACTTGCTGACTGTGCTTTAGCTTAATGATGGCTACAGTGCGGTCGTCCAGTTCTGGGAGGGTGTCTATTGACTTCCCAGAACCCCATTCCCTCACACGCATCGGGTACGCTCTGTGATCACTGTGTCCTTTGGACACAGCTAATCACAGAATGAGGTAAAGGGCCAATCATGATGGCGTTTTACCATGTGATGAGCTGTGTCCAATCATAGCTCATCAAATGTAAACAAATGCCGGTTATCGGCATTTCCTTTCCTCAGCACTGTCACTGTCTGAGGAAAGGAAAGCTGATAACTGGTGATCCTGTGACAGGAGACATTTACAATGATAATCAGGGCACTGATCATCAGTGCTGCCCCACCAGAGCTGCCTCGATAGCTGCCCATCAGTGCAGCTTATCAGTGCCACCGCAACAGTGCTCATCAGCGCAGCTTAACCACTTGCCGACCTGCCGCCGTAATTATACGGCGGCAGGTCGGCACGATCCCGCGAACCGTCGTAGCTGTATATCGGTCCCTTTAAGCAGGATAGCACAAGGGGTTGCCGATGCTCGTGACCAGCAATCGCGATGACCGCCGGCCACAAACAATCGTGGGCCCATAGGCAGAACAGGGACGTGTGTGTGTAAACACACACATCCCTGTTCTGTGAGGAGATGCAGATCGTGTGTTCCTACAAGCTGGGAACCACGATCTGTCATCTCCTATAATGAGTCCCATCCCCCCACAGTTAGAACACATACTAGGGAACACAGTTAACCCCTTGTAGGTAAACCACAGAGCATCAGTGTAAAAGATGCCCTATACTATTATGCCCAGTGTATTGGTTCACACTGACCTGAAGATCTCTTCTTTCTTGCTGCTGGCACCACTCTGGAGACCACTAGCCAGGATAAGAGGTGGAGTGTAGTGGGTATTACTCCGCATGGGACAGGAGCCAGCCCTACAGAGGAGGAATCGGCTTATACAGCTCTTGCTCTCTACTACAGCTCCAACTTTACAAGTAGTCCCTCTGCATCTCACTTTGTTTTATGCTCTGGGATGGTGGATCTGCAAGCCCAGGCCATGATCTACCAGTCACCTGTCTGCGATCTACTGGTAGATATCGATCTACAGTTCACTGACCCCCGCTCTTCAGGAACAAAAAAAGAAAGCTGCAATTGGCAGCTACATCTCTCATTCAGAAGAGGAATGCTAAGAGTAATTTATGAGAGGCAGTTACTCCGATACAGTGCCTTGAAAAAGTATTCATACCCCTTGACGTTTTCCACATTTTGTCATGTTACAACCAAAAACGTAAACGTAAATCCAATTGATAATCTGTGGCAAGACTTGAAAATTGCTGTACACAGACGCTCTCCATCCAATCTGACAGAGCTTGAGCTATTTTGCAAAGATGAATGGGAAAAAATATCACTCTCTAGATGTGCAAAGCTGGTAGAGACATCCCCAAAAAGACTTGCAGCTGTAATTGCAGTGAAAGGAGGTTCTACAAAGTATTGACTCAGGGGGGCTGAATACAAATGCACCTCACACTTTTCACATATTTATTTGTAAAAAAAAAATGAAAATCATTTATAATTTTCCTTCCACTTCACAATTATGTGCCACTTTGTGTTGGTCTATCACATAAAATCCCAATAAAATACATATATGTTTTTGGTTGTAACCTCACAAAATTTGGAAAATTTCAAGGGATATGAATACTTTTTTAAGGCACCGTACATTAGATTGGATTTATGCAGCAAACCAACTCCCTGAAACCAAAGACCAGGTGAATTTTTCACTTTTAATCCTGTTTATTTTATCAGTTAGATAGTTTGCATAGGTGGCATGCTTTTTCTTATCTTTCAATAAAACAATATTTAAAAATTGTTAATCTGAATTTCTGAATGCCCTAACTAAAAATTAAGAAATGCAGCTGTTAAACTTTTTGAAAAATCAATTTACCTCAATTGCAGTTATCTGTAAAGCACTACAGCCAGAATCCTGAGAGCACCTTACAAGGTGACAGGGTAGGTATCTACCATATTCTGTGCTTTGTAACTTCCCATCACTCTGATTGTCTCATCAATCACATTGAAACTTCAAAGGCAGGTTTGAATCTAATTGGTAGATGTTAGAAACTTCTTAGTAACAGTGCTTTTTATGGGAGTCTGACGTGGGTTCTTTTGGGATCTTGCATTATGGTCAGGGGTTCCTAAATCATCAGATTACTGACAAAATAGATCTAGGTAGACAGTTGCATTACAGCAATAGGAGTTGGAGGGTTTTTTTTTTTTCTTGGGAGCAGGTACCTTGTGTTGACAGGTACTCGCTCCCACTTCTGCTTGGGTCGCCTAGGTGTACTTCCTAGGCAACTTCCTTGGACATGTCATAGGTCCATTCATAAAGCACAGCGTGGCTTGCACATGCTATTACATTTGACAGCAATTAACATAAGTTTTACACAAATAGGTGAAAGTATTTTTATTTTTTTAACAAGCAGCAACAAACGAAGGTGTTCAGCTGCAGTTATCAGCTGCAATCAAGGTTACGCTGGTTTCACTTATTCCCTGGAATTGCTGCATTTACCCTTTATTGCAATTCTGTGTTTAGCACATGCAGAGTAAAGCTTAAAATTAACGTATGGCTCCTCAACTGCATATACTCACCTTTCCGCTTCTTTCCAGCCACTCCAGTCAGCCCCAGGGATTGAGGCAAATACCCAGTATGGGTAGAGAGGATCAGGTGACAGTACTGGTGCTTGGTAGCTGTCACATGAAGGTGGGGAACCAGACCTGTGTAAGCTCTGAATGGAGCAACTTAAGCCAGCCATACATTGATTGAAATTTGGCAGGTGCAGCAGGGACCGGACAAATTTCAATCCACATATGGGCAAGTTGGTTGTACAACCAGCCTTTCAGGTTTTTCTGGAACAATCAGTGCCGCTGGCTATATTCGGGAACACTGATCATTGTATTCTGACAGAAACACAAACAGTCTCCTGCGCTCGGAAGCTTGGTCTCTTGGTGGCACAACCAGAGTGTTCCATTGGAAAGGGAATGACCATGAATCTTGCTGCCCTCCTCAGAATAGTTGGTATTCTTAGGACTAAAGGTAAAAGAAAAAAGAGGGCGCACCGACCTAGTGCATTACCAATGGCTAGGTTTATTAAAAGTAAGGTAAAAGATCACGAATACTCACAAAGCAAGTAAATTAATAGGGCACATAGCATTCTATCCAAGAAGATAGCCTCTTGCTGGAACCAAGTGAGCAGATAACCTGAGAGTCAAGACGACAGATGTTACAGCTACGGCTGACGCGTTGCGAGGGCGAGCCCCCTTCCTCAGAGCCAAAAAGTGTCACTATCTTCTTGGATAGAATGCTATGTGCCTATTAATTTACTTGCTTTGTGAGTATTCATGATCTTTTAACTTACTTTTAATAAACCTAGCCATTGGTAATGCACTAGGTCGGTGCGCCCTCTTTTTTCTTTTACCATTGTATTCTGACAGCAGGGAAGGCTCAATACCATAGCGGGAGTGATTCCCCAATCCACAACAAATGTGGGGATGGGGGAATCAATACATTTTCTTTCACTAGTTAAATGAAATCAAATGCATGATGTATGGGCTGCCTTAGAGCTGTCTTTTTTGATTCCTAATTGTTGATTATAGCAGCAGACCAAAGCTTGTCATAGGCAGCTCGAGCTTTGGGTGATTTCTGCTGTATCACCTGAAATTTGAGCCATAGGTGGCCCTGCAATCATCATCTGGCTCAACAAAAGTTGATTTAAAAATGTGCTGAGCTGGGTGGAAAATTATAAGCCAATATTCTCTGAATCCTTTCAAATGCAATCACTGTTGGGCAGCGCCGCTGTATTTAGGCAGGTGCCCCGGCTGCCTGAATTCAATAACCAGCAGTGGAGATTCCTCCATAAACTGCATTGTTGGGGATAGGGCAACAAAAGAATTTGAGCTGTGTATGGCTACTGTAATGGATCACTTGGCACCCCTGCCTGAGTGCCTCCACCAAGATACAGCTTCCTCCACTCTGGAACCAGGAATCAGGTATTATAGCTAGGAATTGCACCCAAGAACTAGACAACACTAGCTTAGGTGCAAACTGGAACTGACTTTATTGTAAATTCACACAGAATATATACCAGACAAAATCAGGTAAGAGCTTGATCACATTATCCTAAACAATGCAAACTGTAAACAGTAATAGCATCAGTATGTCTAACAGTACATCTAATGAACAGCTAGCAGGCAGCTAACAGTAATCTAATTAAGCAGTGATCTAATTAACAGTAAGCTAATCAACAGCTGGCAGCTAACATTTACCAGTGACTTAATCAAACAGCAATCTAATTAACAGCTAGGCACCTGAACAAGCCTTAATTAGTCAGGGAGTGACCACCCCAGACAGTCCAGCAACAGATCTCAATAAACAGCTTTCTTTCCACCTCCACCTTCTCACTGAGTCTCAAGTTGGCAGAGACCATCATGGCTTCCTTGACTGTTAAAGGGGTTGTAAACCCTCAAGGTTTTTCACCTCAATGCATTCTATTCATTGAGGTGAAAAACCTCCTGTAATGCTGAAGCCCCCCCCCCGAGCCCCCGTTTTACTTACATGTACCCTCTCTATCTCGTGCCGGGGACGAGCACACCAGCAAAAGCCAGTGTCTCGGGTCCTAATTGGATGGATTGATAGCAGCACAGCCATTGGCTCCCGCTTCTGTCAATCAAATCCAGTGAAATGTGGTAATAACATGCCATCTTGCATTATATAACAGGACATCTTCCTGAATGCTTTTGGGCTTCTTCAAATTCCAGGGCCCATAATCAGTAGACAGGAGGCTACCCTGCAGTCCCCTCCAAAAGCCCCTGTCCCGGTTGGGTCTGTCACAGCTACCCTAAAGCCTAGTACACATTATCAGTTGTTTTTTTTTCATTCAACCCAGCGGGCTGAACAAAAAATGAGGAGCTCAGGAGGAGCTCGCTGTACTAACTATTCAATGTTAGTACAGCAATCTCCTGGCTGAGCTATTGTTTTCTGACAGGGGACCTGCCCCCTAGCCGGAACACACCGGTCAGCGCTCACAGCCATTGACTGCCAGTACTAATCGGATGCCGATCAAATGCTCGTTTTCCAGCATGCCCATTCGACAGAAGCTGGCCGTACAGCCAGCTTGTATTGGACAGGCTGGTGTACACATGGGCCAAATCTTTGCCAGTCTCTGTTGAACCAGCTGATATTCGGCCTGCTTTTACCAGGCTTAAGGAAAGATAAGTATGTGAAGCTGAAAGGGGTATTAAGATAAACCTGTTGCTTTGTCATGCATGAGAAACACACAGGTTTATTTTAAGATTTTCATACTCAAGATCTCCAAGATCTGAAAAATTCAGAGGCACTCATGCAACAATTTAACCATGCATAGACTGAATAAAGACATATGATGAACAGAAGCCCATGTAGGTAGCTCTGTTATAGCAGCCTGTATCCCGTAAGTTTGAATTCTTCAGGGTTAGTCACTTTTATAGCATTATACTTTTTCTACTACCATTTACCAACTACATATTCCTCTGATAAATATAGAAAGAATTGTTTGATGCTATTGATCATGACGAGCGTACCATAGCATCAGATCAGGAGCCTCAAAGGAGTAGGCTTATAAAGTCAGGACCTTGGGGTAGCTAGGCCTCTTTTGGCAGTCATCCTTAAATCTAAAATCATGATACAGGCTGCGGGAACAAGGGAGGAGGGTGGTCTCAGCATTCCTTGGAAAAGGTCCCATATTTTTCTCTGTTCAGAGTTCCTGAGGCCACGGTACGCAACATATTCCCCAAACAGGCACTCCAGCAAAGAGTTAATTACAACACAGTCTCCATTTCAGTATCAAGGTCCCTCTTGATATGGCTGTGATAATCTCCCACAGTTCAGTTCCCCGAATGAGCACAAGAATAGCAGCATTTAAACAGTTCCAGGCAGTAGAGTACTGTGTGTGTATAGTAACACCATCCCTGTAACTGTACTCTGTACGAGAGGGGCTAGCTGCCTCTATAGTCCATAGACTGTCCCTTTTTAGCACCAAAATCCCTAATGCCTATCTTTCCTCTGCAAATGTAAAGTATAACTATACAGTAGGTAATATATATATATATAGGAAGGCTGGTATGCTAGCCTGAAATTATGGGAGGAGTTCGAGGGGTACTTATACAGACCATCCACGAGGGTCAGCGTCGGCTGTAGTGCGCGGTATTCGTCGTCATCAGCCGACGCCTTACGACTCGCAACGTCCGTGTAGTTGCTTTCGTACCTTCCAGCTTCGCTCGCAGTTGATCGTATCCCCGCTCGCGGTCGCAGGTAGGACCGGCCGTTACCGTTCGTACGAATCGTAGCGCCGGTACACGTTTCTTCTTTTACAAAAATCACACGGTTCATAACCCCGTGTTTTCCGTCTGCATCGTATGTTTATCGACTAGTCCAGTTGTCTTTCGTACCCTGTCACACCCACGTTGCTACCGGTAACGGTCCGTCCAGACACTACGGCTCTCAGAGCTGTTGTACGAATTACTCACAGCTCGCAAGGCTCTCGCCTCAGTCGCACATCCGATACCCAGTCGTCGGACTGGTATCCCACACTGCACTTCCTTATCCCTAGTCACTGATGCCCTACACCTCCTACGATACTCTCCCTTCACCTTACTGATGCCCCACACCTCCTACTTACACCATACACCGAACAGTCCGGTCCGGCTCTTGTCGCTAACAGTCGGCACTACAGGCCGGACCCTCGACAATCACAAGCCCCTTCAACTTCGAAACAACGAACACCCGTCCGAATCCAGCCGTATCTCCGGCGCTACGATTCGGACCCGGGAAATTCAAATCCCCGCCTTGCACCCGTTATCAGCCCGTATACAGGCACAGCATCGGCTTAGAGATTCGGATCTCTGGCATCCACGTTGGTTCCGAGCACAGTCGCACCACCGGCTCATCGGCTCGGACCTACAAACATCGAACTGCTAAACCATCCGAATTCAGTCGTAGCATAGGCTCAAACTTTCGAACCAATGGCATTCCCAAGCGATCCGAGTCCAGTCGCTTCACCGGCTCAATCGACTCGGATCTCTAGCAACTGACCCTCCTATCCGATCCGAACCCAGTCGTAGCATCGGCTCAAAGGTTCGGATCCTCCGCTAACATGCCGATCTGGGCTCAGTCGCAACACCGGCTCGTCGGCTCGGGTCCACAAACATCGAACTTTCGAGCCGATCCGAATTCAGTCGTAGCAGCGGCTCAAATTTTCGGCTCTACGGCATTTTCAATCGGTCGAGTCACAGTCGCACCACCGGCGCATACCGCTCCGATCTTCAGCAGTAAACTTCTTTAGCCGACCCGAATCCAGTCGTAGCATCGGCCCCAAGTTCGGATCCTCGGCTGAAACAACCAATTCGTTCGCAGTCGCATACCCGGCTCTAAGCAGCTCCGACCCATACCTCCGATACAACGTCGAACGTCTCAGAACGTTACGAATCCAGCCGTAGCATCGGCCACAATGATTCGAACCCCAAGCCGCTATACACACGCATTACTTACCACTCCCGTTTCATCACGAAACGGCCATCCCCACACACTCGAAAGTCACAAACTCTTCTTCTTTCGTCTCCTTAAGGCATTTGTTCCTCGCAAGCGCTGCGAGCGTTCGACGAGTGGTTGCACACCAGCCACTCACCTCCTCCAGTAGTCAAACGGCTACTCACCGATTTCTCTATCCCTTTCCACCACACACGTCAGTTTAGATTGAGTTTCCATCCCGTCCACCCTGCAATCCAGGTCGGACGATATCTCCCGATAAAAAAAAAAAAAATATAAAAAAAATAATAAAAAAAAAAAAAAAAAAAGGGGGCAGGGGGTCTTACACACTTCTTCACCCGGAGCTACCTACCGCTCCCACAACTCTTCAGGCCTACAAAAAACAAAAAAAATAAAAATAAAATAAAAAATATATATATATATAATAATAAAAAAATAAAAAAAATTAAAAAAATAAATAAATAAATAAATAAAAATAAATAAATAAATAAATAATAATAAAATATATATATATATATATATATATATATATATATATATATATATATAATAAAAAAATAAAAAAAAGGAATATATATATATATATATATCTCCATGTCACCCTCCTCACAGGTCCCGGTCGACCCATGTCTCGACCTCAACCAAGACAGGGCTCAAGTCAGGTGCGTAAACGCAAGGCCCCTCCTTGCTTTCTCTCCGCACTCTTTCACGACATATTTGCCTTCACATACACAATTCGACCGCTCACCAGGCGCTAGCAACTGCCACATACTTCTACGCATGACACTCTGTTTTCGAAGCCGATCCGAGATCCTTCACTACGCAGACAAGGTCACCAACATCACCTTGCTGGCAGTGCAGGAGTTGGCAGACCGACCACACGTCATTGAACTACAGATCGAAACATTCCTACTTAGTATACCAGACTCCAGCTACCCGCCCCAGTACGCCCTGGGGGCTCTGGTTCATCAGTCTGTGCCAAGCACAGACGGCACCCGAGCTATCGGTTACCTAGCCAGTCACCTCCTGGCTCACCTCGGTTGCCACGCACTCTTTTGAGTTTTCTAAATTACACTCAACAAGCGCTCGTACGCAAAACTTGGCTATCCTCTGCGCCTGTCATTCCTTATTCTGTCCATCCTCCCTTCCTTCTCCCTACCCACTTTCGTACCTCCTCTATCCCCTCCATACCTGGCATCTCACTCTATAAACATACATTCCCCCCCCCTTTTCTTTCTCGTTTTTTCTCCAACCCCCAACATGTCGCAGACCGACTGCGATGACTTTACCTTCGTCCCATCGTCACC
Organism: Rana muscosa; assembly: GCA_029206835.1. NCBI lineage: Eukaryota > Metazoa > Chordata > Amphibia > Anura > Ranidae > Rana > Rana muscosa. The sequence goes on from CM055118.1 coordinate 234,343,025, forward strand.
ACGTTCGGGTTCAGCGGACGACTCCACACAGTTCCTCAGGGCTGGACCATCCCCAGGCTTACAGCCGAACTACGCCGTAGGGGCATCCCCTACCCGGCCACGGCCAGGGAAACCAAGCTGTTAGGCTGCTGTTCCATAACCAGCGGCAACTCTACCAGACAAATTCCGCTGCAGTCGATATCCTCGGCATTACTCAGCTACACGCCTTGGTGACCACACTGGCAACCGCAGTCACCGACGTCCAGGCTAGAGTAGGGGCCCTGGAAACACGGTCAGCCGCGCCCCTATCAGCCCCAGTCTCCACCGTCGTTACCGAACCCCCCACTGTAGGTACGCCCGACGCTTGCACCCCTTTTTCTTCGCACCTGGTCCCAGCGGGCATCAGGAAGGACATCCTAAGCGATAGGACGCGAACCTAGCGTCCCCACGCATCTTCGGCACAGGTCATAACAGGGAACAAGCCGCGTGCCTAGGGGGACGTCTCAGTCATCCTAATGGCCAAGGACCCCAGGCTCGCTCGCAAACTCGAAAGCGACAAGTTCGTGGTAGCCTCTGGAAGCCTTAGAGATGTAACTAGTCCTCCCAGTCAGACTAGGATGTCCAATTTGAGCACCGGGGGGCGCAGCCATCTCCAGCAACTTAATTTCAAGGGTTGCTTTTACCCCACCGCAAACTTCTGCACATCCGCCTCCTGTGCCAGAAGGTTCTCCCTAGAAATACCTGCGGCGCCAAGCAGCAGAGTCCAGCTGGACCAGGCCACATGCACTTTGGGCGGCTCGACTTTCTCTCCTCACACCCAACTTCCTCTCTAGCAGCCTTTCTAGTACAGGGGACACTACAGGGTTCCACACCGGACTCGTTACACTGCCTGACTCATTCCAAAACTACCCAGTCAAACTCCTGCATACCCTCACAGGAGTTCTCCCGATGGTTTAGGATTCTTGTGAGATCTAAGAAATCCAAGAGAGGTCTTTAAAACCTTGACGTGCCCACAACCGTGAAGAAAGTAGAAAGACCGGCACAGTTCATCTCCTTCCTGGTAATCATTCTAGACAAACGCGCCATGCGGGCCAGCCCACCTCTCGGTAGATTGACCCACATCAGGAGAGTCATCCATACGTCCACCGACACGCAAGGGTGCACTAACCCACAGCTACAATCCCTACTGAGCATGCTCAAACCACGATGAGGATCGTCTCTCAAGGGCGATCCTTTATCGCACGCTTCTTAGTGTTCCTCTCCCAGGCACAAGACCCTGACCAAGTCATTAAGCTAGACGCAGCCTCCGTAGCAGGATCTGGCCATGGGGGACCAATTCCTTGAGACCGGATAGGTAGACCCTTGTTTATCCCATCAGCATTTTCCTCGTCACCTCAGATAATCACGGACGTAGCAGCTTCCACAAGCTTCGCTGCAACTTTTGGCCATCATTGGTTTCAGGAGATCCGATCCATCAGAGATGCTCACAATTCCGCTTTTAGTCAGTCCTCCTCTCTATTTGAGATCTACCCCATAGTCGCAGCAACTCAAGTACGGGGCAGCCCCGGGCAGGACAGACTGCCACGTTCGCCACAGACAACCAGGCTACAGTCACAGTCGTTAACAAAGGCAGGTCAATAAATCGTTGTCCGTCATGTCCTTCCCACGCAGGCCGTTGCTACTTTCCCTACATCATCAGCTCAGTAGCCTCAGTGTCCACATCCCCGGTCAATGCAACACCTCGGCCGACGCGCTATCCCGCTTGACCATGCCACATCCTCTCACAGAAGCCGGAGCCGACTCGACCATGTCCGGCGTCCCACATTAGTCGCAACCAACTCTGGAATCGGATAGCACCTCCATGGTGCTACCTCCCTCGTCAATGCATCCTGATCCGCCAACACACTACAGGTGGCGGCAACCACACTCTAGTACCAAACGCTTACCAGTGACCAGCGCCATACTCCGGGACATGTCTGCTATCCTTTCACGTTCTCCCCTCGGTCTATGGCCCAGCCTGGTAGTTCAAGCAGCCACTTACCTAGCCTTTTACGATTTTACGGCCGGCGAATTACTATCACCAGCCCTAAATGCTGAGTACTACTCGGGCACCACCCGACTTGCCACCGAAGTCATTTCATCCTACACCCGACGGTGTCGGAAATGATACAACCCGGTCCCGGAGTAGACATTAAACCTTTCCAGACACACAACGCCATGGCCGTTCTACGGTAATTGGTAAACTCTGCTGTCCGAGCCATCTGAGGACAGCCCTCTACTACCTTTCCCAACTGAACCCCTAAGCGGGAACCAGTTCGTCAGCCACGTCAGAACACTCCTGAGCACCTCGGGCCTTGACCCAGGATGTTACTCAGGACTCGCTTTCGCATTAGACCAGCCCCAGCAACATCACGAAACAGAGTTCCTGACCACGCAATAAGGAAGATAGGCAGGTGGAAATCCTCGTGTTTCGCCCAACACGTCCCCGATCCTCAGTCAGAAATATCACGAGCCTTTAACAGTCTCGCTCTATAATGGTTTACCTGACATAATAGGTCAATTCCTTCCTAACCTTGAGTGACTTTTTGGCCCCTTTCTTTGGCATACCGTACAAAAGGCCAGGCCACACTTCAGGTCTTATTTGTGTTGTTAGTCTTGTGACGTGTTTATGTGATCCATATCTCTTCGGACAGAGGGCTCCGACCATAAATAGGAAGGCTGGTATGCTAGCCTGAAATTATGGGAGGAGTTCGAGGGGTACTTATACAGACCATCCACGAGGGTCAGCGTCGGCTGTAGTGCGCGGTACCCACCCACCCATATCTCCCTTTTCTAGGGCACTCCTCTACAACAATTCTCAGCAGAATCATCTATCACTTCTATTCAGGTATGGCCCCTTTCTTTGGCATACCGTACAAAAGGCCAGGCCACACTTCAGGTCTTATTTGTGTTGTTAGTCTTGTGACGTGTTTATGTGATCCATATCTCTTCGGACAGAGGGCTCCGACCATAAATATATATATATATTTTTTTTTCAATTTGAAAAGAGCAAGGGAGGTTTATTTTTGCCATCTCTGTCCCATTTGGGAGATTTACCTTAATTTCCTGTCTCCTGGTCAAACAGGAAGTAAGATGAAATCCCTGCAAATTAAGGGAATCTCTTAGAGACCCCCAGGTCACCAGAACTAGTGTCCCTTATTGGAAGATTTCCCCTCTATTACTTTTCTGGGGACAACCTAAAATTTGGGATTTTCTTTTACTTTCACTTTCAATGATAATGGTAAACAGGACAAATAGGGAGAGTGAATCTTCCTAATGGGGACACAGACAGCACTAAAAACTAACGGGTGTTCTAATCCATCTCTCCTCTATGCAAAACTTAAAAAAAAAAAAGTTTTGCCTAAAGTTATACTATAACTTTTTAAATGTATCTAAGGCCCCTTTCACACTAGGGCGTTTTTCATGCGGTTTAGCGCTAATAATAGCGCTATTATACCGCATGAAATATTCCTGCCCTGTAGCCTTCAATGTGAAAGCCCGAAGGCTTTCACACTGAAGCAGTGCGCTAGCAGGACCGCTCCAAAAGTCCTGCTAGCCGCATCTTTACCGCGGGTGCTTATTGAAATCAATGGGACACCGCGGTAATACCGCCCGCAAACCGCGGCAATAGCCGCGGTTTGCGGGCGGCATTAACCCTTTTTCGGCCGCTAGCGGGGGTTAAATTCACCCCCCTAGCGACCACATACCGCGGTAAGAACGACGGTATAGCAGCACTGCAAATCGCGCTGCTATACCGCCACCGCTCCTGCCCGCCCCAGTGTGAAAGGGATCTAAGTGCCAACCAAGACAGTAAGGAACCTTTCACATGGGCATTCCAATTAGGTCTGCCTCTCCGTTTTTCAGGTGGAAATGATCTAAAGCTCCATGCAGCTCTATAGACAGGTGTATGTAAACAGACTGTCCATTTACAGCCATCTACCTCCAAGTCCACCCAGGTTAAAAAAAAAAAAAAAATGGACCCAAATGTGCCGGATAGGATGGTATCCTGATGTAAATGGACATTCACATACAACCACCCATAAAGCCATTAGGGGTCTGCCCGTGTCTTCTGTGTAAATGTGGATAGTCACTGAATGGGCACAGATGTCAAAACGTTGACCTCCGCCGTCCTATTCAGCTCTGATTCAGTGGGGGACCCTCTCACAGATCCTCTGCTGAACTAACGGAGCAGCTCTCTGTGAAAGAGCCCTAATTGATGAGGAAATCGCACATTGTACAGCTGTCTCCAGAACAGGATTAGAAAGTAAATCTTCCAAATGGACTCGTATTCTGATGACAGATGTCACAGAAAGTGATAAGAAATATATCCAATGGGACCCAGACAGCCAAAAAAACTGACAGACATTTTAACCATTCCCTAATCCGCATTTCTCAACCTTTTTTTTCTATCACTGCACCTTTTCAAAGTATACAAAATCTTGAGGTACCCCTCAAAAATGAAAAAAAAAAACCATAAAAGTTACCTATAATCAATGGGAAACCTGAGCCTGGGGTGATGTACACAATCTCCTTAACTGCACATCAGAAGCTCCCCTTCACATCAGAGGTCCCACCATCACATCAGAGTTCCTTCTTCATGTCAGAGTCCTCTCATGACATCAGCGTTCCACCATCACATCAGAGTTAATATTCAAAGCAAACTCACCCATCCATCCATGCCTCCATGCTTTTGTTTTGTTAAGAACACCCCCCCTAGCATTTATAGTCATGGCTATTTTTAGCAAGGGGAAATAATTTAAGTAGCATTTACTTCTTGTAATCCATCTGTCCTTAGTGCAAACATGCAGGCAGGAGCATGTGCTTAGCTGAAAAAGCCCCTCCTTCAGATGAAAGAAAAAAAATGCCCATGAAGGATCTTGGGGTGTATGGCTTCATTGGGGCCTAGACCAGGGGTCTCCAAACTTTCTAAAGAAAGAGCCAGTTTACTGTCTTTCAGACTTAGGGGGGGCCGGACTGTGCCGTAAACTGTGGAGTAAACTAAGCCCGATCTTTGGTATTAGGGTAGAAATAGTTGGCGTCAGTGGGAGGAAATATGCCCCATCGTTGTTGTCAGTGGAAAGAATTATGCCTCATCATTGGTGTCAGTGGCTGGAATTATGCCCCAATGTTGGTGTCAGTGGTGGGAATAATGCCTCAAATGCTGGATAAAGGCAAGCAAAGGGCCACAGTTTGGAGACCACTGACCTAGACCAAAAACCAGGAAGCAACTGAAGAAATGCAAAAAAAGGTTAAAACAAGTAAATATAATATACTTTCTTAGTTATTTAGTAAGGCTAGCAGCATAAGGAGATATAGTTAAATGTTAATAGTTAGAAATAGTTCATGTTGATTGAGAGGGTATAGTTCCACTTAAGAATAGATCACAGTATACACAGGGTGCAAGCAGGTACTTACCGAGCGAGCAGTTTATTTTTAGGGGTTTACCAGTATCACTTGATTTCTCGAGGTCCTCATTTCTGAATGCCTTGCTGATTGCAGTTTTAGAGACGTTTTGGGGTTGATTTACTAAAGGCAAATAGACCGTGCGCTTTGCAAGTGCAGTTGCTCCTGATCTTAGTAAATGAGATGAAGCTTCATTTTGCAAAGAATAACCAATCACATGTGCAGCGCCCTGCTCCTGTTGACCAGGCGCTATTGTGTAAATTTAGTGGGTCATCTGAATTGTACATAGTTCAGAATGTAATGTTCATGGCTAAATTAGCCTCTGTTCCAGCTTTGGCTGTGTTGAGAGCATTTCCCACTGTGGCCGGTAGGTGTCGTTGTCACCACCGGCCAGTGTTGTGTAGCGGGTATTTAAATTTGGGGGGGAGCATCCGAGTTAGTTAACCCAGATGTACTAATTGTTAGGGAATCTGAGAATCCCTTTTGTGGTTCTTGGAGGACTCTGGTGGTGCAAGGTTCCCTGTGGCCTGCAGGTGGCGTTGTCGCCCTGGGCCAGAGTTGAACCTGCACCCCAAGACTGTACCTTTTTGTCTTTTCCTGGCGCCGGTACAGCAGAGCGGGGAACCCGCTGTGACGCAAAGGGAGAGGAGATAAAAGGGGCGGACGCCCTGACCTCGGGGTTCAGAGTTGGAGGACGGGGCCGCACCCAGGCACCTTCGGCCTGGGTGCTGGCGTTCCGGAGATCCGGGCCCAGGTGCCCTTGACCTGGCCGGAGAGAGGGATGGAGTCCATCCCAGGCACCTTAAGCCTGGGGTGAGGTACTATGGCCGACTGGGTTCCGCGAGGGTGGAGGAGTCCGAGGGGCCCTAAGGTGTTGGGACCCGTATCTGAGGCAAGGAGGCCGGGGAGTGTAACCCTTCCAGATAGCCCGGTACAGCATTAATCTGGTGACGGCGGGGCCTCTGGTAACTCCCTTGGAGGGATGTCTTCCCCCTGACAGGGGCTGCAACGTAGCGAAGGTAACTCCAGTTCCTGTTCACTAGAGTCACTGGAAGAGACTCTGAAGCCAAAAAGTCCATTTAATAGCCACTGTGCTTAGCAACCGTTGGTGAAACCTCAGCAGTTTAGTTTCTTTGAGGATTGTGCCTTGACCTACTCCCCACCAATACTGAACTGTTCTATGGGTCTCAAACTGTTGCTCGCAAAGGACTATTTGTTTGCCGTTATGGAATAAATAAGTGTTGGACCTTTTCAGTGTGTGGTACTCCAATTACTGGGAGAAAAGGGGGTTATCAGCAGAACAGACTTGGCTCTGAACGTATACACAGCCCGGGTGTAATCTGATTCTGGCCTTCACCTCTACACGCAGTAATCTAGAGGACATGGGCCGTGGCGCACCTCGCTCTCCCCTTCAAAGTACCCCTAGACCGAAGCCAAAGTATCCACTAAAGAAGAGAGAGAGGGTGAGGCCGCTACAGTTGGAAATACAACAGGCTGGAGTGTATTGGGTGTCCCATCCCCAGAAACAGCCCAGTGGGAGTGGTTTACCGCTGTGCATTCTGGGAGAGGATACTTAAGGGGCAGACACCATTTTTCTCTCTCTCTGACCTCATGGCCCCCCCTGGCCTAAGGTATGTGACAACTCCTCTTCTGCCTCGGGGCCCTGCTGGCCCAAGGCTACGTTACTGTAAGTAGGTCCAGAAGTCTGTCTGGGGCCTGCTGGTTCGGGGATGGTCCTGTGCTGTCTTGCCTGTGGGAAGAAGCCGAGCAATTGAAAGATCCAGGGGAGGACTCTTCTTGGAGAGGACCGTGCAAAAGGCTGGTATCTCAAAAAGAGCCTGGTGACTCAATTGGAGGATGCATCCTAACCAATCTACCTCACAGTACTGCCCTATGGCTTAAAGGACTTTGGTACTGTGTAGCTGTGTTCGCTTAGTCAATTACTGAATACTAAAACCCGTGGCAGAGGATTGTTCAACTGTTTGACTACTATCATCAAGTCTGTGGCAGAGACTTTTGTTCGTGCATCATTCCGGCTGCTAGGCCGGTGAGAGAGGCCTATCCGGGTGAGCAAGATCTGTTGACATCAAGTGTATTTGTCTCCAGGATCTCAAGTTCCTCAGTGATCTATACAAGGTTTCTGAATTCCCTTAAACCTCCATCCCTCTACTGCTGCAAGTTGTGTTTAATAAAAAGCATTGGAAAAAGACTAAGTGACTGGTGCATGCATCTGTGGGCACATTGCCCAATTTAGAGCCAAGTAAGTTTTGATACGTTGAACTGTGGGGTAACGGCAGGACCAAAAATAACCAGCAGCTCCTACGGGGGTAGTGCTACACATGCAAGGAAGATAAAAAAAACAGCATTTTTGTTTGCACGTGATTGGATAATGGAAATCAGCAGAGCTTTTTCTCATTCATTAAGATCTGGGGCAACTGCATTTGCAAAGTGCGCAGTCTATTTTCCTTTAGTAAAACAACCCCTTTCTGTCTGTTTTTCTAAATGCAAAATACAAATTGCTTACCTAAAGCCAAAAAACACTATAGGCATTTGGTAAGTATTTGAAAAAACTGTCAATGAGTACCTACTCAGACCGGACTATGATGGCTGCTTCAGTAAATACACTGAATACAAATATAAATGCATTACAAATATCGGGTGCTTGTGTTTATTTTTATTAATATTACCAATGTTCTTACTAAATAAAGGAGGTTAAAGGGAAAGCATTGGCAGTGTCTCTTTAAATCAGTCCACACTACACTTAATCTGCTTACATGTCTAATAGTGACGGATGCATAAAATGGGCATTGTACACCCCATGTTTTCCTCTCGGCTCCCTCCAGCCTTCTGTTGATCTCTTGGGTACTTTTTCTTAACATGGCAGCTTCCGCCCCTTGGGCTGTCCGTGTCTGGGAACACACAGTGCCAAGGTACCATGATCCTTATCTCCACAACATTCTGTGTAAGTGAGTTATCAGGCCGCCTAGAGCGTAAACAGAACCTCTTACTCATTCTGATCATTTCAGCAGTCAGTTCACGTGCTTCGGCTCCAGTTGGGTGGAGGAAGAGCTGGGGGCACAAAGGAGGAGACTCAGAGCTTCTGTCACTATGACAACACACTAGTTGACCCTTTTGGGGTTTTGATCTGATAGATCTTAATCTGGCTTAGCATCATGATGATGCACCAGCCAAATGGGTACTAATATAATAAATTCTATTAAATGCCAATAAAATGCTATTTGTAAAGGTGACCAGGTAATGTTGTTTTTTGCATATTTCACAGAATGAAGGGGAACTACAAAATTACATCCATGGGGATCACTGCTATTAAGGCTGGGTTCACAATATTGCGAATTGGATGCGGAATCCTCGCATCCAATTCGCAATGGCAGGAGAATGTGTATGCTTCTCTATGAAGCTGGTTCACATATCTCCGATGCGGCTCCGGTGCGAATTTGCACAGGAGCCCTGTGCGTCTTTTAGTCCCTTTCAGGTCTGAATTCATCCCAAAAATCAGGATGAAATCTGACCTAAAACGGTGAACCAGGACGCACAGGACCCCTGCTGGGAGCCGCATCGGCATCCAGTGTGAACCGAGCCTAACTGTCAATCTGCAGCAACTGTACGATATGGCACATTTTGCAGTGGACCAAGCGATATGCCTAAAATATGAAAAAAATCTAATTGAACTTTGCTTTGCCCGTACAGGACAAATCAACAGGTTCACTTTTTGGCCATGTCATATTAGTAACTTTGTAGAAGAGCTTTTTAACATGGATAAATCTCTATTTTCTCCAGCAATTTGTAGATAGAGACAGAGTTGCTGGTGTAACTGGCTACAATGCTTTTCACGGTAGCTACAAATAATTGGTGTGCCATCATCACCACTGGATAACAGAACTAGCTACAGAGTTTGCCAAATCTGTCACTCAGCGAGCTAAAAGTTGAGTGGAAATTTTGTGACATGGATCTTTTCTTGAGTGCAAGTCATTTCACAACTAAGGCCTGGTTCACACCTATGCAGGTTGCAGATGATGCATAGTCCAGGTGCATTTTGCATTTTTCAAAACACGTTTTTGATCCATCTATGTAACCAAAAACACAACCTGCTGGTCCCTGGCCCTTTCCATAAAATGCTAATGTTAAATGGAATGTAGCGTGTGTAGCACTTACCCCCATTTAAGGGACCGGCTGGTTTTGTTTTGGGTCTGCAGCAATTACCTCTCTAGAGTGGATCCATTCTCTCCGTTGTCTAGGCAAAAATGTCTTGGAATAAGGCCAACGTCCACACATGAGTAAAACCTAATCAGCAAGGCTTTATTCTTTTTCTTTCTTTGAGTCAACTTGAAGAGAGTTGAAAGGGAGTTGAAAGAAGTAGGGGAAGGTTCAGGCACGCAACACTTAAGGTTCAGTGTCTATATTCGTCGCCACTCAAGCCTGAGTGGGTATTGCTCTCCCGAATAGTCCCTATGAAAGCGGTCCTAGCAGCCGGGATGGAGCACGGATATCAGAGACGATGAATCCCTCTTTAGGCGAGTTTCCAGGCCTCTCCCAGAGACAGCGGTACCGTCGCTAATCTCCTGGGACTGATCCTCCCCTGGACTCCTTTCCTCAAGATGGGCCCCCTATAAGCGGGCAGCCTGGGATACTTCTCTGAAGAATAGGCCCTTGCCAGAGGAGCTGGGCCCAAGATGCAGCAACAGAGCCTCGGGCTGAAGGTGCCCAAGGCCTAAACACACTCGCGCACCTCGTGCCATGCGGGCCACAAGGTACACTCACTGGACCAGTGGTCCCCCCTTGCGCCTTGGGGTCCCCCTGGAATCGCCTCACGCCAAATGGCGTCTGCCCCTTATGTACCCTCTCCCAGCATGCACAGCGGGTTGACCACGCCCACTGCACAGCTGCCGAGAAGGGACACCAAGGTGCTGTGATACCCCCCATAGTTTAACCTATGCCGGCGGTGACAGTGCCACCTACAGGCAACGGAGAACACTACTGCCAGGCAGTATCACACCCAGAGCAGAGCAAAATTGAATCACAAATTGGTCCGAGCCCAACTACCGGCTCAGACTACCCTTTAATTTCCACATAGCGCCCCCAAATATTGGAGGGGGGGGCGCTACACGTGTTTCTGCAAAACTAAAAATACACCAAAAAATGCATTGGTGTGAACCAGGCCTAAGGGCCCATTCAGACTCCTGCATGCCATTCACTGTAAATCAATGTAGTAGTGGCCATCACATGGTAGCACATCACAATGCATATGCTGTACATTGTGGTGTGCTGCGTTCAAAGGCTTATTCATTGTGGTGCATAGGCAATCCACTCAGAATGAATGGGACATATTAAAGTGGTTGTAAACCTCTGACATGAAAATGACCAAAGCACATCCCTCTATAGTATGTACTTGTCTCAGCTTCTGTCAGCTGGCTCGTTTCAGCATAAGTCGCTTCTGACAAGTCTTCCAGACACCAAAAGGTAAAAAGGTGACAGGTGAAAGAACTCCAGCATACAGCCTGTGATTGACAGCCTCAGCTCTGTTCCTGTATGCTGTGTCCCTCCCTTACAATCAGCTCTTACTGAGCACTGCAGAGTGTAACTTCAGCTCTCCACCCCTTGCTTTTAGTAAGCTCGGTCAAGCTGTATGAATTCTGGACTTTGAATGTAGAAAAGAATATCCTGCAGACAAACTTATGTAGGAGGATTTGTTTCATCAATGTGTATTACCTGAGGCCAGTCACTTCACTGGGTGTATGTGAGGGTTTACAACTACTTTAATGTAATGCTTGTGTGCTAATATACTGTAATAGACCACTAGCGTCTGAATCGGCAAGTCTTCTAAATTGCTCTGTGACATGAGCCCTAGTGGGAGCCTTACTTATCTTTGCTTCACTCCCCACTGCTCTGCTCATTTGCCGGAATAAGTACATAAACTCCTGGAGGCTTAAGATTCTCTTGCTGCTGTGGTCGGTTACCAAGCACCCACACCACACATGTGGGAGGAAGGTGAGTGAGTCCCATTATTCCCATACCTGAAAGTACAGGAATTTTTGCAATGCTCCCACAAGCTGAACAGAGCAAAGAGGTAGTGAATATAAGGCGAGTATATGCTGCTGGTGTAGTATGTGCCCTGTATAAGCAAAGCACAAGTTTGCTTTAAGTGCATTAATTCTATATACAGTATCTCACAAACTTGAGTACACCCCTCACATTTTTGTAAATTTTTAACTATATCTTTTCATGTGACAACACTGAAGAAATGACACTTTGCTACAATGGAAAGTAGTGAGTGTACAGCTTGTATAAACAGTGTAAATTTGTTGTCCCCTCAAAATAACTCAACACACAGCCATTAATGTCTAAACCGCTGGCAACAAAAGTGCGAACACCCCTAAGTGAAAATGTCCAAATCTGGCCCAATTAGCCATTTTCCCTCCCCAGTGTCATGTGACTCGTTAGTGTTACAAGGTCTCAGGTGTGAATGGGGAACAGGTGTGTTAAATTTGGTGTTATCGCTCTCACTCTCTCATACTGGTCACTGGAAGTTCAACATGGCACCTCATGGCAAAGAACTCTCTGAGTATCTGAAAAAAAGAATTGTTGCTCTACATCAAGATGACCTAGCCTATAAGAAGATTGCCAAGACCCTGAAACTGATATGCAGCACGGTGGCCTAGACCAGTGTTTCTCAACTCCAGTCCTCAAGGCGCCCCAACAGGTCATGTTTTCAGGATTTCCCTCAGATGAAACAGCTGTGGTAATTACAAGGCAGTGAAACTGATCAAATCACCTGTGCAAAATAATGGAAAGCCTAAAAACATGACCTGTTGGGGCGCCTTGAGGACTGGAGTTGAGAAACCCTGGCCTAGACCATACAGCAGTTTAACAGGACAGGTTCCACTCAGAACAGGCCTTGTCATGGTCGACCAAAGAAGTGGAGTGTACGTGCTCAGCTTCATATCCAGAGGTTGTCTTTGGGAAATAGACGTATGAATGCAGCCAGCATTGCTGCAGAGGTCGAAGGGGTTGGTGGTCAGCCTGTCAGTGCTCAGACCATACGCCACACACTGCATCAAATTGGTCTGCATGGCTGTCATCCCAGAAGGAAGCCTCTTCTAAAGATGATGCACAAGAAAGCCTGCAAACAGTTTGCTGAAGACAAGCAGACTAAGGACATGGATTACTGGTCTGATGAGACCAAGAAAAACTTATTTGGTTCAGATGGTGTCAAGCATGTGTGGCAGCAACCAAATGAGGAGTACAAAGACAAGTGTGTCTTGCCTACAGTCAAGCATGGTGGTGGGAGTGTCATGATCTGGGGTTGCATGAGTGCTGCCGGCACTGGGGAGCTACAGTTCATTGAGGGAACCATGAATGCCAACATGTACTGTCACATACTGAAGCAGAGCATGATCCCCTTCCCTCTGGAGACTGGACTGCAGGGCAGTATTCCAACATGATAACTACCCCAAACACACCTCCAAGATGACCACTGCCTTGCTAAAGAATCTGAGGGTAAAGGTGATGGACTGGTCAAGCATGTCCTAGACCTAAACCCTATTGAGCATCTGTGGGGCATCCTTAAATGGAATGTGGAGGAGCGCAAGGTCTCTAACATCCACCAGCTCTGTGATGTCGTCATGGAGGAATGGAAGAGGACTCCAGCCGCAACCTGTGAAGCTCTGGTGAACTCCATGCCCAAGAGGGTTAAGGCAGTGCTGGAAAATAAAGGTGGCCACAAAAAATTTTGTCAAATTTTGACATAAAGATGTCCGTCTTAGGGGTCTTCCTTGAAGAGTTGTTCACAAATGTCTGCACCAAACACTGAAGCCTCGTACACACGATCGGATATCCTATGGATTCTAATCCGATGGTTTTTTCCATCGGAAATCCGATGAAGCTGACTTCCATCAGTCTTGCCTACACACCATCAGTCAAAAAACCGACCGTTCCAAACGCCGTGACGTAAAACACTCAGATGAGCCGAGAAAAATTAAGTTTAATGCTTCTGAGCATGCGTCGACTTGATTCTGAGCATGCGTGGGTTTTTTATCCGATGGACTTGCCCATAGACGATCGGAGATTGCTATCGGTTTTTGATCCATCGGAAAAATTTAAAACATGTTCTATTTTTTAAAACCGATGGAAAAAAGACCGATGGGTCCCATACACGATCGGTGTGTCCGAGGAAAAAAGTCCATCGGACTGTTTTCATCGGTAAAACCGATCGTGTGTACAGGGCTTGAGTCTCTTTTTGTCAAGGGTTTTATTAAAGAACTTCCAGACAGAGGGATGGAGGGTTAGGGGAGATTCAGGTACCTTGCTTGCGGATCAAGGGTATTTTCCTAATCCAGAGGACAAACAGCTTCTACACTGGATATAGCAACCACCGGATAGGCCTCTCTCACTGACCTAGCAGCCGGTGCGTGCTCGTTCAAAAGTCTCTGCCACAGACTTGGGTAACCACACACTTGGTAAAGTTCTGAACACATAGCACACAGTACCAGGATCTTTCAGCCAGGCCGGCAGCATTGTGAGGTAGATTCTTATCCGGATGCGTCCTCCAATTGAGTCCTCAATTGCTCGATCCCTTCCCGCAGGCAAGGAGACACAGGACCATCCCTGGATCAGTAGGCCCCAGAAACTCCTGGGCCTACTCTCAGTAACGGAGCCTCAGGGATCTCCAGGCCCCAAGGCAGAAAAACTGCTAACACATCCCTGAGGCCAGGAGGGCCATCAGGTCAGGATTGGAAGACCCCGCAAAAACGTTGTCTGCTCCTTAAGTACCTTCTCCCAGAATGCACAGTGGGGTGACCAATCCCACTGAGCAGCATCTGGGCAAGAGGTACCCAATACATCCAGCCTGCTGCATTTCCAACCCTGACCTGTGGTGACAGCAACACCCACAGTCAGGTGGAAAAATGTGCAACTCAGCAAAACTGGAACAGAGACCAATAATTTGGTACAATTATTCTGAGCTAAACTATAGCTCAGACAACTAAATTTACACTAGCGCCTACCCAATAGGAGCAGGGTGCTACACTGTATATATGTAAAGCGCTGCGTAAATTGGTGGCCCTATATAACTACCTGTAAAAAATAAATTTACCTTGCCTACATGATACACATGTTTAGATGGCAGTGATAATCTGGCAAAAAAACTGACAAAAAAATCAAGTATTTTAAAGGATTAGTTTACCTTCCCTATACATTACCTCTTCCCCAGTACAGTAATATACAGTCCTCCGTTTTGTAAATTAATGCATACATTTCAAGCTTCTTTTCTTATTGGGCTCTCCTCTTTGTCCTGCTTAAGTTGCGCATCCACAGCACCTCACAAACAAGCACTCGGCTTCATTCCTTGCGCAGCTCCCGACCCAGGCGGAGTGATACCAAGTGCAATCCGCATCAAATACTTTCTAGCAGCCAGGAGAGCGATGCCATCAGCAGCTGCAAGAGGAAAAGGTCAGTGTATTAAACAACCCATACACAGGGCATAATAACGTTTGCATTGGGCATATTAGCGCCTATAAAAGGGTTAACAATTATTAGGCTGCTTTCACACTTTTATGGCAAACTTTTTGCCATAATATATAAGTACAGCTCACTAACATGTGATGGTGCCCTTAGACCAGCACCCGTGCAAACAGCTTCTTTGTTTTGGAGGTTCGCTCCGCTTGCATGGGCGGGCGTGTTTTCCAATCACTGGATATGGGAACTGGATGTGTCGCCTGTGACCGGATGTGGAGGAACTTCCTGAAGATGCCATCTTGGTGAAATGTGTTGAAGTGAATTTTGCTGTCATTTCTGGGTAATACGTGACATCACATCCAGTTCCCATATCCGGTAATTGGTATGCACGCCGGCCTGAGCAGCTGAGCGAACCTCCAAAAAAAAGGAAGCTGTTTGCACTGGTGCCGGTCTAAGAGCACCATCACATGAGAATGAGCTGTACTTTTATTTTATGGCAAAAGTTTTAATCAAGTTTTAATCAATAAATACTGCACAATGATTTAATTATTTTTGGCATCCTTCTCGGTTAGTGGCTGAGTTAGGAGAGAGTGGAAATGAAGGTTTCAACATTCTGTGATGTTGGGATTGACCTTTGACTTGGATTTGTCTTTATTTTATTTATTTATTTTGGACTTTAAAGTGCAGAATAGTTTATGGACATTTTTATATTACATTAAATAGTTGCACTACATAGTAGTACCGGATGTTTGTTTATATATTTTGTCATTACAAGAATGCTTTTGTTTTATTTATCTATGACCCTTTCCTACTCTTCATGGTGCCCCCAAAGGTGTCCAAGACCTTTTACAATCCCATAGCGTATACAATTTTTTTTTTTTAATTGCTGCGCACCGCTAAAGTGTTTGGGTTTGAAGAAAAGGGGGCAACCCTATTGAGGGCTAAAATACAGATCTGTACAAATAATTGTTCTGTTTAGTTTCCAGAAGTGTTTATTCAGTATTATGTACCCTGTAAAGCTGAAGATATACCGTAGGTCTTTATAAAAGCAGCAAATGCCTCTGCTATTGTTTGTGACATCAGAGACATACTGTATACAGGTGCTGTATTGAGCGCTGACAATTGTTCAGAACAATTATTCCACGGAAAGATTTTCCAATGTGTTAGCCAATTCTGTTCTTTTCTATAGAAAGAGGGAACAAAAGTTTTATTGAACACAAGCTTCATCCATGTATCACACCAATTATGAAGATCAAGGCAGCATGAAAATCGTTCGGATGGGCAATTGCTCAACACCAAAAACTAGATGGCAAATTTGCAATGTATTTAATAACTTTTTTTTCCCTGAAATTATGTCAGTGTAATATAGTGTGGTGCAGAGTTGTGTACTTTGCCTAAAAACGTTAGCACTAAAACTATATTTGAAGCATACTGTATTCTGTTTTTCAGTTTCTTATGCCTTTAGGTACAGAAATACAGTGACTTGCTGTCATGTCCAGCCCCATCCTGAGACAAATGTCACAAACTAGTGTTTTGAAATGCAAAGGATGACATTGCGGATGTATAGTAATCTCATTACTACCACATAGCTCCCAACTGTCCCTGATTTCGAGGGACTGTCCCTCATTTGGAACAAAGTCCCTCTGTCCCTTTTTCCTCCTTTTTGTCCCTCATTTTGGCCTGATCTATAGAGTTGTATATAAAAATGCACTACTTATCCAGCAAAAGAGTGTTTTACAGTGCTAAACCTTTCATTCAATCTCTAAATGTATGAATTTAGAAATTCCAAAAGCCATTTTAAAGGAATAGTAGTGGTAAAAAAAGCACTTGCGTGTTTAACCAATCGTTTTTTTTTTTTAGTTCTCCTTTAAGGGGAGCGTGGCAGGGGCTGTGTCCTATGGCTGCAAACTTTTGCTAGAAGGTGTCCCTCATTCCCATCTCAGAAAGTTGGGAGGTATGCTACCACATTCCACGATACAGCCCTTAGTTCTTGCTAACAGCATTGTGACATATTGCACTACAAGGCATAGCAACAATATGTAATGTTATATAATATTATATGTGTCAGCACTTGTGACAGATGACACAGGAGGTCCTGAGATGACGGTCTAAATATATCACTTTGTGACCTAGAACTCCATTACTGGCCTAGCTGAAACTCACTGACAGTTGCTATTCTTACTCCACGATCAATAATACTAATGAGAATGTCTATGGACAATCAGAGCCTGGACAAGTTGTTTTATAACAGGCCTGTCTGAAAGAGACTCAATGCATGTCACTCAACTTTCTGAGATATAAAAACATATATATATATATATATATATATATATATATATATATATATATATATATATATATATGAATAAAGGTGTGTTGTATAAAGGCCTGACAGAACACACACTTAGCGCCAGTTCAAACTTGCTACTACCTGTTTATCGTTTTACCACCTTTTATTTATATATATATATATATATATATATATATATATATATATATATGTAGCGGGTATTTGAATTTAGGGGAAGCATCTGGATGGTAGTGTAACCCAGATGTACTAATTGCTAGGGGATCCGGGACCTTTTTCTGGTTCTTGGAGGACTCTGGTGGTGTGAGGTTCCTTGTGGGCCACCAGTGGCTTGTTGCCCTGGGCCGGAGCTGAACTCACACCGCAAGACTGTGCCTTTTTGTCCTTCCCTGGAGCTGGTACAGCGGGGCGGGGAACCCGCTGTGATGCAAAGGGAGAGGGGATAAAAGGGGCGGACGCCCTTACCACGGGGTTCAGAGTTCAGAGTCCGGAGTGGGAGTCGGAGGACTCGGCCGCACCCAGGCACCTTCAGCTTGGGTGCTGGCGTTCCAGTGTTCCAGGCCTAGGTGCCCTTGACCTAGCCGGAGCGGAGATGGAGTCCATCTCAGGCACCTTTAGCCTGGGGTGAGGTACTATGGCGGATGCCTGGGGCTCAGTACCTTTGACTGAGTTCCGCGAGGGTGGAGGAATCCGAGGGGGCCCTAACACCTTGGGTGCCCGTGTCTGAGTTTGTGAGGACTGGTGTGCGGAACTTCTCTGGAGAGTCTGGCGCAGCATCGCTGGTGACAGAGAGGCCTCCAGTTTCTCCCTTGGACGGATTTCCTTTCCCTGACAGGGGCCGTGCTAGCGAAGGTAATTCACGTTCTACCTCACATAGTCAGTGGCAGTGACTATTCACCATGAGTGATACCACAGTGGTTAGTAACAGAAGGGAAAGGATTGTGCCTCGATCTATCCCCATTATTACTCAGTAAAGAAACTGTATGTTTGCACGCCAAGAAGAATAAAACTGAGTTGGACCTATTCACTGTGTGGAACTCTGGTTACTAGGAGCAAAGGAGTCAGGGACGAAGTACTGGACTTGACTCTAGGACACCTACACAAGGCCCAATCTTTCTGGCCTTCACCTCTCAGCTATGGAGGACATGGGCCGTGGTGTATCTTATCCCTCTCCCCAGCACTGAGACCCCTAGACGAAGAAAGACAAGCCAAGTATGAGAAAGAGAGAGAGGGGTGAGGCCGCTACACGTGGGGGCATCGTATCCGGGATGTGTATGGTGTCTGAACTTTGCTGCCCGGAGGAGTTCCGAGTAGGTCGGCCATATTGGCCAACGCGCCACGAGGCAACCCATAGCTGCGTAGTTCGTGGGCGGGGAGAAGGAAAAGCCAGCGAACAAGTGCAGAAGGTGGGAGGAGTCTGGCCATGTGGACGTACGCACGTGGAGATTCCGGTGCGTGTGGGTCAGTGCGCAATGGAGCAGCGAAGAGAGAAGCTGACTTCAACTACTCCATGGATTTCAGCTTCTCCTTTCATGGACATGTCTTCTCTGGCTGCTCCGATCATGGATACGGGAATAAGACTAAGGCCCCGGGGGCGATTGACTCTGTACACCTGCAGAGACATGGAGGCCCTCGGTGTGATCTGTCCCAGCTGTTCGGGACTGGTGGTCCAGCTGAAGCCATTCGGGCGATGTGAGGTCTGCAAGGAGTTTCTCTTCGAGGTGGAACCATCCACAGAAAAACCTTGTGCTTTCCACCTCAACTACCTCAATGGGACTGCCTCTCCAGGGGGAGAGATCGATGCCTGTGCGTTTCCCGTGCGCACTGATCCGGGCGAAGTGACTGCCCAAGCGGAGATGAAAAGAGAAAAATCCGAGGATGCTGCCTCGGTCACCAGCAGCTCCCTGCTCCGACCGCCGAAGAGGAAAGTAGGCCTAGTGATGGCCTTGTGTGGTCGTGGAAGATCTTCGCCCCGCTGCTTGCCTGGCCTGGATGGATCCAGAGAGAAAAGTCCTGGACATCCCTGTTCTTCTGAAGGCCCAGGTGAGCCAGGGGTTGGGACTGTCTGTGTGGTTAAAAGTGGTGGAAGCCCACAGTCGGTAGAGGCCGTCAAGGGGGATAGTTCCATGACTGGGAATTATCTGCCCGCTGAGTACTATGACACCTCTGACTTGGACTCATTGTCTAACAATGGCGGTGATGGGGAGATAGGCGAAATCTTCCACCAGAAGGGATGGGACAAGATGAAGCTACCCTCGGCTCGTGTCACAAGGGATCCACCTATGTCTACTAGGGATAGTACACCCCAGGTGGAGGCCTCGGCGCCTAGGAAAGAATCTGGTCCACTGTCTGAAATTCCTCTACTGGATTCAACATCCATTTCACCTGCTCCTGGTGTGGGAGTGCAACGCAAGTCACTGCGGGCTCCTGTGCCCAGATCTACCGAGGTGGTGAACGCACCTCGCCACCCAGAAGCGATTGTTCCGCCTGGAGAAGGAGACCGGGCCACCATGCCACCTCTGTCAAGGTTGCAGCGTCTCTTCGGCCAGAAGGTTGCTCAGGAGTATGGGTGGGAGTACCCATACCTGCTTCGAGAACTGCTTTATGAGGTGGAAGTTTTTCGCCAAAGATGGTATGATACCTTTGTGTGGGACAAACTTAAAGTATCGCAAGCACAGCGATACCTTTCTTGTTCACCAACGGTCACCAAGAATTTTCAGGACTGTAAAGCTAAGTGGATGCTGGGAAAGCATATCCATACGGACAGAGTGGTGATTTGCCGCAAGGAAGGAAGAAGTGTTGAGTACAACGTGGAGGTTTTTGACAATCGTTTGAAGCCTGTGTCTCTGCCGCATCCAAAGTTTTATCTTTAGGAGAAAAAGACTCCTGTGTGTTCTTTCTTGCTGTTCATTGCTGAACTTCCCGGAGTGCCTTTGCCGGAACACAAGGACTGTGCCCTAGTTTTTTTTGTATTTGGGCGTTCTACTCTTTGGAGAAAATGGGAGCTGTTCTTGTTTTGTTCTCCCTCCTTCTCCTTGCACTTCAGAGAAAACAGTGACTTTGGGTTTTTTTTTAGTCAGTGTAGAGTCACAGAGAAATGATCAAGAGAGAAAAGTTCATCTGGAAGTGATAAGTGTCTTGACCGTGGCATTGTCACCAGGTGGTTGTTATTTTTTTTTTTTACATTATGCAGCACTTATTGGAGTGAATGGGTTTCTTCTCGGATAGACTCATTCATTCCAAACAAACACATGTATGATGTTAGGATGTGTGTTTCTTTTCTTTCTCTCTGCAGGAGACTCATCTATCAAGGCTGCTGAGAATGGGTGGTCCTTAGATAGTCAGGGGAGGGAAGAATGTAAATGTGTGAGATGTTTAAAGTGTTTTATTGAAAAGTTTTATAGTTGTACTGTTTTATGTTTTCCCTTTCCCATTTAGGTCTTGGCACAATCCAGGGTTAGATTGTGTAGTTTGTCTCTGGGTTGAACTTATGTTGCCACTCTTTTGGAGACATGAGTTTGCACCAGACACTGGGGACCAGTGTCAAATCACCAGGGGGAGAGTGTAGCGGGTATTTTAATTTAGGGGAAGCATCTGGGTGGTAGTGTAACCCAGATGCACTAATTGCTAGGGGATCTGGGACCTTTTTCTGGTTCTTGGAGGACTCTGGTGGTGTGAGGTTCCTTGTGGTCCACCGGTGGCGTTGTTGCCCTGGGCCGGAGCTGAACTCACACCGCAAGACTGTGCCTTTTTGTCCTTCCCTGGAGCTGGTACAGCGGGGCGGGGAACCCGCTGTGATGCAAAGGGAGAGGGGATAAAAGGGGCGGACGCCCTTACCACGGCGTTCAGAGTTCAGAGTCCGGAGTGGGAGTCGGAGGACTCGGCCGCACCCAGGCACCTTCAGCTTGGGTGCTGGCATTCCAGTGTTCCAGGCCTAGGTACCCTTGACCTAGCCGGAGTGGAGATGGAGTCCATCTCAGGCACCTTTAGCCTGGGGTGAGGTACTATGGGGGATGCCTGGGGCTCAGTAACTTCAACTGAGTTCCGCGAGGGTGGAGGAATCCGAGGGGGCCCTAACTCCTTGGGTGCCCGTGTCTGAGTTCGTGAGGACTGGTGTGCGGAACTTCTCTGGAGAGTCCGGCGCAGCATCGCTGGTGACAGAGAGGCCTCCGGTTTCTCCCTTGGACGGATTTCCTTCCTGACAGGGGCCGTGCTAGCGAAGGTAATTCACGTTCTACCTCACATAGTCAGTGGCAGTGACTATTCACCACTAGTGATACCACAGTGGTTAGCAACAGAAGGGAAAGGATTGTGCCTCGATCTATCCTGATTATTACTCAGTAAAGAAACTGTATGTTTGCACGCCAAGAAGAATAAAACTGAGTTGGACCTATTCACCGTGTGGAACTCTGGTTACTAGGAGCAAAGAAGTCAGGGACGAAGTACTGGACTTGACTCTAGGACCAGGGCCGGCGCTAGCAATAGGCAAGTCAGGCGGCTGCCTAGAGCGCCAGGGTAGGGGGGGCGGCAAAATCCGGATCCCCAGCCACTCGCTGGGGATTCGGAGTATTAAAATCCAGGACCGGCATTTTTTAAAAACATGCCTTATCGCGCCAGCCGACAGGCTAGGGGGCGGTTGCGCCTGTGATGCACCTGCAATGCCACCCTAGCAGCGGCAGTGAGAAGATGAGGGGAGAGAGCCGGGAAAAAGAGCAGCCGGCCGGAAGTGCTGCATGATCCATGGATGAACTGGCCGGGGCGGGTGAGATTGAAGCCCTGCTGCAGCAGCATGTAAGTCTGGGCTTGCCGTGATATCTGATCCCCCTCCCTCCTCCTGGTCGCCCGGGATCTGTTGTGAGAGGAGTGGACAGACAGGCAGCAGCGTCGCTCTCCTACCTTGAGTAAAGCCTTCACCGCCGCTGATTCAGGTATATAGTGGAAGCGCAGGCTCAGTGCTGCAGTCTGCACCCAGTCACAAGAAATTAAAAAAATTTACTCTGCTGTCAAGTTTATAGTACATACATTGCACTGTGTACAGAGGGGGAAAAGATATATGTGTGTGTGAGGGGGAGATGTGCAGGGTGGTTAAAGAGGTGGAACTGGTGTGTGTGTGGGGGGGGGGGCAGATGTGCAGAGGGGGTACAGAGGGGGAACTGGTGTGTGTGTGTGGGGGGGGGGGCAGATGTGCAGAGGGGGTACAGAGGGGGAACTGGTGTGTGTGGGGGGGCAGATGTGCAGAGGGGGTACAGAGGGGGAACTGGTGTGTGTGTGTGGGGGGGGGGCAGATGTGCAGAGGGGGAACTGGTGTGTGTGTGTGGGGGGGCAGATGTACAGAGGGGGTACAGAGGGGGAACTGGTGTGTGGGGGGGGCAGATGTGCAGAGGGGGTACAGAGGGGGAACTGGTGTGTGTGTGGGGGGGGGCAGATGTGCAGAGGGGGTACAGAGGGGGAACTGGTGTGTGTGGGGGGCAGATGTGCAGAGGGGGTACAGAGGGGGAACTGGTGTGTGTGTGTGGGGGGGCAGATGTGCAGAGGGGGAACTGGTGTGTGTGGGGGGGGCAGATGTGCAGAGGGGGTACAGAGGGGGAACTGGTGTGTGTGTGGGGGGGGCAGATGTGCAGGGGGGTACAGAGGGGTAACTGGTGTGTGTGTGTGTGTGTGGGGGCAGATGTGTGGGGGCAGAGGGGGAACTGGTGTGTGTGGGTGGTGCAGATGTGCGGGGGGGCAGCGGGGGAACTGGTATGTGTGGGGGGGGCAGATGTGCAGGGGGTACAGAGGAGGAACTGGTGTGTGTGGGGGGTGCAGATGTGCAGGGGGGGTACAGAGAGGTAACGTGTGTGTGTGTGTGGGGGGGCAGATGTGCAGGGGGGTACAGAGGGGTAACTGGTGTGTGTGTGTGGGGGCAGATGTGTGGGGGGCAGAGGGGGAACTGGTCTGTGTGTGGGGGGGACAGATGTGCGGGGGGCAGAGGGGGAACTGGTATGTGTGTGGGGGGGGGGCAGATGTGCAGAGGGGGTACAGAGGGGGAACTGGTGTGTGTGGGGGGGGGGCAGATGTGTGGGGGGCAGAGGGGGAACTGGTGTGTGTGGGGGGGCAGATGTGCGGGGGGCAGCGGGGGAACTGGTATGTGTGTGGGGGGGGCAGATGTGCAGGGGGTACAGAGGAGGAACTGGTGTGTGTGGGGGGGGCAGATGTGCAGGGGGTACAGAGGAGGAACTGGTGTGTGTGGGGGGTGCAGATGTGCGGGGGGGGCAGCGGGGGAACTGGTATGTGTGGGGGGTGCAGATGTGCAGGGGGGGTACAGAGGTGAAACTGGTGTGTGTGGGGGGTGCAGATGTGCAGGGGGGGTACAGAGGGGTAACTGGTGTGTGTGTGTGTGTGGGGGCAGATGTGCAGGGGGGGTACAGAGGGGGAACTGGTGTATGTGGGGGGGGGCAGATGTGCAGGGGGGTACAGAGGGGGAAAAGATATATGTGTGTGGGGGGGGGAGATGTGCGGGGGGGCAGAGGAGGAACTGGTGTGTTTGGGGGGGCAGATGTGCAGGGGGGTACAGAGGGGGAACTGGTGTGTGTGTGTGGGGGGGGCAGATGTGCAGGGGGTACAGAGGGGAAACTGGTGTGTGTGTGGGGGGGGGCAGAGGGGGAACTGGTGTGTGTGTGTGGGGGAGGGGCAGATGTGCGGGGGGCAGAGGGGGAACTGGTGTGTGTGTATGTGTGGGAGGGGGGGGAGAGGGGGAACTGGTGTATGTGTGGGGGGGAGCAGATGTGCAGGGGGGTACAGAGGGGAAACTGGTGTGTGTGGGGGGGGCAAATGTGCAGGGGGGTACAGAGGGGAAACAGATATGTGTGTGTGTGTGTGTTGGGGGGGAGGTTACAGAGAGGAACTGATGTGTGTGTGTGTGTGTGGGGGGGGGGGGGAACAGATGTGCAGGGGGGTACATATAGGAACTGATATGTGTGTGGGGGGGGTTTAAGGGGAACAAAGGTGGGGGCGCAGAGGGGAACAGGCATTCAGGATGATACAGTGATGGGGTGATCTGAGGTGTGAAGGTGGAAGAATTGTAGTGATCTGCTGAGACCTGAAAATACAGAAATGGGGGTGATCTGAGGTGTGGAGGTTCAAATTCACTTTTGTAAAAAAATAAATAAATGCAGATCTTTTTGCAGGTCAAAAAAATGTGCATTTATTGTTTTTACTAGGAGCCTGTAAAACATTGTCAGTGTACCTGTAGCTCATACAGACAGGCAGTTACACAGTTAGCCTCTCTGTATACTGCTCTAACATGTGGACCACGGCTTGCGTGAGGAAGTGGTGCCATCCTCTAATTGTCTTCGGGCCGGGTCCAGAGGCACAGCTGCAGGTCTGTGGACCACGGCTGAAGAAATAGGTACAGAGGCACCGCAAAAATCTTGGTGAGGGGCGGAGCCAATGGGAGGGGGGGGGGCGGCAAAATGAGGCTTCGCCTAGGGTGTCAAAAATCCTTGCACCAGCCCTGTCTAGGACACGTACACAAGGCCCAATCTTTCTGGCCTTCACCTCTCAGCTATGGAGGACATGGGCCGTGGTGTATCTCATCCCTCTCCCCAGCACTGAGACCCCTAGACGAAGAAAGACAAGCCGAGTATGAGAAAGAGAGAGAGGGGTGAGGCCGCTACATATATATTTTATTATTCTTTTTATTGCAGTTTTATAAAAAAAAAGTAGAAATACAAAGATTTGCACCTGTAAAACACTAAGGAGCATGGCGTTCGAAAGTAAGATCCCAGATAATGCAAAAATACAGCCTAGCCAGAGTCATCCTACAGTGCCTTGAAAAAGTATTCACACCCCTTGAAATTTTCCACATTTTGTCATGTTACAACCAAAAACGTAAATGTATTTTATTGGGATTTTTTGTGATAGATCAACACAAAGTGGCACATATTTGTGAAGTGGAAGGAAATTTATATATTTTTTAACAAATAAATATGTGAAAGTGTGGCGTGCATTTGTATTCAGCCCCCCTGAGTTAATACTTTGTAGAACCTCCTTTCACTGCAATTACAGCTGCAAGTCTTTTTGGGGATGTCTCTACCAACTTTGTACATCTAGAGAGCGACATTTCTTTTTCGTACATCACGGGACACAGAGCGACTTAGTCATTACTAATGGGTTATATAGTTTACCTTCAGGTGTTGGCACTGGCCAATTCCAAACCGGAAGTACCCTCCCCTATATAAGCCCCTCCCACCCGGGAGCACCTCAGTTTTTTGCCAGTGTCTAAGGTGTTGGCCAAAGAGTAACATGTGTTTTCACTGGGCTTGCGTACAGGTTCTTTTGGGCCTTAGTAAGCTGTTCCGGATCCCACCAAAAAAAGCTTCATAGCTAAACGGTCGGTACCCGGGCCTTGCAGCAGAAGAGCAAGGTTTTGCCTGTAATGCTTCTCTTAGGAGGGCTGGACCCTGGGATCCAGAGCTCTGGTCATACCCACGACCAAGACGCTGTCTGTGCAGGGTGCTATACAGGTCCAGGGGAGTGGAATCCTTGGGAACCCGGTCCCTGAAGGTTTAATTACAATGCCTGCCGTGATAGGTGAAGTTTGGACTTTTGTGGACCAAACAAAGTCCTGCGGCGGGGATCAGGTAAGTGGGGGCCCTCAGGAACTTGGTTCTATTGGGGGACCCCCAAGCCTAATTTGTCTTTCTGTCTGTTACCTAACGGTATTCCCGCTAAATATCTGTGTTTGCCTATAACTACTGAAAATGTAAAATTTTAATAGTAGTCAAGAAAAAAAAAAAAAAACAGGGACCGCGGTACCTGTGTTAAACCACTAGAGGCCGCTGTAGTCCATTTTTCTTGTAAATGTGGATCTTTGGTTTTCTCAACTCAAAAGATCCAGGCAGCTGGTAAGTTTCTCTGAGGGAATCCACTTCCTCTGCCCTGTTGCTGCGTTCATCCACCGCACAGGCCCTCCGGCAAAAAGGGCCCTGGCTCCTAGTCCTCTGTTGGTTTTCGAAAAGGGCGCCATTGGCGCACGGGCGCGCGCGCGGGCGCGTGCACGCGCCTCCTATGAAAAAAAAAGGGGCGGGGCGGGTGGATGACGCTCGATGCGCGCCGCGGCGCTTCTGCGCATGTGCGGGCGTCCCAGCATGGTTAAAAGACACAGTACAAGTGTCAGCTGCATGCAAACAGAGCTAGCAACAAACAGTGGCACACAGAGGCGGTTGATGCAGGCATCCCCATAGAAAGGCACTTTAGTGGACACCAGCTGGTATATAGCAGCACCTGTGTTAGACTATTACCAGCAAAAATTGGTGTATGACGACGGGAATACCTCAGCTTTGTGCTTAAAGGATATGTCGTCCAGACGCTCCGGAAATAAATCTTCCAGGAAGCCAAAGGGGTCTCCATCGGGCTCTGAGGATATTGGGCATGCTTGCACTGCACCAATCTCCCCTGAGAATGCAGAGGTCAGTAGCCGTAGAAACCCCGCAGGAATGTCTGGTGCTGCGGCTGTCCCCAGTCCACCTGCTCCTGTATATATAACAGAGGAGGTTTTATCCTCAACTCTGGGAGGATTGGAAGAGAGATTAACAGCATTGATCGCTGCTTCCCTGTCACAGGAAAAGCGCGTCCGATCTCCGTCTCCTCCTTCAGAGTGCCTGTTAGTGGAGGAACAGCCCCACACAGAGATCGACCTACCTGAAGGGGATCAGGATGAGGTTGATTCACTTATAGAGGAATCAACAGTGGAAGAACCTTTCTCAGCTTCTCAGGCTGAAAGATTATGGGTTCAGTCTCTGACTAACATGGTCCGATCAGCATTTAAAATGCCTCTGGCGGAACCACCATCCACTACGGTTTCCTCGCTGGGGTCGCTAAAAGCTCCCCAGGCGGTCTGTTCCTTCCCAATCCACCCTTTATTAGAAGGGCTTATTTACCAGGATTGGGAGCATCCTGATAAAATATTTGCTCCCCCCAAGAGATTTCCGGTGATCTATCCCATGGAGGATAAGTTCATAAGAAAATGGAGGGTCCCTATAGTGGACGCAGCCATCTCTTCTGTTAACAAATCACTGACATGTCCAGTAGATAATGTTCCAATGTTCAAAGACCCAATAGATAAAAAATTGGAGTCTTTACTAAAATCTGCTTTCTCTACAGCAAGTATGGTGACACAACCTGCGGTAGCAGCGATTGGAGTCTGCCAAGCAGTGAAAGATCAGTTGAAACAAGTCTTAAGGGACTTACCAGATCAGCAGGCTCATGCCCTAGCTGACCTGCCTAGAGCCTTGTGTTTTGCGGTGGACGCCATAAAGGATACAATCCAACAGGCCTCCCGCTTTACGCTGTCTATAGTACATATGCGTAGGCTTTTGTGGCTCAAAAACTGGTCTGCTGAAGCTCCCTGTAAAAGACTGCTGGTTAGCTTCCCATTTCATGGAGAACGCTTATTTGGAGAAGATCTGGACAAATATATCCAGAAAATTTCTGCCGGTAAAAGTTCACTCTTACCGGTTAAGAACAAGGGTAGAAGTCCTTCTTTTAAGAGGCCTACCTCTCCAGTCCCGGGTACATCGGCTGTGAAGCAGTTCCGACGGCCTCCGCGGTCAAATTCAGGGGGCAGAAATCAGGGACAATCACAGGGTAACAAGAAGCCCTGGATCAAGAGAGGTACAAAACCTCCCCCTAAGGCATGAAGTATTGCCCCCGCTCAATCGGGTGGGGGGAAGACTTCAGTTGTTCACAGAGACCTGGCGGGACACCATCAGAGACAGATGGGTGCTCTCCGCAGTAAGTCTGGGATACAAGCTGGAGTTAAAAGGCACTCCTCCTGCCCAATTTATGAGGTCAAACGTGCCAAGAGATCCCCAAAAGAGAGGATCCCTCCTTCTGGCACTAGAACAACTATTGCTCCAAGGGGTAATCATGAAGGTTCCCCTGGAAGAAAGCGGATTCGGGTTTTACTCGAACCTTTTCACAGTCCCCAAACCAAATGGGGACGTGAGGCCCATATTAAATCTAAAAGGGCTAAACAAGTTCCTAAATATCAGGACCTTTCGGATGGAGTCGATCCGATCAGTGGCCACCGCCCTACAAGGGCAGGAATGGCTAGCCTCGATCGACATAAGGGATGCTTATCTGCATATTCCCATCTTTCCGGCCCATCGGAAATTTCTACGCTTTGCAGTAGAAGGGCGCCATTTTCAGTTCAGAGCCTTACCTTTCGGTCTGGCCACAGCACCACGAGTGTTCACAAAAATTCTGGCCCCATTATTGGCCAATCTAAGAACACAGGGTGTAACGATAATGGCATATCTAGACGACCTGCTACTAATAGACCACTCAGTGGAAAAGCTGGAAGTAGCTATTCACAAGACAATCGAGTATCTGGAATATCACGGTTGGATTATCAACCGGGACAAGTCAGCTCTAAGACCAGTCAAAAGTCTGGAATACTTAGGGCTAAGGCTGGATTCAAATCAGAGAAAGATTTTCTTACCTCCAGAGAAGGTGTCGTCTTTAAGAAATTTGACCCACTTAGTGGGTACAAAAAGAAAACCATCCATACGTCTCTGCATGAGGCTGCTGGGAAAGATGGTGGCTTCATTCGAAGCGGTACCCTACGGTCAATTCCATTCAAGGAATTTGCAAAGGGCCATACTGTCAGCCTGGAACAAAAAAGTTCAGGCTTTAGACTTACCAATGTCCCTGTCCCCTTCCGTTCGCAAGAGCCTCCATTGGTGGTTGGTGCCCCAGAATCTGGAAAGAGGGAAACCCTTCAGTCCGGTTTCTTGGAAGGTGGTCACTACAGATGCCAGCCTCATCGGCTGGGGGGCAGTGCTGGAGCAATGGTCTCTCCAGGGCAGGTGGTCAGAAGCAGAAAAGGCCCTGCCCATCAATCTCTTAGAGATACGAGCAGCCCGGTATGCCCTAGTAGCATGGACATCCAAACTCCAGGGGTCCCCTGTCAGAATTCAATCAGACAATGCCACGGCAGTGGCATATATCAATCATCAGGGTGGCACCAAAAGTCGTGCAGCCCAGAAGGAAGCAAATTGCATCCTGGAGTGGGCAGAAAGATATGTCCCAGCCATATCTGCGGTTTTCATCCCAGGAGTGGAAAATTGGAGAGCGGACTTTCTAAGTCGCCAACAATTATGCCCGGGGGAATGGTCTCTTCACCCCGAGGTTTTCCAGGCAATATGCCAGCGGTGGGGAACACCGGATGTAGATCTGCTAGCATCCAGATTCAACGCAAAGGTGGACAGGTTTGTGTCTCGCACAAGGGATCCCCTAGCTTGCGGCTCGGATGCCCTAGTGTTCCCTTGGGATCGGTTCAAGCTGATATATGCATTCCCACCGCCACAATTGTTACCGCGATTACTCCGCAGAATCAGGGTAGAAAAGAAACCAGTGATTCTGGTGGCTCCAGCGTGGCCCCGAAGGGCATGGTACGCGGAGATGGTAAAAATGTCAGTGAGGAGTCCTTGGACCCTCCCACTTCGTCCGGACCTGCTTTCGCAGGGACCGATATACCACCCTTCCTTACCAGCCCTAGGTTTGACGGCCTGGCTATTGAAGCCCACATTCTGAAAAAGAGAGGGCTCTCTAATTCTGTGGTATCTACCATGATCAATGCCAGGAAACCGGTATCCAGGCAGATCTATTATAGGATCTGGAAAGCGTACATTACGTGGTGTGAGACCAAGAAATGGCATCCACGTAAGTACATGATAGGGAGGATTCTGGACTTCCTACAGTGGGCTGTAGATAGGAAACTGGCCTTGAGTACTATCAAGGGTCAGATTTCGGCCTTGTCAATTTTTTTTCAAAGGCCCTTGGCTTCGCATTCACTAGTCAAAGCCTTTATACAAGGAGTGATGCGTATTAGCCCTCCGGTTAGTATTCCCATATGTCCTTGGGACTTAAACCTGGTTCTGTCGGTTCTACAGAAACAACCGTTTGAACCATTACAACACATTTCCTTGGTTCTTCTCACCAGGAAATTGGTTTTCTTAGTAGCCATTTGTTCGGCTAAAAGAGTGTCGGAATTAGCAGCTATGTCCTGTAAGGAGCCATATCTGGTTGTCCATAAGGACAGAGTAGTATTACGTCCTCATCCAGCCTTTCTTCCTAAGGTGGTATCGAGGTTTCATTTGAACCAAGATGTGGTTCTTCCTTCTTTTTTCCCCAAACCTAGCTCAGTAGAGGAAAAGTTATTACATTCTTTGGATGTGGTAAGAGCAGTTAAAGCTTATCTAAAAGCCACTGCTCAGATTCGCAGAACGGATTCTTTGTTTGTTCTGCCGGAAGGCCCCAGAAGGGGTCAGGCAGCATCAAAATCTACTTTAGCCAAGTGGATTCGACAGGTCATAATACAAGCCTATGGCTTGAGAAAGAGACCGCCTCCGTTCAAAGTTAGGGCGCACTCCACAAGAGCGGTTGGAACTTCATGGGCAGTGCATCACCAGGCCTCCCTGGCTCAAGTATGTAAGGCCGCAACATGGTCTTCGGTACACACGTTTACTAGATTCTATCAGGTAGACGTTAGAAGTCAGGAGGATGTCGCCTTTGGGCGCAGTGTGTTGCAGGCCGCAAAAGATCCTCATGCCTGATGGCGCCCAGCTTATGTACCCCCCCCTCATTTGGCATTGCTTTGGGACGTCCCATTAGTAATGACTAAGTCGCTCTGTGTCCCGTGATGTACGAAAAAGAAAAAGGGATTTTTATAACAGCTTACCTGTAAAATCCTTTTCTTGGAGTACATCACGGGACACAGAGCTCCCACCCCTCTTTTTGGGACACTTATTGCTTGGCTACAAAACTGAGGTGCTCCCGGGTGGGAGGGGCTTATATAGGGGAGGGTACTTCCGGTTTGGAATTGGCCAGTGCCAACACCTGAAGGTAAACTATATAACCCATTAGTAATGACTAAGTCGCTCTGTGTCCCGTGATGTACTCCAAGAAAAGGATTTTACAGGTAAGCTGTTATAAAAATCCCTTTTTTTGCCCATTCTTCTTCTAGCTCAAGCCCTGTCAGATTGGATGGAGAGCGTCTATGAACAGAAATTAAAAAATTTGGGCACCGGTTCTCAATTGGCTTTAGGTCTGGACTTTGAGTAGGCAATTCTAACACATTAATATTCTTTGATCTAAACCATTCCATTGTAGCTCTGGCTGTATGTTTAGGGTCGTTGTCCTGCTGGAAAGTGAACCTCCGCCCCGGTCTCAAGTCTTTTGCAGACTCTAATGCGGCGTACATACTATCGTTTTTTATGCCATTTTTTTAACCGACATTTTTCTCGTCGTTTTTTTTCATGTTTCCTCTCAAGCCTGTCTTGCATCCACACGATCATTAAAAAAAACGCTCGAGCAAAGCGCAGTGACATACAACACGTACGACGGCACTATAAAGGGGAAGTTCAGTTCGAATGGCGCCACCCTTCATGCCCTTCGCGCTTTTCAGCCTCGTGCTTTTCAGTCCGTTACAGCGTGACGAATGTGCTATCTCCATTACGAACGCTAGTTTTACCAGAACGAGCGCTCCCGTCTCATACTTGATTCTGAGCATGCGCGTTTTTTTACCCTCGTAAAAGCATACACACTATCGTTTTTCACGTCGTTAAAAAAAACCGACATGAAAAACGACGTGAAAAAATAGAGCATGTTCGAAATTTTTAATGCCCGTTTTTCACGCCGTTAAAAATGCTCTGGAGCATACACACGATCGGTTTTAATGGCCATTTTTAAAAATGGCATTTTTAAACGGCATGAAAAACGATCGTGTGTACGCCGCATAACATGTTTTCTTCTAAGATTGCCCTGTATTCGGCTCCATCCATCTTCCTATCAACTCTGACCTGTCCCTGCTGAAGAAAAGCATCCCCACAACATGATGCTGCCACCATGTTTCACGGTAGGGATTGTGTCTTGTTTTCAGAGCTCAAGGTGATATAAAAAATATTTAGTGTTTGTGGTCTCCCCGACAGGATGCCAATAAAAACATAAAAAGCCAAAGGATATCCCAATAAGAAAAGTTGAAGTGTCAGAGACCAACCGACAGGTACCTGCTCCCACTTCCACTCAGAAGTCCTCCTCTCACCCTCCCTCCCTGCAGTCTTCTGGGAAACGTCACAGGTCCCAGAAGACTACGGAACCATTCGTAATGCTCAGTGCGGCTTGCGCACGCACAGTGGGCATCTGGCTGTGAAGTTGCAAACAGTCACAGCCGGGTCCCCACAGTTAAGATGCCGCCACCGGGAACAGATGATCGAAATAAGGAACAGCTCTGGTGAGCATAACGTTGGATCCTGGGACAGGTGAGTGCCTGTTTATTAAAAGTCAGCAGCTACAATTTTTGTACTAGAGCTCCCCTTTAAATCCTAAGGTTTCTTACACAGGACAACCATTACAACACATACAAATCTGGCCATAAATGAAGAGCTTTCAAGCAGTGGTGAAGGGAGACAATAACCAAGCCTGCCAAACTTTGTAAAAATATTTTGGACAGCCCCTGGATAAATAGGTAGCTTTGTAAAAAGGTACCATAGAACTGACTAATCCTTTCCAGAAGGACACTGTGAGAGCCATTGTTTTTTTCCAATGCAAAATAATAGCTTTTCGGGCATAAAACAATCAAATATTAAGTAAAGTTCTATGAGCTATAGAAGGAACAACCCCCTGCACCAAGCCAGCCAATCAGACCGGCACTGTCAATGGGACCAATGTAACCAGTAAATCAGTGATACATTTAGCCTCGGTTCACACTGCTATTTTCAGAGTATGCAGTGCGACTTGCTTGCGACTTTCATGTGACATTAAAGTCTATAGAACTCTAATGCCGCGTACACACGACCATTTTTCTCGTCGGGAAAAATTTAATTTTTTCTCTTTGACGAGAAAAACGACCGTGTGGGCTATTGGTAATTTTTCCCGACGAGAAAAACGGCATTAATCACGACGAGAAAAATTAGAACATGCTCTAATTTTTCTCGTCGTGATTCACGGCATTTTTTTCCGCTGCAGTTTTCCCATAGGGAAACACTGCCGGGGAGCCTACACACGGTCGTTGTTCTCGACCAAGAGAAAAAATGTCGGGAAAAAACGGCTGTGTGTAGGGGAACAAGCTGTTCCTCGTCTTTCCCGTCGATTTTCTCGACGGTGTTTTCACCGTCGAGAAAATCGATCGTGTGTACACGGCATAAGTCACAGTGAAGTCACATCAAAGTAGCGCAGGAACATTTTTAAAAGTCAGTGCGACTTGAGTCGGAATGGCTGCTATTGAAATGAATGTGTTTTCACTTGTCATGTAACTCTATGGGGGATTTAATAAAACGGGTTCACTCAGAAGCTGGTGCAACTGTGCTTGATAGCCAATCAGCTTCTAACTTTAGCTTGTTCAAATAAGCTCTGACAATAAAACCTGGGAGCTGATTGGTTTCTATGCAGAACTGCACCTGATTTTGCACTCTCCCGTTTTTGTAAATCTCCCTCTTTGTGTCACAAGTCACATACCAAGTCGCACCAATGTGAACCGAGGCTAAAATATGACTAAAGTATGCAAGGGAGTGAACACATCGCCAGCAGACAGCCGGGTGGAAGGGATACATATCAGCCAATTTAGCAGGAGTTAGGTCAATTCTGTAGAGGAATTTAAACTGGCAGAGACCAAGTGTTTAAAACGGAAAATTGAATTCAAATACTTACCATAATTTTCCTTTCCTGACAAGCTCCATGTCAGCACAGCAGGGTGAGGCCCGCCCACCCCCTACGTAATCAGGACTTTAACTATAAATTTTTTGCTCACCGCAGCCTCAATGTTTCGTAACTATTACTACTTGACTGGGCGGGTTCTGTGCTGACATGGAGCTCGTCAGGAAAGGAAAATTACGGTAAGTATTTGAATTCAATTTTCCGTTTTCCTGACGGCTCCATGTCAGCACAGCTGGGAATTAACTAGCCACACACGGGAGGGTTATGCTTGCGAATTTTTTTTTTTTTTAATCCATGTGGGAGGCGGAGACTAGCACCCTCCTGCCAAACTCTATGGTAGTTAGAGCCGCTGGCTCCACACGGTAGTGTGTCATGAAGGTATGTATAGATGTCCATGTAGCTGCCTTGCATATCGTCTCCATGGACACCTCTCCAACCGCAGCCCAGGAGGCAGAGACTCCTCACGTGGAATGCGCTGTGACCCCCTCAGGCACCGGCAGACATTTGGCTCTGTAGGCTAAAGATATCAATTTAACCAGCCACGTGGCGATCACTCTGCTAGAAGCTTTCAGGCCTTTATGGGCACCATTTGGTATAATGAAGAGATTGTCCGACTTCCTGAGTTTGGCTGTTGCGTCCACATAGGCTCTCAGGGAAGCTCCTACGTCAAGCGGATTTGGATCCTGAGAGTTTTCTGCGAGCAACAGTGGGAGAGTGATTTTCTGTGTCATATGGAAGGTAGAGGCTACCTTAGGGACAAACCCCAGCATTGGGCGGAGCACCGCTCTATCCGGGAAGAAGGAGAGGAAGGGCTCCTTAAACCCCAGCGTGGCCATTTCGGACACCCTTCTGGCTGAGGTTACTGCCACAAGTTTTCAATGTGAGATGCCACAGAGAGACTGGAGAGGCAAAGGTGTTTGATGATAGGAAGTCCAAGATTAAGGGTAGGTCCCACTTTGGAAATCTTGGCAACTTTGGCGGTCTCAGGCGGATGGTTGCTCTGAAGAATTGAATCACCAACTTTTCAGTGGCCCATTGGACACCCGAAAAAGCAGAGATAGCAGACACGTGAGTCTTCAATGTGCTTGTGGAGAGACAGAGTTCCAAGCCCGCTTGGAGGAACTCCAGGATGTGGCAGACTTTTGGCGAGTTGGGCAGAAAATCATGTCTATGAGCAAATTCCACAAACTTATTCCATGTCCTGCTGTAGGCACTGTTGGTGCTGCTTTTCCTCGCCTTCATAAGAGTGTTCGTGACTCTAGTTGAACAACCCAGATCAGTTAACCTACGCCTCTCAAGACCCAGGCCATCAACCTCAGGCTCTCCGGAGCCAGGTGGCAGATTGGCCCCTGTTTCAGTAGGTCTGAGGATACTGCTAAAGGTCGTGGCTTCCTGATGCTCAGTGAGCGGAGTAGAGGGTACCAAGGTCTCTTGGGCCAGTCTGGAATTACTGCCAGGACTGATACTTTCTCTTGTTGCAGTCTCCGCAGGAAGCGGAGGATCACCGGAATCAGAGGGAAGGCATATGCTGTTCTGAAGTTCCATTCTGCTGTCAGAGCATCCACTCCTGCCGCTTGTGGGTGACTGAACTGGGTGAAGAACCGTGGTAGTTTGGTGTTGATGGCAGAGGCAAATAGGTCTACTTCTGGGCGTGTTCAGACATCCAGGCACATACACAGACGTTAGCAGATGTAAATTGGTCTGAGCCCAATTCATG
Source organism: Rana muscosa (assembly GCA_029206835.1). Taxonomy (NCBI): domain Eukaryota; kingdom Metazoa; phylum Chordata; class Amphibia; order Anura; family Ranidae; genus Rana; species Rana muscosa. The sequence goes on from CM055118.1 coordinate 234,378,637, forward strand.
ATCGGGGTTACCTCCTTCAGTAGGGTACTCCGTCGGGTGCCCCCTTGCCTGTGGATGTAGGCCACTGCCGTCACATTGTCTAGTTTCAGAAGGATAGTCGCTCCCTGGATCTGATTCTTGAAGGCCAGGAGGGCCTGGAAGGCCGCCCTCAGCTCCAAGATGTTGGAGCCTACATCGGTCGCCTGGTATGCCCAACGACCTTGGGCCCATTGGTCTTTGTATAGGGCTCTCCAGCCCATGCCGCTGGTGTCTGATTGGATGATTTGCCATCTCTCCGAGAGTAGGGAGTGGCACCGTGTAAGATTGTGTTGACTTGCCCACCAGTCTAAGTTGACGTTCATCTGGGCTGTGATCTGGATTTTTTGACCAAGATCCCCCGATCTCCATTGACTCAGGAGACCCATTTGGAAGAGGCGTGAATTCCATTGCACCCACTTGACCATCGGAATGGTTGAGATCATTATGCCTAGGAGTTGCATGCACTCTACTGTTGGCATGTATGACTGCTTCCGAGCTTCTGACATTACTTTCAGTATGCCGACATCTTGTCCCTGGGCAATGCTACCGATGCCATCTTGGTATCTATCTTCGCACCTAGATACACCAGGGATTGAGTCGGCACAAGGTGACTCTTCTCTCGATTGATTAACCATCTGAAGTTTTCTAGTGTCAACAAAGTTGTGTTCCGGTGTACTAGGAGTGTGCTCCTGTCTTGGCTCAGCAGTAAGATATCGTCCAAGTAATGGTGTATGCGGATACCTTGGAGTTGAAGATGTGCCACCAGGATTTTTGTGAATACTCTGGGGGATGTAGTCAGCCCGAAGGGAAGGCACACAAATTGGTAGTGATGTTGTCCAATTGCGAACCGGAGGAATCTCTAGTAGTACGGGGGTACGGGCACATGGAAGTACGCATCCTTGAGATCCACTGCTAGCATCCAATCTCCTGGTTGGACAATTTTCAGAATTGTCTGGAGCGACTCCATCCTGAACCGCTCCTTCTTGATGGATCTGTTGAGACCTCGGAGGTCTATTACTGGCCTCCATGTTTCTGACTTTTTTTGAACCAAGAATAGAGGCGAGTAGATCCGGAAAAACGCTCCCGCTGAGGAGCTGCAATTATTGCCTCCTGATCCAGGAGGGTCTGGCTATAATTCCAAAAGACTTCCCTTTTTTCTTTTTCTGGGGGCATTTTTGTTGAGACAAAGACTCTGTAGGGTCGGTTGAGGAATTTCCAACTGTGTCCATACTTGATGGTCGACACCACCCATGGCTCCTTTATCTTTTCTGCCCACAGTTGACGGAACCTGAACAGCCTGGCTCCTACCCAGCAAGTGTGGGCCGGTGTATAGTCAAAAAGACTTTCGGACCTGTTGTCCCGCGGAGGAGGCTGGTCTTCCAGATTTGCGGCTTGTCGCAGAGTTCGGCCATCGTCTGCAAAATTCCCTTCCTGGCTTGTAGGACCTGGTGGCCCTGCCTCTGGGTCTCGCTGTGCCTCTGAAGGTCGCTTTATTCTTAAGCAGCATCTGATCCTGTGGGATGAAACCCGATCTTCCACCTGTCGCTTTGGAGATAGCTGTATCAAGCTTATTCCCAAACAGGGAGTGACCTTCGAAAGGTATTCTGCACCATCCTTGTTTGGACGCAGGATCCGCCACCCAGGGCCTCAGCCATAGGGCTCTTCTGGCCGTCACCACATTTAGCATGACTCTGGCCAGAATCTTGATTATGTCAATGGATGCTTCAGCCATAAATGCAGCTGTTAGCTTCAAATTTGCTAACGGGGCTGTAACGTACCTTAGGTGTGAGCCTGACGTGCGGAGAGGGACCTCCCGTACAACCCCGGCTCGGAGACCACTGGAGTGGGGACAGTGGTGGTAAGAGCACGGTGAGGTAAGGGTGCCTGTCTGATCCACACTGCTTGGAGTGGTGGAGCCGAGTGGAGACTGGAACGGCTGGTTCCAGAAGCAGCGGATGCAGGTCAGCAGGTGCAGCTTGCAGAGCAGAGGATGCAGGTCAGCAGGTGCCGGTTGGCAGAGCAGGGATGCAGGTCAGCAGGTGCAGGTTTGCATTGCAAAGGATGCAGGTCAGCGTGTGCAGCTCGCAGAGCAGAGGATGCAGGTAAGCTGGTGCAGGTTTGCAGAGTCAGACAAGCCGGGTCATACACATCAAGGTAAACATCATAAGTGGCAGGCAGAGAGTAGTCAAAGTCCAGGCAGAATCTTGGCAACAGGCAGACTGGCAGATAACTGAGCAGGGTCAAACGAGCCGAGGTCAGGACTGGAGACAGAAGCGTGGTCAGGAAGCCGGGTCTAACACAGGAACAGGATACAAGCACAGAATCAGGAACTCAGGGAACAGAAGCAGATCAAACCGCAAGGGGCAACATCTCTGGAATGTCTTTTATAGGAAGTACATGGGAGGAGCAAGGGGTTCAGAGTTCAACAGTAATCAAGACACCAAGCAGAGTAGTCTAATGGATCAGATAGGTTATCCAGCAGATCAGGCAGGGAACTGTCCAGCATCTCAGATAGCTTCGTTGGAAGAGTCAATGCCAGACACAGAAGAGGTCCCAGGTTCAAGCCCAGCACGTCCCTGACAGGGGCTGAGACCTCAGCTTTACATAGGTCATCTTCCACCGCCCCTTCGACATTCTGCACCCAGATCTCCATGGCCTTAGAGATGGTGGCCAAAGCCATCGTTGGTTTAAATATTCCGCCGGCCAGAGTGTAGATCTTTTTAAGATCTATATCCACCCTCCTGTCTAGAACGTCTTTGAAGGTCACTACATCGTCCAGTGGCAGGGTCACATGCCTAGCGAGGCGCATGAGCGCCACATCTACTACAGGGGGCTCTTCCAGAACCTTCACCTTTTCTGTCTGAAATGGGTACATTTTTGCAAATCGATTTTTGTAAAAGCCTTTCTTGTCTGAGTTTTCCCATTCGCCAGTGATTATGTCTTGGATTTCCTCAACAAAGGGAAAATTTACTGTCTCCCGCTTCATGTTGGCGAATAACTTCCTTTGTTTTCGTTGAGTTTCTATTGCCTCATCTTGCCACCGCAAGGCCTGTCTAACTTCTTTCACAAAGGATGGAACTAAGGTGAAATCAAACCCATCATACTGGTCATCCTCTTCTTCTGCAGAGGATGCATCCGAATCTTGTGCTCGTGCTTGAGCTTCAGTCATTGGATTATTCTGAACCGTTGGACGTTCTTGGGGTGACAGGGAACGAGAGGTGGAAGGAACTGGGGCAGTTGACTCAAACGCCTTTTTTATTAATGACACTAGCTCCGCTTTATCCGATTCATGGCCCTTTGTCGCTTCCTTGAAGCAATCCGCACAAGCCGTCTTCCCGGCCAATGCCTTTTTGGGGCAGGCCCAGCAGCCTCCTGGCCTGGGTTGAAAATGATGTGAATCCTGGCGGTGACGTGATGGAGATCGGTGATGTCTTGAAGGAGAGTGAGAGCGTGACACTTCTCTTCTACAGCGAGAGCGTCGATCTTCCCATGAGGACGAATGTCTCCTATATTTCCCTGAGATTTCATCCTCTGAACGTCGTGAAGAGCCATGACCATGACCTGAGGAGCTGGAGCAGCACAGACAGGCGTGAGGCAAAAATTAGTCTGCTAGATGCAACATTATAAAGATGCATATAAACATCGGTGTCTCCCCTACCTTCTTTGTGATCGCTGATCTTTAGAGGGGGTAGGCATTTTGGTTCTGTAGAAAAAATACAACATATGTTATGTCCAGCATCCATATTCAAGCAGGTGGTGTGTAGAAGTGAATCCTGTCCTTTACAAGTCATACCTGAGGAGAGGGTGTGTACAACGCAGGCAGCTTAGCACACAAAGCGCTGCACACTGCAACAGCCAGGTTTAAACTGAACAGCAGACTTTCAAAATTTGGCTCTTTAAGAGCTTACTCCACCCCCTCCACTCCTGATTGGCTGAGTGGCAAGGCACATGTTCAGAGTCAGCTTCCACATAAAAGCCAGAGAGAGAGCACGGCCCGCCCTTAACAGGCACCATAAGAATACCCAAGATGAGAGACAGGCCACACCACCAGCTCCCCCAAGCCGCCTATTTAAGGCTGCATAAAGCCACCCCGAGGATCAGCAGCGGGGTTCCCTGACCAAGCTACCATTGGTACATTATACCGCAGGGACTGCATCCGGCAGCAGACACATCCGGACGGACCGCCAGTAATTTATACCAGTTAGGAGGGGAGACACCGCTAGTCCTGACCTAGGAGGAAAAAAAAGGAACACTGAGGCTGCGGTGAGCAAAAAATTTATAGTTAAAGTCCTGATTACGTAGGGGGTGGGCGGGGCCGTCAGGAAAGGGATAATTGTACATGTCTTCCCAATCTTCTCTTTGCAAATCGGGAATATCCTCCACCCACCTTCCCTTACAATGGGCCACCGAAGGTGGCGTGACTTGAAACAATTCTTTGTAAACCCCTGATGGAGTTTTCTTATTTCTTTTTTTTTTTTTTTTTTTTTTTTCCGTTTAATATCTTTATTTTTCTTTTATACCAACAAGAAAAAGAAAACAAAAGAACAGAAAAAAGAAAAGGGACATTCCAACCAGACATTTTCATAGTTACAATTATATACGTAATACCTCATGTTCGCTTTATCCAAATATACATCTACACTTCTGTTTTGTCCCAAACTTCCTTCATTCTTGAAGTCTACTATATCTGAATCTTTGTATCTACCCAGATTAACCTTTATTCCCCTCTTTAATCTTTAACACCCTCTTAATTTATCTAGGATCCTCCTCTTCTCGTTTCCTTCTTCATTACAACCCCATGTTCACCTCCCCCTCCCCCCCACAAAAAAAAAAACCCAACCTCTACCAAGAGACGGAGAGAACAAGTTTCCCTTTTCTCTCATGTGTAGGTTTGCATTTCATATTAGACCATCCTGACTCCTCACTTCCCTCCTCTAACATTCTCTTTCCTTCCTCAGAGTACATATATAAGTTCCATACTGTCCAAGTTTTAATATACTGTTCTCGCTTATTTTGGGCGGAGAGAACCAGGTCCTCCATTGCTCCTATTTCCCGCACTCTATTAAGCCATGCTGCTATAGAGGGTGGTCTAGAGTCTCTCCACCGTAGGGTCACTCCCACTTTTGCTGCATTATTTAAGTGACAAATCATTGATTTCCTATACTTCTGCACCGGGATCTGTGAACAATGTAAAAGAAAAAACGCAGGGTCGTCTGGTATCTGAAATTCTGTAAATTTTTGAGATATTCTCTGCACTTCCTGCCAATAATATCGCATTTTTTCACAGGACCAGAATATATGTAGTAATGTTCCTCTTTCCTCCCCACATCTCCAACAAGTCTCCGGATACTCCATAGACATCCTATGAAGCCTTACCGGTGTGTAATACCATTGAGTCAGGAGTTTAAAGTTGAACTCCTGGGTCCGCGTACAGACCGAGGAGTTCAATGCCAAAAAGATAATCTGTTTTCGCTGAGTTACTGTAAAGGTCCTTCCCAGGTCTCTTTCCCATTTACTGACCCCTGGCAACACAAAATCCTCCGAGGGGGACATCAACAGCCTATACATCTTGGAAATCACCTGGAAAAGTGGTTCCTTATCTTCGTAATAGACTTCGAATGTTGTTAATTGCCGTTGAAAATCTAATGGAGATCCCAAGGTTCTCAAAAAATGGTTTATTTGAAATGCCTGCCAGAGGCTTAATCCGAAGTTTCCCTCGGTTTCTATCAACACATTAATAGTCGGCCAGGTTTCCGACTGTAAAAAATGTGAGACCTGGGTAAGGCCTTTCTCTTTAAGCTTTTTAAAAGTTCCCGACTCTGTACCTGGTACAAACCTATAATTTCCCAATATGGGGTACAGGGGCGAATGTCCCGAAGAAAACTTCGGGTTTTGACATGTCTTTGCGGAGATTCGTAATGTCGGTCCAATCGTAGGGTGTTTCTTCAAAAATGTTGGTAATGTTGTATAGCACCATGGTGCTCGACATAGAGAAACCGGTCTGATTTGTTGCTCCATGTCCACCCATCTTTTAAAATCTATATGTCTACACCAATCCACCAACCTTGCCAGGTGGACCGCTCGGTAGTATTTTCCAATATCTGGCACTCCCATCCTGCCAAAATTCTTGGTCATCATCAAAATCTCTTTCTTAATTCTTGGCTTCCTCCCAGCCCATATAAATTTCATGAAAAGAGAACTCATTCGACGTAGAAAGTCCGTTGGAATAATAATCGGTAAGGCCTGCAGCAGGTACAAAATTTTTGGTACAACACTCATCTTCACTATATTGCTCCGGCCAAACCAGGAGTGAAACCCATGTTGCCATTTATCCAGCAGTGTTCTTATTGAGTTGTATAATGGTGGGAAATTTATCTTGAAAGTGTTTTTTAAATTTGATGGTATATACGTACCCAGATACTTTAACTTGGTTTCCCATTTAAACCTAAAATTTAATTGTATAATTTTACACATTGTGGCAGGTACTGCCACACTCATTGCTTCAGATTTATTATGGTTTATTTTCAGGTTTGAAAGCCTACCATAACTGTCGATCTCCCTCACAAGGTTGGGAAGTGAAATATGTGGATTAGACATGGAAAACAACAGATCATCCGCATATGCCGATACTTTGTGGATTTGATCTCCTATTTGAACACCCTGTATATCCGGGTTCTGGTGTATTTTATTCAATAGTGGCTCTAATGAGAGTGCAAATAGTAGGGGTGAAAGAGGGCATCCCTGTCGTGTTCCATTCATGATCTTAAAAGGTTTTGAATACACTCCATTTACCCTTACTGCTGCGCGTGGGGTCGTATAGACACCCATAATCCAACTGAGCATACGTTCCCCTAAGCCCACATGTCGCAGCACCTCAAAGAGAAAACGCCAATTCACTCTGTCGAATGCTTTCTCCGCATCCGTATTTAGGAACACGCAAGGGATGTCCCTCTCCTTGACAAAGTGGACCAAGTTTAGTACTTTTATCGTGTTATCCCTTGCTTCCCGTGTAGGGATGAATCCCACCTGGTCTAAATCTACTAGCTGAGGAAGCCATAGTTGGAGTCGTGATGCCAATATTTTCGTAAACAATTTTAAATCCGAGTTCAATAATGAAATCGGCCTATAACTGCCGCATTCCCCCGGATCTTTCCCCTCCTTTGGGATCACCGTAATATGTGCCAGTAGAGCATCCGGTGGGAATGCCGCTGTCTGGCCCAATGCATTAAAGAGCTTCACCATCTGACCACTCAATAGTATAGCAAATTCTTTATAATATCTTATAGTATATCCATCTGGGCCTGGAGCTTTTCCTACTTTAATCTTTTTTAGTGCTGCATTCAATTCCTCCATAGAGATAGGAGTCTCTAAACTACATCGGGCTGGTGATGGGAGCCTTAAAAAATCTACCGCCGAAAGATATTTCCCTATAACTGACTGTGAGACTGGTTCTTTTGCCAGGTTATATAGCGAAGTATAGTATTCTCCAAATTCCTCCGCTATCTCTTTTGGTTTCCGTAATAGATGTCCTTCTTTCCCTCTAATTTGTGGGATATATGTTGACCGATTTTTTTCTTTTAATTTCCCAGCTAGCAATTTGCTACACTTATCTCCCAATTCATAATTTACTTTCCTTCCTCTTTGTATTGTTGCATGAGCTTTGTAGCGCAGAACCTCTGCAAGCTGTCTTCTCAACTGACCAAGTTCCCTTCCCACGGAAGGTACTTGTATCTTTTTATGTTGAAGTTCCAATTTCTGGATCTCTTCTAGCAATTCCCTAGTCTGTTTTTCTCTCTTCTTCTTTAGTATTGATCCCTGTTTAATCAGGACTCCCCTGATCACTGTCTTGTGCGCCTCCCACACCATTCCCGGGTCACTTCCAGGCGTATCATTAATTTGGAAATATGCTGTGATTTCTTTAGCCACATCTTCCCTGACTTCAGGGTTCTGTAGTAAACTCTCATTTAACCGCCATCTTCTTTCTTGAGAATGAACCGTATTGGATAGAGAGAGACACAAGCTGATCGGGGCGTGATCCGACCACGTTATATTTCCAATCGTCACTTCTGATATTAAGGAAATCATATAATGAGGGATCAGAAAGAGGTCTATGCGGGAATATACTTGGTGCGGATTCGAGAAAAAGGTATAATCCCTTTCCTCCGCATGCATTATCCTCCAAATATCCACTAATTGCTCTTCATGTAATTTCCGCAATATACCTCTTCTGACCCCCCCCCTGATGTTGATGATGTCCCTTGGGAGGTATCTAGTTTAGGGTCCAGAGAGATATTAAAATCTCCCCCCAAGATCAATTTACCCTCTGCAAACTCTGATAGCTCCGAAAGGACCTTCTTCATGAATGAGTCTTGATGTACATTTGGTGCATACAGCGTGGCCAGTGTCACCTTAATTCCTCCAATACTCCCTTTCAAAAAAAGGAATCTACCTTTTGAGTCCAAGCGTTTATCATGTAATGACCAAGGGAGTCGATTAGAAATCAGAATTGATACTCCTTTGGATTTTGCTTCCTGGTTTCCTGCATGATAGACGCATGGATAAAATCTGTTCTGGAGAAGTGGGAGTCCCCCGGTCTTGAAATGCGTTTCCTGCACATAAGCTACATCTGTCTCCATACGCCGTAAGTCATTCAACAACATCCTACGTTTCCCTGGGACGTTAAGTCCCTTGGCGTTTAGGGACGTTATTTTTATTCCCTCCATCTCAAAAAAAAAAAAGGCCCAAAACTCCCCCCTCCCTCTATCCCTTCTTAAGCCCCTAAGGGAAAACACCCATTTCTGAACCCTTCCCCAATGGTTCCCGTGGATGCAAACCTAAATTGGGGGTGTTAATATGAGCCGGCTAAGAAGCTCCATCTCGTCCCCCCCCCCCCCCCTTCCACCCAGCTATTGTCCTAAGTTTCCCAAATATCAACATCCGCAATTTACCTATCTTTATTTACTTTTACCATCTTCTTATCAGACCTCATAATATTTTTCTCATATCTCACCTTGCTTGTTACTATTACCACTGCCCTCTTTTACACCTGACTTTTAAGAGGGTATCCCATAAAAAAGCCAGGACCCTTTTCCTCTCCCTTTCTTCCTCTTCTTCTCTCTACCCCCTATCGTCCTCCTTCTTATCTTCACGTTCCCAGGCCCCCCCTTAAACCCCTCTCTTCCGCCATGTTTCCCTCTACCCTCCAACCTCCACCCCTCCCTCCCCATCCCCCATTCTCCTGGGTATAGGCTATGTTCCTTCCCTTTCCTACTATATTAATTCCAACAGTTTCCCTGCAATTCCATCTTGTATCTTATATGGTTCTACATATACTCTTCTCAACATCTTTATTCTATGCCTGAAAAATTATACTGCCATATATACAGGGATATTCCATATTTAACTTCCCTGTCTAATTCTCTTTATACCGTAACCTATCTCTCTTCTCACCAATTCCCTACTCCCCCATCTCCTCCCATAACATCCTCCCCTCCGGCTCCCTGTCCCCTCCCACTCCCCCCCCCCTCCCCCCCCCTCTCCAACCCATATTTCAACTAATACGTGGAGATTTTTAGTACTTTAGTACTGCTAATGTGGTACTTTTGTGGAAAATAAAAATAAATAAGTCTATATACATATCTCTACCTCTTCCTACCTACACCTTATGTGTACGTAACACAAAAACCGCGTATACCTACGTATTTCTGTGTTTACCTTTACAAAATAAAGAAAAAAAGTGTACATAATCACATAGTCAAAAAAAAAAAATGGATAGTAGGGGACATATAATATCTCTGTTTCCCTACTCCATTTCTTGTGCTTCATTCAAATACCCTTACATATACCATCTCATACCCCCCAAAAAAAAAAAAAAAACGTAAATTAAGGGCCCCCCCCCCCAAAAAAAGGTGGGGGGGCCTGTCTAATTCAAGCACTCATACATATACATATATATATATATATATATATATATACATACATATAATAAATGAATAAATAAATTCCTGTGATTGTGCAATCCATGAGGGTCTTATTTGTGGGGGGTTTGGGGGAGGCAGGGGCAGGGGCCGGTGGGAGAGGAGACCAAAAAAAAAAAAGGGGGGGGAACCAAATAAAAATAAAGGGGGGGGGGAGGGTGCAGAGAAGAAAAAAAAAAAAAGAGTACTGCATGGGGGGGGGGGGGGGGAGATTAAAGGGGATCAGGCTATTAAATTCCCTCTCCCATCTTCTCAGTGTCTATTTTCTAAGACTCCCCTTCTCTTAAGGGCATTTGGGTCTTTATTCCCGCTGATTTTGTCGCTCTTCTTGTTGGGCCTGGCAGGTGTTGTAACCAGTCTGGTACCTCCATTATTTCCATCTCCAGAAAATCAGACAGTTCAGGGAGATCTAAAGGTCGGTGTACGACAAATGTCTGCGTATCTTTCTTTATTATTAAAGAAATTTGGTACCCCCATCGATAAGTTCCCCCTGCTTTCCTAATCTTGTCCAATAAAGGGCGTAGCATAGCCCTCCTTTGTAAAGTAGCCCGGGAAAGATCTGGCAGGATTTTTATTTGAGACCCATTGTATATAATATCTCCTGTTTCCCATGCTTCGCGACTTATCAGTTCTTTATGTGCATAGCGGTGGAAGCGACAGATAACATCTCTGGGTCTATTCAAATTAACTGAGCGGGGGCCTGGTGCTCTATGTAATCTTTCAAATTCGAACACTTGGGAGGGGGGTGAGGTTACTAGCTGATGGCATATTGCTGTAATAGTTGACTGTAACACCTCCCTCCCTACCTCTTCCGGGACCCCCCTGAACCTCAGGTTCTTCCGCCTACTACGATCCTCAATTTCTTCCAGCTTAAGCTGGATATAGTCTGCCCCGGGGGTTTGTAAAGTCTGTGTCTGTTCTAAACATTTAACCCGGTCCTCCAATAGCACTAAAGACGTTTCATCATGTTTCAACTTATCTGCTAGTTGCTGAACCTCTTCCCGGACAACCTCCAAGTCTCTGCGGTGACCCTCTTCAAACCGAGCGAACATTGACTCCATATCAGCCCGTGTAGGGAGAGCCTGCATTATGGCTCTCATCGCTCTGAGCTCTGACTCCAGCTCCAGCTCTCCTGATACAGCAGGTGGCGTACCCCGTTCCTCTTGAGGGTTCTGATGCTCCATTCTGTCCTCTCCCCCTCTATTTGCTGGGGCCGAGATAGCAAGCAATACGGGCGGCTCTGAGCTTACAATGCTCGGCTCCCCGCACGTCAGTGTACCACGTGACTTCGACTCGCGGTTTCGATTGACGGCCGCTCTAGTGAGGGGAAAAAACTGCTGGATCTCAGGCTGGGACGGAGCTTTTGGTATTTTCGCCTCCCGTCTCCTCATTCCAAGAAGTGCGCTGTCCGCTCGTATCTTCCACGTCCTCACGTATCTCCTAGCGGGTACAAGGTGAGTTGCTGCGTTGCTGCGTTATAGTTAACGAACTAGGCTATGGCTGCATCCCCATTTCTGTTGCTTAGCCGGGTGGAGAGACGGAGGAGAGCAAGTCCTGGAGCGTGTGTCTCTCTACTCCGCCATGCTCAGGCCACACCCCCAGCAATTCGGAGTTTTCTTATTTCATCAAGAAGTAAGAGTTCAATGATACAAGGCAGAGTCTCTACTTTAAGGGAACCAAACTGTGGCAAGAAGCATGGCATAACTGGAGGTAGTGGAAAAAAATGTGATTAGGAAGGGAGAATTTGGCTTTTAACCTATCAAAAACAACAGCTCTCTGCGTGCTTAAATCAACAATGCATAAATATACACAAAACATACAATATCATTCAATGGTTCATATCCATTAAAGTGCATGAATAATAAAGTGCTTTGCATAAACTTAAGGTGCTTCAAAAAAAGTCCAAAGTGTCTTGTGCTATGCTTTCAAGGATAAAGTGCTCAATGTCCTTAATCCGTCATTCCATCCGTTATTGTGAAGAGATCACCCATGTACCATCACCTCCATAAAGGGAAACACCGGACAATTTTGGTCCTTTTCTATTCATGGGTCATGGAGTGCCTTTCCCCTTTAAAGGAGGGGATCCCCTAGACCCCCACTGCAGTCTATCCTCTCAATACACTCCACACATAGGGATGAATCCCACCATTTAAAAAATAAAGGCTCATATGGTGTAAAACCTTCTTTTTTAATTGAAACATAGAAACATATAAAAGTGACGGACGAAAAAAGACCATCGAATATGCCCAATTTTTTTTTTATACATTTTTTTTTGTTTGTTTATTAAAATAAATTACCACTAAAAATAATAAATTGCCCACTCACATTCTATTGTGCATGACCTTGCACCAGGATTCGCATCGCTTAAAGGGGTTGTAAAGGTTCGTTTTTTATTTTCTAAATAAGTTCCTTTAAGCAAGTGCATTGTTGGTTCACTTACCTTTTCCTTTGATTTCCCTTCTAAATGTTTTTTTTTCTTTGTCTGAATTTCTCACTTCCTGTTTCTCCTCAGTAAGCTGTTCAGTAAGCTGTTCTGGATGACTCCACACCACTCGGATGATGGTGTGAAGTTTACTGAGGAGAAACAGGAAGTGAGAAATTCAGACAAAGAAAAAAAAACATTTAGAAGGGAAATCAAAGGAAAAGGTAAGTGAACCAACAATGCACTTGCTTAAAGGAACTTATTTAGAAAATAAAAAACGAACCTTTACAACCCCTTTAAGCGATGCGAATCCTGGTGCAAGGACATGCACAATAGAATGTGAGTGGGCAATTTATTATTTTTAGTGGTAATTTATTTTAATAAACAAATTGCCCACTCACATTCTATTGTGCATGACCTTGCACCAGGATTCGCATCGCTTAAAGGGGTTGTAAAGGTTCGTTTTTTATTTTCTAAATAAGTTCCTTTAAGCAAGTGCATTGTTGGTTCACTTACCTTTTCCTTTGATTTCCCTTCTAAATGTTTTTTTTTCTTTGTCTGAATTTCTCACTTCCTGTTTCTCCTCAGTAAACTTCACACCATCATCCGAGTGGTGTGGAGTCATCCAGAACAGCTTACTGAACAGCTTACTGAGGAGGAACAGGAAGTGAGAAATTCAGACAAAGAAAACAAAGAAAAAAATATTTAGAAGGGAAATCTAAGGAAAAGGTAAGTGAACCAACAATGCACTAGCTTAAAGGAACCTATTTAGAAAATAAAAAACAAACCTTTACAACCCCTTTAAGTATGTAAAGCACCGGCTTTGCCACCACAGCTCTCCTAACAGCCAAAGCCCTGCTTACTCCCAGGACTTCCGGGTGTATGTAGCGGGATGACGTCACTTCCTGCGTGCCCGCCCCAAATTTGTTTTTTAATTGGTCAAAGGTCATCAGCCTACCATCCTGCACTATATCCCCTAATAATTGTATTCCTTTAGTAGCCCATACCACAAGGTCTGGAAGGACAGATGGGCTTTCAGCCATAAAGTGGAAGGGGGGGGAGACACTGGTCATCTGTGGATGCAATATTTTTTGCGCTCCCAGGCTTTAATAGTGGCCTTCATGGAGCCAGTGAGTAGAACGAGTTTCCCCATGAAGTACATATTTCAGGCTCTCATAATATTCCAAAGGAAAGTGTACGGGAAGGTTAAATCTCCTGCTGGTTCACTTTTTGCTGTCTGTGTCCCATTGAGATTATTTTCCTTCACCGTAGGTGTGCACAGCCTATTACATTAGGGTGTGCACCCCAAAGCTCAAACACACATACCTTTCTCTGTAGCCTCAGCTGCACTGGACAGGGAATGAATGGGAAGTCATCTATGCTGAGCGGCCTCCTGTTCACTCACAAACTGAAGCATAGTAAACACAGTTTACTATGTTTTAGTTATGAATGAACACAGTAAGTGATTGTGTTCACTGTGTCCATTTAGAAAAGGAAGGTGCTGGTAAATAACATATTTACTAGCCCCTTCCCCCTGTCTCCATCCTGAAACATCCTCCACAGCAACTGGGGGGAGGGGGGAGGAGAGAAGCATCAGCACTGCCTGGCCAACACAGGGGAAGACCTAGCAGTAAGGGGAAATAATCATTGCACATAGTGATTAGGTTGTGCCCAGGCACACCTGGCACACCCCCTGCGCACGCCTATGCCCTTCACATCCTTTCCTGTAGATGCAACAGGAAGTGATTAGAGAACAATATTAGAGGACTTCCCATCCCTTTCTGTCTCATTGACATTAATCATCAGGACAATTAGAGAGGGTAAATCTCCCCAACTGTTGCAGAGATAGCAGTACAAGCCTAACACGGGTTCTGATCTGGTCCTATTCTAACCAAAACAAAAAAATGGCTATACATTCACTTTGAAATATACATGTCATGAGAAAAAATATGAAGGTTACTCTGGCTGGCCTCTTTCTCAAAAAGCTCTCTTATAAAACTTGCCTAGCCAAGTTTAGATTAAAAAAATCTTTCACTCTGACATGACGTTTTCACTGAAGATATTAAATTATTATGCACTTTCTCATCATATGCTCGGGTAAATCTTCTAGACCAGGGATATGCAATTAGCGGACCTCCAGCTGTTGCAGAACTACAAATCCCATGAGGCATAGCAAGACTCTGACAGCTACAAGCATTACACCCAGAGGCAGAGGCATGATGGGACTTGTAGTTTTGCAACAGCTGGAGGTCCACTACTTGCATATCCCTGTTCTAGACCATTGGTCTCCAAACTGCAATCCATGGGCCAGATCCACCTTCTGCTTGCCTCTAACTGGCCCATGGAGCAGAATTCCTCCACCAGTGATGGGCCACTATTCCCCTCCAATGACACCAATGATGGGGCACTATTCCTCTCAATGACACCAACGATGGTGAACTATTCCTTCCACTGACACCAACTACAGGGCACTATTCATTCCTCTGATACCAACAATGGGGCACTATATTCCTTGCACTGACATTAACAATGGGCACTATTCTTTCATCTGGCACTAACAATATAGCACATTTCCTCCCACTGTCCTCATCAGTAAGACAGTATAACATCCACTGACAGCAACAATAGGGGACCATTCTTCCTACTGACACCATAGTTGGCTTACTATTTGTTTGACTAATACCAATGATGGGGCATTATTCCTTTCATTGATGACAATGATATGGCACTACTCCATGAACTGACAGCAAGGATGTGGCATTATTCCTCCACCCACTGACCATGGAGCCTGGGGCATTGTTTACTCTGATCACTGATGCTGGGACATTTTTTACTTCCACTGGCCTCAGTCCAGCCTCCCTAATTTCTGAAGGACTGGACCTTTGTTTGGAATTTTGAGGACCCCTTCTTTAGGTTATCGGATACTTGGGTGATATTTTCTAAGGGTGAATTACTCAGCTGTACAGGTACTAGACACAGGTCCAGGTAAAGACACTCGGGTGATATTTTCTACAGATGCATTACTCAGCTGTACAGGTATTACATAGGTTAATCCAAGTTACCTCCAGGCTTAGATTTTTCCCTTTTACAGCAAGGCTGCTTTTGCCCTTTGACATATTTTCTCAGGCTTCCATCAGATAAGACACTTCTCTGAAGCTCTATCAGCAAAAATTTTATCACGTAGGCCATAATCTGAGCACACGTGGACTCTGCCTTCAAACACACCATAGATATCATGCTGGACATATCATGGGTGAACATTTTCTTCCTGCAATGTGCCTACTTCACAAAGCAAAGGCCTGTTTGTTTGGAAGTGAATTGGCCAAATCATAAAGCACTTTAAACAAGGCTTCCCCCCTTATCTATGCCATAAGATTAGTTGCTATCTAGAAATGCAGTTGCTGTCCCCAAGTTGGCCATTTCCGTGGCAATCTGATCAAATGATTGAACGGTCATTTACATTATGATTTCAATTGGTCACAAGTAGATGAAATTTTAATTGCCGCTTTGATACACAGCATGAAAATCCAATTGCTTTCTAAAAGAAAATGATAGTTTTTCCAGTATCACACCTGTTGCAACATACATTTTGCAAATGGAAAAGCTCATTCAGTCAATACAAGCCCAGTGAAGAGCTGCCAGTATCATCACCTCTATCTGTAAAACCTGCAGAATAGTGTGTGGGATGTCATGCATTGTACCTGTCAGCAGACCTGGACTGGCCTACCGGGATATCGGGTGCTGAGGCAGAGGGGGGCGCCAAGGGCCGGCCTTACCATGGGTCCTGCCGCTGGGTCCATAGGGCTGCCTCTGAGAGGAAGGGGGGGGGGCGAGCGCCGCCTGATTACACAGAGCAAGGATCTCCTGCTTACACAGCAGCTGCTGTCGTATGTAGTCCCCGTCTCCTGGACCGGCTTCTATGATGGAGGTCACACTGGTCCAATGCTAGGACGTTCAACATAGGAGCCAGTCCAGGAGGCAAAATTTCATATGACAGCGGCCGCCGGGTAAGCAGGAGAGCCCCGCTCTGTGTAATCCGATGGAATGTTTATATATTTTAACCACTTAAAGGGGTTGTAAACCCTTGTGTTTTTTCACCTTAATGCATCCTATGCATTAAGGTGAAAAAACTTCTGACACTGATCATTTTACTCACCTGAGCCCTTCGATCCGTAGGCGGAGACGCGCTCTTCTTCTCTTCCCAGGGTTCTCGGCTCTTGATTGGATATATTGATAGCAGCGCAGCCTTTGGCTTCCGCTGCTGTCAATCAAATCCAATGACGCGGGCGCCGGGGGGCGGGGCCAAGTATGGCATTCTGTGTCTATGCACGTAAATGCTGGACACAGGAGCACACCCGCAAGGTAACCCCCAGGGAGAGAGCTTCTCCCAGGGGGTTTACCGATGCGAGGAGGAGCCACGAGCGCCGCCGGGGGACCCCAGAAGACGATGACCTGGGCCACACTGTGCAAAACGAACTGCACAGTGGAGGTAAGTATGATATGTGTGTTATTTAAAAAAAAAAAAAAAAAAACATTTTCAATCACTTTAAGGTCTGGAAGGATTTGCCCCTTAATGACCAGGCTATTTTTTGCGATACGGCACTGCGTTGCTTTAACTGATAATTGCGCGGTCATGCAACATTGTACCCAAACAAAATCTATGTTTTTTGCGCTATAAACAAAAGATTTGTCACAATTTTGAAAAAAAAACAATATTTTTTACTTTTTGCTATAATAAATATCCCCCCAAAAAATTTAATAAAACAAATTTCTTCATCAGTTTAGGCCAATATGTATTTTTCTACATAATTTCGGTAAAACAAATCGCAAAAAGCGTATATTGATTGGTTTGTGCAAAAGTTATAGCGTCTACAAAATAGGGGATAGATTTATGGCATTTATTTATTTTTTACTAGTAATGGCGGCGATCTGCGATTTTTAGCGGGACTGCGATATTGCGACAGTCAGATAGGACACTTTTGACACTTATGCAGTGACATTTATACAGTGATCAGAGCTAAAAAAAATAGCCACAGATTACTGTATAAATGTCACTGGCAGGGAAGGGGTGTTCCCTGGGAGGTGTTTATAACTGTGGGGGGAGTGTAGTGACTGGAAGAGGAGAGAGATCGCTGTTTCTGATCACTAGGAACAGCAGATCTCTCTCTACTCCCCTGTCAGAACGGGGATCTTTCTGTTTACAATGACAGATTCCCGTTCTGGCTCTCTGAAGAGCGATTGACATGGCGGCTGCCGGCCACGTGCATCGGCTCCTGCATTGGCACCACGTATGCCCCCTATGGCTTCTTAAAGCGGCCGACGTACAATGACAGCGAGTCGCGCAGCCGTGCCAACGCGGCAGCTGGTTGGCAACTAGTTAAAGTGGTATTAAAACTAAAACAGAAAAAATATATTACATTGCAGCTTACCAATCATTATATGTGGCAGGGGCGGATCCAGGGGGGGCAACAGGGCAATTGCCCCCCCCCCCCGAGACCATCTGTCACACTCACTTGCTTGCTCTGGTTTTTTTTTTTGCGCCTGATCTCCCGAACTTTGGGGACCCGGTACCGACCGGCCATAGGTCCCCTGGACCCCAAACATGGCACACATGTAGCCCCATGTCTCCTGTATAAGTGTGCAAAGTTTGGTGTCTGGGGGACCTACGATTGGGGAGCACTGATTTTTTAAAGCCGGGCACCCCTTCCATAGACTCCAATGTTAAACGGTCATTTCTCTGGTAAGTTTGCGGACCCGGTACCGGCCGGTAGTAGGTCCCCTGGACCCCAAGCTCGGCACACATGTATCGCCATGTCTCCTCTATAAGTGTGCAAAGTTTGGTGTCTGGGAGACCTACGGCCAGGGAGAACCGATTTTTCAAAGCCGGGCACTCCTTCCATAGACTCCCATGTTAAACATCAGTCTAGTCATGGGCACAGTGAAGCATGGGCACAGTGAGGCAAAGTGAGGCACAGTGAGACACAGTGAGGCATGCAGATGGACACCCTAGGCTTATACTCGAGTCAATAAGTTTCCCAGTTTTTTGGGGTAAAATTAGGTGCCTCGGCCTATATTCGGGTC
The DNA here is from genome assembly GCA_029206835.1 of Rana muscosa. Taxonomy (NCBI): domain Eukaryota; kingdom Metazoa; phylum Chordata; class Amphibia; order Anura; family Ranidae; genus Rana; species Rana muscosa. The sequence continues at coordinate 234,397,135 of CM055118.1, forward strand.
GGCTTATACTCGAGTATATACAGTACTTGTTCTGCGGCTGCCGCTGCCTCTCTGAGTCTCTCTTTCAGTTTCTCACATTAGCCGATCAGCGGCACCGAAAGAGAGACTCATCTAATGTAGTTACGCGGCGCACTGACACGATACCAGGAGCGGAGGAGGAGGTGGGTGGAGCCTCTTCCCTGCACTCGTTGCTAACGCCTGCGCCGCTTGGCGTCTAGCAATGAGTGACGTCAGTGAGTCACGTCGGGCCGCTCTGCAGGCAAGTGCGATAGCGTGCGGCTCCACAGACGGGTAAGAAAGTGGGCGGCTCTGCTTGCGGCGCGGTTTGTGGGCGGGCGGCCCGGTTCGTGGGCAGACCGTGCTGCTCAGTGTGTTGGCAGCGCAGGTGAGAGTAAGAGAGCAGGCTCAGTGTGGCAGCTGGCCAATCAGCTAGCCGGGAGCGGGGGAGCAGAGAGATGAGATCATCTCTCACCACCCGTGCCTGCCCTGCATTCCTGCAGTGACTTCCGCCCTCACTGTGCAGGCAGCAGAGAGATTACATTATCTCTCTGCTGCCTGACTCTGGGAGTCTGGAACACCTCAAGAGACAACCAAAACTACACCTTAGCAGGCAAGTTAGTGACAATCCGCAAGGTGTGGCAGGCGGCGTGGCAAGTGACAATCCGCAAGGTGTGGCAGGTGATGTGGCAAGTGACAATCCACAAGGTGTGGCAAGTGACAATCCGCAACGTGTGGCAAGTGACACGTTCAGGGCTCCCACTAATTGCAGGTGACGGTGGCAAGTGACACACTCGGGGCTCCCTCTGATTCTGCATTGAACTATTTAATTTTATATTACAATGTAATAATAGAAATAATGCGCTTCGATCATCCTTACACCATAACAACCTTGGTGCCGGGATGATTGAAGCGCCTACACCAGCCATTTCCCCGGTAAATTTCCCCAAAAAAAAAAAAATATTTTTTGGCAGTGCCCCTCCCGAGAAAAGACTCTGGATCTGCCCCTGATATGTGGTGGCAGTATTAGTTTTCTTTTTTACGCTTTTCCCTGTGTTTTCACCTGGTGATCTGGCCAGTAACAAACTTCCTGTATTAGGGTGCCTACACTTTGGATGGAGGAGCAACAGAACCACCTTTGGATAGCAACATTGTTGATCTGCGGGAGGGAAGTGTTAGGTAGACTAGCAGATTTAGTTACACTAGCCGATACTGCATTCACACCTGAACATAGCTTTTTCAGGCAGAACATCGCGCAATTTTACCGCGTTTTTCCCGCAATTTTGCAGCGTTTTTTGCTGCGTTTTTTACCGCGTTTTTGTACAGGTCCAAGGGTCACCAATGTAAAAAGCAGAAAAACGCCCAAATCTGCCCGATTCGCGCGGCAAAAAAGGGTCCTGAACTTGTTTGAGCTTCAGGCGTTCGGCTTCAGGCGTTTTGGAGTGGAGATGTGAACCATCTCCATAGAGAATAATGGATTTTTTCCCCTCTAGCGTTTTGTAGCTTCAGGCGACAAAACGCTCAGGTGTGAATGCAGCCTAAGCCAAAGCCCAGTAAACACCTCATAAGCAGTTACAGCAACAGTTTTTTGTTTGTTTGTTTTTTGTTTTTTTTGGGGATAAAGATTTTACATGAATGAATAAACATTGACCATTGTATGCACCCCTGTCAGTGTTAATTGTCTCAACACTCTAACTGCTACATCTACAAGACAGCTTGTTCTGTTGAAAAACAACAGACTTATTGGAAGGATGATCAGGTGAGAATAAAGGAAAGAAAGCCTAAAAAATAAACTTAATAAAACCATCACATCTAAGAACTGGTAAGCTGCAATATAATAAATGTGTGATTTAGTTTTATTACTGCTGTAAGTGTTGTTACAGATGTCTGTTATTGCTGTTTAGTGGTACTATATCATCCTTTTGTTTTATACAGAGGGAATATTCCATGGTGCATTTCATAATAAAATGATTAGAGGTAAGATGTCACGGCGACCTGTCACTGCACAGAATTGCACAGTGCATATTGATTATACAGAGTGTTAGCTGTATCTGAGCAGCAGATAGGACCTGCCAATGTGGAGGGTTAAGATTCACATTCAGACTACTTTCTTTAGATTCAAAGTTCACAGTTAACACTTATTTAGCATCTAACAGATAAATCACTGGCTGCTGTGTACTTTACAGAGGATGATTTGTACGATCCAAAGGTTAGTCGGCATAGAGGCCTAGCACCGTCCTGCCGACTCATCTCCTTTGCTCCGCAAAGTGAACTGTAGTATACATGTATACATCTATATACAGTAGCATAGGCTAAATAATCCCTGTATTTTAGCAGGTAGTGTTCCTAATGGCCCATACACATGATCAGAAAATCGTACGGAAAATACCGCTTTCAAAGCGATCGTACAAAAATATGATCGTTAGTACACAGCTTTTGAGAGCCAATCGCAATTCATACGATATTATTATTTATTATCATATGTTATTATTTGATGGGACAAACATGAAAATTGTTCTCGTACGAAACAAAATTGTGCGATTTTTGTTTAATCAGTACAGTTGTCGTTTGAAAATACAATACAAATACACTACAATGCATTGCATCACTTCCAAATTTTTATTCTGTGGTACAAGAATTTTCAGAACTTTAGTAAACTCTTCACTTTTTTTGTGAGACTAGCATGCACAAAAAAACGGGCAATCATTCGTCCGATATTCTCATCGTGTGTACCAGGCATGATGACATCTCTCACACTTTAATTGCATAGATCCTAACTGTTCCTCTTTATAATCTAAAATCGTATGTTCCTGTTTCCCTACTTTAGGCATGGGCGTAGCATCAGGGGTTGCAGGGGATGCAATTGTGACCACACCCCTAGCTCCATGGGGCCCACAGCTCTGCTCCCTTCTGTCATATTACATTTGATTTCCTCCAAAAAATCCCAGAGCTGGAGTCCAGCTCTGATCCACCTTGTGTCTCCCAGGGCCCAAGCCAAGTTCTATAATACAGTAATCACCTTCCAGTTGTTTGCCTTCTCCCTAGTCCACACCCTTCCTCTGCTCTTATTGGCTGGGTTCATGTCATTACTAGGATGGGGGAGGGAGGTGAGGTCATGTGATTAATAGGATGGAGGGAGGAAGGGACAAGGTCATGTGATTACTAGGATGGGGGGGCGAGGTCATGTGATTACTAGGATGGTTTCTACAAAATATTTAGAATTACCCTCTCAATATGTACATACATCTCTGAAATAACTCTTTAGCCACTCTGAGTATCTTGGCGCATAATGAGAGTATCTTGGTGCGCAATGGAAGGGGCAGGTAGCAGTGAGGGGCCCCAGGACAAATTTTGCATCAGGGGCTACAAACTTTAAGCTATGCCTCTGACTTTAGGTCTGATACACAGATCTGTGTATGTACTAACTGGGCAGTTTCTGCTGCTCTTAGGCCCGGTTCACACTGATGCGACAAGCGCTCCAACTTTGGAGTGCTTGTCGCATCAGAAGTCAGATTCCAGTTGGACCCCATTCTGTGCAATGGAACTGTTCTAATTGGTGCGACTTGAGTTGCTCTGACTTAGAAAAAGGTTCCTGCACTACTTTTGGTCCGACTTTGGTCCGACTTGCATTGACTTCTGTTAAAGTCGCATGCAAGTCGTGCTGAAGTTGTGCTGGGGTCCGGGGGCAATGTGAACACTCTCTGAGAAAACCTTATGATGGAGCTAATAAATTAACTATGTTATCTCTCTCTCTCCAAACCACTCGGATATTGTTATTTCCTTTCCTTTTTTGGTATTTTATTATTTATTTTATTTCTTGTTGCGATATGTACAGTCAGGTCCATAAATATTGGGACATCGACACAATTCTAATCTTTTTGGCTCTTTACACCACCACAATGGATTTGAAATGAAATGAAACAAACACGATGTGCTTTAACTGCAGACTTTTAGCTTTAAGGGACCAAGAGTAATGGGACAATTGGCTGCTCAGCTGTTCCATGGCCAGGTGCATATTATTCCCTCATTATCCCATTTACAAGGAGCAGATAAGGTCCAGAGTTAATTTCAAGTGTGCTATTTGCATTTGGAATCTGTTGCTGTCAACTCTCAATATGAGATCCAAAGAGTTGTCACTATCAGTGAAGCAAGCCATCCTTAGACAGAAAAAACAAAACCAACCCATCAGAGAGATAGCAAAAACATTAGGTGTGGCCAAATCAACTGTTTGGAACATCCTTAAAAAGAAAGAACATACCAGCAAGCTCAGCAACACCAAAATACCCGGAAGACCACAGAAAACAACTGTGGTGGATGACTGAAGAATTCTTTCCCTGGTGAAGAAAACACCCTTCACAACAGTTGGCCAGATCAAGAACACTCTTCAGGAGGTAGGTGTATGTGTGTCAAAGACAACAATCAAGAGAAGACTTCACCAGAGTGAATACAGAGGGTTCACTACAAGATGTAAACCATTGGTGAGCCTCAAAAACAGGAAGGCCAGATTAGAGTTTGCCAAACAACATTTAAAAAAGCCTTCACAGTTCTGGAACAACATCCTATGGACAGATGAGACCAAGATCAACTTGTACCAGAGTGATGGGAAGAGAAGAGTATGGAGAAGGAAAGGAACTGCTCATGATCCAAAGCATACCACCTCATCAGTGAAGCATGGTGGTGGTAGTGTCATGGCGTGGGCATGTATGGCTGCCAATGGAACTGGTTCTCTTGTATTTATTGATGATGTGACAGCTGACAAAAGCAGCAGGATGAATTCTGAAGTGTTTCGGGTAATATTATCTGCTCATATTCAGCCAAATGCTTCAGAACTCATTGGACGGCGCTTCACAGTGCAGATGGACAATGACCCGAAGCATACTGCAAAAGCAACCAAAGAGTTTTTAAGGGAAAGAAGTGGAATGTTATGAAATGGCCAAGTCAATCACCTGACCTGAATCCGATTGAGCATGCATTTCATTTGCTGAAGACAAAACGGAAGGGAAAATGCCCCAAGAACAAGCAGGAACTGAAGACAGATGCAGTAGAGGCCTGGCAGAGCATCACCAGGGATAAAACCCAGCGTCTGCTGATGTCATCGCGTTCCAGACTTCAGGCTGTAATTGACTGGAAAGGATTTGCAACCAAGTATTAAAAAGTGAAAGTTTGATTTATGATTGTTAACCTGTCCCATTACTTTTGGTCCCTTAAAAAGTGGGAGGCACATATACAAACTGTTGTAATTCCTACACCGTTTACCTGATTTGGATGTAAATACCCTCAAATTAAAGCTGAACGTCTGCAGTTAAAGCACATCTTGTTCGTTTTATTTCAAATCCATTGTGGTGGTGTATAGAGCCAAAAAGATTAGAATTGTGTCAATGTCCCAATATTTATCGACCTGACTGTATATATATATATATATATATATATATATATATATATATATGTACGTGTGTATATATGTATATATATATATATATATATATATATGTGTGTAGCGGGTATACACTTTTCTGTGTATTTAAAACTGGCGGAGACACCAGTGATGTGCAGTTCCCTGCAGCCCAGCGGGTGGCGCTGTCGCCTTGGGCTGGGGTTGACCCATTGCTGTGTGCCGGGCTCCCTTTTTGTCCTCCCTCGGCAGCGGTATGGTGGGGCGGGGAACCCGCCGTGCTTGCTGGGAGAGGGTATAAAGGGGCCGGCCATCTTTGTCAGGGGGTCGAGTCCCGGGCACCTTCAGCCTATGGGCGGTGGTTCGTGTCGGTCCTCTAGGCGGCCTAGGCCTAGAGGACGTTCGGAGGTCGTGTTCCATCCCAGGCACCTTTAGCCTGGGGTGAGGTACTCGGATGGAGGTCTGGAGCTCAGTGCCCAACACTGAGTTCCGCGAGGGAAGGAGATCCTAGGGGACCCTGGGAGTGGGTACCCGAATCCGGACGGCGTAATGGACAGGTGGGAGATACTTGCTTGAAGACCTGGTGCAGCATATTGCCGTCGACAGGTGAGCTTTCCATCGGAGACCGCCTGGAAGGAAACCCCCCTTCGCTCGGAGACCGCAACCCACTTTCAGGAAGGAAAGTGGAGAGTTCATTGTGCCTGGGCCTACTCGCATCCACACCCCCCTTGTCTGTTCTGTTCGTTGAGGGAGTCCAACTGTCTGTGCATTACTCTGTTATTGGAAGAATAAAGGAGTGTTGGACTTTAGTGGTTTGGGGCTCATTTACTGGCAGACACTGTTCGAGAAAACCAGGAGGAGGTCTCCGGATGCAGAACACCGACCCGAAGGTAAAAGAGGATTGTCTCTCACTGCACATACTCTGCAGAGGGACTTGGCGTGGTGACCCCGCACTCTCTCCTTCAGAGTACCCCTAGACGAGCGCCAGAGCAAGAAGAGTAGAGAGGAGAGGGTGGAGGCCGCTACATATATATATATGTGTGTGTGTATTTTGGTAATCTTATAACCAGCCAGCGGTAAGTTTCCTTAAATGACAGACAGATAAATGAGGAACAAATGTTTTGTCCACTCCATACTCCTTGGCCCCCACCTTTTCAACCCCTCCCATCGTCTAAGCTAAAATGGCCCCCGTAAGCTAAAGAATGTGAAGACACATGGAGAACAGATGTCGTCAGGAAGAGGACCATATACGGATGAACCAATGATATACACACATATGTGATGACGTTTGCTTGTGTCACTTTGTTTATATAAGGGGCTGAGACCATGAATAAAGCCCTTTTGAGTAATGAGGAAGAGCTCATACTGACAAGTCTGTCTCAGTGTGTGATCCTTTAGCATGCATGCATTCACATCACCTTGAATTTGGGTCAGCGGCAGAATAGGACATACATCCTGGAATTGGACCAGGGATACATCTAGTACAACCTGGTGTGGCCTAAATTGTTTCTAAGGAGGTAACAATAACATTGAAGTGGGAGTATCTGCTTTAATCCTCAAAAACCATCTCTCGGTTTATGTGCAACCATGAGCGTCCTCAGAACTTTTTTTTTAGGGGGGGCATCATTTTAAGGTCTTTAGGGCTGGACTGGGAATAAAAAAACAGCCCTGGAAAAAAATTCACACCAGCCCAATAGCATTTTTATACCAGCCCAACAGCATGACGTGATTATTTTCTTGTTCATACAAGGGAAAGCCATACATTTTAAAGCACATTTGGAGATGGAGAGTGTATTATATATAGATAAGACAGATATGAAAGCACATAGGGCTAGGGATATATATATATATATATATTGTGACAGCAGGAAGGTAAAGTCACCTGGTTGCATCCAGGGGGGTAGATATATTTCGCCCAGATTCAGGCTTTACGCCGACGTATACAACTAGGTGGAGAGTTGTATAAGGCTAGTGGGCTCATTGATGACTCATACCTCTAGGGAGAGGGCTGGGCGTCGTGCAGACAGGGAGTTGATGAGTCCAGCTGAACCTTGTCAGCTCATTTAGGCCTCTATAAGAAAGCCCAGATTCATTAGATGTTAGCTCATGCCTGGAAGCAGACCTGTGTGGACTGTCTAGGGAGAGTGAACCCCTGTGCGGTGAGAGAAAGCCTGTGTGGCTATATTTTGCTTGGACATTTAAAACCAGGGACTAGGACAGCACTAGGCTGATCCCAGTCGTTAGTTAGGAAACCTGTAAGTTTAGTCAGAGGTCAAGTTGACCAGGATTTATTTTGTGTTTGTTTTTTTTTGCCTTGCTGTGTTTTTGTCACTGTAAATAGAAAATAAACCGCACCTTTTTTTTTGATTTTGAAAACCACAACCTCCGTCTGCTGGGCCTGTTTTTGGGTGGGGAGCCCATCCCGGGGGTCACACATACCCGCTGCCGAGCTAGCCCCCTCACAGTTGGTGGAGAACCAGTGGCAGTTTTTTTTTAAGCCAGCATGGAGGAGATACTGAAACAGCTGGCTCTAGCAAATGCCAATCAACAGCAGACAAATGCAGGTTTGCAAAGGAGCCTTGCAGCCCAGCAGCAAGCTCATCAACAGAGCCTTGCAACTTTACAACAGAGTCTGGAGGCTCAGCAACAAGCCCAACAGCAATCTGAGGCCCGCTTCATAGACCTGTTGCAGAAGCAAGAGCAGAGACTACAACAACAGATGGAAGCAGTAATGCAGCAACGTCCGCAGACCGGTGAGGAAAGCCGTCCCACTAATACCGCGTCCTTTGGGGTGAGTCGTTTATTGACAAAAATGACTGGAGAGGATGATCCAGAGGTATTTTTGACCACATTTGAAAGGACCGCTGAAAGAGAAAAGTGGCCTGAGGAGCAGTGGGCTGGACTGGTGGCTCCTCTGTTAACGGGTGAATCGCAGAAAGCTTACTATGACCTAGAGCCTGACCAAGCAAAAGACTATGTGATGCTAAAAGCTGAAATATTGGCAAGGCTGGGTGTCACCCTGGCTGTCCGGGCTCAGCGTGTGCATAACTGGACTTTCCAGCTTGGAAAACCCCCCAGGTCTCAAATGTATGATCTCATTCACCTGAGCAGAAAGTGGCTACAGCCAGAGACTTTGTCCGCACCAAAGATTGTGGAACGTGTTGTAATGGATCGGTTTTTGAGAGCTCTTCCTACTGCCATCCAAAAGTGGGTAAGCCATGGAGACCCAGAGACGGCCGATGGTCTTGTGGATCGTGTGGAGAAATACTTGGCTACAGAGAACCTGACGGCCTCTTCCAGAGACACTCGGACTTTCCACCCTAAGACCAGACCATCCCCAGGGGCGGATAAGATGATTCCAAGGGGTAAGGGTGGAGAGAGTGAGAGGGTGGGAGCTCTACCCCAAGTTTGGCGAGAACAGCCTGGGAAATCAGCGGCTCAAGAGGCGGCAAGAAGGATCATTTGCTACCGCTGCCGGCAAGCGGGACATATTGCAGCAAATTGCCCGGTTTTGGAGGAACCCATGCAGTGTGACTTTCTGACGGGCAGACGTCAGTCGCTGTGTGCGACAGTCGCATGCACTGCCATTCGGGGAACTGAGAAACATTTATGCAAAATGTGTATTAATGGTAGAAATGTTGTGGTATTGCTGGATTCAGGTAGCCTTGTGACCCTGATAAAGGCTGAGTTAGTTAAAACAGAGGTCTCTGGGAATAGCAAGGTAGCCGTTATTTGTGTGCATGGGGACACCCGAGAGTATCCAGTGACTACAGTGTGTTTCGAGACCCCCAAAGGTACCCTTTCTCATCCAGTGGGCTTAGTGTCTCAGTTACCGCATGACGCCATTGTGGGAAGGGATTTTCCGAAGTTCTGGGAACTGTGGGATGATCATGAGCCCCCCACTGGTGCCCCTATGTACCAGGAATATGATAGCCAGAACTCCTCTGAGAGTGGTGAGGACTCTCCCGAATTTCCCTTGTCAGTATTGGCAGGGGAGACTCAAGAAACTGGAGAGGAGCCCACCTCCTCAGACGAAAACCTACCGTCTGTGGAGTTTTCTGATCTTGAGGTTCACAGGGAAAACTTTGCCACAGAACAGTTGAAAGACCCCGCCCTAATAAAGGCACGGGAAAACGTAGTGAAAATAGATGGCGAGTTAGTGAACCCAGATAATACCTGCACTTACCCATACTTCAGCGTAGAGAAGGACCTACTGTATCGGGTGGCAAAAAGGGCAGAAGAAACCGTTGAGCAGCTGGTGGTGCCCAAACCTTACAGGAAGTTGGTGTTGGAGTTGGCCCATGGGCACATTCTTGGAGGTCATCTGGGGACAGAGAAAACCCGAGAGAGGGTATTACAGAGATTCTATTGGCCTGGGGTGATGAAGGACATAGAAAATTATTGTTCCTCCTGCCCTGTGTGTCAGAGGTCGGCCCCGATGCCACACTTCCGTAGCCCGCTGGTCCCTCTACCCATCATTGAGGTCCCGTTTGAGAGAATCGCAATGGATTTGGTAGGTCCTATAATCAAGTCCGCTAGGGGGCACCAGTACATATTGGTTATAATGGACTATGCCACCCGTTATCCAGAAGCGATCCCTCTCAGAAATACCTCGGCCAAAACCATAGCCAAAGAGCTATCTCTTGTTTTTAGCCGGGTGGGTATTTGTAAAGAACTGCTTACGGACCAAGGTACACCCTTTATGTCCCGGGTTATGAAGGAGCTGTGTAAATTGTTCAAAGTGACGCAATTACGTACATCTGTGTATCACCCCCAAACCGATGGGCTGGTTGAAAGATTCAACAAAACCCTAAAACAAATGTTGAAGAAAGTGGTGGATAGGGATGGAAAGGATTGGGACTGTCTACTTCCTTATTTGATGTTTGCTATTAGGGAGGTGCCCCAATCCTCTACGGGATTCTCCCCCTTTGAGTTACTGTATGGGAGACACCCAAGAGGGCTGTTGGATATTGCCAAGGAAACTTGGGAAAGTGAGAGTTCTCCCCACAGGAGTGTGATTGAGCATGTCGCCCTGATGCAAGATCGAATTGCACAGGTAATGCCCATCGTGAAGGAACATTTGGCCCAAGCGCAGTTGGCACAGCAGAGAGTGTACAACCGTGGAGCCAAGACCCGTACCTTTTCCCCGGGGGATAGGATATTGGTACTTATCCCTACGGTTGAAAGTAAATTCCTTGCCAAATGGCAAGGCCCCTACGAGATAATGGAAAAAGTGAGCGAAGTGAATTACAAGGTCAGACAACCAGGAAGGCGAAAGCCCGAACAGATCTATCACGTTAATCTGTTGAAAGCCTGGAGGGATAGAGAGTCCCTAGTCGCAGACACTTGGTCACCAGCTCAAACTGGTTGCGTGATTCCTGAGGTTGGAATCGCAGCCACCTTGTCACAACCCCAACAACAGGAGGTTAAGGAGTTTGTGCTTCGCAACAAGGAGGTATTCTCTGAGCTGCCGGGACAAACATCTGGGGTAGAGCATGACATTATTACCCCGCCCGGTGAAAGGGTGAAGTTAAAACCCTATCGGATCCCAGAGGCCCGACGGGAGGCAATACGGGAGGAAGTACAGAAAATGCTGAACTTAGGGGTGATAGAGGAGTCCCAAAGTGATTGGTCTAGTCCCATTGTGTTGGTGCCTAAACCGGATGGGAGCTGGCGATTTTGTAACGATTTTCGTCAGTTGAACAAAGTTACAAAATTTGACACCTACCCCATGCCACGTATAGATGAGTTGATCGACCGGCTGGGAACAGCCCGATACATGACGACTCTTGACCTCACAAAAGGGTATTGGCAAATCCCCCTGGCCAAGTCAGCCAAAGAGAAAACCGCATTTGTAACCCCAGACGGGGCGTTCCAATATAAAAGAATGCCGTTCGGGTTACAGAATGCGCCGGCCACATTCCAGCGGAAAATGGACCAGATGCTGAGGCCCCATCGGAAGTATGCTGCGGCTTACCTGGATGACGTAATTGTCCATAGCACAGATTGGGCCTCACATCTGCCAAAAGTGCAAGCAGTCCTGGACTCTGTTCGGGAAGCAGGGTTTACGGCTAACCCCAAGAAGTGTACCATTGGGCAGGAGGAGGCCAAATATCTTGGGTACACCATTGGGAGGGGAGTAATAAAACCCCAACTCAACAAAGTCGAGGCCATCCAGAGTTGGCCACGTCCCAACAGCAAGAAGCAGGTACGAGCCTTTCTGGGAATCGCTGGGTATTATCGGCGATTCATTCCCCACTTTGCTTCTAAGGCTGTGCCCCTAACCAACCTGACGAAGGGGAAAGGGTCGGTCATGATTAAATGGACCCCCGAGGCTGAGGCAGCATTCCAATTCTTGAAACAAGCCTTATGTAGCCAGCCAGTGTTGTACTCACCCGACTTCTCTAAAGACTTTGTCGTACAAAGTGATGCGTCAGATGTGGGGTTAGGAGCAGTATTGTCCCAGGTCTGGAACGGGGAAGAGCACCCAGTCATTTACCTCAGCAGGAAGTTGAAGTCCCATGAGGTAAATTACGCCACCGTTGAAAAGGAGTGTTTAGCGGTGAAGTGGGCTCTAGATTCCCTTCGGTACTACCTGCTAGGTAGGCACTTTGACATGGTTACGGATCACGCTCCGTTAAAGTGGATGGCTCAAAACAAGGAAACAAATAGAAGAGTGAATAGGTGGTTCCTGGCCCTCCAGGAATTCAACTTCACAGTAAAGCATCGCCCTGGCGTTCAAATGGGGAATGTGGATGCTTTGTCTCGAGTACATGAATGCCTGATTGCTGGTGTTCCAACCCCGAGGTTAAAACAAGAGGGGGGGGTATGTGACAGCAGGAAGGTAAAGTCACCTGGTTGCATCCAGGGGGGTAGATATATTTCGCCCAGATTCAGGCTTTACGCCGACGTATACAACTAGGTGGAGAGTTGTATAAGGCTAGTGGGCTCATTGATGACTCATACCTCTAGGGAGAGGGCTGGGCGTCGTGCAGACAGGGAGTTGATGAGTCCAGCTGAACCTTGTCAGCTCATTTAGGCCTCTATAAGAAAGCCCAGATTCATTAGATGTTAGCTCATGCCTGGAAGCAGACCTGTGTGGACTGTCTAGGGAGAGTGAACCCCTGTGCGGTGAGAGAAAGCCTGTGTGGCTATATTTTGCTTGGACATTTAAAACCAGGGACTAGGACAGCACTAGGCTGATCCCAGTCGTTAGTTAGGAAACCTGTAAGTTTAGTCAGAGGTCAAGTTGACCAGGATTTATTTTGTGTTTGTTTTTTTTTTGCCTTGCTGTGTTTTTGTCACTGTAAATAGAAAATAAACCGCACCTTTTTTTTTGATTTTGAAAACCACAACCTCCGTCTGCTGGGCCTGTTTTTGGGTGGGGAGCCCATCCCGGGGGTCACACATACCCGCTGCCGAGCTAGCCCCCTCACAATATATATATATATATATATATATATATATATACACTGAGCAAAATTATAAACACAACACTTTTGTGTTTTCCCCTATTTATCATGAGTTGAGCTGAACTTAACCACTTCAGCCCTGGAAGGATTTACCCCCTTCCTGACCAGAGTATTTTTTGCGATTCTGTTTGCGATTCTGTACTTCGTCGCTTTAGCTGATAATTGCGACGTTGTACCCAAATGAAATTTGCGTCCCTTTTTTCCCACAAATAGAGCTTTCTTTTGGTGGTATTTGATCACCTCTGCACTTTTTTTTTTTTGCGCTATGAACAAAAAAAGAGGGACAATTTTGAAAAAAAGCAATATTTTTTGCTATAATAAATATCCCCAAAAAATATATATATATATATTAAAAAAAAAATTCTTCCACAGTTTAGGCTGATATGTATTCTACATATTTTTGGTAAAAAAAATCGCAATAAGTGTATATTGATTGGTTTGCGCAAAAGTTATAGTGTCTACAAAATCGGGGATAGATTTATGGTATTTTTATTATTATTTTTTTTTTTTTTGTAATGGCGGCGATCTGCGATTTTTATCGGGACTGCGACATTATGGCGGACACATCGGACACTTTTGACACTATTTTGGGACCATTGTCATTTATACAGCGATCAGAGCTACAAATAGCCACTGATTACTGTATAAATGACAGAGTACCATAAGCCGTCTCCAAAGGCGTTTCAGAGAATTTGGCAGTACATCCGACTGGCCTCACAACCACAGACCATGTGTAACCACACCAGCCCAGGACCTCCACATCCAGCACCTTCACCTCCAAGATCATCTGAGACCAGCCACCTGGACAGCTGCTGCAACAATTGGATTGCATAACCAAAGAATTTCTGCAAACTGTCAGAAACCGTCTCAGAGCCCATTCACACAGGGGCAACACGACTTCCAGCGCGATTTTATGAGGCAACTCAGACACGACCTGAGTATGAATCACAGCGTGACCTGGAGCTATTTACAAGGCAACTCCAAGTTGCCTGCAGGACAGGAGACATTCCAGTGGCCAATCAAACAAGAATCAGCTCTGTGGGAGGGAGGGGGGAGGGAGAGGTTTGCCTGATAAATGTATGTTATCTTCCTGGAGAGTCGCTCCTATTAAGACAGTGAGAGGCGACTCCCATTGAAATGAATGGTTACAGGTCGCCTAGGAGTCGGATTGAAGTAGTACAGGGACCTTTTTTGAAGTCGGAGCGACTGCAGTAGTGTGCATAAGGACGGCTCCATTAACTTACATTGATTTCTTCAGCCAGCGCAACCTGAGGCGACTAGGGGCGACCTGGGGCGATTTGGAGTCGGATCCAAAGACGCCCCTGTGTGAATGGGCTCTCAGGGAAGCTCATCTGGATGCTCGTCGTCCTCATCAGGGTCTCGACCTGACTGCAGTTTGTCATCGTAACTGACTTGAGTGGGCAAATGCTCACATTCAATGGCGTCTGGCACTTTGGAGAGGTGTTCTCTTCACAGATGAATCACAGTTTTCACTGTAGAGGGCAGATGGCAGACAGCGTGTATAGAGTCGTGTGGGTGAGCGCTTTGTTGTTGTCAGCGTTGTGGATTGAGTGGCCCATGGTGGCGGTGGGGTTATGGTATGGGCAGGCGTATGCTATGGACAACGAAAACACAGACGCATTTTATTGATGGCATTTTGAATGCACAGAGATACTGTGACGAGATCCTGATGCCCATTGTTGTGCCATTCATCCACGACCATCACCTGATGTTGCAGCATTATAATGCACGGCCCATGTTGCAAGGATCTGTATACAATTTCTGGAAGCTGAAAACATAACAGTTCTTGCATGGCCAGCATACTCACTGGACATGTCACCCATTGAGCATGTTTGGGATGCTCAGGATCGGCGTATACGACAGCGTGTTCCTGTCAATATCCAGCAACTTCACACAGCCATTGAAAACGAATGGACCAACATTCCACAGGCCACAATCAACAACCTGATCAACTCTATGCGAAGGAGATGTGCTGCACTGCGTGAGGCAAATGGTGGTCACACAAGATACTGACTGGTTTTCGGAACCCCCCCCCTCCCAATACAGTAAAACTGCACATTTTAGAGTGGCATTTAATTGTGGGCAGCCTAAGGCACACCTGTGCAATAATCATGCTGTCTAATCAGCATCTTGATATGCCACATATGTGAGGTGGATGGATTACATGATACAGGAGATCAATGCAGCCTCACCAGTGGCCATCAATGCAGCCTCACTGTTCCCATCAATGCAGCCTCACTGTGCCCATCAATGCAGCCTCACTGTGCCCATCTGCAGCCTCATCAGTGCCCATCAATGCAGCCTCACTGAGCCCATTTGCATCCTCATCAGTGCCCATAAATGCAGCCTCATTGTGCCCATCTGCAGCCTCATCAGTGACCATCAATGCAGCCTCACTGTGCCCATCTGCAACATCACTGTGCCCATGTGCAGCCTCACTGTGCCCATCTGCAGCCTCATTGTGCCACCAATGCAGACTCACTGTGTCCATCTGCAGCCTCACTGTGCCAGTCAATGCAGCCACACTGTGCCCATCTGCAACCTCAAAGTGCCCATTAATGCAGCCACACTGTGCCCATCAAATGCAGCATCACTGTGCCCATCAATGCAGCCTCACTGTGCCTATCAATGCAGCCGCACTGTGCCCATTAATGTAGCTGCACTGTGCCCATCTGCAGCCTCACTGTGCCAATCAAATAAAGCCTCACTGTGCCCATCAATGCAGCCTCATCAGTGCCCATCTGCAGCCTTATCAGTGCCCATCAATGCAGCCTCACTGTGCCCATCAATGCAGCCTCACTGTGCCCATCAATGCAGCCTCACTGTGCCCATTAATGCAGCTGCACTGTGCCCATTAATGCAGCCGCACTGTGCCCATAAAATGCAGCCTCACTGTGCCCATCAATGCAGCCCCACTGTGCCCATCTGCAGCCTCAATGTGTGGCTGCACTGTGCCCATCTGCAGCCTCACTGTCACTGTGCCCATCAAATGCAGCCTCACTATGCCAATCAATGCAGCCTCATCAGTGCCCATTTGCAGCCTCATCAGTGCCCATCAATGCAGCCTCACTGTGCCCATTTTCAGCCTCACTGTGTCCATCTGCAGCCTCACTGTGCCCATCAATGCTGCCGCACTGTGCCCATCAATGTTCTCATTCAACAGTTAGTGGACGGGATCTTGTGAATCCAAAGATAGGATTATCTACTGTCTCCACCCTTGCCACAATTTAAGTAAGTCTGAAAGGGAAGCCCTAACCCGTTTAAATCTCTGAAAGATATAGTGATACGGGAAGCTGACAAGGGTGGAGCGGTGTTGAGAACTATAAGGCAGAAACAATACGGCAATTGAGTGACATCTCTACATACTGCGTCCTAAAAACAGACCCCCACTAAAAAATTTCAAAAGCAACTGTCCCAGCTCCTAGATACTGGAAAGGAAATAGGGGTTTTGACATCCAAATTAGCAGACTCCCTTATGGTGGATTGTCCGATTATTCTGGTTTTTCACCATTTACCTAAGGTGCACAAAGGTGACACTCCAGTTAAGGGATGACTGATAGTTGCAGGCATTGGCTCCCTGCTTGAAAAACTTGGGGAACAGGTTGACCAATACCTGCAGCCACTGGTAAAATGACTGCCAGGCTATATTAAGTACACATTCACAGTGTTGTCACTAGGGGTGAGCCGAACACCCCCAGGTTCGGTTCGCACCAGAACCTGCGAACGGACCGAAAGTTTGTGCGAACTTTCGAACCCTGTTAAAGTCTATGGGACTCGAACGTGAGAAATCAAAAGTGCGAATTTTAAAGGCTAATATGCAAGTTATTGTCCTAAAAAGGGTTTGGGGACCTGGGTCCTGCCCCAGGGTACATTTATCAATGCAAAAAAAAAGTTTTAAAAACTGCAGTTTTTTCGTGAGCAGTGATTTTAATGAAGCTTAAAGTGAAAAAATAAAAGTGAAATATTCCTTTAAAAAGAAAATGCAGGTTAGCTCAATCAACTACTTGTATTATCAGTAATAGAAAAGCAATAGTCTGCAGTGAGCTTTACGTGCACACAGAGCCCAGTATACAGTACACTGATTTAAGAAACTGCAGGTTAGCTCAATCAACTGCTTGTATTATCAGTAATAGGAAAGGAATAGTCTGCGGTGAGCTTTACGTGCACACTGTGCCCAGTATACAGTACACTGACTTAATATACTGCAGCGAGAATAACAGGAACACTCTGAAGTGAGATCTAGCTAAACTGAATACAGTGTATATATATATATATATATATATATATATATATATATATATATACACACAACTCCTAGGATGCATATTAGAGGTCGACCGATATGGGTTTTTCTCTGGCCGATGCCAATATTTAGAAATTGGGGCGGCCGATGGCTGATTTTTGTGGCCGATATTTTAGGCCGATTTAAAAAAAAAAAAAAAAACTCACCCACTCCACTCCTTGCTTACTCCTGTCACTCTAGCACACACTTGATGTCCTCAGTACAGATGGCACTAGTTGGACCTGGCAGGTGGCACTGGTTTGGAACTGACAGATGGCACTGGCGGGTGGCACTGGTTGGCATTGGCAGGTGGCACTGGTTTGGAACTGACAGATGGCACTATTGGCACTGGCAGGTGGCACTGGTTTGGAACTGTCAGATGGCACTGGTTTGGAACTGACAGATGGCATTGGCACTGGCAGGTGGCACTGGTTTGGAACTGACAGATGGCACTGGCTGGCAATGGTTGGCATTGGCAGGTGGCACTGGTTTGGAACTGACAGATGGCACTATTGGCACTGGCAGGTGGCACTGGTTTGGAACTGTCAGATGGCACTGGTTTGGAACTGACAGATGGCATTGGCACTAGCAGGTGGCACTGGTTTGGAACTGACAGATGGCACTAGTTTGGGATAGATGGCACTGATTGGCAGTGGCACTGGCAATTGGAACTGGTTGGCAGTGGCGGGTGGCACTGGCTGGCAGGGGCGGGTGGCACTGGCTGGTGGAACTGGGTGGCAGTGGCGGGTGGCACTGATTTGCGGGGGGAACTGACAGATGGCACTGATTTGCGGTGGCACTGACAGATGGCACTGAGAGATGGCACTGATTGGCGGTGACACTGGCAGGTTTCACACTAAGCCGAGTGTAACTGTAACCAGTGCTGGGACAAGGTCATCCAGCGCCCAGGGCAAAGTGCGCCCCCTCGGGTTCGGACTTGGGCCCCTTTCACACAGGCTTTCCGATCAGGTCTGTCTGTCAGTTTTTCAGGCGGACCTGATCGGAACCTCCATTCACTCCTATGGAGCGGCGGATGTCAGAGGTGACATGTCCGCTGACACCCGATCCTGTCAGTGAAATCCAGACAGATGGAAAGCCTATCGATCCGTTTTCATCCGATCTCCCCATAGAGGAGAGCGGGTCTCTGACAGGTCCATCTCAGCACAGTGAGCGGAGACGGACCTGTCATTCGCCTGCTCAGCGGGGATCAGAGGAACGATCCCCCACTGAGTAATGTTTGTGACATGCACTATAATAGGACTTAAAGTGTTACACTGCAGCAACCTGAGGGTAATGGGTGCACACATATGGGGTAGTGGTCAGTGGTGCCAATTTGGAAATGTGGAAAGGAAGTCCAAGACCCTTTTCTAAAAATGTCCTGTACCAAACCACATGTGTGATGAGAGGGGGTGCCTTTAACTATCAATGGCACTGCTGTGTATCTACTAAAGGACAGTGCGCTTCTGTGTTTGTCAAGAAAACCACAATTTTGTGCATGATCCTGACTGCGCGTGAACCTAGCCGTATAGCGGTTTCACACTGGTGCGCTTTGGTTTGACCACAGTGCGATTGTATGTGTGATTTACTTGCAGTTTTAGGTGTGCTCCTGATGAATTCTAGAGGACTGTGTGTTTTCTGATTGTGCATCAAAGATGCAGCATGCAAAACTGTAATTTGCTTTCGTGAAAACAGACAGTCTAATAGAATTGAATGGGAGCGCACCTAAAACTCTGGGTAAACTGAATATACAAATCGCACTGTGGCCAGACCACAGCACGCCAGTGTGAACCTACTATTAGCCTCCGTTCACATTGACTGTGGCTTTGAAATTGTGCGACTTAACCTGAAATCGCACAATTTCAGAGCTGCATCTCAGTGCGACTTTGGGTTGCGACTTTGAAGACATCTGTGTGGCTATTGAAGTCACACCCTAAATCGCAAAAGTAGTGCATGTACTACTTTTTCAAATTTATGCGGCAACTCAAAGTCAGTGTCGCATTGATTTGAACAGTGCCTTGCCGGCAATAGGATGTGACTTGTCAAATTGCATGACAAATTGTTACAATGTGAAGGGGGGGGGTTAAGATATTATAAAAGAGAGGACCGGTGAGGGGGTTGGGGTGGTAAATGTATGTGCTAATGTCTTTATTAGTGACAGAATGCAGGGAATGTGCTAGGCTGCATGGTGGGGACAGGACAATTATGAGAGCTAAAAGCAAACTGGGATGGAAAGGGTGTAAGATTTGTGTGTGGAATGCTGAGCTGAGACAGGACAGGAGGCAGCATGATAGTGCAGTGAAGATTTATGGAGAGGACAGCAGATAAGGGGAAAAATGAACTAGGCAGGGGAGCAAGGATTGGTGCTGGCTTACTGTGTGATCATGCAGCAAGGCAGAGAGAGAAGTGTAGACGGGAGGAGCTGCCTGGACTGACCATAGTAAAAGTAACAAGGAAGTGAAGTGATCTGCTACACCGAGTTTTTGGTCATGTCAGTTTATTTTCTGTTACAACACAACTATTTTATTTTTGATCAGATCTTTTACCTGCAATGTAGAGGAGCCTCTATGGGTGCCAAATTTTTGCCATCCTTGGCGAACCTGTACATGGGCAGGTGGGAGGAGGAGTTCCTGTTCTCCCATTCCAATCCATGTGTGGGTGCCATTAGATGGTATGACAGATTTATTGACGACCTCATACTTGTATGGGATGGGGCTGTCATGGATCTGTCTGCCCTATGTCAATACCAATCACCTTGGTTTGGAGTTTAGCCATGAGAGTAATCATAGCATGATTAACTATTTAGATGTCACTCTTGGGGGGGACCATACAACAGGTAGGTACTGTTGTACAATCCGCAAAGAATGTGCTGGTAATTCGTTGCTCCTGGCAACGAGTTGTCACCCCTCCCACACCATACGTTCTATTCCTGTGGTGGAATTTATCAGAGCATGACAGAATTGCTCCAGCACAAATAGCTTTTTGCTGGAATGTAATATCATCACCTCAAGGCTTAAAGAGAGGGGTTACCAGGATTGGCATATTAATACGGGTGTCACAATAGCTAAGAACAGAGATAGACGCACACTCCTTACCAAGGCAAGCAACAGGCATTTCTCTGAATCTAACAAAAGTAATGCCCCGTACACACGATCGTTTTTAATGTCATTTTTTAAACCGACGTTTTTCTCCTCGTTTTTTTTTCATGTTTCCTCTCAAGCCTGCCTTGCGTACACACCATCATTAAAAAAAACGATCAAGCAAAGCGCAGTGACGTTCAACACGTACGACGGCACTATAAAGGGGAAGTTCCGTTCGAATGGCGCCACCCTTCATGTTAGCAAAGTTTGTTGAGAGACGATTCGCTCTTTTCAGTCTAGTGCTTTTCAGTCCGTTACAGCGTGACGAATGTGCTATCTCCATTACGAACGCTAGTTTTACCAGAACGAGCGCTCCCGTCTCATACTTGATTCTGAGCATGCGCATTTTTTTTCACGTCGTTAAAGCATACACACGGCCGTTTTTCACGTCGTTAAAAAAAAACGACGTGAAAAAAGAGAGCATGTTCGAAATTTTTAATGCCCGTTTTTCACGTCGTTAAAAATGCTCTGGAGCATACACACGATCATTTTTAATGGCCATTTTTTTTAATGGCATTTTTAACGGCATGAAAAATGATCGTGTGTATGGGGCATAACCCTGTCACTTTTGTTATCACCTTTTCACAGGAATTTAACCAAATTAAAGGAATTATATCCAAATATCTGCCTATACTCTCTGCGGACAAGGATCTTGTTCCTCTGCTTCCTAAGGGCTGCAGGTTCTCAGGCAGACGCGCTAGGAAACTTGCTAATATTTTGTCTCCTAGCCCATTTCAATCTGGTGGTATCAGACATACATGGCTAATCACTCATGGCTCTTTCCGCTGTGGCGTGCAAACCTGCCGTTACTGCGATAAGCACAGTAGAAATAACAAGACCATTGTCTCTCGATCCACTGGCAGAGAATACACAATTTGAGATTTCATTAATTGTTGCACAAATAATGTTGTGTATGTTGTGGAATGCACAGCATCCACACTGCAATATGTAGGATGTACCTCTAGATCTCTGAGGGTCAGGATGAGCAAACACTATAAATGGTGCAACTTAAGCCCTGTACACACGATTGGTTTTCCCGCCAGTAAAAAGTCGGGCGGGAAAACCAAGGGGAAAACACACGGCTGGGTTTCCCGGCAGGAAAACTGCCATTAGAGCTTTGGCCGGGAATCCCAGGCCATGTGTATGCTCCATCTGCACTGCCTCGCAGTGTTTCCTATAGTAAATCTGTCGGAAAAGAAAACGCCGGGAATCCCGACGGGAAAATAGAAAACCAGCTCTCATTTTTCCCGCTGCGATTTGCGGCAGTTTTCCTGACGGGAAAACTGCGATGAAGCATACACACGGACGGTTTTCCCGGCCAAAAGCTCTCATGGCAGTTTTCCTGGCAGGAAAACCGGACGTGTTCGGGGCTTTATTCCAATGACAGGAATCTTTCTGATGTATCAAAACACTTTAAATATGTGCACGCTGGAAATATGGAATCTTTTGTATTTAGTGGTGTAGAAAGAGTTAATAAACTGGTGACCTCCACCATAGACTACTTGAGAGAGGGGTCTGATGGATATTTACTCTCGGTACTAGAACCCCTGCAGGTATGAACTCCAGGTGGGATTTGGATTTGTTTCTAAAATAAATAAATAAAAAATATAAGGTATTGATTGCACTGGATGTTTTATATCTGCTGCTTCATCCCTATTGTTTTTATTAATAGAATGTTTTATTTTTGTTGTAGGGCACAACATCAATCTAGATATCAGCTTGCACAAGCCTACTGTTATGCATGGTGTCTTTTTGATATGCTGAATCTTTTCACAGTGTTGTAAACCCACATCAGATACGATTAAAATCCAGTGCCGCCTTTATCTGTGATCTGCCAGTTTTTGATTTTAATTGAATAATTATTTTATTGACACTGCTTTTCATCATATGAGGCATGAAGCATAAATTTTCTGTCAAACATTTTGTGAATATGCTGTGAATAAGGCTGTAAGCCGAAACGCGTCAGTGTTTTTTATCTTGACCTTTATGTAGCAAATAAAGATTTTCATGGGATTCTGGAGTTGCCGGCTACATTTTTCTTGAAGTTGTGCTCATCAATGCAGCCTCACTGCGCCATCAATGCAGCCTCACTGTGCCTCACTTTGCCCATCCGCAGCCTCACTGTGCCCATCAATGCAGCCGCACTGTGCCCATCAATGCAGCTGTACTGTGCCCATCAAATGCAGCCTCACTGTGCTCATCAATGCAGCCTCACTGTGCCTATCTGCAGCCTCACTGTGTCCATTTGCAGCCTCACTGTGTCCATCTGCAGCTTCACTGTGCCATCAATGCAGCCTCACTGTGCCCATCAATGCAGCCACACTGTGCCCATCTGCAGCCTCACTGTGCCCATCAATGCAGCCTCTCTGTGCCCATTTGCAGCCTCATCAGTGCCCATCTGCAGCCTTACTGTGCCCATCTGCAGCCTCACTGTGCCCATCTGCAGCCTCACTGTGCCATAAACGCAGTCACTGTGTCCATCTTCAGTCTCACTGTGCCCATCTGCAACCTCACTGTGCCATCAATGCAGCCTCACTGTGCCCATCTGCAGCCTCACTGTGCTCATCTGCAGCCTCACTGTGCCCATCTGCAGCCTCATGGTGTCATCAATGCAGCCTCGCTGTGCCATCAACGCAGAGTCACTGTGCCCATCTGCAGCCTCGCCAGTGCCTGGATTACACACAGCGGGCATCTCCCACTGTGTCATGAAACTGGGGTCTGAAATGTCCGGCGGCCGGCCACTGTAACAAATTCCTGCCTCCTAGACCATGATAGACGGAACACTGATCCATTGATTAGATTATATCATGGTCTAAGAGGCGGGACTTTGTTACAGCGCAGCTGACCATCTCAGATCTCAGCTCCATGACACAGTGGGAAATCGCAAGAGGGGGAGGAGGGAGAGAGAGGAGGACTCAGCACTTGGACCAGCCCTGGGCGCCGCTGCAGCCGCAGCTCAAAGTGGCCCCAGGGCAGGCGGCCTCCTGGGAAATTCCCCGGTATCCCGGTAGGCCCGAAGGTCACCCATGCTCAACAATGTCATTATCACATTATCACTGTTAGAGACTGCAGACATAGTACAGGAGATGGTCAGAGACTGCGGACATGGTACAGGAGACCGTCAGAGACTGCAGACTTGGTACAGAAGATGGTCAGAGACTGCGGACATAGTACAGGAGATGGTCAAAGACTGCAGACATAGTACAGGAGATGGTCAGAGACTGCAGGCATGGTAGAGGAGGTGGTCAGAGACTGCGGTCATGGTAAAGGAGATGGTCAGAGACTGCGGTCAAGGTAAAGGAGACGGTCAGAGACTGCAGACATGGTACAGGAGATGGTCAGAGACTGCAGACATTGTACAGGAGACAGTCACAGACTGTAGACACGGTACAGGAGATGGTCAGAGACCCCCAGCTCCACCTCTCTTGTCAGCTTCAATTATTACTGTCCTGTCCCCCAGTCACAGTGCCCGGCCCCGACTTGTGTCACCTTTTATTTTTCAGTTATCCATCTTATTCCATTTCCTCATCTTCTAATAATGATATCCTGTAGTGGTGGTGAGTGGTGGTGGTCCAGGGTCCCTCAACATCAAACGAGTGGGCGGGAAGAGAAGTCAGGCACTGCCGCTGCGGGCACGGGCAGCCGTTGAATCGGATGGATATCTGAACCAGTCTAATCGATGCCACCAGGCGGTGAACGGGGGCCACGGGCGTCGGAGAAGGAGGTGGGTGGAGACTGAAGAAGATCAGTTCGTCCCTGCCCTGCTGCCTGCAAGTCACTGAGCTTCACAGCCAAAGAAGGAGGAGGTGGGTGGAGAGAGTGAGACAGTCAAAGGACACATTGCAGAGTGCAGCACTAGATGCAGGCCTCGCTCCACTCGGCCTCACTGAGACTCTGATTGTGACGTCACTAGTTGCTAGATGCCAGGCAGGGCGGCCCTAGCAATCAGTGCTGAACTTCCGGAAATCAGTTAGTAAGGTGTCCTGTGTTCTCTATTTCATTCCAAGACACTGTATTGTCCCATAATGAAGGTGCACTTGTCCCCCCCTGCGTACCCCCATGTGTGCAACTTCTTGGATCATAGGCCCTATATCACGATATATGAAAATTAAAGTCTAATTATAGACAAGAGTTATTTCATAATATTGGGTATAGTGTAGAATGGATAGAACCTCTGTCTGGTTGGTACTGATGTCTATGTGGAAAAAAGTGGAAAGGAACTGCGCTTAAAGTGTGAAAACCGGGCAAGTGAATCAAATGCCTAGAAAAAATATAAGGGGAAAGCAGCAACTATTCTGAAAACTGTCATCAGTGTATACTAAATAGAAAAAAATATATAGTCGCGCTAGCTTATGAACTTGAACATAAGCCCACCACTGGGTGATTGGAAAAATCCAAATAACAACAGTGATAAATCATGTAAAATACTCATTAAAGAACAGTGTATGATCTAAGTGAACAAATAATTATCAATAAAGTATATTAAATGTGAAAAAATTAAAAATTTAAAAATTAATTTTATCCAACATACTATAAAAAAGCAAAATTCATATATCAAAGTCCATAATATGGAAAAAACACCCGTGAAGAAATGTCCAAAATGAAGAAGAAAAAAGGAGGGGATTCAGATCTTCTTAAACGTATAATCCGTGACTTGCACCACCACCAGTAAAAATTCCTGCTTACCAAACAGCGGTGGTCCCCTATGACGGAGGACCTCAAATAGCCTCAAGTGGTACTCAGTTAAACCTCCAAAATCCAGCATGTAATGAACCTCAGTTATTGTAATGGCCCGACAACTCATGTAGCATCCGGGCTTTGTGCTGACGTCACCCTCCACTGCTCGGTTTCCACGGACGTGTTTGTGTGCCAGCGCCTTTGACCGGTCGGCGCTGATACATCTTTAGGCTGTCTTTTTAACTGCTCTTGTGAGTATGTTTTTATTATTTAAATAAATGTACATCAAGGATTTTACACTATCTAGTGTCCCTCCTTCTTTCCATGTTTATGTTGAACATCTGCATGATGCTACATGAGTTGTCGGGCCATTACAATAACTGAGGTTCATTACATGCTGGATTTTGGAGGTTTAACTGAGTACCACTTGAGGCTATTTGAGGTCCTCCGTCATAGGGGACCACCGCTGTTTGGTAAGCAGGAATTTTTACTGGTGGTGGTGCAAGTCACGGATTATAAGTTTAAGAAGATCTGAATCCCCTCCTTTTTTTCTTCTTCATTTTGGACATTTCTTCACGGGTGTTTTTTCCATATTATGGACTTTGATATATGAATTTTGCTTTTTTATAGTATGTTGGATAAAATTAATTTTTAAATTTTTAATTTTTTCACATTTAATATACTTTATTGATAATTATTTGTTCACTTAGATCATACACTGTTCTTTAATGAGTATTTTACATGATTTATCACTGTTGTTATTTGGATTTTTCCAATCACCCAGTGGTGGGCTTATGTTCAAGTTCATAAGCTAGCGCGACTATACTGATGTCTATGTATCTGTTGGCAGGATTCACCCTGCCTGTTTCTCCTTGTGACAATTTCTTTGGTATCCTTTTGTCTGTTGTAGACCACTGTAAATGTTTGAGAACATGAATTTTGGACATAAAGAACTAATATTCTGTCTACAGAAACAAACACGCATGTTCAGTAAATAGTTGTTTTTATTAAAGTTCCAGTACTCCTGTGGTATTTCCCAAAGCGCTGTGCTGATTTGCTTGACAGCTTTTTTGTGGCAATATCACGCAGCAATGCAAATCCATAATTCACACTTTGTTTTATCTACATAAAGTTTACTACACAGACTAGGTGATTATATAAATTGCTCTCGTGGTCCCGCATGATGTAAATGATCTTATCTAAAAGCTGTGAGACTCGTCCCAATTAGCAAAGCACTTTGATTTGTCCACATATGCACATATAGCACAATTTCCACATTTGTACATACACCGGAGCTTACTCTGACAACCATCCCTTTTCTGAGAAGTACCGGTAAATTCTGATATGCGACAGTAATACTAAAGGTAAAAAAGTTTTTGTAGTAAAATTTAGTAAAATAAAAAACATGCTATACTTACCAGCTCTGTGCAACGATATTGCACAGAGCAGTTCCTGGCGGTCCCCTGCCAGTGCTGTCTGCTCCTTCTTCCTCTGAATGTCCCCCTGCTATGGGGGTACCTGTGTGCCCACTCCTGATCTGAGCTGTGTGCATCCATAGAAAGGTTGGGGTAAACTGTTAGCGCAAAAACTGGTATGACTAAACACTAAAAATGGGCAATAAATACTGTATTTATTGGCGTATAACACTCACTTTTTTACCCTGAAAATAGAAGGTAAACTGTGCCTGCGTGTTATACGCAGGGGGCTGAGGAAAGTTTTTTTTCCTGAAACTTCCCTCTTAAAGTTAGGGTACGTGTTATACGCCTGTGCGTGTTATACGCCGATAAATACGGTCACAGTTCATTAGTCCATATAGTGGTGCAAATAACCAATCCTAAAAAGGGGGGAGGTGGAAAGATGGTGGGCGGCAGCTGTCCTCAGAGAAGAGCCGACTCTGTTAAGGGGAGACAAGGGAACAAAACAGGAAGCGCCACCTAAGTGCAATATGTCAGACAAGGTTTAATCGTTTAAAAAGAAATGCACATACAAACACAAGTAAAAACGGGCTCATCTGTATCTACTGTTGCGCGGTGCGGTGCGGTCTTAGGTGCATCTGGATCCACGTGTAGCGGGGTCTCCTTTAAGGCCCCGGGACTACGTTACCCAGAACCCCAGTTGGCCACCGCAGAGACTCATGGGAGGGGTTATTTAAGGAGGAGGCGAGGCGGAGCTCGGTCTCTTTGGACACCGCGCTGCAAGCAAGAGTTTCTTCCTGTGCGGATCTGCTGCAGTGCAAGGCCTGAAGCCTGGGCCTTGCGCAACTTCCAAAGAGCCTTCCACCCCATGCGGAGCCTGGGTGGCACCAGACTGGTCGAGCGAGGACATCAGTTGGATCGGGGACCCGATCGTTGCAGATGCTGTGTGCGGAGACACAGCAGGTGGAAGTCCCGGGCTGGGATCGCGCCCGGAGTGGTGAGCGAGCACTTGCTCAATCAAATTGACTTTACAGATTATAGACCTATAGACTGCCGTGGCTCACTGATCGTTTGCTTGTTGTTCCACTGGGGGACCGGTAGCAGGACAGAGTTGAAGTGTCCCCCCCAGCATAGTGTTCTTAGTGATTGCTAGTTTGTGGATTACAAATACTATTCATCAAGTGCACCACCGAAAGTTTGCATGCAAAGAAATTCCTATAGAAAGGACTGAGATTCATTCTGGGTCAGGCCTGGCCAGGGTGGGGAGATAGGATATTGTTTAGTGCACCACAGGGCGTGTATACCATAATAGCTGCGTGTGGTGGATTACCGCGCAGCGCCATTATTGTGTGCTATATTGATTGCTGCAGGGCTCTGCAAGCCGGTTGTGTGTATTATATTCTACTTAAGCCTTTTTTTCAATCAAAGTAAAACTGTTATACTTAATCTTTAACATTTGTGTGTTGTCTTACTGTAAAGAGGGTGCCTTTATAATACCAATTGATTATGATAAAAATATAACCCCTAGACTAGCTGTGCCAGGGTGGGTCGAGCAGATTGCCGGGGTTTGGCGGTGCTGTACACAGGGCCCGAAAACAAATCCAGCGGCTCTCTTAACTGGGTGTAGCGCTACACACGGATCGGCAGAAGAGTGGAGATGTCTGTCCTGGGGCCACCAGGAAGTCAGCCAGGTCCAGCTATTCTATTCTGACAGCTGAGAAACTTCCCTACTATCAGAATTTACTGACCAGCACCGCCAGTTAGGTCCAGTTCACAGTGATGCAACAATCGCTCCGACTTTGGAACACTTGTAGCATCGGAAGTCGGACCCCGTTCTGTGCAATGGAACCGTTCCAATCGATGCGACTTGAGTTGCTCTGACTTAGAAAAAGTTTCCTGAACTAGTTTTGGTCTGACTTTAGTACAACTTGCATTGACTTCTGTTACAGAAGTCGCATGCAAGTCATGCCAAAGTCGCGCTGGGGTCCGACTTCAAAGTCGCACGAAGTCACGGGCAGCGTGAACCGGGCCTTATAGCTGGCGGCGCTGATTGCTGAAAATTTCCCAACCAGCCTAAGCCTACTCATATGTGGATACATGGCCAAATAATGATCAGCATGACAAACAGAGAGGGCGAACCTTCCTAACCGGCAGCAATAATGATCTTACGGGAGTTCTAATCCCTCTACATTCTTTTTAAAATGAAAAAAAAAAAAGTTTTACCTTTAGTTATACTTTTAAATGAAATCTGTCAGGATTGACAGCTTCTGAGGCAGAGGGTCAGAAGTTAGGTAATGTGTGTTACTGGAATGTTAACTGCCTGACCTCATACACGTCACCTACCTTCTGAATGGACAGTGTGTAAAGTATACATGCAGACAGACAGCAACTGCCCCTGGCACTCTAGCTATAGTATTAAGGTAAATATGGAGTAAATGTAAAGCCTCCGTAAGTAAGCCTGCAGAATCAGATACAGAATAAATCTTCAAATTCCTGCATAAGCCCACATGTGACATAGGTGCCTTTAAAAGCCCAACTCCAGCTCCAACTGTAATAGGAAGGCATGAGGCACTGCATGTAATACATGTGTGTCATGGAATGCATTTAACAAACAGGTATGAGGCACTGTATATAATACAGAGGTATAAGGCAAACTATTTGACAGAGAAGTATGAGGAACTGCGTATAATACAGAAGTATAAGGCACTGAATCTAACAGAGACATGTGAGCTACTGGGGTTGATTTACTAAAGGCAAATAGACTGTGCTCTTTGCAAGTGCAGTTCCCCAGAGCTTAGTAAATGAGGGGAAGCTCTGCTGACTTCCATCATCCAATCATGGGCAAGCAAAAATGCAGTTTATTTTTCTTCATGTGATTGGGTATTGTTTGCAAAGTGAAGCTATACCTCATTTACTAAGCTCTGGAGCAAATGTCTTTGCAGAGTGCAAATTCACTTGCAATTGCACAATTTATTTGCCTTTAGTAAATCAACCCCACTGTGTGTAATGGAGAGGCATTTGCCACTTGTAATACTGTGTAGAAAGCTATGCAGTATTCCCTGCTGAACTATTGGGCACTGCATGTTTTAGAGATGCATACACACTGGATAGAATAGAGTGGTAAACATTGCATACTGTATAATAGATAGGCATGAGATACTGCTAGTAATAGAGAAATGTGAGGCACTGCTTGTAAACAATAAAATGAAGAGCCACAAAGCACTTTGAGAAGTGTTAGGCAATAAATGCTTGTAACGAGATGGTGTGAGGCCCTACTTGTAAGAGAGAGCCATCAGGCACTGTAACAGAGAGTCATGACGATCCCCAGATGAAGTTACATGATTGGTGACGATACACGTGGGGCGGAGCCAGGTGATGTCAGAGCCGAGGACCGGAAATGCAGTGTTATTGATGTGCTATGTTTCGAGAGATTGTTTTTTAACAATGCAATGTTAATATATGAGTGCAATATTAAATACATTATTTAATGGCAGTGATTACTACACTATGGTAGCTCCTACAGTATGTAGATAATTCCACAACTGTATGCAGCAGTGCAGTAGAATCTTACAGACACAGTGATCCAGTCTAAAGAAGTAGGCGAGTGGAAGATCTGGTACCACCGGAAAAACATACATATTATCCCCAGAGAGAGGCAAGCGCATCTTGAACTATTTATCTGTATGCCAATACGCTGATGTGAAGGCACATCTTTACTCACAATAAGGTGACGCACATAAATTTGTAGAGTGCTTGAAGCACCGGGATTGTGGGTTGACATGTTATGTGAGAATTGTATGTGGAATCACGATTCATCAGCCGAGTAAGAAGCAGATTGTAAGTTCATGAGGACATTATTTAATATATGGGACTTTATGGACATTGGTGCATTCTCATTATTGTATTTTATTTGAATGATTTGAGAGATTTTGTCTTATGGTTGTAACAATATTACACAAGACACAGGGTTTAGTTTAAATTCACAGTTTATTTATTCAGCAGCTCAACACTTACAATTTGATTGTCTAAATAATGGAAATAATTACAAAGTGGAAGAAATCGTTGGAATTCCAGGAAACCAGTTCATCTGGACAGAAATATTTTGTAATAATTCAGATTTAAATAAAAATACAAAGAAATGGGAAGATTGCATATTGATGACTCATGGGTGGTGATGAAGAGGAGACACCTTGCTGATTTAAAGTAGAAATTGTGAAGAAGGTGAAGAAATGTTAATTATAGTGAGAAGACTCCCAAGCCAGAGGATATCAACACTAAGGCCCCTTTCACACTTGGGCGGGGGCGGCGTCGGGGTTAAAGCGCCGCTATTTTTAGCGGCGCTTTACGGGCAATTTCGCGGCGATATTCGCTTTACGGACAATTTTGCGGCGGTATTCGCCTGCTAGCGGGCAGTTTTACCCCCCGCTAGCGGCCGAGAAAGGTTTAAAAACCACCGCAAAGCGCCTCTGCAGAAGCGCTTTGCCAGCGGTATAGCCGCAGTGCCCCATTGATTTCAATGGGCAGGAGTGGCGGAGGAGCAGTATACACACCGCTCCAAAGATGCTGCTAGCAGGACTTTTTTAAGACCCCTTTCACACTGGGTCGCTTTGCAGGTGCTATTGCGCTAAAAATAGCATTTGCAAACCGACCTGAAACAGCCGCTGCTGTCTCTCTAGTGTGAAAGCCCCTTTCTCACTGGAGCGGTGGGCTAGCAGGATGGTAAAAAAAGTCCTGCTAGCCGCATCTTTGGAGCGGTGAATGAGCGGTGTGTATACCGCTCCTCCACCACTCCTGGCCATTGAAATCAATGGGGCACCGCAGCTATACCGCCGGCAAAGCGCCTCTGCAGAGGCGCTTTGCGGTGGTTTTTAACGCTTTCTGGGTCGCTAGCAGGGGGTAAAACCGCCCCGCTAGCGGCCGAATAGTGCTGCGAAATTGACAGTAACGCCCCGCTAAAAATAGCGGCGCTTTACCGCCGACGCACCTCCCGCCCCAGTGTGAAAGGGGCCTTACCGTCCTGCTAGCGCACCGCTCCAGTGAGACACAGCAACGGCTGTTTCAGGTCGATTTGCAAAAAGGTGGCTTGAATTGCAGCCTAATCACATTGGCAAGGACGCCGATATGGGGGACCACTGGTCCTCCTGTACAGGGCCCCGTGATTTCTCACAGCAGCAAGGCCTCCGGCTAAATTTCCCATAGAGATTGCAAATAAACAGCTGAATCTGAAGATTTAATGTCTTGAGTTGCAAGCAGTCACTACTGGATGTGTGTTGTAGAGTAGAGAAGTGTTGAAGAATGTTGTCTGATTACCAGTGTTTTCCCCCTAATAAACCAGGTATCTGCACTGTGTCTCCCCCACCTTTCTCCATAGACACAAACATAAATGGTCCCATGAAGCACTGGAAAATTAAATGTAGGTTGGCCTCTCACCTCTATGGTTGGCCTTAGGGCTAGCAATAAACATGAGACGATGATTGGAAGACATGAACATTGCATGATTACTCTTTACAATGATGGTGGCGAAACCAGGAAATCCTGAGATACAACTTTATCTAAGTGACATAGTAGTAACTCACCAAAAACTTCCATTTTATACTTTTTTCCCCCCAAAAAAACGCATTCAGGAAATCCCTGAAGGTACTCATCAAAATATAGCTGTAGTCCAGTCAGACCATTATCAATGTCATACACTTTGACTCAAATGCATACATATAAACGTATTAAAGGTTAAAGGAATTAAAAAAAAAGACAAAGAACTGATGACTAGAATAATGAATTTTCATTTGTGGAATGCTGACAGGTGATGTGACACTACAGGAAAAGTGATATGAGCAGACTGCTACAGATAACATCCAGGTATCTCGGAATGCCGCCATATCTGAAAGATATTCTTTGAAGAAATTTGCTCTGTTTATGATGCATCTGACACCCAGTACAGAAGGACTAATCATTGAATGTTTCTGAACAAAGACATTTTATTGAATCAGTGCAATGATCTATGAGCATTTTGGAAAATGTGTGTTGTCTGATGCCCTGTACACACGATAGGAATTTCCTATGGGCTAAAATCTGATGGAATTTTCTGTCAGAATTCCATTCAAGCTGTCTTCCATCAGTCTTGCATACACACTGTCAGACTAAATTCCGACCGTCCAAAACGCGGGTGACGTAAAACACTACGATGAGCCGAGAAAAATTAAGTTCAATGCTTCCGAGCATGCGTCGACTTGATTCTGAGCATGTGTGTTTTTTTCTCCGTCGGAGTTCCACACAGACGATCGGAACTTCCCATAGGATTTTTTTCCATCAGAAAAAAATAAAACATGTTCTATTTCCAAACTCCGAAGGAAAAAAATCCTATGGGGCCCACACACGATAGGAATTTCTGATGAAAAAATTCCATCAGACTTTTTTCATCAGAAATTCCTATTGTGTGTACAAGGCATAGGAGATAGGTTTCACTGAAATCACTTAGTGAACTCTAATGCCGCGTACACACAACCGTTTTTCGTGATGAGAAAAATGCCATTTTTAAAAATGGTCGTGAAAAACAGTCGTGTGCATGCGCCAGAGCATTTTTCTCAACGAGAAAAATGGCCGAAAAAAAAATAGAACCTGCTCTATTTTTTCTCGTCGTTTTACACGTCGTTCTTTTTAACATCGTGAAAAACGATCGTGTGTATGTTTTTACGAGGGGAAAAAAAACACACATGCTCAGAATCAAGTATGAGACGGGAGCGCTCGTTCTGGTAAAACTAGCGTTCGTAATGGAGATAGAACATTCGTCACGCTGTAATGGACTGAAAAGCATGAAGACTGAAAAGCGCGAATCGTCTCTCACCAAACTTTATTAACACGAGGATCAGCAAAAGCGCCCCAAAGGGTGGCACCATTCGAATGGAACTTCCCCTTTATAGTGCCGTCGTACGTGTTGTACGTCACCGCGCTTTGCTCAAGCGCTTTTTTTCAGGAACGTGTGTATGCAAGGCAGGCTTGAGAGGAAACACAAAAAATCGCGTTGAGAAAAACGTTGTTTTTTTCCATGACATGAATAACGGTCGTGTGTACGCGGCATTAGAACTACATGTAACAAAAGCCAACACATATTTTTTTAGTTTTGGATATAGTATGGAAATTTTAAAACTCATATCTCTGCTTCCTACTGTATTAAATTATTGTATTTGTACTGTCTACCCTCAAGTTGTAAAGTGCTGCGTAAACCGTCGGCGCTATATAAATCCTGTATAATAATAATCATAATAATGTCAGGATTGTATTGGTGTGTCCCCCCTATAAGGCTTGATTCACACTAATGCATTTTTTGGTGCATTTTGCATTTTGCAGAAATGCATGGAATTTTTTTAACATGGGTTTCTATGGAACATGTTCACATCAATGCATTTTTGTGCCTCTGCGTTTTTGGAAAGGGTCGGGGACTTTTTTTCCCGCAAAAAGCAGCGTTTTGCATGTAATAGAAGTCAATGGACCTGCATCAAAAACGCAAGTACCGCGTTTTTGCGGCGTTTTAACCGCGTTTTTCCCGCGATTTTGCGTTTTTATTTTTTTAAAGGAAATGTAAAAAAAAATAAAAATGATTGTATAAAAATAAAGAAATATAAAAAAAAAAAAAAAAACGCAAAACGCAAATCGCGGTAAAAACGCATGTTGAAAAACGCGGCAAGCACTGCAAAAAACAAGGCAAAAACGCTCAAAAGCAACATGCATAGGTGTGAATCGAGCCTAAAGCCTCGTACACACGGCCGAGAATCTCGTCGTAAAAAAACACGTCGTTTTTTTCGACGAGACCCTTGGACAAGAAACTTGTCCCGGCCGAGTGTACACACGCTCATTTCAAAGAACCCACGGTTCTTTGAATGGAGCGAACGCGGTGATGTAATTGAACACGACGAGCATGCGCTCGTCACATTCGATGCCGTCGCCGCCATCTTGGTACACCCTATCCTATGCCTAGGAAGCTACCGCGCATGCGTCAAAGTCATTTCGAACATGCGCGGGCTTCCCGGAGGACAGGTAAGTGTACACACACACACAATTTTCTCGTCGAGAAACAGGCTGACGAGAATCTCGACGAGAAAATATAGAGCAGGTTCTCTATTTTCTCGTCGAGATTCTAGTCGGTTTTCTTGACGAGAAACCATACACACAAACTAATTTCTCGGCAAGAAATCTCTGCCAGCAAGTTTCTTGCTGGTTCTTGCCGAGAAACTCGGTCGTGTGTACGAGGCTTCAGTCCTGGTGAACATTCTTGCCAAGACAGAAAGTTTTGCAAAGCCCAAAAGTTGACAGCTGTCACTAGTACAGCAGGAGATGTGGAGAAATCACCTGTTCTGGTGACAACTGATGGGATGAGATTTTGCCTCACTCTGGAGAGAATTCCAGGAAGTTTGGAAGAAGAAAACAATCTATTGAGTAGTACCTCTAATCCCATGCCTTTGATCCAACTCAACTGGGTGAACTAGTTTTCTTGGGATGAGTTTATTCCAAATAATGGTCCTTCTGATTCCTCTTAAACATTTTTTCCATTTTACTTAAACATCTTTTTGCATTTTTAGTCCTATATTTTCTCCTTCCCTCCCAGGTTTTTAATATAACTGGAAAAGCTATCTTTTAAAAACTTGACTGAAACTGAAGGAAAAATCTCTGGAGCCATGACACTTCAATCCAGAGCTTCCCATAGGCAGTAGGGGTTTGCTCTCAGCCAAGAACATTCCCATTCTTCAGTCCACTATTAAGGTTGGTACCTTCAAAATTACTGAAAACAATTGACCAAGAGCCTTTTCAATCTCCTATATTTCATCAACATTTCCAGTGTGTTCCACTAGATTCATTGAAACCAAATTATCAGTTGATTGATTTGCACCCCTCTCGTGTATTGATGAACGGACATGAATGGACATCCTGAATGTGAACTCAGCAAGATGTTTTTGGAAAACTATAGAAAACATGGTTAACTAGAATCATTACACTCCACTGATCACTTCAAAAGAGGAATGATCCTGATAAGCCTAGCTCTAATGCTGCGTACACACGATCGGACATTCCGACAACAAAACCGTGGATTTTTTTCTGACGGATGTTGGCTCAAACTTGTCTTGCGCACACACGGTCACACAAATGTTGCTCGGAAATTCCGATCGGCAAGAACGCGGTGACGTACAACACTACAACGAGCCGAGAAAAATTAAGTTCAATGATTCCGAGCATGCATCGAATTGATTCCGAGCATGCGTAGGTTTTTGTGCGTCGGAATTGGCTACACGCGGTCGGAATTTCCGACAAGAACTTTTGTTGTCGGAAAAATTGAGAACCAGCTCTCAATCATTTGTTGTCGGAAATTCCGACAGCAAATGTCCAATGGAGCCCACACACAGTCGGAATTTCCGACAACAAGCTCCCATCGAACATTTGTTGTCAGAAATTTTGATCATGTGTACGTGGCATTAGAGTGTGAAAACCCCTTTTTATGAGGGAATAATGTATGATCCTTACCTGCTTCTGTTTTACTGCCATTCTTTGGTCATGCGCGGGATTGTAGTATGCTCTTCATTAGGGTATCAATAGGCATGTGCCTGTGTGTGTAGGCAGTCTGGCTCATTCCCAAAGCTTTCAAGCAGATTCTCATCTCATCCCCACATATTTTCAGACCCATGTGAAGTCACATTAGGGGAACTAGCTTAAAGTGGTTGTAAGCCTCAGACATGAAATATGAATAAAGCATATTCCTCTAAAGTGTGTACTTTTCTCAGTCCAGAGCACTAAGTGTCATTTCTGTCTTCTGCCTTGTTCAGCAAGAGCCACTACTGACAGGTTTTCTTGACACCAAGTGAAATAAGGTGACAGTGGAGGGACCCCCAGCTGATTGACAGCCTCGGCTCTGTACCTGTCTGCTGTGTGAAGGGGTGGGGGGGTGGTCTCTTCCCTCCAATCAGCTCTCAGAGCTCTCTTCACTGAGCTCTGCAGAGTGTAATTAAAGCTCCCCACCTCATTTTTTCTGAAAGCTCAGAAAAGCTTTATATGCACTTTAAACAGATTTAGAGAAGACTGCAGATAAACAGCTACAACTCATGTAGGAGGATTTGTTTCATTGTTTCATCTCTGTGTATCACCTGAGGATAGTCCCTTCACTGGGTATATGGAAGGGTTTACAACCACTTTAACTGAAGCAACTTTCCAGGAAGTAAAAATTGTTTTCCAGGCAAACCCCTCCCTCCCCGCTCCCTCCCACAGAGCTGATTATTGTTTGATTGGCCACTGGAAAGTCGCCTGTCCTGGAGGAAACTTGAAGTTGCCTTGTAAGTTGCCTCGTGTCGCGCTGTGGTTCGCACTCAAGTCGTGTCCAAGTTGCCTCCCAAAGTCGTGCTGGAAGTCGTGTTGCCCCTGTGTGAACCGGCTCTAAGGGTAATAGCATTTTGGCGAGATTGAGTGGTGGGTTTAATATCTCAATACAAAAACATGGGATACTTTCAGCAGGACCAGGCGAGTGGATAAACAAAAGAGGAGGTACAAGGTAATATGACAAAAGTGAAATATAAACAGACAGATATTAGCAACCCAGAGAAATGCTGACTTTGTATGATCTATAACATGTTTGTGTGTCTTGATCAGGTCCAAAAAACAAAAATGTAATATATTGCAGATTACCTTTTTTTTTAAATTAAAATAATAATCAGGTTAATATTTACCTGCTCTGTGGAATGTTATTGTCCCGTGCCTCCTATTCTGGGGTCCTATAACAATTACCTTGGCTCCCCTTCTTCTGTGTCTGCCTCTATAGCAAGCTGCTTGCTGGGGCAGATGTGCAGGCTCACTCCCGAGCCGAACTGTGTGTATCCATTGACACACACACAGCGCAGCTTGGCCCTGCCATCCAATCTCTGGTCACTGGATTTAAGTGAGAGCAGCAGAAGCCAATGACTCCCGCTGTTCTCAGCAAAGTCTGTGAGACCGGGATAAGAGGGAGAGAAGACCTGTAGTCGGGTACAGAGTTGGATCGATACAGGAGTCAGGTAAGTGTTAGGGAGGGAGAGGGGGAACACACATTGGAAGGGCTTTTACCTAATGAAGAAAATGCATTTGTTACATCAACAATTCATATTCCTGATATGTTTCTGCTGTACAATGTACTTGTATAAGAAAGTATCCTGTTCTTTGTATTGCATCCTTTATGTGAAACCCCTGGTGTTCCTGCCAGTCCCTCTGCTTTCCTATTTAAAAAAAACTGACCACACTAAGCAGGAGAGCACACCATGGTAAGTTTTCTAGCTATGCTGGGAACTCAGTGTACTTTCCTCCAAAGATCAGACTTGTCCTAACATGCCCCGCTGCACAGTCATTCACGGTGAAGCTCTTATACAGCTGAGAACAGAGGGAATGTGATATTTTATTTTAAAAAAAGGGTATTTATAATGTTTTTTTATATCTATACAAAAATGATTGACTTTCATTTATTTTTTAAACTGAAAGGGTTGTTTTAGAAGGTGATCATTTACAATCACATTAATGCGGACCTATAGTCATTTTTTCATCTTTCCATCCATTAAATCTTCTGCCCTTGTTGTTTTAACTTTGGATAGTAAAACATTTTTTTCTGCCAGTAAATACCTTATACAGCCCACTTCCGGTTTCTTGTCTGGTAATAAGCCTAGGCTTATGACATCATACACAGCTCTCTCCCTCACTCTCGTGAGCGTTTGCCAGGAAGGGAGGGAGGATGAGTCATAAGAGGGCCAATGAGCGCTGCAGGGCTGCAGAACCGGAGGTGTGCTTCTGTGTGTCTGTGTAAATCCAGGAAGTGAACAGGCAGCAGTTTCAACTGCCCACAGTTAAAATGGATGCAGCCAGACTTGGTGGAGGGAGATTTCTGCAGCATATTTGGCAAGTACAGAATCACAGTATAGATAAAATAATATGCAAAGTGGTTGGAGGGAAGCTTCAGAATGGCAAATATGTTTTTATTAAAAATTATGTAATTAGACAGCAGTTACTCTTTAAGTTAAAATACCTTTAGAATTTAGAACCACTTTCAATGTGATGGCTGCATTTGTTTTCTTTTTTAATGTTTTTTTTCCCTTTATTTTCACCTGGCGATCTTGCCAGTAACACACTTAGGCCCCTTTCACACGGAGGTCCGTTCAGGTCCGCCTGTCAGTTTTTTAGGCGGACCTGAAACGGATCCTCCATGTACCCCTATGGAAGCACGGATGTCAGCGGTGACATGTCCGCTGACATCCGCTCCGCCAAAGTGTGACGGAGGAAAACCCTATTTTTCCTTCCGTCGGCGGAGCGGATCGGATGACAACGGACTCTACGGTCCGTCGTCATCCGATTCCCCATAGGGGAGAGCGGCGCTCTGACAGGGCGGTCCCTGCACAGTGTGCGGGGACCGCCCAGTCATCCGTCGGCTCAGCGGGGATCAACGGAGCGATCCCCGCTGAGCAAGCGGAGCTTCACGGGGCGGATCTGCACGGATCCGCCCCGTGTGAAAGAGGCCTTCTTGTCTTAGGGTGTCTCCACTTTGGATGGAGGAGCAACAGAGATGCCTTTGGACAGCAGCATTGTCAGCAGGGATGGCCCAAAATATTGCGCTGCCTGAGTCCAAGAATGAAATGCTGCCCACTCCCCCCCCCCCCACAAAAAAATTGATGGGGCACATTAGCGGCAATTGATGGGCACACTGGCAGCAATTGATGGGGCACAGTGGCAGCTATTGATGGGCATACTGGCAGCTATTGATGGGGCACAGTAGCTGCAATTGATGGGCACACTGGCAGCAATTGATGGGGCACAGTGGCGGCAATTGATGGGGCACAGTAGCGGCAATTGATGGGCACACTGGCAGCAATTGATGGGCACACTGGCAGCAATTGATGGGTACAGTAGCTGCATTTGATGGCACAGTGGCGGCAATTTATGGGTACAGTGGCTGCGTTTGATGGCACAGTGGCTGCGTTTGATGGGCACAGTGGCTGCATTTGATGGGCACAGTGGCTGCGCTTTATGGGCACAGTGGCTGCGCTTGATGGGCACAGTGGCTGCGCTTGATGGGCACAGTGGCTGCGTTTGATGGGCACAGTGGCTGCGTTTTATGGCACAGTGGCTGCGTTTTATGGCACAGTGGCTGCGTTTGATGGCACAGTGGCAACGTTTGATGGCACAGTGGCAGCGTTTTATGGGCACAGTAGCTGCGTTTGATGGGCACAGTGGCTGGGATTGATGTTTTTTTTTGTTTGTTTGCGCCCCCCCCCCCCAAAAAAAATTTTGAGCATCAGTCGCCACTGGTCTACCTGCAAAATTATATGACATACCATCATGTCCAGCTCCCTCATCTTGGCGCCCTAGGGCATCCATGGGTGCAGTGTGTGTCAGCACAGTGGGCCCCCCACCCGGGCCCCCCACCTCACCACTAAGGGCCCGTGTGCAGTGAACATGTTGCACCCATGGATGATATGCCACTGGATTAGGGTAGTATAGGGGCAGGCTAGGGCAGTATATAGACAGGCTAGGGTAATATATGGACAGGCTAGGTTAGTATATAGACAGGCTAGGGTAGTATATAGACAGGCTAGGGTAGTATAAGGACAGGCTAGGGTAGTATAAAGACAGGCTACGGTAGTATATGGACAGGCTACGGTAGTATATGGACAGGCTACGGTAGTATATGGACAGGCTACGGTAGTATATGGACAGGCTACGGTAGTATATGGACAGGCTAGGGTAGAATATAGACAGGCTAAGGTAGTATAGAGGCAGGCTAGGGTAGTATAATGGCAAACTAGAGCTGTAGCAATGATTGCTAGATGCCAGGCAGGCCGCGGCTAGCAACCCGTTTGGGCAGGGAGCCTGCGGCCAGTGAGTAAGGTGACCAGATTTTCATAATAAAAACCGGGGACATATTTTTGGCAAATGGTAAACTATTTTATAAGCATATTTTCCTCAAACTATATATGCAGTGTATGTGGTATGTGTATATAGAATGATTGTACCGCCTGTCAGTGCTACCGTATGAGTGCCCATTAGTGCTGACTATCATTGCCACCGCATGAGTGCCCATCAGTGCCGCCTATCAGTGCCACTGCCTGTCAGTGCCGCCTTTTAGTGTTTCTGCATGAGTGCCTATCAGTGCCACTGCCTGTCAGTGCCACCTATCAGTGCCACTGCCTGTCAGTGCCACCTGTCAGTGCCACTGCATAATTGCCCATCAGTGCCGCCTGTCAGTGCCACCGCATGAGCGCCCATCAGTGCCGCCTGTCTGTGCCACTACATGAGTGCCCATCAGTACCACCGCATGAGTGCCCATCAGTGCTGCTTATCAGTGCCACTGCGTGAATGCCCATCAGTGCCCCCTATCAGTGCCACTGATGAGTGCCCATCAGTGCCGCCTATCAGTGCCACTGCATGAGTGCCCATCAGTGCCACTGCATTAGTGCCCATCATGGCCACTGCATGAGTGCCCATCAGTGCCAATGCATGAGTGCCCATCAGTGCCACTTTCTGTCATTGCCCATCAGTGCCACCTGTCAGTGCCACCGTATGAGTGTCTATCAGTGCTGCTGCCTGTTAGTGCCACCTATTAGTGCCGCCTATCAGTGCCACTGCCTGTCAGTGCCCATCAATGCTGCCTATCAGTGACACTGCATGAGTGCCCATCAGTGCCACACTCTGTAGCTCCAGGCAATCCCACCCCTCTGGACTACAATTCCCATAATTCTTTGCAGTACAGGAGGGAGGGGTAGGAACGTTGTGCCCTGTTCTCTCCCCTATGTATTGCTGCTGCCGGGAGAGTGATTGGAGGAGGGAGCAGAGGTAGGAGGAGATGGGCGGGATGATGGGAGAGGAGGCGGTCATATGTTCTGGGAATCGTGGCCGGTGTTCTGCCGAATAAGTTCCCCCGGCGGATAAGTTCCTCCCTGTACTGCGCAGGCGTGATCTGAGCTCCGAAAATAGCCGAACATGTAGAGCTGAGAGTGAGCTCTAGACGGCGCCTGCGCAATGAAATAGTTATTACAGCAGGTCCAGAGCGACGTGGACCTCGCTGTAAGTGGCCAGTCGGCCTCACGTCCTCGCTTCGCTCGCTCGGCCTCCTGGCTCTTTCTCCATGTCCACGGGGATGGTAAGGAAAGAGCCTGGATGTCAGAAGTGTAGCAATTTGGTGTGCGCAGGCGCCGTCTAGAGCTGACTCTCAGCTCTACATGTTCGGCTATTTTCGGAGGCTCAGTTCACGCCTGCGCAGTACAGGGGGGGTCCTTATCCGCCGGGGGAACTTTTTCGGCAAGACACCGGCTCTTCAGTTGACTAATGGGGAGGAGGAGTGGTGGCACTGGCTATACAAGTAACACACAGTCAGGCTGGAGCCGCTCCAGCTCCTCCTCTCCAGCTCTGCGAATACTACTGCAATAGCAACCGCAGACCTGGCTCCTCTCACAGTCAACGCGGCTCCTGTCCACCGGGAAACTGCCTGCCCAAGATCGGCGTGGCAGTTGGGCAGTGGTCTGGTCACCGTACGCTAGAGGGAGGGAGCCTCAGGTCCTCGGGCAGTGCGCCCCTGTTGCCGCCCCTCTTAAAAAGCCGCTAGGATCCCATGCACCCACCGTGACCCTTGATAGGGCCGGCCCTGCTCAACCCTCGAACTGCTAATTTTTCTGGACAGCTTAGTCTGTTAAAGGAAGTTATAACAGACTCACTGGTCGGATCAGTGGATAAAAATAAAGTAAAAAATAAAAAGAATTCAGCAGCTAAATCTAAAATCTGGTAGCCTGCAATATAATACATTTTCTGTTTTTAGGTTTGGTAACATGAAAAATATTTAATTTTGCTTCCTCCGGTGCTTATAAATCACCCCACTATGTACTCTTTTACATAATGCATAGGGAAGCAGAAGTAAGTGAAAACACGTATAGTGTATATAGCGATACCCTCAGTTAAGAGGGCTGCTGGTATTGATTTGGGCCCTGTAGTGCACCGCTGTCAATCCCTGGCAATCGGCTCTAACCTCCCGTGGCACAGCTAGTAATAGTGGGATAAGACCGCGTGACCGCAACTCTTGGTGACACAGTCTTATAGCAAGCATGCACAGCAATATACTTTAAAACTCCTATTAAAGTAACTGAAGCTGACACCAAATGTACTTGACCCAGATTTTTTACTGATGCTAATGGGCAAAAATAAAATAACAGTATAACAAGTTGCTAGTGATGAGCCGAACACCCCCGGGTTCGGTTCGCACCAGAACCCGCGAACGGACCGAAAGTTCGAACGAACATTAGAACCCTATTAAATACAATGGATGCGAACGTTCGAATTCTAAAGTGCTAATTATAACAACTATTATGCATGTTATTGTCATAAATAGGGTTTGGGAACCCGGGTTCTGCACCAGGGGACATGTATCAATGCAAAAAGAAGTTTTAAAAACGGTCGTTTTTCGGGAGCAGTCATTTTAATGATGCATAAAGTGAAAAAAAAAAAGTCAAATATTCCTTTAAATATCGTACCTGGGGGGTGTCTAAAGTATGCCTGTGAAGTGCCACGTGTTTCCCG
The DNA here is from genome assembly GCA_029206835.1 of Rana muscosa. Lineage (NCBI taxonomy): Eukaryota > Metazoa > Chordata > Amphibia > Anura > Ranidae > Rana > Rana muscosa. The sequence continues at coordinate 234,440,085 of CM055118.1, forward strand.
TGTTTAGAACTGTCCCTGCACAAAATGACACTTCTAAAGGAAAAAAAAGCCATTTAAAACTGCTTGCGGCTTTAATGTAATGTCTGGTCCCGGTAATATGGATGAAATTCTTTAAGAAAAATGGCATAGCTACCCCATGACCCCCCCCCCCCCCTACCCCAGCCCATTACCAGCCCCTTTGGGTCTTGTATGGATATTAAGGGGAACCCCGCACATAAAATAAAAAAGGCCCTATATACTCTGAACAGCCGTATACAGGCGGTGCATACAAGACAGGGACTGTAGGTTTGTTCTTATGTAGAATCTGTTTGTAATTTTGAACAGGTACATTGTTGAAGTGTAGCTCCAGCCCAAAAATCTATTTTTAAACTTTTTGGGAAACATAGGTAAGGGTTATCACCCCTGTAACATTTGTTTTGCTGTCTGTGCCCCTGTTCAGAACATTTCACCTCACTTTCCGTCCCAATGACAACTGTTTTTGAAATGTGGTGTTTTTCTTGAAACAAGGATTGCTGATAAAGCATCAGTACAGATGAGACCCCTTTCTCCCATATTTATTCTTACAGGAGAGAATTTTCCTTTCTAGGGGTAGATTTCCTCTCACTTCCTGTTGTCTTCTTTCGTTTGCAAGTAGGAGTCGTTTGTAAGTTGGATGTTTGAAAGTAGGGACCTGCCGTATATACTCTGCAGAAATAGGCCCCTTAGTTGTTGGTGTTGGCACAACACTGTAAGCACTCAGTTACTCTTGGTTGGTGCTGGAACGCCCTGCTGTCAACTATTATATCAGGAATTTTAATTACATATAATTGTTGAACAGTGGTAGTAAAAATTGGGGCTTTGATGGTGGTGCTGGTGCCACAACACTGTAAGCCCTGACAGTTACTCTTGGTGGGTGCAGCAATGGGCCCTGCTGTGAATTATTAGATCAAGAATTGTAATTACATGCCCCTTTTGAACAGGGGCTGAAAAATTGGGCCTTTCGTGGTGGTGGTGGTGGTGGCGTTGCCACAAGACTGTAAGCCCTCAGAGTTACTCTTGGTGGGTGCAGCAATGGACCCTGCTGTGAATTATTAGATCAAGAATTGTAATTGCATGCCCCTGTTGAACAGGGGCTGAAAAATTGGGCCTTAGGCACTGGTGGCACAACACTACAACCCCTCACAGATACTGTACTTGGAGCACAGCAATGAGCCCTGTTGCAAAGTATTGCTTCAAAAATTGTAATGACACGCCCCTGTTAAACAGGGGCTGAAAAATTGGGCCTTAGGCACTGGTGCCACAACACTCCAACCCCTCACAGATACTGTACTTGGAGCACAGCAATGAGCCCTATGGCAAATTATTGCTAAAAAAATTGTAATTACACGCCCCTGTAAAACAGGGGCTGAAAAATTGGGCCTTAGCCACTGGTGGCGGCACCCATAAACAAAAATGATCTTCCAAGCTATCATCATCAATCGTATCATTGAGGACTCGGAGGAGGAGGATAGCCAGTCAACATAACAGCACAGGCACTCAGCATCAGCATCAGTCTTGAAGGGATGTGACATGTTAAAATCAATTAGTCTGTTATATCAGCATCAGGTGTGTGGTAGCTGGTGGTGATCCAAGACTGGTTCATCTTGATGAAAGTCAGTCGATCAACCGAGTCGGTGGACAGGCGCACCCTGTGATCCGTGACAAATCCTCCAGCAGCACTGAATGTGCGTTCCGAAAGAACGCTGGATGCAGGACAGGCCAGTAGCTCAATTGCATACTGTGCAAGCTCTGGCCAGTGATCCATCCTCAAGACCCAGTAAGCCAGAGGATTTTCGGTGGGGAAGGTGTCCAAGTCTGACCTTGCCCCTAGATATTCCTGCACCATGTTTATCAGACGCTGGCGATGGTTGCTGGAACCGATCATACTTTGGGGCTGCGGACTAAAGAATTGTCTGAACGCATCGGTCAGACGGCCACCTTCCCCACCGCTCCTTCTTTGACTGGCCGAAGCCTCAGCAACTCGTTGTCCAGGACCAGGAGTTTGTAACCTCCCAGTCTCTGGGAACGCGTTGCACAGACCTTTCTGCAAGGCCTCCCGGAGTTGTCTCATCCTCTGCTCCCTCTGCGACGGTAACATAAGGTCCGCAACCTTACCCTTGTACCGTGGATCAAGGAGAGTGGCCAGCCAGTAATGGTCCCTCTCCTTGATCCGAAGAATACGAGGATCCTTCCGCAGACTTTGCAGGATCAGGGAGGCCATGCAGCGTAGGTTTGCTGAGGCATTCGCTCCGGAGTCCTCTGGGTCACTAAGGACGACATGATCCGCAGCCACCTCCTCCCAGCCACGTACAAGTCCACTGGTTTCTTGGGACTGTAAATCATCCCTAAAAGACTGCTGCTGATGATGCTGAGTGCCAGCCTCCACCTCCATGCTGACACAATCCTCCTCCTCCTCCTCCTCCTCCTCCTCCTCTTCCTGTGCGATTGGTGGGACAGAAGGAACACTGTCTGGGTAAAGGGGGCCTTGAGAGGCAAGGAAGTCCTCCTCTTCCTGCCTCTGTTCTGCCTCAAGTGCCCTGTCCATTATTCCACGCAGCGTGTGCTCCAACAGGTGGAAAAGAGGTACAGTGTCACTGATGCATGCACTGTCACTGCTCACCATCCTCGTGGCCTCCTCAAATGGTGCCAGGACAGTGCATGCATCCCTGATCATGCCCCACTGGCGTGGAGAAAAAAAACCAAGCTCCCCTGACCCTGTCCTGGTGCCGTAGTCGCACAGGTACTCATTGATGGCCCTCTGCTGCATGTGCAGCCGCTGCAGCATGGCCAACGTTGAGTTCCACCTGGTGGGCATGTCACATATAAGGCGGTTCTTGGGCAGGTTCAACTCCTTTTGCAGCTCAGCCAGGCGAGCACTGGCATTATAAGATCTGCGGAAATGCACACAGACTTTCCTGGCCTGCCTCAGGACATCCTGTAAGCCCGGGTACCTGCCCAAGAACCGCTGCACCACCAGGTTAAGGACGTGAGCCACACAGGGCACATGGGTCAGTTGTCCCTGTCGGAGGGCGGAGAGGAGGTTGGTGCCATTGTCGCAAACCACCATTCCTGGCTTAAGCTGGCGTGGCGTCAACCACCTCTCGGCCTGGCCCTGCAGAGCAGACAGGACCTCTGCCCCAGTGTGGCTTCTGTCCCCCAAACACACCAGCGCAAGCACGGCATGGCATCTTTTTGCCTGCGTACTTGCGTAGCCCCGTGAACGGCTACGGAGCACCGCTGGTTCATAGGACAAACCACAGGAAGAGGCCATGGAGGAAGAAGAAGAGGAGGGGGTGGAGGAGAGAGGTGTGTCACAACCAGTAGTAGCATTTTGGAGGCGTGGCGGTGGGACAACCTCCAACACTACTGCACCTTGTCCTGCATCCTTCCCAGCTGCCAAAAGAGTGACCCAATGGGCCGTGAAAGAAAGGTAACGTCCCTGTCCATGCCTGCTGGACCATGAGTCAGCGGTAATATGCACCTTACCGCTGACCGCCCTGTCCAGCGAGGCCAAGACATTGCCTTCCACATGCCGGTAGAGAGCCGGAATAGACTTCCGTGAGAAAAAGTGGCGTTTGGGAACCTGCCACTGAGGAACCGCACATTGCACAAACTCACGGAAGGGGGCCGAGTCTACCAACTGAAAAGGCAGCAGTTGAAGCGCTAGCAATTTAGCCAAGCTAGCATTCAACCGCTGGGCATGTGGATGGCTGGGAGTGAACTTCTTTCGACGGTCCAGCAGCTGGGGCAGGGAAATTTGCCTGCTAGTATCGGAGGTCGGTGTACTGCTAGCAGAGTGGCCGCAAGTAGGACTGAAGTTATAGTGGGGTTGGAGATCCCAGCTGATGCGGTGCAAGGAGAGGTCCGCTTTGTTCTTTGGTGTGGGTCTTTGAGGTAGGCTTGCCAACGAGCTGCATGGCAGGTCAACATATGTCTGGTCAGGCATGTGGTACCCAAGCGGCTGATGTTTTGGCCACGCGATATACGCTTGAGACATATGTTGCAAACAGCAGCTGTGCGATCTGATGCACTAGCCTCAAAAAAGGCCCACACCAAAGAACTTTTTGAATGACGGGCAGAGGCAGCGCCCTGCACAGGCGGAGCTCTGCGGTGTGATTCCGTCGGTGTACTGCCCTTACGCTGGCCACCAAAGGGCATCCTGCCTCGTTGGAGATGTGCCTCCTCCTCATCCTCCTCCTCCTCCTCTCTCCTATTAGGCACCCACGTGGAGTCAGTGACCTCATCATCACCTCCCTCCTCATCACTGGAGCCAATCTGGCAGTATGCTGCAGCTGCTGGAACATGACTGCCAGATTGGTGTCCTTCTTGAGCATCCCCTCTGTCTGCTCTCACGCTACTGCCTTCCTCTAGCTGGGTTTCATCATCAGACCCTTCGAAACGCTGGGCATCCTCCTGGAGCATGTACCCAACACTGTGCTGAAACAGTTCGGGGGACTCCTCAGGAGGAGGACATGGTGGGTCTAGGGAAGGAGTGACTGATGATGAGTCTGACATTGATACCAGGGAAGAGGACGCTTTGGCAGCTGCTTTTCCAGTACCCTGAGCCTGGGTGAGAGAGGATGAGGAGGAGGAGGAGGGCTTGGTCATCCACTCTACCAAGTCTTCGGCATGATGTGGCTCAACATGTCCAGCTGCCGAAAAGAAGGACAAGCGTGTCCCATGGCCATGTGCTGATGACAATGCACCGCGTCCACGACCAGCACTGTTGCCCCCAGACACAGAGCCTGCTTGCCCTCTTTTATTGCCTCCTGACTGTCTGCCTCTCCTTGTTTGCCTTCCAGACATTCTAATAGATGGCCTGCAGGGAGATGGGAAAAAAGCAATAAGGGCTACCTTCAGGTGTCCTTCTCTGTCCCTTGAAACAAGGACTTTGACAGTGAAAGAAACTGACACACTCTCCCTACCTACAGTTTTCTGTCCCTAGAAAAAATGTTTTTTTTAAGCACAAATTAGCACAAGGAGAATTCACTCACTGTCCTTCCAGGTCCCTGGAAACAAGGACTTTGACAGTGAAAGAAACTGACACACTCTCCCTACCTACAGTTTTCTGTCCCTAGAAAAAATGTTTTTTTTAAGCACAATTTAGCACAAGGAGAATTCACTCACTGTCCTTCCAGGTCCCTGGAAACAAGGACTTTGACAGTGAAAGAAACTGACACACTCTCCCTACCTACAGTTTTCTGTCCCTAGAAAAAATGTTTTTTTTAAGCACAATTTAGCACAAGGAGACTTCACTCACTGTCCTTCCAGGTCCCTGGAAACAAGGACTTTGACAGTGAAAGAAACTGACACACTCTCCCTACCTACAGTTTTCTGTCCCTAGAAAAAATGTTTTTTTTAAGCACAATTTAGCACAAGGAGAATTCACTCACTGTCCTTCCAGGTCCCTGGAAACAAGGACTTTGACAGTGAAAGAAACTGACACACTCTCCCTACCTACAGTTTTCTGTCCCTAGAAAAAATGTTTTTTTTAAGCACAATTTAGCACAAGGAGAATTCACTCACTGTCCTTCCAGGTCCCTGGAAACAAGGACTTTGACAGTGAAAGAAACTGACACACTCTCCCTACCTACAGTTTTCTGTCCCTAGAAAAAATGTTTTTTTTAAGCACAATTTAGCACAAGGAGAATTCACTCACTGTCCTTCCAGGTCCCTGGAAACAAGGACTTTGACAGTGAAAGAAACTGACACACTCTCCCTACCTACAGTTTTCTGTCCCTAGAAAAAATGTTTTTTTTAAGCACAATTTAGCACAAGGAGAATTCACTCACTGTCCTTCCAGGTCCCTGGAAACAAGGACTTTGACAGTGAAAGAAACTGACACACTCTCCCTACCTACAGTTTTCTGTCCCTAGAAAAAATGTTTTTTTTAAGCACAATTTAGCACAAGGAGAATTCACTCACTGTCCTTCCAGGTCCCTGGAAACAAGGACTTTGACAGTGAAAGAAACTGACACACTCTCCCTACCTACAGTTTTCTGTCCCTAGAAAAAAATGTTTTTTTTAAGCACAATTTAGCACAAGGAGAATTCACTCACTGTCCTTCCAGGTCCCTGGAAACAAGGACTTTGACAGTGAAAGAAACTGACACACTCTCCCTACCTACAGTTTTCTGTCCCTAGAAAAAATGTTTTTTTTAAGCACAATTTAGCACAAGGAGAATTCACTCACTGTCCTTCCAGGTCCCTGGAAACAAGGACTTTGACAGTGAAAGAAACTGACACACTCTCCCTACCTACAGTTTTCTGTCCCTAGAAAAAATGTTTTTTTTAAGCACAATTTAGCACAAGGAGAATTCACTCACTGTCCTTCCAGGTCCCTGGAAACAAGGACTTTGACAGTGAAAGAAACTGACACACTCTCCCTACCTACAGTTTTCTGTCCCTAGAAAAAATGTTTTTTTTAAGCACAATTTAGCACAAGGAGAATTCACTCACTGTCCTTCCAGGTCCCTGGAAACAAGGACTTTGACAGTGAAAGAAACTGACACACTCTCCCTACCTACAGTTTTCTGTCCCTAGAAAAAATGTTTTTTTTAAGCACAATTTAGCACAAGGAGACTTCACTCACTGTCCTTCCAGGTCCCTGGAAACAAGGACTTTGACAGTGAAAGAAACTGACACACTCTCCCTACCTACAGTTTTCTGTCCCTAGAAAAAATGTTTTTTTAAGCACAATTTAGCACAAGGAGAATTCACTCACTGTCCTTCCAGGTCCCTGGAAACAAGGACTTTGACAGTGAAAGAAACTGACACACTCTCCCTACCTACAGTTTTCTGTCCCTAGAAAAAATGTTTTTTTTAAGCACAATTTAGCACAAGGAGAATTCACTCACTGTCCTTCCAGGTCCCTGGAAACAAGGACTTTGACAGTGAAAGAAACTGACACACTCTCCCTACCTACAGTTTTCTGTCCCTAGAAAAAATGTTTTTTTTAAGCACAATTTAGCACAAGGAGAATTCACTCACTGTCCTTCCAGGTCCCTGGAAACAAGGACTTTGACAGTGAAAGAAACTGACACACTCTCCCTACCTACAGTTTTCTGTCCCTAGAAAAAATGTTTTTTTTAAGCACAATTTAGCACAAGGAGAATTCACTCACTGTCCTTCCAGGTCCCTGGAAACAAGGACTTTGACAGTGAAAGAAACTGACACACTTTCCCTACCTACAGTTTTCTGTCCCTAGAAAAAATGTTTTTTTTAAGCACAATTTAGCACAAGGAGAATTCACTCACTGTCCTTCCAGGTCCCTGGAAACAAGGACTTTGACAGTGAAAGAAACTGACACACTCTCCCTACCTACAGTTTTCTGTCCCTAGAAAAAATGTTTTTTTTAAGCACAATTTAGCACAAGGAGAATTCACTCACTGTCCTTCCAGGTCCCTGGAAACAAGGACTTTGACAGTGAAAGAAACTGACACACTCTCCCTACCTACAGTTTTCTGTCCCTAGAAAAAATGTTTTTTTTAAGCACAATTTAGCACAAGGAGAATTCACTCACTGTCCTTCCAGGTCCCTGGAAACAAGGACTTTGACAGTGAAAGAAACTGACACACTCTCCCTACCTACAGTTTTCTGTCCCTAGAAAAAATGTTTTTTTTAAGCACAATTTAGCACAAGGAGAATTCACTCACTGTCCTTCCAGGTCCCTGGAAACAAGGACTTTGACAGTGAAAGAAACTGACACACTCTCCCTACCTACAGTTTTCTGTCCCTAGAAAAAATGTTTTTTTTTAAGCACAATTTAGCACAAGGAGAATTCACTCACTGTCCTTCCAGGTCCCTGGAAACAAGGACTTTGACAGTGAAAGAAACTGACACACTCTCCCTACCTACAGTTTTCTGTCCCTAGAAAAAATGTTTTTTTTAAGCACAATTTAGCACAAGGAGAATTCACTCACTGTCCTTCCAGGTCCCTGGAAACAAGGACTTTGACAGTGAAAGAAACTGACACACTCTCCCTACCTACAGTTTTCTGTCCCTAGAAAAAATGTTTTTTTTAAGCACAATATAGCACAAGCACAAAACACACTGACACTCTCCCTACCTATCCTTCTCTTTCCCTAAACTAAAGGAATCCAGGTTAAGCAAGAAAGAAATAAAAGTCACTGTCCCTGCCTATGCTGCTCTATCCCTGCTCCGGAACACACTACACTAGGCCGCCGTGCTGGCGGCCTTTTATAGTGTGGGGCGTGTACTAAACACCCTCAGCAATAATTGGCCACAGGCATCCTGCCTGTGGCCAATCATTGCTCTCCTCGCTGCCGGCGCTGTGATTGGCCAAGCATGCGGGGTCACAGTGCATGCTTGGCCAATCACAGCGCCTGGATGACACTGCGATGGCGTAGTGCATTGTGGGCCGTTCGCGTCACTCGAATTTGGCGCGAACGGCCCAAATCGTTCGATCTTCGTCGAACGATCGAACACGAAGCTCATCCCTACAAGTTGCAGATCCCTGCAATAAACAGTATTTAAGATGAACAGAATAACCAGAACAATAATGTATTGCTATGCGACTCTAACGCTGCCCTTTTACAGCTACTTCCCCTCGTGGGCATACTAACACCCAGCAATGTCTACCTATGCAGTCAGGGTAAATAATCTTCGCTAGCAATCTTTCGGAGGTGCACTTGAAGAACAACTTTGTAATCCAAATGAATAGTGAAGATAAAGTATCTGTCTATCAGCAAGTGCTCTCTCTCACCACCCGACAGTCCAAGTCCGTTTCCTCCGCTGATTCGTCTAGGAACAGGAATCCACTGACATCCAGGCCTTCAATCCTTCTGGTGTACTGCAGCAAGGAGGAGAAGATGTCTCTCAGGTTCAGCTAGGCTGGCAGAGGGGCTCTTTGGAACAGAGTACAAGGCCCAGGCTTCAGGCCTTGTGCATACAGCAGTTCAGCACAGAGATCCTTTTGCTAGGAGAGGGGGTGTCAAAGAGAGGAAGAATCAACTCCGCCTCCCCTTTATAAAGTCTGCCCCAGCAGTCTCTGCACGGGGCAATGCACCCTGGGTGCTGCAAGATGTACTGGGAGATGTAGTCTCTCGGTATTAAAGGGGAATACCCTGCTACATGTATTCTAGCTCCAGCGTCACATGCACACAGTAAAAAGCATATTGCTGTACAAATACTCAGCTCTATGTACACAAACCACTCTGTTTATAGCAAACACGTTGTGTGCTGACAGAGCACGGTCTAACAACAATGCTGCTAGGTGTAGTCTTTAAAAAAATACAACCTACTGTTCTCATGGTTTATTGCATTTGCCATGACCCCAACCAGCCAGCTTCCTATAGACCCCTTCACATGACTATATGAGGCAAGAGCTGTGACTGCTTGTAATTAATTATTTAGAATCTAAAATGCTCATGTAGTATTGAACAGAGGCGTTGCTAGGGGGGTGCGGGGGGTGCGGTCCGCCCCCGGGTGACACCCGCTAGAGGGGTGACACCCTCCCTTTTTTTTTTTTTTTTTTTTTTTTTTTTTTTTTTTTTTTTTTTACAGCTGACCCATTCATTGATTAATTTCACCCCGCTGGGCTGGAAGCCTGGAACAACACCTCCAGCGCCGCGGCCGCGCCTGGTGTGTGTCCTCCAGCTCCTTATTCTTCCTATTCCTAAATTCCAATCCTCCTCCCTACCCTACAGAGCCAGCGAGCGACTCAGCCTGTCACATCATCACACTGCACTGTGATGATGTGACGACACGCACTAGCGTTGCTAGCCAGGTGCGGGGGGGGGCGGGCCGCACCCGGGTGACACCCACCAGAGGGGTGACACCCGTGGGTAGCACAGCGGCACCACACTGACATTGCCCGCTGCCCTGTGCCTTAGGCTCACGCTGCGGCTGTGTCCCTCAGCGGAGCGGAAGGAAGCCGCCGCCCCCTCTGCCTCCTCTCTGTTTACATCCACAGAAGAGGAGGAGGAGCCCGCGCTCGAGAGACACACCGCTGTGTGTATCTGCCGCTCTGTTCTGAGGTCTGTAAGGTAAGGGGGGCATCTTTACTGATGGGGGGAGGGGGTGTCTGTACTGCTGGGGTCTGCACTAGGGGGAGTTTGCACCAGGGGGTGTCTGTACTGAGGGGGGTCTGGTACCAAGGGGGTGTCTGTACTGAGGGGGGTGTCTGTAACTGAGGGGGTGTCTGTACGAGGGGTGTCTGGTACTGTGGGGGGTGTCTGTAACTGAGCAGGGTGTCTGTAACTGAGGAGGTCTGCACTGAGGTGGGGGTGTCTGTACTGATGGGGTCTGCACTAGGGGGAGTTTGCACCAGGGGGGCTGTAACTGAGGGGGTGTCTGTACTGAGGGGGGTCTGGTACCAAGGGGGTGTCTGTACTGAGGGGGGTGTCTGTACTGAGGGGGGTGTCTGTAACTGAGGGGGTGTCTGTACGAGGGGTGTCTGGTACTGTGGGGGGTGTCTGTAACTGAGCAGGGTGTCTGTAACTGAGGAGGTCTGCACTGAGGTGGGGGTGTCTGTACTGATGGAGCGGTCTGTACTGAGGTGGGGGTGTCTGTACTGAGGTGGGGGTGTCTGTACTGAGGGGGGTGTATGTACTGAGGGGGGTGTCTGTAACTGAGGGGGGGTCTTTAACTGAGGGTGTGTCTGTAACTGAGGGTGTGTCTGTAACTGAGGGGGTGTCTGTAACTGAGGGGTGGTCTGTACGAGGGGGAGTCTGTACGAGGGGGGTGTCTGTACTGAGGGGGGTGTCTGTACTGAGGGGGGTGTCTGTACTGAGGGGGGTGTCTGTACGAGGGGTGTCTGTAACTGAGGGGGTCTGCACTGAGGTGGGGGTGTCTGTACTGATGGAGCGGTCTGCACTGAGGTGGGGGTTCATACTGAGGGAGGCGGGTCTATATTGATGGCAGAGAGTCTGTACTTAGTGGAGCGGGTTTGTACTGAGGGAAGGGATCTATATTGTGGGAGTGGGGTCTGTAGTTAGTGGAGGGGGGTCTGTACTGAGGGGGGACTATAGTTGTTGGGGGGTGACACCATTTTTTTTCGCACCGGGTGACACCAACCCTAGTGACGCCACTGGTATTGAAGGTTATTTTGGTCCATTGCCGAGAATTTTTGGTCTCAGGCAACCCTTGCTAAAAATGATTATGTCTACTATTAATGGTACGTTAGCGTGATTATAGAAACCTTGCTCTATATATTCATGAAACAAAAAACAATTAATAATGAACAGAAAAGTAAAGCAGTCATTTAAGGTTGTCCCCTTACATTGGTGGTCAGTGGAAAAGTACCCTCTACATCAGTAGTCTCCAAACTGCGGCCCTGGGCCAGATTCAGCACTTTGCTTGCCTTTATCTTGCCCTTGATTCCTGCCACTGACACCAACAATGGAGCCTAATTCATGCCACTGACACCAATGATGTGGCATAATTCCTTCCACTGACAACAAAAGACACCAACACCATTCTTCCCAAAGACACCAACTATTTCTCCCCTAAAATATCAAAGATTGGGCTTTGTTTACTCCCACTGGGCACAGTCCGACAATTAACTGGCCCTTTCTTTAGAAAGTTTGGAGACCTCTGCTCTACATTGATGGTCAGTGGAGAAGGCTCCCTTACATGGGTACTCAGCACAGAAGGGCCTCTTACATTTGTGGCCAGTGGGACTAAGGACCCCTCACCTTGGTGGACAGTTGAAGGAATAATGTCCTTCAAATAAGCAATCAGTAGAGAAGGCCACATTTACATTGGTGGTCTGTGCAAAGGTGCCCTGCTATATTGATGGTTAGTGGAGAAGGCTCCCTTACATTGGTGGTCAGCAGAGAAGGGCCTCTTACATGTGTGGCCAGTGGGACAAGGGACCCCTCACCTTGTTGGACAGTTGACGGAAGAATGTCCTTCATGTTAGCGATCAGTTGAGAAGGCCACATTTACAATGGTGGTCTGTGCAAAGGTGCCTTCCTACATTGATGTTTAGTGGTGAAAGACCCCCCTGATATTGGTGGCCAACATAGAAGAAGCTGTTACATTTGTGGCCATTGGGACAAGGGACCCCTCGGATTGGTGGACAGTTGGAGAAAGAATGCCCCTTACATTAGCAATCAGTGGAGAAGGCCACATTTACATTGGTGGTCTTTGCAAAGGTGCCCTCCTACATTGATGATTGGTGGTGAAGGACATCCTTTACATTGGTAATCAGCAGAGAAGGGTCTCTCTTTATCAATTGGCAGGGGCCCTCGTATTGTTGGACACTTTGAGGAAGATCTCCTTTACATTAATGGTTAGTCAAGAAGCCCCTAACAAACTTTGAAGGAGCCCTGTGTTCCACGGATTGATGGCCTCACCTCTCACTGTAATAGACTAGTTTCAATCTTTTGTTAATGTTATTAGTTCTGGGCCATGAGACTTTTTAACATGTACCTCATCACCTCTGACAGGGCGAGCAGGTGGTCTTTCTGTATTAGTAAATGGTGGGACACACAAATTGTATTTTCTGGAGAGTGTGGGTAATTCTTCACACGGATCCTCATATTTCGGTTGATTATGGGTGTGGGGTTTGTGTCTCTTCTGGGAAGGTGGTGTGAGTCAGGTTGGCATGCTTCGCAGGCAATGTTCATGTATATGTAAAATGCAATGCACTTCTTTTTGAGTACTATCTGTTTTGTTTTGTTTTTTGGGATGGCCAATCGTATTGTAGTTGGCGGTCCATGAATGTTTTTTTGTACACTATATGTGTTATTAAAAACAATAAAAATAATTTTCCAAAAAAATAAATAAAAAATTTGCACATGATTATTGTAGATTAGGTTATTAGTAGAGGAAAATAAGCTAAATGGTACTTGATTTTTATTTTTTTTGCTTTGCTGGGCAGATAACTCCTTATAAGCTAGATCTGCTGAAGTCTCCTGCAAAGGTATATTTGTCAAGTTAATTAACATCAGTGTGCTTGATGCAGCATCGATGTCGGAGCAGGGCCGGCCCTACCATGAGTCCCGCTCGGTCCATTGGACCCAGGTGGCACTTTGAGAGGGGCGGCAAATTGACGTCCAAATTTTTTTTTCCAGCAGCTTTGTGTGTAATCCAGGGGGGGCGGACTGGGCCAGGGTGACAACTACCCCCTGGACCGCTCCACTGCCCTGTAAAAAGCCTGCCCTGCTGCCCTCAACACGCATACTCATAGTTGCCGAGCGCAAGGGTGCTTGCACACAGTCTAACACGGCTGTTAAACACCCAAGCACACATGAAGAGCTCAGGTATGTGTGGGGCGGGGTACCCACAGGAGACAGAGAGCAATGAAAGATTCCTTCCCCACTGGCTCCACCAGCAGCCGATGTTCGGCCGCAGCTTGCGAGGCTTGCATTTCTATTGGGTGGAACTGGAGGAGGGGGTGCAGCCCAGCCGACCTCACGCCCAGTCTGCCTTCTTCTGCTCTGGTGCATGAGTGAGGCTAGGCACTGAAGACTGTGGGAGCACTGGGAGAGAACAACTTAGAGGTAATATAAGTTAGTTCTGTGTGACAGGACACAAAGGGTGTCCATCATTTTTTCTAGTAGTGGCTGCTGATCTGCTGGATGGCCAAATGTTGCATAACCTGTCATGCTCACAAATTTCTATACAGCCCTAGCTTGCCATTATACTACCCTAGCCTGCCCCTATACTACCCTAGCCCGCCCCTATACTACCCTAGCCCACCCCTATACTGCCTTAGCTTATCTATATACTACTCTAGCCTGCTGCTATACTGCCCTAGCCTGTCTATATACCACCCTAGCCTGCCCCTATACTACCCTAGCCTGTCCATATACTACCTTGGCCTGTCCATATACTACCCTAGCCTGTCCATATACTACACTAGCCTGTCAATATACTACCCTAGCCTGTCTATATACTGTTGGAAGAGCAACAGCATGTAATGTAAAGTTGTTAATAAACTGACAACACTGTATGCATTATACCTATCTATGCAGCAGTTGGCGCTGTGGTATTATAGTGTATAGTTCTTATATTCTATGATATAACAGGATGTATTGTCTATCTATGCTCAATGCACTCGTTTGTGTTCCTGTTTCCTGTTCCATGCTGTAAGACATACATTGATATTCCTCCATGAAAGTAAAGTATTCTCTGCATGCAACAAGCTTCCAGCGCATAATAATTTCAATAACCTGCTAATAGGTTATGGGTCCAGGCATTGGAGAGGATACCCCAGGCACCGAGCAGGCACTGAAAAAAGAATACTGCAAGCCTGTGAGTACTGTATGCAAGCAGATAAAAGATGGCAAGTGGTTCAGATGTGAAGTTTGCAATTGCAAAGCTGAACAATGCAAATTACTAGCTGTAGAAATGATTCTAGCCAAGGATGACTTGTGGCAAGTGCTGAATGCAGACAGACCGACAAACGGAGAGACGGAGGAATAGGACAGAAGAGATAGGCAGGCAAAGGCAACCATAAGCTTATTAGTGGAAGATGATCAGCTTATCCACATAAGAACAGAGAAAACCGCCAAAGGTATGTGGACTGCATTACAAAAGCTGCATGAGCGTTCAAGTCTAAACAGAAAACAGTTTTTGCTAAGAAAGTTGTACAAGATGAGACTAGAAGAAGGCCAGCAAAGGTGTAACCACATAAAAGCTATGCTAGAAATTATAGAGCAGCTGCGTGCCATTGGAGAGGACATCAAATATAACCATATTGTTGCCCTGCTCCTCTGCAGCATTCCAGAGACATATAATGCTCTTATTAATGCTTTAGAAACAAGACCCGAGCAGGAGCTGACACTGGAATAGGTCAAAGGCAAATTAATCGATGAATATGACAGAAGGAAAGAAAATGCGCACCATGATGACAAAGCTCTTAAAATGTACAAAGGCACAAAGCACAACAAAAAAAAGAAGAGCCTGTTTTCACTGTAAAATAATCGGTCACTTAAAAAAGGACTGTTCTATTTGGAAAGCCGAGCAGCGATAGCTACAGCTATCCACAAAAGAGAGTCAAAGCAATCACAAAGGAAACTGAGGACACATCATGGCGTGCCACCTTTAAAATGACACAGAGCGGCAAGCCACACGGCTGGTGCATAGACTCAACAGCAACAAGCCTGTCAGGAAAGGCTGGCTAGAGGAAGGAATGCTCCCCGCAGATTAACTCCTGCTCCCCGAACTTGTGTCAAGGAAGCTGCGTTGGCGCGTGCTAACGTAGGTTAGCGCATGCGCATCGGCGCATCAGCGTGCGCGGCGCATCGGCGCATCAGCGTGCACGGCGCATCGGAGCATCGGCGCATCAGCGTGCACGGCGCACCATGTGATCCATGAAGTGCCTATTTAAACCGGATCAGTGCACAGACCCGGTGCTGCCTTGTCTACAGCGTTCCTGTGAGACTCCTGTTTCCTGCAACCTGCATCTGATTCCTGTTACTTACCCGGCCTGCTCTGACTACTCCTGCTCTCTGCCTGCATCGACCCCGGCCTGAACCTAGACTATTCTCCAGCCTCTGAACCTGTACCTCATCTGACTGTCCTGTGTATGACCCGGCTTGCCTGACCCTGTTCCTGCCTCTGCCTTCCAGTCTGTGGAGTTCTGGTACCGTTGACCTGCATCTCCTGCATTCTGTCATCCACTGTCATCTGGCACGCCATTCAACTGGAAGCCCAGCAGATAGCACGACTACCGGCCCTCGTGCGACTCTGCACTCCTGCGCCATCTGTTTGCTCTATCAGGGGCCCCGAGTCAGAGGAGTAAGAGAAGCCTCCCTCTGCTAATCAGGCTCATCCCACCAGGTACGTAACAGTACAAGGCAGCCATGTCTGAGCCTGAGCGGGGAGCTTCTCCTGTGGATGAACTTTGTCAACACCTGGCCGGCCTCACACGAGCTGTAAAGGACTTACAGATAGACTATACTCAGCTGAAGGAACAGTTCCGGACTCTATCTCCATCTGCTAGTTCCAGTGCTGCTTCCGCAGTCGTGATGCCGTCACCAGAACCCAGAGTCCCTAGCCCTGAAAGATTTTTCGGGGACCGCAGCCAGTTCAGGACTTTTTGCACGGCCTGCGAACTGTACTTTACTCTACAACCCCGCACCTTCCTTCTGGAGACTACTAAAGTGGGATTTGTTATCTCCTTGTTGCAGGGTGAGCCCCAATCATGGGCTCACCGACTATTGGAAAGGAAGTCTGCTTCATTAGCATCCTTGACCACCTTCTTCGAAGACATGGCCCGAATCTATGATGATCCCCAACGAGCCGCTACTGCAGAGGCTGCCCTCCATACACACCAGCAGGGTCGCCGTGCGGCCGAGGACTATGCATCAGATTTCAGGCGCTGGAGCACCGATACTAATTGGAATGATGCAGCCCTTTGTTATCAGTTCCGCATGGGCCTGTCAGAAGCTCTGAAAGATGAACTAACCCGGGTTGGTGTTCCATCCCCTCTTGAAGACCTTATAAAATTATCAATTCAGATTGACCGGAGACTAAGAGAACGCAGGTCTGAAAGATCTAACTGTCAATTTCACTCTGCACGGATGTTGCCACAGGTTGTCAGTTCATCACGTTCAGACTCTTCTGAAACTGCAGTATCAGTTCCCGAAGCCTCCAAACCCATGCAGCTGGGCTTGTCTCATTCTTCACTTACCAGTGAGGAACGTCAACGCCGTCGCTCGAAGAACCTGTGCTTATACTGTGGGGAACCAGGCCACTATGTGAGAACTTGCCCAACCAAGCTCCGGAAGTGCTTGTCTATGTCTCCTGCTGAAACTCCAACTCAGCCCGGCATCTCTCCTCATCTGGCCCTTCCTATTCAGTTGCAGTTCCCTGGAAGAACTATTCAAGTGTCAGCCATAGTGGACTCCGGGGCCTGCAGCTGCTTCATCGATCTTGCTTTTGCTGCTGAACACCAGATACCTCTGCAACCCAAGGCCCAGGGACTTTCTGTTCACCTTGCAGATGGGTCTATCATTAAGTCTGGACTAGTCACCCAAGAGACTGTTCCTTTGCCTACTACCATTACTACCAGTCACAGAGAACTGTTGCGGCTAGATGCCATAGCCTCACCTCTGTTTCCCATTATATTGGGCATGCCCTGGCTAAAGGCACATAACCCGTACATCGATTGGACCTCACAAGAAATTCAGTTTCACTCACACTACTGCCAACAACACTGCTTGCCGGTACCTTCACGTCAACCACAAACTCTGTTGTCTATGGACTCTGACCCTGAAGCATGTTCTTCCATTCCTGTTGCATACCGAGACTTCCTAGATGTCTTCAGTAAAAAGGGGGCAGAAACCCTTCCACCTCATAGGGCAGAAACCCTTCCACCTCATAGGGCATATGACTGCCCAATTGAGTTACTTCCAGGGGCCGAGGTACCTTTTGGTAGAATCTTTCCCTTAACTGAACTTGAACTGGTGGCTCTAAAGGACTACATCGACGAAAGTCTAAGGAAAGGATTCATCCGTCCATCTACCTCTCCAGCTGGGGCGGGCATTTTCTTTGTGGAAAAGAAGGACCATTCACTTAGACCTTATGTAGATTACCGTGAACTCAATAGGGTCACAGTAAAGAACCGGTACCCTCTACCCCTAGTACCTGAACTATTTCAAAGGCTGAGATCGGCAACCATCTTCACGAAATTGGATCTTCGAGGGGCATACAATCTGGTGCGAATACGGACTGGAGATGAATGGAAGACTGCATTTCGTACCCGATTCGGGCATTACGAGTACTTAGTGATGCCCTTCGGGTTGTGCAATGCCCCTGCTACGTTCCAGCACTTTGTCAATGACATTTTTCGAGACTTTCTGGATCTTTTCGTTATTGTCTATTTAGAAGATATTCTGATTTTTTCCTCCTCTCTAGAGGTTCATCAAGAGCATGTGAAAAAGGTGCTGACTAGTCTACGCCAACGTGGTTTGTATGCCAAACCGGAAAAATGCAAGTTCGAGAGCCAGAGCATCCAGTTCCTGGGTTTGATAATCTCCACAGAAGGTATTAGGGTGGACCCCCAGAAGGTCACAGCCATCCTGGATTGGCCGGTTCCCATCGACAAGAAAGGAATACAACGTTTCGGAGGATTTGCGAATTTCTATAGAAAATTCATCAAGGGATTCTCTGCCATCATTTCACCAATCACACAGTTGACTAAGCACAACAACCGGTTCTCCTAGACTCCTGAAGCTCAGTCTGCTTTTGACAACCTGAAGAGGTTGTTCACCTCTGCATCTATTCTAAAACATCCTGATCCAGCCCTACCATACGTCCTGGAAGTTGATGCATCCGAATCAGCAGTGGGAGCAGTGCTCTCCCAACGTCAAGGGGTCAAGGCTCTTCTACACCCGGTGGCATTCTTTTCCCGTAAATTATCATCTGCAGAAAGTAATTATGACGTGGGTGACCGTGAACTTCTTGCAATTAAGGCTGCGCTGGAAGAGTGGAGGTATCTTTTGGAAGGGGCAGCTCACCCAATACTAATTTTTACTGACCACAAGAATCTAGAATATTTGAGAACAGCAAGACGCTTAAAACCCCGTCAGGCCAGATGGGCACTTTTTTTTTACCCGGTTCGTCTTCCACATCACTTATAGGCCTGGGTCAAGAAATACCAAGCCAGATGCCCTGTCCCGTATGTTCGGTGAGTCTGAAGAAGATCTGTTGTCCCGAATTAGGCAGGCCTCTGTGGGACTTCCCTCACCCCCGGAGACATCCTTAAAAGTAAAGGACAGTCTACTATGGCACCAAGACAGGATCTTTGTACCTGAAAATGTGTGTGTCTCTGTTCTAAGCTTGTGCCATGATCATGCTTTAGCGGGACATTTTGGAATCAGTAAAACTTCCGAACTTGTACAACGTACCTTTTGGTGGCCTCACCTTGAAAAAGACTGCAGGAAGTATGTGGAATCATGTACTACATGTATTCGGAACAAGACCAACAGGACCAAAGCATGGGGTCTGCTTAAGCCTTTACCAATCCCAGATAGACCCTGGAAAATGATTTCCATGGATTTCATTGTCGAGCTTCCCCCATCTGAGGGTTGTACAGCCATCTATGTGGTTGTTGATCGTTTGTCTAAAATGGCACATTTCATACCCCTGGCCGGCACCCCGTCTGCTCCTGAGACGGCATGGATTTTCATCAAAGAAATAGTGAGGCTCCATGGAATCCCAGCTAACATTGTGTCTGACCGGGGGGTTCAATTTACCTCAAGATTTTGGAAATCTCTTGCCGAAACTCTGGAAATTGAGTTGTCCTTCTCCTCAGCCTACCACCCTCAAACTAATGGGCAAACGGAGAGGACTAACCAGACCTTGGAGCAGTACTTACGCTGCTTCTCTTAGTTTTCTCAGAATGACTGGGTATCATTGTTGCCATTGGCTGAATTCGCCTATAATAATTCCCGGCACTCTGCTACTGGACAATCTCCTTTCTTTGCCAATTACGGCTTTCATCCATCGTTCCTGCCCAGCGAAATCCCGGAATGTTCTGTTCCAGCCGTTTCAGAAACAGTGACCTTCTTTGAAACTAATAACAAGCTGCTTCAAGAAGCGATAACAAAAGTGAAGGAATACAGTAAAAGAGCCTTTGACAGGAAGAGACGGGGGGAGTTGGTCTTGGAACCTGGCAATCTGGTATGGCTGTCCACTACAAATTTAAAACTGGCTTGCCCATCAAAGAAACTAGGACCTAAGTTTTTGGGACCATTCCCAGTGAAAAGAAAAATCAATGATTTTGCCTATGAGCTAGAGCTGCCTGGCTCCTTCAGAATTCATCCAGTCTTCCACGTAACCTTACTAAAGCCTGCAATTCCTGACCCTTTTCCTGAGAGGAGTCCGGGCCCACCCGAACTGATGATGGTTGATGGGGAAGAGGAGTATGAAGTTGAGGCAATTCTAGATTGCAGAAGAAGAAGAAACCAGACCCAGTACCTGATCAAGTGGAAGGGTTATGGTCCAGAGGAAAATTCCTGGGAACCAGAAGATAACATTCATGCCAAGAGACCTATCCAAGCATTCAATCGTTCCCATCCAGAGAAATTGGCCCAATTGGGCTTTCGGAGGCTGCCCATTGGGGGGGCAATGTCAGGAAAGGCTGGCTAGAGGTAGGAATGTTCCCCGCAGATTAACTCCTGCTCCCCGAACTTGTGTCAAGGAAGCTGCGTGGCGCGGGCTAACGTAGGTTAGCGCATGCGCATCGGCGCATCAGCGTGCACGGCGCATCGGCGCATCAGCGTGCACGGCGCATCGGCGCATCAACGTGCACGGCGCACCATGTGATCCATGAAGTGCCTATTTAAACCGGATCAGTGCACAGACCCGGTGCTGCCTTGTCTACATCGTTCCCGTGAGACTCCTGTTTCCTGCAACCTGCATCTGATTCCTGTTACTTACCCGGCCTGCTCTGACTACTCCTGCTCTCTGCCTACATCGACCCCGGCCTGAACCTAGACTATTCTCCAGCCTCTGAACCTGTACCTCATCTGACTGTCCTGTGTATGACCCGGCTTGCCTGACCCTGTTCTTGCCTCTGCCTTCCAGTCTGTGGAGTTCTGGTACCATTGACCTGCATCTCCTGCATTCTGTCATCCACTGTCATCTGGCATGCCATTCAACTGGAAGCCCAGCAGATAGCACGACTACCAGCCCTCGTGCGACTCTGCACTCCTGCGCCACCTGTTTGCTCTATCAGGGGCCCCGAGTCAGAGGAGTAAGAGAAGCCTCCCTCTGCTAATCAGGCTCATCCCACCAGGTACGTAACAAAGCCACATGACTAGCGATGAAACCTTCTTCACAAACATTGATTACAGTGCAAAAGACAAAGTTTTCTTAGAAAACGGGAAAAGCATCACTTCGGAAGGTATAGGCCAGGGTTTCCTGAACTGCATCACACCACAAGGTAAACAGAGTATCCATGTAAAGAAAGTGCTGTATGTTCCAGAACTAGAAGCCAGCCTTCTATCAGTGAAAAGTCTTGCAAACAATGGTCTCACAGTTACGTTCCAGGGTGATGAATGCACAATTCAAAATAATAAGCGATGCCTCGCAAAAGTAAAACTGGATGATCACCTATACAGGCTCATCACCACAGACCAGCAAGCCAATATAGTCTCTAATGACCTGCACAACAAATTTATTCACTTATGGCACAGGCGGCTGGGACACAGAAGTCCAGAAGCTATACAGGACATTATAATAAGAGGTTTATCAGAAGATTTGACAATAGCAAAGTGCTCATGAAATGCAAGTGCTGTATTGAAGCAAAAGCCATACATGCTCCCCTTCCACAGGCATCTCAAAGAAAAGCTACCCATCCCCTGCAGCTCATACACAGTGACGTATGCAGGGCCATCTTAATAGCATCATGGGCCCCTGGGCAAAGTAATGATCTGGGGCCCCTACAATGGAGACAGTGCAGGTAAACAGACATCAAGTAAGTAGGAGGCAGACAAGCAGAGCTTCCCGTTTTGGGTGGAGCTCCGCATTAACTACATGAACAATCATTCTGTACAGCAAAGAAACAGTGGGAAAATACTACATACATAAAGTAACAAAGCTGTCCTGTGCATATAATATATCTGGTAGAATGATGCCTCCCCAGCACTATGGCCCCTCTACGCCCTAGATATCCCCCCAGCACTCTGACCCCTCTACATCCCAGATATCCCCCCAGCACTCTGACCCCTCTACACCCCAGATATCCCCCCAGCACTCTGACCCCTCTACACCCTAGATATTCCCCCAAGCACTGTAACCATTTACCATAAGATACCCCTTGTATTGTGACCCCACTACATCCCTGATACCCGCTACACTGTGGCCTCTCTACACCCCTGATACCTCTAGCACTATAGCCACCCAAGCTACCCCAAGCATTGCTACCCCCTATAAACCCCAGATCCCCCCTCAGCATTGTTTTCCCCATACACCCTTGATATCCCCCAGCACCATTATTCCATCCACGTAGTACCCCCTTTTTCAGTGTAGATACAGTGCATGTAAACTTTTGGCTCTGTGCCCACCTCCAGCACTGCACTCACCTATACCAATCAAGCAGGCAGAAGGAGGGGCGGAGGAGGGAGCATCCCTCCAGGCATTCCAATCCTTTCGGTGTAAACAGTGCTGGACAGCTGGGCTCCCCATGACACCATCCACAATGCTACTCCCGCAGGTGGGCTCTCAGTGCTGCTGACTCAGCAGCTCCCACTCCAGCTCATACCCCGCAGCCTTCGATTCCCGAGCATTCAAGCTGCATGGGGCGGGGTCAAAGCATCACTGGCGCTCCAGCCATGCCCCTCTCTGCTGGCTGTGAAATAATAGGTATCGTTCTGTACAGCACGGCGCACCGCTGCCAGCCTGCCTCCGCTGTGTATCCATCACTCTGAGTGCCATCATGGGGCCCCCAATTTCGGGGCAGCATGGGCTCAAGTACCAGCTGCTTTGGGGGAAGTGCAGGGACCCTCCATGCAGCTGGGGCCCCTGGGCAGTGCCCAGGTGTGCCTTCTCATTAAGACAGTCTTGGGTATGTGGTCCAATGAAAACTCCCACGCAAGGTGGGAACAGGTATCTACTGACTTTCATTGATGATTATTGCAGGTACATAACTAGTTATCTGATGAAACATCAGAGAAACTTCAAGAGTTAGTTCCCATGTCTAGTAACAAATTCCAACGCAAACCAGGAATAATACACCCGACAATGGAGGAGAATACATAAGCAAAGAAGTGGCATCATACCTGATGAGACAAGGAATAATACACCAGACAACCACACCATATACTCCTGAACAAAATGGTGTAGCAGAAAGAAAAAATCGTATTCTTATAGAATTGGTCAGGTGCATGTTGTCGGATGCCAACCTACCTCACAAGTACTGGGGAGAAGCAGTCATGACTGCAACTTACCTACAAAACAGACTACTCTCAAGAGCCATTAAAAGTACTCCATTCGAAATGTGGCATGGATCAAAGCCTAGCATAGGGCACATCAGAGTGTTTGGATGTAAACCATATGCCTATATTCCAAGTGGAAAAGCAATCCAAGCTGGAGAACAGAGCCATAGAGGGCATTCTAGTAGGCTACAGTGAGAAAACTAAGGGTTACAATATCCTGCACCCAAAGACTGACAAAGTGACAATAAGCCATAGTGTTTATTTTGATGAGAGCCCATCACCAGAAAAACTGATCCCTGAAAGCTGTGAAGTGAATATGCCAAGAAAACCAAAAGAAAAGAGTCAGAACAAGAGGTGGAACTCACATTGCCTAAATCAAGTTCCCCACCAGATCCTGCTGAACTGCCTGAAGTCAGAAGATCCACTTGGACTACAAAAAGGATACCAACCCACAAGCTGTCATACACTGTCAAAACACACAGCATACTTGAACCAACATTGTGGGAAGACATAGAAAAACTGCCAAAATGTGAAGCCAATAAATGGAGAAAAGCAGCAGAAGAAGAATTCACTTCAAGAAAATAAAACCTGGACACTCACAGAGCTCCCTCCTAACCACAAAACTATAGAAAGTAAGTGGACTGTCAAAGTAAAGTTAGACGTAGAAGGGAATATCCACATATACAAAGCCAGACTAGTTGCCAAGGGTTACTCCCAGAAATTTGGTGAAGATTACGAGGAAACATTTGATCCCGTTGTAAAACACTCCACTATCAGAGCGATTCTTAGCATTGCAGCCGGGAAGGGCATGCAAGTCAAACACCTAGACGTTAAAACTACTTTCCTATATTGTATAGAGACATTAAGGAAGACCTCTACATGGAGCAACCACCAGGGTTTGAGCAAGGAGACAACCTTGTGAGTAAACTGCAGAAGAGCATCTACGGTCTTAAGCAATCTGCAAGGATGTGGAATGAGAAAGTGAACAAAGTACTTACCAGAGAGGGATTCTCAAGAAGTAAAGCAGACCCCTGTCTCTACTCCGGGAATCAAGAAGACAGATGGATATACATCCTTATCTATGTCGATGACATTATAACTTATTTTGAACAAGAAGTTTATTACAATCTGATAGTTCACAAGCTGAAAGAAAATTTTGAAATCAAACAGCTAGGGAACATTAGCTACTATCTGGGAATCCAAATAGAGGGAGAAAAAGATGGAAGTTATCTTCTCAAACAATCTCAGAAAATCTCTGAAATCTTGGAACAATTCCATATGCAAGATGCAAAGGAAGTGAAAACTCCTATGGAACCAGGCTATCAAAAGAGCAATGAAGCAGAAAACTTACTACCCAACAATGATATGTATCGCAGAGCAATCGGTAAGCTGCTATATGTTGCCACTGTGAGAAGACCAGACATAGCCGCAGCAGTGGGCATACTATACAAGAAAGTCTCAGCTCCCTGTCAGTGTCAATGGAACGCAGTAAAGAGTGTGATACAATACCTCAAAGGAACCATTCAGATGAAGTTACGGTTACCATCAACATCAAATTAATAACTGGTCGGATATGTGGATGTTGATTGGGCCGGGAACTGTACAGACCACAAATCCGCAAGTGGATTTATCTTCCAGTATGGGGAAGGAACCATAAGTTGGTCTAGTCAAAAGCAAGCAACTGTCAGCTCTATCTTCAACTGAAGCAGAGTACATTGAAGCAGCACATGCATGTCAAGAAGCAATATGGATTTGTCAATTTTTTGTCAAAACCAATTCCCATTTTTGAAGACAACCAGGGATGTATAAAGAAAGGGTCAATCCTATAACCAAACACATTAATGTCAAGTATCACCTACTGAGGGACAATCAAGAACAAGGTGTTATTGACGTTCAATACTGCCCATCAGAGGAGATGACTGCCGATGCACTCACCAAGCCTTTGTTGAAGGAACGTCATAGTTATTTCCAGAAGAAGCTGAATGTAATTTGACAAAGCACATGCTGTTGAGAAGGGGTGTTGGAAGAGGAACAGCATGAAATGTAAAGTTGTTAATAAACTGACAATACTGTATACATTATATCTATTTTTGCAGCAGGTGGTGCTGTGGTTTTATAGTGTATAGTTCTTATATTCTATGATATAACAGAATGTATAGTCTATCTATGCTCAATGCACTCATTTGTGTTCCTGTTTCCTGTTCCATGCTGTAAGACATGCATTGATATTCCTCCATGAAAGTAAAGTATTCTCTGCACACAACAAGCTTTCAGCGCATAATAATTTCACTAACCTGCTAATATATACTACCCTAGCCTGACTATATACTACCCAGGTCTGACCCTATACTGCCCTAGCCAGTCCATTGGAATTGAACATAATGGTATGTCTTAATTTGCATATAGACAAGGTGCTGTTGCATGTAAATATGACTTCCTGATAAATGTAATTTTCGTTTTTTTTTATTTCAAATTTTTTATTTATTTTGTCAAAAAAAAAAAAAATTGTTCATTACAGAAAATATTCATTACAGTAAATTCATCAAATAAAGTTCAATACACTATAAGTCCCAGAGGATGCTTAAGATGTTTCAATATTCCAAAGTTAAGCGTAACTCTATGATATCTAGAACTAACAAGATAGAAAAAGAATTAAGATATAAATCTGTGACTTAGACTTAGTCAAATTGAGTTTCATATTGTGCATATGATTAATCAAAAATAAATTAGAACCTCACTCCTCCTCTGACACCCCTAAAGGGATCATACTGTGTCCGAGGAGTCATGAGAGACCTTTTCCCTACTCTCAAGCATTTCCCAAAAATCTTCTAGCAGGAAAACGAGGAGAAATTATTGTCATCTTATGATGACATGCTAGAGGAAAAAATGTAGAAAAGACAAACACAATACTATCTTTCCAATACATAAGGTCAAAGTCAAACCTCCTGACCTAGATTCTGTGAATGAGTATATAAACCAGAAAATTCCTAAAGAAATAAATAAAAAAACTGTAATAATCATAAAAGAAGGAGAAAAAAAAAAGGAGAAAAAAAAAAAAGAAGAAGAAAAAATCAAAAAAGAAGAGATTAGAGAAGAGTATAAACTAAAGGATAGAAATAAGAAAAGAATAAGAAGCCTGTCTGCCCGGTGGTGAATACAGAAATCAGCAATTGGTGTTGCTACCTGTGTCCGGAAACAGAGATATTCCCAGAAACCGAGCCCAGGGCTTCCATATAGCTTCAAACTGTGTGGTCTTGTCCAATAAAGAACTAACCATTTTTTCTTGTTCCATTATCCATGAGATCTTCCTTTTAATGGACAATAGAGACACTGACTCCTTCTTCCATGCTTTGGCAATAGTTAATTTAGCACTCATTAATATAAACAGGATCAATTTGCGAGTGATTTTAGGAACATTAGGCAAAAAGCCATTAAGAAAAGCAATAGCTGGTGTTTGAGGAATAGCACACCCTGTGACTTTTCGGATAATATGAAATACCTTATTCCAGAATCCACGGATCCTGGGACATTCCCACCAGATGTGAGTCGTAGAACCCATACCCTGGCATCCTCTAAAGCATAAAGGTGAACTAGAAGAATAAATTGCCGCCAATCTTATGGGGACCAGATACCATCTTGTATATACCTTGACATTAGCCTCTATAAGGGAGGTATTAGAAATGCCTCTAATTAAGCGAGAATAATTCTCCTGCCAATCCTCCAACTCCCATTCTGTCTGGAGTTCTTTTTCCCAAGCCAACATATATGGTAGTTTCACTGAATGAGAAGCAAGGGACGCGTAGATCACAGAAATCCCCCCCCCCCTCCACTCCATAGCCTGATCACACCAACACTCATATGCCGTGAATCCCTGAGGAGTATGCTTCGTTTTCCATAACGAGTGAATAAAGTGAGAAATCTGGTTAAATCTAGAATTTTCTGTGGAAGGAAGTCCTAATGTATCAATGAAATGTTTAAGGAGCAAGGGGCCTGTGCGAGAAAAAAAGTGACCAATGCGGTACACCCCCTTGTCCCACCACCATTTGAATTCCTCAAAGCTTATACCTGGTGGAAATAAAGGGTTATTAAACAAGTGAGCTAATGGTTGTATTTCAGAAACCAAGGAAGGACGTTTCCTAAGATTGTCCCAAATATTGAAAGATTGCGACAGAGTAGGTGCCATAATAGGAGGTCTACTTTTGGGAGGGCACCATAGTAAATATTCTAAAGAAAATGTAGGAGCAGCTTGTCTCTCAATCGTTATCCAATCTGGTTGCTCAGATTTAAGGTATATATCTGAAAGTTGCGCTAATCTGGCTGCTTGATAGTACCATAAAAGGTTCGGAACACCCAAACCACCTTGTTAAGGGAGATTAAATAGGGTACGGTTTGATAGACAAGGTCCTTTTTTATTCCATTTAAATTTTGTTATTTTACCTTGAAAAGATTTCAGGTGATCTCTTCTAATCGGAATAGGGAGGGATCTAAACAAATATAAGAGTCTAGGAAGAAGGGTCACCTTAACAGAATTAATTCTGCCGATCCAAGCAATGTTGTGTGACTCCCAGTTCCTGAGATCAGTTTCTAATTTACGGTACATTGGGGGATAATTTGCTTGATACAGATTTTCGATCCTGGGAGTGATATTAATACCCAAATATTTAATTGACGAGTTACTCCATCCAAACTCATATTTTCGCTGTAATTGAGAAACTATAGAGCCTGGGAATGACACATTTAAGGCCTGAGATTTAGATATATTCACTTTGAGACCTGAATTTAACGCAAAATCATTGAGTAACGAGCAAACCTCGGGCAAGGAAGAGATTGGGGAGGATAAAAATAACAGTAGATCATCTGCAAATAATGCACACTTGTGAAAATTTTGACCACATTGCACCCCCCTGATATTCGGATTTCCCCGAATAGCTATCGCCAAGGATTTGATCATAATAGCGAATATAAGGGGAGAGAGGGGGCACCCCTGACATGTACCCCTACCAATCTTGATTGGATCAGAAAAAAGTCCCTGCATCCTGATTCTAGCTTCTGGTGTTGAGTATAACGCTTCCAAGATACCTATCAAATTCGGCTCAAATCACCAACGTCTGAGTACTTCAAAGAGATATGGCCATGAGACAGAATCGAAGGCCTTATGAAGGTCAACGATAAAAGCATACCTTCTTGTTTATGACCGTTCTTCGCACCTGGTCAGGACCTTGCCTACCAGGAATGAACCCCACCTGATCTTTATGAATATATAGACCTATAAATGACGCTAGTCGGTTCGCTAATATTTTAGTTAAAATTTTCAGATCGTCATTAATTAAAGAAATAGGTCTGTAGTTCCCAATCTGGCTGGAGTCTTTATCAGGTTTTGGGAGCATGGAAATATATGCCATATTAAGTTGATTACCTATCGGAGTGCCCTTACTCAAGGAATTGAAGAATCTAGTGAGGTAGGGGATTAGGATATCCGAGAATGTTTTATAATATGGTGATGAAAAACCGTCAGGCCCTGGGGCTGTTCCCCCCTTTAACTTTTTTATAACATTTGTCACTTCATCAATAGAGATAGGAGCTTCCATTTCATCTTTATGAGTATCTATCAGTGAAGGTAAATTTAAGTCATCCAAGAATTTCCCTACCTGAGTTGAATTAGAATTTTTCTCTGCTTTATATAGATCAGCATAGAAATCCCGGAATGACTTCATTATTCGCTATTCGCTGTGCGTTCATGGTAATGGAACCATCAGCCTGTTTGATTTTGGGTAAGGTGTACGAGCGAAGCCTCTGGGATAATTTATGTGCTAACATGGGGCCAATCCTGTCTCTTGTTTGGTAAAACTTGACCCCAGTCTATCGGGTTGATTCATCCGCTTTCGTTGTGAGCGCCATATTAAGAGCTACTCGAGCAGCATCCAGTTTGGAAATAGAGACCTTGGAGGGGTCTTTTTTATGTTGTTTTCTTAAAGTAATAAAATTTTTCTCCAAAGTCTCTATTTCTGACAACCTCTCTCTCTTTCTTCTAGCTGCAATTTGTATTACTTTTCCTCTAATAGTCACTTTATGAGCCGCCCATAGTGTTTCTGCTGAGATATCTCCCACATCGTTAAAACTAAAGTACTCCAGGAGAGCCTCCCGTATTTCCGAAACTATGATAGGGTCCTTCTCAATAGATTGATTAAGAGACCAATGAGAACCTCGAAGGCTAGGATTATCTCTTCTTAACGTTAGTAAAACCATAGCATGGTCCGACCAAGCTACATCTAAGATAGAGGAAGTAAGGGCCAATGGAATATGAATTGTAGAAATCAGAATATGATCTATACGGGAATAAGACTGGTGTGGGTTTGAGTAGTGGGTAAAATCTCTGTTATTCGGATTAGGTTTCCTCCAAATATCCATTAGATTAGACTGAAAAATCATTCTAGCTATTCGTACACTATTTCTATTGGGTCTAACTGATTGTGCTCTGAGTGGTTTAGATTTGTCTAGACTATTGTCAAAAGCAGTATTAGAGTCACCTCCTAAAATTATGACCCCCTCCATATGTGGACCTAGGGTCTTAAACATATGTTGAAAGAACTGTTTTTGTCCTTTATTAGGAGCATAGTAAGAAACAAATGAGTATAATTTATCATCAATTGTCCCTTTTATCAAAAGGAACCTTCCCTCTGGGTCTTTATGTTCCATTTTAAAATTAAATTTACAATGTTTAGCAAATAAAATCGCCACTCCCTTTGTCTTGTTTTCAGCATTTGCCATATAGAACACTGGAAAGTGTGCGTGCAAAAACAAGGGGGTGTACTGCAGTGGGAAGTGGGTTTCCTGCAAGAGGACCACATCTATCTGACTAGCACGGTAGACCTGGAAGGCCTTCCTTCTCTTAACCGGGGAATTCAACCCCTGAGTGTTGTGAGAGACAACACGTAATGGTAGAGGAGCAACAGTATTAATATTAGCCATGGAACAGAGGGGGAAGAGCGCAGATTAATCCATGACCACCTACCTCATTCCAAGTGGGAGGGTCTAAAGACTGGAATGGATTATTTATCATTATTGGAAGAAACACTTTCAAAAACACATCGTATGAAAATCCATTTGGCAGGCAGGCTGGGAGAGAAAAACAGTTAGGAGGACAGGAAAAAGAAAAAGAGAAAGAAAAAAGGGGACAAAAAAATTATTATTATCCATCTATAATATACCATAAGGCCAAAACCAGGCCCAGAATGAAGGGAGGTGTAAGACTCCCTCCCCTCATTCAGAAAAAAGATATTTGAACAGCCCATATGTAGGGCTGAAAACCTACCACTCAGAGCGGGGGGGAAAAAAAGCCCTGGTCTGAATAGTAGGTGAAGGCACAATGCATCAGAACCGGCCAGTGACAGCACATAAAAAACAGTATAACATACAAAGTGAAGGTACAGCTAACAGTAGCCCCCATTTTGGGTTTAGCAAACTAACTTTTCCAGCTAGTGTATAGAAAAAACTGATATCAAACTAGTTAGTATTATAGGAAGTTAGTGTATACGTCTGCATACAAAACCACTATAGGAACCATATAACTGAAAATTTGAAACAGTCTCGGTCGGTAATAAGCAAAGCAATAAAGCGTCAGTGGCAGGAAAGAAGAAAAAAAAAAAGAAAAAAACCCCTCTATCATTTCTGCCCGATCAACCTGTCAGGAAAAAATAAACAAGGAATGACAATAGATTTTCCTTTCCCTTTTTTTCCCCTTTCTCTCTATTTGAATTTCTGCCCAATCAACCTACTCAAAAAAAAAGTAGAAATGTAAAGATATTACACCGAAAAGTTATTCATCTCCCCTTCAGGGTGGAAAGCTATCCTTAACTCTCCTATATTTAGCTGTGCCCCATAGTGGAGAAGTTGGGCTTGGAGGGGATTGGCGTTTAGACGAGCCTTGCTGTGTGGGTGCCGTATCCATTTCAGACTCTTGGGCGATGAGCCTCAGGTTCAGTAGTAAACGTTCTCCTTCTGGAAAGCTGTAGAATGTGTGTTGTTTACCTTTGTATGTAAATTTCAGGGTGAATGGAAAAGCCCAGCGATATTTAATGTCATTCTTGGAGAGGATTGCCAGGAGAGGTTTCAATGAACGTCTCTTCTGGATGGTGTAGGGCGAAATATCATTAAATATTTGAATAGCCGATCCTTGATACTGAATCTTTTCCTGTTGACGCGATTGTTTAATCACTTCTTCTTTAATAGAGTAAAAGTGGGGTTTTACTATAATGTCTCTTGGAGATCCGTCCTTTCTGGGGGAACCCAGGGACCTGTGTGCCCTGTCCAGCTCTAATTTGTTAGCCTGGATCGAAGGGATTAAGGATTTGATAACATCTTGTACTGCGCCGTGTATATCAGAAATAGATTCTGGCATACCTCTGATTCGAAAGTTATCCCTTCTTGATCGATTCTCGAGGTCGTCGATCCGAGCCTGTGCAGTGTCCAGCTGTTCTTGCATAAAGTGCAGTTGATGAGTATTCTGATTAGCCCTTGATATAGTAACATCAAGTTTCTGTTCTATGTGTTCAATTCTATTGCCCAAGTTCTGAAAGTCTGCTCTAATTTCCCCTGTAATCCTTTCTGCATTCTGGGTTAAACCTCTATCCAGCATTTCAGCAATTCTGGCAAATAGTTCAGCAATATTGAAGGTAACATCAAGAGCCTGCTAAGCTCTTATAGATATAGCTTCCGGAAGGATGGAAGAATCTTCCTGAGAGGAAAAACCCATAGACCCAGTAGAATTATCTGTCAGAGTCACTGAGGGTTCAGAGGGGAGCATATTTAAAGAAGGAGTAAATTCCTGTAACTTTGAAGCATATGAAAGGGCTCCTTTCTGACTGACTTGCCTGCCTGAAGTGGAGGTATCAGCTGCGGTCTTTGACCTTGTCTGAGGTACTGCCGCCATTTTGGTACTGTCCCGCTCTTCTAAGGGCTCGTCCTGAGGTCCCACAGTGTATTTACCTCTCCTGCCCGACATAGAAATGTTCCTGGAAATGACCGCAATCTGTTCCCGTTATAAAGGGGACTCCTGATAGCCGTTATCCGCTATTATAGCTGCTGTTTGGCCGGATCTGTGCGGAGCTCCGGTCCTATCCCTCCATTCAAGGAGCCTCCGCGCATGCACCCCTGGATATTATTTTTTTTTTTAAATGTTTAGCGGTTGTTTCATGTGGATTTGAACCTGTGAGGTTCTGCATGCCAGTCTGGTTCACTAACCACAAGGCAGGAGCTCCTGCCCAGTAATTTTAGTTTTAATTATCATGATATAAAATAATGGATGTGGGGGCCTTTTGGTGGGTGTATTTTTTTTTGGAGGGGCAGCATTTCATTCTTGGATCCAGGCAGCACAATGTCTTGGGCCAGCCTTGTGTACGAGGCTGCAATTCAGCATAGAATTAGGCTGATCAGTGCAGGACCATGAATAACCTAAAGATGAACAGCCTCAGCTCTAATGCAAGATCATATTTAAGGGTGGCTATGCACCCATCTGTACAAGAAAAATGTTATTTTCTATTTTAGGAGCTTGTAAACTAGTTGTGTTACATATTGTAAAATGTAGGGGGAAAAGCTGTTAATATTAGAATTTAAAAAGCATAAATTAACAATCATAGTTAATGTCTATTATGTGTGCTATAATATTTTCTGAATTCCTGTCACTGCATATCTTCAATGAGTTAATTTTACACACGCTCAGAAAAAATGTTTACATTGCTCTGTTTTCTTTTACTTCTTTTGTTTTTTCCAAAATTACCCTGTGCGTCCTTGTTAGATACGGATGTAAATAAACACATGCCTGAATGAGTGTGAATAACCTCTCAATATCGATTTTTCCATAACTTAAAACTGTTTCCCATTATGCTATCAGGGACGGATACAAAATGAGAAACCGTAATGGTATTGCAACATTTGCATCACATGGTTTACACCTGTTGCATAACTCACCTATACATCAATAGATTGTCAGCTCTTGGGAGTCAGGACCTCTATTTTATTTGTTTCTAATAATGCGCCAGATTAATGGTAGAATGCTTCCCCACTCATTTACAGCATTTCGGAAAGTGCTGGTGTTTTGTGCAAAATAGATACCTTAACTACTTCTACTACTACTGTTAAAGTGGTTGTAAACCTAGTTACACCACTTTTACCTACAGGTAAGCCTATAACAAGGCTTACCTGTAGGTATTGTAAATATCTCCTAAATTTGCACGGTTTAGGAGATATTTACCATATACGCTTGCGCCGACGTCATCGGCACATGCGCTGTGAAGAAACGGACCTCCGTGTCGTTTCTTCGATAGCAAGTGCCGTGACTGACGGCTCCCACGCGCACGCGACTCCGGCCAGTCACAGAGCCGGAGTCCCCGGCCCCGGAAGGAAGAGGGGGGAAGATGGATGCGGCCACCAGCAGGGGACATCAGGGACATTGAGGGCTTTGTTTGCAGGTAAGTGGCATATAATGGGCTAGTATGCGATGCATACTAGTCCATTATGCTTTTATTTTGCAGGGGAAAAAACCCATCGGGGCAATAATAATAATAAGGCTTACCTGTAGGTAAAATTAATATCTCTTAAACCTGCACGGTTTAGGAGATATTTGCTGATGTCAGAGGCGCATGTGCTCTGAAGGTCCGGCGGATCGTGAAGGAAATTCAGTGCTCCCAGCCGGAATGGAGGAGCCGCGAACCCAGAAGAAACACAGAGGGAAAATGTCAGCTCCCTCAGCGGTGACCGGGATGCGGTGCGGGTGCTTCGTTCTAAGGTAAGTATTTCCTTTGAGTTTGCTGGAACTCTGTCCAAGTGGAACTGGACTAAGTGGCACATAGTGGAGAAGATACAGAGGAGAGACAAGATCATCCCTTATGCCAGTTACCTTATGAGTGAGGTGAGAATACTGGGAGACAGGTGTAGGATTCACCATTTGGTTCAATACTTCAATTGTGTACCAAACGTAGAAGGCTCTGACTCCACCTAGGATTTGTTTATCACTGGAGACACCCAGTTGGAATCTCTTTGGACACTAAGTTCTCATCTACCACTATCAATTGCAATATTGAACTTTTTCAAACTTTTGAAGTTATTGCATGTTTTTGCACTCTAGTTTTTTACACTGGATGAATAGCAATGTATTTTTTGACAGCACTTTTTTGATATATTATTCACATTTATCACCATCGATATTTGATCACTTGGCATTTTTTTCCCACGTTTTTTAATTATTTAAATATTATTATATATATTTATATTTTATTATTATTGTATTAATCTATAGTGTCACTGTTTTACCACTATTTGCACTTGTGGGTTTAGTGTATTTATACTTTAGCGCAAAATCCCCCCCCCCCCTTTCTTTTCTTTAAACTAAAAGCATTGATAAAAATGCTCAAAAGTAATAAAAAATAAAAATGATGGAGGGAATTAACAAAGAGCTGTGAAAGTACAATGAGGGCACCACTCTTCTAAACATAAAAATTGAGCAGATGCTCCTCCTAATTACCAAAGGAGAGCAAGTGCCTTTGTTAATTAGGAGTGATCAGTTCTCTGTTCTGCTGTGACAGATACAGCATAGAGAATAGAAAACTGAAGCTTCATGCACTGATCTCTCTGTCTATCCCTGACAGGATCTCGGATGCACGGTCCGAATTGGAAACAACCAGGCAGCAGGAGTGCAGATTTAGGAACCACAAGCGCCAGGCCAAGGTCAGTGTTGGGGAAGCAGAAGAGGTACCGGAACTGCAGGAAGGAAGCAAGGTCAGGTCACAAGTTGGAGTCAGCGACAGGGCTTTAGGAACAGGGAGAGTCAAAAGCTGGGTCAGGATCCGGTCACAGAAGGAGTTGATGATCACTCAGCAATGACCCTAAGTCCTGTAGAGCTTAAATTGGCCACTGGGCGCCAAAGTCCATGCAAACATGCAGACTCATGCTCATGCACATGTGTATGGTCCTTATTCTGTGGACTGTTTCTTTGAGCATGGGCATAGTCTCGGTTTTCCTGACAGTGTGTATGTAGGTTCACCTGCCCATATGCAAGGATTATGTTTAAATTTAACTCCTGAGCAAATCTTATTAGACTGATTAAAAATGTTTTATACATTTGCTACAGTAGTTTTCAGAATGTCACCCTTACAGACAGCTAAAAAAAATGGTGCAATGCAGTTTGTTTTGTAAAGTGGTGTTGGGCTTGGAACTATGCATGCACCATCAAATAGGAGAACGACAGCCACAGCTTAGGGAACGCTTAGCAATCTCTGGAGGAACCCCAGGGTTCCATGGAACCCTGGTTTCAAATGGCTGCTATACACAATTCAATAAAGGTTCTTACTCAGCTTGCTGTAAGTGGAAAAAAAATTCTCCTGCCAAGCTTAATCTTCTACATACAGTATCCATACCTCCCAACTTTTTGAGATGGGAATGAGGGACACCTATCAGCAAAAGTATCCAGGCATAGGACACACCCCTTGCCATGCCCCCTTAAAGGAGCATTGTCCAAAAAAACAAGATTTGTTAAACCCACAAGTGCTTTTTTTTCCTTTATACTGGCTTTTGGAATTTACAAATGCAGCAATTTAGAAATCAGATGGAAGGTTTAGTGCAGGAAAACACTTTTTGATAGATAAAAAGTTCATTTTATATACATCCATATAGATCAGACCAAAATGAGGGACAAATGAGGAGGAATGAGGGACAGAAGGACATTGCTCCAAATCAGGGACAGTCTCTCGAAATCAGGGACAGTTGGGAGCTATGAGTATCAGAAAGTATCAGATAATTACATGGTCACTCGATGCTTACTGACCTCACTGAACAACTACTGCCAGGATCAGGGGCACAATCTATGGTTGCACACTTTTTCTGTCCTTCATGTACCAAGGAGCATATCCCACATTAATACTTGCCTTTTTCAGCGCTCCCCCATACAGTCAGCTCCTCATAGAGTTCTTATTTCACAATGGCTCATCAGGGTTAGCTTCACAGCTAGTCTTCCCATACATCATCTAAGGCACCCAACCTTCCAGGTTGTCCTTCAGGTACTAATTTTCTGTCTCACACAGAGCCAGCATAGCGTGTGCGGCAGATGTCTCTTCCAGATCATTACAAATTTGCTCCAATACATATCTGAACCTGCAGGCTATGCCCTGTCTCCAAGAGCCTCTTGTGTCATAAAGACCATGCACTAAAAAAAAGCTGCACAAAACACCTGCTTGTCACTTAGCTTTGTCTAGGGGACCTGCCACCCCTTTACACAGTGTTGTTCTGAATATAATACCCAAACCTACAAGCTTCTAAAGCAGGGGTCTCAAACTGGCGGCCCTCCAGCTGTTGCTAAACTACAAGTCCCATTAAGCATTGCAAGGCTGACAATTAAAAGCAGTGACGGTGCGTCCATAGTGGGCGCAGGAGCGCCACCTCCTCTCTCCTGCACCGTCACTCAACAATACAAAGATTCATGCATTGCATGAATCTTTGTATTGTCGCCGCTACCGTCCACTATTCAGGTGGCCGTCCCCCTGGTGAGCGCCGGCCATCTGAATAACAGCGGTGGGTGTGTTTTGGAAGTGTCTATCAAAGCCAGCGGCTCAGATAGGCTTCCCGATTACAGCCTGTGGGCTCTAATCGGCTTCCAAATGGTTAACCAGAGGGCGCACAGGGTGTGCATCCCCTGGTTAACACTGACACGCGTCTCAGCCAATCAGGTTCACCGGGTCTGGTTACCGGTCACCTGATTGGCTGAAGCGACATCGAGGGCAGGACAAGACATCGAGGGAACGTGGAGGAGGATGGCTGACCCGAGAAAGGTAAGTGCCGGGCGGGGGGCAAACTGGCGGTATTTGATGGGGCAATCTTGCGGCATTTGAGGGGGCAATCTGGCGGTATTTGATAGGGCAAAATGGCGGTATTTGAGGGGGCAAACTGGCGGCAATTGATGGGCACAGTGGCGACAATTGATGGCACAGTGGCAACAATTGATGGGTACAGTGGCTGCGTTTGATGGCACAGTGGCTGCGTTTGATGGCACAGTGGCGACAATTGATGGGCACAGTGGCTGCGTTTGATGGCACAGTGGCGACAATTGATGGCATAGTGGCTGCGTTTAATGGCACAGTGGCGACAATTGATGGCACAGTGGCTGCGTTTGATGGCACAGTGGCTGCATTTGATGGCACAGTGGCGACAATTGATGGCACAGTGATGACAATTGATGGCACAGTGGCTGCATTTGATGGAACAGTGGCTGCGTTTGATGGCACAATGGCGACAATTGATGGCACAGTTGCTGCATTTGATGGGCACAGTGGCAACAATTGATGGCACAGTGGCGACAATTGATGGCACAGTGGCTGCGCTTGATGAGCACAGTGGCTACAATTGATGGCACAGTGGCGACAATTGATGGGCACAGTGGCTACGTTTGATGGGCACAGTGGCGACAATTGATGGCACAGTGGCGACAATTGATGGCACAGTGGCTGCGTTTGATGGCACAGTGGCGACAATTGATAGCACAGTGGCGACAATTGATGGCACAGTGGCTGCGTTTGATGGCACAGTGGCTACGTTTGATGGCACAGTGGCAGCGTTTGATGGCACAGTGGCGACAATTGATGTTTTTTTTTTTCATTTGTTTGCGCCCCCCAAAAAATTTGAGCACCAGCCGCCACTGATTACAAGCATGACTCCCTCAGGCAGAGGCATTAAGGGACTTGTAGTTCTGCAACAGCTGGAGGGCCACCAGTTTGAGACCCCTGTTCTAAAGCTTTACTTTACAAACAAGTAGATAATAGTGTAATTTAACATAGGGAGAAATAATACAAGCATGATATATTGGATTCTTAGGTCAAAGCGTTTGTTACCCCAACACTTAATATTGCTGATATAGCCTGCTGTACCATGTACTTGTATGAGAAAATCTCCTCTTTTCTTTGTATTGCTTCCTTTATGTGAAATCCCTGTGATCCTGCCAGTCTCTCTGCTTCCCTATTAAAAACTGACCACACTAAGCAGGAGGGCACATCGTGGTCAGTTCTCTAGCTTTGTTGGGACTCAGGCCTCGTACACACGGCCGAGATTCTCGTTGAGAAAAACATGTCGTTTTTTTCGACGAGATTCTTGGACAAGAAACTTGTCCCGGCCGAGTGTACACACGCTCGTTTCAAAGAACCCGCGGTTCTTTGAAAGGAGTGTACGCGGTGACGTCATCGACTACGTCGAGCATGCGCTCGTCACATTCGATGCCGTCGCCGCCATCTTGGTACACCCTACGTATGCCTAGGAAGCTACCGCGCATGCGTCAAATTCATTTCGAACATGCGCGGGCTTCCGGGCGGACAGGTAAGTGTACACACACTCACTTTTCTCGTCGAGAAACACGCCGAGGAGAATCTCGACGAGAAATTAGAGAGCAGGTTCTCTATTTTCTCGTCGAGGTTTCTTGTCGGTTTTCTCGACGAGAAACACGCTAGCAGCGTACACACGACCGATTTACTCGGCAAGACCTCTCTGCCAGCAAGTTTCTTGCTGGTTCTTGCCGAGAAAATCGGTCGTGTGTACGAGGCCTCAGTGTGCTCTCCTCCAATGATGAGACTTGTCCTGACACACCCCTGCTGCATAGCCATTCACTGGGAAGCTTAGTGTACTGCAGTTCCTCCACCCAGCTCTTATGCAGCTGAGAACATAGGGAATGTGATCATTTATTTAACCACTTCAATATAGGGCTTTTATACCACCTCAATACCGGGCCTATTTTGGCACTTCTCTCCTACATGTACAAATCATCATTCTTTTGCTAGAAAATTACTCAGAACCCCCAAACATTATATATGTTTTTTAGCAGACACCCTAGGAAATAAAATGACGGTCATTGCAACTTTTTATCTTGCACGGTATTTGCGCAATAATCTTTCAAACGCCTTTTTTTTGGGAAAAAAGAATGGTTTCATGAATTAAAAAATAACAAAACAGTAAAGTTAGCCCAATTTCTTTGTAAAATATGAAAGATGATGTTACGCCGAGTAAATAGATACCTAACATGTCACGCTTTAAAACTGCGCACACTCATGGAATGGCGCCAAACTTCGGTACTTAAAAATCTCCATAGGCGACGCTTTGAAAATTTTTACAGGTTAGAAGTTTAGAGCTACAGAGGAGGTCTAGTGCTAGAATTGTTGCACGCGCACTAACGCACGTGGCGATACCTCACATATGTGGTTTGAACGGCGTTTACATATGTGGGTGGGACTTACGTGTGCGTTCGCTTCTGATCGCGAGCTACCGGGGACAGGGTCGTTTTAATTATCTATTTATTTTACTTAATTTTTTATTTTTTTTACATTTTTTCTTACACTTTTTTTTTTTGATCACTTTTATTCCTATTACAAGGAATGTAAACATCCCTTGTAATAGGAATGGTGTGTGACAGGTCATCTTTATGGAGAGATGCGGGGTCAATAAGACCCCACATCTCTCCTCCAGGCTGGAAAGCATGAGATCGTGAAAAAAATTTCAGTGCAGAAGCTACATACAGAGTGGCCAGTTTAAATACAAGCTGGCACACTCTGCAGCAGACTGAGGATGAGCTCACAGTGCCTCTCCTCACTTCTTGTCAGAGGCACTGAGCTCAATGGACAGCTTGGAGACTTGGACCAATGGTAAAGAACCATTAGCCCAAGCTGTCTAATAAAAATGCTGCAGTGGAGGCACGCCTCTCACTGCAGTGTCATAGAAGGGGGAATGTGTCTAAAAGACAAACACTCCCTTCCAGCCCAGCCCTCTCAACTACAAGGAAAAAACATGTGTTTATGGGTATACATAAATCCCATGTTTTTCTCACAGTTAAGAGAATGAGAATCTGCTGCTGAAAAGGTACAAGCTAAATCATATATTTATATGCTATATGTTATAAGATAATCATTTATCTATTTACTGTGAAATTACTGGGCCTTTTGGCTAAGATCAAGTGTAGTAACTGTTCTTATCAGTTACCAAATGGTGGCGCTGTGCTCCCATCCCTGATCTACGGCAGTAGGTTAGGGGTGGCGGTGGCTATGCAAATCCACATGGTGTAATGTTAACCTGGAAGATTAGTATCAGTGGGAACCGAACCCAGACTGCTCGATGGTAACTGAGGTTCTCCCTGAGAAAGCGGGAAGGGTTGTCCCCTGATGGGGATGGAAATGGCACTGGGTCTGGCCGAAGGTCGGGTCATCTCAGCCTTTTGGCTAAGATCATGTGTAGTCCCTGTGCCTTTCAGTCATTAGGGAAAGAACCCTGACCCCTTTCGCCAGTTTGGGGGGTTGGCTAGTACTTCCTCAATGTAATTAGGTGTGAATGGTGGGGGAGCCTTTTCCTCCTAGGTTAAATCTGGCCAGGATCTGAAAGAAGCCTGTGGTGTATGTGCCCCTGTAGTGGCAGTCCAGGGGTGCCGTATTCTCACTGTTACCAAGGGTCACTTTGAGTTATGGCACCATCACACTTTTTTCTGCACCTGCCTCTAGGGCCAAGCCTTTTAGGTAGGACCAGAGGAATATTTTATTCCTGACTGAAGGGCCGGCCATTGTTTTACACAATGGCACCTATTGCACTTCTCCACTATCCTTCCCCCCACTTTTATTTGTGTGTTTGTCGTGTCCTGTCACTTTCTTTTTTTTTTTGGTTGGGTGTACACTTTGTTTCACATTTGATGAGTAGGGTGTAGGTCTTCGGGCCTGCCCTGAAAGTCTTGGGAAGGGGTGGACATGGCCTTCTGGCTTAGTTTGCCCTCTCTCATGGGGCCACCCTTTGGGGGAGCCCCACGTAGTACTTGGGGTGGTCTGTTTCGGCAACCTCCCAGAGAACGGGGTCCATCTAGTTTCGGCCAGATGGACCATGTGAAGTACCCCAGTCCCCGTCCTCCAGTCCCCGTCTGGAGCCTAACGTCCCGGGGATCAGGGCAAGGGTCCCTTCTCTTCGGATGTGGACCATGTGTACACCCTGTGCACGTTTGGGTTTCACTTTTTTTTGTGTGCACTTTTTTTTGCACAGCGTGGAGTCTGAGTGTGTTCACACACCACAGGCTTTAAAAAAAAATACTGGTTGGAAGTTATAACTTCCAACTTCAGTAATTTGTCCATTAAGCCACCTGCTTGAGTAAAGTTTTTGAAAATATAGTAAATTATATAGTAAATTACCTTAAAAACAAAATATAATAATTATTTGTATATTACTTACTTATGGTAATTAACCCCTTGCCACCCAGGCCAATTCCGACACTTCTCTCTTACATGTAAAAAAACATATTTTTTTTCTAGAAAATTACTCAGAGCCCCCAAACATTATATACCGTATATACTCGAGTATAAGCCGAGTTTTTCGGCCCTTTTTTGGGCTGAAAGTGACCCCCTCGGCTTATACTCGAGTCAGTACCTGAGTCCATTGCAGAATCCAACCTCACCGTGCCCATTGCAGAATCCGATCCGTGTACCTGAGTCAATAACATATTCGGATGGCGGCCATGCAGTGTTAAAAACTCGCGCTCCTCCTTGTGCTGTTCCGTGATAGGTGGAACACTCGGCTTCCCAGCAAACACTGTGTTCAGTGTTCCGCCTATCAGGGATGCCCTCTCGTCCGTGATAGATGAGAGGACGAGAGGGCGTCCCTGATAGGCGGAACACGGAACACAGTGTTTGCTGGGAAGCCGAGTGTTTCGCCTATCACGGAACAGCACAAGGAGGAGCGCGAGTTTTTAACACTGCACGGCCGCCATCCGAATAAGTTATGGACTCGGGTACACGGATCGGATTCTGCAATGGGCACGGTGAGGTCAGGCGGCTATGGACTTCATTTTCACCTCTCCTCTGATGCTGGATTGTCCTCAATTGAATCAGCACTCGTCTCTCTTAAAGAAATTGGACATCATTCAACACAGACAAAGACTGGCAGTCGATCTTGGAGTGGTAAGTCTGTAAGGGACAGTGGCAGAGAATACATTTTTACATTGGCCAAAGTTACTTTTTATTTGTATGAATTTTAGGAAAACTTGCACTAGTTAATTTTCAAGTTATGATGGTATCTTCGGCTTACAGTAGCTGCTGCATTTCCCACCCTCGGCTTATACTCGAGTCATTGCGTTTTTCCAGTTTTTTGTGGTAAAATTAGGTCCTCGGCTTATACTCGGGTCGGCTTATACTCGAGTATATACGGTATATTGTTTTAGCAGACACCCTAGGGAATAAAATTGTCATCATTGCAACTTTTTATGTTACATTATATTTGTGCAGCAATTTTTCAAACGCGTTTTTTTAAAAGAAACTATTTCATGAATAAAAAAAAAAAAGAAAACACAAGTTATCCCGATTTTTTTTGTATACTATGAAAGAAGATAATGTTACGCCGAGTAAATAGATACCTAACATGTCATGCTTTAAAATTGCGCACACTTGTGGAATGGCGCCAAACTTCAGTACTTAAAAAAATCTCCAAAGGGGACGCTTTAAAAAAGTTTACAGGTTACATATTTAGAGTTACAGAGGAGGTCTAGTGCTAGAATTATTGTTCTCGCTCTAACGTTCGCGGCATATGTAACTTGTGTGTATCTGGCTCTGATACTAGCCAGTGTCTTACCAGTATCTGACCTCACCGCATGTCCCTGGGTCCAGGTATGTCGATCTTGCCCGAGCCTAGACTGGCTCTGTGACATCAGCAGACAGCAGACTTCAGCCCGATGGCTGCTGAAAATGTGTCACTGGAGTGCAGAATGAACTGCACTCCTGTGAAAAAATGTTTTGCTACCTGATAATTGTAAAGAGGGGACACATCTTTCATAGCCATCATCTTAGGCCCCACGGTTTGTGTGAAAGGCAGACCTAAAGAACTACTTTTAGCTCATGGCATAAGACAGCTGCTTCAGCACTTAACCTTTTAGGTCAGGCATGTCCAAAGTCCGGCCCGCGGGCCAATCACGGTCCGTGTTCTGGTTTTGAAAGGCCCACCTGGCTATTTGGACATTCTCCTGTAGGTAATCTTTGGCGCTCATGAGTGCATTCCTGGCAATGGTGAGTGCATTCCTGGCAATGATGGGTGCATTCCTGTCAATGGTGAGTGCATTCCTGGCAATGGTGGGTGCATTCCTGGCAATGGTGAGTGCATTCCTGGAAATGGTGGGTGCATTCCTGGCAATGGTGAGTGCATTCCTGGCAATGGTGGGTGCATTCCTGGCAATGGTGAGTGCATTCCTGCAATGGTGGGTGCATTCCTGGCAATGGTGGGTGCATTCCTGGTAATGGTGAGTGCATTCCTGGCAATGGTGGGTGCATTCCTGGCAATGGTGGGTGCATTCCTGGCAATGGTGAGTGCCTGGCAGTGGTGAGTGCATTCCTGGCAATGGTGGGTGCCGTCCTCGCAATAGTGCGTGCATTCCTGGCATTCCTGAGTGCATTCCTGGCAATGGTGAGTGCCTGGCAATGGTGAGTGCATTCCTGGCAATGGTGAGATGAGTGCATTCCTGGCAATGGTGGGTGCATTTCTGGCAATGGTGAATGCATTCCTGGCAATGGTGAGTGCATTCCTGGCAATGGTGGGTGCATTTCTGGAAATGGTGAGTGCATTCCTGGCAATGGTGGGTGCATTACTGGCAATGGGGGGTGCTGCATTCCTGGCAATGGTGGGTGCATTCCTGGCAATGGTGAGTGCATTTCTGGCAATGGTGGGTGCATTCCTGGCAATGGTGGGTGCTGCATTCCTGGCAATGATGGGTGCATTCCTGGC
The DNA here is from genome assembly GCA_029206835.1 of Rana muscosa. NCBI lineage: Eukaryota > Metazoa > Chordata > Amphibia > Anura > Ranidae > Rana > Rana muscosa. The sequence continues at coordinate 234,483,718 of CM055118.1, forward strand.
AATAGTGGGTGCTGCATTCATGGAAATGGTGGGTCTACAGATGGGCACTTGTGAGGCTGCAGATGGGCACTGACCCTTATTTTGCTTCACAGTTCTTTATTTAAAATGTATTTATTTTTCCTGAAACTTTGCTCTTAAAGTGAAGGTGCGTGTTATACGCCAATAAATACGGTATATCCAAATAATACGCCTGAGCTTATTTCTTTACTCACACACAGCCACAAAGGCAAGAGAATTCTTGTTGGGCAGTGTATTAGTGCTCAAACGAACACACTTAGACCGAATTTTAATGGTTCAAAGAATGTCGGGCAAAATGGTCCGCCCTCACGCATGTTCACTTCATCAAATCTGGCCCTCTTTGAAAAAAGTTTGGACATCCCTGTTTTAGATGGTCCTGTTCAAGTTAATGGATTAAGAAAAAAAAGCTTATTTTTATGCCGTGTACACACAATTGGAATTTCCGACAACAAAACCGTGGATTTTTTTCCGACGGATGTTGGCTCAAACTTGTCTTGCATACACACGGTCGCACAAATGTTGCTTGGAAATTCTGATCGCCAAGAACGTGGTGACGTAAAACACTACAACGAGCCGAGAAAAATGAAGTTCAATGATTCCGAGCATGCGTAGGATTTTTGTGCATCGGAATTGGATACACACGATCTGAATTTCTGACAAGAACTTTTGTTGTTGGAAAAATTGAGAACCAGCTCTCAAATATTTGTTGTCGGAAATTCCCGACAGTAAATGTCTGATGGAGCCTACACACGGTCGGAATATCCGACCAAAAGCTCACATCGAGCATTTGTTGTCGGAAATTCCGATCGTGTGTACGCGGCATAATGCCGCGTACACATGACCCTTTTTAATGTCATTGAAAAAAACGTCATTTTCCTCGACGTGATTTTTCGTGTTTCCTCTCAAGCCTGCCTTGCCTACACACTATCGTGGAAAAAAATGTTCGAGTAAAGCGCGGTGACGTACAACACGTACGACGGCACTATAAAGGGGAAGTTCCATTCGGATGGCGCCACCCTTCATGTTAGTAAAGTTTGGTGAGAGACGATTCGCGCTTTTCAGCCTCGTGCTTTTCAGTCCGTTACAGCGTGACGAATGTGCTATCTCCATTACGAACGCTAGTTTTACCAGAACGAGTGCTCCCGTCTCATACTTGATTCTGAGCATGTGCATTTTTTTTCACGTCGTTAAAGCCCACACACGGCCGTTTTTCATGACGAGAAAAACGACGATGTAAAAAACAACGTGAAAAATTAGAGCATGTTCCAATTTTTCTCGTCGTGATTCTCTGCGTTTTTCTCGTCGGGAAAACTGCTGGAAAGCGCACACACGATCATTTTTAATGACCATTTTAAAAAATTTCATTTTTCTCGTCATTAAAAACGGTCGTGTGTACGCGGCATAAGAATCACAGCAACAAACCTATCCTTGGATCTTGTTCATGTAAAAGAGAGATGAGATGTGCACAGGACAAAACAATAACCTGACAGTCATGCTTGCCCCTACATCTTACCTTGTATGTAAATCTAATAATGGAATAGGTCATTTGTCATATCCAAGTAAGTGCAAAGTAATTGCAGCTTGGCAGTTTTCAACCCTGCCCCAGATTGATGTAAAATGCAATTACTGTATATACTCGAGTATAAGCCGAGTTTTTCAGCACATTTTTTTGTGCTGAAAATGCCTCCCTCGGCTTATACTTGAGTCACCTTTTTGCGCCTGATCTCCTGGACTTTGGGGACCCTGTACCGGCACACATGTAGCCCCACTCAACCTCTACAAGTGTGAAAAGTTTGTTGTCCGGGGGACCTACGGCCGGGGAGCACCGATTTTTCAAAGCCGAGCACCCCTTCCATAGACTCCCATGTTAAACGTCAGTCTAGTCATGGACACAGTGAGGCATGGGCACAGTGAGGCATGCACATGGACACAGTGAGGCACAGTGAGGCATGCAGATGGACACCCTAGGCTTATACTCAAGTCAATACGTTTTCCCAGTTTTTTGTGGTAAAATTAGGTGCCTCGGCTTATATTCGGGTCGGCTTACTTTCTTTGCACGTAGTTAAAAAACCTTATCATTTAATAAAGATACAGGCTGAACATCATGTTAAAATGAACCAATGCACAGACATTTAGCTATTTCTACTATACTATTTTGCTTACCAACATCTGAATTGTACTAAAAACTACAATGAATTGTAGCGTAGAAAGCTCATGTTGAAATAATTGGACCACACTGCAGAATACTGATGGTAGGACTTTATCTTTTTGTATTAATCTCTCTCTCTCTCTATTTATGTATATACATGTATATACTTTGTAACCACAGGAGCATAGAACCAAAACCTCCCGTATTTGCAGACATGGTTCCTATTCTTTGTACTAATGAATTAATACCGATCTCTCAAATTATTAGACATGTGCTGTAAATAAATACTATAAATGTGATACATATACACATATGAAAATAAAAACACCAATGTTACAAACTCATAATACTGTGCTTCAAATCAGTCCGCACTTATACTAAACAAATATTACTGAAACATGACAGTTCATCAAATGTTACTAAAAACTGACAGTTCATCAAATAATATTATGTAGCAAGGTCCCAGGCCTCCTTCAGTCTAATGAGAACCTCCAAGGCCAGAGATAGCTGACATCCTTCTGTATATGGTGGGTTGCATGATGGCATAGTGGGTGTAATGCAAAGTAGATTGATTGGGCGCCAGACACTTCTTAAATGTAAAAGAGATTTTATTTCTCTTAACAGAACTTTGGGAGAGAGGGATAGGGCCAGGACACCCTTAGGACTCTTTCACACGGGGCGGATCAGTCATGATCCGCCCCGTGAAGCTCTGCTTGCTCAGCGTGGATCGCTCCGTTGATCCCCGCTGAGCCGGCGGATGACTGGTCGGTCCCCGCACACTGTGCAGGGGCCGCCCTGTCAGAGCGCCGCTCTCCCCTATGGGGAGATCGGATGAACACGGACCGTCTGTCCGTGTTCATCCGATCCGCTCCACCGAAGGAAGGAAAAATAGGGTTTTCCTCCGTCACACTTTGGCGGAGCGGAGCGGATGTCAGCGGACATGTGACATCCGTGGCTCCATAGGGCTACATGGAGCGTCCGTCCAGGTCCGCCTAAAAAACTGACAGGCGGACATGAACGGACCCTCCGTGTGAAAGGGGCCTTAGGTAGTTGCAAGAATAATTGTCAGACTCTGAGACTTCAACAGGACAGCCATGCAGGGAAAGGCATCCAGCAAGATGCCAAATCTGCATGTGTAGGAATGCTGTCTCCTATGGCAACAGTCTTTAACAGTTCCTAACACAAAGTGTAACAGTTCCTTCGCTTCCACTACAATCACTTCTTGTAGTCCTTCAGCCCACTAAGCTCCCCGTCTCTCTCACTAGACTAGTTGATTCACTGCCACTGAATCCCTTGAGCTCCTCCAATCTTCACGGCAGTATCTTCCTCAAGTGTCACCCCCGCCTCTCTGCTGGGACCCTAGCTTGGCACTCAAGATACTTCTCAAGCTTCACCCCACTGGCTTGCTGGGTCTCTGGCTTGACACACAAGGCTGCTCTGCACGCTTCACCTCTGCTGGCTGGGTCCCTGGCTTGATACCCACTGAAGTTTCCTGATTCTTCACTGTCCCCAGTTGGTGAGAATACTGCTCCGTTACTTGCTTCAGCTACTCACTGTGGTCCCTGGTAGTAAGGTGGATGGACCCTTAGTGGCGACAACTTCCCCTCTACCTCCGACCACGATAGGGTCTCCGGCCGGCAGAACCATCACTTGTGGTTGGACTGCAAGCCGCAATCCCAACCCTGCGCTGCTCTCTCTTGCTTCTGGATAGGCCCTCAGACAGCCTAGCAGCCAGATGTGCCTGGGATAGGCCCAAACTCCAGCCTAGCAGCCCGGGCAATACAACAGACATCCACCCAGACAGCTGTCCAGGTGGCACAGAGCACCGATCACCTGACTCCACCCACATATATAGGTCCTCCCAGCAGGCCAAGGGGTCCAAGAAAACCACTGCCCATTGGCTGAGATACCCCATATACCCCTAATCTGACCTTGCATTGCCCTTCTCATATCTAATGCCACCAAGTACCCCGGCCACCTAGCAGCAAAAGAGAGAAGTGCAGCAATTACAGACTTAGAGTGAAATCAATTGATCCTCAACAATAAGCCAAGGCAGCTATACCTGGCAGGTAAATTTAGGAGCAACCCTGCCTAAACACCAGGGTGCTACAATTAAATAGTGTAAGGTTCTTGACTCCAAACATCCACATGTGATTGTAAATAATCTTTTCCCATTCACCACTGTGCTCTCAGTGCCCTCACCTTAGTGATATGACCTACAATGCATGTATGGTCATTTACAGCTTGTACTCTTTCCAGCAGATATCTTGTAATGGATCCTCTGTGCACTTGCAATAAAGCCACTAAATCACTAGGGTGCCTGCATCCTACAGAATATTCCTCCTTGTAAATTGGGTGTTGGTCCCTTTAAGAATGCATTACCCACAGGTTGCCATATTATATCACTCCAGTGCCATGTCAAAACAAGAGGGAAAGGATTGCCCCCAATAGTGTAGTATGATAATTGATTTATTTCATTAAGTTAAAATTACACTCACATTAGACAAAAATGATTTAGCATTTTATGAAGTTAAACAGGAATACCCCTGTTGCTAGTATGACATCACTTCCAAACCGCAATTCCCATGGCTCCGCCCTATGCGTTGGGTCGAGAATCACGTGACTTCATTAGGGTAAAAACATGTGATCTGTGATGCAACACGTAGTGTGGAGCCTGCGGGATCGCGGGCCAGAAGTGACGTCATGCCAGTAACAGGGGTATTCCTGTTTAACTTCATAAAATGCTATATGATTTTTATCTAATGTGAGTATCATTTTAACTTAATAAAGTGCATCAATTATCATACTACACTAATGGGGTAATCCTTTTGCTCTTGTCTTGACGTGGCACTGGAGTGATATAATATGGCAACATATGGGTAAGGCGTTTTTAAAGGGACCAGCACCCAATATCCCAGGAGAAATATCCTGTAGGATGCAGGCACCCTGGTGATTTGGAGGCTTAATTGCAAGTTCACAGAGGATCTATTATAAGATATCTGCTGGAAAGAGTACAAGTTGTACATGACCATACTTGCATTGTAGGTCATATCACTAAGGTGAGGGCACTGAGAGCACAGAGAACAGGAAAAGGTTCTTTACAATCACATGTGGATGTTTGGAGTCAAGAACTTTACACTATTTAATATTATTTGATGAACTATCACATTTTAGTAACATTTGATGAACTGTCATGTTTCAGTAATATTTATTTAGTATAAGTGCCGACTGATTTGATTGGGTTATTTATTATTCACACAAATGTATTCTTTGTACTATCCTTTCTTTTCCTAACTTAGCTATTACAGATATCTAATTGCATGTCTACCTAAAAAATTCAGTTCTGTATGGCAGGAGGTGTAACAAAAGCATGTCTTGGGCTTAATATATTTTTTTGTGCTAAAATATGTCCCTTTTTCCTGTCTTAGAATGCAGGAATTAAACGCTAACATGCAGTGCTGTTGAATATATGCAATGTCATGGCTCTGTAGCTCAGGTTCCACGTGCCAGTTCTTTGTTTCATCAGCACAGATTCTGCGGAAGGAAAATCTGCAGAGGAAGGAGGGGGCAGTCGCACACCTTTCATGAAGCAACCTATTCACAGAGCTGCAGAGCATGGTGAAGCCCTCAGAGAAAAAAAAAAAAAAAGAGTACAACTGACTCTCACAAGATCCTGCAGGCCATTAGAAAGGTGTCTTTTGGTATTCCTATAGCATTGTGCTATGCACCATGCATTCCATACAGAGAGGCATGAAAAGAAATGTAATTGTTTTCACACAAGATTCACACAACTTTCCCACATTTTCTAATTGGATTCAATAGGAAAAATGTGTGAATCCTGGGTGTTGATCACTGTGCCCCATCAAAGTCATCCAAAATGACCCTGCAGAACACAATACAACACTGATAGCATAATCCGGTGTACTGCCGAGCATTGCCCCCCAGCGGATTCTGCCTGCTCTGTACTGCGCAGGCGCAGCGCTTTTTCCGAAAATAGTCGAACATGTAGAGCTGAGAGTCAGCTCTACATGGCGCCTGCGCACACCAAATTGTGCTACACTGCTGACATCCAGGCTCTTTCTTTACCATCCCTGTGGACATGGAGGATGTTAAAAAAAGAGCCAGGAGGCCGAGCGAGCGTAGCGAGGACGTGAGGCCGACTGGCCACTTACATCTAGGTCCACGCAGGCGCCGTGTAGAGCTGACTCTCAGCTCTACACGTTCGGCTATTTTCGGAAGCTCATTGACGTTCGTACTGCGCAAGCGCCGCAATTGCGCAGTACAGTTGGGGGCAGAATCCGCCGGGGGGACGTTTGTCGGCAGATCACCGGGGTAATCCTTCGAGGCAGATCATGTTCCTAGACTCGTACTCTTGGAAATCATACAATAACAACATGGGGTGACATAAAATGGGAGCTAAAAAATAAAAACTTTATAGAGCATAATGTAATTGTTTGTCTCACTATAAACAATGCTGCCTGTTGGAGCACACTGATATTCTGACACCTGAAGAACACCATTACAGATAATTATAGGCTTGTATAGGGCAAAGAGGAATTTTTCTTTAGATCAGGGGGTCTCCAAACTTTCTTTTACAAAGGTTTTTAACCACTTGACAACTAGGCACTAAACCCCCTTCGTGCCCGGACCAATTTTTAGCTTTCAGTGCTGACGCACTTTGAATGACAATTGCGCGGTCATACAACGCTGTACCCAAAGGATATTTTTATCATTTTTTCCCCACAAATAGAGCTTTCTTTTGGTGGTATTTGATCACCTCTGCGGTTTTTATTTTTTGCGCTATAAACAAAAAAAAGACAGAAAATTTTGAAAAAAACACAATATTTTTTTACTTTTTGTTATAATAATATCCCAATTTTAAAAAAAAAACACATTTTTTTCTCGGTTTAGGCCGATACGTATTCTTCTGTATTTTTTTGGTAAAAAAAATTGCAATAAGCGTATAGTGATTGGTTTGCGAAAAAGTTATAGTGCCTACAAAATAGGGGATAGAATTATGACATTTTTATTATATTTTTTTTTTTTACTAGAAATGGCGGCGATCTGTGATTTTTGTCAGGCCTGCAATATTGCGGCGGACATATCGGTCACTTTTGACACTATTTTGGGACCATTCACATTTATACAGCGAACAGTGCTATAAAAATGCACTGATTACTGTATAAATGTGACTGGCAGGGAAGGGGTTAACACTAGGGGGCAAGGAAGGGGTTAACTATGTTCCCTATTTGTGATTCTTACTGTGTGGGGGAGGGGACTGACAGGGGGAGGAGACCGATCTGTGTCCCTATGTACAAGGGACACAGCATCCGTCTCCTCTCTCCCTGACAGGACATGGATCTCTGTGTTTACACACAGAGATCCACGTCCTGCCTCTGTCACAGCCGATCGCAGGTGCCTGGCGGACATCGCGGCCGCCAGGCACGCGCATCGGCATCACGTGACCAGGGCGGGCACAGCTGTTCCCCCGCCGCGCGCCCTCGGCGGCACGCAGGGGGAGAGAAACAGCAGGACGTCCATGGACGTCCACTCAGCACTTGAGAGCCGCGCTGCAGACATCTTTTGTCTACAGCGCGGGTCTCAAGTGGTTAATGAGTAGCATGGATATACAGAAAATCAGCTGACAGGCTGTGGGAAAAAAACGGTACATGAGACATAACTCAAGGTTTAAAACCAAGGTGGGGTAAAAGGCAGTTACAGTGAGTAAAATATAACAATAGGTAAACTGAACCACCATATCAAGGTAATGTACAGGTGTTCCTTGAAAAAGGGCATAACAATCTACAAAGCAATAACCAGAAAAAAAACAATAAAGTTGGAGACCCCTAGGCAACAATTATTAAAACGAATTATTAAAACGATCCAGAGACGGAAGAAAATACACACACGCGCATACACATGCACACAAAAATGCGTGTGTGCATGCATGCACGCACGTACGCAATCATATACTCCATATTCTTATATAAAGAATTATATAAAAACAATGTGGTAAGAAAAATATGAATGAATTGTATCAAGTTATGGATTTACACATACTCAAAAAAACACAACAAACGCCTGTGTGTTTTGCACAGTTATATGGGAATAGGCACATTCATGGCTATGGACGGAATGTGAGGCGTATGCGTGTTATGCACAGTTGTGTGTAAATAGACACATTTTATTTTAGGCTATAGTTTTAAAACAAGAAAATTCTTGATTGAGTGGAACATGGTTATAGGAGAGAGTTGATCTCTAGGCCTTCGTTTAAACCTCCTGGCGCAAGGGCATCTAAGGTGTAGATCCAGAACGTCTGTATTTCACAGAGGCGCTTGAAACGCTCTGCTACAGAGAGAGTCCTGGATATCTGTTCTACAACCCAAACCTGGAGTCCAACATTGGAAATCTGGTGGAAGGCTTTAAAATGTTTGGGAATGGTCAGATCACTGTCATCCTCAATGGACCTTCTGTGTTCTCCAAACCTTTTGCGTAAGGTCCTGAATGAGCGGCCTACATAAAGTAGGACACAAGGACAGGTTACACAGTACACTACAAATTCAGATGAACAGTTATAAAATGTGTTTAGGGAATAAGTTTTCCCTTTTGTGGTGAAGGATTTTTGCCGGTGTGTCACAAAACTACAGGTCAAACATTGTCGGTTTTTGCATTAGTACATGCCTTTGATGGACAGAAAGGTGAGAGAAGGTACAGGTTTTGTTTCGGCAGTTTTGAGTTTACTGGGTGCGATACGGCTCTTTATATTTTTGGCTTTTCTGTATGTCATTTTTGGTGCACTGGAGAGAGATGTCTTTATTAGGGGGTCTTCCAATAGTATACTCCAATGCTTCTTGAAAATGCTTTCCATCTTTTTATGTTGGGCATGAAATTGTGTAATGAACCTGGTGTTTAAGTTTGGGTGGGCGGAGTTTTTGAATGAGAAGAGTCTCCTGGATTGGTGGTGGATGTGTCATCGAGAAAAATATCAAAGGCCTTGTCTGCTAGGAATGACGGATATTCTTTGTCCTCAAATTTAGTTTTGAGGAGGTTGCCTTGTATAGTATAGTCTACATTACGTGTACATAAAACAAAACAGTGTTGCACTTCCTAAATACAAAATAACTCCCCATAAATCCTTAAATGAGAATAAGTGATTAACTTGCAATATAGCAAGATACTGAGTGCACAATCAAATATTAGTTTTCCCTGACTGGGAATAGTAAACCAAAAATTTTAAATAGGTGTTCCCTGAATGGGAATAGTGAACAATAAACAAAACACTAAAGTCCACACACTAAAAAGAAATTAAGAGTCCAAATGCACAAGTATAGTCCTCAGAGTCTTCTGCATAAAAAAACGCACAACACACCACTAGTGCCTGAATGTTGAAAATGCAAGTGCTCTCCTGCACCTCTAGCCGCTCACCTCACGTTCTGACCCCTGTTTCACCAGAAGGTCAGAAAAAGCAGGTTCCCTCTCAGGGATATAAACAGATCAACTGGTCATGGAGCTCCTATTCCTTTTGTGCTGCCTCAGGCTAATTAGATGGATACTAGCCAGTACAGACTCCCTTAATGAGGTCCGGTGCACATAGGAATAGAAAAGGCAAAATCTAGTGCTCTCTGATTATCAAAATGGTTTATTTGCTCATTAAAACTTTAAAACGTTACTCACAAATGCAGCACTTAACCAGTGCGGGCTCAGGATGCATAGAAACGAAAAGATGCTCGCGGGATGACGTAGCCACTGCGACTCCTTCCTCCCTATACGTGTTACGTCGAATGACTTCTTCTTCAGCAAGGGGTAGAGATTGGACGTCTCACCGCTGTTTAAATAGACTAATACTCTGTACTCAGGTGCACTGCATCATCACTCCCCGGTCCAGCCCACCATGCTGAACCAGGCCTCATGGCACACCCATTCGGGCTGACACAGGAAACAAGAAGTGGTGAAAACTGGCACCAATACACATGGGGACATCTGACAAATGGAAAAATTACTTCCTAAATTATATTTTATGGAAAAAACTTTTGTGTATATGACCATTACTTTACCTACCGCTGGCGACCCCATCCTGCAAGCATCCTGATCACATTTAATATAATACAATTACATAAAAAAACAATAAAAATCATGTTAATAAAAAATAAATAAATAAATATACCGGTATTTATAAGAACATGAATACCTAAACTCATAAATTACTGATAAAACAGTTCAAATCGAAGTCCACGTTCAAACCCCTCGGCCAAAGTACCTTTGTTTCATAAATCCAGAAGGATTCTCTTTTGCTGAGTTGTCTGATAAAATGACCCCCCCTCCAGCGTCTGTCCACCTGTTCAATACCCCAAAATTGCAGCGAACTGGGATCCTGATTATGTACTTGTTTAAAGTGTTTCGGGACACTATGGTAGTTACACCTTTTTTAATATTGGCGATATGCTCTCCCACTCTAATCTGCAAAGTTCTTGATGTGCGGCCAATGTACTGCAATCCACATCCACATTGCAGCATATAAATGACACCTGTGGATGCACAAGTTACGAAATCTCGAATTTCGTACCTTTTGCCTGTACTGGTAGAGCAGAATTCCTTTCTCTTTTTGGTATTCTTCTTTGCGTGTCGACAAGCCTTACACCTGCCACACGCAAAGAAACCAGTAAAGATGCCAAAACAAGATGCGGATGGTCCCTTCTGCTTTTTTGGGGGATCTATCACCCCTGGTGCAAATAGATCCTTCAAGGTAGGTGCTTTTCTATAAATAAACCCTGGAAGGACTGGTAATTTTGGTCCTAGCAGCCTATCTTTCCTTAGAATACCCCAATGTTTTTTTTATTATTTTTTCCACCTGTCTGAATTGCACATTAAAATCGAGAATGAGATTGAACTCACGACACAAGGACTCATGTGATTTCTTATCTGATAATGGTTGGTCTCTATCTATACAGGGGGTTCCCGAGTTACGAACACCCGAGTTACGAACGACTCCTACTTACGAACGGCCTGAAATGCCGGCCACTTGTGCTCTACGATAACTTTCGAGCAGCTCCGACACATTCTACACTGCCGTACTACGCCCCAGATAACATAACAAGCGCCCGGAACATCCCACATCCATGCACAGGCGGCAGTTACACTTACGAACACTTACGAATGCAGTGTTCCGACCGGAAGTTACACTTACAAATGCAGTGTTGCGACTTACGAACAACTTCGAATTACGAACAAACCCCTATTGTGTTCATAACTCGGGGACCCCCTGTATTTAGTACCTTCATTTTATCTTCCTCAACTCTCTCAAGGTCATATCCTTTTTCCTTAAACCTACTGGTCAGTGTTTCGTATTGAATCAAAAAGTCTTCCTTTTTGGTGCAATTTCTACAAATCCTCATATACTGGCCCTTTGGTATATTCACCAACCAGGGCTTATGATGACAGCTGTCCACCGACAGATAGGAATTTCTGTCGGTGGGTTTAAAATGGTTCCTTGTCAGCAGTCTATCTCCCTCCTTGAAGATCTCTAAATCAAGGAAGGTGATACACTCATTGCTGACAGTCCAGGTGAGCTGAATATTCTTGTCATTCCCTTCCATGGATCTTTTGAATGCTTCAAAAGATGTCACATCCCCTTTCCAGATGATTACAAGATCATCTATAAATCTTTTATATAAAATAAGTTCTTTAGGTCTGGGGTTGAGTACATCCACGTCCTCCCGATGGGCCATGAAAAGGTCCGCAACACTCGGTGCGAACCTTGCGCCCATAGCTATACCCCTTATTAAAAAAATAGAAATCACCACTATACCAAAAATAATTGTGCTTTAACTACTTGCCGACTGCCGCACGTCGATGTACGTCGGCAGAATGGCACGGCTGGGCATATTGGTGTACAGGTACGTCCTCTTTAATATGCACAGCCGTGGGTCGCACGCGTGCCGCCGGCGGCGCGCTCGTGACCGTGCCCGCGGGACCCGCGGACCCGATCGCTGCCGGTGTCCCGCGATCGGGTCACAGAATGGGGAGAGGTGAGTGTAAACAAACCTCTCCCCGTGCTTCCTAGTGAGCCTGTCACTGATCGTCTGTTCCCTGTCATAGGGAACGACGATCAGTGACGTCACATGCCAAGCCACGCCCCCTACAGTTAGAATCACACATTAGGTCACACTTAACCCATTAGTGCCCCCTACAGGTTAACCCCTAAACTGCCAGTGTCATTTTCACAATAATCAGTGCATTTTTATAGCACTGATCGCTATAAAAATGACAATGGTCCCAAAATATTGTCAAAAGTGTTCGATGTGTCCAGCATAATGTCACAGTCACGATAAAAATTGCTGATCGCCGCCAATACTAGTAAAAAAAATAATATTAATAAAAATGCCATAAAACTATCCCCTATTTTGTAGACGCTATAACTTTTGCGCAAACCAATCAATAAATGCTTATTGCGATTTTTTTTACCAAAAATATGTAGAAGAATACGTATTGGCCTAAACTGAGGAAAAAATATGTTTTTTTATATATTTTTTGGGGATATTTATTATAGTAAAAAATGTTGATTTTTTTTTTAAATTGTCGCTCTATTTTTGTTTATAGCGCAAAAAATAAAAACCGCAGAGGTGATCAAATACCACCAAAAGAAAGCTCTATTTGTGGGAAAAAAGGACGTCAATTTTGTTTGGGAGCCACGTCGCACGACCGTGCAATTGTCAGTTAAAGCGACGCAGTGCCAAATCGCAAAATGAGCCCTGGTCCTTTAGCAACAAAATGGTCCGGGCTTAAGTGGTTAAACAAAACCGTAAACATTTAATCAGAAACTTCTTTTGTTTACTGGGGAGGTTGGAACTCTCCAATGCCCATTTTACAGATACCACAGCCTCATAATGTCCAATGATCGTATATAAAGACCCTACATCCGCAGTGGCCAAAATACACTGATCCACATTGTCAAGGGACCCCAGACACTGGATCACATGCTTGGTGTCCCTGACATACGCATCAGTCTTAACCACCAGCGGCTACAAGAAGGTATCTATATAGTGCCCTAGGCGGGAACAAACTGAGTCGATACCGTTAATGTTCGGCCTCCCTGGTGGCTCTGTAGTGCTTTTGTGAATTTTAGGCAGAAAATAAATAAAAGGCGTGCGACAAGATACGGGGTTCAAATATCGTGCTTCCTTGACGGACAAGTTATCTTTGGATTTCCCTTTTTCCACCACCTCCCCCAGTTTGTTTTTAAATTCCAGCATAGGGTTACCAGTAAGCTTGAGGTAAGTATCTGTATCCCCTAACTGCCTTTCCATTTCTGTTTGATTATACTCAGGCCCGGACTGGCCATAGGGCATACCGGGCAAATGCCCGGTGGGCCGCGGCGGCCCGCGGGCCGCCGGACAGCATGTCACATCTTCCCCTTTATCTCCAATGTCTCCGGAGGCAGCCAGAGTTGGTGGGCAGAGCTGGGGGTGTGGCTGCCCCCTCCACTACTCCCACAGACTCGTTCACTCTGCCTTATGCCACCCCAGCCTGCCCTATGCCATCGCAACCTGCCCTATGCCACCGCAACCTGCTCTATACCACCCCAACCTGCCCTATGCCACTGCAAACTGCTCTATACCACCCTAACCTGCCCTATGCCACCGCAACCTGCCCTATACCACCGTAAACTGCCCTATACCACCCCAGCCTGCCCTATGCCACCGCAACCTGCTCTATACCACCCCAACCTGCCCTATGCCACCGCAAACTGCTCTATACCACCCCAACCTGCCCTATGCCACCGCAACCTGCCCTATGCCACCGCAACCTGCCCTATGCCACCGCAAACTGCTCTATAACACCCCAACCTGCCCTATGCCACTGCAAACTGCTCTATACCACCCTAAACTGCCCTATGCCACCGCAACCTGCTCTATGCCACCACACCCTGCCCTATATCACCCCAACCTACCCTATGCCACCCAGCCTGTCATATACCACCGCAAACTGCCCTATACCACCCAAACCTACTCTATACCACCCCAGCCTGCCCTATACAACCCCAACTTGTCCTATGCCACCCCAGCCTGCCCTATATCACCGCAACCTGCCCTATTTCGCCCCAGCCGGCCCAATACCACCCTATAATTGAATTTACAGGGGTCATTTGGGGGTGCGCCTCGTGATCGTGCGCTGCCTGCAGGGCACTGGGCAGGATAGACAGGAGGGGGGTGACACCATGTTTTGCCGCACCAGGTGACACAAACCCTAGTGACGCCACTGCCCCAGTGCACTCTCAGCTGCGAGTTGGAGCCGCACTCGAGTGACATTGACACCCGTCGGCACATCAGGGGGCCAGGACCCGCAACGATCCCCTTCTCTCTGGCAAAGTGGCCACGGCACTGATGATCTGATCAGTCTCGGCTCGGCTGTCTCACACAGCCGAGCAGAGTGAAGCCGCCTCCCCCTCCTCCTTTATGTCCACACAGGGGGAGGGGACCCAACATGCAGTCCCGCGCTGATCTGAGGTACATTATGGATCTGAAGGGGGGTCTGTATTGTAGAGGGGGTTTCTGTATTGTAGGGGTGGTCTGAAATGTAGGGGGGTCTGTATTGTAGGGGGGATTCTGTATTGTAGGGGGGGTTCTGTATTGTAGGGGGGGTTCTGTATTGTAGGGGGGTTCTGTATTGTAGGGGGGTCTGTAATGTAGGGGGGTTCTGTATTGTAGGGGGGGTCTGAAATGTAGGGGGGTTCTGTATTGTAGGGGGGTCTGAAATGTGAGGGGGGTTCTGTATTGTAGGGGGGTTCTGTACTGTAGGGGGGTCTGTATTGTAGGGGGGTCTGTATTAAAGGGGGGTCTGTATTGTAGGGGGTCTGAAATGTGAGGGGGGGTTCTGTATTGTAGGGGGGATTCTGTATTGTTGGGGGGTTCTGTATTGTAGGGGGTTCTGTATTTTAGGGGGGTCTGTAATGTAGGGGGGGGGTTCTGTATTGTAGGGGGGGTCTGAAATGTAGGGGGGTTCTGTATTGTAGGGGGGTCTGAAATGTGAGGGGGGGTTCTGTATTGTAGGGGGGTTCTGTATTGTAGGGGGGTCTGTATTGTAGGGGGGTCTGTATTGTAGGGGGGTTCTGTATTGTAGGGGGGGTCTGAAATGTAGGGGGGTTCTGTATTGTAGGGGGGTCTGAAATGTAGGTGGGTTCTGTATTGTAGGGGGTTCTGTATTGTAGGGGGGTTCTGTATTGTAGGGGGGGGTCTGTATTGTAGAGGGGGTCTGTATTGTAGGGGGGTCTGTAATGTAGGTGGGGTCTGTATTGTAGGGGGGTTCTGTATTGTAGGGGGTCTGTAATGTAGGGGGGTCTGAAATGTAGGGGGCTTCTGTATTGTAGGGGGGTCTGAAATGTAGAAATGTAGGGGGTCTGAAATGTAGGGGGGGTTCTCTATTGTAGGGGGGTCTGTAATGTAGGAGGTTCTGTATTATAGGGGGGTCTGAAATGTAGGGCGGTTCTGTATTTTAGGGGGGTCTGAAATGTAGGGGGGTCTGTATTGTAGGTGGTCTGTGTTGTAGGGAGGTCTGTATTGTAGGGGGGTCTGTAATGTAGGGAGGGGGTCTGTAATGTAGAGGGGTCTGTAATGTAGGGGGTGGTCTGTATTGTAGAGGGGGGCTGTAATGTAGGGGGGCCTGTATTGTAGAGGAGGTCTGTACTGTAGGGGGGTCTGTACTGTAGGGGGGTCTGTACTGTAGGGGGGTCTGTACTGTGGGAGGGGGTCTGAACTGTAGGGAGGGGGTCTTTACTGTAGGGAGGTGGTCTGTACTGTAAGGAGGTCTGTGTAACATGCAGGGGGTCCAGAACTGTTAGGGGGTGTCTGTGTAACAAACTGTGGGGGGCTGTGTAATGTAAAGGGGTCCAGAGGTGCGGTGCTATGTAATGTAAAGGGGTCCAGAGGTGCAGGGTGCTGTGTAATGTAAAAGGGTCCAGAGGTGCAGGGTGCTGTGTAATGTAAAGGGGTCCAGAGGTGCAGGGTGCTGTGTAATGTAAAGGGGTCCAGAGGTGCAGGGTGCTGTGTAATGTAGAGGGGTCCAGAGGTGCAGGGTGCTATGTAATGTAAAGGGGCCCAGAGGTGCAGGGTGCTGTGTAATGTAAAAGGGTCCAGAGGTGCGGTGCTATGTAATGTAAAGGGGTCCAGGGTGCTGTGTAATGTAAAGGGGTCCAGAGGTACAAGGTGCTGGAACCCCCCATCCCATCATTAACCGCCGCCGCGAAGCGCCGCCGCCGCGCCCCCACCCGGGCTGCTCAGTCTAAAATGCCCGGGCCTATTTTTTGTCCCAGTCCGGGCCTGATTATACTGTTTGGTCATTACGTGTACAGTTGCGTTTCAGACGGTTGAACTGAGTTTTGGGAATATTTGAGATCCATCTTGGGTGATGGCAACTATCAAAGTGTAGGTATAAATTTCCTGCTGTAGGTTTAGTGTAGTTTTTTGCATAGTTGGTATTGGCAGTATAACAAAGTTCTAAGTCTAAGAAGACCAGACTATCCAGGCTGCAGAAAGAGGTGAAAGAGAACCCTAGGTCGTTAGAGTTGCAATGAGTGACAAATTTTGTTATAGATTAATTAGGTCCTCCCAGATGATAATTATATCATTTCTGTAACATCCCAGGAAGACAATGTTTTGGGAAAATAGGTTATTATTCCAGATATATAAGTCTTCCCATAGCCCCATGGCTAGGTTGGCATAGCTGGGTGCAAAGTTTGTGCCCATAGCTGTGCCTTAAATTTGTAGGTAAAACTTGGAATCAAAGAGAAAATAATTATGTGTCAGACAGAAATGTATTGAATCTGGGATGAAATTGACCTGTTTTAAATTAATGAGAGGATTTTTTTGTTAAGAAGTGTTTTACTGCCCTAAGGCCGACAGCATGTGGTATGGAGGTTTATAACGAATTTACATCAATAGAAACCCACCGGTAAGTGGGTTCCCAGGTGTATGCTTTTAAAGTGTCTATGAGGTGGGTCCTATCTCGTATGTAGGTGGGCAAGTTTTGTGCTAGGGGCTGTAGGAAATTATCAATGTAAATAGAAAAGGAACTGGTAACACTCTCCATTGTGGCTACAATGGGGCGACAAGGGGGGTTGTTAGAGTCTTTATGAATTTTGGGAAGGTGATAGAAGTATGGGGTGTTGTATTATTCTCTAGATAGGAAGAATGCCTCTGCTTTGTTGATAATATCGTCATTGAGGGCTTGTTTGGCCAAGGTTTGGGCTTCTTTACTGAACTGGGGAAGTGGATCAATCGGAAGGCGTGTATAGGTGGTTGTGTCAAATAGTAATCTGCAAGCTTTCTTCAGATAAGCGTATCTATTTTTTAGGACAATACCGCCTCCCTTATCTGCTAATTTAATTATGATCGAAGTATTGTCAGTTAGATTTTTAAGCGATGATTTTCCTGCGGAGTTAGGTTGTTGACAATTCAAAGGGGGGTGGTGGCTTTACACATCCATTTTAACTCAGAGTATACCACCTGGCAGAAGCTATGTATGAAGGGACCTTTTACGTGACTGGGGTTGAATACTGATTAAGGCCGGAAGGTGGTATGTTTTCTTTGATTCCAAGTTCTACCTGCAAACTCAGGGCACAGCTATGGGCGCAAATTTTGCGCCCAGCTATGCCAACCTAGCCTAGATCTCTTCCACTGACCATCAATGTAAAGGGACATCTCTTCCACTGACCATTAATATAAAGGGACATCTTTTCCACTGACCATCAATGTAAAGGGACATCTCTTCCATTGACCATCAATGTAAAGGGACACCTCTTCCACTGACCATCAATGTAAAGGACATCTCTTCCACTGTCCATCAATGTAAAGGGACATCTCTTCCACTGACCGTCAATGTAAAGGGACATCTCTTCCACTGTCCATCAATTTAAAGGGACATCTCTTCCACTGACCATCAATGTAAAGGGACATCTCTTCCACTGTCCGTCAATGTAAAGGGACATCTCTTTCACTGATAATCAATGTAAAGGGACATATCTTCCACTGACCACCAATGTAAAGGGACATCTCTTCCACTGTCCGTCAATGTAAAGGGACATCTCTTCCACTGTCCGTCAATGTAAAGGGACATCTCTTCCACTGCCCATCAATGTAAAGGGACATCTCTTTCACTGACCGTTAATGTAAAGGGACACCTCTTCCATTGACCATTAATGTAAAGGGACATCTCTTTCACTGACCGTTAATGTAAAGGGACATCTCTTCCACTGACCATTAATGTAAAGGGACATCTCTCCCGCCTGCCATCAATGTAAAGGGACATCTCTTCCACTGGCCATCAATGTAAAGGGACATCTCTTCCACTGGCCATCAATGTAAAGGGACATATCTTCCACTGACCACCAATGTAAAGGGACATCTCTTCCGCCTGCCATCAATGTAAAGAGACATCTCTTCCACTGGCCATCAATGTAAAGGGACATCTCTTCCCCTGACCATCAATGTAAAGGGACATCTCTTCCACTGACCATCAATGTAAAGGGACATCTCTTCCACTGTCCATCAATGTAAAGGGACATCTCTTCCCCTGACCATCAATGTAAAGGGACATCTCTTCCACTGACCATCAATGTAAAGGGACATCTCTTCCACTGACCATCAATGTAAAGGGACATCTCTTCCACTGTCCATCAATTTAAAGGGACATCTCTTATAATGACCATCAATGTAAAGGGACATCTCTTCCACTGTCCATCAAATTAAAGGGGCATCTCTTCCACTGACCATCAATGTAAAGGGACATCTCTTCCACTGACCATCAATGTAAAGGAACATCTCTTTCACTGACCGTTAAAGTAAAGGGACATCTCTTCCACTGACCATTAATGTAAAGGGACATCTCTTCCGCCTGCCATCAATGTAAAGGGACATCTCTTCCACTGGCCATCAATGTAAAGGGACATCTCTTCCCCTGACCATCAATGTAAAGGGACATCTCTTCCACTGACCATCAATGTAAAGGGACATCTCTTTCACTGATAATCAATGTAAAGGGACATCTCTTCCACTGACCATTAATGTAAAGGGACATCTCTTTCACTGATAATCAATGTAAAGGGACATCTCTTCCACTGACCACCAATGTAAAGGGACATCTCTTCCACTGACCGTCAATGTAAAGGGACATCTTTTCCACTGCCCATCAATGTAAAGGGACATCTCTTTCACTGACCGTTAATGTAAAGGGACATCTCTTCCACTGACCATTACCAGGCCCTTTGAGTCTGGTATGAATATTAAGGGGAACCCCGAACCAAAATGTAAAAAAAAAATTGCGTGGGGGTCCCCCCAAATTCCATACCAGGCCCTTCAGGTCTGGTGTGGATTTTAAGGGGAACCCCCGTGCCAAAATAAAAAAAATGGCGTAGGGCCCCCCCAAAAATCCATACCAGACCCTTATCCGAGCACGCAACCTGGCAGGTCGCAGGAAAAGAGAGTGGACGAGAGAGGGCCCCCCTCCTGAACCGTACCAGACCACATGCCCTCAACATAAGTTTGGTTCAGGTTTCCCCTTAATAGTCATACCAGACCCAAAGGGCCTGGTAATGGACTGGGGGGGGGGCCCATGCCGGGTTTTTTTCAATGAATTTTATCTGTATTGCCGGGGGAACCTGACAATTCATTACAGCCGCGATAAGTTTTAAATTACTTTTTTTCCTTTAGAAATGTCATTTTGCTGCAGGGACAGTTCTAAACACGGGAAAAGGGTGCCACTTTACAGGCATACTATACACCCCGCCAGGTACGAAATTTAAAGGAATATTTCACTTTTATTGTTTCACTTTAGGCATTATTAAAATCACTGCTCCCGAAAAAACTGCAGTTTTTAAAACTTTGTTTTTGCATTGATACATGTCCCCTGAGGCAGGACCCGGGTCCCCAAACACTTTTTACAACAATAACTTGCAAATAAGCCTTTAAAATTAGCACTTTTGATTTCTCCCATAGACTTTTAACCACTTAAGCCCCGGACCATTTGGTAGCTAAAGGACCAGAGGTGAATTCAGAATTTCGCACTGCGCTGCTTTAACTGTAAATTGTGCGGACATGCAATGTTGTACCCAAACGAAATTTGCATCCTTTTCTTCCCACAAATAGAGCTTTCTTTTAATGGTATTTGATTGCCTCTGCGATTTTTATTTTTTGCGATATAAACGGAAAAAGACCGAAAATTTTGAAAAAAAATGATATTTTTTAATTTTGTTATAAGAAAAATCGAATAAACTCAATTTTAGTCATACATTTAGGCCAAAATGTATTCAGCCACATGTCTTTAGTAAAAAAAATGTCAATAAGCGTATATTTATCGCTTTGCGCAAAAGTTATAGCGTTTACAAACTAGGGTACATTTTCTGGAATTTACACAGCTTTTAATTTATGACTGCCTATCTCATTTCTTGAGGTGCTAAAATGGCAGGGCAGTACAAACCCCCCCAAATGACCCCATTTTAGAAAGTAGACACCCCAAGGAAATTGCTGAGAGGCCTGTTGAGCCCATTGAATATTTTTTTTTTTTGTCCCAAGTGATTGAATAATGACAAAAAAAAAAAAAAAATTACAAAAAGTTGTCACTAAATGATATATTGCTCACACATGCCATGGTTATATGTGGAATTGCACCCCAAAATACATTCTGCTGCTTCTCCTGAGTACGGGGATACCACATGTGTGGGACTTTTTAGGAGCCTAGCCACGTACGGGACCCCGGAAACCAAGCACCGCCTCCAGGATTTCTAAGGGCGCAAATTTTTGATTTCACTCCTCACTACCTATCACAGTTTTGAAGGCCATAAAATGCCAAAATAGCACAAAACCCCCCCAAATGACCCCATTTTGGAAATTAGACACCCCAAGCTGTTTGCTGAGAGGCATGGTGAGTATTTTACAGCTCTCATTTGTTTTTGAAAATTAAGAAAGAACATTTTTTTTTCTTTTTTTTTTTTCAATTTTCAAAACTTTGTGACAAAAAGCGAGATCTGCAAAATACTCACAATACCTCTCGGCAAATAGCTTGGGGTGTCTACTTTCCAAAATGGGGTCATTTGGGGGGGGGGGTTTGTGCCATCTGGGCATTCCATGGCCTCCGAAACTGTGATAGGCAGTGAGAAGTGAAATCAAAAATTGACACCCTTAGAAAGCCTGAAGGCGGTGATTGGTTTTTGGGGTCCCGTACGCGGCTAGGCTCCCAAAAAGTCTCACACATGTGGTATCCCCGTACTCAGGAGAAGCAACAGAATGTATTTTGGGGTGTAATTCCACATATGCCCATGGCATGTTTGAGCAATATATCATTTAGTGACAACTTTGTACAAAAAAAAAAAAAAAAAAATTGTATTTTTTCCGCAACTTGTGTCAACATATAAAATATTCCATGGACTCGACATGCCTCTCAGTATATAGCTTGGGGTGTCTACTTTCCAAAATGGTCCACTTTTTGTTTACATGAAAACATATTTTTTTTTGCAAGAAAATTATGTTGAACCCCCAAACATTATATATATTTTTAAAGCAAAGGCCCTACAGAATAAAATGGTGGGTGTTGCATTTTTTTTTCTACACAGTATTTGCGCAGCGATTTTTCAAACGCATTTTTTTGGGAAAAAATACACTTTTTTTTATTTTAATGCACTAAAACACACTATATTGCCCAAATGTTTGATGAAATAAAAAAGATGATCTTAGGCCGAGTACATAGATACCAAACACGACATGCTTTAAAATTTCGCACAAACGCGCATTGGCGACAAACTACATACATTTTTAAAAGCCTTTAAAAGCATTTACAGGTTATCCCGTTAGATTTACAGAGGAGGTCTACTGCTAAAATTACTGCCCTCGATCTGACCTTTGCGGTGATACCTCACATGCATGGTGCAATTGCTGTTTACATATGACGCCAGACCGACGCTTGCGTTCGCCATTGGGCAAGAGCAGGGCAGGACAGGGGTGCTTTTTTTTTTTTATTATTAATTTTGCTTTTTTATTTTATTTTTAAACTGTTGCTCCCATATTTATTTATTTTTATCACTTTTATTGTTATCTCAGGGAATGTAAATATCCCCTATAATAGCAATAGGTAATGACAGGTACTCTTTTTTGAAAAAACTGGGGTCTATTGGACCCTAGATCTTTCCTCTGCCCTCAAAGCATCTGACCACACCAAGATCGGTGTGATAAAATGCTTTCCCAATTTCCCAATGGCGCTTTTTATATCCGGGGGGGGGGGGACATTCCCTCCCACTGCTTGTAAAAGCAGTCCAGAGGCTAATTAGCCACTAGGATTGCTTTTACATGAAAGCCGGCCCCTGGCTGAAAAGAATGATACCAAGATGATACCTAAACCCGCAGGCATCATTCTGGTATAAACATTCAAAGTCCAGCAACATACCAGTACGTTGCTGGTCCTTGTTGGACATGTATTGTAATCTTTTTTTTCATGCAGCCTGTTGGCTGAACGAAAAAAAAAGATTGATTGGTGGGTATGCCCACCATTAGAATACCGCCCTTCATCCACCCACTTCTAATGATGGGCATACATGCACCATTTATATATGCCGAAGCATGGAGGCATCTTCTCGCAAAAGTTATGCCGCGTACACATGGTCAGACTTTTCCACGGGCAAGCCTCCGTCGGAATTTCGACCGTATATACGCGGCATTAGGAGCAAAATCACTCCTCCGCCCCTGCTGCCCCAATGCTTCGGCATATATGCTTTTTTTTTTTAACTGTGGTGGTGAAATCACCTCCTACAGCACTGGAGTCGCAGGGATCAGGCCTGTCTCTGCGAACGCTGCAGTTATGTGTGTTGTGTTTTGCAAGTGACAGTGATAGATCGATACTGCACTTCGGTGGCCTGGGCTGGACGGAGGGGCAAAACGCAGGTGCTAGCAGGTATCTGGGCTGATCCCACTAACAGTGCGTTTTTGGGAACCCTAAACTGCTGGGGACGCTAGTATAGATCTGATCAGATCAGATATTGAGCTGATCAGATACTATACCACTAAGGGGGGTGTATGCTTCACGTGTGGGTGTTAGCGCTACTGGCACTAACCTGACGCTGCCTGGGGTGTGACGCAGACCCTCTCTGACGCTAAAACCTAACTGATATCACCCGCCGGGCGATCAGGGGGTTAAACCTTTATTGGGTTATATACGGCGGGTGCCCTGACACTATAAAAAGCAAACTAACTAACCAGCGTCACCCGTAACACTTATATGATGATCACTGGTGAAAGGGTTAACTAGGGGCAATTAGGGGGTTAAAACCTTTATTAGGTAATATATGGGGGTACCTGACGCTATATAAAAACCTGACGGCGAACCTAAAAAAAAATTACTGGCTACCTATCGGCATCACCGACACTAAGACAACGATCATAAAAACGATTGCTTAGCGACAGTGGTGATAGGGGGTGAAAGGGTTACCTGGGGGGCGATCAGGGGGTTAAACCTTTATTAGATAATATATGGGGGTACCTGACGCTATAAAAACCTGCGGCGAACCTAAAAAAAATTACTGGCTACCGATCAGCATCACCGACGCTAAGACATCGATCAGAAAAATGATCGCATAGTGACGGCGGTGCTAGGGGGTGAAAGGGTTACCTGGGGGTGATCAAGGGGGTTACACCTTTATTAGGTAATATATGGGGGTACCCGACGCTATAAAAACCTGCGGCGAACCTAAAAAAAATTACTGGCTACCGATCAGCATCGCCGACGCTAAGACATCGATCAGAAAAATTATCGCTTAGTGACAGTGGTGATAGGGGGTGAAAGGGTTACCTGGGGGGGCGATCAAGGGGGTTAAACCTTTATTAGGTAATATATGGGGGTACCCGACGCTATAAAAACCTGCGGCGAACCTAAAGAAAATGACTGGCTACCGATCAGCATCACCGACGCTAAGACATCGATCAGAAAAATGATCGCATAGCGACGGCGTTGCTAGGGGGTGAAAGGGTTACCTGGGGGGTGATCAAGGGGGTTAAACCTTTATTAGGTAATATATGGGGGTACCCGACGCTATAAAAACCTGCGGCGAACCTAAAAAAAATTCCTGGCTACCGATCAGCATCGCCGACGCTAAGACATCGATCAGAAAAATTATCGCTTAGTGACAGTGGTGATAGGGGGTGAAAGGGTTACCTGGGGGGCGATCAAGGGGGTTAAACCTTTATTAGGTAATATATGGGGGTACCCGACGCTATAAAAACCTGCGGCGAACCTAAAAAAAATGACTGGCTACCGATCAGCATCACCGACGCTAAGACATCGATCAGAAAAATGATCGCATAGCGACGGCGGTGCTAGGGGGTGAAAGGGTTACCTGGGGGGTGATCAAGGGGGTTAAACCTTTATTAGGTAATATATGGGGGTACCCGACGCTATAAAAACCTGCGGCGAACCTAAAAAAAATTACTGGCTACCGATCAGCATCGCCGACGCTAAGACATCGATCAGAAAAATTATCGCTTAGTGACAGTGGTGATAGGGGGTGAAAGGGTTACCTGGGGGGCGATCAAGGGGGTTAAACCTTCATTAGGTAATATATGGGGGTACCCGACGCTATAAAAACCTGCGGCGAACCTAAAAAAAATTACTGGCTACCGATCAGCATCACTGACGCTAAGACATCGATCAGAAAAATGATTGCTTAGTGACGGCGGTGCTAGGGGGTGAAAGGGTTATCTGGGGGGGGTGATCAGGGGGGGTTAGGGGGCTACACTGGACCTAAAACTAAATGTAGTGACACTTTTACAGTCACAAATGTCACTGATTGCAGTGATCACTAAATAAATGGTCACTGCAATCAGTGACACTGTGACTGGGGGCTGGGGGGTGATCTGGGGGGGCGATTTATGTGCCTATGTGTCCTGGTGTCAGTGTGCTGTTTTGTGTACTAACCTGCATCTTCTCCTGTACGGCGCTCGGTATATGTGAGCGCCGCAGGAGAGATGACATCACTTCCTCCTTCCTGGCAGGCAGGGGAAGCTCTCTCATTCGCCGGGAGCGATCGAGAGGGGGTGGCCGGAATCGAACGGCCGTCCCCTCATGCCGGATCGCTCCCGAAGGTAAAACGACCACCCACTGTAAAGAAGGGGGGTCCGATCGGACCCCCCAACTATACAAAGGCAATCACGTATATGTACGTGATTCTGCCTGTCGGTGCCATTCTGCCGACGTATATTTACAGTGGGCGGTCGTTAAGTGGTTAAAGGGTGTTCCGCAGCTTTCGAATTTGCCGCGAACACCCGACGTTCAAGTTGAACGTTTGACTTGAACATCGGGCTCATCCCTAATTACAAGTATGTTTCTGGAACTAATTATGCTCGCAATCCAAGGTTTTACTGTATTATTATATCAATAAATTCCTGATCTTAGTAATGTACAGTGAGCCGTAGATATACATTTTAGAAGGGGTTCCTCTGGGGTAGAATGGCTGCTCTTAGCTGTAATACAATGATAACAAATCTATATCATTGATATGACAGCCACGCATTGTGCTGTATGTGACCCATGTGTCACACTTCGAAGAGGAGCAGTGCAATGAGTGCATGAGGAGCTCACTTCTCCCCATTTCCTGCCTCCCTCGTGTCTCCTTTCTCCCTCTTAGCAGTGAATGGCTAGGCCCCGCCCACCTTCTCTCAGTCCATCTCCTTGGACTGTACCACAGGACATAATGTGACTGTAATATCCTCACATTCTCCACCCTTCTTACATAGACTGTCCTCTACACAAGACGTATGGTGTAAGGCTCATGTGTTTTCTCTCATCTCCTCTGGAGTGTGTTCATTCTGTTCTATCACCCCACAATACTGCTGTTGGTACGTTCTACTTTTGGCCCGGCCCACTCTCCCCAGCAGTGACGTTGTAGTCAGTGGGGGCTGGTGAATGGTCCGGCGAGGTCGCGCGGGATCCGTGACGTCGGCCAGGCAGACTATAAAAGCGGAGCCCCTGGCGCCATTTCTGCATTCCAACCGGCGAGAACTAAGGGACGGTATAAGGTTATTGTGAAGCACAGCGCGGTAATAACCAACGACGCCATGAACGGACAGCTGCTCAATGGGTTCCATGATGCTCTCATCGACGAGGGGAGTTTCCTTTTTACCTCCGAATCTGTCGGGGAAGGTCACCCTGGTGAGTTTATGGCGGGGTGGGTGGTATAGAACGTCAGCTCACTACGTGATTCGTTCTAGTGTGTCGGTGAGTGCAGAGGCCGCCGCGTTGATCCCTTTTCGGCTGTCGTAAGCGCGCTCAGGCCGCTGCGCACCGCTGTCGCAATGCAGCTCTGACCGAGCACGTGGTGTGGGGCGGCGCCGCCTGTGTGCGGGAAGTGTTGGCGGCTCTGTCAAATGGAAGGAGTCGCCTTCGCAGCAACCCTCTGATCAGCCAATGGAGAGGGGTCCTAGTCCCCAGACGCCCCTATGATCAGCCAATGGAGGGGGTCCTGGTTCCCAGGCGCCATTCTGATCGGCCAATAAACTGGGCTCCCCATGTGCTCCTCTGATCACTTAGTGAGCAGGTGTGACTAAAAAAGCCATGCTGCACCAAGTCACATGGTACTTGAGTACTGCGCAGTTTGGTGGTTGTGTTTGGAGTGATCGCATTTGAATTCGCCTGCTTGTCTATCAAAATACACGTTCCCGGGTGGGGTGATTTTGCCTTTCTTGCACTGCCAATGGCTGCTTGGAGCCCGTTTGTGATGTCCAGACCATTGAGGGAGGGCCCCGAACTTGTCTGCCTCATTACGTCTGAGTAATGACTCCTGGGACCCGTGATGTACGGTCATCTACTGAGATACATTGGAAGCGGTGCCTATGGTGGGGTTGTGTTCAGAGCATACGTCGGTGCCCATGTGGGTGCTTAACATGGCACTCCTGTACAGTTGCCGCTTCTGTATCTTAAAGTGGTTATAAACTGGATGTTGCAAAAAACTGCAAGGCAATGACATAATGTGCTAGTACTATGCATCACATACTAGCACATTATGAAATGAAGCCCTCAGAAATGTCACTGCTGAGGGCTGGCATGTTCCCCTGTCTTCCAGGTTTGTGCGCTAGGTTTAGACCGGAATTCTACTTTTAAGGTGTTAACATTGAAACCTTAGAAGCAATTAAGCATTGGATGCTGTGAGGATGGACTTGAGCATGGACTTGAGCAATCTCCTCTGTTTGTATCCAATCAGGCAGGATTATATAGGGTTTCTATCACTCATATGTAATCCTGGATGACATGTAAGGGAATCAGTTTTGTTTGATCTTTATTGGCCATGGCTGTACACGGATAATGGCGCGGAGACGCGTGCTGTATAACCTCGTGCGTAGTCTTGGGAAGGATCTTGTGACTGCTGGGGCCTGGCCTCCTTGGTGGGTGTTGGATGGGTTGGTCCAATGGGTGAAAGCCTTAAAGACATATCAGGTTTCAGTTGTGATGCATGCTTTGGACAGCTGCAGCAGAAGGTTTGCGTATTTCCCTGCTACATTTAGCAGCAGCTCTGTGTTGTAGCCAGATTGAGTTTCTCTTGGCATGGGGAGTAGTACAGAGGGAGGAGTCTTCTATATCCGATGCTCTGACTTGGATCCAGTCCCAAGTTTACTTGGCAGTAGCTTCCTTATTCCTGTATTTAATTTCAATAAAGTGTACTTGCACAGCACCAGCGTTGTTTAATGGATGTTAGGAAAGCGACACTAGAATTTTTTCCAACAGCAAAAACTTGGAGTATCTTACTGGAAACGGCCTGTGAAGTAATGAATTGATGACTAGAGCTATTGTATAGATCAGATGTCAGCATTGTATTACATGGTCACTACAGTAAGCTGAGTCCATGAAGAGGCAGCTGTCTCCATTTATAGCACTAACCTCATGCTTTTTGAAATGGTTTAGGTCAGTGGTTCTCAACCTCAGTCTTCGAGTACTCACAATGGGCCATGTTTTCAGGTGTGCCTTAACTTTGCACAGCTGCTTTATATCAATGACATGGTATTGATCAGAGCTATTTTATCTGAGCTAAGCTTCCAAAACGTTGCCTGTTGGAGTTACTTGAGGACTGAGGTTGAGAACCACTAGTTCAGGTGATTGAGCAGTTATTGACCTTCAGCCCCAGACCATTTCGCTGGCCAAAGACCAGAGCACTTTTTGCGATTCGGCACTGCGTCACTTTAACTGACAATTGTGTGATGTGGCTCCCAAACAAATGACGCATTTCCCACAAATAGAGCTTTCTTTTGGCATTACATAACCTCTGCGGTTTTTATTTTTTGGGCTATAAACAAAAATAGAGCAACAGTTTTAAAAAATGCAATATTTAGTGTCTGTTTTTACAAGAATTTTTATTAAACTTTAAGAAAAACGTAGAAAGTTAGTTGTCCACATCTCCCCCATACTGTAATGTCCACATGTGCTCCTATTCTGTAATGTCCACATCTCCCCCGTAGTGTCCACTTCCCCCCCATACTGTAATGCCCACATGTGTCCACATCTCCCCCCATACCTTAAGATCCAGGCAGAACCGTCCGCAGAGTAAACAGCACAAACAGGCGGCTGATGTCAGCGTGCCGCTACTAGGCTGCCGAAGGGTGGACCAAGATGGCTGCCGCGCTCCGGCGCTAGGCCGAAGCCACAGCCTTTCCTATGGACGAGACCGCGGAGCTCACTCCGCGGATTGTCATCGATCAAAAAAAATTAACAATTAATCGTTAATTTCCGAGAGATTTAAACACTTTTTCCTCGGTTTAGGCTGATATGTATTCCTACATATTTTTGGTAAAAAAAAATCGCAATAAGCGTAGGGCTGGGGAAAACAATAGATTTGAATCGAGTTAAAAGGGCAAATTGATTCAGACCAAATCGTTTTTTTCCCTATAGGAACGGCGCTCCGCAGACTAGGCCAAAGTCGCTGGCTTTTCCCAGGATCGTGGTGAGCTGTGGGCGCTGGTCCTAAGGAGCTGCGGGCAGGAGTTTTTAGGCGAGGCTTCGGCCTAGTCTGCAGCCTTTTCCCAGGATTGCGACGGACCAGGCCGAAGCCTCGCCTAAACTCCTGCCCCCACAGCTCCTTGGGACTGCCGCAGTTTCCATCAGGAAAATTAAACTCGCAGTGAATCAAGTTTTTTTTCTTCTTTTTTTTGGGCCAAAATCGCCCAGCTCTAAAGCGTATAGTGATTGCTTTGCACAAAAGTTAGTGTCTAGGGGATAGTTGGCATTTTTATTTTTACTAATGGTGGCTTTTTTTCGTGACTGCAACATTATGGCAGACACATTTGACACATTTTTGGGACATTGTCATTTTTACAGCGATCAGTGCTATAAATCTGCACGTATTACTGTGAAAATTACACTGGCAGTGAGGGGTTTAAAGCGGAGCTCCGCCAAATTTTTTTTATTAAAAGCCAGCAGCTGCTGGCTTTTAATATTTGGACACTTACCTGTCCTGGAGTCCAGCGGCGTCCGCAGCAGAGGACGAGCGGTCGCTCTGCTGCTCCCGTCGCCATCCTCGCTGAGGGAACCAGGAAGTGGAGCCCTGCGGCTTCATGCCCGGTTCCCTACGGCGCATGCGCGAGTCGCGCTGCGCCGTTCTGATTGGTGCTCCTGTGTTCTGGGAGCCGAGTGTCTCCCAGAACACCAAGGGAAGTGACGTCACTCCCGCAGATTCCCAGAGAGGACTCCCGGATGTGGGTGAAAATACCTGTCTTAGACAGGTATCGTCACCCCCTCCCCCTGAAAGGTGTTAATTGTGACACCGGAGGGGGGGAGGGTTCCAAATAGCAAAAGTTGCTATTTAGGGTGGAGCTCCACTTTAAGTGTGCCCTAGTGAGTGATTCTTACTGTAGGGGGGCATGACTCATCACTGAGCCTGTTCCCTGTCATAGGGAACAGCGATATCACTGACATGCCACTAGGAAGAACAGGGAAAGGCTTGTTTACACTTGCCTCTCCCTGTTCTTCAGCTCTGTGACCCGATCGCGGGACATCGGCAGCGATCGTGTCTGCGGGCGTGGTCAGAGCTTCGGACTGGGTCGTGGGCGTGCGTTACCCACAACTGGGGTCTTCTACATATTTTTGGTAAAAATTGCTATAAGTGTATAGATTAGCTTGCGCAAAAGTTGTAGCATCTACAAAATGGTGGTAGTTTTTTTTTTTTTACTATTAATGGTGGTGGTCTGCGACCTTTTATTTTCTGTGACCGACTTTATGGCAGACACTTTTGACACCTTTTTGGGACCATTGTCATTTTTACAGCAATCAGTGCTATAAAAATGCACTGATTACTGTGAAAATGGCAGTGAAGGGGTTAACCACTAGGTGGTGCTGAAGGTGTTAAGTGTCCTAGGGAGTGCTAACTGTAGGGGATGGGCTGTGTATGACACTAATCACCACTTCCGTTTACAGTAAGCTGTGATCACTGTCCTGTCACTAGGAAGACTGTGGAAATGCTTGTTTACATCAGCTTTTCCACCTTCCTCTCCGTGAGATGATAGCGGGTATCCCTGTGGACATCGAGTCTGCGGGACCTGTGGTCGGGCTCACGTCCACAATGCTGCATCTTAAAGGGGATGTGTCCACCTGCCTGCCCGTGCCATTCTGCAGACTTGCATCATCGTGTGATGGTCAGCAAGCAGTTAATTGGTTGAGGATAGATACTACTGCAATCACCATTTATATTGATTGTAGTCCTGATGTCTAATTTTGTGGCTTCTCAACAGACAAAATTTGTGACCAGATCAGTGATGCAGTCCTTGATGCCCACCTCAAGCAGGATCCAGATGCAAAGGTGGCTTGTGGTAAGTCATCTTGATTGCTTGGTTTGGAAGAACAAACAAATTGATTTTTGTCTCAATGGTACGTACACCTTTTTTATTTACAGAAACTGTGGCAAAGACCGGCATGATTCTCCTCGCCGGTGAGATCACTTCTCGGGCTGTAGTGGATTACCAGAAGATTGTGCGGGACACAATCAAACAGATTGGTTATGATGATTCTTCCAAAGGTGAGTGGTGCGGCTCTGAAGCATTTGAAATCTTTTTCACTGGCTAATTGGATGGTATTTGTAATCTGCTGTCATTTATTCAGGTTTTGACTACAAGACCTGCAATGTGTTGGTTGCACTTGAACAGCAGTCTCCTGACATTGCCCAGGGTGTTCACTTGGACAGGAATGAAGAGGATGTAGGAGCTGGTGACCAGGTGAGAATGATTATCTTCAGCCTGAATTTTTTTTTGGTGGCTGTACTTTTGCCAGTATTTACTGGGAGCCATGTTTAACCACTTGCCACTCACAGTACACCATGTGATGGAGGACCTGTCATGCCCTATTCCAAGGGATGTTTACATTTCCAGTAATGTGAATGAAAGTGATAAAAAAAAAACTACTGGTAACTGTTTCTAGGAGTTGTCCAGGAGAGACAGGCTCCACCCCCAGAGGCAGGAAATGGTCTTTAAAGGGTGGCCACCATCCCTCTTCCTCAAGTTTGAGAACTTCCCTGGGGGAACCTTCCCCTCAGTGCAAGATCAAGCATATCATGCTTAATGAACATATTTAGAGGTCACCTTCAGTAAGAACCCTCAGATCTGTATGCATTGCCAGCATGTCCTAAATTTTGCAGGCATGTCTCTTTATTAGTGCTTGCTAATGCATCTGGCTGTCAAAATCGCAACCAGAAAGGTAATCGAGAGTAGTCCACTTTAAGGACAGATCTTCCTCCTGCAAATGTTTTGTCCGACCCCTCAACACAATTGCCAAATCCCATTTTGGCAAGGTCCTGGACAGAATGGGCCTAATTCTGGATAACCCCTTTAAGAGCCTGCCAACTAGCACCAGGTCTAATGCCAGGGGCTGTTCCAAAAAACAGACAAGGCTGTCAATTGAACCTTTTAATGTACTGATGGCGAGCCCATGGTCTGCCCTTGTGTAAAAATTCCAAGACAGCTGCAACACCTGTGGACACCTTGATGTCCAACCATGAAAAAAAAAGCTTCCAAATTTTCTTTTGTCCCTTTTTCTGCTGGAAAAGATTGTATTCACCACCTTTATCTGAAAGTCCCCCTAGACTTCAGGAGTCTTTCTTCAGATGCCAAGCCAACGGCTTCAGACTCTGTATCTTTGGCGCCTGGCCCCTGAGATGGTAGATGTTGCCCAAGAGGGAAGATGAAGGGTCTGCCAGGTGTAGCAGCATGGAAAACAAGGCCCTCTTCACCCAATATGGAACCACTATACTCATAGTGTTGAGCAAATTTCCTCAGGACCAGGGGAATTTTGAACGGGGGAGGCATAGCATAGGTTCCATGCCCACTTCTGAGCCAGGGCATTTATCTCCTTGGCCCCTTCATCCCTTTCCAACAAAGTATGTTGCGACTGGTGCTTGGTGAATAAAGCCACCTCTGGAAGGCCCCACTTCTCCAATTAGCTGAGAACTTTCCATGTTCAGCAACCAGTCTGATTTGCACACCTAAAGGTCTGCCAGATTATCTACCCCATTGAGGTGGACTGCGGAGATTGAACTCAGGTTGACCTCTGCCCAAGCAAAAATGGCTTTTGCCAACAAAATCAGTAGGACACTGTTCCTCCCTGCTTGTTATACAAGACCTCTACTACGCTGTCCGAAAGGTCCTGTGCGTTATGATGTCTCATCTCCTTGGCAAATGCCCTCATCTTAAATTGCCTGCAACTCCCTCCAATTGGCTGATCTTTGGGATGCCACTTTTGACCCCCAGCTGGTCTCTGCATCCATTGCAGCCTGACAAGGGGCCCGCTGCACATTACCTAAGATAATGCACCTCCCCTTCTAGGCAGCCTCCCAGGCTCAGGGGGCACAAATCCATAACCTGATGCTTCTCCGGTGGCGGAAACACCAGACTCTGAAAGGGGTTATGACTGTCCTTTAAAGACTTAACTATTTGTGTTTCCTGCCTCCAGAAGTGGAGCCTGTCTCTCCTGGACAAATGACTGGAGATTTTTTATTTAAGGGGAAGTATAAAGGGGTTGCAAGTGCTCGGATGCAAACTTGTACATTGTTGGGCCCACATATGTAAAAGGTGTTCATCCACACGAGTTATCACTGGATGTTGGAGCAAGAGCAACAATTCTATCCCAAGATCTCTAAAAAGGTTTACAGGTTAGGTTGCCTGTAGAGTTAAAGCGTTGCCTATGGAGATTTTTGAAGTACTGAAGTTTGGTGCCGTTCCACGAGTGCACAATTTTAAAGTGACATGTTGGGTATCTATTTGGGGTAACATCTTTCACATTACACAAAAAAATTGGGTTAACTTTAGTGGTTTAAAAAAAATCACGTTCGAAAAATTGCTGTGCAAATACCATCTGACACTGCATCGACCACCATTTTAATTCTCTAGGGTCTCTGCTAAAAACATAGGGGGGTCTGAGTATTTTGTCCAGCAAAAACATTTTTTTTACACTGAGCAGATGGGATGTTGCGATTTTCTGGTTTTGGAACAGTGAGGCTTGAACTTGGGCCCTTAGTACTAATAGCCAGTGTTGACAGTATTGTGTGTTAATCCTTAATTGCTTCATTTACTCTAGGGCTTGATGTTCGGCTATGCTTCTGATGAAACAGAAGAGTGTATGCCTCTGACAATAGTGCTGGCACACAAATTGAATAATAAGATTGCTGAGCTGCGCCGTAATGGGACTCTGCCATGGCTTCGCCCAGACTCCAAGACTCAAGTGAGTGAATACTGGCGTCCAAATTAAAGGGCTTTCTTTTGTATGTATGGTGCAGTGTTAATTTTGGCAGCAGGTTTCAATGTCTTGGGACTAAGATGGCATCAGTCGACTAAATCGAATGGGTGTAATTAAAAAAATTGTAGAAAAAATGTTAACTAATGCATTACCAACTTGTAATGCTGGAGTGAAATCTAATGTTTATCCACTTGTCTACTGTGCACGAAAACCCCCTTCCTGCCCAAGCCATTTTTCAGCTTTCAGCGCTGTCACACTTTCAATGACAATTGTGCGACGTGGCTCCCAAACAAAATTTGCGTCCTTTTTTCCCCACAAATAGAGCTTTCTTTTGGTGGTATTTGATCACCTCTGCGGTTTTTATTTTTTGCGCTATAAACAAAAGAGCGTCCAGTTTGGAAAAACTTTTTTTTACTTTTTGCTATAATAAATACCCTTTTTATTTAAATTTTTCCTCAGTTTAGGCCGATACGTATTCTTTTTGGTTAAAAAAAATCGCAATAAGCGCGTATTGGTTTGCGCAAAATTTATAGCGTCTACAAAATAGGGGATAGATTTATAGCATTTTTATTTTTTTAATGGCGGCAATCTGCGATATTTTTTTTTTTTTTTGTGACTGCGATATTGCAGCGGACACTTTTGACACATTTTCGGGACCATTCACATTTATACAGCGATCCCTGCTATAAAAATGCATTGATTACTGTATAAATGTGATTGGCAGGGAAGGGGTTAAATATGTTCCCTCAAAGTGTTCTTACTGTGGGGGGGAGGGGACTGACTGGGGAAGGTGACCGATGGTTGTCCCTATGTACAAGGGACACACCATCGGTCCCCTCTCCCTCACAGGACGTGGATCTGTGTTTACACAGAGATCCACTTTCCTGCTCGTTTCCCGGGCAGTCGCGGCCGCCGGGCACGCGCACCGGAGCCTTGTGAACGCGGCGGGTGCGCCGGAGCGCGCACCTAGCTCGTTTTAAAGGGAGGACGTCATGACGTCCTCCCAGAACGAGAGTATCCTCCGCCCGCCGTCAATTGACAGTGGGCGGGGGACAAGTGGTTATGGTAATTGGGTATGAACATGTACTACAGACCAGTGTTCATTTTAAAGTCAAACTTCAATTTAGTTAGTCTTTTGACTAAAATACAGTTGGTCATTTCGTGTGTTGCATTTTAGTTGACAAAAATTTAACACTGGTATGGTGTTAACGCTGGAACTCCAACTTATCGTGATGTCATCCTTGTCAAAAGGATCAGACAGATGCAGGCAATGGTAGATGTGTTTCACAAGTGATGGCTGGCTTGTTCACAACTGTTGCAAGCTATCGCTTGTGAAACACGTCTACCATTGCCTGTTTCTGTCAGATCCTTTTGACAAAGATGACATCAAGATAAGTTGGAGTTCCAGTGTGCAACCAATTTCTTCTATTCATCTTCCACGGTGGTGAGCAGAGGTCTGCACCTGTGCTTTGTTTTCTATGGAGTTAATACTGTTTACTTTGGCAG
Source organism: Rana muscosa (assembly GCA_029206835.1). NCBI lineage: Eukaryota > Metazoa > Chordata > Amphibia > Anura > Ranidae > Rana > Rana muscosa. The sequence continues at coordinate 234,519,122 of CM055118.1, forward strand.
GTGACAGTCCAGTATATGCAGGACCGTGGAGCTGTGATCCCAATCCGAGTTCATACAGTTGTAGTGTCTGTTCAGCATGATGATCTAATCTGCCTAGATGAGATGCGTGATGCACTTAAGGACAAGGTGGTAAAAACTGTTGTTCCTGCTAAGTACTTGGATGACGATACAATTTACCATCTGCAACCAAGTGGGCGTTTTGTAATTGGTGGTCCACAGGTAAGACTGAGTTTAACGCTACAATCTTACTGTTTGTAACTTTGTCCCCACATTCTAGCATGTATTATGCTGACATTTACCTGTTTTCAGGGAGATGCTGGTTTGACTGGACGCAAAATTATTGTGGACACTTATGGTGGTTGGGGTGCCCATGGTGGTGGAGCCTTCTCTGGCAAAGACTACACAAAGGTGGATAGATCTGCTGCTTATGCTGCTCGGTGGGTTGCAAAGTCCCTGGTAAAGGCTGGCCTCTGCCGTCGTGTGCTTGTCCAGGTAAGTTGCCATTTTCAGCAACAATTGGAGTTGACGGACATGGTTGTGTTTTTTGACTTGTGCCAGTTTAGGGTGTGGAAAACATAATACCTGTCATTCACCCCATATGTCAAATTTTGTTTTTGCTTTATCTAGGTTTCTTATGCTATTGGTGTGGCACATCCTCTGTCTATCTCCATATTCCACTATGGCACCTCACAGAAGAGTGAGGGAGAGCTTCTGGCTATTGTGAACAAGAACTTTGACCTCCGCCCTGGTGTCATTGTCAGGTAAAGTTGGTGACCGTTAACATTTAGAAAAAAGTGGGAGGGAGGAGTCATGACACAAAGATAGATGTCCTTATAGTATAAAGAAGGGGCTTGTCGTAAATAGACCGTGATAAGAAGATGGAAGTTTGACCTTGATAGTAGCAGCCTGAAGTGGTGAGTATGGTGTCCTGGACATCGCCAGGGTAAGTGCCCTGTACAGAACCATTGCCTCATGCTCTTCCCATAGTTGAGACTTCACACCACACAACATGCTAATTTTCATACTCTTGTATTAACAAATGAACTTGTATATTCCAGGGATCTGGAGCTGAAGAAGGCACTTTATCAGAGGACTGCATCCTATGGTCATTTTGGTAGGGAAGGCTTCCCCTGGGAAGTTCCCAAAAAGTTGGAGTACTGATTGTTAGGTGTTTTTCCCCCTTTCACTTGCTGGTGTTACATACAGAGAAGCCTGCAGTCTTGTAAGGTGGGAAAAGGCCCTTTTAACTTTTCTGTTAATCTATTGGCTCACCTGTATAGTCTCCAGTGCCATGCTGTTGTGGAGAGGGGACCATGTTAGCTGTTTTATTGCCTACATACTTTCCTGTCTTTTGGTGCTTCTAGCAGACAAGGCTTGTTCTGTTAATAGCCTTGAGTTATCTCATGACCAAGTTTTTATCCCTGATCTACCACTGTAATCTCCCTGTGGTATTGATTGTACAGGTCTTGAGTGATTTCATTTAACCTATTGGGTATCCACCTCTTAGGCATGTCCTGTGCATTTAAATTTCCCTATGCATAAAAAATCAGCACTTTGCCAAAACCATACACTCAAAATTTCTATCACTGTTTATGCAGTGCACACCTCCCCAATTTGAAGGAAAGTAACCTAACTTTCCTGGTGCCTGTAGACTCACTCCTTAATGTTTTTTGTTTAATTTTTCCCTTTTTTCATTCAGCCACACTGCACAAATCTCTCTGCCCACTATTGAAAAGCTGCAAGCCAGTGCCATGTGTGCTTTATTCCCCCTCTGATGTTGCCTGGTGTGGCTACAGAGTAACCGGTGCAACGCAGAGTTGAGGCACAATTGGCAGGGGACAGGGAGAGCTGAGGATCTTACTTGAAAACAGATGTGTAACTGCTTTTATTTATTGTGTTGCCAGACAAGGCATAAGTACAGAGTAGCCTATGTCTCCAACATTTATTTTTTTATTTTTTTGGTACACTTTATGCTGTTGTATTCTGGTATCTGAACAACCAGTTACCTCTGGCATGCTGAGGTGTAGTACAGAAAATCCTTGGCTGCACATTGCAGAGGTCCTGGCTTGTATCATGTGTGCAGGCTTTTCTTGGTTAGAGGACCCCCTGCAGGATAGTGCTATGCCAGTGTTGTACAGAGAAACTGGTCGTTTACAACTGTCCTGTGGAGGGCTCTGACTGAGTAAGTTTCACTAACCACCTCAATTTTTTTTATTTTTTATATTCCATGTGTCTGGTTCTGGTAAAATTCAATTTTGAGATTTCATTAATAAAGTGTTAGGGTCTCCTTTGAAACCTGTGTCTTGACTCATTTGTTTTTATCCATACCTAAACAGAATGTGCTGACCTACTTGGTGCCAGACATTGTGCTTGGGCCGAAGGCAGCCAGAAATCTTGTAAATGTGTTCATTGCAACAGTCACTATGCTCCATCATTCACAAGCATATCGCAAGGTTTTTGGTAGCTGAAATACAACAGTTGCAGAGGTTTATACATAACAAAATGCTGTTTGCCTGTTTCAGGGTTGCATGAGGGGCTCTTGTTTGGGAAAAACATGGCCAGGTGAAAGATTAAAATGGAGCCCCTCTGTCTCTCCATTAGAGGGCTGTAGACAAGTTGCTGGTTTTGGGTGTAAAGCGCAGATACCCCACCTGCCCCTGAAGACAGTAGCAGTTAAGTTCCAGACATTGCCAACTAAAAGGCATTTATGGCCAAGATATGAGGATTTAAAGGAGTTGGTAAAGCCAAAGCTTGTTTGGCTGTACTTCTGTGGATCAGTTTGTTCTACACTCCTATGACATATTTTCAACACAGCAAGCTGAAGCCTGCCAACATCAGTCAGTCCAGGCTTGGGCAAGATTGTGACAATGAAGTTGGGAGTCACACATACCTAGACTGGCACCCAGCCTCTCAGCAAGAGGCTTTGAGCTGGCTTTTCCTGCCCCTTTCGTGGCCAGTGAGCTGGCATTGGCAGACAGTGGTGACAGTCACCAGCTCTCTGCTTAAGGAGAACTGAGTGATCAGCAGTGTTTGATTGCTTGGTTCTGTGTTGGGACTAATACAGCATCCACCTAGGTAAATTTTTATGGGAAAACTCCATTTTATATACAATTAGGGAGACTGTTAATGTCTATGTATTACATTTTATGTGGTAAGGCAAAGATGACTAGCAGCACATATCCATATGTGTACATTTAGAGGAATTCATGAAGGGTTTCATAGACACCCATTAGAATTCCCTCAGGGTGTGGTAGCGGGGGTAGGGTCTTGTAACTGTCAGATGGGTATAAATCAGTGGCCACTACTGCCTCTGTGCTCATCCTACCTGACCAATGTGCCTCACACTGACAGCTGTACAGATGGAGTTTTGTGCTAGGGCTGAGTGGTCTGTGGGTGAATAGGACTAGTGCCCCACTAGGTCTGCTTGACTGATACATGGTGGCTTTCTCATTTTGCTGCTGTGCACTATCAGAAGTAAAGTGGACCTGATACTTGTCTAGGCTCTGCACAAGTAATTTTTCCCTAACGTGTGCATTGCCATATTTGTGTAATGGCATTACCTGTATCCCCTGCCCCCTTGCTTTGGTTTATCTCCCAGCTGCTAGTCAAACAAGGCCTGGGACACATGCATGATTGCTTCACAGCACTGGCATATTGCTTCAGATTTCCTAATCTGAGAACAGGTTATAAATGCCTGTCTCTATGGTAACAAGATTTCTAGGGGCAGTAATAATTTGGCCATTTAATAATGCTGCCACTAGCATACAAATGTCTCAATTACGTACAAGTATGATGGAACCAACTGGCAGAGAATTGTAGTTTTATTCCCTTTGTGTGCTTAGAGGTGGTGATGCTGCACAAGTCATCGAGGCAAATGCCTTGTTACAATAAATCTGATTTATTGCTGCAGAAGTTCAGTTATGGGGAGCAAACAAGAGATTTTTACCAATTTACACCTACCTGGGCTTCTGCTATGCTCTTGCTGATATGATTTGAAATGGGCACCATAATGTGGGTTTTTATGGGTCAGGTGTGTAAAGTCATAGCTGCTCTAAAATTGCAGTTTCAGCAACTTTTAGCCCCATTTATCTAATTGTTTAGGCCAGCTTCCTCTGCATTGGGCCATTTAACAATGCAACAGAAGAAACACAATGTACCTTTGCCATCTATGACAAAGGTGTGGGTGGAACTGAATGTTTACTGTGCTCAGATTGCTTCTCAAGTAGCATGATCACAGGGCAATAGGACAAAAGCAATGAGTCCAAGTAATGGGGTAATTTAGCCACAAGCAGCTAGCTGACACTGAATTAAATCAAAGGCACAAATGTGGCTTTAGTCTGTAATCTGACAGAGGGTTACAGTGACTCATGCAATGGACAGTTCCAAGCAGGTAGAGCTCTTCCAGAAGGCTGGGTCCTAGGAGGGACTGGCTTAAAGTGGAAGTCCATATTAAAACTAAATCCCTACATATAGATGCGCATGATCTAGCCCTGTAAAAAAATATAAATTTTTAGCAGACTATCTGACCCCATGCTGAGCTGTCAGCCATGGCTTTGTTGTGGAGGCAGGTGCAGAGGACACGCACCAGAAGCCCGTATAGTAACACTGGGTAATGTCAAATCCGTTGTCTGTCCGCTGCTGAGAATTGGGTAAGATCACCTTCAAAAAAGGTATGTGTACTAATTTTTTTTCCTTTTACAGGGTTAGATAGGTTAGTGTTAGATCATGGGTGTCTAAACATGCAGGGACCATAGGCAGCAAGATGACTGGAGGGTACAGAGGAGTTACTAGCCCTTGGGCCTCCACTCTGGTAATATATACAGTCGTGTGTATATATAATTTGCATCCAGTGTAGCCTAGGTGGTGTAATTTTAATATATCCCATGTACACTGCTCAAAAAAATTTGAAGTAACACTTTTGAATCAAACTCCTGGGATATTGATCTGGTCAGTTAAGTAGCAGAGGGGGTTGTTTCAGCTGCTTTGCTGTTACCTGAAATTAACAGGTCCACTAGATGGGCAAAAACTAGACTACCTCCAAAACAGGAATGGTTTTTCAGGTGGATGTGTCTGACATTCTTTTTTTTCCCCCCTACTCATCTTTTCTGACTTTTCTCTTATCGTCCATGGACTGACACAGCTGGATACTGTAAACGTTTGGGTATGTCCCTGCTTGCAGGAGAAAATCTAGGCAGAATGTTAAACATACATTCTAGAACAAACCAGAGCTGAACAGCCCTGCCCAGGGGGCAGTCCCTCTGGTCATTGCCCTCCCACCTGCAGCCTCAGTATTTTTCTGCCTAGCAGGAGAAGATGTGGCTCTCTCAGGAGCCAGTCTCCTGGAAGATTTTACGTTTACATTTTATTCCTTTGGGAATTTTATTTTTGAGACCTTCAATCAACTGGGTACACTGGTATCCTTGTAGTCGTCCCTGTCTGGCATCGAGCGTGCTGATCCTCGCCTTGTGTGCGTGAGACTCGGTTCACGACATGCCCCATGACTCCACTGGTGGCTTTTATGCTCCCGCGGTCCTCTCGATTGAACAGTGCCTGCTGTATCTTTCGCGGTGGACTGGGCTGACAGCTACGCAGTACTGCTGTGATAGGTCTGTCTGAAACAAGCCAGTGGGTCCCTGAAAGGGATGGGTAAGTAGTCTCGCCTACTGCAGGTGAGTACATCCTGGCTGTGTTTCTTTATATGGGGGGTTTCTCCCTGTCTCCCCCCCCCCCCCCCCTGTTATGCTGCACTGGTGCTGTGGGGTCACTCTGGCCTGGCTGGGGGTGCTCATGTCTGTAGTGGGCTCTGGGGAGAGGGGCAGTTTTCCTGGTGTGTGAGGTGGGGAACTTATTGCGTGCGCTGTTTGCCCGCCGGGTGGCCCTCATGGGGGCCGTACAGGATTTGCTCGGGTGTGGAGTGATTGTGCCAGTTCCGTCACAGGAGAGGTTTCAGGGGTTTTATTCAAACCTGTTTGTTGTCCTGAAGGATGGGGTACGGCCAATCCTGGACCTCAAGGCTTTGAATGCCTACATGAAGGTACAAAAATTCTGGATGGAATCCATTCGCAGTCATTGCGACTGTCCACCGAGGGGATTTCCTGGCGTCCTTGGATATCAAGGACGCTTACTTGCACGTCCCAATCTGCACAGGTCACCAGAGGTTTCTGCGCATTGCCATAGGCGAAGACCACTATCGGTTCGTGGCTCTTCCCTTCGGCCTAGCATCGGCACCACGGGTTTTCACCAAAGTGCTTGCCCCGGTTCTAGCTTTGCTGAGACAGCTAAGAATTGTCGTGGGCTATCTGGACGACCTAAGAGCTGAAACTGGCTCAGAATTGGAGGAAAATGTGACAATAGTCGTCAGACCCTCCGGGGCTTCGGGTGGCTTCTGAACATGCAGAAGTCGTCGGTTCTGGTCCCGACTCAATGTTTGAAGTATCTGGGCCTGATCCTGGACACTTCGGCAGCAAAGGTGTTTCTACCCACGGAGAAGTTACTGACACTTCAGTCGGCGGTTCGGGTCTTGACGGCCCAAAAATGGTCGTCTATCTGTTTCTGCATGAGGGTCCTGGGACTAATTTTGGCCTCCTTCGAGGTGGTCCCGTATGCCCAATCACACACTCGGGCATTGCAGAAGGGAATTCTGTCTGTTTGGGACAAGTCTCCATTGTCATTGGATCTTCAGAGTGAGTCACTCAGTCAAGGCATCCCTGACGTGGTGGCTGAGATCCCTGGCTCTTCGGGCCGGAAAGTTGTTTCTCCCCATTCAGTGGACGGTGGTCACGACGGATGCCAGCCTGACAGGCTGGCGAGGAGTTTGGGGAGTCCTGTCAGTGCAAGGCCTCTGGACGAATCTTGTCTCCCAATCAACGTTCTGCAATTGCGAGCGATCAAACTGTCTCTCCGCGTGGTCGAGACTACAGGGCTGCTCCATCAGAATTCAGACCGGACAACGCCACAGCCGTGGCATATGTCAACCATCAGGGGGCACTCGGCTGCGGCATCTGAGGTTGCCCACATCCTAAGGTGGGCGGAAAGAAGCGTGCTGTCGGCCGTCTACATTCTGGGCGTAGAAAATTGGCAGGCGGACCGAGTCGCCAGTCCTTGGACCAGGGGGAGTGGTCCTTGCATCCGGAGGTGTTTCAACTTCTTTGTCAGCGGTGGGACATGCCGGATGTGGACCTGATGGCATCTCGACTCAATCGCAAGGTGTCGAGGTTTGTGACCAGGTCCAGGGACCCCTGGGCGGATGCCTCGGACATGTTGGTGGCTCCGTGGGGGTCAGTATCGCTTGATATACGCTTACCCTCCTCTGCAGTTGATTCCTCGTCTGCTGCGCAGGGTAGTGGCCGAGGGCATTTCAGTGATCCTCATTGCCCCGGGTGTCATTGATAAGTCTCATCGTGGAAGTCCCTTGGCGACTGCCCATAAGGGAGGACCTTCTGTCTCAAGGTCCTATCTTTCATCCTGCTTTACAGTCTCTGGTTTTAACGGCATGGCTATTGAAAGCCAGGTGCTGAAGGACTGAGGTCTGTCGGATTCAGTGATTTCAACCATGCTTAGGGCACGGAAGTCTTCTAGAAAGATCTATCACTGTACCTGGAGAGCTTACATCGCTATGTGCGAGCAGCTAGACTGGCGTCCACTGACGTACTCTGTCCCCAGAATCCTGTGGTTCTTGCACACTTCGGCATCCCTAAGGCTGGTTTTGAGCACTATTAAGGGTCAGATTTCGGCCTTGGCCGGTTTCTTTCAACGACCCCTAGCAGGTCATTCTTTAGCACTTTTTTGTGCAGGGAGTTCGCCATGTGATTTTTTTTCCCCCTGCCAAGCCCCCGCTCCCTCCTTGGGCTCTGAACTTGGTGCTCTCGGTTCTTCAGGAACCTCCTTTTGAAAATATCAGATATTCCTTTTTAGCCTTGTCTCAGAAGGTGGCTTTCTTAGTGGCCATCACTTCTGTTAGACGGGTGTCTGAGTTGGCGGCTCTGTCATGCAAGTCACCTTACCTGGTCCTCCATAAGGATAAGATGGCGTTGCGCCCGCGACCATCTTTCCTTCCAAAGGTGGTTTTGGCTTTTCACCTTAATGAGGACAGTGTCCTTCCGTCCTTGTGCCCTCATCCATTGCATCCTAGAGAGGTTGCGCTTCACAATTTGGATGTGGTATGAGCCTTACGGGTGTACCTGTCTGACTCGCTGTTTGTGTCCGTCTCGGGTTCAAAACAGGGCCAAGCGGTTTTGTCTGCCACCATTTCTAGGTGGATCAAACAGACCGTTATACAGGCCTATGCCATTAAGGGATGGGCGCCTCTTTTCCGGCGCATTCCACTAGGGCAATTGGTGCTTCCTGACAGGCGTTGGTTGTGCAAGGCGGTGACCTGGTCGTCCGTTCATACCTTTCTAAGTGCTATGAGGTTGATGTGGCTGCATCTTCGGATGCTTCCTTCGGCCGCAAAGTGTTGCAGGCTGCTGTTTAATGTTGTAGCTCCTCCGTGGAGGAGCGCTGCTTGTTTGGAGTGAAGTTTTGGTTGTTCCTTTACTACTCCCACCCTTCTGATACTGCTTTGGGACATCCCACACATTTACAGTATCCAGCTGTGTCAGTCCATGGACGATAAGAGAAAATAGGATTTTTGTACTCCAACGTAAAATCTGTTTTCTCTGACGTCCATGGACTGACACAGCACCCACCCTTCCTTTTAAGGTTTGTACTGCTTTGTTACGAACTGAGCCGCCCCCCCCCCGGGGCTGTTCAGCTCTGGTTTGTTCTAGAATGTATGTTTCTAACATTCTGCCTAGATCTTCTCCTGCAAGCAGGGACATATATACCCACATGTTTACAGTATCCAGTTGTGTCAGTCCATGGACGTCAGAGAAACGGATTTTATGGTGAGTACAAAAATCCTATATTTTTTTTTAAATAGTTTGCATTTGGCTAGGGCCAGTGTCACTACTGGTAGCACGAGGCAGTACTTGGACCCTATAAAGGTTGCACAGGCAGTCCAACTCCTCCAGGATGGCACATCAATATGTGTCATGGCCAGAAGGTTTGCTGTGTCTCCCAGTACAGTCTCAAGAGCATTGAGGAGATTCCAGGAGACAGGCAGTTAATCGGAAAGAGACTTCATGGGGGTGGCCTGAGGTCCTCTAGGCTGGGGCACAGAAGCTCGATTGGTATTTTCCATTGAACACCAGAATTGGCAGGTCTGCCACTGGTACCCTATGCTTTTCACAGATGAGAGCAGGTTCACCCTGAGCATATGTGACAGGGTCTGGAGAAGCCGTGGAGAACTTTATGCTGCCTGTAACATCGTTCAGCATGGCTGATTTGGTGGTGGGTCAGTGATGGTCTGGGGAGGCATATCCATGGAGGGACGCACAGACCTCTACAGGCTACACAATGGCACCCTGACTGCCATTAGGTATCGGAATGAAAGCTTTGGACCCATTGTCAGACCCTACGCTGGTGCAGTGGGCCCTGGGTTCCTCTTGGTGCACGACAATGCCCGGCATCATGTGGCGAGAGCATGGAGTCAGTTCCTGGAGGGTAAAGACATTGATACCATTGAATGGCCCCCACGCTCACCTGAACTAAATACAAAAGAACACCTCTGGGACATTATGTTTCTGGCCATCCGGTGCCACCAGGTTGCACCTCAGTCTGTTGAGCTCAGTGATGCTCTGGTCCAGATCTGGGAGGAAATACCCCAGGACACCATTTGCAGCCACCCTATTGCATCACACCGCAGAGCTAAGCAGGTGCAGGGCGCTGCTGACTCGCCGCTTATTTTGAAAAGTTCTTTGGTATGGGCCTTATTTGACACGTGTGCAGCAGATTGCACCGTTGCTGTTTGCAACCTATGTCTGAAGCGTATCAAGCGTGGCCAAAACAGCAGCCGCTTGGACACCACATGCTTGACCAGACATATGATGACCTCCCATGTAGTTTGTTGGCAACAGCACTTGAAAGACCCACATCAAAGAACAAGGCGGATTTCTCCTTGCTCCTCATCTGGGATCTCCAACCCCACTATACCCTCCAGTCCTCTCAGAAACCTGCATGAGAGGAATGTAGGTGTCGCAAGTACTTGCAGCCAATCTGCTAGCGGTACACAATCTGATTTTAGCAGGCAAATTTCCCTATCCCAGTTGCTAAACTGTAGAAAGAAAGTTTGTCCCAGCCATCCACATGCTCAGTGTCCGAATGCTAGCTTGGCCAAATTGCTAGCACTGCAACTTTAGCTGGTAGACTCTGCCCCCTTTCGTGTATTTGTGGAATGTGCGGTACCTCAGTGGCAGGTTCCCAAATGCCATTTCTTTTCACGGAAGGCCATTCCGGCTCTCTACCGGCATGTGAAAGGCAATATCTTGGCCTTGTTGGACAGGGCAGTCAGCAGTAAGGTGCATAAAACTGCTGACTCATGGTCCAGCATGCATGGACAGGGACGTTACCTTTCTGTCACGGCGCACTGGGTAACTGCTGGCAGCTGGGAAGGATGCAGGACAGGGCTCAGTATTGTTGGAGCTTGTTCCGCCACCACGCCTCCAAAATGCTAGTGGCGATTCTGCCACAGCTCTCGCCTCCTCTTCCTTTGCAGATTTGTCCTCCTGAACCAGCGGTGCTTCGTAGGCACTCAGGCAAAAAGATGCCATGCGCTGTTTGAGTTGGTCTGCTTAGGGGACAGGAGCCACACTGGGGCAGAGATTCTGTCAGCTCTGCAGACTCAGTGGTGGTTGACGCCACGCTAGCTTCAGCCAGGAATGGTTGTATGCGACAATGGCACCAACCTCCTCTCCGCCCTCTGACAGGGACACTTGACCCATGTTCGGCTCACGTCCTGAATTTGGTGGTGCAGCGGTTCTTGAGCAGTTACGCAGGCTTACAGGATCTCCTGAGGCAGGCCAGGAAAGTCTGTGGTCATTTCTGCCAGTCATATGCCAGTGCTTGGCTGGCAGACATTCAAAGGGAATGCAACCTGCCCAAGAACCGCCTCATTTGTGACATGCTCACCAGGTGGAACTCAACGTTGGCAATGCTGCAGAGGGCCATCAATGAGTACCTGTGTGAGTATGGCACCAGGACAGGATCAGGGGAGCTTGGCTTCCCCCCCCCCCCCCACACCAGTGGCTACTGATCAAGGATGCATGCACTGTTCTGTCACCATTTGAGGAGGCCACGAGGATGGTGAGCATTGACAATCCATGCATCAGTGATACTGTCCCTCTTGTCTTTCTGTTGGAGCACACGCTTTGTGGAATAATGGACAGCGCACTTGAGGCAGAACAGCCGGAGGAAGACTTCCTTACCTCTCAAGGCCCCCTAAACCAGATAGTATTCCTGCGGACCAGCAAAACATACAGGAAGAGGAGGATTCTGTCAGCATGGAGGTGGAGGATAACACTCAGCAGCAGTCTTCAAGGGATTGTTTTCAGTCCCCAGAAACCTATGGAGTTGTACGTGGCTGGGAGGATGTAGTTGCGGATCATGTGATCCTTAGTGACCCAGAGGACTCAGGATCGAATGCCTCTGCAAACACGCTGCATGGCCTCCCTGATTCTGCAAAGCCAGCAAAAGGACCCTAGGATTCGTGATATCAAGGAGAGGGCTCATTACTGGCTGGCAACCCTTCTTAATCCACGTTACAAGGGTAAGGTTGCAGAACTTATCCAGCCTTCGCAGAGGATGAAACGTCTTAAGGAGGCCTTGAAGAAAGGTTTGTGCAATACATTTCCAGACCCTGGGAGGTTACAATTTCCTGGTGCTGGACAATGTGTTGCTGAGGCTTCATTCAGTCACAGAAAGAGCGGTGGAGAAGGTGGCCGGCTGACCAAAGCCTTCAGACAATTCTTCAGTCCTCAGCACCAAGGTCTGATCAAAACCATTGCCAGCGTCTGCATTAGATGGTGCAGAAATTTTTTGGGGCAAGATCAGACTTGCAGACCTTTCCAACAGAGCTTCCACTGGCAGTGGACAGGCACACTCTGATCGGTTAATAGGTTCACGTTCATAAAAATGAATCAGTCTAGGATCACCAGCTACCAAGCACCTGATGCTGATGTAACCTATTTTTGTATGGATTTGGGATCCCTTGAAGACTGCCTATGCCAAGTGACTATCCTATTCCTCCTCAATCTTGACGATGCTAGCTTCTAAGAATATTTTTGGTTTAGTGCTCCACCAATGCCTAAGACCCACTTTTTCTGCCCATTTAACAGGGGCGTGTAATTACAATTTTTGATCAAATATTTCACAGCAGGGCCCATTCCTGCACCCACCAAGAGTAACTGTGAGAGGTTACAGTGTTGTGCCACCACTGCCTAAGACCCAATTTTTCTGCACCTGTTTAACAGGGGCATGTAAATACAATTTTTGATTTAATATTTCACAGCAGTGCCCGTTCCTGCGCTCAACAAGAGGAGTATCTGTGAGGGGTTACAGCGCTTTGGTACCAACACCTAAGGCCCAATTTTCTGCAGAGTATATAGGGCAGGCCGTATAGTGTATATATATATATATACACAGGCGGTCCCCTACTTACAAACGGAGGGAGACAACAGGAAGTGAGAGGAAATCTACCCCTTGGAAGGGAAATTCTCTCCTGTAAGAGTTAAAATGGGGGGAAAAGGTGTCTCCTCTCCACTGATGCTTTATCACTAATCCTTGTTTCCCTAAAAAAAAAAATCCAATTGTCATTGGGACAGAAAGTGAGGTGAAATCTTCTGAACAAGGGCACATACAGCAAAACAAATGTTACAGGGGTGATAACCCTTCCCTATGCTATCCAAAAAGCTTAAAAATAGTTTTTTGTCTGGAGCTACACTTAAACAATTTACCTGTTCCAACTTACAAACAGATTCAACTTAATAGGGATGAGCCAAACACCCCCAGTTCGGTTCGCACCAGAACTTGCGAACAGGCAATAAAGTTGTTCAAACATCCGAACACCATTAAAGTCTATGGGACTCGAACATGAAAAATCAAAAGTGCTAATTTTAAAGGCTTATATGCGCGTTATTGTCATAAAAAGTGTTTGGGGACCCAAGTCCTGCCCCAGGGGACATGTATCAATGCAAAAAAAAAGTTATAAAAACTGCCATTTTTTTGGGAGCAGTGATTTTAATAAAGCTTAAAGTGAAATATTCCTTTAAATTTCGTACCTAGGGAGTGTGTATATTATGCCTGTAAAGTAGCGCTTGTTTCCCGTGCTTAGAACTGTCCCTGCACAAAGTGTCATTTCTGAAGGAAAAAAAGTAATTTAAAAGCACTCGCAGCTATAATGAATTGTCGGCTCCCGGCAATACAGAGAAAAGTCATTGATAAAAAAAAAAAAAAAATGCATGGGGTTCCCCTTAAATTCAATTACCAAGCCCTTCAGGTCTGGTATGGATATTAAGGGGAACCCTGCGTCAAATAAAAAAAAAAAAAAAAACGTGGTGTTCCCCCCAAATATCCACACCAGACCCTTTATCCGAGCACGCAACCTGGCAGGCCGCAGGAAAAGAGGGGGTGACAAGAGAGCGCCCCCCCTCTCCTGAACTGTACCAGGCCACATGCCCTCAATATGGGGGAGGATGCTTTGGGGGTCTGTAACCCCTCAAAAGCACCATGTCCCCATGTTGATGGGGACAAGGGCCTCATCCCCACAACCCTTGCCCGGTGGTTGTGGAGGTCTGCAGGCGGGGGGGCTTATCGGAATCTGGGGGACCCCCAGATCCCGGCCCCCCCCCCATGTGAATTGGTAAGGGGTACATTGTACCCTACCATTTCACAAAGAAAGTGTAAAAAAAACAGACACCATTGGGAAAAGTCCTTTATTAAAAATAAAAAAAAGATTCCAGCGGTGGTAATCCACTCTCCGTATCCTGCGATGGGTGATCTCCTCTCCGGGGTCCAGCGATGGATGATCTCTCCTCTCCAGGTCCAGGCTCCAATGATGATGTCCAGCGCAGCGAGGAACAGCATCCTGTCTCCACCGGCGACACCCCGACAGGTCTCTTCTGTAGCTGAGGGCGGGGCCACCCATCACGAGACCCCGTCCCCCTCTGACGCAAGGGGAAACCTGGGCTTCCCCAGTGACGTGCGGGTGACCTCGCCCCCCTCTGATGTAATGCAGGTTTCCGTTGCGTCAGAGGGGGACGGGGTCACCCGCACGTCACTGGGGAAGCCCGGGTTTCCCCTTGCGTCAGAGGGGGATGGGGTCCCGGCTTGCTGTTCCTCGCTGCGCTGGACATCATCGTTGGAGCCTGGACCTGGAGAGGAGAGATCATCCATCGCTGGACCCCAGAGAGGAGAGCACCCATCGCAAGATACCGAGAGTGGATTACCACCGCTGGAATATATTTTTTTTATTTTTAATAAAGGACTTTTCCCAACGGTGTCTGTGTGTTTTTTTACACTTTCTTTGTGAAATGGTAGGGGTACAATGTACCCCCTTACCAATTCACATAGGGGGGCCGGGATCTGGGGGTCTTCCAGATTCCGATAAGCCCCCCCCCCCGCCCGCAGACCCCCACAACCACCAGGCAAGGGTTGTGGGGATGAGGCCCTTGTCTCCATCAACATGGTGCTTTGAGGGGTCACAGACCCCCATGTTGAGGGCATGTGGCCTGATACGGTTCAGTGGGGGGGGCGCTCTCTCTTTTCCTGCGGCCTGCCAGGTTGTGTGCTCGGATAAAGGGTCTGGTATGGACTGGAGGGGAACTCCACACCATTTTTTTTTTCAAATTTGGAGTTCCCCTTAATATCCATACCAGACCTGAAGGGCCTGGTAATTGAATTTGGGGGGACCCCCACGCATTTCTTTTTTTTTATCAATGACTTTTCTCTGTATTGCCAGGAGCCGACAATTCATTATAGCTGCGAGTGCTTTTTTAATGACACATTTTCCTTCAGAAATGACACTTTGTGCAGGGACAGTTCTAAGCACGGGAAACAAGCACTACTTTACAGTACTATACACACTCCCCAAATACGAAATTTAAAGGAATGTTTCACTTTAGGCATTATTAAAATCACTAGTCCTGAAAAAAAGTAGTTTTTAAAACTTTTTTTTGCATTGATACATGTCCCCTGGGGCAGGACCCTGGTCCCCAGACACTTTTTATGACACTAACTTGCATATAAGCCTTTAAAATTAGCACTTTAGATTTCTCCCATAGACTTTTACAGGGTGTTCCGCGGCTTTTCGAATTTGCCGCGAACACCCCAAATTGTTCGCTGTTCGGCGAACAGGCAATGAGTTTGACTCAAACTCGAAGCTCATCCCTACTTAAGAACAAACCTACAGTCCCTATCTTGTTTGTAACCCGGGAACCGCCTGTATACTGCTGTTCAGAGTATATAGGGCCTGAGGGCCCCATGCCTTTTTTTTTTTATGTGGGTGTGGGGTTCCCCTTAATATCCATACCAGACCCAAAGGGCCTGGTAATGGACTGGGGGGGAACCCATAATGTTTTTCTCAATGATTTTCATCTATATTGCCGGGAGCCGACAATACATTACAGCCGCTAGCAGTTTTAAATTTCTAAAGGGAAAAAAAGTAATGTCATTTTGCAGCGGGACTGTTCTAAACACAGGAAAACTGCGCCGCTTTACAGGCATACTATAGTCACCCCCCAGGCACTATATTTAAAGCAATATTTGACTCTTATTGTTTCACTTTAAGTTTCATTTAAATCACTGCTACCGAAAAAACTGCAGTTTTTAAAACTTTTTTGCATTGATACATGTACCCTGGGGCAGGACCCGGGTCCCCAAACACTTTATGTCAATAACTTGCATATTGGCCTTTAAAATTAGCACTTTTGATTTTTCACGTTCGTGTCCCATAGACTTTAACAGTGTTCGCACAAATTATTTGCCTGTTTGCATGTTCTGCCACAAACCGAACCGGGGGGTGTTCGGCTCATCCCTAGTGAGCAGTGATTTAATTAGCTTTAGGGTGCTAGCAATATAAAATGTATCTCATCACTCTAGCATGAGTAAAACAGCTTATAAATTGAGCAAGATCCAGGTCCCTTGGTTATAATTTTAACGTTCTAAAGGCTTAAAGTGGATGTAAACCCAATTCATGAAATTTGAGCTGGGCACATATATCTGCAGTGTTTTGATATCTCTTCAAAGAGTTAAGTCCCATAGCTCTCTCCTGGCCCATTCCTCTTAGCCTGAGAACTCCTGACAAATTCTGGACACTTCAGATAAAAGCAGCCTGAAATTTTTGTCAGGGGAGGTTGCTATAAATAGATTAGCAAGCAGCTGGCCCTCTTACAAAACACCTCTGAGAGTCTCTGCCTATGATTAGAGGGGGTGTGTGCCTTTCCTCCAATCAGCAATTTTAGCTATCTTGGCTGTATACCCAGACATCACACTCAGTGTTAAACAGGAAGAGAACATTTTCTAACAATCTGAACGTTTTAAAAACAGTATATAAACGTAAAGACAGCAGATATACATGTAAAACCTGTGTAGGGAGTTTTTGTTTTATCCAGCTGTATTTACTTATAATATCCAAGTGAAAGATAGAACACCAACATGTCAGAAAAAAATAAAAAACAGAATCCCCCCCCCCCCCCTCCTAGAAAGGACTTGTAAACTCAATCGGGTGTAGCTAATCACCTTCTTAATAGCACACAGTGCTATTTGACTCTCAGCTGTGATCATTTTGATTATCTCAGTATGAAAAGTGCTTTCCTGGAACATTTCCATCCCTGGTAGCAAACAATCAACTATGAGCGTAAGGGCACTGTCAAAGATTTCCAGGATAAAGTTGTGGACAGGCATAAGTCAGGAGATGGATAAGGCCTGGTTCACACCTATGTATCTTTTTTTTGTGCGTTTTCAGTTTTGCAGAAACATACTACCGTCCCTTTAACATGGTTTCCTATAGGTCATGTTCACATATCTGCATTTTATTTAAAGGGCCCGGGACCAGCAAGTTGCGTTTTTGGTTCCATACACTTCAAAGGAATTTATGACAGAGTGGTCATTGTGTCAATGTAACAACAATATCACAAATTCTCCACAAATGTGGCTTGTATGGGAGGGTTGTAAGAAAAAAGTCACATGCAGCCATGACTGAGCTTTACCAAAACGCTCATTGAAGATTCTGAGGCCACATGGAAAAAAAGGTGTTATTGTCAAATGAGACTAAAATTTTATTATTTGGTCTCAACACCAAACGATATGTCTGGCAGAAATGCAATACAGCTCACCCATCCCTACAATAAAGTTTGGAGGTGGTAATATTCTGTTATGGGGGTGTTTCTCTGCAAAATACTGTAAAATTCTTGAGGAAAATCTGCTGCCCTCTGCCAGAAAGTTGTTAATGGGCCTTCCAGCTTGACTGATTTAGAGCACACAGCAAAAATTACCACACAGTGGTTGAAGGAGATGAGGGTGAATGTACTTGCATGGCCTAATCAGAGCCCAGACTTAAACCCCATTGAAAATCTGTGGAATGACTTGAAGACTGCAGTCCGCAGTCACCATCAGATTTAACCGAACTTGAGCAGTTCTGCAAAGAAGAGTGGGCAAATTTTGCAGAGTCTAGATGTGCAAAGTTAGTAGAGACAAATACCAACAGACTTAAGGCTGCCATTAAAGCAAAAGAGGTGGTTCAACAAAATACTGACAAGGGGGCGATCCTTTTTCCAACAGAAATTGTTTTTTTTCCCTGACATGTAGGTGTTATATCTTTCACAGGGGGTGATTATTTTCTTTCCCCACTGTAAGTTTATTATCAGAGCTCCTTGATAAAAGTACACCTGTTGAGAGAGAAACATGGAGACGGTCACTGCTGACCTCTCCTTCTGAGAATGCCAATTACCTGGCTGTCACACTGACCCTACTTCTTCAATGTGTTAAGTCAATGACCCAGAAAAAGCATGCATATAAAAGGACTTCTGGCCTTTTGAACTTTCCTAATTCATATACAGGTACTCCTCATTTAACGACCAGGTTCCATTCCAACGACCAGATCGTTAAACAAATTGGTTGTTCCGCAAGTCACAAGAAATCAATATTTTAAGCATTCTTGTACTGTACTGTATTGTGAAAAAACAAAACTCCAGCTCAAAACCGTTGTTTTAATTTGCATAAGTACAGAACAATGATGCACAGCATGTCGTTTAGGTGGGGAGAGCTGATCGTAAGTCTGAGCAGTCGTTAAACAGGTAAGTTGTTAAATGAGGAGTATCTGTATCTCATTGGGGTCAGCAACAAAATTTTAAAGATTAAAAGGCAAAACTTTTTTTACATTTTTAATAGAGTAATGGAGGGTTATAACCACTGCAAGGTTTACATTTTCCATCTGTGTCCTATTTGGGAGATTTCACTTCCCATCCAAAAGCTATAAACAGGAAGTATGAGAAAATCCGTCTAAAGTGAGGGAATCCCTGGGTTGTCACCAGAACTAGTGTGCCCCTTGGAAGATATTCTTACTTTTCCTGTTCTGGGGACAACCCAAACTTTGGGATTTTCTTTTACTTTGAGGGATAATGGTAAACATGACAAATAGAGAGGGTGAATCTCCTTAAAGTGGTTGTAAATCCTATTTTTTTACTTTTACCTATAGGTAGTGGAAATATCTCCTAAACGTGCGCCGTTTAGGAGATATTTCACTTGTAGTCCGCCGATAATACAAATGGCGCATTCGCTGGGAAGAAACGAAACTCCGTGCCGTTTCTTCCCTAGCGCGTGCCGTTACCGTGCGCATGCGCGGAATGACATCATTGCAGCTCCGGCCAATCACAGCGCCGGAGCCGCAATACCCGGAAGTAACCTCCGGAAGAAGAGGTCTGCGGCCGGAGGGGGAGACGAGGACGGCTTCGGGGGCTTCGATCTAAGGTAAGTAATTCATAATGAGCTAGTATGCTAGTCATACTAGCTCATTATGCTTTTGCCTTGCAGGTTTTTTTTTGTTTTTTTTTTTAAGAGGGTTTACTTCCTCTTTAACAGGGCACAAACAGAAACCTGGCAGGTATTCTAATTCATCTCCACTCTCTCCAAAAAAAAAGGTTTTGTCTTTAGTAGGTCAGCTGAAGTTGATGATCTTTGGACTAATATTTTAAAGAGATGAAAAAATAAAATCAGTTTAGCATCTTTTCCAAGTACATTGAGAACCATTTATTTCTGCCAAGATACTTGATCTCTAGCCCATCACAGCTGTGTGCTTGGTTTAATCTATAAAATTTTCTTCAGTAAAAACTGTACAAAAATTGTAAAAAAAAAAAAAATATATATATCACAGTCTAATGATATACTGCCTGGTCCACAAAAACTCCACAAAAGCACAAATTACAAGTCTGTATGTTCAGGTTCCCTTGTGGAAGGCGCTCCTGCCTTGTCTTCCTGCTGCTTTGAATCCTCATATCTGATACTGGCGAATGCTACTTCGTCTGCCAACTGCTCCAGTGATGGCCGGCCCACAATGAGATTTCGCAGTGAAATGCCTGTCATCAGGAAACTAAGCCAGATAACAAAAATGCATTAGAAATTTTAAAATGCAGTATAACAAAATATCTACAGAATCCTAATAATTATGTTATTGCAATTCTCAGCTACATTTCATACTCAAAGCGCATGTCTATGGTCAAAATGTAATTATATTCACTTCCACACAAATTATTTATTTATTTTTCGAGCCTACTCCTACTAATCTGAATGATCTTGATGTTTGTAAGCTTAGATTGTGAAGATTTCCTAGAATTTATTTTCTATGCCCTGTGCATAGGCACTGCCGTGGCACACATTTCACAGGTGGCGGAGTCCGTACAGGAATCACTGCTTGGGAGAAAGTTACCGCTCAAAAGAAGCTGTTGCTCTGCTCACTAGATCCTCAGCATAGGGTGCAGGCAATTGCATATAGCAATGCAGGGACTGAAGGAAAAGCTTGGACAGCCGCACTCCAAAAATTGGTTGTTTTTATTTTTTTTTAAAAAAAGGAAAAAATCACATCAACACAAAATCACAGCAAAACAGCAATGGCGCTGACACGTTTCGCACTACAAATCAGTGCTTATTCATAGCTATGAATAAGCACTGATTTGTAGTGCGAAACGCGTCAGCTCTATTGCTGTGTTTTGCTGTGATTTTGTGTTGATGTGATTTTTTCCTTTTTTTAAAAAATAAAAACAACCAATTTTTGGAGTGCGGCTGTCCAAGCTTTTCCTTCAGTCCCAGGAATCACTGCTTGCAGGCAGCAAGGTACTATGGGATATGTAGTCCTTAGAAACAGAGTAAACAACAGAGGAGAAGATGCCAAACATGCAGGGAATCCAGAAAGTTGTGGAAAGAGATGGCCAGCAGACAGGCAGAACTCACAACATGAAAGGGGATTTTTCAAGTAATCTTATATTAGACTGTCAAAAATTGTTATCGTTTGTATTGTTATTACAATGATGGTTTTATAAAATGAAAAAAAGCGTATGCTAGGACTAAAGTAGGTGCTCAGTACACTAAAGATCCCCAATGCATTAAGCAATCTTCCTGTATGCAAGATGTTAAAGGGGTTGTAAAGGTTTGTTTTTTATTTTCTAAATAGGTTACTTTAAGCTAGTGCATTGTTGGTTCACTTACCTTTTCCTTCGATTTCCCTTCTAAATGTTTTTTTTCTTTGTCTGAATTTCTCACTTCCTGTTTCTACTCAGTAAACTTCACACCATCATCCAAGCGGTGTTTAGTCAGCCAGAACAGCTTACTGAACAGCTTACTGAGGAGAAACAGGAAGTGACAAATTCAGACAAAGAAAACATTTTTTTTAGAAGGGAAATAGAAGGAAAAATAGGATTTTTGTACTCACCGTAAAATCCGTTTCTCTGGCATCCATGGACTGACACAGCGTGTCTTATACACCTTTACACGTGGGTTATGTCCCTGCTTGCAGGAGAAGACCTAGGCAGAATGTGAGATGTTATACATACATTCTAAACAGCCAGAGCTGAACAGCCCCGCCCAGGGGGGCGGTCCCTCCGGCATAACCCTCCCACTGCAGTCAGCAGACCTCAGTTCGTAACAAAGCAGTACAAACTCGAAAAGAAGGGTGGGTGCCGTGTCAGTCCATGGATGCCAGAGAAACGGATTTTACGGTGAGTACAAAAATCCTATTTTCTCTTGTCATCCATGGACTGACACAGCGTGTCTTATACACCTTTACACGTGGGATGTCCCAAAGCAGTGTCAAGAGGGATGGGAGCAGTATAAATGGAAAACCAAAAACTTCACTCCAAACAAGGCAGAGCTCCTCAACGGAGGAGTTGCAACATCAACCAGCGGCCTGCAACACCTTGCGGCCGAAGGAAGCATCCGAAGATGCAGCCACATCAACCTTATAAAATTTAGAAAAGGTATGAACAGACGACCAGGTCGCCGCCTTGCACACTTGTGCAACCGACGCTTGATGTCGGAAAGCCCAGGAAGCACCAATTGCCCTGGTGGAATGTGCCGTAACCGGAAAGGAAGGTGCCCGCCCCTTGAGAGCATAAGCTTGAATGACGGTTTGTCTGATCCACCTAGAAATGGTGGCAGACGAAACCGCTTGGCCCTGTTTTGGACCAGAGACAGCCACAAATAGTGAGTCAGACTTCCGAATAGAGGCAGTAGCAGACAGGTACACCCGCAAGGCTCGTACCACATCCAAAGTGTGAAGCGCAAACTCTCTGGGATGCGATGGGTGAGGACACAAGGACGGGAGGACAATATTTAAGTGGAAGGCCGAGACCACCTTTGGCAGAAAAGAAGGTCGCGGACGCAACACCCCTTATCCTTATGGATGACCAAAAAGGGCGACTTGCAGGACAAGGCCGCCAACTCAGACACTCGTCTAATGGAAGTAATGGCCACCAAGAAGGCCACCTTCTGAGACAAAGTCAAGAGGGGAATATCTCTAATATTCTCAAAGGGAGGTTCCTGGAGAACCGAGAGCACCAAATTCAGATCCCACGGGGGGAGAGGAGGCTTGACAGGGGGGAGCACATGGCGAACCCCCTGCACAAAGGTGCTAACCAAGGGATGACCCGCCAGCGGGCGCTGAAAGAAGATGGCCAAGGCCGAAATCTGACCCTTAATGGTACTCAAAGCGAGCTTTTGGGTCACGCCACGCTGCAGAAAATGCAGGATTCTGGGAACGGAATACGTTCGTGGGCGCCAGTCCAGCTCTTCGCACATGGCGATGTAAGCTCTCCAAGTACGGTGATAGATCTTTCTGGAGGAAGACTTCCGTGCCCTTAACATGGTCGAAATGACCGAATCCGAGAGACCTCGGTCTCTCAGCACCTGGCTTTCAATAACCATGCCGTTAAAGCCAGAGACTGTAAAGCAGGATGAAATATAGGACCTTGAGACAGAAGGTCCCCCCGTATCGGTAACCGCCAGGGAACGTCTGCGACGAGACGTGCCAGATCGGCGTACCAGTGACGCCGAGGCCAATCCGGAGCAATGAGGATCACCGGAATTCCCTCGGTCGCTACCCTGCGGAGCAGGTGAGGCAGCAACTGCAGCGGAGGATAAACGTATATCAGGTGATACTGACCCCATGGGGCCACCAACGCATCCGAGGCAT
The DNA here is from genome assembly GCA_029206835.1 of Rana muscosa. Lineage (NCBI taxonomy): Eukaryota > Metazoa > Chordata > Amphibia > Anura > Ranidae > Rana > Rana muscosa. Next base: position 234,541,674 of record CM055118.1, read on the forward strand.
CCGCCCAGGGATCCCTGGATCTGGCCACAAACCTCGACCCCTTGCGATTGAGTCGAGAGGCCATCAGGTCCACATCCGGCGTGCCCCACCGTCCGCAAAGGAGTTGAAAGACCTCCGGGTGCAAGGACCACTCTCCCTGGTCCAGCGTCTGGCGACTTAGATAGTCCGCCTGCCAATTGTCTACGCCCGGAATGTAGACGGCCGACAGAGCCGGCACGCTTCTTTCGGCCCACCTCAGGATGCGGGCGACCTCGGAAGCCGCAGCTGAGCTCTGAGTCCCCCATTGATGGTTGACATACGCCACTGCTGTGGCGTTGTCCGATTGGATCCTGATGGAGTGACCCTGTAGTTTCTCCGACCATGAGGAGAGGCACAGTCTGATTGCCCGTATCTCCAGCACATTGATCGGTAAGAGGGCTTCGTCCGGAGTCCAAAGCCCTTGGGCCGACAGGACTCCCCAGACTCCCCCCCAGCCCATCAGGCTGGCGTCCTTTGTGATCACCGTCCATTGGATGGGGAGGAACGACTTCCCGGACCGAAGAGCCGGGGACCTCAACCACCACGTCAGGGACGCCCTGACCAGGTGACTCACCTGGATCTGAAGATCCAAGGACAACGGGGATTTGTCCCAAGTGGACAAGATCTCTTTCTGTAAAGCCCTGGTGTGCGCTTGGGCATAAGAAACGGCCTGGAAGGAGGCCACCATGAGTCCCAGGACTCGCATGCAAAAGCGGATTGACGACCATTTTCGGGACGTCAGCACCCGTACTGCAGACTGAAATGTCAGTAGTTTGTCTGGAGTTAGGAAGACTCTTGCCTCCAAGGAGTCCAGAATCAGACCTAGATACTCCAGACGCTGAGTCGGGACTAGAACCGACTTCTGAACGTTCAGGAGCCACCCAAACTCCCTGAGGGTCTGACTGACGATAGTCACACTTTCTTCCAATTCTGAGCCACTGTCTGCTCTTAGAAGAAAATCGTCCAGATAGCCCACGATAGCAATGCCTCGCTGTCCCAGCAAAGCTAGGACCGGAGCAAGCACCTTGGTGAACACCCTCGGTGCCGAGGCTAGGCCGAAGGGAAGAGCCACAAATTGATAGTGGACTTCGCCGACCGCAAAGGCGGGCTTGGGAGCCGGCTTGTTCGGCTTACGCACCCAGGGGCGCTTGTGCCCGCCAGCCGCACTGTTGTCAGTCTGGGATGGCTTACCCGTGGACTCTGACGGACGAAAAAAACCCTTTTTTGCTGGAAAGGAAAGACCCGGTTTACGTCGGGCCTCCTTACCCTTGATAGTTTGAGGAAGGAGAGTGCTTTTACCTCCCGTGACATCCTTGATGATGTCATCCAGAGCAGCACCAAAAAGTCTACCACCCTTAAAAGGTAGATCCGTCAGGAGCTTCTTAGAGGCTAGGTCAGCAGACCAGCATTTCAACCAGATGAGACGACGCAATACCACCGCCGAGACAGAGGCCCTAGATATTAAAGGGGCCGCGTCCAACGTGGCGTCGCACACATATATCAGACCCTGCACCATCTGGTGGGCCAGAGCAAATAGTGTCTGGAGGAAGGTTATACTCCTGCACAGTTTGGTGCAAAATTTTTTGCCCATTCCGTGAGTGTCTGAGACACAAGGGTCGCCGCTACTACGGGCCCGTAGGGCGGATCCCAACAAGGCGAACATGGCTCTACTCACCACTTCTGACCTCCTGTCAGTGGGGTCCTTAAACGCAGGAGTCCCCTCCATCGGGAGAGGGGTGGCCTTGTTTAAACGGGCGACTGGAGGGTCGACCACCGGGGGAGAAGCCCACTTTTTAAGCAGGGCGTCTTCAAAGGGGTATCTAATAGACAAACGCCGCGGGACCATGAAAGTCTTCTGCGGCTTTTCCCAGACCTGGTCAATGAACTGGTCAAAGAAAGATACATATGGAAAAACCTTTTTAGAAGGCTTGGTCTTAAAAGAACCAAAGGAGACTGTATCCGCCTGAGGTTCTGCGGTCGCAGCATTCAGCTTGAGAGTGTCCCTCACAGCATCAATGAGTTCACTAACAAGCGCCCTGTCATTTACTGACTCAGAACTGGAGTCTTCCTCACAAGGAATGTCCTGTTCAAAACCATCCAAATATTCAGAGCTAGGGTCCTGAGCAGCAATAGCTAGGCCCATATCTGAATCAGAGCACTCCCCTTGTGGAGATAAAGTGGGGAGAGGGCGCTTTTTTGCTCCCTTGTGCTCACACACACAGCTTCCATCCTGGTCAGAAATGATTCCAGGACTGCCGACAACTGGTCCATAGGGACCGCAGGTGCTGGAGCACTGGCTGCTGCCTCTGGCATGTTAGGGGAAGCTGGTGACTCTGACTCCATAATGTCCCTCTCTGAGACCACCCACAGGCTGTGCTGACTGAAGTAGGGGAATGCCCAGGGAACCCACCAACCTGACCAGGACCGCTCGGTTCCGCCGCTCTGTCTCACTGCGCCGCGCTGCTCAGCGTGAGTGAGCTGAGAGGAGAGAGTGTGAGGAGATTTGCGCCGTTCCCAGCGGCGCTAGAGGCCAAACTAGTGCTAGAAAAACGTGCGGCTACAAGAAAATGGCCGCCGCAATGTACTCCGGCGGGCCACGGCAAGATGGCCGCCAATGTAAAAAACAGCACAGTCACCAAACATGGCGCCGAACGGCGCCCAGGCCCCTCACTCTCAAATAAACAGCCCCAGCGAAATGCAGAGCAGCATGAGCCCCCCCCCCAGGACAGTATGGCCCCCAGGCACCCCCCATAGTACAGCGCCAGCACTAGTGAACAGAGAGTGACATTAAAAACACAGGGGGAGACAGGGAAATCCCCCACACAAGAAACACACAGCATGTACTCACCTGCAGCCAGGAGAGACTACTTACCCGTCCCCTGAGGGACCCACTGGTGTGTTTCTGACAGAACTATCACAGTGCGGTACTGAGTAGCTGTCGGCCCGGTCCACCGCGAAAGATACAGCCGGACTGTTCCATCTTGAGAGGACCGCGGAGCTGGAAGCCCACCGGCCACCCCTGGAGTCGTGGGGCATGTCGTGAACTGAGTCTCACGCACACAAGGCGAGGATCAGCACGCTCGATGGTCGGACAGGGAAGACTACGAGGATATCTTGTACCCAACCTGTTGCCCAGCCGACAGTTGATAGAAGATCTCAAAAGAAAAAAATAGGAAAAAAATCCAAAAAGGAATAAAAAATAGGTCAGGAGACTGGCTCCTGAGAGAGCCACGTCTTCTCCTTCTGCTAGGCAGAAAAAAACTGGGGTCTGCTGACTGCAGTGGGAGGGTTATGCCGGAGGGACCGCCCCCCTGGGCGGGGCTGTTCAGCTCTGGCTGTTTAGAATGTATGTATAACATCTCACATTCTGCCTAGGTCTTCTCCTGCAAGCAGGGACATAACCCACGTGTAAAGGTGTATAAGACACGCTGTGTCAGTCCATGGATGACAAGAGAAAGGGTAAGTGAACCAATAATGCACTAGCTTAAAAGGAACCTATTTAGAAAATAAAAAACGAAACTTTACAACCCCTTTAAGTATCAGAAAAGTTTTTTTAGTGCCATCTTTCTTACATAGGGTTACCACTGATGTAAGGGTGTAACAAATCCATGTCCGGTGTCTTTCACCGGTGGCAGAGGCCACTGTACAATGCCCAGTACCATAAGCCCACTGGGAGTTGTGCAACCAACCTTTGGAGGACTTGAGGAATCTGTAAGGATTGACCCATCATCACGTGGCACATGTTTGGCCCAAGACCTCAAAGGTCTGAACAAATGGCCAAAAACCAGGGCCATTTGCATAACTGAGCTAGATGGCGTAAAGGAGGCTTTAAGGACATGCTCCAACCTCTTGTCCACAGAGTCCTTAAGAATCTGAATGTCCCTAATTGTAATCGTCAGAGATTTGTTGAGGCAAGAAATGGCTGCATCTATCACTACTATCAGGTTGACTGGAAATGCCTTAGTTGTTCTTTGCAGTGTGTCTGGATGGCACAAGCCCAAAATGGCATCTTCAGTTGAGTACAGAAACAGGAAATCGCTTCCGGAGGGGGCCTAGCATACAGCACATACACCAGTCCATCCAAGTCTAGCTATATGCGACAGGGCTGCTGCTGCAACAGAATGTACCAGCAAAGAGGAAGTGTGTCACAGAGCTATTGCAATAGAATGTACCTGCATAGGGAGAAAGTGCTGCATGGCACTCCATGGCTACACCACACTTTTGAATTGTCCCAATTACTGTGCGACAGACTGCACACGACCTAGGGAATCACACTGCCCACCCTGCTGTGCACTAAGGCAGGGGCCTAAGATCCAGGGACCACTTCAAAAAAGTAGGGAGGGGTGGATTTGATCCCAATTGAGCCAATTCCAGGGAGGGACCACCATGTGAGGGAAGGGGCTCAGTCCCAAACTCACTACCCCACATCTCCGGGTGCTACATCCTAAGGAAAGACAAACTCCCTGCTTCGGGAGGACATACCTCCTCTTTGGAGGGGGTCTTCAGGGACAGGGCTCGACCCGATGGGTGGACCTTAAGGGCCAAGTGCTTCTTGGTGTAAAAAGGGGTGAACACCAAATCTAGTGTCCAGTGCCTGCAGCAATGTTGCAGGCTGACCCTGTGTCTTCCATGCAGTGGGATTCAAGTACAGTCCTGAGAGATTCTGATCTGAAAGTAGCCATAGTGGCATAGCCAGGATTCAAGGCAGATCCTCTTTAGGTATAATATGTAAGCAAAAATACAGAAAACAGCTCTCAGTAGAGCAAAAGAAACTTGGGATTTCTGGGTGTGGGAGGGGTTATATGGGCTGTCCAAAGTTTTGTTCACCAGTTTCCAATCACCTGGGGGTGGCTACATAAATCCCAGTGTCTATGACAATGGAGCATGAAGTACTGTACGATTATTTATTTGCTCATCTTTGTCTCCCTGGGGATATTTCCTTCACTTCCTGTCCCAAAGACACAACATGAACTTCTTAGTTATTTATCACTGAAACAAGTGTCACCATTGTAAGATTTTCCTCCATTTCTTTTCTGGTGACAACGGTAAAACTTTGCATTTCTCATCATCGTTTCTTTTTTTTTCTGGTGACCATGGTTAGCAATAGAGAGGGTGACACCCATCCCTTCCCCCAGAGGGACACAGATATCAATAAAAACCTGACAGGTGTTTTAACACTTCCACACTTTCCAAAAACGGGTGGCGTCCTTAGGGTCCAGCAGAGGAAGTCTGAAAAACCTGCCTAACCTTTACCAACAAACATGGTTCTAAGAAGCATCCGAACCACCATTGAATGGTAAAGAATCCTTAGCCGAAGAGCGACAGGTATGAATCTAGTCACACTGCTAAGAACTTTTTCCTGATTAGGGTCAGAAACGAGGAAGAGATCTGGAACATTCACACAAGGCTGCCAATCAGCCATAGGAGGATGGCCTATCTACTGTTGATCAGGTCCCAAGAAGGTTTCCAGACATACTTTTCCTAGTACAGTAGATACCTGCAGCAGGATCCAAGTGTTTTGCCTATTGACAATCCAGGGGATCTTAGAAATGGATAATTCCTTCCAAGCAGGAGATAAGGAGCACCCAGTTGCAAAACCCACCCCTTCCATGTGGAGACTACCAGATTAGGAGAGCAAGATTGGAGGTTCCTGGTCTACAAGACAAGACAATGAGGTCAGAAGTAGCACCCTCAGCATCATCCAGGGACCAGGCCACTTGAACTGTCAGAAGGAGAACTTCCATACCTTCCCTCAGGTGAAAGTCCTACAACACTTAAGTGATGTCCAGTGGAGACCATGTTGGGAGACTGACTCATTGTGGGATCCCTTGACAAGGAATGGACTATTTGTTCTGTAGAACCAGATTTAAGCCTCAGGTATGGAGAAATCCCTGCAATTGGAGTCCCGCCAGGGGACCCCAATAACCTTTAGAGACCAATGTGTCCTTATTTTTTTTATTTTTTAATGATGCCTGTAAATACCTAATCTTTGCTCTTTTATGGCCGGTCACCTAACCTCTGGCTGCTGTATTCCTCCGATCTATGAGCTACAGAGGGAGGGTGACCGATTTGACCAGCCAGAAGAGATCAAAGATAAAGTATTTCCAGGCTTTATTTTACAAAAACATTTACACAGTATAGAAAAGATTAGTAGGATAGAGGTGCTGGCTGTAATTGTTCTTTACTTTGACTGCCAGCTACTAATGGTGGCAGGAGGGGGAGAGATACACACAGGAGCTGACAGCAGGGAGGGAGAGAGAGAGGAGAGCTGCGGATGACGGAGACATGCAACCTGACCACGGTAATCAAGGCTCAACAGCAGTCAGTCAGAGGGGACACAGAAACAGGCAGGATCAGACAGTTTTTTTTACAGCTTAGAGAGGGACAGGTTAGACAGCACTGTTAATTAATCTGCTACAACCACTTTAAGGTCAGGAATGTGCCACAATGCAGAGCACAGTGCCAGAATGTCACATTCCAGGCTAGCCCCAATGTCCAGTCCAGTGTATGACCTCCAGAGCAAGTGCTTAGGAAATGCCAATCGGGGTATCTGCTATACAAAAGAACAGCATAAGCAGCAGTGTAATAATGAATCCTGATTAAAGGCTCTGAAGAAAAACGCCACATAGTTATGAGGGTTAGTAAAAAAAATTAGATTAGACTTTTGTTCAGTAGAGCTGAAGGAAAGGTTTTGTAACCTCTTAAGACATTAACAAAAAATGTTGGTATGCTGGTAAATGAGGCATTATACGCTGGCCTACAATTGTTCTGTTTTCCAGTGTCCCAACATCCTGTAGGTGGCAGTTTAACCCAAATTCCTGTGTTCCTTAATGGACAAAAAAAGAGATATGTTTTAGGCAACATCACCAGACACTGAGCACAGTTGGAAAGTTACCAGCTCTATCTACACTGAAACTCTGTTAGACTACATTACTGAATGTAAATATAACATTCCTCTTGGCCTGGGAATGGGACTTCGTTTAGTCTTCACTCAAAAAAAAAAAACCAGGGAGATATAAATCTACTGTGTTATCAAACAGACAGAAAGTTTGCATTTTTCAGCCTTCCTTAACAGGAAAGTACAGTGTATTCATCGTATGCATATTTTGCGTTATTTTTACCCTGAAATTATTTTTGATATTACCTTTACATGTTTAATCTTCCATACTTTTATGATTTTAATAAAAATAGAGACATGTAATTTAGTCACTAGAGATATCTCAGTGGCATCTCTTTGCCTGTGCTCAGGGTTCATTTTTCCCCCCCCCAGGCAATACAATTTTTTCTTGCTCCCCACAAGATGTTCTGTTTTTTGGGTTTAACTAATGCCCAACGTCACTCAACTTGGAAGACTGAGGCTGCATTCACATCTGAGCATTTTCAGCTCGTAAAACGCCTGAAAAACGCACAAGCAAAATCCCATTAATTTCAATGGCACCCCTTTTCACATCTGAGCGTTTTGTCACCTGAAGCAAAAAGTCTGAAAAACGCCTTAAGCTCAAAAAAGAACATAAGCTCCTGGGGCAGATTTTTACAATGGTGATAGGTGGATCATGCTAACTTTTTTATATGTATTACCACTCCTTATGATATCATAAGGAGTGGTAATACATATAAAAAAGTTAGCGCGATCCACCTATCATATATACATTTTAAACACTCAGCCCACAGGGGTGTATGTTTTATCTGATTGCAGCAAACTTAAGTATATATTGAATTGTATCTTGGCGCCAGTAACACATTTTTGCATATATATTTTTTTACAATGGTGACCTGTACAAATTCGCTGCAAAAACTCGCAGCTTTGAAAACGCTCAGGTGTGAATGCAGCCCGAGGAAAGACTGAATGAATGAATGTTGGGTGTCATGGCCTGAGCACTCACAGCGCACTGATGCAGAGAGCAGCGCTGAGGTCATCACATCAGCACCACTTTCTGCATCATCCAGGACCATCCACTTCTGAGAAAGAAATAAAAGAGGAAGAGGACCTAGGGAGTGACGAACAGCCAGAACACGTCTGAAAAAGGTAGGTGTAGTTATCTATGCTGCAGGCAGAAGGAAGCATTTCCTCAGTCTCTTCTCCCAAGTGATAAAATTGTTACACTTTAACTCAACATGAGAAGCTGCAGCAGGGGGTTCATCTGTGTCAGATATTTCTGAGCAAGAGAACCAAGAACTCTGAGATGACTGGGATTTACAACTCTGCATCTGCTTGCTAAACTAAGATGCTGGCTCAAACACTGGATGGTGCCTGAAATTTAAAGTGGTTGTAAAGTCACATCCATTATATACTTTTATACTCTGTTTAAGGAAAATATTAAAGGTGGTTCTAAAGTTAGATTGTTTTTTTTTATCTTAATGCATTCTATGCATCAAGATAAAAAACCTTCTGTGTGCAGCATCCAGGACCATAGGGCTAGACATACCGCCCGCAACTCCAGGATGTTGATGGACAGGCTCTGCTCTGAGCTGTGAGCCCCTCTAGGGTAGCCCCCCAGCCTGAGAGACTGGCGTCTGTGGTCAGCACTCTCCAAGACACTGGGAGGAAGGATCTTCCCCTTCGCAGGTTCTTATCCTGCAACCACCAGCTTAGGCTCAAGTGCGCCCAGGGAGATGAGGACATGGGGTAATCCAGGACTTAAACTCTCCTGTTCCAAGCCGACAAGATGTCTTGTTGTAAAGATCTGGAATGAACTGGGTGTAAGGAACTGCCACGAAGGAGGGCACCATCCTTCCCAGAAGACTCAAATAGAGCCGAATAGAGGCTTGCCTGGTTCCCCTTACTTGACGCACCTGATCCTTCAGGGCACAGATCTTTACGGGTGGCAAAATTACCCTTGCCTGGACCGTATCTAGGATCAGACCTGAGCTGGTCTCAAGGCTGACTTTTCAGGATTTATGACCCAGTCCAGGTTTTCTAAATACCACACTGCAGGTTACGCTCTGTTCTAGTGCCTGTATGTAGTGAGTGATCTCTGAGCAGGAGGTCGTCCAAGTATCCGGGCACCAAGATTCCCTGGGCCCTTAAAAGTCCCAGTACAGGTGCTATGACCTTTGTAAACACCCGGGGTGTTGTAGCAAGCCCGAAGGGCAGCGCCACAAACTGGAAATTACATTCCTCCACTGCGAATCGCAGGAACATCCGATGAGGTTGAAAGATAGGTACATGTAAATACGCATCCTTGATAAATCGATGGAGGCTATCTGCAGCAAGGATACTACCGAGCAGAGTGACTCCATCCGAAAGGACTGGATTAATAGATACTGGTTTAGGGATCTTAGATCAAAAAAAATGGGCCTTGTGTTCCTGTTTGGTTTTTGAACCATGAACAGGTTCAAATAAAATCCTGTGCCCCTTTCGGATACAGGAACCTGTATAATCACTCCCTGATGCACTAAATGATCTAGTGCCTGAAACAATAAGTGTCTTTTTGGAAGATCCGAAGGAATACTGGATCTTAGAAACCTTTGGAGGAGGAACCCCCCCCCCCCCGCAATTCCAGCTTGTAACCGCGGGATACTGTTGAGATAACCTACTAGTCCTGAACCACTGTCCTCCAAATATCCACAAAGTGAAACAGCCTTTCCCCCACTTGATAGAGTCAGGAGGAGGCCTCAAAAGGAGGGCTTGGTGCCTGGTTTAGAAGAGTTTTGGACTCAGGGTTTATTCTGGCCCTGGGGCTTGCCCCTGGCTCTAGCGCCCTGTTGGCGGGAGAACTGCCATGGCGCCGAGTCATCTGAAGAAGCGGTCCCCGGGGTTTTAAACGAGGGACGCCTAGTCCTTCTCTTCACGGGAAGTAGAGAGCTCTTCCCTCCGGAAATCTTTTGGATATATTTGTCCAAATCATCATCAAACAAGCGCTCCCAATGGAGGGGGAACCCTGCCAACAACTTCTTACAGGGAAGCTCGGCTGATGAGTTATTAAGCCACAAAAGTCTGCGCATGTGTACAGACAGGAGAGCCAAATGAGACTTGCTGTATGGAATCCTTCAAGGCATCTACAGCAAAACACAGTGCTCGAGGTACATCTGTTCTACCTTCAGCAGGATCATCCTCCCGGTTAGGCCTGTCAGGTCGTCTGACCTGATCCTTTAAGGACTTGGCAGACTCCAATTGCTGCGACAGCGGGCTGAATAGCTGAACTGGCCAAAGAAAAGGAAGCCCTTAATAGTGATTCCAGTTTGTCAACAGGGTCCTTCAAGTCCTGTGCATTATCCACCGGACAAGTTAAGTTCTTGTTTAAGGAAGAGACTTCAGCTTCAACGGCTGGCGTGCTCCATTTCTTAAACTTTTCCTCCATGGGATACAAAAAGGGAAAACCTCTTAGGAGGAATTAAATATCTGTCAGGATGTTCCCAATCAGCATACACAGCCTGTTTCAACAGTGGGTGCAAGGGGAAAGCATGTGAAGCCTCAGGAGGCCTCATGGACCCCAAAGAGGACCAGGAAGGCTCATAAACCTCAGCAGTGGGTAACTTAAAGGCAGACCAAACCATCTCAGTAAGAGTCTGGATCAAAAGCCTCTGCGACTGAGAGGCGGATACCAACTGGACATATTCTGGCCCAGATTCCTTAGAGGCAGACTCATCTACCTGGCCTGCCACAGAATCCTTAGCATTTAGCTCTTCCACTTCATCAACCCATCACTGCTCCAAGTTACGAGGATCAGGGGAGGGGGATCTGTCATGCTTCTTGCCACCCTGCGATATGCAATCATGCCAGCAATCCTGTCCTCTAACCTGGCTAGAGTTGAGGACAGATCCCTGGTATTAAAGGTTGAAGCAGCAGCGTTGGCAGTAGGCACAAAACCAGACATGCGCAGTGACTCAGATTGCCTGGAAGCCTCTGGTCTCAAAGGGGATACAACACCAGGGTTTCGACTAGGCTCCTCAGGAGCTACTGATGACACAGATGTGCCCTTTCTTGTAGTGTTAGCCCTGATCCTCTTTTTTGAAGACATTGCAAGCCACAAAAAGGGAGTACCTAGGTTAGTATCTACACCACCCCAGAAGGGAGACCCTTTAATAGGGCTCACCAAGCCCCTATGCAACAATCCCACTAAGCACCTTAGCCTGCCAACCAACACCTGGTGACCCGGGTAAGGAGGAATGAACTGCTGAAAGTGAATGGTTCAGAGTTTGCTGTGTCCCACAGCTGTCCCTTGGAAGTGCTGTATGTTAGCCACACGCTGCTTAACCACTTAACGACCGCCCACTGTAAATATACGTCAGCAGAATGGCACCGACAGGCAGAATCACGTATATGTACGTGATTGCCTTTGTATAGTTGGGGGGTCCGATCGGACCCCCCTTCTTTACAGTGAGCGGTCGTTTTACCTTCGGGAGCGATCCGGCATGAGGGGACGGCCGTTCGATTCCGGCCACCCCCTCTCGATCGCTCCCGGCGAATGAGAGAGCTTCCCCTGCCTGCCACGAAGGAGGAAGTGATGTCATCTCTCCTGGGGCGCTCACATATACCGAGCGCCGTACAGGAGAAGATGCCAGGTTAGTACACAAAACAGCACACTGACACCAGGACACATAGGCACATAAATCGCCCCCCCAGGCCCCCCCAGATCACCCCCCAGCCCCCCCCAGCCCCCAGTCACAGTGTCACTGATTGCAGTGACCATTTATTTAGTGATCACTGCAATCAGTGACATTTGTGACTGTAAAAGTGTCACTACATTTAGTTTTAGGTCCAGTGTAGCCCCCTAACCCCCCCTAATAAAGGTTTAACCCCCTGATCACCCCCCAGATAACCCTTTCACCCCCTATCACCACTGTCACTAAGCAATCATTTTTCTGATCGATGTCTTAGTGTCGGTGATGCTGATCGGTAGCCAGTAATTTTTTTTAGGTTCGCCGCAGGTTTTTATAGCGTCGGGTACCCCCATATATTACCTAATAAAGGTTTAACCCCCTTGATCACCCCCCAGGTAACCCTTTCACCCCCTAGCACCGCCGTGGCTATGCGATCATTTTTCTGATCGATGTCTTAGTGTCGGTGATGCTGATCGGTAGCCAGTAATTTTTTTTAGGTTCGCCGCAGGTTTTTATAGCGTCGGGTACCCCCATATATTACCTAATAAAGGTTTAACCCCCTTGATCACCCCCCAGGTAACCCTTTCACCCCCTAGCACCGCCGTGGCTATGCGATCATTTTTCTGATCGATGTCTTAGCGTCGGTGATGCTGATCGGTAGCCAGTAATTTTTTTTAGGTTCGCCGCAGGTTTTTATAGCGTCGGGTACCCCCATATATTACCTAATAAAGGTTTAACCCCCTTGATCGCCCCCCCAGGTAACCCTTTCACCCCTATCACCACTGTCACTAAGCGATAATTTTTCTGATCGATGTCTTAGCGTCGGCGATGCTGATCGGTAGCCAGTAATTTTTTTTAGGTTCGCCGCAGGTTTTTATAGCGTCGGGTACCCCCATATATTACCTAATAAAGGTGTAACCCCCTTGATCACCCCCCAGGTAACCCTTTCACCCCCTAGCACCGCCATCACTATGCGATCATTTTTCTGATCGATGTCTTAGCGTCGGTGATGCTGATCGGTAGCCAGTAATTTTTTTTAGGTTCGCCGCAGGTTTTTATAGCGTCAGGTACCCCCATATATTATCTAATAAAGGTTTAACCCCCTGATCGCCCCCCAGGTAACCCTTTCACCCCCTATCACCACTGTCGCTAAGCAATCGTTTTTATGATCGTTGTCTTAGTGTCGGTGATGCCGATAGGTAGCCAGTCATTTTTTTTTAGGTTCGCCGTCAGGTTTTTATATAGCGTCAGGTACCCCCATATATTACCTAATAAAGGTTTTAACCCCCTAATTGCCCCTAGTTAACCCTTTCACCAGTGATCATCATATAAGTGTTACGGGTGACGCTGGTTAGTTTGCTTTTTATAGTGTCAGGGCACCCGCCGTATATAACCCAATAAAGGTTTAACCCCCTGATCGCCCGGCGGGTGATATCAGTTAGGTTTTAGCGTCAGAGAGGGTCTGCGTCACCCCAGGCAGCGTCAGGTTAGTGCCAGTAGCGCTAACACCCACACGTGAAGCATACACCCCCCTTAGTGGTATAGTATCTGATCAGCTCAATATCTGATCTGATCAGATCTATACTAGCGTCCCCAGCAGTTTAGGGTTCCCAAAAACGCAGTGTTAGCGGGATCAGCCCAGATACCTGCTAGCACCTGCGTTTTGCCCCTCCGTCCAGCCCAGGCCACCCAAGTGCAGTATCGATCGATCACTGTCACTTGCAAAACACAACACACATAACTGCAGCGTTCGCAGAGACAGGCCTGATCCCTGTGACTCCAGTGCTGTAGGAGGTAATTTCACCACCACAGTTAAAAGAAAAAAAAGCATATATGCCGAAGCATTGGGGCAGCAGGGGCGGAGGAGCGATTTTGCTCCTAATGCCGCGTATATACGGTCGAAATTCCGACGGAGGCATGCCCGTGGAAAAGTCTGACCATGTGTACGCAGCATAACTTTTGCGAGAAGATGCCCCCATGCTTCGGCATATATAAATGGTGCGTGTATGCCCATCATTAGAAGTGGGTGGATGAAGGGTGGTATTCTAATGGTGGGCATACCCACCGATCAATCTTTTTTTTTCGTTCAGCCAACTGGCTGCATGAAAAAAAAGATTACAATACATGTCCAACAAGGACCAGCAACGTACTGGTATGTTGCTGGACTTTGAATGTTTATACCAGAATGATGCCTGTGGGTTTAGGTATCATCCTTTTCAGCCAGCGGCCGGCTTTCATGTAAAAGCAATCCTAGTGGCTAATTAGCCTCTGGACTGCTTTTACAAGCAGTGGGAGGGAATGTCCCCCCCCCCGGATATAAAAAGCGCCATTGGGAAATTGGGAAAGCATTTTATCACACCGATCTTGGTGTGGTCAGATGCTTTGAGGGCAGAGGAAAGATCTAGGGTCCAATAGACCCCAGTTTTTTCAAAAAAGAGTACCTGTCATTACCTATTGCTATCATAGGGGATATTTACATTCCCTGAGATAACAATAAAAGTGATAAAAATAAATAAATATGGAAGCAATAGTTTAAAAATAAAATAAAAAAGCAAAATTAATAATAAAAAAAAAAAAAAAAAAAAAAAGCACCCCTGTCCTGCCCTGCTCTTGCCCAATGGCGAACGCAAGCGTCGGTCTGGCGTCATATGTAAACAGCAATTGCACCATGCATGTGAGGTATCACCGCGAAGGTCAGATCGAGGGCAGTAATTTTAGCAGTAGACCTCCTCTGTAAATCTAACGGGGTAACCTGTAAATGCTTTTAAAAATGTATGTAGTTTGTCGCCAATGCGCGTTTGTGCGAAATTTTAAAGCATGTCGTGTTTGGTATCTATGTACTCGGCCTAAGATCATCTTTTTTATTTCATCAAACATTTGGGCAATATAGTGTGTTTTAGTGCATTAAAATTAAAAAAAGTGTATTTTTTCCCAAAAAAATGCGTTTGAAAAATCGCTGCGCAAATACTGTGTAGAAAAAAAAATGCAACACCCACCATTTTATTCTGTAGGGCCTTTGCTATAAAAATATATATAATGTTTGGGGGTTCAACATAATTTTCTTGCAAAAAAAAAATATGTTTTCATGTAAACAAAAAGTGTCAAAAAGGGCTTTGTCTTCAAGTGGTTAGAAGAGTGGATGTAAGCTTCCTAATGTTGTGTATAAAATGCCAGAACAGTTCAAAACCCCCCCAAATGACCCCATTTTGGAAAGTAGACACCCCAAGCTATATACTGAGAGGCATGTCGAGTCCATGGAATATTTTATATGTTGACACAAGTTGCGGAAAAAATACAATATTTTTTTTTTTTTTTGCACAAAGTTGTCACTAAATGATATATTGCTCAAACATGCCATGGGCATATGTGAAATTACACCCCAAAATACATTCTGTTGCTTCTCCTGAGTACGGGGATACCACATGTGTGAGACTTTTTGGGAGCCTAGCCGCGTACGGGACCCCAAAAACCAAGCACCGCCTTCAGGCTTTCTAAGGGTGTCAATTTTTGATTTCACTTCTCACTGCCTATCACAGTTTCGGAGGCCATGGAATGCCCAGATGGCACAAAACCCCCCCAACTGACCCCATTTTGGAAAGTAGACACCCCAAGCTATTTGCTGAGAGGTATTGTGAGTATTTTGCAGATCTCGCTTTTTGTCACAAAGTTTTGAAAATTGAAAAAAAAAAGAAAAAAAAAAAAAATGTTCTTTCTTCATTTTCAAAAACAAATGAGAGCTGTAAAATACTCACCATGCCTCTCAGCAAACAGCTTGGGGTGTCTACTTTCCAAAATGGGGTCATTTGGGGGGGTTTTGTGCTATTTTGGCATTTTATGGCCTTCAAAACTGTGATAGGTAGTGAGGAGTGAAATCAAAAATTTGCGCCCTTAGAAATCCTGGAGGCGGTGCTTGGTTTTCGGGGTCCCGTACGCGGCTAGGCTCCCAAAAAGTCCCACACATGTGGTATCCCCGTACTCAGGAGAAGCAGCAGAATGTATTTTGGGGTGTAATTCCATATATAACCATGGCATGTGTGAGCAATATATCATTTAGTGACAACTTTTTGTAATTTTTTTTTTTTTTTTGTCATTATTCAATCACTTGGGACAAAAAAAAAAAAATTCAATGGGCTCAACAGGCCTCTCAGCAATTTCCTTGGGGTGTCTACTTTCTAAAATGGGGTCATTTGGGGGGGTTTTGTGCTATTTTGGCATTTTATGGCCTTCAAAACTGTGATAGGTAGTGAGGAGTGAAATCAAAAATTTGCGCCCTTAGAAATCCTGAAGGCGGTGCTTGGTTTCCAGGGTCCCGTATGCGGCTAGGCTCCTAAAAAGTCCCACACATGTGGTATCCCCGTACTCAGGAGAAGCAGCAGAATGTATTTTGGGGTGCAATTCCACATATAACCATGGCATGTGTGAGCAATATATCATTTAGTGACAACTTTTTGTAATTTTTTTTTTTTTTTTTTTGTCATTATTCAATCACTTGGGACAAAAAAAAAAAATATTCAATGGGCTCAACATGCCTCTCAGCAATTTCCTTGGGGTGTCTACTTTCTAAAATGGGGTCATTTGGGGGGGTTTTGTACTGCCCTGTCATTTTAGCACCTCAAGAAATGAGATAGGCAGTCATAAATTAAAAGCTGTGTAAATTCCAGAAAATGTACCCTAGTTTGTAAACGCTATAACTTTTGCGCAAACCGATAAATATACGCTTATTGACATTTTTTTTACTAAAGACATGTGGCTGAATACATTTTGGCCTAAATGTATGACTAAAATTGAGTTTATTCGATTTTTCTTATAACAAAAAGTAGAAAATATCATTTTTTTTCAAAATTTTCGGTCTTTTTCCGTTTATATCGCAAAAAATAAAAATCGCAGAGGCAATCAAATACCATTAAAAGAAAGCTCTATTTGTGGGAAGAAAAGGACGCAAATTTCGTTTGGGTACAACATTGCAGGTCCGCACAATTTACAGTTAAAGCAGCGCAGTGCAAAATTCTGAATTCACCTCTGGTCCTCTAGCTACCAAATGGTCCGGGGCTTAAGTGGTTAAATAAGATGGTTGTGCACCGGGATGCTCTGCGCAAGCGAATTTTCGTGCACCATCCTTAAAGCTACAGCGCATGCACGGCTCTGTGTGCGCACAACGTATTGTGTGGCAAGCTGCATGCGCCATGGCCGCCAACACAGCTGCGAACTCATGTGCGCAATGGCGAACCATCATGCACAATGGCGAACCCCCGTGCACAGACCATCCATAAGAAAGCAGCCAAGATAACAAGACAAGGTACTCCTACCCAAACTCACCCTGCGGTCGCCGCCACACAGTTGTCCAGCCTCTAGCTAGTTTGATAGATTGTTACAACACATGGGGCACCCCACAATAAGTAAATAGGGGGTTTCACTTACCCGTCCAGGTGCAGGGCAACCTTAGAAACGAATGCTGCATACACACGACCGTTTTTAATGTCATTGAAAAAAAATGAATTTTGTTCGACGTGATTCTTCTCAAGCCTGCCTTGCCTACACACTATCGTGAAAAAAAATGCTTGAGTAAAGCGCCGTGATGTACAACACGTACGACGGCACTATAAAGGGGAAGTTCCATTCAGGTAGCGCCACCCTTCATGTTAGTAAAGTTTGTTGAGACGATTCACGCTTTTCAGCCTCATGCTTTTCAGTCCGTTACAGCGTGACGAATGTGCTATCTCCATTACGAACGCTAGTTTTACCACAACGAGCGCTCCCGTCTCATACTTGATTCTGAGCATGCGCATTTTTTTTCACGTCGTTAAAGCCTACACGGCCGTTTTTCATGACGAGAAAAACGACAATGTAAAAAACGACGTGAAAAATTAGAGCATGTTACAATTTTTTCCTGCCCGTTTTTCACGTCGTGAAAAATGCTCTACAGCCCACACACGATCATTTTTAATGACCATTTTAAAAAATTTCATTTTTCTCGTCATTAAAAACGGTCGTGTGTACACAGCATTAGAGCCCAATCTTCAACCATCACAGTGGGTTTCATCACTTGGGGCCTTTCAAGGACTGGGTACCCTTTTCATGTTTTAGGGTCCGCTCCCTTGGACCTGTACAGCACCCTGCAGGAATACCTTAGCCCTGTAGTGTCCAGGATTCCACTGCACAAGGTCCAGCGCCCGAAGGTCGCGTTACAGGCAAAACCTTGCAGGATCCTTGCGTCTGCTTGCATATAAGCTTTTCTTTAAATGGATCCAATCGGTCAATATCTTGATTCATTTAAGAACCGTTTTGGGACTCAAGACCTGGAGCTCGATAGAGCTCAAACAAACATGCCCATCCACCTTGCAAACACTGGTAAAAAAAAAAAAACTGGAGTACTTCCTGTATGGGAGGGGTTATATAGGGGCGGACTTCCTGTCTAGGACTTTGGTCTACCAGTGTCTATTCACCTAAAGATAGCGTATAACCCAGTAAGTAATGAATAATAGCCTGTGTCCCGTGATGTATGATAAAGAAAACACACAAACAGTACTTAATATGTTCCTAAAACAGAGAGGATAAAAGTATATGATAGATGTGACTTTACAACCACTTTATTAAAGGGGAGGAGCCGCTGCAACAGAATTGTCATTCAAAGCAGGAAGGGAGGGGCGGGGAGATCTGCTTCGCACAGACTACTAAAATGACAGAGGGGGAGGGGGAGATGCACAGATGCTGAATACACAGCAGGATGACAGAGGGATGTAAACTGAACACGCCATCATGGATCAGCAGCCATGATTAGTGTGGTCAGTTTACACAGGGGAACACAGGAACAGGCAAGATCAACCAGGTATTGTACAACATGGAAAGGGCTAATTACACTACAAAAGCACAATGCAATATATCGTGCCTTAAAAAGGGACAGGAGCATTTTCTTTAGGGTTACAACCACTTTAACAAGCACCCAATTCCAAGCACTTACCTGCGACGAAGAATATAATACTTCTTATTGAAAAACCTCTCAAATCTTTCTACGATGGTTGCATTGCGCCTGCGCTCTGCTTCCTGAATTCGCTTCTGTCTACGCAGGTATGTGAGAACCAGAGGGTCTGTAACATTGACTCCATCTAATGTCCCTGAGAGAAGCGGCTGAAGTTCGGGTGGCAGAGGTGCACTCTCTAGATGGCAAAGAAAGCAAGCACACAGGACAAAAGCAGGGGTTATATATGTTAACCAATCAAATGGCTTTTATTCTGCACAAAAAAAACGTTAAGCTAAAACAATGGAAATATGAAAACTGCAAATAAAAATGTGCCACTTGAGCAATTGCTTTCTGGTAAACTATGCAAAAACGAATAATAATAATGGAATATCTACATAGTTTCACACTAGAAACAGATAGCAGAGAACATTATATACTGTGTGTGTATGTGTATATATATATATATATATATATATATATATATATATATATATATATATATATATATATATATATATAATACACCCACACGGGGGGGAGGGGGGGGGGGGTTTGGCCTGTCAGTGCTCAGACCATACGCCACACACTGCATCAAATTGGTCTGCATGGCTGTCTTCTTAGAATGAAGCATCTACTAAAGATGATGCACAAGAAAGCCCGCAAACAGTTTGCTGAAGTGAAGACAAGCAGACTAAGGACATGGATTACTGAAACCATGTCCTGTGGTCTGATGAGACCAAGATAAACTTTTTTGTTTCAAATGGTGTCAAGTGTGTGTGGCGGAAATCAGGTGAGGAGTACAAAGACAAGTGTGTCTTGCCTACAGTCAAGCATGGTGGTGGGAGTGTCATGGTCTGGGGCTGCATGAGAGCTGCCGGCACTGAGGAGCTACAGTTCATTGAGGGAACCATGAATGCCAACATGTACTGTGACATACTGAAGCAGAGCATGATCCCCTCCCTTTGGAGACTGGGCCACAGGGCAGTATTCCAACATGATAACGAC